>CM048602.1:10815688-15815688 GCA_026413675.1 Populus pruinosa
GTATTATAATAGACCTTGTTAAGAATGGTTACTAAGATGCGTCTCAGGAGTCACTTTAACAAAAGAGTTCTTTTACTCTGCCATCCTAATAACAACAATTATGCATATGCTTTATGAAATAGAAAACAATTTTTTTTTATCAACTACTATCATCTCCCCCCAACCAAAATCAGACATTGTCCTCAATGTTCTAAGGTAGAAAGATAGAGTATAGAAGATATTACCTGAAATAACAAACAGTAACAAATCTGAAACACACTTAAACAAATATAAGAAACAACAAAATACAAATATTATGCTATTAATAAAACCAAAAGACACAAGTTTTTACTAACAAAAATTCAAATCGCAGTTGTGATTGTGGCTCACATCTTCCTTTGGTTTTACGTTCAAGAACGGCTTAAACACCCTCTATGAGTCGGGGATAGGCGTCCCATCCAATTTTCTTAAAAATAGGCAAACAGAGTCTTTTTTAAGTCAGATTCCCAAGACTATATCGAGCATGTTCCTTATGGAATATTGGCCATGCATCATGAATTGCACGATGTATATCTCGACTATGATGAGACTTAAGAGTCAATAGAAGATTATCTAAAGACTCTCTGTTTTTGAAATAAATCCCACCTTTTGATAATTTTCACAGGTTTTGCGGAATGCATGTGATTCTTTGAATATGGTTGGCCAATAAAATTCGCTTTGTAAGATTTCTACAGTCCTCTTTTTTTATGTGAAATGATCCCCACGTGCCTTAAAGTAATAAAATTTAATGACATTACTTACCTCATTGTCAGGAATGCATCTTTGAAATATTTGATTAGGACAATAATTGAATAAGTAAGGGTCATCCCAATAAAAATTTTGCATGTCACTCAAAAATTTTCTTTTGTCTTTAGTACTCCAGTGAGTTGGTAAAAATCCTGAAGCAAGAAAATTGATATTTTTAGCAAACCAAGGCATTAAACTAAGAGAAAATAGAGATTTATTAGGAAAGTAATCATCAATTGGTGTGATGTCGGGTGTCGAATTTGTTGTCACTTTTGATAAAAGATCTGCATCAACATATTCGGTGCCTTTTTCATCCTCGATTTCTTCCTGATTAGTCATAGTATGAGGAAATGGAAGTGCTGGCAGGGAATCAATCTTTTCCTTGCAATATTCAGATTCAACCCCTTCCTTACCCTTAGAGATTGACTTATCATCTTTCTCATAAGGTTCAAGAGTGGGTTTTTTAATAACCTTAACACTGCAAAGAGTGATGAATGATTTGACTTGATCCATATGTTGACTTCCAAAACTACTTGCATTTGCATTGTATTGCTCCTTAGGATTTTGCTGTGGTTGAGATGGAAACTTACCTTTCTCTTTAAAATTGAGAGCAGATGTGAATTTTGCAAGAGTATCTTTAAAATCTGTTATGCTTTGAGCAAGTTGAGTGTTGATTGTCTCTTGCTTTTCAATGAATGGATACAAAGTTTCCTCAAAATTTCTTGTAAGAGGTGGAGCATGAGAAAGTGCATATCCATGATAATTTTGGAAATTATGGTGTGCTTGAAACTATGGTGGTGAAGTTTGTGCATTGTCACTCTTCCAACTAAAATTTGGGTGATTTCTCCAACCAGGATTGTATGTTTGTGAATATGGTTGTGATTGGGACCTTTCGAAACTACTTAAAGCATGAGCTTGTTCATAGAGACATTTCTTAAAAGAAGGCAAGGTTGGACAGTTATTGATTGAGTGTTTATTTGTTTTACATATTTGACACACAATGTTTTCAACAGATTTTAATTGACCACTCTTTTTCAATTCTAGTGTCTCGACTTTTCTAGCTAAAGATGCAAACTTGGATTGGAGTTCATGATCTTCCCTAAATTTGTACATATCTCCACTAGATGTATGAGGATGAGTTTTACTAGGTGCCACATAAGTACCCGTAGTGTCCCAATTTTGAGCATTTTCAGTTAACAAGTCTAAGTACTCCATTGCTTCATCAGGGTCTTTATCTTTAAAAGTTCCATTGCATATCAATTCAACCATTTGCCTATATTTAGGTGTTAACCCTTCATAGAAATGTGAAATCAATCTCCATGTTTCAAAACCATGATGAGGGCAAGTACTAAGCAAGTTTCGATACCTATCCCAATATTGGTAAAATGTTTCTCCTGATTTTTGAGTGAAAGTGGTGATTTGTCTTTTGAAAGAGTTTGTTCTAAGAGATGGGAAAAACTCCTTCAAAAACTATTGTTGCATTTCATCCCAAGCACGAATGGATCCTGGTCTCAAATTTTATAGCCATGTTTTAGCTTTATCTTTTAATGGAAAAGGAAAAAGCTTTAATCTGATGGTGTTCATGCTACAATTTAAATTATTATATGTGTTGCAGACCTCCTCAAATTTCCTTAAATGCAAGTATGGATTTTCCAATTCGAAACCATGAAAAGAAGGTAAAAGTTGAATAATACCTGGTTTAAAATTAAAATGAGATGCATCGGGAGGAAAAACTATGTATGATGGTGCACTTTTTCTTGTGGGATTCATGTGGTCTCTAAATGTACTAGCACGGTTATTCTAATTATTTTCATTATGAAGTGATTGAATATCTTCTTCGGCCATATTTTCTGAAAATGATGAGGATACTCTACAAAGTCTACCACTTGATGTACGTGATCACACTATCATGCACGTGTAGGAATAGAATAAAAGAAAAAAGAAAACAAAAGAAACAAAGTTATATACAAGAAAAGTAAAAAGAGAAAATAAAATAAATATTATAATTTATACAAGGACTTGCCTCCCTGGCAACGGCGTCAAAAACTTGACACGACTAAAAGGTTGATGTCTTCTCCCAAGTGTAGGAGTGTCGAAGTGATAAATAACCCGGCAAAACTGGGGTCGAACCACAGGGACGTTAATTGTACAAATTATAAATAACAATAATACAACAACAATAACAATAACAACAGCAATAACAATAACAACAATAATAACAATAACAATAATAATAATAATAATAATAATAATAATAATAATACTAGTAGTAGTAGTAGTAGTAGTAAAGAAAAAGAAAAAGATGAGAACTTTGAAAAGGAATATTAATGTAACGATTAAACAATGATAATAACAAATGTCAAGGTTAGAGATTCCACTAATGGTATGTCAAACAAGTATAATATAAACTCTTATTATTCAATTGGAAAACCACACATAAAGGAGGTTCCAATCAGATTATAGATTGTTAACATGATTACATTAGTCATCTTATTCGATTAATGCTAATACTTGTAAATGTCATCAAGCATTCATGATTATAACTTATGTTAACAACAAATCAAGTTCCTTTCATAGCTCAGGTGTCGGTTATACCATACAGTATGAACTATGAAAGTGCCAAGCATTTGTTGTACCAAGTGTTATACAACATAAATCAAGATTAGTTATTTAACAAGCAAAGTATTAAAGAGTGAACAAGATAGCAAATATAAAACATGTTAGTATCAAACATTAAAGTCCATATTAAGTTTATATTATACTTATTCTTACACCATTAGTGTAACCTTTTCAACTTCACATAATTAACTTAGCTAGACATAATGAAAGAAAGAAAAATAGATAAACAAAATAAGAACATAAAAGCTAACTAAGTAAAAGAAAGGAAATGAAAGGTATAAACTTGATATTAATGAAAGCAAAGCATAAACATTACAAAAAATACAAAGAGAGAAAGGAAGAGCATGACCTTGATCTGGAAACCAAGATGCCTAAATGCATGGAAAATGCCTCCTTTTATAGGCCAAAATTGGGAACTATTGATTTGATGACTAATTGATGAGTGGGTGGCCAACTCTTAACTTGGTGACTATCCTTATCTTCTCGTGGCTGCCCAAAACATCATTGATAACGTCAAAATTAGAGTTACTTGAAAATATCAAAGTTGCAGGCAATTGTCTCAGATTTTTTGCATAAAACATTCAGCTCATTCAGACTTTTAGAACTCCAGATAAGGCCAAAATATTGAACAGTGCTCGCGCTGGAGGATAAATTTGGGCTTCTTTGTTGTTGCTACAATTTGGACTTGAAAATGGCCTTTTTAGATCTTGGGCTCCATATGAAAGTTATAGGTCTATGTCTTACCTTTTCATCCATATAAAGTAGACCTAAATCTGAGATTTATAGCTCTAGATATAACCCAATTATCGAACAGTATTCCGGTTTGGATTGCATCGACATCTCTTTTCTAATTTTGGTCATCTCTTTGCCCTTGCAATTTAAGTTCTTAAAGTCATCAATCAATCCTTTCATTTATGTGATAAGTCTGCATTTAAAATGAACATTTACCACAAATTAAAAGTATCTTATATTATTAGATATATTATTATAAAAACATGTTTTAGTTAAGGAGTTATTGATACTTCGAGTGCAAAATGATGATATAAAACCATAATAAAAATGCACTTTTAAGTACTAATCACAAATCATCTGATTGGAACCTTTTTTGTGTGTGGTTTCCAGTTGAGTAATAAAAAAAATTTATACTATACTTGTTTGAAATATCATTGGTGGATCATCAAATCTTGATAATTATTTTATCCTTATTTAATTTTACATTAATATCACATCTCAAAACTCTCTAACTCCTCTTCTATTATTGTCTATTTTTTTATTTGTAGTTTATACAGTTACTTATTGTTTGACCTCGAACTTGTGGGGTTATTTATTATTTCGATACTCCTACACTTAGAAAAAAAATATCAATCTTTTGGTCATGTTAAGAACCCTAATCTATAATTTAACATTAAAGCATCCATTCATAATTGAATTTGAAATGAATTATAAAATCATGTTTAGAACACCTCATCTGGTAACAATTAAGGTTTCAATCTTCAACTAGTTGAAGATTTTCGATTCCCTCATTCCTTTTTTTCTAATGATAGTCGACTTTCCTCTTACTCTTCTTGTTTAAATTTTCTTATTAATCCCTTCTCTACAAGTGTTTACTCCATTTATAAACTCTTAATCTTGGATGTGTTATTGAAATTTTGGTGTTTCTTTCTTGATTTTGCAAGAATGAATACAAAAGCTTTCTCTTTTCTTTCTATTTAGGTTGCTATAGATTTTTAGTGAAGAGAGAGTATTTATACTTTATAATTTCTCTTATTTGTACTAAGGGCTCATTTCCTTTAAGTGTATTATTTTTGCCCCTACATCTTTTTATTTTCTTCTTATAATAAAATTATACCTCTTTTTATTTTTTATAACTCCACCCTAGAACTTTTAGTTTAGCTTATTCCCCTTAATTTTATCCAATCCTTAACATTCCAAGTTAATTTATAAAGTCTCAAAATAGTCTAGAAATTTATATTCAAAATTTTTTTAAATTTCCATTTTTGTTTAATCCTATGCTTGAATTTCTTCCTTTTATATTTCTATTTAGTTCATTTGCAATTTACACAACCTTATTTTCTTTGTGTTTACACCTGAATTATTAGATTAATATAATCTTATAGAAATAAAATAATAAAATGTCCTTTTTTTAATCTATTAAATCTATGACTTTAGTCATGAGATTAAGATAACCCTATAAAGAGCAAATTAAAATAAATTTAAAGCTTAATTCTCAAATTACTCTTGTCAAACCTAATATTAAATGATAAAATTTAAAAATATTTAATTTTAAAAAATAATACAAAAAAATCAAGCCTAAAGAACCCCGATTCACCTATTAAGTATTATTCTCAAGTCATGAGGCCGAGATAATATAATAAAAAGAAAACTAAATAAATTATGAAATCCAATTCTCAATTAAGCATAATATTAAATAATCATATTGGAAAAAAATCAATTAAAAAATAAATCAATTGAGTTAATTCATCAAATTCACAACTTATATCATGAGATGATGACGACTTAATAAAAAGAAAATTCAATGTTGAAGGATGTATTACTCGAGTCATGAAACTGAGATAATTTCCTAAAAAAATCAATTTAATAATGGTTAAAATGTCAAAACCAACGACCTTAATCATGAGATCAAGATATCTTTATATAAAGTAAATCTAAACAGATTATGAAACTTAATTTCTAGCTAGCTTAGTGTTAAAAAAAAAAAACTCAATTAAAAATAAGATACAAAACAACTCGAGTCTACTTGGATTAATTCTTTAAACACTATTCTCAAGTTATGAGATCGAAATAAATAATAGAAAGTAAAAAAAAATTATAAAATTTAATTTTCAATTAATCTAATATTAAATGATGAGATTGAAAAAAAAAATTGATTAATTTTTTTTTGAATTATCCAAATAAATCTATTAAATTAGATTAATTTATTAAATCTATAATACGATATTACATTAACTCAATAAAAACATAAATTTAATATTAAAAAATAAAATATTATTTTAATAAATAATAATTTTAAAAAAGAGATGCAGCAAAACCTCCTGCAGTTCTGCAGTTTTAGTTTATAGTTAAAGTTAATTAATAATTAATGTAAAAGACGAACGTCCTGCAATATTTCTTATATAGAATTATATTTATTAGATTATTTGTTTTTTATTTATTTACATACTATTTATTTATTAGAAAATATTTTTTTTAAAAAAAATAAATTCTAAGAAAGTAAATTTTAAAAAAAATTAAGAAAATATAAAATAAAATATAAATAATAATTAAAAATTTAAGAATCACATTTAATATAATTAACAAATAATATAATATTTTTAATTTTTTTATAATTTATAAAAAATATTTTCAACCTAAAATAAAAAAATTATTTATTAGGATCAAAATCAAATTTTTTTAATAAAAAATATTTTTTATTAATTATTTTTTTAATAATAAATAAATATAAAAAAATTAAAAAAAATACTTTTTAGAAACTTACATTAAATAAATGCCCCCTCAGTTAAGCATATTGTAGCAGGATTAGGAAGGGACTAAATTGTAATTTAAAAATGATTTTTTTTTTTTGCTGAAGTAGAGAAAAGAAAACGATTTTTTGTTTTTTTTTTTTTTTCTGAAAAAAGAAGAAGAAGAAAGACACAGTAGAGGGAGACAAGAATTGGTTGGAAGATGAAGGGAGCAGGAGCATTGTAGAGAATTGGAGAACCAAACGGTTACCGACGATCGCATAGATTGCTTGGTGCTCAACAACTGAGCGAATCAAAGGGAGAGATGGAGGCATCGGTATTTGCGGTGGAAAATATCCTAAACTACAAATTCAAAAACAAACGGCTTCTAGAGGAAGCATTAACGCACTCCTCCTACACAGACTCAGCTTCTTACCAGCGGATGGAGTTCTTAGGGGACGCGGCGCTGGGTCTTGCGTTGAGTAATTATGTGTATTTGGCTTACCCTCAGTTGGATCCTGGTCATTTGTCTCTTTTGCGTGCTGCTAATATTAGTACTGAGAAACTGGCGCGTGTGGCCATTAAGCGTGGTCTTTACAGGTTTGTTAGACACAATGCCACTGCTCTTGATGATAAGGTAGGTAAAATTAAGCACCAATAATTATAATTAATCAGTAGGAGTAGGAGTAGGAGTAAGCAATTTTTGATTGAAAAATACAGGTTAAGGAATTTTGTGATGCTGTGAGTGGAGAAGATGATGATGATGCTTTAGTATATGGCGGGTCAATAAAGGCACCGAAGATTCTTGCTGATATTGTGGAGTCTGTTGCTGCTGCTGTTTATGTTGATGTCGATTTTGATCTTCAAACATTTTGGGTGGTCTCTTTCTTGCCCTTTTCCTTTCCTTTTCTTTTATCTAATCTATTGCTGCATTCATTAATCTTCTACTTGTTAACAAAAAAAAAAACAAGAAGATATTTAGGGGTATTTTGGAGCCAATAGTTACCCTCGAAGACTTGCAGCAGCAACCACAACCGGTGACTATGTTGTTTGAGCGGTGTCAAAAGCAAGGAAAGAATGTTGATATTAAACATTGGAAAAATGAGGCCAAAAGTATTGCCAGTGTCTATGTAGATGGACAATTTATCGCTTCCAGTTCGTCTGAGCAAAAAGAAATTGCAAAGCTTAATGCCGCCAAGGGGGCCTTGCTCAAACTATCAAATTCATTCCCTACTAATCTAAATGATGTTTCTCTTCTTGATATATTTGATGGGTCTTCTTTCGAGATTGAAGGCGCCAAACAGAAGTTACATGAACTTTGCGGCAAGAAAAAATGGCCCAAACCAAATTACAAGTATGTTTTTCACCTTACGTGTTCGGTTTCAAAATTTACTTTTTTAGTCAACCCTCCTAGTGAATTCCGTGGAGAATATGTACTTAACATGAGTGCATGCTCAGATCACAGTATATGTTCTTCAGTTGTATTTTATCATGTGTTCCCATCATTAATTTCTTACCTTTCATAGGGTGCATTTTACTTATCGTTTTGCTGGGACTGACCATTAGTTTGCTATTAATTGCTTCTTGATGTTCTCTTTCCCACCTTTAAGCAAGTCCAACCAATCTATCAAGGAACTTCAATTTTTTTTTAGAAGGTATGCAGCAGAGTAAAATGGCAAGGTATAAACATGTTTAATCTGTTAGAATTTTGTTGTTTAACTAAATTCAAGAGGCGGTTTGAGGCTTGATAAGACAGAGTCAAGTGAGGAAGTTTTATAAGCTGTTTAATTAAATATTGAGTGCTTTATTGTATTCTGGGACATGATTTGCGCACTCTTCACCTTAGTAATTTCTACAGAAATTAGGCAAGTACCTTGTGCTTTTTGTTAGATGAGATATTGGTTTACGGTCATGGAAAAAAAGAAGTAGGTCTTGGCTTTGAGGTGGACGGAGAAAACAACAGCATAACTTTGGAAATGATTGATGCATCGTGTTGTAGTAAAATAAAGCCTCATTATGCTGAGTTAAAAGGAATATTAAAGTGCAAACAAGTACCTGGTGCTTTTATGGATTTTTTTCTCCCATTCCAGTGACATAGTTTGCCTTGTTGATAACTTGCCCTAATTCCAAATGATTTCTGTTGATATGACAACAGTTGTATTTAATGATCATGGAAATGATAAAACTTTAATTTGATTAGATCAGCTATCAGTCATTTTATCAGATCATTAAGCGACCTTGTGTGCGGGGTGTGGTGCTGTTTAAGATGTCCTATGATTTGTTATGAGCTGTTAAGGGGGAGCATGTTGAATTGTTTGCTGGATTTTTTGCACAGTTGTGATCTTTTATGTTGATCTAGATTAACAAGGACTGTCTTTGATGATGGTTTTAAATTAACATGCTGTGAAAACTGACAGCTGAACCCAGCATTAATCCTGAACTAATACGGCTTAGCTGCACTTGAGGGAATGTTTTTGGTGAGATGCTCAGAAATTAATCCCTTTGTACCACATATCAACCTTTGAAAATTCTGTTTAGGTGTTCCATTTTTCTTTGAAACTTATTTCTTGGAAAATTTACTTGTTATATCCTAGGAAAACATGAGGGTGGATAAAAGTATAACAAACAATAAGAAGCACCCTTTAAAAAAGATTTCTAACCTCGAAGGATACATAGACCAGAGAGTGAGATAATTTGGGGGGATGATTGCTGTCTTTAACTTGTTATGTTTTGTTAGGGAATGAGAATTTGCTTCTTCTTTAAAAAAGTTTTCTAACCTCGAAGGATACATAGACCAGAGAGTGAGATAATTTGGGGGGATGATTGCTGTGTTTAACTTGTTATGTTTTGTTAGGGAATGAGAATTTGCTTCTTCTTTAAAAAAGATTTCTAACCTCAAAGGATACAGAGACCAGAGAGAGATAATTTGGAGGAATGATTGCTGTGTTTAACTTGTTATGTTTTGTTAGGGAATGAGAATTTGGTTCTTGGTTGATCAACCTGAGATAATTTGGAGGGATGATTGCTGTGTTTAACTTTTTATGTTTTGTTAGGGAACGAGAATTTGCTTCTTGGTAGATCAACCTACACTTTCCATCTACCATGCATGTATAATTTTCATTGATTGTTGTCTCTCGAACTATTTACTCTTGCCAATCTAACAGCTTCTAATAATGTTTATTTTTATTTCTCGAACATGTAGCATTGAGAATGATATGGGTCCTCCACATGAGAAGAAGTTTGTATGCTCAGTTCAAATTGCAACAGTAGATGGTACTCTATACGTGACGGGAGATGAAAAAACGAGAGTAAAGGATGCAGAAAATTCCGCTGCTTCATCAATGATCCGTGCTTTACAGGACACTGATTATCTGTGATTCTGTTCATTTGTTTGACTCCAATATGCTACATGGGATGTTATGCCTGGTAGGCTCCTATTCCCCACCTTAATATCAAATGCTTGGACCACGTAAACTTTTCTTGTCTCATGGCTGTATTGTTCTAAACTATCATCCGATAGTGTTGCAAGAATTACCTGGATCTTTGCATATAGCTTTTTCTTACAAACCTCCCTGCAGGATTAGTGTGTGATGTTAGGTTCACCATTCTAGGTGATTTTCATTTAGCTTGGACCTGGGTGTGGGGTTCTATTGGAAAATTATCTTTGTTAAGCAAGTTTAAAGTATTATAGCATCCTTGCTCTCGAAGGATTAGCCACGAGTTTGGTAAAAAAGTGCAATTCTCACTTTTTATTCTGACCTGGATAGAAGTAGTACGGTCCTATTTGTTTTTTCAAAGAAAAGTTGGATTGTGACATTTGAATTTCATCATCCTTGCTCTCAAAAGATTAACCACAAGGTTGGTAAAAAAGTAGTATGATTTTGTTTGTTTTTATATTTTAAAAAAATAAATATTTTTTAATATTTTTAGATTATTTTGATGTTTTGATATGAAAAATAATTTAAAAAAATAAAAAAATAATTTTAATATATTTTTAGATAAAAAATATATTTTTTAAAAAAACTGAAACTTCACTTTCAAATATGCTAACAATTACCTAACCTTGGTTGCCTAAACATCCAATCATATGTAGCTTCAATTATTAAGAAACACTATAAAAATGATAGTACCCATATCCATGAAGCCACTTCTTGCATTACAATGAACTCGGTGCTTTGGTTGTGGTCCAATGCTGGAGAACAGTGCAACAAAAGTCCAAATTCTCCAGTTGAGGTTGAGATCTTTAAACTTGACATGTGTTGATTGAAAACAATATCCAGCTTTCATAGCAACGAATATATAATCCAACAGGTATTAAATCTGCATCGGATCTACAGGTTAATTTGATAATTTAATGGTTAAATTGATCCGAGTAAAAAAAAATTATTTAGTGCAATAATTCAATAAAATTTATCGATGCAGGTGAGATTTCTCTATATATAGTTTCTCCTGAATTTTTTTTATATTATTTTAATTAATTATTAACCTTTTTTTTAAATTTATTATATAAATATTAGAAGAATATTTTATTTTTTTAATATAGAATTTGAAACCTTCTAGTATATATTTTATATTTTTAAAAAAATTATTTTTTAATATGAGATTTAACTCTTTAGTATATATATATTATATTCATAAAAAAAGTTATGTTTTTATATTGTGGGATAAATTTTTTTTAGTTTAAATAGTTTAACTTAAAAAAATAACATAATATATTTTCAATATAAGATTTAAAGGATTTCAAACTCTTTAGTATATATATTTTATATTTTTATAAAAAAATTATTTTATCAACGTGAAATTTAAAGTCCTTTTATATATATATTCTATATTTATAAAAAAAAATTTCATTATAGGATAAAAATTTTTTGGTTTAAATATTGCAAGTTAAAAGGATAAAATAATATTTTTTTAATATAAGATTTAAAACTCTTTAATATATATACTCTATATTTACAAGAAAGAAGTTTTATTTTAGTGTGAGATTTGAAACTTTTAATATGTATACTCTACTTTTATAAGAAAAAAATTATATTTTTTCAGTGTAGAATAATTTTTTTTATTTAAATAATTTTAACTTAAAAAGATAACATACTGTTTTTTTAATATATAATAATTTTTTAAAAATATTCTTTTAAATTTTATTATTTACAATATATTTAGTTTATATGTACATGAATTTATATGAATTGTTTATTAATTTTTTATATGAAATATTAAAATTTTAAATATTTTTTTAATTTTTTTAGTTAATTTATAAAATTCATAAATGCTTAATCAAATCAATTCCACATCAGATTTGATAACTATGATATAATAAACTATTTTGCCCCTGTAAGAGCTTTGTAAAGTATAACGTGTGATTGATATTTTCATTGCCGTTATGAATAGTTTCAGTGCCTGTTTTGGCCACCTGATATTTTCGCCCCTCTTTAAAGAAGTCTCCGGTTTCAAATGGATGATGACCTTTTTTCCGTAGAAAATATTTCCATGGAATTTGCATGCCCTTGTTCAGTATGCATTTTACTGCTGCTTGATACAATTTATTTTCCATGTTCATTTCTGTCTCAATTGTTAATCCAGAGAAGATAGGCATTCAAGCTACTTCCAATTTAAAGGAGTCAAGTGCCGAATAAGTTCCATTGTTTCAACAAGGGTCTCTCTAAACATCCTCGCATAAATCTTCAGAATCTGACGATCAATGCACACAGCCTGGCAGCATACCGATTTAAGAGATAACTCTTCAATGGTTCAATTTTGTATTCTTAATTATGTTTTACGCCAATCTTTCTTGCTGGATCACTGAATTTGTTTGCCGATGCCCATTCTAGCCCAGTATCTCATTCGTAAGGCCAGGTAGCATGATGAGCTCCAACGAAAACAGACAGCCAGAGCTGAGCAACTCTGCAAATCAAAGTCGTCTTGATGAAATTTAGAATTTCCAGTTATTGTGTGACAGTGACTACATTTCAATTTCAAGACCACCTTGATTTGCAAAGGATCAACAAGGGTTTTTCTGTAGCTGAAACGGTTTTATTCTTGAGTTATATGATCATATAAAATATGCATCGAGTTTTAAAAGTATTTTTTAAAAAATATTAAATTTAGTTTTTAATTAAGATATTTTTTATTTTTTAAAATTATTTTAATATACTAATTTAAAAAATAATTTTTTTAAATAAAAAAATTATCCATAAATTTTTTAAATAAAAAAATATTTTAAAAATCAACAAAATCATATTTTCAATCACGCACTAAATTACTGCACGTAAGCCCTACAACAACCAGCCCCTAGAAATTAAACAACGAACACTTCAATCAGCTTTAGGATATAGGACGTCAAGTCAACTAGACAAATTTGATCGATCATGTTGTATTTGATAATCCACCAAATCTTTTAATTTGTGATGAAAAATTGCAGGTGGTTGAGTCCTGTTGTATTTTTTTAGCCCACCGAGCCCTGTAGTCATAGTTGAGAAACTGCAGATGAGATTGAAAATGCTGGCACGTTAGGAACAAAGAGATTATAACCTTACTAGTTTCATGGAATAGGTTTACTGTGAAGCCGCCCGAAGAGAATCACTGCAGGGTCGTATAGACGGGAATAACTCTATCCATTTGTTTGGATGAAACTAGAGTTCTTAGAAGAAAATAAACAAGGGTTAACTATAAAAATACCCTGCCTGCTGTTATTAATATTGCTCTTCGGCAATTGCATCCATAAATTTCACCTTTAATATTATGTAATGGGTTCATTCCTTCCAAAACATTTACTTATGTGAATTCTGTTCTAGTTGATGTTTGTTATGTTTCATTGAAACAATAAATTTCAGTTACAGAGTGTTTCAACATTTTATTCCAGGATCCAGTACTATGTGTATAATTCAAAATACATGATTTCAATTCAAATATGAAATAAATTAATTTTAAATTATGTAATATAATATAAATACTATCAAATATCTAAATCTAATTTTAAAATTTAAAACATTCAAAAATAGTTAAGAGTCATGACTAAACATAACTTCAACTTGAAGTAACTCAACACAATTAAAATGCTAAAATATTAAGAAAACAAAAAGTTTTAATACAAAAGAAATATAAATCAATCATTATTTCTATTATTAACATAAAAATAAAGATTTTGATCTAGTGATCACATATAGAGAAATTCATTAATTAGATATTTCAATAAATAATTATTTCCACTAAGTTTATTCTTGTCATAAAAATATATCTCTTCATCATTTAAAATCAAAGTAGATAAATGTGTCTCATTAGTTTTCTAACTTAATTCATATTTAGAAGTCTACTCATTCAATAAGTTAATGGTATTAAGATTAAAGGAATCTACAACATCCTTTTTAATGCTCAAATTCCCACAAACATGAAAGAAGACAATATATATAAATTTAATTTTTAAAAAATAATACCAACATTAACGAAAATAATAATTTTTCCAAAGTAGCTATGAAAGGTTTAGACAATGTTGGGTCGGTAATCCTGCCCATGATAATATATTCCTGCACAGGAACCCGCATGAAGACCAAAAAAAATCCTTTGCTAGGGATGGACACGATGAGAAAAGAGATTAGGTAGTAGGTACAAAATGCATGCTATACATGCATGGTTTGTGATAAAGCATGCTTAAAAAGAAATTTGCATATCTTCCATCTTTTAGTATATAAACCATGTCACAAAAAAGTCAACTCTATGATTTTCCTTTTTGGGTTAGTTTCTCTATAATTATTTAGGAAAAGAAAGAAACATAATGGCACTAAATGGTGAAAGAGGTGTCCAACAAGCAGGTGATATTGAAAGATCTTGTCTGGTTTGAATTGAGCATGACGTTATCACTATTATTATGAACTTGCGATGTAAAAAGAAACCCTTGGGATTCTTGTCAAGAATCTGTTCCCATCATGTGATCCAGATATGAGAACTAGAATGTTAAAACTTGATGAAACCCGACAAATCTTACAGTGACAAGCCGTATTTGATATAGAAATTCATGATAGAAATAGAAACAAATGTCTGGATTTAATGTTGATGTCAATCCAAAGTTAAATCATGAACAAACTTACCAAGTTTAAAAAAGAACAATTGTAAAATATTCTATCCAGAACGAAACTAATAAAATAAATCAGGATATCTCAGATAAAATTTGAATAAAAAATCTATGGTTGTATTTATTTTTTGAAAAGTAATTTTTAAAAAAATTATTTTTTTTAAATTTTTTTATATTTATTTTTCATTAAAAAATTGGTTAATAAAAAATATTTTTTAGTTAAAAAAAAAAAATTTGACTTCGTTTCTAGTAAAAGATTTTCTTGAAAAATTTAGATAGAAAATATTTTCTGAAAATTATAAAAAATTTAGAAATATCATATTATTTACTGATTATATCAACTTTAGTTCTCAAACTTTATATATATATATATATATATATTATTTTGAATATTTATTTTTTAATTTCATCTTTTAAAATTTAATTTTTATATTAACTTTGGTCCTCATTTTATAATTGTTATTTACTTTTTCCGTATTATTTTTTATTAAAAACTTTTCATCTATCAAATTTGGTCTTTATTTTTTTTACTGTTACTTATTTTATTTAAAATAATTTATGAAATGTTAATTATTATTATTTTGATTTCTTCATCTTTTTTTTTAGATTTGATTTATATTATCTTGATTATTATTTATTTTATTTGAGATAATTTATGAAATTATATTTTTTTTTCAATTTCATTCTCATTCAAACCTTTTAATTTGTAAGATTTGTTCTTTGTTATTTTAATAAACTTTAAAAAAATAAAACATTAATAAGTTATTTTACAGCTTATTTTTCATGACATAACAAAATACTTGAAAGTATTTTTCAATTTATTTTCTATTACACTACTAAATGACACAACTAAAAGATTGATGTCTTCTCCCAAGTACAAGAATATCGAAATAATAAATAACCTGGCAAGACCGGGGTCGAACCACAAGGAGGTTAATTATACAAATTATAAGTAACAATAATACAACAACAATAACAATAACAACAGCAACAATAATAATAGTAATAACAATAGTAATAATAGGAATAATAATAATAAAGAAAAAAAAAGGAGGAGAAGAAGATGAGAACTTTGAGATACAATATTAATATAGGGATTAAACAATAATAATAACAAATGTCAAGGTTAGAGGTTCCACTAATGGTATGTCAAACAAGTATAGTATAAACTCTTATCATTCAATTGGAAACCACACTCAAAGGAGGTTCCAATTAAATTATAGATTGTTTACATGATTACATTAGTCATCTTATTCAATTAATGTTAATACTTGTAAATCTCATCAAGCATTCATGATTATAACTTATATTAACAACAAATCAAATTCCTTTCATAGCTGAGGTGTCGGGTTAATACTTGTAAATCTCATCAAGCATTCATAATATTAACTTATATTAATAACTTATAACTTATATTACATTAGTCATCTTATTAACAACAAATCAATAAGTTATATAACCAACTTAGCTAGACATAATGAAAGAAAAAAAATACAAAATAAGAACATAAATAAGATAAAAGTTAACTAAGTAAATGAAAGGAAATAAAAGACATAAACTCGATATTAATGAAAACAAAGTATAAACATTACAAAAGATACAAAAAGAGAAAGCAAGAGCATGATCTTGATCTAGAAACTAAGATGCCTAAATGCATGGCAAATATCTCCTTTTATAGGCCAAAATTGGAAACAAAAGATACAAAAAGAGAAAGCAGGAGCATGATCTTGATGACTAATTGATGAGTGGGTGATGACACAACTAAAAGGTTGATGTCTTCTCCTAAGTGCAGGAGTGTCAAAGTAATAAATAACCCGGCAAGACCGGGGTCGAACCACAGGGAGGTTAATTGTACAAATTATAAACAACAATTATAAAGAACAACAATAGTAACAATAACAACAACAACAATAATAGTAGCAATAATAATACTAATAATAATAGTAGTAATAGTAATAGTAATAGTAATAATAATAATAATAATAATAATAATAATAATAATAATAATAAAGAAAAAGAAGGAGAAGAAAAAGATGAGAACTTTGAGATGGGCTTTTAATGTAACGATTAAACAATGATAATAACAAATGCCAAGGTTAGAGATTCCACTAATGGTATGTCAAACAAGTATAATATAAAATCTTATTATTCAATTGGAAATCACACATAAAGGAGGTTCCAATCAGATTATAAATTGTTAACATGATTATATTAGTCATCTTATTTGATTAATGCTAATACTTCTAAATCTTGTCAAGCATTCATGATTATAACTTATGTTAACAACAAATCAAGTTCCTTTCATAGCTCAGGTGTCGGTTATACCATACAATATGAACTATGAAAGTGCCAAGCATTTGTTGTACCAAGTGTTATACAATATAAATCAAGATTAGTTATTTAACAAGCAAAGTATTAAAGAGTGAACAAGATAAAAAATATAAAACATGTTAGTATCAAATATTAAAGTCCATATTAAGTTTACATTATACTTATTCTTACACCATTAGTGTAACCTTTTCACCTTGACATAATAAACTTAGCTAGACATAATGAAAGAAAGAAAAATAAATAAACAAAATAAGAACATGAATATGATTAAAGTTAACTAAGTAAGTGAAAGGAAATGAAAGGCATAAACTTGATATTAATGAAAGCAAAGCATAAACATTACAAAAAATACAAAGAGAGAAAGGAAGAGCATGATCTTGATCTGGACACCAAGATGCCTAAATGCATGGCAAATGCCTCCTTTTATAGGTCAAAATTGAGAACTATCGATTTGATGACTAATTGATGAGTGGGTGGCCAACTCTTAACTTGGTGACAATCCTTATCTTCTCTTGTCTGCCCAAAACGTCATTGATAACGTCATAATTAGAGCCACTCGAAAACATAAAAGTTATAGAAAATTGTCTCAGCTATCTTGTGTAAAAAATTCAGCTTATTTAGACTTTTAGAACACCAGATATGTCTAAAATATTGAACAGTGTTCGGGCTGAAGGACAGATTTAGGCTTCTTTGTTGTTGCTACAATTTGGACTTGAAAGTGGCCTTTTTAGATCTTGGGCTCCATATGAAAGTTGTAGGCCTATGTATTAGCTTTCCATACATATAAAATGGACCTAAATCTAAAATCTATAACTCCAGATATGACCCAATTACCGAACAGTATTCCGGTTTGGATTGCACCAACATCTCTTTTCTAAATTTGGCCATCTATTTATCCTTGCAATTTAAGTTCTTAAAGTTATCAATTAATCAATCCTTTCATTTATGTGATAAACCTGCATTTAAAATGAACATTTACCACAAATTAAAGGTGTCTTATATTATTAGATATATTATTATAAAACATCCTTTAGTTAAGGAGTTATTGATACTTCAAGTGCAAAATGATGATATAAAACCATGATAAAAATACACTTTTAAGTACTAATCAGGTGACCAACTCTTGACTTGGTGATAATCCTTATCTTCTCTTGTCTGCCCAAAACGTTATTTATATCATCACAATTAGAACCACTTGAAAACATGGAAGTTGTATGAAATTGTCTCAACTTTCTTTTGTAAAAAATTAAGGTCATTTAGACGTCTAAAACTCTAGATATGGGTCAAACACTAAATAGTACTCAAGATGGAAGACAGATTTGGAATTCTTTGTTATTGCTACAATTTGGAATTGAAAATGGTCTTTTTAAGTCTTGGGCTCCATATGAAAGTTGTAGGTCTGTGTCTTATCTTTCCATTCATATAAAGTAAACTTAAATATGAGATTTACAACTCCAGATATGACCCCATTACCTAATAGTATTTCGGTTTGGATTGCACTGATATCTTTTTTCTAAGTTTGACCATCTTTTTGTCCTTTCAATTTCAGTTCTTAAATTCATCAATCAATCTTTTCATTTATATGATAAGCCTACATTTAAAATGAACATTTACCATAAATTAAAGGTATCTTATATTATTAGATATATTATTATAAAACATATTTTAGTTAAGGAGTTATTGATACTTCAAGTGCAAAATAGTGACATAAAACCTTAATGAAAAAATACACTTTTAAGTACTAATCACACCCCTCAACCAGCTTATTACTATTCTCTAGTAATCAAAGCATTAAAATAGAAAAACAATTTGCAAATTCCATAAAGCAAGGTATTCATCATTCAACTTCCAATAATCTATCCAGATAAACAAACTCTCATTAAATTTATATATCTGCTCAATACCTTTTAACAAGATATTAGTAAACCTTTCTTTTATGCTCAATATATCAACACATAATTATAGGGTTTTTCTTGGAAGAAAATAAAATTTTTGTTCTAATGTTTAAGGTTAACTTCCTTCGGTTGGGATTATTATTTTTTCTTTTTCTTTTTTTTAAATATATATACATATAACTTAAAACACCATGCATCTTTAACCCATGTAATGAGCTTTCGGATAATGACTCCTAGACCAGTTGGTCTTAGGGAATTAAGTGTTGAGACACCCCTACGAGCTTAGTAACTCGGGTCGCAGATACTGATATGTAGATAGGATAATGCTTTTTTTTTTGGTAAGTTGACGTATATATTAAAGGAAAACGATACAAAGATTATAAGGGGCATACCCCAGATTTACAATGAGAACAGAAACGTAAAACAATAGATGGCTACATGCTAGCCACCGAACTGAAAACTCAAGACCTAACTTGATTCGTTAGGGAAACTAATACAACCAGCTAAATATCAAATGAGGAATCTATGTTATTAACCCTCCAGGCTCGTTGGATTCTTTTATTTTCATTTGTTGGTAGAACGTTCCTCATCAAATCCAGCTTATCACGGATGATACATTCAATTTGATGAAAGACCAAATTCTGAGTTCTAGATATTCCAGCAAAGGTCCTTACATTCCTTTCTTGCCAGATATGATACACTGTAGCTGCAAAACTGAGTTTATGAGAAAAATTGACGAAACTTTTGCCATGCCAAGTGACAGTGGCCCATCGAATCCATTCATCCCATCCTTTTGTCATTCTTGGAATGTTGCATCTGTCACAAACATCCCACCAGATCGCTTTAGTATAGGAGCATTCAAAGAACAAGTGGTTGTGATCTTCGTTGTTGCGGAGACAAAGTGAGCATCTATTGGGACCATGTATACTAAATCGATGAAGTCTATCTTGAGTTGACTTAAGTTTTTCTCCTTAACCCATATAACAAGCGTTGGGCCTATAGCTCCCAAGTCAGTTGACCTTAGGGTATTAGGTGTTAAAACACCCATTTGGACTTAATTGCTTAGGTTAAGGAAGCTATAAAAACAAACTTATCTACATTTTTATTATCATCATTTCATTTTATTTATTTTTATTATTTTTTTGCACTTTTTTTTGTTTTTTTTAAATTATATATTATCCATTTCTATTAGTTGTTACCTTTAACAAAAGAATATAAATAACGTACTAATCCAATATGCAACCCACAATCATATGTTACAGTGTGTGTGTAAATTAAGTATATGAGTAGAATTCAGTGGTAACAATATGAGAGTTTGTAAACCTGAATATTTCAAGTATTATGATAAACTTTATTAAGAATAATTACTAAGATGCATCTCAAGAGTCATAAAAAGATCTCCTTTACTCTGCCATTATAGTAACAACAATTTTACACATGCTTTATGAATTAGAAAACACAGTTAGTTGTTTTTTTTTAGCTACTACCCTCTCCTCCCAACCAAAATGAGACATTGTCCTCAATGTTCTAAGGTAAAAAGATAGAGTATAGAAGATATCACCTAAAATAACAAACATTGACAAATCTGAAACACACTGAAACAAATATAAGAAACAACAAAACACAATAATAAACTAAAAAGATAAAAAAAATTTACAAATGAAGACTCAAATCTAATATAAGCTTTTTAGGGCTTTTCTTAGATGGTCAATTTATGCGACTCATGGAGGGATTAATTACAAGAATGAAAGATTGTAGTTGGTCAATCAATTGTTCAACAGTAGCAGTAGAGATTATGATTTGTCGTGCAAAAGATGTTAGAATTCCTATTTCATAACATGATCAAGAAAAGACAACAACTTATCATAATAACCATTAACATTTAACAATGGGTTTATGGTGAATGTGCAGTTAGGTACAAGAGAAAATATGAAAGATCTCTTCCAATGTGTCTATACCACTTGGTAAAGCAATGAAGGCATTAACATGGTTAAACATTGTATTCATTTGAGCCGACATTGTGGAGACCTGAAGTTCCTCTCCAATTGTTTTTTCAATGATGCCCCCTTGTGTTAAAGCTTCGGGGATGACCCCCAAAACTTGACTACCTCCTAAAAATAAAGCTATTGACACACCTCCCCTTAACCCAAGACTACCTCCCTCATACACTAAATGAATCTTTTTCTCAGCTAGCACCTAACCAAGATGATTTGCTTATTCTAAAAACTTTTCTTTTCTAGGACTAGATCCACAAAACACAAATATTTCTTATATGATGACCTGATGAACTTGCCATTTCTACACACTTCTATATTTGTTGAATGTATGGGTTGAGTAGAAATGAAAGGAAGGAAGAGATGATTTTATAGATGAGAAATTAAAAAGGCAATCATACCACCTATATGTAGGCCAACTAGAGTCTCACACACACACTCTCTCTTTATTTATTTATTTATTTTTGGAAAAATGCATGTATATGTACAGGTAGTCATGATTGTGGCTCACTTCTTCCCTTAGTTTTACATCCAAGAATGGCTTAAATGCCCTTTATGGGTTCGGGATAGGCTTCCCATCTAGTTTTCTTAAATACTAGCAAACATGGTTTTTTTTTAGTTTGATTCCCAAGACTAAGTCGAGCATGTTCCTTATGAAATAATAACCATAAATCATGAATTGCACGATACACATCTCCACTAGGATGCATCTCAAGAGTTAATAGAAGATTATCTAAAGACTCCTTATTTAGGCCATCTTTAATGAATTATATTTTATCTTCACAATTTATAAATACCATTCCTAAAGAACGATATTGTGCATTACAAGTCCATCTAGCACATCGATGATAGACTTTCAGTCGTTTTGCATGATGTTTCTTTGCAAAAATATTTTTTACCTGTTCCAAGCATGTGTGAAATGAAGGAATTAGAAGACTCACCTGATAATTGGACCTTTGCTTCAATCAACCAGCGAATATCTTTAGGAATTCCATGATTCATTAACAACCTCAATCTTGCACATCTAGCATGGTAAATTTTTGTAATCGCATTCTGAGGCAGAGTAGGAAAATACTTTTTTAATTTTTCAAGATTAGTGTTCATTTTCAAATGAGAATTGGAAGACAGATTCATAGAATTGCACAAATATATACACAAATATCAGTTATTATGGAAAACAAAAAGAACTGACTTAAGTCACGGAGTGCCGTTGTCCGCCATTTGACCGGGGTGAGAGAAACTAACAAAAATCACTCAAAAAGAAACATAAAAACATTGTAAGAAAAACAAAATAATCAAACTTTATCTACAAGATCATTCAAACCAGTTGATTTATTTTCACTAGGAAAATTATGAAAGTAAGCTTTCAAACGATGTCCATTTTTCTTAAAAAAAAATTGTCATTCATTGAATTCTTAATATCACAGGTCCTATAAGAATTGCTCCATCTTGATCTTAGCTCTTTAGGGAATAAATAGAATTGAGAATTATAAGACAAAACTTTTTTATTAGTATCAACTTTTTGATAATTTTCACAAGTTTTGCAGAATATGTGTGTGTCCTTGAACATAGTGGGCTAATAAAATCCATTTTGAAAGATTTTTATAGCTATCTTTTTTGACAAGAAATAACTTCCACATGCTTGAGAATGACAAAGTTTAATGACACTACTTACCTCATTGTCGAGAATGAATCTTTGAAATATTTGATCAGGATAATATTTGAATAAGTTAGGGTCATCACAATAAAAGTTCTTCACTTCGTTCAAAAACTTTTCTTTTTCTTGGGTACTATAATCAACTGGAAAATATCCTAAAGCAATAAATTGATATTTTTATCATATCAAGGCATTGGACTAAGAGAAAGTAAGGATTCATCAAGTAATCATCAATTAGTGTGATGTTGATATCGAATTTATTATCACTTTTGATAAAAGATCTGCATCAACATTTTCAGTGTGTTTTTCATCTATGATTTCTTCCTCTGAATAAATCATTTCCAAATCTTCAAATTCATCTAACTCATTTTTACTTAAAGTAGATTCAAGGTGATCATAAACTAATTTGTCAATATGATCTACTTCTTGTAAATCATTATCATCTCCAGGTTGCTTGCAAATGTTGAAAAATATTCATTTTTAATGTCATGTTTCCAAATGATAGCTTCATCAATCCATTTTTACAATTAATCAATGCATTAGAAGTTGCAAGAAATGGACATCCTAAAATAACAGGAAATAAATTAAATGCTTCAACAGGTTTTGTGTCCATTATAACAAAATCCACAAGATAAATGAATTTATCGATTCCTCTAGGCACTTTTATAGATTTATCGGCAAGTAAAAGAGTTATAGAACTTGGTTTTAACTCATCTAAATTGAGACATTGAAAAACTGAATATAGAAGTAAATTCATACTGGCTCTAAGATCAAGTAAGGCTCTTCTTATTTTATGTTCTCCAATAAAGCAAGAAATTGTAGGATAACCAGGGTCTTTATATTTCAAAGCATTATATTTTCTGTAGAATGGCACTTGTTCGGCCACAAAGGCTTTCTTTTTCACATTCAGTTTTCTCTTTATAATGCACAAATCTTTCAAAAATTTAGCATAAGAAGGAACCTGTTTAATAGTATCGAACAAAGGTATATTGATCCTTACCTATTTGAAAGTTTGAAAGATTTTAGAGTTGTGATTAACTTTCCTTTGTTTGGTCATAACATGAGAAAATGGAAGGGATGGTACAGAATCAGTCTTTTCTTTGCAAATTTCAAATTGAACCCCTTCCTTACCCTTATAGATTGACTCATCATCTTTCTCACAAGGTTCAAGAGTGGATTTTTCAATAACCTTATGACATGACGAAAAGATTGATGTCTTCTCCTAAGTGTAAGAGTGTCGAAGTAATAAATAACCCGGCAAGACCGGGGTCGGACCACAAGAAGGTTAATTATACAAATTATAAATAACATTAATACAACAACAATAATAATAACAATAATAGTAATAGTAATAACAACAATAATAATAACAATAATAGTAATAGTAATAACAACAATAATAATAACAATAATAGTAATAGTAATAACAACAATAATAATAACAATAACAATAATAAAGAAAAAAATGAAAATTTTGAGATGGAATATTAATGTAGGGATTAAACAATGATAATAACAAATGTCAAGGTTAGAGGTTCCACTAATGGTATATCAAACAAGTATAGTATAAACTCTTATTACTCAATTGAAAACCACATAAAGGAGGATCCAATCAGATTATACATTGTTAACATCATTACATTAGTCATCTTATTCGATTAAAGCTAATACTTGTAAATCTCGTCAAGCATTCATGCTTATAACTTATGTTAACAACAAATCAAGTTTCTTTCATAGCTCAGGTGTCGGTTATACCATACCATATGAGATATGAAAGTGCCAAGCATTTGTTGTACCAAGTGTTATACAATATAAATCAAGATTAGTCATTTCACAAGCAAAGTATTAAAGAGTGAACAAGATAACAAATACAAAACATGTTAGTATCAAACATTAAAGTCCATATTAAGTTTACACTATACTTATTCTTACATCATTAGTGTAACCTTTTCACCTTGACGTGATAAACTTAGTTAAACATAATGAAAGAAAGAAAAATAAATAAACAAAACAAGAACATAAAAAATATAAAAGTTAACTAAGTAAAGGAAAGGAAATGAAAGGCATAAACTTGATATTAATGAAAGTAAAGCATAAGCAATACAAAAAATACAAAGAGAGAAAGCAAGATCATGATCTTGATATGGACACCAAGATGCCTAAATGCATGGCAAATGCCTCCTTTTATAGGCCAAAATTGGGAACTATTGATTTGATAACTAATTCAAGAGCGGGTGACCAACTCTTGACTTGGTGATAATCCTTATCTTCTCTTGTCTGTCCAAAATGTCATTGATAACGTCAAAATTGGAGCCACCTGAAATATGAAAGTTGTAGGAAATTGTCTCAACTTTCTTGTGTAGAAAACTTCAGCTCATTTCGACTTCTAAAACTCCAGATATGGGCCAAATACTGAACAGTGCTCGGGCTGCAAGACAGATTCAACCTTCTTTGTTGTTGCTTTGGACTTGAAAATGACCTTTTTAGATCTTGGGCTCTATATGAAAGTTGTAGGCCTATGTCTTAGCTTTCCATCCATATAAAGTAGACCTAAATCTAAGATCTACAACTCCAGATATGACCCAAATTACTGAATAGTATTCTGGTTTGGAGTGCACCGACATCTCTTTTCTAAGTTTGTCACCCACTCATTAATTAGTCATCAAATCAATAGTTCTCAATTTTGGCCTATAAAAAGAGGCATTTGCTATATATTTAAGCATCTTGGTTTCCAAATCATGATCATGCTCTTGCTTTCTCTCTTTGATTCTTTTGTATTGCTTATGCTTTACTTTTATTAATATTAAGTTTATGTCTTTCATTTCCTTTCCTTTACTTAGTTAATTCTTATCTTATTTATGTTCTTATTTTGTTTATTTATTTTTCTTTCTTCCATTATATCTAGCTAATTTTATTATGTCAAGGTGAAAAGGTTACACTAATGGTGTAAGAATAAGTATAATGTAAACTCAATATGGACTTTAATGTTTGATACTAACATGTTTTGTATTTGTTATCTTGTTCATTCTTTGATACTTTACTTGTTAAATTACTAATCTTGATTTATGTTGTATAACACTTGGTACAACAAATACTTGGCACTTTTATAGGTCATACTGTATGGTATAACCAACACCTTAGCTATGAAAGGAACTTGATTTGTTGTTAATATAAGTTATAATCATGAATACTTAACGAGATTTACAAGTATTAGCATTAATAGAATAAGATGATTAATGTAATCATGTTAACAATATATAATCTGATTGGAACCTCCTTTGTATGTGGTTTCCAATTGAATAATAAGAGTTTATACTATACTTGTTTGACATACCATTAGTGGATGATCCTCTAACCTTGACATTTGTTATTATCATCATTTAATTCTTATTTTAATATTCCATCTCCAAGTTCTCATCTTCTTCTTCTTCTTCTCTTTCTTTATTATTATTATTACTACTACTACTACTACTACTACTACCACCACCACCTCCTATTACTAGTATTATTATTATTGTTGTTATTGTTGTTGTTGTTGTTATTGTTATTATTGTTGTTATTGCTATTGTTGCTTATAATTTGTATAATTAACCTCCCTGTGGTTCGACCCCGATCTTATCGGGTTATTTATTACTTCAACACTCCTGCACTTGAGAGAAGACATCAATTGTCGTGTCATAGGACTTACCCATTTGCTATTAGGAATAGGATAAATGATTTCATTATCTAAAAACTTAAAGACTTCATTTTTCACTACTTCTTTCATATTAGGATTAAGCCTTCATTGCATTTCCCTAGAGGGTTTAACATTTTCCTCCAAATAAATTCTATGTGTACAAATTAAAGGACTAATTCCTTTTATGCAGTTATAGTCCATCCTAATGCATTTTTGTGTATTTTTAGAGTTCGTAATAACTTACCTTCTTGATGTGCATTAAGTTTGGAAGAGATTATTACTAAAAATGTTTTATTTTCTCCTAAAAATGAGTATTTGAGATTAAATGGCAACGACTTCAAATCAGGTTTGGGTGGTTGAACACTTAAAGGTATGGACTTAATTGATCGTAGTGTCAATTACTCAATTTGTGGTCTCCAATTACTTGCCTTTGATTCTTCCTGAAAATAAACCATTTGCTAATCATCAGATTCATCAATCTCAATTTCATTGGAAGTGGTTTCAAATTGATTATGAATTAATTTTTCAGAAAAGTCCACTTCCTGTAAATCATTATCATCTCCAGGTTACTTACAAATGTTGAAAATATTCATCTCCAATGTCATGTTTCCAAATGATATCTTCATCAGTCAATTCCTACAATTAAATAATGCATTAGAAGTTGCAAGAAACAGACATTCTAAAATAACAAGAAATGAATTGCATACTTCAACAAGTTGTGTGTCCAAGACAATAAAATCCACAAGATCAATGAATTTATCGACTTGTACTAACACATCTTCAATTATTCCTCTAGGCACTTTTATAGATTTTCGGCAAGTAAAAGAGTTATAGAAGTTGGTTTTAACTCACCTAGATTAAGACTCTGAAAAACTGAATATGGAAGTAAATTCACACTAGCACCAAGATGAAGTAAGGCTTACCACTGTGAGGAGTAGTGACTAATTTGACTTCATCCATGTGTTGGCTTCCAGAACTTACTTGCATTTGCATTGTATTGCACTTTGGGATTTTATTGTGGTTGAGATGGAAACTTACCTTTCTCTTGGAAACTGAAAGCAAATGTCAATTTTGCAAGAGTATATTTAAAATCTGTCATGTTTTGAGTAAGGTGATTATTGATTGTCTATTGCTTTTCAATGAATGCATGCAATGTTTCCTTCAGATTTCCTCTAAAAGGTGGAGCCTAAGGAGGTGTATATTCATGAGAATTTTGGAAATTATGGTGTGATTGAAACGGTGGTTATGAAGTTTGTACATTGTTATTATCTCTCTTCCAACTGAAATTTGAGTGATTTCTCCAATTAGGGTTGTATGTTGGGGAGTATGGGTTGTGATTGGCCCTTTGAAAACTATTTAAAGCATGGACTTGTTCATGGAGACATTCCTTAAAATTATGGATTCTCTAAATCTAAGCCATGAAAAGAAGGTAAAACTTGAATTATGTCTGACTTAAAATTAAAATGAGATGTATCAGGAGGAAAAACTATGCATGATGATGCACTTGTTCTTGTGGGATTTATATGGTCTCTAAGTGTTCTAACACGGTTATTCTCATTGTGAAGTGATTGATTATCTTCTTCAGCCATATTTTCTGAAAATGATAAGGATATCCTACAAAGTCTACCACTTGATGTACGTGACCACACTTTCAAGTACGTGTAGGAATATAATAAAAGGAAGAAGAAAACAAAAGAAAAGGAAATAAGAGAAAAAAAACAAAATTATATACAAAGAAAAAATAAAATAAATACTATAATTTATACAAGAACTTACTCTCTAGCAACGACGCAAAAAACATGACACAACTAAAAGATTGATGTCTTCTCCCAAGTGTAGGAGTGTCGAAGTAATAAATAACTCGGCAAAACTGGGGTCGAACCACATTGACATTAATTGCATAAATTATAGATAATAATAATAATTGTAGCCATTTTCAAGTCCAAATTATAGCAACAATAAAGAAGCCCGAATCTGTCCTCCAGCCTCAGCACTGTTTAGTATTTTGGCCATATTTGGAGTTCTAGAAGTCTAAATGAGCTGAATGTTTTACACAAGAAAGCTGAGACAATTGTCTACAACTTTAATGTTTTCGAGTGGCTCCAATTTTGACGTTATCAATGATGTTTTGGGCAAACAAGAGAAGATAAGAATTGTCACCAAATCAAGAGTTGGCAACCCATTCATCAATTAGTCATCAAATCAATAATTCCCAATTTTGGCCTATAAAAGTAGGCATTTGCCATGCATTTAGGCATCTTCATTTCCAGATCAAGATCATGCTTTTGCTTTCTCTCTTTGTATTTTTTGTAATGTTTATGCTTTGCTTTCATTAATATTTAATTTATACCTTTCATTTCCTTTCCTTTACTTAGTTAACTCTTATCTTATTGATATTCTTATTTTGTTTATTTGTTTTTCTTTCTTTCATTATGTTTAGCTAAGTTTATTATGTCAAGGTGAAAAGGTGACACTAATGGTGTGAGAATAAGTATAATGTAAACTTAATATGGACTTTAATGTTTGATACTAACATGTTTTATATTTGTTATCTTGTTCACTCTTTAATACTTTGCTTATTAAATGACTAATCTTGATTTATGTTGTATAACACTTGGTACAACAAATGCTTTGCACTTTCATAGTTTATACTAGATGGTATAATCGACATCTAAGCTATGAAAGGAACTTGATTTGTTGTTAACATAAGTTATAATCATGAATGCTTGACGAGATTTATAAGTATTAGCATTAATCGAATAAGATGACTAATGTAATCATGTTAACAATCTATAATCTTATTGGAACCTCCTTTATGTGTGGTTTCCAATTGTATAATAAGAGTTTATATTATACTTGTTTGACATACCATTAGTGGAATATCTGACCTTGACATTTGTTATTATCATTGTTTAATCGTTACATTAATATTCCATCTCAAAGTTCTCATCATCTTCTTCTTCTCCTTTTTTTTCTTTATTATTATTATTATTACTACTACTACTACTACTACTAGTATTATTATTATTATTATTATTATAGTTATTGTTGTTATTGCTATTGCTATTGCTATTGCTATTGCTATTGTTGCTGTTATTGTTATTATTGTTGTTGTTTATAATTTATACAATTAACCTCCCTATGATTCGACCCCGGTCTTGCCGGGATATTTATTACTTCGACACTTCTCCACTTGGAAGAAGACATCAATCTTTTAGTCGTGTCAATAGTCATCATTTAACTTCCATTAATCTATCCAGATAAATAAACTCTCATTAAATTTATATACCTGCTCAATATCTCTTAACAAGATATTCATAAACCTTTCTTTTGTGCTCAATATATCAACACATAATTCTGGGGCTTTTCTTGGAAGAAAACAAAATTTTTGTTCTAATGTTTAAGGATAACTTCCTTGGGTTGGGATTATTATTTTTGTCTTTTTTTTAATATATGTACATATAATTTAAAACATCATGCATCTTTAACCCATGTAACAAGCTTTTGGCTAATGACTCTTAGACCAGTTAGTCTTAGGGCATTAGGTGTTAAGACATCCCTACGAGCTTAGTAACTCGGGTCATAGATACTAATATGTAGATAATGCAATGTTTGATTCCCTTAAGTTTTTCTCCTCAACCCATGTATAACAAGTGTTGGGCCAATAGCTCTCAAGTGAGTTGACTTTAGGGTATTAGGTGTTAAAACACCCCTTCGGGCTTAATTACTTAGGTTAGGGAGGCTACAAAACCAAACTTATCTATATTTTTATTATCATCATTTTTTTTTGTTTTTTTTTTATTTTTTTTATTATATACTATCCCTTTCCCTTAGTTGTTACCTTTAACAAAAGAACATAAATAATGTAATAATCCAATATGCAACCCACAATCATATGTTAAAATGTGTGTGTGTAAATTAAGGTTTAAGAATACATGTTAAATATACATGAGCAGAATAAAGTGATAACAATGCGAGAGTTTGTAAACCTGAATATTTGAAGAAGTATTATAATAGACCTTGTTAAGAATGGTTACTAAGATGCGTCTCAAGAGTCATATAAAGTTCTCCTTACTCTGCCATCATAGTAATAACAATTTTGCACATGCTTTATGAAATAGAAAACACAGTTTTGTTTTAACTACTACCCTCTCCCCCAACTAAAACGAGACATTGTCCTCAATGTTTAAAGGTAGAAAGATAGAAAATAGAAGATATCACCTGAAATAACGAACACTAACAAACGTCGAACTCAATAAAACAAATATAAGAAACAACAAAACACAATAATAAAACCAAAAGATATAAAAATTCACAAATGAAGGCTCAAATCCAATCTAAGCTTTTTATGGCTTTTCTTAGTTGACTAATTTATGCGACTCATGGAAGGATCAATTACAGGAATGAATGATTGTAGTTGGTCAATCAATTGTTCAGCAATAGCAGCAGAGATTATGATTTGTCGTGCAGAAAATGTTAGAAATTCTTGTTCCACGACATGATCAAGAAAAGACAACATGAACTTATCATAATAACCATTAACATTTAACAAACCTATGAGTTTATAGTGAATGCGTTGTTGGGCCCAAGAAAAAATATGAAAGATCTCTTCCAATGTGCCTAAACCTTCTAGTAAAGCAATGAAGGCATCAACATGGTTAAACATTACATTCATTTGAGCCGATATTGTGGAGACCTGAAGTTCCTCTCCAATTGTTTTTCCAATGATGTCCCTTTGTGCTAAAGCTTCGAGGACGACCCCCAAAACTTGACTACCTCCTAAAAATACGGTTACACCTCCCATTAACCCTAGACTACCTCCCCCATACACTAAATGAATCTTTCTCTTAGCTAGTACCTGACCAAGATGATTTGCTGATTCTAAAAACTCCTTTTCTTTTCTAAGACTAGATCCACCAAAAACACAAATACTTTTGATGACCATATTTGATGAATGTATGGATTGAGTGGAAATGAAGGGAAGGAAGAGAGGATTTTATAGATGAGAAATTAAAAGGGCAATCATGCCACTTATGTGTAGGCTAGCTGGAGTCTCACACACTCTCTCTCTATTTATTTATTTATTTTTGAAAAAGCATGTGTATGTACAAGTAGTTATGATTATGATTCACATCTTCCCTTAGTTTTATATCCAATAACGGCTTAAACACCCTCTATGGGTTGGGAATAGGTTCCCATCCAGTTTTCTTAAAAACTGGCAAATATGGTCTTTTTTTAGTCAAATTCCCAATACTATGTCAAGCATGTTCTTTATGAAAATGGGTTCATAAATTATGAATTGCACGATGTTTATCTCGACTATGATGAGACTTAAGAGTCAATAGAAGACTATCTAAAGACTCTCTCTATGTTTTGAAATAAATCCCACCTTTTGACAATTTTCACAAGTTTTGTGAAATGCATATGATTCCTTGAATATGGTGAGCCAGTAAAATCCACTTTATAAGATTTATACAGTTCTCGTTTTTGATGAGAAATGATCCTCACGTGCCTTAGCGTGACAAAATTTAATAACATTACTTACCTCATTGTCGAGAATGCATCTTTGAAATATTTGATCAAGACAATAATTAAATAAGTAAAGGTCATACCAATAAAAGTTTTGCACGTTGCTCAAAACTTTTCTTTTGTCTTCGGTACTCTAGTGAGTTGGCAAAAATCCTGAAGCAAGAAAATTGATATTTTTAGCAAACCAAAGCAATGAACTAAGAGAAAGTAGAGATTCATTAGGAAAGTAATCATCGATAGGTGTGATGTCGGGTGTCGAATTTGTTGTCACTTTTGATAAAAGATCTGCATCAACATTTTCGATGCCTTTTTCATCCTCGATTTTTTCCTAATTAGTCATGGCATTAGGAAATGGAAGTGCTGGCAGGGAATCCGTTTTTTCCTTGCAATATTCAGATTCAACCCCTTCCTTACCCTTAGAGATTGACTCATCATCTTTCTCACAAGGTTCAATTTTTTCCTGATTAGTCATGACTGATTTAACTTAATACATGTGTTGACTTCCATAACTACTTGCATTTGCATTGTATTGCTCCTAATAGATGTGAATTTTGCAAGAGTATCTTTAAAATCTATTATGCTTTGAGCAAGTTGAGTGTTGATTGTCTCTTGCTTTTCAATAAATGCATACAAAGTTTCCTCAACATTTCTTGTAGGAGGTGGAGCAATAAGGAGGTGCATATCTATGAGAATTTTGAAAATTATGGTGTGCTTGAAATTGTGGTGGTAAAGTTTGCGCATTGTCGCTCTTCCAACTAAAATTTTGCTCTTCCAACTAAAATTTTGATGATTTATCCAACCAGGGTTGTATGTTTGTGAGTATGGGTTCTAATTGGGCCTTTGAAAACTGTTTAAAGCATAAGCTTGTTCATAAAGACATTCCTTAAAAGAAGGCAAGGTTGGACAATTATTGGTTGAGTGTTCATTTGTTTTACATATTTGACACACAATGTTTTGAACATATTTTAATTGACCACTCTTTTTCAATTCTAATGCCTTGACTTTTCTAGCTAAAGATGCAAACTTAGGTTGAAGGTCATGATCTTCCCAAAGGTTGTACATACCTCCACTAGATGTATGAGGTTGAGTTTTACTCGGTGATTGATACTTAAAAGTGTATTTTTATCAAGGTTTTATATAATTATTTTGCACTTGAAGTATCAATAACTCATTAACTAAAGCATGTTTTATAATAATATATCTAATAATATAAGATACCTTTAATTTTTGGTAAATATTCATGTTAAATACAGGCCTATCACATAAATGAAAGGATTAATTGATGAATTTAAGAACTGAAATTGGAAAGACAAAGAGGTGACCAAACTTAGAAAAAAGATGTCGATGCAATCCAAACCGAAATACTGTTTGGTAATTGGGTCATATTTGGAGCTGTAGATCCGGAAAAAAGGTATCTCAATACGGGTCAACAGAGGCTGTACGAATTTTGTTATTTACTTCCTTTTGACTTGTGGACTTCCTATTTGGCTAGGATTCTTTTTCTAAAGGGATGTGGCAGCTTATTTTGGAAATATACTAATTCTACAAGGATGTTTAATGGGCTGCAACATAGTTTCCAAGTGTGGCAAGGATTCATAATTATTTCAGAATTCTTTTCTTACACGGATTCCTTATTCATCCGAGCTACAAAAGGAAAGAAGACTTTAGAATACATTCTACCTTCAGATCAGATTTCCTAGTCTATTTAGGACTTCTTAATGGTGACAAATATGATTCTATTTTTTTTTTATAAGTTGACGTATATATTAAAGGAAAATGATACAAAGATTATAAGGGGCATACGCCAGATTTACAATGAGAACAGAAACATAAAACAACAAATGCCAACATGCTAGCCACCGAACTGAAAACTCAAGACCTAACTTGATTCGTTAGGGAAACCAATACAACCAGCTAAAAATCAAATGAATAATCTATGTTATTAACCCACCAAGCTCGTTGGATCCTTTTATTTTCATCTGTTGGTAGAATGTTCCTCATCAAATCAAGCTTATCACGGATGATACATTCGATTTGATGAAAGATCAAATTCTGAGTTCTAGATATTCCAGGAAAGGTCCTTGCATTCCTTTCTTGCTAGATATGATACACTGTAGCTGCAAAACTGAGTTTACGAGAAAAATTGACAAAACTTTTGCCATGCCAAGTGACAGTGGCCCATCGAATCCATTCATCCCATCCTTTTTGTCATTCTTGGAATGTTGCATCTGTCACAAACATCCCACCAGATCGCTTTAGTATAGGAGCATTCAAAGAACAAGTGGTTGTGATCTTCGTTGCTGCGGAGACAGAGTGAGCATCTATTGGGACCATGTATACCAAATCGATGAAGTCTATCTTGAGTTGTGAGTTTCTGTTGGACAGCCACCCATAGAAGAAACGAATGTCTTGGAATAGCATTCTTGAACCACACAATGTCATGCCATTCAACCATCGTATGATGAAATCTTAGTTGTTCCCAAGCTATTTTGATCGAGAATCTGTGATTTGGTGAATCCAGCCATACAATCTCATCATTTTTCCCTATCATAGGATTAGAATTGGAAGGAATAGCTTCTAAAATGGGGTGCCAGCCAATAGCGTGAGTGGTAGGAATTTTCCATTCTGAGTTATGAATCAGCATATTCACCTTCGCGTTCTTTTCCATACCTGAATCATAGATGAATCTATCGCCGTAAGAATCTGCGAGCGGGCTGTGAGGATGCCAATTGTCAAACAATAGAGAAGTTGTCCTGCCATCCCCTATGATGTACTTTATCTTCGGCCATGCTAAGGATCTGAGCTTTAGAATCTTTCTCCATGCCCAAGAGCAATTCTGTGGCGTCTTGATTGTCCAGAAATTTCTACCTCGCAACAGATTACATCTGATCCAAGTAGACCAGATTGAACCATCTGAGTCATTGCACAGGTTCCAAATGTGTTTCAACAAAGCAATCTTGTTCTATTCTGTTATCTTTTTTGTTCCTAGCCCCCCCTCCTTTTTTGGAAGACATACCTGATCCCAAGCCACTTTAGCCCCAGTTGTTCTCATATCTGAACCTGACCAAAGAAAGGATCTCATAATTTGCTCCACACTTTTTATGACTTGCCCAGGTAAGAGAAAGAGAGATGCCCAATAGACCTGGATGGAAAATAAAAATGAATTAATCAGTTGTACTCGTGTTGCATACGATAGTGTTCTACAAGTCCAATGTCGAACTTTAGAGGTGATTCGATCCACGAGACCCTTACAATAAACAGCCTTTAGTCTGGACGAGATAAGAGGCACTCCCAAATATTTCATAGGGAGCTCCCCCTCTGCAAACCCAAGAACATGAATAATCTCTTCCCTCTCAGCATTTAACACACCCTTAAGAAGATGTCACTTTTATTTGGATTTGGATACAGACCTGATAGATCTTGAAACTTTGTGAGCACAGTTTTGATCATACGAATTGAGTTTACATCTCCTTTGCTAAACATCATCAAGTCGTCAGCAAAACAAAGATGAGAAATGTTGTCCTTCTTGCATCTCTAGTGGAACTTGAAGTTTTGGTTGGCACTCATCTTCAGAATAGCCCCGAAAGGATTTCCATACATAGGACAAACAAATATGGAGAAAGTGGATCCCCTTGTCACAGCCCTCTCCCCCCTTGAAAATAACCTGCAAGCTCACCATTGACGTTGATAGAGAATTGACATGATGTAACACAAACCATAATCCAATCAATGACTGTTCTAGGGAATCCCATTTTTCTTAACGTAGCGTCAACGAAATCCCACCGAACCGAGTCATAAGCCTTCATCAGATGTACTTTCATAGCACAACGGGCAGGTCCTGTAGATTTATGATAGCCTTTCATTAGTTCCTGAGACAAAAGAATGTTGTCGTTGATTCTCCATACAAAGATAAAAGTAGTCTGATACGGACCTACTAAGGATGGCAAAACAGCTGTGATTCTCCCAGCTAGAATCTTAGCGATGCATTTGTACACGGTATTGCAGCAAGATATAGGACGAAAATCTGTCAACCTCGTAGGATTGGCAACTTTAGGAATAAGGGAAATGGATGTAGCATTCATTTCTTTAAGCATTCTCCGAGTCTGAAAGAAGGAGCTAACAGCATTGATTACATCCTCCCCAACTATGTGCCACATTCTTTTGAAGAAACCTGCGTTAAATCCATCCGGACTAGGGGCTTTGTTGTTCTTCAAACTAAACATAGCATGCTTAATCTCCTCCCTTGTTACATCTTGTGCTAATACATGTTGTTGCGTCGAAGACAGTTTCAAGTTAATTGCCGATTCCATCTCTTCCTCATTCAGAACCCTAGGCATCTGTTCCACTCTTAACACACGCTGGAAGTACGCAACGACTTCTGATTTAACTGCCTCATGTCCTTTGACAACCTCTCCATCCTCCTTTGTAAGTGAAAGAAGTTTATTTCTATGATGTCTTCCATTTACTGATTTGTGAAAGTAGCCAGTATTATGATCCCCCAAGCTAAGCCACTGTATCCTTGACTTCTGTTTGAAAAAACTCTCTTCGGCTTTGACGATAGAAGCGTAGTTACGTACAGCATCCCTTTCTCGCATGCACAAAGTTGGATTCCCATGTGCTGTATGGAGAGCCTATTGAGCCTTATCCATTTCATCTTTTGCATCTTTGACTCTATCTGAAATGTTGGAGAAGACTATTCCGATTAATTAAACTTCTTGTTTGTCGCACTTTGTGTGTGTGTGTGTTGGTGAGATAATCTCCCTTCCATGGTTCTCTAAAGAACTAAAAACGACTTATCGAAGAACAACAGTTTTCGTGGCATCATCCTTATACTTCTCGTTCGCGAATCAATATTCGTTGGGTGGGGGTTTCTGTTTTCAATAGTGCTGGTGCCTAGGTACAAGTTATCTTTGTGTCACACTCCTATCAAACCTGATTTACTTGGCTTTACGGGAATTGGCATCTTTGCGTGTGGGTTGCATGACCATGTGATCACGAGGTTCGTATCATAAGTACTCCATTGCTTCATTAGGATCTTTTATCAAAAGTTCCATTGCACATCAATTCAACCATTTGCCTATAGAAATGTGAAACCAATCTTCATGTTTCAAAACCATGATGAGGACAAGTACTAAGCAAGTCTCGATACCTATCCCAACATTGGTAAAATGTTTCTCCTGGTTTTTGAGTGAAAGTGGTGATTTGTCTTTTGAAAGAGTTTGTTGTATGAGATGGGAAAAACTTCTTTAAAAACCATTGTTGCATTTCATCCCAAGCACGAATGGATGGTCTTAAATTTTGTAGCCATGTTTTAGCTTTATCTTTTAATGAAAAAAAGGAAAGAGCTTTAATTTGATGGTGTTCATGCTACAATTTAAATTATTATGTGTTGGAGACCTCATCAAATTCCTTTAAATGCAAGTATGGATTTTCCAATTATAAGCCATGAAAAGAAGGTAAAAGTTAAATAATGTCTGGCTGAAAATTAAAATCAGATGCATCGAGAGGAAAAACTATGCATGATGGTGCACTTGTCCTTGTGGGATTCATGTGGTCTCTAAATGTTCTAGCACGATTATTCTCATTATGAAATGATTGATTATCTTCTTCAACCATATTTTCTGAAATGATGAGGATACCCTACAAAGTCTACCACTTGATGTACGTGAGTGACCATGCTCTCATGTACGTATAAGAATAGAATAAAAGGAAAAAGAAAACAAAAGAAGAAGAAATAAGAGAAAAGAAACAAAGTTATATACAAGAAAAGTGAAAATAAAATAAATATTATAATTTGTACAAAACTTACCTCCCCAACAACGACGCCAAAAACTTGACAGGACGAAAAGATTGATATCTTCTTCCAAATGTCAAGGTTAGAGGTTCCACTAATGGTATCTCAAACAAGTATAGTATAAACTCTTATTATTCAATTGGAAACTACACACAATTGAGGTTCCAATCGGATTATAGATTGTTAACATAATTGCATTAGTCATCTTATTTAATTAATGTTAATACATTGAATGAAAAAATTATTGAAACAAGTATGTACCATCTATTTGAAAAACCAACAAATTGAATGAAAAAATTTTAAAATTATGGGTTAGATTTTAGCTTCAATCCCACCTCATTGAATAAAAGAGTGGTGAATATAGAAAAATAATTGTAAGAAAAACCATTACTTAAGCAAATACCATGTAAATAGGTAGCAATGATGATACAAATCCATTCATTACATAAAGGGAAAATATATACATAAAAAAGATAAAATAACTTTAAAGATAATTTATATATATATAAAAATCTATTAAAGGACTTTAATAGGACATCAGCCCTTTATATATTGAAGGAAAAGAATCACCCATTTGAATATAGAGAGTTGCAAAGTCTTGTTGAAGTTGTAAATATTAATGTATATACCCTTCTATAATTAATTACTTAGTTACACGTTATATTAATTTTATTCAAATACAAAAATATTTATTATTAATAAAATTATCTTTATTTTTAATATGTATTTATATTTAATTAATGAATCTAGAGTAAATATAAATTTTTTTAGGACAAAAATACTTGATAAAATTTGTTATAAATTAGTTATATTTATGAGACTCGATTTACATCAAATTTTATTAATAATTATTTTTTATCAATGCGCTAGTAAGATATGACATTAATTAGTGATGTTAAGAGCGAATATATATATATATATATATATATATATATATATATATATATATATATATATATTGTGAAAGAAAACAATTATTTTTATAAGCTGAGATATAATAGATACCTAAAACTAATTCTTGACATATATATGTTAGGTGTGTGTTATATTGTGAAAGAACTAATTAACATAATCAAACGATTGATGTCTTCTACCAAGTGTAGGATTGTCGGAAGTAATAAATAACCCGACAAGTTCAGGGTCGAACCACAAAGAAATTAATTGTATAAATTATAAATAAAAAAATAGATAATAACAGAAAAGAAGTTGAAGAGAGTTTTGAGAAGAGATATTGATGTAAAGTGATTAGTACTTTAATCGAACCTCCTTAATTAAAGCATGTTTTATAATAACATGTCTAATAATATAAGATGCCTTTAATTTATGGTAAATTTTCATCTTAAATGTAAGCTTATCATATAAATTAAAGGATTTATTGATGAGTTCAACTATTGAAATTGAGAAGAGAAAGAGAGGGTGAAGCTTAGAAAAGAGATGCTGGTTCAGTATTTGGTTATTTGGTTATTAGGTCATATCTGAAGTTGTAGATCTTGAATTTTAATTTAGTTTATATGGCTAGAAAGTTAAGATATAGGCCTAAAACATTCATGGGAAGGGAAGACTCAATTCAGCTGTTTGAAAGTTCAAATCTTAGCAACAACGGAGAAGTTTGAATCTATCTTCTAGCCGAAATATTATTCAGTGTTCAAACTATATCTTGAGTTCTAGAAGTCCAAGGAACCTAATATTTGTTTTTTGCTGGAAAGTTGAGACAATTTCCTAGAACTTTCATGATTAAGTTTGTTCAAATTATGATGTTAGCAATGATGTTTTGTTCAGACAAGATTTGGCCACCCACTCAACAAGTAATTAACAAATCAATACTTTTTAATTTTGGCCTATAAAAGGAGGTATTTGTCATGTATTATGGTATCTTGGTCTTCAAATCAAGATCATTTTCTTGCTTTTCTTTCTTTATATTTTTATAATGCTTAAGTTTTACTTTCATTAATCTCTTATTTATGCCCCCTTTGTAAGATCCGCATCAATATTTTTAATGCCTTTTTCATCCTTGATTTCTTCCTCTTTAGTCATGACATGAGAAAATGAAAATGTTGGTGGAGAATCAGTCTTTTCTTTACAATGTTCAGATTCAACCTCTTCCTTACCCTCAGAAATTGAGTCATCATCGTTCTCATAAGGTTCAAGAATTGGTTTTTGAATACCTTACTATTGCGAAGAGTGATAACTAATTTGATTTGATCCATGTATTGGTCACACGACTAAAAGTGTCTTCTTCTAAGTGCAAGAGTATCGAAGTAATAAATAACTCGGTAAGACCGGGGTCGAACCACAAGAAAGTTAATTGTATAAATTATAGATGATAATAATACAACAACAATAACAATAACAACAACAACAACAACAATAATAATAATAATAATAAAGAAAAAGAAGATGAAGATGAGAACTTTGAGATGGAATATTAATGTAAGGATTAAAAAATAATAATAACAAATATCAAGGTTAGAGGTTCCACTAATAACTTTGAGATGGAATAAACTCTTATTATTCAATTGGAATCCACATACAAATGAGGTTCCAATCAGATTATAGAGTGTTAACATGATTACATTAGTCATCTTATTCGATTAATGTTAATACTTGTAAATCTCGTCAAGCATTCATGATTATAATTTATGTTAACAACAAATCAAGTTTCTTTTATAGCTCAGGTGTCGGTTATACCATACAGTATGGGCTATGAAAGTACTAAGCATTTGTTGTACCAAGTGTTATACAACATAAATCAAGACTAGTCATTTGACAAGATAACAAATAGAAAACATATACTTATTCTTACACCATTAGTGTAACCTTTTCACCTTGACATAATAAACTTTTCACCTTTTCACCATTAGTGTAAACTATACATAATGAAAAAAAGAAAAATAAATAAACAAAATATAAATATAAATAAGATAAGAGTTAACTAAGTAAATGAAAGGAAATGAATGGCATAAACTTGATATTAATGAAAGCAAAGCATAAACATTACAAAAAATACAAAAAGAGAAAGGAAGAGCATGATCTTGATTTGGAAACCAAGATGCATGGTCAATGCCTCGTTTTATAGGCCAAAATTGGAAACGATTGAATTGATGACTAATTAATGAGTGAGTTTCCAACTCTTGACTTGGTGACAATCCTTATCTTCTCTTGTCTGCCCAAAACATCATTGATAACCTCAAAATTGGACCACTTGAAAACATGAAAGTTATAGAAAATTGTCTCATCTTTCTTTTGTAAACAATTCAGGTCATTTGGACTTCTAAAACTCCAGATATAGGCCAAGAACTAAATAGTGCTCGAGTTGGAAGACAGATTCAGACATCTTTGTTGTTGCTCCAATTTGGACTTGAAAATGGCCTTTTTAGATCTTAGGCTCCGTATGAAAGTTGTAGGCTTATCTCTTACCTTTTCATCTATATAAAGTAGATCTAAATCTGAGATCTACAACTCTAGATATGACCCAATTACCAAACAGTATTTCGGTTTGGACTACACCGGCATGTCTTTTCTAAGTTTGGTCATCTCTTTGTCCTTTCAATTTCAGTTTTTAAATTCATCAATCAATCATTTCATTTATATGATAAGCCTGGATTTAAAATAAATATTTACCATAAATTAAAGGTATCTTATATTATTAGATACGTTATTATAAAACATATGTAACGAGCTTTCAACTAATAACTCCCAGACTAGTTGTTGTGCCGTGAATGATTCAAAAATCGGCAACAATGAATCTGATGAAAATGGATGAAGGATGGGTCTGGTTGTGTTGTCTTTCTTTTAGTGTTTAGGCTGGATTATAGTATTTTTAAGGTAAATAAAATGGAGGATAGACTAGAGTGATACTTTGATAAGTCGATCTGGACGCCACAAAGATCAATCTAGGATTTAGACGCGCACACTCTTTGTGATTGAAGAGTGATAAGTCAAGTAGGGTTCTTCACAAATCAATTTGGAAGAATAACTCTTAATTCTCGGAATTAAGTTCAAATATTGGCCAAAAAGTTGTTTATTACATATTCTCATGCCATATTTATAATTCTTTGTGATTCTTATGGGCGACTTTAATTCTATCCGCTACCAATCAGACAGGTTAGGAGGGTCTACTTTGTGGGCTGGTCATATGGACAGATTGGAAACATGTATTCAAGAAGCGATATTAATGTTGAATTTTCCTAAGTGTGGAGGGATGTTCCATTATAAATATGGCATCAGAATATGTAATAAACAACTTTTGGCCAAGATTTGAACTTAATTCCGAGAATTAAGATTTATTCTTCCAAATTGATTTGTGAAGAACCCTACCTGACTTATCATTCTTCAATCACAGAGAGTGTGGCGTCAAAATCCTAGATTGATCTTTGTGGCGTCCAGATCGACTTATCAAAAAGTATCACTCTAGTCTATCCTCCATTTTATTTACCTTAAAAATACTATAATCCAGCCTAAACACAAAAAGAAAGACAATACAACCAGACCCATCCTTCATCCATTTTCATCAGATTCATTGTTGCCGATTTTTGAATCATTCACGACACAACATTTAGCATACTTTGTTGTTTTCTCCTTAATATGTAATCGAACCTGCTCATGTAGTTTCTTCATCAATTCTGCCTTTCTGATTCCATCCATAGATGTCCTCTCATCAATTGAAATATGAACAAAATCAATAGGAACACAAGGATTAAAGCCATACACGACCTCAAATGGTGAAAATGTTGTAGCCGCATGCACACTACGATTATATGCAAACTCCACAATAGGCAAACAAGTATCCCAACTCTTCAAATTCTTATGTATAACAGCTCGTAACAAAGAAGATAAAGTTCGGTTTACTACCTCAGTTTGTCCATCAGTTTGTGGATGACATGCCGTACTGAAAAGTAACTTCGTTCCTAGCTTCCTCCAAAGAGTCTTCCAAAAGTAGCTTAAGAACTTTGTATCACGATCAGAGACAATGCTTTTAGGAACTCCATGCAAAAGAACAATCTCTTGAAAGAACAAATCAACTACATGTACAGCATCGTCAGTTTTGTTGCAAGGAATGAAATGGGAAATTTTGGAGAATCGATCAACCACAACCATTATTGAATCCTTTCCACGCTGTGTTCTCGGTAACCCCAGTACAAAGTCCATGCTGACATCCATCCACGGTTGCTCTAGAATAGGCAACGGCATATACAACCCATATGCATTCTCTTTACCCTTAGCTTTCTTGCAAATAGCACATCTCTCAATCACCTTGTGCACATCCCGTAACATGCTAGGCCAAAAGAAATGTTCTTTCAGCAACTCATAAGTCTTCTTCTCCCCAAAATGACCACTAAGACCACCACCATGAGCCTCTCGCACAAGCAACTCCCGTAATGAACCTGAAGGAACACACATTCTGCCCATTTTGAACAAGTAACCTTCATGCATAAAGAACCCATCACAAGCTCCCTTTGCACATTCGGTAACCAGATTAGCAAAGTAGGAATCATTAGCGTATTTATAATGGAATCCCACCGAACCGAGTCATAAGCCTTCATCAGATCTACTTTCATAGCACAACGGGCAGGTCCTGTAGATTTATGATAGCCTTTCATTAGTTCCTGAGACAAAAGAATGTTGTCGCTGATTCTCCGTCTAGAGATAAAAGCAGTCTGATACGGACCTACTAAGGACGGCAAAACAGCTTTGATTCTCCCAGTTAGAATCTTAGCGATGCATTTGTACACGATATTGCAGCAAGATATAGGACGAAAATCTGTCAACCTCGTAGGATTGGCAACTTTACGAATAAGGGAAATGGATGTAGCATTCATTTCTTTAAGCATTCTCCGAGTCTGAAAGAAGGAGCTAACAGCATTGATTACATCCTCCCCAACTATGTGCTACATTCTTTTGAAGAGCCTGTTGAGCCTTATCCATTTCATCTTTCGCATCTTTGACTCTATCTGAAATGTTGGAGAAGTGAGTCATATTGAAAAGTTTCAATTCCTGTTTTAGTTTTCTTAGCTTGCAACACAGCTGATACATTGGACAACCCCCCGAATTGTGTTCCCATACTTTCCTCACCAAGGGCATGAACTCGTCATGGTCCATCCACATATCAAAAAATCTGAATGGTTTCTTTATATTCTGATAATCACCAGTAACCTTTACCACCATAGGAGAATGGTCTGACATACCCGATGGCAAAAATCTCACTTCCAAAAATGGGAAGTTCAGATTCCATTTCTCATTGACAAGCACTCTATCTACTTTCCGCATAATCAGATTCTCAGGACATTGATTCGACCAAGTATAATGCAGGTCTGAATATCGCTTCTTGAATACATGTTTCCAATCTGTCCATATGACCAGCCCACAAAGTAGACCCTCCTAACCTGTCTGATTGGTAGCGGATAGCATTAAAGTCGCCCATAAGAATCCATGGGCTGGACTCCCATCCATCACTACGACTCACTATATCAGACCATAATGCCTCACGTAAGGAAGTGTTATTGTCTCCGTATATAATTGAAGCATTGAAACAGATATTGGTAGCTAATATAGTGACAGAAACATGAATAGCCCGGTCTGACATTTCGAGGACATCAACCTTCACCACATTAGCATTCCAACAAACCCAAATACGACCACGACAAGAGAAATCATAATTATACAAGAAGGACCAATTACGCAGAAGAAGTTGAGAAACATTATATTTATTCTCGTCTCTAACCCGAGTTTCAACCAAACCAAAAAGAGTCATCCTCTCTTGATGGATGAGCTGACGCAATGCTGAATGCTTTATGGGATCATTCAAACCTCTTACATTCCAACATCCAAAAAAATCATAAGAAAATAGAGAGGAGTACAAACAGCAACACAAAGATTACCTCGACGTGCCCCCAGGCGAGGAGACAGATTTCTTATTCTTCTTTGAAGAGTTTTTCGAACCCTTTTTCTTTTTCTCTAGAGAGTCTCTAGCCTTAATAGCTAACTGATTAACAGTTTCCCTTTCGGTGGAATTCAGAGTTTGTGGGCTTGTCCGGATTGGTGACGTCAACTCCTTATCAGTTCGTTCCCCATCTGTATCACCTCCCATTGCGTCAATATCTATATTCAGCTCATGACTATTAACAAAAAGAACCTGGTTCACGGTCGCACAATCAGATGTATTGGAGATGGCTAAACATTGATCTGAAGCAGTACTTGTACCCCCTGCTCCTGCTTCATGTCTCCTCGTGAACTCTTCAAAACAAGAGGAGAGGTAGGATTTTCATCTTCATAACAATCAACATTGCTCACATCTGATGCAGCCTTCTCATCCATATTACAATCAAAAATATTTGTACCAGATGTCGAACAACCATTCTCATTACAGTTATGCACTTTAGATGCCAAAGGACCATTCTCACCACTCACAGAACTCTTATTTCGTTTAGCAACTACCTGCCATTGAAACTGATTCTGCTTTTTATCTGCAGATTTAGAGTTCGCAGCTCCTATTTTCCTCTTACCCTCTGCCTCCATTGTAAGATTATCACCGTTATTAGTAGCACATATCGCTATCGCGTGCCCAAATACATTACAATTATTGCACTTCGATGGTATCCATTCGTAATCGGCTGAAATTGTTATGAATAACCCATTTGGACAGCGAAGGTCGTATTCCTTAACCAGCGTCTTTGTAGCATCAATCTCAACACAAACTCTTGCGTAGCTAAGCCTGTGACGCAACAATGTAGTCTGATCGGCATGAAGAGGAACCCCAATAGCACTCGCTACACAACTCAACCCCTTAATAGTCCAATACTCGAGAGGAACATTATACAGCCTAACCCATACTGGAACTCTGACCAAATCACCTTTCAAAAATTGCATGTTCGGTTGCCAATGTTTAAGCACCAAAGGTCTGCTTGCCATGTGCCATGGGGCTCTTTCCAGCACATTAATGGCATGATCAACAGAATCAAAAGTGAATAGAAAGAAACCACTATCCGAAGATAAAACTTCTGATAGATCGTAGGAGCCCCAGATTCTTTTGGCAATAGAATTAACAATGGGATATGGTAATTTCTGACCCACAAAATGACCAACTAGGGTGGATTTCCAAAGTTTGCAGCCATCCTCAAACACATCAAGTGGAGGAGCTACTGTCACACGACCATCAGTCATAGTAGGGGGAGTAAAATGCAGATTACGAACTAGAGAAATACCAAGGTTCTTGCTACCCTCATTGTTATCAACATCAGAACCCTTCAAAGCATTTAAAAAATTGAATTTGGGGCTAAGGTTTAGCTGGTCTTGTTGCTGAGACCCTACCTTCAACTCATCAACTTTAGAACCCAACACATGATTCATTTCTGAAACAACATTAGAAGCTTGGGAATTAGAGTGTTTCTTCTCTATGCTAGCTGAAATCAGCTTGATTAACACTAGTAAACTGAGAAATCCTCATCCCATGGCTGTTCTACATATCTTGTAGCTCTAATCTTAATATATGTCTAGACTTGACTTCATTGTGTTGTTCATTGTTAGAGGTAACCATTGGAACAGAATCCACAGCAGAACGTAAGGACATTATGGCAGCATACAAATACTTGAGATACCAAATTCTAAGAAGAGAAACTGAGTCTAAGAAGTAACCTAAGCTCATAAACAACAACAACGTAACTCAGAAATAACAAGATTCAGATTTGTTCATGAAGGAAGAAGAGAATTACAGAATTACGAGGCCTGTATCTTCGAGATTATTGCTTGGAATGATGATCCGTGCGGTCAAGTTGTAGAGTATGTTTTGATGAACAACATACTAAAACATGGTGATGATCCAACGGTTAATGAAGAAGATCTAGCTTAAGCAAAAACCCAATTCACTCTACTGCAACTAAAAATGCAGAACAGTAGAAATATTACGAGATCAATATCTCCCACCTCGTTCATTGGAATGAAGATCCATTCGGTCAATGTTTCGAGAAGGTTGGAATGAACAACATAGTAAGAAATGAGGACGATCCAACGGTGGACGGAGGAAATCTAGCTCCGGAAGTTTGATCTCTAATCTCTCTCTCTCTCTAGATATCTCTCTCTCCAGAATATTTCTTTGCGAAACTGAAACTAACCATTATGCTTTTCATTTCTTTCCATTTACTTAGTTAACTTATATCTTATTTATCTATGTTTCTCTTCTTTTGTTATGTTTAGTTAAGTTTATCATGTCAAGGTGAAAAGGGTATATTAATAGTATAAGAATAAGTATAATATAAATTCAACATGGTGAAAAGGTACATTAATAATATAAATTCAACACGGACTTTAATGTTTGATACTAACATGGTATGTATTTGTTATCTTATTCATTCTCAATACTTTGCTTATTAAATGGTTAATCTAAATTTACATTGTATAACCCTTGCTATAACAAATATTTGGTATTTTTATAACCCAACCATTTAGTATAACCAACGCTTGTTGATACAATCCAAGCAAGGTGAAATTCAGATTTTTATGTAAAATATGCAACTATCTAGTTTTACAACAATAATCATAATTCTCAATTTGATTGTTGGACTGAGCGAAAATTTTACATGAAGTCTCTTTACATGTTGTCCTACCTTGGGTTAAAATTGAAGATCAATTAGAGTTCAAGAAGACATTACAATACGGGTCAACATAGGCTGTCTGAATTTTGTTATTTATTTCCTTTTGACCTATGGACTTCTGATTTGGCTATGATTCTTTTTCTAAAAGGATGTAGGACCAGTATACAGATATAATCCAGAGCAAGCAAAAGAGATTCAAAGGCAGGTTGGTGAGCTCGTAGAGAAGGGCTATGTTCAAAAATCACTTAGTCCATGTTCCGTATGTACTTTCCTTGTACCGAAGAAAGATGGTACCATGAGGATATGTATGGACAGCCGTGCTATCAACAAAATAACAGTTAAGTATCGATTTCCAATACCTAGACTTGATGATTTGCTTGATGAGTTGCATGGTACTGCATTATTTTCTAAAGTCGATTTGATGAGTGGTTATCACCAAGCTAGAATGAAAGAGGGAGATGAATGGAAAACAACATTTAAAACTAAACAGGGGTTATATAAATAGATGGTAATGCTGTTTGGGTTATCTAATGCGCCTAGTACATTTATGAGGCTTATGAATAATGTTTTGACGAAGTATATTGGGCTATTTGTTGAAGTATATTTTGATGATATCCTGGTGTATAACAAGACCTTTGATGATCAAGTGAAGTATCTTGGAGTTGTGTTTGAAACTTTGCGAGATTCGAAGTTGTATGGGAAACTCACAGTGTTACTTCTGTAAAGAAAGTGTCATATTTCTTGGATATATTATCTCTGGCGAGGGAGTTAAAGTTGATGAGGAGAAAATTGAGGCAATTCGGGACTGGCCAAAACCTACTAGTATCGTTGATGTGAGGAGTTTTCATAGTTTAACTTCTTTCTACAGGCGATTTGTGAAAGATTTCAGCTCTATTGTTGCTCCCATGACAGAATGCTTGAAAAAAGGGAACGAGTTTAGATGGAGTGCAGATGTGGAGAAAGCTTTTGAGCTAATTAAAGAAAATTTGTTTACCGCTCCAGTTTTAGCACTTCCAGACTTTGCTAAAACATTCAAAATAGAGTGTGATGCTTTCAAAGTTGGAATTGGGGCTGTTTTAATGCAATAAAAGAGGCCGATTGCATTCTTCAATGAAAAGTTAAATGGAGCATGTTTGAACTACTCTATTTACAACAATGAAAATTTTCACCATTTGAGGTTGTGTATGGCTTTAATCCTTGTGTTCCTATTGATCTTGTTCATATTCCAATTGATGAGAGGACCTCTATGGATGGAATTAGAAAGGCAGAATTGATGAAGAAACTATATGAGCAGGTTCGATTACATAATGAGGAGAAAACAACAATGTTAAACAAGCTAACAAGGGGTGGAAAATGGTTAGGTTTGAACCTGGTGATCTTGTTTGGATTCATCTTAGTAAGGGTAGATTTTCAAGCAAACATAGGTCCAAGTTGATGCCAAGAGCTGATAGTCCATTTTGGATTATAGAGAAGGTGAATGATAATGCGTATCAGATAGATCTTCCAGGTGATTACAATGTATCAGCTACTTTTAATGTGAAAGACTTGACTCCATACTTGAATGATGAGGATGATTATGATTTGAGGACAAATCATTATCAACCCGGGGCCGATGATGGTCCATCATGGAAATGATCGTAAAGGTAAATCTAATATGCAAGAGGATTCAGATGGTCCAATGACAAGAGTGAGAGTGAAACAACTACAACGGACCATGACGAGTCAAATTGGAATGATTGAAGCTGCATCGGAGTTAAAAATTATCAATTAGTTTCAAATTGGTTCAAGGGTGCTTATTTGCCTATAATTGGAAATTAAAGATGGGAAGAGCCCTTGATGGTTTTTTTGATGGTGGGCTCCTTGAATTTGGGTTAATAATGCAAATAAGTTAAAGAATTGATAAGTGTAGAATATTATTCTATGATCTTCAAGCTTCATGGGAAAAGGAGAGCCGTTGTAGTTATCATTCAAAAGTATGTATGCATGTGGTTAGTACAGCGTGCTTATTTGAAATTCTTGTCGGTCACTACTTTTATACAATGTTATTGGAGAAAGTTGTTAGCAATAAGAGAATTCTGAAGGCTTAAACAAGAGGCTACTGAAGTTGCTACTAATCCTATTCAAGATTCAAGGGTGAATCTTCTTAAAGAAGGAGGGAATGATACGGTTTTGCCTTGTGATATGACTCAAGTAAGGTCAGATTCGGATTTAGGTGTAAAAAGCGCAATGGTGCAATAAGTGGTTAGTGGTAAAAGAAAATTTATCCTCACGTCACTCGTGTTTCGCTCAAACACTCTTCATATCCTCCCACGCTCACACCTCTCGTCTCACCTTCTTGCGGTTCTTGCGAAACTGAAACCAACACCAAATAGAACCAACTTGGCAGCGCTATCCAAATATATATATGACTCAAGAAGCAATGAAAAAACTAGAAAACAAGCAAAACAAAACTGCGATGATAGTCTCGTGAGTAGCAAGCGAGTTTATCCGAAATATGAATGAAACTGAAGACTCGAATAAAAACAGAAACAAAAAATATACAAAATCATTAAACAACACCCAAATATGTTGGATATGATGAAAATAAACTGCAAGAAATGAAATCAACAAAAAGCAAGAGAATTTCAAACGGTGATGCAAGACAGACTCGTTTACGACAAGCTAAGTCCGAATTTGGAACCTAAAGTAAATAATGTCCACTTGAGTTAAAATTTCAGATATAGTGCGATATCAACCCAAATAGATATAATATAAGGTTTGAGCAATTTATGACAACGTTTCATATACTGACATAAAAACATTATGAATCAGACCTCAATAGACCCGAATTTGAAACCCAAAGAAAATGATATCTAATTGACCCCAAATTTGACATGTAATGCGATTAGGACCCCCTTAATTAGAATATCAAATTTGAGCTAATTCTGAGTTGATTTGATCCAATTGTCCCTTGTTTAGTTTTCTGCCGCAGAATCTAAAAAACGTCTTTTCGAACAACTTTTCTTTTCTTTTCTTTTCTCTTTTCTCTTTTTTTTTGTTACTGATATATTTTGAACAATAACAAAATGAAATAACAATTTTTTTTTATATATATATGCTGCAAATTCAAGGAGAAGAAGAAATTGGATACTAAGGAATTTTTTTTTTTGCGGAATCAACAAGAAAAATGAAAATTTCAGGAGGGATATAACCTAATTAATGGAGCCAAGCTCTGATACCAAATGATGCGAACCTCGTGATCACATGGTCACGCAACCCACATGCAAAGACGCCAATTCCGGAAAGCCAAGTAAATCAGGTTTGATAGGAGTGTGACACAAAGATAACTTGTACCTAGGCACCAGAACTATTGAAAACAGAAACCCCCCCCCAACGAATATTAATTCACAAACGAGAAGTATAAGGATTATGCCACGAAGACAGTTGTTCTTCGATAAGTCATTTTCAGTTCTTTAGAGAACCAAGGAAGGGAGATTATCCCACCAACACACAATAAGTGCAGCAAAGAAGTTTTATTAATCTGAAAATTGTTTCACCCTTACATGTTTGGATTATGCCTTTATTTATACTAAATTTGAACTTAAAGAAACCCTAATGGACCTCTCTTAGGTGGATTTATATGTAACCCACTTACAATTGACCCAAATAAGTAATAATAACCCCAAAACTAAGAAGAAAATACTAAAAATACTAAAAATCTGAAAATACCATCCTAAATAAGCTAGAATTAGATTTGTCACCTTAAGAAGTCCTAAACAAAATTGAAAAAATCTGATTTGGAAAATTTGTGTTGCTGCCCCCTTTGATGTCCTTGATTAGCTTGGAATTCCTTGTTTAACTTAGACAAATAAGAAAACAAATTTCCTCCTTTGTTGCTGATTTAATTACTTTCCTTCCTAAGTCAGGAAAAGCATTAAATAGTCCTCCCCTCTTTAGGAATAAGATTTGGCCAACTTCCTTATTTAGTTAGGAGAATAAATTGCTGACTCTTTATCCTTGAAGTATTAGAAAAGACAAGCCTAACAAGGCTGGTATTGGGCCGGACACATCAACCCCTTGTTCCACATGAATTGGGCTCTTCTTGGACCTGAACTAAATGAATTAAAGGCTGTCCTTCATGCTCCTTAAATCTTCCAAGCCTCTCTAGGTCCATTTTGTTCCATATATTCTGAACAAGCTCATTCAATGCTTCTTTAAGCTTCTTAGCCGTAGCTCTTGTGATTAGTCCAATTGGCATCTCCAATGGGTTGTTGGCATGATTATGCTTGGTGTTAGGCTGATCCACATCACTAACTATACAAGGAAAGAAGGGCTAGCGATATTTAATTACATATTAGTTATTTTTATTATTTTCTTTTGTTAATATTTGGGATTAATTAAAACTTTGCTTTGTGATGTATCGAAGAACAATTATCTTCGTGATGTCATCCATATATTTCTTATTCGCAAATCAACATTCGGTCTTCATTTTTAATAGTACTTGTGCTTAGGTATAAGTTATTTTTCTGTTATATTCTTATCAAACTTGATTTATTTTGTTTTTTAGGAATTGATGTCTTTCATGATTACATAATCCACACGCAAAGAATGAGACACTTTTTATCCAGCTCTATTTCTTCAATAGATTTCCCACTCATCAGCTGCAACAAAAGCCAATTTCTAAGCTCTTTTGAAATATATATGGGTGCGTGTGAAAATAAAAAACTCTAAACCTACCTTGTTCATTGATGTCAAACGAAGCAGCTTTCTTTGTTTTGTTTTTGGTATGATAAAATTTTCCAAATCAAACCTACCTTGTTTTTGTTTCCCATTGTAGAAGCTATTCCTTCCAATTCTAATCCTATGATAGGGCAAAATGATGAGATTGTTTGGCTGGATTCACCAAATCACAGATTCTTGATCAAAATAGCTTGGGAACAACTAAGATTTCATCATACGATGGTCGAATGGCATGACATTGTGTGGTTCAAGAATGCTGTTCCAAGACATTCGTTTCTTCTATGGGTGGCTGTCCAACAGAAACTCACAACTCAAGATAGACTTCATCGATTTGGTATACATGGTCCCAATAGATGCTCACTTTGTCTCCGCAACTACGAAGATCACAACCACTTGTTCTTTGAATGCTCCTATACTAAAGCGATCTGGTGGGATGTTTGTGACAGATGCAACATTCCAAGAATGACAAAAGGATGGGATGAATGGATTCGATGGGCCACTATCACTTGGCATGGCAAAAGTTTTGTCAATTTTTCTCGTAAACTCAGTTTTGCAGCTACAGTGTATCATATCTGGCAAGAAAGGAATGCAAGGACCTTTGCTGGAATATCTAGAACTCAGAATTTGGTCTTTCATCAAATTGAATGAATCATCCGTGATAAGCTTGATTTGATGAGGAACGTTCTACCAACAGATGAAAATAAAAGAATCCAACGAGCATGGAGGGTTAATAACATAGATTCTTCATTTGATATTTAGCTGGTTGTATTGGTTTCCCTAACGAATCAAGTTAGGTCTTGAGTTTTCAGTTCGGTGGCTAGCATGTAGCCATCTGTTGTTTTACGTTTCTGTTCTCATTGTAAATCTGGGGTATGCCCCTTATAATCTTTGTATCGTTTTCCTTTAATATATACGTCAACTTACCAAAAAAAAAAAAAAAAATTTTCCAACTATACTCCTCTTGTTGGTGTTTTAGCCGGTTGTCACATTGAATTCTCTCTGGCCACCAGTAACAACTTTCTCCTTCAGGCATATGCATAATATCCCTTAAGACCTTGTCAGAACATTAGGGCTACCTTGCCTTCTCTTGCATCACTTGTCTTTTGTGAATTCACTCTTTTATTTTCATCAATTTCAAAATCCACAGGTTCTGCAAGTGCACATTTTGCCAGGGATTAAAAACATATAAAAAAAATGCAAAGTTAATATAGCATGAGCTGTGCAAGTAGCTTTAGTGACTAGCTCAATGCAAAAAATAATAATGCCCACAATCCATAATGAAACTATGGAAAATCAATGATTGGCATGTTAGTAAATGAGAAGAATGCATATGTTTATTACAATCCATGTGAATAACAGGTCGCAATATAGAAACAGTTGGCTTGATATTACTGAAAAAATCAAAATAACTTCATTAATACTATCATTACTAGGGAAATAATCATTTAATATTACCTTTTTTTCTGTTAAACATAAATGTAAACCTATAGAGAGAATCTTTTTGATTCATTAAAACTTGGCAAACTCTCACATTAGAATTCTAGTACTTTTTACTAATTAATTAATTAATACATTATGTTAGTTTTAATCATGTTATTAATTTTTCCTTTTCTTTTTTTTATTAAAACGAAAAGGCTGAAATTAAAATATATAAAAAGTCTAAGTTAGTCAAAAGAAAACTCATATCAATTAAGCAATTATTATCCAGTGTTATAGTATTCAATCTGTCCACACTATAACTTTCAATGAGGCTTGAGAATCTTAGCAATTAAGTGTGTTTACAATACCAAAGGAGTGATTGTACCTTTTAAGTAAGCTTGAAAAATAACAAGCATATGAAAGTGAGAGTAAAAATGAGAGAGGATATATATATATAGCACAATACAATAGATATATCAAGTTAATGTTAATATACAATATCATTTATTTTTATATCTTCAAGTGACTATACCTTTAATCTTAATGGATAAGTAGATGAAACTACCATGAATATTTTAGATAGACAGAGATAGTATTTGTGTTTCAAATAAATTTTTTTTGCAAATCTGATGAATTTTTTTAAAATTTTAATGGTTTAAATATATTTATTTAATACATAAAATGAATTTTTTTAGTGTAAATAATTAAAAAATATTATCATCATTTAAATATTTTTATTTTTTTAACACGATTTTATTACAAATGAATTACTCACTTTATGGATGTACAGAACCTTTAGTTTAGAGGTTCATTAAAGTGGTTTTTTTTTTTTTACCATTGCTGGCTTATCTTCCAAAATCAGATTATTTGGACAATTATGGAACGACTTCGTTACGCTTCACAAAACACACATGTATTAAAGAAAAACAACGCTGAGTGGTCCGAACGGTGACGTTTTCTAACTATCTCCATCTGAATTCCATTCCGCTGTATCTTGTATTGTGTGGTTGGCGCCAGACCGGCCATAATATGTGGACGTGGCACAATCTCTGTCTCTCCGTGGTTGATTAATAAAAATAAATACAAAAGAAAAATGAAATCCCCTGCTAAAGCTGCAGTTTGCAGTGGATCGTGGGGTGCCATGGAAGCAACAGCAATTTCTTCTTTAAAGCTGTTAATAACATTTCCTGCAGACAAGAAAGCTCTAAATACTACTAGGAAGAAGAGAGATACAATCCAATTCTCCGATCAGTTTCCAAATTCAAAATCAAGTACCGGACCTTCTCCTACTGGGATTCCAATTAATGGAAGAAGATTAAAAACCAGGTCGAAGATCTTAGCCATCAATGACCATGGTATTTCGGCTGCAGCAGATATAGCCCACGTGGAGGTCACCTGGCAAATTATTGTTGGAGCTATAGGTAGAGTATTACGGTTAATAATAAAGGGCCCAATGCGTTATAATTTGTGTCTAAGCAAAATTACAAATTAATTAATATGCAGGTGGTGTAACACCCTTCGTTGTAGCTGGGATTGAGTTCAGCAAAAGAATAGTAAGTACTATTGCATATCTCAACCTTACTTTCAACTGCTCCATTGTTGAAGATTACTGCTTCCTTTATGTTTATTAAGTTTTTTTTCATGAATTACTTTTAATAAGATTTCAAATTCTGAAAAACAAAAAGGAGAAAAACATATATGCATTTCAAAATAAATCAATTGTTGCTATTTATCAATTTATATTTCACAAACAATTGTTATTTATCAATTTAATTGATTATTGTGGATGAATTATGATGCTCAATATTCTGCATCTATTCAGTACAAGGGTCGTTGTAATTTATTTTAATTGGTGATACAATTTTTTAAAATAAATATTTTGATTTTCACATACAAACTGAAGGAATTTATAACTTTATGTTTACATATATGGAAGATAGCACAACGAAGATGTCAAGTATGTGGAGGATTTGGACTTGTTTTAAAGGACAAAGATTATTTTCGTTGCCCAGAATGTGGTAAGACTTTTCTTTTTTTTCTTTTTTTTTTTAATTCACACAACTAACTAATAACATACGTTTCTCAACACTTGGCAGGAGGGTTTTTACCATGGCAGACATGGAAAAGATTCTTCTCTGGTTAGCGTGTATTTTGATATTCATATATAGTTTCTTATTTATATACACGAGTATTTTATATATGTGATACTTTGAATTGGAGATTGTTTTAATTATTCTTTTAGTTTTAAGTCTATCAGAGTTAAATGTTAATCTTTAAATGTTAATCTTATGTTGATTGAGTAATTTTATGGAATGCGAGGATAATGAAATATATTAATGGAAAATGAAAGATTAAGAGTATATCAACTCGATTGAAATCGTGTTTCCTTAAATTTTAATATTTATTTTCTAAAAAAAGATTATATATATTTTCATATTGTTTTAATGTACTAATATCAAAAATAATTTTTAAAGAATAAAAGCATTTTATTTTAATATATTTCTAAACAAAAAGTATTTTAAAGTGTAATCACAATCACAATCTCAAGCACATCCTAAAGGGATAAAAGTTTTAAGATGCATGATTTTTTTAGAAAAAACTTAACATTTACTATTTTTTTCCTTACATATAATCATTGGACCTCGTGGATATATATTATATATTATTTATTTTATTATTATTTTAGAATTTTGATTTAAAATAAATTGAATATCATTATTGATTTGAATCTTGTGATCACACAACTCAACTTTTTCAAGAAAATTAGACAATTAGGTTTCGTTGAACTTTGACCCAAAGTTAACTTGTAATTAATAACCAAAGATATTAAATGAATCGAATGAAGCCATAAAGTCAGGTTATACCTTGATAAGTCGAATTAACATTTTGTTCTAGCAAATAAAAAGTTTGCTCAACCAAAACTGAATTTTATTAATATCTAAAGGCTACTTATATTTGTAGGAAAACAAAATATAATATAGTCCTAAGATAAAGACCTTAATGGTTCCATATTAGGTTACAAACCAATAGACCTTAACTAAAACTCAGCTAAGCACAAATCTAATGTCTAAACAAGCCTAAACATTGATTTTGAGCCAAAACAAAACCAACAGAAATAAAATCCCTATAAATAAAATATAATTATCTCAAATATTAATTAAAACAATAAAAAAATATTAAGAAATATTTAAATTAATACAAAGTTATCAAAACAACTCCACTACAAAATCATATCTCTTTATATTGGATCCCTAGTAGCCGAATCTGAAACTTGTAGAAAAAAGAGTCTCTCTTTGTATCATCCATTAATCCTTCTTTCTTTGCTTGAAAGATGTTGTCTTGAAATGCTAAAGTTTCTTCTCTTATTTAGTTGAAAGTATGCCCCTAAAAATAAAAATAACAATGGTTGAAATATCTTTTTTAAATAGTCTCCTATAATCTCTCTTTTGAGTAAGAAAATCTTGTAAAATAAGGATCATAATCTACCTTTTGAATAAGAAAATCATATAAAATAAAAATAAAAAACAAAATAATCTCAAGGCTGCTTGCCATCATGTTCATTCCATTATAGATGTTTCCTCTTTATAAACAATGGATAATAGTTGTCATAAATATCTCATTGTTTGACATGAAATCTTTATAGAATAGTTAAACCAATAACTATCACACATGAGCATCAAGGAATCCTTGTATTCATTGGAATCTATAATATAATACACAAGGAAATAATGTTTTTCCAATTTTCGTATATTCCTCATAAATTTTAGTCCTAGCTTAAAACATGTCCCTTTCTCTTGTTCAGATGAATTAGCAAGCCTACCATATATTTTTGAAAAGGCACGATTGTCTATTTTCCAACCAATTTGAATCTTAGCATAACTTCTTATGTAACTCTAGATATAGTCCAGAAGGTAAATGAAGGTCAAAATAAAGATATTTGACAGGATTCATTCAATAAATCTAACCCTCTAAAATAAGCCCTTACCTCACTAGAATTGATCTAAAATCTTAGTCTAATGTAGAAAAGCATGTTTAGAAATTATTGTAAATATTTCAACCTGATCTAACGATGAACTTGAAAGTTATTCTCGGCAGTATAAAACTAGACAATAGAAAATTTCAGGCCAAAACTTGAGTCCAACCTTTCTTGAATTGTATCATTCCCTTTCTTTTCAAGATGATTCATCCTTTAATCATCACTATGTATAATGGATAATTATTTAGCCTCTTGTTGAATCCTTTAGAGTTCTTTTCTTGCCTGTAGATGCCTCTAACAACATTGTATGAATGTTATAGCCGATAATAATTTCAAATAAGCACATCTTGTCATCCATTTATATATATATATATATATATATATATATATATATATATATATTTTAATGATAATTATTTCTACTCTTTTTTGTTTTTTTTATCATTTCAACGTTGAACTAAATCTCTCTATTTTTCATGTTCTTTATTTGTTTCTTTATAAAACTTTACAATTTATTCAGCCTGGTGTTTTTTGTCTAACATCATAGAAGCATTATGATCATAAATATATGAAACTCCTAACTTTAGTTTATCTTTCTTAATCATATTGAATTCTCTGGGATCAACCCTATGTTAAACTCCACCATTTTCATTAGCAAGTCCCTCCAATATTTTCCATCTTATTATGTATATTACCCATCACCAAACTGAACCCTCAACTATTGTGCAGTAAATTGTAACTAAAAATCAATGTTGGTTATGCTATATTAATTAAATTTGACATCCTAAAATCCAAAAAACTAATTAGTGGTAAAGAAAATATATTTTCCTCATGTGTTTCACTCAAGGCTTTCAATTACAAGTATTTTTAATGCTAAAAAATCTACATTGATTGTGTTCACAAAGATAATGTCAAGATTAGTTTAAGATAAGAAAAATATTAATTTAGACCCACATTACAATTTGGCCTTCTGGATGAGATTGTATGGCTGGATTCACCAAATCACAGATTCTCGATCAAAATAGCTTGGGAACAATTAAGATTTCATCATACGGTGGTCGAATGGCATGGCATTGTGTGGTTCAAGAATGTTGTTCCAAGACATTCGTTTCTTCTATGGGTGGCTGTCCAACAGAAACTCACAACTCAAGATAGACTTCATCGATTTGGTATACATGGTCCCAATAGATGCTCACTCTGTCTCCGCAACAACGAAGATCACAACCACTTGTTCTTTGAATGCTCCTATACTAAAGCGATCTGGTGGGATGTTTGTGACAGATGCAACATTCCAAGAATGACAAAAGGATGGGATGAATGGATTCGATAGGCCACTGTCACTTGGCATGGCAAAAGTTTCGTCAATTTTTCTCGTAAACTCAGTTTTGCAGCTATAATGTATCATATCTGGCAAGAAAGGAATGCAAGGACCTTTGCTGGAATATCTAGAACTGAGAATTTGGTCTTTCATCAAATTGAATGTATCATCCGTGATAAGCTGGATTTGATGAGGAACGTTCTACCAACAAATGAAAATAAAAGAATCCAACGAGCCTGGAGGGTTAATAACATAGATTCTTCATTTGATATTTAGCTGGTTGTATTAGTTTCCCTAACGAATCAAGTTAGGTCTTGAGTTTTCAGTTCGGTGGCTAGCATGTAGCCATCTATTGTTTTACGTTTCTGTTCTCATTGTAAATCTAGGGTATGCCCCTTATAATCTTTGTATCGTTTTCCTTTAATATATACATCAACTTACCAAAAAAAAAAAATCCTTACATTAATATTCCATCTCAAAGTTCTCATCTTCTTCTTTTTCTTTTTCTTTTTTTTTTATTATTGATATTACTACTACTAGTAGTAGTAGTACTATTACTACTATTATTATTAGTATTATTATTGTTACTGTTGTTATTGTTGTTGTATTATTGTCATCTATAATTTATACAATTGACCTCCCTGTGATTCGACCTCGGTCTTGTCGGGTTATTTATTACTTCGACACTTCTACACTTGGAAGAAGATATCAATCTTTTAGTCATGTCATTCTCCCCTAGAATATGAGATAAAGTCTTGGATTTTTTTTTTTAGAACACTAATCTTTTCATCACTCTCTCCCTTTGACACCATCTCCCCTAGAATACATTAAATCCTAATTCGAACCTCGTGATCACATGGTCACGCAACCTACACGCAAAGATGCCAATTCCCGGAAAGCCAAGTAAATCAGGTTTGATAGGAGTGTGACATAAAGATAACTTGTACCTAGGCACCAGCACTATTGAAAACAAAAACCCCCACCCAACGACTATTGATTCGCGAACGAGAAGTATAAGGATGACGCCACGAAGACAGTTGTTCTTCGATAAGTCGTTTTCAGTTCTTTAGAGAACCATGGATGGGAGATTATCTTACCAACACACACACACAAAGTGCGGCAAACAAGAAGTTTTATTAATCTGAATAGTCTTCCCTACATATTTGGTTATGCCTCTATTTATAGTGACTCTAGACTTAAAGAAACCCTAATGGACCCCCCTTTAGGTGGACTTATATGTAGCCCACTTACAATTGACCCAAATGAGTAATAATAACCCAAAGACTAAGAAGAAAATAATAAAAATATAAAAATCAGAAAATTACTATCGTAAATATGCTAGAATCAGATTTGACACCATTAAGAAGTCCCAAATAGACTAGGAAATCTGATCTGAAGGTAGAATGTATTTTAAAAGTCTTCTTTCCTTTTGTAGCTCGGATGAATAAGTAATCCTTGTAAGAAAAGGATTTTGAAATAATTATAAATCCTTGCCACACTTGGAAACTATGTTGCAGCCCATTAAACATCCTTGTAGAATTAGTATATTTCCAAAATAAGCTGACACATCCCTTTAGGAAAAGAATCCTAGCCAAATAGGAAGTCCACAAGTCAAAAGGAAGTAACAAAATTCGTACAGCCTCTGTTGACCCGTATTGAGATACCTTCCCGAACTCCGATTGACCTGAAATTTTAACCCAAGGTAATACAATATGTGAGGAGACTCCACGTAAACTTTCAGCTCGATCCAACGGTCGGATTGAGAATTATGACTATTGCCGTAAAACTGGATACTTGCACATTTTACATCAAAATTCAAATTTGACCTTGCTTGGATCGTATCATTAACTCTTATCTTATTATCTTGTTCACTGTTTAATACTTTGCTTGTTAAATGACTAATCTTGATTTATGTTGTATAACACTTGGTACAACAAATGCTTGGCACTTTCATAGTTCATATTGTATGTGGTATAACCGACACCTGAGCTATCTGTGAAAGGAACTTGATTTGTTGTTAACATAAGTTATAATCATGAATGCTTGACAAGATTTATAGGTATTAGCATTAATCGAATAAGATGACTAATATAATCATGTTAACAATCTATAATCTGATTGGAACCTCCTTTTTGTGTGGTTTCCAATTGAATAATAAGAGTTTATATTATACTTATTTGACATACCATTAGTGGAATCTCTAACCTTGACATTTGTTATTATCATTGTTTAATCGTTACATTAATATTCCTTCTCAAAATTCTCATCTTCTTCTTCTCCTTTTTTTTTATTCTTTTTATTATTAGTACTACTACTACTACTGCTACTAGTATTATTGTTGTTGTTGTTGTTGTTGTTGTTGTTGTTGTTGTTGTTGTTGTTGTTATTATTTTTATTGTTGTTATTGTTCTTGTTATTATTGTTGTATTATTATTATTTATAATTTAATACCTTCCTGTGGTTCAACCCCGGTTTTGCTGGGTTATTTATTACTTCGACACTCCTCCACTCGGGAGAAGACATCAATCTTTTGGTCGTGTCAAGTTTTTTGCATCGTTGCCAGGGAGGTAAGTCCTTGTATAAATTATAATATTTATTTTATTTTCTCTTTTCCCTTTTCTTGTATATAACTTTGTTTCTTTTCTCTTGTTTCTTCTTCTTTTGTTTTCTTTTTCCTTTTATTCTATTCCTACACATGCATGAGAGTGTGGTCACGTACATCAAGTGATAGACTTTATACGATATCCTCATCATTTTTAGAAAATATGGCCGAAGAAGATGATTAATCAATCACTTCATAATGAGAATAATGAGAATAACGGTGTTAGAATAGTTAGAGACCACATGAATCCCACAAGAACAAGTGCACCATCATGCATAGTTTTTCCTCCCGATGCATCTCATTTAATTTTAAGCCAGGCATTAAAAGAAAATAGTGTTTTCATGCAGAAATAATATAAATTAACAATTTATCACTCAAGGCATTTGATCCATCCCTTGTGTCAATAAATTAACAATTTCATTAAAGTTCTTACAATTGCTATAGAGCACATGAATTTCTATCCTAAAATGAGAACTAATTAATCAGAAATGAGTCTTGCTTGCCACAAACAATCTTAATGTAATGCAATTCAACGGATAAGATTCTCACAGTTCAAAGCTATTAATCTCGCACAATTTAGATACCCTCAAACAATAATTATTAATTAAAAAAGATGTACGGAATGACAAACAATGGGCCTCCTATCCTGCATTTATACCTGTATACTTGAAGTATCACATTCAACTTCAAAAGCTCTCGTAAAGTCTAGCAAAGCTAAAAACAGGCACCATATAAAGTTTATCTTTAACAAATTAAAAGCCTTATCCGACATCATTCCATTTAAATCCAATAAATGTTTTCACAATTTCACTAAAAGGTGCAGCAATAGTACTAAAATCCTTCACAAACCTTCGATTAAACTAGCAAGTCTATAAAAACTCCTTACCTCACTTACCGATTTTGCTGTAGGCTAATTTTGGATGGCCTTAACTTTTTTCTCATCCATCTCGATACCTTGCATAATTATGACATAACCAAGAAACACTTTTTTCTCTATACAAAAGATACACTTTTTAAGATTAGTATACAATTGCTCACTACGTAATACACTAAATACATTACACAAATGATCAAAATACACAACAAACTTACCTACAAACATTCTAGGCATATTTGTTAGTCCAAACAATATGACTAGCCATTCATACAAACCATACTTAGTCTTAAATGCAGTTTTTTCTTTAAGTATATTTTAGAGAAAATATATATTCTATATAACTCATCTAGCATGTCATTAAGCCTAGGAATAAGATGTTGATACTTAAACTTTATATTGTTAATGGCACAATAGTCTACACACATCTCTATGTTCCATCATTTTTATGCATAGGTACCATTAGCATGACATAAGGGCTCATTCTCTCATGAATATAGGTACTTCATCATGGGTAAAAATCCAGTGTGTTATATGCATATATATATTTTTTTTAGAAAAAAAAAAATAATCCTAACTCAAGAAAGTTAAACTTAAACATTAGAGTAAAATGTATCATCCATGATAAGCTTGATTTGATGAGGAACATTCTATCAACAGATGAAAATAAAAGGATCCAACGAGCTTGGAGGGTCAATAACATAGATTCTTCATTTGTTATTTAGCTGGTTGTAGACATCTGTTGTTTTACGTTTCTGTTCTCATTGTAAATATGAGGTATGCCCCTTATAATCTTTGTATCGTTTTCTTTTAATACATACGTCAACTTACCAAAAAAAAATTATAGTCTAAACTCAACATGGACCTTAATGTTCGATACTAACATGTTTTGTATTTGCTATCTTATTCACTCTTAATACTTTGTTTGTTAAATGGTTAATCAAGATTTATATTGTATAACAACACTTGGTACAATAAATACTTGACACTTTCATAGCCCAACTGTATGGTATAACCATCAATTGTGCTATACAAGGAACTTAATTTATTGTTAACATAAGTTATAATCATGAATACTGATTAGTACTTAAAAGTGCATTTTTTTCATGGTTTTATATCATTATTTTGCACTTGAAGTATCAATAACTCCTTAACTAAAACATGTTTTATAATAATATATCTAATAATATAAGATACCTTTAATTTGTGGTAAATGTTCATTTTAAATACAGGCCTATCACATAAATGAAAGAATTGATTGATGACTTTAAGAACTTAAATTGCAACGGCAAAGAGATGGCTAAACTTAGAAAAGAGATGTCGGTGCAATCCAAACTGGAACACTGTTCGGTAAATGGGTTATATCTGGAGCTATAGATCTCACATTTAGGTCCACTTTATATGGATGAAAAGGTAAGACATTGGCCTACAACTTTCATATGGAGCCCAAGATCTAAAAAGGTCATTTGCAAGTCCAAATTGTAGCAACAACAAATAAGCCCAAATCTGTCTTCCAGCCCGAGTACTATTTGGTATTTTGGCCATATCTGGAGTTCTAGAAGTCCAAATGAGCTGAAATTTTTACACAAGAAAGATGAGACAATTGCCTACAACTTTTTTTTTTTGACTGGCTCTAATTATGAAGTTAGAAATGATGTTTTCGGCAGACAAGAGAAGATAAGGATTGTCACCAAGTCAAGAGTTGGCCACCCATTTATCAATTAGTTATCAAATCAATAGTTCCCAATTTTAGCCTATAAATGGAGGCATTTGCCATACATTTAGGCATCTTGGTGTCCAGATCAAGATTATGCTCTTCTTTTATCTCTTTGTATTTTTTGTAATGTTTATGCTTTGCTTTCAATAATATCAAGTTTATGCCTTTCATTTCCTTTCCTTTACTTAGTTAACTTTTATGTTCTTATTTTGTTTATCTATTTTTCTTTCTTTCATTATGTCTAGCTAAGTTAATTATGTCAAGGTGAAAAGGTTACACTAATGGTGTAAGAATAAGTATACTGTAAACTTAATATGGACTTTAATGTTTGATACTAACATGTTTTATATTTGTTATCTTGTCCACTCTTTAATACTTTGCTTGTTAAATAACTAATCTTGATTTATGTTGTATAACACTTGGTACAACAAATGCTTGGCACTTTCATAGTTCATACTGTATGGCATAACTGACACCTAAGCTATGAAAGGAACATGATTTGTTGTTCATATACGTTATAATCATGAATGCTTGACGAGATTTACAAGTATTAGCATTAATTAAATAAGATGACTAATGTAATCATGTTAACAATCTATAATGAAATTGAAACCTCATTTGGTGTGGTTTCGAATTGTTTATACTATACTTGTTTCACATACCATTAGTGGAACCTCTAACCTTGGCATTTGTTTTTATCATTGTTTAATCTTTACATTAATATTCCATCTTGAAGTTCTCATCATCTTCTTCTTCTCCTTCTTCTTCTTTATTATTATTACTACTACTACTACTACTACTACTACTACTACTATTATTATTATTATTATTATTGCTACTATTATTATTGTTGTTGTTATTGTTACTATTGTTGTTAGTTATAGTTGTTGTTTATAATTTGTGCAATTAACCTCCCTATGGTTCGACCCTAGTCTTACCAGGTTATTTATTACTTCGACACTCCTGCACTTGGGAGAAAACATCAATCTTTTCGTCGTGTCAAATTTTTGGCGTCGTTGCCGGGGAGGTAAGTTTTTGTATAAATTATAATATTTTTTTATTTTATTTTTTTACTTTTCTTGTATATAACTTTGTTTCTTTTGTTTTGTTTGTCTTGATTTTGTTTTCTTCCTTCTTCTTTTGTTTTCTTCTTCATTTTATTCTATTCCTACACGTGCATGAGAGTGTGGTCACGTACATCAAGTGGTAGACTTTGTAGGGTATCCTCATCATTTTCAGAAAATATAACCGAAGAAGATAATCAATCACTTCATAATGAAAATAATGAGAATAACCGTGCGAGACCACATGAATCTCATAAGAACAAGTGCACCATCATGCATAATTTTTCTTCTCGATGCATCTCATTTTAATTTTAAACCAGGTATTATTCAACTTTTACCTTCTTTAGGCTTAGAATTGGAAAATTCATACATGCATTTAAGAGAATTTGAGGAGGTCTGCAACACATATAATAATTTAAATTGTAGCATGAACACCATCAGATTAAAGCTTTTTCCTTTTTCATTAAAAGATAAAGCTAAAACATGGCTACAAAATTTGAGACCAGGATCCATTCGTGTTTGGGATGAAATGCAACAACAATTTTTAAAAAAGTTTTTCCCATCTCATAGAATAAACTCTTTCAAGATATAAATCACCACTTTCAGTCAAAAACCAGGAGAAACATTTTATCAATGTTGGGATAGGTATCGAGACTTGCTTACTACTTGCCCTCATCATGGTTTTGAAACATGGAGATTGGTTTCACATTTCTATGAAGGGTTAACACCTAAAGATAGAAAAATGGTTGAATTGATGTGCAATGGAACTTTTGAAGATAAAGATCCCGATGCAGCAATGGAGTGGATTTAGTACAAGTAGATAAATTCATTTATCCTGTGGATTTTATTGTCTTGGACACAGAACCTGTTGAAGCATTTAATTCATTTCCTGTTATTTTAGGACGTCCATTTCTTACAACGTCTAACGCATTGATTAATTGTAGAAATGAACTGATGAAGTTATCATTTGGAAACATGACATTGGAGATGAATATTTTTAATATTTGCAAGCAACCTGGAGATGATAATGATTTACAAGAAGTAGATCATATTGATGAATTAGTTTATGATCAACTTGAATCTACTTTAAGTAAAAATGAATAGGATGAAACTAAAGTTTGCAAATGATTTATTCTGAGGAAGAAATCACGGATGAAACAAGCACTGAAAATGTTGATGCGAATCTTTTGTCAACAATGATAACAGATTCGACATCTGACATCACACCAATTGATGATTACTTTCCTAACAAATCCTTACTTTCTCTTAGTCCAATGCCTTGGTATGATAAAAATATCAATTTTCCTACTTTAGGAGATTTGCCAAATGATTGGAGTACTCAAGACAAAGAAAAGTTTTTGAACGAAGTGAAGAATTTTTATTCTGATGACCCTAACTTATTCAAATATTGTCCTGATCAAATATTTCAAAGATTCATTCCCGACAATGAGGTAAGTAGTGTCATTAAACTTTATCATTCTGAAGCATGTGGAAGTTATTTCTCGTCAAAAAAGACAACTACAAAAAACTTTCAAAATAGATTTTATTGGCCCACCATGTTCGAGGACACGCATGCATTTTGCAAAACTTGTGAAAATTGTCAAAAGATTGATACTGGTCAAAAAGTTTTGTTTTATAATTCTCAACTCTATGTATTCCCTAGAGAGCTAAGACCAAGATGGAGCAATTCTTATGGGGCCTGTGATATTGAGAATTCAATAAATGACAATGATTTTAAGGAAAATGGACATCGTTTGAAAGCTCACTTTGATAATTTTCCTAGTGAAAATGAATCAACTGGTTTGAATGATCTTGTAGATGAAGGTTGATTATTTTTCTTCTCACATTGTTTTTTATGTTTCTTTTTTGAGTGATTTTTTCTAGTTTCTCTCACCTCGGTCAAATGACGGACAACGGTACTCCGTGACTTAAGTCGGTTCATTCAGTTTCTTACAATAACTGATATCTGTGTATATATTTGTGCAATTCTTTGAACCTCTCTTCCAATTCTCATTTGAAAATGGACACTAATCTTGAAAAATTAAAAAAGTATTTTCCCGCTCTGCCTCAGAATGCGATGGAGATTGTTAATGAATCATGCAATTTCTGAAGATATTCGCTAGTTGATTGAAGCAAAGGTCCGATTATCAGGTGAGTCCTCTAACTCTCGTTAGAAAAATAATTTGCAAGTTCCATAAAGCAAGGCATTCATCATTCAACTTCTATTAATCTATCCAAATAATTAAACTCTCATTAAATTTATATGTCTGCTTCATACTATTAAAACAAAATATTAATAAACTAACCTTCTTTTTATGTGCTTAATATGTGAAAACATAAGTGATGGAGCTTTTATTATAATAAAATAATATTCTGTTCTAATGTTTAAGGCTAACTTCCTTGGGTTAGGATTATTATCTTTTTTTTTTCTTTTTTATCTTAACCCATGTAACAAATACTGAGCCAATAGCTCCTAAGTCAGTTGACTTTAGGGTATTAGGTGTTAAAACACTATTCCAGGCTTAATTGTTTAGGTTAGGGAGTCTACGAAACCAAACTTATCTATGTTTTTATTATCATCAATTATATATATATATATATATATTAATAGTCACTTTTTTTTTTTACAAATTATATACTATCCTTCTCTCTTAATTGTTACCATTAATAAAAGAACATAAATAATGTAATAATCCAATGTGTGAACCATAATTATATGTTAAAGTGTGTATGTGAAAATGAAGATTTAAGATTAAATGAATATATGAGCAAAAGTAATTAATAATAATACGAGAGTTTGTAAACCTGAATATTACAAGTATTTTGATAAACCTTGTTAAGAATGTTTATTAAGATACGTCTCAAGAGTCACTTTAACAAAATAACTCTTTGACTCTACCATCATAGTAACAAGATTTTTGCAAATAAAAAACACAATTAGTTAAATATTTTTTTTAACTATCAACTACTACCTTTTTCTCCTCAATCAAAACGAGATATTGTTCTTAATATTCTAAGGTAGAAAGATAGAGTATAAAAGACATCACCTGAAACAATGAATAATGAACACTAATAAACCTGAAACACACTTAAACAAATATAAGAAATAACAAACTAAAATAATAAAACCAAAAGATACAAGGTTTCAAAAACAAAGGCTCAAATCCAATTTAAGCTTTTTATAGCTTTCTAATTGAATAATAAGAGTTTATATTATACTTGTTTGACATACCATTAGTGGAATCTCTAACCTTGACATTTGTAATCATCATTGTTTAATCGTTACATTAATATTACTTCTCAATGTTCTCATCTTCTTCTTCTTATTCTCCTTCTTTTTCGTTATTATTATTATTATTATTACTACTACTAGTATTATTATATTATTATTATTATTATTATTATTATTATTATTATTACTACTACTACTACTAGTATTATTATTATTATTATTATTATTATTATTATTACTACTACTAGTATTATTATTATTATTATTATTATTATTATTACTACTACTACTACTACTACTACTACTACTACTACTACTACTACTAGTATTATTATTATTATTATTATTATTATTACTACTACTACTACTACTACTACTACTACTACTAGTATTATTATTATTGTAATTGTTATTGTGTTGTATTATTATTATTTATAACTTGTACACTTAACCTCCTGGTGGTTCAACCCTAGTCTTGTTGGGTTATTTATTACTTCGACACTCCTACACTTGGGAGAAGACATCAATCTTTTGGTCTTGTCAAGTTTTTGGCGTCGTTGCCGGGGAGGTAAGTTCTTGTATAAATTATAGTAGTTATTTTACTTTCTCTTTTTAGTTTTCTTGTATATAACTTTGTTTCTTTTCTCTTGTTTCTTCTTCTTTTATTTTCGTTTTCCTTTTATTCTATTCTTACACATGCATGAGAGTGTGGTCACACATATCAAGTGGTAGACTTTGTAGTGTATCCTTATCATTTTTAGAAAATATGGCCGAAGAAGATAATCACTTCATAATGAGAATAATGAGAACAATCGTGCTAGAACACTTAGAGACCACATGAATCCCACAAGAACAAGTGCACCATCATGCATAGTTTTTCCTCTCGATACATCTCATTTTGATTTTAAGTCAGGTATTAGTCAACTTTTACCTTCTTTTCATAGCTTAGCATTGGAAAATCCATACTTGCATTTAAAGGAATTTGAGGAGGTTTGCAACACATATAATAATTTAAATTGTAGCATGAACACCATCAGATTAAAGCTTTTTCCTTTTTCTTTAAAAGATAAAGGTAAAACATGGCTATAAAATTTGAGACCACGATCCATTCATGCTTGCAATGAAATGTAACAATAGTTTTTAAAGAAGTTTTTCCCATCTTATAGAATAAACTCTTTCAAAAGATAAATCACCACTTTCACTCAAAAAACAGGAGAAACATTTTACTAATGTTGGGATAGGTATCGAGACTTGCTTAGTACTTGCCCTCATCATGGTTTTGAAACATGGAGATTGGTTTCACATTTCTATGAAGGTCTAACACCTAAAGATAGGTAAATGGTTGAATTGATGTGCAATAGAACTTTTGAAGATAAAGACCCTCATTAAGTAATAAAGTACTTAGACTTGTTAGTTGAAAATACTCAAAATTGGGACACCGCGGGTACTTATGAGGCACCGAGTAAAACTCAACTTCATTCATCTAGTAGAGGTATGTATAACCTTAGGGAAGATCATGACCTTCAAGCCAAGTTTGTATTTTTAGCTAGAAAAGTCGAGGCACTAGAATTGAAGAAGGGTGGTTAGTTAAAATCTGTTGAAAACATTGTGTCAAATATGTGAAACAAATGAACACTCAACCAATAACTGTCCAACCTTGCCTTCTTTTAAGAAATGTCTCCATGAACAAGTCCATGGTTTAAAAAGTTTCGAAAGGCCCAATCATAACCTATATTTGCAAACATACAATTCTGGTTGGAGAAATCACCCCAGTTTTAGTTGGAAGAGTGAGAATACACAAACTTCACCACCACACACCATAATTTCCAAAATTCCCATGGATATGTACCTCCTTATGCTCCACCTCCTATAAGAAATTTTTAGGAAACTTTGTATGCATTCATTGAAAAGCAAGAGACAATCAACACTCAACTTGCTCAAAGCATCATAGATTTTAAAGATACTCTTGTATAATTCACATCTACTCTTAGTTTTCAAGAGAAAGGTAAGTTTTCATCTCAACCACAACAAAATCTCAAGAGGAAATACAATGCAAAAGCAAGTAGTCCTGAAAGTCAACATATGGATCAAGTCAAATCAGTCATCACTCTTTGTAGTGATAAGGTTATTCAAAAACCAATTCTTGAACCTTATGAGAAAGATGATGAGTTAATCTCTAAGGGTAAGAAAGGGTTGAATCTAAACATTACAAAGAAAAGACTAATCCCCTCCAGCACTTCCATTTTATTATGCCATGACCAATCAGGAAGAAATCAAGGATGAAAAAGGCACCGAAAATGTTGATGCGGATCTTTTATAAAAAATGACAACAAATTCGACACTCGATATCACAAAAAATCTCTACTTTCTCTTAGTTCAATGCCTTGGTTTGCTAAAAATATCAATTTTCTTCCTTCAGGATTTTTGCCAGCTCACTAGAGTACCGAAGACAAAAGAAATTTTTTTAGCAACATGCAAAATTTTTATTGGGATAACCCTTACTTATTCAATTATTGTCCTGATCAAATATTTCAAACATGCATTCCCGATAATGAGGTAAGTAATTTCATTAAATTTTGTCACTCTAAGGCATGTGGGGATCACTTCCCATAAAAAAAAAAGGATTGTAGAAATCTTACGCAGTGGATTTTAATGGGCCACCATATTCAAGGAGTCACATGCATTCTGTAAAAACTGTGAAAATTATCAAAAAGTGGGATTTATTTCAAAACACAGAGAGTCTTTAGACAATTTTCTATTGACTCTTAAGTCTCATCATAGTTGAGATAAGTATCGTGCAATTCATGATTTATGGTCAATATTCCATAAGGAACATGCTCAGCATAGTCTTGGGAATCTGACTAAAAAAAGATCTTGTTTGCCAATTTTTAAGAAAACTAGATGGGAAGCCTATCTCTGACCCATAAAAGGCGTTTAAGTTGTTCTTGGACGTAAAACCAAGGGAAGATGTGAGCCACAATCACAACTGCGATTTGAGCCTTCATTTGTGAATCTTTGTGTCTTTTGGTTTTATTATTGTGTTTTGTTATTTCTTATTTTTGTTTCAGTGTGTTTCAGGTTTGTTAGTATTCGTTATTTCAGGTGATATCTTCTATACTCTATTTTTCTACCTTAGAACATTGAGGACAATATCTCGTTTTGGTTGGGGGGAGAGGGTAGTAGTTGATAAAAAAAATTGTTTTTCATTTCATAAAGCATGTGCAAAATTCTTGTTACTAGGATAATAGAGTAAAAGAGCTCTTTTATTAAAGTCACTCGTGAGACGCATCTTAGTAACCTTTTTTAATAAGGTCTATCATAGTACTTCTTGAAATATTCAAATTTACAAACTCTTGCATTATTATCACTTAATTCTACTCATATACTCATTTAACATATATTCTTAAACCTTAATTTTCACACACACACTTTAACATATGATGGTGGGTTGCATATTGGATTATTACATTATTTATGTTCTTTTGTTAAAGGTAACAACTAAGGGAAAGGGATTGTATATAATTAAAAAAAAAGAAAGAAAAAAATGATAATAATAAAAATGTAGATAAGTTTGGTTTCGCAACCTCCCTAACCTAAGCAATTAAGCCCGAAGGGGTGTTTTAACACCTAATACTCTAAAGTCAACTAACTTGGGAGTTATTGGCCCAACGCTTGTTACATGGATTGAGGAGAAAAGCTTAAGGGAATCAAACTTTGCACTATCTACATATCAATATCTGCGACCCGAGTTACTAAGCTCGTGGGGGTGTTTTAACACCTAATGCCATAAGACCTACTGGTCTAGGAGTCATTAATTGAAAGCTTGTTACATGGGTTAAAGATACATGATGTTTTTAAATTATATGTATATATATTTAAAAAAAAGATAAAAATAATAATTCCAACCTAAGGAAGTTAACCTTAAACATTATAATAAAAATTTTGTTTTCATCCAAGAAAAGCCCCATAATTATGTGTTGATAAATTGAGCACAAAGGAAAGGTTTATTAATATCTTGTTAAGAGGTATTGAGCAAATATATAAATTTAATGAGAGTTTGTTTATCTAGATAGATTAATGGAAGTTAAATGATGAATACCTTGCTTTGTGGAATTTGCAGATTATTTTTTTTATTTTAACACTTTGATTACTAGGGACTAGTAATAAGCTGGTTGGGGGGTGTGATTAGTACTTAAAAGTGCATTTTTATCATGGTTTTATATCATCATTTTGCACTCAAAGTATCCATAACTCCTTAACTAAAGCATGTTTTATAATAATATATCTAATAATATAAGATACCTTTAATTTGTGGTAAATATTCATTTTAAATGCAGGCCTATCACATAAATGAAAGGATTGATTGATGACTTTAAGAACTTAAATTGCAAGGGCAAAGAGATGACCAAAATTAGAAAAGAGATGTCGGTGCAAAGTGTGTAGAAATGGCAAGTTCCTCAAGTCATCAAATACAAAATATTTATGGGTCTAGTCCAAGAAAAGAAAAAAAAGTTTTTAGAATTAGCAAATCATCTTGATCAGGTTTTAGTTGCAAGAAAGATTCATTTGGTGTATGAAGAAGGCAGTCTTAGGTTAATGGAGGGTTTGTCAAATGCTGTATTTTTAGAAGGTAGTTAAGTTTTGGGGGTTGTCCCCAAAGCTTTAGTATAAGGGGACATTATTGGAAACATAATTAGAGAAAAAGAACAAGTCTCCATAATGTTTGATCGAATGAATACAATGTTTAAACATGTTGATGCCTTGATTGCCTTACTAACTGGTTCGGGCACATTGGAAGAGATCTTTCGTAATTCATCTTGGACCTAACTTCACATTCACCATAAACTCATCGGTTTGTTATATTTTAATGGTTATTATGATAAGTTGTTTTTTTTAATCATGCTGTGGAACAGGAACTCCTAACATCTTTAGCACGATAAATCATAATCTCTGCTACTATTGCTGAACAATTGATTGACCAACTACAATCTTTCACTCCTGTAATTGATACCTTCATGAGTCGTATAAATTGGTCAACTAATGACAACCGTAAAAAGCTTATATTGGATTTGAGCCTTCGTTTGTTAAACCTTGTATTTTATTATTTTGTTTTGTTATTTCTTATATTTGTTTAAGTGTGTTTCAGGTTTGTCAGTGTACGTTGTTTCAGGTAATATCTTCTACACTCTATCTTTCTATCTTAGAACATTGAGGACAATGTTTCGTTTTGGTTGAGGGAAAAAGGGTAGTAGTTAATGCTTACAAAAAAAAGTTTCTAGCTATGTTTTCTATTTGCAAAACCATTGTTATAAGATGACAGAGTCAATGAGTTCTTTTGTTAAAGTGATTTTTGAGATGCATCTTAGTAAATATTCTTAACAAGGTCTGTTATAATACTTATTGAAATATTTAGGTTTACAAACTCTCGCATTATTATCTATTGCTTCTGCTCATATACACATTTAAGAAGTATTTTTAAACCTTCATTTTCACACACACACACTTTAAATTTCATTTATGTTCTTTTATTAAAGGTAACAACTAAAGGAAAGACATAATATGTAACTTGCAAAAAACAGAAGAAAGATAATAAATGTAATTAAAAAAATTAAATAAAAACGTAGATAAATTTCATTTCGTAGCCTCCCTAACCTAAACAATTAAGCTTGAAGGGGTGTTTTAACATCTAACTTGGAAGCTATTGGCCCAATGCTTGTTATAGAGGTTGGGAGAAAAGTTTAAAGGAATCTAACATTGCACTATTTATGTATCAGTATCTGCAACTCGAGTTATTAAGCTCGAAGGGGTGTCTCAACACCTAATGCCTTAAGACTAACTGGTTTGGGAGTTATTTGTCGAAAGTGACACGACTAAAAGGTTGATGTCTTCTCCCAAGTGCAGGAGTGTCGAAGTAATAAATAACCCGGCAAGACCGGGGTCGAACCACAGGGAGGTTAATTGTACAAATTATAAATAACAATTATAAAACAACAATAACAACAATAATAACAACAACAACAACAATAATAATAATAATAATAATAATAATAATAATAATAATAATAACAATAATAATACTAGTAGTAGTAGTAGTAGTAGTAGTAGTAATAATAAAGAAAGAGAAGAAGAAGAAGATGATGAGAACTTGGAGATGGAAAATTAATGTAAGGATTAAACAATAATAATAACAAATGTCAAGGTTAGAGGTTCCACTAATGGTATATCAAACAAGTATAGTATAAACTCTTATTATTGAATTGGAAACCACACACAAAGGAGGTTCCAATCAGATTATATATTGTTAACATGATTACATTAGTCATCTTATTCAATTAATGCTAATACTTGTAAATCTCGTCAAGCATTCATGATTATAACTTATGTTAACAACAAATCAAGTTCCTTTCATAGCTCAGGTGTCGGTTATACCATACATTATGGGCTATGAAAGTGCCAAGCATTTGTTGTACCAAGTGTTATACAACATAAATCAAGATTAGTCATTTAACAAGCAAAGTATTAAAGAGTGAACAAGATAACAAATATAAAACATGTTAGTATCAAACATTAAAGTCCATATTAAGTTTACACTATATTTATTCTTACACCATTAGTGTAACCTTTTCACCTTGACATAATTAACTTAGCTAGACATAATGAAAGAAAGAAAAATAGATAAACAAAATAAGAACATAAAAGCTAACTAAGTAAAGGAAAGGAAATGAAAAGCATAAACTTAATATTAATGAAAGCAAAGCATAAACATTACAAAAAATACAAAGAGAGAAAGGAAGAGCATGATCTTGATCTGAACACCAAGATGCCTAAATGCATGGCAAATGCCTCCTTTTATAGGCCAAAATTGGGAACTATTGATTTGATGACTAATTGATAAGTGGGTGGCCAACTTTTGACTTGGTGACAATCCTTATCTTCTCTTGTCTGCCCAAAACATTATTGATAACGTCAAAACTGGAGCCAGGTGCAAACATGAAAGTTGTAGGCAATTGTCTCAGCTTTCGTGTGTAAAAACTTCAGCTCATTTGGACTTCTAGAACTCCAGATATGGCCAAAATACCGAACAGTGCTCGGGCTGGAAGACAGATTCGGGCTTCTTTGTTGTTGCTACAATTTGGACTTGATAATGGCCTTTTTAGATCTTGGGCTCCATATGAAAGTTGTAGGCCTATGTCTTACCTTTCCATCCATATAAATTGGACCTAAATCTAAGATCTGTAGCTCCAGATATGACCCAATTACCGAACAGTGTTCCGGTTTGGATTGCACCGACATCTCTTTTCTAAGTTTGACCATCTCTTTATCCATGCAATTTAAGTTCTTCAAGTCATCAATCAATCCTTTCATTTATGTGATAGACCTGCATTAAAAATAGACATTTACCACAAATTATAGGTATCTTATATTATTAGATACATTATTATAAAACATATTTTAGTTAAGGAGTTATTGATACTTCAAGTGCAAAATGATGATATAAAACCATGATAAAAATGCACTTTTAAGTACTAATCACACCCCTCAACCAGCTTATTACTAGTCCCTAGTAATTAAAGCGTTAAAACAATTTGCAAATTTCACAAAGCAAGGTATTCATCATTTAACTTCCATTAATCTATCCAGATAAACAAACTCTCATTAAATTTATATATATGCTCAATACCACTTAACAAGATATTAATAAACTTTTCTTTTATGCTCAATGTATCAACACATAATTATGGGGCTTTTCTTGGAAGAAAACAAAATTTTTGTTCTAATGTTTAAGGTTAACTTCCTTGGGTTGGGATTACTATTTTTGTCTTTTTTTTTTCTTTTTTTTTTTTAACTCTATTTACATATACTTTAAAAATATCATGCATCTTTAACCCATGTAACGAGCTTTCAGCTAATGACTCCCAGACCAGTTGGTCTTAGGGCATTAGGTGCTAAGACACCCCTACGAGCTTAGTAACTCGGGTCGCAGATACTGATATGTAGATAGTGCAATGTTTGATTGCCTTAAGCTTTTCTCCTCAACCCATGTAACAAGCGTTGGGCCAATAGCTCCCAAGTCAGTTGACTTTAGGGTATTAGGTGTTAAAACACCCCTTCGGGCTTAATTGCTTAGGTTAGGGAGGCTACGAAACAAACTTATCTACATTTTTATTATCATCATTTTTTATTTTTATTTTTTTTTCTTTTTTTTTTCATGTTTTTTTTTAATTATATACAATCCCTTTCCCTTAGTTGTTACCTTTAACAAAAGAACATAAATAATGTAATAATCCAATATGCAACCCACAATCATATGTTAAAGTGTGTGTGTGTAAATTAAGGTTTAAAAATACATGTTAAATAAGTATATGAGCAGAATTAAGTGGTAACAATACGAGAGTTTGTAAACCTGAATATTTCAGGAAGTATTATAATAGACCTTGTTAAGAATGGTTACTAAGATGCGTCTCAAGAGTCACTTTAACAAAAGAACTCCTTTACTCTGCCATCCTAGTAACAACAATTATGCACATGCTTTATGAAATGAAAAACAATTTTTTTTTTTTATCAACTACTACCCTCTCCCCCCAACCAAAACGAGACATTGTCCTCAATGTTCTAAGGTAGAAAGATAGAGTATAAAAGATATTACCTGAAATAACGAACACTGACAAAACCTGAAACACACTGAAACAAAAATAAAAAATAACAAAACACAATAATAAAACCAAAATACATAAAAATTCACAAATGAAGGCTCAAATCCAATCTAAGCTTTTTACGGCTTCCCGTAGATGACCAATTTATGCGACTCATGGAAGGATCAATCACAGGAATGAAAGATTGTAGTTGGTCAATCAATTGTTCAGCAGTAGAAGCAGAGATTATGATTTGTCGTGCAGAAGATGTTAGAAATTCCTGTTTCACAGCATGATCAAGAAAAGACAACAACTTATCATAATAACCATTAACATTTAACAAACCTATGGGTTTATGGTGAATGTGCAATTGAGCCCAAGAGGAAATATGAAAGATCTCTTCCAATGTGCCTAGACCACCTGGTAAAGCAATGAAAGCATCAGCATGGTTAAACATTGCATTCATTCGAGCCGACATTGTGGAGACCTGAAGTTCCTCTCCAATTGTTTTTCCAATGATGTCCCCTTGTGCCAAAGCTTCAGGGACAACTCCTAAAACTTGACTACCTCCTAAAAATGCAGCTATTGACACACCTCCCATTAACCCAAGACTGCCTCCCCCATACACTAAATGAATCTTTCTCTCAGCTAGCACCTGACCAAGATGATTTGCTGATTCTAAAAACTCCTTTTCTTTCCCAGGACTAGATCCACCGAAAACACAAATATTTCTTATTTGATGACTTGAGGAACTTGCCATTTCTACAAACTTCTGTATTTGTTGAATGTATGGGTTGAGTAGAAATGAAAGGAAGGAAGAGAGGGTTTTATAAATGAGAAATTAGAAAGGCAATCATAACACCTATATATAGGCCAGCTGGAGTCTCACACTCTCTCTCTCTCTCTTTATTTATTTATTTATTTACTTTTAAAAAAGCATGTGTATGTACAGGTAGTTGTGATTGTGGCTCACATCTTCCCTTGGTTTTACGTCCAAGAACGGCTTAAACGCCCTCTATGGGTCGGGGATAGGCTTCCCATCCAGTTTTCTTAAAAACTGGCAAACAGGGTCTTTTTTAGTCAGATTCTCAAGACTAAGTCGATCATGTTCTTTATGAAATAGTGGCCATAAATCATGAATTGCACGATGCACATCTCCACTAGGATGCGTCTCAAGAGTCAATAGAAGATTATCTAAAGACTCCTTACTCAGGCCATCCTTAATGAATTGTATTTTATCTTCACGGTTTATAGATACCATTCCTAAAGAACGACATTGTGTATTACAAGTCCATCTAGCACATCGATGACAGACATCCAGTCGTTTTGCACGACGCTTCTTTGCAAAAGTGCTTTTACCTGTTCCAGGCATGTGTGAAATGAAGTTAGAGGACTCACCTGATAATCAGACCTTTGCTTCAATCAACCAGCGAATATCTTCAGGAATTCCATGATTCATTAACAATCTCAATCTTGCACATCTAGCACGATAAATTTTTGTAATCGCATTCTGAGGCAGAGCAGGAAAATACTTTTTCAATTTTTCAAGATTAGTGTCCATTTTCAAATGAGAATTGGAAGAGAGATTCAAAGAATTGCATAAATATATACACAAATATCAGTAATTGTGGGAAACTGAAAGAACCGACTTAAGTCACGGAGTACCGTTATCCGCCATTTGACCGGGGTGACAGAAACTAGCAAAAATCACTCAAAAAGAAACATAAAAAAGAAAATGTGAGAAAAACAAAATAATCAACCTTTATCTACAAGATCATTCAAACCAGCTGATTCATTTTCACTAGGAAAATTATCAAAGTAAGCTTTCAAACGATGTCCATTTTCCTTAAAATCATTGTCATTCATTGAATTCTCAATATCACAGGCCCTATAAGGATTGGTCCATCTTAATCTTAGCTCTTTAGGGAATGCATAGAGTTGAGAATCATAAAACAAAACTTTTTGACCAGTGTCAATCTTTTGACAATTTTCACAAGTTTTGCAGAATGCATGCGTGTCCTTGAACATGGTGGGCCAATAAAATCCATTTTGAAAGATTTTTGCAATTGTCTTTTTTGACGAAACACAACTTCCACATGCTTCAGAATGACAAAATTTAATGACACTACTTACCTCATTGTCGGGAATGAATCTTTGAAATATTTGATCAGGACAATATTTGAATAAGGTAGGGTCATCACAATAAAAGTTCACTTCGTTCAAAAACTTTTCTTTGTCTTGGGTACTCCAATCAGCTGGCAAATCTCCTAAAGCAAGAAAATTGATATTTTTATTATACCAAGGCATTGGACTAAGAGAAAGTAAGGATTCGTTAGGAAAGTAATCATCCATTGGTGTGATGTCAAATGTCGAATCTGCTGTCACTGTTGACAAAAGATTCGGATCAACATTTTCGGTGCTTGTTTCATCCGTGATTTCCTCCTTAGAATAAATCATTTGCAAATCTTCAGATTCATCTAACTCATTTTTACTTAAAGTAGATTCAAGTTGATCATAAACTAATTCATCAATATGATCTACTTCTTGTAAATCATTATCATCTCCAGGTTGCTTGCAAATGTTGAAAATATTCATCTCCAATGTCATGTTTCCAAATGATAGCTTCATCAGTCCATTCCTACAATTAATTAATGCGTTAGAGGTTGCAAGAAAGGGACGTCCTAAAATAACAGGAAATGAATTACATGCTTCAACAGGTTCTGTGTCCAAGACAATAAAATCCACAGGATAAATGAATTTATCGACTTGTACTAACACATCCTCAATTATTCCTCTAGGCACTTTTACAGATCTATCGGCAAGTAAAAGAGATATAGAAGTTGGTTTTAACTCACCTAGATTGAGACTTTGAAAAACTGAATATGGAAGTAAATTCACACTAGCTCCAAGATCAAGTAAGGCTCTTTCAATTTTATGCTCTCCAATAAAGCAAGAAATTGTAGGACAACCAGGGTCTTTATATTTCAAAGCATTATTGTTTTGAAGAATAGCACTTACTTGTTCGGCTAGAAAGGCTTTCTTTTTCACATTCAGTTTCCTCTTCACAGTGCAGAGATCTTTCAAAAATTTAGCATAGGAAGGAACCTGTTTAATTGCATCCAGCAAAGGTATATTGATTCTTACCTGTTTGAAAATTTCAAAAATTTCAGAGTTGTGATTGACTTTCCTTTGTTTGGTCATGGCTTGAGGAAATGGAAGTGCTGGCGGTGAATCAGTCGTTTCTTTGCAATTTTCAGATTCATCCCCTTCCTTACTCTCAAAGATTGACTCATCATCTTTCTCATAAGGTTCAAGAGAGGGTTTTTCAATAACCTTACCACTGCGCAGAGTAGTGACTGATTTGACTTGATCCACGTGTTGGCTTCCGTAACTACTTGCATTTGCATTGTATTGCCCTTTGGGATTTTGTTGTGTTTGAGATGGAAACTTACCTTTCTCTTGGAAACTGAGAGCAGATGTTAATTTTGCAAGAGTATCTTTAAAATCTGTCATGTTTTGAGCAAGTTGAGTATTGATTGTCTCTTGCTTTTCAATGAATGCATGCAATGTTTCCTCAAGATTTCTTCTAGAAGGTGGAGCATAAGAAGGTGCATATCCATGAGAATTTTGGAAATTATGGTGTGCTTGAAACGGTGGTTGTGAAGTTTGTGCATTGTTGTTCTCACTCTTCCAATTGAAATTTAGGTGATTTCTCCAACCAGGGTTGTATGTTTGGGAGTATGGGTTGTAGTTGGCCCTTTGGAAACTGTTTAAAGCATGGGCTTGTTCATGGAGACATTCCTTAAAAGAAGGCAAGGTTGGACAATCATTGATTGAGTGTTCATTTGTTTCATAGATTTGACACACAATGTTTTCAACAGATTTTAATTGACCACTCTTTTTCAATTCTAGTGCCTCAACTTTTCTAGCTAAAGATGCAAATTTGGCTTGAAGGTCATGATCTTCCCTAAGGTTGTACATACCTCCACTAGATGTATGAGGTTGAGTTTTACTCGGTGCCTCATATGTACCTGCAGTGTCCCAATTTTGAGCATTTTCAGCTAACAAGTCTAAGTACTCCATTGCTTCATCAGGGTCTTTATCTTCAAAAGTTCCATTGCACATCAATTCAACCATTCAACCATTTGCCTATCTTTAGGTGTTAACCCTTCATAGAAATGTGAAACCAATCTCCATGTTTCAAAACCATGATGAGGGCAAGTACTAAGCAAGTCTCGATACCTATCCCAATATTGGTAAAATGTTTCTCCTGGTTTTTGAGTGAAAGTGGTGATTTGTCTCTTGAAAGAGTTTGTTCTATGAGATGGGAAAAACTTCTTTAAAAAGTGTTGCTGCATTTCATCCCAAGCACGAATGGATCCTGGTCTCAAATTTTATAGCCATGTTTTAGCTTTATCTTTTAATGAAAAAGGAAAAAGCTTTAATCTAATGGTGTTCATGCTACAATTTAAGTTATTATATGTGTTGCACACCTCCTCAAATTCCCTTAAATGCAAGTATGGATTTTCCAATTCTAAACCATGAAAAGAAGGTAAAAGTTGAATAATACCTGGTTCAAAATTAAAATGAGATGCATCAGGAGGAAAAACTATGCATGATGGTGCACTTGTTCTTGTGGGATTCATGTGGTCTCTAAGTGTTCTAGCACGATTATTCTCATTATGAAGTGATTGATTATCTTCTTCGGCCATATTTTCTGAAAATGATGAGGATACCCTACAAAGTCTACCATTTGATGTACGTGACCACACTCTCATGCACGTGTAGGAATAAAATAAAAGGAAGAAGAAAACAAAAGAAGAAGGAAGAAAACAAAATAAGGAGAAACAAAATAAAAGAGACAAAGTTATATATAAGAAAAGTGAAAAGAGAAAATAAAATAAATATTATAATTTATACAAGGACTTACCTCCCCGGCAACGGCGCCAAAAACTTGACACGACTAAAAGGTTGATGTCTTCTCCCAAGTGCAGGAGTGTCGAAGTAATAAATAACCCGGCAAGACCGGGGTCGAACCACAGGGAGGTTAATTGTACAAATTATAAATAACAATTATAAAACAACAATAACAACAATAATAATAACAACAACAACAACAATAATAATAATAATAATAATAATAATAATAATAATAATAATAACAATAATAATACTAGTAGTAGTAGTAGTAGTAGTAGTAGTAATAATAAAGAAAGAGAAGAAGAAGAAGATGATGAGAACTTGGAGATGGAAAATTAATGTAAGGATTAAACAATAATAATAACAAATGTCAAGGTTAGAGGTTCCACTAATGGTATATCAAACAAGTATAGTATAAACTCTTATTATTGAATTGGAAACCACACACAAAGGAGGTTCCAATCAGATTATATATTGTTAACATGATTACATTAGTCATCTTATTCAATTAATGCTAATACTTGTAAATCTCGTCAAGCATTCATGATTATAACTTATGTTAACAACAAATCAAGTTCCTTTCATAGCTCAGGTGTCGGTTATACCATACATTATGGGCTATGAAAGTGCCAAGCATTTGTTGTACCAAGTGTTATACAACATAAATCAAGATTAGTCATTTAACAAGCAAAGTATTAAAGAGTGAACAAGATAACAAATATAAAACATGTTAGTATCAAACATTAAAGTCCATATTAAGTTTACACTATATTTATTCTTACACCATTAGTGTAACCTTTTCACCTTGACATAATTAACTTAGCTAGACATAATGAAAGAAAGAAAAATAGATAAACAAAATAAGAACATAAAAGCTAACTAAGTAAAGGAAAGGAAATGAAAAGCATAAACTTAATATTAATGAAAGCAAAGCATAAACATTACAAAAAATACAAAGAGAGAAAGGAAGAGCATGATCTTGATCTGAACACCAAGATGCCTAAATGCATGGCAAATGCCTCCTTTTATAGGCCAAAATTGGGAACTATTGATTTGATGACTAATTGATAAGTGGGTGGCCAACTTTTGACTTGGTGACAATCCTTATCTTCTCTTGTCTGCCCAAAACGTCATTGATATAAAACCATGATAAAAATGCACTTTTAAGTACTAATCACACCCCTCAACCAGCTTATTACTAGTCCCTAGTAATCAAAGCGTTAAAACAATTTGCAAATTTCACAAAGCAAGGTATTCATCATTTAACTTCCATTAATCTATCCAGATAAACAAACTCTCATTAAATTTATATATCTGCTCAATACCACTTAACAAGATATTAATAAACCTTTCTTTTGTGCTCAATGTATCAACACATAATTATGGGGCTTTTCTTGGAAGAAAACAAAATTTTTGTTCTAATGTTTAAGGTTAACTTCCTTGGGTTGGGATTACTATTTTTGTCTTTTTTTTTTTTAACTCTATATACATATACTTTAAAAACATCATGCATCTTTAACCCATGTAACGAGCTTTCAGCTAATGACTCCCAGACCAGTTGGTCTTAGGGCATTAGGTGTTAAGACACCTCTACGAGCTTAGTAACTCGGGTCGCAGATACTGATATGTAGATATTCCAATGTTTGATTCCCTTAAGCTTTTTTCCTCAACCCCTGTAACAAACGTTGGGCCAATAACTCCCAAGTCAGTTGACTTTAGGGTATTAGGTGTTAAAACACCCCTTCGGGCTTAATTGCTTAGGTTAGGGAGGCTACGAAACCAAACTTATCTACATTTTTATTATCATTATTTTTTCTTCTTTTTTTTCATTTTTCTTTTTTTTTTCATTTTTTTTAATTATATACAATCCTTTTCCCTTAGTTGTTACCTTTAACAAAAGAACATAAATAATGTAATAATCCAATATGCAACCCACAATCATATGTTAAAGTGTGTGTGTGTGTGTAAATTAAGGTTTAAGAATACATGTTAAATAAGTATATGAGCAGAATTAAGTGATAACAATGCAAGAGTTTGTAAACCTGAATATTTCAAGAAGTATTATAATAGACCTTGTTAAGAATGGTTACTAAGATGCGTCTCAAGAGTCACTTTAACACAAGAGGTTAATTGTACAAATTATAATAACTAACTTAGCTAGACATAACGAAAGAAAGCAAAATAGATAAACAAAATAAGAACATAAAAGTAACTAAGTAAAAGAAAGGAAATGAAAGGCATAAACTTAATATTAATGAAAGCAAAGCATAAATATTACAAAAAATACAAAGAGAGAAAGGAAGAGCATGATCTTGATCTGGAAACCAAGATACCTAAATGCATGGCAAATGCCTCCTTTTATAGGCCAAAATTGGGAACTATTGATTTGATGACTAATTGATAAGTGGGTGGCCAACTTTTGACTTGGTGACAATCCTTATCTTCTCTTGTCTGCCCAAAACGTCATTGATAACGTCACAAATGGAGCCATGTGCAAACATGAAAGTTGTAGGCAATTGTCTCAGCTTTCTTGTGTAAAACATTCAGCTCATTTGGACTTCTAGAACTCCAGATATGGCCAAAATACCGAACAGTGCTCGGGCTGGAAGACAGATTCGGGCTTCTTTGTTGTTGCTACAATTTGGACTTGATAATGACCTTTTTAGATCTTGGGCTCCATATGAAAGTTGTAGGCCTATGTCTTACCTTTCCATCCATATAAATTGGACCTAAATCTAAGATCTGTAGCTCCAGATATGACCCAATTACCGAACAGTGTTCCGGTTTGGATTGCACCGACATCTCTTTTCTAAGTTTGACCATCTCTTTATCCATGCAATTTAAGTTCTTCAAGTCATCAATCAATCCTTTCATTTATGTGATAGACCTGCATTAAAAATAGACATTTACCACAAATTATAGGTATCTTATATTATTAGATACATTATTATAAAACATATTTTAGTTAAGGAGTTATTGATACTTCAAGTGCAAAATGATGATATAAAACCATGATAAAAATGCACTTTTAAGTACTAATCAGAAAGCTCATTATATAGGTAAAAGATGCATTATGTTTTAAGTTATATGAATATAAAAAAAGAAAAAAAAAAGATAATAATCCCAACCCAAGAATATTAAACTTAAACATTAGAACATAATATTGTTTTATTCTAATAAAAGCCCTATCATCTATGTCTTCATACATTGAACACACAAAAAAAAGATTTATCAATATCTTGTTTCAACAATATGAAGAAAATATATATAAATTTAATGAGAGTTTGTTTACTTGGATACAATAATGGAAGTTAAATAATGAATGTCTTGCTTTGGAAAACTTGCAAATTATTTTTCTATTTTAACGCTTTGATTACTAGGGACTAGTATCAACAATTCCTTAACTAGAGCATGTTTTATAATAACAAGTCTGATAATATCTACCTTTAATTTATGGTAAATGCTCATTTTAAATGCAGGTATTCTCATAATTCAAAGGATTGATTATTGTGATTAACTATGAGAAGTGAAAGGATAGAGAAAATGCTAAGCTTATGAATGAGATGCCGATTTACTTCAAAATCGAACACTATTCAGTCATCAGATCATATCTGAAGCTATAGATCTTGGATTTCATATTAATTTATATGGCTGGAAAAATAAGAAATAGGCCTAAAAATTTATTAGGGAAAGACCCAAATTTACAATTTTCAAATTGAAAATTTGGCCACAAAAGAGAAGTCTGAATCTGTCATGAAATCTAGCCCAAATACTACTCAGAGTTTTACCTAGAACTAGAGTTCTAAAGTCCAAATGATCTGAAATTTCGTGGGTGGAAGTAAAAAATAATTTCCAACAACTTGCATGAAGAGAACCAACTCAAATTCAGATGGTGGAAATGAGATTTAATCCAAACAAGGCATGAGGGCTATCCACCATGTCCACCAGCAGCACTGCTTAGTAATTTAGACATATCTCGAATTGTAGTGCTCCAAATGATCTGAAATTTAGTGGGTGGAAGGAAAAGAAAATTTTCAACAACTTTTATGAGAACATTTTTCCAAATTTTGATTGAATGATGCTGAATGTCAATTCAGCCAGCCAAAGTGCTTGAATGATGTTGTCCACCAAGTCCATTAATTATCAATTACCAAATAAATAGTTTCAAATTTTAACCTATAAAAGGAGTCATTTTCCATTCATTTTGACATTTTGTTTTCAAGATCATGTTCTTTCTCTCTCTCTCTTTATATTTTTGTAATGCTTAAACTTTGCTTTCATTAATCTCTTGTTCATATTTGTCATTTCCTTTACTATACTTAGTTAACTTATATCATGTTTATGTTCTTATATTGTTTTTTAAAGTTGTTCTCCTTCATAATGTCTAGTTAAGTTAATTATGTTAAGGTGAAAAAGTTTCAGTAATAGTGTTAGGATAAGTATAATATTAACTCAATATGGACTTCAATGCTTATATCCTAAACAATTTGCTATTAACATGTCTTATTATTTTTATCTTATTAATTCTTAATACTTTGTTAAATGGTTAATTTAGATTTGTGTTATATAATACTTGGTACATCAAATACTTGATCTTTTATAGTCTTTGACCAACATCGTTATTGTGAGAGGAACTTGATTTGTTCTCAACATAAGTTAGCATCATAAATACTTGATAAAATTTATAGTATGGTGTTATGTAAATAAGATGATTAATATAATCATGTTGATAATTAATAAAGAGTTTATACCTTATCTCTAACACTATTAGTGTATCCTCTAACCTTGACATTTGTTTTTATCATTGTATAATATTCACATTAATCTTACATCTCAAAGTCCTATTTAACTCATCTTCACCACCACCACCATCATTATTATTGTTGTCGTTGTTGTTCTTCTTCTTATTATTATTATTATTTATAATTTATATAGTTAACTTCCCTATGGTTCAACCCCAGTCTTGTCGGGTTATTTATTACTTTGACATTACTACACTTGGGATAAGATATCAATTCTTTCATCATGTCAAAATGTCTCCTTTTATAGGCCAAAATTGAAAACTATTGATTTGATGACTAATTGATGAGTGGGTGGCCAAATCTCTTTGATCATGTCAAAATGCCTCCTTTTATATAGTTGACTAATCCTTATCTTCTCTTGTCCGAATAAAACATCATTGATAATGTCAAAATTTAAACCAAACATCCATATGAAAGTTAAAGAAAATTGTCTCAGCTTTCTAGAAAAAAAATTAAGATCATTTGGGCTTCTAGAACTCTAGATATGGGTTGAACACTAAATATTGTCTAAGCTACAAGATAGATTCAGACCTTTTTATTTTTGCTATAATTTGGAGTTGAAAACAGCCTTATTAAAACGAGACCTCACATGAAAGTTATAGGTCTATATCTTACCTTTCCATCCATATAAAGTAGACCAAAATCCAAGATCTATAGCTTTAGATATGACCTAGTTACCAAATAATATTCAAGTTTGGACTACAACAACATCTTTTTTTTAAGTTTGACAATCTCTTTGTACTTTCAATTTCAATATTTCAACTCATCAATCAATCCTTTCATTTATATGACATGCCTGCATTTAAGATGAATATTTACCATTAATTAAAGGTATCTTATATTATTAGATATATTATTATAAAAGATGTTTTAGTTAAGGAGTTATTGATACTTCAACTGTAAAATTATGATACAAAACCTTGTTAAAAATATACTTTTAAGTACTAATTAATAGTTAATCACAACAATCAATCCTTTGAATTATGAGATATGTCTGCATTTAAAATGAGCATCTACTATAAATTAAAGTTATCTTATATTATCAGACTTGTTATTATAAAACATGCTCTAGTTAAGAAATTATTGATACTTCAAATGCAAAATAATGATACAAAACCTTGATAAAAATGTACTTTTAAGTACTAATCAAACACCATCATGAATGTGAATGGGAAGACAAAGGACACCATTAAGACTAGATTGGATATAGCTTTGTTCTATAACCATAAAAATATAGAGTTGGTTTATGATGGGTCACGGGTCATAAAACCAAGAGCAAGCTTTGTGTTAGAGAAAAATACACAAATACTAGTTTACAAATGGCTTAAAAGTCTGTGTTTTCTAGATGGACATGCCTCAAATATATCAAGGTTTGTTAATATGGAGGAATGTAGATTATATGGAATGAAGAGTAATAATTATCATATGTTTATGCAAACACTCATTCCATTAGCTTATCGTGATTTGTTGCCAAAAGGGATATGGGATGCATTCACAAAGATCAGTCATTTCTTTTTAGATATATGTTCCAGCATGTTGAATGTTGATCACATTGAAAGACTTGTTGCAAATATTGTTAAGACACTGTAAATTTTATATGATATTCCCTCCATTATTTTTTGACTCAATGGAGCATCTCCCCATACATTTACCATTCAAGGAAAAAGTTGGAGGACCAGTCCAGTATAGATGAATGTATCCATTCGAATGGTTATATATTATAGTTGCAATGTAATTCATATATAAAAGTATTTTATTTGTTTTTTTAATTAAAAATATTTGATTAATTCAATGCGGGTACTTGTTTAATCTTAAAAAAATTAAGAACAAGTTGCATGTTGAGGCCTCGATATATAAGGCGTTTATTATTGAGGAGATCTCAACATTAATCAATTGCGTTCCATGGCAGCATGATGGTGGTGAAGTGTCTTATAGTGAAAACTTATCAATATTCTCCAATTCTGGATGACCCATACCTAAAAATATTATAAGGGAAAGATATTTTTCTAAAATAGAGTTTAGACACACACACAATTATGTTTTATTTAACTATGATGAGCTAAGAGCTTTTACTTAGTAAGTATATGTACTATTAATTAAACTATATTAAGAATATACTATTTATATATTGTAATATCATAAACTCATATAATTTGGAACAACCTTATAGATGACATCAATAATATTTACTATCCAATAATTCATAGTTGACCGAATCCTAAATCTTTCAATTATAAGATGAACAATTTGCCACGAGGTCCAAAACACATGTAAGTACCATCACAAATTCATTATCTCTTGCAAAGTTATTGTATGTCATGACAAAATTCTCATTTACTATTTATTATTGTACATGATATGATACGATCCAAGCAAGGTCAAATTTGAATTTTGATGTAAAATGTGCAACTACCCAATTTTACGGCAATAGTCATAATTCTCAATCCGACCGTTGGATCGAGCTGAAAGTTTACGTGGAGTCTCCTGACATATTGTATTACCTTGGGTTAAAATTTCAGGTCAATCAGAGTTCGGGAAGGTATCTCAATACGGGTCACCAGAGGCTGTACGGATTTTGTTATTTACTTCCTTTTGACTTGTGGACTTCCTATTTGGCTAGGATTCTTTTCCTAAAGGGATGTGGCAGCTTATTTTGGAAATATACTAATTCTACAAGGATGTTTAATGGGCTGCAACATAGTTTTCAAGTGGCAAGGATTCATAATTATTTCAGAATCCTTTTCTTACAAGGATTCCTTATTCATCCGAGCTACAAAAGGAAAGAAGACTTTAGAATACATTCTACCTTCAGATCAGATTTCCTAGTCTATTTGGGACTTCTTAATGGTGACAAATCTGATTCTAGCATATTTAGAAAAGTAATTTTCGGATTTTTATATTTTATTTATTTTCTTCATAGTCTTTGGGTTATTATTACTTATTTGGGTCAATTGTAAGTGGGCTACATATAAGTCCACCTATGGGGGGTTCATTAGGGTTTCTTTTAAGTCTAGAATCACTATAAATAGAGGCATAACCAAACATGTAGGGAAAGACTATTCAGAAAAATAAAACTTCTTGTTTGCCGCACTTTGTGTGTATGTGTGTTGGTGAGATAATCTCCCTTCCATGGTTCTCTAAATGAACTAAAAAATGACTTATCGAAGAACAACTATCTTCGTGGCGTCATCCTTATACTTCTCGTTCGCGAATCAATATTCGTTGGGTGGGGGTTTCCGTTTCCAATAGTGCTGGTGCCTAGGTACAAGTTATCTTTGTGTCACACTCCTATCAAACCTGATTTACTTGGCTTTCCGGGAATTGGCATCTTTGCGTGTGGGTTGCGTGACCATGTGATCACGAGGTTCGCATCATGATATATAAGGTTTATCTAATGGAAATAAATAATGCTATTTCATTGTCTTCACTAAGTCTAGGCCCCGAAAGAAAAGTTAAGTGTTATAACAAGTATATTGTTAATGGATATGTGTTTCATACTAAAGAATATGGGTATGGAAGAAAGACATAACAATAGTGTTTGTGTTAAGGGATCGACTTGTAGTGAGTTTGAAGTTGACTACTATGATAAATTAGAAAAGTCATCAAATTATAATATTATAGTGAGTAGAATAGAGTGTTTTTATTCAAATGTTATTGGTATGACACTATTGGTAAAGAAATCAGAGTAGATCCTCACTATGTTCTTGTCCAAATCAACTTAAAAGCTTGACACCATAATGTAAAAGATGTCTTTGTTTTCATCAAGCAATGTCAACAAGTTTATTACACATACACCCCTTTATTTAGAAATGATCGATCAAGAGTTGATTGCTTATCCATTTTAAAAATGAAACCCAGGAGTTGTGTCAAGGTTGTTTAGGATCAAGAGTTGATTGGTTATTTAGTCTTTCAAGTTAGTGAGTTGGTTGAACAATATCGCATTGCTCCTTCAATTGACTTGGAAGAAAATTTAAATTTTTATGTTTTTTATTATAGTTTGTTGATGTTGATGCAGAGTTAAATGTTGTTTTGAACTCTGGCGAACATACAAATATCAATAAAGATGATGATGTTGATATCCATATTGAAGATTGTGATGGAGCTAATAAAATTCAATTGACGACGATGAAGAATAAAATTCTAAGTAACTATCAAAATTAAGGAAAGTGTAAAGCATTTTATATATATTATGGATTATATTTTAATTGTAACATGAAATATTTATTTTATAAGTGTTAATTATTGTTATTATTTTATGCAATGGGTAGTTTTTTAATTTAAGTGTTTAAAAGAAGGTAAATAAGCAATACAAACATAATCTTTCATGCACAATGCATGGTCATCGATGTCTAGATCAACGGATTACATGTCTGTTGGCATTTCATGGAGAGTTGCAAAAATTATTTATGGAAATACCACTACCACCAACATTTTTATCGACGGATACAATTCTTCGGCATTTCACAAAGAGTTGTAAAGATAGTTATCGAAAATGCCACAATCATCAACGACTCTACAATTAGATACAGTCCGTCAGCATTTTACAAAAAAATACAAAAATATTTACTAGAAATGACACCATCACCGATGATTCTATAGATGGATACAATCTCTTAGTATTTGTGAAGTTCACATTTACCAATGGAATAACTGACGGATAGTGTGAATTTCGAAGGGTACGTATTGACATGACTAAAAGATTGATGTCTTCTCCCACGTGTAGGAGTATCGAAATGCTAAATAACATGGCAAGACTGGGGTGGAACCACATGAGGTTGATTGTACAAATTATAAATAACAACAACACAATAACAACAACAACAACAACAATAATAATACTAGTAGTAGTAGAAATAGTAGAAATAGTAATAATAATAGTAACAGTGACACGACTAAAAGATTAATGTCTTCTCCCAAGTTTAGGAGTGTCGAAGTAATAAATAACTCAGCAAGACCGGGGTCGAACCATAGGAAGGTTAATTGTACAAATTATAAATAATAATAGTACAACAACGATAACAAGAACAATAATAATAACAATAATAGTAGTAGTAGTAGTAGTAGTAGTAGTAATATTATAAATTAAAGGTATCTTATATTATTAGATATATTATTATAAAACATGGTGTAGTTAACGAGTTCTTGATACTTCAAATGCAAAATAATGATATAAAACCTTGATAAAAATGCACTTTTAAGTACTAATCACACCCCCAACTAGCTTATTACTAGTCCCTAGTAATCAAAGCATTAAAATAGAAAAACAATTTACAAATTCCACAAAGAAAGGTATTCATCATTTAACTTTCATTAATCTATCTAGATAAATAAACTCTCATTAAATTTTATACTGCTCAATACCTCTTAACAAGATATTCATATACCTTTCTTTTGTTCTCAAAGTATTAACACATAATTATGGGGCTTTTCTTGGAAGAAAACAAAATTTTTGTTCTAATGTTTAAGGTTAATTTCCTTGAGTTGGGATTATTATTTTTGTCTCTTTTTTTCTTCTTTTTTTTTTTAAAATATATATACTTATAATTTAAAAACAACATACATCTTTAACCAATGTAACGAGCTTTCAACTAATGACTCCCAGAACAGTTGAAATAGAAAACACAGATTCTTTACACATACTTTACGAAATAAAAAACACAGTTTTTTTTTAGCTACTGCCTTCTCCCCCAACTAAAACAATACATTGTCCTCAATGTTTAAAGGTAGAAAGATAGAGTATAGAAGATATCACCTGAAATAATGAACACTAACAAACCTGAAACACACTGAAACAAATATAAGTAACAACAAAACACAATAATAAAATCAAAAGACACAAAGATTCACAAATGAAGGCTCAAATCCAATCTAAGCTTTTTACAACTTTTCTTAGTTGACCAATTTATACGACTCATGGAAGGATCAATTACAGGACTGAAAGATTGTAATTGGTCACTCAATTGTTCAGCAGTAGCAGCAGAGATTATGATTTGTGGTGCAGAAGATGTTATAAATTCCTGTTTCAAAGCATGATCAAGAAAAAACAACTTATCATAATAACCGTTAACATTTAACAAACCTATGGATTTATGGTGAATATGCATTGGGCCCAAGAGGAAATATGAAAGATCTCTTCCAATGTGCTTAGACCACTTGGTAAAGCAATGAAGGCATCAACATGGTTAAACATTGCATTCATTTGAGTTGACATTGTGGAGACCTGAAGTTCCTACCGATTGTTTTTCCAATGATGTCCCCTTGTGCTAAAGTTTCGGGGACGACTCCCAAAACTTGATTACCTCTTAAAAATACAGCTATTGACACACCTCCCATTAACCCAAGATTGTCTCCCCCATACACTAAATGACTTTCTCTCAGCTAGCACTTGACTAAGATGATTTGTTAATTCTAAAAACTCCTTTTCTTTCCCAGGATTAGATCCACCAAAAACACAAATATTTCTTATATGATGTCGTGAGGAACTTGTCATTTCTACACACTTCTGTATTTATTGAATATATGGGTTGAGTAGAAATGAAAGGAAGGAACATAGGACTTTATAGATGAGAAATTAGAAAGGCAATCATAGCGCCTGTTTGTAGGCCAGTTGGAGTCTCACACACACTCTGTCTCTTTTTATTTATTTACTTTTGAAAAAGCATGTGTATGTATAGGTAGTTGTGATTGTGTCTCACATCTTCCCTTGGTTTTATGTCCAAGAATGGCTTAAACACCCTCTACGGATCGGGGATAGGCTTCCCATCCAGTTTTCTTAAAAACTGGCAAACATGGTCTTTTTTAGTTAGATTCCCAAGACTATGTCCATCATGTTTTTTATGAAATAATGGCCATAAATCATGAATTGCACGATGCACATCTCCACTAGGTTGTGTCTCAAGAGTCAATAGAAGATTATCTAAAAACTCCTTACTTAGGCCATCCTTAATGAATTGTATTTTATCTTCACTGTTTACAAATACCATTCCTAAAGAACAACATTGTGTATTACAAGTCCATCTAGCACATCGATGACAGACTTTCAGTCGTTTTGCACGACGTTTCTTTGCAAAAGTCTTTTTACGTGTTCCAAGCATGTGTGAAATGAAAGAATTAGAGGACTCACCTGATAATCAAACCTTTGTTTCAATCAATCATTGAATATCTTCACGAATTCTATAATTCATTAACAATCTCAATCTTGCACTTTTAGCACGTTAAATTTTTGTAATCATATTCTGAGGTAAAGGAGGAAAATACTTTTTTAATTTTTCAAGATTAGTGTCCATTTGCAAATGAGAATTAGAAGAAAGATTCAAAGAATTGCACAAATGTATACACAAATATTAGTTATTATGGGAAACTAAAAGAACAAAATTAAGTTACGAAGTACCGTTGTCTGCCATTTGACTAAGGTGAGAGAAACTAGCAAAAATCACTCATAAAGTCTACCACTTGATGTAGTGACCACACTCTCATGCACGTGTAGGAATAGAATAAAAGGAAGAAGAAAACAAAAGAAGAAGGAAGAAAACAAAAAAAAGACAAACAAAACAAAAGAAACAAAGTTATATACAAGAAAAGTAAAAAAAAGAAAATAAAATAAATATTATAATTTATACAAGAACTTACCTCCCCGGCAACGGCGCCAAAAACTTGACACGACAAAAAGGTTGATGTCTTCTCCCAAGTGCAGGAGTGTCGAAGTAATAAATAACCCGATAAGACCGGGGTCGAACCACAGGGAAGTTAATTGTACAAATTATAAATAACAATAATACAACAACAATAACAATAACAACAACAACAACAACAACAACAACAACAACAACAACAACAACAACAACAACAATAATAATAATAATAATAATAATAATAATAATAATAATAATACTAGTAGTAGTAGTAGTAGTAATAATAATAATAACAATAATAATAATAATAATAATAATAAATAAAAAGAAGATGATGAGAACTTTGAGAAAGAATATTAATGTAACGATTAAACAATAATAACAAACAATGTCAAGGTTAGAGGATCCACTAATGGTATGTAAAACAAATATAGTATAAACTCTTATTATTCAATTGGAAACCACACACAAAGGAGGTTCCAATCAAATTATAGATTATTAACATGATTACATTAGTCATCTTATTCGATTAATGCTAATACTTGTAAATCTCGTCAAGCATTCATGATTATAACTTATGTTAACAACAAATCAAGTTCCTTTCATAGCTCAGGTGTCGGTTATACCATACATTATGGGCTATGAAAGTGCCAAGCATTTGTTGAACCAAGTGTTATACAACATAAATCAAGATTAGTCATTTAACAAGCAAAGTATTAAAGAGTGAACAAGATAACAAATATAAAACATGTTAGTATCAAACATTAAAGTCCATATTAAGTTTATACTATACTTATTCTTACACCATTAGTGTAACCTTTTCACCTTGACATAATTAACTTAGCTAGACATAATGAAAGAAAAAAAATAGATAAACAAAATAAGAACATAAAAGTTAACTAAGTAAAGGAAAGGAAATGAAAGGTATAAACTTAATATTAATGAAAGCAAACCATAAATATTACAAAAAATACAAAGAGAGAAAAGAAGAGCATGATCTTGATCTAGACACCAAGATGCCTAAATGCATGGCAAATGCCTCTTTTAATAGGCCAGAATTGCGAACTATTGATTTGATGACTAATTGATAAGTGGGTGGCCAACTCTTCACTTAGTGACAATCCTTATCTTCTTTTGTCTGCCCAAAACGTCATTGATAACGTCAACATTGGAGCCAATTGAAAACATGAAAGTTGTAGACAATTGTCTTAGCTTTCTTGTGTAAAAAATTCAGCTCAGTTGGACTTTTAGAACTCCAGATATGACCAAAGCATCGAACCGTGCTCGGGCTAGAAGATAGATTCGGGCTTCTTTGTTGTTGCTACAATTTGGACTTGATAATGGCCTTTTTAGATCTTGGACTCCATATGAAAGTTGTAGGCCTATGTTTTACCTTTCCATGCATATAAATTGGACCTAAATCTGAGATATATAGCTCTAGATATGACCCAATTACCGAATAGTGTTCCGATTTGGATTGCACCGATATCTCTTTTCTAAGTGTGGCCATCTCTTTATCCTTGCAATTTAAGTTCTTAAAGTCATCAATCAATCCTTTCATTTCTGTGATAGGCCTGCATTTAAAATGAACATTTACCACAAATTAAAGGTATCTTATATTATTGGATATATTATTATAAAACATGCTTTAGTTAAGGAGTTATTGATACTTCAAGTGCAAAATGATGATATAACACCATGATAAAAATGCACTTTTAAGTACTAATCAGGAAGGAACCTGTTTAATAGCATCCAACAAAGGTATATTGATTCTTACTTGTTTGAAAGTTTTTAAAATTTCAGAGTTGTGATTGACTTTTCTTTGTTTGGTCATGGCTTGAGAAAATGGAAGTGCTGACAAAGAATCAGTATTTTCTTTGCAATTTTCAGATTCAAACCCTTCCTTACCCTCAGAGATTGACTCTTCATCTTTCTCATAAGGTTCAAGAGAGGGTTTTTCAATAACCTAACCACTGCGCAGAGTAGTGACTGATTTGACTTGATCCATGTGTTGGCTTCCAAAACTACTTGCATTTGGATTGTATTGCCCCATGGGATTTTGTTGTGGTTAAGATGGAAATTTACCTTTCTCTTGGAAACTGAGAGCAGATGTTAATTTTGCAAGAATATCTTTAAAATCCATCATGTTTTGAGCAAGTTGAGTATTGATAGCTTTTCAATGAATGCAAGCAATGTTTCCTTAAGATTTCTTCTAGGAGGTGGAGCATAAGGAGGTGCATATCCATGAGAATTTTTAAAATTATGGTGTGCTTGAAATGGTGTTTGTGAAGTTTGTGCATTGTTGTTCTCACTCTTCCAACTGAAATTTGGATGATTTCTCCAACCAGGGTTGTATGTTTGGGAGTATGGGTTATGGTTGGCCCTTTGGAAACTGTTTAAAGCATGGGCTTGTTCATAGAGACATTCCTTAAAAGAAGGCAAGGTTGGACAATTATTGGTTGAGTGTTCATTTGTTTCACATATTTTACACACAATGTTTTCAACAGATTTTAATTGACCACTCTTTTTCAATTCTAGTGCCTCAACTTTCCTAACTAAAGATACAAACTTGGCTTGAAGGTCATGATCTTCCCTAAGGTTGTACATACTTCCACTTGATGTATGAGGTTGAGTTTTACTCGGTGCCTTATAAGTACCCGCGGTGTTCCAATTTTGAGCATTTTCAGCTAACAAGTCTAAGTACTCCATTGCTTCATCAGGATCTTTATCTTTAAAAGTTTGATTGCACATCAATTCAACCATTTGCCTATCTCTAGGTGTTAACCCTTCATAAAAATATGAAACCAATCTCCATGTTTCAAAACCATGATGAGGGCAAGTACTAAGCAAGTCTTGATACCTATCCCAACATTGGTAAAAAGTTTCTCCTGGTTTTTGAGTGAAAGTAGTGATTTGTCTTTTGAAAGAATTTGTTTTATGAGATGGGAAAAACTTCTTTAAAAATTGTTGTTGCATTTCATCCCAAGCACGAATGGATCCTGGTCTCAAATTTTGTAGCCATGTTTTAGCTTCATCTTTTAATATAAAAGGAAAAAGCTTTAATCTGATGGTGTTCATGCTACAATTTAAATTATTATATGTGTTGGAGAACTCCTTAAATTCCCTTAAATGCAAGTATGGATTTTCCAATTTTAAGCCATGAAAAGAAGGTAAAAGTTGAATAATGTCTGACTTAAAATTAAAATGAGATGCATCAGGAGGAAAAACTATGCATGATGGTGCACTTATTCTTTTAGGATTCATGTGGTCTCTAAGTATTCTAGCACGGTTATTCTCATTATGCTCATTATGAAGTGATTGATTATCTTCTTCGGTCGTATTTTCTGCAAATGATGAGGATACCCTACAAAGTCTACCACTTGATGTATGTGACCACACTTTCATGCACGTATAGGAATAGAATAAAAGAAAAAAGACTAAGAGACAAGAGAAAAGAAACAAAGTTATATACAAGAAAAGTGAAAAGAGAAAATAAATATTATAATTTATACAAAACTTACCTCCCCAGCAACGACGCCAAAAACTTGACATGACAAAAAGATTAATGTCTTCTCCCAAGTGCAGGAGTGTCGAAGTAATAAATAACCCGACAAGACCGAGGTCGAACCACAACGAGGTTAATTGTACAAATTATAAACAACAACAACAACAACAACAACAACAACAATAATACTAATAGTAGTAGAAGTAGTAATAATAATAGTAACAGTGACACGACTAAAAGATTAATGTCTTCTCCCAAGTGTAGGAGTGTTGAAGTAATAAATAACTCGGCAAGACCAGGGTTATAGGGAGGTTAATTGTACAAATTATAAATAGCAACAACCACAACAACAATAACAACAATAATACTAATAGTATTAATACTAATACTAATAATAATAATAATAATAATAAAGAAAAAGAAGAAGAAGAAGATGATGATGATGAGAACCTGAAGATAGAATATTAATGAAAGGATTAAATAATGATAATAACAAATGTCAAGGTTAGAGGTTCCACTAATGGTATGTCAAACAAGTATAGTATAAACTCTTATTGTTCAATTGAAAACCACACACAAAGGAGGTTCCAATCGGATTATAGATTGTTAACATGATTACATTAGTCATCTTATTCAATTAATGCTAATACTTGTAAATTTTCTCAAGCATTCATGATTATAACTTATGTTAACAACAAATCATGTTCCTTTAATAGCATAAGTGTCGGTTATACCATACACTATGGGCAATGAAAGTGCCAAGTATTTGTTGTACCAAGTGTTATACAACATAAACCAAGATTAGTTATTTAATAAGCAAAGTATTAAAGAGTGAACAAGATAACAAATACAAAACATGTTAGTATCAAACACTAAAGTCCATATTAAGTTTACATTATACTTATTATTACACCATTAGTGTAACCTTTTCACCTTAACATAATAAACTTAGCTACAAATAATGAAAGAAAGAAAAATAAATAAACAAACTAAAAACATTTCATTTATATGATAGGCCTGCATTTAAAATGTATAGCTCCAGATATGACTCAATTACCGAACAGTGTTTCGGTTTGGATTGCACCGACATCTCTTTTCTAAGTTTGGCCATCTCTTTATCCTTTCAATTTCAGTTCTTAAATTCATCAATCAATCCTTTCATTTATGTGATAAACCTGCATTTAAAATAAATATTTACCATAAATTCTTTGTATCTTATATTATTAGATATATTATTATAAAACATGCTTTAGTTAAGGAGTTATTGATACTTTAAGTGCAAAATGTTGATATAAAACCTTGATAAAAATACACTTTTAAGTACTAATCAAATAGTAATAGTAATAGTAATAACAACAACAATAATAATAATAGAAGAAGAAGAAGAAGAAGTTGATGAGAACTTCGAGATGAAAGATCCATGTGAGGATTAAACAATGATAATAATAAATGTCAAGGTTAGAGGATCCACTAATAGTATTTCAAACAAGTATAATATAAATTCTTATTACTAAAATGGAAACGATGCACAAAGAAGGTTTCAATCAGATTATAAATTGTTAACATGAGTACATTAGTTATCTTATTCGAATAATGCTAATACTTGTAAATGTTGTAAGGTATTCATGATTATAACTTATGTTAACAACAAATCAAGTTCCTTTCATAACTCAAGTTTCGGTTATACCATACGGTATGGGCTATGAAAGTATCAAGCATTTGTTGTACCAAGTGTTATACAACATAAATCTAGATTAGTCATTTAACAAACAAAGTATTAAAGAGTAAATAAGATAACAAATACAAAATATGTTAGTATCAAACAATAAAGTCTATGTTAAGTTTGTACTATACTTATTCTTACACCATTAGTGTAACCTTTTCACCTTGACATGATAAACCTAGCTAAACATAATGAAAGAGAGAAACATAAATAAACGAGATAAGAACATAAATAAGATAAAAGTTAACTAAGCAAAGAAAAAAAATGAAAGGTAAAAACAAGATATTAATGAAAGCAAAACTTAAGCATTACAAAAATACAAAGAGAGAAAGAAAGAGCATGATCTTGATGGCCTTTTTAAACTTGGACTCCTATGAACGTTGTAGGTCTATATCTTGTTTCTCCATCCCTATAAAGTAGATCAAAATCTGAGATCTACAACTCCAGATATGATCTAATTATTGAATAATGTTCTAATTTGGACTACACCACCATCTCTTTTTTAAGTTTGGTTATCTCTATGTCCTTTGAATTTCAATACTTCAACTCATCAATCAATTGTTTTATTTATGTGATAGGCTTGCATTTAGGATGAATATTTCCCATAAATTAAAGGTATCTTATGGTATCAAACTTGTTATTATAAAACATGTTTTAGTTAAGGAGTTATTGATACTTCAAGTGCCGAATAATGATATAAAATCTTGATAAAAATGCACTTTTAAGTACTAATCACACTCCCCAATATTATTATTCCCTAGTAATCAAAACGTTGAAATAAGAAAACAATTTGCAAATTCCACAAAGCAAGGTATTCATCATTCCACTTCCATTAATCTATTTAGATAAATAAACTCTCAATAAATTTATATATATGCTCAATAGGTCTTAAACAAGATATTAATTTTTTTGTTATGCTCAATAAATCATCACATAGTTATGGGGCTTTACTTGAAAGAAAATAATTTTTTTGTTCTAATGTTTAAAGTTAACTTCCTTGGGTTGGGATGATTATGTTTTTCTTTTTAATTTTTTGTTCATATACATATAACTTAAAAACAATGCATCTTTAACCCATATAATTCGCTTTCGGCTAATGACTCCCAAACCTGTTGGTTTTAGATTATTAATGTTGAGACACCCCTTCAAGTTTAACAACTCGGGTTGCAAATATTGATACATAAATAGTGCAATATTTGATTTCTTTAAGCTTTTCTTCTCAACTTATGTAATAAGCGTTGGGTCAATAGCTCCCAAGTTAGTTGAATTTAGGGTATTAGGTGTTAAAATACCTTTTTAAACTTAATTGCTTATGTTAGGGAGACTACAAATCCAAACTTATCTACGTATATCATCATTTTTTTTGTTTTTTTTTGTAATTTATATACTACCCCTTTTTCTTAGTTGTTACCTTTAACAAAAGAACATAAATAATATAATAATTCAATATACAACCCACAATCATATGTTACAGTGTGTGTGTGAAAATGTAGATTTAAGAATACTTGTTAAATGAGTATGAGCACAATTAAGTGATAACAATGTGAAAGTTTGTTAACTTGAATATCTCAAAAAGTATCTTTTTTTTTGGTAAATTGACGTATATATTAAAGGAAAACGATATAAGGGGCATACCCCAGATTTACAATGAGAACAGAAACGTAAAACAATAGATGGCTACATGCTAGCCACCGAACTGAAAACTCAAGACCTAACTTGATTCGTTAGGGAAACTAATACAACCAGCTAATTATCAAATGAAGAATCTATGTTATTAACCCTGCAGGCTCGTTGGATTCTTTTATTTTCATTTGTTGGTAGAACGTTCCTCATCAAATCTAGCTTATCACGGATGATACATTCAATTTGATGAAAGATCAAATTCTGAGTTCTAGATATTCCAGCAAAGGTCCTTGCATTCCTTTCTTGCCAGATATGATACACTGTAGCTGCAAAACTGAGTTTACGAGAAAAATTGACGAAACTTTTGCCATGCCAAGTGACAGTGGCCCATCGAATCCATTCATCCCATCCTTTTGTCATTCTTGGAATGTTGCATCTATCACAAACATCCCACCAGATCGCTTTAGTATAGGAGCATTCAAAGAACAAGTGGTTGTGATCTTCGTTGTTGCGGAGACAGAGTGAGCATCTATTGGGACCATGTATACCAAATCGATGAAGTCTATCTTGAGTTGTGAGTTTCTGTTGGACAGCCACCCAAAGAAGAAACGAATGTCTTGGAACAGCATTCTTGAACCACACAATGTCATGCCATTCGACCATCGTATGATGAAATCTTAGTTGTTCCCAACCACACAATTGGTGAATCCAGCCAAACAATCTCATCATTTTGCCCTATCATTGGTTTAGAATTGGAAGGAATAGCTTCTAGAATGGGGTGCCAGCCAATAGCGTGAGTGGTAGGAATTTTCCATTCTGAGTTATGATCACCTTCGCGTTCTTTTCCATACCTGAATTATAGATGAATCTATCGCAGTAAAAATCTGTGAGCGGGCTGTGAGGATGCCAATTGTCAAACCATAGAGAAGTTGTCTTGCCATCCCCTATGAAGTACTTCATCTTTGGCCATGCTAAGGATCTGAGCTTTAGAATCTTTCTCCATGCCCAAGAGCAATTCTGTGGCGTCTTGATTGTCCAAAAATTCCTACCTCGCAACAGATTACATCTAATCCAAGTAGACCAGATTGAGCCATCTGAGTCATTGCAGAGGTTCCAAATGTGTTTCAACAAAGCAATCTTGTTCCATTCTATTATCCTCTTTATTCCTAGCCCCCCCTCCTTTTTTGGAAGACATACCTGATCCCAAGCCACTTTAGCCCCAGTAGTTCTCATATCTGAACCTGACCAAAGAAAGGATCTCATAATTTGCTCCACACTTTTTATGACTTGCCCAGGTAAGAGGAAGAGAGATGCCCAATAGACCTGGATGGAAAATAAAACTGAATTAATCAGTTGTACTCGTCCTGCATACGAGTGTTCTACAAGTCCAATGTTGAACTTTAGAGGTGATTCGATCCACCAGACCCTTACAATAAACAGCCTTTAGTCTGGACGAGATAAGAGGCACTCCCAAATATTTCATAGGGAGCTCCCCCTCTGCAAACCCAAGAACATGAATAATCTCTTCCCTCTTAGCATTTAACACACCGCTTAAGAAGATGTCACTTTTATTTGGATTTGGATACAGACCCAATAGGTCTTGAAACTTTGTGAGCACAGTTTTGATCATACGAATTGAGTTTACATCTCCTTTGCTAAAAATCATCAAGTCGTCAGCAAAACAAAGATGAGAAATGTTGTCCTTCTTGCATCTCCAGTGGAACTTGAAGTTTTGGTTGGCACTCATCTTGCAGAATAGCCCCAAAAGGATTTCCATACATAGGACAAATAAATATGGAGAAAGTGGATCCCCTTGTCGCATCCCTCTCCCCCCTTGAAAATAACCTGCAAGCTCACCATTGACGTTGATAGAGAATTGACATGATGTAACACAAACCATAATCCAATCAATGAGTGTTCTAGGGAATCCCATTTTTCTTAACATAACGTCAACGAAATCCCACCGAACCGAGTCATAAGCCTTTATCAGATCTACTTTCATAGCACAACGGGCAGGTCCCGTAGATTTATGATAGCCTTTCATTAGTTCCTGAGACAAAAGAATGTTGTCGCTGATTCTCTGTCCAGAGATAAAAGCTGTCTGATACGGACCTACTAAGGATGGCAAAACAGCTGTGATTCTCCCAGCTAGAATCTTAGCGATGCATTTGTACACGGTATTGCAGCAAGATATAGGACGAAAATCTGTCAACCTCGTAGGATTGGAACTTTAGGAATAAGGGAAATGGATGTAGCATTCATTTCTTTAAGCATTCTCTAAGTCTGAAAGAAGGAGCTAACAGCATTGATTACATCCTCCCCAACTATGTGCCACATTCTTTTGAAGAAACCTGCGTTAAATCCATCCGGACCAGGGGCTTTGTTGTTCTTCAAACTAAACATAGCATGCTTAATCTCCTCCCTTGTTACATCTTGTGCTAATACATGTTGTTGCGTTGAAGACAGTTTCAAGTTAATTGCCGATTCCATCTCTTCCTCATTCAGAACCCTAGGCATCTGTTCCACTCTTAACACACGCTGGAAGTACGCAACGACTTCTGATTTAACTGCCTCATGTCCTTCGACAACCTCTCCATCCTCCTTTGTAAGTGAAAGAAGTTTATTTCTATTGTGTCTTTCATTTACTGATTCGTGAAAGTAGTCAGTATTCTGATCCCCCAAGCTAAGCCACTGTATCCTTGACTTCTGTTTGAAAAAACTCTCTTCAGCTTTGACGATAGAAGCGTAGTTACGTACAGCATCCCTTTCTCGCATGCACAAAGTTGGATTCCCATGTGCGGTATCGAGAGCCTGTTGAGCCTTATCCATTTCATCTTTCGCATCTTTGACTCTATCTGAAATGTTGGAGAAGTGAGTCATATTGAAAAGTTTCAATTCCCGTTTTAGTTTTCTTAGCTTGCAACATAGCTGATACATTGGACAACCCCCCGAATTGTGTTCCCATACTTTCCTCACCAAGGGCATGAACTCGTCATGGTCCATCCACATATCAAAGAATCTGAATGGTTTCTTTATATTCTGATAATCACTAGTAACCTTTGTCTCAGGAGAATGGTCTGACATACTCGATGGCAAAAATCTCACTTCTGAAAAGGGGAAGTTCAGATTCCATTTCTCATTGACAAGCACTCTATCTAGTTTCCGCATAATCAGATTCTCAGGACATTGATTCGACCAAGTATAATGCAGGCCTGAATATCGAAGATCATCCACTTTCGCTTCTTGAATACATCTTTCCAATCTGTCCATATGACCAGCCCACGAAATAGACCCTCCTAACCTGTCTAATTGGTAGCGGATAGCATTAAAGTCGCCCATAAGAATCCATGGGCTGGACTCCCATCCATCACTACGACTCACTATATTAGACCATAATGACTCACGTAAGGAAGCCTTATTGTCTCCGTATATAATTGAAGCATTGAAACAGATATTGGTAGCTAATATAGTGACAGAAACATGAATAGCCTGGTCTGACATTCCGAGGACATCAACCTTCACCACATCAGCATTCCAACAAACCCAAATACGACCACGACAAGAGAAATCATAATTATACAAGAAGGACCAATTACGTAGAAGAACTTGAGAAACATTATATTTATTCTCGTCTCTAACCCGAGTTGACGCAATGCTGAATGTTTTATGGGATCATTCAAACCTCTTACATTCCAACATCCAAAAATCATAAGAAAATAGAGAGGAGTACAAACAGCAACACAAAGATTACCTCGACGTGCCCCCAGGCGAGGAGACAGATTTCTTATTCTTCTTTGAAGAGTTTTTCGAACCCTTTTTCTTTTTCTCTAGAGAGTCTCTAGCCTTAATAGCCAACTTATTAACAGTTTCCCTTTCGGTGGAATTCAGAGTTTGTGGGCTTGTCGGGATTGGTGACGTCCACTCCTTATCAGTTCGTTCCCCATCTGTATCACCTCCCATTGCATCAATATCTACATTCAGCTCATGACTATTAATGAAAAGAACCTGGTTCACGGTCGCACAATCAGATGTATTGGAGAAGGCTAAACTTTGATCTGAAGCAGTACATGTACCCCCCTGCTCCTGCTTCATGTCTCCTTGTGAACTCTTCAAAACAAGAGGAGATGTAGGATTTTCATCTTCATAACAATCAGCATTGCTCAGATCTGATGCAGCCTTCTCATTCATATTACAATCAGAAATATTTGTACCAGATGTCGAACAACCATTCTCATTACAGTTACGCACTTTAGATGCCAAAGGACCATTCTCACCACTCACAGAACCCTTATTTCGTTTAGCAACTACCTGCCATTGAAACTGATTCTGCTGTTTATCCGCAGATTTAGAGTTCGCAGCTCCTACTTTCCTCTTACCCTCTGCCTCCATTGTAAGATTTTCACCGTTATTAGTAGCACATATCGCTGTCGTGTGTCCAAAGACATTACAATTATTGCACTTCGATGGTATCCATTCGTAATCAGCTGAAATTGTTATGAATAACCCATTTGGATAGCGAAGGTCGTATTCCTTAACCAGCGTCTTCGTAGCATCAATCTCAACAATAATAACAATAACAACAATAATAATAGTAGTAGTAGTGGTGGTGGTGGTGGTCGTAGTAGTAGGAGGAGGAGGAGAAAGAGTAGTAGTAGGCGGAGTAGTGGCAGTAGTAGCAGTAGAGTGGCAGTAGTAGCAGTAGGAGTAGTGGCAATAGTAGTAGTAGTGGCAGTACCAGCAATAGTAGGTGCAGTAACGGCAGTAGTATTAGAAGTAGCAGTACTAATAGTAGTAGCAGTAGCAGTAGGCGTAGTAGTAGTGATGTGCATCATGGGAATGATAATCCATCTTGTAAAGGTAAATTGAATACACAAGAGGATTCAGATGGTCCAATGACAAGAGCGAGAGCGAAACAACTACAAAGGACCTTGACGAGTCAAATTAGAATGATCGAAGCTGTGTCGGAGTTAAAAATTATCTATCAGTTTCAAATTGGTTCAAGGGTGCTTATTTGCCTACAATTGGAGCTTAAAGATGGGAAGAGCCCTAAATGGTTCTTTTGATGCTGGGCTACTTGAATTTGGGTTGATAATGCAAATAAGTTAAGGAATTGATGCTATTTACGTAAGAACAGTAGATAAATTTGAACCCGAATTTGAAGTCATCCATTGCATGTGAAAACAAGACTAATCTAGCTGGATTTCAAGTTCAGAACGTGATCTTTCCAGATTGTCCAACTATGATTGCATTGGACTTTTGTGCAAGAAGTTATAGCCATTTTAAATTCAGTCTGTTTTTGTTTCAATTAAAGTCAGAAAATGTGTGCTAGTTTAATTTGTCTGATTACTTTGTCAAAGTCCAATTTTTGGGCTTGATTTCTGTCATGTTGAATTTTCCTAAGTGTGGAGGGATGTTCCATTATAAATATGGCATCAGAATATGTAATAAACAACTTTTGGCCAAGATTTGAACTTAATTCCGAGAATTAAGAGTTATTCTTCCAAATTGATTTGTGAAGAACCCTACCTGACTTATCACTCTTCAATCACAAAGAGTGTGGCGTCTAAATCCTAGATTGATCTTTGTGGCGTCCAGATCGACTTGTCAAGGTATCACTCTAGTCTATCCTCCATTTTATTTACCTTAAAAATACTATAATCCAGCCTAAACACTAAAAGAAAGACAACACAACCAGACCCATCCTTCATCCATTTTCATTAGATTCATTGTTGCCGATTTTTAAATCATTCACGGCACAACATCTGGTATCAGAGCATCAGTTGCGATCTAAGGCAGGAGCCAGAAAAAGAAGAAAGGCTTGCTGGAATTGCGGTTGATAAACTTAATTATGGCTGGAGATAAAGAAGATTTGCCAAGAGGGTTAAGTTTAGAACAGGCACAGGTTATGGGCTTACAACGATCTCATGCTGAGATTCGGGATGAAATGATTGGAATTCGTGAACAGTTGCATACCCTTATGCAAATGATGCAAAGAAATAATTTGCAACCCCAGGAGAGGCAAGCACTTAGGGTGCCACAAAATGATTTTGTAGAAGCTGATGGAGATCCAAATGGGGATGATGAGGCCAACGATAGGGGCAGACCAAGAAGACAAAATAATAATCCTCCTAGTGGTCTCAAACTTAAGATTCCACCGTTTCGAGGAAGTAGTTCACCCGAGGAATACTTGGAATGGATTCAGAAGGTTGAAAAGGTGTTCGAATGGTATGAATATTCTGAAGAAAGGAAGTGCAAGGTGGCAGCTCTTGAGTTTACAGATTATGCTCTTTTATGGTGGGAAAACTTAAAGATTCAGAGGAGAATGGATGGAGAAGAGGAGATTAGAACGTGGGCAACTATGAAAAGAGTGATGAAGAAGAGATTTGTTCCTGATTACTATAAACAAGAGCTATACATCAGACTTCAGACGTTGCGACAAGGATCTTTAAGCGTGGAAGAGTATGTGAAAGATTTTGAGTTGCTACAAATTTGATGTGAATTGATGGAACCCCAAGTACAAACAATAACTAGATTTCTTGGAGGGTTGAGGAAGGATATAGCTAATGTGGTTGAATTGCAACCATACATCTTCCTTGAGGATGTTATAAAGCTTGCAAGTCGTGTAGAGAGGCAGCAGAAACGAGGAGGTGTCCGAACTAGTGTAACTACGTCAAGTACCACAAGGGACAGATCTACACCTACACGAACATGGAGCACACCTAAACGAGATGAGAAGGTGGAGGTCAGCAAGGGGAATACCAGTTCTGATTCTTTGAAGGGAAAGGAGAAGGTGACAAAACCTCCACATTCTAGGAGATCACGGGACATCAAGTGCTTCAAGTGCTTAGGACATGGGCACATTGCTTCAGAATGTCCAAATAAAAGGGTAATGATATTGCATGGAGATCATGGAGAGCTGATCAGTGGAGATGAGGCTGAAACTGAAGATGAAGATGAGGCACAAATGGAACAGGAAGAGGATTTCGAACCACTGAAGGGAGATTTGTTGGTTGTGCAACGGGTTCTGAATGCACAAGTTGATGTTAGTGATGAGCAGCGTGAGAACATCTTTCATACTCGATGTCAGATTCGTGATAAGGTGTGTGGGATGATCATTGATAATGGAAGTTGCACTAATGTTGCGTCAACTACCTTGGTGGAGAAATTGGGTTTAACTACCATTCCACATCCCAGACCGTATAGTTTGCGATGGCTGAATGAGAATGGGGAGATTCGGGTGACAAAGCAAGTTCTTGTGCCCTTTTCCATTAAAACCTATCATGACGAGATTTTGTGTGACTTTGCGCCGATGTCTGCTAGCTATTTGTTACTGGGTCGTCCATGGCAGTTTGATAAGGATGTGACCTACAATGGACGAAAGAACACTTATTCTTTCATGCTGAATGAAAGAAGGTGAACTTGTTACCATTGAGTTCTCAACAGGTTAGAGAGGATTAGTTACGAAGCCAACAAAAGGAGGTGCAATCATGTATGGGGCTGTTGTTAGCCAAAAAAGGCGATATCAAACAGGCATTAGCTTCGACGGGGGTTGTTTTCATGATCTGGGCAAAGCAATTGCTACAAGTAGAAGGACTGGACTTACCAACACAGATTAAGGAATTGCTAGAAGAATTTAAAGATGTGTTTCCAGATGAATTACCTAAAGGGTTACCGCCTATTCGTGGAATTGAGCATCAAATTGATTTGGTGCCGGGAGCTTCACTTCCTAATAGACCAGCATATAGATGTAATCCAGCGGAAGCAAAAGAGATTCAAAGGCAGGTTGGTGAGCTTGTAGAGAAGGGCCATGTTCGAGAATCACTTAGTCCATGTTCCGTACCTACTTTGCTTGTACCAAAGAAAGATGGTACCATGAGGATGTGTATGGACAGCGGTGCTATCAACAAAATAACAGTTAAGTATCGATTTCCTATACCCAGACTTGATGATTTGCTTGATGAGTTGCATGGTGCTGCATTGTTTTCTAAAGTCAATTTGATGAGTGGTTATCACCAAATTAGAATGAAAGAGGGAGATGAATGGAAAACAGCATTTAAAACTAAACAGGGGTTGTATGAATGGATGGTAATGCCGTTTGGGTTATCTAATGCGCCTAGTACATTTATGAGGCTTATGAATCATGTTTTGAGGAAGTATATTGGGCTGTTTGTTGTAATATATTTTGATGATATCCTGGTGTATAGCAAGACCTTTGATGATCATCTGAAGCATCTTAGAGTTGTGTTTGAAACTTTGCGAGATTCTAAGTTTATGGGAAACTCACAAAGTGTTACTTCTGTAAACAAAGTGTCGTGTTTCTTGGATATATTATCTCTAGTGAGGGAGTTAAGGTTGATGAGGAGAAAATTGAGGCAATTCGGGACTGGCCAAAACCTGCTAGTATCGCTGATGTGAGGAGTTTTCATGGTTTAGCTTCTTTCTACAGGCGATTTGTGAAAGACTTTAGCTCTATTGTTGCTCCCATGACAGAATGCTTGAAAAAAGGGAATGAGTTTAGATGGAGTGCAGATGCGCAGAAAGCTTTTGAGCTCATTAAAGAAAAGTTGTGTACTGCCCTAGTTTTAGCACTTCCAGACTTTGCTAAAACATTTGAAATAGAGTGTGATGCTTCTGGAGTTGGAATTGGTGCTGTTTTGATGCAAGAGGCCGATTGCATTCTTCAGTGAAAAGTTAAATGGAGCACGTTTGAACTACTCTATTTACGACAAGGAGTTCTATGCTTTGATTCGGGCTCTGGAGGTATGGCAGCACTACTTGTTGCCAAAAGAATTCATTATTCATACTGATCATGAATCCTTGAAGTATATTAAGGGGCAAAGCAAGCTGAATCGAAGACATGCTAAATGGGTGGAGTTTATGGAGTCATTTCCGTATGTCATAAAGTACAAGAAAGGGCAAGTTAATGTGGTTGCTGATGCTCTTTCTAGGAGGTATGCACTGATCTCTATGTTGAATGCAAGGCTGATGGGTTTTGAACAGGTGAAGGATCAGTACGCTAATGATTCCTACTTTGCTAATGTGGTTACCGAATGTGCAAAGGGAGCTTGTGATGGGTTATTTATGCATGAAGGTTACTTGTTCAAAATGGGCAAAATGTGTATTCCTTCAGGTTCATTACGGGAGTTGCTTGTGCGAGAGGCTCATGGTGGTGGTCTTAGTGGTCATTTTAGGGAGAAGAAGACTTATGAGTTGCTGAAAGAACATTTCTTTTGGCCTAGCATGTTACGGGATGTGCACAAGGTGATTGAGAGATGTGCTATTTGCAAGAAAGCTAAGGGTAAAGAGAATGCATATGGGCTGTATATGCCGTTGCCTATTCCAGAGCAACCGTGGATGGATGTTAGCATGGACTTTGTACTGGGGTTACTGAGAACACAGTGTGGAAAGGATTCAATAATGGTTGTGGTTGATCGATTCTCCAAAATGTCCCATTTCATTCCTTGCACCAAAACTGATGATGCTGTACATGTAGCTAATTTGTTCTTTCAAGAGATTGTTCGTTTGCATGGAGTTCCTAAAAGCATTGTCTCTGATCGTGATACAAAGTTCTTAAGCTACTTTTGGAAGACTCTTTGGAGGAAGCTAGGAACGAAGTTACTTTTCAGTACGGCATGTCATCCACAAACTGATGGTCAAACTGAGGTAGTAAACCGAACTTTATCTTCTTTGTTACGAGCTGTTATACATAAGAATTTGAAGAGTTGGGATACTTGTTTGCCTATTGTGGAGTTTGCATATAATCGTAGTGTGCATGGGGCTACAAAATTTTCACCATTTGAGGTTGTGTATGGCTTTAATCCTTGTGTTCCTATTGATCTTGTTCATATTCCAATTGATGAGAGGACATCTATGGATGGAATTAGAAAGACAGAATTGATGAAGAAACTACATGAGCAGGTTCGATTACATATTGAGGAGAAAACAATAAAGTATGCTAAACAAGCTAACAAGGGGCGGAAAATGGTTAGGTTTGAACCTGGTGATCTTGTTTGGATTCATCTTAGTAAGGGCAGATTTCCAAGCAAACGGAAGTCCAAGTTGATGCCAAGAGCTGATGGTCCATTTCGGATTACAGAGAAGGTGAATGATAATGCGTATAAGGTAGATCTTCCTGGTGATTACAATGTATCAGCTACTTTTAATGTGAAAGACTTGACTCCATACTTGGATGACGACGACGATTATGATTTGAGGACAAATCATTATCAACCCGGGGCTGATGATGTGCATCATGGGAATGATAATCCATCTTGTAAAGGTAAATTGAATACGCAAGAGGATTCAGATGGTCCAATGACAAGAGCGAGAGCGAAACAACTACAAAGGACCTTGACGAGTCAAATTGGAATGATCGAAGCTGTGTCGGAGTTAAAAATTATCTATCAGTTTCAAATTGGTTCAAGGGTGCTTATTTGCCTACAATTGGAGCTTAAAGATGGGAAGAGCCCTAAATGGTTCTTTTGATGCTGGGCTACTTGAATTTGGGTTGATAATGCAAATAAGTTAAGGAATTGATGCTATTTACGTAAGAACAGTAGATAAATTTGAACCCGAATTTGAAGTCATCCATTGCATGTGAAAACAAGACTAATCTAGCTGGATTTCAAGTTCAGAACGTGATCTTTCCAGATTGTCCAACTATGATTGCATTGGACTTTTGTGCAAGAAGTTATAGCCATTTTAAATTCGGTCCGTTTTTGTTTCAATTAAAGTCAGAAAATGTGTGCTAGTTTAATTTGTCTGATTACTTTCTCAAAGTCCAATTTTTGGGCTTGATTTCTGTCATGTTGAATTTTCCTAAGTGTGGAGGGATGTTCCATTATAAATATGGCATCAGAATATGTAATAAACAACTTTTGGCCAAGATTTGAACTTAATTCCGAGAATTAAGAGTTATTCTTCCAAATTGATTTGTGAAGAACCCTACCTGACTTATCACTCTTCAATCGCAAAGAGTGTGCGCGTCTAAATCCTAGATTGATCTTTGTGGCGTCCAGATCGACTTATCAAAGTATCACTCTAGTCTATCCTCCATTTTATTTACCTTAAAAATACTATAATCCAGCCTAAACACTAAACAAAAGACAACACAACCAGACCCATCCTTCATCCATTTTCATCAGATTCATTGTTGCCGATTTTTGAATCATTCACGGCACAACAAGTAGCAGTAGCAGTAGCAGTAGCAGTAGTAGCAGGAGCAGTAGCAGTAGCAGTAGTACTAGTAGTAGTAGCAGTAGCAGTAGTAGTAGCAGCAGCAGCAGCAGCAGCAGCAGCAGTAGTAGTAGTAGTAGTAGTAGTAATAATAATAATAATAACAATAATAAAGAAGAAGAAGAAGAAAAATAGTTGATGAGAACTTTGAGATGAAAAATTAACGTAAGGATTAAGAAATGATAACAAACAATGTCAAGGTTAGAGGATCCACTAATAGTATGTCAAACAAGTATAGTATAAACTCTTATTATTCAATTGGAAACCACACACAAAGGAGGTTCCAATCAGATTATAAATTGTTAACATGATTATATTAGTCATCTTATTCAATTAATGCTAATACTTGTAAATTTCATTAAGCATTCGTGATTATAACTTATGTTAACAACAAATCAAGTTCCTTTCATAGCTTACGTGTTGGCTATACTATAGTATGGGTTATGAAAGTGCCAAGTATTTGTTGTACCAATTGTTATACAACATAAATTAAGATTAATCATTTAACAAGTAAAGTATTAAAGAGTGAACAAGATAACAAATAGAAAACATATTAGTATCAAACATTAAAGTCCATATTAAGTTTATACTATACTTATTCTTACACCATTAGTGTAACCTTTTCACCTTGACATGATAACTTTAGCTAGACTGATGTGAACCTCATGATCACATGGTCACGCAACCCACACGCAAAGACGCCAATTCCTGGAAAGCCAAGTAAATCAGGTTTGATAGGAGTGTGACACAAAGGCAACTTGTACCTAAGCACCAGCACTATTGAAAACGGAAACTCTCACCCAATGAATATTGATTCGCGAACGAGAAGTATAAGGGTGACGCCACGAAGACAGTTGTTCTTCGATAAGTCGTTTTCAGTTCTTTAGAGAATCAAGGAAGGGAGATTATCCCACCAACACACAATAAGTGCAGCAAATAAGTTTTATTGATCTGAAAATTGCGTAACCTTTACATGTTTGGGTTATGCCTTTATTTATACTGAATTTGAACTTAAAGAAACCCTAATGGACCTCCCTTAGGTGGACTTATATGTAGCCCACTTACAATTGACCCAAATAAGTAATAATAACCCAAAAACTAAGAAGAAAATACTAAAAATCCGAAAATACCATCCTAAATAAGCTAGAATCAGATTTGTCACCCTTAAGAAGTCCTAAACAAAATTGGAAAAATCTGATTTGGAAAATTTGTGTTGCTGCCCCCTTTGATGTCCTTGATTAGCTTGGAATTCCTTGTTTAACTTGGACAAATAAGAAAACAAATTTCCTCCTTTGTTGCTGATTTAATTACTTTCCTTCCTAAGTGAGGAAAAGCATTAAATAGTCCTCCCCTCTTTAGGAATAAGATTTGACCAACTTCCTTACTTAGTTAGGAGAATAAATTGTTGACTCTTTATCCTTGTAGTATTAGAAAAAACAAGCCTAACAAGGCTGGTATTGGGCCGGACACATCAACCCCTTGTTCCACATGAATTGGGCTCTTCTTGGACCTGAACTAAATGAATTAAAGGTTGTCCTTCATACTCCTTAAATGTCCCAAGCCCCTCTAGGTCCATTTTGTTCCATATGTTATGAGCATTCAATGCTTCTTTAAGCTTCTTAGCCCTAGCTCTTGTGATTGGCCCAATTGGCACCTCCAATGGGTTGTTGGCATGATTATGCTTGGTGTTAGGCTGATCCGCATCATAGACATAATGAAAGAAAGAAAAATAGATAAACAAAATAAGAACATAAAAGTTAACTAAGTAAAGGAAAGGAAATAAAAGGCATAAACTTGATATTAATGAAAGCAAAGCATAAGCAATACAAACAAATACAAGAGAAAAAGCAAGAGCATGATCTTGATCTGGATACCAAGATGTCTAAATGCATGGCAAATGCCTCCTTTTATAGGCCAAAATTGGGAACCATTGATTTGATGACTAATTAATGAGTGGGTGACCAACTCTTGACTTGGTAACAATCTTTATCTTCTCTTGTCTGCCCAAAACGTCATTGATAATGTTAAAATTGGAGCCACTTGAAAACATAAAAGTTGTATAAAATTTTCTCAACTTTCTTATGTAACAAATTCAGCTTATTTCGACTTTAGAACTCTAGATATGGCCAAAATACAGAACAGTGCTCGGGCTAGAGGATAGATTCGGGCTTCCTTGTTGTTGCAACAATTTAAGCTTGAAAATGGCTCCATATGAAAGTTGTAAGCTTATGTCTTACCTTTCCATCCATATAAAGTAGACCTAAATCTGATATCTATATTATTAATAAACAGTATTCTGGTTTGGATTGCATCAACATCTGTTTTCTAAGTTTGGCCATCTCTTTATTCTTTCAATTTCACTTCTTAAATTCATCAATCAATCCTTTTATTTATGTGATAGGCCTGCATTTAAAATAAACATTTATCACAAGTTAAAGGTATCTTATATTATTAGATATATTATTATAAAACATGTAAAGTTAAGGAGTTATTGATACTTCAAGTGCAAAATGATGATAAAAATACACTTTTAAGTATCAATCAACAATACATAGGCTTACAACTTTTATCTGGAGCCCATGATCTAAAAAGGCCATTTTGCAAGTTCAAATTGGAGCAACAACTAATACGATCCAAACAGGGTCAAATTTGAATTTTGATGTAAAATGTGCAACTATCCAATTTTACGGCAATAGTCATAATTCTCAATCCGAACACTGGATCGAGCTGAAACTTTGTTTGAAGTCTCCTGACATATTATCTTACCTTGGGTTAAAATTTCAGGTCAATCGGAGTTCAGGAAGGTATCTCAATACGGGTCAACAAAGGCTGTATGAATTTTGTTATTTACTTTCTTTTGACTTGTGGACTTCCTATTTGGCTAGGATTCTTTTTCTAAAGGGATGTGGCAGCTTATTTTGGAAATATACTAATTCTACAAGGATGTTTAATGGGCGGCAACATAGTTTCGAAGTGTGGCAAGGATTCATAATTATTTCAAAATCCTTTTCTTACAAGGATTCCTTATTCATCCGAGCTACAAAAGGAAAGAAGACTTTAGAATACATTCTACTTTCAGGTCAGATTTCCTAGTCTATTTGGGACTTCTTAATGGTGACAAATCTGATTCTAGCATATTTAAGATAGTAATTTTCAGATTTTTATATTTTTATTATTTTCTTCTTAGTCTTTGGGTTATTATTACTCATTTGGGTCAATTGTAAGTGGGCTCCATATAAGTCTAGAATCACTATAAATAGAGGCATAACTTTTTTTTGGTAAGTTGACATATATATTAAAGGAAAACGATACAAAGATTATAAGGGGCATACCCCAGATTTACAATGAGAACAGAAACATAAAACAACAGATGGCTACATGCTAGCCACCGAACTGAAAACTCAAGACCTAACTTGATTCGTTAGGGAAACCAATACAACCAGCTAAATATCAAATGAAGAATCTTTGTTATTAACCGTCCAAGCTCGTTGGATCCTTTTATTTTCATCTGTTGGTAGAACGTTCCTCATCAAATCAAGCTTATCACGGATGATACATTCGATTTGATGAAAGACCAAATTTTGAGTTCTAGATATTCCAGCAAAGGTCCTTGCATTCCTTTCTTGCCAGATATGATATATTGTAGCTGCAAAACTGAGTTTACGAGAAAAATTGACGAAACTTTTGCCATGCCAAGTGACAGTGGCCCATCGAATCCATTCATCCCATCCTTTTGTCATTCTTGGAATGTTGCATCTGTCACAAACATCCCACCAGATCGGTTTAGTATAGGAGCATTCAAAGAACAAGTGGTTGTAATCTTCGTTGTTGCGGAGACAAAGTGAGCATCTATTGGGACCATGTATACCAAATCGATGAAGTCTATCTTGAGTTGTGAGTTTCTGTTGGACAGCCACCCATAGAAGAAACGAATGTCTTGGAACAGCATTCTTGAACCACGCAATGCCATGCCATTCGACCATCGTATGATGAAATCTTAGTTGTTCCAAAGCTATTTTGATCGAGAATCTGTGATTTGGTGAATCCAGCGATACAATCTCATCATTTTGCCCTATCATAGGATTAGAATTGGAAGGAATAGCTTCTACAATGGGGTGCCAGCCAATAGCGTGAGTGGTAGGAATTTTCCATTCTGAGTTATGAATCACCATATTCACCTTCGCGTTCTTTTCCATACCTGAATCATAGGGGATGAATCTATCGCCGTAAGAATCTGCGAGTGGGCTATGAGGATGCCAATTGTCAAACCATAGAGAAGTTGTCCTGCCATCCCTTATGATGTACTTCATCTTCGGCCATGCTAAGGATCTGAGCTTTAGAATCTTTCTCCATGCCCAAGAGCAATTTTGTGGCGTCTTGATTATCCAGAAATTTCTACCTCGCAACAGATTACATCTGATCCAAGTAGACCAGATTGAGCCATCTGAGTCATTGCATAGGTTCCAAATGTGTTTCAACAAAGCAATCTTGTTCCATTCTGTTATCCTTTTTATTCCTAGCCCCCCCTCCTTTTTTTGAAAGACATACCTGATCCCAAGCCACTTTAGCCCCAGTAGTTCTCATATCTGAACCTAACCAAAGAAAGGATCTCATAATTTGCTCCACACTTTTTATGACTTGCCCAGGTAAGACGAAGAGAGATGCCCAATAGACCTGGATGGAAAATAAAACTGAATTAATCAGTTGTACTCGTCCTGCATACGATAGTGTTCTACAAGTCCAATGTCGAACTTTAGAGGTGATTCGATCCACGAGACCCTTACAATAAACAGTCTTTTGTCTAGACGAGATAAGAGGCACTCCCAAATATTTCATAGGGAGCTCCCCCTCTGCAAACCCAAGAACATGAATAATCTCTTCCCTCTCAGCATTTAACACACCGCTTAAGAAGATGTCACTTTTATTTGGATTTGGATACAGACCTGATAGATCTTGAAACTTTGTGAGCACAGTTTTGATCATACGAATTGAGTTTACATCTCCTTTGCTAAAAATCATCAAGTCGTCAGCAAAACAAAGATGAGAAACGTTGTCCTTCTTGCATCTCCAGTGGAACTTGAAGTTTTGGTTGGCACTCATCTTGCAGAATAGCCCCGAAAGGATTTCCATACATAGGACAAACAAATATGGAGAAAGTGGATCCCCTTGTCGCAGCCCTCTCCCCCCTTGAAAATAACCTACAAGCTCACCATTGACGTTGATAGAGAATTGACATGATGTAACACAAACCATAATCCAATCAATGACTGTTCTAGGGAATCCCATTTTTCTTAACGTAGCGTCAACGAAATCCCACCGAACCGAGTCATAAGCCTTTATCAGATCCTTTCGGGGATAACCAAGACTATTTAGATTAATAAAACTTCTTGTTTGCCGCACTTTGTGTGTGTATGTTGGTGAGATAATCTCCCTTCCATGGTTCTCTAAAGAACTGAAAACGACATATCGAAGAACAACTGTCTTCGTGGCGCGTCATCCTTATACTTCTCGTTCGCGAATCAATATTCGTTGGGTGGGGGTTTCTGTTTTCAATAGTGCTGGTGCCTAGGTACAAGTTATCTTTGTGTCACACTCCTATCAAACCTGATTTACTTTGCTTTCTTGGAATTAACATCTTCACGTGTGGGTTGCGTGACCATGTGATCACGAGGTTCACATCATAAGTACTCCATTGCTTCATCAGGATCTTTTATCAAAAGTTCCATTGCACATCAATTCAACCATTTGCCTATAGAAATTTGAAACCAATCTTCATGTTTCAAAACTATGATGAGGGAAAGTACTAAGCAAGTCTTGATACCTATCCCAACATTGGTAAAATGTTTCTCCTGGTTTTTGAGTGAAAGTGGTGATTTGTCTTTTGAAAGAGTCTTTTCTATGAGATGGGAAAAATCCGAAACACTTGCTTACCAAAAAAAAAAAGATGGGAAAAACTTCTTTAAAAACCATTATTGCATTTCATCCCAAGCACGAATGGATGGTCTTAAATTTTGTAGCCATGTTTTAGCTTTATCTTTTAATGAAAAAAAGGAAAAAGCTTTAATTTGATGGTGTTCATGCTACAATTTAAATTATTATGTGTTGGAGACCTCATCAAATTCCTTTAAATGCAAGTATGGATTTTCCAATTCTAAGCCATGAAAAGAAGGTAAAAGTTAAATAATGTCTGGCTGAAAATTAAAATCAGATGCATCAGGAGGAAAAACTATGCATGATAGTGCACTTGTTCTTGTGGGATTCATGTGGTCTCTAAATGTTCTAGCACGATTATTCTCATTATGAAGTGATTGATTATCTTCTTCAACCATATTTTCTGAAATGATGAGGATACCCTACAAAGTCTACCTATTGATGTATGTGAGTGACCATGCTCTCATGTACGTATAAGAATAGAATAAAAGGAAAAAGAAAATAAAAGAAGAATATAAGAGAAAAGAAACAAAGTTATATACAAGAAAAGTGAAAATAAAATAAATATTATAATTTGTACAAAACTTACCTCCCCAACAACGATGCCAAAAACTTGACACGACGAAAAAATTGATATCTTCTTCCAAGTGTAGGAGTGTTAAAGTAATAAATAACCAGGCAAGACCGAGGTCGAACCATAGGGAGGTTAATTGTACAAAGTATAAATAACAATAATACAACAACAATAATAATAACAACAATAATACTAGTAATAACAATAATAACAATAACAATAAAGAAAATGAAGGAGAAGAAGAAGAAAAAGATAAGAACTTTGAGATGAAATATTAATGTAAGGATTAAACAATGATAATAAAAAATGTCAAGGTTAGATGTTCCACTAATGGTATCTCAAACAAGTATAGTATAAACTCTTATTATTCAATTGGAAACCACACACAAATGAGGTTCCAATTGGATTATAGATTGTTAACATAATTACATTAGTCATCTTATTTAATTAATGTTAATACATTGAATGAAAAAATTATTGAAACAAGTATGTAGCATCTATTTGAAAAACCAACAAATTGAATGAAAAAATTATTGAAACAAGTATGTAGCATCTATTTGAAAAACCAACAAATTGAATGAAAAAATTTTAAAATTATGGGTTAGATTTTAGCTTCAATCCCACCTCATTGATTAAAAGAGTGGTGAATATAGAAAAATAATTGTAAGAAAAACCATTATTTGAATAGGATTCTTTTCCTAAAGGGATGTGGCAGCTTATTTTGGAAATATACTAATTCTACAAGGATGTTTAATGGGCTGCAACATAGTTTCCAAGTGTGGCAAGGATTCATAATTATTTCAGAATCCTTTTCTTACAAGGATTTCATCCGAGCTACAAAAGGAAAGAAGACTTTAGAATACATTCTACCTTTAGGTCAGATTTCCTAGTCTATTTGAGACTTTTTAATTGTGACAAATCTGATTCTAGCATATTTAAGATAGTAATTTTCAGATTTTTATATTTTTATTATTTTCTTCTTAGTCTTTGGGTTATTATTACTCATTTGGGTCAATTGTAAGTGGGCTCCATACAAGTCCACCTAAGGGGGGTCCATTAGGGTTTCTTTAAGTCTAGAATCACTATAAATAGAGGCATAACCAACATGTAGACAAGACTATTCAGATTAATAAAACTTCTTGTTTGCCGCACTTTGTGTGTGTGTGTTGGTGAGATAATCTCCCTTCCATGGTTCTCTAAGGAACTGAAAACGACTTATCGAAGAACAACTGTCTACGTGGCGTCATCCTTATACTTCTCGTTCGTGAATCAATATTCGTTGGGTGGGGGTTTCTGTTTTCAATAGTACTGGTGTCTAGGTACAAGTTATCTTTGTGTCACACTCCTATCAAACTTGATTTACTTGGCTTTCCGGGAATTGGCATCTTTGCATGTGGGTTGTGTGACCATGTGATCATGAGGTTCGCATCAATAACAAAGAAGTCTGAATCTGTCCTCCAGCCCAAGCACTATTCAGTATTTGGGCCATATCTGGAGTTCTAGAAATCAAAATGATCTGAAATTTTTACACAAGAAATCTGTGACAATTTCCTACAACTTTCATGTTTTTAAGTGGCTCGAATTTTAACCTTATCAATGATGTTTTGGGCAAACAAGATAAGATAAAGATTGCCATCAAGTCAAGAGTTGGCCACCTACTCATCAAATCAATAGTTCCCAATTTTAGCCTATAAAAGAAGGCATTCACCATGCATTTAAGCATCTTAGTTTCCAGATCAAGATCATGCTTTTACTTTCTCTCTTTGTATTTTTTCTAATGTTTATGCTTTGCTTTTATTATTATCAAGTTTATGCCTTTCATTTCCTTTCATTTACTTAGTTAACTTTTATGTTCTTATTTTGTTTATCTATTTTGCTTTCTTTCATTATGTCTAGCTAAGTTAGTTATGTCAAGGTGAAAAGGTTACACTAATGGTGTAAAAATAAGTATAATGTAAACTTAATGTTTGATACTAACATGTTTTATATTTGTTATCTTGTTCACTCTTTAATACTTTGCTTGTTAAATGACTAATCTTGATTTATGTTGTATAACACTTGGTATAACAAATGCTTGGCACTTTCATAGCTTATACTGGATGATGCTAGTCAACTGTGAAAATTAAAAATAAATGACCTTGAGGAAATAAAAAATGATGCATATGAAAATTCAAGAATTCATAAAGCAAGAATCAAAGAGTTTCATGACAGGAATATTCAGAGAAAAACATTCAATGTTGGTCAAAAAGTCTTGCTTTATAATTCTCAACCACATTTATTTCCTGGAAAACTAAGATCAAGATGGAGCGGTCATTTTATTGTGAAACATGTGTATCTATATGGGGCCTGTGATATCGAGAATCCAAAGAATGATAATGTTTTCAAGGTAAATGGACATCGTTTGAAAGCTTACTTTGATAATTTTTCAGTTGAAAATGACTCTATTAAATTAGGTAATCCTATATATAAAGATTTATTTTTTTTCTTTCATATTATTGTTGTGTTTCTTTTTTAGTGATTTTTGCTAGCTTCTCTCACCCCGGTCAAATGGCGGATAACGGTACTCCATGACATAAGTCGGTTCTGGCTCAGAATGCGATTACAAAAATTTACTGTGCTAGATGTGCAAGATTGAGATTGTTAATGAATCATGGAATTCCTGAAGATATTTGCTGGCTGATTGAAGCAAAGGTCCGATTATCAGGTGAGTCCTCTAACTCCTTCATTTCACACATGCCTAGAACATGTAAAAGCACCTTCTGCAAAGAAACGTCGTGTAAAAGGACTGAAAGTCTGTCATCGATGTGCTAGATGGACTTGTAATACACAATGTCATTCTTTACGAATGATATCTATAAACCATAAAGATAAAATACAATTCATTAAGGATGGCCTAAGTAAGGAGTCTTTAGATAATCTTTTATTGACTCTTGAGATGCATCCTAGTGGAGATGTGCATTGTACAATTCATGATTTATAGGCACTATTTCATAAAGAACATGCTCGACTTAGTCTTTGGAATTTGACTAAAAAAGACCTTGTTTGCCAATTTTTAAGAAAACTGGATGGGAAGCCTATCCCTGACCCATAGAGGGCATTTAAGCCATTCTTAGATGATTAGTACTTAAAAGTGTATTTTTATCATGGTTTTATATCATCATTTTGCACTTGAAGTATCAATAACTCCTTAACTAAAACATGTTTTATAATAATATATCTAATAATATAAGATACCTTTAATTTATAGTAAATGTTCATTTTAAATGCAGGCCTATCACATAAATGAAAGGATTGATTGATGATTTTAAGAAGTTAAATTGCAAGGGCAAATAGATGACCAAAATTAGAAAAGAGATGTCGGTGCATTCCAAATCGGAACGCTGTTCGGTAATTGGCTCATCTATTGAGCTCTAGATCTTAGATTTAGGTCTACTTTATATGGATAGAAAGGTAAGACATAGGTCTACAACTTTCATATGGAGCTTAAAATCTAAAAAGGCCATTTTCAAGTCCAAATTGTAGCAACAACAAAGAAGCCTGAATTTATCCTCCAGCTCGAGCACTGTTCAGTATTTTGGCCATATCTGAGGTCCAACTCTTGACTTGGTGATAATCTTTATCTTCTCTTGTCTTCCCAAAACGTCATTGATAACGTCAAAATTGGAGCCACTCAAAAACATGAAAGTTGTAGGCAATTATTTCAGCTTTCATGTGTACACAATTTAGCTCATTTGGACTTCTAGAACTGGCCAAAATACTGAACAGTGCTCGAGCTGGAGGATAAATTCAGGTTTCTTTGTTGTTGCTACAATTTGGACTTGAAAATGGCCTTTTTAGATTTTAAGCTCCATATGAAAGTTGTAGACCTATGTCTTACCTTTCTATCCATATAAAGTAGGCCTAAATCTAAGATCTAGAGCTCCATAGATGAGCCAATTACCGAACAGCGTTCCGATTTGGAATGCACCGACATCTCTTTTCTAATTTTGGTCATCTCTTTGCCCTTGCAATTTAACTTCTTAAAATCATCAATCAATCCTTTCATTTATGTGATAGGCCTGTATTTAAAATGAGCATTTACCAAAAATTAAAGGTATCTTATATTATCAGACTTGTTATTATAAAACATGCTCTAGTTATTGAGTTATTGATACTTCAAGTGCAAAATGATAATATAAAACCTTGATAAAAATACACTTTTAAGTACTAAACAAACAAGAAGAAGAAGAAGAAGAAGAAGAACAACAACAACAATAGTAATAGTAATAATAGAAGAAGAAGAAGAAGAAGAAGAAGAAGAAGTTGATGAGAACTTTGAGATGGAAAATCAATGTGAGGATTAAACAATGATAACAAAAAATGTCAAGGTTAAAGGATCCACTAATAGTATTTCAAATAAATATAATATAAACTCTTATTACTCAAATGGAAACTACATACAAAGGAGATACCAATCATATTATAAATTGTTAACATGAGTACATTAGTTATCTTATTTGAATAATGCAAATTCTTGTAAATGTCATTAGGTATTCATGATTATAACTTATGTTAACAATAAATTAAGTTCCTTTCATGAAAGTTCTAGGAACAACAATCCTTATCTTCTCTTGTTTGAATATAACATTATTGATAACATCCAGATTTGACTAGACCTCTTATAAAAGTTCTAAAAAATTATCTTAGCTTTTTAGAAAAAAAAAATTGAGGTCATTTGGACTTCTAGAACTCAAGATATGGGCTGAACACTGAATAATGTCTAAGTTGCAGGATAGATTTAGACTTCTTTGTTGTTATTACAATTTGGACTTGAAAATGGTCTTTTTATAACTTGGACTCCATATAAAGTAGACCTAAATTCGAGATCTACAGCTTCAGATATAACCCAATTACTAAGTAGTGTTCTACCTTGAATTACACTAGTATTTCTTTTCTAAGTTTAGTCATTTCTTTGTCTTCTTAATTTTAGTGGTCGAACTCATCATTCAGTCCTATTATTTATGTTATACGCCTTCATTTAAGATGAACATGTACCATAAATTAAAGGTATCTTATGTTATCAAATTTGTTATTATAAAACATATTTTAGTTAAAGAGTTATTGATAAAAATGACAAGTGCATCCAAGACATTCGTTTCTTCTTTGGGTGGCTGTCCAACAGAAACTCACAACTCAAGATAGACTTCATCGATTTGGTATACATGGTCCCAATAGATGCTCACTTTGTCTCCGCAACAACGAAGATCACAACCACTTGTTCTTTGAATGCTCCTATACTAAAGCGATCTGGTGGGATGTTTGTGACAGATGCAACATTCCAAGAATGACAAAAGGATGGGATGAATGGATTCGATGGGCCACTATCACTTGGCATGGCAAAAGTTTCGTCAATTTTTCTCGTAAACTCAGTTTTGCAGCTACAGTGTATCATATCTGGCAAGAAAGGAATGCAAGGACCTTTACTGGAATATCTAGAACTCAGAATTTGGTCTTTCATCAAATTGAATGTATCATCCGTGATAAAGCTGGATTTGATGAGGAACGTTCTACCAACAAATGAAAATAAAAGAATCCAACGAGCCTGGAGGGTTAATAACATAGATTCTTCATTTGATATTTAGCTGGTTGTATTAGTTTCCCTAACAAATCAAGTTAGGTCTTGAGTTTTCAGTTCGGTGGCTAGCATGTAGCCATCTATTGTTTTACGTTTCTGTTCTCATTGTAAATCTGGGGTATGCCCCTTATAATCTTTGTATCATTTTCCTTTAATATATACGTCAACTTACCAAAAAAAAAGTTATTAATAAAAATACACTTTTAAATACTAATAAGGTATTAATATATCTTAGATTGCATGCACTTATTGACAAAATAAAAATATGGAGGGTAATTAAAATATTTTGGTGCGAAATTCAAAATTTATCAATGGATTTTCGAAACATCACTAATAGATAAAGTCTTGAAATACACACATTATTAAGGTAAGTATTTTTCATTCCTAAAGTGTATACTTTTTTTTTTAATTTGTTTAATAATTTTTATTATTTATATTTCCATATAAATTGAATACTTTGTTAAATTTTAATTGTTATTGTTGAATTTACTTTGCAATTAGTAATTGAATATATAGGATTAAATTTAATTATTTTATCTCATTTTTACTTTATCATTGCATGATATCTATTTAATTATTAGTCTATGTTAGATTATATATAAAATTTTTTAAGGGGGCAAATTGGTTGTGGCTATTGTTAATATTTGCAGGTTTGAAAATTTTGGGTGATCTCTAGTATAGGGGAGGTGTTTTTGAATTTTTTTAATAATCAAATTTAATTATGCAATTATTCATATAAAATTATATGAATGCATAGAATGAAATCAACAACTCATTGCTCATACTTGGTCGCAACTAGTTCTTTTAGGAGTGAGAATGACATGTCCTTAGGTGTTAATCAAGAAGAGACATCTACGCCAACTCACAATGTTGTCTCTTTTAGTGTGGTTTCACAGTGCAAAGGTGGTGTGCCTTCATAGCAAAATCAATTTACCTGCAAGTACGAGGCATATTGAAAACACGATCTTTCAATATATGTTTATTTCGGTTTTAGTTTTTTTAATTATAACATAATTTATGAACAACTAATTAGTATTTCATTAATTTAATTTATTTTTAGATTCACAAACATTGAGGCCATCTGAGTAATATCATCAGTGTTTAAATTGTTAATGAAGATCCCATTATTTCAATAGAGTCAGGTTTCCATACATCTTAAATGGAACCTTATATCGATGCAAGGTTTGGAAAATTTGAGATTGGTGATAATTTCTAATTTTCAGCTTATTTTTAATAACTTATTATTATAATTATAAATAAATTATTATTTTTATTTTAAATAAATTATTTATACACAGCACAAATTTGAATGGGACAACGCACTTGATAATGTTGTGAGGAAGGTGTAGGAAAATCACATAGCAATTAGGTAATATAAAAAATGATATGATATTTTTTTTTAAATTATGTTTTAAAATCTAATTTGTCACTATAAAAGTAGGTTGCATGATTTTTTATATGAATCACAAAAAAGGCTAAAAAATACATTAGAGATAACAGTCTTCAAAGCTGGAATGACATGGTGTTTTAGAGGGATTTCAAACTGCCATACATTCTAGGAGATATATGGCCTTAATATATTGAGCACATGGCATTTGAGCGGTTCACACAATGCTTACAATCAGGTGCTGGTAACCAAAACATGTAAATTCATGATTTGGTGACAACGCACTTTGGCAGCTTCGTTCCATTTATTGCACTTGCGAAATAGATGTTAAGATTAATTTAAATGAAATATATCATTAATTAATTTATTATTACTTTTATTATTTTTTTCTTATAAGCTATGTCTCTTGGATGTGAGCTGAGCCTAATAGAGATGTTTGTAAAGATGCATATGTAGAGTGAAGACCATCAAAAGGGGGTGCAATAGTTCATTGACAACTGCACTCAACACTTTATGGTATGTTCGTTTAACCATTTTATTTCATAAGTTATTATTTTTCTTGAATTGAATATGATGATTACTTCTTCTTTTTTTCATTTTCAAGAGACATATAATAGTTGGTTAAGGGAGAGATATGGGGATAATTGACACAACTAAAAGATTGATGTCTTCTCCCAAGTGTAGGAGTGTCAAAGTAATAAATAACTCAACAAGACCAGGGTCGAACCATAAGGAGGTTAACTATATAAATTATAAATCACAAGAATATAACAACAATAACAATAATAGTAATATCAATAGTAATAGTAATAATAAAAAAGACTTTGAGATGTAAGATTAATATAAGGATTAAATAATGATAAAACAAATATCAAGGTTAGAGGATCCTTTTTTTTTTTTTTTGGTAAGTTGACGTATATATTAAAGGAAAACGATACAAAGATTATAAGGGGCATACCCCAGATTTACAATGAGAACAGAAACGTAAAACAACAGATGGCTACATGCTAGCCACCGAACTGAAAACTCAAGACCTAACTTGATTCGTTAGGGAAACCAATACAACCAGCTAAATATCAAATGAAGAATCTATGTTATTAACCCTCCATGCTCGTTGGATTCTTTTATTTTCATCTGTTGGTAGAACGTTCCTCATCAAATCAAGCTTATCACGGATGATACATTCAATTTGATGAAAGACCAAATTCTGAGTTCTAGATATTCCAGCAAAGGTCCTTGCATTCCTTTCTTGCCAGATATGATACACTGTAGCTGCAAAACTGAGTTTACGAGAAAAATTGACAAAACTTTTGCCATGCCAAGTGATAGTGGCGCATCGAATCCATTCATCCCATCCTTTTGTCATTCTTGGAATGTTGCATCTGTCACAAACATCCCACCAGATCGCTTTAGTATAGGAGCATTCAAAGAACAAGTGGTTGTGATCTTCGTAGTTGCGGAGACAGAGTGAGCATCTAAGGTTAGAGGATCCATTAATGGTATTTCAAACAAGTATAGTATAAACTCTTTTTATTACTGACACGACGAAAAGATTGATGTCTTCTCCCAAGTGGAGGAGTGTTGAAGTAATAAATAACTCGGCAAGACCGGGGTCAAACCACAGGGAGATTAATTGTACAAACTATAAACAACAATAACAGCAATAACAACAACAACAACAACAACAACAATAATAATAATAATAATAATAATAATAATAATAATAATAATAAAGAAAAAGAAGGAGAAGAAGAAGATGAGAACTTTGAGAAGGAATATTAATATAACAATTAAACAATGATAATAACAAATCTCAAGGTTAGAGATTCCACTAATGGTATGTCAACAAAGTTGTATAAAATTTTCTCAGCTTTCTTATGTAAAACTACTACGCCAAAGTAGTAGTAGGAGTCGAAGTAGTAGTAGGAGGAGTAGTAGTAGGCGGAGTAGTGGCAGTAGAGTGGCAGTAGTAGCAGTAATAGCAGTAGGAGTAGTGACAGTAGTAGTAGTGGCAGTAGTGGCAGTAGTAGTCGTCGTAGTGGCAGTAGTAGTAGTAATAGTAGTAGCAGCAGCAACAGCAGTAGTGGCAGTAGTAGCAGTAGTAGTAGTAGCAGTAGTAGCAGCAGCAGCAGCAGTAGTGGCAGTAGTAGCAGTAGTAGTAGTAGTAGCAGCAGCAGCAGCAGTAGTGGCAGTAGTAGCAGTAGTAGTAGTAGTAGCAGCAGGAGTAGTAGCAGCAGCAGCAGCAGTAGTGGCAGTAGTGGCAGTAGTAGTAGTAGTAGCAGCAGTAGTAGTAGTAGTAGTAGCAACAGTAGTAGTAGTAGTAGTAGCAGTAGTAGTAGTGGTACTAATAATAATAATAACAATAATAAAGAAGAAGAAGAAGAATAGTTGATGAGAACTTTGAGATGAAAAATTAACGTAAGGATTAAAAATGATAACAAACAATGTCAAAGCTAGAGGATCCACTAATGGTATGTCAAACAAGTATAGTATAAACCCTTATTATTCAATTGGAAACTTTTTTTTTGGTAAGTAATTATTCAATTGGAAACCACACACAAAGGAGGTTCCAATCAGATTATAAATTGTTAACATGATTATATTAGTCATCTTATTCAATTAATGCTAATACTTGTAAATTTCATCAAGCATTCGTGATTATAACTTATGTTAACAACAAATCAAGTTCCTTTCATAGCTTAGGTGTTGGTTATACCATATAGTATGGGTTATGAAACTGCCAAGCATTTGTTGTACCAATTGTTATACAACATAAATCAAGATTAATCATTTAACAAGCAAAGTATTAAATAGTGAACAAGATAACAAATAGAAAACATGTTAATATCAAACATTAAAGTCCATATTAACTTTATACTATACTTATTCTTACACCATTAGTGTAACCTTTTCACCTTGACATAATTAACTTAGCTAGACATAATGAAAGAAAGAAAAATATATAAACAAAATAAGAACATAAAAGTTAACTAAGTAAAGGAAAGGAAAGGAAATGAAAGGCATAAACTTGATATTAATGAAAGCAAAGCATAAGCAATACAAAAAATACAAAGAGAGAAAGGAAGAGTATGATCTTGATCTGGACACCAAGATGCCTAAATGCATGGCAAATGCCTCCTTTTATAGGCCAAAATTGGGAACTATTGATTTGATGACTAATTGATAAGTGGGTGGCCAACTCTTGACTTGGTGACAATCCTTATCTTCTATTGTCTGCCCAAAACGTCATTGATAACGTCAGAATTGGAGCCATTCAAAAACATGAAAGTTGTAGGCAATTGTCTCAGCTTTCTTGTGTAAAACATTCAGCTCATTTGAAATTTTAAAACTCTAGATATGGCCAAAATACCGAACAGTGCTCGGGCTAGAAGACAGATTCGGGCTTCTTTGTTGTTGCTACAATTTGTACTTGAAAATGGCCTTCTTAGATCTTGGGCTCCATATGAACATTGTAGGCCTATGTCTTACCTTTCCATCCATATAAATTGAACCTAAATCTGAGATATATAGCTCAAGATATGACCCAATTACCGAACAGTGTTCCGATTTGGATTGCACCGACATCTCTTTTCTAAGTTTGACCATCTCTTTATCCTTGTAATTTAAGTTCTTAAAGTCATCAATCAATCCTTTCATTTATGTGATAGGCCTGCATTTAAAATCAACATTTACCACAAATTAAAGGTATCTTATATTATTAGATATATTGTTATAAAACATGCTTTAGTTAAGGAGTTATGGATACTTCAAGTGCAAAATGATGATATAAAATCATGATAAAAATGCAATTTTAAGTATTAATCACACCCTCCAACCAGCGTATTACTAGTCCCTAATAATCAAAGTGTTAAAATAGAAAACAAATTTGCAAATTCCTCAAAGCAAGGTATTCATCATTTAACTTCCATTAATCTATCCAGATAAACAAACTCTCATTAAATTTATATATCTGCTCAATACCTCTTAACAAGATATCAATAAACCTTTCTTTTGTGCTCAATGTATCAACACATAATTATGGGGCTTTTGTTGAAAGAAAACAAAATTTTTGTTCTAATGTTTAAGGTTAACTTCCTTGGGTTGGGATTATTATTTTTGTCTTCTTTTTTTTTTCTTTTTTTTAATATATATATATATACATAAAATTTAAAAACATTATGCATCTTTAACCCATGTAACGAGCTTTCAGCTAATGACTCACAGACCAGTTGGTCTCAGGGCATTAGATGTTAAGACACCCCTACGAGCTTAGTAACTCGGGTCGCATATACTGATATGTAGATAGTGCAAGGTTTGATTCCCTTAAACTTTTCTCCTCAACCCATGTAACAAGCATTGGGCTAATAACTCCCAAGTCAGTTGACTTTAGGGTATTAGGTGTTAAAACACCTCTTCAGGCTTAATTGCTTAGGTTAAGGAGGCTACGAAACCAAACTTATCTATATTTTTATTATCATCATTTTTTTTAATTATAGACAATTCCTTTCCCTTAGTTGTTACCTTTAACAAAAGAACATAAATAATGTAATAATCCAATATGCAACCCACAATCATATGTTAAAGTGTGTGTGTGTAAATTAAGGTTTAAGAATACATGTTAAATAAGTATATGAGCAGAATTAAGTGATAACAATGCGAGAGTTTGTAAACTTGAATATTTCAAGAAGTATTATAATAGACCTTGTTAAGAATGGTTACTAAGATGCGTCTCAAGAGTCACTTTAACAAAAGAGCTCTTTTACTCTTCCATCCTAGTAACAACAATTATGCACATGCTTTATGAAATGAAAAATAATTTTTTTTTATCAACTACCACCCTCTCCCCCCAACCAACATGATGATATAAAACCATGATAAAAATGCACTTTTAAGTACTAATCAAGTTTTGAAGTAATAAATAACCTGGTAAGACTGGGGTCGAATCACAGGGAGGTTAATTGTACAAATTATAAAAACAATTATAAACAACAACAATAGTAACAATAACAATAACGATAATAACATTAGCAATAATAATACTAATAATAATAGTAGTAGTAGTAGAAATAATAATAATAATAATAAGAACAACAACAACAACAACAACAACAACAACAACAACAACAACAACAATAATAAAGAAGAAGAAGAAGAAGAAAAGTTGATAAGAACTTTGAGATGAAAAATTAACGTAAGGATTAAACAATGATAAGAAATAATGTCAAGGTTTGAGGATCCACTAATGGGATGTCAAACAAGTATAGTATAAACTCATATTGTTCAATTGGAAATCACACACAAAGGAGGTTCCAATCGGATTAAAGATTGTTAACATAATTACATTAGTCATCTTATTCCTTTAATGCTAATACTTGTAAATCTCGTCACGCATTCATGATTATAACTTATGTTAACAACAAATCAAGTTCCTTTCAGCTCAGGTGTCGGTTATACCATACAGTATGGGCTATGAAAGTGTCAAGTATTTGTTGTACCAAGTGTTATACAACATAAATCAAAATTAGTCATTTAACAAGCAATGTATTAAAGAGTGAACAAGAGAACAAATACAAAACATATTAGTATCAAACATTAAAGTCCATATTATGTTTATACTATACTTATTCTTACAACATTAGTGTAACCTTTTCACCTTGACATAATAAACCTAGCAAGACATAATGAAAGAAAGAAAAATAAATAAACAAAATAAGAGTTAACAAAGCAAAGGAAAGGAATTGAAATGCGTAAACTTGATATTAATGAAAATAAAGCATTAACATTACAAAAAATACAAAGAGCAAGAGCATGATCTTGATGTAGAAACCAAAATGCCTAAATGCATGGCAAATACCTCCTTTTATAGGCCAAAATTAGGAACTATTGATTTGATGACTAATTAATAAGTGGGTGACCAACTCTTGACTTGGTGACAATCCTTATCTTTTCTTGTCTACCCAAAATGTCATTGATAACGTCAAAATTGGAGCCACTCGAAAACAAGTAAGTTGTAGGCAATTGTCTCAGCTATCTTCTACAAAAACTTCAGCTCATTTAAACTTCTAGAACTCCAGATATGGCTAAAATACTGAACAGTGCTCGGGCTGGAAGACAGATTCGGGCTTCTTTGTTGTTGCTATAATTTGAACTTGAAAATGACCTTTTTAGATGTTGAGCTCCATATAAAAGTTATAGACCTATGTCTTACCTTTCCATCCATATAAAGTAGACCTACATCGGAGATCTATAACTCCCGATATGACCCAATTACCGAACAGTGGTCCGGTTTGGATTGGATCAACATCTCTTTTCTAATTTTGGTCATCTCTTTGCCCTTGCAATTTAAGTTCTTAAAGTCATCAATCAATCCTTTCATTTATATGATAGGCCTGCATTTAAAATGAACATTTACCATAAATTAAAGGTATCTTGTATTATTAAATATATTATTATAAAACATGCTTTAGTTAAAGAGTTATTGATACCTCAAGTGCAAAATGATGATATAAAACCATGATAAAAATGCACTTTTAAGTACTAATCACTAACCATATAAACCAAATTGAAATCAAAGATCTACAACTCAAGATATGACCCAATGACTGAATAATGATCTAGTTTAGACTAAACTAGTATCTCTTTTCTAAACTTAGCCCTCTCTTTGTCTTCTTAATTTCAGTAGTTGAACTTATCAATCAATTTTTTCATTTATGTGATAGGCCTGCATTTAAGATGGATATTTACTATAAATTAAAGGTATCTTATGGTATTATACATGTTATTATAAAACATACTCTAGTGAAGGAATTATTGATACTTGAAGTGCAAAATAATGATACAAAACCTTGATAAAAATATACTTTTAAGTACTAAACAGTTAATATAAGTTGGTTATACTATACAATATGAGCTATGAAAGTGTCAAGCATTTGTTGTACCAAGTGTTATACAACATAAATCTAGATTAGTCATTTACCAAGTAAAGTATTAAAGACTGAACAAGATAACAAATATAAAACATGTTAGTATGAAACATTAATGTCCATGTTAAGTATACACTATGCTTATTCTTACACCATTAGTATAACTTTTTCACCTTGACATAATAAACTTAACTAAATATAATGAAAGAAAGAAAAATAAATAAACAAAATAAGAACATAAATAAGATAAAAGTTAACTAAGTAAAGGATAGAAAATGAAAGACATGAATAAGATATTAATGAAAGCAAAACTTAAGTATCAGAAAAATACAAAAAGAGAAAGCAAGAGCATGATCTTGATCTGAAAACCAAGATGTGATGCGAACCTCGTGATCACATGGTCACGCAACCCACACGCAAAGATGCCAATTCCCGGAAAGCCAAGTAAATCAGGTTTGATAGGAGTGTGACACAAAGATAACTTGTACCTAGGCATCAGCACTATTGAAAACGGAAAACCCCCACCCAACGAATATTGATTCGCGAACGAGAAGTATAAGGATGACGCCACGAAGACAGTTGTTCTTCGATAAGTCGTTTTCAGTTCTTTAGAGAACCAAGGAAGGGAGATTATCCCACCAACACACAATAAGTGCAGCAAAGAAGTTTTATTAATCTGAAAATTGCATAACCTTTACATGTTTGGGTTATGCCTTTATTTATACTGAATTTGAACTTAAATAAACCCTAATGGACCTCCCTTAGGTGGACTTATATGTAGCCCACTTACAATTGACCCAAATAAGTAATAATAACCCAAAGACTATGAAGAAAATAAATAAAATATAAAAATCCGAAAATTACTATCCTAAATATGCTAGAATCAGATTTGTCACCATTAAGAAGTCCCAAATAGACTAGGAAATCTGATCTGAAGGTAGAATGTATTCTAAAGTCTTCTTTCCTTTTGTAGCTCGGATGAATAAGGAATCCTTGTAAGAAAAGGATTCTGAAATAATTATGAATCCTTGCCACTTGAAAACTATGTTGCAGCCCATTAAACATCCTTGTAGAATTAGTATATTTCCAAAATAAGCTGCCACATCCCTTTAGGAAAAGAATCCTAGCCAAATAGGAAGTCCACAAGTCAAAAGGAAGTAAATAACAAAATCCGTACAGCCTCTGGTGACCCGTATTGAGATACCTTCCCGAACTCTGATTGACCTGAAATTTTAACCCAAGGTAATACAATATGTCAGGAGACTCCACGTAAACTTTCAGCTCGATCCAACGGTCGGATTGAGAATTATGACTATTGCCGTAAAATTGGGTAGTTGCACATTTTACATCAAAATTCAAATTTGACCTTGCTTGGATCGTATCAAGATGCCTACATGCTTGATAAATGTCTCCTTTTATAGGCCAAAATTAGTGACTATTGATTTGATGACTAATTGATGAGTGGGTGGCCAACTTTTGACTTGGTAGGAATCCTTATCTTTTTTTGTCTGCTCAAAAAGTCATTGATAACATCATAATTGAAACCACTTGAAATATGAAAGTTGTAGGAAATTATCTCATCTTTCCAAGAAAAAAATGGAAGTCATTTGGACTTCTAGAACTCTAGATATGGGCCAAACATTGAATAGTGTTTGAGCTGCAAGACAGATTCAAACTTCTTCATTGTTGCTATAATTTGGACTTAAAAATGACCATTTTAAATATTAAGCTCCATTTGAAAGTTATAGACCTATGTCTTACATTTCCATCCATATAAATGAGACCTAAATATGAGCTGTATAGCTCTTGATATGATCCAATTACTGAACACTGTTTCGGTTTGGACTACATCAGTCTCTCTTTTCTAAGTTATAGATCTATAGATCTATAAACAAACTCTTATAGAATTTATATATCTACTCAATACCTCTTAAACAAGATATTAATAAACTTTTCTTTAGTGCTCAATAGATCGACATGTAGTTATGTAGCTTTTCTTGAAAGAAAACAAAATTTTTATTCTAATGTTTAAGGTTAACTTCCTTGGGTTGGGATTATTTTTTTTCTTTTTTAATATATATACATATAACTTAAAACACCATGCATCTTAACCCATGTAACGAGGTTTTGGCTGATGACTCCCAAACCAGTTGGTATTAAGGCATTAGGTGTTGAGACACCCCTACGAGCTTAGTAACTCAGGTTGATGATACTGATACGTTAATAGTGCAATGTTTGGTTTTCTTAAGCTTTTCTCCTCAACCCATGTAACAAGCATTGGGCCAATAGCTCTCAAGTCAGTTGATTTTAGGATGTTAGGTGTTAAAACACCTCTTCAAGCTTAATTGCTTAGGTTCAGGAGACTACAAAATTAAACTTATCTACATTTTTATTATCATCACTTTTTTGCTTTTTATTTTTTCAAATTATATACTATCCATTTCCCTTAGTTGTTACCTTTAATAAAAAAACATAAATAATATAATAATTCAATGTGCAACCCACAATCATATGTTAAAGTGTGTGTGTGAAAATTTGCACATGCTTTATAAAATAGAAAATGCAATTAGTTAATTTTATTTTTTTATCAACTATTCCCCTCTCCCCCGAACCAAAACGAGACATTTTCCTTAATGTCCTAAGGTAGAAAGATAGAGTATAGAAGACATCACTTGAAATACCGAACACTGACAAACCTGAAAACACTTAAACAAATATAAGAAACAACAGAAGACAAATATTATGTTATTAATAAAACTAAAAGACATAAATTTTTACCAACTAAGACTCAAATCATAGTTGTGATTATGGCTCACACCTTCCCTTGGTTTTATGTCCAAGAACAGCTTAAACTCCTTATATGGGTTGGGGATACCTTCCCATCCAGTTATCTTAAAAACTGGCAAAAAGGGTTTTTTCTAGTCAGATTCCCAAGAATAAGTCGATCATGTTCTTTATAAAAATGGGATCATAAATCATGAATTCCATGATGCATATATCCACTATGACAAGATTTAAGAGTCAATAGAAGATTATCTAAAGACTTTGTGTTTTGAAATAAATCCCACCTTTTGATAATTTTCACAGGTTTTTCAGAATACATGTGAATCCTTAAACATGATGGGCTAATAAAATCTACTTTATAAGATTTTTGCATTTGTTTTCTTTGATGAGAAATGACTCTCACATGCCTTAGAGTGACAAAATTTAATGACACTACTTACCTTATTGTTGGGAATACAACTTTGAAATATTTAATCAGGAAAATATTTGAATAAGTAAGGGTCATCCCAATAAAAGTTTTGCACATCACTCAAAAACTTTCTTTTGTCTTGATTATCCAAATAAGGTGGCAAAAATCCTGAAGCAAGAAAATTGATATTTTTAGCAAACCAAGGCATTGAATTAAGAGAAATTAAAGATTTAACAAGAAAGTAATCATCAATTAGTGTGATGTCAGATATTGAATCTATTGCCAATTTTGGCAAATGATCCTCGACAACATTTCCAGTGCCTTTTTAATCCTTGATTTCTTCCTATTTGAAAATTTCAAAGATTTCACAATCATGATTAACTTCTTTTTGTTTGGTCATGGTATGAGGAAATGGAAGTAGTGGTGGGGAATTAGTCTTTTCCTTGCAATATTCAAATTTAGCCCCTCCTTACCCTCAGAGATTGACTCATCATTTTTTTCACAAGGTTTAAGAATGTATTTTTCGATAACCATACCATTGTGAAGAGTGATGACTGATTTGACTTGATCCATGTGTTGACTTCTAGAACTACTTGCATTTATATTGTATTGCCCCTTGGGATTTTGCTATGGTTGAGATAGAAACTTACCCTTCTCTTGAAAGATGAGAGCAGATGTGAATTTTACAAAAGCATCTTTTAGATTTGCCATGGTTTGAGCATTTTGAATGTTAATTATCTCCTGTTTTTCAATGAATACATACAATGTTTCCTCAAGATTTTATCTAGGAGGTGGAGCATAAGAAGGTGTCATGAGAATTTTGGAAATTATAGTGTGCTTGAAATTGAAGTTGTGAAGTTTGTTCATTGTCACTCTTCCAACTGAAATTTGAGTGATTTCTCCAACTAGAGTTATATGTTTATGAGTATGAGTTATGATTAGGCCTTTGGAAACTATTTAAAGCATGGGCTTGTTCATGGAGACATTCTTTAGAAGAGGGCAAGGTTGGACTGTGTTTCACATATTTGACATACAATGTCTTGAATAGATTTTAATTGACCACTCTTTTTTAATTTTAGTGCCTTGACTTTTTTAGCTAAAAATGCAAACTTTACTTGAAGGTCATGATCTTCTTTAAGGTTGTACATACCTCCATTAGATGTATGAGATTGGATTTTACTTGGAGTCTCATACATGTCTGTAGTGTCCTAATTTTGAGGATTTTCAGCTAGCAAGTCTAGGTACTTCATTTCTTCATAAGGGTCTTTATTTTTAAAGGTTCCATTGCATATCAATTCAACTATTTACTTATCTTTAGATGTTAAGCCTTCATAAAAATATGAAATCAATCTCCATTTTTCAAAACCATGATGAGGGCAAGTATTAAGCAAGCCTCGATATCTATCCCAACATTGATAAAATGTTTCTCCTGGTTTTTGAGTGAATGATGTGCATTATGGGAATGATAATCCATCTCGTAAAGGTAAATCAAATATACAAGAGGATTCAGATGGTTCAATGACAAGAGCGAGAGCGAAACAACTACAAAGGACCTTGACGAGTCAGATTGGAATGATTGAAGCTGCGTCGGAGTTAAAATTTGGCAACTAGTTTCAAATTGGTTCAAGGGTGCTTATTTGCCTACAATTGGAGCTTAAAGATGAGAAGAGCCCTTGATGCGGATCATAATATCATGATATATTGTCACCGAAGACCTCATTGCCAAACACAATAGCAAATAATCTCTTTTCCAAGAAAGAAAAATAACCAAGGAGTTGCAAGATTTCAAAAGCAAATTGTTTTAGACTCACATCGAAATAATTTTTTGTTTTCAAAATGCAAGATCAAGATTTCAAGATTCATTCTAGACCCATTGATGTGCATCATGGGAATGATAATCCATCTCGTAAAGGTAAATCAAATATGCAAGAGGATTCAGATGGTCCAATGACAAGAGCGAGAGCGAAACAACTACAAAGGACCTTGACGAGTTAGATTGGAATGATTGAAGCTGCGTCGAAGTTAAAATTTGGCAATCAGTTTCAAATTGGTTCAAGCGTGCTTATTTGCCTACAATTAGAGCTTAAAGATGAGAAGAGCCCTTAATGGTTCTTTTGATGCTGGACTACTTGAATTTGGATTGATAATGCAAATAAGTTAAGAAATTGATGCTGTTTACGTCAGAACAGTAGATAAATTTGAACCCGAATTTGAAGTCATCCATTGCATGTGAAAACAAGACTAATCTAGGTGGATTTCAAGTTCAGAACGTGATCTTTCCAGATTGTCCAACCATGATTGCATTGGACTTTTGTGCAAGAAGTTATAGCCATTTTAAATTCGGTCTGTTTATGTTTCAATTAAAGTCAGAAAATGTGTACTAGCGTAATTTGTCTGGTTACTTTGTCAAAGTCCAAGTTTTGGGCTTGATTTCTGTCATGTTGAATTTTCCTAAGTGTGGAGGGATGTTCCATTATAAATATGGCATCAGAATATGCAATAAAGAACTTTTGGCCAATATTTGAACTTAATTCCGAGAATTAAGAGTTATTCTTCCAAATTGATTTGTGAAGAACCCTACCTGACTTATCACTCTTCAATCACAAAGAGTGTGGCGTCAAAATCCTAGATTGATCTTTGTGGCGTCCAGATCGACTTATCAAAGTATCACTCTAGTTTATCCTCCATTTTATTTACCTTAAAAATACTATAATCTAGCTTAAACACCAAAAGAAAGACAACACAACCAGACCCATCCTTCATCCATTTTCGTCAGATTCATTGTTGCCGATTTTTTTGAATCATTCACCGCACAACATCTGGTATCAGAGCATCAGTTGCGATCTAAGGCAGGAACCAGCAACAGAAGAAAGGCTTGCTGGAATTGCGGTTCATAAACTTAATTATGGCTGGAGATAAAGAAGATTTGCCAAGAGGGTTAAGTTTAGAACAAGCACAGGTTATGGGCTTACAACGATCTCATGCTGAGATTCGAGATGAAATGACTGGAATTCGTGAACAGTTGCATACCCTTATGCAAATGATGCAAAGAAATAATTTGCAACCCCAACAGAGGCAAGCACTTAGGGTGCCACGAAATGATTTTGTAGAAGCTGATGGAGATCCAAATGGGGATGATGAGGCCGATGACAGGGGCAGACCAAGAAGACAAAATAATAATCCTCCTAGTGGTCTCAAACTTAAGATTCCACCGTTTCGAGGAAGTAGTTCACCTGAGGAATACTTGGAATGGATTCAGAAGGTTGAAAAGGTGTTTGAATGGTATGAATATTCTGATGAAAGGAAGTGCAAGGTGGCAGCACTTGAGTTTACAGATTATGCTCTTTTATGGTGGGAAAACTTAAAGATTCAGAGGAGAAGGGATGGAGAAGAGGAGATTAGAACGTGGGCAACTATAAAAAGAGTGATGAAGAAGAGATTTGTTCCTGATTACTATAAACAAGAGCTATACATCAGACTTCAGACTTTGCGACAAGGATCTTTAAGCGTGGAAGAGTATGTGAAAGAGTTTGAGTTCTATAGATTCGATGTGAATTGATGGAACCCCAAGAACAAACAATAGCTAGATTTCTTGGAGGGTTGAGGAAGGATATAGCTAATGCGGTTGAATTGCAACCGTACATCTTCCTTGAGGATGTTATAAAGCTTGCAAGTCGTGTAGAGGGGCAGCAGAAACGAGGAGGTGTCCGAACTAGTGTAACTACGTCAAGTACGACAAGGGACAGATCTACGCCTACTCGAACATGGAGCACACCTAAACGAGATGAGAAGGTGGAGGTCAGCAAGGGGAATACCAGTTCTGATTCTTTAAAGGGAAAGGAGAAGGTGACAGAACCTCCACATCCAAGGAGATCACTAGACATCAAGTGCTTCAAGTGCTTCAAGATCTGGAGAGAGAGAGATCTGGAGAGAGAGAAAGATTAGAAATCAAACTGTCGGAGCTAGATCTACTCCGTCCACCGTTGGATCATCCTCATTTCTTACTATGTTGTTCATAACAGCCTTCTTGAAACATTGACCGAATGGATCTTCATTCCAATCAACGAGGTGGGAGATATTGATCTCGTAATATTTCTACTGTTCTGCATTTTTAGTTGCAGCAGAGTGAATTGGGTTTTGTTGAAGCTTGATCTTCTTTGTTCGCCGTTGGATCGTCACCATTTTTAGTATGTTGTTCATCAGAATATAATCTATAGCTTGACCGCACGGATCATCATTCCAATCAATAAGCTCGAAGATACTGGCCTCGTAATTCTGTAATTCTCTTCTCCCTTCATGAACAAATCTGAATCTTGTTGTTTCTGAGATTACATTGTTGTTGTTTCTGAGCTTAGGTTACGTCTTAGACTCAGTTTCTCTTCTTTGAATTTGGTATCTTTAGTATTTGTATGCTGCCATAATGTCCTTATGTTCTGCTGTGGATTCTGTTCCAATGGTTACCTCTAACAATGAACAACACAATGAAGTCAAGTCTGGATATATATTAAGATTAGAGCTACAAGATATGTTGAACAGCCATGGGATGAGGATTTCTCAGTTTACTAATGTTAATCAAGCTGATTCTGAAGCTAGCATAGAGAAGAAACACTCTAATTCCCAAGCTTCTAATGTTGTTTCAGAAATGAATCATGTGTTGGGTTCTAAAGTTGATGAGTTGAAGGTAGGGTCTCAGCAACAAGACCAGCAAAATCATCGCCCCAAATTGAATTTTTTAAATGCTTTGAAGGGTTCTGATGTTGATAACAATGAGGGTACCAAGAACCTTGGTATTTCTCTAGTTCGTAATCTGCATTTTGCTCCCCCTGCTATGACTGATGGTCGTGTGACAGTAGCTCCTCCACTTGATGTGTTTGAGGATGGCTGCGAACTTTGGAAATCCACCCTAGTTGGTCATTTTGTGGGTCAGAAATTACCATATCCCGTTGTTAATTCTATTGCCAAAAGAATCTGGGGCTCCTACGGTCTATCAGAAGTTTTATCTTCGGATAATGGTTTCTTCCTATTCACTTTTGATTCTGTTGATCATGCCACTAATGTGCTGGAAAGAGCCCCATGGCACATGGCAAGCAGACCTTTGGTGCTTAAACGTTGGCAACCGAACATGCAATTTTTGAAAGGTGATTTGGTCAAAGTTCCGGTATGGGTTAGGCTGTATAATGTTCCTCTTGAGTATTGGACTATTAAGGGGTTGAGTTGTGTAGCGAGTGCTATTGGGGTTCCTCTTCATGCTGATCAGACTACATTGTTGCGTCAAAGGCTTAGCTACGCAAGAGTTTGTGTTGAGATTGATGCTACGAAGATGCTGGTTAAGGAATACGACCTTCGCTGTCCCAATGGATTATTCATAACAATTTCAGCTGATTACGAATGGATACCATCAAAGTGCAATAATTGTAATGTCTTTGGACACACGACAGCGATATGTGCTACTAATAACGGTGCAAACCTTACAATGGAGGCAGAGGGTAAGAGGAAACTAGGAGCTGCGAACTCTAAATCTGCGGATAAACAGCAGAATCAGTTTCAATGGCAGGTAGTTGCTAAACGAAATAAGGGTTCTGTGAGTGGTGAGAATGGCACTTTGGCATCTAAAGTGCGTAACTGTAATGAGAATGGTTGTTCGACATCTGGTACAAATATTTCTGATTGTAATATCAATGAGAAGGCTGCTTCAGATGTGAGCAATGCTGATTGTTATGAAGATGAAAATCCTACATCTCCTCTTGTTTTGAAGAGTTCACAAGGAGACATGAAGCAGGAGCAGGGGGGTACAAGTACTGCTTCAGATCAAAGTTTAGCCATCTCCAATACATCTGATTGTGCGACGGTGAACCATGTTCTTTTCGTTAATAGTCATGAGCTGAATGTAGATATTGACGCAATGGGAGGTGATACAGATGGGGAACGAACTGATAAGGAGTTGACGTCACCAATCCTGCCAAGCCCACAAACTCTGAATTCCACCGAAAGGGAAACTGTTAATCAGTTGGCTATTAAGGCTAGAGACTCTCTAGAGAAAAAGAAAAAGGGTTCGAAAAACTCTTCAAAGAAGAATAAGAAATCTGTCTCCTCGCCTCGGGGCACGTCGAGGTAATCTTTGTGTTGCTGTTTGTACTCCTCTCTATTTTCTTATGATTATTGGATGTTGGAATGTAAGAGGTTTGAATGATCCCATAAAGCATTCAGCATTGCGTCAGCTCATCCATCAAGAGAGGATGACTCTTTTCGGTTTGGTTGAAACTCGGGTTAGAGACGAGAATAAATATAATGTTTCTCAACTTCTTCTGCGTAATTGGTCCTTCTTGTATAATTATGATTTCTCTTGTCGTGGTCGTATTTGGGTTTGTTGGAATGCTGATGTGGTGAAGGTTGATGTCCTCGGAATGTCAGACCAGGCTATTCATGTTTCTGTCACTATATTAGCTACCAATATCTGTTTCAATGCTTCAATTATATACGGAGACAATAACGGTTCCTTACGTGAGGCATTATGGTCTGATATAGTGAGTCGTAGTGATGGATGGGAGTCCAGCCCATGGATTCTTATGGGCGACTTTAATGCTATCCGCTACCAATCAGACAGGTTAGGAGGGTCTACTTCGTGGGCTGGTCTGATGGACAGATTGGAAACATGTATTCAAGAAGCGAAAGTGGATGATCTTCGATATTCAGGCCTGCATTATACTTGGTCAAACCAATGTCCTGAGAATCTGATTATGCGGAAACTAGATAGAGTGCTTGTCAATGAGAAATGGAATCTGAACTTCCCCTTTTCAGAAGCGAGATTTTTGCCATCGGGTATGTCAGACCATTCTCCTATGGTGGTAAAGGTTACTGGTGATTATCAGAATATAAAGAAACCATTCAGATTCTTTGATATGTGGATGGACCATGACGAGTTCATGCCCTTGGTGAGGAAAGTATGGGAACACAATTCAGGGGGTTGTCCAATGTATCAGCTGTGTTGCAAGCTAAGAAAACTAAAACGGGAATTGAAACTTTTCAATATGACTCACTTCTCCAACATTTCAGATAGAGTCCAAGATGCGAAAGATGAAATGGATAAGGCTCAACAGGCTCTCCATACAGCACATGGGAGTCCAACTTTGTGCATGCGAGAAAGGGATGCTGTACGTAACTACGCTTCTATCGTCAAGGCCGAAGAGAGTTTTTTCAAACAAAAGTCAAGGATACAGTGGCTTAGCTTGGGGGATCAGAATACTGGCTACTTTCACAAATCAGTAAATGGAAGACAGCATAGAAATAAACTTCTTTCACTTACAAAGGAGGATGGAGAGGTTGTCGAAGGACATGAGGCAGTTAAATCAGAAGTCATTGCGTACTTCCAGCGTGTGTTAAGAGTGGAACAGATGCCTAGGGTTCTGAATGAGGAAGAGATGGAATCGGCAATTAACTTGAAACTGTCTTCAACGCAACAACATGTATTAGCACAAGATGTAACAAGGGAGGAGATTAAGCATGCTATGTTTAGTTTGAAGAACAACAAAGCCCCTGGTCCGGATGGATTTAACGCAGGTTTCTTCAAAAGAATGTGGCACATAGTTGGGGAGGATGTAATCAATGCTGTTAGCTCCTTCTTTCAGACTCGGAGAATGCTTAAAGAAATGAATGCTACATCAATTTCCCTTATTCCTAAAGTTGCCAATCCTACGAGGTTGACAGATTTTCGTCCTATATCTTGCTGCAATACCGTGTACAAATGCATCGCTAAGATTCTAGCTGGGAGAATCACAGCTGTTTTGCCATCCTTAGTAGGTCCGTATCAGACTGCTTTTATCTCTGGACGGAGAATCAGCGACAACATTCTTTTGTCTCAGGAACTAATGAAAGGCTATCATAAATCTACGGGACCTGCCCGTTGTGCTATGAAAGTAGATCTGATGAAGGCTTATGACTCGGTTCGGTGGGATTTCGTTGACGCTATGTTAAGAAAAATGGGATTCCCTAGAACAGTCATTGATTGGATTATGGTTTGTGTTACATCATGTCAATTCTCTATCAACGTCAATGGTGAGCTTGCAGGTTATTTTCAAGGGGGGAGAGGGCTTCGACAAGGGGATCCCCTTTCTCCATATTTGTTTGTCCTATGTATGGAAATCCTTTCGGGGCTATTCTGCAAGATGAGTGCCAACCAAAACTTCAAGTTCCACTGGAGATGCAAGAAGGACAACATTTCTCATCTTTGTTTTGCTGACGACTTGATGATTTTTAGCAAAGGAGATGTAAACTCAATTCGTATGATCAAAACTGTGCTCACAAAGTTTCAAGATCTATCAGGTCTGTATCCAAATCCAAATAAAAGTGACATCTTCTTAAGCGGTGTGTTAAATGCTGAGAGGGAAGAGATTATTCATGTTCTTGGGTTTGCAGAGGGGGAGCTCCCTATGAAATATTTGGGAGTGCCTCTTATCTCGTCTAGACTAAAGGCTGTTTATTGTAAGGGTCTCGTGGATCGAATCACCTCTAAAGTTCGACATTGGACTTGTAGAACACTCTCGTATGCAGGACGAGTACAACTGATTAATTCAGTTTTATTTTCCATCCAGGTCTATTGGGCATCTCTCTTCCTCTTACCTGGGCAAGTCATAAAAAGTGTGGAGCAAATTATGAGATCCTTTCTTTGGTCAGGTTCAGATATGAGAACTACTGGGGCTAAAGTGGCTTGGGATCAGGTATGTCTTCCAAAAAAGGAGGGGGGGCTAGGAATAAAGAGGATAACAGAATGGAACAAGATTGCTTTGTTGAAACACATTTGGAACCTGTGTAATGACTCAGATGGCTCAATCTGGTCTACTTGGATCAGATGTAATCTGTTGCGAGGTAGGAATTTCTGGACAATCAAGACGCCACAGAATTGCTCTTGGGCATGGAGAAAGATTCTAAAGCTCAGATCCTTAGCATGGCCGAAGATGAAGTACATCATAGGGGATGGCAGGACAACTTCTCTATGGTTTGACAATTGGCATCCTCACAGCCCGCTCGCAGATTCTTACGGCGACAGATTCATCTATGATTCAGGTATGGAAAAGAACGCGAAGGTGAATATGCTGATTCATAACTCAGAATGGAAAATTCCTACCACTCACGCTATTGGATGGCACCCCATTGTAGAAGCTATTCCTTCCAATTCTAATCCTATGATAGGGCAAAATGATGAGATTGTTTGGCTGGATTCACCAAATCACAGATTCTCGATCAAAATAGCTTGGGAACAACTAAGATTTCATCATACGATGGTCGAATGGCATGACATTGTGTGGTTCAAGAATGCTGTTCCAAGACATTCGTTTCTTCTATGGGTGGCTGTCCAACAGAAACTCACAACTCAAGATAGACTTCATCGATTTGGTATACATGGTCCCAATAGATGCTCACTCTGTCTCCGCAACTACGAAGATCACAACCACTTGTTCTTTGAATGCTCCTATACTAAAGCGATCTGGTGGGATGTTTGTGACAGATGCAACATTCCAAGAATGACAAAAGGATGGGATGAATGGATTCGATGGGCCACTATCACTTGGCATGGCAAAAGTTTTGTCAATTTTTCTCGTAAACTCAGTTTTGCAGCTACAGTGTATCATATCTGGCAAGAAAGGAATGCAAGGACCTTTGCTGGAATATCTAGAACTCAGAATTTGGTCTTTCATCAAATTGAATGTATCATCCGTGATAAGCTTGATTTGATGAGGAACGTTCTACCAACAGATGAAAATAAAAGAATCCAACGAGCATGGAGGGTTAATAACATAGATTCTTCATTTGATATTTAGCTGGTTGTATTGGTTTCCCTAACGAATCAAGTTAGGTCTTGAGTTTTCAGTTCGGTGGCTAGCATGTAGCCATCTGTTGTTTTACGTTTCTGTTCTCATTGTAAATCTGGGGTATGCCCCTTATAATCTTTGTATCGTTTTCCTTTAATATATACGTCAACTTACCAAAAAAAAAAAAAAAAAAAAAAAAAAAAAAAAAAAGCTTAGGACATGGGCACATTGCTTCAGAATGTCCAAATAAAAGGGTAATGATATTGCATGGGATCATGGAGAGCTGATCAGTGGAGATGAGGTTGAAACTGAAGATGAAGATAAGGCACAAATGGAACAGGAAGAGGATTTCGAACCGGTGAAGGGAGATTTGTTGGTTGTGCAACGGGTTCTAAATGCACATGTTGATGTTAGTGCTGAGCAACGTGAGAACATCTTTCATACTCGATGTCAGATTCGAGATAAGGTGTGTGGGATGATCATTGATAATGGAAGTTGCACTAATGTTGCGTCAACTACCTTGGTGGAGAAATTGGGTTTAACTACCATTCCACATCCCAGACCATATAGTTTGCGATGGCTGAATGAGAATGGGGAGATTCGGGTGACAAAGCAAGTTCTTGTGCCTTTTTCCATTAAAACCTATCATGATGAGATTTTGTGTGACGTTGCGCCGATGTCAGCTAGCCATTTGTTACTGGGTCGTCCATGGCAGTTTGATAAGGATGTGACCTACAATGGACGAAAGAACACTTATTCTTTCATGCTGAATGGAAAGAAGGTGAACTTGTTACCATTGAGTTCTCAACAGATTAGAGAGGATCAGTTACAAAGCCAATAAAAGGAGGTGCAATCACGTAAGGGGCTGTTGTTAGCCAAAAAAGGCGATATCAAACAGGCATTAGCTTCGACGGGGGTTGTTTTCTTAATCTGGGCAAAGCAATTGCTACAAGTAGAAGGAGTGGACTTACCAACACAGATTAAGGAATTGCTGGAAGAATTTAAAGATGTGTTTCCAGATGAATTATCTAAAGGGTTACCGCCTATTCGTGGAATTGAGCATCAAATTGATTTGGTGCCGGGAGCTTCACTTCCTAATAGAGCAGCATTCAGATGTAATCCAGCGGAAGCAAAAGAGATTCAAAGGCAGGTTGGTGAGCTTGTAGAGAAGGGCTATGTTCGAGAATCACTTAGTCCATGTTCCGTACCTACTTTGCTTGTACCAAAGAAAGATGGTACCATGAGGATGTGTATGGACAGCCGTGCTATCAACAAAATAAGAGTTAAGTATCGATTTCCTATACCCAGACTTGATGATTTGCTTGATGAGTTGCATGGTGCTGCATTGTTTTCTAAAGTTGATTTGATGAGTGGTTATCACCAAATTAGAATGAAAGAGGGAGATGAATGGAAAACATCATTTAAAACTAAACAGGGGTTATATGAATGGATGGTAATGCCATTTGGGTTATCTAATGCGCCTAGTATATTTATGAGGCTTATGAATCATGTTTTGAGGAAGTATATTGGGCTGTTTGTTGTAGTATATTTTGATGATATCCTGGTGTATAGCAAGACCTTTGATGATCATGTGAAGCATCTTAGAGTTGTGTTTGAAACTTTGCGAGATTCTAAGTTGTATGGGAAACTCACAAAGTGTTACTTCTGTAAAGAAAGTGTCGTGTTTCTTGGATATATTATCTCTAGCAAGGGAGTTAAGGTTGATGAGGAGAAAATTGAGGCAATTCGGGACTGGCCAAAACCTGCTAGTATCGCTGATGTGAGGAGTTTTCATGGTTTAGCTTTTTTCTACAGGCGATTTGTGAAAGATTTCAGCTCTATTGTTGCTCCTATGACAGAATGCTTGAAAAAAGGAAACGAGTTTAGATGGAGTGCAGATGCTCAGAAAGCTTTTGAGCTAATTAAAGAAAAGTTGTGTACTGCTCCAGTTTTAGCACTTCCAGACTTTGCTAAAACATTTGAAATAGAGTGTGATGCTTCCGGAGTTGGAATTGGGGCTGTTTTGATGCAAGAAAAGAGGCCGATTGCATTCTTCAGTGAAAAGTTAAATGGAGCACGTTTGAACTACTCTATTTATGACAAGGAGTTCTATGCTTTGATTCGGGCTCTGGAGGTATGGCAGCACTACTTGTTGCCAAAAGAATTTGTTATTCATACTGATCATGAATCCTTGAAGTATCTTAAGGGGCAAAGCAAGCTGAATCGAAGACATGCTAAATGGGTGGAGTTTATGGAGTCATTTCCTTATGTCATAAAGTACAAGAAAGGGCAAGTTAATGTGGTTGCTGATGCTCTTTCTAGGAGGTATGCACTGATCTCTATGTTGAATGCAAGGCTGATGGGTTTTGAACAAGTGAAGGATCAATACGCTAATGATTTCTACTTTGCTAATGTGGTTACCGAATGTGCAAAGGGAGCTTGTGATGGGTTCTTTATGCATGAAGGTTACTTGTTCAAAATGGGCAGAATGTGTATTCCTTCAGGTTCATTACTGGAGTTGCTTGTGCGAGAGGCTCATGGTGGTGGTCTTAGTGGTCATTTTGGGGAGAAGAAGACTTATGAGTTGCTGAAAGAACATTTCTTTTGGCCTAGCATGTTACGGGATGTGCACAAGGTGATTGAGAGATGTGCTATTTGCAAGAAAGCTAAGGGTAAAGAGAATACTTATGGGCTGTATATGCCGTTGCCTATTCCAGAGCAACCGTGGATGGATATTAGCATGGACTTTGTACTGGGGTTACCGAGAACACAACGTGGAAAGGATTCAGTAATGGTTGTGGTTGATCGATTCTCCAAAATGTCCCATTTCATTCCTTGCAACAAAACTGACGATGCTGTACATGTAGCTGATTTGTTCTTTCAAGAGATTGTTCGTTTGCATGGAGTTCCTAAAAGCATTGTCTCTGATCGTGATACAAAGTTCTTAAGCTACTTTTGGAAGACTCTTTGGAGGAAGCTAGGAACGAAGTTACTTTTCAGTACGGCATGTGATTAGTACTTAAAAGTGCATTTTTATTATGGTTTTATATCATCATTTTGCACTTGAAGTATCAATAACTCCTTAACTAAAATATATTTTATAGTAATGTATCTAATAATATAAGATACCTATAATTTGTGGTAAATGTCTATTTTTAATGTAGGCCTATCCCATAAATGAAAGGATTGATTAATGACTTGAAGAACATAAATTGCAAGGATAAAGAGATGGCCAAACTTAGAAAAGAGATGTCGGTGCAATCCAAACCGGAACACTGTTCGGTAATTGGGTCATATCTGGAGCTATATATCTCAGATTTAGGTCCAATTTATATGGATGGAAAGGTAAGACATAGGCCTACAACTTTCATATGGAGCCCAAGATCTAACAAGGCCATTATCAAGTCCAAATTGTAGCAACAACAAAGAAGCCCGAATCTGTCTTCCAGCCCGAGCACTGTTCGGTATTTTGGCCATATCTGGAGTTCTAGAAGTCCAAATGAGCTGAATTTTTTACACAAGAAAGCTGAGACAATTGCCTACAACTTTCATGTTTTCACCTGGCTCCAGTTTTGACGTTATCAATGACGTTTTGGGCAGACAAGAGAAGATAAGGATTGTCACCAAGTCAAAAGTTGGTCACCCACTTATCAATTAGTCATCAAATCAATAGTTCCCAATTTTGGCCTATAAAAGGAGGCATTTTCCATGCATTTAGGCATCTTGGTTTCCAGATCAAGATCATGCTCTTCCTTTCTCTCTTTGTATTTTTTGTAATGTTTATGCTTTGCTTTCATTAATATTAAGTTTATGCTTTTCATTTCCTTTCCTTTACTTAGTTAGCTTTTATGTTCTTATTTTGTTTATCTATTTTGCTTTCTTTCATTACGTCTAACTAAGTTAATTATGTCAAGGTGAAAAGGTTACACTAATGGTGTAAGAATAAGTATAGTGTAAACTTAATATGGACTTTAATGTTTGGTACTAACATGTTTTATATTTGTTATCTTGTTCACTCTTTAATACTTTGCTTGTTAAATGACTAATCTTGATTTATGTTGTATAACACTTGGTACAACAAATGCTTGGCACTTTCATAGCCCATAATGTATGGTATAACCGACACCTGAGCTATGAAAGGAACTTGATTTGTTGTTAACATAAGTTATAATCATGAATGCTTGACGAGATTTACAAGTATTAGCATTAATTGAATAAGATGACTAATGTAATCATGTTAACAATATATAATCTGATTGGAACCTCCTTTGTGTGTGGTTTCCAATTCAATAATAAGAGTTTATACTATACTTGTTTGATATACCATTAGTGGAACCTCTAACCTTGACATTTGTTATTATTATTGTTTAATCCTTACATTAATTTTTCATCTCCAAGTTCTCATCATCTTCTTCTTCTTCTTCTCTTTCTTTATTATTATTATTATTATTATTATTCATAAATTTCAGAGTTATGGTTGACTTTCCTTTGTTTGGTCATGGCATGAGGAAATGGAAGTGGTGGCGGTGAATCAGTCGTTTCTTTGCAATTTTCAGATTCATCCCCTTCCTTACCCTCAGAGATTGATTCATCATCTTTCTCATAAGTTTCAAGAGAGGGTTTTTCAATAACCTTACCACTGCGCAGAGTAGTGACTGATTTGACTTGATCCATGTGTTGGCTTCCGGAACTACTTGCATTTGCATTGTATTGCCCTTTGGGATTTTGTTGTGTTTGAGATGGAAACTTACCTTTCTCTTGGAAACTGAGAGCAGATGTTAATTTAGCAAGAGTATCTTTAAAATCTGTCATGTTTTGAGCAAGTTGAGTATTGATTGTCTCTTGCTTTTCAATGAATACATGCAATGTTTCCTCAATATTTCTTCTAGGAGGTGGAGCATAAGGAGGTGCATATCCATGAGAATTTTGGAAATTGTGGTGTGCTTGAAATGGTGGTTGTGAAGTTTGTGCATTGTTGTTCTCACTCTTTCAATTGAAATTTGGGTGATTTCTGTAACCAGGGTTGTATGTTTGGGAGTATGGGTTGTGGTTGGGCCTTTGGAAACTATTTAAAGCATGAGCTTGTTCATGGAGACATTTCTTAAAAGAAGGCAAGGTTGGACAGTTATTGGTTGAGTGTTCATTTGTTTCCCAGATTTGACACACAATGTTTTCAATAGAGTTTAATTGACCACTCTTTTTCAATTCTAGTGCCTCGATTTTTCTAGCTAAAGATGCAAATTTGGCTTGAAGGTCATGATCTTCCCTAAGGTTGTACATACCTCCACTAGATGTATGAGGTTGAGTTTTACTCGGTGCCTCATATGTACCCGCGGTGTCCCAATTTTGAGCATTTTCAGCTAACAAGTCTAAGTACTACATTGCTTCATCAGGGTCTTTATCTTCAAAAGTTCCATTGCACATCAATTCAACCATTTGCCTATCTTTAGGTGTTAACCCTTCATAGAAATGTAAAACCAATCTCCATATTTCAAAACCATGATGAGGGCAAGTACTAAGCAAGTCTCGATACCTATCCCAATATTGGTAAAATGTTTCTCCTGGTTTTTGACTGAAAGTGGTGATTTGGCTCTTGAAAGAGTTTGTTCTATGAGATGGGAAAAACTTCTTTAAAAACTGTTGTTGCATTTCATCCCAAGCACGAATGGATCCTGGTCTTAAATTTTGTAGCCATGTTTTAGCTTTATCTTTTAATGAAAAAGGAAAAAGCTTTAATCTGATGGTGTTCATGCTACAATTTAAGTTATTATATGTGTTGCACACCTCCTCAAATTCCCTTAAATGCAAGTATGGATTTTCCAATTCTAAGCCATGAAAAGAAGGTAAAAGTTGAATAATGCCTGATTTAAAATTAAAATGAGATGCATCAGGAGCAAAAACTATGCATGACGGTGCACTTGTTCTTGTGGGATTCATGTGGTCTCTAAGTGTTCTAGCACGGTTATTCTCATTAATTTCATTATGAAGTGATTGATTATCTTCTTCGGCCATATTTTCTGAAAATGATGAGGATATCCTACAAAGTCTACCACTTGATGTACGTGACCACACTCTCATGCACGTGTAGGAATAAAATAAAAAAGAAGAAGAAAGCAAAAGAAGGAGGAAGAAAACAAAATAAAAAGAAACAAAAGAAAAGAAACAAAGTTATATACAAGAAAGGTGAAAAGAGAAAAAAATAACTACTATAATTTATACAAGAACTTACCTCCCCGGCAACGGCGCCAAAAACTTGACACGACGAAAAGATTGATGTCTTCTCCCAAGTGCAGGAGTGTCGAAGTAATAAATAACTCCACTAGATGCCTCGATTTTTCTAGCTAAAGATGCAAATTTGGCTTGAAGGTCATGATCTTCCCTAAGGTTGTACATACCTCCACTAGATGTATGAGGTTGAGTTTTACTCGGTGCCTCATATGTACCCGCGGTGTCCCAATTTTGAGCATTTTCAGCTAACAAGTCTAAGTACTCCATTGCTTTACCAGGTGGTCTAGGTACATTGGAAGAGATCTTTCATATTTCCTCTTGGGCTCAATTGCACATTCACCATAAACCCATAGGTTTGTTAAATGTTAATGGTTATTATGATAAGTTGTTGTCTTTTCTTGATCATGCTGTGGAACAGGAATTTTTAACATCTTCTGCACGACAAATCATAATCTCTGCTACTACTGCTGAACAATTGATTGACCAACTACAATCTTTCATTCCTGTGATTGATCCTTCCATGAGTCGTATAAATTGGTCATCTACGGGAAGCCGTAAAAAGCTTAGATTGAATTTGAGCCTTCATTTGTGAATTTTTGTGTCTTTTGGTTTTATTATTATGTTTTGTTATTTCTTATTTTTGTTTCAGTGTGTTTCAGGTTTTGTCAGTGTTCGTTATTTCAGGTGATATCTTTTATACTCTATCTTTCTACCTTAGAACATTGAGGACAATGTCTCGTTTTGGTTGGGGGGAGAGGGTAGTAGTTGATAAAAAAAAAAAAATATTTTTCATTTCATAAAGCATGTGCATAATTGTTGTTACTAGGATGGCAGAGTAAAGGAGTTCTTTTGTTAAAGTGACTCTTGAGACGCATCTTAGTAACCATTCTTAACAAGGTCTATTATAATACTTCCTGAAATATTCAGGTTTACAAACTCTCGTATTGTTACCACTTAATTCTGCTCATATACTTATTTAACATGTATTTTTAAACCTTAATTTACACACACACACTTTAACATATGATTGTGGGTTGCATATTGGATTATTACATTATTTATGTTCTTTTGTTAAAGGTAACAACTAAGGGAAAGGGATTGTATATAATTAAAAAAAAAAACATGAAAAAAAAAGAAAAAAAAAAGAAAAAAAGAAAAAAAAATGATGATAATAAAAATGTAGATAAGTTTGATTTCGTAGCCTCCCTAACCTAAGCAATTAAGCCCGAAGGGGTGTTTTAACACCTAATACCTTAAAGTCAACTGACTTGGGAGCTATTGGCCCAACGCTTGTTACATGGGTTGAGGAGAAAAGCTTAAGGGAATCAAACATTGCACTATCTACATATCAGTATCTGCGACCCGAGTTACTAAGCTCGTAGGGGTGTCTTAACACCTAATGCCCTAAGACCAACTGGTCTGGGAGTCATTAGCTGAAAGCTCGTTACATGGGTTAAAGATGCATGATGTTTTTAAAGTATATGTATATAGAGTTAAAAAAAAAAGAAAAAAAAAAGATAAAAATAGTAATCCCAACCCAAGGAAGTTAACCTTAAACATTAGAACAAAAATTTTGTTTTCTTCCAAGAAAAGCCCCATAATTATGTGTTGATACATTGAGCACAAAAGAAAGGTTTATTAATATCTTGTTAAGTGGTATTGAGCAGATATATAAATTTAATGAGAGTTTGTTTATCTGGATAGATTAATGGAAGTTAAATGATGAATACCTTGCTTTGTGAAATTTGCAAATTGTTTTAACGCTTTAATTACTAGGGACTAGTAATAAGCTGGTTGAGGGGTGTGATTAGTACTTAAAAGTGCATTTTTATCATGGTTTTATATCATCATTTTGCACTTGAAGTATCAATAACTCCTTAACTAAAATATGTTTTATAATAATGTATCTAATAATATAAGATATCTATAATTTGTGGTAAATGTCTATTTTTAATGCAGGTCTATCACATAAATGAAAGGATTGATTGATGACTTGAAGAACTTAAATTACATGGATAAAGAGATGGTCAAACTTAGAGAAGAGATGTCGGTGCAATCCAAACCGGAACACTGTTCGGTAATTGGGCCATATCTGGAGCTACAGATCTCAGATTTAGGTCCAATTTATATGGCTGGAAAGGTAAGACATAGGCCTACAACTTTTATATGGAGCCCAAGATCTAAAAAGGCCATTATCATGTCCAAATTGTAGCAACAACAAAGAAGCCCGAATCTGTCTTCCAGCCCGAGCACTGTTCGGTATTTTGGCCATATCTGGAGTTCTAGATGTCCAAATGAGCTGAATTTTTTACACAAGAAAGCTGAGACAATTTCCTACAACTTTCATGTTTTCACCTGGCTCCAGTTTTGACGTTATCAATGACGTTTTAGGCAGACAAGAGAAGATAAGGATTGTCATCAAGTCAAAAGTTGGCCACCCATTTATCAATTAGTCATCAAATCAATAGTTCCCAATTTTGGCCTATAAAAGGAGGCATTTGCCATGCATTTAGGCATCTTGGTGTTCAGATCAAGATCATGCTCTTCCTTTCTCTCTTTGTATTTTTTGTAATGTTTATGCTTTACTTTCATTAATAGTAAGTTTATGCCTTTCATTTCCTTTCCTTTACTTAGTTAACTTTTATGTTCTTATGTTGTTTATCTATTTTTATTTCTTTCATTATGTCTAGCTAAGTTAATTATGTCAAGGTGAAAAGGTTACACTAATGGTGTAAGAATAAGTATAGTGTAAACTTAATATGGACTTTAATGTTTGATACTAACATGTTTTATATTTGTTATATTGTTCACTCTTTAATACTTTGCTTGTTAAATGACTAATCTTGATTTATGTTGTATAACACTTGGTACAACAAATGCTTGGCACTTTCATAGCCCATAATGTATGGTATAACCGACACCTGAGCTATGAAAGGAACTTGATTTGTTGTTAACATAAGTTATAATCATGAATGCTTGACGAGATTTACAAGTATTAGCATTAATTGAATAAGATGACTAATGTAATTATGTTAACAATATATAATCTGATTGGAACCTCCTTTGTATGTGGTTTCCAATTCAATAATAAGAGTTTATACTATACTTGTTTGATATACCATTAGTGGAACCTCTAACCTTGACATTTGTTATTATTATTGTTTAATCCTTACATTAATATTTCATCTCTAAGTTCTCATCATCATCATCATCTTCTTCTTCTCTTTTTTTTTTTTATTATTATTACTACTACTAATATTACTACTACTACTACTACTACTACTACTACTAATATTGTTGTTGTTGTTGTTGTTGTTATTGTTGTTGTTGTTGTTGTTGTTGTTATTGTTATTGTTATTGTTGTTATATTATTGTTATTTATAATTTGTACAATCATGGATAATATTTCTTCACAGAATCGGAATTCACTGGCCTACTCAACTCTTCTCCATCCATTCCTGTCAGTATCAATGCTCCTCCGGAGAAGCTTTTTTTACTACATAGGGACCTTCATAATTGGGTGCCCACTTGCTATGATTTTCATTAGGTAGTAATAGGATTTTTCTCAATACAAGATCTCCTGCTTCAAACTCTCTTAGTCGAACTTTTCTGTCATATGCTCTTGCTACCCTTTTTTGATACAGTTGGTGGTGACAAATTGCAACTAATCTCTTTTCACTAATCATATTTAGCTGTTCATATCGTATTGTTGCCCATTTAGCCTTTTCTAGCTCAGATTCCATGAGGACCCTTAAAGAAGGAATCTCTACTTCTAAAGGCATCACTGCCTCCATTCCGTAAACTAATGAATAAGGTGTAGCTCCAGTGGACGTCCTTACTGTTGGTCGATATGCATGTAGAGCATAAGGAAGCCATTCCTACCAATCTTTATATGTAACCACCATTTTCTGGATAATCTTCTTTATGTTCTTGTTAGCCGCTTCATCAGCACCATTCATCTTTGGTCGGTTAGGGGATGAATTGGAATGCTTGATTTTTCATTTAGTGCATAATTCCACGATCATCTTCCCATTGAAATTCTTGGCGTTATCGGTTACTATCCTTTCTGGCAAACCATACCTACAAATTAGGTCTCTTTCAATGAAACGCTTGACCACTTTCTGTGTCACATGAGCATATGAACAAGCCTCCACCCACTTTGAAAAATAATCAATTGCGACCAAGATAAATCGATGACCATTGCTAGCTTTTGGATTAATAGGCCCAATCACATCTATTCCCCACATTGCAAATGGCCAAGGTGACACCATATTGAATAAGGGCAATGGAGGCGCATTGATTTTGTCACTATACACCTGACATTTATGACATCTTCGGACAAATTCTATACAATCCTTCTCCATAGTCACCCAAAAATACCCAGCTCTTTGCATTTGTCTCGCCATCATGTTTTCATTTGCATGGGTGCTGCAAATTCCTCCGTGTACTTCATACAAAGCTTTATTGGCTTCTAATCTGTCTAGGCATCTTAATAAAGTCCCATCAAATGCCCTTTTGTATAAGATTTCTCCATCTAGAAAGTATTCCATGGCCATTCTTCTCAATGTCTTCTTATCTGTCTTTGAAGCTTCAGAAGGATATTCCTGATATTGGATGAATCTTTTTATATCTGCATACCAAGGATTGCCATCAATTTCTTCTTCTATTAAATAACAATGAGCAGGAGAACTTCTAATATCAATGCCTATAGGATGTACTCTGATACCACAATCGATTATGGCCATAGAGGCCAGGGTTTCTAAAGCATCTGCAAACTGATTCTTATCCCTTCCTAAATGATTGAACTCTATCTCTTCAAACTTTTCAACTAACTTGGAGAGATATTCTTGATATGGTTTCAATTTCTCATCTTTTGTCTACCATTCCCCCTTTGTTTGGCAAATTATCAACATGGAGTCTCCATATACCTCTAGTTTTCGTATGTTCAGTTCCAATGCAGCTTTTAATCCATGAATGCAAGTCTCATATTCAGCTGTGTTGTTTGTGCAACTAAATTGCAGTTTAATGGAGATGGGATATTGTTTTACTTCTGGAGAAATTATTACAGCACCAGCTCCATTACCAGACACATTTACTGCACCATCAAAGTACATGGTCCACCAATCATTCTCTATTACTAGCACATCTTCATTAGGGAAGTCAAAATTTAATGGCTCATAGTCTTCAAGGGCGTTATCAGCTAAATGGTCTGCGATTGCACTTCCTTTCATAGATTTTCTTATTTTGTAGATGATATCGTATTCAGCTAACACTTGCCATCTGGCCAACCTATTTGACATGTACGGTTTTTCAAAAATATATTTCAGAGGATCTATCTTTGAAATTAACCAAGTGGTATAATATAGCATATACTGTCGGAGTCTTTTTGCACTCCATACCAAAGCACAACACAACTTCTCAATCATACTGTAACGAGATTCACACTCAGTGAACTTTTTGCTAAGGTAGTAGATGGCTTGTTCTTTTCTTCCAGTCTCATCATGTTGGCCAAGCACACAATCCATTGCTGATTCAGTCACTGTTAAATACAAAATGAGAGGCTTTCCGGGCACAGGTGGTACCAATAAAGGTGGGTTCTGGAGATATTGTTTGATCTTATCAAAGGCTTTTGACAGTCTTCATCCCATACTCCAGGGTTTTTCTTTCTAAGTAATCAAAAGATCGGTTCACAAGTGACTGTAAGTTGTGAAATAAATCGAACAATGTAATTTAAACATCCTAAAAAACCTCAAACTTCTTTCTCAGTTTTAGGAGCTGACATAACTTGTATGGCCTTTAATTTGTTAGGGTCTACTTCTATACCATTATTGCTTACCATAAATCCCAATAACTTCCTCGATTTCACCCCAAATATGCATTTTGTAGGGTTCAACTTTAATTGATATTTTCTCAGTCTTTCAAACAATTTCTTCAGAGCTGGGATATGGTTTTCCTCATCTTTAGACTTAGCAATCATACCATCCATATATACCTCAATTTCTTTGTGCATCATGTCATGAAATAGTGTCACCATTGCTCTTTGATAAGTTGCCCCAGCATTTTTCAATCCAAATGGCATAACTTTATAGCAATATGTTCCCCACGGGGTGACAAATGTTGTTTTCTTCTTGTCTTTCTCGACCATTTTAATCTGATTATACCCAGAGAAACCATCCATAAAAGAGTAAGTAGAACTTTTAGCAGCACTATCTACTAGTACATCTATATGAGGTAAAGGAAAATTATCCTTTGGGCTTGCCTTATTCAAGTCTCGGAAATCCACACATACCCTGATTTTGTTATCTTTCTTGGGTACTACTATGATATTGGACACCCATTGAGAATAATCGACTACTTCCAAGAATCCAGCGTCCCACTGTTTCGTTATTTCTTCTTTCACTTTGATTAGTATATCTGGCCTTGTCCTCCTCAACTTTTGCTTAACTTGCTTACAACCTTCTATCAAAGGTAGTTTATGTACCACAATATCAGTATCCAGACCAGGCATATCAGCGTGTGACCAGGCAAAAACATCAACATATTTTTTTTTTTTTGGTAAGTTGACGTATATATTAAAGGAAAACGATACAAAGATTATAAGGGGCATACCCCAGATTTACAATGAGAACAGAAACATAAAACAATAGATGGCTACATGCTAGCCACCGAACTGAAAACTCAAGACCTAACTTGATTCGTTAGGGAAACTAATACAACCAGCTAAATATCAAATGAAGAATCTATGTTATTAACCCTCCAGGCTCGTTGGATTCTTTTATTTTCATTTGTTGGTAGAACGTTCCTCATCAAATCCAGCTTATCACGGATGATACATTCAATTTGATGAAAGACCAAATTCTGAGTTCTAGATATTCCAGCAAAGGTCCTTGCATTCCTTTCTTGCCAGATATGATACACTGTAGCTGCAAAACTGAGTTTACGAGAAAAATTGACGAAACTTTTGCCATGCCAAGTGACAGTGGCCCATCGAATCCATTCATCCCATCCTTTTGTCATTCTTGGAATGTTGCATCTGTCACAAACATCCCACCAGATCGCTTTAGTATAGGAGCATTCAAAGAACAAGTGGTTGTGATCTTCGTTGTTGCGGAGACAGAGTGAGCATCTATTGGGACCATGTATACCAAATCGATGAAGTCTATCTTGAGTTGTGAGTTTCTGTTGGACAGCCACCCAAAGAAGAAACGAATGTCTTGGAACAACATTCTTGAACCACACAATGTCATGCCATTCGACCATCGTATGATGAAATCTTAGTTGTTCCCAACCACACAATTGGTGAATCCAGCCAAACAATCTCATCATTTTGCCCTATCATTGGTTTAGAATTGGAAGGAATAGCTTCTACAATGGGGTGCCAGCCAATAGCGTGAGTGGTAGGAATTTTCCATTCTGAGTTATGAATCAGCATATTCACCTTCCCGTTCTTTTCCATACCTGAATCATAAATGAATCTATCGCCGTAAGAATCTGCGAGCGGGCTGTGAGGATGCCAATTGTCAAACCATAGAGAAGTTGTCCTGCCATCCCCTATGATGTACTTCATCTTTGGCCATGCTAAGGATTTGAGCTTTAGAATCTTTCTCCATGCCCAAGAGCAATTCTGTGGCGTCTTGATTGTCCAGAAATTCCTACCTCGCAACAGATTACATCTAATCCAAGTAGACCGGATTGAGCCATCTGAGTCATTGCACAGGTTCCAAATGTGTTTCAACAAAGCAATCTTGTTCCATTCTGTTATCCTCTTTATTCTTAGCCCCCCCCTCCTTTTTTGGAAGACATACCTGATCCCAAGCCACTTTAGCCCCAGTAGTTCTCATATCTGAACCTGACCAAAGAAAGGATCTCGTTATTTGCTCCATAGTTTTTAGTACTTGCCCAGGTAAGAGGAAGAGAGATGCCCAATAGACCTGGATGGAAAATAAAATTGAATTAATTAGTTGTACTCGTCCTGCATACGAGAGTGTTCTACAAGTCCAATGTCGAACTTTAGAGGTGATTCGATCCACGAGACCCTTACAATAAACAGCCTTTAGTCTGGACGAGATAAGAGGCACTCCCAAATATTTCATAGGGAGCTCCCCCTCTGCAAACCCAAGAACATGAATAATCTCTTCCCTCTCAACATTTAACACACCGCTTAAGAAGATGTCACTTTTATTTGGATTTGGATACAGACCTGATAGGTCTTGAAACTTTGTGAGCACAGTTTTGATCATACGAATTGAGTTTACATCTCCTTTGCTAAAAATCATCAAGTCGTCAGCAAAACAAAGATGAGAAATGTTGTCCTTCTTCCATCTCCAGTGGAACTTGAAGTTTTGGTTAGCACTCATCTTGCAGAATAGCCCCGAAAGGATTTCCATACATAGGACAAACAAATATGGAGAAAGTGGATCCCCTTGTCGCAGCCCTCTCCCCCCTTGAAAATAACCTGCAAGCTCACCATTGACGTTGATAGAGAATTGACATGATGTAACACAAACCATAATCCAATCAATGACTGTTCTAGGGAATCCCATTTTTCTTAACATAACGTCAACGAAATCCCACCGAACCGAGTCATAAGCCTTCATCAGATCTACTTTCATAGCACAACGGGCAGGTCCTGTAGATTTATGATAGCCTTTCATTAGTTCCTGAGACAAAAGAATGTTGTCGCTGATTCTCCGTCCAGAGATCAAAGCTGTCTGATACGGACCTACTAAGGATGGCAAAACAGCTGTGATTCTCCCAGCTAGAATCTTAGCGATGCATTTGTACACGGTATTGCAGCAAGATATAGGACGAAAATCTGTCAACCTTGTAGGATTGGCAACTTTAGGAATAAGGGAAATGGATGTAGCATTCATTTCTTTAAGCATTCTCCGAGTCTGAAAGAAGGAGCTAACAGCATTGATTACATCCTCCCCAACTATGTGCCACATTCTTTTGAAGAAACCTGCGTTAAATCCATCTGGACCAGGGCTTTGTTGTTCTTCAAACTAAACATAGCATGCTTAATCTCCTCCCTTGTTACATCTTGTGCTAATGCATGCTGTTGCGTTGAAGATAGTTTCAAGTTAATTGCCGATTCCATCTCTTCCTCATTCAGAACCCTAGGCATCTGTTCCACTCTTAACACACGCTGGAAGTACGCAATGACTTCTGATTTAACTGCCTCATGTCCTTCGACAACCTCTCCATCCTCCTTTGTAAGTGAAAGAAGTTTATTTCTATGCTGTCTTCCATTTACTGATTTGTGAAAGTAGCCAGTATTCTGATCCCCCAAGCTAAGCCACTGTATCCTTGACTTCTGTTTGAAAAAACTCTCTTCGGCTTTGACGATAGAAGCGTAGTTACGTACAGCATCCCTTTCTCGCATGCACAAAGTTGGATTCCCATGTGCGGTATGGAGAGCCTGTTGAGCCTTATCCATTTCATCTTTCGCATCTTTGACTCTATCTGAAATGTTGGAGAAGTGAGTCATATTGAAAAGTTTCAATTCCCGTTTTAGTTTTCTTAGCTTGCAACACAGCTGATACATTGGACAACCCCCCGAATTGTGTTCCCATACTTTCCTCACCAAGGGCATGAACTCGTCATGGTCCATCCACATATCAAAGAATCTGAATGGTTTCTTTATATTCTGATAATCACCAGTAACCTTTACCACCACAGGAGAATGGTCTGACATACCCGATGGCAAAAATCTCGCTTCTGAAAAGGGGAAGTTCAGATTCCATTTCTCATTGACAAGCACTCTATCTAGTTTTCGCATAATCAGATTCTCAGGACATTGATTCGACCAAGTATAATGCAGGCCTGAATATCGAAGATCATCCACTTTCGCTTCTTGAATACATGTTTCCAATCTGTCCATATGACCAGCCCACGAAGTAGACCCTCCTAACCTGTCTGATTGGTAGCGGATAGCATTAAAGTCACCCATAAGAATCCATGGGCTGGACTCGCATCCATCACTACGACTCACTATATCAGACCATAATGCCTCACGTAAGGAAGCGTTATTGTCTCCGTATATAATTGAAGCATTGAAACAGATATTGGTAGCTAATATAGTGACAGAAACATGAATAGCCTGGTCTAACATTCCGAGGACATCAACCTTCACCACATCAGCATTCCAACAAACCCAAATACGACCACGACAAGAGAAATCATAATTATACAAGAAGGACCAATTACGCAGAAGAAGTTGAGAAACATTATATTTATTCTCGTCTCTAACCCGAGTTTCAACCAAACCGAAAAGAGTCATCCTCTCTTGATGGATGAGCTGACGCAATGCTGAATGCTTTATGGGATCATTCAAACCTCTTACATTCCAACATCCAATAATCATAAGAAAATAGAGAGGAGTACAAACAGCAACACAAAGATTACCTCGACGTGCCCCCGGGCGAGGAGACAGATTTCTTATTCTTCTTTGAAGAGTTTTTCGAACCCTTTTTCTTTTTCTCTAGAGAGTCTCTAGCCTTAATAGCCAACTGATTAACAGTTTCCCTTTCGGTGGAATTCAGAGTTTGTGGGCTTGTCGGGATTGGTGACGTCCACTCCTTATCAGTTCGTTCCCCATCTGTATCACCTCCCATTGCGTCAATATCTACATTCAGCTCATGACTATTAACGAAAAGAACCTGGTTCACGGTCGCACAATCAGATGTATTGGAGATGGCTAAACTTTGATCTGAAGCAGTACATGTACCCCCCTGCTCCTGCTTCATGTCTCCTTGTGAACTCTTCAAAACAAGAGGAGATGTAGGATTTTCATCTTCATAACAATCAGCATTGCTCACATCTGATGTAGCCTTCTCATTCATATTACAATCAGAAATATTTGTACCAGATGTCGAACAACCATTCTCATTACAGTTACGCACTTTAGATGCCAAAGGACCATTCTCACCACTCACAGAACCCTTATTTCGTTTAGCAACTACCTGCCATTGAAACTGATTCTGCTGTTTATCCGTAGATTTAGAGTTCGCAGCTCCTAGTTTCCTCTTACCCTCTGCCTCCATTGTAAGATTTTCACCGTTATTAGTAGCACATATCGATGTCGTGTGTCCAAAGACATTACAATTATTGCACTTCGATGGTATCCATTCGTAATCAGCTGAAATTGTTATGAATAATCCATTTGGACAGCGAAGGTTGTATTCCTTAACCAGCGTCTTCGTAGCATCAATCTCAACACAAACTCTTGCGTAGCTAAGCCTTTGACGCAACAATGTAGTCTGATCAGCATGAAGAGGAACCCCAATAGCACTCGCTACACAACTCAACCCCTTAATAGTCCAATACTCAAGAGGAACATTATACAGCCTAACACATACCGGAACTTTGACCAAATCACCTTTCAAAAATTGGATGTTCGGTTGCCAACGTTTAAGCACCAAAGGTCTGCTTGCCATGTGCCATGGGGCTCTTTCCAGTACATTAGTGGCATGATCAACAGAATCAAAAGTGAATAGGAAGAAACCATTATCCGAAGATAAAACTTCTGATAGACCGTAGGAGCCCCAAATTCTTTTGGCAATAGAATTAACAACGGGATATGGTAATTTCTGACCCACAAAATGACCAACTAGGGTGGATTTTCAAAGTTCGCAGCCATCCTCAAACACATCAAGTGGAGGAGCTACTGTCACACGACCATCAGTCATAGCAGGGGGAGCAAAATGCAGATTACGAACTAGAGAAATACCAAGGTTCTTGCTACCCTCATTGTTATCAACATCAGAACCCTTCAAAGCATTTAAAAAATTCAATTTTGGGCGAAGGCTTTGCTGGTCTTGTTTCTGAGACCCTACCTTCAACTCATCAACTTTAGAACCCAACATATGATTCATTTCTGAAACAACATTAGAAGCTTGGGAATTCGAGTGTTTCTTCTCTATGCTAGCTTCAGAATCAGCTTGATTAACACTAGTAAACTGAGAAATCCTCATCCCATGGTTGTTCAACATATCTTGTAGCTCTACTCTTAATATATGTCCAGACTTGACTTCATTGTGTTGTTCATTGTTAGAGGTAACCATTGGAACAGAATCCACAGCAGAACATAAGGACATTATGGCAGCATACAAATACTAGAGATACCAAATTCTAAGAAGAGAAACTGAGTCTAAGACGTAACCTAAGCTCAGAAACAACAACAATGTAATCTCAGAAACAACAAGATTCAGATTTGTTCATGAAGGGAGAAGAGAATTACAGAATTACGAGGCCAGTATCTTCGCGATTATTGATTGGAATGATGATCCGTGCGGTCAAGCTGTAGAGTATGTTCTGACGAACAACATACTAAAACATGGTGACGATCCAACGGTGAACAAAGAAGATCAATCTTCGACAAAACCCAATTCACGCTGCTGCAACTAAAAATGCAGAACAGTAGAAATATTATGAGATCAATATCTCCCACCTCGTTGATTGGAATGAAGATCCATTCGGTCAATGTTTCTAGAAGGCTGGAATGAACATCATAGTAAGAAATGAGGATGATACAACGGTGGACGGAGTAGATCTAGCTCCGACAGTTTGATCTCTAATCTCTCTCTCTCCAGATTCGGACTTCACTTGTCATACTACTAACATCAACATATTCTTGTAAAAGAGCAATCAATTTCCCTCTTTCGTCAACAGAGACCAACTTCCCTATCTTCAACTCTCTTTTATTATCCTCGGTGCCCACATTTATCAATTCTAATTCTTCTTTTGCAGGCTTCCATGTGTGGTCAGATTGTTCGACTAACCTTGCAAACTCATGGATATCCTCTTCGCCAAACTCTTCCTCATCCATGCCAATTATATTTTCATCAAAGTTAAGCCAATTATCCACATTGCAATGAGTTTGTGAGGTGTATGACAATCCGCTTTCAGATTTCCTGAAAGCGGAAAGTGTTTCAGTTATGAGTATATAGTTCTGGGAAATTAAATAAATGAACAGAGAAAAAAAAAAAAACACAATTGAAAGAAAATATGCATGATCTCATTGAAATTTAAAGGATAGAAGAGCTTAACCACAAAACCTTATTGCCAATCTCTTAAGCCATGATGATTTGGCAAGGCACAATTATTCAAACAATACAAATAACCAAAACAATAAACAAGTAAACAAACATTACTTTTTGAAAACAATTGGAACTTCATGAATTTCCCAATTTGCTAAATCTTCTCCCTCGGCCAGTTTCCTCACGAATTCTGATGAGCCATCTTCCAAAACACTAATAGTCAGCTGGGGCAACTGTTCATGAGTACTGTCTTCTTCCTTTAACTCTTGTTCACTGACTTTTTCAAGATAATTGATAGTAACACCATTGAATTCCTTTCTTAGTCCTCCCTCATAATCTTTAATTCTTATCACATAGGCGGGTCTTGGGAAAGTTACATGGATTGGTGGGATCTCCATTTGATCTACATCTGGTTCTCTCCTTTCAATTCGGGTCATTCTCTTTTCTCTTCTAATTTCAGCTGCTCTTTTGAAATCTGCTTTCCCAGGCTTAAACCCTAAGCCAAACTTTTGATCCGCACACTTCATTTTTATCACATTAACCCTCTCAAGCATTCCAATAGTGTGGTCATATTGAAATGGAAGCCCATGCTTTAAGAAATATTTAGCAGCCATTTTTGATGCTTCGGAAATTTCTGGCTTTCTTCGTATCGTATTTTCCGGTACCCATTCAGCATTTACAACTTCAAATGCATGCAGATTTCCATCCTTACTTTCTTCAGTTTTTATGTAAGGGATCGACACATTTTTCATTATTGATAAAGTTTCCTCAACCCTCACAATCACCAAATTTCCATAGATGATAAACTTGACCCGTTGATGTAAAGAAGATGCGACAACTCGGGCTGTATGGATCCAAGGTCTCCCAAGTAACATGCTATATGATGGATGAATGTCCATTACTTGTAATGTGACTTGAAATGGTTGTGGGCTAATGATTAGTTCAACATCAATACTCCCAATGATTGGTCGAGGTGACCCATCATATGCCCTAGCAGTCATGGTACTTGGCTTCATGTGAGAGGCATCAACTGACATTTTATCAAGTACATGTCTTGACAATACATTGAGAGCAGAACCATTATCTATAAGCACCTTAGCAACCACACAATCCTTGCATTTTACCGTGATGTGCAACGGTTTATTATGACCGGTCCCTTTAGGATCCAGCTCATCATCGATAAAGTAAAGGTAGTTGGTGGCTTGAATCCTGCTCACCAAATGTTCTATGGAGTCTTGTGTGATATCCTGAGGAACATATGCTTCATGAAGAACCTTCTGAAACGCGTTCTTATGCAATTCTGAACTCAACATTAATGACAACAAAGAAATCCTAGCAGGTGTTTTCTTTAGTTGATTAACCACACTATATTCATTATGCTTCATCAATTTCAGAAATTCATTAGCCTCTTCATCACTTACTAGCTTATTAACCTCATCGGTCTTTGTCAATTCCATCATATCCTTTCCTTTGGCTTTTTTATGGTTTTCCAACTCTTCAGGAGTAAAACATCTCCCACTCCGAGTGAGTCCTCTTATTTCAGCATGGAAAACAGGGCAGAATTTGTGTTGTGAAAGGAATAACCATAATTATAGGGTTGGACATTAAAACTCTCGCTAACAGTATTCATAGGCTTGGTTAGGATCATTTTTGGTGGACCCTTTTTAGTTGGTATATATCTACAAACTTCCACTTTTTTGTTACAACCAGTCATTGTTCCTACCAACTCATCTTCTTTGGGTTCATTAATCTTAATACTCCCAACGTCTACCTCCAAATGAAACTCCTCACACGAGTCGATATCATGCCCAAGCTGCTGATGATATTTACCATATTCATTCTCATTCCTTACAGCTTGTAGTTTGACTGGTGTCTTTAAATAGTCTGTTTGCCTCAACATCCCATTCAATCTATCCATAGTCACCCTTAAAGTTGATGTACTTCCCCTTCCTATCTCCAAATTATTAACTCCCCCACTTCCAGAAGCATGATTTGGTAGAGGGTTAGAATTCATATTTGGAGACTCATCAAAAGAAATCCAACCAACTTTGATGAGCTGAAGGATTTTTCTTTTCAATGCAATACAACCATCAATATTATGACTGACAGCACCAGCATGGTATTCACATTTTTTATCGGGTTTATACCAAAAAGGAAATGGTGGTTGTAAAGGTTCTAATGGAATAAGTGCTACCTGACCAATACTAAGCAATCTTTGGTGCATTTCAGTAAAAGACATGGGTAATGGTGGAAGTTGCACCTGATCTGTTGGAAAATTTCTTCTTGGGCGGTAGGCATTATTGGTTTGGTTGTTTATTGGGTTGTTTTGGGTGTTTGTAGGTGAAGAGAATTTTATATTGGATATAGAGGTAATTATCTTGGTAGGTTTTCTTCCCTGTACTTTCCCTTTCAACATTGTGTACTTCCATTTCTTTCCTCTTTCCAATAAAACCTCTTTTTTCAGTAGGATCCATGAGAACCTGTCCGAACAGTTGTTCGATTCTTTCAGCTATGACAACCAAATCGGAGAAATTTTGTGCTGCACTACCTACCAAGTATTCAAAGTACGGGGCTTTGAAAGTGTTGGAAAATAAGCCAGTCATCTCCCTTTCCGACAATGAAGGACTTGCGCGGCTAATTCACGCCACCTTTGGGCATATTCTCTTACAAACTCCTTATTGCCTTTTTCCATGGCTTGCAGACTTGATCTATCTGGGGCAATATTCATGTTGAACTTATATTGTCTAACAAAAGCATCAACCAAGTCCTTCCATCCTTTAATCTTGGTATTATCCAAACACATATACCAAGCAAGAGCAGCATCACTTAAACTATCCTGAAAGAAATGGATTAATAATCTCTCATCATGGACTACTTCAACCATCTTATTATAATATGCTTTAAGATGGGTGATCGGGCACTGAGTTCCAGTATATTTAACAAATTCTGGAACTCTGAATTTTCTAGGAATAACCACGTTAGGCACTAAACGCATTTCAGCGGCCTTCACGGGATCATACAAACTATTCCCTTATATTGCCTTCATTCTTTCTTCTACGGCAGCTAGTTTCTCATGACCATTTTCCTCCATTATCTTGTTCCTTTGAGGTTCTTCTTCTGTCAACACAATATAGGGGATCCTCATTGGATGTGTTGATTGAGTAGGTGCGAAAGGAGTAGCATAGTGAGGTTCGAATGGAGGAATGAAGGAAGGCAGAGGCTGAGGTGTACATGTTTGTTGAGAAGATGTTCCTTCCCCAACTCTAAGCCTCAAAGCTTACTCGAGCAAGCTAGTGAGCCTTGCCACATCCTCTTTCAGGCTTTCCAACTCTCTTTGGTGTTGCATTTCTAATTGAGTTCTCTCTTCATTTTTCATTTTCTTTTGTGAACGAGTATTATGGATTCATTTTAGTTGGGGACCTATATTTCACCTATTATATGCAGAATATGACAATCTATAAGCAAATGTATGAGATGCATGAATGTGAATGCAATATATTGGATATAGATTCACGCTTTGTTGGTGTCATATGGCCGTTATTCATTGGATATGTAGGTTGAGCTTGAACTTGATATCATTATTGTAATGCCGAGGAGAGATCTGCTCAGCTTTTTGACATTTGGGCTTTCTGCCATATACACATGTTTTTTTTTTTTTCAAAATGTGGGTCTAACCCTTTCATTACTTATTTAAAAGCTTACAATGAAAAATTAATCTAATCAATTACAGGAGAAAAAACACTGTCTTTAGTAGCTATTGCTCTTAAAAAAAGATCGATGTTATCCATGCTTCTTCGATATTTCATTATGTCTTCTCCTACTTGGCGGCTTCCACTCGTAATAAATGGGCTTCTGCAACTGCTCTATCAATTTGATCTTGTAGTTCTCTTATCCTCTTAGTATGAATCAAGTTGTTTCTAGACAAAAGGTTATTAGCATTGTCCAATGTTTGATTATGTTGTTTTATCATTTTCTGGTTTTCCATAAGCTGTGCGATCTTCAATTTTTCCTTTTCCAGCTTAGATCTCAATGCTTCTGCTTCAATCTTATGATCATTCAACTCTACTCTTTGCTCTTCGTGTATTTTAGTCACATGTTTAGTGTTGACTATTTCAATCTCCGCTCTCCCCAATTGATCTCAATGCTTCTGCCCAACGCACTTTTAATGCAGCTTGCGTCTTGATAACTGACTCTTCCCAATGCTTAGCTTTTGCCATATAATATGCCATGTCCTTATTAATTGTTTTCAATTCATCATTTGCCTTTATCCAGTCTTGACCCACAGAGTCCCTTTCTTCTTCAACTATTTTTCTTACAGCTCTTTCTTTGGCTAACTGCTGCTCCAAGGACACTCTCTACTCCTCCTTTGCTTTAAGCTCGACTTGCAATAATTTTACTTGTTCCCTTAATTCCTCTTCACTATTCATTCTTTTCCTTCGAGTGCCCACAGATTCAGAAACTTCTGCCATATAAGAGACTCCTCCATTACGCCATTCGGGATACCCTTCACTAACTGTAGGATTCCTTACACCTATCTCCTTTTTAACTATCACCAAGGAACCCCAATCATGCTTAATGCTCTCCCAACATTTCATTATATGCGCCTTTGTAGACTCCAGTGAATTGAGCTAAACCAACTGTTCTTTGAATGCTTTGTATGCCCCCAAATTATCTTGCAACAAAAGCACGTGCATAACTAATATACCCAGTCACCCCAATCAAAGGTACCCAAGGCTTTTTCCCACAGCCCATTAGGTATGCTACATTTTTCATCCATGGAGCTCTCCAATTAAAATTGCTTTGCGGAATTCCTTGCAATTTTACCCTCCAATCATCTTCAGAAAAGTTTTCCCATTCACTTAATACAAATAACTCGAGTGGCTTTTGGTCAAACCATCAAAAATTTCAGAATACTGGTGTCTTGGATTCTATATGGCTTACCATCCAAATGAATAACAATGGAACACAAGATCTCATAGAACCTGGAACAATTAAACCACTTATGAAATTCTTCGCGTTTCTTTTATCATTAGGCAGGTTGCCCAAAACAATTTGATCCATTTAAAAAAAAAACAAAAAAAAATGGGTCGTCTTCCAAATATCTTGTTCTCTCTATAAAAGTCATAAGTTAATCTACTATTTTCGAAGTTTTCAAGACTCTAAAAAAATTTTTTTATATCTAATTTTCTTTATAAATTTACTACACAAAACTAAAAGAAAATGAAATTTTCTGATATCATTGCATAGTAAATATTATAAAGAGGGGGCAACTGTCATAACCCAATTTGAAACTTATTTTTTATTATTATTTTATTTTAAAAAATGATGAAAAACAAGTAAAAATAAAATAAATGAAGAGTGAATTAAAATTTGGATTAAGGGTAACATGATTGGAAGTTTAAGGATTTAATTAAACTCGTCATAGTTTAATTAATTATATCATGGGCTTAATTAGAGAATTAATAAATTTGCGTACTTAATTAAACTTTGATTTAATAAATTAAGTAATTCAGGGATTTAATTGAAATTAATCCAAAGGAAAAAATTAAAATTTATTGATTAAGGGACCCAATCGATAAATTTCAAAACATTAGGGACCAAGGTGAAAAATAGCCTCAAGGATGCAAACGGTGTCGTTGGAAGCTTTGTTCTTCATCCCTTCCGTTTCGCATGTAGAAACTGATTCAACAGGAAATCTGCAACAAATCGTGGACCACGATCTCGTTCATGGGGTAATGGACGATCCCGTTCATGGGGTAATGGTTGTTGAGGCTCTCTGGCCTTTTAAATGGGCAGTGAGTAGCAGGGAGAAAATAAAGGGAAAAAGGAAGCCTAAAAATAGAGCAATCAACCCAGAGAAAAACAGAGCAAAAACAGGGGGCAGAACAAAAAAAAAACACAAAGAAAGACTAAAAAAAAAAGGAAGGCAGAACCAGCAAAAGGAGGAAGAAAATAGAGAAAAAGCAGGGGAATCGGGGGAGGAAACTAGAGCAAAACAGAAAAAAATCAACCCAAAAACGGAGCAATTCACCACAAAAAAACGCATACAGAACCCAGAAAAAACCCAGAACCAGAGGCAGCAACAAAAAGACAAGAAAACGGAAAGATAACAAAAAAGAAGAAGGACCCAGAACCAAAACCATCGTGGAGAACCGACATCATCATCATCTTCGTTCCTTCATTTCTAAAGAAAATAGAAGCAGAGAGGAGACGAACGAATAGGAGGAGGAAGGACACAAACCAAAAAAATAAAAAAGGAAGAGAACATCATGCCACCATGCCTTCCTCGGCGTCTTCGTTCCTACACGTCCAGGTAAGCTTCTCGCTCCCTTTCATTTTAGTTCCATAAGCACAATGAGAAGTTAATTTTAATTACCTTCCCACTGTGCACGACATGCGTGAATAATTCACGCATGCGTGCCTCAGCCAGCCAGGTCACTGGCTCGGGCAGTGACCAGGCCGGGCTGGCCCAGTTTATTTGGGTTCGGCCCAGCCTAAAATATATAAACATTAAAAAAATTAGAAAACAAAAAAAATTAAAAAGATAGAAAAAAATAAAAAAATAAAAAAATATGTATGCACAAATAAAAAATAATGTAAATTTATTGGTTTATTCACTTACGCTAGAGTCAGGAATAAAAATACCAGTTTAAATTTATATTATTTTTATTTGTTTTATTTTACTTAGCTAGAAAAAATATATGCATGCGTAAAAAATAAATTTATTTTTATATATTTGTTCACTGACGCCAAAGTCGGGAATAAAAATACTGATTTAAATTTATTTTATTTTTTATGTGATGCGTAAAAATAAATTTATTTGATTTGTTTATTCACTAACGCCAGAGTCAGGAATAAAAAAACTAACTGATTTAAATTTTTTTTTTTATAGCTACGTGATATTTACCAACGCCAGAGTTGGAAATATCTGTAGTTAAATATTCACTGACACCAGAGTCAGGAATATTATATGCAAAACCACCGTAGCATAAACCAACAAAACATTAGCAATTATTGACAAAGTTAGCAATGCAGCCTGCCTTAGACAGGATGCTAAAAGGGGTGATAATATCTTCCATGTTGTGTAATCAGTCTCGAACCATAGAATCTCTGTTGACCAGTTAGGGTTCCTAGTAACCATAATACTAGGTGACAACTCCTTAAACAAAGAATATCCTCATTAAAGAACAGGATGCCTGAAATTCATTTCTTTTCAAAGATTGAATTTAAATTTTTAAGGCCGCCGCGATGTCCGGGTGCGACAATAATAATAATAGTAATAATAATAAAGAAGAAGAAGAAGAAGTTGATGAGAACTTCGAGATGAAAGATTAACATAAGGATTAAAAAATAATAACAACAAATGTCAAGGTTAGAGGATCCACTAATGGCATGTCAAACAAGTATAGTATAAACTCGTATTATTCAATTGGAAACCACACACAAAGGAGGTTCCAATCACATTATAAATTGTTAACATGATTATATAGTTATCTTATTCTATTAATGTTAATACTTGTAATCTCGTCAGGCATTCATGATTATAACTTATGTTAACTGTTGCGATGTCGTGGTCGCACAAATTAATTACCCTAGCTTAAAACACAACACACAAGATAGTATAGAGCAAGCAAGGGGTCGATCCCACAAGGAAGATTTAGTTCAGATTTTTATGCTATACGTTATGCAATGGGGGGGGTTTTGATTTGTGATGATCTAAACTATGAAAGAAATTAAACTAGCAAACAAAATCAATTGAAATCGAAATTTATCAAGAAAACAAACCTTGGTTGCAAGCACACATCCACCAATGGAAATTAGAACCGATCCTTGAAACAAAACTACAATTTATATTCTGAATTTTTATCTTTTCTTAATGTTGGTTAATTAACGGATCTGCCGTATAATTAACCCTAACCAACAAATAATCACAATGTCCGCATTAATGATTTAGTTCAATGGCAGCCCTAAGAACTAGATATTTTAGTGTTTTTCCTAAGTTTAATAATGTAGTTCCACCACAATTATCAAGCTTAGTTGCTTCACAAGTTCATACATCACAACTCCGGTTTTGATATCAAACTTAGCAATAAATTGTTCACAATAATAACTTAGAGTTCCGCTCTAGCAATTATCAACAACAATCATAGAAAATATGCATAGGAAAACAACCATACTTATTCATAATATAAACTGAAAATAAAAGGAAGAATAAATCTCACGGTTCTTGAAATCCGAAGGTTTGTTGTGTTCTTGCAACCAAGAAAAGAGCTTAGCCTTGCATAACCATTGAACAACTACTCTTAAAGAATGAAGAGAGCATGATTTTTTGGGTTTGTAGAGGAGAGAATTTGTGTTTCTTCACTTCTGGCTGCTGCCCCCCTTCTCTGCTCTCTCTCTTTCTTTTTATATGCTAAGAAACCCTAGTTCCTAATTTACAAAGTAGTCCTCCCTTAAGTTGACAATTGACATTTAAGTACTTCTATAACTATTTTCCCTAAAAAAGAGAAATAGCCTTGCATGAAATCTTCAAACTCTGACTTAGAGGAGCTAAATTGCTGATATAAAAACTTGGATGACGGTTTAGAAGCTTCGAACGTAATTTGGACTCATTTCTTCACGAAACCTGATTGCTGGCAAAATTCATTTGTCATCTTTGAAAAATTATATCTCCCTCATATGACATATTTTTTGGATGAAATTTGGAGCGTTTATAGTCCTTTGAGTCAGGAATCCAACAAAATTGAGTTTGCATAAATTGGACTTCTATAGCTCCAGATATTGAATTTTGAATAGACAAAGGTCAACAGTGGCAGAATGCGAGATTTGACTTTGAAGGATGTGATTTCCATGATCTTCCTCTTTTTTTTTTCTTGCATTGCATTTCCAGAAAGGTATGGATGTTAGCTTTTTATTTCCACTAGAATCACTTCATTTCGATCTCTAGAACTCACGCTTGCACAAAACATTGACTGAACATCAAATCTGCCAATTATCTCCAATTTACTCCTTTTTGCATTTTTCATCCAAAAGTGCCTTCAAATCATAAAACAAAGAATATCAAGGCATTTTACATATAAAACATGGACAAAACATTAGGTAAATATGGGTGAAACTATCGAATAATATGGTTACATCAAATACCCCCACACTTAGCTCTTTCTCGTCCTCGAGAAAGGATAAATAAAATTAAATTGAATTGAAAATAACCATGATCAATCTCTTAATCTCCCATCAATATCTAAGAGTACAAGCATTATAAATAAGAATATAATAAAAAAGGATAAAATAAATAAATTTTTATGAATTTGTTTACATGCAAACTTCAAAATTCAATCAATCGTCGGGATTTAAATGAAATCTATGCCATGCCAAAGTGATAGGTCCTCTCATTGATATACACTCCAACACTCATGTGTTTAGGGTTTATGTGTTTAAATCTCTCAAATTCAATCAAAGAGTATGTTCTACCATAAGCTTGCTTTTCAATCTCATCTGCATTACTAACATATTACAAACAATGCATGAATCAAAAGGTCTTATTTTCCGGTTGTAATGGGGCTAAGGTTAAGGTGAGGTAAAAGAGAGTAAAAGAAAAGGTTCAAATCAAAGAAAGTAGAGCATTCTGAAAAATGATATTTCAAACAAGATATTCCATCAAAGCTCATAAATTTTTCATCTTTAATCACCAATGCTTAACTCCTTTTGATTGTAAGCTCTTTTAACATAAAATCTTAAGAACATAAAGGAACATTTTTTTTTCTTCTTTTCTTTTTTCTTTTTTTTTTGTAATTTTGCCCATCTTTTCATCAAGCATCACTTCTTCTATCATTTCATATAATTTCCAACCATAATTCCATGAAGTATCACAAGTACATGCTCTACTAATCCTTGGCCAGGGGAAAAGGAAAATATATATAAAGTTAAGGCTTATACATGGATAAAGCAAAGAAAAGATAAATATATACAACATTATGCTTTAGGTTGGCTTTTTTTTTGGTTCAAGTGCTTTAAAATTCCTATTGCCTTTATCATCTTCATGTATATTTGTAATGTAATATAATCTCAATAAGATATGAAGCAAGTTCTAGAGATACATATCATTGAAAGAATGCACCTCAAAGAATACAATGTTGAAGGCTCAAAAACTTGCAGTGGTATAAACTATAAAATCAACACGGCATATTCTCAAAGTCAATCCCTAAACCAATTAAACCTTAAAATTTGCATGCATACTCTTTCATTTGATTTATATCTTCATCTATCTCAATTAATTCTTATACATAATACTCATATTCTCAAAAACCAATGGGAGTTAAAAAGATCAAACACAAATTTTTTTTTTTTTAAGAACAACAAAGAAAACTAAAATAAGAAAATAAAAATTCTCCCAATACCCCCACACTTAAAACACAACATTGTCCTTAATGTTGAAATAAAAGCAAAGGAACATAAGAGAATGATAGAAAATAAATTAAAATGCAAAAAAAATAAAAGATAAGGAAAAAGAGAGCAAATCTGATTTTTCTTTTTGTGTGCTGGGTTGCCTCCCAGTAAGCGCTGGCTTGACATGTGGCATGCTCATTCTTCATAGATTGGTTCAGCTAACTCTACAGAAGCGGTGAGTTCTGCCGTCCAACCTTCATAGAAAGGTTTCAAACGATGTCCATTGACCTTGAGTACTTTGCTGGTTTCTAAACTTGTAATTTCAACTGCACCATAAGGAAAAATATTAGAAACAATAAAGGGTCCAATCCAACGAGAGCGCAATTTTCCAGGAAAAAGTTTTAAACGCGAATGATAAAGAAGGACTTTGTCTCCAACATGAAATTCCTTTCTTGTAAGCATTCGGTCATGAAGATTCTTAGTCTTTTCTTTGTAAATTCTTGCATTCTCGTAAGCATCATTTCGAATTTCTTCCAACTCTTGCAGTTGCAATTTTCTTACAATCCCAGCAGCATCATAATCCATGTTGCATTGTTTAATGACCCAAAAAGCTTTGTGTTCAAGCTCCACCGGTAGATGACATGCTTTCCCATAAATCATTCTATAAGGTGACATTCCTATAGGTGATTTATAAGCAGTCCTATAAGCCCAAAGTGCATCTCCAAGGCGTAGACTCCAATCTCGTCGGTTAGGTTGCACTGTTTTCTCCAAAATGGACTTGATTTCTCGATTTGAAATTTCAGCTTGGCCATTCGTTTGCGGATGATATGCTGTGGATGTTCGATGAGTCACATGATATTTGCGTAGCAATGCTTCCATGGAACGATTGCAGAAATGAGTGCCACGATCACTGATGATAGCTTTAGGGATGCCAAACCTATCAAATATGTGAGTCCTGACAAAATCTAAAACAACCTTAGCATCGTTAGTTAGTGTGGCTTTCGCCTCAATCCATTTGGACACATAATCAACAGTAAGAAGAATATAAAGATTTCCAAAAGAAGAAGGAAATGGACCCATAAAGTCAATACCCCAAACATCAAAAATTTCACTTACAAGAATATTTGTTAAAGGCATTTGATTTTTATGAGTGATATTACCTGTTCTTTGGCATTTTTCACATGATTTGCAGAAGTGATATGCATCTTTAAAAATAGAAGGCCAATAGAAACCACTTTCAAGTACCTTGTGGGCTGTTCTTTTTGCTCCAAAATGCCCACCACAAGAATGAGAATGACAAAAAGTGAGAATGGAATGAAATTCATCCTGTGGTACACATCTCCTTACTACTTGATCCACACAAAATTTCCACAAGTAAGGAGTATCCCAAAAATAATATTTCGCATCAGCTCGTAACTTGTCTTTTTGGGATGTAGACAAACCTGGAGGGAATTCTTTGGTGACTAAATAGTTCACCAAATCAGCATACCATGGTCTTGTAGAGGAGTGCAACATATACAACTGTTCATCAGGAAATATTTCTCTTATTGTTTCAGTTGGAATATCATCGATCCTCAGTCGACTCAAGTGATCAGCCACATGGTTTTCGGCACCTTTTTTGTCTTTGATCTCAAGATCGAATTCTTGTAAAAGCAAGATCCACCTAATCAATCTTGGTTTAGACTCCTTCTTCTTCAAAAGATACCTGAGAGCTGCATGGTCAGTAAAAACAATGACTTTTGTACCAAGTAGATATGACCTGAATTTTTCAAGAGCAAACACCACTGCAAAAAGTTCCTTTTCAGTTGTATGGTAATTGCATTGTGCTCCATCCAACATGCGAGAAGCGTAGGCGATAACATGCAAATTCTTCCCAATTCTTTGCCCAAGCACAACTCCTACTGTATAGTCACTCGCATCACACATTATCTCAAAAGGTTTATCCCAATTTGGTGGTTGGATGATAGGGGCAGATGTGACACATCTCTTAAGCTTATCATGGGCATCTTTACAGGCTTGATCAAACACAAAATCCATTTCTTTGGCTAATAGTCTGCACAAAGGTGCTGTAATCTTCGAGAAAGCTTTAATAAAGCGTCGATAGAAACTTGCATGACCTAGAAAAGAACGAACTTCCCTCACGCATGAGGGGTAAGGCAATGATGAAATAACATCTATCTTAGCTTTATCAACTTGTAATCCACGTGAAGACACAACATGCCCAAGAACTATTCCTTGTTCTACCATAAAATAACACTTTTCATAGTTCAAGACAAGGTTTGTTTCAATGCACCTTTTTAGGATCAAAGATAAATTTTCTAGACATTTATCAAAAGAATCACCATACACCGTGAAATCATCCATAAAAACCTCGATTATTCTTTCAACATAGTCAGAAAAAATACTCATCATGCATCTTTGAAAAGTTGCAGGAGCATTACAAAGACCAAAAAGCATTCTCCTATATGCATATGTACCAAATGGACAAGTAAATGTAGTTTTTTCTTGATCCTCAGGATTAATAACAATCTGATTGTATCCACTATATCCATCAAGAAAGCAATAAAAAGACTTACCTGCTAGGCGTTTAAGCATTTGATCTATGAATGGTAATGGGAAATGATCTTTGTGTGTAGAAAGATTGAGCTTTCTGTAATCAACACATTCTCCATCCACTCGAGATGCGAGTAGGAATGAGCTCATCATTTTTGTTTTTCACCAATGTGATTCCAGTCTTTTTAGGCACCACATGGATTGGCGTCACCCATTTACTGTCAGTGATGGGGTAAATGACTCCTGCATCTAACAGTTTTAAAATTTCAGCTTTCACTACCTCCATCATAGGTGGGTTCAACCTCCTTTGCAGTTCCCTTGTTGGTTTTGTGTTGTCCTCCAATAGTATGTGATGCATACACATTGAGGGACTAATGCCCTTGATGTCAGCTAAAGTCCATCCAATGGCAGTTTTGTGATCACACAACAACTTCACAAGTTTTTCCTCTTGTATACTTGTCAAACCTTTTGCTATGATAACAGGAAGTGTATTATTGTCGCCAATGAATACATACTTCAAATTATCGGGCAAAGGTTTTAATTCTAACTCGGGGGCCTGTAAAATAGATGGCAAAAGCTTTTTATGTGAGAGTAATAAATCAATAAAGACATTACCATGGGGAACGGTTTGTAAAGCTTGTAAGGCTAATACTGATTCGTGTATGTTTTGGGGAACACATATGTGCCTCTCCATCTCTTCTATCTTGGTGAAATCATAGCCATAGCTCAAAGCTATGCTTAATCCATCTTCGCAATCAAAATCACAAACTTGCTGCACACACTTATCAATCTGGTCATAGCATGTGATAGAATAAACATTGCTATAAGGATATTTCATTGCATCATGAAAATTGAATTCAATTTTTTCATCTCCTACCTCCATAGACAAGGTATCCTTACCACAATCAATCTTTGTGTTGGCAGTTTTCAAGAATGGTCTTCCAAATAATATAGGAGTGCTGGTTGATGAATCACAAGAATCATGTTCCATATCAAGAATATAAAAGTCACATGGAATAACCAAAGTATCAATCTTGACTAGGACATCCTCTATCACACCAAGTGGGTAAACCAAACTACGATCCGCAAGTTGTATTACAATGCTAGTTTTATGCAAAGGCTCAAGACTAAGAGAATCATAAACATGTTTGGGCATAACACTAATGGATGCACCTAAATCATACAAGGCCCTCTTGAAACTAGCATTACCAATAACACATGGGATAGTAAACGCACCTGGGTCCTTTTGCTTCAAAGGCATATTCTTTTGAACAACAGCAGACACAACTTCACCCATATTTACCATTTCATGACCTTTCAATTTGAAAGCTCTCTTGGTAGTACACAACTCCTTCAAAAATTTAGCATACTTGAGAATTTGCTTGATAGCATCAAGTAAAGGAATGTTGAGTTCTACTTTTTTGAAAACCTCTAAAATCTCTTTTTCTTTGTCCTAGAAGAACTCACAGGAAAGGGTGGAATTGCTTTAAAACTGGAATTCATTGAGTGAGGAGTTACCTTTGGAGTGTTGGTCGATGTTTTAGTTTGTGATGGAGGATGATGTTTCTTCTTTGTACTCAATTCAGTTTCTATCTCTTCTTCTTCCTCCATCTCAATTTGTTTTGACCTTTTCTCTTCAAGTTCTTTCCCACTTCTCAGCATGATCGCACTAACATTCTCTTTTGGATTCAATGCTTGGGAGGGCAATTTTCCGTTCATTTGTGCCTCCAATTTCCCTACACTTGAAGCTACTTGCCCCATTTGCTTCTCCAAGTTGTGAATACTTGACCTTGTTTCCTGTTGAAAAGACATGACATTTTGTTGCAAGGTTTGTATTAGAAGCTAAAGTTTTCATCATCTCACGAAGATCATCATTGGATGACGACCCCGTAACATTGAAGTTTGTGAATGGAGGGGGTTGTCTTGCTTGATAATTCTGTTGGGGCTGAAATCCATGGGGATGGAATTGTCGGCCTTGATTGCCTTGTTGGGATGGGTTGCCATAGCGTAAGTTGGGATGATCTCTCCATCCGGGATTGTACGTGTTGGAAAAAGGATCATATTTACGCTGGGGCTGTCCGTTGAATGCTCCATCAATTGCATGAGCTTGTTCAATGTAATATTCTTGCATTGTTGGGCACATATCCGAAGCATGTCCTTGTAAGGAGCATATGCTACAAACTTTCACCTGCTGCATATTTCCACAAGCCAAAGAACGCACAAGAGAAGTAAGATCATTAACTTTATTTTCAAGGTTAGAAATACTTACCTCATTTACTCGTTTGTTGGAGAAGTCTCCACGAGTGCCAAACTGTTTTGAGTTAGCTGCCATGTTTGAGATCAATTGGCGTGCAGCCTCAGGTGTCTTATCCACCAATGCGCCTCCATTTGCAGCATCAATGATACTACGGTCAGTAGGCATCAATCCTTCATAAAAATATTGAATGTGCAGTTGATCGGGTATTTGATGATGAGAGCATTGAATGCATAGTTGCTCAAATCTTTCCCAATACTCGGAGAGTGTCTCTCCATGAGATTGCCGAATCCCACATATTTCTTTCCTTATGTTGGCAACTCGAGATGCTGGGAAATACTTCTCAAGGAAAATCTTTTTCATGGCATTTCAAGTTCCAATAGATCCTGAGAGAATAGAGAAAAGCCATGCCTTTGCTGGCCCTTTTAAAGAGAAAGGGAAAGCTTTCAACTTAACTTGTTCTTCATCAACTCCATTCGGTTTCATGCCAACACAAACCATATGGAACTCCTTGAGATGAGTATGAGGATCTTCTCCTGCAAGACCATTAAATGTTGGTAACAAATGTATAAAACCAGATTTGAGCTCAAAGTTTACATTATTGTCAATGTTTATGCATAGTGGCTGATTTTCCACGTTAGGAGCAGCAAGCTCCTTGAGTGTTTGTTGTCGTGCAATAACCATGGTGTTGAGGCGAGCTTCCTTGCGTAACCTGCATAAAGTTTTTTCTATTTCGAGATCCAACTGCACTTGAATTTGATTAGTAGAACGGGTTACTGGCATAAATCATCAAGAAAACTCAAAAGAAACCAATCACACAAGAGACCGAAAACAATGCAAATTGTAGGAAAATCCTACGCTAGAAAACTAAAACTACCTAAAACCCTTAGAAAACAGTGGAATTTGGCCTGAATAGGGTGGGGCTAGTAGTATACTACCAGTTTTCTTCAGAACGTCGTTTTCCTTCAGGAAAAGAAAATTTGAAACCTAATTCCACAAACAATTCTGTTTTGAATAGAACCGCCACCGCAAATAAACAGTACCACCGCAAGAAAAAATTCTGTTTCTCTTTTTTTTTTCAGAAATATAAATAAAAAATCACAGCAACTAAAAATAACAGTACAAGCACAAGAATCAACTAAAATTACTTCCCCGGCAACGGCGCCAAAATTTGTTGCGATGTCGTGGTCAAACAAATTAATTACCCTAGCTTAAAACACAACACACAAGATAGTATAGAGCAAGCAAGGGGTCGATCCCATAAGGAAGATTTAGTTCAGATTTTTATGCTATACGTTATGCAATGGGGGGGTTTTGATTTGTGATGATCTAAACTATGGAAGAAATTAAACTAGCAAACAAAATCAATTGAAATCGAAATTTATCAAGAAAACAAACCTTGGTTGCAAGCACACATCCACCAATGGAAATTAGAACCGATCCTTGAAACAAAACTACAATTTATATTCTGAATTTTTATCTTTTCTTAATGTTGGTTAATTAACGGATCTGCCGTATAATTAACCCTAACCAACAAATAATCACAATGTCCGCATTAATGATTTAGTTCAATGGCAGCCCTAAGAACTAGATATTTTAGTGTTTTCCCTAAGTTTAATAATGTAGTTCCGCCACAATTATCAAGCTTAGTTGCTTCACAAGTTCATACATCACAACTCCGGTTTTGATATCAAACTTAGCAATAAATTGTTCACAATAATAACTTAGAGTTCCGCTCTAGCAATTATCAACAACAATCATAGAAAATATGCATAGGAAAACAACCATACTTATTCATAATATAAACTGAAAATAAAAGGAAGAATAAATCTCACGGTTCTTGAAATCCGAAGGTTTGTTGTGTCCTTGCAACCAAGAAAAGAGCTTAACCTTGCATAACCATTGAACAACTACTCTTAAAGAATGAAGAGAGCATGATTTTTTGGGTTTGTAGAGGAGAGAATTTGTGTTTCTTCACTTCTGGCTGCTGCCCCCCTTCTCTCCTCTCTCTCTTTCTTTTTATATGCTAAGAAACCCTAGTTCCTAATTTACAAAGTAGTCCTCCCTTAAGTTGACAATTGACATTTAAGTACTTCTATAACTATTTTCCCTAAAAAAGAGAAATAGCCTTGCATGAAATCTTCAAACTCTGACTTAGAGGAGCTGAATTGCTGATATAAAAACTTGGATGACGGTTTAGAAGCTTCGAACGTAATTTGGACTCATTTCTTCACGAAACCTGATTGCTGGCAGAATTCATTTGTCATCTTTGAAAAATCATATCTCCCTCATATGACATATTTTTTGGATGAAATTTGGAGCGTTTATAGTCCTTTGAGTCAGGAATCCAACAAAATTGAGTTTGCATAAATTGGACTTCTATAGCTCCAGATATTGAATTTTGAATAGACAAAGGTCAACAGTGGCAGAATGCGAGATTTGACTTTGAAGGATGTGATTTCCATGATCTTCCTGTTTTTATTTTTCTTGCATTGCATTTCCAGAAAGGTATGGATGTTAGCTTTTTATTGCCACTAGAATCACTTCATTTCGATCTCTAGAACTCACGCTCTGCGCAAAACATTGACTGAACGTCAAATCTGCCAATTATCTCCAATTTACTCCTTTTTGCATTTTTCATCCAAAAGTGCCTTCAAAACATAAAACAAAGAATATCAAGGCATTTTACATATAAAACATGGACAAAACATTAGGTAAATATGGGTGAAACTATCGAATAATATGGTTACATCATTAACAACAAATCAAGTTTCTTTCATAGCTCAGGTGTTTGTTATACGATACAATATGGGCTATGAAAGTACCAAGCATTTGTTGTACCAAGTGTTATAAAATATAAATCTAGATTAGTCATTTAACAAGTATTAAAGAGTGAACAAGATAACAAATACAAAACATATTAGTATCAAACATTAAAGTCCATCTTAAGTTTACACTATACTTATTCTTATGTCATTAGTGTAACCTTTTCATCTTGACATATTAAAATTAGCTAAACATAATGAAAGAAAGAAAAATAAATAAACAAAATAAGAATATAAATAAGGTAAAAGTTAACTAAGTAAAGGAAATGAAATGAAAGGAATAAACTTGATATTAATGAAAACAAAACCTAAACATTACAAAAATACAAAGAGAGAAAGCAAAAGAATAATCTTGATTTGGAGATCAAGATGCCTAAATGCATGACAAATGCCTCCTTTTATAGGTCAAAATTAGAAAGTATTAATTTGATAACTAATTTATAAGTGGGTGACCAACTCTTGACTTAGAGACAATCATTATCTTTTTTTGTCTGCATGATTAGTACTTAAAAGTGCATTCTCATTAAGGATTTATGTCATCATATTGCACCTAAAGTATCATTAAATTCCCTAACAAAAGCATGTTTTATATTAGCAAGTCTAAAAATATAATATACCTTTAATTCATGGTAAATGTTCATCCTAAATGCAGATCTATCACATAAATAAAAGGATTGATTGATGAGTTTAAGGATTGAAATTGAAAGGATAAAAAGAAGGCCAAACTTAGCAAAGTGTTGCTGGTGCATTCCAAACTCAAACACCGTTTGGTAATTTGATCATATCTGGAGCTGTAGATATCAGATTTAGGTCCATTTTATATGGATGGAAAGGTAAGGTATAGACTTACAACTTTCATATGGACTCAAAGACTCAGTTCTACCATTTTCAAGCTCAAAGCTTAGTAACAACGAAGACGTCAGAAGTTGTCCTGCAACTCAAACACTATTCGATTTTTGGCTCATATCTTGAGTTCTAGAAGTCTAAATGAGCTCTGGTTTTTTTTGTTGGAAGCTGAGACAATTGCCCACAACTTCCACAATTTAGTTGGCTATAATTCTGACGTGAGCAATGATGTTTTGGCCAGCCAACAATATCAATAATCAGCCCATAATATCAAAAAACCAGCAGCCATTAATGTCAAAAACCAGCCACCAAATCAATGGATGCCCACCAATTCTTCAATAAATCAATAGTTCGGAAACTCTTATAATTTGCTCCACACTTTTTATGACTTGCCCAGGTAAGAGGAAGAGAGATGCCCAATAAACCTGGATGGAAAATAAAACTAAATTAACCAGTTGTACTCGTCCTGCATACGAGAGTGTTCTACAAGTCCAATGTCGAACTTTAGAGGTGATTCGATCCACGAGACCCTTACAATAAACAGCCTGTAGTCTGGACGAGATAAGAGGCACTCCCAAATATTTCATAGGGAGCTCCCCCTCTGCAAACCCAAGAACATGAATAATCTCTTCCCTCTCAGCATTTAACACACCGCTTAAGAAGATGTCACTTTTTTTTATGTTACTGATATATTTTGAACAATAACAGAATGAAATAACAATTTTTTTTCTTTTATTATGCCGCAAATTCAAGGAGAATAAGACATTGGATACTAAGGAATTTTTTTGCGGAATTAACAAGAAACGAAAATTTCAGGAGGATATAACCTGATTAATGGAGCCAAGCTCTGATACCAAATGATGCGAACCTCGTGATCACATGGTCACGCAACCCACACGCAAAGATGCCAATTCCCGGAAAGCCAAGTAAATCAGGTTTGATAGGAGTGTGACACAAAGATAACTTGTACCTAGGCACCAGCACTATTGAAAACAGAAACCCCCACCCAACGAATATTGATTCGCGAACGAGAAGTATAAGGATGACGCCATGAAGTCAGTTGTTCTTCGATAAGTCGTTTTCAGTTCTTTAGAGAACCAAGGAAGGGAGATTATCCCACCAACACACAATAAGTGCAGCAAAGAAGTTTTATTAATCTGAAAATTGCGTAACCTTTACATGTTTGGGTTATGCCTTTATTTATACTGAATTTGAACTTAAAGAAACCCTAATGGACCTCCCTTAGGTGGACTTATATGTAGCTCACTTACAATTGACCCAAATAAGTAATAATAACCCAAAAACTAAGAAGAAAATACTAAAAATACTAAAAATCCGAAAATACCATCCTAAATAAGCTAGAATCAGATTTGTCACCCTTAAGAAGTCCTAAACAAAATTGGAAAACATCTGATTTGGAAAATTTGTGTTGCTGCCCCCTTTGATATCCTTGATTAGCTTGGAATTCCTTATTTAACTTGGACAAATAAGAAAACAAATTTCCTCCTTTGTTGCTGATTTAATTACTTTCCTTCCTAAGTGAGGAAAAGCATTAAATAGTCCTCCCCTCTTTAGGAATAAGATTTGGCCAACTTCCTTACTTAGTTAGGAGAATAAATTGCTGACTCTTTATCCTTGTAGTATTAGAAAAGACAAGCCTAACAAGGCTGGTATTGGGCCGGACACATCAACCCCTTGTTCCACATGAATTGGGCTCTTCTTCGACCTGAACTAAATGAATTAAAGGTTGTCCTTTATGCTCCTTAAATGTTCCAAGCCTCTCTAGGTCCATTTTGTTCCATATATTTTGAACAAGCCCATTCAATGCTTCTTTAAGCTTCTTAGCCCTAGCTCTTGTGATTGGCCCAATTGGCACCTCCAATGGGTTGTTGGCATGATTATGCTTGGTGTTAGGCTGATCCGCATCACGTAGGATTGGCAACTTTAGGAATAAAGGAAATGGATGTAGCATTCATTTCTTTAAGTATTCTCCGAGTCTGAAAGAATGAGCTAACAGCATTGATTACATCCTCCCCAACTATGTGCCACATTCTTTTGAAGAAACCTGGGTTAAATCCATCCGGACCAGGGGCTTTGTTGTTCTTCAAACTAAACATAGCATGCTTAATCTCCTCCCTTGTTACATCTTGTGCTAATACATGTTGTTGCGTTGAAGACAGTTTCAAGTTAATTGCCGATTCCATCTCTTCCTCATTCAGAACCCTAGGCATCTGTTCCACTCTTAACACACGCTGGAAGTACGCAATGACTTCTGATTTAACTGTCTCATGTCCTTCGACAACCTCTCCATCCTCCTTTGTAAGTGAAAGAAGTTTGTTTCTATGGTGTCTTCCATTTACTGATTTGTGAAAGTAGGTATTCTGATCCCCTAAGCTAAGCCACTGTATCCTTGACTTTTGTTTGAAAAAACTCTCTTCGGCCTTGACGATAGAAGCGTAGTTACGTACACCATCCCTTTCTCGCATGCACAAAGTTGGATTCCCATGTGCTGTATGGAGAGCCTGTTGAGCCTTATCCATTTCATCTTTCGCATCTTTGACTCTATCTGAAATGTTGGAGAAGTGAGTCATATTGAAAAGTTTCAATTCCCGTTTTAGTTTTCTTAGCTTGCAACACAGCTGATACATTGGACAACCCCCCGAATTGTGTTCCCATACTTTCCTCACCAAGGGCATGAACTCGTCATGGTCCATCCACATATCAAAGAATCTGAATGGTTTCTTTATATTCTGATAATCACCAGTAACCTTTACCACCATAGGAGAATGGTCTGACATACCCGATGGCAAAAATCTCGCTTCTAAAAAGGGGAAGTTCAGATTCCGTTTCTCATTGACAAGCACTCTATCTAGTTTCCGCATAATCAGATTCTCAGGACATTGATTCGACCAAGTATAATGCAGGCCTGAATATCGAAGATCATCCACTTTCACTTCTTGAATACATGTTTCCAATCTGTCCATATGACCAGCCCACGAAGTAGACCCTCCTAACCTGTCTGATTGGTAGCGGATAGCATTAAAGTCGCCCATAAGAATCCATGGGCTGGACTCGCATCCATCACTACGACTCACTATATCAGACCATAATGCCTCACGTAAGGAAGCGTTATTATCTCCGTATATAATTGAAGCATTGAAACAGATATTGGTAGCTAATATAGTGACAGAAACATGAATAGCCTGGTCTGACATTCCGAGGACATCAACTTTCACCACATCAGCATTCCAACAAACCCAAATACGACCACGACAAGAGAAATCATAATTATACAAGAAGGACCAATTACGCAGAAGAAGTTGAGAAACATTATATTTATTCTCGTCTCTAACCCGAGTTTCAACCAAACCGAAAAGAGTCATCCTCTCTTGATGGATGAGCTGACGCAATGCTGAATGCTTTATGGGATCATTCAAACCTCTTACATTCCAACATCCAATAATCATAAGAAAATAGAGAGGAGTACAAACAACAACACAAAGATTACCTAGACGTGCCCCCAGGAGAGGAGACAAATTTCTTATTCTTCTTTGAAGAGTTTTTCGAACCCTTTTTCTTTTTCTCTAGAGAGTCTCTAGCCTTAATAGCCAACTGATTAACAGTTTCCTTTTCGGTGGAATTCAGAGTTTGTGGGCTTGTCGGGATTGGTGACGTCCACTCCTTATCAGTTCGTTCCCCATCTGTATCACCTCCCATTGCGTCAATATCTACATTCAGCTCATGACTATTAACGAAAAGAACCTGGTTCACGGTCGCACAATCAAATGTATTGGAGATGGCTAAACTTTGATCTGAAGCAATACATGTACCCCCCTGCTCCTGCTTCATGTCTCCTTGTGAACTCTTCAAAACAAGAGGAGATGTAGGATTTTCATCTTCATAACAATCAGCATTGCTCACATCTGATGCAGCCTTCTCATTCATATTACAATCAGAAATATTTGTACCAGATGTCGAACAACCATTCTCATTACAGTTACGCACTTTAGATGCCAAAAGGCCATCAGATTGTAGTTGTTTCGCATCTTTAAGCTCTAATTGTAGGCAAATAAGCACCTTTGAACCAATTTGAAACTGATTGCTAATTTTTAACTCCGACGCAGCTTCAATCATTCCAATCTGACTCGTCAAGGTCCTTTATAGTTGTTTCGCTCTTGCTCTTGTCATTGGACCATCTGAATCCTCTTGCATATTCAATTTATCTTTACAAGATGGATTATCATTCCCATGATGCACATCATTAGCCCCGGGTTGATAATGATTTGTCCTCAAATCATAATCGTCGTCATCATCCAAGTATGGAGTCAAGTCTTTCACATTAAAAGTAGCAGATACATTGTAATCACCAGGAAGATCTACCTTATACGCATTATCATTCACCTTCTCTATAATCCGAAATGGACCATCAGCTCTTGGCATCAACTTGGACTTATGTTTGCTTGGAAATTTGCCCTTACTAAGATGAATCCAAGCAAGATCACCAGGTTCAAACCTAACTATTTTCCGCCCCTTGTTAGCTTGTTTAGCATACTTTGTTGTTTTCTGCTCAATATGTAATTGAACCTGCTCATGTAGTTTCTTCATCAATTTTGCCTTTCTTTTTTTTTTCTTTTTTATTTACGTGGGGTGTTCGGGCCAGCTTGCATTCCAGGGCTTGGCCTAGCGGTGGAAGGGGCTTGTCTCCTTCCACTGCACCTGGGTTCGAGCCCTGGCGTGCATGCCTGTCACCCTCGCGGTGCCTTACATGCCTACTGGGTTTGCAGGGTATTCAGTGGGCCGTGGGGATTAGTCGCAATTCCATCCATAGATGTCCTCTCATCAATTAGAATATGAACAAGATCAATAGGAACACAAGGATTAAAGCCATACACAACCTCAAATGGTGAAAATTTTGTAGCCCTATGCACACTACGATTATATGCAAACTCCACAATAGGCAAACAAGTATCCCAACTCTTCAAATTCTTATGTATAACAGCTCGTAACAAAAAAGATAAAGTTCAGTTTACTACCTCAATTTGACCATCAGTTTGTGAATGACATGCCGTACTGAAAAGTAACTTCGTTCCTAGCTTCCTCCAAAGAGTCTTCCAAAAGTGGCTTAAGAACTTTGTATCACGATAAAAAACAATGCTTTTAGGAACTCCATGCAAACGAACAATCTCTTGAAAGAACAAATCAGCTACGTGTACGGCGTCGTCAGTTTTGTTACAGGGAATGAAATCGGACATTTTAAAGAATCGATCAACCACAACCATTATTGAATCCTTTCCACGCTGTGTTCTTAGTAACCCCAGTACAAAGTCCATGCTAACATCCATCCACGGTTGTTCTGGAATAGGCAATGACATATATAGCCCATATGCATTCTCTTTACCCTTCTTGCAAATAGCACATCTCTCAATCACCTTGTGCACATCCCGTAACATGCTAGGCCAAAAAAAATGTTCTTTCACCAACTCATAAGTCTTCTTCTCCCCAAAATGACCACTAAGACCACCACCATGAGCCTCTCGCATAAGCAACTCCCGTAATGAACCTGAAGGAATACACATTCTGCCCATTTTGAACAAGTAACCTTCATGCATAAAGAACCCATCACAAGCTCCCTTTGCACATTCGATAACCATATTAGCAAAGTAGGAATCATTAGCGTACTAATCCTTCACCTGTTTAAAACCCATCAGCCTTACATTCAACATAGAGATCAGTGCATAACTCCTAAAAAGGGCATCAGCAACCACATTAACTTGCCCTTTCTTGTACTTAATGACATAAGGAAATAACTCCATAAACTCCACCCATTTAGCATGTCTTCGATTCAGCTTGCTTTGCCCCTTAAGATACTTCAAGGATTCATGATCAGTATGAATAACAAATTCTTTTGGCAACAAGTAGTGCTGCCATACCTCCAGAGCCCGAATCAAAGCATAGAACTCGTCGTAAATAGAGTAGTTCAAACGTGCTCCATTTAACTTTTCACTGAAGAATGCAATCGACTTCTTTTCTTTGATCAAAACAACCCCAATTCCAACTCCGGAAGCATTACACTCTATTTCGAATGTTTTAGCAAAGTCTGGAAGTGCTAAAACTGGAGCGGTACATAACTTTTCTTTAATTAGCTCAAAAGCTTTCTGCGCATCTGCACTCCATCTAAACTCATTCCCTTTTTTCAAGCATTCTGTCATGGGAGCAACAATAGAGCTGAAGTCTTTCACAAATCGCCTGTAGAAAGAAGCTAAACCATGAAAACTCCTTACATCAGCGATACTAGCAGGTTTTAGCCAGTCCCGAATTACCTCAATTTTCTCCTCATCAACCTTAACTCCCTCACTAGAGATAATATATCTAAGAAACACGACACTTTCTTTACAGAAGTAACACTTTGTGAGTTCCCCATACAACTTAGAATCTCGCAAAGTTTCAAACACAACTCTAAGATGCTTCACATGATCATCAAAGGTCTTGCTATACACCAGGATATGATCACAATATACTACAACAAACAGCCCAATATACTTCCTCAAAACATGATTCATAAGCCTCATAAATGTACTAGGCGCATTAGATAACCCAAACGACATTACCATCCATTCATATAACCCCTGTTTAGTTTTAAATGTTGTTTTCCATTCATCTCCCTCTTTAATTCTAATTTGGTGATAACCATTCATCAAATCGACTTTAGAAAACAATGCAGCACCATGCAACTCATCAAGCAAATCATCAAGTCTAGGTATAGGAAATTGATACTTAACTGTTATTTTGTTGATAGGACGGCTGTCCATACACATCCTCATGGCACCATCTTTCTTCGGTACAAGCAAAATAGGTACGGAACATGGACTAACTGATTCTCGAACATAGCCCTTTTCTACGAGCTCACCAACCTGCCTTTGAATCTCTTTTGCCTCCTCTGGATTACATCTATATGCTGGTCTATTAGGAAGTGAAGCTCTCGGCACCAAACCAATTTGATGCTCAATTCCATGAATACGCGGTAACCCTTTAGGTAATTCACCTGGAAACACATCATTGAATTACCGAATGGCCCAATATGCACGATGCTCAATCTCAACAGGGAGATGACAATGCTTTCCATAAACTAGTCTATAAGGAGACATTCCTAAAGAGGTCTTATAAGCAGTGCGATATGCCCACAAAGCATCAACTAGTCGTAGGGACCAATCTTTATGGTTTCGATTGACTGTTTTCTCTAAAATGTTCTTGATCTCCCTATTTGCCAACTCAGCTTGGCCACTAGTCTGTGGGTGATAGGGGGTACTGACCTTGTGAATTACACCATATTTTCTCATCAAAATCCTAACAGGCTTGTTACAAAAATGTTTTCCCCCATCACTTATCATAGCCTGAGGCATGTCAAAACGAGAGAAAATATTTTCTTTCAAGAATTTGACCACACCTCGATGGTCATTGGTTCGAGTTGCAATGGCCTCCACCCATTTAGACACATAATCAATAGCTACAAGGATGAATTGGTAACCAAATGAACTTGGAAAAGGTCCCATGAAATCAATCCCCCAACAATCAAATATTTCCAAAACAAGGATGGGGTTAAGGGGCATCATGTTACGCCTAGTGAGGCTACCTAGTCGTTGGCATCGGTCACATGCAACACAGAAGGCATGAACATCTTTAAACATGGTAGGCCAATAAAAACCACACTGCCAGATTTTGGCAATGGTTTTCTTGGAAGAGAAATGCCCACCACAGGCTAATGCATGACAAAAATTAATGACCTTGGAATTTCATGATCAGGGATACACCGCCTAATAATTTGGTCAAGACAGTATTTAAATAGGTAGGGGTCATCCTAAAAAAAGATGCGCACATTGCGCAAGAATTTCTGTTTGTCAAGTTTAGACCAATGAGAAGGAATCTGACTTGTGGCTAGGTGTTGTGCCGTGAATGATTCAAAAATCGGCAACAATGAATCTGACGAAAATGGATGAAGGATGGGTCTGGTTGTATTGTCTTTCTTTTGGTGTTTAGGCTAGATTATAGTATTTTTAAGGTAAATAAAATGGAGGATAAACTAGAGTGATACTTTGATAAGTCGATCTGGACGCCACAAAGATCAATCTAGGATTTTGACGCCACACTCTTTGTGATTGAAGAGTGATAAGTCAGGTAGGGTTCTTCACAAATCAATTTGGAAGAATAACTCTTAATTCTCGGAATTAAGTTCAAATATTGGCCAAAAGTTGTTTATTACATATTCTGATGCCATATTTATAATGGAACATCCCTCCACACTTAGGAAAATTCAACATGACAGAAATCAAGCCCAAAACTTGGACTTTGACAAAGTAACCAGACAAATTACACTAGCACACATTTTCTGACTTTAATTGAAACATAAACAGACCGAATTTAAAATGGCTATAACTTCTTGCACAAAAGTCCAATGCAATCATGGTTGGACAATCTGGAAAGATCACGTTCTGAACTTGAAATCCACCTAGATTAGTCTTGTTTTCACATGCAATGGATGACTTCAAATTCGGGTTCAAATTTATCTATTGTTCTGACGTAAACAGCATCAATTTCTTAACTTATTTGCATTATCAATCCAAATTCAAGTAGTCCAGCATCAAAAGAACCATTAAGGGCTCTTCCCATCTTTAAGCTCCAATTGTAGGCAAATAAGCACCCTTGAACCAATTTGAAACTGATTGCCAAATTTTAACTCCGACGCAGCTTCAATCATTCCAATCTGACTCGTCAAGGTCCTTTGTAGTTGTTTCGCTCTCGCTCTTGTCATTGGACCATCTAAATCTTCTTGCATATTTGATTTACCTTTACGAGATGGATTATCATTCCCATGATGCACATCATCAGCCCCGGGTTGATAATGATTTGTCCTCAAATCATAATCGTCGTCATCATCCAAGTATGGAGTCAAGTCTTTCACATTAAAAGTAGCAGATACATTGTAATCACCAGGAAGATCTACCTTATACGCATTATCATTCACCTTCTCTGTAATCCGAAATGGACCATCAGCTCTTGGCATCAACTTGGACTTGCGTTTGCTTGGAAATCTGCCCTTACTAAGATGAATCCAAACAAGATCACCAGGTTCAAACCTAACCATTTTCCGCCCCTTGTTAGCTTGTTTAGCATACTTTGTTGTTTTCTCCTCAATATGTAATCGGACTTGCTCATGTAGTTTTTTCATCAATTCTGCCTTTCTAATTCCATCCATAGATGTCCTCTCATCAGTTGGAATATGAACAAGATCAATAGGAACACAAGGATTAAAGCCATACACGACCTCAAATGGTGAAAATTTTGTAGCCCCATGCACACTACGATTATATGCAAACTCCACAATAGGCAAACAAGTATCCCAACTCTTCAAATTCTTATGTATAACAGCTCGTAACAAAGAAGATAAAGTTCGGTTTACTACCTCAGTTTGTCCATCAGTTTGTGGATGACATGCCGTACTGAAAAGTAACTTCGTTCCTAGCTTCCTCCAAAGAGTCTTCCAAAAGTAGCTTAAGAACTTTGTATCACGATCAGAGACAATGCTTTTAGGAACTCCATGCAAACGAACAATCTCTTGAAAGAACAAATCAGCTACATGTACAGCATCCTCAGTTTTGTTGCAAGGAATGAAATGGGATATTTTGGAGAATCGATCAACTACAACCATTATTGAATCCTTTCCACGCTGTGTTCTCGGTAACCCCAGTACAAAGTCCATGCTAACATCCATCCACAGTTGCTCTGGAATAGGCAACGGCATATACAGCCCATAAGCATTCTCTTTACCCTTAGCTTTCTTGTAAATAGCACATCTCTCAATCACCTTGTGCACATCCCGTAACATGCTAGGCCAAAAGAAATGTTCTTTCAGCAACTCATAAGTCTTCTTCTCCCCAAAATGACCACTAAGACCACCACCATGAGCCTCTCGCACAAGGAACTCCCGTAATGAACCTAAAGGAATACACATTCTGCCCATTTTGAACAAGTAACCTTCATGCATAAAGAACCCATCACAAGCTCCCTTTGCACATTCGATAACCATATTAGCAAAGTAGGAATCATTAGCGTACTGATCCTTCACCTGTTTAAAACCCATCAGCCTTACATTCAACATAGAGATCAGTGCATAACTCCTAAAAAGGGCATCAGCAACCACATTAACTTGCCCTTTCTTGTACTTTATTTCAATGCTGCATGATCAGTGAAAACAATAACAAGAGATCCAACCAAATAAGACCAAAACTTGTCTAATGCAAAGACCACAGCTAAGAGTTCTTTTTCAGTTGTAGTGTAATTCAATTGAGCATCATTCAAAGTCTTGCTAGCATAATATATAACATGAGGTTTCTTGTCTTTTCTTCGCCCTAAAACAGCCCCAACCGCAAAATCACTAGCATCACACATCAGTTCAAATGGTAAAGACCAATCAGGAGCTTGCATGATTGGTGCAGTTGTCAACAACCCTTTAAGCTTTTCAAAAGCTTCTTGACATTTTGATGTCCAATCAAATTGGACATCTTGTGACAACAAGTTACACAATAGTTTGGCAATGGTACTAAAAGAATGAATGAATCTTCGATAAAAACCAGCATGTCCTAAAAAGGATCTCACATCTTTCACAGTCTCAGGGGTAGTTAATTTTTGAATGACTTCCACTTTTGACTTATCTACCTCTATCCCTTTTGAAGAGACAATGTGACCTAAAACAATGCCATGTGTCACCATAAAATGACACTTCTCCCAATTGAGTACAAGATTGCTCTCTTCACACCTTTCAAGAACTTTTTCTAGATGTATTAGACACAACTCATAAGAATCCCCATAAACTGAAAAATCATACATGAAAACTTTCAAAAAATTTTCGACCATGTCACTAAAGATACTCATTATACATCTTTGAAAAGTGGCTGGTGCATTACACAAACCAAAAGGCATTCTTCTATAAGCATAGGTACCAAAATGACAAGTGAAAGTGGTTTTTTCTTGGTCTTCTAAAGAAATCTCAATTTGGTTGTAACCTGAGTATCCATCAAGAAAACAATAGAAAGCTCTTCCAGCTACTCTTTCAAGCACTTGGTCTAAAAATGGAAGCGGAAAAAAGTCTTTCCTAGTCACCATGTTCAATTTACGATAATCAATGCACATGCGCCATCCAGTTTGGATTCTAGTTGGTACCAGCTCATTATTTTCATTCTTCACTACCGTGACTCCAGACTTTTTAGGGACAGCTTGGGTTGGACTAACCCATTTTGAGTTTGCAATAGGGTAAATGATACCTGCATCAAGTAGCTTAAGCACTTCACCTCTCACTACTTCCTTCATGTTTGGGTTCAATCGTCTTTGCATTTGCCTCACAGATTTAGCCTCTTCTTCAAGATAGATTCTATGTGTACATAAAAGAGGGCTAATTCCTTTCAAGTCAGTAATTTTCCACCCAATAGCTTTCATGTGTTTTCTCACCACTCTCAAAAGTTTTTGTTCTTGCTCTATGCTAAGTTTTGATGAGATCACAATAGGATATGATTCATCTTCCCCTAGAAATGCATACTTAAGATCACTCGGTAAAGGCTTCCTTTCAGGTTTATAAGGCTGGACAAGAGATGCCTCAACTTTCACTTGGGGTGAAATCAAATGCTCAAACGATGGGGTCCATTGACCTATTGACATAATAGGCATTGGATCTAGATAAGTCTCGAGTTCTCTTACTTCCTCATCAACACACTCCAAAGAACAAAATCTTTCATCATGAATTAAAGTTCTCACCAATGGATCCTTGATCCACACTCTCTCAAAGTGTTCTTGACAAATTGTTTGGATCAAATCTACCTCTCTAATGTCCTCATGTTCCCCAATTTGTTTGGAGACATTGAATATATTCATCTCCACAGTCATATTGCCAAAAGACAATTTCATCACCCCATTCCTACAGTTAATTAAGGCATTGGATGTAGCTAGGAAAGGTCTTCTTAAAATGACTGGGATGGGAGCATTAGAACCTTGAATTGGTGCGGTGTCTAACACTACAAAATCAATAGGAAAGTATAATGTATCTACTTGGACCAACACATCCTCAACGATACCCCTAGGAATCTTGATTGACCTATCAGCTAATTGAAGGGTGATTTGAGTAGGCTTGATTTCTCCTAAACCTAATTGCTCGTAAACAGTGTAGGGTATTAAATTAACACTTGCTCCTAAATCCAACAAAGCTTGATCTATCTTATGACTTCCAATAATGCATGAAATGGTAGGACAACCAGGATCTTTGTATTTGGGAGGGGTCTTAAACTGGATGATGGCACTAGCATGTTCAGTCAGAAAAGCTCTTTCTTTCACATTCAATCTCCTTTTGACTGTGCATAAATCCGTAAGAAACTTTGCATAAGATGGAACTTGTTTAATTACATCAAGGAGTGGAATATTGACTTTTGCTTGTTTGAACAATTCATAGATTTCAGAGTTCATAAGATCTTGTTTAGGTTTCCCTAACCTTTGTGGAAATGGTGCTCTAGGAACAAATTCTAAATCACTCATTTTGACTCCAATTTTTATTGAATCATCTCCTTTCTCACTCATCTCTTTCTCATTTATCTCACCTTCTTTGTCACTCAAACTCTCATGTGTCACTTGTGTTTTGATTCCCTCTTCACTTTCCCTAGATTTCTCCTCCACAATACCTTTAGGAATCCTAAAACCTACACCTTTGTCAACAATCTTTCCACTTCTAAGGGTAGTGATGGCTTGGACTTGTTCATGGTTTGAAGGTTTACTAGGTGAGGATTCACTCATGTGTACCTGACCTCTAGGATTGGGCATTGGTTGAGCTGGGATTTTTCCCTTCTCTTGAATGCTTAGTGATTGAGTCAACTTAGTTAGTTGACTTCGAATGTCATCTAAGGTCCTATTGGTCTGGTCTTGGAATTTGTAAGCTTGGTTGTTGATTCCTCCTTGCGTTTGCATGAATTGTTGAAGAGTATCCTCTAAGGATCTTTTATGAGGTGGTTGGTATGTGTTATGTGTGGGAGCATGAAATGGTTGGGATAGAGGTTGAAATGTTTGAGGTACTGAAGAGCCCTCATTTCTCCATCCAAAATTTGGGTGGTTCCTCCATCCAGGATTACAAGTCTCAGAGTAGGGATTGCCTACTTGGTTTGAAAATGGCTTTCTAACATGACTTGAATCAGAAGTTTGGCCATATAGCACTTCCTTGAAGGCTGGAATGGTAGGACACTCAATTGTCCTATGCCCTTTTCTCTCACAAACAACACAACTTTCCTCTTGTTGTTCACTCATGACATGCACTTTTTTAATCTCGAGAGACTCTACTTTCCTAGCCAATGAGGCTACTCTAGCATTGAGGTCATCAGTCTCTTTCAATTGAAACTTTCCACTTGAATGAGAAATGGTGTTTCTAGACTCAACATGAACTAGGAGAGAAGTCTCCCATTGTTTTGTGTTTTCAGTCAATTGATCAAAAAAATCAAAGGCCTCACTTGGTTCTTTGTCATAAAACTCATCATTACACATGGTTGACACTAGCTTTTTAAAATCTGCGGTAAGAGAGTCACAGAAGAAACTCACTAACCTCCACATCTCAAAACCATGGTGGGGGCATGCATTTAACAAGTCTTTGAACCTTTCCCAAGCTTGGTGAAATGAGTCATTTGGACTACAAGAAAAATTCATCATTTGACGTTGTAAGGCTGCTGTCCTATGAGTGGGGAAGTATTTTTTCAAAAATTCAGCTTGCATTTCTCTCCATGTACCTATAGACCTAGGACGCAAGGAGTTTAGCGTAAGCTTGGCTTTATCCTTTAGAGAGAATGGGAACAATTTAAGCCGAATGGTTTCCTCGGTGCATGTTCTATCAATAAAAGTATTACATACCTCTTCAAAGTCTTTAATGTGTATGTATGGATTTTCAGAATCCATACCATGAAATGTGGGAAGAAGTTGAATCATGCCCGGTTTCAAATTGAAAGCTTGTTGGTTAAGAGGTAAGAGAATACACGAAGGTGTACTTTGTCTAGCCGGGTAAAGATACTCTCTAAGAGTTCTAAAATTAGGTTGATCATTGAATTGTGGAGGTCCATTACCTTGAACACTCCCTTCACCCTCTACATCTTCAACATTAGCCATGATAACATAATAATAAAAATAATAATAATAATAATAATAATAATAATAATAATAATAATAATGGTTGAAGTTTGCACACAACATAAGGCAAGTTTGGGCTTGAAATAGATCATATGATATTCTTTTGTGCTCAATGTATCAACACATAATTATGGGGCTTTTCTTGGAAGAAAACAAAATTTTTGTTCTAATGTTTAAGGTTAACTTGGGTTGGGATTATTATTTTGTCTTTTTTTTTTAAATCTATATACATATAATTTAAAATCATGCATCTTTAACCCATGTAACGAGCTTTCAGCTAATGACTCCCAGACCAGTTGGTCTTAGGGCATTAGGTGTTAAGACACCCCTACGAGCTTAGTAACTCGGGTCACAGATACTGATATGTAGATAGTGCAATGTTTGATTCCCTTAAGCTTTTTTCCGCAACCCATGTAACAAGCGTTGGGCCAATAGCTCCCAAGTCAGTTGACTTTAGGGTATTAGGTGTTAAAACACCCCTTCGGGCTTAATTTCTTAGGTTAGGGAGGCTACGAAACCAAACTTATCTACATTTTTATTATCATTATTTTTTTTCTTTTTTCATTTTTCTTTTTTTTTTCATGTTTTTTTTTCTTAAACCTGAATATTTCAGGAAGTATTATAATAGACCTTGTTAAGAATGGTTACTAAGATGCGTCTCAAGAGTCACTTTAACAAAAGAGCTACTTTACTCTGTCATCCTAATAACAACAATTATGCACATGCTTTATGAAATGAAAAATAATTTTCTTTTATCAACTATTACCCTCTCCCCCTAACCAAAACGAGACATTGTCCTCAATGTTCTAAGGTAGAAAGATAGAGTACAGAAGATATCACCTAAAATAACAAACACTGACATACCTGAAACACACTGAAACAAAAATAAAAAATAACAAAACACAATAATAAAACCAAAAGATATAAAAATTCACAAATGAAGGCTCAAATCCAATCTAAGCTTTTTACGGCTTTCCTCAGATGACCAATTTATGCGACTCATGGAAGGATCAATCACAGGAATGAAAGATTGTAGTTGGTCAATCAATTGTTCAGCAGTAGCAGCAGAGATTATGATTTGTCGTGCAGAAGATGTTAAAAATTCTTGTTCCACAGCATGATCAAGAAAAGACAACAACTTAACATAATAACCATTAACATTTAACAAACCTATAGGTTTATGGTGAATGTGCAGTTGAGCCCAAGAGGAAATATGAAAGATCTCTTCCAATGTGCCTAAACCACCTGGTAAAGCAATGAAGGCATCAACATGGTTAAACATTGCATTTATTCGAGCTGACATTGAGGAGACCTGGAGTTCCTCTCCAATAGTTTTTCCAATGACGTCCCTTTGTGCCAAAGCTTCGGGGACGACCCCCAAAACTTGACTACCTCCTAAAAATGCAGCTATTGACACACCTCCCATTAACCCAAGCCTGCCTCCCCTATACACTAAATGAATCTTTCTCTCAGCTAGCACCTGACTAAGATGATTTGCTGATTCTAAAAATTCCTTTTCTTTCCCAGGACTAGATCCACCAAAAACACAAATATTTCTTATTTGATGACATGAGGAACTTGCCATTTCTACACACTTCTGTATTTGTTGAATGTATGGGTTGAGTAGAAATGAAAGGAAGAGAGGGTTTTATATATGAGAAATTAGAAAGGCAATCATAACACCTATATGTAGGCCAGCTGGAGTCTCACACACTCTCTCTCTCTCTTTATTTATTTATTTATTTATTTATTTATCTACTTTTGAAAAAGCATGTGTATGTACAGGTAGTTGTGATTATGGCTCACATCTTCCCTTGGTTTTACGTCCAAGAACGGCTTAAATGCCCTCTATGGGTCGGGGATAGGCTTCCCATCCAGTTTTCTTAAAAACTGGCAAACATGGTCTTTTTTAGTCAGATTCCCAAGACTAAGTCGATCATGTTCTTTATGAAATAGTGGCCATAAATCATGAATTACACGATGCACATCTCCACTAGGATGCGTCTCAAGAGTCAATAGAAGATTATCTAAAGACTCCTTACTCGGGCCATCTTTAATGAATTGTATTTTATCTTCACGGTTTATAGATACCATTCCTAAACAACGACATTGTGTATTACAAGTCCATCTAGCACATCGATGACAGACTTCCAGTCGTTTTGCACGACGTTTCTTTGCAAAAGTGATTTTACCTGTTCCAGGCATGTGTGAAATGAAGGAGTTAGAGGACTCACCTGATAATCGGACATTTGCTTCAATCAACCACTGAATATCTTTAGGAATCCCATGATTCATTAACAATCTCAATCTTGCACATCTAGCACGGTAAATTTTTGTAATCGCATTCTGAGGCAGAGCGGGAAAATACTTTTTCAATTTTTCAAGATTAGTGTCCATTTTCAAATGAGAATTGGAAGAGAGATTCAAAGAATTGCACAAATATATACACAGATATCAGTAATTGTGGGAAACTGAAAGAACCGACTTAAGTCACGGAGTACCGTTGTCCGCCATTTGACCGGGGTGAGAGAAACTAACAAAAATCACTAAAAAAATAATAAAAATCAATCTTTATATACAGGATCACCCAATTCAATACAGTCATGGTCAACTGGAAAATTATTAAAGTAAACTTTCAGACGATGTCCATTTACCTTGAAAACATTGTCATTTGTTGGATTCTTGATGTCATAGGCCCCATATGGATACACATGTTTCACAATAAAAGGACCGCTCCATCTTGATCTTAATTTTCCAGGAAATAAATGCAGTCGAGAATTATATGACAAGGAACTCTATGCCTTGGTAAGAACTTTAGAGACGTGGCAACATTACCTGTGGCCCAAGGAGTTTGTCATACATTCTGATCATGAATCATTGAAGCACTTGAAAGGGCAAGGTAAATTGAGTAGGAGACATGCCAAATGGGTTGAATTTATTGAAACATTTCCGTATGTGATCAAGTATAAGCAAGGGAAAGAAAACATTGTGGCTGATGCACTTTCACGCAGGTATGTTCTTTTATCTACTTTGGATGCTAGATTTCTAGGATTTGAACACATAAAAGAATTGTACAAGGATGATAGTGATTTTGCTAATGTTTACAATGCTTGCGAAACTTCAGCTTTTGGAAAGTTTTATAGACTTGATGGATATTTGTTTAAAGAGAGTCGTTTGTGTGTTCCATTAAGTTCTACGCGTGAATTGCTTGTACGTGAAGCACATGGAGGCGGGTTGATGGGGCATTTTGGTGTTGTTAAGACTTTGGATGTGTTGCATGAGCATTTTTATTAGCCTAAAATAAAAAAAGATGTGCAACGTATATGTGATAAATGCATAACTTGTAGGAAAGCAAAGTCTAGGACTCAACCGCATGGCTTGTATACCCCTTTGCCTGTACCGAAAGAACCTTGGGTAGACATTTCGATGGACTTTGTCTTGGGTTTACCTAGGTCAAAACGGGGCAGGGATTCCATCTTTGTAGTTGTTGATAGGTTTTCAAAGATGGCACATTTCATTCCATGTCATAAAACTGACGATGCAACTAACATTGCTGATTTGTTCTTTAGGGAGATAGTACGACTTCACGGGGTCCCTAAGAGCATTGTTTCTGATAGAGATGTTAAGTTCCTTAGCTATTTTTGGAAGGTGTTATGGGGAAAAATGGGTACTAAACTGTTGTTTTCAACTACTTGTCACCCCCAAACAGATGGACAAACCGAAGTAGTTAATAGGACCTTAACACAACTTTTGCGTGTTGTCATTCAAAAGAACTTAAAGAATTGGGAAGATTGTTTGCCATTTATAGAATTTGCATATAATCGTAGTGTGCATTCTACTACTGAATTTTCACCATTTGAAATTGTGTATGGATTTAACCCTTTAACTCCAATGGATTTGATTCCTTTGCCTATTGATGAAAGGGTTAGTTTGGATGGTAATCGTAAAGCACAGGTGGTGAAAACTCTTCATGAGAGTGTGCGGCAACAGATTGAAAAGAGGAATCGCGTGTATGCGACCAAAGCCAATAAGGGGCGCAAACATGTTGTCTTTCAGCCTGGCGATTGGGTTTGGGTGCATATGCGCAAGGAGAGATTTCCGGCCCAGAGGAAGTCAAAGCTACAACCACGAGGAGATGGGCCGTTTCAGATCCTTGAGAGGATCAATGACAACGCTTATAAAGTTGATTTGCCAGGTGAGTATAGTGTTAGTGCTACCTTTAATGTTTCTGATCTTACTCTGTTTGATGTAGGTGATGATTCGAGGTCGAATCCTTTTGAAGAGAGAGGGGATGATGCGGATCAGCCTAACACCAAGCATAATCATGCCAACAACCCATTGGAGGTGCCAATTGGGCCAATCACAAGAGCTAGGGCTAAGAAGCTTAAAGAAGCATTGAATGGGCTTGTTCAGAATATATGGAACAAAATGGACCTAGAGAGGCTTGGAACATTTAAGGAGCATGAAGGACAGCCTTTAATTCATTTAGTTCAGGTCCAAGAAGAGCCCAATTCATGTGGAACAAGGGGTTGATGTGTCCGGCCCAATACCAGCCTTATTAGGCTTGTCTTTTCTAATACTACAAGGATAAAGAGTCAACAATTTATTCTCCTAACTAAGTAAGGAAGTTGGCCAAATCTTATTCCTAAAGAGGGGAGGACTATTTAATGCTTTTCCTCACTTAGGAAGGAAAGTAATTAAATCAGCAACAAAGGAGGAAATTTGTTTTCTTATTTGTCCAAGTTAAACAAGGAATTCCAAGCTAATCAAGGACATCAAAGGGGGCAGCAACACAAATTTTCCAAATCAGATTTTTCCAATTTTGTTTAGGACTTCTTAAGGGTGACAAATCTGATTCTAGCTTACTTAGGATGGTATTTTCGGATTTTTAGTATTTTTAGTATTTTCTTCTTAGTTTTTGGGTTATTATTACTTATTTGGGTCAATTGTAAGTGGGCTACATATAAGTCCACCTAAGGGAGGTCCACTAGGGTTTCTTTAAGTTCAAATTCAGTATAAATAAAGGCATAACCCAAACATGTAAAGGTTACGCAATTTTCAGATTAATAAAACTTCTTTGCTGCACTTATTGTGTGTTGGTGGGATAATCTCCCTTCCTTGGTTCTCTAAAGAACTGAAAACGTCTTATCGAAGAACAACTGTCTTCGTGGCGTCATCCTTATACTTCTCGTTCGCGAATCAATATTCGTTGGGTGGGGGTTTCCGTTTTCAATAGTGCTGGTGCCTAGGTACAAGTTATCTTTGTGTCACACTCCTATCAAACCTGATTTACTTGGCTTTCCGGGAATTGGCATCTTTGCGTATGGGTTGCGTGACCATGTGATCACGAGGTTCGCATCAGTGGGCCAATAAAATCCATTTTGAAAGATTTTTGCAGCTGTTTTTTTTAACGAGAAATAGCTTCCACATGCTTTAGAATGATAAAGTTTAATGACACTACTTACCTCATTTTCAAGAATGAATCTTTGAAATATTTGATCAGGACAATATTTGAATAAGTTAGAGTCATCACAATAAAAATTCTTCACTTCGTTCAAAAACGTTTCTTTATCTTGGGTACTCCAATCAGATGGCAAATCTGCTAAAGCAATAAAATTGATATTTTTATCATACCAAGGCATTGGACTAGAAGAAAGTAAGGATTCGTTAGGAAAGTAATCATCAATTGGTGTGATGTCAGATGTCGAATCTGTTGTCACTGTTGACAAAAGATTCACATCAACATTTTCGGTGCTTCTTTCATCCGTGATTTCTTTCTCAGAATAAATCATTTGCAAATCTTCAGTTTCATCCAATTCATTTTTACTCAAAGTAGATTCAAGTTGATCATAAACTAATTCATCAATATGGTCTACTTCTTGTAAATCATTATCATCTCCAGGTTGCTTGCAAATGTTGAAAATATTCATCTCCAATGTCATGTTTCCAAATGATAGCTTCATCAATCCATTCCTATAATTAATCAATGCGTTAGAAGTTGCAAGAAATGGACGTCCTAAAATAACAGGAAATGAATTACATGCTTCAATAGGTTCTGTGTCCAAGACAATAAAATCCACAGGATAAATGAATTTATCGACTTGTACTAACACATTATGGGCTATGCAAGTGCCAAGCATTTGTTGTACCAAGTGTTATACAACATAAATCAAGATTAGTCATTTAACAAGCAAAGTATTAAAGAGTGAACAAGATAACAAATATAAAACATGTTAGTACCAAACATTAAAGTCCATATTAAGTTTACATTATACTTATTCTTACACCATTAGTGTAACCTTTTCACCTTGACATAACTAACTTAGCTAGACAGAATGAAAGAAAGAAAAATAGATAAACAAAATAAGAACATAAAAGTTAACTAAGTAAAGGAAAGGAAATGAAAGGCATAAACTTGATATTAATGAAAGCAAAGCATAAACATTACAAAAAATATAAAGAGAGAAAAGAAGAGCATGATCTTGATCTGCACGCCAAGATGCCTAAATGCATGGCAAATGCCTCCTTTTATAGGCCAAAATTGGGAACTATTGATTTGATGACTAATTGATAAGTGGGTGGCCAACTCTTGACTTGGTGACAATCCTTATCTTCTCTTGTCTGCCCAAAACGTCATTGATAACTTCAAAATTCGAGCCAGTTGAAAACATGAAAGTTGTAGGAAATTGAATCTTTCTTGTATAAACAATTCAGCTCATTTGGACTTCTAGAACTCCAGATATGGCCAAAATACCGAACAGTGCTCGGGCTGTAAGATAGATTCGGGCTTTTTTGTTGTTGCTACAATTTGGACTTGATAATGGCCTTTTTAGATCTTGGGCTCTATATGAAAGTTGTAGACCTATGTCTTACCTTTCCATCCATATAAATTGGACCTAAATCTGAGATCTGTAGCTCCAGATATGACCCAATTAGCGAAGAGTGGAAGGTTTGGATTGCACTAACATCTCTTTTCTAAGTTTGACCATCTCTTTGCCCTTTCAATTTAAGTTCTTAAAGTCATCAATCAATCCTTTCATTTATGTGATAGGCCTGCATTTAAAATGAACATTTACATCAAATTAAAGGTATCTTATATTATTAGATATATTATTATAAAACATGCTTTAGTTAAGGAGTTATTGATACTTCAAGTGCAAAATGATGATATAAAACCATGATAAAAATACACTTTTAAGCAGTAATCACAAATAAGCTCCCTTGAACCAATTTAAAACTGATTTCTAATTTTTAACTCCGATGCAGTTTCAATCATTTCAATCTGACTCGTCAAGGTCCTTTGTAGTTGTTTCGCTCTTGCTCTTGTCATTGGACCATCTAAATCCTCTTGCATATTCAATTTACCTTTACAAGATGGATTATCATTCCCATGATGCACATCACATATAATAAGTGTTAGACCAATAGCTTCCAAGTCAGTTGACTTTAGGACATTAGAAAGTATATTAGTATCAAACATTAAGGTCCATGTTGAGTTTATACTATACTTATTCTTACATCATTGGTGTAACTTTTTCACCTTGACATAATAAACTTAACTAAACATAATGAAAGAGAGAAATATAAATAAACAAGATAAGAACATAAATAAGAAATAAGTTAATTCAGTAAAGGAAATGAAAAGCATAAACAAGAGATTAATATAAGCAAAACTTAAACATTACAAAAAAATAAAGAGAGAGAGTAAGAACATGATCTTGATTTGAAAATCAAGATGCCTAAATACATGGCAATTATAGACTAAAATTTAAAACTATTGATTTAATTACTAATTGTGGAGTGGGTGACCACATCTTGACTTAGTGACAATCCTTATTTAGTGACAATCCTTATCTCTTTTTTTTTTAACAAAACATCATTACTAACATGAAAATTTAAACAAATAATTCATAAAAGTTATAGAAAATTATGTCAACTATTCAACATAAAAAGAAACAGTGCATTTGGACTTCCAAAACTCGAGATATGGGTTGAATACTGAATAGTGTCTAAGTTGCAGGACAGATTCAGACTTCTCTTTTGATGCTAAGATTTGGACTTTCAAATGGAAAAATTGAGTTTTGGACTCTTATAAATGTTTTAGGCTTATGTCTTAGTTTTTCAATTATATAAACCAAACTAAAATCCAAGATCTATAGTTCTAGATATGACCCAATGACTAAACATTGTTCTGATTTAGACTGAACTAGCATTTCTTTTTTAAGCTTAGCCCTCTCTTTGTCTTCTCAATTTTAGTGGTTGAACTCATCAATCAATCCTTTTATTTATGTGATAGGTCTGCATTTAAGATCGACATTTACCTTAAATTAAAGGTATCTTATAGTATTAGATATGTTATTATAAAACATGTTCTAGTTGAGTTATTGATACTTCAAGTGCAAAATAATGATATAAAACTTAATAAAAATGCATTTTTAAGTGCTAATCAGTTAACATGAGTTAGCATCATGAATATCTGATAACATTTATAAATATTAACATTATTCGAATAAGATAACTAATGTAATCCTGTTAACAATTTATAATCTGATTGGAACCTCCTTTATGTGTGGTTTCCAGTTAAGTAATAAAAAGATTTTATACTAGTTTGAAATACCATTAGTGGATCCTCTAATACTAGTTTGATATATTTCCAGGGGCATCAATATTATGTCTTAAGAATTATCTTCAATTCCTTTTCATTTATTGTTTATAATTTTATATAATTCACCTCCTTCTGGTTCGACCCTGATCTTATCAAGTTATTTATTACTTCGACAGTCCTCCACTTGGGAGAAAATATTAATATTTTGGTCGTGTCATTACTCGTGTCCACTATTGGTTTTCAAACTTCTTAATCTATGCAATTATGCCCCTGGAAATTTTTAATTACCTTTTTTAATTCGAGCATTTTTTTCAAATTATTTCTTAGTTTCTAATTTATTCAATTTGATTGTTAATAAATGCTAAAATTTAAAATTCTTTCAGATTAGCCCCGACTTTGATGATTGTTTTAAATAACGTGGGTGTTTAGGCCAACTTGCTCGCACTTTGACTAATCTCACTGGTTCTGAAGTTAATGACCATGTAAGCCTCTAGTAGTTTTTAGATTTGTGAGACTCGAATTAGTGACTTCTAAAAAGTAAACCTATAGTTTGACCAGTTAAACTACATCACTCAAAGTTGCTTTGATCAACAAATTAGTCCTTGGCCATGAAAATCTTCAATTTTAACACTTTATTAGCCTTTAAATTTTTATTTTTTTAATTAAATCCCTGATTATACCAATTTGGTTCCTCAAAGTTTTAATTGAGTCATATTCTTTTAATATTTGTGAATTAACCCCAATTAAGCCTAAAAAACTATTGATGAGCTATTATGGCTTGTGTGTAGCTAGGTTTGCAATTAATGGTGGTTAAAGAGGTTAGGTAAAATGACATAGAAAGGAAGATAAAAGATTAGGCTAAGATAGGTCTTGATGGGGTCTTCTCATGGTAGAGAGAGAGAGACCGTCATTTTTCATGACGAGAGAAAAATAAAAAAGGTTACTAATCTTTAGTTTGTAGAGATCATATTGTTGATTATGATGGTTGTATGTGATCTTTTGAGAGGTGCCATCGATTCAGTATGTAAGAAATGGATAAAGGTTGAGAGTTTAGTTCATGAGTGTGCTTGTGTTTATCTCAAGTTTAGGGGTTGTGTGAAGGTGAGCTGTTGGCAATATGGACATCGTTGATTACTCATCAGCAATGAAGGAAAGGATGGGTAAATGGCTTTGAAATCGTCATGAGAGCTTATTTATAATGGTCTATGGTTGTTGAGAGAGGGTTGCTTCCGAGAAAGATTGTGAGTTGTCATTTTTGTTTTTGGAGGGTAGGGGTTATTTTTTTGGTTTTCATAAGATAGAGAGAAATGTCTTTTTTTATTTGCTTGTTTTAAGTGATATTTAGGAGAGAGAGAGAGAGTTTGATGAGAATCTAATTATATATGGCCTTTTTTTTATACGGCTAATGCTCTAAATAATTCCTTCTTCTTTTGTTTTTTTTATTATCATTTATTTATACTACTAAAAATTATTTTTTTATATTTAATCTTTAAAATGTTATACACTCATCTATCTCCTCTATATTAGAGGCCTTGGGATTTCTATTAGCCATGACTTGATCTTTGAAAGAAATCGTGCTCTATACCAACTCAGACCGTTTTCCTCCGGTCATCAAGTGTTGTGCCAACTCGTGTTGCATAACGAGTCTACAAGCTGTCGGTCCGCTGTAGTAGAGTAATTTTCCGCTACACTTAGTGATTAGTACTTAAAAGTGCATTTTTATCATGGTTTTATATCATCATTTTGCACTTGAAGTATCAATAACTCCTTAACTAAAATATGTTTTATAATAATGTATCTAATAATATAAGATACCTATAATTTGTGGTAAATGTCTATTTTTAATGCAGGTCTATCACATAAATGAAAGGATTGATTGATGACTTGAAGAACTTAAATTGCATGGATAAAGAGATGGTCAAACTTAGAGAAGAGATGTCGGTGCAATCCAAACCGGAACACTGTTCGGTAATTGGGCCATATCTGGAGCTACAGATCTCAGATTTAGGTCCAATTTATATGGATGAAAAGGTAAGACATAGGCCTACAACTTTCATATGGAGCCCAAGATCTAAAAAGGCCATTATCAAGTCCAAATTGTAGCAACAACAAAGAAGCCCGAATCTGTCTTCCAACCCGAGCACTGTTCGGTATTTTGGCCATATCTGGAGTTCTAGAAGTCCAAATGAGCTGAAGTTTTTACACAAGAAAGATGAGACAATTGTCTACAACTTTCATGTTTGCAACTGGCTCCAATTTGGACGTTATCAATGACGTTTTGGGCAGACAAGAGGAGATAAGGATTGTCACCAAGTCAAAAGTTGGCCACCCACTCATCAATTAGTCATCAAATCAATAGTTCCCAATTTTGGCCTATAAAAGGAGGCATTTGCAATGCATTTAGGCATCTTGGTGTTCAGATCAAGATCATGCTCTTCCTTTCTCTCTTTGTATTTTTTGTAATGTTTATGCTTTGCTTTCATTAATATTAAGTTTATGCCTTTCATTTCCTTTCCTTTACTTAGTTAGCTTTTATGTTCTTATTTTGTTTATCTATTTTTCTTTCTTTCATTATGTCTAGCTAAGTTAATTATGTCAAGGTGAAAAGGTTACACTAATGGTGTAAGAATAAGTATAATGTAAACTTAATATGGACTTTAATGTTTGATACTAACATGTTTTATATTTGTTATCTTGTTCACTCTTTAATACTTTGCTTGTTAAATGATTAATCTTGATTTATGTTATATAACACTTGGTACAACAAATGCTTGACACTTTCATAGCCCATAATGTATGGTATAACCGACACCTGAGCTATGAAAGGAACTTGATTTGTTGTTAACATAAGTTATAAGTATGAATGCTTGACGAGATTTACAAGTATTAGCATTAATTGAATAAGATGACTAATGTAATCATGTTAACAATATATAATCTGATTGGAACCTCCTTTGTGTGTGGTTTCCAATTCAATAATAAGAGTTTATACTATACTTGTTTGATATACCATTAGTGGAACCTCTAACCTTGACATTTGTTATTATCATTATTTAATCCTTACATTAATATTTCATCTCTAAGTTCTCATCATCATCTTCTTCTCTTTATTATTATTGTTATTGTTGTTGTTGTTATTATTATTATTATTATTATTATTATTATTATTATTATTATTATTACCGTTATTATTAGTATTATTATTATTACTACTACTACTATTACTATTACTATTACTATTACTATTACTATTATTATTATTGTTGTTGTTGTTGTTGTTGTTGTTTATAATTGTTGTTTATAATTTGTATAATTAACCTCCCTGTGGTTCGACCCCGGTCTTGCCGGGTTATTTATTACTTCGACACTCCTGCACTTGGGAGAAGACATCAACCTTTTAGTCGTGTCAAGTTTTTGGCGTCGTTGCCGGGGAGGTAAGTTCTTGTATAAATTATAATATTTATTTTATTTTTTCTTTTCACTTTTCACTTTTCTTGTATATAACTTTGTTTCCTTTCTCTTGTTTCTTCTTCTTTTATTTTCTTCTTCCTTTTATTTTATTCCTACACATGCATGAGAGTGTGGTCACGCACATCAAGTGGTAGACTTTGTAGGATATCCTCATCATTTTCAGAAAATATGGCCGAAGAAGATAATCAATCACTTCATAATGAAAATAATGAGAATAACCGTGCTAGAACACTTAGAGACCACATGAATCCCACAAGAACAAGTGCACCATCATGCATAGTTTTTCCTCCCGATGCATCTCATTTTAATTTTAAACCAGGTATTATTCAACTTTTACCTTTTTTTCATGGTTTGGAATTGGAAAATCCATACTTGCATTTAAGGGAATTTGAGGAGGTCTGCAACACATATAATAATTTAAATTGTAGCATGAACACCATCAGATTAAAGCTTTTTCCTTTTTCATTAAAAGATAAAGCTAAAACATGGCTACAAAATTTGAGACCAGGATCCATTCGTGCTTGGGATGAAATGCAACAATAGTTTTTAAAGAAGTTTTTCCCATCTCATAGAACAAACTCTTTCAAAAGACAAATCACCACTTTCACTCAAAAACCAGGAGAAACATTTTACAAATGTTGGGATAGGTATCGAGATTTGCTTAGTACTTGCCCTCATCATGGTTTTGAAACATGGAGATTGGTTTCACATTTCTATGAAGGGTTAACACCTAAAGATAGGCAAATGGTTGAATTGATGTGCAATGGAACTTTTGAAGATAAAGACCCTGATGAAGCAATGGAGTACTTAGACTTGTTAGCTGAAAATGCTCAAAATTGGGACACTGCGGGTACATATGAGGCACCGAGTAAAACTCAACTTCATACATCTAGTGGAGGTATGTACAACCTTAGGGAAGATCATGACCTCCAAGCCAACTTTGCATCTTTAGCTAGAAAAGTCGAGGCACTAGAATTGAAAAAGAGTGGTCAATTAAAATCTGTTGAAAACATTGCGTGTCAAATCTGTGAAACAAATGAACACTCAACCAATGATTGTCCAACCTTGCCTTCTTTTAAAGAATGTCTCCATGAACAAGCCCATGCTTTAAACAGTTTCCAAAGGGCGAACCACAACCCATACTCCCAAACATACAACCCTGGTTGGAGGAATCACCCAAATTTCAGTTGGAAGAGTGAGAACAACAATGCACAAACTTCACAACCACCGTTTCAAGCACACCATAATTTCCAAAATTCTCATGGATATGCACCTTCTTATGCTCCACCTTCTAGAAGAAATCTTGAGGAAACATTGCATGCATTCATTGAAAAGCAAGAGACAATCAATACTCAACTTGCTCAAAACATGACAGATTTTAAAGATACTCTTGCTAAATTAACATCTGCTCTCAGTTTCCAAGAGAAAGGTAAGTTTCCATCTCAAACACAACAAAATCCCAAAGGGCAATACAATGCAAATGCAAGTAGTTCCGGAAGCCAACACATGGATCAAGTCAAATCAGTCACTACTCTGTGCAGTGGTAAGGTTATTGAAAAACCCTCTCTTGAACCTTATGAGAAAGATGATGAATCAATCTCTGACGGTAAGGAAGGGGATGAATATGAAAATTGCAAAGAAACGACTGATTCACCGCCAGCACTTCCATTTCCTCAAGCCATGACCAAACAAAGGAAAGTCAATCACAATTCTGAAATTTATGAAATTTTCAAACAGGTAAGGATCAATATACCTTTGCTGGATGCTATTAAACAGGTTCCTTCCTATGCTAAATTTTTAAAAGATCTATGCACTGTGAAGAGGAAACTGAATGTGAAAAAGAAAGCCTTTCTAGCCGAACAAGTAAGTGCTATTCTTCAAAACAATAATGCTTTGAAATATAAAGACCCTGGTTGTCCTACAATTTCTTGCTTTATTGGAGAGCATAAAATTGAAAAAGCCTTACTTGATCTTGGTGCTAGTGTGAATTTACTTCCATATTCAGTTTTTCAGAGTCTCAATCTAGGTGAGTTAAAACCAACTTCTATATCTCTTTTACTTGCCGATAGATCTGTAAAAGTGCCTAGAAGAATAATTGAAGATGTGTTAGTACAAGTCGATAAATTCATTTATCCTGTGGATTTTATTGTCTTGGATACAGAACCTATTGAAACATGTAATTCATTTCCTGTTATTTTAGGACGTCCGTTTCTTGCAACCTCTAACGCATTGATTAATTGTAGGAATGGATTGATAAAGCTATCATTTGGAAACATGACATTGGAGATGAATATTTTCAACATTTGCAAGCAACCTGGAGATGATAATGATTTACAAGAAGTAGATCATATTGATGAATTAGTTTATGATCAACTTGAATCTACTTTAAGTAAAAATGAATTGGATGAAACTGAAGATTTGCAAATGGTTTATTCTGAGGAAGAAATCACGGATGAAACAAGCACCGAAAATGTTGATGCGAATCTTTTGTCAACAGTGACAACAGATTCGACATTTGACATCACACCAATCGATGACTACTTTCCTGATGAATCTTTACTTTCTGTCTCTACAATGCCTTGGTTTGCTAATATTGTCAATTTTCTTGTTTCAGGACAATTGCCAACTCATTGGAATACCCAAGATAAAAGAAAGTTTTTGAACGAAGTGAAGAACTTTTATTGGGATGATCCTTATTTATTCAAATATTGTCCTGATCAAATATTTCGAAGATGCATTCCTGACAATGAGGTAAGTAGTGTCATTAAATTTTGTCATTCTAAGGCATGTGGGGGCCATTTCTCATCAAGAAAGACAACTGCAAAAATCTTACAAAGTGGATTTTACTGGCCCACCATGTTCAAAGACTCACATGCATTCTGCAAGTCTTGTGAAAATTGTCAAAAGTTGGGATCTATTTCAAAACGTCACATGATGCCTTTAAACCCTATTATTGTCATTGAGATCTTTGATTGTTGGGGTATAGATTTCATGGGCCCATTCCCTCAATCATTTGGTTTCTTATACATATTAGTCGCAGTAGATTATGTTTCAAAATGGATAGAGGCAATTCCAAGTCGAAACAATGATCACAAAACAGTGATAAAGTTTTTGAAAGAAAATATTTTGAGTCGATTTGGAGTCCCTCGAGCCATAATAAGTGATGGTGGAACACATTTCTGCAACAAGCCATTTGAGTCTTTAATGAAGAAATATGGAATCACACACAAAGTTGCCACCCCTTATCACCCTCAAACAAGTGGACAAGTAGAGCTTGCTAATAGGGAGATCAAACATATTTTGGAGAAAACAGTGAACCCTAATAGGAAAGACTGGTCTTTAAGACTTAATGATGCACTTTGGGCTTATCGAACTGCTTATAAAACATCATTAGGTATGTCACCGTATAGACTAGTCTATGGAAAACCTTGTCACTTGCCTGTGGAACTTGAACATAAAGCTTATTGGGTTATTAAAGCTTTCAATTCAAATCTGGATGATGCTAGTCAACTGCGAAAATTACAAATAAATGAGCTTGAGGAAATAAGAAATGATGTATATGAAAATTCAAGAATTCATAAAGCAAGAATTAAAGAGTTTCATGACAAGAAAATACAGAGAAAAACCTTCAATGTTGGTCAAAAAGTCTTGCTTTATAATTCTCGACTGCATTTATTTCCTGGAAAATTAAGATCAAGATGGAGTGGTCCTTTTATTGTGAAACATGTGTATCCATATGGGGCCTATGACATCGAGAATCCAAAGAATGGCAATGTTTTCAAGGTAAATGGACATCGTCTGAAAGTTTACTTTGACAATTTTTTAGTTGAACATAACTCTATTGAATTGGGTGATCCTGTATATAAAGATTGATTTTATTTTATTTTATTTTATTTTATTTTTGTTTCTTATATAAATATTGATTTTATTTTATTTTATTTTTGTTTCTTATATAAATATTGATTTTATTTTATTTTATTTTTGTTTCTTTTTGAGTGATTTTTGCGAGTTTCTTCACCCCGGTCAAATGGCGGATAACGGTACTCCGTGACTTAAGTCGGTTCTTTCAGTTTCCCACAATTACTGATATCTGTGTATATATCTGTGCAATTCTTTGAATCTCTCTTCCAATTCTCATTTGAAAATGGACACTAATCTTGAAAAATTGAAAAAGTATTTTCCCGCTCTGCCTCAGAATGCGATTACAAAAATTTACCGTGCTAGATGTGCAAGATTGAGATTATTAATGAATCATGGAATTCCTGAAGATATTCGGTGGTTGATTGAAGCAAAGGTCCGATTATCAGGTGAGTCCTCTAACTTCTTCATTTCACACATGCCTGGAACAGGTAAAAGCACTTTTGCAAAGAAGCGTCGTGCAAAACGACTGGATGTCTGTCATCGATGTGCTAGATGGACTTGTAATACACAATGTCGTTCTTTAGAAATGGTATCTATAAACCGTGAAGATAAAATACAATTCATTAAGGATGGCCTGAGTAAGGAGTCTTTAGATAATCTTCTATTGACTCTTGAGACGCATCCTAGTGGAGATGTGCATCGTGCAATTCATGATTTATGGCCACTATTTCATAAAGAACATGATCGACTTAGTCTTGAGAATCTGACTAAAAAAGACCCTGTTTGCCAGTTTTTAAGAAAACTGGATGGGAAGCCTATCCCCGACCCATAGAGGGCGTTTAAGCCATTCTTGGACGTAAAACCAAGGGAAGATGTGAGCCACAATCACAACTACCTGTACATACACATGTTTTTTTCAAAAGTAAATAAATAAATAAATAAAAAGAGAGAGAGAGTGTGTGAGACTCTAGCTGGCCTACATATAGATGTTATGATTGCCTTTCTACTTTCTCATCTATAAAACCCTATTTTCCTTCCTTTCATTTCTACTCAACCCATACATTCAACAAATACAGAAGTGTGTAGAAATGGCAAGTTCCTCAAGTCATCAAATAAGAAATATTTGTGTTTTCGGTGGATCTAGTCCTGGGAAAGAAAAGGAGTTTTTAGAATCAGCAAATCATCTTGGTCAGGTGCTAGCTGAGAGAAAGATTCATTTAGTGTATGGGGGAGGCAGTCTTGGGTTAATGGGAGGTGTGTCAATAGCTGCATTTTTAGGAGGTAGTCAAGTTTTAGGAATCGTCCCTGAAGCTTTGGCACAAGGGGACATCATTGGAAAAACAATTGGAGAGGAACTTCAGGTCTCCACAATGTCGGCTCGAATGAATGCAATGTTTAACCATGCTGATGCTTTCATTGCTTTACCAGGTGGTCTAGGCACATTGGAAGAGATCTTTCATATTTCCTCTTGGGCTCAATTGCACATTCACCATAAACACATAGGTTTGTTAAATGTTAATGGTTATTATGATAAGTTGTTGTCTTTTCTTGATCATGCTGTGGAACAGGAATTTTTAACATCTTTTGCACGACAAATCATAATCTCTGCTTCTACTGCTGAACAATTGATTGACCAACTACAATCTTTCATTCCTGTGATTGATCCTTCCATGAGTCGCATAAATTGGTCATCTAAGGAAAGTCGTAAAAAGCTTAGATTGGATTTGAGCCTTCATTTGTGAATTTTTGTGTCTTTTGGTTTTATTTTGTTTTGTTATTTCTTATTTTTGTTTCAGTGTGTTTCAGGTTTTGTCAGTGTTCGTTATTTCAGGTGATAACTTCTATACTCTATCTTTCTACCTTAGAACATTGAGGACAATGTCTCGTTTTGGTTGGGGGGAGAGGGTAGTAGTTGATAAAAAAAAAAAATTGTTTTTCATTTCATAAAGCATGTGCATAATTGTTGTTACTAGGATGGCAGAGTAAAGGAGTTCTTTTGTTAAAGTGACTCTTGAGACGCATCTTAGTAATCATTCTTTAACAAGGTCTATTATAATACTTCCTGAAATATTCAGGTTTACAAACTCTAGTATTGTTACCACTTAATTCTGCTCATATACTTATTTAACATGTATTTTTAAACCTTAATTTACACACACACACTTTAACATATGATTGTGGGTTGCATATTGGATTATTACATTATTTATGTTTTTTTGTTAAAGGTAACAACTAAGGGAAAGGGATTGTATATAATTAAAAAAAAAAACATGAAAAAAAAATAAAAAAAAATAAAAAATGATGATAATAAAAATGTAGATAAGTTTGATTTCGTAACCTCCCTAACCTAAGCAATTAAGCCCGAAGGGGTGTTTTAACACCTAATACCCTAAAGTCAACTGACTTGGGAGCTATTGGCCCAACGCTTGTTACATGGGTTGAGGAGAAAAGCTTAAGGCAATCAAACATTGCACTATCTACATATCAGTATCTGCGACCCGAGTTACTAAGCTCGTAGGGGTGTCTTAACACCTAATGCCCTAAGACCAACTGGTCTGGGAGTCATTAGCTGAAAACTCGTTACATGGGTTAAAGATGCATGATGTTTTTAAAGTATATGTATATAGAGTTAAAAAAAAAAAGAAAGACAAAAATAGTAATCCCAACCCAAGGAAGTTAACCTTAAACATTAGAACAAAAATTTTGTTTTCTTCCAAGAAAAGCCCCATAATTATGTGTTGATACATTGAGCACAAAAGAAAGGTTTATTAATATCTTGTTAAGTGGTATTGAGCAGATATATAAATTTAATGAGAGTTTGTTTATCTGGATAGATTAATGGAAGTTAAATGATGAATACCTTGCTTTGTGAAATTTGCAAATTGTTTTAACTTTTTAATTACTAGGGACTAGTAATAAGCTGGTTGAGGGGTGTGATTAGTACTTAAAAGTGCATTTTTATCATGGTTTTATCATCATTTTGCACTTGAAGTATCAATAACTCCTTAACTAAAATATGTTTTATAATAATGTATCTAATAATATAAGATACCTATAATTTGTGGTAAATGTCTATTTTTAATGCAGGTCTATCACATAAATGAAAGGATTGATTGATGACTTGAAGAACTTAAATTGCATGGATAAAGAGATGGTCAAACTTAGAGAAGAGATGTCGGTGCAATCCAAACCGGAACACTGTTCGGTAATTGGGCCATATCTGGAGCTACAAATCTCATATTTAGGTCCAATTTATATGGATGGAAAGGTAAGACATAGGCCTACAACTTTCATATGGAGCCCAAGATCTAAAAAGGCCATTATCAAGTCCAAATTGTAGCAACAACAAAGAAGCCCGAATCTGTCTTCCAACCCGAGCATAGTTCAGTATTTTGGCCATATCTGGAGTTCTAGAAGTCCAAATGAGCTGAAGTTTTTACACAAGAAAGCTGAGACAATTGCCTACAACTTTCATGTTTGCACCTGGCTCCAGGTTTGACGTTATCAATGACGTTTTGGGCAGACAAGAGAAGATAAGGATTGTCACCAAGTCAAAAGTTGGCCACCCACTTATCAATTAGTCATCAAATCAATAGTTCTCAATTTTGGCCTATAAAAGGAGGCATTTGCCATGCATTTAGGCATCTTGGTGTTCAGATCAAGATCATGCTCTTCCTTTCTCTCTTTGTATTTTTTGTAATGTTTATGCTTTGCTTTCATTAATATTAAGTTTATGCCTTTCATTTCCTTTCCTTTACTTAGTTAGCTTTTATGTTCTTATTTTGTTTATCTATTTTTCTTTCTTTCATTATGTCTAGCTAAGTTAATTATGTTAAGGTGAAAAGGTTACACTAATGGTGTAAGAATAAGTATAATGTAAACTTAATATGGACTTTAATGTTTGATACTAACATGTTTTATATTTGTTATCTTGTTCACTCTTTAATACTTTGCTTGTTAAATGATTAATCTTGATTTATGTTCTATAACACTTGGTACAACAAATGCTTGGCACTTTCATAGCCTATGTATGGTATAACCGACACCTGAGCTATGAAAGGAACTTGATTTGTTGTTAACATAAGTTATAAGTATGAATGCTTGACGAGATTTACAAGTATTAGCATTAATTGAATAAAATGACTAATGTAATCATGTTAACAATATATAATCTGATTGGAACCTCCTTTGTGTGTGGTTTCCAATTCAATAATAAGAGTTTATACTATACTTGTTTGATATACCATTAGTGGAACCTCTAACCTTGACATTTGTTATTATCATTATTTAATCATTACATTAATATTTCATCTTTAAGTTCTCATCATCATCATCTTCTTCTTCTTCTCTTTATTATTATTGTTATTGTTGTTGTTGTTGTTATTATTATTATTATTATTATTACCGTTATTATTAGTATTATTATTACTACTACTACTACTATTACTATTACTATTACTATTATTATTATTATTATTGTTGTTGTTGTTGTTGTTGTTTATAATTGTTGTTTATAATTTGTATAATTAACCTCCCTGTGGTTCGACCCCGGTCTTGCCGGGTTATTTATTACTTCGACACTCCTGCACTTTGGAGAAGACATCAAACTTTTAGTCGCGTCACTTAGCTACTTGCAAGAGCACAAAAACCTAAGCAAGCCGCAGAATTAGAAAGAGAGACCAAGCCTAGCGCCCAAGCTCTCTTCAAAGCGGTATGGTTCTAGCTACAGCTACTAGAGTAAAGAAGTGTGAAAGTTTCTCCCTTTTCATTATCCGCCGGGCCGGACAACGAGACTAAGATCAGGAAAAAAATGGATAGGTAGAGTAACGTTCTTGAATAGGCTTGTCTAAAATCTTCTACCACCTTCGAACTTGTAAGTTTTTTAAAACTCCCTCCCTCCCTCCCTCTCTCTCTCTCTCTCTCTCACAAAAAACAACACTATGCATTTTTTTTCTACTCATTATTTTTTTAATTATATTTTAATCACTATAAATTTTTTTTTTGCTTGATTGCATTTTTTTTATTTTTTAAAAGATTTATCAATATGAGAATAATAAGTAAAATAGTCAAGAATTACAAGATAACTAGAAATTATCCAAATTATATCAAAAACATATTTATTTAAGAATTTTGTTATTCTTTTGGAAAATTTTTTTTAAAAAATTAAAAATTAGATTATAACAATGACATAGTAGCTCTCATATTTTATTTATTTTTTTTCTTGCTAATTTTTACATTTTGTTTATTTTTCTTCCTTCCTAGTTTTTTTTTTACTTTATAACTTTTCGTTCTTTTCAATGTTTTAATTTTTTTTTCTACTATCTGACACATCATTTTTCTTTTCTATTCCTTTTTCACTTGTAGATGAATTTAATTTTTTTTCTCTCTATATTTTTTTCATGCTTGCTATTGCATACCTTAAATAAAGAAAAATATATAAATTTCTAGAAAATCTCAAATAGTTTGTGAAATGCCTATATTTTGAAAATTTTGAGATTTTTAATGTAAAAGGTATTTATTTTTCAGAATTTTTAAGTTTTTTTTTCCCTAATTTGGAGGTGAAAAATAAATTATGACATACTCTATTACCTATAGCATATTAACAAAGAATGAAGTTAGGATTTGTTTTTCTTTTTTGTAATTATTAGTATTATTCATCGGGATGCCAGTTAGACTTTAGGCTAGACAATGGAGGATTATCATTTCCTATTATATAATAATGTTAAAATAAGCTTGATCAGGATTTATTAACAAAATGATAATATTTGTTTTTAATGAATACGAAAAATGAATAGGTAGATGAGTAACGAGGAATTATATATCATTAAATGATATTTGACTCAATCACAACCATTAGTCTCATCTTTAATTAATATGCGTGTGTATAAACTTAAGAATCTCACTTTTTCTTACAGCTGAACTTCAATTTATAAAAACACTTGTAATATTTTCATCTAACTCTTTTTTTTCATTATTTTAATCTCAATTAAAAAAAAATCTAGCTCCTGCCGTTGACTTTCTCATCAACGTAGCGCTTTCATCTTTTTTGTTCTTTAAAAGTTAACAACTCAATTCTAGATTTCTGTCTGAATTTCTTACTTGGCCATGAAGTTTAGTCCTTCGAATAGGGCTTAGTATGTACCTTTATTGGATTTATGGTGTGGGTGGTTTCTTATTCGTTGAGAGAAATTCACTATTTTTTATAGTTTAATTTTTGCATCATACTGCAGTTGGTCCTTTATGATGGTGATAGTACATATATTTGGTATTATAATAATTTAGGTTATAATTTGAAAAACATTATTTTATAAAAAATATTTTTAATTAAATTTAGTTTAATATTTATATATATTTAGTTAAAATTGCGATTAAAATTAAAGGTGAATAAAAAACAATTTAATGTGTTTGGTAATATATATTAATATTGATGAATTTTTTATTTAAATATTATAAATTTAACTATTGTTATTATATCATGAAATAAATAATACTTTATATAAAAAATTTTTATTGTTTCATTAAACTTTTTTATAATTTTATCATGTACAAAATTTATCCCACAAGAACTTCAATTTCTATAGTTTTTTTAGCGTACAACAAAATCAGGTAAAATATTATTAGAAATAAAATTGAGATTATGCTCAAATTTTATAAATGTTATGTTATTGTACAATCTACAAATACTATGTCATCATGCGATTTATAAATGCTATGTTATCATACGATCTCCTTCTAATTTATATAGTGTCATTGAATAATATTAAATACTAATTTTTTAAATAAAAAAATTAAAAAATTAGATTTTTTTAATATTCACATAAACAGTATAATAAATAAATTTCCTATATTATTTACATGTTTACTTAACAAATATGAATTAATTTACTCTGCACTATTTATTTTTGAGAAGTAAATAATACAAAGTAAATTAATAAATAATTTTTTTTTGGTAAGTTGACGTATATATTAAAGGAAAACGATACAAAGATTATAAGGGGCATACCCCAGATTTACAATGAGAACAGAAACGTAAAACAATAGATGGCTACATACTAGCCACCGAACTGAAAACTCAAGACCTAACTTGATTCGTTAGGGAAACTAATACAACCAGCTAAATATCAAATGAAGAATCTATGTTATTAACCCTCCAGGCTCGTTGGATTCTTTTATTTTCATTTGTTGGTAGAATGTTCCTCATCAAATCCAGCTTATCACGGATGATACATTCAATTTGATGAAAGACCAAATTCTGAGTTCTAGATATTCCAGCAAAGGTCCTTGCATTCCTTTCTTGCTAGATATGATACATTGTAGCTGCAAAACTGAGTTTACAAGAAAAATTGACGAAACTTTTGCCATGCCAAGTGACAGTGGCCCATCGAATCCATTCATCCCATCCTTTTGTCATTCTTGGAATGTTGCATCTGTCACAAACATCCCACCAGATCGCTTTAGTATAGGAGCATTCAAAGAACAAGTGGTTGTGATCTTCGTTGTTGCGGAGACAGAGTGAGTAGATATTGGGACCATGTATACCAAATCGATTGAGTCTATCTTGAGTTGTGAGTTTCTGTTGGACAGCCACCCAAAGAAGAAACGAATGTCTTGGAACAGCATTCTTGAACCACACAATGTCATGCCATGTGATTAGTACTTAAAAGTGCATTTTTATCATGGTTTTATATCATCATTTTGCACTTGAAGTATCAATAACTCCTTAACTAAAATATGTTTTATAATAATGTATCTAATAATATAAGATACCTATAATTTGTGTTAAATGTCTATTTTTAATGCAGGCCTATCACATAAATGAAAGGATTGATTGATGACTTGGAGAACTTAAATTGCAAGGATAAAGAGATGGCCAAACTTAGAAAAGAGATATCGGTGCAATCCAAACCGGAACACTGTTCGGTAATTGGGTCATATCTAGAGCTATATATCTCAGATTTAGGTCCAATTTATATGGATGGAAAGGTAAGACATATGCCTACAACTTTCACATGGAGCCCAAGATCTAAAAAGGCCATTATCAAGTCCAAATTGTAGCAACAACAAAGAAGCCCGAATCTGTCTTCCAGCCCGAGCACTGTTCGGTATTTTAGCCATATCTGGAGTTCTAGAAGTCCAAATGAGCTGAATTTTTTACACAAGAAAGCTGAGACAATTGTCTACAACTTTCATGTTTGCAACTGGCTCCAATTTGGACGTTATCAATGACGTTTTGGGCAGACAAGAGGAGATAAGGATTGTCACCAAGTCAAAAGTTGGCCACCCACTCATCAATTAGTCATCAAATCAATAGTTCCCAATTTTGGCCTATAAAAGGAGGCATTTGCCATGCATTTAGGCATCTTGGTGTTCTGATCAAGATCATGCTCTTCCTTTCTCTCTTTGTATTTTTTGTAATGTTTATGCTTTACTTTCATTAATATCAAGTTTATGCCTTTCATTTCCTTTCCTTTACTTAGTTAACTTTTATGTTCTTATTTTGTTTATTTATTTTCCTTTCTTTCATTATGTCTAGCTAAGTTAATTATGTCAAGGTGAAAAGGTTACACTAATGGTGTAAGAATAAGTATAATGTAAACTTAATATGGACTTTAATGTTTGGTACTAACATGTTTTATATTTGTTATCTTGTTCACTCTTTAATACTTTGCTTGTTAAATGACTAATCTTGATTTATGTTGTATAACACTTGGTACAACAAATGCTTGGCACTTTCATAGCCCATAATGTATGGTATAACCGACACCTGAGCTATGAAAGGAACTTGATTTGTTGTTAACATAAGTTATAATCATGAATGCTTGACGAGATTTACAAGTATTAGCATTAATTGAATAAGATGACTAATGTAATCATGTTAACAACATATAATCTGATTGGAACCTCCTTTGTGTGTGGTTTTCAACTCAATAATAAGAGTTTATACTATACTTGTTTGATATACCATTAGTGGAACCTCTAACCTTGATATTTGTTATTATTATTGCTTAATCCTTACATTAATATTTGATCTCCAAGTTCTCATCATCACATCTTCTTCTTCTTCTCTTTCTTTATTATTATTATTATTACTATTATTGTTGTTGTTATTGTTGTTTTATAATTGTTGTTTATAATTTGTACAATTAACCTCCCTGTGGTTCGACCCCGGTCTTGCCGGGTTATTTATTACTTCGACACTCCTGCACTTGGGAGAAGACATCAAACTTTTAGTCGTGTCAAGTTTTTGGCGCCGTTGCCGGGGAGGTAAGTTCTTGTATAAATTATAGTATTTATTTTCTCTTTTCACTTTTCTTGTATATAACTTGTTTCTTTTCTTTTGTTTCTTTTTATTTTGTTTTCTTCCTCCTTCTTTTGCTTTCTTCTTCTTTTTATTCTATTCCTACACGTGCATGAGAGTGTGGTCACGTACATCAAGTGGTAGACTTTGTAGGGTATCCTCATTATTTTTAGAAAATATGGCCGAAGAAGATAATCAATCACTTCATAATGAGAATAATGAGAATAACCGTACTAGAACACTTAGAGACCACATAAATCCCACAAGAACAAGTGCACCATCATGCATAGTTTTTCCTCCTGATGCATCTCATTTTAATTTTAAACCAGGTATTATTCAACTTTTACCTTCTTTTCATGGCTTAGAATTGGAAAATCCATACTTGCATTTAAGGGAATTTGAGGAGGTGTGCAACACATATAATAACTTAAATTGTAGCATGAACACCATCAGATTAAAGCTTTTTCCTTTTTCATTAAAAGATAAAGCTAAAACATGGCTACAAAATTTAAGACTAGGATCCATTCGTGCTTGGGATGAAATGCAACAACAGTTTTTAAAGAAGTTTTTCCCATCTCATAGAACAAACTCTTTCAAGAGACAAATCACCACTTTCACTCAAAAACCAGGAGAAACATTTTACAAATGTTGGGATAGGTATCGAGACTTGCTTAGTACTTGCCGTCATCATGGTTTTGAAACATGGAGATTGGTTTCACATTTCTATGAAGGGTTAACACCTAAAGATAGGCAAATGGTTGAATTGATGTGTAATGGAACTTTTGAAGATAAAGACCCTGATGAAGCAATGGAGTACTTAGACTTGTTAGCTGAAAATGCTCAAAATTGGGACACCGCGGGTACTTATGAGGCATTGAGTAAAACTCAACCTCATACATCTAGTGGAGGTATGTACAACCTTAGGGAAGATCATGACCTTCAAGCCAAATTTGCATCTTTAGCTAGAAAAGTCGAGGCACTAGAATTAAAAAAGAGTAGTCAATTAAAATCTGTTGAAAAAATTGCGTGTCAAATCTGTGAAACAAATGAACACTCAACCAATGATTGTCCAACCTTGCCTTCTTTTAAAGAATGTCTCCATGAACAAGCCCATGCTTTAAACAGTTTCCAAAGGCCCAACCACAACCCATACTCCCAAACATACAACCCTGGTTGGAGGAATCACCCAAATTTCAGTTGGAAGAGTGAGAACAACAATGCACAAACTTCACAACCATCGTTTCAAGCACACCATAATTTCCAAAATTCTCATGGATATGCACCTCCTTATGCTCCACCGCCTAGAAGAAATCTTGAGGAAACATTGCATGCATTCATTGAAAAGCTAGAGATAATCAACACTCAACTTGCTCAAAACATGACAGATTTTAAAGATACTCTTGCAAAATTAACATCTGCTCTCAGTTTCCAAGAGAAAGGTAAGTTTCCATCTCAATCACAACAAAATCCCAAGGGGCAATACAATGCAAATGCAAGTAGTTCCGGAAGCCAACATATGGATCAAGTCAAATCAGTCACTACTCTGCGCAGTGGTAAGGTTATTGAAAAACCCTCTCTTGAACCTTATGAGAAAGATGATGAGTCAATCTCTGAGGGTAAGGAAGGGGATGAATCTGAAAATTGCAAAGAAACGACTGATTCACCGCCAGCACTTCCATTTCCTCATGCCATAACCAAACAAAGGAAAGTCAACCATAACTCTGAAATTTATGAAATTTTCAAACAGGTAAGGATTAATATACCTTTGCTGGATGCTATTAAATAGGTTCCTTCCTATGCTAAATTTTTGAAAGATCTATGCACTGTGAAGAGGAAACTGAATGTGAAAAAGAAAGCATTTCTAGCCGAACAAGTAAGTGTCATTCTTCAAAACAATAATGCTTTGAAATATAAAGACCCTGGTTGTCCTACAATTTCTTGCTTTATTGGAGAGCATAAAATTGAAAGAGCCTTACTTGATCTTGGAGCTAGTGTGAATTTACTTCCATATTCAGTTTTTCAAAGTCTCAATCTAGGTGAGTTAAAACCAACTTCTATATCTCTTTTACTTGCCGATAGATCTATAAAAGTGCCTAGAGGAATAATTGAAGATGTGTTAGTACAAGTCGATAAATTCATTTATCCTGTGGATTTTATTGTCTTGGACACAGAACCTGTTGAAGCATGTAATTCATTTCCTGTTATTTTAGGACGTCCGTTTCTTGCAACCTCTAACGCATTGATTAATTGTAGGAATGGACTGATGAAGCTATCATTTGGAAACATGACATTGGAGATGAATATTTTCAACATTTGCAAGCAACCTGGAGATGATAATGATTTACAAGAAGTAGATCATATTGAGGAATTAGTTTATGATCAACTTGAATCTACTTTAAGTAAAAATGAATTGGATGAAACTGAAGATTTGCAAATGATTTATTCTGAGGAAGAAATCACGGATGAAACAAGCACCGAAAATGTTGATGTTAATCTTTTGTCAACAGTGACAACAGATTCGACATCTGGCATCACACCAATCGATGATTACTTTCCTAACGAATCCTTACTTTCTCTTAGTCCAATGCCTTGGTATGATAAAAATATCAATTTTCTTACTTTAGGAGATTGGAGTACCCAAGACAAAGAAAAGTTTTTGAACGAAGTGAAGAATTTTTATTGTGATGACCCTACCTTATTCAAATATTATCCTAATCAAATATTTCAAAGATTCATTCCCGACAATGAGGTAAGTAGTGTCATTAAACTTTGTCATTCTGAAGCATGTGGAAGTTATTTCTCGTCAAAAAAGACAGCTCTAAAAATATTTCAAAATGGATTTTATTGGCCCACCATGTTCAAGGACACGCATGTATTCTGCAAAACTTGTGAAAATTGTCAAAAGATTGATACTGGTCAAAAAGTTTTGTTTTATGATTCTCAACTCTATGCAGTCCGTAGAGAGCTAAGACCAAGATGGAGCAATCCTTATGGGGCCTGTGATATTGAGAATTCAATGAATGACAATGATTTTAAGGAAAATGGACATCGTTTGAAAGCTCACTTTGATAATTTTCTTAATGAAAATGAATCAACTAGTTTGAATGATCTTGTAGATAAAGGTTGATTATTTTGTTTTTCTCACATTTTCTTTTTTTATGTTTCTTTTTGAGTGATTTTTGCTAGTTTCTCTCACCCTGGTCAAATGGCGGACAACGGTACTCCGTGACTTAAGTCGGTTCTTTCAGTTTCCCATAATAACTGATATCTGTGTATATATCTGTGCAATTCTTTGAATCTCTCTTCCAATTCTCATTTGAAAATGGACACTAATCTTGAAAAATTAAAAAAGTATTTTCCCGCTCTGCCTCAGAATGCGATTACAAAAATTTACCGTGCCAGATGTGCAAGATTGAGATTGTTAATGAATCATGGAATTCCTGAAGATATTCGCTGGTTAATTGAAGCAAAGGTCTGATTATCAGGTGAGTCCTCTAACTTCATTTCACACATGCCTGGAACAGGTAAAAGCACTTTTGCAAAGAAGCGTCGTGCAAAACGACTGGATGTCTGTCATCGATGTGCTAGATGGACTTGTAATACACAATGTCGTTCTTTAGGAATGGTATCTATAAACCGTGAAGATAAAATACAATTCATTAAGGATGGCCTGAGTAAGGAGTCTTTAGATAATCTTCTATTGACTCTTGAGACGCATCCTAGTGGAGATGTGCATCGTGCAATTCATGATTTATGGCCACTATTTCATAAAGAACATGATCGACTTAGTCTTGAGAATCTGACTAAAAAAGACCCTGTTTGCCAGTTTTTAAGAAAACTGGATGGGAAGCCTATCCCCGACCCATAGAGGGCGTTTAAGCCGTTCTTGGACGTAAAACCAAGGGAAGATGTGAGCCACAATCACAACTACCTGTACATACACATGTTTTTTTCAAAAGTAAATAAATAAATAAATAAAAAGAGAGAGAGAGTGTGTGAGACTCTAGCTGGCCTACATATAGGTGTTATGATTGCCTTTCTAATTTCTCATCTATAAAACCCTCTTTTCCTTCCTTTCATTTCTACTCAACCCATACATTCAACAAATACAGAAGTGTGTAGAAATGGCAAGTTCCTCAAGTCATCAAATAAGAAATATTTGTGTTTTTGGTGGATCTAGTCCTGGGAAAGAAAAGGAGTTTTTAGAATCAGCAAATCATCTTGGTCAGGTGCTAGCTGAGAGAAAGATTCATTTAGTGTATGGGGGAGGCAGTCTTGGGTTAATGGGAGGTGTGTCAATAGCTGCATTTTTAGGAGGTAGTCAAGTTTTAGGAATCGTCCCTGAAGCTTTGGCACAAGGGGACATCATTGGAAAAACAATTGGAGAGGAACTTCAGGTCTCCACAATGTCGGCTCGAATGAATGCAATGTTTAACCATGCTGATGCTTTCATTGCTTTACCAGGTGGTCTAGGCACATTGGAAGAGATCTTTCATATTTCCTCTTGGGCTCAATTGCACATTCACCATAAACCCATTGGCTTGTTAAATGTTAATGGTTATTATGATAAGTTGTTGTCTTTTCTTGATCATGCTGTGGAATAGGAATTTCTAACATCTTCTGCACGACAAATCATAATCTCTGCTACTACTGCTGAACAATTGATTAACCAACTACAATCTTTCATTCCTGTGATTGATCCTTCCATGAGTCGCATAAATTGGTCATCTACGGGAAGTCGTAAAAAGCTTAGATTGGATTTGAGCCTTCATTTGTGAATTTTTATGTATTTTGGTTTTATTATTGTGTTTTGTTATTTCTTATTTTTGTTTTAGTGTGTTTCAGGTTGTGTCAGTGTTCGTTATTTCAGGTGATATCTTCTATACTCTATCTTTCTACCTTAGAACATTGAGGACAATGTCTCGTTTTGGTTGGGGGGAAAAAAAATTGTTTTTCATTTCATAAAGCATGTGCATAATTGTTGTTACTAGGATGGCAGAGTAAAGGAGTTCTTTTGTTAAAGTGACTTTTGAGACGCATCTTAGTAACCATTCTTAACAAGGTCTATTATAATACTTCCTGAAATATTTAGATTTACAAACTCTCGCAATGTTACCACTTAATTCTGCTCGTATACTTATTTAACATGTATTCTTAAACCTTAATTTACACACACACACACACTTTAACATATGATTGTGGGTTGCATATTGGATTATTACATTATTTATGTTCTTTTGTTAAAGGTAACAACTAAGGGAAAGGGATTGTATATAATTAAGCAAAAAAAAAAAAACATGAAAAACAAGAAAAAAAAAAGAAAAAAAGAAAAAAGAAAAACATGATGATAATAAAAAAGTAGATAAGTTTGGTTTCGTAGCCTCCCTAACCTAAGCAATTAAGCCCGAAGGGGTGTTTTAACACCAAATACCCTAAAGTCAACTGACTTCAGAGCTATTGGTCCAACGCTTGTTACATGGGTTGAGGAGAAAAGCTTAAGGGAATCAAACATTGCACTATCTACATAGCAGTATCTGCGACCCGAGTTACTAAGCTCGTAGGGGTGTCTTAACACCTAATGCCCTAAGACCAACTGGTTTGGGAGTCATTAGCTGAAAGCTCGTTACATGGGTTAAAGATGCATGATGTTTTTAAATTATATGTATATTTTTTTTTAAAAAAAAGACAAAAATACTAATCCCAACCCAAGGAAGTTAACCTTAAACATTAGAACAAAAATTTTGTTTTCTTCCAAGAAAAGCCCCATAATTATATGTTGATACATTGAGCACAAAAGAAAGGTTTATTAATATCTTGTTAAGAGGTATTGAGCAGATATATAAATTTAATGAGAGTTTGTTTATCTGGATAGATTAATGGAAGTTAAATGATGAATACCTTGCTTTGTGAAATTTGCAAATTGTTTTAACGCTTTGATTACTAGGGACTAGTAATAAGCTGGTTGAGGGGTGTGATTAGTACTTAAAAGTGCATTTTTATCATGGTTTTATATCATCATTTTGCACTTGAAGTATCAATAACTCCTTAACTAAAATATGTTTTATAATAATGTATCTAATAATATAAGATACCTATAATTTGTGTTAAATGTCTATTTTTAATGCAGGCCTATCACATAAATGAAAGGATTGATTGATGACTTGGAGAACTTAAATTGCAAGGATAAAGAGATGGCCAAACTTAGAAAAGAGATATCGGTGCAATCCAAACCGGAACACTGTTCGGTAATTGGGTCATATCTAGAGCTATATATCTCAGATTTAGGTTCAATTTATATGGATGGAAAGGTAAGACATATGCCTACAACTTTCATATGGAGCCCAAGATCTAAACAGGCCATTATCAAGTCCAAATTGTAGCAACAACAAAGAAGCCCGAATCTGTCTTCCAGCCCGAGCACTTTTCAGTATTTTGGCCATATCTGGAGTTCTAGAAGTCCAAATGAGCTGAATTTTTTACACAAGAAAGCTGAGACAATTGTCTACAACTTTCATGTTTGCAACTGGCTCCAATTTGGACGTTATCAATGACGTTTTGGGCAGACAAGAGGAGATAAGGATTGTCACCAAGTCAAAAGTTGGCCACCCACTCATCAATTAGTCATCAAATCAATAGTTCCCAATTTTGGCCTATAAAAGGAGGCATTTTCCATGCATTTAGGCATCTTGGTGTTCTGATCAAGATCATGCTCTTCCTTTCTCTCTTTGTATTTTTTGTAATGTTTATGCTTTACTTTCATTAATATCAAGTTTATGCCTTTCATTTCCTTTCCTTTACTTAGTTAACTTTTATGTTCTTATTTTGTTTATTTATTTTCCTTTCTTTCATTATGTCTAGCTAAGTTAATTATGTGAAGGTGAAAAGGTTACACTAATGGTGTAAGAATAAGTATAATGTAAACTTAATATGGACTTTAATGTTTGGTACTAACATGTTTTATATTTGTTATCTTGTTCACTCTTTAATACTTTGCTTGTTAAATGACTAATCTTGATTTATGTTGTATAACACTTGGTACAACAAATGCTTGGCACTTTCATAGCCCATAATGTATGGTATAACCAACACCTGAGCTATGAAAGGAACTTGATTTGTTGTTAACATAAGTTATAATCATGAATGCTTGACGAGATTTACAAATATTAGCATTAATTGAATAAGATGACTAATGTAATCATGTTAACAATATATAATCTGATTGGAACCTCATTTGTGTGTGGTTTCCAATTCAATAATTAGAGTTTATACTATACTTGTTTGATATACCATTAGTGGAACCTCTAACCTTGACATTTGTTATTATTATTGCTTAATCCTTACATTAATATTTCATCTCTAAGTTCTCATCATCATCTTCTTCTTCTTCTTCTCTTTCTTTATTATTATTATTATTATTATTATTATTATTATTATTATTATTAGTAATACTAATACTACTACTACTAGTATTATTATTATTATTATTATTATTATTATTATTATTATTATTATTATTATTATTATTATTATTATTATTATTATTACTATTGTTGTTATTGTTATTGTTCTTTTATAATTGTTGTTTATAATTTGTACAATTAACCTCCCTGTGGTTCGACCCCGGTCTTGTCGGGTTATTTATTACTTCGACACTCCTGCACTTGGGAGAAGACATCAATCTTTTAGTCATGTCAAGTTTTTGGCGCCGTTGTCGGGGAGGTAAGTTCTTGTATAAGTTATAGTATTTATTTTATTTTCTCTTTTCACTTTTCTTGTATATAACTTTGTTTCTTTTCTCTTGTTTCTTCTTCTTTTATTTTCTTCTTCCTTTTATTCTATTCCTACACATGTATGAGAGTGTGGTCACGTACATCAAGTGGTAGACTTTGTAGGGTATCCTCATCATTTTCAGAAAATATGGCCGAAGAAGATAATCAATCACTTCATAATGAGAATAATCGTGCTAGAACACTTAGAGACCACATGAATCCCACAAGAACAAGTGCACCATCATGCATAGTTTTTCCTCCTGATGCATCTCATTTTAATTTTAAACCAGGTATTATTCAACTTTTACCTTCTTTTCATGGTTTAGAATTGGAAAATCCATACTTGCATTTAAAGGAATTTGAGGAGGTCTGCAACACATATAATAACTTAAATTGTAGCATGAACACCATCAGATTAAAGCTTTTTCCTTTTTCATTAAAAGATAAAGCTAAAACATGGCTACAAAATTTAAGACCAGGATCCATTCGTGCTTGGGATGAAATGCAACAACAGTTTTTAAAGAAGTTTTTCCCATCTCATAAAACAAACTCTTTCAAGAGACAAATCACCACTTTCACTCAAAAACCAGGAGAAACATTTTACAAATGTTGGGATAGGTATCGAGACTTCCTTAGTACTTGCCGTCATCATGGTTTTGAAACATGGAGATTGGTTTCACATTTCTATGAAGGGTTAACACCTAAAGATAGGCAAATGGTTGAATTGATATGCAATAGAACTTTTGAAGATAAAGACCCTAATGAAGCAATGGAGTACTTAGACTTGTTAGCTGAAAATGCTCAAAATTAGGACACCGCGGGTACATATGAGGCACCGAGTAAAACTCAACCTCATACATTTAGTGGAGGTATGTACAACCTTAGGGAAGATCATGACCTTCAAGCCAAGTTTGCATCTTTAGCTAGAAAGTCGAGGCACTAGAATTGAAAAAGAGTGGTCAATTAAAATCTGTTGAAAACATTGTGTGTCAAATTTGTGAAACAAATGAACACTGAACCAACGATTGTCCAACCTTGCCTTCTTTTAAGGAATGTCTCCATGAACAAGCCCATGCTTTAAACAATTTCCAAAGGCCCAACCACAACCCATACTCCCAAACATACAATCCTGGTTGGAGAAATCACCAAAACGTCAGTTGGAAGAGTGACAATGCACAAACTTCACAACCACAGTTTCAAGCACACCATAATTTTCAAAATTATCATGGATATGCACCTTCTTATGCTCCACCTCTTAGAAGTAATTTTGAGGAAATTTTGTATGCATTCATTGAAAAGTAAGAGACAATCAATACTCAACTTACTCAAAGCATAACAGATTTTAAAGAAACTCTTGCAAAATTCATATCTGCTCTCAGTTTTCAAGAGCAAGGTAAGTTTCCATCTCAACCACAGCAAAATCCTAAGGGGCAATATGATGCAAATGCAAGTAGTCCTGGAAGTCAACACATGGATCAAGTCAAATCAGTCATCACTCTTTGTAGTGGTAAGGTTATTCACAAACTAATTCTTGAACCTTATGAGAAAGATGATGAGTCAATCTCTAAGGGTAAGGAAGGGGTTGAATCTGAAAATTGCAAAGAAACGACTGATTCTCCGCCAGCACTTTCATTTTCTCATGCCATGACCAATCAGGAAGAAATCGAGGATGAAAAAGGCACCGAAAAGGTTGATGCAGATCTTTTATCAGAAGTGACAATAGATTCGACACCCGATATCACACCAATCGATGATTACTTTACTGATAAATCTTTACTTTCTTTTATTTCAATGCCTTGGTTTGCTAAAAATATCAATTTTCTTGCTTCAGGATTTTTCCCAGCTCACTGGAGTATTGAAGACAAAAGAAAATTTTTGAGCAACGAGCAAAATTTTTATTGGGATGACCCTTACTTATTCAATTATTGTCCTGATCAAATATTTCAAAAATGCATTTTCGACAATGAGGTAAGTAATTTCATTAAATTTTGTCACTCTAAGGCATGTGGGGATCATTTCTCTTCAAAAAAGAGGATTGTAGAAATCTTACAAAGTGGATTTTCCTGGCCAACCATATTCAAGGAGTCATATGCATTTTGCAAAAACTGTGAAAATTATCAAAAGGTGGGATTTATTTCAAAATACAGAGAGTCTTTAGATAATCTTCTATTGACTCTTAAGTCTCATCATAGTCAAGATAAGCATCGTGCAATTCATAACTTAGGAACCCATTTTTATAAAGAACATGCTTGGCATAGTCTTGGGAATCTGACTAAAAAAAGACCCTATTTGCCAGTTTTTAAGAAAACTGGACGGGAAGCCTATCACCGACCCATAGAGGGCGTTTAAGTCGTTCTTGGATGTAAAACCAAGGGAAGATGTGAGCCACAATCACAACTGCGATTTGAGTCTTAGCTTGTAAAAATTTGTGTCTTTTCTTTTTTTATTAATAGCATAATATTTGTGTTTTGTCATTTCTTATTTTTGTTTCAGTGTGTTTCAGGTTTGTTAATGTTCATTATTTCAGGTGATATCTTCTATACTCTATCTTTCTACCTTAGAACATTGAGGACAATGTCTCGTTTTGGTTGGGGGGAGAGGGTAGTAGTTGATAAAAAAAAAAATTCATAAAGCATGTGCATAATTGTTGTTACTAGGATGACAGAGTAAAGGAGCTCTTTTGTTAAAGTGACTCTTGAGACGTATCTTAGTAACCATTCTTAACAAGGTCTATTATAATACTTCTTGAAATATTCAGGTTTACAAACTCTCGCATTGTTATCACTTAATTCTGCTCATATACTTATTTAACATGTATTCTTGAACCTTAATTTACACACACACACTTTAACATATGATTGTGGGTTGCATATTGGATTATTACATTATTTATGTTCTTTTGTTAAAGGTAACAACTAAGGGAAAGGAATTGTATATAATTAAAAAAAAATAAAAACATAAAAAAAAATGAAAAAAAAATAAAAAAAAAAGATGATAATAAAAATGTAGATAAGTGTGGTTTCGTAGCCTCCCTAACCTAAGCAATTAAGCCCGAAGGGGTGTTTTAACACCTAATACCCTAAAGTCAATTGACTTGGGAGCTATTGGCCCAACGCTTATTACATGGGTTGAGGAGAAAAGCTTAAGGGAATCAAACATTGCACTATCTACATATCAGTATCTACGACCCGAGTTACTAAGCTCGTAGGGGTGTCTTAACACCTAATGCCCTAAGACCAACTGGTTTGGGAGTCATTAGCTGAAAGCTCGTTACATGGGTTAAAGATGCATGATGTTTTTAAATTATATGTATATAGATTTTTTTTTTAAAAAAAAGACAAAAATAATAATCCCAACCCAAGGAAGTTAACCTTAAACATTAGAACAAAAATTTTGTTTTCTTCCAAAAAAAGCCCCATAATTATGTGTTGACACATTGAGCACAAAAGAAAGGTTTATTAATATCTTGTTAAGAGGTATTGAGCAGATATATAAATTTCATGAGAGTTTGTTTATCTGGATAGATTAATGGAAGTTAAATGATGAATACCTTGCTTTGTGAAATTTACAAATTGTTTTAACGCTTTGATTACTAGGGACTAGTAATAAGCTGGTTGGGGGGTGTGATTAGTACTTAAAAGTGCATTTTTGTCATGGTTTTATATCATCATTTTGCACTTGAAGTATCAATAACTCCTTAACTAAAATATGTTTTATAATAATATATCTAATAATATAAGATACCTATAATTTATGGTAAATGTCTATTTTTAATGCAGGCCTATCACATAAATGAAAGGATTGATTGATGACTTGAAGAACTTAAATTGCAAGGATAAAGAGATGGCCAAACTTAGAAAAGAGATGTCGGTGCAATCCAAACCGGAACATTGTTCGGTAATTGGGTCATATCTGGAGCTATATATCTCAGATTTAGGTCCAATTTATATGGATGGAAAGGTAAGACATAGACCTACAACTTTCATATGGAGCCCAAGATCTAAAAAGGCCATTATCAAGTCCAAATTGTAGCAACAACAAAGAAGCCCGAATCTGTCTTCCAGCCCGAGCACTGTTCGGTATTTTGGCCATATCTGAAGTTCTAGAAGTCCAAATGAGCTGAATTTTTTATACAAGAAATCTGAGACAATTGCCTACAACTTTCATGGAATTGGCTCCAATTTTGACGTTATCAATGACATTTTGGGCAGACAAGAGAAGATAAGGATTGTCACCAAGTCAAAAGTTGGCCACCCACTTATCAATTAGTCATCAAATCAATAGTTCCTAATTTTGGCCTATAAAAGGAGGCATTTGCCATGCATTTAGGCATCTTAGTTTCCAGATCAAGATCATGCTCTTCCTTTCTCTCTTTGTATTCTTTGTAATATTTATGCTTTCCTTTCATTAATATCAAGTTTATGCCTTTCATTTCCTTTCCTTTACTTAGTTAGCTTTTATGTTCTTATTTTGTTTATCTATTTTTCTTTCTTTCATTATGTTTAGCTAAGTTAATTATGTCAAGGTGAAAAGGTTACACTAATGGTGTAAGAATAAGTATAATGTAAACTTAATATGGACTTTAATGTTTGATACTAACATGTTTTATATTTGTTATCTTGTTCACTCTTTTAATACTTTGCTTGTTAAATGACTAATCTTGATTTATGTTGTATAACACTTGGTACAACAAATGCTTGGCACTTTCATAGCCCATATTGTATGGTATAACCGACACCTGAGCTATGAAAGGAACTTGATTTGTTGTTAACATAAGTTATAATCATGAATGCTTGACGAGATTTACAAGTATTAGCATTAATTGAATAAGATGACTAATGTAATCATGTTAACAATATATAATCTGATTGGAACCTCATTTGTGTGTGGTTTCTGATTGTGCATCAAAAGTGTCATTAAGTCTCTTGTTTTACATATGTATTTATTGTTTTTATTTGGTTGTTTTTATAATAATTGATGTGTTTTTTAGTAATGAAGTTTGTTTTAATGTTTCGATAGGTTTTTGGAGCTTAAATGAATTAATTCAGAAAATTCAACGTCGGAATTCAGAACAAAGAATTGAAGAGACATTTAGTTGAAGATTGAAGCAAATCTTGGTTCAAATAAGTGCTCCAAATTTGTCCCAAAAATCAATTCTATTCCAATTCTAGAAAAGAATATCATATGATTTATTTCAAGCCCAAACTTGCCTTATGTTGTGTGCAAACTTCAACCATTAAACACTCAAGGTTTCAATGTCAATCTTAGCCCAAATAATAAGTACATTTGTATACTTATTTGATGCTCAAATTCAGCCCAAAAATCAGCCCCAAATCAGCCCCAAATCAACCCCAAATCAACCTTCAAATCAACCCAAACACAATCCATGATCTTACATGTCCACACAACAAATAACAATTGATTTATTTTGGGTAATCCATTGATCCAAGAAGGCAAGCACATGGATGGAAAGCTGGAGGGGATATTTTAACATTATTTTGGGTCAAAAAGAAGAAGGAGACACCTCATAAATGAGGAAGAAAAACGTGCACCAAAGTAGTTGTAAAGCTGTCTTGATTTGATTTTTCAGAACACCTTTCGATGTTTTGCCCATAACTTTTGACTCAGGTGTCCAAATGAGCTGTTCTTTAATGATCTGGAAAGGTGACAGAATTTCCTATAAATATGTCTCTAATAGACTTCTCCAAAAAATGCTTCTAAGAGGGTCGAATTGCTGTCCAAAGTTAGAGTCAGATTTGTGTCCGAATTTTTTCTGAAATTGTATTGTGTTCTTCTTTATAGATTTCGGTTCTTTAGTTTGTAAAACTTATTTTTTCAGTTGGATTCAAGTTCTTTCATGTTTATTGAAGTGTTCTTATATATAATCATGGTTGGCTAAACTCTTTCTTGGATCCAAATCAAGGATAATGGTGATTGAGGTGAGTTCTTTAGGATATGAATGAATCTTAATGTTTATCTTCTTATTTTCTTCATGAATGATTTATTATTGTAAAGAAATTTTAGAAATCATTTAGGTAATGTTATAATCTTGAATTTTTATGTACAAACTTTAGTTTTGGTATAGAGATTGCTTGATTCAATGTCTTACTTAATATGAAAGTACTTGTTCATTCTTAAGCAATAATCAATCTTCATCTTTCTAATCTTCATTGTAATATCTTCCGATCTAATATCACCATCGTTGAGATTAGGTTGAGTTATCTTATATATGTTGAAGAAATCACCAATACATCACCATTAAAATTGATTTGGACCAAGACTTACTTTTCTTGTCATTTAAAATCTATTTACATTTTTTTTACTTGTTTGAGTCATTTCACCAAGCTTGGGAAAGGTTCAAAGACTTGTTAAATGCATGCCCTCACCATGGTTTTGAGATGTGGAGGTTAGTGAGTTTCTTTTATGACTCTCTTACCGCAGATTTTAAAAAGCTAGTGTCAACCATGTGTAATGGTGAGTTTTATGACAAAGAACCAAGTGAGGCCTTTGATTTTTTTGATCAATTGGCTGAAAACACAAAGCAATGGGAGACTTCTCTCCCAGTTCATGTTGAGTCTAGAAACACCATTTCTCATTCAAGTGGGAAGTTTCAATTGAAAGAAACTGATGACCTCAATGCTAGATTAGCCTCATTGGCTAGGAAAGTAGAGTCTCTTGAGATTAAAAAAGTGCATGTCATAAGTGAACAACAAGAGGAAAGTTGTGTTGTTTGTGAAAGCAAAGGGCATAGGACAACTGAATGTCCTACCATTCCAGCCTTCAAGGAAGTGCTATATGGCCAAACTTCTGATTCAAGTAATGTTAGAAAGCCATTTCCAAACCAAGTAGGCAATCCCTACTCTGAGACCTATAATCCTGGATGGAGGAACCACCCAAATTTTGGATGGAGAAATGAGGGCTCTTCAGTACCTCAAACATTTCAACCTCCACCCCAACCATTTCATGCTCCCACACATAACACATACCAACCACCTCATAAGAGATCCTTAGAGGATACTCTTCAACAATTCATGCAAACGCAAGGAGGAATCAACAACCAAGTTTACAAATTCCAAGACCAGACCAATAGGACCTTAGATGACATTCGAAGTCAACTAACTAAGTTGACTCAATCACTAAGCATTCAAGAGAAGGGAAAAATCCCAGCTCAACCAATGCCCAATCCTAGAGGTCAGGTACACATGAGTGAATCCTCACCTAGTGAACCTTCAAACCATGAACAAGTCCAAGCCATCACTACCCTTAGAAGTGGAAAGATTATTGATAAAGGTGTAGGTTTTAGGATTCCTAAAGGTATTGTGGAGGAGAAATCTAGGGAAAGTGAAGAGGGAATCAAAACACAAGTGACAAATGAGAGTTTGAGTGACAAAGAAGGTGAGATAAATGAGAAAGAGATAAGTGAGAAAGGAGATGATTCAAGAAAGATTGGAGTCAAAATGAGTGATTTAGAATTTGTTCCTAGAGCACCATTTCCACAAAGGTTAGGAAAACCTAAACAAGATCTTATGAACTCGAAAATCTATGAATTGTTCAAACAAGTGAAAGTCAATATTCCACTCCTTGATGCAATTAAACAAGTTCCATCTTATGCAAAGTTTCTTAAGGATTTATGCACAGTCAAAAGGAGATTGAATGTGAAAGAAAGAGCCTTTCTAACTGAACATGCTAGTGCCATCATCCAGTTTAAGACCCCTCCCAAATACAAAGATCCTGGTTGTCCTACCATTTCATGCATTATTGGAAGTCATAAGATAGATCAAGCTTTGTTGGATTTAGGAGCAAGTGTGAATTTAATACCCTACACTGTTTACGAACAATTAGGTTTAGGAGAAATCAAGCCTACTCGAATCACCCTTCAATTAGCTGATAGGTCAATCAAGATTCCCAGGGGTATCGTTGAGGATGTGTTGGTCCAAGTAGATAAATTCTACTTTCCTGTTGATTTTGTAGTATTAGACACCGCACCAATTCAAGGTTCTAATGCCCCCATCCCAGTCATCTTAGGGAGACCTTTCCTAGCTACATCCAATGCCTTAATTAACTGTAGGAATGGGGTGATGAAATTGTCTTTTGGGAATATGACTGTGGAGATGAACATATTCAATGTCTCCAAACAAATCGGGGAACATGAGGACATTAGAGAGGTAGATTTCATCCAAACAGTTTGTCAAGAACACTTTGAGAGAGTGTGGATCAAGGATCCATTGGAGAGAACTTTAATTCATGATGAAAGATTTTGTTCTTTGAAATGTGTTGATGAGGAAGTAAGAGAACTCGAGACTTATCTAGATCCAATGCCTATTATGTCAATAGGTCAATGGACCCCATCATTTGAGCCTTTGATTTCACCCCAAGTGAAAGTTGAGGAATCTCTTGTCCAGCCTGATAAACTAGAAAGGAAGCCTTTACCGAGTGATCTTAAGTATGCATTTCTAGGGGAAGATGAATCATATCCTATTGTGATCTCATCAAAACTTAGCATAGAGCAAGAACACAAACTTTTGAGAGTGGTGAGAAAACACAAGAAAGCAATTGGGTGGAAAATTACTGACTTGAAAGGAATTAGCCCTCTTTTATGTACACATAGAATCTATCTTGAAGAAGAGGCTAAATCTGTGAGGCAAATGCAAAGACGATTGAACCCAAACATGAAGGAAGTAGTGAGAGGTGAAGTGCTTAAGCTACTTGATGCAGGTATCATTTACCCTATTGCAAACTCAAAATGGGTTAGTCCAACCCAAGTTGTCCCAAAAAAATCTGGAGTCACGGTAGTGAAGAATGAAAATAATGAGCTGGTACCAACTAGAATCCAAACTGGATGGCGTATGTGCATTGATTATCGTAAATTGAACATGGTGACTAGGAAGGACCATTTTCCGCTTCCATTTTTAGACCAAGTGCTTGAAAGAGTAGCTGGAAGAGCTTTCTATTGTTTTCTAGATGGATACTCAGGTTACAACCAAATTGAGATTTCTTTAGAAGACCAAGAAAAAACCACTTTCACTTGTCCTTTTGGTACTTATGCTTATAGAAGAATGCCATTTGGTTTGTGTAATGCACCAGCCACTTTTCAAAGGTGTATGATGAGTATCTTTAGTGACATGGTGGAAAATTTTTTGGAAGTTTTCATGGATGATTTTTCAGTTTATGGGGATTCCTATGAGTTGTGTCTAATGAATCTAGAAAAAGTTCTTGAAAGGTGTGAAGAGAGCAATCTTGTACTCAATTGGGAGAAGTGTCATTTTATGGTGACACATGGCATTGTTTTAGGTCACATTGTCTCTTCAAAAGGGATAGAGGTAGATAAGTCAAAAGTGGAAGTCATTAAAAAATTAACTACCCCTAAGACTGTGAAAGATGTGAGATCCTTTTTAGGACATGCTGGTTTTTATCGAAGATTCATTCATTCTTTTAGTACCATTGCCAAACCATTGTGTAACTTGTTGTCACAAGATGTCCCATTTAATTGGACATCAAAATGTCAAGAAGCTTTTGAAAAGCTTAAAGGGTTGTTGACAACTGCACCAATCATACAAGCTCCTGATTGGTCTTTACCATTTGAACTGATGTGTGATGCTAGTGATTTTGCAGTTGGGGCTGTTTTAGGGCAAAGAAAAGATAAGAAACCTCATGTCATATATTATGCTAGCAAGACTTTGAATGATGCTCAATTGAATTACACTACAACTGAAAAAGAACTCTTAGCTGTGGTCTTTGCATTAGACAAGTTTAGGTCTTATTTGGTTGGATCTCTTGTGATTGTTTTCACTGATCATACAGCATTGAAATATTTGCTCACAAAACAAGATGCCAAACCACGTTTGATTCGATGGATCCTCCTACTCCAAGAGTTTAACATTGAAATTCGAGATAAAAAGGGAGTAGAGAATGTAGTGGCTGATCATTTGTCTCGTCTTTCAAGCTATAAGACCATAATTGATGAATCTCCAATAAATGAACTCTTTGCTGATGAAAATTTATTTTGTGCAGGTACTGTCTCTTATATTGGTTCTCCATGGTATGCTGACATAGCAAATTACCTAGCCACAAGTCAGATTCCTTCTCATTGGTCTAAACTTGACAAACAAAAATTCTTGCGCAATGTGCGCACCTTTTTTTGGGATGACCCCTACCTATTTAAATATTGTCCTGACCAAATTATTAGGCGGTGCATCCCTGATCATGAAATTCCAAGGGTCATTAATTTTTGTCATGCATTAGCCTGTGGTGGGCATTTCTCTTCCAAGAAAACCATTGCCAAAATCTTGCAGTGTGGTTTTTATTGGCCTACCATGTTTAAAGATGTTCATGCCTTCTGTGTTGCATGTGACCAATGCCAACGACTAGGTAGCCTCACTAGGCGTAACATGATGCCCCTTAACCCCATCCTTGTTTTGGAAATATTTGATTGTTGGGGGATTGATTTCATGGGACCTTTTCCAAGTTTATTTGGTTACCAATTCATCCTTGTTGCTGTTGATTATGTGTCTAAATGGGTGGAGGCCATTGCATCTCGAACCAATGACCATCGAGTTGTGGTCAAATTCTTGAAAGAAAATATTTTCTCTCGTTTTGGCATGCCCCGGGCTATGATTAGTGATGGGGGAAAACATTTTTGTAACAAGCCCGTTGGGATTTTGATGAGAAAATATGGTGTAATTCACAAGGTCAGTACCCCCTATCACCCACAGACTAGTGGCCAAGCTGAGTTGGCAAATAGGGAGATCAAGAACATTTTAGAGAAAACAGTCAATCCAAACCGTAAAGATTGGTCCCTACGACTAGTTGATGCTTTGTGGGCATATCGCACTGCTTATAAGACCTCTTTAGGAATGTCTCCTTATAGGCTAGTTTATGGAAAGCCTTGTCATCTCCCTGTTGAGATTGAGCACCGTGCATATTGGGCCATTCGGCAATTCAATGACAATGAAAACGAGGTTGGCAAAAATAGAAAGTTTCAATTGGATGAATTAGAGGAGTTGAGAAATGATGCATTTGAAAATGCAAAAATTTCAAAACATAAGATGAAAACTTTGCATGATAAACATATTCTTAGAAAATCCTTTCATGTTGGTCAAAAGGTTCTCTTGTATAATTCACGATTACATCTCTTTCCTGGGAAGTTGAGGACAAAATGGACTGGTCCATTTGTGATTAAATCCATCTCTGAGCATGGTGCATTTGAGGTAGAAAATCCCAAGAATGGAAATATTTTCAAAGTAAATGGTCATCGATTGAAACCTTATCTTGAAAATGTTGTGGCTGAAGTTGAGACATTGGATCTTCAAGATCCAATACCATTGTAGTATTAGAAGTAATGAGTTTTTATTTTTATTTTATTTTTATTTTTATTTTTCATTTTTATTATTTTTTCTTCTTTCTTCCATCTCTTATATTTTCATGTTCATGCATTCGGGACAATGCATTATTTTAAGTTGGGGGGTGTGAGGTTTTTTATTTTCAAAAAAATAAAATAAAAAAATCAATGTTTTCTTTTAGTTGTGATATGCAGGTTAAAAAAAATCAAGCACGAAGTCAACTCATGCCCAATTCAATCAGACATTTATCCTTGAAAACAAAAGGGAAGTAACAATTTTCTAATCTTTATACTTTTCTTCTCTTTCTCTTTTACATTGAGGATAATGTAAAACTTAATTTTAGATATTTCATTATGTTGAATGCTTGAGATAACCATGCTTGTTAAAAAAAAAAAAAACTTGCATTCGTATGTGAATGAGACTTGTTTAGGATCATCATTACATTTTTAGATTCATTATTATGTTGAACATTGCATCCTTTAATTTGGGATAGATAATATCTTATAAAGCAAGATATAGCATACTTTTTTTTAAGATTACTGAAATACATCTTTCCTTGTAAAAGTTGTGTGAGTTGTGTGATTATGCATGAAAGATGAGTATGATGCTTTACTTGTGATTATCCCTTTTGATCCAGTCCTAAACAAGGTTTAAGTAAATAGAGTAATAATTATTACACGAATAAATAAATAAATGTGTATAAAGTTCTATCTACTCCAATGTTTTGAGTTGCTCAGTAACTAGGGGTATTCATCACAAATGTTTATCTTTACGTCAAACGGCAGCTTAAAATATGAGTATGCAAAGCACTTTAAGTTTGTGACTTTGTGAGTAACCGGGTGCATTCATCACAAATGTTTGTATTCGCGTCAAAAGGGAAGTGACTACTTAAAGACAAAAAATAAATCATATCTTCAAAAAAAAAAAAACAAAGAAAGAAAAAAGAAAGAAAGAAAATATATAGATATTTCTCTAGTTTGCTACCTTGTTTGTGTTGGTGAGAATGGAAGATTACAAGTTGAGTTTTCGTATGAATCAATTATGTTGGTTGCACGATAAATATGACTGAATTTGGAAATTTTGTATGGATGTTTGATTTAGAGAATGTGAGTATGCTTATTTTTCTTTATTTGCTATTGTGTACACTAAGTTAAAGATACCAATGTTTGCATGATAGGTCCTTCAAGTGTGATGAATCGAGCCTAATTATGGTTGTTATTATTATTATTTTTATTTTAAAGGTTTTATGTTTTGTTTTGCTTGAGGACTAGCAAAATCTAAGTTGGGGGGTGTGATTGTGCATCAAAAGTGTCATTAAGTCTCTTGTTTTACATATGTATTTATTGTTTTTATTTGGTTGTTTTTATAATAATTGATGTGTTTTTTAGTAATGAAGTTTGTTTTAATGTTTCGATAGGTTTTTGGAGCTTAAATGAATTAATTCAGAAAATTCAACGTCGGAATTCAGAACAAAGAATTGAAGAGACATTTAGTTGAAGATTGAAGCAAATCTTGGTTCAAATAAGTGCTCCAAATTTGTCCCAAAAATCAATTCTATTCCAATTCTAGAAAAGAATATCATATGATTTATTTCAAGCCCAAACTTGCCTTATGTTGTGTGCAAACTTCAACCATTAAACACTCAAGGTTTCAATGTCAATCTTAGCCCAAATAATAAGTACATTTGTATACTTATTTGATGCTCAAATTCAGCCCAAAAATCAGCCCCAAATCAGCCCCAAATCAACCCCAAATCAACCTTCAAATCAACCCAAACACAATCCATGATCTTACATGTCCACACAACAAATAACAATTGATTTATTTTGGGTAATCCATTGATCCAAGAAGGCAAGCACATGGATGGAAAGCTGGAGGGGATATTTTAACATTATTTTGGGTCAAAAAGAAGAAGGAGACACCTCATAAATGAGGAAGAAAAACGTGCACCAAAGTAGTTGTAAAGCTGTCTTGATTTGATTTTTCAGAACACCTTTCGATGTTTTGCCCATAACTTTTGACTCAGGTGTCCAAATGAGCTGTTCTTTAATGATCTGGAAAGGTGACAGAATTTCCTATAAATATGTCTCTAATAGACTTCTCCAAAAAATGCTTCTAAGAGGGTCGAATTGCTGTCCAAAGTTAGAGTCAGATTTGTGTCCGAATTTTTTCTGAAATTGTATTGTGTTCTTCTTTATAGATTTCGGTTCTTTAGTTTGTAAAACTTATTTTTTCAGTTGGATTCAAGTTCTTTCATGTTTATTGAAGTGTTCTTATATATAATCATGGTTGGCTAAACTCTTTCTTGGATCCAAATCAAGGATAATGGTGATTGAGGTGAGTTCTTTAGGATATGAATGAATCTTAATGTTTATCTTCTTATTTTCTTCATGAATGATTTATTATTGTAAAGAAATTTTAGAAATCATTTAGGTAATGTTATAATCTTGAATTTTTATGTACAAACTTTAGTTTTGGTATAGAGATTGCTTGATTCAATGTCTTACTTAATATGAAAGTACTTGTTCATTCTTAAGCAATAATCAATCTTCATCTTTCTAATCTTCATTGTAATATCTTCCGATCTAATATCACCATCGTTGAGATTAGGTTGAGTTATCTTATATATGTTGAAGAAATCACCAATACATCACCATTAAAATTGATTTGGACCAAGACTTACTTTTCTTGTCATTTAAAATCTATTTATATTTTTTTTTATCTTTGAAAACAAATCCATCAATTATTTTCAACCAAGTTATTGTTAATTTAATTTCTCTTGAGTTTTTTTTTTGTTACTTAGCTTAATTTCCAGATCTAGCTCTCTGTGGATATGACCTCGATCTTACCGAGTTAATTGCTACATCGCACACTCGTGCACTTACGAGTTAAAACAAGCCGATCATAAAAAGCGGTCAAGCAGTTTCCAATTCAATAATTAGAGTTTATACTATACTTGTTTGATATACCATTAGTGGAACCTCTAACCTTGACATTTGTTATTATTATTGCTTAATCCTTACATTAATATTTCATCTCTAAGTTCTCATCATCATCATCTTCTTCTTCTTCTCTTTCTTTATTATTATTATTATTATTATTATTATTATTATTATTATTATTATTACTATTGTTGTTGTTGTTATTGTTCTTTTATAATTGTTGTTTATAATTTGTACAATTAACCTCCCTGTGGTTCGACCCCGGTCTTGCCGGGTTATTTATTACTTCGACACTCCTGCACTTGGGAGAAGACATCAATCTTTTAATCGTGTCACTAGGCATCTGTTCCACTCTTAACACACGCTGGAAGTACGCAACGACTTCTGATTTAACTGCCTCATGTCCTTCGACAACCTCTCCATCCTCCTTTGTAAGAGAAAGAAGTTTATTTCTATGTTGTCTTCCATTTACTGATTTGTGAAAGTAGCCAGTATTATGATCCCCCAAGCTAAGCCACTATATCCTTGACTTCTGTTTGAAAAAACTCTCTTCGACTTTGACGATAGAAGCGTAGTTACGTACAACATCCCTTTCTCGCATGCACAAAGTTGGATTCCCATGTGCTGTATGGAGAGCCTGTTGAGCCTTATCCATTTCATCTTTTGCATCTTTGACTCTATCTGAAATGTTGGAGAAGTGAGTCATATTGAAAAGTTTCAATTCCCGTTTTAGTTTTCTTAGCTTGCAACACAGCTGATACATTGGACAACCCCCCGAATTGTGTTCCCATACTTTCCTCACCAAGGGCATGAACTCGTCATGGTCCATCCACATATCAAAGAATCTGAATGGTTTCTTTATATTCTGATAATCACCAGTAACCTTTACCACCATAGGAGAATGGTCTGACATACCCGATGGCAAAAATCTCGTTTCTAAAAAGGAGAAGTTCAGATTCCATTTCTCATTGACAAGCACTCTATCTAGTTTCCGCATAATCAGATTCTCAGGATATTGATTCGACCAAGTATAATGCAGGCCTGAATATCGAAGATCATCCACTTTCGCTTCTTGAATACATGTTTCCAATCTGTCCATATGACCAGCCCACGAAGTAGACCCTCCTAAATTAATAAATAATACCAATCAAATTAATTCATTTTATATTATTCACTTAATAAAAATAAAGAATATGGTAAAGCAGGTGCATCTTACTTCTCCTAAACTGCATTTTGCTATTAATTTTTCATGGATCCCATGTTTTAAGAAGTTGGTTATTATTTTAATCAAACATTTTTTTTATGGTCTCTTCGAAAAACAACGACTGCCAACGTAGAAAAACACACTTTATACATGCAAAAAATGTCTCAGCCTTCATCGAGAAGTTTCAAGCTTTTAATGAAGAGACTAATTACTACTTAGAACACCACTCATCATTATTGCAAAGGGATTTCCTCACCTTTTTATGTAACAATTTGCCATTTTCTTCTTAGTTTTTGGTATCATCATGCCATAAAAATAGAAATGTATCTTCTAATTTACATCATCAATTGAATCATTACTTTTTGTGTAAAGAAATGAAGAAGACCTACAAATGTATTGTCCTAATATCGTCAGCAATTTTTTATACAAACATTTCTTGAATTATTATTCATTTAGATAAAAACCCTTATTCTACCCTGAAACAATTAATATATATCCTTTTTATTACTTTCCATCCATTTTCCATGTCAAAACTCACGTGCAATGTACTTGAAAGAGCATAAAACCTAATTAAAATTATCACTAACCCACATGGACACCCTATCTTTATGCACATAGGACAGAAGAAAAAACTGGGACAATGACGAAGATGGAAAAAATAGAGAGAGAGACTAAAAAGCTGGTAAGGTTTTCTATTGAAATTGGATTCAGGTCATCTACTCAAAGGCTTTATTTAAGATCTGTTAGCGTGTACAATCTCTTCGTCGCACATGATTTTTTTTTTTTTAATAAATGGCCCTTTAGGGTTTTTTTTTTAATCTTAGAATAATGTTTTTTAAGTTAAATTATTTAAACAATATTTAAAAATTATTCAACTGCCATCGCATTTAAATAAAATTAGTAATATTAAAAATTCTTTTATAAATAATTATATATGAATTTAATACATAATTGTTGCTATGATAAAAATAAAATATCTGTTTTACTTTCTATTATTAATTTTTTACATAATTTTATAAAACTAATTATTTTTTATTTAACTGAAAATTATCAAGTTTTCAATGATATATTTTTATTTAAAAAAATAATATTTTTGATATAAAATAATCATCAAAAAATAAAAATAAATACATCAATAAAAAGAATCGATCAATGAGTCACGTTTTTTTTCTCCTTGATTTAAATTATTGAGAACTTTAACAGATATTTATTTAATCGTCATTGATTATTATTGCTAAGAAAAAAGAAGTTTAATTCAATTAAAAAAATACATGAATAAAATAAGTATTTTCTAAAACAAATACATATTTTTTAACATATATCCACTTCAATTTCCATAGCATTAAATTATTTTAAAGAAAAAACACTCAGTTTTCCACCGATAATAATGTTCTCTCTTGCAGAATAACGAACAGCATTTTTTCTAATCATTTGAAGCAAGCGTAACGGAAGCTGCAAAATCCAGATTATATTCAAATCGGAAAGCTAAAACCATTATCCATGCATTAGGAACGCTGAGGCCATTACATTAGATAAGTATCCATAATACTACAATCTAAAAAAAGCATTTATGAAGAATGAAAGAAAGCGAAAAGAACAGGCTTAATATGTCCACCATAACACAGAAACCAACCAAAAAGATACTAGCAAACCATGGAAACAAGACCATCTACCAAAATCCATCACTAGAATTATATGAATGCTAAATTGGTTTAACGATACCCCTTCAAAGGGTCAGCTGCATTCCCAGATCTTGCATCAGTCCATGCTTTTGCAATTGTTCGTTTCATGTCTTCATCCCCTTCATCATACATATTCTGCAATTTGTGTTTTACAAAGATAAGTATCTGAACTAATGTTGGCTGTTCCTTTCAGTAGTAGCAAGTAGTCTATTCTAGAATTATGTTTTATGTAGATAACTAACCTTCATTAAGTCCATAATTCCAGCCATAGGATCTCGTTTCTCATCCAGATTTGGTTTTAGCTGCAAGGTAACGTGAAAAAATTACAAATTTCATCCGAAAATGCATTCGAACAAACCATTATTCTACACAAAAGTCATTACCTTATCGTCCTTGAAATGTAAGTCTAACCAGTTTCCCTTTGAAGCTTTAAACAATGTGATGATCACTCTTTTAGGTTTAACCACCACTAAGCATTTCTCTGGTACAATCTCCTTGTTCAGTTTTGGTATAGCACATCGATAGTTCTTTCCTTGGACATCATGGAATTTAACATCAAATGACATTGCCTGGAACTCCGACTTGATCTTTTCTCTCCCAACACCCTCTAGAGAGATATATATCTGTATACAAAGAAAAGAGCGAAGAAAAATCAAACCAGAGCAGAACAGAGCACCAGCATTAGAAAGAAACTTTAAAACACCAAAAATCCATAACAGACATGACAAAGCTTGAGCTCGCTACATCACTTGTAAGATTTTGTTCAGGAAACGAGTCTTTCACCTTGACTTTATCATTGTCCTGATCCCAACTGAACGATCCAAGCGTAACATAATTAATTGCAAGGGATGAAGGCAGCTTAACCCCAGATGAGATAGGAGTTTGAACAGGAGTTGAAGTTGCATGTGGATCAGAAACATGTTCCTTTGATAACTGTGTATGAGAAGTAAGAAGATTAGTGGCTAAAAGAAGAATGCACTACCCTGCAAAACCTCACCAACCTAGGCCGGTATTGAATAACTGATCACCAAAGATGAACCAACCCCAACTTGAAAAAATATAAAAAATTGCAAAACCAAGTACTATTTCTTTTCAATTAATCAAAATAGAGAGGTGGGGAGGACTCATAGGTCACTAATCCATCCACCAGGAATTATGAAATTCCAAGATTAAGATGCACCCCATCATTAAAATAAAAATAAAAAAAACCTTGATTCAACCAAATCTAAATGTACGGCTACCTAATTGAACAAGGTTCAAACTATTATCATCCTTTCAAGTTGATTACATTTATGTTTAATGTCAATGCGCCTGGGGCTCAATTGGTTCTAGTGTTTGCTTATAACCAAGATGTAACGAGTAAAAGCCTCTCTCCCTTGTAACAGAAACAAGAAAATAAAAAGAATCCGCACAAAGACACAATTGGGCAATACAAGTAGAGAAGGAACCATGACTAACAGTTTCCTTAAACCAGAAGCACTAACATTTGCGGGAAAATTTTGAGTTATTAACACTACTTTATATACCGTGTTAAGAGAGGATTCCTCTCCTCGGACTGTAATCATTCTATCTACAACATTTCTTTTTCTTTCATTTCATTATGACCCTAAATTAAAACAACTTATCAGAATTGATAAATAAAACCACTAAACAAGAACATCAAATACCAAGTTGTTGTTAATTGCTCTTGTCATCGTCTTTTAGTAAATTAATATTTAAAATAAATAAATAAAAAATATTACCTTCTCCAACTGGCTAATCTCAGAGGAGATGAGAGAAACGACACGAGGCCTTTTCGCGATGCTCCCTAACTGCCTCAACTCTTGTAAATCCAACGCCAAATCTTCGGCCATATTTTTTTCTTTTTTTCGTGGTTTTGCACTGGAAAGATCACAAGTATTGCTTCCTGACACCGTTTATTCTTTATTCTCGTATTTTTATATCTGCAACTGGAAGGGAATTGAAGGAGACAACAAAACCCTATGGAAAGTGCTAGAACCTCCAAGTAGTGTAAATTTGGGTTTCCATTTTTCTTTTTTCTTGAAGCAGGGCTTTTCCGTGGAGAAGGTTCTAGGACCATGTAGAAATTGTGAGCTAGGTTTTCTTTGATGGGCTACGTAGCCATTTTGGGCTCCAAGAATGCTGTTTGTTGGATGGTCGACCCGTCATCTTGATTGAAAATTACTTGGATGTATTGCATCGTTGCTTATATAAAAATTAGGCCATTATCGATTAAATTTATCTACAGTTTTTAAAAGTATTTTTTATTTAAAAATATAATAAAATATTTTTTTATTTTTTTATCAATATATCAAGATTATAAAAAAATAAAAAAAATCAGTAATTTTATATTCTTTCAAGTAAAATATTTTTAAAATAAACTTAAAAATTATTTTTAAAGTTTCCGAAATTCAAAACTGGCATAAAAATTAAAAGAACTCACACCAAGCAATACTTGGGGCGCAGCGTGGATGCATTTATGGAGTGGATAATAGAGGACTTCAGAGATGAAACTAACATAATCTCTAAGAAACCATAATAAAAATAGCTAAATTCTAAGTAATATTTGAGAATTTTGAGGGCCAGGGTCGTTTAAATGCCACACTGCATATTGCCTATTACATCCAAAGTTTGCGCTGTTGAATCCTAAACGTATTTTTTTGGGAAATATCAAATTCTCTCATAAAAAAATTTAAATGATAAATTTTGTATTTTTATTTGCACAGAATGTTAAATGGAAGGAATTTAATATTTATGGAATATCACATTCTCTTTAAACTAGAGGATGTGATTCCCTTTTAAAATTAAAAAAAACATTAAATGTAATTATTTGATCATGTACAGAAAAAAAAGAGATATAAAAAGTGTAATAGTGGAAAAAAAGAATTTATTATATCATATATTTATATATAGCTTATTTTATAAAATGTAGAACATATAATATATTTTAAATATAATATTATAGACATATAATCATTTTTTAGTGTTTGGAGAACATTGAAAATAAATTTCTTTTCTATGGTATCCTAATTTCAAACATAATTTATATGATTTAAAATATATGATTATTGTATAATATAATATAATATATTTTGCATTTGAATGTATTTTCTAGCAATATTATCTAAATTAAAGCATTACATGCACTAATGTATGAAATTAATATACTTTTATATGTTATATTAACATATCATAATATATTACTTCCTATATTAATATATTAGCACTTTATTGTTTTCTAATAATATTATATTTTGAATTATTATATAATATAAGAATTATAAGTTATTGTACCACTTTAGTTTTTTGGTCCTTATGGAAAGTGTTCTTCAATATTCTAAACTGGGAAATATTTTTCTCCATCGAAAGCTTATATGTTTTTTTATAATAAAGTGAATTTTGTTTTTGTTTATTAATTTTTTATATTATAACCAAATATAGTAAAGTTAGGAAACTGTTTTCTAATAAATACTTTCTAGTAAGCAAATAAGACCTAAAAAGAATTTAACATTCTTTAACAATTGAAAATTTTGATTTTTTTCTAAACTTAATTGCCTTTATTGTTTATTTTATGTTGTATAATTATTGATCACTCAAATAACTTTTAATCAATATGCTATTAGTTAATTTTTTATACCTTTAAACACAAACAAATTATTTAATAAAAAATTAATATCGAGAAAACGCAAGTAGCAATCTTGCAAGATCAAACAAAGTGTGAAGATATAAGATGTCAAAATCCAAAAAATGGTTATTTACTCTAAGTCACACCATCACAAAAAATGATAGTTTTAGGGAGTGAGAGATAGAGAATAGATTTATATAAACTAAAATGTGAGAAAACAAAAAAAGCAAATAAATAAATTATGGAAAGATAAATAGTGTTAGAATTGGTTAAAAGATAGTTAAAATTGCATATACAAGGTTAATCATTTTTCGTAGTAATTGGATGACTTATTTATAATGGTATAATATTTAAGTTTCATCTAAACATTTAATTCTAATCCTATGTAGATTGTATCTATTAGATAAAGAGATTACATGATAAACCATAAATATAAATTGAATTCTATCTTATTAATAACCATGTAAATACTAATTAATATTTAATTTTGATTAATTTAATATATTAAGGACTCTTATTTTAAGTAGGATTAAACCATCTGATTACTTTTATCTACTCAAGCTTTTATGGTTAATTGTTTTTCTTGGTTGATCATGACCTTTAAACATCTAGTTTGCTTCTTCTTAGTTTCCTTAATCAATCATGACACTTTTAGCTTGATTAATTCAACTAGTTATTATCAAATTCAACATTTTTTTTCTTTATAAGATAGTAAACCACGAGTGTTTTATTTGGTTGGCACATAAATGTATAATTCATTTATAAACCATATCCTTTATATTTTTTTTTATTTCACGACTGAATGAAGAATTATTTTTTATCCTATTATTATTGAAATTCATTGATCCAATCTATTCAATATGATGTGACAAATAACATTGATAACCCAAAATTGTTAACTATACTTTTATATGTATTTGACATGCCAACTAATTATACCATTTCAAACAAAATATGCTCTATATTTTTTAGAATAATTTTCTTAATTATTTGAACTTGAACAAACAATTCATTTTTTTAATTGTTGTTGAGAATCAATAACAAAAAAAAAAGTCATAAATCAATAATAGACTGGTATTCAAGCCTAAGATACTAAGATACAAACATTATTTTTCTTAAGTAATCTCACACTTATGATCTACAAGTCAATTCTTAACTATTTTTAGGAACCTAGAAAATGTATTCGAAGATCTTGAAATAATGTACGAAGGGTCTTATAATAGGCTTTAATTTGTACTATAAAATTCTTCTATGGATCACAAATACTTGTTTTTGTTGAAATCTCTACTTGTATTTACAACAATTTTATCTTTAATGTTTTATGTTTTTTTTTATCATAGAATATGTACTTTTTTTCATCATTACATCTTTGTTTGTATATCATAACAACTAAATGATCAGAAATCTTTATACAGGTGATGTTATGATTATTGAAAGCCTTTTATTGATCCAAGTCATTTGAATTTTTTTATTTAAAATAAAATTAAAAAAAACTTTTAATAAGGTTATGGCTATTATATGATATGAAATTAAGATAGGGTGTTCACATGTACATTCACTAGCTAACTAGTTATAATAAACAACAATCTCCTATTAGTTGTATAGATATTACTTCTAAATCTAGAAGTATTTTTAGCCCTATAATAAGGTCTTCATATTTAGCTTGATTGTTTATGCAAGAGATATCAAGCTAAAATGATTGGATCATATTACAATTTATAAGTGATTGTTTGTCAAATCACATCCTTATTACAATAACTTTGATGTCATTCCTTGATAGAAGGTTATTTAGGCCTAAATGGCTTGACCTTTCATTACATGTCAAAGTTTTTAACTTTCCCTCCTCAAGTTTTTTCCTCTAAATAGAGCATTATAGTAAGTAAGGAACTTGTTTACTTAACATAAAGGTTTCTAATGGCTCTCTTATACTAATTAATTGGTCTTACCATAATCGACAACCATTTTACATGTAACAATGTTAGTGACTAATACCAACCTCTATCATAGGTGACCAGGACTAGTCTATTGTATTCCATTTTGACCAATAAATGTTTCTAATTTAGTAATAACAACTATAATTGTTGTCTTAAAGAAAATGGTTTGAGTGTCCTTTATTTTCACCAGTCACTTTAAATTTCATGACTGATATTAATTGCTACTAATCTTCTTTAAACTCATTATAAGAGTTTGAATTAGCTATTATGACCTTATTTAAATACTTAACTAGTCATTTTCCTTTTACTTTTTGATTGACAACATAAGAATGTTGAAATTACATTGATGAAAGGTAAATTATGGGGTGCTGATCTTTCTAATTCTAGGTTTGCCATAAATAAAGTGGTTGGGATGAAAGGTAACTTATGCGGTGATGATCTTTCCAATTCTAGGTTGAGTTTGCCATAAATAAGGTGGTTGGGTTGTGTTATTGGCCTAAAATTTCCTATATATTTATGAGTTAGGTGGTATCTTATGAGTGATTATGCTCGAATTAGGTTAAGTTTGTTATGATACCTTTTATATAGGTACACGATATTTAATGTGAGGTTGAATACTTACAAACACTTCTATTAAAGTGCTCATTATTGTAGTATATTTGATTAGTACTTAAAAGTGTATTTTTATCAAATTTTTATATCATCATTTTTCATTTGAAATATCAATAACTCCTTAACTAAAGCATGTTTTATAATAACAAGTTTGATACTATAAGGTACCTTTAATTTATGGTAAATGTTCATCCTAAATGCAGGCCTATCACATAAATAAAAGAATTGATTGATGAGTTGAAGTATTGAAATTGAAAAGACAAAGAGAAAGCCAAACTTAGAAAAGAGATGTTGTTGAAGTCCAAACTAGAACATTATTCAGTAATTAGGTCATATCTGGAGTTGTAGATCTCATATTTAGGTCTACCTTATATGGATGGCGATACAACCAAAAAATTAATGTCTTCTTTCAAGTGCAAGAGCGTTAAAATAATAAATAACCTGGCAAGACCGGGAGTCGAACCACAAAGAGGTTAATTGTTTAAATTATAGATAACAAAATACAACAACAATAGTAGTAACAATAATAATAATAGTAGTAGTAGTAGTAGTAGTGGTAGTGATTAATACTTAAAAGTGCATTTTTATCAAGGTTTTATATCATCATTCTACACTTGAAGTATCAATAACTCCTTAACTAAAGTATGTTTTATTATAATATATCTAATAATATAAGATACATTTAATTTATAGTAATTGTTCATTTTAAATGCAGGCCTGTCATATAAATAAAAGGATTTATTGATGAATTTAAGAACTGAAATTGAAAGGACAAAGAGATGGCCAAACTAAGAAAAGAGATGTCGGTGCAGTCCAAATCAGAACATTGTTCAGTAATTGGGTCATATCCATATGTAGATCTCAGATTTAGGTCTACTTTATATGGATGGAAAGGTAAGACATAGGCCTACAACTTTCATATCCCAAGATCTAAAAAGGTCATTTTCAAGTTCAAATTAGAGAACAACAAAGAAGTCTGAATCTGTCCTCTAGCCCAAGCATTGTTTAGTATTTGGGCCATATATAGAGTTCTAAAAGTCGAAATGATCTGAATTTTTTGCACAAGACTAAGACGATTTCCTACAACTTTCATGTTTTCAAGTGGCTCCAATTTTGATGTTATCAATGACGTTTTGTGGTGAAAAGAGAAGATAAAGATTGTCACCAAGACAAGAGTTGGTCGCCTACTCATCAAATCAATAGTTTCCAATTTTGGCCTATAAAGGAGGCATTTGTCATGCATTTAGCCATCTTGGTTTCCAGATTAAGATCATGCTCTTGCTTTCTCTCTTTGTATTTTTGTATTGCTTATGTTTTGCTTTCATTAATATCAAGCTTATGCCTTTCATTTCCTTTTATTTACTTAGTTAACTTTTATCTTATTTATGTTCTTATTTTGTTTATTTATTTTTATTTCTTTCATTATGTCTAACTAAGTTTATTATGTCAAGGTGAAAAGGTTACACTAATGGTGTAAGAATAAGTATAGTGTAAACTTAATAAGGACTTTAATATTTGATACTAACATGTTTTGTATTTGTTATCATGTTCACTCTTTAATACTTTGGTTGTTAAATGACTAATCTTGATTTATGTTGTATAACACTTGGTACAACAAATGCTTGACACTTTTATAGCCCATACTATATGGTATAACTGACACTTGAGCTATGAAAGGAACTTGATTTGTTGTTTACATAAGTTATAATCATGAATGCTTGACGAGATTTACAAATATTAACATTACTCGAATGAGATGACTAATGTAATCATGTTAACAATCTATAATCTAATTAGAACCTCCTTTGTGTGTGGTTTCCAATTGAATAATAAGAGTGTATTACTTGTTTGGCATACCATTAGTGGATCCTCTAACCTTGACATTTGTTATTATCATTATTTAATCCTTACATTAATATTCCATCTCAAAGTTCTCATCTTTTTTTTTTCTTCTTCTCATTCTTTTTATTTATTTATTTATTATTATTATTATTATTGTTATTGTTACTATTATTATTACTATTACTACTACTACTACTACTACTACTACTATTATTAGTATTATTATTGCTACTATTATTATTGTTGTTGTTATGTTATTATTGTTATTGTTTATAATTGTTGTCTATAATTTGTACAATTAACCTCTCTATGGTTCGACCCTGATCTTGCCAGGTTATTTATTACTTTGACACTCCTGCATTTGGGATAAGACATCAATCTTTTAGTTATGTCAAGTAGTAATTAGTACTTAAAAGTGTATTTTTATCATGGTTTTATATCATCATTTTGCACTTGAAGTATCAATAACTCCTTAACTAAAGCATGTTTTATAATAATATATCTAATAATATAAGATACCTTTAATTTGTGGTAAATGTTCATTTTAAATGCAGGCCTATCACATAAATGAAAGGATTGATTGATGACTTTAAGAACTTAAATTACAAGGATAAAGAGATGGTCAAACTTAGAGAAGAGATGTCGGTGCAATCCAAACCGGAACACTGTTCGGTAATTGGGTCCTATCTGGAGCTACAGATCTCAGATTTAGGTCCAATTTATACGGATGGAAAGGTAAGTGACACGACTAAAAGGTTGATGTCTTCTCCCAAGTGTAGGAGTGTCGAAGTAATAAATAACCCGGCAAGACCGGGGTCGAACCACATGGAGGTTAATTGTACAAATTATAAACAACAATTATAAAACAACAATAATAACAACAACAATAGTAATAATAATAATAATAATAATAATAATAATAATAATAATAATAATAATAATAATAATAAAGAAAGAGAAGAAGAAGATGATGACGATGATGAGAACTTAGAGATGAAATATTAAAGTAAGGATTAAACAATAATAATAACAAATGTCAAGGTTAGAGGTTCCACTAATGGTATATCAAACAAGTATAGTATAAACTCTTATTATTGATTTGGAAACCACACACAAAGGAGGTTCCAATCAGATTATATATTGTTAACATGATTATATTAGTCATCTTATTCAATTAATGCTAATACTTGTAAATCTCGTCAAGCATTCATGATTATAACTTATGTTAACAACAAATCAAGTTCCTTTCGTAGCTCAGGTGTCGGTTATACCATACATTATGGGCTATGAAAGTGCCAAGCATTTGTTATACCAAGTGTTATACAACATAAATCAAGATTAATCATTTAACAAGCAAAGTATTAAAGAGTGAACAAGATAACAAATATAAAACATGTTAGTATCAAACATTAAAGCCCATATTAAGTTTACATTATACTTATTCTCACACCATTAGTGTAACCTTTTCACCTTGACATAATTAACTTAGCTAGACATAATGAAAGAAAGCAAAATAGATAAACAAAATAAGAACATAAAAGCTAACTAAGTAAAGGAAAGGAAATGAAAAGCATAAACTTAATATTAATGAAAGCAAAGCATAAACATTACAAAAAATACAAAAAGAGAAAGGAAGAGCATGATCTTGATCTGGAAACCAAGATGCCTAAATGAATGGCAAATGCCTTCTTTTATAGGCCAAAATTGGGAACTATTGATTTGATGACTAATTGATAAGTGGGTGGCCAACTTTTGACTTGGTGACAATCCTTATCTTCTCTTGTCTGCCCCAAACGTGATTGATAACGTCAAAATTAGAGCCAGCTGAAAACATGAAAGTTGTAGGCAATTGTCTCAGCTTTCTTGTGTAAAAAATTCAGCTCATTTGGACTTCTAGAACTCCATATATGGCCAAAATACCGAACAGTGCTCGGGCTGGAAGACAGATTCGGGCTTCTTTGTTGTTGCTACAATTTGGACTTGAAAATGGCCTTTTTAGATCTTGGGCTCCATATGAAAGTTGTAGGCCTATGTCTTACCTTTCCATCCATATAAATTGGACCTAAATCTGAGATATATAGCTTCAGATATGACCCAATTACCGAACAGTGTTCCGGTTTGGATTGCACCGACATCTCTTCTCTAAGTTTGACCATCTCTTTATCCTTGCAATTTAAGTTCTTCAAGTCATCAATCAATCCTTTCATTTATGTGATAGACCTGCATTAAAAATAGACATTTACCACAAATTATAGGTATCTTATATTATTAGATACATTATTATAAAACATATTTTAGTTAAGGAGTTATTGATACTTCAAGTGCAAAATGATGATATAAAACAATGATAAAAATACACTTTTAAGTACTAATCACACCCCCCAACCAGCTTATTACTAGTCCCTAGTAATCAAAGCGTTAAAACAATTTGCAAATTTCACAAAGCAAGGTATTCATCATTTAACTTCCATTAATCTATCCAGATAAACAAACTCTCATGAAATTTATATATCTGCTCAATACCTCTTAACAAGATATTAATAAACCTTTCTTTTGTGCTCAATGTATCAACACATAATTATGGGGCTTTTCTTGGAAGAAAACAAAATTTTTGTTCTAATGTTTAAGGTTAACTTCCTTGGGTTGAGATTATTATTTTTGTCTTTTTTTTTTGTCTTTTTTTTTAAAAAAAAAACAAATATATATACATATAATTTAAAAACATCATGCATCTTTAACCCATGTAACGAGCTTTCAGCTAATGACTCCCAGACCAGTTGATCTTAGGGCATTAGGTGTTAAGACACCCATACGAGCTTAGTAACTCAGGTCGCAGATACTGATATGTAGATAGTGCAATGTTTGATTCCCTTAAGCTTTTCTCCTCAACCCATGTAACAAGCGTTGGGCCAATAGCTCCCAAGTCAGTTGACTTTAGGGTATTAGGTGTTAAAACACCCCTTCGGGCTTAATTGCTTAGGTTAGGGAGGCTACGAAACCAAACTTATCTACATTTTTATTATCATCATTTTTTCTCTTTTTTTTCTTTTTTTTTTTCATGTTTTTCTTTTTTTTCTTTTTTTAATTATATACAATCCCTTTCCCTTAGTTGTTACCTTTAACAAAAGAACATAAATAATGTAATAATCCAATATGCAACCCACAATCATATGTTAAAGTGTGTGTGTGTAAATTAAGGTTTAAGAATACATGTTAAATAAGTATATGAGCAGAATTAAGTGGTAACAATACGAGAGTTTGTAAACCTGAATATTTCAGGAAGTATTATAATAGACCTTGTTAAAAATGGTTACTAAGATGCGTCTCAAGAGTCACTTTAACAAAAGAACTCCTTTACTCTGCCATCCTAGTAACAACAATTATACACATGCTTTATGAAATGAAAAATAATTTTTTTTTTATCAACTACTACCCTCTCCCCCCAACCAAAACGAGACATTGTCCTCAATGTTCTAAGGTAGAAAGATAGAGTATAGAAGATATCACCTGAAATAACGAACACTGACAAAACCTGAAACACACTGAAACAAAAATAAGAAATAACAAAACACAATAATAAAACCAAAAGACACAAGTTTTTACAAATAAAAAAAAATTCAAATCGCAGTTGTGATTGTGGCTCACATCTTCCCTTGGTTTTACATCCAAGAACAGCTTAAACGCCCTCAATGGGTCGGGGATAGGCTTCCCATCCAGTTTTCTTAAAAACTGGCAAACATGATCTTTTTTAGTCAGATTCCCAAGACTATGCCAAGTATGTTCTTTATAAAAATGGGTTTATAAGTCATGAATTACACGATACTTATCTCGATTATGATGAGACTTAAGAGTCAATAGAAGATTATCTAAAGACTCTCTGTGTTTTGAAATAAATCCCACCTTCTGACAATTTTCACAGTTTTTGCAGAATGCATCTGACTTTTTGAATATGATGGGCCAGTAAAATCCACTTTGTAAGATTTCTACAATCCTCTTTTTTGATGAGAAATGATCCCCACATGCCTTAGAGTAACAAAATTTAATGAAATTACTTACCTCATTGTCGAGAATGCATTTTTGAAATATTTGATCAGGACAATAATTGAATAAGTAAGGGTCATCCCAATAAAAATTTTGCTCGTTGCTCAAAAATTTTCTTTTGTCTTCAATACTCCAATGAGTTAGCAAAAATCCTGAAGCAAGAAAATTGATATTTTTAGCAAACCAAGGCATTGAATTAAGAGAAAGTAGAGATTCATCAGGAAAGTGATCATCGATTGGTGTGATGTCGGGTGTCGAATCTGTTGTCACTTTTGATAAAAGATTCGCATCAACCTTTTCGATGCCTTTTTCATCCTCGATTTCTTCCGGATTGGTTATGGCATAAGAAAATGGAAGTGCTGGCGGAGAATCAGTCGTTTCTTTGCAATTTTCAGATTCAACCCCTTCCTTACCCTTAGAAATTGACTCATCATCTTTCTCACAAGGTTCAAGAATTGGTTTTTGAATAACCTTACCACTACAAAAAGTGATGACTGATTTGACTTGATCCATATGTTGGCTTCCATAACTACTTGTATTTGCATTGTATTGCTCCTTGAGATTTTGCTGTGGTTGAGATGGAAACTTACCTTTCTCTTGAAAATTGAGAGCAGATGTGAATTTTGCAAGAGTATCTTTAAAATCTATTATACTTTGAGCAAGTTGAGTGTTGATTGTCTCTTGCTTTTCAATGAATGCATACAAAGTTTCCTCAAACTTTCTTCTAGAAGGTGGAGCATAAGAAGGTGCATATCCATGAGAATTTTGGAAATTATGGTGTGCTTGAAACGGTGGTTGTGAAGTTTGTGCATTGTTATTCTCACTCTTCCAATTGAAATTTGGGTGATTTCTCCAACCAGGGTTGTATGTTTGGGAGTATGGGTTGTGGTTGGCCCTTTGAAAACTGTTTAAAGCATGGGCTTGTTCATGGAGACATTCTTTAAAAGAAGGCAAGGTTGGACAATCGTTGGTTGAGTGTTCATTTGTTTCACAGATTTGACACACAATGTTTTCAACAGATTTTAATTGACCACTCTTTTTCAATTCTAGTGCCTCGACTTTTCTAGCTAAAGATGCAAACTTGGCTTGAAGGTCATGATCTTCCCTAAGGTTGTATATACCTCCACTAGATGTATGAGGTTTGAGTTTTACTCGGTGCCTCATATGTACCCGCGGTGTCCCAATTTTCAGCATTTTCAGCTAACAAGTCTAAGTACTCCATTGCTTCATTAGGGTCTTTATCTTCAAAAGTTCCATTGCACATCAATTCAACCATTTGCCTATCTTTAGGTGTTAACCCTTCATAGAAATGTGAAACCAATCTCCATGTTTCAAAACCATGATGAGGGCAAGTACTAAGCAAGTCTCGATACCTATCCCAACATTGGTAAAATGTTTCTCCTGGTTTTTGAGTGAAAGTGGTGATTTGTCTCTTGAAAGAGTTTGTTCTATGAGATGGGAAAAACTTCTTTAAAAATTGTTGTTACATTTCATCCCAAGCACGAATGGATCCTAGTCTTAAATTTTGTAGCCATGTTTTAGCTTTATCTTTTAATGAAAAAGGAAAAAGCTTTAATCTGATGGTGTTCATGCTACAATTTAAGTTATTATATGTGTTGCACACCTCCTCAAATTCCCTTAAATGCAAGTATGGATTTTCCAATTCCAAACCATGAAAAGAAGGTAAAAGTTGAATAATACCTGGTTTAAAATTAAAATGAGATGCATCAGGAGGAAAAACTAGACATGATGGTGCAGTTGTTCTTGTGGGATTCATGTGGTCTCTAAGTGTTCTAGCACGGTTATTCTCATTATTCTCATTTTGAAGTGATTGATTATCTTCTTCGGCCATATTTTCTGAAAATGATGAGGATACCCTACAAAGTCTACCACTTGATGTACGTGACCATACTCTCATGCACGTGTAGGAATAAAATAAAAAAGAAGAAGAAGAAAGCAAAAGAAGGAGGAAGAAAACAAAATAAAAAGAAACAAAAGAAAAGAAACAAAGTTATATACAAGAAAAGTGAAAAGAGAAAATAAAATAAATACTATAATTTATACAAGGACTTACCTCCCCGGCAACGGCGCCAAAAACTTGACACGACTAAAAGGTTGATGTCTTCTCCCAAGTGCAGGAGTGTCGAAGTAATAAATAACCCGGCAAGACCGGGGTCGAACCACAGGGAGGTTAATTGTACAAATTATAAACAACAATTATAAAACAACAATAATAACAACAACAATAGTAATAATAATAATAATAATAATAATAATAATAATAATAATAATAATAATAAAGAAAGAGAAGAAGAAGATGATGATGATGATGAGAACTTAGAGATGAAATATTAAAGTAAGGATTAAACAATAATAATAACAAATGTCAAGGTTAGAGGTTCCACTAATGGTATATCAAACAAGTATAGTATAAACTCTTATTATTGATTTGGAAACCACACACAAAGGAGGTTCCAATCAGATTATATTTTGTTAACATGATTATATTAGTCATCTTATTCAATTAATGCTAATACTTGTAAATCTCGTCAAGCATTCATGATTATAACTTATGTTAACAACAAATCAAGTTCCTTTCGTAGCTCAGGTGTCGGTTATACCATACATTATGGGCTATGAAAGTGCCAAGCATTTGTTATACCAAGTGTTATACAACATAAATCAAGATTAATCATTTAACAAGCAAAGTATTAAAGAGTGAACAAGATAACAAATATAAAACATGTTAGTATCAAACATTAAAGCCCATATTAAGTTTACATTATACTTATTCTCACACCATTAGTGTAACCTTTTCACCTTGACATAATTAACTTAGCTAGACATAATGAAAGAAAGCAAAATAGATAAACAAAATAAGAACATAAAAGCTAACTAAGTAAAGGAAAGGAAATGAAAAGCATAAACTTAATATTAATGAAAGCAAAGCATAAATATTACAAAAAATACAAAAAGAGAAAGGAAGAGCATGATCTTGATCTGGAAACCAAGATGCCTAAATGAATGGCAAATGCCTCCTTTTATAGGCCAAAATTGGGAACTATTGATTTGATGACTAATTGATAAATGGGTGGCCAACTTTTGACTTGGTGACAATCCTTATCTTCTCTTGTCTGCCCCAAACGTGATTGATAACGTCAAAATTAGAGCCAGCTGAAAACATAAAAGTTGTAGGCAATTGTCTCAGCTTTCTTGTGTAAAAACTTCAGCTCATTTGGACTTCTAGAACTCCAGATATGGCCAAAATACAGAACAGTGCTCGGGCTGGAAGACAGATTCGGGCTTCTTTGTTGTTGCTACAATTTGGACTTGATAATGACCTTTTTAGATCTTGGGCTCCATATGAAAGTTGTAGGCCTATGTCTTACCTTTCCATACATATAAATTGGACCTAAATCTGAGATCTGTAGCTCCAGATATGGCCTAATTACCGAACAGTGTTCCGGTTTGGATTGCACCGACATCTCTTCTCTAAGTTTGACCATCTCTTTATCCTTGCAATTTAAGTTCTTCAAGTCATCAATCAATCCTTTCATTTATGTGATAGACCTGCATTAAAAATAGACATTTACCACAAATTATAGGTATCTTATATTATTAGATACATTATTATAAAACATATTTTAGTTAAGGAGTTATTGATACTTCAAGTGCAAAATGATGATATAAAACAATGATAAAAATACACTTTTAAGTACTAATCACACCCCCCAACCAGCTTATTACTAGTCCCTAGTAATCAAAGCGTTAAAACAATTTGCAAATTTCACAAAGCAAGGTATTCATCATTTAACTTCCATTAATCTATCCAGATAAACAAACTCTCATGAAATTTATATATCTGCTCAATACCTCTTAACAAGATATTAATAAACCTTTCTTTTGTGCTCAATGTATCAACACATAATTATGGGGCTTTTCTTGGAAGAAAACAAAATTTTTGTTCTAATGTTTAAGGTTAACTTCCTTGGGTTGAGATTATTATTTTTGTCTTTTTTTTTTGTCTTTTTTTTTTAAAAAAAAACAAATATATATACATATAATTTAAAAACATCATGCATCTTTAACCCATGTAACGAGCTTTCAGCTAATGACTCCCAGACCAGTTGATCTTAGGGCATTAGGTGTTAAGACACCCATACGAGCTTAGTAACTCAGGTCGCAGATACTGATATGTAGATAGTGCAATGTTTGATTCCCTTAAGCTTTTTTCCGCAACCCATGTAACAAGCGTTGGGCCAATAGCTCCCAAGTCAGTTGACTTTAGGGTATTAGGTGTTAAAACACCCCTTCGAGCTTAATTGCTTAGGTTAGGGAGGCTACGAAACCAAACTTATCTACATTTTTATTATCATCATTTTTTTTTAATTATATACAATCTCTTTCCCTTAGTTGTTACCTTTAACAAAAGGACATAAATAATGTAATAATCTAATATGCAACCCACAATCATATGTTAAAGTGTGTGTGTGTGTGTAAATTAAGGTTTAAGAATACATGTTAAATAAGTATGTGAGCAGAATTAAGCGGTAACAATACGAGAGTTTGTAAACCTGAATATTTCAGGAAGTATTATAATAGACCTTGTTAAGAATGGTTACTAAGATGCGTCTCAAGTGTCACTTTAACAAAAGAACTCCTTTACTCTGCCATCCTAGTAACAACAATTATGCACATGCTTTATGAAATGAAAAACAATTTTTTTTTTATCAACTACTACCCTCTCCCCCCCAACCAAAACGAGACATTGTCCTCAATGTTCTAAGGTAGAAAGATAGAGTATAGAAGATATCACCTGAAATAACGAACACTGACAAAACCTGAAACACACTGAAACAAAAATAAGAAATAAGAAAACACAATAATAAAACCAAAAGACACAAAAATTCACAAATGAAGGCTCAAATCCAATCTAAGCTTTTTACGGCTTCCCGTAGATGACCAATTTATGCGACTCATGGAAGGATCAATCACAGGAATGAAAGATTGTAGTTGGTCAATCAATTGTTCAGCAGTAGTAGCAGAGATTATGATTTGTAGTGCAGAAGATGTTAGAAATTCCTGTTCCACAGCATGATCAAGAAAAGACAACAACTTATCATAATAACCATTAACGTTTAACAAACCTATGGGTTTATAGTGAATGTGCAATTGAGACCAAGAGGAAATATGAAAGATCTCTTCCAATGTGCCTAGACCACCTAGTAAAGCAATGAAAGCATCAGCATGGTTAAACATTGCATTCATTCGAGCCGACATTATGGAGACCTGAAGTTCCTCTCCAATTGTTTTTCCAATGATGTCCCCTTGTGCCAAAGCTTCAGGGACGACTCCTAAAACTTGACTACCTCCTAAAAAGGCAGCTATTGACACACCATTAACCCAAGACTGCCTCCCCCATACACTAAATGAATCTTTCTCTCAGCTAGCACCTGACCAAGATGATTTGCTGATTCTAAAATCTCCTTTTCTTTCCCAGGACTAGATCCACCAAAAACACAAATATTTCTTATTTGATGACTTGAGGAACTTGCCATTTCTACACACTTCTGTATTTGTTGAATGTATGGGTTGAGTAGAAATGAAAGGAAGGAAAAGAGGGTTTTATAGATGAGAAAGTAGAAAGGCAATCATAACATCTATATGTAGGCCAGCTAGAGTCTCACACACACTCTCTCTCTTTTTATTTATTTATTTACTTTTTAAAAAAAAAACATGTGTATGTACAGGTAGTTGTGATTGTGGCTCACATCTTCCCTTGGTTTTACGTCCAAGAACGGCTTAAACGCCCTCTATGGGTCGGGGATAGGCTTCCCATCCAGTTTTCTTAAAAACTGGCAAACAGGGTCTTTTTTAGTCAGATTCCCAAGACTAAGTCGATCATGTTCTTTATGAAATAGTAGCCATAAATCATGAATTGCACGATGCACATCTCCACTAGGATGCGTCTCAAGAGTCAATAGAAGATTATCTAAAGACTCCTTACTCAGGCCATCCTTAATGAATTGTATTTTATCTTCACAGTTTATAGATACCATTCCTAAAGAACGACATTGTATATTACAAGTCCATCTAGCACATCGATGACAGACATCTAGTCGTTTTGCACGACGCTTCTTTGCAAAAGTGCTTTTACCTGTTCCAGGCATGTGTGAAATAAAGAAATTAGAGGACTCACTTGATAATCGAACCTTTGCTTCAATCAACCAGCGAATATCTTCAAGAATTCCATGATTCATTAACAATCTCAATCTTGCACATCTGGCACGGTAAATTTTTGTAATCGCATTCTGAGGCAGAGCGGGAAAATACTTTTTCAATTTTTCAAGATTAGTGTCCATTTTCAAATGAGAATTGGAAGAGAGATTCAAAGAATTGCACACATCTATACACAAATATCAGTAATTGTGGGAAACTGAAAAAAAACCGACTTAAGTCACGGAGTACCGTTGTCCGCCACTTGACCGGGGTGAGAGAAACTAGCAAAAATCACTCAAAAAGAAACACAAAAAAAGAAAATGTGAGAAAAACAAAATAATCAACCTTTATCTACAAGATCATTCAAACCAGTTGATTCATTTTCACTAGAAACATTATCAAAGTAAGCTTTCAAACGAAGTCTATTTTCCTTAATATCATTGTCACTCATTGAATTCTCAATATCATAGACCCTATAAGGATTGCTCCATCTTAATCTTAGCTTTTTAGGGAATGCATAGAGTTGAGAATCATAAAACAAAACTTTTTGACCAGTATCAACTTTTTGACAATTTTCACAAGTTTTGCAGAATGCATGCTTGTCCTTGAACATGATGGGCCAATAAAATCTATTTTGAAAGATTTTAGCAGTTGTCTTTTTTGACGAGAAATAAGTGCCACATGCTTCAGAATGATAAAGTTTAATGACACTACTTACCTCATTGTCGGGAATGAATCTTTGAAATATTTGATCAGGACAATATTTGAATAAGTTAGGGTCATCACAATAAAAGCTCTTCACTTCGTTCAAAAACTTTTCTTTGTCTTGAATACTCCAATCAGTTGGCAAATCTCCTAAAGTAAGAAAATTGATATTTTTATCATACCAAGGCATTGGACTAAGAGAAAGTAAGGATTCGTTAGGAAGGTAATCATCGATTGGTGTGATGCCAGATGTCGAATCTGTTGACAAAAGATTAACATCAACATTTTCGGTGCTTGTTTCATCCGTGATTTCTTCCTCAGAATAAATCATTTGCAAATCTTCAGTTTCATCCAATTCATTTTTACTTAAAGTAGATTCAAGTTGATCATAAACTAATTCCTCAATATGATCTACTTCTTGTAAATCATTATCATCTCCAGGTTGCTTGCAAATGTTGAAAATATTCATCTCCAGGTTGCTTGCAAATGTTGAAAATATTCATCTCCAATGTCATGTTTCCAAATGATAGCTTCATCAGTCCATTCCTACAATTAATCAATGCGTTAGAAGTTGCAAGAAATGGACGTCCTAAAATAACAGGAAATGAATTACATGCTTCAACAGGTTCTGTGTCCAAGACAATAAAATCCACAGGATAAATGAATTTATCGACTTGTACTAACACATCTTCAATTATTCCTCTAGGCACTTTTACAGATCTATCAGCAAGTAAAAGAGATATAGAAGTTGGTTTTAACTCACCTAAATTGAGATTCTGAAAAACTGAATATGGAAGTAAATTCACACTAGCACCAAGATCAAGTAAGGCTCTTTCAATTTTATGCTCTCCAATAAAGCAAGAAATTGTGGGACAACCAGGGTCTTTATATTTCAAAGCATTATTGTTCTGAAGAATAGCACTTACTTGTTCGGCTAGAAAGGCTTTCTTTTTCACATTCAGTTTCCTCTTCACAGTGCATAGATCTTTCAAAAATTTAGCATAGGAAGGAACCTGTTTAATAGCATCCAACAAAGGTATATTGATCCTTACCTGTTTGAAAGTTTCAAAGATTTCAGAGTTGTGATTGACTTTCCTTTGTTTAGTCATGGCATGAGGAAATGGAAGTGCTGGCGGTGAATCAGTCGTTTCTTTACAATTTTCAGATTCATCCCCTTCCTTACCCTCAGAGATTGACTCATCATCTTTCTCATAAGGTTCAACAGAGGGTTTTTCAATAACCTTACCGCTGCGCAGAGTAGTGACTGATTTGACTTGATCCATGTGTTGGCTTCCGGAACTACTTGCATTTGCATTGTATTGCCCTTTGAGATTTTGTTGTGTTTGAGATGGAAACTTACCTTTCTCTTGGAAACTGAGAGCAGATGTTAATTTAGCAAGAGTATCTTTAAAATCTATCATGTTTTGAGCAAGTTGAGTATTGATTGTCTCTTGCTTTTCAATGAATGCATGCAATGTTTCCTCAAGATTTCTTCTAGGAGGTGGAGCATAAGGAGGTGCATATCCATGAGAATTTTGGAAATTGTGGTGTGCTTGAAACGGTGGTTGTGAAGTTTGTGCATTGTTGTTCTCACTCTTCCAACTAAAATTTGGGTGATTTCTCCAACTAGGGTTGTATGTATGGGAGTATGGGTTGTGGTTGGTGATTAGTACTTAAAAGTGCATTTTTATCATGGTTTTATATCATCATTTTGCACTTGAAGTATCAATAACTCCTTAACTAAAATATGTTTTATAATAATGTATCTAATAATATAAGATACCTATAATTTGTGGTAAATGTCTATTTTTAATGCAGCTCTATCACATAAATGAAAGGATTGATTGATGACTTGAAGAACTTAAATTGCATGGATAAAGAGATGGTCAAACTTAGAGAAGAGATGTCGGTGCAATCCAAACCGGAACACTGTTCGGTAATTAGGCCATATCTGGAGCTACAGATCTCACATTTAGGTCCAATTTATATGTATGGAAAGGTAAGACATAGGCCTACAACTTTCATATGGAGCCCAAGATCTAAAAAGGTCATTATCAAGTCCAAATTGTAGCAACAACAAAGAAGCCCGAATCTGTCTTCCAGCCCGAGCACTGTTCTGTATTTTGGCCATATCTGGAGTTCTAGAAGTCCAAATGAGCTGAAATTTTTACACAAGAAAGCTGAGACAATTGTCTACAACTTTCATGTTTGCACCTGGCTCCAGTTTTGACGTTATCAATGACGTTTTGGGCAGACAAGAGAAGATAAGGATTGTCACCAAGTCAAAAGTTGGCCACCCACTTATCAATTAGTCATCAAATCAATAGTTCCCAATTTTGGCCTATAAAAGGAGGCATTTGCCATGCATTTAGGCATCTTGGTTTCCAGATCAAGATCATGCTTTTCCTTTCTCTCTTTGTATTTTTTGTAATGTTTATGCTTTGCTTTCATTAATATTAAGTTTATGCTTTTCATTTCCTTTTCTTTACTTAGTTAACTTTTATGTTCTTATTTTGTTTATCTATTTTGCTTTCTTTCATTATGTCTAGCTAAGTTAATTATGTCAAGGTGAAAAGGTTACACTAATGGTGTGAGAATAAGTATAATGTAAACTTAATATGGACTTTAATGTGTGATACTAATATGTTTTATATTTGTTATCTTGTTTACTCTTTAATACTTTGCTTGTTAAATGACTAATCTTGATTTATGTTGTATAACACTTGGTACAACAAATGCTTGACACTTTCATAGCCCATAATGTATGGTATAACCGACACCTGAGCTATGAAAGGAACTTGATTTGTTGTTAACATAAGTTATAATCATGAATGCTTGACGAGATTTACAAGTATTAGCATTAATTGAATAAGATGACTAATGTAATCATGTTAACAATATATAATCTGATTGGAACCTCCTTTATGTGTGGTTTCCAATTCAATAATAAGAGTTTATACTATACTTGTTTGATATACCATCAGTGGAACCTCTAACCTTGACATTTGTTATTATTATTGTTTAATCCTTATATTAATATTTCATCTCTAAGTTCTCATCATCATCATCTTCTTCTTCTTCTCTTTCTTTATTATTATTATTATTATTATTATTATTATTAGTACTACTACTACTACTACTACTACTACTACTACTACTACTACTATTAGTATTATTATTATTATTATTATTATTATTATTATTATTACTATTGTTGTTGTTGTTATTGCTGTTTTATAATTGTTGTTTATAATTTGTACAATTAACCTCCCTGTGGTTCGACCCCGGTCTTGCCGGGTTATTTATTACTTCGACACTCCTGCACTTGGGAGAAGACATCAATCTTTTAGTCGTGTCAAGTTTTTGGCGCCGTTGCCGGGGAGGTAAGTTCTTGTATAAATTATAGTATTTATTTTATTTTCTCTTTTCACTTTTCTTGTATATAACTTTGTTTCTTTTTATTTTGTTTTCTTCCTCCTTCTTTTGCTTTCTTCTTTTCTTTTTTTTTTTATTCCTACACGTGCATGAGAGTGTGGTCACGTACATCAAGTGGTAGACTTTGTAGGATATCCTCATCATTTTCAGAAAATATGGCTGAAGAAGATAATCAATCACTTCATAATGAAAATAATGAGAATAACCGTGCTAGAACACTTAGAGACCACATGAATCCCACAAGAACAAGTGCACCATCATGTATAGTGTTTCCTCCCGATGCATCTCATTTTAATTTTAAACCAGGTATTATTCAACTTTTACCTTCTTTTCATGGTTTAGAATTGGAAAATCCATACTTGCATTTAAGGGAATTTGAGGAGGTCTGCAACACATATAATAATTTAAATTGTAGCATGAACACCATCAGATTAAAGCTTTTTCCTTTTTCATTAAAAGATAAAGCTAAAACATGGCTACAAAATTTAAGACCAGGATCCATTTGTGCTTGGGATGAAATGCAACAACAATTTTTAAAGAAGTTTTTCCCATCTCATGGAACAAACTCTTTCAAGAGACAAATCACCACTTTCACTCAAAAACCAGGACAAACATTTTACCAATGTTGGGATAGGTATCGAGACTTGCTCAGTACTTGCCCCCATCATGGTTTTGAAACATGGAGATTGGTTTCACATTTCTATGAAGGGTTAACACCTAAAGATAGGCAAATGGTTGAATTGATGTGCAATGGAACTTTTGAAGATAAAGACCCTGATGAAGCAATGGAGTACTTAGACTTGTTAGCTGAAAATGCTCAAAATTGGGACACCGCGGGTACATATGAGGCACCGAGTAAAACTCAACCTCATACATCTAGTGGAGGTATGTACAATCTTAGGGAAGATCATGACCTTCAAGCCAAGTTTGCATCTTTAGCTAGAAAAGTCGAGGCACTAGAATTAAAAAAGAGTGGTCAATTAAAATCTGTTGAAAACATTGTGTGTCAAATCTGTGAAACAAATGAACACTCAACCAATGATTGTCCAACCTTGCCTTCTTTTAAGGAATGTCTCCATGAACAAGCTCATGCTTTAAATAGTTTTCAAAGGGCCAACCACAACCCATACTCCCAAACATACAACCCTAGTTGGAGAAATCACCCAAATTTTAGTTGGAAGAGTGAGAACAACAATGCACAAACTTCACAACCACCGTTTCAAGCACACCACAATTTCCAAAATTCTCATGGATATGCACCTCCTTATGCTCCACCTCCTAGAAGAAATCTTGAGGAAACATTGCATGCATTCATTGAAAAGCAAGAGACAATCAATACTCAACTTGCTCAAAACATGATAGATTTTAAAGATACTCTTGCTAAATTAACATCTGCTCTCAGTTTCCAAGAGAAAGGTAAGTTTCCATCTCAAACACAACAAAATCCCAAAGGGCAATACAATGCAAATGCAAGTAGTTCCGGAAGCCAACACATGGATCAAGTCAAATCAGTCACTACTCTGCGCAGCGGTAAGGTTATTGAAAAACCCTCTGTTGAACCTTATGAGAAAGATGATGAGTCAATCTCTGAGGGTAAGGAAGGGGATGAATCTGAAAATTGTAAAGAAACGACTGATTCACCGCCAGCACTTCCATTTCCTCATGCCATGACTAAACAAAGGAAAGTCAATCACAACTCTGAAATCTTTGAAACTTTCAAACAGGTAAGGATCAATATACCTTTGTTGGATGCTATTAAACAGGTTCCTTCCTATGCTAAATTTTTGAAAGATCTATGCACTGTGAAGAGGAAACTGAATGTGAAAAAGAAAGCCTTTCTAGCCGAACAAGTAAGTGCTATTCTTCAGAACAATAATGCTTTGAAATATAAAGACCCTGGTTGTCCCACAATTTCTTGCTTTATTGGAGAGCATAAAATTGAAAGAGCCTTACTTGATCTTGGTGCTAGTGTGAATTTACTTCCATATTCAGTTTTTCAGAATCTCAATTTAGGTGAGTTAAAACCAACTTCTATATCTCTTTTACTTGCTGATAGATCTGTAAAAGTGCCTAGAGGAATAATTGAAGATGTGTTAGTACAAGTCGATAAATTCATTTATCCTGTGGATTTTATTGTCTTGGACACAGAACCTGTTGAAGCATGTAATTCATTTCCTGTTATTTTAGGACGTCCATTTCTTGCAACTTCTAACGCATTGATTAATTGTAGGAATGGACTGATGAAGCTATCATTTGGAAACATGACATTGGAGATGAATATTTTCAACATTTGCAAGCAACCTGGAGATGAATATTTTCAACATTTGCAAGCAACCTGGAGATGATAATGATTTACAAGAAGTAGATCATATTGACGAATTAGTTTATGATCAACTTGAATCTACTTTAAGTAAAAATGAATTGGATGAAACTGAAGATTTGCAAATGATTTATTCTGAGGAAGAAATCACGGATGAAACAAGCACCGAAAATGTTGATGCGAATCTTTTGTCAACAGTGACAACAGATTCGACATTTGACATCACACCAATCGATGATTACTTTCCTAACAAATCCTTACTTTCTCTTAGTCCAATGCCTTGGTATAATAAAAATATCAATTTTCTTTCTTTAGGAGATTTGCCAGCTGATTGGAGTATTCAAGACAAAGAAAAGTTTTTGAACGAAGTGAAGAATTTTTATTGTGATGACCCTACCTTATTCAAATATTGTCCTGATCAAATATTTCAAAGATTCATTCCCGACAATGAGGTAAGTAGTGTCATTAAATTTTGTCATTCTGAAGCATGTGGAAGTTATTTCTCGTCAAAAAAGACAATTGAAAAAATCTTTCAAAATGGATTTTATTGGCCCACCATGTTCAAGGACACGCATGCATTCTGCAAAACTTGTGAAAATTGTCAAAAAATTGACACTGGTCAAAAAGTTTTGTTTTATGATTCTCAACTCTATGCAGTCCCTAGAGAGCTAAGACCAAGATGGAGCAATCCTTATAGGGCCTGTGATATTGAGAATTCAATGAATGACAATGATTTTAAGGAAAATGGACATCGTTTGAAAGCTTACTTTGATAATTTTTCTAGTGAAAATGAATCAACTGGTTGGACTGATCTTGTAGATAAAGGTTAATTTTTTTTTCTCACATTGTTTTTGTGTTTCTTTTTTAGTGCTTTTTGCTAGTTTCTTTCACCCCGGTCAAATGGCGGATAACGGTACTCCGTGACTTAAGTCGGTTCTTTCAGTTTCCCACAATTACTGATATCTGTGTATATATCTGTGCAATTCTTTGAATCTCTCTTCCAATTCTCATTTGAAAATGGACACTAATCTTGAAAAATTGAAAAAGTATTTTCCCGCTCTGCCTCAGAATGCGATTACAAAAATTTACCGTGCTAGATGTACAAGATTGAGATTATTAATGAATCATGGAATTCCTGAAGATATTCGGTGGTTGATTGAAGCAAAGGTCCGATTATCAGGTGAGTCCTCTAACTTCTTCATTTCACACATGCCTGGAACAGGTAAAAGCACTTTTGCAAAGAAGCGTCGTGCAAAACGACTGGATGTCTGTCATCGATGTGCTAGATGGACTTGTAATACACAATGTCGTTCTTTAGGAATGGTATCTATAAACCGTGAAGATAAAATACAATTCATTAAGGATGGCCTGAGTAAGGAGTCTTTAGATAATCTTCTATTGACTCTTGAGACGCATCCTAGTGGAGATGTGCATCGTGCAATTCATGATTTATGGCCACTATTTCATAAAGAACATGATCGACTTAGTCTTGAGAATCTGACTAAAAAAGACCCTGTTTGCCAGTTTTTAAGAAAATTGGATGGGAAGCCTATCCCCGACCCATAGAGGGCGTTTAAGCCGTTCTTGGACGTAAAACCAAGGGAAGATGTGAGCCACAATCACAACTACCTGTACATACACATGTTTTTTTCAAAAGTAAATAAATAAATAAATAAAGAGAGAGAGAGAGAGTGTGAGACTCCAGCTGGCCTACATATAGGTGTTATGATTGCCTTTCTAATTTCTCATCTATAAAACCCTCTTTTCCTTCCTTTCATTTCTACTCAACCCATACATTCAACAAATAGAGAAGTGTGTAGAAATGGCAAGTTCCTCAAGTCATCAAATAAGAAATATCTGTGTTTTAGGTGGATCTAGTCCTGGGAAAGAAAAGGAGTTTTTAGAATCAGCAAATCATCTTGGTCAGGTGCTAGCTGAGAGAAAGATTCATTTAGTGTATGGGGGAGGCAGTCTTGGGTTAATGGGAGGTGTGTCAATAGCTGCATTTTTAGGAGGTAGTCAAGTTTTAGGAATCGTCCCTGAAGCTTTGGCACAAGGGGACATCATTGGAAAAACAATTGGAGAGGAACTTCAGGTCTCTACAATGTCGGCTCGAATGAATGCAATGTTTAACCATGCTGATGCTTTCATTGCTTTACCAGGTGGTCTAGGCACATTGGAAGAGATCTTTCATATTTCCTCTTGGGCTCAATTGCACATTCACCATAAACCCATAGGTTTGTTAAATATTAATGGTTATTATGATAAGTTGTTGTCTTTTCTTGATCATGCTGTGGAACAGGAATTTCTAACATCTTCTGCACGACAAATCATAATCTCTGCTACTACTGCTGAACAATTGATTGACCAACTACAATCTTTCATTCCTGTGATTGATCCTTCCATGAGTCGCATAAATTGGTCATCTACGGGAAGCCGTAAAAAGCTTAGATTGGATTTGAGCCTTCATTTGTGAATTTTTATGTATTTTGGTTTTATTATTGTGTTTTGTTATTTTTTATTTTTGTTTCAGTGTGTTTCAGGTTTTGTCAGTGTTCGTTATTTCAGGTGATATCTTTTACACTCTATCTTTCTACCTTAGAACATTGAGGACAATGTCTCGTTTTGGTTGGGGGGAGAGGGTAGTAGTTGATAAAAAAAAAATTGTTTTTCATTTCATAAAGCATGTGCATAATTGTTGTTACTAGGATGGCAGAGTAAAGGAGTTCTTTTGTTAAAGTGACTCTTGAGACGCATCTTAGTAACCATTCTTAACAAGGTCTATTATAATACTTCCTGAAATATTCAGGTTTACAAACTCTCGTATTGTTACCACTTAATTCTGCTCATATACTTATTTAACATGTATTTTTAAACCTTAATTTACACACACACACACTTTAACATATGATTGTGGGTTGCATATTGGATTATTACATTATTTATGTTCTTTTGTTAAAGGTAACAACTAAGGGAAAGGGATTGTATATAATAAAAAAAAAACATGAAAAAAAGAAAAAAAGAAAAAAAAATAATAAAAAATGATGATAATAAAAATGTAGATAAGTTTGATTTCGTAGCCTCCCTAACCTAAGCAATTAAGCCCGAAGGGGTGTTTTAACACCTAATACCCTAAAGTCAACTGACTTGGGAGCTATTGGCCCAACGCTTGTTACATGGGTTGAGGAGAAAAGCTTAAGGCAATCAAACATTGCACTATCTACATATCAGTATCTGCGACCCGAGTTACTAAGCTCGTAGGGGTATCTTAACACCTAATGCCCTAAGACCAACTGGTCTGGGAGTCATTAGCTGAAAGCTCGTTACATGGGTTAAAGATGCATGATGTTTTTAAATTATATGTATATAGATTTAAAAAAAAAGAAAAAAAAATGAAAAAAAAGACAAAAATAGTAATCCCAACCCAAGGAAGTTAACCTTAAACATTAGAATAAAAATTTTGTTTTCTTCCAAGAAAAGCCCCATAATTATGTGTTGATACATTGAGCACAAAAAACAAAGGTTTATTAATATCTTGTTAAGAGGTATTGAGCATATATATAAATTTAATGAGAGTTTGTTTATCTGGATAGATTAATGGAAGTTAAATGATGAATACCTTGCTTTGTGAAATTTGCAAATTGTTTTAACGCTTTGATTACTAGGGACTAGTAATAAGCTGGTTGGGGGGTGTGATTAGTACTTAAAAGTGTATTTTTATCATGGTTTTATATTATCATTTTGCACTTGAAGTATCAATAACTCCTTAACTAAAATATGTTTTATAATAATGTATCTAATAATATAAGATACCTATAATTTGTGTTAAATATCTATTTTTAATGCAGGCCTATCATATAAATGAAAGGATTGATTGATGTCTTGAAGAACTTAAATTGCAAGGATAAAGAGATGGTCAAACTTAGAGAAGAGATGTCGCTGCAATCCAAACCGGAACACTGTTCGGTAATTGGGTCCTATCTGGAGCTACAGATCTCAGATTTAGGTCCAATTTATACAGATGGAAAGGTAAGACATAGGCCTACAACTTTCATATGGAGCCCAAGATCTAAAAAGGCCATTATCAAGTCCAAATTGTAGCAACAACAAAGAAGCCCGAATCTGTCTTCCAGCCCGAGCACTGTTCTTGTGGGATTTAAATTCCCTTAAATGCAAGTATGGATTTTCCAATTCTAAGCCATGAAAAGAAGGTAAAAGTTGAATAATGCCTGGTTTAAAATTAAAATGAGATGCATCATGAGGAAAAACTATACATGATGGTGCACTTGTTCTTGTGGGATTCATGTGGTCTCTAAGTGTTCTATCACGGTTATTCTCATTATTTTCATTATGAAGTGATTGATTATCTTCTTCAGCCATATTTTCTGAAAATGATGAGGATACCCTACAAAGTCTACCACTTGATGTACGTGACCACACTCTCATGCACGTGTAGGAATAAAATAAAATAAAAAGAAGAAAGCAAAAGAAGGAGGAAGAAAACAAAATAAAAAGAAACAAAAGAAAAGAAACAAAGTTATATACAAGAAAAGTGAAAAGAGAAAATAAAATTAATATTATAATTTATACAAGAACTTACCTCCCCGGCAACGGCGCCAAAAACTTGACACGACGAAAAGGTTGATGTCTTCTCCTAAGTGTAGGAGTGTCGAAGTAATAAATAACCCGGCAAGACCGGGCTCGAACCATAAGGAGGTTAATTGTACAAATTATAGACAACAATTATAAGCAACAATAATAGCAATAATAACAAAAACAATAACAACAACAACAACAACTATAATAATAATAATAATAATAATAATAATAAAGAAAGAGAAGAAGAAGAAGATGATGAGAACTTGGAGATGGAAAATTAATGTAAGGATTAAACAATAATAATAACAAATGTCAAGGTTAGAGGTTCCACTAATGGTATATCAAACAAGTATAGTATAAACTCTTATTATTGAATTGGAAACAACACACAAAGGAGGTTCCAATCAGATTATATATTGTTAACATGATTACATTAGTCATCTTATTCAATTAATGCTAATACTTGTAAATCTCGTCAAGCATTCATGATTATAACTTATGTTAACAACAAATCAAGTTCCTTTCATAACTCAGGTGTTGGTTATACCATACATTATGGGCTATGAAAGTGCCAAGCATTTGTTGTACCAAGTGTTATACAACATAAATCAAGATTAGTCATTTAACAAGCAAAGTATTAAAGAGTGAACAAGATAACAAATATAAAACATGTTAGTATCAAACATTAAGGTCCATATTAAGTTTACATTATACTTATTCTTACACCATTAGTGTAACCTTTTCACCTTGACATAATTAACTTAGCTAGACATAATGAAAGAAAGAAAAATAGATAAACAAAATAAGAACATAAAAGCTAACTAAGTAAAGGAAAGGAAATGAAAAGCATAAACTTACTATTAATGAAAGCAAAGCATAAACATTACAAAAAATACAAAGAGAGAAAGGAAGAGCATGATCTTGATCTGGAAACCAAGATGCCTAAATGCATGGCAAATGCCTCCTCTTATAGGCCAAAATTGGGAACTATTGATTTGATGACTAATTGATAAGTGGGTGGCCAACTTTTGACTTGGTGACAATCCTTATCTTCTCTTGTCTGCCCAAAACATCATTGATAATGTCAAAATTGGAGCCAGTTGTAAACATGAAAGTTGTAGGCAATTGTCTCAGATTTCTTGTGTAAACAATTCAGCTCATTTGGACTTCTAGAACTCCAGATATGGCCAAAATACCGAACAGTGCTCGGGCTGGAAGACAGATTCGGGCTTCTTTGTTGTTGCTACAATTTGGACTTGATAATGGCCTTTTTAGATCTTAGGCTCCATATGAAAGTTGTAGGCCTATGTCTTACCTTTCCATCCATATAAATTGGACCTAAATTTGAGATCTGTAGCTCCAGATATGACCCAATTACCGAACAGTGTTCCGGTTTGGATTGCACCGACATCTCTTCTCTAAGTTTGACCATCTCTTTATCCTTACAATTTAAGTTCTTCAAGTCATCAATCAATCCTTTCATTTATGTGATAGGCCTGCATTAAAAATAGACATTTAATACAAATTATAGGTATCTTATATTATTAGATACATTATTATAAAACATATTTTAGTTAAGGAGTTATTGATACTTCAAGTGCAAAATGATAATATAAAACCATGATAAAAATACACTTTTAAGTACTAATCAGTTTCCAATTGAATAATAAGAGTTTATATTATACTTGTTTGACATACCATTAGGTGGAATCTCTAACCTTGACATTTGTTATTATCATTGTTTAATCGTTACATTAATATTTCATCTCAAAGTTCTCATCATCATCATCATCATCTTCTTCTTCTCTTTCTTTATTATTATTATTAGTACTACTACTACTACTACTACTACTACTACTACTATTACTATTATTATTATTGTTGTTGTTGTTGTTTTATAATTGTTGTTTATAATTTGTACAATTAACCTCCCTGTGGTTCGACCCCGGTCTTGCCGGATTATTTATTACTTCGACACTCCTGCACTTGGGAGAAGACATCAACCTTTTAGTCGTGTCAAGTAGCAATAATAATAATAAAAAAAGAAGAAGAAGAAGTTAATGAGAACTTTGAGATGGAAGATTAATGTAAGGATTAAACAATGATAACAAAAAATATCAAGGTTAGAGTATCCACTAATGGTATATCAAACAAGTATAGCATAAACTCTTATTATTCAATTGAAAACCACACACAAAGGAGGTTCCAATCAGATTATAAATTGTTAATATGATTATAATAGTTATTTTATTCAATTAATACTTCTACCTGTAAATATTATCAGACATTCATGATTATAACTTATGTTAATAATAAATCAAGTTCCTTTCATAGCTCAGGTGTTGGTTATACCATATATTATGGGCTATGAGAGTGCCAAATATTTGTTGTACCAAGTGTTATACAATATAAATCTAGATTAACCATTTAACAAGAAAAGTATTAAAAGTGAACAAGATAACAAATACAAAATATGTTAGTATCAATGATTAGTACTTAAAAGTATAATTTTTATCAAGGTTTTATGTCATCATTTTGCACTTGAAGTGTCAATAACTTTTTAACTAAAACATGTTGTATAATAATATATCTAATAATATAAGATACCTTTAATTTATGGTAAATAATTTTTTTAAATATAGGCCTATCACATAAATGAAATGATTGATTGATGAATTTAAGAACTGAAATTGAAAGCACAAAAAGATGACCAAACTTAGAAAAGAGATGTCGGTGCAGTCTAAACTAGAATACTGTTCAAGTCTAAACTTAGAAAAGAGATTTAGGTCTAATCTATATGGATGGAAAGGTAAGACATAGGCCTATAACTTTCATATGGAGCCTAAGACTTAAAAAGGCCATTTTCAATTCCAAATTGTAGCAACAATAAAGAAGTCCAAATTTGTCTTCCAACCCAAGCACTATTCAGTGTTTGACCTATATCTAGAGTTTTATAAGTCCAAATGACCTGAATATTTTACACAAGAAAGCTAAGATAATTTCCTACAACTTTTATAATTTCAAGTGGCTCTAATTTTGATGTTATCAATGACGTTTTGGGCAAACAAGAGAAGATAAGGATTGCCACCAAGTCAAGAGTTGGTCACCCACTCATCAATTAGTAATCAAATCAATAGTTCCCAATTTTGGCTTATAAAAGGAGGCATTTGTCATGCATTTAGGCATCTTGGTTTCTAGATCAAGATCATGCTCTTGGTTTCTCTCTTTGTATTTTCTGTAATGTTTATGTTTTGCTTTCATTAATATCAAGTTTATGCCTTTCATTTCTTTTCCTTTACTTAGTTAACTTTTATCTTGTTTATGTTTTTGTTTTGTTTATTTATTTTTCTTTCTTTTATTATGTGTAGCTAAGTTTATTATGTCAAGGTGAAAAGGTTACACTAATGGTGTAAGAATAAGTATAGTGTAAACTTAATATGGACTTTAATGTTTGATACTAACATGTTTTGTATTTGTTATTTTGTTCACTCTTTAATTCTTTGCTTGTTAAATGACTAATCTTTATTTATGTTGTATAACATGACATGACCAAAAGATTGATGTCTTCTCCCAAGTGTAGGAGTGTCGAAGTAATAAATAACTCGACAAGACCGGGGTCAAACCACAGGGAGGTTAATTGTATAAATTATAAATAACAATAATATAACAATAATACAACAACAACAACAACAACAACAATAATAATAATAATAATAATAATAACAATAATAATAATAATAATACTAATAATAATAAAAAAAAAAAAGAAAAAGAAAAAGAAGAAGAAGAAGAAGAAGAAGAAGATGAGAACTTTGAGAAGGATTATTAATGTAACGATTAAACAATGATAACAATAAATGTCAAGGTTAGAGATTCTACTAATAGTATGTCAAACAAGTATAATATAAACTCTTATTATTCAATTCGAAACCATACATAAAGGAGGTTCCAATCAGATTATAGATTGTTAACATGATTACATTAGTCATCTTATTCGATTAATGCTAATACTTGTAAATCTCGTCAAGCATTCATGATTATAGCTTATGTTAACAACAAATCAAGTTCCTTTCATAGCTCAGGTGTCGGTTATACCATACAGTATGAACTATGAAAGTGTCACGCATTTGTTGTACCAAGTGTTATACAATATAAATCAAGATTAATCATTTAACAAGCAAAGTATTAAAGAGCGAACAAGATAACAAATACAAAACATGTTAGTATCAAACATTAAAGTCCATATTGAGTTTACACTATACTTATTCTTATACTATTAGTGTAACCTTTTCACCTTGACATAATAAACTTAGCTAGACATAATGAAAGAAAGAAAAATAAATAAACAAAATAAGAACATAAATACGAGTTAACTAAATAAAGGAAAGGAAATGAAAGGTATAAACTTGATATTAATGAAAGCAAAGCATAAACATTACACAATATACAAAGAGAAAAAGCAAGAGCATGATCTTGATCTCGATACCAAGATGCCTAAATGCATGGCAAATGCCTCCTTTTATAGGCCAAAATTGGGAACTATTGATTTGATGACTAATTGATGAGTGGGTGGCCAACTCTTGACTTGGTGACAATCCTTATCTTCTCTTTTCACCCCAAAACATCATTGATAACGTCAAAATTAGAGCCACTCGAAAATATGAAAGTTGTAGGCAATTTCTCATCTTTCTTGTGTAAAACATTCAGCTCATTTGGACTTCTACAACTCCAGATATGGCCAAAATACTGAATAGCGCTCGGGCTGCAGGACAGATTCAGGCTTCTTTGTTATTGCTACAATTTGGATTTGAAAATGGTCATTTTAGATCTTGGGCTCCATATGAAAGTTGTAGGCCAATGTCTTAGCTTTCCATCCATATAAACTAGACCTAAATCTGAGATATATAGCTTCAGATATGACCCAATTACTGAATAGTGTTCTGGTTTGGATTGCACCGACATCTCCTTTCTAATTTTGGTCATCTCTTTTCCCTTACAATTTAAGTTCTTAAAGTCATCAATCAATCCTTTCATTTATGTGATAGACCTGCATTTAAAACAAACATTTACCACAAATTAAAGGTATCTTATATTATTAGATATATTATTATAAAACATGCTTTAGCTAAGGAGTTATTGATACTTCAAGTGCAAAATGATGATATAAAACCATGATAAAAACACACTTTTAAGTACTAATCACACCCCCGAACCAGCTTATTACTAGTTCATAGTAATCAAAGCATTAAAATAGAAAAACATTTTGTAAATTCCACAAAGCAAGGTATTCATCATTTAACTTTCATTAATCTATCCTGATAAACAAACTCCCATTAAATTTATATATCTGCTCAATACCTCTTAACAAGATATTAATAAACCTTTCTTTTGTGCTCAATATATCAACACATAATTATGGGACTTTTCTTGGAAGAAACAAAAATTTTGTTCTAATGTTTAAGATTAACTTCCTTGGGTTGGGATTATTATTTTTGTCTTCTTTTTTTTTTTTAAAATATATATATATATATATATATATATATATATATATAATTCAAAAACACCAAGCATCTTTAACCCATGTAACAAGCTTTCCAGCTAATGAGTCCTTTAGGGTATTAGGTATTAAAACACCCCTTCAGGCTTAATTGCTTAGGTTAGGGAGGCTACGAAACCAAACTTATCTATATTTTTATTATTATCATTTTTTATATTTTTTTTCTTTTTTTAATTATATACTATCCCTTTCCCTTAGTTGTTACCTTTAACAAAAGAACATAAATAATGTAATAATCCAATATGCAACCCACAATCATATGTTAAAGTGTGTGTGTGTGTGTGTAAATTAAGGTTTAAGAATACATGTTAAATAAGTATATGAGCAGAATTAAGCGGTAACAATACGAAAGTTTGTAAACCTGAATATTTCAGGAAGTATTATAATAGACCTTGTTAAGAATGGTTACTAAGATGCGTCTCAAGAGTCACTTTAACAAAAGAACTCCTTTACTCTGCCATCCTAGTAACAACAATTATGCACATGTTTTATGAAATGAAAAACAATTTTTTTTATCAACTACTACCCTCTCCCCCCAACCAAAACGAGACATTGTCCTCAATGTTCTAAGTTAGAAAGATAGAGTATAGAAGATATCACCTGAAATAACGAACACTAACAAACTTGAAACACACTAAAACAAAAATAAGAAAGAACAAATTACAATAATAAAACCAAAAGACACAAAAATTCACAAATAAAGGCTCAAATCCAATCTAAGCTTTTTACAGCTTTTCTTAGTTAACCAATTTATGCGACTCATAAAGGGATCAATCACAAAAATGAAAGATTATAGCTGGTCAATCTATGGTTCAGTAGTAGCAGCAAAGATTATGATTTGTCGTGCAGAAGATGTTAGAAATTCCTGTTCCACAGCATGATCAAGAAAAGACAACAACTTATCATAATAACCATTAACATTTAACAAACCTATGAGTTTATGGTGAATGTGCAGTTGAGCCCAAGATGAAATATAAAAGATCTCTTCCAATGTGCCTAGACCACCTGGTAAAGCAATGAAGGCACTAGCGTGGTTAAACATTGCATTCATTTGAGCCGACATTGTAGAGACCTGAAGTTCCTCTTTAATTGTGTTTCCAATGATGTCCGCTTGTGCTAAAGCTTTGCGGACGACCCCTAAAACTTGACTACCTCCTAAAAATACAGCTATTGACACACCTCTTATTAACCTAAGACTGCCTCCCCCATACACTAAATGAATTTTTCTCTTAGCTAGTGACACGACTAAAAGGTTGATGTCTTCTCCCAAGTGCAAGAGTGTCGAAGTAATAAATAACCCGGCAAGACCGGGGTCGAACCACAGGGAGGTTAATTGTACAAATTATAAATAACAGTAATACAACAACAACAACAACAACAACAATAATAATAGTAGTAGTAGTAGTAGTAGTAGTAGTAGTAGTAGTAGTAATAATAATAATAATAATAAAGAAAGAGAAGAAGAAGAAGATGATGAGAACTTGAAGATGGAAAATTAATGTAAGGATTAAACAATAATAATAACAAATGTCAAGGTTAGAGGTTCCACTAATGGTATATCAAACAAGTATAGTATAAACTCTTATTATTGAATTGGAAACCACACACAAATGAGGTTCCAATCAGATTATATATTGTTAACATGATTACATTAGTCATCTTATTCAATTAATGCTAATACTTGTAAATCTCGTCAAGTATTCATGATTATAACTTATGTTAACAACAAATCAAGTTCCTTTCATAACTCAGGTGTCGGTTATACTATACATTATGGGCCATGAAAGTGCCAAGCATTTGTTGTACCAAGTGTTATACAACATAAATCAAGATTAGTCATTTAACAAGCAAAGTATTAAAGAGTGAACAAGATAACAAATATAAAACATGTTAGTATCAAACATTAAAGTCCATATTAAGTTTACATTATACTTATTCTTACACCATTAGTGTAACCTTTTCACCTTGACATAATTAACTTAGCTAGACATAATGAAAGAAAAGAAAATAAATAAACAAAATAAGAACATAAAAGCTAACTAAGTAAAGGAAAGGAAATGAAAGGCATAAACTTGATATTAATGAAAGCAAAGCATAAACATTACAAAAAATACAAAGAGAGAAAGGAAGAGCATGATCTTGATCTGAACACCAAGATGCCTAAATGCATGGCAAATGCCTCCTTTTATAGGCCAAAATTAGGAACTATTGATTTGATGACTAATTGATAAGTGGGTGGCCAACTTTTGACTTGGTGACAATCCTTATCTTCTCTTGTCTGCCCAAAACATCATTGATAATGTCAAAATTGAAGCCAGTTGTAAACATGAAAGTTGTAGGCAATTGTCTCAGATTTCTTGTGTAAAAAATTCAGCTCATTTGGACTTCTAGAACTCCAGATATGGCCAAAATACCGAACAGTGCTCGGGCTGAAAGACAGATTCGGGCTTCTTTGTTGTTGCTACAATTTGGACTTGATAATGGCCTTTTTAGATCTTGGGCTCCATATGAAAGTTGTAGGCCTATGTCTTACCTTTCCATCCATATAAATTGGACCTAAATCTGAGATCTGTAGCTCCAGATATGACCCAATTACTGAACAGTGTTCCGGTTTGGATCGCACCGACATCTCTTTTCTAAGTTTGGCCATCTCTTTGCCCTTGCAATTTAAGTTCTTAAAGTCATCAATTAATATTTTCATTTATGTGATAGGCTTGCATTTAAAATGAACATTTACCATAAATTAAAGGTATCTTATATTATTAGATATATTATTATAAAACATACTTTAGTTAAGGAGTTATTGATACTTCAAGTGCAAAATGATGATATAAAACCATGATAAAAATACACTTTTAAGTACTAATCAGCTAGCACCTGACCAAGATGACTTGCTGATTCTAAAAACTCATTTTCTTTCCCAGGACTAGATCCACCAAAAACAAAAATATTTCTTATCTGATGACCCGAGGAACTTGCGATTTCTACACACTTATGTATTTGTTGAATATATGGGTTGAGTAGAAATGAAAGGAAGGAAGAAAGGATTTTATAGATGAGAAATTAGAAAGGCAATCATATCACTTTTATGGAGGCCAACTGGAGTCTTACACACACTCTCTCTCTCTCTCTCTCTCTTTATTTATTTATTTATTTACTTTTGAAAAAGCATGTGTATGTACAAGTAGTTGTGATTGTGGCTCACATCTTCCCTTGGTTTTACGCCCTCTATGGATCGGGGATAGGCTTCCCATCCAGTTTTCTTAAAAACTGGCAAACAGAGTCTTTTTTAGTTAGATTCCCAAGACTAAGTTGATCATGTTCTTTATGAAATAGTGGCCATAAATTATGAATTACACGATGCACATCTCCACTAGGATGCGTCTCAAGAGTCAATAGAAGATTATCTAAACACTCCTTACTCAGGCTATCCTTAATGAATTATATTTTATCTTCGTAGTTTATAAATACCATTCCTCAAGAACGACATTATGTATTACAAGTCATCTAACATATTGATGACAGACTTTCACTCATTTTGCACAACGTTTCTTTGCAAAGGTGCTTTTTCCTGTTGTAGGCATGTGTGAAATGAAGGAGTTAGAGGACTCACCTGATAATCAGACCTTTGCTTCAATCAACCAGCAAATATCTTTAGGAATTTCATGATTCAATAACAATCTCAATCTTGCACATCTAGCACGGTAAATTTTTGTAATCGTATTCTAAGGCAGAGCGGGAAAATACTTTTTTTATTTTTCAAGATTAGTGTCCATTTTCAAATGAGAATTGGAAGAGAGATTCAAAGAATTGCACAAATATATACACAAATATCAGTTATTGTAGGAAACTGAAAGAACCGACTTAAGTCACGAAGTACTGTTGTCCTCCATTTGACCGGGATGAGAGAAACTAGCAAAAATCACTCAAAAAGAAACACAAAAATAATATGTGAAAAAAAATAATAATCAACCTTTATCTACAAGATCATTCAAACTAGTTGATTAATTTTCACTAGGAAAATTATCAAAGTAAGCTTTCAAACGATGTCCATTTTCCTTAAAAACATTGTCATTTATTGAATTCTTAATATCACAGGCCCCATAAGTATTGTTCCATCTTGGACTTAGCTCTCGAGGGAATGCATAGAGTTGAGAATTATAAAACAAAACTTTTTGACCAATATCAATTTTTTGACAATTTTTACAAGTTTTACAGAATACATGCGTGTCCTTGAACATGGTGGGCCAATAAAATCTATTTTGAAAGATTTTTGCAGGTGTCCTTTTTTACGAGAAATAACTTCCACATGCTTTAGAATGATAAAGTTTAATGACAATACTTACCTCATTATCGGGAATGAATCTTTGAAATATTTGATCAGGAAAATATTTGAATAAGTTAGGGTCATCACAATAAAAGCTCTTTACTTTGTTCAAAAACTTTTCTTTGTCTTGGGTACTCCAATCAGCTGGCAAATCTACTAAGGTAAGAAAATTGATATTTTTATCATACCAAGGCATTGGACTAAGAGAAAGTAAGGATTCGTTAGGAAAGTAATCATCGATTGGTGTGATGTTAGATGTTGAATTTGTTGTCATTGTTGACAAAAGAGTCGCATCAACATTTTTTGTACTTGTTTCATCCGTGATTTCTTCCTTAGAATAAATCATTTGCAAATCTTCAGATTCATCTAACTCATTTTTACTTAAATTAGATTCAAGTTGGTCATAAACTAATTCGTCAATATGATATACTTCTTGTAAATCATTATCATCTCTAGGTTGCTTGCAAATGTTGAAAATATTCATCTCCAATGTCATGTTTTCAAATGATAGGTTCATCAGTCAATTCCTACAATTAATCAATGCGTTAGAAGTTGCAAGAAACGGACGTCCTAAAATAATAGGAAATGAATTACATACTTCAACAGGTTTTGTGTCCAAGCCAATAAAATCCACAGGATAAATGAATTTATCGACTTGTACTAACACATCTTCAATTATTTCTCTAAGCACTTTTACAGATCTATCAGCAACTAAAAGAGATATAGAAGTTGGTTTTAACTCATCTAGATTGAGACTCTGAAAAACTGAATATGGAAGTAAATTCACACTAGCAGAAAGATCAAGTAAGGCTCTTTCAATTTTTTGTTCTCCAATAAAGCAAGAAATTGTAGGACAACCAGCGTCTTTATATTTCAAAGCATTATTGTTTTGAAGAACTTACTTGTTCTGTTAAAAAGGCTTTCTTTTTCACATTTAGTTTCCTCTTCATAGTGCATAGATCTTTCAAAAATTTAGCATAGGAAGGAACCTGTTTAATAGCATCCAGCAAAGGTATATTGATTCTTATTTGTTTGAAAATTTCAAAAATTTCAGAGTTGTGATTGACTTTTCTTTGTTTGGTCATAGCATGAGGAAATGGAAGTGCTGGTGGTAAATCAGTCGTTTCTTTACAATTTTCAGATTCAACCCTTTCCTTACCCTCAAAGATTGACTCATCATATTTCTCATAAGGTTTAAGAGAAGGTTTTTTAATAACCTTACCACTGCGAGAGTAGTGACTAATTTGACTTGATCCATGTGTTAGCTTCTGGAACTACTTACATTTGCATTGTATTGCCCCTTGGGATTTTGTTGTGGTTGAGATGGAAACTTACCTTTCTCTTCGAAACTGAGAGCAGATGTTAATTTGCAAGAGTATATTTAAAATCTGTCATGTTTTGAGCAAGTTGAGTATTGATTGTCTCTTGCTTTTCAATGAATGCATGCAATATTTCCTCAAGATTTCTTCTAGGAGGTGGAGCATAAGGAGGTGCATATCCATGAGAATTTTAGAAATTATGGTGTGCTTGAAATGGCGGTTGTGAAGATTGTGCATTATTGTTCTCACTCTTCTAACTGAAATTTAGTTGATTTCTCCAACTAAAGTTGTATGATTGTGAGTATGGGTTGTGATTGCCCATTTGAAAACTGTTTAAAGTATGGACGTGTTTATGGAGATATTCCTTAAAAGAAGGCAAGGTTGGATAGTTATTGGTTGAGTGTTCATTTGTTTCATAGATTTGACAGATAATGTTTTCAATAGATTTTACTTGACCACTCTTTTTCAATTCTAGTGCCTCGACTTTTCTAGCTAAAGATGTGAACTTGGCTTGAAGGTCATGATCTTCCTTAAGGTTGTACATACTTCCACTAGATGTATGAGGTTGAGTTTTACTTGGTGCCTCATAAGTACCCGTGGTGTCCTAATTCTGAGCATTTTCAGCAAACAAGTCTAAGTACTTCATTGCTTCATCAAGATCTTTATCTTTAAAAGTTCCGTTGCACATCCATTCAACCATTTGCCTTAGGTGTTAACCCTTCATAGAAAAGTGAAACCAATCTCCATGTTTCAAAACCATGAAGTATTAAGCAAGTCTTGATACCTATCCCAATATTGGTAAAATGTTTCTCCTGGTTTTTGAGTGAAAGTAGTGATTTGTCTTTTGAAAGAGTTTGTTTTGTGCGATGGGAAAAACTTCTTCAAAAACTATTGTTGCATTTCATCCCAAGCACGAATGGATCCTAGTCTTACATTTTGTAGCCATGTTTTAGCTTTATCCTTTAATGAAAAAGGAAAAAGCTTTAATCTGATGGTATTCATGCTACAATTTAAATTATTATATGTGTTATAGACCTCCTCAAATTACTTTAAATGCAAGTATGGATTTTCCAATTCTAAGCCATGAAAAGAAGGTAAATGTTGAATAATGTCTGGCTTAAAATTAAAATGAGATGCATTGAGAGGAAAAACTATGCATGATGATGCACTTATTCTTGTGGGATTCATGTGGTCTCTAAGTGTTTTAGCACGGTTATTCTCATTATGAAGTGATTGATTATCTTCTTCAGCCATATTTTCTAAAAATTATGAGGATACCCTACAAAGTCTACCACTTGATGTACGTGACCACACTCTCATGCACGTGTAAGAATATAATAAAAGGAAAAAGAAAACAATAGAAGAAGAAACAAAGTTATATACAACAAAAGTGAAAAGAGAAAATAAAATAAGTATAATTTATACAAGACTTACCTCCCGGGTAACAACGCCAAAAACTTGACACGACTAAAAAATTGATGTCTTCTCCCAAATGCAAGAATATCGAAGTAATAAATAACCTGGCAAGACTTGGAACGAACCACAAGGAGGTTAATTGTATAAATTATAAATAACAATAATACAACAACAACAACAACAACAACAAGAATAGTAGTAGTAGTAGTAGTAGTAGTAGTACTAATAATAATAATAATAATAGTAGTAGTAGTAGTACTAATAATAATAATAATAGTAGTAGTAGTAGTAGTAGTAGAAGTAGTAGTAGAAGTAGTAGTAGTAGTACTAATAATAATAATAATAAAGTAGTAGTAGTAGTAGTACTAATAATAATAATAATAATAATAATAATAATAATAATAAAGTAGTAGTAGTACTACTACTACTACTAATAATAATAAAAAAAAAAAAGAAGGAGAAGAAGAAGAAGAAGAAGAAGATGAGAACTTTAAGAAGGAATATTAATGTAACGATTAAATAATGATAATAACAAATGTCAAGGTTAGAGATTCCACTAATAGTATGTCAAACAAATATAATATAAACTCTTCTTATTCAATTGGAAACCACATATAAAGGAGGTTACAATTAGATTATAGATTGTTAACATGATTACATTAGTCATCTTATTCGATTAATGCTAATACTTGTAAATCTTGTCAAGCATTCATGATTATAACTTATGTTAACAACAAATCAAGTTCCTTTCATAGCTCATGTGTTGGTTATACCATACAGTATGAACTACGAAAGTGCCAAGCATTTGTTGTACCAAGTGTTATACAACATAAATCAAGATTAGTTATTTAATAAACAAAGTATTAAAGAGTGAACAAGATAACAAATATAAAATATGTTAGTATCAAACATAAAAGTCCATATTAAGTTTACATTATACTTATTCTTACACCATTAGTGTAACTTTTTCACCTTGACATTATTAGCTTAGCTAGACATAATGAAAGAAAGAAAAATAGATAAAAAAAATAAGAACATAAATAAGATAAAAGTTAACTAAGTAAAGGAAAGGAAATGAAAGGCATAAACTTGATATTAATGAACGCAAAGCATAAACATTATAAAAAATACAAAGAGAGAAAGCAAGAGCATGATATTGATCTGGAAACCAAGATGCCTAAATGCATGGCAAATGCCTCCTTTTATAGGCCAAAATTGAAAACTATTGATTTCATGACTAATTGATGAGTGGGTGACCAACTCTTGACTTGGTGATAATCTTTCTCTTCTCTTGTCTCCCCAAAACGTCATTGATAACGTCAAAATTAGAGCCCCTTAGAAACATGAAAGTTGTAGGAAATTGTCTCAGCTTTCTTGTGTAAACAATTTAGCTCATTTCAACTTCTAAAACTCCAGATATGGCTAAAATACTGAACAATGCTCGGGTTGGAGGATATATTCGGGCTTCTTTGTTGTTGCTACAATTTGGACTTGAAAATGATCTTTTTAGATCTTGGGCTCCATATAAAAGTTGTAGGCCTAAGTCTTACCTTTCCATCCATGTAAAGTAGACCTAAATCTGAGATCTATAGCTCTAGATATGACTCAATTACCGAACAGTGTTCCGGTTTGGATTGCACTGACATCTCTTTTCTAAGTTTGGCCATCTCTTTATCCTTTGAATTTCAGTTCTTCAATTCATCAATCAATTCTTTCATTTATGTGATAGACCTGCATTTAAAATGACCATTTACCACAAATTAAAGGTATCTTATATTATTAGATAGATTATTATAAAACATGCTTTAGTTAAGGAGTTATTGATACTTCAAGTGAAAAATGATGATATAAAACCTTGATAAAAATACACTTTTAAGTACTAATCATGAATATTTTTAACATTTGCAAGCAACTTGAAGATGATAATAATTTACAAGAAGTAGATCATATTGATGAATTAGTTTATGATCAACTTGAATTTACTTTAAGTAAAAATGAGTTGGAGGAATCTGAAAATTTGCAAATGATTTATTCTGAGGAAGAAATCACGGATGAAAAACATACGGAAAATGTTGATGCAGATCTTTTGTCAAAAGTGACAACAAATTCGACATCTAACATCACACCAATCGATGATTACTTTTTTAAGGAACCCTTACTTTCTCTTAATCCACTGCCTTGGTATGATAAAAATATCAATTTTCTTACTTTAGAAGATTTGCCAGCTGATTGGAGTATCCAAGATAAAGAAAAGTTTTTGAACGAAGTGAAGAATTTTTATTATGATGACCCTAACTTATTCAAATATTGTCCTAATCAAATATTTTAAAGATTCATTCCCGACAATGAGGTAAGTACTGTCATTAAACTTTGTCATTCTGAAGCATGTGGGAGTTATTTCTCATTAAAAAAAACAGCTGCAAAAATCTTTCAAAATGGATTTTATTGGCTCACTATGTTCGCATGTGATTGTTTTTATTTGAAATATTTTTTTAAATTAAAAAATATGACATGCATATAGGAATGCAACAATAAAAGCAAATCATTAATAACAAAAGGTGAAATTATAATTTATTTTAATTTGAAGTTAAATAAAAAATAAATCATAAATAACAAATGATAAAATTTCAAATTTTTTTATAGGGGGACAAAAAATGCACTGAAGAAAAAAAAACAATAAATTGAATGATGTGGCTTAACTCATCGAACTTGCAACCCAGATTATTAACTTAACCAAGTTTAATATTCTATTTTTATAAATCTATATAAAAAAAGGCACATTGGGCTTTTTTTTTTCTTATTTAAAGGGGTAGATGAACTATCATTTATTTATTTTTAAAGAAAAAAATAGTCATATGATGCATCGTTTGCCAGCTTAGATTCCAGCTGCCATTATGATGGCTAGAAAATTAAGGCTATGAGCTTTTAACCTAAAAAACCAACTCATTAAAGCCAAAAACACCCTAAAGACAATCTTAGAATATGTAGAAACCAATTTAGCAATCCAAAAAACAACTGAAATTATAAAATCAAATCGAGTACATTTTATCATTCTTGACTTAGATATATGTTTTAGACAATATCAATGCTTAAAACAACCACTATAGGACACCTCTCATTGAATTAAAACTATTGACATAAATTTTAACTATTTTGGTAGTCGAAATAGGTGTCAACAATGACTTTTTCTTTCTACACTAGAATCCTATGATTCTCTATCCTCTCACAAAAAGGAACTAAGAAATTGAGTGAAATGAAGTTTGGTATCAAAATTAAATTTCTAACAACTAAAGGAACCGGTCACCTATAAACCAAGAAAAATAGGGGTTAAAATAATCTTTTTATATGAAATTTGAAGTCACCCCTTATTTTACCCACTCTTTTCACTTGGATCCTTTGTCTTTCAATTCCATTATTTCTTAAAAAAGACAAATGTGTATCTAGGTGCTAATTCAGGCTCAAAATAGCTCAATTTTGCAAAAACAATTTTAAGAATCAAATTAAAAATTAAAAAAAAACAATTATTTCAATCCATAATATTTTGTGATAGAATAAATGATGCATCTTCAACAGTAAATCACCACACAACTTAGTTTTTTTAATTCATTTTATTGTATTAAAAGAGATTTTCTGGAATGAAATTTTGTTGGAGCTTGTACATTTCTATTCCTTTGTCATGGGATTTCATTAGATAAAGTTTTTATTTTTAGAGAGAAAAAATAAAAAAATAAAATTCTGAACTTGCAATAACAGTGACGTATCGTCTCTATTTCAACTTCAATAAACCTAAGAAATCAGAAAGTTTGGTTTCTGACTTTTAAAATTAAAAGACCCATTTTTAAATCATTTTATACTTGAAAATAAAAAATAAAAAATAAAAATTAGAGACCTAAATAAACAATTTTTTTATTAAATTAGAAAGAAATTGGTTAAAAACAAAAAAAAATTAACTTGAATTTAAAAACCTTTCTGAGCCCTAATCTATTTTCATCGATAAGATGTTAAAAAATAACTCGATGAAATTCTTCTCATTGAAAGAAACTCTTTGACATCAAAATTGAGTTTTTAGTCATTGAAACTAAGCTAAGAAACAACTCTCTCTTCTCCTATAATCCAACAACTTCTTCTTAGATTTAAAAGACTATAAGATGAACAAGATAAAAATTTGGACCAGAATAAAATTTTCTAAAATTAAAGGGACTTGAAAGAAATTCAAAGGAAAGTAGGTGGACAAAAATAAAATTTTAAAAAAAATCTTGAGGCATATTTTTCCAAATTTTAATGAATATTACTTTAAAAAAAGGATGTGATTTTCATCTATTTTCAATTTTGATCTTTCTATTACAAATTTTATTTAAATAATAAAATCATAAGTTTTTTTTTTTACAAAATCAGGTATGAACTCAATATTAATATTGTTTTTACACTGAAATAACCAAATAGAAACAAATTATCAAGCTCAACTTTTAAAAAATTAATATAATAAAATTAAAAAATATATGATAAAAAAGAAATTACTTTTAATAATTCATAGTGTTTTCACAATTATGATTAAACATGGAAAACACCACACATTTTAGTTTATGTTAATTCCTCAATGTGGACAAATCCTATAATTTTGGATAAATATATTCTATAATTTTTAGAAAGTTTAAATTTTGGCATTTTTGTTTTTTGCTGTAGCTAACAAAAATGAAAGTCATATTTTTAATTATTGTTTTTAATTTTTTTCTTGTAACTTCATTAATATTGTAACACTTCGTACAGAGAAAATTAAAAAGACTTATGGAGGAAGTTTGCTATTTAATGATCAATAATAATATATTTAATGATTAAAATAAAATCAAAGTTTACCCATGATATTAGTGTAGAGTTAGGAAGTTACCAATAGATTGAACTCATCGTGGCAATTCAGTTATCAACATGCGAATTCTTGTCTTTTTGCCGACTTGTGATCATGGATTAGAATCGAATACCTATTTTTCGGAATTATCGTTGTCTGAAAGGAATTGGCACTTTATGTAATATGATTCCATCCTTTTGTCTTTAGCCGTCACGTAATGAAAGATCGACTCTATATATGTGTAGGCATCTATTGTAGGCAATCCATCAAAAGCATTTCACCTCTCTGCGAGTTTCGAATTCTGCAATAGCACTTGCCGGTAATCTAAATTATGTAAGGACGTCATGAAACTTTTTCAAGTTACTTTTCGTCCAATGTTTATTGTTTAGTAATTGATACTTGTGTTTTCTATCCCTAAATTAGTGTTCAACTTTTGGAATTAATGATCGTATTGGTCCTGTTATTTATTGAACCTTTAAATTTGTTATTTTCCTTTTCCTATAATACTCTTGTTAGTTTTAGTTTCCACATTAAGTGGGTGTACGCCGCACACACAAATGTATGTATGGATGTATATACGGGAGGCTTGTCTATGCAAAACAAATTCTCTAACATATATATCTGGTGTATCTAATCGTGAAATTTCAGAAAGGAATTTGAGCTATCATACGTACGTGGAACAAAAGAAAAGGGATATGTGGGAACTTGAGGTAGCTGATGGTGATGGGCCGTGGTTGTTCAGCACCAATAATTTTGTTGGTAGACAGATATGGAAATTTAAACCGAATGTTGGGACACCGGAAGAACATGCACGAGTTGAAAGAGCAAGAGAACAGTTTCGATTGAACCGATCTCGTTGTAAAGCAAGCAGTGATGTTCTTAAGAATTTCCAGGTGAGTAGGGAATAAGACTCTCGGGCATATTTCTTACCATAAACGATTACTAGAGTTTTTCTTAGTTTCTTCTTCTTCCTCTTCTTTCCTGGTAATAACATTGCATTTGTTTAAGGATGAGGTTTGGAATCACAGTCCCATCCTCTTTCTTTGCAAGAGGGACTAAGAAAACGCAAGATCGTTATTGATATGACTACGGTGCAATTCAAAAAGCCTTCTCTTAAAATTGAGGATTTTGCAAATAAACAACGAACTGTAAATGGGCTTGTAGTTTAGTGTTATTGGTTCTCTTGTGGTGAAGTCTTGTTTTTCATGTTAAAAAAATAAAAAAATAAATTCAGTGATTAATAATAATTAATATTCAGGAAACTAGTCAACCAGTGGCTTATCCTTAAATTTCATTGGGTAAATAAATCCAGGCTTTGATTGAACGAGGTGACTGATTGATCACGAGTTGTCATGAAAAGTTAGCCGCAGGTATTTTTTTTTAACTTTTTTTTTTTTTGAGATAGCTTATCCAAGAAAACCAAATTGATCTAAGCATTCCAGCGGTGAGGTTAGGAGACGGCGAAGAAATAACTGTTGAAAAGGCTGAAACTGCTTTGAGGAAAGCTCTTCGATTCACTTCAGCAATCCAAGCAAGTGACGGACATTGGCCTGCTGAATTTTCTGGCCCTTTATTTTTAACGCCTCCCTTGGTAAGTCTAAATTAATTTTCAATGATGGATCTGTTTTCTTAGCTTTTAAAATATTGTTGTTACAAAGGCATTATTAACAAAGAATAGAAAAGAATTGCAGATCATGGTCGTCTACCTCAGTGGAAGCCTTAATACCGTCCTATCATCAGATCACAAGAAGGAAATTATTCGTTATATCTACAATCATCAAGTAAGTACACACAGACACACACACACCCCTTTTCTGCAAAAAGGGTAAGTATATTTATAATGCAACCCACCCAACGTTGTCGTTTGTATATAGCAGTAGTATATTTCAATAAATGTCTACTGAACGACATGTACACACGTGTGCTATGTAAAGAATGAAGATGGTGGATGGGGATTCCATGTTGAGGGCCATAGCACAATGATGGGCACGGCACTTAATTATGTTGCCCTGCGTCTGCTCGGAGAAGGACCTGAAGGAGGCGGAGATGGGGATCTCAGAAAGGCCCGCAAATGGATACTTGATCACGGGGGAGTCACAATGCTACCTTCCTGGGGGAAGCTTTATCTTTCGGTAATGATATTCACACAAATTCTAGCTATAAGCTTTCTTTTTATTAGCATACATTATTATAAATAGCATATTAATTAGTTGTTCATCAAAAGCAATAATTAGCCGTCACCAAACAAACTTTTGAATAGACGATTAAGTTCATGTTTTTTATATTTTAAAAGTATTTAAAAAAAATAATTTTTATTTTATTTTTTATTAATTTTAAATTAATATATTTTTACTATTTTCAAATCATTTTAATATACTAATATAAAAAATAATTTTTAAAAAATTAAAAAAAATATTATTAGTATACATTTTAATATAAAAAATTATTTAAATAACAACAATAACTATACTTTCGAACATATCTTAAAAAATAAATATATTTTTAAATTTCAAGAAGTGACCCAGTAATGATTCAAAATCTTGCGATCAACACCTAGATGTGCTTATAAAATCCCCTAAGAGAGAAACTTCTTATTTCTTATTGATACACAAACGAGTTTATTGTGGAAGAAAAAAAGAATAAATACGTCTCCTTGAAATTTCTTATTGCAAAGGTACTTGGAACGTACGAGTGGTCAGGCTGCAACCCCGTGCCTCCAGAATTTTTGCTATTCCCTTCCTTTCTTCCTTTTAGTCCAGGTAATTAACTACTTCATGGTCACCAACTTGTATTAAACTTGGTTCTTGTAAAACTTAGTATAAACTTAATTACTTTTCCATCTTCTTCTAATTTGTCTCTCACATGACGTGCAGGGAAGCTGTGGTGTCATTTGCGCACAGTGTACACACCCATGGCTTATTTATACGGCAAGAAATTCGTCGGACCGATAACCGATCTCATCCTGCAGCTGAGAGATGAACTTTATAATCAACCTTATGAAGAAGTGGATTGGAATAAAGCACGCCATTTATGCTTAAGGGTAACTGATTGTTCTTATAAATTCTTTCATGTAATTATTATAAATAGTTTGGACCATCAATTTTTAGATAGACTAGCTTTTGCAGCATGCATGCCCTTGTAATATATTTTGGTTATGATTGTCTCCCTAAACAACTTGGCTGATAAACAAAATTGAACTGATTTCGAGTAACAGTTAACGCAGTATCACCCTTACTGTTTCCGAAATAATACTTATGAAGGTTGCTTACGTGCAATTCTGATAAAATGGTGCAGGAGGATCTTTACACCTCTCCTTCTCTTGCAAAAAATCTGATTTTTGATGGTGTTCATTACTTGAGTGAGAGGGTTCTTAGACAGTGGCCCTTCTCAAAGTTACGAGAGCAAGCTCTACAAGAAGCAATGAAGCTTATTCACTATGAAGATGAAAATACTAGATACATGACTCATGCTAGTATTGAAAAGGTATTCCTATCGAAGATACTGAAGTAATGATGCTTGATTTCTGAAATCAAGATGCTATAAAGAACATCGATTGAAAAATTCATACTAGACTAGATTCGTTTGAGTTCTTGTTCTGCAACATTATGAATAATGACTGTTGGATACTTTCAGTCCTTGAACATGATGGCTTGCTGGGCAGAAGACCCGACTTCAGATGCGTTCAAATTTCACCTTGCCAGAGTTCCTGATGTTCTATGGCTTGCAGAAGATGGAATGAAAATGCAGGTTTAGTGTTAATAAGCTGTGATTCAGCCGCGGTAATATGTTGTTTTAAAGAAAATATCAGTAACTATGACGTACGTGAACCTTGGACTTGTTTGCTTTCAACAGAGTATTGGCAGTCAGTTGTGGGATGCAGCTTTTGCTACTCAAGCTGTTATCGCGAGCAAGCTTGTTGATGAATACGGGTCTACTCTGAGAAGAGCACATGAGTTCCTGAAACAGTCACAGGTTTCTTCCTTTGTCCAAAAGAGATCATATTTATTGGTTCACCGGTCTGACATCATAGCCGTTATAGCTGTTTTGACAGACTTCGCAGCCCTTGTTCAGACTCGGGGCAGGCGGCTGCTCGACAAACCTGTGTTATATTATCCCCTTATCTGTTTTGTTTTACGATCAAATCCTCAGATTCAAGCAAATGCTTCCGGGGACTTCAGGAGGATGCATCGTCACATTTCCAAAGGAGCATGGACTCTCTCCATCAAAGATCATGGTTGGCAAGTCTCGGATTGCACTGCTGAAGCGCTAAGGGTAAACAGGTTCAATTTGTCTTCGTAAGAGTAATTAATGCAATAAAAGATTACGACGTTTGTGATGAAAAAAATTCGTTCTTTTGCAGGCTTTGCTCTTACTTTCACAAATGCCAACAGAAATTGTTGGTGAACCAATTGACACAGAAAGATTATATAATGCTATAGATTTCCTCCTATCTTTACAAGTATGACTAATTTATTCTTCCGCATCAACGTAATTTGCCCAGGTTGTGATAAGCTCTTACCATAGCACTTACGTTAGTTGTTTCCTTTGCCAGAGCAAAAATGGTGGTTTTTCCGTTTGGGAGCCAGCAAGAGGGCAGAGATGGTTGGAGGTAATATTTATTTGTCGATGTATTCCCAAATCACCTTGAAACTTTTTCCTCTTCTAATGATATATATTTGTTTCTTGATGCCTTCTTCCTCAGGTGCTAAATCCAACCGAAGCTTTTGGTGATATGATGGTTGAAACCGAGTATGTTCATTCCACCTTTCCTTTTAAATAAAACTCAAGTGTCTCAAATAAGGTGCAAACTGATACTACCTATTGGTGATTAGGTATGTTGAATGCACGGCATCTGCCATCCAGGCTCTTGTATTGTTCAAACGCTTGCATCCAGGATACCGACGCAAAGAAATAGAAGCTTCTGTGGCCAAGGCATCAAGTTATATTGAAGATGCACAGATGAGCGATGGTTCTTGGTAATTATGTCCTATTAACAGTGAATGGAGAATAACATAAATACTCAAACATGAAGAAATTGCATTATAGGGAATGCAGAGTAAGAAATTAGTTGGATGGTGTTCTGATTGCAGGTATGGAAATTGGGGGATTTGCTACTCATATGGAACATACTTTGCATTAAAAGGGCTAGCTTCTGTTGGAAAGACATATCGAAACAGCACGACAGTTCAGAAAGCTTGTGAATTTCTGCTGTCAAAACAACACAACTCAGGAGGATGGGGAGAGAGCTATCTTTCCTGTGCCAACTTAGTAACTACCCTATCCTGTTAAATATCATCTGTTCATACTTAAGCTCCAAGCTATTAGCAGAATTCAATTATCCCTGTTAATGGTTGAGACACCTGGAAAATTGTTTCAAACAGTTAGTTTCCCATCAGATTGTTTGAGGTTCTAATAGTTGTTTCGGAATGTCTCACCAAACAGGAGTATACAGAGATAGAAGGAAACAAATCAAATGTGGTACAAACAGCATGGGCAATGATGGGTCTTATTCATGCAGGACAGGCAAGTGGTGATTAAATTTCAAATATTTATTCCCTATTATAAAAAATCATCAGCATAACCAGTCTGATTTGATGATTAAATTTGTTTCCATAATACCACTCATCCTGCTACAAGGTCTAATATAATATGATGCAAACAATTAAAAAACCCTTAAAAGGATCAAAGTAACTCACGAAACACCAACTGAAAAGCTGAACTAAAACAGAAACTTGGATTTGTCTCTGTAAACATTGAGTACCACACAAACTAAGACAGATGTATTGTGCACCTTTAGACATAATCTCCTCCTAACTTAGAACACTAAACTAGAATGCTGGTATGAAGAAATTGATTCTGATTTCCTGCTTACCAAATGTGATTGGCATAATTTTTCCAGGTTAGTATTGGTAAATACTCCTTGGAAAGATTCAATCTAAAAATTATTGCCGCATGTCATCTCCCTACTTCCTAATGGCCCTATTGCTGCATGGGTGTCAATGTGTGAACATTTTTCTTCCAATTGGCAAAGAAAAAAGAGGAAAATTCTTTAGCTTTTAACATCAGGAGCAAGGTACCAGCCATGACAAGTACCTAATTTTCATGATGAAACAAGCTCTGAGTATATGAAGTAATATTGAAAATGTGATCCTATTCAACCATTATGCAATTCTAGTTTGAAGAGTTTAAGTTATTGCATAATAAAAGGTTTTCCAAAGCATTGTTTTCTCTATTATTTTTTATACTAAGTGCAAGTTTTGACCTTTTTTCCCACTTCCTAACAGGCTGAGAGAGATCCGGCTCCTTTACATCAAGCAGCAAGGCTACTTATCAACTCACAGATGGAGAATGGTGAATTTCCTCAACAGGTATGGCATACTATCAGATGGTTCTAGCTATTTTCTCTATTATCTTAATATAGGAAAAGAAAGAATTTCTCTACATTTACGATTTTCCATGATATTTTTTACTTTTAACATTCTCTGTAACTCTTTAACTATGAATTCTTTCTCACAGCAAATCACTGGGGCCTCCTTGAAGACTTGCATGCTACATTATGCTTCATTTAAGAATATATTTCCTCTATGGGCTCTTGGAGAATATCTGAAGTGTGTGCCCCTGAGAAAGCTTTAATAAGCTCCATTTTATGGGCTCTAGGAATGCTTGGCAGAGGAATACTGTTACATTTAATTAAAGACCTTTGTATGGCAAAGCATCTACTTGCACTATTTCAGAATGTATCTTACATTAAAATTAAATTAAATATGTACTGCATTTTCAAAAAAATAAATAAATGTATATCACAAGCATATACATCGTGTTTAGAATAAATCTTATGTAGAACTAAACTGAATTTAAACAGGAATTAGTTCAAACTAATAATTTGTTTGTATCAAAATTTCAAACATTGAAGTAATAGAACTAAACTAAACCATGTTCTGTATTTTAATCATTGAACTAAATTTAATTATTTTCTTATATTTCCTATGATTCCACAGTTTCAGACATAAATAAACAATTACACAGCCATTGAAGGGGTTAATTTTGGAATGACACGGGTCTCACCTTTTTCTTTTTCATTGGAAGATTCTGTATTTTAAGCTGCAATTAAATTAAACTCACATGAAATGAAATTTGTTTTGATAAGAAACTAAACTTGTATTCTCGTTAGTAAAGTATAAAACAGAAGCCTGTGTTATTTAAAGTGTATTCTCGTTGCAAATGTGTGAGTTCAGTTCCATTTGTTCTGTTTCCTTTGCCCTCATCTTCCTCTAGAGTGTTTATTGTGTCCAAACAAAATGAGATTTCATGTTTATGTTAATCTACAGCAAACCACTCAAATGATCTAGGAGACCAAATTGTACAAAAATCAACCAGTTTGTTGTGTAAAGCTTCTTAACATATGTTAAGTTTGATTAATGAACAAATAAGCCCAGCTTGAGATAGCTTTGTATAATGACTAACAAGAGATGGAAGGAAGGTTCACGTTTTTCAATCCTTCAAATCATTTAAGATGTTAAGTTCTCCTAGAATTTTCATGAGGATCTAGAAGGACCGCCACAACACAATATAAGCAGACATCTCCGTGACAAACAATAGCAGACTATACAAGCTTCAATATTCCACAACACAATGTGAGCAAACTTGTACATGATAAGCAATAGCAGATTATATAATTTTCAAGTATTCAAGTAGCTAATACGCAAAGAAATGAAATTACTGGCCTATACAGTGTAAATTTTAACACATGCATTATACTCAAAATTAGTTTCCTCATTCCTACGAGTGAGAATCACCAAGAGAAATACTTAGTATTAACATAAAACATATTTTAAGAACTCAAGAAAGGCCGTGACAGCATCGCTTACATGTTTAAGCTATATGATTGTTTTACTTGATTGAACCTTCGTCTTCACTGAAACTGGGAAACTTTCCTAATCCTTTTGATTTCTTATGATCAATACATTATCAAGCTCCTTCTGCAAATGTGATGTCAATTTGTAGTTAGAAAACAAACTTGTGTCCAAATCCTCCTTTGCAGCAACAAGTTGCGATTTTGTCATCTCTGCTTCAGCTATCTCAGAATTGCTCAAGAACCCACTGTTCCCTTGAAGTTAAAATGAATGTTGAGTTAAGCTGATAAAAAGAAATGTGAAGGAAAAAAAATCATCAAAATCAAAACAAACGTGAAGAGGATTGACTACAATCAAATACTACTTGGAATCCTCAAGTCATTCACTTGAATAAGAGATTCCTTAACAAACTAATCCGCAGTTCAATTTTTATGTCCAAAAAAATAAAAAAGGAATTAATATCATCTTTACCTCACTTGTTATGAATCGGCATCGTATTTTGGAAGTTCTGAAATGCAATTTTGTGGTCAACCACATGGACCGAAGATTGGCCAACTTCGAAGCTAACATCTGAGAATTGCTCGCTTGCAATTTCTTTTTGTTTATATTTATTTTCTCGGACACCAAACAGAGAGTTAAGTTTAAGGGGTAACCTGGGGAAGAGAGAGAGACGTTGATTTTCTGGTGTATTCTACGGGCTCCAGGCTTGCTCGAAACACTAAGGAAAGAGCGAATTGTTACAAATATTGCGGGTAGTTTATTTATTTTTTAAAATAAAAATAAATATTTAAGAGTTATTATCGATTCCTTAAATAAAAAAAATTCTAATTGTTAATTGAAATCTATATTTTTTTAAATAAAATAATAATATATTAAATCAATTTCGTTAATTAATAAATTTTAAGTTATAAGATTATGATAACATTATAATATAAATTTAAAAACTTATTTTTTAATCAATTTAATAGTTAGAAGACAAAATAAAAAAATTAAATTAAAAAACTACTCGGATCATGAAATTAAAATAATTTTATAAAAAAATAAATTATAAAACTCTATTTTTAATCAACTCAATCTTGAACGATGAAATAAAAAAAAACTAATTAAAAAAAATACTCAAGTTAACTCATATCAACTTGTTAAATTAGATTGAAATAACTTTATAAAAATCAAATAAAAAAATATAAAAATCCATTTCCAACATGTTGAATGTTGAAATTATATATATATAAACTAAATCTATGAAACCAGGTTAACTTTATAGAAATAATTTTTTTTTTAAAAATAAGAAGTTTAATTTTCAAATAACCTAATATCAAATAATAAAATTGAATAAAGAAATAAATATTGAGTTGTTGGAGGGTTATATAAAAAAATAAATTAAGTAAACTCGAATCAACCAACTAAATGACAACGTAATTAATAAGATTGAGATAAATTCATAAATAAATAAATTATAAAAAAATTATAAAACCCTATTTTAAATAAACTAACGTTAAAGATTGAAATCAAAGAAAAAAAACCTAAATTCATGATAATGTTATATAACTTGACATAAAAAAAATTATAAAGTGTAATCCTTAAAATAACATAATATTGAAGGATGAAATATAAAAATAATTAGAGAAAAAAACACTAAACACTATTACAATAAATATATTTTGTAGGTGTTGCAATAATGATTTAGTTACATCCTCTAGTATTTTGTTAATTAGATTGATACTCGTGCTATGCAATTGACCGGGTCATATTTTTTCTAACATAAAAAATAAATGTTCAATTGATTTCAATATTTTTTAAAAAGTCAAAAAGATATGAGAAATAGATTAGAAAGATCTAAGACATAGATCATTCACTTGATTGAGTTTTAATATGTTTGGTTAATTTAATAATATGATTAACAAAATACATCATTAGTGAATAAACAAAATGTTTTGGGCAATAATTAACTATAAAAAAATAAGCTGACAATATCTATCAGTTTTATCAGTTTAGATACACAACAATCATCTAAAAGTTTTAATGATAACAAAATATATTATTAATTTTAATGATAACAAAATATATTATTAATATTGTATGACTATAATAATAAAATAAGTAATTAATATTGTTTTGTATATATATTTTACAGTGATATCTTAAACTAACATAAAAAAAGTGATGTGTCTAATTTGTTACACTAATACGCTTATATAAAACATTCATTAATTCTTAAGTTTATTTGAATGTCAAATGGTAAAAGTTGGTATGAAAAATGCATTGTTACTTAAATTAAATGATGATTAAATTCAATGTTTAGACATGTATAAGAGCTAGGTAAGTAGCTCTACTTAATGAACATGAAAATATATTACCTATAATTATATATTGTACAAATTTCATGATGATGCAGACAAGTTTTATGAAAATGAATCATTTAAGAAAATCATTAAAGAAGTAAAACATGGATACATGAAGTGACACAATAATGGTTTTTATCTTCTTTTTTTTTTGGTAAGTTGACGTATATATTAAAGGAAAACAATACAAAGATTATAAGGGGCATACCCCAGATTTACAATGAGAACAGAAACGTAAAACAATAGATGGCTACATGCTAGCCACCGAACTGAAAACTCAAGACCTAACTTGATTCGTTAGGGAAACTAATACAACCAGCTAAATATCAAATGAAGAATCTATGTTATTAACCCTGCAGGCTCATTGGATTCTTTTATTTTCATGTGTTGGTAGAACGTTCCTCATCAAATCCAGCTTATTACGGATGATACATTCAATTTGATGAAAGACCAAATTCTGAGTTCTAGATATTCTAGCAAAGGTCCTTACATTCCTTTCTTGCCAGATATGATACACTGTAGCTGCAAAACTGAGTTTACGAGAAAAATTGACGAAACTTTTGCCATGCCAAGTGACAGTGGCCCATCGAATCCATTCATCCCATCCCTTTGTCATTCTTGGAATGTTGCATCTGTCACAAACATCCCACCAGATCGCTTTAGTATAGGAGCATTCAAAGAACAAGTGGTTGTGATCTTCGTTGTTGCGGAGACAGAGTGAGCATCTATTGGGACTATGTATACCAAATCGATGAAGTCTATCTTGAGTTGTGAGTTTCTGTTGGACAGCCACCCAAAGAAGAAACGAATGTCTTGGAACAGCATTCTTGAACCACACAATGTCATGCCATTCGACCATCGTATGATGAAATCTTAGTTGTTCCCAAGCTATTTTGATCAAGAATCTGTGATTTGGTGAATCCAGCCAAACAATCTCATCATTTTGCCCTATCATTGGTTTAGAATTGGAAGGAATAGCTTCTATAATGGGGTGCCAGCCAATAGCGTGAGTGGTAGGAATTTTCCATTCTGAGTTATGAATCAGCATATTCACCTTCGCGTTCTTTTCCATACCTGAATCATAGATGAATCTATCGCCGTAAGAATCTGCGAGCGGGCTGTGAGGATGCCAATTGTCAAACCATAGAGAAGTTGTCCTGCCATCCCCTATGATGTACTTCGTCTTTGGCCATGCTAAGGATCTGAGCTTTAGAATCTTTCTCCATGCCCAAGAGCAATTCTGTGGCGTCTTGATTGTCCAGAAATTCCTACCTCGCAACAGATTACATCTAATCCAAGTAGACCAGATTGAGCCATCTGAGTCATTGCACAGGTTCCAAATGTGTTTCAACAAAGCAATCTTGTTCCATTCTGTTATCCTCTTTATTCCTAGCCCCCCCTCCTTTTTTGGAAGACATACCTGATCCCAAGCCACTTTAGCCCCAGTAGTTCTCATATCTGAACCTGACCAAAGAAAGGATCTCATAATTTGCTCCACACTTTTTATGACTTGCCCAGGTAAGAGGAAGAGAGATGCCCAATAGACCTGGATGGAAAAAAAAACTGAATTAATCAGTTGTATTCGTCTTGCATACGAGAGTGTTCTACAAGTCCAATGTCGAACTTTAGAGGTGATTCGATCCACGAGACTCTTACAATAAACAGCCTTTAGTCTGGACGAGATAAAAGGCACTCCCAAATATTTCATAGGGAGCTCCCCCTCTGCAAACCCAAGAACATGAATAATCTCTTCCCTCTCAGCATTTAACACACCGCTTAAGAAGATGTCACTTTTATTTGGATTTGGATACAGACCTGATAGGTCTTGAAACTTTGTGAGCACAGTTTTGATCATATGAATTGAGTTTACATCTTCTTTGCTAAAAATCATCAAGTCGTCAGCAAAACAAAGATGAGAAATGTTGTCCTTCTTACATCTCTAGTGGAACTTGAAGTTTTGGTTGACACTCATCTTGCAGAATAGCCTCGAAAGTATTTCCATACATAGGACAAACAAATATGGAGAAAGTGGATCCCCTTGTCGCAGCCCTCTCCCCCCTTGAAAATAACCTGCAAGCTCACCATTGACGTTGATAGAGAATTGACATGATGTAACACAAACCATAATCCAATCAATGACTGTTGACACGACTAAAAGATTGATGTCTTCTCCCAAGTGCAGGAGTGTCGAAGTAATAAATAACCCGGTAAGACCGGGGTCGAACCACAGGGAGGTTAATTGTACAAATTATAAATAACAATAATACAACAACAATAACAACAATAACAATAATAATAATAACAATAATAATAATAACAATAATAATAGTAATACTAATACTAATAATACTAATAATAATAATAATAATAATAATAATAATAATAATAATAGTAATAGTAATAGTAGTAGTAATAATAATAATAATAATAATAATAAAGAAAGAGAAGAAGAAGATGATGATGATAACTTGGAGATGGAAAGTTAATGTAAGGATTAAACAATAATAATAACAAATGTCAAGGTTAGAGGTTCCACTAATGGTATATCAAACAAGTATAATATAAACTCTTATTATTGAATTGGAAACCACACACAAAGGAGGTTCCAATCAGATTATATATTGTTAACATGATTACATTAGTCATCTTATTCAATTAATGCTAATACTTGTAAATCTCGTCAAGCATTCATGATTATAACTTATGTTAACAACAAATCAAGTTCCTTTCATAGCTCAGGTGTCGGTTATACCATACATTATGGGCTATGAAAGTGCCAAGCATTTGTTGTACCAAGTGTTATACAACATAAATCAAGATTAGTCATTTAACAAGCAAAGTATTAAAGAGTGAACAAGATAACAAATATAAAACATGTTAGTATCAAACATTAAAGTCCATATTAAGTTTACATTATACTTATTCTCACACCATTAGTGTAACCTTTTCACCTTGACATAATTAACTTAGCTAGACATAATGAAAGAAAAGAAAATAAATAAACAAAATAAGAACATAAAAGTTAACTAAGTAAAGGAAAGGAAATGAAAGGCATAAACTTGATATTAATGAAAGTAAAGCATAAACATTACAAAAAATACAAAGAGAGAATGGAAGAGCATGATCTTGATCTGGAAACCAAGATGCCTAAATGCATGGCAAATGCCTCCTTTTATAGGCCAAAATTGGGAACTATTGATTTGATGACTAATTGATAAGTGGGTGGCCAACTTTTGACTTGGTGACAATCCTTATCTTCTCTTGTCTGCCCAAAACGTCATTGATAACGTCAAAACTGGAGCCAGGTGCAAACATGAAAGTTGTAGGCAATTGTCTCAGCTTTCTTGTGTAAAAAATTCAGCTCATTTGGACTTCTAGAACTCCAGATATGGCCAAAATACCGAACAGTGCTCGGGCTGGAAGACAGATTCGGGCTTCTTTGTTGTTGCTACAATTTGGACTTGATAATGGCCTTTTTAGATCTTGGGCTCCATATGAAAGTTGTAGGCCTATGTCTTACCTTTCCATCCATATAAATTGGACCTAAATCTGAGATCTGTAGCTCCAGATATGGCCCAATTACCAAACAGTGTTCCGGTTTGGATTGCACCGACATCTCTTCTCTAAGTTTGACCATCTCTTTATCCTTGCAATTTAAGTTCTTCAAGTCATCAATCAATCCTTTCATTTATTTGATAGGCCTGCATTAAAAATAGACATTTACCACAAATTATAGGTATCTTATATTATTAGATATATTATTATAAAACATATTTTAGTTAAGGAGTTATTGATACTTCAAGTGCAAAATGATGATATAAAACCATGATAAAAATACACTTTTAAGTACTAATCACACCCCTCAACCAGCTTATTACTAGTCCCTAGTAATGAAAGCGTTAAAACAATTTGCAAATTTCACAAAGCAAGGTATTCATCATTTAACTTCCATTAATCTATCCAGATAAACAAACTCTTATTAAATTTATATATCTGCTCAATACCACTTAACAAGATATTAATAAACCTTTCTTTTGTGCTCAATGTATCAACACATAATTATGGGGCTTTTCTTGGAAGAAAACAAAATTTTTGTTCTAATGTTTAAGGTTAACTTCCTTGGGTTGGGATTACTATTTTTGTCTTTTTTTTTTTAACTCTATATACATATACTTTAAAAACATCATGCATCTTTAACCCATGTAACGAGCTTTCAGCTAATGACTCCCAGACCAGTTGGTCTTAGGGCATTAGGTGTTAAGACACCCCTACGAGCTTAGTGACTCGGGTCGCAGATACTGATATGTAGATAATGCAATGTTTGATTCCCTTAAGCTTTTCTCCTCAACCCATGTAACAAGCGTTGGGCCAATAGCTCCCAAGTCAGTTGACTTTAGGGTATTAGGTGTTAAAACACCCCTTCGGGCTTAATTGCTTAGGTTAGGGAGGCTACGAAACCAAACTTATCTACATTTTTATTATCATCATTTTTTCTCTTTTTTTTCTTTTTTTTTTCATGTTTTTCTTTTTTCTTTTTTTTTAATTATATACAATCCCTTTCCCTTAGTTGTTACCTTTAACAAAAGAACATAAATAATGTAATAATCCAATATGCAACCCACAATCATATGTTAAAGTGTGTGTGTGTAAATTAAGGTTTAAGAATACATGTTAAATAAGTATATGAGCAGAATTAAGTGGTAACAATACGAGAGTTTGTAAACCTGAATATTTCAGGAAGTATTATAATAGACCTTGTTAAGAATGGTTACTAAGATGCGTCTCAAGAGTCACTTTAACAAAAGAACTCCTTTACTCTGCCATCCTAGTAACAACAATTATGCACATGCTTTATGAAATGAAAAACAATTTTTTTTTTTTTATCAACTACTACCCTCTCCCCCCAACCAAAACGAGACATTGTCCTCAATGTTCTAAGGTAGAAAGATAAAGTATAGAAGATATCACCTGAAATAACGAACACTGACAAAACCTGAAACACACTGAAACAAAAATAAGAAATAACAAAACACAATAATAAAACCAAAAGACACAAAAATTCACAAATGAAGGCTCAAATCTAATCTAAGCTTTTTACGGCTTCCCGTAGATGACCAATTTATGCGACTCATGGAAGGATCAATCACAGGAGTGAAAGATTGTAGTTGGTCAATCAATTGTTCAGCAGTAGTAGCAGAGATTATGATTTGGCGTGCAGAAGATGTTAGAAATTCCTGTTCCACAGCATGATCAAGAAAAGACAACAACTTATCATAATAACCATTAACATTTAACAAACCAATGGGTTTATGGTGAATGTGCAATTGAGCCCAAGAGGAAATATGAAAGATCTCTTCCAATGTGCCTAGACCACCTGGTAAAGCAATGAAGGCATCAGCATGATTAAACATTGCATTCATTCGAGCCGACATTGTGGAGACCTGAAGTTCCTCTCCAATTGTTTTTCCAATGATGTCCCCTTGTGCCAAAGCTTCAGGGACGACTCCTAAAACTTGACTACCTCCTAAAAATGCAGCTATTGACACACCTCCCATTAACCCAAGACTGCCTCCCCCATACACTAAATGAATCTTTCTCTCAGCTAGCACCTGACCAAGATGATTTGCTGATTCTAAAAACTCTTTTTCTTTCCCAGGACTAGATCCACCGAAAACACAAATATTTCTTATTTGATGACTTGAGGAACTTGCCATTTCTACACACTTCTGTATTTGTTGAATGTATGGGTTGAGTAGAAATGAAAGGAAGGAAAATAGGGTTTTATAGATGAGAAAGTAGAAAGGCAATCATAACATCTATATGTAGGCCAGCTAGAGTCTCACACACACTCTCTCTCTTTTTATTTATTTATTTATTTACTTTTGAAAAAAACATGTGTATGTACAGGTAGTTGTGATTGTGGCTCACATCTTCCCTTGGTTTTACGTCCAAGAACGGCTTAAACGCCCTCTATGGGTCGGGGATAGGCTTCCCATCCAGTTTTCTTAAAAACTGGCAAACAGGGTCTTTTTTAGTCAGATTCCCAAGACTAAGTCGATCATGTTCTTTATGAAATAGTGGCCATAAATCATGAATTGCACGATGCACATCTCCACTAGGATGCGTCTCAAGAGTCAATAGAAGATTATCTAAAGACTCCTTACTCAGGCCATCCTTAATGAATTGTATTTTATCTTCACGGTTTATAGATACCATTCCTAAAGAACGACATTGTGTATTACAAGTCCATCTAGCACAACGATGACAGACATCCAGTCGTTTTGCACGACGCTTTTTTGCAAAAGTGCTTTTACCTGTTCCAGGCATGTGTGAAATGAAGTTAGAGGACTCACCTGATAATCGGACCTTTGCTTCAATCAACCAGCGAATATCTTCAGGAATTCCATGATTCATTAATAATCTCAATCTTGCACATCTAGCACGGTAAATTTTTGTAATCGCATTCTGAGGCAGAGCGGGAAAATACTTTTTCAATTTTTCAAGATTAGTGTCCATTTTCAAATGAGAATTGGAAGAGAGCTTCAAAGAATTGCACAGATATATACACCGATATCAGTTATTGTGGGAAACTGAAAGAACCGACTTAAGTCACGGAGTACCGTTATCCGCCATTTGACCGGGGTGAGATAAACTAGCAAAAATCACTAAAAAAAGAAACACAAAAACAATGTGAGAAAAAAAATAATCAACCTTTATCTACAAGATCATTCCAACCAGTTGATTCATTTTTACTAGGAAAATTATCAAAGTAAGCTTTCAAACGATGTCCATTTTCCTTAAAATCATTATCATTCATTGAATTCTCAATATCACAGGCCCCATAAGGATTGCTCCATCTTGGTCTTAGCTCTCTAGGGACTGTATAGAGTTGAGAATTATAAAACAAAACTTTTTGACCAGTATCAATCTTTTGACAATTTTCACAAGTTTTGCAGAATGCATGTGTGTCTTTGAACATGGTGGGCCAATAAAATCCACTTTGTAAGATTTTTGCAGTTGTCTTTTTTGACGAGAAAGAACTTCCACATGCTTCAGAATGACAAAGTTTAATGACACTACTTACCTCATTGTCGGGAATGAATCTTTGAAATATTTGATCAGGACAATATTTGAATAAGGTAGGGTCATCACAATAAAAATTCTTCACTTCGTTCAAAAACTTTTCTTTGTCTTGGATACTCCAATCAGCTGGCAAATCTCTTGTTCGGCTAGAAAGGCTTTCTTTTTCACATTCAGTTTCCTCTTCACAGTGCAGAGATCTTTCAAAAATTTAGCATAGGAAGGAACCTGTTTAATTGCATCCAGCAAAGGTATATTGATCCTTACCTGTTTGAAAATTTCATAAATTTCAGAATTGGGATTGACTTTTCTTTGTTTGGTCATGGCTTGAGGAAATGGAAGTGCTGGTGGTGAATCAGTCGTTTCTTTGCAATTTTCAGATTCATCCCCTTCCTTACCCTCAAAGATTGACTCATCATCTTTCTCATAAGGTTCAAAAGAGGGTTTTTCAATAACCTTACCACTGCGCAGAGTAGTGACTGATTTGAGTTGATCCATGTGTTGGCTTCCGGAACTACTTGCATTTGCATTGTATTGCCCCTTGGGATTTTGCTGTGGTTGAGATGGAAACTTACCTTTCTCTTGGAAACTGAGAGCAGATGTGAATTTTGCAAGAGTATCTTTAAAATCTGTTATGCTTTGAGCAAGTTGAGTGTTGATTGTCTCTTGCTTTTCAATGAATGCATACAAAGTTTCCTCAAACTTTCTTGTAAGAGGTGGAGCATAAGAAGGTGCATATCCATAAGAATTTCGAAAATTATGGTGTGCTTGAAACTGTGGTGGTGAAGTTTGTGCATTGTCACTCTTCCAACTGAAATTTAGGTGATTTCTCCAACCAGGGTTGTATGTTTGCAAATATGGGTTATGATTGGGCCTTTCGAAACCGTTTAAAGCATGGGCTTGTTCATGGAGACATTCCTTAAAAGAAGGCATGGTTGGACAGTTACTAGTTGAGTGTTCATTTGTTTCACATATTTGACATACAATGTTTTCAATAGATTTAAAATGACCACTCTTTTTCAATTCTAGTGCCTCGACTTTTCTAGCTAAAGATGCAAATTTGGCTTGAAGGTCATGATCTTCCCTAAGGTTGTACATACCTCCACTAGATGTATGAGGTTGAGTTTTACTCGGTGCCTCATAAGTACCCGCGATGTCCCAATTTTGAGCATTTTCAGCTAACAAGTCTAAGTACTCCATTGCTTCATTAGGGTCTTTATCTTTAAAAGTTCCATTGCACATCAATTCAACCATTTGCCTATCTTTAGGTGTTAACCCTTCATAGAAATGTGAAACCAATCTCCATGTTTCAAAACCATGATGAGGGCAAGTACTAAGCAAGTCTCGATACCTATCCCAACATTTGTAAAATGTTTCTCCTGGTTTTTGAGTGAAAGTGGTGATTTGTCTCTTAAAAGAGTTTGTTATGTGAGATGGGAAAAACTTCTTTAAAAACTGTTGTTGCATTTCATCCCAAGCACGAATGGATCCTGGTCTTAAATTTTGTAGCCATGTTTTAGCTTTATCTTTTAATGAAAAAGGAAAAAGCTTTAATCTGATGGTGTTCATGCTACAATTTAAATTATTATATGTATTGCAGACCTCCTCAAATTCCCTTAAATGCAAGTATGGATTTTCCAATTCTAAGCCATGAAAAGAAGGTAAAAGTTGAATAATACCTGGTTTAAAATTAAAATGAGATGCATCAGGAGGAAAAACTATGCATGATGGTGCACTTGTTCTTGTGGGATTCATGTGGTCTCTAAGTGTTCTAGCACGGTTATTCTCATTATTCTCATTATGAAGTGATTGATTATCTTCTTCGGCCATATTTTCTGAAAATGATGAGGATACCCTACAAAGTCTACCACTTGATGTACGTGACCACACTCTCATGCACGTGTAGGAATAAAATAAAAAGAAGAAGAAGAAAGCAAAAGAAGGAGGAAGAAAACAAAATAAAAAGAAACAAAAGAAAAGAAACAAAGTTATATACAAGAAAAGTGAAAAGTGAAAATAAAATAAATACTATAATTTATACAAGAACTTACCTCCCCGGCAACGGCGCCAAAAACTTGACACGACTAAAAGATTGATGTCTTCTCCCAAGTGCAGGAGTGTCGAAGTAATAAATAACCCGGTAAGACCGGGGTCGAACCACAGGGAGGTTAATTGTACAAATTATAAATAACAATAATACAACAACAATAACAACAATAACAATAATAATAATAACAATAATAATAATAACAATAATAATAGTAATACTAATACTAATAATACTAATAATAATAATAATAATAATAATAATAATAGTAATAGTAATAGTAGTAGTAATAATAATAATAATAATAATAATAAAGAAAGAGAAGAAGAAGATGATGATGATAACTTGGAGATGGAAAGTTAATGTAAGGATTAAACAATAATAATAACAAATGTCAAGGTTAGAGGTTCCACTAATGGTATATCAAACAAGTATAATATAAACTCTTATTATTGAATTGGAAACCACACACAAAGGAGGTTCCAATCAGATTATATATTGTTAACATGATTACATTAGTCATCTTATTCAATTAATGCTAATACTTGTAAATCTCGTCAAGCATTCATGATTATAACTTATGTTAACAACAAATCAAGTTCCTTTCATAGCTCAGGTGTCGGTTATACCATACATTATGGGCTATGAAAGTGCCAAGCATTTGTTGTACCAAGTGTTATACAACATAAATCAAGATTAGTCATTTAACAAGCAAAGTATTAAAGAGTGAACAAGATAACAAATATAAAACATGTTAGTATCAAACATTAAAGTCCATATTAAGTTTACATTATACTTATTCTCACACCATTAGTGTAACCTTTTCACCTTGACATAATTAACTTAGCTAGACATAATGAAAGAAAAGAAAATAAATAAACAAAATAAGAACATAAAAGTTAACTAAGTAAAGGAAAGGAAATGAAAGGCATAAACTTGATATTAATGAAAGTAAAGCATAAACATTACAAAAAATACAAAGAGAGAATGGAAGAGCATGATCTTGATCTGGAAACCAAGATGCCTAAATGCATGGCAAATGCCTCCTTTTATAGGCCAAAATTGGGAACTATTGATTTGATGACTAATTGATAAGTGGGTGGCCAACTTTTGACTTGGTGACAATCCTTATCTTCTCTTGTCTGCCCAAAACGTCATTGATAACGTCAAAACTGGAGCCAGGTGCAAACATGAAAGTTGTAGGCAATTGTCTCAGCTTTCTTGTGTAAAAAATTCAGCTCATTTGGACTTCTAGAACTCCAGATATGGCCAAAATACCGAACAGTGCTCGGGCTGGAAGACAGATTCGGGCTTCTTTGTTGTTGCTACAATTTGGACTTGATAATGGCCTTTTTAGATCTTGGGCTCCATATGAAAGTTGTAGGCCTATGTCTTACCTTTCCATCCATATAAATTGGACCTAAATCTGAGATCTGTAGCTCCAGATATGGCCCAATTACCAAACAGTGTTCCGGTTTGGATTGCACCGACATCTCTTCTCTAAGTTTGACCATCTCTTTATCCTTGCAATTTAAGTTCTTCAAGTCATCAATCAATCCTTTCATTTATTTGATAGGCCTGCATTAAAAATAGACATTTACCACAAATTATAGGTATCTTATATTATTAGATATATTATTATAAAACATATTTTAGTTAAGGAGTTATTGATACTTCAAGTGCAAAATGATGATATAAAACCATGATAAAAATACACTTTTAAGTACTAATCAACTGTTCTAGGGAATCCCATTTTTCTTAACATAACGTCAACGAAATCCCACCGAACCGAGTCATAAGCCTTCATCAGATCTACTTTCATAGCACAACGGGCAGGTCCTGTAGATTTATGATAGCCTTTCATTAGTTCCTGAGACAAAAGAATGTTGTCACTGATTCTCCGTCCAGAGATAAAAGCTGTCTGATACGGACCTACTAAGGATGGCATTTGTACACGGTATTGCAGCAAGATATAGGACGAAAATCTGTCAACCTCGTAGGATTGGCAACTTTAGGAATAAGGGAAATGGATGTAGCATTCATTTCTTTAAGCATTCTCCGAGTCTGAAAGAAGGAGCTAACAGCATTGATTACATCCTCCCCAACTATGTGCCACATTCTTTTGAAGAAACTTGCGTTAAATCCATCCGGACCAGGGGCTTTGTTGTTCTTCAAACTAAACATAGCATGCTTAATCTCCTCCCTTGTTACATCTTGTGCTAATACATGTTGTTGCGTTGAAGACAGTTTCAAGTTAATTGCCGATTCCATCTCTTCCTCATTCAGAATCCTAGGCATCTGTTCCACTCTTAACACACGCTGGAAGTACGCAACGACTTCTAATTTAACTGCCTCATGTCCTTCGACAACCTCTCCATCCTCCTTTGTTTGAAAGAAGTTTATTTCTATGCTGTCTTCCATTTACTGATTTGTGAAAGTAGCCAGTATTCTGATCCCCCAAGCTAAGCCACTGTATCCTTGACTTCTGTTTGAAAAAACTCTCTTCGGCTTTGATGATAGAAGTGTAGTTACGTACAGCATCCTTTTCTCGCATGCACAAAGTTGGATTCCCATGTGCTGTATGGAGAGCCTGTTGAGCCTTATCCATTTCATCTTTCGCATCTTTGACTCTATCTGAAATGTTGGAGAAGTGAGTCATATTGAAAAGTTTCAATTCCCGTTTTAGTTTTCTTAGCTTGCAACACAGCTGATACATTGGACAACCCCCCGAATTGTGTTCCCATACTTTCCTCACCAAGGGCATGAACTCGTCATGGTCCATCCACATATCAAAGAATCTGAATGGTTTCTTTATATTCTGATAATCACCAGTAACCTTTACCACCATAGGAGAATGGTCTGACATACCCGATGGCAAAAATCTCGCTTCTGAAAAGGGGAAGTTCAGATTCCATTTCTCATTGACAAGCACTCTATCTAGTTTCCGCATAATCAGATTCTCAGGACATTGATTCGACCAAGTATAATGCAGGCCTGAATATCGAAGATCATCCACTTTCGCTTCTTGAATACATGTTTCCAATCTGTCCATATGACCAGCCCACGAAGTAGACCCTCATAACCTGTCTGATTGGTAGCGGATAACATTAAAGTCGCCCATAAGAATCCATGGGCTGGACTCCCATCCATCACTACGACTCACTATATCAGACCATAATGCCTCACGTAAGGAAGCGTTATTGTCTCCGTATATAATTGAAGCATTGAAACAGATATTGGTAGCTAATATAGTGACAGAAACATGAATAGCCTGGTCTGACATTCCGAGGACATCAACCTTCACCACATCAGCATTCCAATAAACCCAAATACGACCACGACAAGAGAAATCATAATTATACAAGAAGGACCAATTACGCAGAAGAAGTTGAGAAACATTATATTTATTCTCGTCTCTAACCCGAGTTTCAACCAAACTGAAAAGAGTCATCCTCTCTTGATGGATGAGCTGACGCAATGCTGAATGCTTTATGGGATCATTCAAACCTCTTACATTCCAACATCCAATAATCATAAGAAAATAGAGAGGAGTACAAACAGCAACACAAAGATTACCTCGACGTGCCCCCAGGCGAGGAGACAGATTTCTTATTCTTCTTTGAAGAGTTTTTCGAACCCTTTTTCTTTTTCTCTAGAGAGTCTCTAGCCTTAATAGCCAACTGATTAACAGTTTCCCTTTCGATGGAATTCAGAGTTTGTGGGCTTGTCGGGATTGGTGACGTCCACTCCTTATCAGTTCGTTCCCCATCTGTATCACCTCCCATTGCGTCAATATCTACATTCAGCTCATGACTATTAACGAAAAGAACCTGGTTCACGGTCGCACAATCAGATGTATTGGAGATGGCTAAACTTTGATCTGAAGCAGTACATGTACCCCCCTGCTCCTGCTTCATGTCTCCTTGTGAACTCTTCAAAACAAGAGGAGATGTAGGATTTTCATCTTCATAACAATCAGCATTGCTCACATCTGATGCAGCCTTCTCATTCATATTACAATCAGAAATATTTGTACCAGATGTCGAACAACTATTCTCATTACAGTTACGCACTTTAGATGCCAAAGGACCATTCTCACCACTCACAGAACCCTTATTTCGTTTAGCAACTACCTGCCATTGAAACTGATTCTGCTGTTTATCCGCAGATTTAGAGTTCGCAGCTCCTAGTTTCCTCTTACCCTCTGCCTCCATTGTAAGATTTTCACCGTTATTAGTAGCACATATCGCTGTCGTGTGTCCAAAGACATTACAATTATTGCACTTCGATGGTATCCATTCGTAATCAGCTGAAATTGTTATGAATAACCCATTTGGACAGCGAAGGTCGTATTCCTTAACCAGCGTCTTCGTAGCATCAATCTCAACACAAACTCTTGCGTAGCTAAGCCTTTGACGCAACAATGTAGTCTGATCAGCATGAAGAGGAACCCCAATAGCACTCGCTACACAACTCAACCCCTTAATAGTCCAATACTCAAGAGGAACATTATACAGCCTAACCCATACTGGAACTTTGACCAAATCACCTTTCAAAAATTGCATGTTCGGTTGCCAACGTTTAAGCACCAAAGGTCTGCTTGCCATGTGCCATGGGGCTCTTTCCAGCACATTAGTGGCATGATCAACAGAATCAAAAGTGAATAGGAAGAAACCATTATCCGAAGATAAAACTTCTGATAGACCGTAGGAGCCCCAGATTCTTTTGGCAATAGAATTAACAACAGGATATGGTAATTTCTGACCCACAAAATGACCAACTAGGGTGGATTTCCGAAGTTCGCAGCCATCCTCAAACACATCAAGTGGAGGAGCTACTGTCACACGACCATCAGTCATAGCAGGGGGAGCAAAATACAGATTACGAACTAGAGAAATACTAAGGTTCTTGCTACCCTCATTGTTATCAACATCAGAACCCTTCAAAGCATTTAAAAAATTCAATTTGGGGCGAAGGCTTTGCTGGTCTTGTTTCTGAGACCCTACCTTCAACTTTAGAACCCAACATATGATTCATTTCTGAAACAACATTAGAAGCTTGGTAATTAGAGTGTTTCTTCTCTATGCTAGCTTCAGAATCAGCTTAATTAACACTAGTAAACTGAGAAATCCTCATCCCATGGCTGTTCAACATATCTTGTAGCTCTAATCTTAATATATGTCCAGACTTGACTTCATTGTGTTGTTCATTGTTAGAGGTAACCATTGGAACAGAATCCACAGCAGAACACAAGGACATTATGGCAGCATACAAATACTAGAGATACCAAATTCTAAGAAGAGAAACTGAGTCTAAGACGTAACCTAAGCTCAGAAACAACAACTATGTAATCTCAGAAACAACAAGATTCAGATTTGTTCATGAAGGGAGAAGAGAATTACAGAATTACGAGGCTAGTATCTTCGCGATTATTGATTGGAATGATGATTCGTGCGGTCAAGATGTAGAGTATGTTCTGACGAACAACATACTAAAAAATGGTGACTATCCAACGGTGAACAAAGAAGATCAAGCTTCAACAAAACCTAATTCACGCTGCTGCAACTAAAAATGCAGAACAGTAGAAATATTACGAGATCAATATCTCCCACCTCGTTGATTGGAATGAAGATCCATTCAGTCAATGTTTCTAGAAGGTTGGAATGAACAACATAGTAAGAAATGAGGATGATCCAATGGTGGACGGAGTAGATCTAGCTCCGACAATTTGATCTCCAGATCTCTCTCTCTCCAGTCTATCTAGAAGGCTCTAATGGTTTTTATCTTCAAACAAGAATCTTGATGCAATAATGGTTTTCGACTTCAAAGATCAAGATCTTGCAAAGAAAATTTTTCAAATAATTTCTAATTTATTTAGGAATAAGTTTTCACACCCATAAAACCTAAAAAACCCATAAGGACATAGGACAACCAAGAAAATACCAAAACACACAAAACAAGAAAAAAATTCTAGAAGTTAAATCAGTCTAATAATTTCTAAAAATTCAAGAATTTGTTCAAGTTCTTCAAAACAATCTACCAGTTTTGACAATGGTCTAACTAATTCTACAAAGGGTAGAAATATTTTGAAAGTTAAGTTGTAAACCCTTGTATAAATATAGGGCTGAACATAATGAGATCTCGATGAGTACTGAAAATTCAAGATGAAAAAAAATGAATAAATGATAGAAATAATAATAAATATGACATACATGGAGATGATGATCCTAAAAATAAATATAAAAGTATTGTTGTAGTTACAATGAGAGCTACAAATGTTAGATAAAAATTCATAATATCAGCGCACCTGATAATGACATTCAAAGGATAAAAGAAAAAAAAATTAAATAAATAGATAACATTATCGTAAAACGATAATAGTTTGTAAATTCAATAATGATAAAAAAAATAAAAATAAATATATTCTTGAATGATATAATGGCCTTAAGAACTTGGTAAAATAATTGTTATAATTTAAGTAAGGATTGAATAAGAAAATTCAGATTTTAACATAAAAATCATCTATTTACTAATGTTACACTATTGCGCATAACTTTCAATTCGAATGTTGAATCAAGTTAAAATTTTATGAGGAGTTTCCTGATATATTTTTCTATCTTAATTTATAATTTTAGGTCAATCAAAATGCAAAAAAGGATTTGCAATAAGTTTAGAAGCCATTTATGTTTCTTAAAGACATTAAAGGTGTATTTTTATAAATAAGACAAAATCTTCATCTCCTTCCCTTATAAAACAACCGGGAACATCTTTTCATGTTTTATTTCTTCTTCTTTTTTTGACATATATTGATTATTGAAGTTGAGTAGATGATTGATACTTAAAAATATATTTTTATCAAGGTTTTATATCATTATTGTGCACATGAAGTATATCAATAACTCCTTAACTAAAATATGTTTTATAATAATATATCTAATAATATAAGATACCTTTAATTTATCATAAATATTCATTTTAAATACAAGCCTATCACATAAATGAAAGAATTGATTGGTGAATTTAAGAACTGAAATTGGAAGAACAAAGAGATGGTCAAACTTAGAAAAGAGATGTCGGTGCAATCCAAACCAAAATACTGTTCGGTAATTGGGTCATATATGAAGCTGTAGATCTTAGATATAGGTTTACTTTATATGGATGGAAAGGTAAGACATAGGCTTACAACTTTTATATGGAGCCCAAGATCTAAAAAGACCATTTTCGAGTCCAAATTGTAGCAACAACAAAGAAACCCGAATCTCTCCTCCAGCCTGAGCACTGTTCAATATTTTGGCCATATCTGGAGTTCTAGAAGTCCAAATGAGCTGAATATTTTACACAAGAAATCCGAGACAATTTCCTACAACTTTCATGTTTCGAGTGGCTCCAATTTTGACGTTATCAATGACGTTTTGGGCAGACAAGAGAAGATAAGGATTGTCACCAAGTCAAGAGTTAGCCACCTGATTAGTACATAAAAGTGCATTTTTGTCATGGTTTTATATCATCATTTTGCACCTGAAGTATCAATAACTCCTTAACTAAAGCATGTTTTATAATAATATATCTAATAATATAAGATACCTTTAATTTGTGGTAAATGTTCATTTTAAATACAGGCCTATCACATAAATGAAAGGATTGATTGATGACTTGAAGAACTTAAATTGCATGGATAAAGAGATGATCAAATTTAGAGAAGAGATGTCGGTGCAATCCAAACCGAAACACTGTTTGGTAATTGGGTCATATCTGGAGCTACAGATCTCAGATTTAGGTCCAATTTATATGGATGGAAAGGTAAGACATAGGCCTACAACTTTCATATGGAGCCCAAGATCTAAAAAGGCCATTATCAAGTTCATTATTATTATTATTATTATTATTATTATTATTATTATTATTATTATTATTATTATTATTATTATTATTATTATTATTATTATTCTTGTTGTTGTTGTTGTTGTTGTTGTTAGTGTTGTTTTATAATTGTTGTTTATAATTTGTACAATTAACCTCCCTGTGGTTCGACCCCGGTCTTGCCGGGTTATTTATTACTTCGACACTCCTGCACTTGGGAGAAGACATCAATCTTTCAGTCGTGTCACCACCCACTTATAAATTAGTCATCAAATCAATAGTTTCCAATTTTGGCCTATAAAAGGAGGCATTTGCCATGCATTTAGGCATATTGGTGTCCAGATCAAGATCATGCTCTCCCTTTCTCTCTTTGTATTTTTTGTAATGTTTATGCTTTGCTTTCATTAATATTAAGTTTATGCTTTTCATTTCCTTTCCTTTACTTAGTTAGCTTTTATGTTCTTATTTTGTTTATCTATTTTGCTTTCTTTCATTATGTCTAGCTAAGTTAGTTATGTTAAGGTGAAAAGGTTACACTAATGGTGTAAGAATAAGTATAATGTAAACTTAATATGGACTTTAATGTTTGATACTAACATGTTTTATATTTGTTATCTTGTTCACTCTTTAATACTTTGCTTGTTAAATGACTAATCTTGATTTATGTTATATAACACTTGGTACAACAAATGCTTGGCACTTTCATAGCTCATAATGTATGGTATAACCGACACCTGAGCTATGAAAGGAACTTGATTTGTTGTTAACATAAGTTATAATCATGAATGCTTGATGAAATTTACAAGTATTAGCACTAATCGAATAAAATGACTAATGTAATCATGTTAACAATCTATAATTTGATTGGAACCTCCTTTATGTGTGGTTTCCAATTGAATAATAAGAGTTTATATTATACCTGTTTGACATAACATTAGTGGAATCTCTAACCTTGACATTTGTTATTATCATTGTTTAATCGTTACATTAATATTCCTTCTCAAAGTTCTCATCATCTTTTTCTTCTTCTCCTTCTTTTTCTTTACTACTACTGCTACTACTACTACTATTATTGTTGTTGGTGGTGGTGGTGGTGGTTGTTGTTGTTGTTATTGTTGTTGTATTATTGTTATTTATAATTTGTACAATTAACCTCCTTGTGGTTCGACCCCGGTTTTGCCGGGTTATTTATTACTTCGATAGTCCTGCACTTGGAAGAAGACATCAATCTTTTCATCGTGTCAAGTTTTTGGCGTCGTTGCCGGGGAGGTAAGTTTTGTATAAATTATAATATTTATTTTATTTTCTCTTTTCACTTTTCTTGTATATAACTTTGTTTCTTTTCTCTTGTTTCTTCTTCTTTTGTTTTCTTCTTCCTTTTATTCTATTCCTACACGTGCATGAGAGTGTGGTCACGTACATCAAGTGGTAGACTTTGTAAGGTATCCTCATCATTTTCAGAAAATATAGCCGAAGAAGATAATCAATCACTTCATAATGAGAATAACCGTGTCAGAAAACTTAGAGACCACATGAATCCCACAAGAACAAGTGCACCATCATGTATAGTTTTTCTTCCCGATGCATCTCATTTTAATTTTAAACCAGACATTATTCAACTTTTATTTTTTTTTTGGTAAGTAGACATTATTCAACTTTTACCTTCTTTTCATGGCTTAGAATTAGAAAATCCATACTTGCATTTAAGGGAATTTGAGGAGGTTTGCAACACATATAATAATTTAAATTGTAGCATAAATACCATCAGATTAAAGCTTTTTCCTTTTTCATTAAAAGATAAAGCTAAAACATGGCTACAAAATTTAAGACCAGGATCCATTCGTGCTTGGGATGAAATGCAACAACAATTTTAAAGAAGTTTTTCCTATCTCATAGAACAAACTCTTTCAAAAGACAAATCACCACTTTCACTAAAAAACCAGGAGAAACATTTTACCAATGTTGGGATAAGTATCGAGACTTGCTTGGTACTTGCCCTCATCATGGTTTTGAAACATGAAGATTGGTTTCACATTTCTATGAAGGGTTAACACTTAAAGATAGGCAAATGGTTGAATTGATGTGCAATGGAACTTTTGAATATAATTGGAGCCAATAAAAAACATGAACGTTGTAGGCAATTGTCTTAGCTTTCTTGTGTAAAACATTCCACTCATTTGGACTTCTAGAACTCCAGATATGGCCAAAATATTGAATAGTGCTGGGGCTGGAGGACAGCTTCGGGCTTCTATGTTGTTGCAATAATGTGGATTTGAAAATGACCTTTTTAGATCTTGGGCTCCATATGAAAGTTATAGGCCTTACCTTTCCATCCATATAAAGTAGACCTAAATTTGAGATCTATAGCTCTAGATATGACCCAATTACTGAATAGTGTTTCGGTTTGGATTGCACGGACATCTCTTTTCTAATTTTGGTCATCTCTTTACCTTTGCAATTTAAGTTCTTAAAGTCATCAATCAATGCCCTTGCATTTAAAATGAACATTTACCACAAATTAAAGGTATCTTATATTATTAGATATATTATTATAAAACATGCTTTAGTTAAGGAGTTATTGATACTTCAAGTGCAAAATGATGATATAAAAGCATGATAAAAAAACACTTTTAAGTACTAATCAATTACCCAAAATAAATCAATTGTTGTTGTGTGGACATGTAAGATCATGAATTGTTTTTGAGCAGATTTGAAGGTTGATTTGGAGCTGAATTTAAGCATCAAATAAGTATACAAATATACCTATTATTTGTGCTAAGATTGACATTGAAACCTTGAGTGTTTAATGGTTGAAGTTTGCACACAACATAAGGCAAGTTTGGGCTTGAAATAGATCATATGATATTCTTTTCTAGAATTGGAATATAATTGATTTTTGGTACAAATTTGGAACACTTATTTGAACCAAGATTTGCTTCAATCTTCAACTAAATGTCTCGTCAATTCTTTGTTCTGAATTCCGATGTTGAATTTCCTGAATTAATTCATTTAAGCTCCAAAAACCTATCGAAACATTAAAACAAACTTTATTACTAAAAAACATATTAATTATTATAAAAAAAAACCAAATAAAAACAATAAATGCATATGTAAAATAAGAGACTTAATGACACTTTTGATGCACAATCACACCCCCCAACTTAGATTTTGCTAGTCCTCAAGCAAAACAAAACATAAAATCTTTGAAATAAAAAGAATAATAACAATCATAATTAGGCTCGATTTATCACACTTGAAGGAACTATCATGCAAACACTGGTATCTTTAAATTAGTTTACATAATAGCAAATAAAGAAAAATAAGCATACTCACATTCTCTAAATCAAACATCCATACAAAATTTTCAAATTCAATCATAGTTATCATGCAACCAACATAATTGATTCAAGCTGTCGTTTGATGTAAAGATAAACATTTGTGATGAATACCCCTAGTTACTGATCAACTCAAAACATTGGAGTAGATAGAACTTTGTACACATTTATTTATTTATTTGTGTAATAATTATTACTCTATTTACTTAAACCTTGTTTAGGACTGAATTAAAAGGGATAATCACAAGTAAAGCATCATACTCATCTTTCATGTATAATCACACAACTCACACAACTTTTATAAGGAAATATGTACTTTAGTAATCTTAAAAAAAAAATGTTATATCTTGTTTTATAAGATATTATGTATCCCAAATTAAAGCATGCAATGTTCAACACAATAATGAACCCAAAAATATAATGATGATCCTAAACAAGTCTCATTCACATACAAATGCAAGTTTTTTTTTTAAACAAGCTGTTGTGCCCTGAATGATTCAAAAATCGGCAACAATGAATCTGACAAAAATGGATGAAGGATAGGTCTGGTTGTGTTGTCTTTCTTTTGGTGTTTAGGCTGGATTACAGTATTTTTAAGGTAAATAAAATGGAGGATAGACTAGAGTGAGACTTTGATAAGTCGATCTGGACGCCACAAAGATCAATCTAGGATTTTGACGCCACACTCTTTGTGATTGAAGAGCGATAAGTCAGGTAGGGTTCTTCACAAATCAATTTGGAAGAATAACTCTTAATTCTCGGAATTAAGTTCAAATATTGGCCAAAAAGTTGTTTATTACATATTCTGATGCCATATTTATAATGGAACATCCCTCCACACTTAGGAAAATTCAACATGACAGAAATCAAGCCCAAAAATTGGACTTTGACAAAGTAACCAGACAAATTACACTAGCACACATTTTTTGACTTTAATTGAAACATAAACAGACCGAATTTAAAATGGCTATAACTTCTTGCACAAAAGTCCAATGCAATCATGGTTGGACAATCTGGAAAGATCACGTTCTGAACTTGAAATCCAGCTAGATTAGTCTTGTTTTCACATGCAATGGATGACTTCAAATTCGGGTTCAAATTCATCTACTGTTCTGACGTAAACAACATCAATTTCTTAACTTATTTGCATTATCAGCCCAAATTCAAGTAGTCCAGCATCAAAAGAACCATTAAGGGCTCTTCCCATCTTTAAGCTCCAATTATAGGCAAATAAGCACCTTTGAACCAATTTGAAACTGATTGCCAAATTTTAACTCCGATGCAGCTTCAATCATTCCAATCTGACTCGTCAAGGTCCTTTGTAGTTGTTTCGCTCTCGCTCTTGTCATTGGACCATCTGAATCCTCTTGCATATTTGATTTACCTTTACGAGATGGATTATCATTCCCATGATGCACATCATCAGCCCCGGGTTGATAATGATTTGTCCTCAAATCATAATCGTCGTCATCATCCAAGTATGGAGTCAAGTCTTTCACATTAAAAGTAGTTGATACATTGTAATCGCTAGGAAGATCTACCTTATACGCGTTATCATTCACCTTCTCTATAATCCGAAACAGACCATCAGCTCTTGGCATCAACTTGGACTTGCGTTTGCTTGGAAATCTGCCCTTACTAAAATGAATCCAAACAAGATCACCAGGTTCAAACCTAACCATTTTCCGCCCCTTGTTAGCTTGTTTAGCATACTTTATTGTTTTCTCCTCAATATGTAATTGAACCTGCTCATGTAGTTTCTTCATCAATTCTGCCTTTCTAATTCCATCCATAGATGTCCTCTCATCAATTGGAATATGAACAAGATCAATAGGAACACAAGGATTAAAGCCATACACGACCTCAAATGGTGAAAATTTTGTAGCCCCATGCACACTACGATTATATGCAAACTCCACAATAGGCAAACAAGTATCCCAACTCTTCAAATTCTTATGTATAACAGCTCGTAACAAAGAAGATAAAGTTCGGTTTACTACCTCAGTTTGTCCATCAGTTTGTGGATGACATGCCGTACTGAAAAGTAACTTCGTTCCTAGCTTCCTCCAAAGAGTCTTCCAAAAGTAGCTTAAGAACTTTGTATCACGATCAGAGACAATGCTTTTAGGAACTCCATGCAAACGAACAATCTCTTGAAAGAACAAATCAGCTACATGTACAGCATCGTCAGTTTTGTTGCAAGGAATGAAATGGGACATTTTGGAGAATCGATCAACCACAACCATTATTGAATCCTTTCCACGCTGTGTTCTCGGTAACCCCAGTACAAAGTCCATGCTAACATCCATCCACGGTTGCTCTGGAATAGGCAACGACATATACAGCCCATATGCATTCTCTTTACCCTTAGCTTTCTTGCAAATAACACATCTCTCAATCACCTTGTGCACATCCCGTAACATGCTAGGCCAAAAGAAATGTTCTTTCAGCAACTCATAAGTCTTCTTCTCCCCAAAATGACCACTAAGACCACCACCATGAGCCTCTCGTACAAGCAAATCCCGTAATGAACCTGAAGGAATACACATTCTGCCCATTTTGAACAAGTAACCTTCATGCATAAAGAACCCATCACAAGCTCCCTTTGCACATTCGGTAACCACATTAGCAAAGTAGGAATCATTAGCGTACTGATCCTTCACCTGTTCAAAACCCATCAGCCTTGCATTCAACATAGAGATCAATGCATACCTCCTAGAAAGAGCATCAGCAACCACATTAACTTGCCCTTTCTTGTACTTTATGACATAAGGAAATGACTCAATAAACTCCACCCATTTAGCATGTCTTCGATTCAGCTTGCTTTGCCCCTTAAGATACTTCAAGGATTCATGATCAGTATGAATAACGAATTCTTTTGGCAACAAGTAGTGTTGCCATACCTCTAGAGCCCGAATCAAAGCATAGAACTCCTTGTCGTAAATAGAGTAGTTCAAACGTGCTCCATTTAACTTTTCACTGAAGAATGCAATCGACCTCTTTTCTTGCATCAAAACAGCCCCAATTCCAACTCCGGAAGCATCACACTCTATTTTGAATGTTTTAGCAAAGTATGGAAGTGCTAAAACTGGAGTAGTACACAACTTTTCTTTAATTAGCTCAAAAGCTTTCTGCGCATCTACACTCCATCTAAACTCATTCCCTTTTTTCAAGCATTCTGTCATGGGAGCAACAATAGAGCTGAAGTCTTTCACAAATCACCTGTAGAAAGAAGCTAAACCACGAAAACTCCGCACATCAGAGATACTAGCAGGTTTTGGCCAGTCCCGAATTGCCTCAATTTTCTCCTCATCAACCTTAACTCCCTCACTAGAGATAATATATCCAAGAAACACGACACTTTCTTTACAGAAGTAACACTTTGTGAGTTTCCCATACAACTTAGAATCTCGAAAAGTTTTAAACACAACTCTAAGATGCTTCACATAATCATCAAAGGTCTTGCTATACACCAGGATATCATCAAAATATACTACAACAAACAGCCCAATATACTTCCTCAAAACATGATTCATAAGCCTCATAAATGTACTAGGCGCATTAGATAACCCAAACGGCATTACCATCCATTCATATAACCCCTGTTTAGTTTTAAATGTTGTTTTCCATTCATCTCCCTCTTTCATTCTAATTTGGTGATAACCACTCATCAAATCGACTTTAGAAAACAATGCAGCACCATGCAACTCATCAAGCAAATCATCAAGTCTGGGTATAGGAAATCGATACTTAACTGTTATTTTGTTGATAGCACGGCTGTCCATACACATCCTCATGGTACCATCTTTCTTCGGTACAAGCAAAGTAGGTACGGAACATGGACTAAGTGATTCTCGAACATAGCCCTTCTCTACAAGCTCACCAACCTGCCTTTGAATCTCTTTTGCTTCCGCTGGATTACATCTGTATGCTGGTCTATTAGGAAGTGAAGCTCCCGGCACCAAATCAATTTGATGCTCAATTCCACGAATAAGCGGTAACCCTTTAGGTAATTCATCTGGAAACACATCTTTAAATTCTTCTAGCAATTCCTTAATATGTGTTGGTAAGTCCAATCCTTCTACTTGTAGCAATTGCTTTGCCCAGATCATGAAAACAACCCCCGTCGAAGCCAATGCCTGTTTGATATCGCCTTTTTTTGCTAACAACAGCCCCTTACATGATTGCACCTCCTTTTGTTGGCTTCGTAACTGATCCTCTCTAACCTGTTGAGAACTCAATGGTAACAAGTTCACCTTCTTTCCATTCAGCATGAAAGAATAGGTGTTCTTTCGTCTATTGTAGGTCACATCCTTATCAAACTGCCATGGACGACCCAGTAACAAATGGCTAGCTGACATCGGCGCAACGTCACACAAAACCTCGTCATGATAGGTTTTAATGAAAAAGGGCACAAGAACTTGCTTTGTCACCCGAATCTCCCCATTCTCATTCAGCCATCGCAAACTATACGGTCTGGGATGTGGAATGGTAGTTAAGCCCAATTTCTCCACCAAGGTAGTTGACGCAACATTGGTGCAACTTCCATTATCAATGATCATCCCACACACCTTATCTCCAATCTGACATCGAGTATGAAAGATGTTCTCACGTTGCTCATCACTAACATCAATTTGTGCATTCAGAACCCGTTGCACAACCAACAAATCTCCCTTCGCTGGTTCGAAATCCTCTTCCTGTTCCCTTTGTGCCTCATCTTCATCTTCAGTTTCAGCCTCATCTCCACTGATCAGCTCTCCATGATCCCCATGCAATATCATTACCCTTTTATTTGGACATTCTGAAGCGATGTGCCCATGTCCTAAACACTTGAAGCACTTGATGTCCCGTGACCTCCTAGGATGTGGAGGTTATGTCACCTTCTCCTTTCCCTTTAAAGAATCAGAACTGGTATTCCCCTTGCTGACCTCCACCTTCTCATCTCATTTAGGTGTGCTCCATGTTCGTGTAGGCGTAGATCTGTCCCTTATCGTACCTGATGTAGTTACACTAGTTCGGACACCTCGAAGAAATCTAGCTATTGTTTGTTCTTGGGGTTCCATCAATTCACATCGAATTTGTAGCAACTCAAACTCTTTCACATACTCTTCCACGCTTAAAGATCCTTGTCGCAAAGTCTGAAGTCTGATGTATAGCTCTTGTTTATAGTAATCAGGAACAAATCTCTTCTTCATCACTCTTTTCATAGTTGCCCACGTTCTAATCTCCTCTTCTCCATCCCTTCTCCTCTGAATCTTTAAGTTTTCCCACCATAAAATAGCATAATCTGTAAACTCAAGTGCTGCCACCTTGCACTTCCTTTCTTCAGAATATTCATACCATTCGAACACCTTTTCAACCTTCTGAATCCATTCCAAGTATTCCTCAGGTGAACTACTTTCTCGAAACGGTGGAATCTTAAGTTTGAGACCACTAGGAGGATTATTATTCTGTCTTCTTGGTCTGCCCCTGTCGTCGGCCTCATTATCCCCATTTGGATCTCCATCAGCTTCTACAAAATCATTTCGTGGCACCCTAAATGATTGCCTCTGCCGGGGTTGCAAATTATTTCTTTGCATCATTTGTATAAGGGTATGCAACTGTTCACGAATTCCAGTCATTTCATCCCGAATCTCAGCATGAGATCGTTGTAATCCCATAACCTGTGCCTGTTCTAAACTTAATCCTCTTGGCAAATCTTTTTTATCTGCAGCCATAATTAAGTTTATCAACCTCAATTCCTGCAAGCCTTTCTTCTCTTTCTGGCTCCTGCCTTAGATCACAACTGATGCTCTGATACCAGATGTTGTGCCGTGAATGATTCAAAAATCGGCAACAATAAATCTGACGAAAATGGATGAAGGATGGGTCTAGTTCTGTTGTCTTTCTTTTGGTGTTTAGGCTGGATTATAGTATTTTTAAGGTAAATAAAATGGAGGATAGACTAGAGTGATACTTTGATAAGTCGATCTGGACGCCACAAAGATCAATCTAGGATTTTGACGCCACACTCTTTATGATTGAAGAGTGATAAGTCAGGTAGGGTTTTTCACAAATCAATTTGGAAGAATAACTCTTAATTCTCGGAATTAAGTTCAAATATTGGCCAAAAAGTTGTTTATTACATATTCTGATGCCATATTTATAATGGAACATCCCTCCACACTTAGGAAAATTCAACATGACAGAAATCAAGCCCAAAAATTAGACTTTGACAAAGTAACCAGACAAATTACACTAGCACACATTTTCTGACTTTAATTGAAACATAAACAGATCGAATTTAAAATGGCTATAACTTCTTGCACAAAAGTCCAATGCAATCATGGTTGGACAATCTGGAAAGATCACGTTCTGAACTTGAAATCCACCTAGATTAGTCTTGTTTTCACATGCAATGGATAACTTCAAATTCGGGTTCAAATTCATCTACTGTTCTGACGTAAACAGCATCAATTTCTTAATTTATTTGCATTATCAACCCAAATTCAAGTAGTCCAGCATCAAAAGAACCATTAAGGGCTCTTCCCATCTTTAAGCTCCAATTGTAGGCAAATAAGCACCCTTGAACCAATTTGAAACTGATTGCCAAATTTTAACTCCGATGCAGCTTCAATCATTCTAATCTGACTCGTCAAGGTCCTTTGTAGTTGTTTCGCTCTCGCTCTTGTCATTGGACCATCTGAATCCTCTTGCATATTTGATTTACCTTTACGAGATGGATTATCATTCCCATGATGCACATCACAAGCATTGTTATCTCAAGCATTCAACATAATGAAATATCTAAAATTAAGTTTTACATTATCCTCAATGTAAAAGAGAAAGAGAAGAAAAGTATAAAGATTAGAAAATTGTTACTCCCCTTCTGATTTCAAGGATGAATGTCTGATTGAATTGGGCATGAGCTGACTTCTTGCTTGATTTTTTTTTTAACCTGCATATCACAACTAAAAGAAAACATTGATTTTGTTTTTTTTGTTTTTTTTAAAACATAAAGAATCTCACAACCCCCAACTTAAAATAATGCATTGTCCCTAATGCATGAACAAGAAAATATAAGAGATGGAAGAAGAAAAAAAAGAAGAAGAATAAATAAATAAATAAATAACTCATTACTTCTAATACTACAATGGTATTGGATCTTCAAGATCCAATGTCTCAACTTCAGCCACAACATTTTCAAGATAAGGTTTCAATGGATGACCATTTACTTTGAAAATATTTCCATTCTTGGAATTTTCTACCTCAAATGCACCATGCTCAGAGATGGATTTAATCACAAATGGACCAATCCATTTTGTCCTCAACTTCCCAGGAAAGAGATGTAATCGTGAATTATACAAGAGATCCTTTTGAACAACATGAAAGTGCGATATGCCCACAAAGCATCAACTAGTCGTAGGGACCAATCTTTATGGTTTGGATTGATTGTTTTCTCTAAAATGTTCTTGATCTCCCTATTTGCCAACTCAGCTTGGCCACTTGTTTGTGGATGATAGGGGGTGCTGACCTTTTGAATTACACCATATTTTCTCATCAAAATCCCAACAGGCTTGTTACAAAAATATTTTCCCCCATCACTAATCATAGCTTAGGGCATGCCAAAACGAGAGAAAATATTTTCTTTCAAGAATTTGACCACAACTCGATGGTCATTGGTTCGAGATGCAATGGCCTCCACCCATTTAGACACATAATCAACAGCTACAAGGATGAATTGGTAACCAAATAAGCTTGGAAAAGGTCCCATAAAATCAATCCCCTAACAATCAAATATTTCCAAAACAAGGATGGGGTTAAGGGGCATCATGTTACACCTAGTGAGGCTACCTAGTCGTTGGCATCGGTCATATGTAACACAAAAGGCATGAACATCTTTAAACATGGTGGGCCAATAAAAACCACACTATAAGATTTTGGCAATGGTTTTCTTGGAAGAGAAATGCCCACCAAAGGCTAATGCATGACAAAAATTAATGACCCTTGGAATTTCATGATCAGGGATGTACCGCCTAATAATTTGGTCAGTACAATATTTAAATCATAAAAAAGGTGCGCACATTGCGCACGAATTTTTGTTTGTAAAGTTTAGACCAATGAGAAGGAATCTGACTTGTGGCTAGGTAATTTGCAATGTCAGCATACCATGGAGAACCAATGTAGGAGACAGTACCTGCATAAATTAAATTTTCATCAACAAAGAGTTTATTTATTGGAGATTCATCAATTATGGTCCCATAGCTTGAAAGACGAGACAAATGATCAGCCAATACATTCTCTACTCTCTTTTTATCTTGAATTTCAAGGTTAAACTCTAGTAGTACGAGGATCCATCAAATCAAACGTGGCTTGACATCTTGTTTTGTAAGCAAGTATTTCAATGCTGCATGATCAGTGAAAACAATAACAAGAGATCCAACCAAATAAGACCTAAACTTGTCCAATGCAAAGACCAAAACTAAGAGTTATTTTTTAGTTGTAGTGTAATTCAATTGAGCATCATTCAAAGTCTTGCTAGTATAATAAATGACATAAGATTTCTTATCTTTTCTTTACCCTAAAACAGCTCCAACTGTAAAATTTCTAGCATCACACATCAGTTCAAATGGTAAGGACCAATCAGGAGCTTGCATGATTGGTGTAGTGGTTAACAACCCTTTAAGCTTTTCAAAAGCTTCTTGACATTTTTATGTCCAATCAAATTGAACATCTTGTGACAACAAGTTACACAATGGTTTGCAATGGTACTAAAAGAATGAATGAATCTTTGATAAAGCCCAGCATGTCCTAAAAAGGATCTCACATCTCTCACAGTCTTAGGGGTAGTTAATTTTTGAATGACTTCCACTTTTGACTTATCTACCTCTATTCCTTTTCGAAGAGAAAATGTGACCTAAAACAATGTCATGAGTCACCATAAAATGACACTTCTCCCAATTGAGTATAAGATTGCTCTCTTCACACCTTTCAAGAACTTTTTCTAAATGCATTAGACACAACTGATAAGAATCCCCATAAACTGAAAAATCTTTCATGAAAACTTCCAAAAAATTTTCCACCATGTCACTAAAGATACTCATCATACACCTTTGAAAAGTGGCTGGTGCATTACACAAACCAAAAGGCATTATTTTATAAGCATAGGTACCAAAAGGACAAGTGAAAGTGGTTTTTTCTTGGTTTTCTAAAGAAATCTCAATTTGGTTGTAACCTGAGTATCCATTAAGAAAAATGGTCCTTCCTAGTCACCATGTTTAATTTATGATAATCAATGCACGTACGCCATCCAGTTTGGATTCTAGTTGGTACCAGCTCATTATTTTCATTCTTCACTACCGTGACTCTAGATTTTTTAGGGACAACTTGGGTTGGACTAACCCATTTTGAGTTTGCAATAGGGTAAATGATACTTGCATCAAGTAGCTTAAGCACTTCACCTCTCACTACTTCCTTCATGTTTGGGTTCAATCATCTTTGCATTTGCCTCACAAATTTAGCCTCTTCTTCAAGATAGATTCTATGCATACATAAAAGAGGACTAATTCCTTTCAAGTCAGTAATTGTCCACCCAATTGCTTTTTTGTGTTTTCACACCTCTCAAAAGTTTATGTTCTTGGTCTATGCTAACTTTTGATGAGATCACAATAGGATATGATTCATCTTCCCCTAGAAATGCATACTTAAGATCACTCAATAAAGGCTTTCTTTCTAGTTTATAAGGTTGGATAAGAGATGCCTAAACTCTCACTTAGGGTGAAATCAAAGGCTCAAACGATGGGGTCCATTGACCTATTGACATAATAGGCATTGGATCTAGATAAGTCCAAAGTTCTCTTACTTCCTTATCAACATATTCCAAAGAACAAAATCTTTCATCATGGATTAAAGTTCTCTCCAATGCATCCTTGATCCACACTTTCTCAAAGTGTTCTTGACAAACTGTTTGTATCAAATCTACCTCTTTAATGTCCTAATGTTCCCCAATTTGTTTGGAGACATTGAATATTTTCATCTCTACAGTCATATTCCTAAAAGATAATTTTATCACCCCATTCCTACAGTTAATTAAGACATTGGATGTAGCTAGGAAAGGTCTCCCAAAGATGACTGGGATGGGAGCATTAGAACCCTGAATTGGTGCGGTGTCTAACACTACAAAATCAACAAGAAAGTAGAATTTATTTACTTGGACCAACACATCCTCAACGATAGCCCAGAGAATTTTGATTGACCTATCAGCTAATTGAAGGGTGATTCGAGTAGACTTAATTTCTCCTAAACCTAAATGTTTGTAAACAGTATAGGGTATTAAATTCACACTTGCTCCTAAATCCAACAAAGCTTGATCTATCTTATAACTTCCAATAATACATGAAATGGTAGGACAACCAGGATCTTTGTATTTGGGAGGGGTCTTAAACTGGATGATGGCACTAGCATGTTCAGTTAGAAAGGCTCTTTCTTTCACATTCAATCTCATTTTAACTGTGCATAAATCCTTAAGAAACTTTGCATAAGATGGAACTTATTTAATTGCATCAAGAAGTGGAATATTGACTTTCACTTGTTTGAACAATTCATAGATTTCTGAGTTCGTAAGATCATGTTTAAGTTTCCCCAACTTTTGTGGAAATGGTGCTCTAGGAACAAATTCTAAATCACTCACTTTGACTTCAATTTTTCTTGAATCATCTCCTTTCTCACTTATCTCTTTCTCATTTATCTTGCCTCTTTGTCACTCAAACTCTTATTTGTCACTTGTGTTTTAATTCCCTCTTCACTTTCCGTAGATTTCTCCTCCACAATACCTCTAGGAATCCCAAAACCTATGGCTTTATCAACAATCTTTCCACTTCTAAGTGTGGTGATAGCTTGGACTTGTTCATGGTTTAAAGGTTCACTAGGTGAGGATTCACTCATGTGTACCTGACCTCTAGGATTTGGCATTGGTTGAGCTCGGATCTTTCCCTTCTCTTGAATGCTTAGTGATTGAGTCAATTTGATTAGTTAACTTTGAATGTCATCTAAGGTCCTATTAGTCTGGTCTTGAAATTTATAAGCTTGGTTGTTGATTCCTCCTTGCGTTTGCATGAATTGTTGAAGAGTATCCTCTAGGGATCTCTTATGAGGTGGTTGGTATGTGTTATGTGTGGGAGCATGAAATGGTTGGGGTGGAGGTTGAAATGTTTGAGGTACTGAAGAGCCCTTATTTCTCCATCCAAAATTTAGGTGGTTCCTCCATCCAGGATTATAGGTCTTAGAGTAGGGATTGCCTACTTGGTTTGGAAATGGCTTTCTAACATTACTTGAATAAGAAGCTTGGCTATATAGCACTTCCTTGAAGGCTGGAATGGTAGGACACTCAGTTGTCTTATGCCCTTTGCTATCATAAACACCACAACTTTCCTTTTGTTGTTCACTCATGAAATGCACTTTTTTAATCTCAAGAGACTCTACTTTCCTAGCGAATGAGGCTAATCTAACATTAAGGTCATCAACCTCTTTCAATTGAAACTTCCCACTTGAATGAGAAATGATATTTATAGACTCAACATGAATTGGGAGAGAAGTCTCCCATTGCTTTGTGTTTTCAACCAATTGATCAAAAAAACCAAAGGCCTCACTTGGTTCTTTGTCATAAAACTCACCATTACACATGGTTGACACTAGCTTTTTAAAATTTGCGATAAGAGAGTCATAAAAGAAACTCACTAACCTCCACATCTCAAAACCATGGTGGGAGCATACATTTAACAAGTCTTTAAACCTTTCCCAAGCTTGGTGAAATGACTCATTTGCACTACAAGAAAAATTCATCATTTGACGTTGTAAGGCTGTTGTCCTATGAGTGGGGAAGTATTTTTTCAAAAATTCAACCTGCATTTCTCTCCATGTACCTAAAGACCTAGGACGCAAGGAGTTTAGCCAAAGTTTGGCTTTATCTTTTTTTTTTTTGGTAAGTTGACATATATATTAAAGGAAAACGATACAAAGATTATAAGGCGCATACCCCAGATTTACAATGAGAACAAAAACGTAAAACAATAGATGGCTACATGCTAGTGATTAGTACTTAAAAGTGCATTTTTATCATGGTTTTATATCATCATTTTGCACGTGAAGTATCAATAACTCCTTAACTAAAATATGTTTTATAATAATGTATCTAATAATATAAGATATATATAATTTGTGGTAAATGTCTATTTTTAATACAGGCCTATCACATAAATAAAAGGATTGATTGATGATTTGAAGAACTTAAATTGCAAGGATAAAGAGATGACCAAACTTAGAAAAGAGATGTCGGTGCAATCCAAACCGGAACACTGTTCGGTAATTGGGTCATATCTAGAGCTATATATCTCAGATTTAGGTCCAATTTATATGGATGGAAAGGTAAGACATAGGCCTACAACTTTCATATGGAGCCCAAGATCTAAAAAGGCCATTATCAAGTCCAAATTGTAGCAACAACAAAGAAGCCCGAATCTGTCTTCCAGCCCGAGCACTGTTCGGTATTTTGGCCATACCTAGAGTTCTAGAAGTCCAAATGAGCTGAAGTTTTTACACAGCAAAGCTGAGACAATTGCCTACAACTTTCATGTTTGCAACTGGCTCCAATTTTGACGTTATCAATGACGTTTTGGGCAGACAAGTGAAGATAAGGATTGTCACCAAGTCAAAAATTGGCCACCCACTTATCAATTAGTCATCAAATCAATAGTTCCCAATTTTGGCCTATAAAAGGAGGCATTTGCCATGCATTTAGGCATCTTGGTTTCCAGATCAAGATCATGCTCTTCCTTTCTCTCTTTGTATTTTTTGTAATGTTTATGCTTTGCTTTCATTAATATCAAGTTTATGCCTTTCATTTCCTTTCCTTTACTTAGTTAACTTTTATGTTCTTATTTTGTTTATCTATTTTGCTTTCTTTCATTATGTCTAGCTAAGTTAATTCTGTCAAGGTGAAAAGGTTACACTAATGGTGTGAGAATAAGTATACTGTAAACTTAATATGGACTTTAATGTTTGATACTAACATGTTTTATATTTGTTATCTTGTTCACTCTTTAATACTTTGCTTGTTAAATGACTAATCTTAATTTATATTGTATAACACTTGGTACAACAAATGCTTGGCACTTTCATAGCCCATAATGTATGGTATAACCGACACCTGAGCTATGAAAGGAACTTGATTTGTTGTTAACATAAGTTATAATCATGAATGTTTGACGAGATTTACAAGTATTAGCATTAATTGAATAAGATGACTAATGTAATCATGTTAACAATATATAATCTGATTGGAACCTCCTTTGTGTGTGGTTTCCAATTCAATAATAAGAGTTTATATTATACTTGTTTGATATACCATTAGTGGAACCTCTAACCTTGACATTTGTTATTATTATTGTTTAATCCTTACATTAATTTTCCATCTCCAAGTTCTCATCATCTACTTCTTCTTCTCTTTCTTTATTATTATTATTATTATTATTACTACTACTATTACTACTACTACTACTACTATTACTACTACTACTACTATTATTATTACTACTACTACTACTACTATTACTACTACTACTACTACTATTATTACTACTACTACTACTACTATTATTATTATTATTATTATTATTATTATTATAGTTGTTGTTATTGTTATTGTTGTTGTTATTATTGCTATTATTGTTGCTTATAATTGTTGTCTATAATTTGTACAATTAACCTCCTTGTGGTTCGACCCCGGTCTTGCCGGGTTATTTATTACTTCGACACTCCTGCACTTGGGAGAAGACATCAACCTTTTAGTCGTGTCAAGTTTTTGGCGCCGTTGCCGGGGAGGTAAGTCCTTGTATAAATTATAGTATTTATTTTATTTTCTATTTTCACTTTTCTTGTATATAACTTTGTTTCTTTTCTTTTGTTTCTTTTTATTTTGTTTTCTTCCTCCTTTTTTTGCTTTCTTCTTCTTTTTTTATTTTATTCCTACACGTGCATGAGAGTGTGGTCACGTACATCAAGTGGTAGACTTTGTAGGGTATCCTCATCATTTTTAGAAAATATGGCTGAAGAAGATAATCAATCACTTCATAATGAGAATAATGAGAATAACCGTGCTAGAACACTTAGAGACCACATGAATCCCACAAGAACAAGTGCACCATCATGCATAGTTTTTCCTCCCGATGCATCTCATTTTAATTTTAAACCAGGTATTATTCAACTTTTACCTTCTTTTCATGGTTTAGAATTGGAAAATCCATACTTGCATTTAAGGGAATTTGAGGAGGTGTGCAACACATATAATAATTTAAATTGTAGCATGAACACCATTAGATTAAACCTTTTTCCTTTTTCATTAAAAGATAAAGCTAAAACATGGCTACAAAATTTGAGACCTGGATCCATTCGTACTTGGGATGAAATGCAACAACAGTTTTTAAAGAAGTTTTTCCCATCTCATAGAACAAACTCTTTCAAGAGACAAATCATCACTTTCATTCAAAAACCAGGAGAAACATTTTATAAATGTTGGGATAGGTATCGAGATTTACTTAGTACTTGCCCCCATCATGGTTTTGAAACATGGAGATTGGTTTCACATTTCTATGAAGGGTTAACACCTAAAGATAGGCAAATGGTTGAATTGATGTGCAATGGAACTTTTGAAGATAAAGACCCTGATGAATCAATGGAGTACTTAGACTTGTTAGCTGAAAATGCTCAAAATTGGGACACTGCGGGTACTTATGAAGCACCGAGTAAAACTCAACCTCATACATCTAGTGGAGGTATGTACAACCTTAGGGAAGATCATGACCTTCAAGTCAAGTTTGCATCTTTAGCTAGAAAAGTCGAGGCACTAGAATTGAAAAAGAGTGGTCAATTAAAATCTGTTGAAAACATTGTGTGTCAAATCTATGAAACAAATGAACACTCAACCAACGATTGTCCAACCTTGCCTTCTTTTAAAGAATGTCTCCATGAACAAGCTCATGCTTTAAACAGTTTTCAAAGGGCCAACCATAACCCATACTCCCAAACATACAACCCTGGTTGGAGGAATCACCCAAATTTCAGTTGGAAGAGTGAGAATAACAATGCACAAACTTCACAACCACCGTTTCAAGTATACCATAATTTCCAAAATTCTCATGGATATGCACCTCCTTATGCTCCACCGCTTAGAAGAAATCTTGAGGAAACATTGCATGCATTCATTGAAAAGCAAGAGACAATTAATACTCAACTTGCTCAAAACATGACAGATTTTAAAGATACTCTTGCAAAATTAACATCTGCTCTCATTTTCCAAGAGAAAGGTAAGTTTCCATCTCAAACACAACAAAATCCCAAAGGGCAATACAATGCAAATGCAAGTAGTTCCGGAAGCCAACACATGGATCAAGTCAAATCAGTCACTACTCTGCGCAGCGGTAAGGTTATTGAAAAACCCTATCTTGAACCTTATGAGAAAGATGATGAGTCAATCTCTGAGGGTAAGGAAGGGGTTGAATCTGAAAATTACAAAGAAATGACTGATTCACCGCCAGCACTTCTATTTCCTCATGCCATGACCAAACAAAGGAAAGTCAATCACAACTCTGAAATTTTTGAAATTTTCAAACAGGTAAGGATCAATATACCTTTGTTGGATGCTATTAAACAGGTTCCTTCTTATGCTAAATTTTTGAAAGATCTATGCACTGTGAAGAGGAAACTGAATGTGAAAAAGAAAGCCTTTCTAGCCGAACAAGTAAGTGCTATTCTTCAAAACAATAATGCTTTGAAATATAAAGACCCTGGTTGTCCTACAATTTCCTGCTTTATTGGAAAGCATAAAATTGAAAGAGCCTTACTTGATCTTGGTGCTAGTGTGAATTTACTTCCATATTCAGTTTTTCAGAATCTCAATTTAGGTGAGTTAAAACCAACTTCTATATCTCTTTTACTTGCCGATAGATCTGTAAAAGTGCCTAGAGGAATAATTGAAGATGTGTTAGTACAAGTCGATAAATTCATTTATCCTGTGGATTTTATTGTCTTGGACACAGAACCTGTTGAAGCATGTAATTCATTTCCTGTTATTTTAGGACGTCCATTTCTTGCAACTTCTAATGCATTGATTAATTGTAGGAATGGACTGATGAAGCTATCATTTGGAAACATGACATTGGAGATGAATATTTTCAACATTTGCAAGCAACCGGGAGATGATAATGATTTACAAGAAGTAGATCATATTGATGAATTAGTTTATGATCAACTTGAATCTACTTTAAGTAAAAATGAATTGGATGAAACTGAAGATTTGCAAATGGTTTATTCTGAGGAAGAAATCACGGATGAAACAAGCACAGAAAATGTTGATGCGAATCTTTTGTCAACAGTGACAACAGATTCGACATCTAACATCACACCAATCGATGATTACTTTCCTAACGAATCCTTACTTTCTCTTAGTCCAATGCCTTGGTATGATAAAAATATCAATTTTCTTGCTTTAGGAGATTTGCCAATTGATTGGAGTACTCAAGACAAAGAAAAGTTTTTGAACGAAGTGAAGAGCTTTTATTGTGATGACCTTAACTTATTCAAATATTGTCCTGATCAAATATTTCAAAGATTCATTCCCGACAATGAGGTAAGTAGTGTCATTAAACTTTGTCATTCTGAAGCATGTGGAAGTTATTTCTCGTCAAAAAAAACAACTGCAAAAATCTTACAAAGTGGATTTTATTGGCCCACCATGTTCAAAGACACACATGCATTCTGCAAAACTTGTGAAAATTGTCAAAAGATTGATACTGGTCAAAAAGTTTTGTTTTATAATTCTCAACTCTATGCAGTCCCTAGAGAGCTAAGACCTAGATGGAGCAATCCTTATGGGGCCTGTGATATTGAGAATTCAATGAATGACAATGATTTTAAGGAAAATGGACATCGTTTGAAAGCTTACTTTGATAATTTTCCTAGTGAAAATGAATCAGCTGGTTTGAATGATCTTGTAGATAAAGGTTGATTATTTTGTTTTTCTCACATTTTCTTTTCTTGTATATAACTTTGTTTCTTTTCTTTTGTTTCTTTTTATTTTGTTTTCTTCCTCCTTTTTTTGCTTTCTTCTTCTTTTTTTATTTTATTCCTACACGTGCATGAGAGTGTGGTCACGTACATCAAGTGGTAGACTTTGTAGGATATCCTCATCATTTTTAGAAAATATGGCCGGAGAAGATAATCAATCACTTCATAATGAAAATAATGAGAATAACTGTGCTAGAACACTTAGAGACCACATGAATCCCACAAGAACAAGTGCACCATCATGCATAGTTTTTCCTCCTGATGCATCTCATTTTAATTTTAAGCCAGGTATTATTCAACTTTTACCTTCTTTTCATGGTTTAGAATTGGAAAATCCATACTTGCATTTAAGGGAATTTGAGGACGTCTGCAACACATATAATAATTTAAATTGTAGCATGAACACCATTAGATTAAAGCTTTTTCCTTTTTCATTAAAAGATAAAGCTAAAACATGGCTACAAAATTTGAGACCAGGATCCATTCGTGCTTGGGATGAAATGCAACAACAGTTTTTAAAGAAGTTTTTCCCATCTCATAGAACAAACTCTTTCAAGAGACAAATCACCACTTTCACTCAAAAACCAGGAGAAACATTTTATAAATGTTGGGATAGGTATCGAGACTTGCTTAGTACTTGCCCCCATCATGGTTTTGAAACATGGAGATTGGTTTCACATTTCTATGAAGGGTTAACACCTAAAGATAGGCAAATGGTTGAATTGATGTGCAATGGAACTTTTGAAGATAAAGACCCTGATGAAGCAATGGAGTACTTAGACTTGTTAGCTGAAAATGCTCAAAATTGGGACACTGCGGGTACATATGAGGCACCGAGTAAAACTCAACCTCATACATCTAGTGGAGGTATGTACAACCTTAGGGAAGATCATGACCTTCAAGCCAAATTTGCATCTTTAGCTAAAAAAGTTGAGTTACTAGAATTGAAAAAGAGTAGTCAATTAAAATCTGTTGAAAACATTGTGTGTCAAATCTGTGAAACAAATGAACACTTAACCAACGATTGTCCAACCTTGCCTTCTTTTAAGGAATGTCTCCATGAACAAGCCCATGCTTTAAACAGTTTTCAAAGGCCCAACCACAACCCATACTTCCAAACATACAACCCTGGTTGGAGAAATCACCCAAATTTCAGTTGGAAGAGTGAGAACAACAATGCACAAACTTCACAACCACAGTTTCAAGCACATCATAATTTCCAAAATTATCATCGATATGCACCTCCTTATGCTCCACCTCCTACAAGAAATTTTGAGGAAACTTTGTATGCATTCATTGAAAAGCAAGAGACAATCAACACTCAACTTGCTCAAAGCATAACAGATTTTAAAGATACTCTTGCAAAATTCACATCTGCTCTCAGTTTCCAAGAGAAAGGTAAGTTTCCATCTCAACCACAACAAAATCCTAAGGAGCAATACAATGCAAATGCAAGTAGTTCCAGAAGCCAACACATGGATCAAGTCAAATCAGTCACTACTCTACACAGTGGTAAGGTTATTGAAAAACCCTCTCTTGAACCTTATGAGAAAGATGATGAGTCAATTTCTAAGGGAAAGGAAGGGGTTGAATCTGAAAATTGCAAAGAAACGACTGATTCTCCGCCAGCACTTCCATTTTCTCATGCCATGACCAATCAGGAAGAAATCGAGGATGAAAAAGGCATCAAAAAGGTTGATGTGAATCTTTTATCAAAAGTGACAACAGATTGGACATCCGACATCACACCAATCGATGATTACTTTCCTGATGAATCTCTACTTTCTCTTAATTCAATGCCTTGGTTTGCTAAAAAAATCAATTTTCTTGCTTTAGGATTTTTGCCAACTCATTGGAGTATTGAAGACAAAAGAAAATTTTTGAGCAACGAGCAAAATTTTTATTGGGATGACCCTTACTTATTCAATTATTGTCCTGATCAAATATTTCAAAAATGCATTCTCGACAATGAGGTAAGTAATTTCATTAAATTTTGTTACTCTAAGGCATGTGGGGATCATTTCTCATCAAAAAAGAGGATTGTAGAAATCTTACAAAGTGAATTTTACTGGCCCATCATATTCAAGGAGTCAGATGCATTCCGCAAAAACTGTGAAAATTGTCAGAAAGTGGGATTTATTTCAAAACATAGAGAGTCTATAGATAATGTTCTATTGACTCTTAAGTCTCATCATAGTCGAGATAAGCATCGTGTAATTCATGACTTATGAACCCATTTTCATAAAGAACATACTTGACTTAGTCTTGGGAATCTGACTAAAAAAGACCCTGTTTGCCAGTTTTTAAGAAAACTGGATGGGAAGCCTATCCCCGACCCATTGAGGGCGTTTAAGCTGTTCTTGGACGTAAAACCAAGGGAAGATGTGAGCCACATTCACAACTGTGATTTGAATTTTTTTTTTGTTTGTAAAAACTTGCGTCTTTTGGTTTTATTATTGTGTTTTGTTATTTCTTATTTTTGTTTTAGTGTGTTTCAGGTTTTGTCAGTGTTCGTTATTTCAGGTGATATCTTCTATACTCTATCTTTCTACCTTAGAACATTGAGGACAATGTCTCGTTTTGGTTGGGGGGAGAGGGTAGTAGTTCATAAAAAAAAAATTGTTTTTCATTTCATAAAGCATGTGCATAATTGTTGTTATTAGGATGGCAGAGTAAAGGAGTTCTTTTGTTAAAGTGACTTTTGAGACGCATCTTAGTAACCATTCTTAACAAGGTCTATTATAATACTTCCTGAAATATTCTGGTTTACAAACTCTCGTGTTGTTACCATTTAATTCTGCTCATATACTTATTTAACATGTATTCTTGAACCTTAATTTACACACACACACTTTAACATATGATTGTGGGTTGCATATTGGATTATTACATTATTTATGTTCTTTTGTTAAAGGTTGTACTAAGGGAAAGGGATTGTATATAATTAAAAAACAAAAACAAGAAAAAAAAGAAAAAAAAAAGAAAAAAAAAAGAAAAAAAAATGATGATAATTAAAATGTAGATAAGTTTGGTTTCGTAGCCTCCCTAACCTAAGCAATTAAGCCCGAAGGGGTGTTTTAACACCTAATACCCTAAAGTCAACTGACTTGGGAGCTATTGGCCTAACGTTTGTTACATGGGTTGAGGAGAAAAGCTTAAGGGAATCAAACATTGCACTATCTACATATCAGTATCTGCGACTCGAGTTACTAAGCTCGTAGGGGTGTCTTAACACGTAATGCCCTAAGACCAACTAGTCTGGGAGTCATTAGCTAAAAGCTCGTTACATGGGTTAAAGATGCATGATGTTTTTAAATTATATGTATATTTTTTTTTAAAAAAAAAAGACAAAAATACTAATCCCAACCCAAGGAAGTTAACCTTAAACATTAGAACAAAAATTTTGTTTTCTTCCAAGAAAAGCCCCATAATTATATGTTGATATATTGAGCACAAAAGAAAGGTTTATTAATATCTTGTTAAGAGGTATTGAGCAGATATATAAATTCAATGAGAGTTTGTTTATCTGGATAGATTAATGGAAGTTAAATGATGAATACCTTGCTTTGTGAAATTTGCAAATTGTGTTAACGCTTTGATTACTAGGGACTAGTAATAAGCTGGTTGGGGGGTGTGATTAGTACTTAAAAGTGCATTTTTATCATGGTTTTATATCATCATTTTGCACTTGAAGTATCAATAACTCCTTAATTAAAATATGTTTTATAATAATGTATCTAATAATATAAGATACCTATAATTTGTGGTAAATGTCTATTTTTAATGCAGGCCTATCACATAAATGAAAGGATTGATTGATGACTTGAAGAACTTAAATTGCAAGGATAAAGAGATGGTCAAACTTAGAGAAGAGATGTCGGTGCAATCCAAACCGGAACACTGTTCGGTAATTGGGTCATATCTGAAGCTACAGATCTCAGATTTAGGTCCAATTTATATGGATGGAAAGGTAAGACATAGGCCTACAACGTTCATATGGAGCCCAAGATCTAAAAAGGCCATTATCAAGTCCACATTATAGCAACAACAAAGAAGCCCGAATCTGTCTTCCAGCCCGAGCACTGTTCGGTATTTTGGCCATATCTGGAGTTCTAGAAGTCCAAATGAGCTGAATTTTTTACACAAGAAAGCTGAGACAATTGCCTACAACTTTCATGTAATTGGCTCCAATTTTGACGTTATCAATGACATTTTGGGCAGACAAGAGAAGATAAGGATTGTCACCAAGTCAAAAGTTGGCCACCCACTTATCAATTAGTCATCAAATCAATAGTTCCCAATTTTGGCCTATAAAAAGAGGCATTTGCCATGCATTTAGGCATCTTGGTGTTCAGATCAAGATCATGCTCTTCCTTTCTCTCTTTGTATTTTTTGTAATGTTTATGCTTTGCTTTCATTAATATCAAGTTTATGCCTTTCATTTCCTTTCCTTTACTTAGTTAACTTTTATGTTCTTATTTTGTTTATCTATTTTGCTTTCTTTCATTATGTCTAGCTAAGTTAATTATGTCAAGGTGAAAAGGTTACACTAATGGTGTGAGAATAAGTATAATGTAAACTTAATATGGACTTTAATGTTTGGTACTAACATGTTTTATATTTGTTATCTTGTTTTAGTATTAGCATTAATTGAATAAGATGACTTATGTTACATTAGTCATCTTATTTGATTAATGCTAATATTTGTAAATCTCGTCAAGCATTCATGATTAAATCAAGCAATCTCTATACCAAAACTAAAGTTTGTGCATAAAAATTCAAGATTATAACATTACCTAAATGATTTCTAAATTTTTTTTGCAATAATAAAACATTCATGAAGAAAATGAAAAGATAAACATTAAGATTCATTTATATCCTAAAGAACTCAACTCAATCACCATCATCCTTAATTTGGATCCAAGAAAGAGATTAGCCAACCATGATTATATATAAGAACACTTCAATAAACATGAAATAACTTGAATCAAATTAAAATAATAAGTTTTACAAACTAAAAAACCGAAATCTATAAAGAAGAACACAGCACAATTTTAGAAAACAATTCAGACACAAATCTGACTATAACTTTGGACAGCAATTTGACCCTATTAGAAGCCTCCCCTCGAGATGTCTATTAGAGACATAATTAAATTCAAGTTCTATTACCTTTCCAGATAATTAAAGAACAGCTCATTTGGACACCTGAGTCAAACATTATGGGCAAAACACCAAAAAGTGTTCTAAAAATTCAAATCAGGACAGCTTTGCAACCACTTTGGTGCACGTTTTTCTTATTTTTAACCCAAAATAATATAAAAATATCTCCTCCAGCTTTCCATCCATGTGTTTGCCTTCTTGGATCAATAGATTACCCAAAATAAATCAATTGTTATTTGTTGTGTGGACATGTAAGATCATGGATTGTGTTTGTGTTGATTTGAAGGTTGATTTGGGGCTGAATTTCAGCATCAAATAAGTATACAAATGTACCTATTATTTGGGCTAAGATTGACATTGAAACCTTGAGTGTTTAATGGTTGAAGTTTGCACATAACATAAGGCAAGTTTGGGCTTGAAATAGATCATATAATATTCTTTTCTTGAATTGGAATATAATTGATTTTTAGGACAAATTTGGAGCACTTATTTGAACCAAGATTTGCTTCAATTTTCAACTAAATATCTTTTCAATTCTTTGTTCTGAATTTCGACGTTGAATTTTCTGAATTAATTCATTTAAACTCTAAAAACCTATCGAAACATTAAAACAAACTTCATTACTAAAAAGCACATCAATTATTATAAAAAAACAAATAAATAAATAAATACATATGTAAAATAAGAGACTTAATGACACTTTTCTTGATGATAAATGTTCATCTTAAATATAAGCCTATCATATAAATGAAAGGATTGATTGATGAATTGAAGTACTAAAATTGAAAGGACAAAGAGAGGGCCAAACTTAGAAAAGAGATGCTGGTTCAACCCAAACTAGAACAGTGTTCGATCATTGGGTCATATTTGGAGCTATAGATCTTGCATTTAGGTCTAGTCTATATGGATGAAAAGCTAAGACATATACCTAAAATATTCATGGGAAGGTAAGACTCAATTCTACTATTGGGAAGACTAAATCTTAGCGACAATGGAGAAGTCTAAATTTGTCTTGAAGCCTATACACTATTCAGTGTTCAGCCTATATCTCAAGTTCTAGAAGTCCAAATGACCTCAATGTTTTTTTGTTGGAAAGCTAAGACAATTTCCTAGAACTTTCATGTTTAACTTTATCCATATTCTAATGTTAATAATGACATTTTGTTCAAATTAGAAGATAAGGATTGTCACCAAATCAAAATGTGGCCACCCACTCAACAATTAGTCAACAAATCAATAGTTCTCAATTTTAGCCTATAAAAGGAGACATTTACCATGTATTTAGGCATCTTGATTTTTAGATCAAGATCATGTTCTTGCTCTCTTTTTACTGTGATGCTTAAGTTTTGCTTATATTAATATCTTGTTTATGCATCTCATTTCTTTTCCTTTACTTAGTTAACTTTTATCTTATTTATATTCTTATCTTGTTTATTTATGTTTCACACTTTTATTATGTTCAATTAAGTTTATTATGTCAAGGTGAAAAGGTCACGTACATTAAGCAGTAGACTTTATAGGGTATCCTCATCATTTTCAGAAAATATGGCAGAAGAAGATAACCAGTCACTTCATAATGAGAATAACCATGTCAGAACATTTAGATGCCACATGAATCCGACATGAACAAGAGCACAATCATGCATAGTTTCCCCCCTAATGCATTGATTAGTACTTAAAAGTATATTTTTATCAAGGTTTTATATCACCATTTTGCACTTGAACTATCATTAACTCCTTAACTAAAGTATATTTTATAATAACATATCTAATATTATAAGATACCTTTAATTTGTGGTAAATCTTCATCTTAAATGGGCCTATCACATAAATAAAGGGATTGATTAATGAGTTTAAGAACTAAAATTGAGAGCACAAAGAGATGGCCAAACTTAGGAAAGAGATGTTGGTGCAGTTCAAACTAGAATAATATTCGGTAATTGGACCATATTTGGAGCCATAGATCTTGAATTGAGGTCTATCTTATATGGATGGAAAGGTAAGATATAGGCCTACAACTTTCATGAGAGCCAAAGATTTAAAAAGGCCATTTTTATCTTTAAATTATAGCAACAATAAAGAAGTCTAAATTTGTTCTACAGCCCGAACATTGTTAAGCGTTTGGCCCATATTTGGAGCTCTAGAATCCAAATGACCTCCATTTCTTTTTTCTAGAAAATGGAGACAATTTCCTATAACTTCCATATTTTTATGTGGTTCCAATTCTAACGTTATCAATGATGTTTTTGGTAGACAAGAGAAGATAAGGATTGTCACCAAGTCAAGAGTTGGCCACCCAATCATTAATTAGTTATCAAATCAATAGTTCAATTTTGGCTTATAAAAGGAGGCATTTCCCATGCATTTAAGTATCTTGGTTTCCAGATCAAGATCATGTTCTTGTTTTTTCTCTGTGTATTGCTTAAGTTTTGCTTTCATTAATATCAAGTTTATATCTTTCATTTCCTATCCTTTACTTAGTTAACTTTTATCTTATTTATATTCTTATTTTATTTATTTACATTTCTTTCTTTCATTATGTTTAGCTAAGTTTATTATGTCAAGGTGAAAAGGTTACACTAATAGTGCAAGAATAAGTATAGTGTAAACTTAACATGGATTTGAATGTTTGATACTAACATGTTTTGTATTTGTTATTTTGTTTACTCTTTAATACTTTGCTTGTTAAATGACTACTCTACATTTATGTTGTATAACTGACACAACCAAAAGATTGATGTCTTCTCCCAAGTGGAGGAGTGTCGAAGTAATAAATAACCCGGCAAGACTGGGATCGAACAATAGGGATGTTAATTGTATAAATTATAAACAACAATAATAATACAACAACAATAATAATAGTAATACTACTACTACTACTACTACTACTACTACTACTACTACTACTAATAATAATAATAATAATAATAATAATAATAATAATAGTGGTGGTAGTAGTAGTAGTAGTAGTAATAATAATAATAATAAAGAAAAAGATGAGGGCAAGTATTAAGCAAGTCTCGACACCTATCCCAACATTGGTAAAATGTTTCTCCTGGTTTTTGACTAAAAGTAGTGATTTGTATTTTGAAAGAGTTTGTTTTGTGTGATGGGAAAAAATTCTTCAAAAACTGTTGTTGTATTTCATCCCAAGCACGAATGGATCCTGGTCTTACATTTTGTAGCCATGTTTTACCTTTATCCTTTAATGCAAAAGGAAAAAGTTTTAATCTGATGGTGTTCATGCTATAATTTAAATTATTATATGTGTTGCAGACCTCCACAAAGTCCCTTAAATGCAAGTATGGATTTTCCAATTCTAAGCCATAAACAGAAGGTAAAAGTTGAATAATGCCTCACTTAAAATTAAAATGAGATGCATTGGGAGGAAAAACTATGCATGATGGTGCACTTGTTCCTGTGGGAGTCATGTGGTCTCTAAGTGTTCTAGCATGATTATTCTCATTATGAAGTGATTGATTATCTTTTTCGACCATATTTTCTGAAAATGATGAGGATACCCTACAAAGTCTACCACTTGATGTACGTGACCACACTCTCATACACGTGTAGGAATAGAATAAAAAGAAAAAGAAAACAAAAGAAGAAGAAACAAAGTTATATACAAGAAAAGTGAAAAAAGAAAATAAAATAAATATTATAATTTATACAAAACTTACCTCTCCGGCAACGGCGCCAAAAACTTGACACGACTAAAACATTGATGTCTTCTCCCAAGTGCAGGAGTGTCGAAGTAATAAATAACTTGGCAAGACCGGGGTCGAACTATAGGGAGGTTAATTGTTCAAATTATAAACAACAATTATAAACAACAACAATAGTAACAATAACAACAACAATAATAATATTAATACTACTACTACTAGTAGTAGTAGTAGTAATAGTAGTAGTAGTAATAATAATAATAACAATAATAAAGAAAAAGAAGAAGAAGAAGAAGAAAGTTGATGAGAACTTTGAGATGAAAAATTAATGTAAAGATTAAATAATGATAACAAACAATGTCAAGGTTAGAGAATCTACTAATGGTATGTCAAACAAGTATAGTATAAACTCTTGTTATTCAATTAGAAACCACACACAAAGGAGGTTCCAATCAGATTATAGATTGTTAACATGATTATATTAGTCATCTGATTCGATTAATACTAATACTTGTAAATCTCGTCAAGCATTCATGATTATAACTTATGTTAACAACAAATCAAGTTCCTTTCATAGCTCAAGTGTCGATTATACAATATAGGCTATGAAAGTGTCAAGCATTTGTTGTACCAGTTGTTATACAACATAAATCAAGATTATTCATTTAAGAAGCAAAGTATTAAAGAGTGAACAAGATAACAAATAGAAAACATGTTAGTATCAAACATTAAAATCCATATTAAATTTACACTATATTTATTCTTACACTATTAGTGTAACCTTTTCACCTTGACATAATAAACTTAGCTAGACATAATGAAAGAAAGAAAAATAGATAAACAAAATAAGAATATAAATAAGATAAAAGTTAACTAAGTAAAGGAAAGGAAATGACAGGCATAAACTTGATATTAATGAAAACAAAGTATAAACATTACAAAAAATACAAATAGAGAAAGCAAGAGCATGATCTTGATCTAGAAACCAAGATGCCTAAATGCATGGAAAATGCCTTCTTTTATAGGCCAAAATTGGGAACTATTGATTTGATGACTAATTAATAAGTGGGTGACTAACTCTTGACATGGTGACAATCCTTGTCTTCTCTTGTGTGCCCAAAATGTCATTGATAACGTCAAAATTGGAGCCACTTAAACACATGAAAGTTGTAGGAAATTGTCTCCTCTTTCTTGTGTAACAAATTCAGCTCATTTGGACTTCTAGAACTCCAGATATGGCCAAAATACCGAACAGTGCTCGGGCTGGAAGACAGATTCGGGCTTCTTTGTTGTTGCTACAATTTGGACTTGATAATGGCCTTTTTAGATCTTGGGCTCCATATTAAAGTTGTAGGCCTATGTCTTGCCTTTCTATCCATATAAAGCAGAGCTAACTCTATGATCTACAACTCCAGATATGAACCAATTACCAAATATTGTTCCGGTTTGGATTGCACCCATGACTAGATCCACCGAAAAGACAAATATTTCTTATATGATGACCTGAGGAACTTGCCATTTCTATACACTTCTGTATTTGTTGAATGTATGGGTTGAGTAGAAATGAAAGGAAGGAAAAGAGGATTTTATAGATGAGAAATTAGAAAGGCAATCATACCACCTATATGTAGGCTAGTTAGAGTCTCACTCTCTCTCTCTCTCTTTCTCTCTCTCTATTTATTTATTTGTTTACTTTTGAGAAAGTATGTGTATGTACAGGTAGTTGCGATTGTGGCTCATATCTTCCCTTGGTTTTAGGTCCAAGAATGGCTTAAACACCCTCTATGGGTCAAGGATAGGCTTCCCATCCAGGTTTCTTAAAAACTAGCAAACAGGGTCTGGTTTAGTCAGATTCCCAAAACTAAGTTGATCATGTTCTTTATGAAATAGTGGTTATAAATCATAAATTACATGATGCACATCTCCACTAGGATGTGTCTCAAGAGTCAATTGAAGATTATCTAAAGACTCCTTACTCAGGCCATCCTTAATGAATTGTATTTTATCTTCACGGTTTATAGATATCATTTTTAAAGAACGACATTATGTATTACAAGTCCATCTAGCACATCGATGACAAACTTTTAGTCATTTTGCACGACGTTTCTTTGCAAAAGTGCTTTTACCTGTTCGAGGCATGTGTGAAATGAAGGAGTTAGAGGACTCACTTGATAATCAGACCTTTGCTTCAATCAACCAACAAATATCTTCAGGAATTCCATGATTCATTAACAATCTCAATCTTGCACATCTAGCATGATAAATTTTTGTAATCGCATTCTGAGGCAGAGCGGGAAAATACTTTTTCAATTTTTCAAGATTAGTGTCCATTTTCAAATGAGAATTGAAAGAGAGATTCAAAGAAATGTACAAATATATACCCAGATATCAGTTATTGTGGGAAATTGAGAGGACCGACTTAATTCACGGAGTACAGTTATCCGTCATTTGACTAGGGTGAAAGAAACTAGCAAAAATCACTCAAAAAGAAACACAAAAATAATGTGAGAAAAACAAAATAATCAACCTTTATATACAAGATCATTCAAACCAATTGATTCCTTTTCCCTAGAAAAATTACCAAAGTAAGCTTTCAAATGATGTCCGTTTTTCTTAAAAATATTGTCATTAATTGAATTCTCAATATCAAAGGCCACATAAGGATTGCTCTATCTTGATCTTAGCTCTCTAGTGAATGCATAGAGTTGAGAATTATAAAACAAAACTTTTTTATCATTATTAACTTTTTGACAATTTTCACAAGTTTTGCAGAATGCATGCGTGTCCTTGAATATGGTGGGCCAATAAAATCAATTTTTAAAGATTTTTGTAGCTATCTTTTTTTACGAGAAATAACTTCCACATGCTTTAGAATGACAAAGTTTAATGACACTACTTACCTCATTGTCGGGAATGAATCTTTGAAATATTTGATAAGGATAATATTTGAATAAGTTAGGGTCATCACAATAAAAATTCTTCATGTCGTTCAAAAAATTTTCTGTCTTGGTGACACAACTAAAAGATAAGTGCAGGAGTGTCAAAGTAATAAATAACTCGGCCAGACTGGGGTCGAACCACAAGGAGGTTAATTGTACAAATTATAAATAGAAACAATAATAATAACAACAACAACAACAACAACAACAACAACAACAACAACAACAACGATGACAACAACAATAACAACAATAGTAGTAGTAGTAGTAATAGTAATAATAAAGAAAGAGAAGCAGAAGAAGAAGATGAGAACTTGGAAATAGAATATTAGTGTAAAGATTAAACAATGATAATAATAAATGTCAAGGTTACATGTATTAAAGAGTGAACAAGATAAATCAAGATTAGTCATTAAGAAGCAAAGTATTAAAGAGTGAACAAGATAACAAATATAAAACATGTTAGTATCAAACATTAAAGTCCATATTAAGTTTACATTATACTTATTCTTACACCATTAGTGTAACCTTTTCACCTTGACATAAGTAACTTAGCTAGATATAATGAAAGAAAGAAAAATAGATACACAAAATAAGAACATAAAAGGTAACTAAGTAAAGGAAAGGAAATGAAAGGCATGAACTTAATATTAATGAAAGCAAACCATAAACATTACAAAAAATACAAAGAGAGAAAGGAAGAGCATGATCTTGATCTGAACACCAAGATGCCTAAATGCATGGCAAATGCCTCATTTTATAGGCCAAAATTGGAAACTATTGATTTGATGACTAATTGATAAGTGGGTGGCCAACTCTTGACTTGGTGACAATCCTTATCTTCTCTTGTCTGCCCAAAATGTCATTGATACGTCAAAATTGGAGCCATTTAAAAACATGAAAGTTGTAAGAAATTGTCTCGACTATCTTGTGGAAAACATTCAGCTCATTTCAACTTCTAGAACTCCAGATATGGCCAAAATACTAAACAGTGCTCGGGCTAGAAGACAGATTCGGGCTTCTTTGTTGTTGCAACAATTTGGACTTGAAAATGACCTTTTTAGATCTTGGGCTCCATATGAAAGTTGTAGGCCTATGTCTTACCTTTCAATCTATATAACATAGACCTAAATATGATATCTATAGCTCCAGATATGACCCAATTATAGAACAGTGTTTCAGTTTGGATTGCACCGACATCTCTTTTCTAAGTTTAGCCATCTCTTTATCCTTTCAATTTCAGTTATTAAATTCATCAATCAATCCTTTCATTTATGTGATAGGCCTGCATTTAAAATGAACATTTACCACAAATTAAAGGTATCTTATAGTATTAGATATATTATTATAAAACATGCTTTAGTTAAGGAGTTATTCATACTTTAAGTTCAAAATGATGATATGAAACCTTGATAAAAATGTCCTTTTAAGTACTAATTCGTCAATATGAACTACTTCTTGTAAATCATTATCATCTCCACGTTGCTTGTAAATGTTGAAAATATTCATCTCCAATGTCATGTTTCCAAATGATAGCTTCATCAGTCCATTCCTACAATTAATCAATGCGTTAGAAGTTGCAAGAAACGGACGTCCTAAAATAATAGGAAATGAATTACATACTTCAATAGGTTGTGTGTCCAAGACAGTAAAATCCACAGGATAAATGAATTTATCGACATGTACTAACACATCTTTAATTATTCCTCTAGGCACTTTTATAGATCTATCGGCAAGTAAAAGAGTTATAGAAGTTGGTTTTAACTCACCTAGATTGATACTCTGAAAAATTGAATAAGTAAATTCACACTAGCTTTAAGATCAAGGCTCTTTCAATTTTATGTTCTTTAATAAAGCAAGAAATTGTAGGACAACCAGGGTCTTTATATTTCAAAGCATTATTGTTCTGAAGAATAGCACTTACTTCTTCAACTAAAAAGGTTTTCTTTTTCACATTCAGTTTCCTCTTCACCGTGCATAGATCTTTCAAAAATTTAGCATATGAAGGAACCTATTTAATAGCATCCGACAAAGGTATATTGATGCTTACTTGTTTGAAAGTTTCAAAAATTTTAGAGTTGTGATTGACTTTTCTTTTTTTGGTCATGGCTTGAGGAAATGCAAGTGTTGGTGGGGAATCAGTCTTTTCTTTGCAATTTTCAGATTCAACCCCTTCCTTACTGATGCGAACCTCGTGATCACATGGTCACGCAACCCACACGCAAAGATGCTAATTCCCGGAAAGCCAAGTAAATCAGGTTTGATAGAAGTGTGACACAAAGATAACTTGTACCTAGGCACCAGCACTATTGGAAACGGAAACCCCCACCCAACGAATATTGATTCGCGAACGAGAAGTATAAGGATGACGCCACGAAGACAGTTGTTCTTCGATAAGTCATTTTTTAGTTCATTTAGAGAACCATGGAAGGGAGATTATCTCACCAACACACATACACACAAAGTGCGGCAAACAAGAAGTTTTATTTATCTGAATAGTCTTCCCCTACATGTTTGGTTATGCCTCTATTTATAGTGATTCTAGACTTAAAAGAAACCCTAATGAACCCCCCTTAGGTGGACTTATATGTAGCCCACTTACAATTGACCCAAATAAGTAATAATAACCCAAAGACTATGAAGAAAATAAATAAAATATAAAAATCCGAAAATTACTATCCTAAATATGCTAGAATCAGATTTGTCACCATTAAGAAGTCCCAAATAGACTAGGAAATCTGATCTGAAGGTAGAATGTATTCTAAAGTCTTCTTTCCTTTTGTAGCTCGGATGAATAAGGAATCCTTGTAAGAAAAGGATTCTGAAATAATTATGAATCCTTGCCACTTGAAAACTATGTTGCAGCCCATTAAACATCCTTGTAGAAGTAGTATATTTCCAAAATAAGCTGCCACATCCCTTTAGGAAAAGAATCCTAGCCAAATAGGAAGTCCACAAGTCAAAAGGAAGTAAATAACAAAATCCGTACAGCCTCTGGTGACCCGTATTGAGATACCTTCCCGAACTCTGATTGACCTGAAATTTTAACCCAAGGTAATACAATATGTCAGGAGACTCCACGTAAACTTTCAGCTCGATCCAACGGTCGGATTGAGAATTATGACTATTGCCGTAAAATTGGCTAGTTGCACATTTTACATCAAAATTCAAATTTGACCTTGCTTGGATCGTATCACTTACCCTCAGAGATTGACTCATCATCTTTCTCATAAGGTTCAGGAGTGGGTTTTTCAATAACCTTACCACTACGAAGAGTAGTGACTGATTTGACTTGATTAATGTGTTGGCTTCTAGAACTACTTGTATTTGCATTGTATTGCCCCTTGTGATTTTATTATGGTTGAGATGGAAACTTACCTTTCTCTTGGGAATTGAGAGCAGATGTTAATTTTGCAAGAGTATCTTTAAAATTTATCATGGTCTGAGCAAGATGAGTATTGATTGTCTCTTACTTTTCAATGAATGCATGCAATATTTCCTCAAGATTTTTTCTAGGAGGTGGAGCATAAGTAGGTGCATGTCTATAAGAATTTTGAAAATTTTGGTGTGCTTGAAACGGTGGTTGTGAAGTTTGTGTATTGTTGTTCTCACTTTTTCAAGTAAAATTTAGGTGATTTCTCCAACCAGGGTTGTATGTTGGTAAGTATGGGTTGTGGTTGGCCCTTTGGAAACTAATTAAAGCGTGGGCTTGTTCATGGAGATATTCCTTAAAATAAGGCAAGATTGGACAATCGTTGGTTGAGTGTTCATTTGTTTCACAGATTTGACACCCAATGCTTTCAACAGAGTTTAATTGACCACTCTTTTTCAATTCTAGTGCCTCGACTTTTCTAGCTATAGATGAAAACTTGGCTTGAAAGTCATGATCTTCCCTAAGGTTGTACATACCTCCACTAGATGTGTGAGGATGAGTTTTACTCGGTGCCTCATAAGTACGGGTGTCCCAATTTTGAGCATTTTCAACTAACAAGTCTTGGTACTTCATTGCTTCATTAGGGTCTTTATCTTTAAAAGTTTCATTGCACATCAATTCAACCATTTGCTTATCTCTAGGTGTTAACCCTTCATAGAAATGTGAAACCAATATCCATGTTTCAAAACCATGATGAGGGCAAGTTCTAAGCAAGTCTCGATACCTATCCCAACATTGGTAAAATGTTTCTCCTGGTTTTTGAGTGAAAGTAATGATTTGTCTTTTGAAAGAGTTTGTTCTGTGTGAATAGATCCTAGTCTTACATCCCAAAAACTATTGTTGCATTTTGCATTTCATCCCAAGCACGAATGGATCCTGGTCTTACATTTGTAGCCATGTTTTAGCTTTATCTTTTAATGAAAAAAGAAAAAGCTTTAATCTAATGGTGTTCATGCTACAATTTAAATTATTATATGTGTTATAGACCTCCTCAAATTACTTTAAATGCAAGTATGGATTTTCCAATTCTAAGCCATGAAAAGAAGGTAAAACTTGAATAATGTCTGGCTTAAAATTAAAATGAGATGCATTGGGAGGAAAAACTATGCATGATGGTGCACTTGTTCTTATGGGATTCATGTGATCTCTAAGTGTTCTAGCATGGTTATTCTTATTATTTTCAGTATGAAGTGATTGATTATCTTCTTCGACCATATTTTCTAAAAATGATGTGGATACCCTACAAAGTCTACCACTTGATGTACGTGACCACACTCTCATGCACATGTAGGAATAGAATAAAAGGATGGAAAGGTAAGACATAGGCCTACAACTTTCATATGGAGCCGAAGATCTAAAAAGGCCACTTTCAAGTCTAAATTGTTGCAACAAAAAAGAAGCCTGAATCTGTCCTCCAGTCCGAGCACTATTCAGTATTGGGCCTATATCTAGAGTTCTATAAGTTCCAATGACCTGAATTTTATGCACAAGAAAGCTGAGACAATTTCCTACAACTTTCATGTTTTGGAGTGGCTCCAATTTTGATGTTATCAATGACGTTTTAGGAAGACAAGAGAAGATAAGGATTGTCACCAAGTCAAGAGTTGGTCACCTAATCATCAATTAGTCATTAAATCAATACTTCCCAATTTTGGCCTATAAAAGGAGGCATTTGTCATGCGTTTAGGCATCTTGGTTTCCAAATCAAGATCATGCTCTTGCTTTCTCTTTTTGTATTTTTTGTATTGCTTATGCTTTGCTTTCATTAATATCAAGTTTATGCATTTCATTTCCTTTCCTTTACTTAGTTAACTCTTATCTTATTTATGATCTTATTTTGTTTCTTTATTTTTGTTTATTTTATTATGTTTAGCTAAGTTTATTATGTCAAGGTGAAAAGGTTACACCAATGGTGTGTAAGAATATGTATAATGTAAACTTAATATGGACTTTAATGTTTGATACTAACATGTTTTCTATTTGTTATCTTGTTCACTCTTTAATACTTTGTCTGTTAAATGCCTAATCTTGATTTATGTTGTATAACACTTGGTATAACAAATGCTAAGCACTTTCATAGCCTATACTATATGATATAACCGACACCTAGGGTATGAAAGGAACTTGATTTGTTGTTAACATAAGCTATAATCATGAATGCTTGATGAGATTTACAAGTATTAGCATTAATCAAATAAGATGACTAATGTAATCATGTTAACAATTTGTAATCTGATTGCAACCTCCTTTATGTGTGGTTTCCAATTAAATAATAAGAGTTTATACTATACTTGTTTGACATACCATTAGTGGAACCTCTAACCTTATCATTTGTTATTATCATTATTTAATCCTTACGTTAATATTCCATCTCAAAGTTCTCATCATCTTCTTCTTCTTCTCCTTCTTTTTCTTTATTATTATTATTATTATTATTATTATTGATATTACTACTACTACTACTACTACTAGAATTATTATTGCTATTATTATTATTGTTGTTATTGTTGTTATTGTTTATAATTTGTATAATTAACCTCCATATGGTTTGACCCTAGTCTTGCTGGGTTATTTATTACTTCGACACTCCTGCATTTGGGAGAAGATATCAATCTTTTAGTTGTGTCATCCACCTCTTATAAGAAATCTTAAGGTTATATTACATACATTTATTGAAAAGTAAGAGACAATCAATACTCAACTTGCTCAAAACATGATAAATTTTAAAGATACTTGACACGACGAAAAGATTGATGTCTTCTCCCAAGTGCAGGAGTGTCGAAGTAATAAATAACCCGGCAAGACCGGGGTCGAACCACAGAGAGGTTAATTGTACAAATTATAAATAACAATAATACAACAGCAATAACAATAACAATAATAATAATAATAATAATAATAATAATAATAATAATAATAATAATAATAAAGAAAGAGAAGAAGAAGAAGATGATGATGATGAGAACTTAGAGATGAAATATTAATGTAAGGATTAAACAATAATAATAACAAATCTCAAGGTTAGAGGTTCCACTAATGGTATATCAAACAAGTTTAGTATAAACTCTTATTATTGAATTGGAAACCACACATAAAGGAGGTTCCATCAGATTATATATTGTTAACATGATTACATTAGTCATCTTATTCAATTAATGCTAATACTTGTAAATCTCGTCAAGCATTCATGATTATAACTTATGTTAACAACAAATCAAGTTCTTTTCATAGCTCAGGTGTCGGTTATACCATACATTATGGGCTATGAAAGTGCCAAGCATTTGTTGTACCAAGTGTTATACAACATAAATCAAGATTAGTCATTTAACAAGCAAAGTATTAAAGAGTGAACAAGATAACAAATATAAAACATGTTAGTATCAAACATTAAAGTCCATATTAAGTTTACATTATACTTATTCTTACAACATTAGTATAACCTTTTCACCTTGACATAATTAACTTAGCTAGACATAATGAAAGAAAGGAAAATAAATAAACAAAATAAGAACATAAAAGTTAACTAAGTAAAGGAAAGGAAATGAAAGGCATAAACTTAATATTAATAAAAGCAAAGCATAAACATTACAAAAAATACAAAGAGAGAAAGGAAGAGCATGATCTTGATCTGGAAACCAAGATGCCTAAATACATGGCAAATGCCTCCTTTTATAGGCCAAAATTGGGAACTATTGATTTGATGACTAATTGATAAGTGGGTGGCCAACTTTTGACTTGGTGACAATCCTTATCTTCTCTTGTCTACCCAAAACGTCATTGATAACGTCAAAAGTGGAGCTAGTTGTAAACATGAAAGTTGTAGGCAATTGTCTCAGCTTTCTTGTGTAAAAAATTCAGCTCATTTGGACTTCTAGAACTCCAGATATGGCCAAAATACCGAACAGTGCTCGGGCTGGAAGACAGATTCGGGCTTCTTTGTTGTTGCTATAATTTGGACTTGATAATGGCCTTTTTAGATCTTGGGCTCCATATGAAAGTTGTAGGCCTATGTCTTACCTTTCCATCCATATAAATTGGACCTAAATCTGAGATCTGTAGCTCCAGATATGACCCAATTACCGAACAGTGTTCCGGTTTGGATTGCACCGACATCTCTTCTCTAAGTTTGACCATCTCTTTATCCTTGCAATTTAAGTTCTTTAAGTCATCAATCAATCCTTTCATTTATGTGATAGGCCTGCATTAAAAATAGATATTTACCATAAATTATAGGTATCTTATATTATTAAATACATTATTATAAAACATATTTTAGTTAAGGAATTATTGATACTTCAAGTGCAAAATGATGATATAAAACCATGATAAAAATGCACTTTTAAGTACTAATCAATACTCTTGCAAAATTGACATTTACTCTCAATTTCCAAGAGAAAGGTAAGTTTCCATCTTAACCACAACAAAATTCTAAGGTGTAATACAATGCAAAATACAAGTAGTTCCAAAAGCCAACGTATGGATCAAGTCAAATCAGTCATCACTCTTCACAGTGGTAAGGTTATTGAAAAACTCACTCTTAAACCTTGTGAGAAAGATTATGAGTCAATCTCTAAGGGTAAGGAAATGATTGAATTTGAATATTGCAAAAAAAAGACTGATTCCCACCAGTACTTTTATTTTCTTATACCATGACCAAATAAAAAAAAGTTAATCATGATTGTGAAATCTTTGAAACTTTCAAATAGGAAGAAATCAAGCATGAAAAAGGCATTGGAAATGTTGTCATGGATCATTTTTCAAAATTAGCAATAGATTCAACATCCGACATCACACCAATTGATGATTACTTTCTTGTTGAATCTTTGCTTTATATTAGTTCAATGCCTTGGTTTGCTAAAAATATCAATTTTCTTACTTCAGGATTTTTGCCAACTCATTCGGACAACCAAGACAAAAGAAAGTTTTTAAGCGACATGCAAAATTTTTATTAGAATGACCCTTACTTATTCAAATATTGTCCTGATCAAATATTTTAAAGTTGCATTCCTGAAAATGAGGTAAGTAGTGTCATTAAATTTTGTCACTCTAAGGCATGTGGGAGTCATTTCTTATCAAAGAAAACAATTGTAAAATCTTACAAAGTGTATTTTATTGGCCCACCATGTTCAAGGATTCACATGCATTCTACAAAACCTGTGAAAATTATCAAAAGGTGGGATTTATTTCAAAACACATAGAGTTTTTAGATAATATTCTATTGACTCTTAAGCCTCATCATAGTGGAGATAAACATCATGCAATTCATGACTTATGAACCCATTTGCATAAAAAAACATGCTTGGTATAGTTTTGGGAATTTAACTAAAAAAGACTCTGTTTACTAGTTTTTAAGAAAATTAGATGAGAAGCCTATCTCTGACCCATAGAAGGTATTTAAACCGTTCTTAGATGTAAAACCAAGGGAAGATGTGAGCATAATTACAACTATCTATACATACACATGCTTTTTCAAAAATAAATAAATAAAGAGAGAGAGTGTGTGTGAGACTACAACTAGCCTATATATAGGTGGTATGATTGCTTTTTTTAATTTTTCATCCTTTCCTTCAATTCTACTCAAACTATACATTCAACAAATATAAAAGTGTATAGAAATGGCAAGTTCCTCAGGTCATCACATAAGAAATGTTTGTGTTTTTGGTAGATCTAGTCTTGGGAAAGAAAATTAGTTTTTAGAATCAACAAATCATCTTGATCAGGTTCTACCTGAGAGAAATATTGATTTAGTGTATGGGGGAGACAGTTTTGGGTTAATGGGAGGTGTGTCAATAAGTGCATTTTTAGGAGGTAGTCAAGTTTTGGAGGTCATCCCGAAAGCTTTAGCATAAGGGAACATCATTGGAAAAACAATTGGAGAGGAACTATAGGTCTCTACAATGTCTGCTCAAATTAATGCAATGTTTAACCATGTTGATGTTGCCTTACCAGGTGGTCTGGGCACATTGGAAGAGATCTTTCACATCTCCTCTTGGGCCCAACTGCACATTCACCATAAACCCATAGGTTTGTTAAATGTTAATGGTTATTATAATAAGTTGTTATCATTTCTTGATCATGCTATGGAACAGGAATTTCTAACATCTTTGGCACCACAAATCATAATCTCTGCTGTTGTTGTTGATCAATTGATTGACCAACTGCAATCTTTCATTCTTGTAATTGATCCCTCTATGAGTTGTATAAATTGGTCACTAAGAAAAGCTGTAAAAAGCCTAAATTGGATTTAAGCCTTCATTTATGAATCTTTGTGTCTTTTGGTTTTATTATTGTGTTCTGTTGTTTTTTATATTTATTTAAATATGTTTTAGGTTTGTTAGTGTTCGTTATTTCAGGTCATGTGTTCTATACTCTATCTTTCTATATTAGGACATTAAGGACAATGTCTCGTTTTAGTTAGAGGAAGAGGGTAGTAGTTGAAAAAAAACTATGTTTTCTATTTCATAAATAATTTGCAAAATTGTTGTTACTAACATGGCAGGGTAAGAAGGAATTTTATTGACTCTTGAGACATATCTTGATAAATATTTTTCAATAGTTATTTGCAATATTCATAAGAAGGTTTATCATAATACTTCTTGAAATATTCAGGTTTACAAACTCTCGCATTTTTATTACTTAATTCTACTCATATACTTATTTATCATGTATTCTTAAACCTTAATTTTCACACACACTTCAACATATGATTGCTGGTTGCATATTGGATTATTATAGTATTTATGTTCTTTTGTTAAAGGTAACATTTAAAGGAAAGGGATAATATATAATTTGAAAAAGAAAACAAAAAAAAAGGAAAGAAAATGATGATAATGAAAATGTAAATAGGTTTGGTTTCGTAGCCTCCCTAACCTAAGTAATTAAGCCTGAAGGGGTGTCTTAACACCTAATACCCTAATGTTAATTAACTTGGGTTGGCCTAATGCTTGTTACATAGGTTGAGGAAAAAAGCTTAAGGGAATCATACATTGCATTATCTATGTATCAGTATCTATAACCCGAGTTACTAAGCTCATAGGGGTGTCTCAACACCTAATGCTCTAGAACCAACTAGTCTGGGAGTTATTAGCTAAAAGTTCGTCATATAAGTTAAAAGATACAATGTATTTTAAGATATATATATCAAGTTTGCAAAAACCTTGACTGAAATGATAATTACACTTATTATCATAAAAGGATGGCTATGCTAAATAATAATTGTTATCACATGAATGGATCAATTAAGGGCAATTTGTAACAATTATTGATAATAGATGATTTGATAAGCTCCTTCAGATAAGTGAGAAAAATATAGTGTTCTTTCTCCATCAAAATCAAAAAGAGTGGGCAATGGTGCAAGAATACCATAAATTGAGGGGTATGTTACGATGTCATAGTCACACAAATTACTCTAGTTTAAATAAATAAGATAGTATAGAGTAAGAAAGGTGTTGATCCCAAGAGTAAGGTTTAATTAGGTTTAGTCGATCCTATAGGGGGGTTGAAGTTATCTCGGCTATGCTATGGAAACAAAATGAAACAATTAAGATAACTTCAAGAAATCCAAAATTTATCAAGAGAACAAACCTTGGTCTCAAGTAGATATCCACCCATGAAAATTAGAACTGATCATTGAAATGAAACGTTAATTTATATTATGAATATTTATATTTTCTTAGAATTAGTTAGTTAATTGATCCATAGTGCAACTAACCCTAACCATTAGACAACCACAATGTTTGCACTAGTAATTTAATTCAATGGTAGCTTTAAGAATTATATAACATAATTGTCTATGGTTTATGTTTGATTTAATCAAATTTTTTCCCTAAGATTAATAACATAGATCCACCATAATTATTAAACTTAGTTGTTTTATAAGTTTATATATCACAACTCCAGTTTTGATAGCAAACTTAGTAATAGATTAATTAAAATAATAATTTAGAGTTCACTCTAGCAATCAAATTAAACAATCATATAAAATAAAAATAGAAAAACCAATATACTCATACTCATCATATAAATAGAAAACAAAAGGAAAAATAGATATCACAATTCTTAAAATCCAAAGGCTTTTGTGTCCTTGCAACCAAGAAAAAGAATTTAGCTTTGCATATCTATTAAGAAACTAATCAAGAGAAAAGATGAATACATGATTTAGAGTATAGGATGAAAGAGTGGAGTTTTTTTCTTCTTTTCTAGCTGCCCTTCTCTTCCTTTTTTTTTTTTTAATTTGATAGCAAACCCTAATCCCTACTTCCCTAAAAATATAGTCATTTTCTAAGTAGACAATTTATATTTAGGTAATGCAATAACTATTTTTCTAAAAAAAATAGTCTTGCATAAAATCTTAAAGCTTTGACTTTAAACTTAGAGGAGTAAAATTGCCCAAATAGAGACTTGAATGTTCGTTTGGATACTTAGGAAGTAAATTGGACTTTTTTTTCACAAAACCTATTTGCTGACAAAAATTTTAAACCATCTCAGAAAAACTCATATCTCCATCATGTGAGCTCTTTTTCTACTACAATTTTATAAGCTGATAGGTCTTCTAGTCAGGAATCTAAAAAAATTAAATTTGCATCAAATAAATGTTTCTAACTTAAGATATTCAAATTGGAATAACCAAAGGTCAACATTAGCAGAATACAATATTTGTCTTTAAAGGTGGTGATTTCCATGTTTTTTTTCTTTTTATTTTTCTTACCATATATATTGATGTTAGCTTTCTAATGCCACTAGAATCACTTTATTTTGACATCTAGACCTCAAACTCTACACAAAACATCAATTGGAGGTCAAATATGCTTTTAAAACATGAAATAAAGAATATCAAGATATTATATATATAAAATATATCCAAAATACTAAATAAATACAGGTAAAACTATTGAATAATATGATCGCATTAGGGTATTGTTCAATCAGGAGGGAACTTCATGGCTAAGAAAGTTTGTCACTACTTCAAAGAATGGTTAACTAAGCAAAACATTAAGGAACTTAAGAAAGATGTGAAGGTAAAAATAATACACTTAAAGAAAATGGAGCTTAAGTGCAAATAAAAAAAATTATAGAGCGTAATTCTCACCAAAGATTTTGCAGTAACTTTAAGGAAAGAAAATAGGGAATTTTTTTATTTATTTTTACAAATCAAGAGAGAAACACCAAAATTTCAAGAACCCATCCAAGATTAAGGGTTTGTAGATGGAATAAAATACTTATGGAACAGGGATTAATAAGAAAATTTAGCAAAAAGAGAAGAAGGAGGGTTGACTATTATCAGAAAAGAAATAAGGGATTTGAAAATCTTCAACTTGTTGAAAATCAAAACCTTAATTCGTATCTAGTAAGGTGTTCTGAATATGATGTTATAATTCATTTCAATTTTGATAATGAATTGATTGGGGAAAATAGTATTTGTTAAAATTAAGTTAATTCGTGTGTGGTGATTAGTATTTGAAAGTCATTTTTATCATGGTTTTATATCATCATTTTGCACTTGAAGTATCAATAACTCATTAACTAAAGCATGTTTTATAATAACATATCTAATAATATAAGATACCTTTAATTTATGGTAAATGTTAATTTTAAATTCAAGCTTATCACATAAATAAAAAGATTGATTGATGAGTTTAAAAATTGAAATTGAAAGGACAAAGAGATGACCAAACTTAGAAAAGATATGCTGGTGTAGACCAAACCAAAACACTATTCTGTAATTGGGTCATATCTGGAGCTGTAGATCTCGTATTTAGATCTACTTTATATGGATGAAAAGGTAAGACATAAGCTTACAACTTTCATGGAGCCCAAGATTTAAAAAGATCATTTTCAAGTCTAAATTATAGCAACAAAGAAGTCTGAATATGTCCTGCAGCCCGAATACTATTAAGTGTTTGACCCATATCTGGAGTTCTAGAAGTCCAAATGACCTCCATTTTTTTCTAGAAAACTAAGACAATTTCCTACACCTTTCATGTTTTCAAATGGTTCCAGTTCTGACGTTATCAATGATGTTTTGGACAGACAAGAGAAGATAAGAATTGTTATCAAGTCAAGAGTTGACCACCCACTCATCAATTAGTTATCAAATCAATAGTTTTCAATTTTGGTCTATAAAAGGAGGCATTTGCCATGCATTTAGGCATCTAGATTTTCAGATCAAGATCATGCTCTTTCTGTCTCTCTTTGTATTGCTTATGTTTTGTTTTCATTAATACCAATTTTATACTTTTCATTTCCTTTCCTTTACTTATTAAATTTTATCTTATTTATATTCTTATTTTGTTTATTTATTTTTCTTTCTTTCATTATGTTTAGTTAAGTTTATTATGTCAAGGTGAAAAGGTTATGCTAATGGTGTAAAAATAAGTATAGTGTAAACTCAATATGGACCTTAATGTTTTGTATTTGTTATCTTGTTTACTCTTTAATGCTTTGATTGTTAAATGACTAATCTAGATTTATGTTATATAACACTTGTTACAGCAAATAAGTGGCACTTTTATAGCCCACACTATATGGTATAACTGACACCTGAACTATGAAAGAAACTTGATTTGTTGTTAAAATAAGTTATAATCATCAATGCCTGAGAACATTTACAAGTACTAGCATTAATCAAATAAAGATAAATAATGTAATCATATTAATAATTTATAATCTGATTGAAAACTTCTTTGTGTGTCATTTCCAATTGAATAATAAGAGTTTATATTATACTTGTTTGGCATACTATTAGTGGATCCTCTAACCTTGACATTTGTTGTTATTATTGTTTAATCCTTACGTCAACAACAACAGTAAGGTTAACTATATAAATTAGAAATAACAATAATACAACAACAACAACAACAACAATAAAGAGATCTTTGAGATGTGAAATTGATATAATGATAAAAATAATTGTTAAGGTTAGAGGATCTACTAATGATATTTCAAACAAGTATAGTATAAACTCTTATAACTCAACTGGAAATCACACACAAAGGAGGTTTCAATCAGATTACAAATTATTAATGTAATTACATTAGTTATCTAATTCGAATAATGGTAATACTTATAGGCAAAAATTTAGAACTATTGATTTGATGACTAATTTTTGAGTGGGTGGCCACATCTTGAGTTTGTGACAATCCTTATCTTCTTTTCTAAACAAAATGTCATTGATATCAAATTCATGAAGTAACAAAATTCACCGCACCAATCTAGCCTTAGAATCTTTCTTAAAAAGAAGATATTATAATGCTGCATGATCACTAAAAATAACAATAGGTGAGCCAACATGATAAGACCTGAATTTTTCACAAGCAAATACTACTAAAAGTAATTCTTTTCTAATGGTGGTGTAATTCATTTCAACACTATTTAAATTTATAAGTGCATAGTAAATTACATAAGGTTTCTTATGTTTCCTTTGTCCTAAAATAGTACCTCCAGCATAATCATTAGTGTCACATATTATTTGAAAAGGTAATAAACAATCAGGAAGTTGAATGACAAGAGCACAAGTAAGTAAGTTTAACAAAGGCTTCTTCACAATATTCAGTCCATTCAAAAATATTATCCTTTATTAGAAGGTTACTCAATGGCTCAGATATTACACTAAAATCTTTGATGAACCTTAAAGTATCAATAACTTCTTAACTAAAACATGCTTTATAATAATATATCTAATAATATAAGATACCTTTAATTTATGGTAAATGTTCATTTTAAATGCAGGCCTATCACATAAATGAAAGGATTGATTGATGAATTTAAGAACTGAAATTGAAAGGACAAAGAGATGGCCAAACTTAGAAAAGAGATGCTAGTGCAGTTCAAACTGAAACTTTGTTTGGTAATTAGGTCATATCTAGAGTTTTAGATCTTGGATTTAGGTCTACTTTATATGGATGGAAAGGTAAGACAGAGGCCTACAACTATCATACAGAGCCCATGATTTAACAAGGTCATTTTCAAGTCTAAATTGTAGCAGCAACAAAGAAGTTTAAATATGTCCTCCAACCCGAGCACTATTTAGTGTTTGGCCTATATCTGGAGTTCTAGAAGTCCAAATAACCTGAATTTTTTACCCTAGAAATTTGAGACAATTTTCTACAACTTTTATGTTTCCAAGTGGTTCCAATTTTGATGTTATTAATAACGTTTTGGGCAGATAAGAAAAGATAAAGATTGTCACCAAGTCAAGAGTTGGTCACCCACTCATCAATTAGTCATCAAATCAATAGTTCCTAATTTTGGCCTATTAAAGGAGGCATTTTCCATGCATTTAGGCATCTTGGTTTTAAGATCAAGATCATGCTCTTGCTTTCTCTCTTTGTATTTTTGTAATGCTTAAGTTTTGCTTTCATTTATATCAAGTTTATACCTTTGAATTCCTTTCCTTTACTTAGTTAACTTTTATCTTATTTATGCTCTTATTTTATTTATTTATTTTTATTTCTTTTATTATGTTTAGCTAAATTTATTATGTCAAGGTGAAAAGGTTACATTAATGGTGTAAGAATAAGTATAGTATAAACTTAACATGGACTTTAATATTTGATACTAACATGTTTTGTATTTGTTATCTTGTACACTTTTTAATACTTTGCTTGTTAAATGACTAATCTAGATTATGTTGTGTAACACTTGGTACAACAAATACTTGGCACTCTAAGTTGGCAAGTCAACAATTAACTCGATTTTAGATTTGTCAATCTCAATTCCTTTGGATGAAACAATATTACTAAATACAATGTCGTTTCATACCATAAAGTGATATTTTTTTCAATTTTGTACAAGATTCTACTCTTAACACCTACTCAAAATCTTTTCTAAGTTAGTCAAACAATCATTAAATGAATAACCAAAAATAGAAAAATTATCCATAAAAATCTCAAGAAAACGTTCAATCAAATCACTGAATATGCTAAGCATGCATCTTTGAAATGTGGCTAGTGCATTACATAATCCAAAAGGCATCATTCGATATGCAAAAGTACCAAATTGACATGTGAAATAGTCTTCTCTTGATCTTCCAATGCAATTTCAATTTGGTTGTAACCTGATTAGCCATCTAGGAAACAATAAAATTCATGACTTGTAACTCCTTTTAGAATTGAATTAAGTTTCCTATAGACAATGTATATGTACCAGTCAGTAAAAGTCCTAGTTGGAATTAACTCATTTTTCTCATTTGTTATCATAATAACTCCACACTTATTGGGTACAACTTAGGTAAGACTTACCTATTTGCAGTTAGAAATAGGATAAATCATTCTATTATCTAAAAATTTAATCACTTTATTCTGCACTACTTCTTTTATATTAGGATTAAGCCTTCGTTACATTTTCATCTAGAAGCTTAATAACTTTATTTTTCATAACTTCTTTCATTTAAGGATTAAGCCTTTATTGGATTTCTCTAGAGGATTTAACATATTCCTCCAAATAAATTCAGTATGTGCAAATCAAAGGACTAATTCCTTTTATGTCAACTATGGTCCATCCTAATGCATTTTTGTGCATTTTTAGAGTTTGTAATACCTTACCTTCTTGATGTGCATTAAGTTGGAAAGAGATTACTATCGAAAAAGTTTCATTTTCTTCAAAAAAATAAGTATTTGAGATTTAATGTAACGACTTTAAATCAGGTTTGGATGGTTGAACACTTGAATGTATTGACTCAATTGATCATGGTGGCAATTCCTTAATTTTTGGTCTCTAACTATTTGTCTTTCATTCTTCCTAAAAATAAACCATTTGCGAATCATCAAATTCATCAATTTTAGTTTCATTAGAAGTGGTTTGAAATTAATCATGAACTAATTTTTCAATAAAGTCCACATCTTGTAAATCATTATCATCTCTAGGTTGTTTGTAAATGTTGAAAATGTTCATCTCTAATGTCATGTTTTCAAAATATAGTTTTGTCAGTCCATTCCTATAATTAATCAATGCATTAGAAGTTATGAGAAACTGTTGTCCTAAAATAACAAGAAATGAATTACATACTTCAACAGGTTATATGTCCAAAACAATAAAATCCACAAGATAAATGAATTTATCAACTTGTACTAACATATATTTAACTATTCCTCTAGGCACTTTTACAGATCTATCAACAACTAATAGAGTTATAAAAATTGGTTTTAACTCGCCTAGATTGAGACTTTGAAAAACTGAATATGGAGGTAAATTTATACTTGTTCTAAGATCAAATAAAGCTCTTTCAATTTTATATTCTCTAATAAAGGAAGAAATTGCAGGACAACTAGGGTCTTTATATTTCAAAGTATTGTTGTTTTGAAGACTCACACTTGTTTGGCTAAAAAGGTTTTCTTTTTCACAATTAGTTTTCTCTTTATAGTGCATATATCCTTTAAAAATTTAGCATAAGAAGGTACCTATTTGATAGCATTCAGCAATGGTATATTGATCCTTACCTGTTTGAAAGTTTCAAAGATTTCAGAGTTGTCATTGACATTACTTTGTTTTGTTATGGCATGAGAAAATAGAAGTATTAATGGGAAATCAGTCATTTCTTTGCAATGTTCAGATTGAACCCTGTCCTTACGCTCCGATATTAACTCATCATTTTTCTCATAAGGTTTCTCATAACCTATTTTTGGGTCACTCCCAAATTCATTTTCTTTTTCTCCAAAAAAACTACACTCTGCCATTTTGAACAGTATTGTACAACTTCTTCTCCCCTACAAATGTAAAGACAAGGGAAAAGAGGATTTTTGAAATGCTTTTCCTGCTTAACTTCTCCTTCTCTACCTGCCTACTTGCCTAACTACTTACATAACCTATATCGTCATTAATGGAGAAATAGGAGACCCATGCCCCCCATCATGACAAAAAGCAGAAGACCAATGCTCCAGCCACCATGCCCTGTGCTCGTACAGGGTATGGTAAACCTCTCCTCGACTATATATAAATACAGGGGTGACACGACCAAAAGATTGATGTCTTCTCCCAAGTGCAGGAGTGTCGAAGTAATAAATAACCCGGCAAGACCGGAGTCGAACCACAAAGAGGTTAATTGTACAAATTATAAATAACAATAATACAACAGCAATAACAATAATAATAATAATAATAATAATAATAATAATAATAATAATAATAATAATAATAATAATAATAATAATAATAATAATAGTACCAATAATAATAATAATAATAATAAAGAAAGAGAAGAAGAAGAAGATGATGATGATGAGAACTTAGAGATGAAATATTAATGTAAGGATTAAATAATAATAATAACAAATCTCAAGGTTAGACGTTCCACTAATGGTATATCAAACAAGTATAGTATAAACTCTTATTATTAAATTGGAAACCACACACAAAGGAGGTTCCAATCAGATTATATATTGTTAACATGATTACATTAGTCATCTTATTCAATTAATGCTAATACTTGTAAATCTCGTCAAGCATTCATGATTATAACTTATGTTAACAACAAATCAAGTTCCTTTCATAGCTCAGGTGTCGGTTATACCATACATTATGGGCTATGAAAGTGCCAAGCATTTGTTGTACCAAGTGTTATACAACATAAATCAAGATTAGTCATTTAACAAGCAAAGTATTAAAGAGTGAACAAGATAACAAATATAAAACATGTTAGTATCAAACATTAAAGTCCATATTAAGTTTACACTATACTTATTCTTACACCATTAGTGTAACCTTTTCACCTTGACATAATTAACTTAGCTAGACATAATGAAAGAAATAAAAATAGATAAACAAAATAAGATCATAAAAGTTAACTAAATAAAGGAAAGGAAATGAAAGGCATAAACTTAATATTAATGAAAACAAAGCATAAAAAATACAAAGAGAGAAAGGAAGAGCATGATCTTGATCTGAACACCAAGATGCCTAAATGCATGGCAAATGCCTCCTTTTATAGGCCAAAATTGGGAACTATTGATTTGATGACTAATTGATAAGTGGGTGGCCAACTTTTGACTTGGTGACAATCCTTATCTTCTCTTGTCTACCCAAAACGTCATTGATAACGTCAAAATTGGAGCCAGGTGAAAACATAAAAGTTCTAGGCAATTGTCTCAGCTTTCTTGTGTAAAACATTCAGCTCATTTGGACTTCTAGAACTCCAGATATGGCCAAAATACCGAACAGTGCTCGGGCAGGAAGACAGATTCGGGCTTCTTTGTTGTTGGTACAATTTGGACTTGCAAATAGCGTTTTTAGATCTTGGGCTCCATATGAAAGTTGTAGGCCTATGTCTTACCTTTCCATCCATATAAATTGGACCTAAATCGGAGATCTATAGCTCCAGATATGACCCAATTACCGAACAGTGTTCCAGTTTGGATTGCACCGACATCTCTTCTCTAAGTTTGACCATCTCTTTGCCTTTGCAATTTAAGTTCTTAAAGTCATCAATCAATATTTTCATTTATGTGATAGGCCTGCATTTAAAATGAATATTTACCATAAATTAAAGGTATCTTATATTATTAGATATATTATTATAAAACATGCTTTAGTTAAGGAGTTATTGATACTTCAAGTGCGAAATGATGATATAAAACCATGATAAAAATGCACTTTTAAGTACTAATCACACCCCTCAACCAGCTTATTACTAGTCCCTAGTAATCAAAGCGTTAAAACAATTTGCAAATTTCACAAAGCTAGGTATTCATCATTTAACTTCCATTAATCTATCCAGATAAACAAACTCTCATTAAATTTATATATCTGCTCAATACCTCTTAACAAGATATTAATAAACCTTTCTTTTGTGCTCAATGTATCAACACATAATTATGGGGCTTTTCTTGGAAGAAAACAAAATTTTTGTTCTAATGTTTAAGGTTAACTTCCTTGGGTTGAGATTATTATTTTTGTCTTTTTTTTTTGTCTTTTTTTTTTTAAAAAAAACAAATATATATACATATAATTTAAAAACATCATGCATCTTTAACCCATGTAACGAGTTTTCAGCTAATGACTCCCAGACCAGTTGATCTTAGGGCATTAGGTGTTAAGACACCCATACGAGCTTAGTAACTCAGGTCGCAGATACTGATATGTAGATAGTGCAATGTTTGATTCCCTTAAGCTTTTCTCCTCAACCCATGTAACAAGCGTTGGGCCAATAGCTCCCAAGTCAGTTGACTTTAGGGTATTAGGTGTTAAAACACCCCTTCGGGCTTAATTGCTTAGGTTAGGGAGGCTACGAAACCAAACTTATCTACATTTTTATTATCATCATTTTTTTTTCTTTTTTCTTTTTTTTTTTCATTTTTTTTCATGTTTTTGTTTTTTAATTATATACAATCCCTTTCCCTTAGTTGTTACCTTTAACAAAAGAACATAAATAATGTAATAATCCAATATGCAACCCACAATCATATGTTAAAGTGTGTGTGTGTGTGTAAATTAAGGTTTAAGAATACATGTTAAATAAGTATATGAGCAGAATTAAGTAATAACAATATGAGAGTTTATAAACCTGAATATTTCAGGAAGTATTATAATAGACCTTGTTAAGAATGGTTACTAAGATGCGTCTCAAGAGTCACTTTAACAAAAGAACTCCTTTACTCTGCCATCCTAGTAACAACAATTATGCACATGCTTTATGAAATGAAGAACAACAATTTTTTTTTTATTAACTACTACCCTCTCCCCCCAACCAAAATGAGACATTGTCCTCAATATTCTAAGGTAGAAAGATAGAGTATAGAAGATATCACCTGAAATAATGAACATTAACAAACCTGAAACACACTGAAACAAAAATAAAAAATGACAAAACACAAATATTATGCTATTAATAAAAAGAAAAGACACAAATTTTTACAAGCTAAGACTCAAATCGCAGTTGTGATTGTGGCTCACATCTTCCCTTGGTTTTACGTCCAAGAACAGCTTAAACGCCCTCTATGGGTCGGGGATAGGCTTCCCATCTAGTTTTCTTAAAAACTGGCAAACAGGGTTTTTTTTTAGTCAGATTCCCAAGACTATGCCAAGCATATTCTTTATGAAAATGGGTTCCTAAGTTATGAATTGCACGATGCTTATCTTGACTATTATGAGACTTAAGAGTCAATAGAAGATTATCTAAAGACTCTCTGTGTTTTGAAAGAAATCCCACCTTTTGATAATTTTCACAATTTTTGCAAAATGCATGTGACTCCTTGAATATGGTGAGCCAATAAAATCCGCTTTGTAAGATTTCTACAATCCTTTTTTTTGATGAGAAATGATCCCCACATGCCTTAGAGTGATAAAATTTAATGAAATTACTTACCTCATTGTCGAAAATGTATTTTTGAAATATTTGATCAGGACAATAATTGAATAAGTAAGGGTCATCCCAACAAAGATTTTGCTCGTTGCTCATAAATTTTCTTTTGTCTTCAATACTCCAGTGAGCTGGGAAAAATCCTGAAGCAAGAAAATTGATATTTTTAGCAAACCAAGGCATAGAACTAAGAGAAAGTAGAAATTTATCAGGAAAGTAATCATCAATTGGTGTGATGTCGGGTGTCGAATCTGTTGTCACTTTTGATAAAAGATCCGCATCAACCTTTTCAGTGCCTTTTTCATCCTCGATTTCTTCCTGATTGGTCATGGCATGAGAAAATACAAGTGCTGGTGGAGAATCAGTCGTTTCTTTGCAATTTTCAGATTCAACCCCTTCCTGACCCTTAGAGATTGACTCATCATCTTTCTCATAAGGTTCAAGAATTAGTTTGTGAATAACCTTACCACTACAAAGAGTGATGACTGATTTACTTGATCCATGTGTTGACTTCCAGGACTACTTGCATTTGCATCATATTGCCCCTTGAGATTTTGTTGTGGTTGAGATGGAAACTTACCTTTCTCTTGAAAATTGAGAGCAGATGTGAATTTTGCAAGAGTATCTTTAAAATCTATTATGCTTTGAGCAAGTTGAGTGTTGATTGTCTCTTGCTTTTCAATGAATACATACAAAGTTTCCTCAAACTTTCTTGAAGGAGGTGGAGCATAAGGAGGTGCATATCCATGATAATTTTGGAAATTATGGTGTGCTTGAAACTGTGGTGGTGAATTTTATGCATTGTCACTCTTCCAACTGAAATTCGGGTGATTTCTCCAACCAGGATTGTATGTTTGTGAGTATGGGTTGTGGTTGGGCCTTTGAAAACTATTTAAAGCATGAGCTTGTTCATGGAGACATTTCTTAAAAGAAGGCAAGGTTGGACAGTTATTGGTTGAGTGTTCATTTGTTTCACAGATTTGACACACAATGTTTTCAACAGATTTTAATTAACCACTCTTTTTCAATTCTAGTGCCTCGACTTTTCTAGCTAAAGATGCAAACTTGGCTTGAAGGTCATGATCTTCCCTAAGGTTGTACATACCTCCACTAGATGTATGAGGTTGAGTTTTACTCGGTGCCTCATAAGTACCCGCAGTGTCCCAATTTTGAGCATTTTCAGCTAACAAGTCTAAGTACTCCATTGCTTCATCAGGGTCTTTATCTTCAAAAGTTCCATTGCACATCATTTCAACCATTTGCCTATCTTTAGGTGTTAACCCTTCATAGAAATATGAAACCAATCTCCATGTTTCAAAACCATGATGGGGGCAAGTACTAAGTAAATCTCGTTACCTATCCCAACATTGGTAAAATGCTTCTCCTGGTTTTTGAGTGAAAGTGGTGATTTGCCTCTTGAAAGAGTTTGTTCTATGAGATGGGAAAAACTTCTTTAAAAATTTTTGTTGCATTTCATCCCAAGCACGAATGGATCCTGGTCTTAAATTTTGTAGCCATGTTTTAGCTTTATCTTTTAATGAAAAAGGAAAAAGCTTTAATCCAATGGTGTTCATGCTACAATTTAAATTATTATATGTGTTGCAGACCTCCTCAAATTCCCTTAAATGCAAGTATGGATTTTCCAATTCTAAGCCATGAAAAGAAGGTAAAAGTTGAATAATGCCTGGTTTAAAATTAAAATGAGATGCATCAGGAGGAAAAACTATGAATGATGGTGCACTTGTTCTTGTGGGATTCATGTGGTCTCTAAGTGTTCTAGCACGGTTATTCTCATTATTCTCATTTTGAAGTGATTGATTATCTTCTTCGGCCATATTTTCTGAAAATGATGAGGATATCCTACAAAGTCTACCACTTGATGTACGTGACCACACTCTCATGCACGTGTAGGAATAAAATAAAAAAAAGAACAAGAAAGCAAAAGAAGGAGGAAGAAAACAAAATAAAAAGAAACAAAAGAAAAGAAACAAAGTTATATACAAGAAAAGTGAAAAGAGAAAATAAAATAAATACTACAATTTATACAAGAACTTACCTCCCCGGCAACGGCGCCAAAAACTTGACACGACCAAAAGATTGATGTCTTCTCCCAAGTGCAGGAGTGTCGAAGTAATAAATAACCCGGCAAGACCGGGGTCGAACCACAGAGAGGTTAATTGTACAAATTATAAATAACAATAATACAACAGCAATAATAATAATAATAATAATAATAATAATAATAATAATAATAGTACCAATAATAATAATAATAATAATAATAATAATAATAATAATAAAGAAAGAGAAGAAGAAGAAGATGATGATGATGAGAACTTAGAGATGAAATATTAATGTAAGGATTAAACAATAATAATAACAAATGTCAAGGTTAGAGGTTCCACTAATGGTGTATCAAATAAGTATAGTATAAACTCTTATTATTGAATTGGAAACCACACACAAAGGAGGTTCCAATCAGATTATATATTGTTAACATGATTATATTAGTCATCTTATTCAATTAATGCTAATACTTGTAAATCTCGTCAAGCATTCATGATTATAACTTATGTTAACAACAAATCAAGTTCCTTTCATAGCTCAGGTGTCGGTTATACCATACATTATGGGCTATGAAAGTGCCAAGCATTTGTTGTACCAAGTGTTATACAACATAAATCAAGATTAGTCATTTAACAAGCAAAGTATTAAAGAGTGAACAAGATAACAAATATAAAACATGTTAGTATCAAACATTAAAGTCCATATTAAGTTTACATTATACTTATTCTCACACCATTAGTGTAACCTTTTCACCTTGACATAATTAACTTAGCTAGACATAATGAAAGAAAGCAAAATAGATAAACAAAATAAGAACATAAAAGCTAACTAAGTAAAGGAAAGGAAATGAAAGGCATTGATTTGATGACTAATTGATAAGTGGGTGGCCAACTTTTGACTTGGTGACAATCCTTATCTTCTCTTGTCTGCCCAAAACGTCATTGATAACGTCAAAATTGGAGCCAGGTGAAAACATGAAAGTTCTAGGCAATTGTCTCAGCTTTCTTGTGTAAAACATTCAGCTCATTTGGACTTCTAAGACTCCAGATATGACCAAAATACCGAACAGTGCTCGGGCTGGAAGACAGATTCGGGCTTCTTTGTTGTTGGTACAATTTGGACTTGCAAATGACGTTTTTAGATCTTGGGCTCCATATGAAAGTTGTAGGCCTATGTCTTACCTTTCCATCCATATAAATTGGACCTAAATCGGAGATCTATAGCTCTAGATATAACCCAATTACCGAACAGTGTTCCAGTTTGGATTGCACTGACATCTCTTTGCCTTTGCAATTTAAGTTCTTAAAGTCATCAATCAATATTTTCATTTATGTGATAGGCCTGTATTTAAAATGAACATTTACCATAAATTAAAGGTATCTTATATTATTAGATATATTTATTATAAAACATGCTTTAGTTAAGGAGTTATTGATACTTCAAGTGCAAAATGATGATATAAAACCATGATAAAAATACACTTTTAAGTACTAATCAAGGGGCGAGTGATACAAAATGGGGGGAGGAAGGAAATGGGAAAGATTTTTTTGAAAGAGAAAGTGAGGGAGATCGGGAGAGAGAGAGACAAATAGCTTTTTGAAAGTGAAATGGGAGGGTGAAAGGAGGGAAACAACGGGTTTTCTGAGAGAAAAAAATAGAGTGAAGAGAAGGGACCAAAACAGTAGAAACTAGAAAAAAGTTGGGGAGATATTGATAGGGAGACTGAGAGAGAGAAGGACAAAACAAAAAGAAAAAATAGGGGAGAATAGAGGAGGAAAAAGGAAAAAAAAAGAGGGAAAGAGGAGACAAGAGAAGAAACATAGGAGAAACCAAAGCAAAATAGAGAAAAAGAGAAGAAGAACAACCATAGTAGCCACTATGCCTCCTCTCCACTGCCATAGGACACCACCTAACCACCATTGGCTGCCATGAAGAAACAAAAGAGGTGGCTGAGAAAAGAAAACAATAAGACAAAAGAGGGAGGAGAAGAGCCATTGTTGCGCCTCCACCATTCCTCCCACCCACCACCAACAGCACCGCCACTGTTAGAGATTCAATAGCAAAGAACAAGATAAACACAAGAAGAGGGGCAAAGGCAATAGGAAGAAGAAGAAGCAACTCCTTACACTTGCCATTACAACAATGTCACCGCGTTCCCAACCACCGTCACCCTAGTTATAAGCCACCACCAGCCTAGCTCTTAGAGCACCTCCACTCTAGGTAACTTTCTCACCTCCCTTGCTGTTTTTATTTGTTCATTTTTCATTTGCATGCAAAATGTGAGCAATTCATGTTTTGCAGCAAATGAAACTTAATTAGCGGGTTACTATGTTAAACACAGTAACCAGCTAATTAAGTTTGGCTAGTTACTATGCGTAGTAACCAGTCCTTTTTGTTCTTTTGGGTCGGAACATCAGCCTAGTACGACTGGGGTTGAGTCCAACCTTGTAGCTAGGCCAAAACAAGCTAGGCTGGAACATCAGCCTAGTACGGCTGGGGTTGAGTCCAACCTTGTAGCTAGGTCAAAACAAGCCCAATCCATACAATTAGGCTAGGTCTGACCTAGTTTTTTTTAATACTAGAACATTAGCCCAACTCAGTTCATTTCATTTTTTCTTTTTTAAAAAAGGAAAAATATATATTTTCAAAGAAATTGTGATTTCCCCACGTATTTGTTTTACGTCATTTTTATTGATATCGGTCTGTATTTTTTTAAAAAAAAAGATACAAATCCAAAATTAAAATACCTAGTTTTCATCAAAACTTTGAAAACATATAAAAAAATGTTTTTTTATGCATATTATATTTAAAAAAAAAGATACAAATCCAAAATTAAAATACATAGTTTTTGTCAAAACTTTGAAAACATATAAAAAAAAATGCTTTTTTATGCATACAACCGAGTTTCTCAAAGCAAAAAAAAATCATATTGTATTTTTATACAAAATAGAAAACTTCAAAAAATATATATTATATTTTAGCATGCATTTTGACTTTAAATAATTAGTTTATTAAAGTCATGAGAACTTGACCAATATTTCATAAAAAAGAAAAAAATATATTTTGTTTTTTTTTTAATATCTGAGATTATGAATTTATACGTAAAATGTATTCTTGATATTAAAAAGATAATTCTATTATAGACATTAGATCGATTAGGTTTTACCCTATAAAGATAAGAACCTCCTTACTAAGGAGGGTTTTTCTTAAACCATACATGGACCAACATGACAACACTTTATATTTTTATCAAACAATAAAACAATGCAGCTTACCTTATGTAGGACGTATTTGGGGTGCTAATACCTTCCCTTTACGCAACCATTCTCCATACCTGATCTCTAGACTAGTTAGGGTTCCTAATGACCACAATACTAAGTGGTGACTCCTTTCCCAATTTTCCACTAATAAAAGACAAAAATTCCTTGTCTCCCTATGTTTTCCAAACACCACGCATGTGAGTGAGGGTTGACGATCGCCGCAACGCTGCACACGTGTGATAGAATGGCGACTCCACTATGGACTAAGCATTTGTTTTGTCTAATTTTTATTGGTTTTGTTTGTCATTGTTAATACACAATTCTCATTTGCTCATATGCTTTAATTTTGTACATATTTGTTCATGCATTGTATAAATTATTTCAGGCATCATTAAAATTGTATGAGAGTTTAGGTTGAGAAAAATTTTAGGCTAAGTAGGGGACTAACAGCTTACCTTACGACTTTTAGTCAAGGTTTAAGCTTGTGTAAACGCTAACTCTTCGTTGAGTGCTTAGAATAGTAATGATTAGTGCATATGTCATCCCATTACCTATTGAGCCCCTATATTGTCCTCACGAGGGTGATCACTGGGATAGCAAAAGACCCTTTTGAGACTAGGTAGAAAGCCACCCATCATGTAATGGCCCAAACCTATCCTTAGAATATGAACTCCCTAATATGTATGTACATCTATTTGCATCATACATATACATCCATTCATTGTAAATAATATACACACATGCACCAGGTTGAAATATAGGTCCTCAAATAGTCTACAACACTAGACTTCAAGCGAGAAACATGAAAGATGAAGAACGCGCTCACTGTGACGCCTATTTTCAAGAAGAGTTGGATCGCTAAAGACAAGTGTGGCTCGTCTCACTAGCTTACTCAAGCAAACACTAAGAAATGCCTTTGGTGAAGGTCTTTCTAATCGACCGGTCACGTTTAATCAAATAACTTAGCCCGAAGAAAGAATGAGTGAACATAGTCAAAAGCCTCAACATAATCTAGCATTTGTGCAGTCAGCAACACCTGCACCAGCCCCTGCAGTCATGGATGCATTTGCTAATAAGACCTGCAAGGCCAAGTCATCTGATAGCATTAATTAAGATATGATGGAGGTGTTGGAAGCCCGAATCAGAGTAATTGAGGGGGTAGACTTATATGATCACGTAATGGTAGCAGAGATATGTCTAGTCCTAAATGTTGTTGTCCTGAAAAAGTTTCGTGTTGCTAAGTTCATTAAATATAGTGGAGCATAATGCCCTATGACTCACTTAAATCCTATTGCAATAAAATGGTAGAAGTAGTACATGATGAAAAACTATTAATGCACTTTTTTCAAGATAGCTTAAGTGGGATAACATTGTGACATGACTAAAAGATTAATGTCTTCTTCCAAGTGCAAGAGTGTCGAAGTAATAAATAACCCGGCAAGACCGTGGTCAAACCATAGGGAGGTTAATTGTACAAATTATAAACAATAATAGTACAACAACAATAATAACAACAACAACAACAATAATAATAGTAATAACAATAATAACAACAATGACAATAATAATAATAATAATAACAACAACAATAATAATAGTAATAACAATAATAACAACAATGACAATAACAATAATAACAATAACAATAACAATAATAATAATAATAATAATAATAAAGAAAGAGAAGAAGAAGAAGATGATGAGAACTTGGAGATGGAAAATTAATGTAAGGATTAAACAATAATAATAACAAATGTCAAGGTTAGAGGTTCCACTAATGGTATATCAAACAAGTATAGTATAAACTCTTATTATTGAATTGGAAACCACACACAAAGGAGGTTCCAATCAGATTATATATTGTTAACATGATTACATTAGTCATCTTATTCAATTAATGCTAATACTTGTAAATCTCGTCAAGCATTCATGATTATAACTTATGTTAACAACAAATCAAGTTCCTTTCATAGCTTAGGTGTCGGTTATACCATACATTATGGGCTATAAAAGTGTCAAGCATTTGTTGTACCAAGTGTTATACAACATAAATCAAGATTAGTCATTTAACAAGCAAAGTATTAAAGAGTGAACAAGATAACAAATATAAAACATGTTAGTATCAAACATTAAAGTCCATATTAAGTTTACATTATACTTATTCTTACACCATTAGTGTAACCTTTTCACCTTGACATAACTAACTTAGCTAGACATAATGAAAGAAAGCAAAATAGATAAACAAAATAAGAACATAAAAGCAAACTAAGTAAAGGAAAGGAAATGAAAGGCATAAACTTAATATTAATGAAAGCAAAGCATAAACATTACAAAAAATACAAAGAGAGAAAGGAAGAGCATGATCTTGATCTGGACACCAAGATGCCTAAATGCATGGCAAATGCCTCCTTTTATAGGCCAAAATTGGGAACTATTGATTTGATGACTAATTGATGAGTGGGTGGCCAACTCTTGACTTGGTGACAATCCTTATCTTCTCTTGTCTGCCCAAAACGTCATTGATAACGTCAAAATTGGAGCCAGTTGAAACATGAAAGTTGTAGGTAATTGTCTCAGCTTTCTTGTGTAACAAATTCAGCTCATTTGGACTTCTAGAACTCCAGATATGGCCAAAATACAGAACAGTGCTCCGGCTGGAAGACAGATTCGGGTTTCTTTGTTGTTGCTATAATTTGGACTTGATAATGGCCTTTTTTGATGTGCATCATGGGAATGATAATCCATCTCGTAAAGGTAAATCAAATATGCAAGAGGATTCAGATGGTCCAATGACAAGAGCGAGAGCAAAACAAGTGCAAAGGACCTTGACGAGTCAGATTGGAATGATTGAAGCTGCGTCGGAGTTAAAATTTGGCAATCAGTTTCAAATTGGTTCAAGGGTGCTTATTTGCCTACAATTGGAGCTTAAAGATGGGAAGAGCCCTTAATGGTTCTTTTGATGCTGGACTACTTGAATTTGGGTTGATAATGCAAATAAGTTAAGAAATTGATGTTGTTTACGTTAGAACAGTAGATAAACTTGAACCTGAATTTGAAGTCATCCATTGCATGTGAAAACAAGACTAATCTAGGTGGATTTCAAGTTCAGAACGTGATCTTTCCAGATTGTCCAACCATGATTGCATTGGACTTTTGTGCAAGAAGTTATAGCCATTTTCAATTCGGTCTATTTATGTTTCAATTAAAGTCAGAAAATGTGTGCTAGTTTAATTTGTCTGGTTACTTTGTCAAAGTCCAAATTTTGGGCTTGATTGTTGTCATGTTGAATTTTCCTTAAGTGTGGAGGGATGTTCCATTATAAATATGGCATCAGAATATGTAATAAAAAACTTTTGGCCAATATTTGAACTTAATTCCGAGAATTAAGAGTTATTCTTCCAAATTGATTTGTGAAGAACCCTACCTGACTTATCGCTCTTCAATCACAAAGAGTGTGGCGTCAAAATCCTAGATTGATCTTTGTGGCGTCCAGATCGACTTATCAAAGTCTCACTCTAGTCTATCCTCCATTTTATTTACCTTAAAAATACTATAATCCAGCCTAAACACCAAAAGAAAGATAACACAACCAGACCCATCCTTCATCCATTTTCGTCAGATTCATTGTTGCCGATTTTGAATTATTTACGGCACAACATCTGGTATCTGAGCATCAGTTGCGATCTAAGGCAGGAGCCAGAAACAGAAGAGAGGCTTGCTGGAATTACGGTTGATAAACTTAATTATGGTTGGAGATAAAGAAGATTTGCCAAGAGGGTTAAGTTTAGAACAGGCACAGGTTATGGGCTTACAACGATCTCATGCTGAGATTCGGGATGAAATGACTGGAATTCATGAATAGTTGCATACCCTTATGCAAATGATGCAAAGAAATAATTTGCAACCCCAGCAGAGGCAAGCACTTAGGGTGCCACGAAATGATTTTGTAGAAGCTGATGGAGATCCAAATGGGGATAATGAGGCCGACGACAGGGGCAGACCAAGAAGACAGAATAATAATCCTCCTAGTGGTCTCAAACTTAAGATTCCACCGTTTCGAGAAAGTAGTTCACCCGAGGAATACTTGGAATGGATTCAGAAGGTTGAAAAGGTGTTCGAATGGTATGAATATTCTGAAGAAAGGAAGTGCAAGGTGGCAGCACTTGAGTTTATAGATTATGCTCTTTTATGGTGGGAAAACTTAAAGATTCAGAGGAGAAGGGATGCAGAAGAGGAGATTAGAACGTGGGCAACTATGAAAAGAGTGATGAAGAAGAGATTTGTTCCTGATTACTATAAACAAGAGTTATACATCAGACTTCAGACTTTGCGACAAGGATCTTTAAGCGTGGAAGAGTATGTGAAAGAGTTTGAGTTTCTCCAGATTCGATGTGAATTGATGGAACCCCAAGAGCAAACAATAGCTAGATTTCTTGGAGGGTTGAGGAAGGATATAGCTAATGTGGTTGAATTGCAACCATACATCTTCCTTGAGGATGTTATAAAGCTTGCAAGTCATGTAGAGAGGCAGCAAAAACGAGGAGGTGTCCGAACTAGTATAACTACGTCAAGTACGACAAAGGACAGATCTACGCCTACACAAACATGGAGCACACCTAAACGAGATGAGAAGGTGGAGGTTAGCAAAGGCAATACCAGTTCTGATTCTTTGAAGGGAAAGGAGAAGGTGACAGAACCTCCACATCCTAGGAGATCACGGGACATAAAGTGCTTCAAGTGCTTAGGACATGGGCACATTGCTTCAGAATGTCCAAATAAAAGGGTAATGATATTGCATGGGGATCATGGAGAGCTGATCAGTGGAGATGAGGCTGAAACTGAAGATGAAGATGAGGCACAAATGGAACAGGAAGAGGATTTCGAACCAGTGAAGGGAGATTTGTTGGTTGTGCAACGGGTTCTGAATGCACAAGTTGATGTTAGTGCTGAGCAACATGAGAACATCTTTCATACTCGATGTGAGATTCGAGATAAGGTGTGTGGGATGATCATTGATAATGGAAGTTGCACTAATGTTGCGTCAACTACCTTTGTGGAGAAATTGGGTTTAACTACCATTCCACATCCCAAACCGTATAGTTTGCGATGGCTGAATGAGAATGGGGAGATTCGGGTGACAAAGCAAGTTCTTGTGCCCTTTTCCATTAAAACCTATCATGACGAGGTTTTGTGTGACGTTGCGCCGATGTCAGCTAGCCATTTGTTACTAGGTCGTCCATGGCAGTTTGATAAGGATGTGACCTACACTGGACGAAAGAACACTTATTCGTTTTTTTTTGGTAAGTTGACGTATATATTAAAGGAAAACGATACAAAGATTATAAGGGGCATACCCCAGATTTACAATGAGAACAGAAACGTAAAACAATAGATGGCTACATGCTAGCCACCGAACTGAAAACTCAAGACCTAACTTGATTCGTTAGGGAAACTAATACAACCAGCTAAATATCAAATGAAGAATCTATGTTATTAACCCTCCAGGCTCGTTGGATTCTTTTATTTTCATTTGTTGGTAGAACGTTCCTCATCAAATCCAGCTTATCACGGATGATAGATTCAATTTGATGAAAGACCAAATTCTGAGTTCTAGATATTCCAGCAAAGGTCCTTGCATTCCTTTCTTGCCAGATATGATATACTGTAGCTGCAAAACTGAGTTTACGAGAAAAATTGACGAAACTTTTGCCATTCCAAGTGACAGTGGCCCATCGAATCCATTCATCCCATCCTTTTGTCATTCTTGGAATGTTGCATCTGTCACAAACATTCCACCAGATCGCTTTAGTATAGAAGCATTCAAAGAACAAGTGGTTATGATCTTCGTTGTTGCGGAGACAGAGTGAGCATCTATTGGGACCATGTATACCAAATCGATGAAGTCTATCTTGAGTTGTGAGTTTCTGTTGTACAGCCACCCAAAGAAGAAACGAATGTCTTGGAACAGCATTCTTGAACCACACAATGTCATGCCATTCGACCATCGTATGATGAAATCTTAGTTGTTCCCAAGCTATTTTGATCAAGAATCTGTGATTTGGTGAATCCAGCCAAACAATCTCATCATTTTGCCCTATCATTGGTTTAGAATTGGAAGGAATAGCTTCTACAATGGGGTGCCAGCCAATAGCGTGAGTGGTAGGAATTTTCCATTCTGAGTTATGAATCAGCATATTCACCTTCGCGTTCTTTTCCATACCTGAATCATAGATGAATCTATCGTCGTAAGAATCTACGAGCGGGTTGTGAGGATGCCAATTGTCAAACCATAGAGAAGTTGTCCTGCCATCCCCTATGATGTACTTCATCTTTGGCCATGCTAAGGATCTGAGCTTTAGAATCTTTCTCCATGCCCAAGAGCAATTCTGTGGCGTCTTGATTGTCCAGAAATTCCTACCTCGCAACAGATTACATCTAATCCAAGTAGACCAGATTGAGCCATCTGAGTCATTGCACAGGTTCCAAATGTGTTTTTTTTTTTTTTTTGGTAAGTTGACGTATATATTAAAGGAAAACGATACAAAGATTATAAGGGGCATACCCCAGATTTACAATGAGAACAGAAACGTAAAACAACAGATGGCTACATGCTAGCCACCGAACTGAAAACTCAAGACCTAACTTGATTCGTTAGGGAAACCAATACAACCAGCTAAATATCAAATGAAGAATCTATGTTATTAACCCTCCATGCTCGTTGGATTCTTTTATTTTCATCTGTTGGTAGAACGTTCCTCATCAAATCAAGCTTATCACGGATGATACATTCAATTTGATGAAAGACCAAATTCTGAGTTCTAGATATTCCAGCAAAGGTCCTTGCATTCCTTTCTTGCCAGATATGATACACTGTAGCTGCAAAACTGAGTTTACGAGAAAAATTGACAAAACTTTTGCCATGCCAAGTGATAGTGGCCCATCGAATCCATTCATCCCATCCTTTTGTCATTCTTGGAATGTTGCATCTGTCACAAACATCCCACCAGATCGCTTTAGTATAGGAGCATTCAAAGAACAAGTGGTTGTGATCTTCGTAGTTGCGGAGACAGAGTGAGCATCTATTGGGACCATGTATACCAAATCGATGAAGTCTATCTTGAGTTGTGAGTTTCTGTTGGACAGCCACCCATAGAAGAAACGAATGTCTTGGAACAGCATTCTTGAACCACACAATGTCATGCCATTCGACCATCGTATGATGAAATCTTAGTTGTTCCCAAGCTATTTTGATCGAGAATCTGTGATTTGGTGAATCCAGCCAAACAATCTCATCATTTTGCCCTATCATAGGATTAGAATTGGAAGGAATAGCTTCTACAATGGGGTGCCATCCAATAGCGTGAGTGGTAGGAATTTTCCATTCTGAGTTATGAATCAGCATATTCACCTTCGCGTTCTTTTCCATACCTGAATTCTGTCGCCGTAAGAATCTGCGAGCGGGCTGTGAGGATGCCAATTGTCAAACCATAGAGTTCCAAATGTGTTTCAACAAAGCAATCTTGTTCCATTCTATTATCCTCTTTATTCCTAGCCCCCCCTCCTTTTTTGGAAGACATACCTGATCCCAAGCCACTTTAGCCCTAGTAGTTCTCATATCTGAACCTGACCAAAGAAAGGATCTCATAATTTGCTCCACACTTTTTATGACTTGCCCAGGTAAGAGGAAGAGAGATGCCCAATAGACCTGGATGGAAAATAAAACTGAATTAATCAGTTGTACTCGTCCTACATACGAGAGTGTTCTACAAGTCCAATGTCGAACTTTAGAGGTGATTCGATCCACGAGACCCTTACAATAAACAGCCTTTAGTCTGGATGATATAAGAGGCACTCCCAAATATTTCATAGGGAGCTCCCCCTCTGCAAACCCAAGAACATGAATAATCTCTTCCCTCTCAGCATTTAACACACCGCTTAAGAAGATGTCACTTTTATTTGGATTTGGATACAGACCTAATAGGTCTTGAAACTTTGTGAGCACAGTTTTGATCATACGAATTGAGTTTACATCTCCTTTGCTAAAAATCATCAAGTCGTCAGCAAAACAAAGATGAGAAATGTTGTCCTTCTTGCATCTCCAGTGGAACTTGAAGTTTTGGTTGGCACTCATCTTGCAGAATAGCCCCGAAAGGATTTCCATACATAGGACAAACAAATATGGAGAAAGTGGATCCCCTTGTCGCAGCCCTCTCCCCCCTTGAAAATAACCTGCAAGCTCACCATTGACGTTGATAGAGAATTGACATGATGTAACACAAACCATAATCCAATCAATGACTGTTCTAGGGAATCCCATTTTTCTTAACATAAAATCAACGAAATCCCACCGAACCGAGTCATAAGCCTTCATCAGATCTACTTTCATAGCACAACGGGCAGGTCCCGTAGATTTATGATAGCCTTTCATTAGTTCCTGAGACAAAAGAATGTTGTCGCTGATTCTCCGTCCAGAGATAAAAGCAGTCTGATACGGACCTACTAAGGATGGCAAAACAGCTGTGATTCTCCCAGCTAGAATCTTAGCGATGCATTTGTACACGGTATTGCAGCAAGATATAGGACGAAAATCTGTCAACCTCATAGGATTGCCAACTTTAGGAATAAGGGAAATGGATGTAGCATTCATTTCTTTAAGCATTCTCCGAGTCTGAAAGAAGGAGCTAACAGCATTGATTACATCCTCCCCAACTATGTGCCGCATTCTTTTGAAGAAACCTGCGTTAAATCCATCCGGACCAGGGGCTTTGTTGTTCTTCAAACTAAACATAGCATGCTTAATCTCCTCCCTTGTTACATCTTGTGCTAATACATGTTGTTGCGTTGAAGATAGTTTCAAGTTAATTGCCGATTCCATCTCTTCCTCATTCAGAACCCTAGGCATCTGTTCCACTCTTAACACACGCTGGAAGTACGCAATGACTTCTGATTTAACTGCCTCATGTCCTTCGACAACCTCTCCATCCTCCTTTGTAAGTGAAAGAAGTTTATTTCTATGCTGTCTTCCATTTACTAATTTGTGAAAGTAGCCAGTATTCTGATCCCCCAAGCTAAGCCACTGTATCCTTGACTTCTGTTTGAAAAAACTCTCTTCGGCCTTGACGATTGAAGCGTAGTTACGTAAAGCATCCCTTTCTCGCATGCACAAAGTTGGATTCCCATGTGCTGTATGGAGAGTCTGTTGAGCCTTATCCATTTCATCTTTTGCATCTTTGACTCTATCTGAAATGTTGGAGAAGTGAGTCATATTGAAAAGTTTCAATTCCCGTTTTAGTTTTCTTAGCTTGCAACACAGCTGATACATTGGACAACCTCCCGAATTGTGTTCCCATACTTTCCTCACCAAGGGCATGAACTCGTCATGGTCCATCCACATATCAAAGAATCTGAATGGTTTCTTTATATTCTGATAATCACCAGTAACCTTTACCACCATAGGAGAATGGTCTGACATACCCGATGGCAAAAATCTCGCTTCTGAAAAGGGAAAGTTCAGATTCCATTTCTCATTGACAAGCACTCTATCTAGTTTCCGCATAATCAGATTCTCAGGACATTGATTCGACCAAGTATAATGCAGGCCTGAATATCGAAGATCATCCACTTTCGCTTCTTGAATACATGTTTCCAATCTGTCCATATGACCAGCCCACGAAGTAGACCCTCCTAACCTGTCTGATTGGTAGCGGATAGCATTAAAGTCGCCCATAAGAATCCATGGGCTGGACTCCCATCCATCACTATGACTCACTATATCAGACCATAATGCCTCACGTAAGGAAGCGTTATTGTCTCCGTATATAATTGAAGCATTGAAACAGATATTGGTAGCTAATATAGTGACAGAAACATGAATAGCCTGGTCTGACATTCCGAGGACATCAACCTTCACCACATCAGCATTCCAACAAACCCAAATACGACCACGACAAGAGAAATCATAATTATACAAGAAGGACCAATTACGCAGAAGAAGTTGAGAAACATTATATTTATTCTCGTCTCTAACCCGAGTTTCAACCAAACCGAAAAGAGTCATCCTCTCTTGATGGATGAGCTGACGCAATGCTGAATGCTTTATGGGATCATTCAAACCTCTTGCATTCCAACATCCAATAATCATAAGAAAATAGAGAGGAGTACAAACAACAACACAAAGATTACCTTGACGTGCCCCCAGGCGAGGAGACAGATTTCTTATTCTTCTTTGAAGAGTTTTTCGAACCCTTTTTCTTTTTCTCTAGAGAGTCTCTAGCCTTAATAGCCAACTGATTAACAGTTTCCCTTTCGGTGGAATTCAGAGTTTGTGGGCTTGTTGGGATTGGTGACATCAACTCCTTATCAGTTTGTTCCTCATCTATATCACCTCCCATTGCGTCAATATCTACATTCAGCTCATGACTATTAACGAAAAGAACCTGATTCACGGTCGCACAATCAGATGTATTGGAGATGGCTAAACTTTGATCTGAAGCAGTACATGTACCCCCCTGCTCCTGCTTCATGTCTCCTTGTGAACTCTTCAAAACAAGAGGAGATGTAGGATTTTCATCTTCATAACAATCAGCATTGCTCACATCTGATGCAGCCTTCTCATTCATATTACAATCAGAAATATTTGTACCAGATGTCGAACAACCATTCTCATTACAGTTACGCACTTTAGATGCCAAATGACCATTCTCACCACTCACAGAACCCTTATTTCGTTTAGCAACTACCTGCCATTGAAACTGATTCTGCTGTTTATCCGCAGATTTAGAATTCGCAGCTCCTACTTTCCTCTTACCCTCTGCCTCCATTGTAAGATTTTCACCGTTATTAATAGCACATATCGCTGTCGTGTGTCCAAAGACATTACAATTATTGCACTTCGATGGTATCCATTCGTAATCAGCTGAAATTGTTATGAATAACCCATTTGGACAGCGAAGGTCGTATTCCTTAACCAGCGTCTTCGTAGCATCAATCTCAACACAAACTCTTGCGTAGCTAAGCCTTTAACGCAACAATGTAGTCTGATCAGCATGAAGAGGAACCCCAATAGCACTCGCTACACAACTCAACCCCTTAATAATCCAATACTCAAGAGGAACATTATACAGCCTAACCCATACCCGGAACTTTGACCAAATCACCTTTCAAAAATTGCATGTTCGGTTGCCAACGTTTAAGCACCAAAGGTCTGCTTGCCATGTGCCATGGGGCTCTTTCCAGCACATTAGTGGCATGATCAACAGAATCAAAAGTGAATAGGAAGAAACCATTATCCGAAGATAAAACTTCTGATAGACCGTAGGAGCCCCAGATTCTTTTGGCAATAGAATTAACAACGGGATATGGTAATTTCTGACCCACAAAATGACCAACTAGGGTGGATTTCCAAAGTTCGCAGCCATCCTCAAACACATCAAGTGGAGGAGCTACTGTCACACGACCATCAGTCATAGCAGGGGGAGCAAAATGCAAATTACGAACTAGAGAAATACCAAGGTTCTTGCTACCCTCATTGTTATCAACATCAGAACCCTTCAAAGCATTTAAAAAATTCAATTTGGGGCGAAGGCTTTGCTGGTCTTGTTTCTGAGACCCTACCTTCAACTCATCAAGTTTAGAACCCAACATATGATTCATTTCTGAAACAACATTAGAAGCTTGGGAATTAGAGTGTTTCTTCTCAATGCTAGCTTTAGAATCAGCTTGATTAACACTAGTAAACTGAGAAATCCTCATCCCATGGCTGTTCAACATATCTTGTAGCTCTAATCTTAATATATGTCCAGATTTGACTTTATTGTGTTGTTCATTGTTAGAGGTAACCATTGGAACAGAATCCACAGCAGAACATAAGGACATTATGGCAGCATACAAATACTAGAGATACTGATGCGGATCAGCCTAACACCAAGCATAATCATGCCAACAACCCATTGGAGGTGCCAATTGGGCCAATCACAAGAGCTAGGGCTAAGAAGCTTAAAGAAGCATTGAATGGGCTTGTTCAAAATATATGGAACAAAATGGACCTAGAGAGGCTTGGAACATTTAAGGAGCATGAAGGACAGCCTTTAATTCATTTAGTTCAGGTCCAAGAAGAGCCCATTTCATGTGGAACAAGGGGTTGATGTGTCCGGCCCAATACCAGCCTTGTTAGGCTTGTCTTTTCTAATACTACAAGGATAAAGAGTCAGCAATTTATTCTCCTAACTAAGTAAGGAAGTTGGCCAAATCTTATTCCTAAAGAGGGGAGGACTATTTAATGCCTTTCCTCACTTAGGAAGGAAAGTAATTAAATCAACAACAAAGGAGGAAATTTGTTTTCTTATTTGTCCAAGTTAAACAAGGAATTCCAAGCTAATCAAGGACATCAAAGGTGGCAGCAACACAAATTTTCCAAATCAGATTTTTCCAATTTTGTTTAGGACTTCTTAAGGGTGACAAATCTGATTCTAGCTTATTTAGGATGGTATTTTCGGATTTTTAGTATTTTTAGTATTTTCTTCTTAGTTTTTGGGTTATTATTACTTATTTGGGTCAATTGTAAGTGGGCTACATATAAGTCCACCTAAGGGAGGTCCATTAGGGTTTATTTAAGTTCAAATTCAGTATAAATAAAGGCATAACCCAAACATGTAAAGGTTACGCAATTTTCAGATTAATAAAACTTCTTTGCTGCACTTATTGTGTGTTGGTGGGATAATCTCCCTTCCTTGGTTCTCTAAAGAACTGAAAACGACTTATCGAAGAACAACTGTCTTCGTGGCGTCATCCTTATACTTCTCGTTCGCGAATCAATATTCGTTGGGTGGGGGTTTCCGTTTTCAATAGTGCTGGTGCCTAGGTACAAGTTATCTTTGTGTCACACTCCTATCAAACCCGATTTACTTGGCTTTCCGGGAATTGGCATCTTTGCGTGTGGGTTGCGTGACCATGATCACGAGGTTCGCATCATTTGGTATGAGAGCTTGGCTCCATTAATCAGGTTATATCCTCCTGAAATTTTCGTTTCTTGTTAATTCCGCAAAAAAAAATTCCTTAGTATCCAATTTCTTCTTCTCCTTGAATTTGCGGCATATAAAAAGAAAAAAAAATTGTTCTTTCATTCTGTTATTGTTCAAAATATATCAGTAACATAAAAAAAAAAAGAGAGAAAAGAAAAGAAAAATTGTTCAAAAAGACGTTTATTAAATTCTGCCGCAGAAAACTAAACAAGGGACAATTGGATCAAATCAACTCGGAATTAGCTCAAATTTGATATTCGAATTACTGGGGTCCTAATCGCATCACATATAAAATTTGGGGTCAATTGGATATCATTTGCTTTGGGTTTCAAATTCGGGTCTATTCAGGTCTGATTCATAACGTTTTTACGTCAGTATATCAAACGTTGTCATAAATTGCTCAAACCTTATATTCTGTCTATTTGGGTTGATATCGCACTATATCTGAAATTTTAACTCAATTGAACATTATTTACTTTAGGTTCCAGATTCAGACTTAACTTGTCGTAAACGAGTCTGTCTTGCGTCACCGTTTCAAAATTCGCTTGCTTTTTGTTGATTTCGTTTCTTGCAGTTTATTTTCATCATATCCAACATATTTGGGTGTTGTTTAATGATTTTGCATATTTTTTGTTTCTGTTTTTATTCGCGTCTTCAGTTTCGTTCATATTTCGGATAGACTCGCTTGCTACTCACGAGACTATCATCGCAGTTTCGTTTTGCTTGTTTTCTAGTTTTTTCATTGCTTCTTGAGTCATATATATATTTGGATAGCGCTGCCAAGTTGGTTCTATTTGGTGTTGGTTTCAGTTTCGCAAGAACCGCAAGAAGGCGAGACGAGAGGTGTGAGCGTGTGAGGATATTAAGAGTGTTTGAGCGAAACACGAGTGACGTGAGGATAAATTTTCTTTTACCACTAACAACTTTTTGCAGGTACTATCATGTCAGATCAAAACAATACACCGCCCCATCCCGAGGGAGAACTTACATTTCAAATGCGCTCATGACACAAATGATGGAGAGGATGAATTTTGTGATGGGAAATGTGTGCGCCAGACTTGATAGGGTGGAGAAACGTGGTAACGAGCACCCAAAATGTGAAGCTTGGGGTGGAACCGAAAGCAAACAATAGCAGTAGGGCCAACAGGCCAAGGTGGGCTGATTGTGAGGATTTTGAGGAGGCCGTTGGTGATATCGGTGATGGTGTTTTTGATGATGAGGCCATAGATTACCGGGAAGGTTTTCGGAAGCCTAGAAACCGAAGGGATTATGGGAATAGAACTAGGGGCCAATTTGGCCAAAGGGAAAATTTCCGTAGTGTTGGGGGACATGCTGATTTAGATGGTGATTTGGATGCTATCAAACTGAAAATACCTTCTTTTCAAGGTAAAAACGATCCCGAGGCATATTTGGAGTGGGAAAAAAAGGTGGATTGGATTTTTGATTGCCTTATTCGGAGGCGAAGAAAGTGAAATTGGTAGTCATCGAATTCATGGATTATGCACTGATTTGGTGGGATCAGAATGTTACTAGTAGAAGACGGAGTGGAGAGAGGCCGGTAGCGTCGTGGGAGGAGATGAAAGTGTTGATGAGAAGGCGATTTGTGCCTAACCACTATTATAGAGATTTGTATCTGAAATTGCAGGGTTTGAATCAGGGTTCTAGGTCCATGGATGAGTATTTCAAGGAAATGGAGATTGCCATGATTCGGGCCAACGTGATTGAGGATCGGGAAGCTACTATGGCTAGGTTTCTAAATGGACTGAATAGGAACATTGCAAATGTTATAGAATTACAACACTGTGTGGAATTGGAAGACATGGTCCATATGGCAACGAAGGTAGAGAGACAAATAAGGAGAAGGGGCAGTACACGTTTTCAGACCAATTCGGCTTCATCTTCCTCAACATGGAGGCTGAATTTAAAAAGAGAGGGGGCTGTCCAACTAAAGCCTTATGCAAAGGCTGAACCACCTAAGGCCAAAAAGGATACTTATACGGATGGGAAAGGTAAATCTGAATCTCAACCTACTCGTGATAGAGATATTAAATGCTTTAAATGTTTAGGGAAGGGGCACATTGCATCTCAGTGTCCAAACCGAAGAGTTATGCTTATAAGAGATAATGGGGATGTTGAATCTGAAAGTGAGAAATCTGAAAGTGAAGAGATGCCACCTTTGATGGATTGTAGCGATGAGGAGATTGCATACCCTGTTGAGCGGAGGCTTTGGTTATAAGACGTGCGCTGAACATGCAAATCAAAGAAGATGATGTAGATCAGCAACGGGAAAATATATTTCACACTCGATGTCACATCCAAAACAAGGTATGTAGCATGATAATTGATGGAGGTAGTTGTGCTAATGTTGCTAGTGATACACTTGTGAAGAAATTGAATCTGAGTTGTATTAAGCATCCTAGGCCTTATAGATTGCAATGGTTGAATGAATGTGGTGAAGTGAGGGTTACTAAGCAGGTTTTGATTGCGTTTGCTATTGAGAAGTATTCTGATGAGATTTTATGTGATGTCGTCCCGATGCATGCTAGTCACTTACTTTTGGGGCGTCCATGGCAGTTTGATCGGAAAGCGATTCATGATGGGTTTAGAAATAGGTTCACTATTGTAAAGGATGGTAAAACCATCACTCTTGTACCTCTTTCTCTGAAACAAGTGTATGATGATCAAATCAAATTAAAAAAGGAATGTGAGGATGAGAAGAGTGAAAATTCACGTGAGGACAATGGTGAGAGAAAACCATCAGATTCGGCTAAACCTAGATCATTAATTAAACCGGTTGAGAGTGGAGGTAAAAACCGAGGAGTGAAGAAAGTAAGCTTGTGTGATGATAATAGTGTGGAAAAATTAAAGAAACAACCTAATTTTTATGCAAAAGGATCTCAAATCAGATCTGCATTTTTTACTAATAAGCCAATGATCTTACTTGTGTATAAGGAGGCTTATTTTAACACTAACGATCTTGATTCTGCTATTCCTAGTGTTGCTGTTTCTTTGATGCAGGAGTTTGATGATGTATTCCCTGAAGACATCCCTAATGGATTACCACCATTAAGGGGGATTGAACATCAAATTGATCTTGTGCCCGGAGCTTCAATTCCTAACCGTCCAGCCTATAGAAGCAACCCCGAGGAGACGAAGGAGCTTCAAAGGCAAGTAGATGAATTGATGATGAAGGGGTACATTCGTGAGAGTATGAGTCCTTGTGCTGTGCCAGTGCTACTTGTGCCTAAAAAGGATGGAACATGGAGGATGTGTGTTGATTGTCGTGCTGTCAATAACATAACGGTAAAGTATCGACATCCTATTCCTAGGCTTGATGACATGCTAGATGAGTTACATGGATCATGTATTTTCTCTAAGATTGACTTAAAAAGTGGGTACCATCAAATTAGGATGAAATAGGGTGATGAGTGGAAAACTGCATTTAAGACTAAGCATGGTTTATATGAATGGTTAGTCATGCCGTTTGGACTTACAAATGCGCCTAGCACGTTTATGCGTTTAATGAATCATGTCTTGCGTGCATTTATAGGTAAGTTTGTTGTTGTGTATTTTGATGACATTTTGATCTATAGCAAGAACTTAAATGAGCATCTTGATCATTTGCGTAATGTACTTAGTGTGTTGCGTAGTGAGCGATTATATACTAATCTTAAGAAGTGTACCTTTTGCATGGAAAAAATTGTGTTTCTTGGCTATGTCGTTACTGCACAGGGTATCGAGATGGATGGGGAGAAAGTTAAAGCCATCCGAGATTGGCCTACACCAAAATCGGTAAGTGAGGTAAGGAGTTTTCATGGACTTGCTAGTTTTTATAGAAGGTTTGTGAAGGATTTTAGTACTATTGCTGCACCTTTAACTGAAATTGTGAAAAAGTCTGTCGGATTCAAATGGAATGATGCACAAGATGAGGCTTTTAAATTGTTGAAGGATAAGCTTTGTTCGGCACCTGTTTTAGCTTTGCCAGACTTTACAAGAGCTTTTGAAGTAGAATGTGATGCGTCAGGTATCGGTATAGGAGCTGTGTTAATGCAGGATAGGAGGCCCATTGCATATTTCAGCGAAAAACTTAATGGGGCAGCCTTGAATTACCCTACATATGACAAGGAATTCTATGCCTTAGTAAGAACTTTAGAGACGTGGCAACATTACCTGTGGCCCAAGGAGTTTGTCATACATTCTGATCATGAATCATTGAGTAGGAGACATGCCAAATGGGTTGAATTTATTGAAACATTTTCGTATGTGATCAAGTATAAGCAAGGGAAAGAAAACATTGTGGCTGATGCACTTTCACGCAGGTATGTTCTTTTATCTACTTTGGATGCTAGATTTCTAGGATTTGAACACATAAAAGAATTGTACAAGGATGATAGTGATTTTGCTAATGTTTACAATGCTTGCGAAACTTCAGCTTTTGGAAAGTTTTATAGACTTGATGGATATTTGTTTAAAGAGAGTCGTTTGTGTGTTCCATTAAGTTCTATGCGTGAATTGCTTGTACGTGAAGCACATGGAGGCGGGTTGATGGGGCATTTTGGTGTTGTTAAGACTTTGGATGTGTTGCATGAGCATTTTTATTGGCCTAAAATAAAAAAAGATGTGCAACGCATATGTGATAAATGCATAACTTGTAGGAAAGCAAAGTCTAGGACTCAACCGCATGGCTTGTATACCCCTTTGCCTGTACCGAAAGAACCTTGGGTAGACATTTCGATGGACTTTGTCTTGGGTTTACCTAGGTCAAAACAGGGCAGGGATTCCTTCTTTGTAGTTGTTGATAGGTTTTCAAAGATGGCACATTTCATTCCATGCCATAAAACTGACGATGCAACTAACATAGCTGAGTTGTTCTTTAGGGAGATAGTACGACTTCACGGGGTCCCTAAGAGCATTGTTTCTGATAGAGATGTTAAGTTCCTTAGCTATTTTTGGAAGGTGTTATGGGGAAAAATGGGTACTAAACTGTTGTTTTCAACTACTTGTCACCCCCAAACAGATGGACAAACCGAAGTAGTTAATAGGACCTTAACACAACTTTTGCGTGTTGTCATTCAAAAGAACTTAAAGAATTAGGAAGATTGTTTTCCATTTATAGAGTTTGCATATAATCGTAGTGTGCACTCTACTACTGAATTTTCACCATTTGAAATTGTGTATGGATTTAACCCTTTAACTCCAATGGATTTGATTCCTTTGCCTATTGATGAAAGGGTTAGTTTGGATGGTAATCGTAAAGCACAGGTGGTGAAAACTCTTCATGAGAGTGTGCGGCAACAAATTGAAAAGAGGAATCGCGTGTATGCGACCAAAGCCAATAAGGGGCGCAAACATGTTGTCTTTCAGCCTGGCGATTGGGTTTGGGTGCATATGCGCAAGGAGAGATTTCCGGACCAGAGGAAGTCAAAGCTACAACCACGAGGAGATGGGCCGTTTCAGATCCTTGAGAGGATCAATGACAACGCTTATAAAGTTGATTTGCCAGGTGAGTATAGTGTTAGTGCTACCTTTAATGTTTCTGATCTTACTCTGTTTGATGTAGGTGATGATTCGAGGTCGAATCCTTTTGAAGAGAGAGGGGATGATGCGGATCAGCCTAACACCAAGCATAATCATGCCAACAACCCATTGGAGGTGCCAATTGGGCCAATCACAAGAGCTAGGGCTAATAAGCTTAAAGAAGCATTGAATGGGCTTGTTCAAAATATATGGAACAAAATGGACCTAGAGAGGCTTGGAACATTTAAGGAACATGAAGGACAGCCTTTAATTCATTTAGTTCAGGTCCAAGAAGAGCCCATTTCATGTGGAACAAGGGGTTGATGTGTCCGGCCCAATACCAGCCTTGTTAGGCTTGTCTTTTCTAATACTACAAGGATAAAGAGTCAGCAATTTATTCTCCTAACTAAGTAAGGTAGTTGGCCAAATCTTATTCCTAAAGAGGGGAGGACTATTTAATGCTTTTCCTCACTTAGGAAGGAAAGTAATTAAATCAGCAACAGAGGAAATTTGTTTTCTTATTTGTCCAAGTTAAACAAGGAATTCCAAGCTAATCAAAGACATCAAAGGGGGCAGCAACACAAATTTTCCAAATCAGATTTTTCCAATTTTGTTTAGGACTTCTTAAGGGTGACAAATCTGATTCTAGCTTATTTAGGATGGTATTTTCGGATTTTTAGTATTTTTAGTATTTTCTTCTTAGTTTTTGGGTCATTATTACTTATTTGGGTCAATTGTAAGTGGGCTACATATAAGTCCACCTAAGGGAGGTCCATTAGGGTTTACTTAAGTTCAAATTCAGTATAAATAAAGGCATAACCCAAACATGTAAAGGTTACGCAATTTTCAGATTAATAAAACTTCTTTGCTGCACTTATTGTGTGTTGGTGGGATAATCTCCCTTCCTTGGTTCTCTAAAGAACTGAAAACGACTTATCGAAGAACAACTGTCTTCGTGGCGTCATCCTTATACTTCTCGTTCGCGAATCAATATTCGTTGGGTGGGGGTTTCTGTTTTCAATAGTGCTGGTGCCTAGGTACAAGTTATCTTTGTGTCACACTTCTATCAAACCCGATTTACTTGGCTTTCCGGGAATTGGCATCTTTGCGTGTGGGTTGCGTGACCATGTGATCACGAGGTTCGCATCAGATACCAAATTTTAAGAAGAGAAACTGAGTCTAAGACGTAACCTAAGCTCAGAAACAACAACAATGTAATCTCAGAAACAACAAGATTCAGATTTGTTCATGAAGGGAGAAGAGAATTACAAAATTATGAGGCCAGTATCTTCGCGATTATTGATTGGAATGATGATCCATGCGGTCAAGCTGTAGAGTATGTTCTGACGAACAACATATTAAAAAATGGTGACGATCCAACGGTGAACAAAGAAGATCAAGCTTCAACAAAACCCAATTCACGCTGCTGCAACTAAAAATGCAGAACAGTAGAAATATTACAAGATCAATATCTCCCACCTCGTTGATTGGAATGAAGATCCATTCGGTCAATGTTTCTAGAAGGCTGGAATGAACAGGATGGTAAGAAATGAGGATGATCTAACGGTGGACGGAGTAGATCTAGCTCCGACAGTTTGATCTCTAATCTCTCTCTCTCTCGAGATCTCTCTCTCTCTCTAGATATGACTCAATTACCAAAAAATATTTTGAAAGAAACACTTATTCTTTTATGCTGAATGGAAAGAAGGTGAACTTGTTACCATTGAGTTCTCAACAAGTTAGAGAGGATCAGTTACGAAGCCAACAAAAGGAGGTGCAATCACGTAAGGGGCTGTTGTTAGCCAAAAAAGGCGATATCAAACAGGCATTAGCTTCGACGGGGGTTGTTTTCATGACTGGGCAAAGCAATTGCTACAAGTAGAAGGACTGGACTTACCAACACAGATTAAGGAATTGCTAGAAGAATTTAAAGATGTGTTTCCAAATGAATTACCTAAAGGGTTACCGCCTATTGGTGGAATTGAGCATCAAATTGATTTGGTGCCGGGAGCTTCACTTCCTAACAGACCAGCATACAGATGTAATCCAGAGGAAGCAAAAGAGATTCAAAGGCAGGTTGGTGAGCTTGTAGAGAAGGGCTATGTTCGAGAATCACAGCCGTGCTATCAACAAAATAACAGTTAAGTATCGATTTCCTATACCCAGACTTGATGATTTGCTTGATGAGTTGCATGGTGCTGCATTGTTTTCTAAAGTCGATTTGATGAGTGGTTATCTTTTTTTTTTTGGTAAGTTGACGTATATATTAAAGGAAAACGATACAAAGATTATAAGGGGCATACCCCAGATTTACAATGAGAACAGAAACGTAAAACAACAGATGGCTACATGCTAGCCACCGAACTGAAAACTCAAGACCTAACTTGATTCGTTAGGGAAACCAATACAACCAGCTAAATATCAAATGAAGAATCTATGTTATTAACCCTCCATGCTCGTTGGATTCTTTTATTTTCATCTGTTGGTAGAACGTTCCTCATCAAATCAAGCTTATCACGGATGATACATTCAATTTGATGAAAGACCAAATTCTGAGTTCTAGATATTCCAGCAAAGGTCCTTGCATTCCTTTCTTGCCAGATATGATACACTGTAGCTGCAAAACTGAGTTTACGAGAAAAATTGACAAAACTTTTGCCATGCCAAGTGATAGTGGCCCATCGAATCCATTCATCCCATCCTTTTGTCATTCTTGGAATGTTGCATCTGTCACAAACATCCCACCAGATCGCTTTAGTATAGGAGCATTCAAAGAACAAGTGGTTGTGATCTTCGTAGTTGCGGAGACAGAGTGAGCATCTATTGGGACCATGTATACCAAATCGATGAAGTCTATCTTGAGTTGTGAGTTTCTGTTGGACAGCCACCCAAAGAAGAAACGAATGTCTTGTAACAGCATTCTTGAACCACACAATGTCATGCCATTCGACCATCGTATGATGAAATCTTAGTTGTTCCCAAGCTATTTTGATCGAGAATCTGTGATTTGGTGAATCCAGCCAAACAATCTCATCATTTTGCCCTATCATAGGATTAGAATTGGAAGGAATAGCTTCTACAATGGGGTGCCATCCAATAGCGTGAGTGGTAGGAATTTTCCATTCTGAGTTATGAATCAGCATATTCACCTTCGCGTTCTTTTCCATACCTGAATCATAGATGAATCTGTCGCCGTAAGAATCTGCGAGCGGGCTGTGAGGATGCCAATTGTCAAACCATAGAGAAGTTGTCCTGCCATCCCCTATGATGTACTTCATCTTCGGCCATGCTAAGGATCTGAGCTTTAGAATCTTTCTCCATGCCCAAGAGCAATTCTGTGGCGTCTTGATTGTCCAGAAATTCCTACCTCGCAACAGATTACATCTGATCCAAGTAGACCAGATTGAGCCATCTGAGTCATTGCACAGGTTCCAAATGTGTTTCAACAAAGCAATCTTGTTCCATTCTGTTATCCTCTTTATTCCTAGCCCCCCCTCCTTTTTTGGAAGACATACCTGATCCCAAGCCACTTTAGCCCCAGTAGTTCTCATATCTGAACCTGACCAAAGAAAGGATCTCATAATTTGCTCCACACTTTTTATGACTTGCCCAGGTAAGAGGAAGAGAGATGCCCAATAGACCTGGATGGAAAATAAAACTGAATTAATCAGTTGTACTCGTCCTGCATACGAGAGTGTTCTACAAGTCCAATGTCGAACTTTAGAGGTGATTCGATCCACGAGACCCTTACAATAAACAGCCTTTAGTCTGGACGAGATAAGAGGCACTCCCAAATATTTCATAGGGAGCTCCCCCTCTGCAAACCCAAGAACATGAATAATCTCTTCCCTCTCAGCATTTAACACACCGCTTAAGAAGATGTCACTTTTATTTGGATTTGGATACAGACCTGATAGATCTTGAAACTTTGTGAGCACAGTTTTGATCATACGAATTGAGTTTACATCTCCTTTGCTAAAAATCATCAAGTCGTCAGCAAAACAAAGATGAGAAATGTTGTCCTTCTTGCATCTCCAGTGGAACTTGAAGTTTTGGTTGGCACTCATCTTGCAGAATAGCCCCGAAAGGATTTCCATACATAGGACAAACAAATATGGAGAAAGTGGATCCCCTTGTCGAAGCCCTCTCCCCCCTTGAAAATAACCTGCAAGCTCACCATTGACGTTGATAGAGAATTGACATGATGTAACACAAACCATAATCCAATCAATGACTGTTCTAGGGAATCCCATTTTTCTTAACATAGCGTCAACGAAATCCCACCGAACCGAGTCATAAGCCTTCATCAGATCTACTTTCATAGCACAACGGGCAGGTCCCGTAGATTTATGATAGCCTTTCATTAGTTCCTGAGACAAAAGAATGTTGTCGCTGATTCTCCGTCCAGAGATAAAAGCAGTCTGATACGGACCTACTAAGGATGGCAAAACAGCTGTGATTCTCCCAGCTAGAATCTTAGCGATGCATTTGTACACGGTATTGCAGCAAGATATAGGACGAAAATCTGTCAACCTCGTAGGATTGGCAACTTTAGGAATAAGGGAAATTGATGTAGCATTCATTTCTTTAAGCATTCTCCGAGTCTGAAAGAAGGAGCTAACAGCATTGATTACATCCTCCCCAACTATGTGCCACATTCTTTTGAAGAAACCTGCGTTAAATCCATCCGGACCAGGGGCTTTGTTGTTCTTCAAACTAAACATAGCATGCTTAATCTCCTCCCTTGTTACATCTTGTGCTAATACATGTTGTTGCGTTGAAGACAGTTTCAAGTTAATTGCCGATTCCATCTCTTCCTCATTCAGAACCCTAGGCATCTGTTCCACTCTTAACACACGCTGGAAGTACGCAATGACTTCTGATTTAACTGCCTCATGTCCTTCGACAACCTCTCCATCCTCCTTTGTAAGTGAAAGAAGTTTATTTCTATGCTGTCTTCCATTTACTGATTTGTGAAAGTAGCCAGTATTCTGATCCCCCAAGCTAAGCCACTGTATCCTTGACTTTTGTTTGAAAAAACTCTCTTCGGCCTTGACGATAGAAGCGTAGTTACGTACAGCATCCCTTTCTCGCATGCACAAAGTTGGACTCCCATGTGCTGTATGGAGAGCCTGTTGAGCCTTATCCATTTCATCTTTCGCATCTTGGACTCTATCTGAAATGTTGGAGAAGTGAGTCATATTGAAAACTAGAATGAAAGAGGGAGATGAATGGAAAACAGCATTTAAAACTAAACAGGGGTTATATGAATGGATGGTAATGCCGTTTGGGTTATCTAATGCGCCTAGTACATTTATGAGGCTTATGAATCATGTTTTGAGGAAGTATATTGGGCTGTTTGTTGTAGTATATTTTGATGATATCCTGGTGTATAGCAAGACCTTTGATGATCATGTGAAGCATCTTAGAGTTGTGTTCGAAACTTTGCGAGATTCTAAGTTGTATGGGAAACTCACAAAGTGTTACTTCTGTAAAGAAAGTGTCGTGTTTCTTGGATATATTATCTCTAGCAAGGGAGTTAAGGTTGATGAGGAGAAAATTGAGGCAATTCGGGACTGGCCAAAACGTGCTAGTATTGCTGATGTGAGGAGTTTTCATGGTTTAGCTTCTTTCTACAGGCGATTTGTGAAATATTTCAGCTCTATTGTTGCTTCTATGACAAAATGCTTGAAAAAAGGAAACAAGTTTAGATGGAGTGCAGATGCTCAGAAAGCTTTTGAGCTAATTAAAGAAAAGTTGTGTACTGCTCCAGTTTTAACACTTCCAGACATTGCTAAAACATTTGAAATAGAGTGTGATGCTTCCGGAGTTGGAATTGGGGCTGTTTTGATGCAAGAAAAGAGGCCGATTGCATTCTTCAGTGAAAAGTTAAATGGAGCACGTTTGAACTACTCTATTTATGACAAGGAGTTCTATGCTTTGATTCGAGCTCTGGAGGTATGGCAGCACTACTTGTTGCCAAAAGAATTCGTTATTCATACTGATCATGAATCCTTGAAGTATCTTAAGGGGCAAAGCAAGCTGAATCGAAGACATGCTAAATGGGTGGAGTTTATGGAGTCATTTCCTTATGTCATAAAGTACAAGAAAGGGCAAGTTAATGTGGTTGCTGATGCTCTTTCTAGGAGGTATGCATTGATCTCTATGTTGAATGCAAGGCTGATGGGTTTTGAACAAGTGAAGGATCAATACGCTAATGATTCCTACTTTGCTAATGTGGTTACCGAATGTGCAAAAGCAGCTTGTGATGGGTTCTTTATGCATGAAGGTTACTTGTTCAAAATGGGCAGAATGTGTATTCCTTCAAGTTCATTACGGGAGTTGCTTGTGCGAGAGGCTCATGGTGGTGGTCTTAGGGGTCATTTTGGGGAGAAGAAGACTTATGAGTTTTTTTTTTTTTTGGTAAGTTGACGTATATATTAAAGGAAAACGATACAAAAATTATAAGGGGCATACCCCAGATTTACAATGAGAACAGAAACGTAAAACAACAGATGGCTACATGCTAGCCACCGAACTGAAAACTCAAGACCTAACTTGATTCGTTAGGGAAACCAATACAACCAGCTAAATATCAAATGAAGAATCTATGTTATTAACCCTCCATGCTCGTTGGATTCTTTTATTTTCATCTGTTGGTAGAACGTTCCTCATCAAATCAAGCTTATCACGGATGATACATTCAATTTGATGAAAGACCAAATTCTGAGTTCTAGATATTCCAGCAAAGGTCCTTGCATTCCTTTCTTGCCAGATATGATACACTGTAGCTGCAAAACTGAGTTTACGAGAAAAATTGACAAAACTTTTGCCATGCCAAGTGATAGTGGCCCATCGAATCCATTCATCCCATCCTTTTGTCATTCTTGGAATGTTGCATCTGTCACAAACATCCCACCAGATCGCTTTAGTATAGGAGCATTCAAAGAACAAGTGGTTGTGATCTTCGTAGTTGCGGAGACAGAGTGAGCATCTATTGGGACCATGTATACCAAATCGATAAAGTCTATCTTGAGTTGTGAGTTTCTGTTGGACAGCCACCCAAAGAAGAAACGAATGTCTTGGAACAGCATTCTTGAACCACACAATGTCATGCCATTCGACCATCGTATGATGAAATCTTAGTTGTTCCCAAGCTATTTTGATCAAGAATTTGTGATTTGGTGAATCCAGCCATACAATGGTAGTAGTAGTAGTAGTAGTAGTAGTAGTAGTAGTAGTAGTAGTAGTAGTAGTAGTAGTAGTAGTAGTAGTAGTAGTAGTAGTAGTAGTAGTAGTAGTAGTAGTAGTAGTAGTAGTAGTAGTAGTAGTAGTAGTAGTAGTAGTAGTAGTAGTAGTAGTAGTAGTAGTAGTAGTAGTAGTAGTAGTAGTAGTAGTAGTAGTAGTAGTAGTAGTAGTAGTAGTAGTAGTAGTAGTAGTAGTAGTAGTAGTAGTAGTAGTAGTAGTAGTAGTAGTAGTAGTAGTAGTAGTAGTAGTAGTAGTAGTAGTAGTAGTAGTAGTAGTAGTAGTAGTAGTAGTAGTAGTAGTAGTAGTAGTAGTAGTAGTAGTAGTAGTAGTAGTAGTAGTAGTAGTAGTAGTAGTAGTAGTAGTAGTAGTAGTAGTAGTAGTAGTAGTAGTAGTAGTAGTAGTAGTAGTAGTAGTAGTAGTAGTAGTAGTAGTAGTAGTAGTAGTAGTAGTAGTAGTAGTAGTAGTAGTAGTAGTAGTAGTAGTAGTAGTAGTAGTAGTAGTAGTAGTAGTAGTAGTAGTAGTAGTAGTAGTAGTAGTAGTAGTAGTAGTAGTAGTAGTAGTAGTAGTAGTAGTAGTAGTAGTAGTAGTAGTAGTAGTAGTAGTAGTAGTAGTAGTAGTAGTAGTAGTGGTAGTAGTAGTAGTAGTAGTAGTAGTAGTAGTAGTAGTAGTAGTAGTAGTAGTAAAGAAAAAGAAGGAAAAGAAGAAGTTGAAGACTTTAAGATGGAATATTAATGTAACGATTAAACAATGATAATAACAAATATCAAGGTTAGAGATTCCACTAATGGTATGTCAAACAAGTATAATATAAACTCTTATTATTCAATTGGAAACCACACATAAAGGAGGTTCCAATCAAATTATAGATTGTTAACATGATTACATTAGTCATCTTATTCGTCAATCCTTATCTTCTCTTGACTGCCCAAAACGTCATTGATAACGTCAAAATTAGAGCCACTCAAAAACATGAAAGTTGTAGGAAATTGTCTCAGATTTCTTGTGTAAAATATTCAGCTCATTTGGACATCTAGAACTCCAGATATGGCCAAAATATTGAACAGTGCTCAGGCTGGAGGATAGATTCGGGCTTCTTTGTTGTTGTTATAATTTGGACTTGAAAATGGCCTTTTTAGATCTTGGGCTCTATATGAAAATTTTAGGCCTATGTCTTACCTTTCCATCCATATAAAGTGGACCTAAATCTAAGATCTATAGCTCTAGATATAACCCAATTACCGAACAGTGTTCCGGTTTGAATTGCACCGACATCTCTTTATCCTTGCAATTTAAGTTGTTAAAGTTATCAATCAATCCTTTCATTTATGTTAAAGTTATCAATGAACATTTACCACAAATTAAAAGTATCTTATATTATTAGATATATTATTATAAAACATGCTTAGCTTCAACAAAACCCAATTCACGCTGCTGCAACTAAAAATGCAGAACAGTAGAAATATTACGAGATCAATATCTCCTACCTCGTTGATTGGAATGAAGATCCATTTGGTCAATGTTTCTAGAAGGCTGGAATGAACAGTATAGTAAGAAATGAGGATGATCCAACGGTGGACGGAGTAGATCTAGCTCCGACAGTTTGATCTCTAATCTCTCTCTCTCTCCAGATTTCTCTCTCTCCAGTCTCTGATCCAACGGTGGCTGGAATGAATAGTATATGATAACTTACCTCCCCGGCAACGGTGTCAAAAACTTAACACGATTAAAGAGTTGATGTCTTATCCCAAGTGCACGGGTGTCAAAGTAAAATAACCTGGCAAGATCGGGGTCGAACCACAGGGAGGTGAATTTTATAAATCACAAATAAAGAAAAAGATTTGAAGAGAATAATAACAGAAAAGGAGTTGAAGAAAGTTTTAGGATGTGATATTGATGTAAGGACTAAACAATAACAAAACATATGTCAAGGTTATAGGTTCACTAATGGTATTTAAAATAAATATAATATAAACTCTTTTTATTACTCAACTAGAAACCACACACAAAGGAGGTTCCAATCGGATGATTTCTCATTATTAGCTCATTATAAATTACTAACATGATCATATTAATCATCTTATCTAAGTAACAACATACTTATAAATATCATCAAGCATTCATGTTGCTAGTTTATGTTAACAACAAATCAAGTTTCTATCATAATAATGATTTCGGCCGAAAACTATGAAAGATCAAGCATTTGATGTAAATTATACAACACAAATCTAAATTAAACATTTAATAAGAAAGGTATTAAGAATTTGTAAGATAAAAAGATAAAACATGTTAATAACAATCTTTCTTGGATATAAACATTTAAAGCCCATGTTGAGTTTATATTATACGTATTCTAACACCATTAGAGAAACCTTTTCACCTTAACATAATTAACTTAGCTAAATGTTAAGAAGGAGAAAAACATAAATAAACAACATAAGAACATAAACATAATATAAGCTAACTAAGTATAGGAAAGGAAATAAAAGAGCATAAACAAGAGATTACTATAGCATGAAAAAAAACTTGAACATTACAAAGATGTAGAGAGAAAGCAAGAAGATAACTTTGATCTGAAAATTAATATGACTTAATACATGGACAATACCTCCTTTTATAGGCTAAGTTTCAAAACTATTGATTGATTGAATAATTGGTGGGCATCCATTGATTTGGTGGCTGGTTTTTGACATTAATGGCTGCTGTTTTTTTGATATTATGGGGTGATTATTGATATTGTTAGCTGGCCAAAACATCATTGTTCACATCAGAATTATAGCCAACTGAATTTTGGAAGTTGTGGGCAATTGTCTCATCTTTCCAATGAAAAAAACAGAGATCATTTGGACTTCTAGAACTCAAGATATGAGCCAAAAAATCAAATAGTATTTGAGCTGCAGGACAACTTCTAACGTCTTTGTTGTTGCTAAGATTTAAGCTTGAAAACGGCAGAACTCAGTTTTTAAGTCCATATGAAAGTTGTAGGTCTATGTCTTACCTTTCCATCCATATAAAATGGACCTAAATCTGATATCTACAGCTCCAGATATAATCAAATTATTGAACGGTGTTCGAGTTTGGAATGCACTAGCAACACTTTGCTAAGTTTGTCCTTCTTTTTATCCTTTCAATTTCAATCCTTAAACTCATCAATCAATCCTTTTATTTATATGATAGATCTGTATTTATGATGAATATTTACCATGAATTAAAGGTATATTTTATTTTTAAACTTGCTAATATAAAACATGCTTTTGGGAATTTAATGATACTTTAGGTGCAATATGACTTGCTAATATATTATATTTTTAGCTTACCTTAGGTAGGGCATATTTAGGGTGCTAATACCTTCCCTTTACGAAACCAATTTTTGTACCCAATCTCTAAGACTAATTAGGGTTCCAAGTGACCGCAATACTAGGTGGCGACTCCCTTCCCATTTTTCCACTAATAAAAGATGAGAATTCCTTGTCTCCTTATGTTTTCCAGACACCACACATGTGAGTGAGGGTGGACAATCATCGCACACGTGCGACAAGGTTCAATAACCTTACCACTATAAAGAGTAATGACTGATTTGATTTGATCCATGTGTTGGCTTCTAGAACTACTTGTATTTGCATTGTATTGCCCCTTGAAATTTTGTTGTGGTTGAGATGAAAAGTTACCTTTCATTTGAAAATTAAAAGCAGATTTGAATTTTACAATAGCATCTTTTAGATCTACTATGATTTAAGCATTTTGAATATTGATTGTCTCTTGCTTTTCAATGAATGCATACAATGTTTCCTTTAGATTTTTTCTAGAAGATGGAGCATAAAAAGGTGTATATCCATGAGAATTTTGAAAACTATGGTGTGATTGAGATGGTGGCTGTGAAGTTTGTGTTTTATTCTTATCACTATTCCAACTAAAATTTAAGTGATTTCTCCAACTAGGGTTGTATGTTTGCGAGTATGGGTTATGATTGGGCCTTTGGAAATTATTTAAAGCATGAGTTTTTCATAGAGGCATTCTTTAAAAGAAGGAAAAGTTGGACAGTCACTGATTAAGTGTTGATTGGTTTCATAGATTTAACACATAATGTCTTGAACATATTTTAATTGACCACTCTTTTTTAATTTTAGTGCCTCGATTTTTCTAACTAAAGATGCAAACTTGACTTAGATATCGTGACCTTCCCTAAGGTTGTACATTGCTCAACTAGATGTATGAAGTTAAGTTTTACTTGGTGCCATATAAATGCCTGTAGTTCCCTAATTTTGAGCATTTTTAGCTAGCAATTTTAGGTACTCCATTGTATCATCAGGGTCTTTATCTTTAAAAGTTTCATTACATATGAATTCAAATATTTATCTATCTCTAGGTGTTAACTCTTCATAAAAATATGAAAACAATCTTCATGTTTCAAAATCATGATGAGGAAAAGTATTAAGTTTTGATACCTTTCCCAACATTGATAAAATATTTCTCCTGGGTTTTTAGTGAAAGTGGGGATTTGTCTTTTGAAAGAGTTTGTTCTGTGAGATGGAAAAAACTTCTTTAAAAATTATTATTGCATTTTATCCCAAGTACGAATGGATCCTAATTTTAAATTTTATAACTATGTTTTAGGTTTATCTTTTAATGAAAAAAAAATAACTTTAATTTGATTATGTTTATGATACAATTTAAGTCATTATAGTTATAACTGACCTTCTCAAATTCTCTTAAATGTAAGTATAAATTTTCTAAATCTAAGCCATAAAAAGAAAGTAAAAGTTGAATAATATCTGACTTGAAATTAAAATGAGATGCATTAGGGGGAAACTATGCATGAAGGTGCACTTATATTTGTGGGATTCACGTGGTCTCTAAGTGTTCTAACTTGATTATTCTTATTATGAAGTGACTGATTATCTTCTTCGGCCATATTTTCTACAAATGATGAGGATACACTACAAAGTCTACCACTTAATATACATGACCAAACTCTCATGCACGTGTAAAAAGTGAACAAAAAGATGAAAAGAAAAAAAAGAAACAAAAGTTAGATAAAAAAAGTAAAAGAAAAAATACAACAAAATTTATATTTTGTACAGAAATGTACCCCCTCGGCAACGGTGCTAAATACTTGATATGACCAAACAATTGGTATTTTATCCTAAGTGTAAGAGTATCGAAGTAATAAATAACTTGGTAAGACTGAAGTCTAACCATAGGGAGGTTAACTACATAAATTATAAATAATAATAATAATAATAATAATAATAATAATAATAATAGTGGTGGTGGTGGTGGTGGTGGTTTAAAGAGGACTTTGAGATGTAAGATTAATGTGAAGATTAAACAATGATAAAAATAATTGTCAAGGTTAGAGGATTTACTAATGATATTTCAAACAAGTATAATATAAAATTATTTTATTACTCAACTGGAAACCACACACAAAGGAGATTCCAATCGGACTATAAATTGTTAACATGATTACATTAGTTATCTTACTCGAATAATATTAATACTTGTAAATATTGTTAGGTATTTATGATTCTAACTTATATTAATAACAAATCAAGTTCTTTTCATAGAACAAGTGTCAATTATACCATACAATTGGATTATAAAAGTGTCGAGTATTTATGTACCAAGAGTTATATAACATAAATCTAGATTAACTATTTAACAAGCAAAGACTTAAAAGTGAACAAGACAAAAAATATAAAATATGTTAGTATCAAACATTAAAATCTATATTGAGTTTATATTATCCTTATTCTTATAGCATTAGTATACATTTTTCACCTTGACAATATAAACTTAGCTAAACATATTGAAGAAGATAAATATAAATAAATAAGATAAGAACATAAATAAGGTAAAAATTAATTAAATAAAAGAAAGGAAATAAAAAGCATAAACAAGAGATTAATGAAAGCAAGACTTGGGCATTATAAAAATATAAAGAGAGAGCAAGAACATGATCTTGATCTAAAAACCAAGATGTATACATGCATGACAAATGCCTTCTTTTATAGGCTAAAATTTGAAATCATTGATTTGATAACTAATTGTTGAGTGGGTGACCACCTTTTGACTTTGTGGTAATCCTTATTTTTTTGTCTAAATAAAACATCATTAATAACATCAGAATTTAAATAAATAGTCTTCATGAAAGTTTTGGGAAATTGTCTCAGTTTTCCAACAAAAACAGAATCGATGCATTTGGACTTCTAAAACTCGAGATATAGGTTAAACATTGAATAGTGATTTAGTTACAGGATAGATTTTAACTTCTCTATTATTGCTACAATTTGAACTTGATGCTAAGATTTGGACTTTCAAATGATCGAATTGAGTTTTGAACTCTCATGAATGTTTTAGGCTTATGACTTAGCTTTCTAACTATATAAACCAATCTAAAATCCAAGACTACAACTCCAGATATGACCCAATGACTGAATAGTGTTCTAGTTTGGACTGAACCAGCATCTCTTTTTTAAGCTTAGCCTCCTCTTTGTCTTCTCAATTTCAGTAGTTAAACTTATCAATCAATCCTTTCATTTATGTAATAGGCTTATAGGCTTACATTTAAGATAAACATTTACCATAATTTAAAGGTATCTTATATTTATTAGATATATTATTATAAAACATGCTCTAGCTAAGTAATTATGGATATTTCAAGTGCAAAATGATAATATAAGATCTTGATAAAAATACACTTTGAAGTACTAATCAATTTTCAAGAATAAAAAATGAGTTTTAAAACATCTACAAGGATAACCATATCTTGATTTTTCTTCCAACTTGGGAAAACTTGCACACCTTTTCTTTTCTTTACAAATTTACTTTATAAAATCTCTTATAAGACTTTATACTATAGGTATTATAAAATCTTGATAAAAATATACTTTTAAATACTAATCAATTTTCAAGAAAAAAATGAGTTTTAAAACATCTACAAGGACAACCATCTCTTGATTTTTCTTCCAACTTAGGAAAACTTGCACACCTATTCTTTTCTTGACAAATTTACTTTATAAAATCCCTTACAAGACTTTATACTGTAGGTATTGTAAAGAGAGATAAAATTTTCATAACCCAATTTTAACTTTTTTTTTCTTATTTTTTTAATTAAAAAGAAAAAAAAACAAAAATAAAAAAATATTTTTGATGTATTTCATCATTTTCGGTATTTTCAATGTCTTTTCAAACGAATTAAACATTAAAAAATTTACTTTTGATGTACTCGATTTTAACATGCTTATTTCAAAATAATCAATTAATTTTTCTCATTGTATTGATATTAATATTGTGTTTTTCAAAAAAATCAAAATACTAGAAAATATATGGGTCAAAAGGACCAAAGATGCAAAAAAATAATAATAATAAAGGACCAATATTTTTTTAGTTGTTTGGGGACCAAGAAATTAGGAGAAAAATGATAAATTTGTTTTACCAAAGGGAGAGGAATTTCAAGGGAGGCCATTAAAAAAAAAACCTAATAGAAAAATACAAAAAAAAAGATAAATATCTCCAGCTCACACACATACAAAAAAAAAATAATTCTTCTCACTGTAATGACTTGATGTCCATAATCACTATGACCTTACTGGTCCTCCCACCACCACCATAAATGCCTAACCAATACATCCATTAATTCCTTAACATGGTTGCCAATCATCAGAAAACGACAATAACTTAATAACCAAAAACTCCTTACAAACCCCTTTTATCTCTTTATCTAACATAATAGCCAACAACCTATACACAAGATCAAAATAACTTGGCACAACCATCATAAATATCCCCCTACATCCTTCCACTTCTCTATAGTCCAAAACACCAATAACAAGAAGTATCAAACAAATTAGCGGTTTCTCCTCAATGCAACCCACAACTACCTAGCCACGAATCACCAATCAACTCCATTTTCATCGAACCACCACTACAACCACCCTTCTTCTCCAACAACAACCAGTAACTTATAACAACTAATGGGTATACATGCATCTACTTTGTGAAAACATAATAAACAAAAAGAGAAGAGGATTTAAACACCGAATAGAAAATTAAAGCTTTGAAAGACTAATTATCCCTCCTCAGAAAGCATGAAAGAGCATTATTGGTGTATGACCAAAGACAAGGCAGAGGCACTTTATATTGAACAGCTCCTACTCATTTAGTAGTGGTGACGTGTGAATCCACTGTTCTAGCAACCTTTTTTACTCAATTTTAGTTAATTTATAGACACTAAACATCTTAAAAAGTCAATTCATAAACTCATAATATTTTTTGGACAAATTGTTATAATTTGTGAAATTCTGGGAAAAGATATTTACTACTGTGTATAATTTTTAACTATTTGGACATTATTTGATTTGTATTGATGTAGTTTGTGATTTGAGATAACTAATCATTTTTTGTTGGATTGTGAATTTTGTTTTAAGGTTGATTGCTATTTGAACATTAAATGTTTGATTTGAGAATTGTGTTTGAATTTATGTTGATTTTAGTTTTGATTTTAGATTCATGGTTTATGTTTGGATTTTTTTTTTTCTTACTACTGAATTGAGTTTGATTAATAAATGATTTGTTTTTTTAATTGGTATCTTGTTCGATTTAAAACACATTATTGCATTTTGTTAAAAACAGTTTTAGTTAAATGTTCAGAAAATCATTTTGCAATTAATTTTGAGTTCCCTATATTTTTTTATGCTCATATATTTAATATTTGGAATTATGACTTACACAAATGAATAAGTTTCCTTTCACAAAAACAACAAAAATCTTTCTTTTAAAAAATATAATTTTATTTTTAAAATGCATATAGCCAAGTCTCTCAAAAATTTAAAAAAAAATCATATTTTCATAAATAATAAAAACAAAATACAAGGCATAATTTAACATCTTTAAATACAAGAATTCAAACATAAGAGGTATCCCTGATATTAAAAGAAAAATATTAAAAAAATATATGTTTTGACATTATAATAGTTAGGTTTTAACTTAATAAAATAATGATCTTTTTACCGAGAAAGACTTTTCTTAAATCTTAGATAGATTATTGATTAGAAAACACAACAACACCTTAGTTTTTATAAGAAAAAAGAACAATGTAACTTATTTTAGATAAGATGTACTAAGGGTGTTACATCCACTCTATACATAACCAATCTCATTATCTAGACACTAATGTTAGTTAAGGTTTTTAGTGACCAAAATATTAGATGACAACTTCAATTCTATTATATGTGTGTGTGTGTGTGTGTGTGTGTGTGTGTGTATAACTAGAATTCCTTATTCTTTCCACCATCACCACAAAGATCCCCAACTTGGAAAGACAATCATTATAATATTACACACGTGCAATAAAACGGACATATTTTACATTTAAAATCAACACACATTTTATTTTGTGTTGAAAAAAATTGGCTCCATCTCATCTTATAACCATATTAATCAAACTAGTTTTATTTAAAATAATTGTAGTGCTAATGTGTATATAAACTACGAGTATATATTACCACCAATCAAATATGTAACGTCCTTTAAAGTGGCATTCTCTAAAAAAATTGTTTTGCTAATTAGTTTTATTTTTCCATATTCTTTATATATATATATATATATATATATATATATATTAAATTGATGTATTTTATTTTATAAAAAAAAACATCTTGTTTGACAAGTTGTAACATTAAAGGAGAACAATTCCAAAGTATCACAAGTTATAACATTAAACTAGCTATTTGATTTGTGTTCCATTGTAGACTAAATATTGTGTTTTCAAATAAAAAAATTGAATACATAGGCTTTTTCAACACATTTCTTTACATAAAAAAATCTAAATGTAAATGGAAAAGCTTATGCATACATCTAGTTAAATAAATCAAGAATTATCTGTGTAAATAAATGAAAAATATCTTTAATAATAACTAAAGATGAAATTGGAAAAATCAAGAGAGATATTTAGATTTAAATAATCGATCTCGTAACATGGGCTATTTACTTAGTTGTATTTATTAAATTTTTTATTTAAATTCTTTTATGAAATTAAATGACAATAGAAATAGAGACATACTTAAAATTATTTAAAATAAAATAAAATAAGAAAATAATAATAGGTAAGGTTGCACATATTAGAAATATCATCTAAAAATAAATATTTTTTATTTTTAAAAACAAAGTTCATCTATATAAAACACTAAAAAGACAATATACATTATTTAAAAAATTAAATACATACAAAATAAAAAAAATAAAAAATAATTAAAAAAACAAAACAAAAAATCACAAAGAAGGGTGTAAATTGAAATATAAATAAATTAAAAATATATATATATATATAAATATTAATTAAAAAAATGATAAATTAGAAGGAAAAGAAGAAGAAGAAGAAGAAGAAAAAGGCTAGTTGCTGCTAGTTTTCACCATCGAGTGGCCCTCGTTTTTTCAAAAATGTTAATGGTTGTGATTAGTACTTAAAAGTGCATTTTTATCATGGTTTGATATCATCATTTTGCACTTGAAGTATCAATAACTCCTTAACTAAAGCATGTTTTATAATAATATCTCTAATAATATAAAATACCTTTAATTTGTGGTAAATGTTCATTTTAAATGCAAGCATATCACATAAATGAAAAGATTGATTGATGACTTTAAGAACTTAAATTGCAAGGATAAATAGATGGTCAAACTTAGAAAAGAGATGTCGGTGCAATCCAAACCAGAACACTATTCGGTAATTAGGTCATATCGGAAGCTATAGATCTCAGATTTAGGTCCAATTTATGTGGATGGAAAGGTAAGACATAGGCCTACAACTTTCATGTGGAGCCCAAGATCTAAAAAGGCCATTTGCAAGTCCAAATTATAGCAACAACAAAGAAGCCCGAATCTGTCTTCCAGCCCGAGCACTGTTCGGTATTTTGGCCATATCTGGAGTTCTACAAGTCCAAAAGAGCTGAATGTTTTACACAAGCAAGCTGAGACAATTTCCCACAACTTTTATGTTTTTGACTGCCTCCAATTATGACGTTATCAATGACATTTTGGGCAGACAAGAGAAGATAAGGATTGTCACCAAGTCAAGAGTTGGCCACCCACTCATCAATTAGTCATCAAATCAATAGTTCCCAATTTTGGCCTATAAAAGGAGGCATTTGCCATGCATTTAGGCATCTTGGTGTCCAGATCAAGATCATGCTCTTCCTTTCTCTCTTTGTATTTTTTGTAATGTTTATACTTTGCTTTCATTAATATCAAGTTTATACCTTTCATTTCCTTTCCTTTACTTAGTTAACTTTTATGTTCTTATTTTGTTTATCTATTTTTCTTTCTTTCATTATGTCTAGCTAAGTTAGTTATGTCAAGGTGAAAAGGTTACACTAATGGTGTAAGAATAAGTATAATGTAAACTTAATATGAACTTTAATGTTTGATACTAACATGTTTTATATTTGTTATCTTGTTCACTCTTTAATACTTTGCTTGTTAAATAACTAATGTTGATTTATATTGTATAACACTTGGTACAACAAATGCTTGACACTTTCATAGCCTATAATGTATGGTATAACCGACACCTGAGCTATGAAAGAAACTTGATTTGTTGTTAACATAAGTTATAATCATGAATGCTTGACGAGATTTACAAGTATTAGCATTAATCGAATAAGATGACTAATGTAATCATGTTAAAAATCTATAATCTGATTGGAACTTACTTTATGTGTGGTTTCCAATTGAATAACAAAAGTTTATACTATACTTGTTTGACATACCATTAATGGAACCTCTAACCTTGAAATTTGTTATTATCATTGTTTAATTTTTACATTAATATTTCATCTCAAAGTTCTCATCATCATCTTCTTCTTCTTCTCTTTCTTTACTACTACTACTACTACTACTACTACTACTACTACTACTACTACTACTACTACTAGTATTATTATTATTACTATTATTGTTGTTGTTATTATTGTTTTATAATTGTTGTTTATAATTTGTACAATTAACCTCCCTATGGTTCGACCCCGGTCTTGCCAGGTTATTTATTACTTCGACACTCATGTACTTGGAAGAAGACATCAATCTTTTGGTCGTGTCAAGTTTTTGGCGTCGTTGCCGGGGAGGTAAGTTTTTATATAAATTATAATATTTATTTTATTTTCTTTTTTTTTACTTTTCTTATATATAACTTTGTTTTTTTTGTTTTGTTTGTCTTTATTTTGTTTTCTTTCTTCTTCTTTTATTTTCTTCTTCCTTTTATTTTATTCTTGCACGTGCATGAGAGTGTTGTCACGTACATCAAGTGGTAGACTTTATAGGATATCCTCATCATTTTTAGAAAATATGGCCGAAGAAGATAATCAATCACTTCATAATGAGAATAATGAGAATAACCGTGCTAGAACACTTAGAGACCATATGAATCCCACGAGAACAAGTGCACCATCATGCATAGAATTTGCTCCCGATGCATCTCAATTTAATTTTAAGCCAGGTATTATTCAACTTTTACCTTTTTTTCATGGCTTAGAATTGGAAACTTCATACTTGCATTTAAGGGAATTTGAGGAGGTTTGCAACATATATAATAATTTAAATTGTAGCATGAACACCACCAGATTAAAGCTTTTTTCCTTTTTCATTAAAAGATAAAGTTAAAACATGGCTACAAAATTTAAGACCAGGATCCATTCGTGTTTGGGATGAAATGCAACAACAGTTTTTAAAGAAGTTTTTACTATCTCATAGAATAACGTCTTTCAAGAGACAAATCACCACTTTCACTCAAAAACCAGGAGAAACATTTTATAAATATTGGGATAGGTATCGAGACTTGCTTAGTACTTTCCCTCATCATGGTTTTGAAACATGGAGATTGGTTTCACATTTCTATGAAGGGTTAACACCTAAAGATAGGCAAATGGTTGAATTGATGTGCAATGGAACTTTTGAAGATAAAGACCCTGATGAAGCAATGGAGTACTTAGACTTGTTAGCTGAAAATGCTCAAAATTGGGACACCGTGGGTACATATGAGGCACCGAGTAAAACTCAACCTCATATATCTAGTGGAGGTATGTACAACCTTGAGGAAGATCATGATCTTCAAGCCAAGTTTGCATCTTTAGCTAGAAAAGTTGAGGCACTAGAATTGAAAAAGAGTGGTCAATTAAAATCTGTTGAAAACATTGTGTGTCAAATCTGTGAAACAAATGAACACTCAACCAACGATTGTCCAACCTTGCCTTCTTTAAAGGAATGTCTCCATGAACAAGCCTATGCTTTAAACAGTTTCCAAAGGGCCAACCACAACCCATACTCCCAAACATACAACCCTGGTTGGAGAAATCATCCAAATTTTAGTTGGAAGAGTGAGAACAACAATGCACAAACTTCACAACCACCATTTTAAGCACACCACAATTTTCAAAATTCTCGTGGATATGCACCTCCTTATGCTCCACCCCTTAGAAGAAATCTTGAGGAAACATTGCATGCATTCATTGAAAAGCAAGAGACAATCAATACTCAACTTGCTCAAAACATGACAGATTTTAAAGATACTCTTGCTAAATTAACATCTGCTCTTAGTTTCCAAGAGAAAGGTAAGTTTCCATCTCAACCATAACAAAATCCCAAGGGGCAATACAATGCAAATGCAAGTAGTTCTGGAAACCAACACATGGATCAAGTCAAATCAGTCACTACTTTGCGCAGTGGTAAGGTTATTGAAAAACCCTCTCTTGAACCTTATGAGAAAGATGATGAGTCAATCTCTAAGGATAAGGAAGGGGTTGAATCTGAAAATTACAAAGAAACGACTGATTCACCGCCAGCACTTCTATTTCCTCATGCCATGTCTAAACAAAGAAAAGTCAATCACAACTCTGAAATCTTTAAAACTTTCAAATAGATAAGAATCAATATACCTTTGCTGGATGCTATTAAACAAGTTCCTTCCTATGCTAAATTTTTGAAAGATCTATGCACTGTAAAGAGAAAACTGAATGTGAAAAAGAAAGCCTTTCTAGCGGAACAAGTAAGTGTCATTCTTCAAAACAATAATGCTTTGAAATATAAGGACCCTGGTTGTCCTACAATTTCTTGCTTTATTGGAGAGCATAAAATTGAAAGAGCCTTACTTGATCTTGGTGCTAGTGTGAATTTACTTCTATATTCAGTTTTTCAGAGTCTCAATCTAGGTGAGTTAAAACCAACTTCTATAACTCTTTTACTTGCCGATAGATCTATAAAAGTGCCTAGAGGAATAATTGAAGATGTGTTAGTATAAGTCGATAAATTCATTTATCCTGTGGATTTTATTGTCTTGGACACACAACTTGTTGAAGTATGTAATTCATTTCCTGTTATTTTAGGACGTCCATTTCTTGCAACTTCTAATGCATTGATTAATTGTAGGAATGGACTGATGAAGCTATCATTTGAAAACATGACATTGGAGATGAATATTTTCAACATTTGCAAGCAACCTAGATATGATAATGATTTATAGGAAGTGGACTTTACTGAAAAATTAATTCATGATCAATTTCCAATCTCTTCTAGTGAAATTGAGATTGATGAATCTGATGATTTGCAAATGATTTATTTTCAGGAAGAATCAAAGACAAGTAATTAGAGGCCACAAATTGAGGAATTGCCACCACGATCAATTAAGTTCATACCTTCAAATGTTCAACCACCAAAACCTGATTTGAAGTCGTTGCCATCCAATCTCAAATACTCATTTTTAGGAGAAAATAAAACTTTTCCGGTAATAATCTCTTCTAAACTTAATGCACATCAAGAAGGTAAGTTATTACAAACTTTGAAAATGCACAAAAATGCATTAGGATGGACCATAGCTGATATAAAAGGAATTAGTCCTTTGATTTGTACACATAGAATTTATTTAGAGGAAAATACTAAACCCTCTAAAGAAATGCAACGAAGGCTAAATCCTAATATGAAGGAAGTAGTGAAAAATAAAGTCATTAATCTTCTAGATAATGAAATCATTCATCCTATTTCTGACAGCAAATGGGTAAGTCCTACCCAAGTTGTACCCAAGAAGTCTGGAGTCACTGTGATAACAAATGATAATAATGAGTTAATTCCCACTAGAACTGTTACTGGTTGACACATGTGCATTGACTATAGGAAACTTAATTGAATGACTAGAAAAGATCATTTTCCTTTACCTTTCATGGATCAAATCCTAGAAAGAGTTGCAGGTCATGAATTTTATTGTTTCCTAGATGACTATTCGGGTTACAACCAAATTGAAATTGCATTAGAAGATCAAGAGAAGACTACTTTCACATGTCCATTTGGTACTTTTGCATATCGAAGGATGCCTTTTGGATTATGTAATGCACCAGCCACATTTCAAAGATGTATGCTTAGTATATTTAGTGATATGGTTGAACATTTTATTGAGATTTTCATGGATGATTTTTCTGTTTTTGGCGATTCATTTGATGATTGTTTGACTAACTTAGGAAAGGTTTTGACCAGGTGTGAAGAGAAGAATCTTGTGCTTAATTGGGAAAAATATCATTTTATGGTGACAAACGACATTGTACTTGGTCACATTGTTTCATCAAAAGGAATTGAGGTTGACAAATCTAAAATCAAGTTAATTGCAAACTTGCTAACACCAAAATCTCTTAAAGATGTTAGATCATTCCTAGGACATGCTACTTTTTATAGAAGGTTCATCAAAGATTTTAGTGTAATATCTAAACCTTTAAGTAACCTTCTAACAAAGGATACTATTTTTGAATAGACTGAATATTGTGCAGAAGCCTTTGTTAAACTTAAAAACTTGCTTACTTGTGCTCCTATCATTCAACCTCCCGATTGGTCATTACCTTTTGAAATAATGTGTGATGCTAGTGATTATGTCGTAGGTGCTGTTTTGGGACAAAGAAAAGATAAGAAACCTTATGTAATTTACTATACAAGTAAAACTTTAAATAGTGCTCAAATGAATTATACCACCACTGAAAAAGAATTACTTGTAGTAGTATTTACATGTGAAAAATTCAGATCTTATCTTGTTGGCTCACCTGTTGTTGTTTTTAGTGATCATGCAGCATTGAAGTATCTTCTATCTAAGAAAGATTCTAAAGATAGATTGGTGCGGTGGATTTTATTACTTCAAGAATTTGATATCACAATCAAAGATAAGAAGACAGCGAAAATGTTGTCGTAGATCACTTGTCAAGATTGACAACAGATTCAAAAACTGACATCACACCAATCGATGACTACTTTCCCGATGAATCTTTACTTTTTGTCTCCACAATGCCTTGGTTTGCTGATATTGTCAATTTTTTTGTTTCAGGACAATTGCCAGCTCATTAGAGTACCCAAGATAAAAGAAAGTTCTTGAATGAAGTGAAGAACTTTTATTGGGATGATCCTTATTTATTCAAAAATTTTCCTGATCAAATATTTCGAAGATGCATTCCTGACAATGAGGTAAGTAGTGTCATTAAATTTTGTCATTCTGAGGCATGTGGGGGCCATTTCTCGTCAAGAAATACAACTGCAAAAATCTTACAAAGTGGATTTTACTGGCCCACTGATTAGTACTTAAAAGTGCATTTTTATCATGGTTTTATATCATCATTTTGCACTTGAAGTATCAATAACTCCTTAACTAAAGTATGTTTTATAATAATATATCTAATAATATAAGATACCTTTAATTTATGGTAAATGTTCATTTTAAATGCAGGCCTATCACATAAATAAAAGCATTGATTGATGACTTGAAGAACTTAAATTGCAAGGATAAAGAGATGGTCAAACTTAGAGAAGAGATGTCAGTGCAATCCAAACTGGAACACTATTCGGTAATTGGGTCATATCTGGAGCTACAGATCTCAGATTTAGGTCCAATTTATATGGATAGAAAGGTAAGATATAGGCCTACAACTTTGATATGGAGCCCAAGATCTAGAAAGGCCATTATCAAGTTCAAATTGTAGCAACAACAAAGAAGCCCGAATCTGTCTTCCAGCCCGAGCACTGTTCGGTATTTTGGCCATATATGGAGTTCTAAAAGTCCAAATGAGCTGAATGTTTTACACAAGAAAGATAAGACAATTGCCTATAACTTTCATGTTTACAACTGGCTCCAATTTGGACGTTATCAATAATGTTTTGGGTAGACAAGAGAAGATAAGGATTGTCACCAAGTCAAAAGTTGGCCACCCACTTATAAATTAGTCATCAAATCAATAGTTCCTAATTTTGGCCTATAAAAGGAGGCATTTGTCATGCATTTAGGCATCTTGGTGTTCAGATCAAGATCATGGTCTTTCTTTCTCTCTTTGTATTTTTTGTAATGTTTATGCTTTACTTTCATTAATATCAAGTTTATGCCTTTCATTTCCTTTCCTTTACTTAGTTAACTTTTATGTTCTTATTTTGTTTATTTGTTTTCCTTTCTTTCATTATGTCTAGCTAAGTTAATTATGTCAAGGTGAAAAGGTTACACTAATGGTGGAAGAATAAGTATAGTGTAAACTTAATATGGACCTTAATGTTTGATACTAACATGTTTTATATTTATTATCTTGTTCACTCTTTAATACTTTGCTTGTTAAATGACTAATCTTGATTTATGTTGTATAACACTTGGTACAACAAATGCTTGGCACTTTCATAGCCCATAATGTATGGTATAACCGACACCTGAGCTATGAAAGGAACTTGATTTGTTGTTAACATAAGTTATAATCATGAATGCTTGACGAGATTTACAAGTATTAGCATTAATTGAATAAGATGACTAATGTAATCATGTTAACAATATATAATCTGATTGGAACCTTCTTTGTGTGTGGTTTCCAATTCAATAATAAGAGTTTATACTATACTTGTTTCATATACCATTAGTGGAACCTCTAACCTTGACATTTGTTATTATTGTTTAATCCTTACATTAAATTTTCATCTCCAAGTTATCATCATCATCTTCTTCTTATTCTCTTTCTTTATTATTATTATTATTATTATTATTATTATTATTATTATTATTATTATTACTATTACTACTACTACTACTACTACTACTATTATTACTATTATTATTATAGTTGTTGTTGTTATTGTTATTGTTGTTGTTATTATTGCTATTACTGTTGCTTATAATTGTTGTCTATAATTTGTACAATTAACCTCCCTGTGGTTCGACCCCGGTCTTGCCGGGTTATTTATTACTTCGACACTCCTGCACTTGGGAGAAGACATCAACCTTTTAGTCGTGTCAAGTTTTTGGCGCCGTTGCCGGGGAGGTAAGTTTTTGTATAAATTATAATATTTATTTTATTTTCTCTTTTCACTTTTCTTGTATATAACTTTGTTTCTTTTCTCGTGTTTCTTCTTCTTTTGTTTTCTTTTTCCTTTTATTCTATTCCTACACGTACATGAGAGTGTGGTCACGTACATCAAGTGGTAGACTTTGTAGGATATCCTCATCATTTTCAGAAAATATGGCCGAAGAAGATAATCAATCACTTCATAATGAGAATAATGAGAATAACCGTGCTAGAACACTTAGAGACGACATGAATCCCACAAGAACAAGTGCACCATCATGTATAGTTTTTCCTCCCGATGCATCTCATTTTAATTTTAAACCAGGTATTATTCAACTTTTACCTTCTTTTCATGGTTTGGAATTAGAAAATCCATACTTGCATTTAAGGGAATTTGAGGAGGTCTGCAACACATATAATAATTTAAATTGTAGCATGAACACCATCAGATTAAATCTTTTTCCTTTTTCATTAAAAGATAAAGCAAAAACATGGCTACAAAATTTGAGACCAAGATCCATTCGTGCTTGGGATGAAATGCAACAACAGTTTTTAAAGAAGTTTTTCCCATCTCATAGAACAAACTCTTTCAAAAGACAAATCACCACTTTCACTCAAAAACCAGGAGAAACATTTTACAAATGTTGGGATAGGTATCGAGATTTGCTTAGTACTTGCCCCCATCATGGTTTTGAAACATGGAGATTGGTTTCACATTTCTATGAAGGGTTAACACCTAAAGATAGGCAAATGGTTGAATTGATGTGCAATGGAACTTTTGAAGATAAAGACCCTGATGAAGCAATGGAGTATTTAGACTTGTTAGCTGAAAATGCTCAAAATTGGGACACCGCGGGTACTTATGAGGCACTGAGTAAAACTCAACCTCGTACATCTAGTGGAGGTATGTACAACCTTAGGGAAGATCATGACCTTCAAGCCAAGTTTGCATCTTTAGCTAGAAAAGTCGAGGCACTAGAATTGAAAAAGAGTGGTCAAGTAAAATCTGTTGAAAACATTGTGTGTCAAATCTGTGAAACAAATGAACACTCAACCAATGATTGTCCAACCTTGCCTTCTTTTAAGGAATGTCTCCATGAACAAGCCCATGCTTTAAATAGTTTCCAAAGGGCCAACCACAACCCATACTCCGAAACATACAATCTTGGTTGGAGAAATCACCCAAATTTCAATTGGAAGAGTGACAATGCACAAACTTCACCACCACAATTTCAAGCACACCATAATTTTCAAAATTATCATGGATATGCACCTCCTTATGCTCCACCTCCTACAAGAAATTTTGAGGAAACTTTGTATGCATTCATTGAAAAGCAAGAGATAATCAACACTCAACTAGCTCAAAGCATAACGGATTTTAAAGATACTCTTGCAAAATTCACATCTGCTCTCAATTTTCAAGAGCAAGGTAAGTTTCCATCTCAACCGCAGCAAAATCTCAAGGAGCAATACAATGCAAATGCAAGTAGTTATGGAAGTCATCACTTTTTGTAGTGGAAAGGTTATTCAAAAACCAATTCTTGAATCTTGTGAGAAAGATGATGAGTCAACCTCTAAGGGTAAGGAAGGGGTTGAATTTGAAAATAGCAAAGAAATGACTGATTCTCCGCCAGCACTTCCATTTTCTCATGCCATGACCAATCAGGAAGAAATCGAGGATGAAAAAGGCACCGAAAAGGTTGATGCAGATCTTTTATCAGAAGTGACAATCGATTCGACACCCGACATCACACCAATCGATGATTACTTTCCTGATAAATCTTTACTTTCTTTTATTTCAATGCCTTGGTTTGCTAAAAATATCAATTTTCTTTCTTCAGGATTTTTCCCAGCTCACTGGAGTATTGAACACAAAAGAAAATTTTTGAGCAACGAGCAAAATTTTTGTTGGGATGACCCTTACTTATTCAATTATTGTCCTGATCAAATATTTCAAAAATGCATTTTCGATAATGAGGTAAGTAATTTCATTAAATTTTATCACTCTAAGGCATGTGGGGATCATTTCTCATCAAAAAAGAGGATTGTAAAAATCTTACAGAGGGATTTTCTGGCCTACCATATTCAAGGAGTCACATGCATTTCGTAAAAACTGTGAAAATTATCAAAACGTGGGATTTATTTCAAAACACAGAGAGTCTTTAGATAATCTTCTATTGACTCTTAAGTCTCATCATAGTCAAGATAAGCATCGTGCAATTCATAACTTAGGAACCCATTTTTATAAAGAACATGCTTGGCATAGTCTTGGGAATCTGACTAAAAAAGACCCTGTTTGCCAGTTTTTAAAAAAACTGGATGGGAAGCCTATCCCCGACCCATAGAGGGCGTTTAAGCCGTTCTTGGACGTAAAACCAAGGGAAGATGTGAGCCACAATCACAACTACTTGTACATACACATGTTTTTTTTTCAAAAGTAAATAAATAAATAAATAAAAAGAGAGAGAGAGAGTGTGAGACTCCAGCTGGCCTACATATAGATGTTATGATTGCCTTTCTAATTTCTCATCTATAAAACCCTCTTTTCCTTCCTTTCATTTCTACTCAACCCATACATTCAACAAATACAGAAGTGTGTAGAAATGGCAAGTTCCTCAAGTCATCAAATAAGAAATATTTGTGTTTTCGGTAGATCTAGTCCTGGGAAAGAAAAGGAGTTTTTAGAATCAGCAAATCATCTTGGTCAGGTGCTAGCTGAGAGAAAGATTCATTTAGTGTATGGGGGAGGCAGTCTTGGGTTAATGGGAGGTGTGTCAATAGCTGCATTTTTAGGAGGTAGTCAAGTTTTGGGGGTCGTCCCTGAAGCTTTGGCACAAGGGGACATCATTGGAAAAACAATTGGAGAGGAACTTCAGGTCTCCACAATGTCGGCTCGAATGAATGCAATGTTTAACCATGCTGATGCTTTCATTGCTTTACCAGGTGGTCTAGGCACATTGGAAGAGATCTTTCATATTTCCTCTTGGGCTCAATTGCACATTCACCATAAACCCATTGGCTTGTTAAATGTTAATGGTTATTATGATAAGTTGTTGTCTTTTCTTGATCATGCTATGGAACAGCAATTTCTAACATCTTCTGCACGACAAATCATAATCTCTGCTACTACTACTGAACAATTGATTGACCAACTACAATCTTTCATTCCTGTGATTGATCCTTCCATGAGTCGCATAAATTGGTCATCTACGGGAAGCCGTAAAAAGCTTAGATTGGATTTGAGCCTTCATTTGTGAATTTTTGTGTATTTTGGTTGTATTATTGTGTTTTGTTATTTCTTATTTTTGTTTCAGTGTGTTTCAGGTTTTGTCAGTGTTCGTTATTTCAGGTGATAACTTCTATACTCTATCTTTCTACCTTAGAACATTGAGGACAATGTCTCGTTTTGGTTGGGGGGGGGGGGAGGGTAGTAGTTGATAAAAAAAAAATGTTTTTCATTTCATAAAGCATGTGCATAATTGTTGTTACTAGGATGGCAGAGTAAACGAGTTCTTTTGTTAAAGTGACTCTTGAGACGCATCTTAGTAACCATTCTTAACAAGGTCTATTATAATACTTCCTGAAATATTCAGGTTTACAAACTCTCGTATTGTTACCGCTTGATTCTGCTCATATACTTATTTAACATGTATTCTTAAACCTTAATTTACACACACACACTTTAATATATGATTATGGGTTGCATATTAGATTATTACATTATTTATGTTCTTTTGTTAAAGGTAACAACTAAGGGAAAGGGATTGTATATAATTAAAAAAAAGAAAAAAAAGAAAAAATATGATGATAATAAAAATGTAGATAAGTTTGGTTTCGTAACCTCCCTAACCTAAGCAATTAAGCCCAAAGGGGTGTTTTAACACCTAATACCCTAAAGTCAACTGACTTGGGAGCTATTAGCCCAACGCTTGTTACATAGGTTGAGGAGAAAAGCTTAAGGGAATCAAATATTGCACTATCTACATATCAGTATCTGCGACCCGAGTTACTAAGCTCGTAGGGGTGTCTTAACACCTAATGCCCTAAGACCAACTGGTCTGGGAGTCATTAGCTGAAAGCTCGTTACATGGGTTAAAGATGCATGATGTTTTTAAATTATATGTATATAGATTTAAAAAAAAGAAAAAAAACGAAAAAAAAAAGACAAAAATAGTAATCCCAACCCAAGGAAGTTAACCTTAAACATTAGAAAAAAAATTTTGTTTTCTTCCAAGAAAAGCCCCATAATTATGTGTTGATACATTGAGCACAAAAGAAAGGTTTATTAATATCTTGTTAAGTGGTATTGAGCAGATATATAAATTTAATGAGAGTTTGTTTATCTAGATAGATTAATGGAAGTTAAATGATGAATACCTTGCTTTGTGAAATTTGCAAATTGTTTTAACACTTTGATTACTAGGGACTAGTAATAAGCTGGTTGAGGGGTGTGATTAGTACTTAAAAGTGCATTTTTATCATGGTTTTATATCATCATTTTGCACTTGAAGTATCAATAACTCCTTAACTAAAGCATGTTTTATAATAATATATCTAATAATATAAGATACCTTTAATTTATGGTAAATGTTCATTTTAAATGCAGGCCATCACATAAATGAAAGGATTAATTGATGACTTGAAGAACTTAAATTGCAAGGATAAAGAGATGGTCAAACTTAGAGAAGAGATGTCGGTGCAATCCAAACCGGAACACTGTTCGGTAATTGGATCATATCTGGAGCTACAGATCTCAGATTTAGGTCCAATTGATATGGATGGAAAGGTAAGATATAGGCCTAAAACTTTCATATGGAGCCCAAGATCTAAAAAGGCCATTATCAAGTCCAAATTGTAGCAACAACAAAGAAGCCCGAATCTGTCTTCCAGCCCGAGCACTATTCGGTATTTTGGCTATATCTGGAGTTTTAAAAGTCCAAATGAGCTGAATGTTTTACACAAGAAAGATGCGACAATCGTCTACAACTTTCATGTTACAACTGGCTCCAATTTTGACGTTATCAATGACGTTTTGGGCAGACAAAAGAAGATAAGGATTGTCACCAAGTCAAAAGTTGGTCACCCACTTATAAATTAATCATCAAATCAATAGTTCCCAATTTTGGCCTATAAAAGGAGGCATTTGCCATGCATTTAGGCATCTTGGTGTTCAGATCAAGATCATGGTCTTTCTTTCTCTCTTTGTATTTTTTGTAATGTTTATGCTTTACTTTCATTAATATCAAGTTTATGCCTTTCATTTCCTTTCCTTTCCTTAGTTAACTTTTATGTTCTTATTTTGTTTATTTGTTTTCCTTTCTTTCATTATGTCTAGCTAAGTTAATTATGTCAAGGTGAAAAGGTTACACTAATGGTGGAAGAATAAGTATAGTCTAAACTTAATATGGACCTTAATGTTTGATACTAACATGTTTTATATTTGTTATCTTGTTCACTCTTTAATACTTTGCTTGTTAAATGACTAATCTTGATTTATGTTGTATAACACTTGGTACAACAAATGCTTGGCACTTTCATAGCCCATAATGTATGGTATAACCGACACCTGAGCTATGAAAGGAACTTGATTTGTTGTTAACATAAGTTATAATCATGAATGCTTGACGAGATTTACAAGTATTAGCATTAATTGAATAAGATGACTAATGTAATCATGTTAACAATATATAATCTGATTGGAACCTCCTTTGTGTGTGGTTTCCAATTCAATAATAAGAGTTTATACTATACTTGTTTCATATACCATTAGTGGAACCTCTAACCTTGACATTTGTTATTATTGTTTAATCCTTACATTAATTTTTCATCTCCAAGTTATCATCATCATCTTCTTCTTATTCTCTTTCTTTATTATTATTATTATTATTATTATTATTACTACTACTACTATTACTACTACTACTACTACTATTATTACTATTATTATTATAGTTGTTGTTGTTATTATTGTTATTGTTGTTGTTATTATTGCTATTATTGTTGCTTATAATTGTTATCTATAATTTGTACAATTAACCTCCCTGTGGTTCGACCCCGGTCTTGCCGGGTTATTTATTACTTCGACACTCCTGCACTTGGGAGAAGACATCAATCTTTCAGTCGTGTCACCCACCATGTTCAAAGACTCACATGAATTCTGCAAGTCTTGTGAAAATTGTCAAAAGTTAGGATCTATTTCAAAATGTCACATGGTGCCTTTAAATCTTATTATTGTCATTGAGATCTTTGATTGTTGGGGTATAGATTTCATGGGTCCATTCCCCCCATCATTTGGTTTCTTATACATATTAGTTGCAGTAGATTATGTTTCAAAATGGATAGAGGCAATTCCAAGTCGAAACAATGATCACAAAACAGTGATAAAGTTTTTGAAAGAAAATATTTTGAGTCGATTTGGACTCCCTCGAGCCATAATAAGTGATGGTGGAACACATTTCTGCAACAAGCCATTTGAGTCTTTAATGAAAAAATATGGAATCACACACAAAGTTGCCACCCCTTATCACCCTCAAACAAGTGGACAAGTAGAGCTTGCTAATAGGGAGATCAAACATATATTGGAGAAAATAGTGAACCCTAATAGGAAAAACTGGTCTTTAAGACTTAATGATGCACTTTGGGCTTATTTAACTGCATATAAAACATCATTAGGTATGTCACCTTATAAAGTAGTCTATAGAAAACCTTGTCACTTGCTTGTGGAACTTGAACATAAAGCTTATTGGGCTATTAAAGCTTTCAATTCAAATCTGGATGATGCTAGTCAACTGTGAAAATTACAAATAAATGAGCTTGAGGAAATAAGAAATGATGCATATGAAAATTCAAGAATTCATAAAGCAAGAATTAAAGAGTTTCATGACAAGAAAATACTGAGAAAAACATTCAATGTTGGTCAAAAAGTCTTGCTTTATAATTCTCGACTGCATTTATTTCCTAGAAAATTAAGATCAAGATGGAGCGGTTCTTTTATTGTGAAACATGTGTATCCATATAGGGCCTATGACATCGAGAATCCAACAAATGAAAATGTTTTCAAGGTAAATGGATATCGTCTGAAAGTTTACTTTGATAATTTTTCAGTTGAACATGACTCTATTGAATTGGGTGATCCTATATATAAAGATTGATTTTTATTTTTTTATTTTTTTTAGTGATTTTTGCTAGTTTCTCTCACCCCGGTCAAATGGCGGATAACGGTACTCCGTGACTTAAGTTGGTTCTTTCAGTTTCCCATAATTACTGATATCTGTGTATATATCTGTGCAATTCTTTGAATCTCTCTTCCAATTCTCATTTGAAAATGGACACTAATCTTGAAAAATTAAAAAAGTATTTTCCCGCTCTGCCTTAGAATGCGATTACAAAAATTTATCATGCTAGATGTGCAAGATTGAGATTATTAATGAATCATGGAATTCCTGAAGATATTCGCTGGTTGATTGAAGCAAAGGTCTGATTATTAGGTGAGTCCTCTAACTCCTTCATTTCACACATACTTAAAACAGATAAAAGCACTTTTGCAAAGAAGTGTCGTGCAAAATGACTGGAAGTCTGTCATCGATGTGCTAGATGGACTTGTAAGACACAATGTCCTTCTTTAGAAATGGTATCTATAAACCGTGAAGATAAAATACAATTCATTAAGGATGGCCTGAGTAAGGAGTCTTTAGATAATCTTCTATTGACGTTTGAGACGCATCCTAGTGGAGATGTGCATCGTGCAATTCATGATTTATGGCCACTATTTCATAAAGAACATGATCGACTTAGTCTTGGGAATCTGACTACAAAAGACCCTATTTGCCAGTTTTTAAGAAAACTGGATGGGAAGCCTATCCCCAACCCACAGAGGGCGTTTAAGCCGTTCTTGGACGTAAAACCAAGGGAAGATGTGAGCCACAATCACAACTACCTGTACATACACATGCTTTTTCAAAAGTAAATAAATAAATAAATAAAAAGAGAGAGAGAGAGTGTGAGACTCTAGCTGGCCTACATATAGGTGTTATGATTGCCTTTCTAATTTCTCATCTATAAAACCCTCTCTTCCTTCCTTTCATTTCTACCCAACCCATACATTCAACAAATACAGAAGTGTGTAGAAATGGCAAGTTCCTCAGGTCATCATATAAGAAATATTTATGTTTTCAGTGGATCTAGTCCTGTATTTGTTGACCGACACCTGAGCTATGAAAGGAACTTGATTTGTTGTTAACATAAGTTATAATCATGAATGCTTGACGAGATTTACAAGTATTAGCATTAATTGAATAAGATGACTAATGTAATCATGTTAACAATATATAATCTGATTGGAACCTCCTTTATGTGTGGTTTCCAATTCAATAATAAGAGTTTATACTATACTTGTTTGACATACCATTAGTGGAACCTCTAACCTTGACATTTGTTATTATTATTGTTTAATCTATACATTAATTTTCCATCTCCAAGTTCTCATCATCTTCTTCTTCTTCTTTTTCTTTATTATTATTATTATTACTACTACTACTACTACTACTACTACTACTACTACTACTACTACTACTACTACTACTACTACTATTATTATTATTATTATTATTATTATTATTATTATAGTTGTTGTTGTTATTGTTATTGTTGTTGTTATTATTGTTATTATTGTTGCTTATAATTGTTGTCTATAATTTATACAATTAACCTCCCAGTGGTTCGACCCCGGTCTTACCGGGTTATTTATTACTTCGACACTGCACTTGGGAGAAGACATCAATCTTTTAGTCGAGTCAAGTTTTTGGCGCCGTTGCTGGGGAGGTAAGTTCTTGTATAAATTATAGTATTTATTTTATTTTTTCTTTTCACTTTTCTTATATATAACTTTGTTTCTTTTTATTTTGTTTTCTTCCTCCTTCTTTTGCTTTCTTCTTCTTTTTTTATTTTATTCCTTTACGTGCATGAGAGTGTGGTCACGTACATCAAGTGGTAGACTTTGTAGGGTATCCTCATCATTTTTAGAAAATATGGTTGAAGAAGATAATCAATCACTTCATAATGACTATAATGAGAATAACCGTGCTAGAACACTTAGAGACCACATGAATCCCACAAGAACAAGTGCACCATCATGCATAGTTTTTCCTCCTAATGCATCTCATTTTAATTTTAAACCAGGTATTATTCAACTTTTACTTTCTTTTCATGGTTTAGAATTGGAAAATCCATACTTGCATTTAAGGGAATTTGAAGAGGTCTGCAACACATATAATAATTTAAATTGTAGCATGAACACCATCAGATTAAAGCTTTTCCCTTTTTCATTAAAAGATAAAGTTAAAACATGGCTACAAAATTTAAGACTAGGATCCATTCGTGCTTGGGATGAAATGTAACAACAATTTTTAAAGAAGTTTTTCCCATCTCATAGAACAAACTCTTTTAAGAGACAAATCACCACTTTCACTCAAAAACCAGGAGAAACATTTTACCAATGTTGGGATAGGTATCGAGACTTGCTTAATACTTGCCCTCATCATGGTTTTGAAACATGGAGATTGGTTTCATATTTGTATGAAGGGTTAACACCTAAAGATAGGCAAATGGTTGAATTGATGTGCAATGGAACTTTTGAAGATAAAGACCCTGATGAAGCAATGGAGTACTTAGACTTGTTAGCTGAAAATGCTCAAAATTGGGACACCGCGGGTACATCTAGTGGAGGTATGTACAACCTTAGGGAAGATCATGACCTTCAAGCCAAGTTTGCATCTTTAGCTAGAAAAGTCGAGGCACTAGAACTGAAAAAGAGTGGTGAATTAAAATCTGTTGAAAACATTGCGTGTCAAATCTGTGAAATAAATAAACTCTCAACCAATAATTGTCCAACCTTGCCTTCTTTTAAGGAACGTCTCCATGAACAAGCCCATGCTTTAAACAGTTTCCAAAGGCCCAACCATAACCCATACTCCCAAACATATAACCCTGGTTGGAGAAATCACCCAAATTTCAATTGGAAGAGTGAGAACAACAATGCACAAACTTCACAACCACCATTTCAAGCACAACATAATTTCCATAATTCTCATGGATATGTATCTCCTTATGCTCCACCTCCTAGAAGAAATCTTGAGGAAACATTGCATGTATTCATTGAAAAGCAAGAGACAATCAATACTCAACTTGCTCAAAACATGACAGATTTTAAAGATATTCTTGCTAAATTAACATCTGCTCTCAGTTTCCAAGAGAAAGGTAAGTTTCCATCTCAACCGCAACAAAATCCCAAGGGGCAATTGCTTGACCGTTTTTTATAATCGGCTTGTTTTAACTCGCAAGTGCACGAGTGTGCGATGTAGCAATTAACTCGGTAAGATCGAGGTCATATCCATAGAGAGCAAGATCTAGAAATTAAGCTAGGTAACAAAAAAAACTCAAGAGAAATTAAATTAACAATAACTTGGTTGAAAATAATTGATGGATTTGTTTTCAAAGATAAAAAAAAAAATGTAAATAGATTTTAAATGACAAGAAAAGTAAGTCTTGGTCCAAATCAATTTTAATGGTGATGTATTGGTGATTTCTTCAACATATATAAGATAACTCAACCTAATCTCAACGATGGTGATATTAGATCGGAAGATATTACAATGAAGATTAGAAAGATGAAGATTGATTATTGCTTAAGAATGAACAAGTACTTTCATATTAAGTAAGACATTGAATCAAGCAATCTCTATACCAAAACTAAAATTTATGCATAAAAATTCAAGATTATAACATTACCTAAATGATTTCTAAAGTTTCTTTACAATAATAAATCATTCATGAAGAAAATAAGAAGATAAACATTAAGATTCATTCATATCCTAAAGAACTCACCTCAATTACCATTATCCTTGATTTGGATCCAAGAAAGAGTTTAGCCAACCATGATTGTATATAAGAACACTTCAATAAACATGAAAGAACTTGAATCCAACTGAAATAATAAGTTTTACAAACTAAAGAACCGAAATCTATAAAGAAGAACACAATACAATTTCAGAAAAAATTCGGACACAAATCTGACTCTAACTTTGGACAGCAATTCGACCCTCTTAGAAGCTTTTTCTTCAGAAGTCTATTAGAGACATATTTATAGGAAATTCTGTCACCTTTCCAGATCATTAAAGAACAGCTCATTTGGATACCTGAGTAAAAAGTTATGGGCAAAACACCAAACGGTGTTCTGAAAAATCAAATCAAGACAGCTTTACAACTACTTTGGTGCACGTTTTTCTTCCTCATTTATGAGGTGTCTCCTTCTTCTTTTTGACCCAAAATAATGTTAAAATATCCCCTCCAACTTTCCATCCATGTGCTTGCCTTCTTGGATCAATGGATTACCCAAAATAAATCAATTGTTATTTGTTGTGTGGACATGTAAGATCATGGATTGTGTTTGGGTTGATTTGGGGTTGATTTAGGGCTGATTTTGGGCTGAATTTGAGCATCAAATAAGTATACAAATGTACTTATTATTTGGGCTAAGATTAACATTGAAACCTTGAGTGTTTAATGGTTGAATTTTGCACACAACATAAGGCAAGTTTGGGCTTGAAATAAATCATATGATATTCTTTTCTAGAATTGGAATAGAATTGATTTTTGGGACAAATTTGGAGCACTCATTTGAACCAAGCTTTGCTTCAATCTTCAACTAAATGTCTCTTCAATTCTTTGTTCTGAATTCCGACATTGAATTTTCTGAATTAATTCATTTAAGCTCTAAAAACCTATCGAAACATTAAAACAAACTTCATTACTAAAAAATACATCAATTATTATAAAAACAACCAAATAAAAACAATAAATACATATGTAAAATAAGAGACTTAATGACACTTTTGATGCACAATCAGCAATACAATGCAAATGCAAGTAGTTCCGGAAGCCAACACAAGGATCAAGTCAAATCAGTCACTACTCTACGCAGTGGTAAGGTTATTGAAAACATGACATTGGAGATGAATATTTTCAACATTTGCAAGCAACCTAGAGATGATAATGATTTACAAGAAGTAGATCGTATTGATGAATTAGTTTATGATCAACTTGAATCTACTTTAAGTAAAAATGAATTGGATGAATCTCAAGATTTGCAAATGATTTATTCTAAGGAAGAAATCATGGATGAAAAACGCACAGAAAATGTTGATACGAATCTTTTATCAATAGTGATAACAGATTCGACATCTGACATCACACCAATCGATGATTACTTTCCTAACGAATCCTTACTTTCTCTTAGTCCAATGCCTTGGTATGATAAAAATATCAATTGTCTTGCTTTAGGAGATTTGCCAGCTGATTGGAGTACTCAAGACAAAGAAAAGTTTTTGAACGAAGTGAAGAGCTTTTATTGTGATGACCCTAACTTATTCAAATATTATCCTGATCAAATATTTCAAAGATTCATTCCCGACAATGAGGTCAGTAGTGTCATTAAACTTTGTCATTCTGAAGCATGTGGAAGTTATTTCTCATCAAAAAAGACAGTTCTAAAAATCTTTCAAAATAGATTTTATTGGCCCACCATGTTTTAGGACACGCATGCATTCTGTAAAATTTGTGAAAATTGTCAAAAAATTGACACTGGTCAAAAAGTTTTGTTTTATGATTCTCAACTCTATGCATTCCCTAAAGAGCTAAGATTAAGATGGAGCAATTCTTATGGGGCCTGTGATATTGAGAATTCAATGAATGACAATGATTTTAAGGAAAATGGATATCGTTTGAAAGCTTACTTTGATAATTTTCCTAGTGAAAATGAATCAGCTGGTTTGAATGATCTTGTAGATAAAGGTTGATTATTTTGTTTTTCTCATTTTTTTTTTGTGTTTCTTTTTGAGTGATTTTTGCTAGTTTCTCTCACCCCGATCAAATGGCGGACAACGGTACTCCATGACTTAAGTCGGTTCTTTCAGTTTCCCACAATAACTGATATTTGTGTATATATTTGTGCAATTCTTTGAATCTCTCTTCTAATTCTCATTTGAAAATGGACACTATTCTTGAAAAATTGAAAAAGTATTTTCCCGCTCTGCCTCAAAATGCGATTATAAAAATTTACCGTGCTAGATGTGCAAGATTGAGATTGTTAATGAATCATGGAATTCCTGAAGATATTCGCTGGTTCATTGAAGCAAAGGTCCGATTATCAGGTGAGTCCTCTAATTTCTTTATTTCACACATGCCTAGAAGAGGTAAAAGCACTTTTACGAAGAAGCGTCGTGCAAAATGACTGAAAGTCTGTCATCGATGTGCTAGATGGACTTGTAATACATAATGTCGTTCTTTAGGAATGGTATCTATAAACCGTGAAGATAATTCATTAAGGATGGCGTGAGTAAGGAGTCTTTAGATAATCTTCTATTGACTCTTGAGACGCATCTTAGTGGAGATGTGCATCGTGCAATTCATGATTTATGGCCACTATTTCATAAAGAACATGATCGACTTAGTCTTGGGAATCTGACTAAAAAAGACCCTGTTTGCTAGTTTTTAAGAAAACTGGATGGGAAGCCTATCCCCGACCCATAGAGAGAGAAAGGGTGAGACTCCAGCTGGCCTACATATAGGTGTTCTGATTGTCTTTCTAATTTCTCATCTATAAAACCCTCTTTTCCTTCCTTTCATTTCTACTCAACCCATACATTCAACAAATACAAAAGTGTGTAGAAATGGCAAGTTCCTCAAGTCATCAAATAAGAAATATTTATGTTTTCAGTGGATCTAGTCCTGGGAAAGAAAAGGAGTTTTTAGAATTAGTAAATCATCTTGGTCAGGTGCTAGCTGAGAGAAAGATTCATTTAGTATATGGGGAAAGCAATCTTGGGTTAATGGGAGGTGTGTCAATAGCTACATTTTTAGGAGGTAGTCAAGTTTTGGGTGTTGTCCCCGAAGCTTTAGCATAAGGGGACATCATTGGAAAAACAATTGGAGAGGAACTTCAAGTCTCCACAATGTCGGCTCGAATGAATGCAATGTTTAACCATGCTGATGTCTTCATTGCTTTACCAGGTGGTCTAGGCACATTGGAAGAGATCTTTTATATTTCCTCTTGGGCTCAACTGCACATTCACCATAAACCCATAGGTTTGTTAAATGTTAATGGTTATTATGATAAGTTGTTGTCTTTTCTTGATCATGCTGTGGAACAGCAATTTCTAACATCTTCTGCACGACAAATCATAATCTCTGCTACTACTGCTGAACAATTGATTGACCAACTACAATCTTTCATTCCTGTGATTGATCCTTCCATGAGTCGCATAAATTGGTCATCTACGGGAAGTCGTAAAAAGCTTAGATTGGATTTGAGCCTTCATTTGTGAATTTTTGTGTCTTTTGGTTTTATTATTGTGTTTTGTTATTTCTTATTTTTGTTTCAGTGTGTTTCAGGTTTTGTCAGTGTTTGTTATTTTAGGTGATATCTTCTATACTCTATCTTTCTACCTTAGAATATTGAGGATAATGTCTCGTTTTGGTTGGGGGGAGAGGGTAGTAGTTGATAAAGAAAAAAATTATTTTTCATTTCATAAAGCATGTGCATAATTGTTGTTACTAGGATGACAAAGTAAAGGAGTTCTTTTGTTAAAGTGACTCTTGAGACGCATCTTAGTAACCATTCTTAACAAGGTCTATTATAATACATCCTGAAATATTCAAGTTTACAAACTCTCGTATTGTTACCACTTAATTCTGCTCATATACTTATTTAACATGTATTCTTAAACCTTAATTCACACACACACACACTTTAACATATGATTGTGGGTTGCATATTGGATTATTACATTATTTATGTTCTTTTGTTAAAGGTAACAACTAAGGGAAAGGGATTATATATAATTAAAAAACAAAAAGAAAAAAAAAGAAAAAAAAATGATGATAATAAAAATGTTGATAAGTTTGGTTTCGTAGCCTCCCAACCTAAGCAATTAAGCCCGAAGGGGTGTTTTAACACCTAATACCCTAAAGTTAACTGACTTGGGAGCTATTGGCCCAATGCTTGTTACATGGGTTGAGGAGAAAAGCTTAAGGGAATCAAACATTGCACTATCTATATATCAGTATCTGCGACCTGAGTTACTAAGCTCGTAGGGGTGTCTTAACACCTAATGCCCTAAGACCAACTGGTCTGGGAGTCATTAGCTGAAAGCTCGTTGCATGGGTTAAAGATGCAAGATGTTTTTAAATTATATGTATATAGATTTAAAAAAAAAGAAAAAAAAAGACAAAAATAATAATCCCAACTCAAGGAAGTTAACCTTAAACATTAGAACAAAAAAAAAATTGTTTTCTTCCAAGAAAAGCCCCATAATTATGTGTTGATACATTGAGCACAAAAGAAAGGTTTATTAATATCTTGTTAAGAGGTATTGAGCAGATATATAAATTTAATGAGAGTTTGTTTATCTGGATAAATTAATGGAAGTTAAATGATGAATACCTTGCTTTGTGAAATTTGCAAATTGTTTTAACGTTTTGATTACTAGGGACTAGTAATAAGCTGGTTGATCAAGTTTTGGGGGTCGTCCCCGAAGCTTTAGCACAAGGAGACATCATTGGAAAAATAATTGGAGAGGAACTTCAGGTCTCCACAATGTCAGCTTGAATAAATGCAATGTTTAACCATGTTGATGTCTTCATTGCTTTACCAGGTGGTCTAGGCACATTGGAAGAGATCTTTCATCTTTCCTCTTGGGCTCAATTGCACATTCACCATAAACCCATAGGTTTGTTAAATGTTAATGGTTATTATGATAAGTTGTTGTCTTTTCTTGGTCATGCTGTGGAACAGGAATTTCTAACATCTTCTGCACGACAAATCATAATCTCTGCTTCTACTGCTGAATAATTGATTGACCAACTACAATCTTTCATTCCTGTGATTGATCCTTCCATGAGTCGTATAAATTGATCATCTAAGGGAAGCCGTAAAAAGCTTAGATTGGATTTGAGCCTTCATTTGTGAATTTTTGTGTCTTTTGGCTTTATTATTGTGTTTTGTTATTTCTTATTTTTGTTTCAGTGCGTTTCAGGTCTTGTCAGTGTTCGTTATTTTAGGTGATATCTTTTATACTCTATGTTTCTACCTTAGAACATTGAGGACAATGTCTCGTTTTGGTTGGGGGGAGAGGGTAGTAGTTGATAAAAAAAAATTTCATTTCATAAAGCATGTGCATAATTGTTGTTACTAGGATGACAGAGTAAAGGAGCTCTTTTGTTAAAGTGACTCTTGAGACGCATCTTAGTAACCATTCTTAACAAGGTCTATTATAATATGACACGACTAAAAGGTTGATGTCTTCTCCCAAGTGCAGGAGTGTCGAAGTAATAAATAACCCGGCAAGACCGGGGTCGAACCACAGGGAGGTTAATTGTACAAATTATAAATAACAGTAATACAACAACAACAACAACAATAACAACAATAACAATAATAATAATAGTAGTAGTAGTAGTAGTAGTAGTAGTAGTAGTAGTACTAATAATAATAAAGAAAGAGAAGAAGAAGAAGATGATGAGAACTTGAAGATGGAAAATTAATGTAAGGATTAAACAATAATAATAACAAATGTTAAGGTTAGAGGTTCCACTAATGGTATATCAAATAAGTATAGTATAAACTCTTATTATTGAATTGGAAACCACACACAAAGGAGGTTCCAATCAGATTATATATTGTTAACATGATTACATTAGTCATCTTATTCAATTAATACTAATACTTGTAAATCTCGTCAAACATTCATGATTATAACTTATGTTAACAACAAATCAAGTTCCTTTAATAGCTCAGGTGTCGGTTATACCATACATTATGAGCTATGAAAGTGCCAAGCATTTGTTGTACCAAGTGTTATACAACATAAATCAAGATTAGTCATTTAACAAGCAAAGTATTAAAGAGTGAACAAGATAACAAATATAAAACATGTTAGTATCAAACATTAAAGTCCATATTAAGTTTACATTATACTTATTCTTACACCATTAGTGTAACCTTTTCACCTTGACATAATTAACTTAGCTAGACATAATGAAAGAAAGGAAAATAAATAAACAAAATAAGAACATAAAAGTTAACTAAGTAAAGGAAAGGAAATGAAAGGCATAAACTTAATATTAATGAAAGCAAAGCATAAACATTACAAAAAATACAAAGAGAGAAAGGAAGAGCATGATCTTGATCTGAACACCAAGATGCCTAAATGCATGGCAAATGCCTCCTTTTATAGGCCAAAATTGGAAACTATTGATTTGATGACTAATTGATAGTGGGTGGCCAACTTTTGACTTGGTGACAATCCTTATCTTCTCTTGTCTGCCCAAAACGTCATTGACAATCCTTATCTGGAGCCAATTGCAAACATGAAAGTTGTAGGCAATTGTCTCATATTTCTTGTGTAAAAAATTCAGCTCATTTGGACTTCTAGAACTCCAGATATGGCCAAAATACCGAACAGTGCTCGGGCTGGAAGACAGATTCGGGCTTCTTTGTTGTTGCTACAATTTGGACTTGATAATGGCCTTTTTAGATCTTGGGCTCCATATGAAAGTTGTAGGCCTATATCTTACCTTTCCATCCATATAAATTGAACCTAAATATGAGATATATAGCTCCAGATATGACCCAATTACCTAACAGTGTTCCGGTTTGAATTGCACCGACATCTCTTTTCTAAGTTTGGCCATCTCTTTATCCTTGCAATTTAAGTTCTTAAAGTCATCAATCAATCCTTTCATTTATGTGATAGACCTGCATTTAAAATGAACATTTACCACAAATTAAAGGTATCTTATATTATTAGATATATTATTATAAAACATGCTTTAGTTAAGGAGTTATTGATACTTCAAGTGCAAAATGAGGATATAAAACCATGATAAAAATGCACTTTTAAGTACTAATCATAATACTTCTTCAAATATTCAGGTTTACAAACTCTCGCATTGTTATCACTTAATTCTGCTCATATACTTATTTAACATGTATTCTTAAACCTTAATTTACACACACACTTTAACATATGATTGTGGGTTGCATATTGGATTATTACATTATTTATGTTCTTTTGTTAAAGGTAACAACTAAGGGAAAGGGATTGTATATAATAAAAAAAAAAGAAAAAAAATGATGATAATGAAAATGATGATAAGTTTGATTTTATAACGTCCCTAACCTAAGCAATTAAGCCCGAAGGGGTGTTTTAACACCTAATATCCTAAAGTCAACTGACTTGGGAGTTATTGGCCCAACGCTTGTTACATGGGTTGAGGAGAAAAGTTTAAGGGAATCAAACATTGCACTAACTATATATCAGTATCTGCGACCTGAGTTACTAAGCTCGTAGGGGTGTCTTAACACTATTCCCTAAGACCAATTCGTGTGGAAGTCATTAGCTGAAAACTCGTTACATGGGTTAAAGATACATGATGTTTTAAAATTATATGTATATATATATTTTAAAAAAAAAAGAAAAAGAAAAGGAAGACAAAAATAATAATCCCAACCCAAGGAAGTTAACCTTAAACATTATAACAAAAATTTTGTTTTCTTCCAAGAAAAGCCCCATAATTATGTGTTGATACATTGAGCACAAAAGAAAAGTTTATTAATATCTTGTTAAGAGGTATTGAGCAGATATATAAATTTAATGAGAGTTTGTTTATCTGGATAGATTAATGGAAGTTAAATGATGAATACCTTGCTTTGTGAAATTTACAAATTGTTTTTCAATTTTAACGCTTTGATTACTAGGGAATAGTAATAAGCTGGTTGGGGGGTGTGATTAGTACTTAAAAGTTTATTTTTATCATGATTTTATATCATCATTTTGCACTTGAAGTATCAATAACTCTTTAACTAAATCATGTTTTATAATAATATATCTAATAATATAAGATACCTTTAATTTATGGTAAATGTTCATTTTAAATGCAGACCTATCACATAAATGAAAGGATTGATTGATGACTTTAAGAACTTAAATTGTAAGGATAAAGAGATGGTCAAACTTAGAAAAGAGATGTCGGTGCAATCCAAACCAGAACACTGTTCGGTAATTGGGTCATATCGAGAGCTATAGATCTCACATTTAGGTCCAATTTATATGGATGGAAAGGTAAGACATAGGCCTACAACTTTCATATAGCCCAAGATCTAAAAAGGCCATATGCAAGTCCAAATTGTAGCAACAACAAATAAGCCCGAATCTGTCTTCCAGCCCGAGCACTGTTCGGTATTTTGGCCATATCAGGAGTTCTAGAAGTCCAAATGAGTTGAATGTTTTACAAAAGAAAGCTAAAACAATTTCCCACAAGTTTCATGTTTTCGACTATCTCCAATTATGACGTTATCAATGACGTTTTGGGGAGACAAGAGAAGATAAGGATTGTCACAAAGTCAAGAGTTGGCCACCCACTCATCAATTAGTCATTAAATCAATAGTTCCCAATTTTGGCCTATTAAAAGAGGCATTTGCCATGCATTTAGGCATCTTGGTGTCCAGATCAAGATCATGCTCTTCCTTTCTCTCTTTGTATTTTTTTGTAATGTTTGATACTAACATGTTTTATATTTGTTATCTTGTTCACTCTTTAATACTTTGCTTGTTTGACATACCATTAGTGGAACCTCTAACCTTGACATTTGTTATTATCATTGTTTAATTGTTACATTAATATTTCATTTCAAAGTTCTCATCATCATCATCTTCTTCTTCTTCTCTTTTTTTTTTTTATTACTACTACTACTACTACTACTACTACTACTATTATTATTATTACTGTTGTTGTTGTTATTGTTGTTTTATAATTGTTGTTTATAATTTGTACAATTAACCTCCCTGTGGTTCAACCCCGGTCTTGTCGGGTTATTTATTACTTCGACATTCCTGCACTTGGGAGAAGACATCAATCTTTTGGTCGTGTCAGGTTGTGTGCCTTAAGTTTTTCTGAAAAAAAAATCAGATGACGTGTTATTTGTATTTATCTAGATTACGATCATTATGGTGACCAGAAAATTAAGACTTATAATTTTTTGATATATAAACCTAGTTTTCAATAAAACATTGTTACCCAAAACACCCTAAACATCATTCTAAACCCATTAATATGCTTAAAAAAATAACGAAACATATAAAAACTCAAAATCATCCCAAACATCTAAAAACTTCTCAAAGTGAAACTCTCCTCAACGAACAAAACTCATTGATTTCAAGATAGATCATTTTGGCGATCATAATTGATTAGTACTTAAAAGTGTATTTTTATGAAGGTTTTATATCATTATTTTGCACTTGAAGTATCAATAACTCCTTAACTAAAGCATGTTTTATAATAATATATCTAATAATATAAGATACCTTTAATTTGTGATAAATGTTCATTTTAAATACAGGCCTACCACATAAATGAAAATATTGATTGATGAATTTAAGAACTGAAATTAAAAGGATAAAGAGATGGTCAAACTTAGAAAAGAGATGTTGGTGCAATCTAAATCAGAACACTATTCGCTAATTGGGTCATATCTGGAGCTATAGATCTCAGATTTAGGTCTACTATATATGGATGGAAAGATAAGACATAGGCCTACAACTTTCATATGGAGCCCAAGATCTAAAAAGGTCATCTTCAAGTCCAAATTATTGCAACAACAAGAAAGCCTGAATTTATCCTCCAGCCCGAGCACTGTTCAGTATTTTGGCCATATCTGGAGTTCTAGAATTCAAAATGAGTTGTATTTTTTACACAAGAAATCAGACACAATTGCCTACAACTTTCATGTAGTGACTCCGATTTTGATGTTATCAATGACATGTTTGGTAGACAAGAGAAGATAAGGATTGTCACCAAGTCAAGAGTTGGTCACCCACTCATCAATTAGTCATCAAATCAATAGTTTCCAATTTTGGCCTATAAAAGAAGGCATTTGCCATGCATTTAGTCATCTTGGTGTCTAGATCAAGATCATGCTCTTCCTTTCTCTCTTTGTATTTTTTGTAATATTTATACTTTGCTTTCATTAATATCAAGTTTATACCTTTCATTTCCTTTCATTTACTTAGTTAACTTTTATGTTCTTATTTTGTTTATCTATTTTTCTTTCTTTCATTATGTTTAGCTAAGTTTATTATGTCAAGGTGAAAAGGTTGCACTAATGGTGTAAGAATAAGTATAATGTAAACTTAATGTGGACTTTAATGTTTGATACTAACATGTTTTATATTTGTTATCTTGTTCACTCTTTAATACTTTGCTTGTTAAATGACTAATCTTGATTTATGTTGTATAACACTTAGTACAACAAATATTTGGCACTTTCATAGTTCATAATGTATGGTATAACCGACACCTGAGCTATGAAAGGAACTTGATTTGTTGTTAACATAAGTTATAATCATGAATGCTTGACGAGATTTACAAGTATTAGCATTAATTGAATAAGATGACTAATGTAATCATGTTAACAATCTATAATCTGATTGGAACCTCCTTTATGTGTGGTTTCTAATTGAATAACAACAATTCATACTATACTTGTTTGACATACCATTAGTGGAACCTCTAACCTTGACATTTGTTATTATCATTGTTTAATCGTTACATTAATATTCCTTCTCAAAATTTTCATTATCTTCTTCTTCTTCTTCTTCTTTTATTATTATTATTGTTGTTGTTGTTGTTGTTGTTGTTGTTGTTATTTATAATTTGTACAATTAACCTTCCTGTGGTTCGACCCCGGTCTTGCTGGGTTATTTATTACTTCGACACTCCTACACTTGGGAGAAGACATCAATCTTTTGGTCGTGTTAATAATCAATGCAAACAAGATTTTATTTTTCTATTGTTGAAGTCTAGTAACTCTCTCTCTCCTTTCAAATCAGGGAGTTAAAAATAATGAAAATGAATTTATAGACGAAAATTGACTTTGTTTCTAAATTTCTAAAATTAAAATGACCTAATATTTATAATTCAAAAGGTTTAGGGACTATAATGAATATGTTGCCCAAACTTTGATACAACCATCCTTTTGCTTTGTTTTTTTTTTTATCCCCTATTTTTTAGTCATCCTTTCATTACAATTTCATCTTTAATTTGGCCCCATAAGAGAAAAAAAGAAAGAAGAACTGGGATAAAAAAATCAACCTAAAAAGAAAAGAGGGCATGGAAAACAATATTTTCCCGTATCTTCTAGTTTTTGTATAAAATAATAATAATGATAATTAAATTATGACTGTGGATACGTCCACTCTGATACAGCATGCATATGCAAATTATTGCAAACCAAAGTATGCCCTATGAGCACCCGAGTTTGTTATCATATCAGACGTTGATGGATAAATTGTTGACTTATGATACGAATATCAGGCGGGCATTAAAAGTAGATGCTGGCATACGTGTTCATGGGACCCCAACATGATGCGCTCCACTACAACATGTGCTAACTAAATTAACGCCACAACCTTCCATTATACTGTAAATTAAACAAATCTCTTGAGAAGGATGACATAAAGAAATGAGAACGCTCTTTTGTTTTTGTGTCATATCATTTCCGATAATAAACGAGCTCGGCCTCGAACGGATTTGACCTAGTGAATTATCACTTAGTCACTATATTTTTTTAAAACTGATTGATTAGTGTAATATCCTATAAAAAGACAATGAAATAATTAATATCTGGAGAAGCTTTCAACATCCTTGCTTTAATGGTTTTCTTTTGATCAAAAACACCTTTCAAACTAAATTCTCCCCCCCTACCCACTTATTTTTTTCAATAAATTTCTCTTTATTTTTCTATTTCTCAAAAAATAAAAAAGTAGAATAAATGGGTGAAAAACATGAACTCAATCAAAGGACGACTAGGTTAGAAGGGGATTAAAAATCAAATATAGAGATTAAACACATAATTTTCAAAAATACAATCATGAATGAATCTTTGTGAAGCTATAATTAATACTATAAATGCTATAAGTAGTTCACTTGGATCCGTGAGATTATAGTAGTATTTTTGGCAGTCCTTGGAATAGAGTTAAAATCATACAAATAAAAGCCTTGGATTATTAATAATTAATTTGATTTGATTTGATTTTCTGTGCCATACATATTAGAGAAAAAGAGCATTCCTAGTAGGGGTCCATAGAAGTTGTTTCGTTGCATGTGCACCACGTTGGCTGATGTGAAATAGAGGAACCATCCCCATCTGGGTTATAGCTAAGGCTGAGGTTATATTGTCTCCCTAGGATCCCTGTTTAACCTCTCTAAAGAGAAAGTGAAAGAAAACAAACTAAAAGCTCCTTTGCCAAAGGAATGCCACATGACTCAATGCTGACGGTTATATTGGCCAAGGGAATAAAGCTGGTCTCAATTTCGGCTTCAGGATAAGTAAAAAAAAAAAAACAAAAGAAAAGAAAAGGTCTCCCCTTTACATCCTGCTGCATGCTCTTCATTATCTCGAACTTATTTTATAGATGCTTTTCTTTAATTCATACTATATGTTCATATGCTATACGTACATAAATTAATGCAGGGGGGGAAGCAAACTTGTGAAATTATCGATAGGTCGGTGATGGATTCCACGTCCAAAAGTAGGGACGTGCCTTTCTTTGCAACCAATAAGGGAAAGATCGTGGATGATATTGTTACAAGTGCCATTACTTGCTATTAATTTGACAATATATATACATATAAATTATATGTCCTAGACAGACATAGAAAAACAATGACAATGTAAACACATTTTCTAAATGCCTGTGGCATAATTACAATCAAAGAAATGATATCCTTTGTTGTTCCGGGGAAAGCAAGCTGATCGAGAGAACTGCTGGAGGGTGTAATTCGTTGTGAAGTGTGCTAATTCGTCGTGAAGTGCTGCTGACAATTGTCAATATGAATTTTAAGGGTCCTAAATTTGAGCACAACGGGATCTTTGATTTCTGACTGTGGTGGTCGTGGGGTCTTTCTTTCTTTAAGGTTCACGCCCAACAAAGAACCGAAGACCCCAATGTTTCTCACCAAAAAAGTCAAATATTTACAACTCCTCCATCGCTCGCTTAATATGCTCTTCTGATAAAAACTTGGAACGTCAGCAAATACACAAACATCCAGTAGTACGCCAAGCTTTCTGTGTTTGTATCCTGTTTCACATTAATCGCCATTTAAGGAGAATTAGATTATATTCTCTGATCAACAAGCAAAATTAATTTCTAGGATCGAGCAGCAACTAACAGATAAACACACAATCAAACACACACACACACATATATATACAACCTCAAATATCTCTCTAAAAGGTTTGCGATGGTATACACAAGTTGTCCATTACATAATACGTGGCATACAGTTTCTGTCCAAAGATCACACGGGCTATACATTATCTTTTCTTATATATTCCTATGCATAATTTCTATACATTTAGCCTCTAATAAAATAGAAGATTAAGAAATATTTAATTGAATTGAAAGCTAGGTTTTTACCTTTGTGGCCGAGGAAGTAAGGGAAATGGAAGCCGATGGCGTCGACGGACTTGAAAGAGCAGAGAGCCCCACATTGTAGGCCATGGTACAATCAGGTTGAAAGAGGCCATAATTTCTCTCAGATGTTGGCCCAGGCTTCAAATCCTCGTTGAACAAAGCAAACAAATATACTTCCAGCCTCATGTGAGGCCGCAAAGGTGTACCTTCACTATTCAATTGCCTCCTCAAAATATTTTTATTATAAGCAGCTGCATTCTCTATGGTGGCACCAACCTCATCGGAATCTCCTTTTGATGGCCAACCAGTCTCCGAGACCCTAACTTCAATTCCATTAAAACCCATTCTGGCAATAGCAAAAATAACAGCATCTACTTGAGCATACAGCATATTGTCGTAGTGTAACTTGGTGTAAGGGTCAAACATGCCTGAATTAGGTTTAAAAAGCACATAATCCAAGGGTATGTCATCGGGTTTGTCCTTGTAAGCAAAATATGGATATGCATTGATCCAAAATGGTGATTTTGTGTTTGACAAGAAGTGTAAAAATTGCGACATAACTCCTGAGACCTCAGTTTTGAAAGTACCCGCTGAAGGAGGGAATGATTCCGCGAGCACCGCTAAAGAATTTGGTGTTGAGACTTGAATGTATCTATCCAGGCCTAATTGAGCAAGTGCGCTATGAATGTTGACTACGGCTGGAACAAGATAGGCTAGTAATGTTGTGTCATCGTCAGTGAAGACCTCATTTCCCACAGCGATTCCTGTGATTCTCGTGGCCGGAAAATATGGCTTGATGTGGGTACTAACCCACTGAAGAGCTTGTTGAGGGTCCATTAGAACAGCTAGCATTTGGTTTTCTACAGTCACAATCAGCTCAACATTGGAATCGGAAAATGCTGTCAATATTTGAGGATTGGTGTCGTAGATTCTTGCCTTTGTGAGCTTAAGAGAGATCAAGAGATCAAGAACGTTCTCTGGCTGTGGCAAATTGTTGCCAACTTGGCCATAGTTGATACCAAGGGATTTGATTCCTCGTAGAAAACCGTAATTATCTGTTTAACCGTACATACAGGCAATAGCATTAGAGGAAACCCAGAAAAAGGTTTAAGTGAAACAGCATGATATGTTGAAGCTTTGAAAAAGGAGATGACTAAGGAAATAGACATGCATCATATATAAACCAGGTAAGATAGAAAAATTGAAAGGTACCTGAAAAGGTTAGGAAAAGTATAAGAAAAATATGAATCATGGCAATTCTGCTTAATAACAATGCCATGGAATTGAGAGACAGACAATGAGAGAGACAGAGGAGGAGAATCTTTGGAGTTCTGAACGGAAATTGGAAAAGAATAGATACAGAGAGAAGGACAAGGTAAAGGGTAACTGTGATAATTCTTTTCTTTGCTTGTTTGAATATTTTTGGGTCAAGAGGTTTAAGCATTCCTTCCCATGGGGTCATGGCTCTTAACCCTGAACCCGCTTTTAAATGGGCTACAGGTATGGTTTTTCTCATTTTCTTCAGACAATGCTTTTCCTTTGGTCTGGCGTGTCTCCTTCCAATCATGTCCAACCCCCAGTTCTCTATTGCCAAAATGCCCTCCAGCCACTTTCTTTGGACAAAAGCAAAGGGAAATCTCATTGCAATTGGAGGATAAAAATTTAGGGTGGGGTAAAACAACAATATCAATATTAATAACAAAATAATTTTTATTTTTTAAAATAATTTTTTATTTTTAAAATTATTTTATTGTGTTAATATTAAAAATAATTTTTTTAAAATAAAAATATTATTTTAATATATTTTTTTAAAAATATTTTAAAATAAAACTATTACACACTAATAAATACCCTTTAAAGCATAAAAATTTATGGTGACTATTACCGTTTAAGTTATAGCTTTGTTTTTTTTTAAAAAAAAAAGCTTCATGTGGTCACTTATATATATATATATATATAATTCGTAAATTTATCCCTTTATTTGTATCAATTATTCATTTTTATATTGCTATATTTAATTTGGCAATTAACTCTTAGATTCTTCATTTTATATATAAAAGAATTCTTACGTACTTTGACCTTGTTCAATTAATCCCTTTGTTCTCTGAATTTCTTCAATTGACCTGATAATAGTTAACTTCTACCAAATCTCAATATAAATTATATATGCTATTTTTGTAGCATTATTAAATGCATTCTATTATGGAATAACTTTTTATATTTACGTAGATTTGTTATAATGAAAGAAGTTGTTTTAGAAAATATTAAAACTTACTTTTGATAAAAAGTGGAAGAAATAAAAATATAACTTATGAATGAAAAGCATTTAATAATGTCCTATTTACATACATATTAATGTTGAGATTTGACAAAGTTAGCTATTGAGTTAATTGGATGGATTTAGAGTACAGGAATTAATTGAATGAATTTAAAGACCATGAGAGTTAATAGATCAAATTAAAAATACAAGGATATAAATTAATAATTGACACAAATACAAAGATATTTAAAGATTTTACGTTTATTTTTAGATGTTGTCCTAAATATCTAATTATTTTATTCTTAAAACTCAATTATATAAAAAAAAAAAAGAAATAATCAAAACCAATTTTACCGTGCTTTAAAATAACTCAATAAAGTAAACCATTAAAAAAACATGTTTTTAACTTTCTAGTTAGTTGCTTTTCTCAAATGGAAATATATATGTTCTTTTATATTGTAAGCAATAATATGAAATATCTAATCTCCTTTTTTACAATCAATTAAGGAAAACCTACAGATAAAATAAGTAAACTCAATAGATTTATTTAAATTATTTATAAAATGATCTTTCATAATTATTTTCTTCAATTTCTATAATTAATAATATATGCTATACTATAAATCAAGAAACTCCGAACCATAATTTCTTCAGGGGATCGGGTAGTTCAACGTTTCATGGCGCCATTAATAAAATATATCTAATAGATAATATATGAATTTCAAATCCTAAAATAGAGAGAAAAAAAAACTTGAATGTTGTGATTCGAAAGAGAATAATCACGCAAAACAAAAGCGAATTTGTTTGCTCTTTAGAATAATACTAGGAAATTCATCACTGAATGATTTTTTTTCAAAAAACAATACATGGCACTTTCAACATGTTTTTTTTTATACTAAATATATAAAAAAAATTAAAGGATAAAATTAAAAATACAAATATTTAATTTAAAAATTATAAAAAAATCTTAATTAATTGAGGGCATGCACTTTATTTGATTTAATAATATTTTATTTTAAAATCATTTTTTATTTAATTATATATCAATTAGATGCATGAAAATTCTTTTTATTTATATGTATATATATCAAACAACAATTGTTTTTGAAAAAAAAGGGTTGTGTGTGGGATATTTTTTAAAAACAAATAGCCCTGATTTTTTAAACATATGATAACAAAAGAAGTTTTTTTTTTTTAAGTAAAAAAAGAACTTTAAAATAAACAAATTATAAAATGAAGTGTTTTGTTCTTAATTTTAAAGGATTAAAAACACATTAAATTAAAAAAATAAACTAGTCGTGTGAGCCTATCTGACACGACTAAAAGATTGATGTCTTCTTCTAAGTGCAGGAGTGTCGAAATAATAAATAACCCAGCAAGACTGGGGTCGAACCACAGGGAGCTGAATTGTACAAATTATAAACAATAATTATAACCAAGAACAATAGTAACAATAACAACAACAATAATAATACTAGCAATAACGATACTAATAATACTACTACTACTAGTAGTAGTAATAGTAATAATAATAATAATAAAGAAAAAAAGAAGAAGAAGAAGAAAAAAGGTTGATGAGAACTTTGAGATGAAAAAGTAACGTAAGGATTAAATAATGATAACAAACGATATCAAGGTTAGAGGATCCACTAATGGTATGTCAAATAAATATAGTATAAACTCTTATTATTCAATTGGAAACCACACACAAAGGAGGTTCCAATCAGATTATAGATTGTTAACATGATTACATTAGTCATCTTTTTTTATTAATGTTAATACTTGTAAATCTCGTCAAGCATTCATGATTATAACTTATTTTAACAACAAATCAAGTTCATTTCATAGCTCAAGTGTCGGTTATACCATACAGTATGAGTTATGAAAGTGTCAAGCATTTGTTGTACCAAGTGTTATACAACATAAATCAAGATTAGTCATTTAACAAGGAAAGTATTAAAGAGTGAACAAGATAACAAATATAAAACATGTTAGTATCAAATATTAAAGTCCATATTAAGTTTATACTATACTTATTCTTACACCATTAGTGTAACCTTTTCACCTTGACATAATAAACTTAGCTAGACATAATGAAAGAAAGAAAAATAGATAAACAAAATAAGAACATAAATAAGATAAAAGTTAACTAAGTAAAGGAAAGGAAATGAAAGGCATAAACTTGATATTAATGAAAACAAAGCATAAACATTACAAAAAATATAAAGAGACAAAGCAAGAGCATGATCTTGATCTGGACACCAAGATGCCTAAATGCATGGCAAATGTCTCCTTTTATAGGCCAAAATTGAAAACTATTGATTTGATGACTAATTGATGAGTAGGTAACCAACTCTTGACTTTGTGACAATCCTTATCTTCTATTGTGTGCTCAAAACATCATTGATAACGTCAAAATTGGAACGACTTGAAAACATGAAAGTTGTAGGAAATTATATAAGCTTTCTGGTGTAAATAATTTAGATCATTTCGACTTCTAGAACTCTAGATATGGCCAAAATACTGAACAGTGCTCAAGCTAGAGGATAAATTTGAACTTCTTTGTTGTTGCCCCAATTTGAACTTCAAAATGACCTTTTTAGATCTTGGGATCCATATGAAAGTTATAGGCTTATGTCTTACCCTTCCATCCAAATAAAGTAGACCTAAATCTGAGATCTACAACTCTAGATATGATCAATTACTCAACAGTATTCCGGTTTGGATTACACCGACATCTCTTTTCTAAGTTTGACCATCTCTTTGTCCTTTCAATTTTAGTTCTTGAATTCATCAATCAATCCTTTCATTTATGTGATAGGCCTGCATTTAAAATGAACATTTATCATAAATTAAAGGTATCTTATATTATTAGATATATTATTATAAAACATGCTTTAGTTAAGGAGTTATTAATACTTCGAGTGCAAAGTGATGATATAAAACCTTGATAAAAATAGATTTTTAAGTATCAATCACTATCCACACGCCTAAACCATAAAAAGGCCTAGCTCGTGTGCGAAGTCCATGGAATAAACATTACTTGTGAGCTAAGCCTTTTATTTTGTTAACAGTATAGGTTGGATAATGTTTCACCCATTCTTTTCTTTTTAAACATGAAAAGGCAGGTAACATGTCCCTTTTTAATTAGAAAAAAAAAAAGAAGCTATAGATAACATGTCACTTGCATATAGCTTTTAGTAAGCCCTATATAGTTTTTCATTTAATTATATGTTAAACATTGTGAGCTAAGTTTTATATGGTTTTTTGCCTGAGAACTCAATTTTAAACCTGTTTTTGACTCGAAACATTTAAAAAACACTTTAGACATCATAATAAATCAATGCATGGCCTTTGATAATCTAAGAAACCAAAGAAAAAGCTAAAATATTTTTTTTTCTTAAGCTCGTACATTTGTTTTAGGAAATTTGAAGGTGAAAAAATACCTTAATGGAACACATCATTTAATGAAACCCGTTGACATTAAGATCAATTAATTTTGTATTCAAATTCAATATCAACAATAATTTTCTTTTTTTACCTTTGAAATTTGATGACTTTCTCTTTTCCCTCTAAAAATATAGACTGGAAACTAAGAAAAATAAAGTTTTGGAATAAAACTAACTTAGTTTAAAATTTTTGAAATCAAAAGGATGTAATATTTATAATTCATAATGCAAGTGGACTATAATGAATATTTCACTAAAAATTTGAAAAAGTCAAGCATTTCCTCTAAATTTTTCACTTTGATCCCATGTCTTTTAATCTTACCATTTCCTAACAAATCCACTTAATGCCTTCAATCTTGTCTTATAAAGGTAAAAAGGTTATGGGATAAAAAAAAATTACACTTTAAAAGTCCATGATAACTTTAGGTCTATGGTGTCATGTCCCTATACCTTTTAATGTTATGTTAGTATTATCTAAGATTGCATATTTTCAAGCTACTCATTATCTCATGTTTATGGATAAAGTGTCTCTCTTAACATAGGAAGGAGTCTTTATTTACTATGTTTGATGCAATGTAAAGAGTGGATAGGGTTTTTTAGTCTTTAAAATTTTACCCTTGAATTATAAAGAAAGAAATAAAGGTTCTTAAGCCTAGGGCTATGAATTCTAATTATAGAGAAAACTCTAACTTTGATAGTCTTTTAGAAGTCTTTATTTAATAAATTCTCCTCCCTTTAGTACTTTAGCATTATGGTGTTAATCAATAATGATTTGTATTTAAAAGTATATTTTTATCAAGGTTTTATATCATCACTGTGCACTTTAAATATCAATAACTCCTTAACTAAAGCATATTTTATAATAACAAGTCTGATACTATAAGTTATCTTTATTTCATGGTAAATGTTCATCCTAAATACAGGCCTATCATATAAAAGAAATGATTGATTGATAAGGTGAAGTATTGAAATTGAAAGGACAAAAAGAGGGCCAAACTTAGAAAAACGATGCTAGTGTAGTCCAAAATGAAATACTGTTCAGTAATTGTGTCATAACTAGAGTTGTAGATCTCAGATTTGGATGTGGTTTATATGAATGGAAAGTTAAGACATTGGCCTAAAACTTTCATGCAGAAAGCAAGACTCAATTCTACTGTTTGGAAGTCCAAATCTATTCTGCAGCCCGGACATTGTTCAGCCATATCTTGAGTTCTAGAAGTCCAAAAGACCTTATTTTTTTTCTAGAAAGCTGAGACAATTTCCTAGAATATTCATGTGGAATTCTGGATCAAATTATGATGTTATCAACAACGTTTTATTCACACAAGAAGATAATGATTGTTACCAAGTGAAGATGTAGCCACCTACTCAACAATTAGTAATCAAATAAATAGTTTCAAATTTTAGCCTATAAAGAGAGGAATTTGTCATACATTTAGACATCTTGGTTTCCATATCAAGATCATGCTCTTGCTTTCTCTCTTTAATTTTTGTAATTCTTAAGTTTTACTTTCATTAAAATCTTGTTTATGCCTTTCATTTCCTTACCTTTACTTAGTTAACTTTTATCTTATTTATATTCTTATCTTGTCTATTTATATTTCTCTCTTTCATTATGTTTAGCTAAGTTTATTATGTCAAGATAAAAAGGTTACACTAATGGTATAAGAATAAGCATAGTGTAAACTGAATAGTGTTTAGGCTGGAGGACAAATTTGAACTTCTTTCTTGTTGCTATAATTTGGACTTGAAAATGACATTTTTAAACATAGACCTCCACATAAAAGTTATAGGCCTATATCTTCCCTTTCCATCCATATAAAGTAGACCCAAATCTGAGATCTATAGCTCCAGATTTGACCGAATTACCTAATAGTATTCCGGTTTTGATTGCACTAACATCTCTTTTCTAAGTTTAGCTGTCTCTTTATCCTTTCAATTTCAGTACTTAAACTCATCAATTAATTCTTTCATTTATATAATAGGCCTGTATTTAAAAATAACATTTACCACAAATTAGAAGTATCTTATATTATTAGATATGTTATTATAAAACATATTTTAGTTAAGGAGTTATTAATACTTCAAGTGCAAAATGATGATATAAAACCATGATAAAAATACATTTTTAAGTACTAATCACTTAGTCCAATATTGTGAGAAACAATACCTTTCCTAATAGATTCTTCATTCTATCGCACGTCACCCACGCGACATCGACTTTGTGATTTTTCTTTTCATTTGATTAATTCATTAGGAGTCGACACCTAGAATTTAATTCAAGGCTACTAGGAAACCCATGTATATTGGTCATGTCATAGATTCACGAGTAAGGAACTAATTGTGATTAGGGAACAACCCTAGCGCACCCTATCTAAGATAAGCTGCTTTGTGGCTTTGATGTGTTAAAGAAGTTTTAAAATTTTGTTTTTTCATTAGATATGAGAAATACGACTTACATGTAAGTTTATAATTATTGATAAGGAACAAATCAAAATATTAAATTCTTCATTATTCTTTGTAATTTTATCATAAAAAACATCCATAAAAAACACACATATACACTTTTACTATATTTTTTCCTATTTTTTCTTTCTTTGTTTTTTTTACATCCACACTTCAAAATGTAAATTCAAAACTAAACAAAAATTACATTACATAATTTCAAATTTAAAAAATAGCCTCTAAAAAATCCAGGAATTGTAGAGGAAGACTTCTAGAATTGTAGGACCCGTGGCGACGCGTTTTCTCCACGCACCGCTGCCACTAGTAGTGAGTGGGTTCACGCGTCATTGCTAGATAAATGGGGAAATAAGGGAATATAGCCTATTTTCTTCTTCTCTTCCCTTCCTAAGCCGTCTATGACGGTCACTGCCACCTATAAAAAGAACAAAACACAATAACAAGCTTGGTCCCTTTTTCCTTAGTTTTTTTTCCTTTAGATTTGCTTCCCATAGATCTGTTCTTTTCATTTCCCTTTGTTTTTTATTTCAGGCGGCCGACCGTGTGACTGATTAGTACTTAAAAGTGTATTTTTATCAAGGTTTTATATCATCATTTTACACTTGAAGTATCAATAACTCCTTAACTAAAACATGTTTTATAATAACATATCTAATAATATAAGATATCTTTAATTTATAGTAAATATTCATATTAAATACAGGCCTATTGCATAAATAAAATGATTAATTAATGAGTTTAAGAACTGAAAATAAAAAGACAGAGATGGCCAAATTTAGAATAAAGATGTTGGTGTAGTCCAAACCAGAATACTGTTTGGTAATTGGGCCATATCTGAAGCTGTAGATCTCGAATTTAGGTCTACTTTATATGGATGGAAAGATAAGACATAGGCCTACAACTTTCATATAAAGGTATGATTTTTAAAAGGTTATTTTCAAGTCCAAATTGTAACAATAAGACATAGGCCTATTCAATTTTTTTCTTCTGAAAAGCTGAGACAATTTCCTATAACTTTTATGTTATAAGTGGTTCAAATTCTGATGTTATCAATGGTGTTTTATTTAGAAAAGAGAAGATAAAGATTGTCACCAAGTCATAAGTTGGTCACTCACTCATCAATTAGTCATCAAATCAATAGTTCCCAATTTTGACCTATAAAAGGAGGCATTTGCCATGCATATAGGCATGTTGGTTTCCAGATTAAGATCATACTCTTGCTTTCTCTTTTTATATTGTTTATATTTTGCTTTCATTAATATCAAGTTTATGCCTTTTATTTCCTTTTCTTTACTTAGTTAACTTTTATCTTATTTATATTCTTACTTTGTTTATTTATTTTTCTTTCTTTCATTATGTCTAGCTAAGTTTATTATGTTAAAGTGAAAAGGTTACATTAATGGTGTAAGAATAAGTATAGTGTAAACTCAATTTGGACTTTAATGTTTGATACTAACATGTTTTGTATTTGTTATCTTGTTCACTCCTTAATACTTTGCTTGTTAAATGACTAATCTAGTTTATGTTGTGTAAAACTTGGTACAACAAATACTTGGCACTTTCATGGCCTACTATATGGTATAAACGACATCTGAGCTATAAAAGAAACTTGATTTGTTGTTAACATAAGTTACAATCATGAATAAGATAACTAATGTAATCATGTTAACAATTTATAATTTGATGGGAACCTCCTTTATGTGTGGTTTTCAATTGAATAATAAGACTTTATACTATACTTGTTTGACTTACTGATTAGTATTTAAAAGTGCATTTTTATCATGGTTTTATATCATCATTTTGCACTTGAAGTATCAATAACTCCTTAACTAAAGCATGTTTTGTAATAATATATCTAATAATATAAGATACCTTTAATTTATGGTAAATATTCATTTTAAATGCAGGCCTATCACATAAATGAAAATATTGATTGATGACTTTAAGAACTTAAATTGCAAAGGCAAAGAGATGGCCAAACTTAGAACAGAGATGTCGGTGCGATCTAAACCGGAACAATGTTCGGTAATTGGGTCATATCTGGAGCTATATATCTCAGATTTAGGTCCAATTTATATGGATGGAAAGGTAAGACATAGGCCTACAACTTTGATATGGAGCCCAAGATCTAAAAAGGCTATTATCAAGTCCAAATTGTAGCAACAACAAAGAAGCCCGAATCTGTCTTCCAGCCCAAGCACTATTCGGTATTTTGGCCATATCTGGAGTTCTAGAAGTCTAAATGAGCTGAATTGTTTACACAAGAAAGCTGAGACAATTGCCTACAACTTTCATGTTTGCAACTGGCTCCAATTTTGACGTTATCAATGACGTTTTGGGCAGACAAGAGAAGATAAGGATTGTCACCAAGTCAAAAGTTGGCCACTCACTTATCAATTAGTCATCAAATCAATAATTCCCAATTTTGGCCTATAAAAGGAGGCATTTGCCATGCATTTAGGCATCTTGGTGTCCAGATCAAGATCATGCTCTTCCTTTCTCTCTTTGTATTTTTTGTAATGTTTATGCTTTACTTTCATTAATATTAAGTTTATGCCTTTCATTTCCTTTCCTTTACTTAGTTAAATTTTATGTTCTTATTTTGTTTATCTATTTTGATTTCTTTCATTATGTTTAGCTAAGTTAGTTATGTCAAGGTGAAAAGGTTACACAAATGGTGTAAGAATAAGTATAGTGTAAACTTAATATGGACTTTAATGTTTGATACTAACATGTTTTGTATTTGTTATCTTGTTCACTCTTTAATACTTTGCTTGTTAAATGACTAATCTTGATTTATATTGTATAACACTTGGTACAACAAATGCTTGGCACTTTCATAGCTCATAATGTATGGTATAACCGACACCTGAGCTGTGAAAGGAACTTGATTTGTTGTTAACATAAGTTATAATCATGAATGCTTGACGATATTTACAAGTATTAGCATTAATTGAATAAGATGACTAATGTAATCATGTTAACAACATATAATCTAATTGGAACCTCCTTTGTGTGTGGTTTCCAATTCAATAATAAGAGTTTATACTATACTTGTTTGATATACCATTAGTGGAACCTCTAACCTTGACATTTGTTATTATTATTGTTTAATCCTTACATTAATTTTCCATCTTCAAGTTCTCATCATCTTCTTCTTCTTCTCTTTCTTCTTATTATTATTATTACTACTACTATTACTACTACTACTACTACTACTACTACTACTACTATTATTATTATTATTATTATTGTTATTATTGTTATTGTTATTGTTATTGTTATTGTTATTATTGTTCTTATTGTTATTGTTATTGTTGTTGTATTATTGTTATTTATAATTTCTACAATTAACCTCCCTGTGGTTCGACCTCGGTCTTGCCGGGTTATTTATTACTTCGACACTCCTGCACTTGGGAGAAGACATCAATCTTTTGGTTGTGTCAAGTTTTTCTTTTGTTGCCGGGGAGGTAAGTTCATGTATAAATTATAGTATTTATTTTATTTTCTCTTTTCACTCTTCTTGTATATAACTTTGTTTCTTTTCTTTTGTTTCTTTTTATTTTGTTTTCTTCCCCCTTCTTTTGCTTTCTTCTTCTTTTTTATTTTATTCCTACACGTGCATGAGAGTGTGGTCACGTACATCAAGTGGTAGACTTTGTAGGGTATCCTCATCATTTTTAGAAAATATGGCCGAAGAAGATAATCAATCACTTCATAATGAGAATAATGAGAATAACCGTGCTAGAGCACTTAAAGATCACATGAATCCCACAAGAACAAGTGCACCATCATGCATAGTTTTTTCTCCCGATGCATCTCATTTTAATTTTAAACCAGACATTATTCAACTTTTACCTTCTTTTCATGGCTTAGAATTGGAAAATCCATACTTGCATTTAAGGGAATTTGAGGAGGTCTGCAACACATATAATAACTTAAATTGTAGCATGAACACCATCAGATTAAAGCTTTTTCCTTTTTCATTAAAAGATAAAGCTAAAACATGGCTACAAAATTTGAGACCAGGATCCATTGGTGCTTGGGATGAAATACAACAACAGTTTTTAAAGAAGTTTTTCCAATCTCATAGAACAAACTTTTTCAAGAGACAAATCCCCACTTTCACTCAAAAACCAGGAGAAGCATTTTACCAATGTTGGGATAGGTATCGAGACTTGCTTAGTACTTGCCCTCATCATGGTTTTGAAACATGGAGATTGGTTTCACATTTCTATGAAGGGTTAACACCTAAAGATAGGCAAATGGTTGAATTGATGTGCAATGGAACTTTTGAAGATAAAGACCCTGATGAAGCAATGGAGTACTTAGACTTGTTAGCTGAAAATGTCCAAAATTGGGACACTGCGGGTACTTATAAGGCACCGAGTAAAACTCAACCTCATACATCTAGTGGAGGGATGTACAACCTTAGGGAAGATCACGACCTTCAAGCTAAGTTTGCATCTTTAGCTAGAAAAGTCGAGGCACTAGAATTCAAAAAGAGTGGTCAATTAAAATCTGTTGAAAACATTGTGTGTCAAATCTGTGAAACAAATGAACACTCAACCAATAATTGTCCACCCTTGCCTTCTTTTAAGGAATGTCTCCATGAACAAGCCCATGGTTTAAACAGTTTTCAAAGGGCCAACCGCAACCCATACTCCCAAACATACAACCCTGGTTGGAGTAATCACCCAAATTTCAATTGGAAGAGTGAGAACAACAATGCACAAACTTCACAACCACTATTGCAAGCACACCACAATTTCTAAAATTCTCATGGATATGCACCTCCTTATGCTCCACCTCTTAGAAGAAATCTTGAGGAAACATTGCATGCATTCATTGAAAAGCAAGAGATAATCAATACTCAACTTGCTCAAAACATGACAGATTTTAAAGATACTCTTGCTAAATTAACATTTGCTCTCAGTTTCCAAGAGAAAGGTAAGTTTCCATCTCAACCACAACAAAATCTCAAGGGGCAATACAATGCAAATGCAAGTAGTTCCGAAAGCCAACACATGGATTAAGTCAAATCAGTCACTACTCTGCACAGTGGTAAGGTTATTGAAAAACCATCTCTTGAACCTTATGAGAAAGATGATGAGTCAATTTCTGAGGGTAAGGAAGGGGTTGAATCTGAAAATTGCAAAGAAACGACTGATTCATCTCCAGCACTTCCATTTCCTCATGCCATGACCAAATAAAGGAAAGTCAATCACAACTCTGAAATTTTTGAAATTTTCAAACTGGTAAGGATCAATATATCTTTGTTGGATGCTATTAAACAAGTTCCTTCCTATGCTAAATTTTTACAAGATCTCTGCACTGTGAAGAGGAAACTGAATGTGAAAAAGAAAGCCTTTCTAGCCGAACAAGTAAGTGCTATTCTTCAGAACAATAATGCTTTGAAATATAAAGACCCTGGTTGTCCTACAATTTCTTGCTATATTGGAGAGCATAAAATTGAAAGAGCCTTACTTGATCTTGGAGCTAGTGTGAATTTACTTCCATATTCAGTTTTTCAAAGTCTCAATCTAGGTGAGTTAAAACCAACTTCTATATCTATTTTACTTGCCGATAGATCTGTAAAAGTGCCTAGAGGAATAATTAAAGATGTGTTTGTACAAGTCGATAAATTCATTTATCCTGTGGATTTTATTGTCTTGGACACAGAACCTGTTGAAGTATGTAATTCATTTCCTGTTATTTTAGGACGTCCGTTTCTTACAACGTCTAACGCATTGATTAATTGTAGGAATGGACTGATGAAGCTATCATTTGGAAACATGACATTGGAGATGAATATTTTCAACATTTGCAAGCAACCTGGAGATGATAATGATTTACAAGAAGTAGATCATATTGACGAATTAGTTTATGATCAACTTGAATCTACTTTAGGTAAAAATGAGTTGGATGAATGTGAAGATTTGCAAATGATTTATTCTGAAGAAGAAATCACGGATAACAAACACACAGAAAATGTTGATGCGAATCTTTTGTCAACAGTGACAACAGATTCGACATCTGGCATCACACCAATCGATGATTACTTTCCTAACGAATCCTTACTTTCTCTTAGTCCAATGCCTTGGTATGATAAAAATATCAATTTTCTTGTTTTAGGAGATTTGCCAGCTGATTGGAGTATTCAAGACAAAGAAAAGTTTTTGAACGAAGTGAAGAGCTTTTATTGTGATGACCCTAACTTATTCAAATATTGTCCTGATCAAATATTTCAAAGATTCATTCCCGACAATGAGGTAAGTAGTGTCATTAAACTTGGTCATTCTGAAGCATGTGGAAGTTGTTTCTCGTAAAAAAAGACTGCTGCAAAAATCTTTCAAAATGGATTTTATTAGCCCACCATGTTCAAGGACACCCATGCATTCTGCAAAACTTGTGAAAATTGTCAAAAAATTGACATTGGTCAAAAAGTTTTGTTTTATGATTCTCAACTCTATGCATTCCCTAAAGAGTTAAGATTAAGATGGACCAATCCTTATGGGGCCTGTGATATTGAGAATTCAATGAATGACAATGATTTTAAGGAAAATGGACATCGTTTTAAAGCTTACTTTGATAATTTTCCTAGTGAAAATGAATCAGCTGGTTTGAATGATCTTGTAGATAAAGGTTGATTATTTTTTTTTCTCACATTTTCTTTTTTGTGTTTCTTTTTGAGTGATTTTTGCTAGTTTCTCTCACCCCGGTCAAATTGCGGACAACGGTACTCCGTGACTTAAGTCGATTCTTTTAGTTTCCCACAATAACTGATATCTGTGTATATATCTGTGCAATTCTTTGAATCTCTCTTCCAATTCTCATTTGAAAATGGACATTAATCTTGAAAAATTGAAAAAGTATTTCCCGCTCTGCCTCAGAATGCGATTACAAAAATTTACCGTGCTAGATGTACAAGATTGAGATTGTTAATGAATCATGGAATTCCTGAAGATATTCGTTGGTTGATTGAAGCAAAGGTCCGATTATCAGGTGAGTCCTCTAACTCCTTCATTTCACACATGCCTAGAAGAGGTAAAAGCACTTTTGCGAAGAAACGTCGTGCAAAACGACTAGAAGTCTGTCATCAATGTGCTAGATGGACTTGTAATACACAATGTTGTTCTTTAGGAGGTAGTCAAGTTTTAGGAGTCGTCCTTGAAGCTTTGGCACAAGGGGACATCATTGGAAAAACAATTGGAGAGGAACTTCAGGTCTCCACAATGTCGGCTCGAATGAATGCAATGTTTAACCATGCTGATGCTTTCATTGCTTTACCAGGTGGTCTAGGCACATTGGAAGAGATCTTTCATATTTCCTCTTGGGCTCAAATGCACATTCACCATAAACCCATAGGTTTGTTAAATGTTAATGGTTATTATGATAAGTTGTTGTCTTTTCTTAATCATGCTGTGGAACAGGAATTTCTAACATCTGCATGAGAAATCAGGTCTGTATTTTCTGACGACTTGATGATTTTTAGCAAAGGAGATGTAAACTCAATTCGTATGATCAAAACTGTGTCATAAAGTTTCAAGACCTATCAGGTCTGTATCCAAATCCAAATAAAAGTGACATCTTCTTAAGCGGTGTGTTAAATGCTGAGAGGGAAGAGATTATTCATGTTCTTGGGTTTGCAGAGGGGGAGCTCCCTATGAAATATTTGGGAGTGCCTCTTATCTCGTTCAGACTAAAGGCTGTTTATTGTAAGGGTCTCGTGGATCGAATCACCTCTAAAGTTCAACATTGGACTTGTAGAACACTCTCGTATGCAGGACGAGTACAACTGATTAATTTAGTTTTATTTTCCATCCAGGTCTATTGGGCATCTCTCTTCCTCTTACCTGGGCAAGTCATAAAAAGTGTGGAGCAAATTATGAGATCCTTTCTTTGGTTAGGTTCAGATATGAGAACTACTGGGGCTAAAGTGGCTTGGGATCAGGTATGTCTTCCAAAAAAGGAGGGGGGGCTAAGAATAAAAAGGATAACAGAATGGAACAAGATTGCTTTGTTGAAACACATTTGGAACCTGTGCAATGACTCAGATGGCTCAATCTGGTCTACTTGGATTAGATGTAATCTGTTGCGAGGTAGGAATTTCTGGACAATCAAGACACCACAGAATTGCTCTTGGGCATGGAGAAAGATTCTAAAGCTCAGATCCTTAGCATGGCCAAAGATGAAGTACATCATAGGGGATGGCAGGACAACTTCTTTATGGTTTGACAATTGGCATCCTCACAGCCCGCTCACAGATTCTTACGGCGATAGATTCATCTATGATTCAGGTATGGAAAAGAACGCGAAGGTGAATATGCTGATTCATAACTCAGAATGGAAAATTCCTACCACTCACGCTATTGGCTGGCACCCCATTGTAGAAGCTATTACTTCCAATTCTAAACCAATGATAGGGCAAAATGATGAGATTGTTTGGCTGGATTCACCAAATCACAGATTCTCGATCAAAATAGCTTGGGAACAACTAAGATTTCATCATACGATGGTCGCATGGCATGACATTGTATGGTTCAAGAATGCTGTTCCAAGACATTCGTTTCTTCTTTGGGTGGCTGTCCAACAGAAACTCACAACTCAAGATAGACTTCATCGATTTGGTATACATGGTCCCAATAGATGCTCACTCTGTCTCCGCAATACCGAAGATCACAACCACTTGTTCTTTGAATGCTCCTATACTAAAGCGATCTGGTGGGATGTTTGTGACAGATGCAACATTCCAAGAATGACAAAAGGATGGGATGAATGGATTCGATGGGCCACTGTCACTTGGCATGGCAAAAGTTTCATCAATTTTTCTCGTAAACTCAGTTTTGCAGCTATAGTGTATCATATCTGGCAAGAAAGGAATGCAAGGACCTTTGCTGGAATATCTAGAACTCAGAATTTGGTCTTTCATCAAATTGAATGTATCATCCGTGATAAGCTGGATTTGATGAGGAACGTTCTACCAACAAATGAAAATAAAAGAATCCAACGAGCCTGGAGGGTTAATAACATAGATTCTTCATTTGATATTTAGCTTGTTGTATTAGTTTCCCTAACGAATCAAGTTAGGTCTTGAGTTTTCAGTTTGGTGGCTAGCATGTAGCCATCTATTGTTTTACATTTCTGTTCTCATTGTAAATTTGGGGTATGCCCCTTATAATCTTTGTATCGTTTTCCTTTAATATATACGTCAACTTACCAAAAAAAAAAAGACAAATCATAATCTCTACTACTACTGCTGAACAATTGATTGACCAACTACAATCTTTCATTCCTGTGATTGATCCTTCCATGAGTCGCATAAATTGGCCATCTACGGGAAGCCGTAAAAAAGCTTAGATTGGATTTGAGCCTTCATTTGTGAATTTTTGTGTCTTTTGGTTTTATTAGTGTATTTTGTTATTTCTTATTTTTGTTTCAGTGTGTTTCAGGTTTTGTGAGTGTTCGTTATTTCAGGTGATATCTTCTATACTCTATCTTTCTACCTCAGAACATTGAGGACAATGTCTCGTTTTGGTTGGGGGGAGAGGGTAGTAGTTGATAAAAAAAAATTGTTTTTCCTTTCTTAAAGCATCTGCATAATTGTTGTTACTACAATGACAGAGTAAATGAGCTCTTTTGTTAAAGTGACTCTTGAGACGCATCTTAGTAACCATTCTTAACAAGGTCTATTATAATACTTCTTGAAATATTCAGGTTTACAAACTCTCGCATTGTTATCACTTAATTTTGCTTATATACATATTTAACATGTATTCTTAAACCTTAATTTATACACACACACTTTAACATATGATTGTGGGTTGTATATTGGATTATTACATTATTTATGTTCTTTTGTTAAAGGTAACAATTAAGGGAAAGGGATTGTATATAATTAAGAAAAAAAACATGAAAAAAAAAAAGAAAAAGAAAAAAATAATGATAATAAAAATGTAGATAAGTTTGCTTTCGTAGCCTCCCTAACCTAAACAATTAAGCCCGAAGGGGTGTTCTAACACCTAATACCCTAAAGTCAACTGACTTGGGAGCTATTGGCCCAACGCTTGTTACATGGGTTGAGGAGAAAAGCTTAAGGGAATCAAACATTGCATTATCTACATATTAGTATTTGCGACCAGAGTTACTAAGCTCGTAGGGGTGTCTTAACACCTAATGCCCGAAGACCAATTGGTCTGGGAGTCATTAGCTGAAAGCTCGTTACATGGGTTAAAGATGCATGATGTTTTTAAATTATATGTATATAGATTTTTTTTAAATAAAAAAAAGAAAAAAAGATAAAAAAAGACAAAAATAATAATCCCAACCAAAGGAAGTTAACCTTAAACATTAGAACAAAAATTTATTTTTCTTCTAAGAAAAGCCCCATAATTATGTGTTGATACATTGAGCACAAAAGAAAGGTTTATTAATATTTTGTTAAGAGGTATTGAGCAGATATATAAATTTAATAAGAGTTTGTTTATCTGGATAGATTAATGGAAATTAAATGATGAATACCTTACTTTGTGGAATTTGCAAATTGTTTTTCTATTTAATACTTCAATTACTAGGACTAGTAATAAGTTGGTTAGGGGGTGTGATTAGTACTTAAAAGTGCATTTTTATCATGGTTTTATATCATCATTTTGCACTTGAAGTATCAATAACTCCTTAACTAAAGCATGTTTTATAATAACATATCTAATAATATAAGATACCTTTAATTTGTGGTAAATGTTCATTTTAAATGCAGGCCTATCACATAAATGAAAGGATTGATTGATGACTTTAAGAACTTAAATTGCAAGGATAAAGAGATGGCCAAACTTAGAAAAGAAATGTCGATGCAATCCAAACCGGAACACTGTTCGGTAATTGGGTCATATCTGGAGCTATATATCTCATATTTATGTCCACTTTATATGGATGGAAAGGTAAGACATAGGCCTACAACTTTCATATGGAGCCTAAGATCTAAAAAGGCCATTATCAAGTCTAAATTGTAGCAACAACAAAGAAGCCCGAATCTGTCTTCCAGCCAGAGCACTGTTCAGTATTTTGGTCATATCTGGAGTTCTAGAAGTTCAAATGAGCTGAATTTCTTACACAAGAAAGCTGAGACAATTGCCTATAACTTTCATGTTTTCAACTGGTTCTAATTTTGACGTTATCAATGACGTTTTGGGAAGACAAGAGAAGATAAGGATTGTCACCAAGTCAAAAGTTGGCCACCCACTTATCAATTAGTCATCAAATCAATAGTTCCCAATTTTGACCTATAAAAGGAGGCATTTGCCATGCATTTAGGCATCTTGGTGTCCAGATCAAGATCATGCTCTTCCTTTCGCTCTTTGTATTTTTTGTAATGTTTATGCTTTGCTTTCATTAATATCAAGTTTGTGCCTTTCATTTTCTTTCCTTTACTTAGTTAACTTTTATGTTCTTATTTTGTTTATCTATTTTTCTTTCTTTCATTATGTCTAGCTAAGTTAGTTATGTCAAGGTGAAAAGGTTACACTAATGGTGTAAGAATAAGTATAATGTAAACTTAATATGGACTTTAATATTTGATACTAACATGTTTTATATTTGTTATCTTGTTCACTCTTTAATACTTTGCTTGTTAAATGACTAATCTTGATTTATGTTGTATAACACTTGGTACAACAAATGCTTGGCACTTTTATAGCCCATAATGTATGGTATAACCGACACCTGAGCTATGAAAGGAACTTGATTTGTTGTTAACATAAGTTATAATCATGAATGCTTGACGAGATTTACAAGTATCAGCATTAATCGAATAAGATGATTAATGTAATCATGTTAAGAATCTATAATCTGATTGGAACCTCCTTTGTGTGTGGTTTCCAATTGAATAATAAGAGTTTATGCTATACTTATTTGACATACCATTAGTGAAAACCTTGACATTTGTTATTATCATTGTTTAATGGTTACATTAATATTTCATCTCAAAGTTCTCATCATCATCATCTTCTTCTTCTTCTCTTTCTTTATTATTATTATTATTATTATTATTAGTACTACTACTACTACTACTAATACTGTTATTGCTATTATTGTTGTTATTATTGTTGTTGTTGTTATTACTATTACTATTATTATTATTGTTGTTATTATTGTTATTTATAATTTGTACAATTAACCTCCCTGTGGTTCGACCCCGGTCTTGCCGGGTTATTTATTACTTCGACACTCCTGCACTTGGGATAAGACATCAACCTTTTAGTCGTGTCACTGGCCTATAAAAGGAGGCATTTGTCATGCATTTAGGCATCTTGGTTTCTAGATCAAGATCATGCTCTTGCTTTCTCTCTTTGTATTTTTTTGTAATGTTTATGCTTTTCTTTTATTAATATCAAGTTTATGCCTTTTATTTCCTTTCCTTTATTTAGTTAACTCTTATCTTATTTATGTTCTTATTTTGTTTAATTATTTTTCTTTCTTTTATTATGTTTAGCTAAGTTTATTATGTTAAGGTAAAAAGGTTACACTAATTGTGTAAGAATAAGTATAGTGTAAACTTAATATGAACTTTAATGTTTGATACTAACATGTTTTGTATTTGTTATCTTGTTCACTCTTTAATACTTTGCTTGTTAAATGACTAATCTTGATTTATGTTGTATAACACTTGGTACAACAAATGCTTGGCACTTTCATAATTCATATTGTATGGTATAAGCGACACCTGAGCTATGAAAAAAACTAGATTTGTTGTTAACATAAGTTATAATCATGAATGCTTGACAAGATTTACAAGTATTAACATTAATTGATTAAGATGACTAATGTAATCATGTTAAGAATCTATAATTTGATTAGAACCTCCTTTGTGAGTGGTTTCCAATTGAATAATAATAGTTTATACTATACTTGTTTGACATACCATTAGTGAAATCTCTAAGACATTGGTTATTATCATTGTTTAATCCTTACATTAATATTACATCTCAAATTTCTCATCATCATCATCTTCTTCTTCTCCTTCTTTTTCTTTATTACTTTTTTTTATTTTGGTAAGTTGACGTATATATTAAAGGAAAAACGATACAAAGATTATAAGGGGCATACCCCAGATTTACAATGAGAACAGAAACATAAAACAACAGATGGCTACATGTTAGCCACCGAACTAAAAACTCAAGACCTAACTTGATTCGTTAGGGAAACCAATACAACAAGCTAAATATCAAATGAAGAATCTATGTTATTAACCCTCCAAGCTCGTTGGATCCTTTTATTTTCATCTGTTGGTAGAACGTTCCTCATCAAATCAAGCTTATCACGGATGATACATTCGATTTGATGAAAGACCAAATTCTGATTTCTAGATATTCCAGCAAAGGTCCTTGCATTCCTTTCTTGCCAGATATGATACACTGTAGCTGCAAAACTGAGTTTATGAGAAAAATTGACGAAACTTTTGCCATGCCAAGTGATAGTGGCCCATCGAATCCATTCATCCCATCCTTTTGTCATTCTTGGAATGTTGCATCTGTCACAAACATCCTACCAGATTGCTTTAGTATAGGAGCATTCAAAGAACAAGTGGTTGTGATCTTCGTTGTTGCGGAGACAGAGTGAGCATTTATTGGGACCATGTATACCAAATCGATGAAGTCTATCTTGAGTTGTGAGTTTCTGTTGGACAGCCACCCATAGAAGAAACGAATGTCTTGGAATAGCATTCTTGAACCACACAATGTCATGCCATTTGACCATCGTATGATGAAATCTTAGTTGTTCCCAAGCTATTTTGATCGAGAATCTGTGATTTGGTGAATCCAGCCAAACAATCTCATCATTTTGCCCTATCATAGGATTAGAATTGGAAGGAATAGCTTCTACAATGGGGTGCCAACCAATAGCGTGAGTGGTAGGAATTTTCCATTTTGAGTTATGAATCATCATATTCACCTTCGCGTTCTTTTCCATACCTGAATCATAGATGAATCTATCACCGTAAGAATCTGCGAGCGGGCTGTGAAGATGCCAATTGTCAAACCATAGAGAAGTTGTCCTGCCATCCCCTATGATGTACTTCATCTTCATCCATGCTAAGGATCTGAGCTTTAGAATCTTTCTCCATGCCCAAGAGCAATTCTGTGGCGTCTTGATTGTCCAAAAATTTCTACCTCGCAACAGATTACATCTAATCCAAGTAGACCAGATTGAGCCATCTGAGTCATTGCATAGGTTCCAAATGTGTTTCAACAAAGCAATCTTGTTCCATTCTGTTATCCTTTTTATTCCTAGCCACTTTAGCCCCAGTAGTTCTCATATCTGAACCTGACCAAAGAAAGGATCTCATAATTTGCTCCACACTTTTTATGACTTGCCCAGGTAAGAGGAAGAGAGATGCCCAATAGACCTGGATGGAAAATAAAACTGAATTAATCAGTTGTACTCGTCCTGCATACGATAGTGTTCTATAAGTCCAATGTCGAACTTTAGAGGTGATTCGATCCACGAGACCCTTATAATAAATAGCCTTTAGTCTGGACGAGATATGAGGCACTCCCAAATATTTCATAGGGAGCTCCCCCTCTGCAAACCCAAGAACATGAATAATCTCTTCCCTCTCAGCATTTAACACACCGCTTAAGAAGATGTCACTTTTATTTGGATTTGGATACAGACCTGATAGATCTTGAAACTTTGTGAGCACAGTTTTGATCATACAAATTGAGTTTACATCTCCTTTGCTAAAAATCATCAAGTCGTCAGCAAAACAAAGATGAGAAATGTTGTCCTTCTTGCATCTCCAGTGGAACTTGAAGTTTTGGTTGGCACTCATCTTGCAGAATAGCCCCGAAAGGATTTCCATACATAGGACAAACAAATATGGAGAAAGTGGATCCCCTTGTCGCAGCCCTCTCCCCCCTTGAAAATAACCTGCAAGCTCACCATTGACGTTGATAGAGAATTGACATGATGTAACACAAACCATAATCCAATCAATGACTGTTCTAGGGAATCCCATTTTTCTTAACGTAGCATCAACGAAATCCCACCGAACCGAGTCATAAGCCTTCATCAGATCTACTTTCATAGCACAACGGGCAGGTCCCGTAGATTTATGATAGCCTTTCATTAGTTCCTGAGACAAAAGAATGTTGTCGCTGATTCTCCGTCCAGAGATAAAAGCTGTCTGATACGGACCTACTAAGGATGGCAAAACAGCTGTGATTCTCCTAGCTAGAATCTGAGCGATGCATTTGTACACGGTATTGCAGCAAGATATAGGACGAAAATCTGTCAACCTCGTAGGATTGACAACTTTAGGAATAAGGGAAATGGATGTAGCATTCATTTCTTTAAGCATTCTCCGAGTCTGAAAGAAGGAGCTAACATCATTGATTACATCCTCCCCAACTATGTGCCACATTCTTTTGAAGAAACCTGCGTTAAATCCATCCGGACCAGGGGCTTTGTTGTTCTTCAAACTAAACATAGCATGCTTAATCTCCTCCCTTGTTACATCTTGTGCTAATACATGTTGTTGCGTCGAAGATAGTTTCAAGTTAATTACCGATTCCATCTCTTCCTCATTCAGAACCCTAGGCATCTGTTCCACTCTTAACACACGCTGGAAGTACGCAATGACTTCTGATTTAACTGCCTCATGTCCTTCGACAACCTCTCCATCCTCCTTTGTAAGTGAAAGAAGTTTATTTCTATGTTGTCTTCCATTTACTAATTTGTGAAAGTAGCCAGTATTCTGATCCCCCAAGCTAAGCCACTGTATCCTTGACTTCTGTTTGAAAAAACTCTCTTCGGCCTTGACGATTGAAGCGTAGTTACGTAAAGCATCCCTTTCTCGCATGCACAAAGTTGGATTCCCATGTGCTGTATGGAGAGTCTGTTGAGCCTTATCCATTTCATCTTTTGCATCTTTGACTCTATCTGAAATGTTGGAGAAGTGAGTCATATTGAAAAGTTTCAATTCCCGTTTTAGTTTTCTTAGCTTGCAACACAGCTGATACATTGGACAACCTCCCGAATTGTGTTCCCATACTTTCCTCACCAAGGGCATGAACTCGTCATGGTCCATCCACATATCAAAGAATCTGAATGGTTTCTTTATATTCTGATAATCACCAGTAACCTTTACCACCATAGGAGAATGGTCTGACATACCCGATGGCAAAAATCTCGCTTCTGAAAAGGGGAAGTTCAGATTCCATTTCTCATTGACAAGCACTCTATCTAGTTTCCGCATAATCAGATTCTCAGGACATTGATTCGACCAAGTATAATGCAGGCTTGAATATCGAAGATCATCCACTTTCGCTTTTTAAATACATGTTTCCAATCTGTCCATATGACCAGCCCATGAAGTAGACCCTCCTAACCTGTCTGATTGGTAGCGGATAACATTAAAGTCGCCCATAAGAATCCATGGGCTGGACTCCCATCCATCACTACGACTCACTATATCAGACCATAATGCCTCACGTAAGGAAGCGTTATTGTCTCCGTATATAATTGAAGCATTGAAACACTTTTTCTTTACTACTACTACTACTACTACTACTGTTATTATTATTATTATTATTGTTGTTGTTGTTGTTATTGTTGTTGTTGTTCTTCTTCTTCTTGTTGTTGTTGTTAGTATAATTGTTATTTATAATTTATACAATTAACCTCCCTGTGATTGAACCCCGGTCTTGCCGGGTTATTTATTACTTCGACATTCCTACACTTGAGAGAAGACATCAATCTTTTAGTCGTGTCAAGTTTTTGGCGCCGTTGCCGAGAAGGTAAGTTCTTGTATATATTATAATATTTATTTTATTTTCTCTTTTCACTTTTCTTGTATATAACTTTGTTTCTTGTCTCTTGTTTCTTCTTCTTTTATTTTCTTCTTTCTTTTGTTTTATTCCTAAACGTGCATGAGATTGTGGCCACGTATATCAAGTGGTAGACTTTGTAGGGTATCCTCATTATTTTCAGAAAATATGGCTGAAGAAGATAATCAATCATTTCATAATGAGAATAATGAGAACAATCGTGTTAGAACACTCAGAGACCACATCAATCCCACAAGAACAAGTGCACCATCATGCATAGCTTTTTCTCCTGATGCATCTTGATTAGTACTTAAAAGTGCATTTTTATCATGGTTTTATATCATCATTTTGCACTTGAAGTATCAATAACTCCTTAACTAAAATATGTTTTATAATAATGTATCTAATAATATAAGATACCTATAATTTGTGGTAAATGTCTATTTTTAATGCAGGCCTATCACATAAATGAAAGGATTGATTGATGACTTGAAGAACTTAAATTGCAAGGATAAAGAGATGGTTAAACTTAGAGAAGAGATGTCGGTGCAATCCAAACCGGAACACTGTTCGGTAATTGGGTCATATCTGGAGCTACAGATCTCAGATTTAGGTCCAATTTATATGGATGGAAAGGTAAGACATAGGCCTACAACTTTCATATGGAGCCCAAGATCTAAAAAGGCCATTATCAAGTCCAAATTGTAGCAACAACAAAGAAGCCCGAATCTGTCTTCCAGCCCGAGCACTGTTCGGTATTTTGGCCATATCTGGAGTTCTAGAAGTCCAAATGAGCTGAATTTTTTACACAAGAAAGCTGAGACAATTGCCTACAACTTTCATGTACAACTGGTTCCAGTTTTGACGTTATCAATGACGTTTTGGGCAGACAAGAGAAGATAAGGATTGTCACCAAGTCAAAAGTTGGCCACCCACTTATCAATTAGTCATCAAATCAATAGTTCCCAATTTTGGCCTATAAAAGGAGGCATTTGCCATGCATTTGGGCATCTTGGTTTTCATATCAAGATCATGCTCTTCCTTTCTCTCTTTGTATTTTTTATGCTTTGTTTTCATTAATATTAAGTTTATGCCTTTCATTTCCTTTCCTTTACTTAGTTAACTTTTATGTTGTTATTTTGTTTATCTATTTTTTTTTCTTTGATTATGTCTAGCTAAGTTAATTATGTCAAGGTGAAAAGGTTACACTAATGGTGTGAGAATAAGTATAATGTAAACTTAATATGGACTTTAATGTTTGATACTAACATGTTTTATATTTGTTATCTTGTTCACTCTTTAATACTTTGCTTGTTAAATGACTAATCTTGATTTATGTTGTATAACACTTGGTACAACAAATGCTTGGCACTTTCATAGCCCATAATGTATGGTATAACCGACACCTGAGCTATGAAAAGAACTTGATTTGTTGTTAACATAAGTTATAATCATGAATGCTTGACGAGATTTACAAGTATTAGCATTAATTGAATAAGATGACTAATGTAATCATGTTAACAATATATAATTTGATTGGATCCTCCTTTGTGTGTGGTTTCCAATTCAATAATAAGAGTTTATATTATACTTGTTTGATATACCATTAGTGGAACCTCTAACCTTGACATTTGTTATTATTATTGTTTAATCCTTACATTAATTTTTCATCTCCAAGTTCTCATCATCATCATCTTCTTCTTCTCTTTCTTTATTATTATTATTATTATTATTATTATTATTATTATTATTATTATTATTATTATTATTATTATTGTTGTTGTTGTTGTTGTTGTTGTTATTGTTGTTTTATAATTGTTGTTTATAATTTGTACAATTAACCTCCCTGTGGTTCGACCCCAGTCTTGCCGAGTTATTTATTACTTCGACACTCCTGCACTTGGGAGAAGACATCAATCTTTCAGTCATGTCACATCTCATTTTTATTTTAAGCTAGGCCTTATTCAACTTTTACCTTCTTTTCATGGGTTAGAATTGGAAAATGCATATTTGCATTTAAGGGAATTTGAGGAGATTTGTAACACATATAATGATTCAAATTGTAGCATGAACACATTCAGATTAAAGCTTTTTCCTTTTTCATTAAAAGACAAAGCTAAAATATAGCTATAAAATTTAAGACAGGATCCATTTGTGCTTGGGATGAAATGCAACAACAATTTTTAAACAAGTTTTTCCTATCACACAGAACAAACTCTTTCAAAAGACAAATCACCACTTTCACTAAAAAACTAGGAGAAACATTTTACCAATGTTAGGATAGGTATCCAGACTTGCTTAATACTTGCCCTCATTATGGTTTTGAAATATGGAGACTGGTTTCATATTTTTATGAAGGGTTAACACCTGGAGATAGGCGAATGGTTGAATTGATGTGCAATGAAACTTTTGAAGATAAAGACCCTGATGAAGCAATGGAGTACTTAGACTTGTTAGCTGAAAATGCTCAAAATTTGATGTGCATCATGGGAATGATAATCCATCTCGTAAAGGTAAATCAAATATGCAAGAGGATTCAGATGGTCCAATGACAAGAGCGAGAGCGAAACAACTACAAAGCACCTTGACGAGTCAGATTGGAATGATTGAAGCTGCATCGGAGTTAAAATTTGGCAATCAGTTTCAAATTGGTTCAAGGGTGCTTATTTGCCTACAATTGGAGCTTAAAGATGGGAAGAGCCCTTAATGGTTTTTTGATGCTGGACTACTTGAATTTGGGTTGATAATGCAAATAAGTTAAGAAATTGATGCTGTTTATGTCAGAATAGTAGATGAATTTGAACCCGAATTTGAAGTCATCCATTGCATGTGAAAACAAGACTAATCTAGGTGGATTTCAAGTTCAGAACGTGATCTTTCTAGATTGTCCAACCATGAATGCATTGGACTTTTGTACAAGAAGTTATAGCCATTTTAAATTCGGTCTGTTTATGTTTCAATTAAAGTCAGAAAATGTGTGCTATTGTAATTTGTCTGGTTACTTTGTCAAAGTCCAATTTTTGGGCTTGATTTCTGTCATGTTGAATTTTCCTAAGTGTGGAGGGATGTTCCATTATAAATATGGCATCAGAATATGTAATAAAGAACTTTTGGCCAATATTTGAATTTAATTCCGAGAATTAAGAGTTATTCTTCCAAATTGATTTGTGAAGAACCCTACCTGACTTATCACTCTTCAATCACAAAGAGTGTGGCGTCAAAATCCTAGATTGATCTTTGTGGCGTCCAGATCGACTTATCAAAGTATCACTCTAGTTTATCCTCCATTTTATTTACCTTAAAAATACTATAATCTAGCCTAAACACCAAAAGAAAGACAATACAACCAGACCCATCCTTCATCCATTTTCGTCAGATTCATTGTTGCCGATTTTTGAATCATTCACGGCACAACATCTGGTATCAGAGCATCAGTTGCGATCTAAGGTAGGAACCAGAAACAGAAGAAAGGCTTGCTGGAATTGCGATTGATAAACTTAATTATGGCTGGAGATAAAGAAGATTTGCCAAGAGGGTTAAGTTTAGAACAGGCACAGGTTTAGGCTTACAACAATCTCATGCTGAGATTCGGGATGAAATGACTGGAATTCGTGAACAGTTGCATACCCTTATGCAAATGATGCAAAGAAATAATTTGCAACCCCAGCAGAGGCAAGCACTTAGGGTGCCACGAAATGATTTTGTAGAAGCTGATGGAGATCCAAATGGGGATGATGAGGCCGACGACAGGGGCAGACCAAGAAGACAGAATAATAATCCTCCTAGTGGTCTCAAACTTAAGATTCCACCGTTTCGAGGAAGTAGTTCACCCGAGGAATACTTGGAATGGATTCAGAAGGTTGAAAAGGTGTTCGAATGGTATGAATATTCTGAAGAAAGGAAGTGCAAGGTGGTAGCACTTGAGTTTACAGATTATGCTCTTTTATGGTGGGAAAACTTAAAGATTCAGAGTAGAAGGGATGAAGAAGAGGAGATTAGAACGTGGGCAACTATGAAAAGAGTGATGAAGAAGAGATTTGTTCCTGATTACTATAAACAAGAGTTATACATCAGACTTCAGACTTTGCGACAAGGATCTTTAAGCGTGGAAGAGTATGTCAAAGAGTTTGAGTTGCTCCAGATTCGATGTGAATTGATGGAACCCCAAGAGCAAACAATAGCTAGATTTCTTGGAGGGTTGAGGAAGGATATAGCTAATGTGGTTGAATTGCAACCGTACATCTTCCTTGAGGATGTTATAAAGCTTGCAAGTCGTGTAGAGAGGCAGCAAAAACGAGGAGGTGTCCGAACTAGTGTAACTACGTCAAGTACGACAAGGGACAGATTTACGCCTATACGAACATGGAGCACACCTAAACGAGATGAGAAGGTGGAGGTCAGCAAGGGGAATACCAGTTCTGATTCTTTGAAGGGAAAGGAGAAGGTGACAGAACCTCCACATCCTAGGAGATCACGGGACATCAAGTGCTTCAAGTGCTTAGGACATCAAGTGCTTCAAGTGCTTAGGAGATCACGGGACATCAAGTGCTTCAGAATGTCCAAATAAAAGGGTAATGATATTGCATGGGGATCATGGAGAGCTGATCAGTGGAGATGAGGCTGAAACTGAAGATGAAGATGAGGCACAAATGGAACAGGAAGAGGATTTCGAACCAGTGAAGGGAGATTTGTTGGTTGTGCAACGGGTTCTGAATGCACAAGTTGATGTTAGTGCTGAGCAACGCGAGAACATCTTTCATACTCGATGTCAGATTCGAGATAAGGTGTGTGGGATGATCATTGATAATGGAAGTTGCACTAATGTTGCGTCAACTACCTTGGTGGAGAAATTGGGTTTAACTACCATTCCACATCCCAGACCGTATAGTTTGCGATGGCTGAATGAGAATGGGGAGATTCGGGTGACAAAGCAAGTTCTTGTGCCCTTTTCCATTAAAACCTATCATGACAAGGTTTTGTGTGACGTTGCACCGATGTCAGCTAGCCATTTGTTACTGGGTCGTCCATGGCAGTTTGATAAGGATGTGACTTACAGTGGACGAAAGAACACTTATTCTTTCATGCTGAATGGAAAGAAGGTGAACTTGTTACCATTGAGTTCTCAACAGGTTAGAGAGGATCAGTTACGAAGCCAACAAAAGGAGGTGCAATCACGTAAGGGGCTGTTAGCCAAAAAAGGCGATATCAAACAGGCATTAGCTTCGACAGGGGTTGTTTTCATGATCTGGGCAAAGCAATTGCTACAAGTAGAAGGACTAGATTTACCAACACAGATTAAGGAATTGCTAGAAGAATTTAAAGATGTGTTTCCAGATGAATTACCTAAAGGGTTACCGCCTATTGGTGGAATTGAGCATCAAATTGATTTGGTGCCGGGAGCTTCACTTCCTAACAGACCAGCATACAGATGTAATCCAGCGGAAGCAAAAGAGATTCAAAGGCAGGTTGGTGAGCTTGTAGAGAAGGGCTATGTTCGAGAATCACAGCCGTGCTATCAACAAAATAACAGTTAAGTATCGATTTCCTATACCCAGACTTGATGATTTGCTTGATGAGTTGCATGGTGCTGCATTGTTTTCTAAAGTCGATTTGATGAGTGGTTATCTTTTTTTTTTTGGTAAGTTGACGTATATATTAAAGGAAAACGATACAAAGATTATAAGGGGCATACCCCAGATTTACAATGAGAACAGAAACGTAAAACAACAGATGGCTACATGCTAGCCACCGAACTGAAAACTCAAGACCTAACTTGATTCGTTAGGGAAACCAATACAACAAGCTAAATATCAAATGAAGAATCTATGTTATTAACCCTCCATGCTCGTTGGATTCTTTTATTTTCATCTGTTGGTAGAACGTTCCTCATCAAATCAAGCTTATCACGGATGATACATTCAATTTGATGAAAGACCAAATTCTGAGTTCTAGATATTCCAGCAAAGGTCCTTGCATTCCTTTCTTGCCAGATATGATACACTGTAGCTGCAAAACTGAGTTTACGAGAAAAATTGACAAAACTTTTGCCATGCCAAGTGATAGTGGCCCATCGAATCCATTCATCCCATCCTTTTGTCATTCTTGGAATGTTGCATCTGTCACAAACATCCCACCAGATCGCTTTAGTATAGGAGCATTCAAAGAACAAGTGGTTGTGATCTTCGTAGTTGCGGAGACAGAGTGAGCATCTATTGGGACCATGTATACCAAATCGATGAAGTCTATCTTGAGTTGTGAGTTTCTGTTGGACAGCCACCCAAAGAAGAAACGAATGTCTTGTAACAGCATTCTTGAACCACACAATGTCATGCCATTCGACCATCGTATGATGAAATCTTAGTTGTTCCCAAGCTATTTTGATCGAGAATCTGTGATTTGGTGAATCCAGCCAAACAATCTCATCATTTTGCCCTATCATAGGATTAGAATTGGAAGGAATAGCTTCTACAATGGGGTGCCATCCAATAGCGTGAGTGGTAGGAATTTTCCATTCTGAGTTATGAATCAGCATATTCACCTTCGCGTTCTTTTCCATACCTGAATCATAGATGAATCTGTCGCCGTAAGAATCTGCGAGCGGGCTGTGAGGATGCCAATTGTCAAACCATAGAGAAGTTGTCCTGCCATCCCCTATGATGTACTTCATCTTCGGCCATGCTAAGGATCTGAGCTTTAGAATCTTTCTCCATGCCCAAGATCTCTATGTTGAATGCAAGGCTGATGGGTTTTGAACAGGTGAAGGATCAGTACGCTAATGATTCCTACTTTGCTAATCTGGTTACCGAATGTGCAAAGGGAGCTTGTGATGGGTTCTTTATGTATGAAGGTTACTTGTTCAAAATGGACAGAATGTGTATTCCTTCAAGTTCATTACGGGAGTTGCTTGTGCAAGAGGCTCATGGTGGTGGTCATTTTGGGGAGAAGAAGACTTATGAGTTGCTGAAAGAACATTTCTTTTGGCCTAGCATGTTACGGGATGTGCATAAGGTGATTGAGAGATGTGCTATTTGCAAGAAAGCTAAGGGTAAAGAGAATGCATATGGGCTGTATATGCCGTTGCCTATTCCAGAGCAACCGTGGATGAATGTTAGCATGGACTTTGTACTGGGGTTACCGAGAACACAGCGTGGAAAGGATTCAATAATGGTTGTGGTTGATCGATTCTCCAAAATGTCCCATTTCATTCCTTGCAACAAAACTGACGATGCTGTACATGTAGCTAATTTGTTCTTTCAAGAGATTGTTCGTTTGCATGGAGTTCCTAAAAGCATTGTCTCTGATCGTGATACAAAGTTCTTAAGCTATTTTTGGAAGACTCTTTGGAGGAAGCTAGGAACGAAGTTACTTTTCAGTACGGCATGTCATCCACAAACTGATGGTCAAACTGAGGTAGTAAACCGAACTTTATCTTCTTTGTTACGAGCTGTTATACATAAGAATTTGAAGAGTTGGGATACTTGTTTGCCTATTGTGGAGTTTGCATATAATCGTAGTGTGCATGGGGCTACAAAATTTTCACCATTTAAGGTCGTGTATGGCTTTAATCCTTGTGTTCCTATTGATCTTGTTCATATTCCAATTGATGAAAGGACATCTATGGATGGAATTAGAAAGGCAGAATTGATGAAGAAACTCCATGAGCAGGTTCGATTACATATTGAGGAGAAAACAACAAAGTATGCTAAACAAGCTAACAAGGGGCGGAAAATGGTTAGGTTTGAACCTGGTGATCTTGTTTGGATTCATCTTAGTAAGGGCAGATTTCCAAGCAACCGCAAGTCCAAGTTGATGCCAAGAGCTGATGGTCCGTTTCGGATTATAGAGAAGGTGAATGATAATGCGTATAAGGTAGATCTTCCTGGTGATTACAATGTATCAGTTACTTTTAATGTGAAAGACTTGACTCCATACTTGGATGATGACGACGATTATGATTTGAGGACAAATCATTATCAACCCGGGGCTGATGATGTGCATCATGGGAATGATAATCCATCTCGTAAAGGTAAATCAAATATGCAAGAGGATTCAGATGGTCCAATGACAAGAGCGAGAGCGAAACAACTACAAAGCACCTTGACAAGTCAGATTGGAATGATTGAAGCTGCATCGGAGTTAAAATTTGGCAATCAGTTTCAAATTGGTTCAAGGGTGCTTATTTGCCTACAATTGGAGCTTAAAGATGGGAAGAGCCCTTAATGGTTCTTTTGATGCTGGACTACTTGAATTTGGGTTGATAATGCAAATAAGTTAAGAAATTGATGCTGTTTACGTCAGAATAGTAGATGAATTTGAACCCGAATTTGAAGTCATCCATTGCATGCGAAAACAAGACTAATCTAGGTGGATTTCAAGTTCAGAACGTGATCTTTCCAGATTGTCCAACCATGATTGCATTGGACTTTTGTACAAGAAGTTATAGCCATTTTAAATTCGGTCTGTTTATGTTTCAATTAAAGTCAGAAAATGTGTGCTAGTGTAATTTGTCTGGTTACTTTGTCAAAGTCCAATTTTTGGGCTTGATTTCTGTCATGTTGAATTTTTCTAAGTGTGGAGGGATGTTCCATTATAAATATGGCATCAGAATATATAATAAAGAACTTTTGGCCAATATTTGAACTTAATTCCGAGAATTAAGAGTTATTCTTCCAAATTGATTTGTGAAGAACCCTACCTGACTTATCACTCTTCAATCACAAAGAGTGTGGCGTCAAAATCCTAGATTGATCTTTGTGGCGTCCAGATCGACTTATCAAAGTATCACTCTAGTTTATCCTCCATTTTATTTACCTTAAAAATACTATAATCTAGCCTAAACACCAAAAGAAAGACAATACAACCAGACCCATCCTTCATCCATTTTCGTCAGATTCATTGTTGCTGATTTTTGAATCATTCACGGCACAACAAAATTAGGACACTACGGGTACTTATGAGGCACCGAGTAAAACTCAACCTCATACATCTAGTGGAGGCATGTACAACCTTAGGCAAGATCATGACCTTCAAGCCAAGTTTGCATCTTTAGCTAGAAAAGTCGAGGCACTAGAATTGAAAACGAGTGGTCAAGTACAATTTATTGAAAACATTGTATGTCAAATCTGTGAAACAAATGAACACTCAACCAATAACTGTCCAACCTTGCCTTGTTTTAAGGAATGTCTCCATGAACAAGCCCATGCTTTAAACAGTTTTCAAAGGGCCAACCACAACCCATACTCCCAAACATACAACCCTGGTTGGAGAAATCACCCAAATTTCAGTTGGAATAGTGAGAACAACAATGCACAAACTTCACAACCACCATTTCAAGCACACCACAATTTTCAAAATTCTCATGGATATGCACCTCCTTATGCTCCACCTCCAGAAGAAATCTTGAGGAAACATTGCATGCATTCATTGAAAAGCAAATACATCAATACTCAACTTGCTCAAAAGATTATAAATTTTAAAGATACTCTTGCAAAATTGACATCTGCTTTTAGTTTCCAAGAAAAAAGTAAGTTTCTATCTCAACCATAACAAAATCCTAAGGGGCAATACAATGCAAATGCAAGTAGTTCCAGAAGCAAACACATGGATCAAGTCAAATCTAGTGTGAATTTACTTGATCTTGGTGCTAGTGTGAATTTACTTCCATATTCAGTTTTCCAGAGTCTCAATCTAGGTGAGTTAAAACCAACTTCTGTATCTCTTTTACTAGCCGATAGATCTGTAAAAGTGCCTAGAGGAATAATTGAAGATGTGTTAGTACAAGTCGATAAATTCATTTATCCTGTGGATTTTATTATCTTGGACACAGAACCTGTTGAAGCATGTAATTCATTTCCTGTTATTTTAGGACGTCCGTTTCTTGCAACCTCTAACGCATTGATTAATTGTAGGAATGGACTGATGAAGCTATCATTTGGAAATATGACATTGGAGATGAATATTTTCAACATTTGCAAGCAACCTGGAGATGATAATGATTTACAAGAAGTAGATCATATTGACGAATTAATTTATGATCAACTTGAATCTACTTTAAGTATAAATGAGTTGGATGAAACTGAAGATTTGCAAATGGTTTATTCTGAGGAAGAAATCACGGATGAAACAAGCACCAAAAATATTGATGCGAATCTTTTGTCAACAGTGACAACAGATTCGACATCTGACATCACACCAATGGATGATTACTTTCCTAACGAATCCTTTTACTTTCTCTTAGTCTAGTGCCTTGGTATAATAAAAATATCAATTTTCTTGCTTTAGGAGATTTGCCAGCTGATTGGAGTACCCAAAACAAAGAAAAGTTTTTGAATGAAGTGAAGAGCTTTTATTGTGATGACCTTAACTTATTCAACTATTATCCTGATCAAATATTTCAAAGATTCATTCCCGACAATGAGGTAAGTAGTGTCATTAAACTTTGTCATTCTAAAGCATGTGGAAGTTGTTTCTCGTCAAAAAAGACAATTGCAAAAATCTTTCAAAATGGATTTTATTGGCCCACCATGTTCAAGGACACGCATGCATTCTGCAAAACTTGTGAAAATTGTCAAAAGATTGATACTGGTCAAAAAGTTTTGTTTTATAATTCTCAACTCTATGCATTTCTTAGAGAGCTAAGACCAAGATGGAGCAATCCTTATGGGGTCTGTGATATTGATAATTCAATGAATGACAATGATTTTAAGGAAAATGGACATCGTTTGAAAGCTTACTTTGATAAGTTTCCTAGTGAAAATGAATCAACTGGTTTGAATGATCTTGTAGATAAACGTTGATTATTTTGTTTTTCTCACATTATTTTTGTGTTTCTTTTTAAGTGATTTTTGCTAGTTTCTCTCACCCTGGTCAAATGGCGGATAACGGTACTCCGTGACTTAAGTTGGTTCTTTCAGTTTCCCACAATAACTGATATCTGTGTATATATTTGTGCAATTTTTTGAATCTCTCTTCTAATTCTCATTTGAAAATGGACACTAATCTTGAAAAATTGAAAAAGTATTTTCCCGCTCTGCCTCAAAATGTGATTACAAAAATTTATCGTGCTAGATGTGCAAGATTGAGATTGTTAATGAATCATGGAATTCCTAAAGATATTCGCTGGTTGATTGAAGCAAAGGTCCGATTATCAGATGAGTCCTCTAATTTCTTTATTTCACACATGCCTGGAACAGGTAAAAGCACTTTTGCAAAGAAGCGTCGTGCAAAACGACTAGAAGTCTGTCATCGATGTGCTAGATGGACTTGTAATACACAATGTTGTTCTTTAGGAATGGTATCTATAAACCGTGAAGATAAAATACAATTCATTAAGGATGGCCTGAGTAAGGAGTCTTTAGATAATCTTCTATTAACTCTTGAGACGTATCCTAGTGGAGATGTGCATCGTGCAATTCATGATTTATGGCCACTATTTCATAAAGAACATGATCGACTTGGTCTTGGGAATCTGACTAAAAAAGACCCTGTTTGCCAGTTTTTAAGAAAACTGGATGGGAAGCCTATCCCCGACCCATAGAGGGCGTTTAAGCCGTTCTTGGACGTAAAACCAAGGGAAGATGTGAGCCACAATCACAACTACCTGTACATACACATGTTTTTTTCAAAAGTAAATAAATAAATAAATAAAGAGAGAGAGAGAGAGTGTGAGACTCCAGCTGGCCTACATATAGGTGTTATGATTGCCTTTCTAATTTCTCATCTATAAAACCCTCTTTTCCTTCCTTTCATTTCTACTCAACCCATACATTTAACAAATACAGAAGTGTGTAGAAATGACAAGTTCCTCAAATCATCAAATAAGAAATATTTGTGTTTTTGGTGGATCTAGTCTTGGGAAAGAAAAGGAGTTTTTAGAATCAGCAAATCATCTTGGTCAAGTGCTAGCTGAGAGAAAGATTCATTTAGTGTATGGGGGAGGCAGTCTTGGGTTAATGGGAGGTGTGTCAATAGCTGCATTTTTAGGAGGTAGTCAAGTTTTAGGAGTCATCCCTGAAGCTTTGGCATAAGGGGACATCATTGGAAAAACAATTGGAGAAGAACTTCAGGTCTCCACAATGTCGGCTCGAATGAATGCAATGTTTAACCATGCTGATGCCTTCATTGCTTTACCAGGTGGTCTAGGCACATTGGAAGAGATCTTTCATATTTCCTCTTGGGCTCAATTGCACATTCACCATAAACCCATAGGTTTGTTAAATGTTAATGGTTATTATGATAAGTTGTTGTCTTTTCTTGATCATGCTGTGGAACAGGAATTTCTAACATCTTCTGCACGACAAATCATAATCTCTGCTACTACTGCTGAACAATTGATTGACCAACTACAATCTTTCATTCCTGTGATTGATCCTTCCATGAGTCGCATAAATTGGTCATCTACGGGAAGCCGTAAAAAGTTTAGATTGGATTTGAGCCTTCATTTGTGAATTTTTGTGTCTTTTGGTTTTATTATTGTGTTTTGTTATTTCTTATTTTTGTTTCAGTGTGTTTCAAGTTTTGTCAGTGTTCTTCTATACTCTATCTTTCTACCTTAGAACATTGAGGACAATGTCTCGTTTTGGTTGGGGGGGAGGGTAGTAGTTAAAAAAAAATTGTTTTTCATTTCATAAAGCATGTGCATAATTGTTGTTACTAGGATGGCAGAGTAAAGGAATTCTTTTGTTAAAGTGACTCTTGAGACGCATCTTAATAACCATTCTTAACAAGGTCTATTATAATACTTCCTGAAATATTCAGGTTTACAAACTCTCGTATTGTTACCACTTAATTCTGCTCATATACTTATTTAACATGTATTCTTAAACCTTAATTTACACACACACACACACTTTAACATATGATTGTGGGTTGCATATTGGATTATTACATTATTTATGCTCTTTTGTTAAAGGTAACAACTAAGGGAAATGGATTGTATATAATTAAAAAAACAAAAACATGAAAAAAAAGAAAAAAAAAGAAAAAAAATGTAGATAAGTTTGGTTTCATAGCCTCCCTAACCTAAGCAATTAAGCCCGAAGGGGTGTTTTAACACCTAATACCCTAAAGTCAACTGACTTGGGAGCTATTGGCCCAACGCTTGTTACATGGGTTGAGGAGAAAAGCTTAAGGGAATCAAACATTGCACTATCTACATATCAGTATTTGCGACCCAAGTTACTAAGCTCGTAGGGGTGTCTTAACACCTAATGCCCTAAGACCAACTGGTCTGGGAGTCATTAGCTGAAAGCTCGTTACATGGGTTAAAGATGCATGATGTTTTTAAATTATATGTATATAGATTTTTTTAAATAAAAAAAAGAAAAAAAGACAAAAATAATAATCCCAACCCAAGGAAGTTAACCTTAAACATTAAAACAAAAATTTTGTTTTCTTCCAAGAAAAGCCCTATAATTATGTGTTGATACATTGAGCACAAAAGAAAGGTTTATTAATATCTAGTTAAGAGGTATTGAGCAGATATATAAATTTAATGAGAGTTTGTTTATCTGGATAGATTAATGGAAGTTAAATGATGAATACCTTACTTTGGGAAATTTGCAAATTGTTTTAACGCTTTGATTACTAGGGACTAGTAATAAGCTGGTTGGGGGGTGTGATTAGTACTTAAAAGTGCATTTTTATCATGGTTTTATATCATCATTTTGCACTTGAAATATCAATAACTCCTTAACTAAAGCATGTTTTATGATAATATATTTAATAATATAAGATACCTTTAATTTATGGTAAATGTTCATTTTAAATGCAGGCCTATCACATAAATGAAAATATTGATTGATGACTTTAAGAACTTAAATTGCAAAGGCAAAGAGATGGTCAAATTTAGAAAAGAGATGTCGGTGCAATCCAAACCGGAACATTGTTAGGTAATTGGGTCATATCTGGAGCTACAGATCTCCGATTTAGGTCCAATTTATATGGATGGAAAGGTAAGACATAGGCCTACAACTTTCATATGGAGCCGAAGATCTAAAAAGGAGGCATTTGCCATGCATTTAGGCATCTTGGTGTTCAGATCAAGATCATGCTCTTCCTTTCTTTATTATTATTATTATTACTACTATTACTACTACTACTACTACTACTAGTATTATTATTATTATTATTATTATTATTATTATAGTTGTTGTTGTTATTGTTATTGTTGTTGTTATTGTTGTTGTTATTATTGCTATTATTGTTGCTTATAATTGTTGTTTATAATTTGTACAATTAACCTCCCTGTGGTTCGACCCCGGTCTTGCCGGGTTATTTATTACTTCGACACTCCTACACTTGGGAGAAGACATCAACCTTTTAGTAGTGTCACATGGCTACAAAATCTTAGGTCAGGATCCATTCATGCTTGGGATGAAATGCAACAACAATTTTTAAAGAAGGGTTTTCCATCTCATAGAACAAACTCATTTAAAAGAAAAATTACCACTTTCAATAAAAAACCAAGAGAAACATTTTACTAATATTGGGATAGGTATCAAGACTTGCTTAATACTTGCCCTCATTATGGTATTGAAACTTGGAGATTGGTTCCACATTTTTATGAAGGGTTAACACCTAAAGATAGACAAAAAGTGGAATTGATGTGCAATGGAACTTTTGAAAATAAAGACCCTGACGAAGCAATGCAGTACCTAGACTTGCTAGTTGAAAATACTTAAAATTAGGACACCACAGGTACTTATGAGGCATCAGGTAAGACTCAACCTCATACATCATGAGCTCCAAGCCAAATTTGCATCTTTAGCAAGAAAAGTTAAGGCACTAGAATAAAAAAAGAGTGGTTAATTAAAATCTATTCAAGACATTGCATGTCAAATATGTGAAACCAATGAACATTTAACCAATGATTGTCCAACTTTGCCTTCTTTTAAGGAATGTCTCCATGAACAAGTTTATGCTTTAAACAATTTTCAAAGGCCTAATCATAACCCATACTCGAAAGCATACAACCCTCGTTGGAGAAATAACCCAAATTTCAGTTGGAAGAGTGGTAATAATAATGCACAAACTTCACAGCCATTATTCCAAGCAAACCATAACTTTAAAAATTCTCATGGATATGCACCTCCTTATACTCCACCTTATAAAAGAAATCTTGAGGAAACATTGCATATATTCATTGAAAAGTAGGAGACAATCAACACTCAAAATGCTCAAGCCATGGTAGATATAAAAGATGCTCTTGCAAAATTCACATCTACTCTCAGTTTTCAAAAGAAAGGTAAGTTTCTATCTCAACCACAGCAAAATCCCAAGGGGCAATACAATGCAAATACAAGTAGTTCTACAAACTATCACATGGATCAAGTCAAATTAATCATCACTCTTCATAGTGATAAGGTTATTGAAAAACTCACTCTTGAACCTTATGAGCAAGATAATGAGTTAATCTTCGAGGGTAAGGAAGGGGTTGAATCTAAACATTGCAAAGAAAAGACTGATTCCCTGCCAGCACTTCTATTTCCTCACGCTATAACCAAACAAAGGAAAGTCAATCATAACTCTGAAATCTTTGAAACTTTCAAACAGGTAAGGATCAATATACCTTTGTTGGATGGTATTAAATAGGTACCTTTTTATGCTAAATTTTTAAAAGATCTGTGTACTATGAAGAGAAGACTGAATGTGAAAAGAAAGCCTTTTTAGCCGAACAAGAAAGTGTCATTCTTCAGAAAAATAATGCTTTGAAATATAAAGACCCTGGTTGTCCTACAATTACGTGCTTTATTACAGAACATAAAATTGAAAGAGCTTTACTTGATCTCGGAGCTAGTGTGAATTTACTTCCACATGCAGTCTTTCAAAGTCTTAATTTAGGTGAGTTAAAACAAACTTCTATAACTCTGTTACTTGCTGATAGATCTGTAAAAATGTTTAGAGGAATAGTTAAAGATGTGTTAGTAAAAGTTGATAAATTCATTTATCCTATGGATTTTATTGTCATAGATACAAACTGTTAAAGCATGTAATTTAATTCCTGTTATTTTAGGACATCCATTTCTTGCAACTTCTAATACATTGATTAATTGTAGGAATTGACTAATGAAGTTATCATTTGAAAACATGACATTGGAGATGAATATTTTCAACATTTGCAAGCAACCTGGAGATAATAATGATTTATAGGAAGTGGATTTTATTGAAAAATTAGTTCATGATCAATTTGAAACTATTTCCAGTGAAATTGAATTTAATGAGTCTGAGAATTTATAAATGGTTTATTTTCAGGAAGAATCAAAGGCAAGTAATTAGAGACCATAAATTAAAGAGTTGCCACCACGATCAATTGAGTCTAAACCTTCATGTGTCCAACCACCAAAACCTGATTTGAAGTAATTGCCATTCAATCTTAAATACTAATTTTTAGGAGAAAATGAAACTTTTTCAGTAATAATTTCTTCCAAACTTAATGCACATCAAGAAGGTAAGTTATTACAAACTCTGAAAATGCACAAAAATACATTAGGATGGACCATAACTGACATAAAAAGAATTAGTCCTTTGATTTGCACATGTAGGATTTATTTAGAGGAAAATGCTAAACCCTTTAGAGAAATGCAACGAAGGTTGAATCCTAATATGAAAGAAGTAGTAAGGAATGAAGTTATTAAGCTTCTAGATAATGGAATCATTTATCCTATTTCTGATAGCAAATGGGCAAGTCCTACCCAAGTTGTTCCCAAGAAGTCTAGAGTCACTGTGATAACAAATGAGAAAAATGAGTTAATTCCAACTAGGACTATTAATGGTTGGCGTATGTGCATTGACTATAGGAAACTTAATTCAATGACTAGAAAAGATCATTTCCCCTTACCTTTCATTAATCAAATCCTAGAAAGAGTTGCAAGTTATGAATTTTATTATTTCCTAGATGGCTATTCAGGTTATAATCAAATTGAAATTGCATTGGAAGATCAAGAGAAGACCACTTTCACATGTCCATTTGGTACTTTTGCATATCGAAGGATGCTTTTTGGATTATGTAATGCTCTAGCCACGTTTCAAAGATGCATGCTTAGCATATTCAATGATATGGTTGAATGTTTTCTTGAAATTCTTATGGATGATTTTTCTGTTTTTGACGATTCATTTGATGATTGTTTGACTAACTTAGAAAAGGTTTTGAGCAGGTGTGAAGAGAAGAATCTTGTGCTAAATTGGGAAAAATATCCTTTTATGGTAACAAATGGCATTGTACTTGGTCACATTGTTTCATTGAAAGGAATTGAGGTTGACAAATCTAAAATTGAATTAATTGCCAACTTGCCAACACCAAAATCTGTTAAAGATGTTAAATCATTCTTAGGACATGCTGGTTTTTATAGAAGATTTATCAAAGATTTTAGTGTTATATCTAAGCCATTGTGTAACCTTCTAATAAAGAAAAATGTTTTTGAATGGACTGAATAATGTGAAAAAACCTTTGTTAAACTTAAAAACTTGCTTACTTTTGCTCCTATCATTCAACCTCCTGATTGGTTATTACCTTTTAAAATAATGTGTGATGCTAGTGATTATGCCATGGGTGCTGTTTTGGGATAAAGAAAAGATAAGAAACCTTATGTGATTTACTATGCAAGTAAAACTTTAAATAGTACTCAAATGAATTATACCACTACTGAAAAAAAAATTACTTGCAGTAGTATTTGCACATGAAAAATTTAGGTCTTATCTTGTCGGCTTACCAGTTGTTGTTTTTAATTTTTTTTTTAGCTTTGAAATATCTTCTTTGATAGCATAATCAAAGACAAGGCACCAAAAATGTTGTCGTGGATCATTTGTCAAGATTGACAACAGATTCGAGATCTGATATCACACCAATCTATGACTATTTTCCTGATGAATCCTTATTTTCTGTCTCTACAATACCTTGGTTTGCTAATATTGTCAATTTTCTTGTTTCAGGACATTTGCTAGCTCATTGGAATACCCAAGATAAAAGAAAGTTTTTGAACGAAGTGAAGAACTTTTATTGGGATAACCCTTATTTATTCAAATATTATCCTGATCAAATATTTCAAAGATGCATTCCCGATAATGAGGTAAGTAGTATCATTAAATTTTATCATTCTAAGGCATGTAGGGGTCATTTCTCATTAAGAAAGACGACTACAAAAATCTTACAAAGTGGATTTTACTGGCCCACCATGTTTAAGGACTCACACTCATTCTATAAGACTTGTGAAAATTGTCAAAAGTTGAGATCTATTTCAAAACATCACATGATGCCTTTAAATCCTATTTTTGTCATCGAGATCTTTGAGTGTTGGGGTATAGATTTCATGGGTCCATTTCCTCTATCTTTTGGTTTCTTGTGCATATTAGTCATAGTAGAGTATGTTTCAAAATGGATAGAGGCAATTCCAAGTCGAAACAATGATCACAAAATGGATAGAGGCCATAATAAGTGATGGTGGAACACATTTCTACAATAAGTCATTTGAGTCTTTAATGAGGAAATACAAAATCACACACAAAGTTGCCACCCTTTATCACCCCTAGAAAAATGGACAAGTATAACTTGCTAATAAGGAGATCAAACAAATCTTGGAGAAAATAGTGAACCCTAATAGAAAAGACTGGTCTTTAAGACTTAATGATGCACTTTGGGCTTATCAAATAGCTTATAAAACATCATTAGGTATGTCACCTTATAGACTAGTCTATGGAAAACCTTGTCACTTGCCTGTGGAGCTTGAACATAAAGCGTATTAGGCTATTAAAGCTTTCAATTCAAATCTTGATGATGCTAGTTAGTTGTGGAAATTACAAATAAATGAGCTTGAGGAAATAAGGAATGATGCATATGAAAATGCAAGAATTCATAAAACAAGAATCAAAGAGTTTCATGATAAGAAAATACTGAGAAAAACATTCAATGTTGATAAAAAAGTCTTTATAATTCTCAACTCCATTTATTTTCTAGAAAACTAAGATCAAGATGGAGCGGTCCTTTTATTGTGAAACATGTGTATCTATATGGGGCCTGTGATATCAAGAATTCAAAGAATGGTAATGTTTTTTAAGGTAAATGGACATTGTTTGAAAGCTTACTTTCACAACTTTTCAATTGAAAATGACTCTATTGAACTGCGTGATCCTTTATATAAAGATTGATATTTGTTTTCTTCTCTCCCACATTGATTTTGTGTTTCCTTTTGGTGTGACCTTTGTTTTGCTAGTTTTTTTTCCACCCCGGTCAAATGACGGATAATGGTACTCCGTGACTTTAGTTGGTTCTTTCAGTTTCCCATAATAACTAATATCTATGTATGTATTTGTTTAATTATTTGCTCTTTCTCCTTTCGTTACTTCTCATTTTAAAAAGGACACCACTCTTGAAAAATTGAAAAAATATTTTCATGCTCTGCCTTAGAATGCGATTATAAAAATTTATCGTGCTAGATATGCAAGATTGAGATTGTTAATGAACCATGGAATTCCTAAAGATATTCGTTGGCTAATTAAAGCAAAGGTCCGATTATCAGGTTAGTCCTCAAATTCTTTCATTTCATACATGCTTGGAACAAGTAAAAACACTTTTGCAAAGAAACATTGTGCAAAACTACTACAAGTCTGTCACAGATGTGCTAAATGGACTTGTAATACAAAATGTTGTTATTTCGGAATGGTATCTGTAAATCATGAAGATAAAATACAGTTCATTAAGGATGGCCTGAGTAAGGAGTCTTTAGATAATCTTCTATTGACTCTTGAGACGCACCCTAGTGGAGATGTGCATCGTGCAATTTATGATTTATGGCTACAATTCCATAAAGAACATGCTTGACATAGTCTTGGAAATCTGACTAAAAAAGACCCAGTTTGCCAGTTTTTAAGAAAACTGGATGGCAAGCCTATCCCCGACCTATAGAGGGCGTTTAAGCCGTTCTTGGACATAAAATCAAGGGAAGATGTGAGACACAATCACAACTACTTGTACATATATATTTTGAATATATATATATATATATATAAGAAAGAGACTCCAGCTGACTTATATATAGGTAATATGATTGCATTTTCACTTTCTTTTCTATTAATTCTTCTCTTCATTCCCTTCATTTTTACTCAACCCACACATTCCACAGATATCAAAGTGTGTAGAAATGACAAGTTCATTAAGTCATCAAATATAAAATATTTGTGTTTTTGGTGGATTTAATCCTGGAAAAGAAAAGGAGTTTTTAGAATTAATAAATCATCTTGGTCAGGTATTAGCTGCAAGAAAGATTTATTTGGTGGATGGAGGAGGTAGCCTTGGGTTAATAGAGGGTGTGTTAGTAGCTGCATTTTTAGGAGGTAGTCATGTTTTGGAAACATAATTGAAGAGATCTTTCATATTTCCTCTTGGGCCCAACATCACATTCACTATAAACCCATTGGTTTGTTAAATGTTAATGGTTATTATGATGCCTCCATGAGTTGTATAAATTGGTCCACTAAGGACGACTAAACAACTTAAATTGGATTTGAGCCTTCGTTTGTGAAACCTTGTGTTTTATTATTTTGTTTTGTTATTTCTCATATTTGTTTATATGTGTTTTAGGTTTGTCAATGTTCGTTGTTTCAGGTGATATCTTCTATACTCTATCTTTCTACCTTAGAACATTGAGGACAATGTTTCGTTTTGGTTAGGGGGAGGGGTAGTAGTTGATATTTAAAAAAAAACTTTATTAGTTGTGTTTTCTATTTGCAAAACCATTGTTACTATGATGGTAGAGTCAAGGAGTTTTTTTGTTAAAGTGACTCTTGAAACGCATCTGACACGACTAAAAGATTGATGTCTTCTCCTAAGTGCAGGAGTGTCGAAGTAATAAATAACTCGGCAAATTATAAACAACAAAAATAAACAACAATAACAACAACAACAACAACAACAATAACAATGACAAAAATAAAAACAAAAACAACAATAATAACAATAGTAGTAGTAGTAGTAGTAGTAGTAATAAAGAAAGAGAAGAAGAAGAAGAAGAAGATGAGAATTTGGAGATGGAATATTAGTGTAAGGATTAAACAATGATAATAACAAATGTCAAGCTTAGAGGATCCACTAATGGTATGTTAAACAAGTATAGTATAAACTCTTATTATTCAATTGAAAACCACACACAAAGGAGGTTTCAATCAGATTACAGATTGTTAACATGATTACATTAGTCATCTTATTCAATTAATGCTAATACTTGTAAATTTCATCAAGCATTCATGATTATAACTTATGTTAACAATAAATCAAGTTGCTTTCATAGCTCAGGTGTCGGTTATACCATACAGTATAGGCTATGAAAGTACCAAGCATTTGTTGTACCAAGTGTTATACAACATAAATCAAGATTAGTCATTTAACAAGCAAAGTATTAAAGAGTGAACAAGATAACAAATATAAAACATGTTAGTATCAAACATTAAAGTCCATATTAAGTTTAGACTATACTTATTCTTACACCATTAGTGTAACCTTTTCACCTTGACATAATAAACTTAGCTACACATAATAAAAGAAAGAAAAATAAATAAACAAAATAAGAACATAAATGAGATAAAGTTAACTAACTAAAGGAAAGGAAATGAAAGGCATAAACTTGATATTAATGAAAACAAAGCATAAACATTACAAAAAATACAAAGAAAGAAAGCAAGAGCATGATCTTGATCTGGACACCAAGATGCCTAAATGCATGGCAAATGCCTCCTTTTATAGGCCAAAATCGGGAACTATTGATTTGATGACTAATTAATGAGTGGGTGACCAACTCTTGACTTGGTGACAATACTTATCTTCTCTTGTGTGCCTGAAACATCATTGATAACATCACCATTTCAGCCACTTGAAAACATGAAAGTTGTAGGCAATTGTCTCAGATTTCTTGTGTAAATAATTCAGCTCATTTGGACTTCTACAACTCCAGATATGGCCAAAATACTAAACAGTGCTCAGGTTGGAGGACAGATTCGGGCTTCTTTGTTGTTGCTACAATTTGGACTAGAAAATGAGCTTTTTAAATCTTGGGCTCCATATAAAAGTTATAGACCTATGTCTTACCTTTCCATCCATATAAAGTAGAGCTAAATCTGAGATCTATAACTCTAGATATGACCTAATTACCGAATAGTATTTTGGTTTGGATTGCACCGACATCTCTTTTCTAATTTTGGTCATCTCTTTGCCCTTGTAATTTAAGTTATTAAAGTCATCAATTAATCCTTTCATTTATGTGATAGGCCTACATTTAAAATGAACATTTACCACAAGTTAAAGGTATCTTATATTATTAGATATATTATTATAAAACATGTTTTAGTTAAGTTATTGATACTTCAAGTGCAAAATGATGATATAAGACCATGATAAAAATGTACTTGTAAGTACTAATCAATCCCCTTCAGCTTTTCATCCATATCCTTGCCTTCTTGGATTAATGGATTACCCAAAATAAATTAATTTTTATTTATTGTGTAGACATATAAGATCATGGATTGTGCTTGAGCTAATTTGAAGGTTGACTTGGGGCTGATTTGGGGTTGAATTTAAGCATCAAATAAGAATACAAATGTACCTATTATTTGGGATAAGATTGATAATGAAACCTCGAGTATTTAATGGTTGAAGTTTGCACACAACATAAGATAAGTTTGGGCTTGAAATAGATCATATGATATTCTTTTTTAGAATTGGAATATAATTGATTTTTGGGGCAAATTTAGAGCACTTATTTGAACCAAGATTGCTTCAATCTTCAACTAAATGTCTTTTCAATTCTTTGTTCTGAATTCTAACGTTGAATTTTCTGAATTAATTCATTTAAGCTCCAAAAACCTATCGAAACATTAAAAGAAACTTCATTACTAAAAAGCACATCAATTATTAAAAAAAACCAAATGAAAACAATAAATACATATGTAAAATAAAAAACTTAATGACTTTTTTTATGCACAATCAAAATTCTAGCAAAACACACATATTGAAAACCATCAATACCAGCACATAATCTTTCAACAAATTCCAGCAGAACACACATATTGAAAACCATTAATTTCAGCATATAATCTTTCAACAAATTCCAGCAGAAAACACACATTGAAACCATCAATTCCAGTATATAATATTTCAACAAATTCCAACATAACACACACATGTATGTTGGCCAACCCCATTGTTAAGGCCAACCCTCTACCATGATTTTTTCTTTCCATGTATTTATTTTTCTTTATTAGATGTTTTGGGAATTAGCCTTATTTAGTTTCTGTTTCTTTGTCCTCTTAGTTAATTTTAGTTTCCTTCATAGCTAGCTTAGGTCTTACGTTAGTTTTCTTAGGGTTTTCTTTTTCATTTCCGGTTCTGGGTCTTAAGAAGAAGATGAAGAGAGTTTCATGACCCATACCTTTCAAATCTAACTAAGTTTGAGGAAGGTTTGAAAATATTCAGTATCCTCTCCTACAGGTTCTCCTTCCTTTTCTTCCTTTCATGTTTTTTGGCCCCCTTCTCCTTTCCCTCTAGATAGTTGTCCAATCTTCTCTCAAGGTCTCAACTCTCCCTCACACATTCACAAGGCACTCTCTGCTGGTTTGGTTTAGGTTTAGGTTTTTATTGGGAAGGAGGAATGGAAAAGCAATATGCAAGTGGACATCCAACAGCTGCAAACAACTTTGGGAAGAGGAAGGGCCACCTTCTCTTTTGTCCTTATATTTATACTCCCTATTAAATGAGATGGGGTGTATAGGGTTTGATTAGACATTTTCTTATCCTTGTTTTGGTTTCTCTAAAACTAGTCTTACCCCTCCCTCCCAACTCCTTAAGATAGTTCAATTTGTTTCCCTAACTTTTAATAAAATTATGTTGTTGTCGATTTAGGAATCAACAAATAAAACTCCATCACTGTCGATTCAAAAATCGATAGCTCAATTGTGTAGTTGTCGATTTAGGAAATCAGTAGCAATGGTGGAGTCATCAATATATATATTTTTCTTTTGGGTATAATTGATCATTTTATAATGAGAATAATCATGTTAGAACACTTAGAGACTATATGAATCCAATAAGAAGAAGTGCACCATCATGTATAGTTTTCCCTCCTGATGCATCTCAATTCAATTTTAAGCCAGATATTATTCAATGTTTACCTATGTTTCATGACTTAGAACTAGAAAATCCATACCTGTATTTAAGATAATTTAAAAAAGTTTGTAACACTTATAATGACTTTAATTGTAGCATGAACACCATCAAAAGCTTCTTCTTTTTTTCATTAAAGGATAAGGCTAAAACATGGCTACAAAATCTTAGGTCAAGATCTATTTATGCTTGGGATGAATTGCAACAATAATTTTTGAAGAAGTTTTTTCGTTCTCATATAATAAACTCTTTCGAAAGACAAATCACTACTTTTACTAAAAAAACCAGGAGAAATATTTTATCAGTGTTGGGATAGGTATAAAGACTTGTTTAATACCTATCGTCATCATGGTTTTAAAACATAGAGATTAGCCTCACATTTTTATGAAAGATTAACACCTAAAGATAGGCAAATGGTGGAATTGATGTGCAATGAAACTTTTAAAGATAAAGACCCTGATGAAGCAATGGAGTACCTAGACGTTTTAGTTGAAAATGCTCAAAATTGAGACATTACAAGTACTTGTGAGGCACTGGGTAAAACTCAACCTCATACATCTAGTAGAGGTATGTACAATCTTAGGAAAAATTATAACCTCCAAACCCAATTTTCATCTTTAGCTATAAAAGTTTAGGCATTGGAATTAAAAAAAAATGATCAATAAAAATATATTCAAGAAATTATGTGTCAAATCTATGAAACTAATGAATACTCAACCGATGATTCTCTAACTTTGCCTTGTTTTAAGAAATGTTTTCATAAATAAGCTAATGTTTAAAATAGTTTCAATGTCCAAACCATTATCCATATTTCTAAATTGTTGGAGAAATCATCCAAATTTTAGTTAGAAGTGGTAACAATAATGCACAAACTTCATAACCACCAATTCAAGCACACTATAATTTTCAAAATTTTCATGGATATGCACCTCTTTATGCTCCACCTCTTAGAAAAAATCTTGAGAAAACTTTGTGTGCATTCATTGAAAAGCAAGAGATAATTAGCACTCAACTTTCTCAAAGCATCACATATTTTAAAGATACTCTTGCAAAATTCACATCAGCTCTTAGTTTTCAAGAGAAAGGTAAGTTTCCATCTCAACTATAGCAAAATCCTAAGGAGCAATACAATACAAATACAAATAGTTATAGAAGTCAACACATGGATCAAGTCAAATCAGTTATCACTCTTTGTAGTGGTAAGATTATTCAAAAACCAATTCTTGAACCTTGTGAGAAAGATGATGAGTCAATTTTTGAGGGTAAGAAAGAGGTTAAATCTGAACATCACAAAAAAAGGACTAATTCCTCACCAACACTTTTATTTCTCATGCCATGACCAATTAGGAAGAAATCAAGGATGAAAAAGGCACTGATTGATGCAGATCTTTTATCAAAAGTGACAATAGATTCAACACCCGAGATCACATCAATCGATGACTACTTTCCTGATGAATGTTTACTTTCTCTTAATTCAATGTCTTGGTTTGCTAAAAATATTAACTTTCTCGATTCAAGATTTTTCTAGCTCATTTGGATAACCAAGATAAAAGAAAGTTTTTGAGTGATGTGCAAAACTTTTATTGGGATGACCCTTACTTATTCAAATATTATCCTGATCAAATATTTCAAAGATGCATTCCTGATAATAAGATAAGTAGTGTCATTAAATTTTATCATTTTAAAGCATATGAGGATTATTTTTTTTGTCAAAAAAGACGACTACAAAAATCTTACAATGTGGATTTTATTGGCCCGCCATGTTTAAGGATTTACATGCATTCTGCAAAACCTGTGAAAATTGTCAAAAGGTGGGATTTATTTCAAAATATAGAGAGTCTTTAGATAATCTTCTATTAACTTTTAAGTCTCATTATAGTGGAGATAAACATCGTGAAATTCATGACTTGTGAAACCATTTTTATAAAGAACATGTTTGGCATAGTCTTAGGAATCTGATTAAAAAAAGACCTTATTTGCTAGTTTTTAAGAAAACTAGATGGGAAGACTATCCCCGACCCATGGAGAGTGTTTAAGTTGTTCTTGGATGTAAAACCAAGGGAAGGCATGAGCCACAATCACAACTATATAGTCATGTTTTTTTTTTAAAAAATGATATAATAAAAATAAAATAAATAAATAAAGAGAGTGAGAGAGTATGAACTCCATCTAGTCTACATATAAGTGGTATAATTGCATTTTCAAGTTCTCATCTATAAAATATTCTCTTGCCTTCATTTCTATGCAACCCATACATTAAACAGATATAGAAGTGTGTAGAAATGACAAGTTCCTTAAGTCATCAAATAAGAAATATTTATGTTTTTTATGGATCTAGTCATGGGAAAGAAAAGGAGTTTTTAGAATGAGTAAATCATCTTGGTCAGGTACTAGCTGAGAGAAAGATTCATTTAGTGTATGGAGGAGGCAGCCTTAGGTTAATGGGGGATGTGTCACTAGTTGTATTTTTAGGAAGTAGTCAAGTTATGGGGTTTATTCTCATTATGAAGTGACTGATTATCTTCTTTGGCCATATTTTCTAAAAATGAAGAGGATACCCTACAAAATCTACCACTTAATGTATGTGACCACACTCTCATGCACGTATAATAATAGAATAAAAGAAAGAAAAAACCAAAAGAAGAAGAAACAAAACAAAAGATACAAAGTTAGATATAAGAAAAGTGAAAAGTGAAAATAAACTAAATGTGATAATCTGTATAAAAATTTACCTCCCGAGCAACGGCGTCAAAAGCTTGACACGACTAAAAAATTGATCTCTTCTTCCAAATGCAGGAGTGTCGAAATAATAAATAACTCAACAAGACTAGGATCAAACCACAAGTAGGTTATTTGTATAAATTAAAAACAACAATTATAGTAATAGTAGTAGTAGTAGTAGTAGTAGTAGTAGTAGTAGTAGTAGTACTAATAATAATAATAGTAAATGTAGTAGTAATAATAGAAAAAGAAGTTGATGAGAACTTTGAGATGAAAGATCAACGTAAGGATTAAAAATGATAACAACAAATGTTAAGATTAGAGGATATACTAATGGTAATTCAAACTAGTATAAATAATTATTACTCTAATGGAAACCATACACAAAGGAAGTTCCAATCAGATTATAAATTGTTAACATGAGTACATTAGTTATCTTATTCGAATAATGTTAAGAATTGTAAATGTTGTCAAGTGTTTATGATTATAACTTATGTTAATAATAAATGAAATTCGTTTCATAGCACAGGTGTTGGTTATATGACACGATGAAAATATTGATGTCTTCTCCCAAGTGAAGGGGTGTCAAAGTAATAAATAACCCAGTGTGACGGGAGTCAAACCACAGGGAGGTTAATTGTACAAATTATGAATAACAATAATACAACAACAATAACAACAACAACAACAACAACAACAACAACAACAATAGTAATAATAATAATAATAATAATAATAATAACAACAACAACAATAGTAGTGTAGTGGTAGTAGTAACAACAACAACAACAATAACAATAATAAAGAAAAAGAAGGAGAAGAAGAAGAAGATGATGAAAACTTTGAGATGAAATATTAAGTAAGGATTAAACAATGATAATAACAAATGTTAAGGTTAGAGGTTCCACTAATGTTATGTCAAACAAGTATAGTATAAAATCTTATTATTCAATTGGAAATCACACACAAAGGAGGTTCCAACTAAATTATAGATTGTTAACATGATTACATTAGTCATCTTATTCAATTAATGCTAATACTTGTAAATCTCGTCAAGCATTCGTGATTATAACTTATGTTAACAACAAATCAAGTTCCTTTCATAGCTCAGGTGTCAGTTATACCATACAGTATAGGCTATGAAAGTGTCAAGAATTTGTTGTACCAAGTGTTATACAACATAAATCAAGATTAGTTATTTAACAAGCAAAGTATTAAAAAGTGAACAAGATAACAAATACAAAGCATGTTAGTATCAAACATTAAAGTCCATATTAAGTTTACACTATACTTATTCTTACACCATTAGTGTAACCTTTTCACCTTGACCTAATAAACTTAACTAAACAAAATGAAAGAAAGAAAAATAAATAAACATAAACAACATAAAAGTTAACTAAGTAAATGAAAGGAAATGAAAGGCATAAACTTGATATTAATGAAAACAAAGCATAAAGCATAAACACCCCCTAACTAGCTTATTACTAGTCTTTGGTAATCAAAGCATTAAAATAGAAAAACAATTTGCAAATTCCATAGAGCAAGGTGTTCATCATTCAACTTCCATTAATCTATCCAGATAAACAAACTCTCATTAAATTTATATATCTGCTCAATACCTCTCAACAAGATATTAATAAACCTTCATTTGATGCTCAATATATCAACATATAGTTATAGGTCTTTACTTGGAAAAAAACAAAATTATTGTTTTAATGTTTAAGGTTAACTTCTTTAGGTTGGGATTTTTTTTGTTTTTTTAAATATATATACATAACTTAAAACACAATGCATCTTTAACCCATGTAACGAGCTTTTAGCTAATGACTCCTAGACTATATGGTGTTGAGACAACCCTATGAGCTTAGTAACTCGGGTCGTAGATATTAATACGTAGATAATGCTATGTTTGATTCCCTTAAACTTTTCTCCTCAACCCATGTAACAAGCGTTGGGCTAATAGCTCCCAAGTAAGTTGACTTTAGGGTGTTAGGTGTTAAAATAACCGTTTGGGCTTAATTGCTTAGATTAGGGAGGCTAAGAAACCAAACTTATTTATATTTTTATTATCATCATTTATATTTTTTTGCTCTTTTTTATTTTTATTTCAAATTATATACTATCCCTTTCCCTTAGTTGTTACCTTTAACAAAATAACATAAATAATGTAATAATCCAATGTGCAACCCACAATCATATGCTAAAGTGTGTGTGTGTAAATTAAGGTTTAAGAATACTTGTTAAATGAGTATATGAGCAGAATTAAGTGATAGTAATGTGAGAGTTTGTAAACCTAAATATTTCAAGAAAAATTATGATAGACCTTGTTAAGAATGGTTACTAAGATGCGTCTCAAGATTCATAAAAAGATCTCCTTTGCTCTTTCATCACAGTAACAATAATTTTGCACATGAAATAGAGAACACAGTTAGTTAATTTATTTATTTTTAGCTACTACCCTCTCCCCCCCAACCAAAATGAGACATTCTCCTCAATGTTCTAAGGTAGAAAGATAGAGTATAAAAGATATTACATGAAATAACAAACACTAACAAACCTGAAACACACTTAAACAAAAAATAAGAAATAACAAAACACAATAATAAAACAAAAGGACATAAAAAAATTTACAAATGAGGACTCAATTTATGCCAATTTATGGAGGGATCAATTACATGAATGAAAAAGTATAGTTGGAGGGATCAATTGTTCAGCAGTAGCAGTAGAGATTATGATTTGTTGTGTAGAAGATGTTAGAAATTCCTATTCCACAACATGATCAAGAAAAGACAACAACTTATGATAATAACCATTAACATTTAACACACTTATGGGTTTATGGTGAATGTGTAGTTGGATTCAAGAGGAAATATGAAAGATCTCTTCCAATGTGCCTGATTGTGCATCAAAAGTGTCATTAAGTCTCTTGTTCTACATATGTATTTATTGTTTTTATTTGGTTGTTTTTATAATAATTGATGTGTTTTTTAGTAATGAAGTTTGTTTTAATGTTTCGATAGGTTTTTGGAGCTTAAATGAATTAATTCAGAAAATTCAACGTCGGAATTCAGAACAAAGAATTGAAGAGATATTTAGTTGAAGATTGAAGCAAATCTTGGTTCAAATAAGTGCTCCAAATTTGTCCCAAAAATCAATTCTATTCCAATTCTAGAAAAGAATATCATATGATTTATTTCAAGCCCAAACTTGCCTTATGTTGTGTGCAAACTTCAACCATTAAACACTCAAGGTTTCAATGTCAATCTTAGCCCAAATAATAAGTACATTTGTATACTTATTTGATGCTCAAATTCAGCCCAAAAATCAGCCCCAAATCAGCCCTAAATCAACCCCAAATCAACCTTCAAATCAACCCAAACACAATCCATGATCTTACATGTCCACACAACAAATAACAATTGATTTATTTTGGGTAATCCATTGATCCAAGAAGGCAAGCACATGGATGGAAAGCTGGAGGGGATATTTTAACATTATTTTGGGTCAAAAAGAAGAAGGAGACACCTCATAAATGAGGAAGAAAAACGTGCACCAAAGTAGTTGTAAAGCTGTCTTGATTTGATTTTTCAGAACACCTTTCGGTGTTTTGCCCATAACTTTTGACTCAGGTGTCCAAATGAGCTGTTCTTTAATGATCTGGAAAGGTGACAGAATTGCCTATAAATATGTCTCTAATAGACTTCTCTAGAAAAAGCTTCTAAGGGGGTCGAATTGCTGTCCAAAGTTAGAGTCAGATTTGTGTCCGAATTTTTTCTGAAATTGTATTGTGTTCTTCTTTATAGATTTCGGTTCTTTAGTTTGTAAAACTTATTTTTTCAGTTGGATTCAAGTTCTTTCATGTTTATTGAAGTGTTCTTATATATAATCATGGTTGGCTAAACTCTTTCTTGGATCCAAATCAAGGATAATGGTGATTGAGGTAAGTTCTTTAGGATATGAATGAATCTTAATGTTTATCTTCTTATTTTCTTCATGAATGATTTATTATTGTAAAGAAATTTTAGAAATCATTTAGGTAATGTTATAATCTTGAATTTTTATGCACAAACTTTAGTTTTGGTATAGAGATTGCTTGATTCAATGTCTTACTTAATATGAAAGTACTTATTCATTCTTAAGCAATAATCAATCTTCATCTTTCTAATCTTCATTGTAATATCTTCTGATCTAATATCACCATCGTTGAGATTAGGTTGAGTTATCTTATATATGTTGAAGAAATCACCAATACATCACCATTAAAATTGATTTGGACCAAGACTTACTTTTCTTGTCATTTAAAATCTATTTACATTTTTTTTTATCTTTGAAAACAAATCCATCAATTATTTTCAACCAAGTTATTGTTAATTTAATTTCTCTTGAGTTTTTTTTTTGTTACATAGCTTAATTTCCAGATCTAGCTCTCTGTGGATATGACCTCGATCTTACCGAGTTAATTGCTACATCGCACACTCGTGCACTTGCGAGTTAAAACAAGCCGATCATAAAAAGCGGTCAAGCAATTTTGGCGCCGTTGCCTGGGAGCTAGCAAGCAAAGGTAACAAATTTAGATTTGATTATTGGAAAACTAAAAAAAAATCATATAAAAAAATCAATTGGCTGGTTTTACCGCCTAAAAAAAAAATTTACCTTAACGTTTCGGATATTGGACTGTGGACTGGACTATTAATTGTTGGATTTTGGTTGGTTCAACCATTTTTCTTTTATTGTCTACTCTTATTAGTTTCTAATATTTTTCTTGTTTATTTCATTTTATTTTGTTGATATTGTTTTTATTTATTGTCTAAAGTGTTTGGCCGGTATTACCGCCTTTTGTTTATTCATGCTTGTTATAATTATCTTTTAATATTTGTTGTTGTTATTTTTCTTATATTTATTGTTTGAAGTGCTTGGTCGGTATTACCGCCTCTTGTTTATTTCCTTTTTATTTTGTTGTTTTGTTATGATTATTTTTCTTATATTTATTGTTTGAAGTGCTTGGCCGGTATTACCGCCTTTTGTTTATTCATGCTTGTTATAATTATTTTTTAATGTTTATTGTTGTTATTTTTCTTATATTTATTGTCTAAAGTGCTTGGCCGGTATCACCGCCTTTTTATTCAAGCTTCTTATAATTATCTTTTAATGTTTATTGTTGTTAATAGTGCTTATTAGTTGGAGAGTGAATTTCTTAATTTGTTGTATTTTTATTTTTGAGCTATTACTTTTATTTGCATTTTTTTTCTTTCCTTTCCTTTCATTTTCATATAATTGTTATATTATTATTATTTTTATTATTATTATTTTATCATGGCTAATGTTGAAGATGTAGAGGGTGAAGGGAGTGTTCAAGGTAATGGACCTCCACAATTCAATGATCAACCTAATTTTCGAACTCTTAGAGAGTATCTTCACCCGGCTAGACAAAGTACACCTTCGTGTATTATATTACCTCTTAACCAACAAGCTTTCAATTTGAAACCGGGCATGATTCAACTTCTTCCCACATTTCATGGTATGGATTCTGAAAATCCATACATACACATTAAAGACTTTGAAGAGGTATGTAATACTTTTATTGATAGAACATGCACAGAGGAAACCATTCGGCTTAAATTGTTCCCATTCTCTCTAAAGGATAAAGCCAAGCTTTGGCTAAACTCCTTGCGCCCTAGGTCTATAGGTACATGGAGAGAAATGCAAGCTGAATTTTTGAAAAAATACTTCCCCACTCATAGGACAGCAGCTTTACAACGTCAAATGATGAATTTTTCTTGTAATCCAAATGAGTCATTTCACCAAGCTTGGGAAAGGTTCAAAGACTTGTTAAATGCATGCCCTCATCATGGTTTTGAGATGTGGAGGTTAGTGAGTTTCTTTTATGACTCTCTTACCGCAGATTTTAAAAAGCTAGTGTCAACCATGTGTAATGGTGAGTTTTATGACAAAGAACCAAGTGAGGCCTTTGATTTTTTTGATCAATTGGCTGAAAACACAAAGCAATGGGAGACTTCTCTCCCAGTTCATGTTGAGTCTAGAAACACCATTTCTCATTCAAGTGGGAAGTTTCAATTGAAAGAGACTGATGACCTCAATGCTAGATTAGCCTCATTGGCTAGGAAAGTAGAGTCTCTTGAAATTAAAAAAGTGCATGTCATAAGTGAACAACAAGAGGAAAGTTGTGTTGTTTGTGAAAGCAAAGGGCATAGGACAACTGAATGTCCTACCATTCCAACCTTCAAGGAAGTGCTATATGGCCAAACTTCTGATTCAAGTAATGTTAGAAAGCCATTTCCAAACCAAGTAGGCAATCCCTACTCTGAGACCTATAATCCTGGATGGAGGAACCACCTAAATTTTGGATGGAGAAATGAGGGCTCTTCAGTACCTCAAACATTTCAACCTCCACCCCAACCATTTCATGCTCCCACACATAACACATACCAACCACCTCATAAGAGATCCTTAGAGGATACTCTTCAACAATTCATGCAAACGCAAGGAGGAATCAACAACCAAGTTTACAAATTCCAAGACCAGACCAATAGGACCTTAGATGACATTCGAAGTCAACTAACTAAGTTGACTCAATCACTAAGCATTCAAGAGAAGGGAAAAATCCCAGCTCAACCAATGCCCAATCCTAGAGGTCAGGTACACATGAGTGAATCCTCACCTAGTGAACCTTCAAACCATGAACAAGTCCAAGCCATCACTACCCTTAGAAGTGGAAAGGTTGTTGACAAAGGTGTAGGTTTTAGGATTCCTAAAGGTATTGTGGAGGAGAAATCTAGGGAAAGTGAAGAGGGAATCAAAACACAAGTGACAAATGAGAGTTTGAGAGATAAAGAAGGTGAGCTAAATGAGAAAGAGATGAGTGAGAAAGGAGATGATTCAAGAAAAATTGAAGTCAAAGTGAGTGACTTAGAATTTGTTCCTAGAGCACCATTTCCACAAAGGTTAGGGAAACCTAAGCAAGATCTTATGAACTCAGAAATCTATGAATTGTTCAAACAAGTGAAAGTCAATATTCCACTCCTTGATGCAATTAAACAAGTTCCATCTTATGCAAAGTTTCTTAAGGATTTATGCACAGTCAAAAGGAGATTGAATGTGAAAGAAAGAGCCTTTCTAACTGAACATGCTAGTGCCATCATCCAGTTTAAGACCCCTCCCAAATACAAAGATCCTGGTTGTCCTACCATTTCATGCATTATTGGAAGTCATAAGATAGATCAAGCTTTGTTGGATTTAGGAGCAAGTGTGAATTTAATACCCTACACTGTTTACAAACAATTAGGTTTAGGAGAAATCAAGCCTACTCGAATCACCCTTCAATTAGCTGATAGGTCAATCAAGATTCCCAGGGGTATCGTTGAGGATGTGTTGGTCCAAGTAGATAAATTCTACTTTCCTGTTGATTTTGTAGTATTAGACACCGCACCAATTCAAGGTTTTAATGCCCCCATCCCAGTCATCTTAGGGAGACCTTTCCTAGCTACATCCAATGCCTTAATTAACTGTAGGAATGGGGTGATGAAATTGTCTTTTGGGAATATGACTGTGGAGATGAACATATTCAATGTCTCCAAACAAATCGGGGAACATGAGGACATTAGAGAGGTAGATTTCATCCAAACAGTTTGTCAAGAACACTTTGAGAGAGTGTGGATCAAGGATCCATTGGAGAGAACTTTAATTCATGATGAAAGATTTTGTTCTTTGGAATGTGTTGATGAGGAAGTAAGAGAACTCGAGACTTATCTAGATCCAATGCCTATTATGTCAATAGGTCAATGGACCCCATCATTTGAGCCTTTGATTTCACCCCAAGTGAAAGTTGAGGAATCTCTTGTCCAGCCTGATAAACTAGAAAGGAAGCCTTTACCGAGTGATCTTAAGTATGCATTTCTAGGGGAAGATGAATCATATCCTATTGTGATCTCATCAAAACTTAGCATAGAGCAAGAACACAAACTTTTGAGAGTGGTGAGAAAACACAAGAAAGCAATTGGGTGGAAAATTACTGACTTGAAAGGAATTAGCCCTCTTTTATGTACACATAGAATCTATCTTGAAGAAGAGGCTAAATCTGTGAGGCAAATGCAAAGACGATTGAACCCAAACATGAAGGAAGTAGTGAGAGGTGAAGTGCTTAAGCTACTTGATGCAGGTATCATTTACCCTATTGCAAACTCAAAATGGGTTAGTCCAACCCAAGTTGTCCCAAAAAAATCTGGAGTCACGGTAGTGAAGAATGAAAATAATGAGCTGGTACCAACTAGAATCCAAACTGGATGGCGTATGTGCATTGATTATCGTAAATTGAACATGGTGACTAGGAAGGACCATTTTCCGCTTCCATTTTTAGACCAAGTGCTTGAAAGAGTAGCTGGAAGAGCTTTCTATTGTTTTCTGGATGGATACTCAGATTACAACCAAATTGAGATTTCTTTAGAAGACCAAGAAAAAACCACTTTCACTTGTCCTTTTGGTACTTATGCTTATAGAAGAATGCCATTTGGTTTGTGTAATGCACCAGCCACTTTTCAAAGGTGTATGATGAGTATCTTTAGTGACATGGTGGAAAATTTTTTGGAAGTTTTCATGGATGATTTTTCAGTTTATGGGGATTCTTATGAGTTGTGTCTAATGAATCTAGAAAAAGTTCTTGAAAGGTGTGAAAAGAGCAATCTTGTACTCAATTGGGAGAAGTGTCATTTTATGGTGACACATGACATTGTTTTAGGTCACATTGTCTCTTCAAAAGGGATAGAGGTAGATAAGTCAAAAGTGGAAGTCATTCAAAAATTAACTACCCCTAAGACTGTGAAAGATGTGAGATCCTTTTTAGGACATGCTGGTTTTTATCGAAGATTCATTCATTCTTTTAGTACCATTGCCAAACCATTGTGTAACTTGTTGTCACAAGATGTCCCATTTGATTGGACATCAAAATGTCAAGAAGCTTTTGAAAAGCTTAAAGGGTTGTTGACAACTGCACCAATCATACAAGCTCCTGATTGGTCTTTACCATTTGAACTTATGTGTGATGCTAGTGATTTTGCGGTTGGGGCTGTTTTAGGGCAAAGAAAAGACAAGAAACCTCATGTCATATATTATGCTAGCAAGACTTTGAATGATGCTCAATTGAATTACACTACAATTGAAAAAGAACTCTTAGCTGTGGTCTTTGCATTAGACAAGTTTAGGTCTTATTTGGTTGGATCTCTTGTTATTGTTTTCACTGATCATGCAGCATTGAAATATTTGCTCACAAAACAAGATGCCAAACCACGTTTGATTCGATGGATCCTCCTACTCCAAGAGTTTAACATTGAAATTCGAGATAAAAAGGGAGTAGAGAATGTAGTAGCTGATCATTTGTCTCGTCTTTCAAGCTATAAGACCCTAATTGATGAATCTCCAATAAATGAACTCTTTGCTGATGAAAATTTATTTTGTGCAGGTACTGTCTCTTACATTGGTTCTCCATGGTATGCTGACATAGCAAATTACCTAGCCACAAGTCAAATTCCTTCTCATTGGTCTAAACTTGACAAACAAAAATTCTTGCGCAATGTGCGCACCTTTTTTTGGGATGACCCTTACCTATTTAAATATTGTCCTGACCAAATTATTAGGCGGTGCATCCCTGATCATGAAATTCCAAGGGTCATTAATTTTTGTCATGCATTAGCCTGTGGTGGGCATTTCTCTTCCAAGAAAACCATTGCCAAAATCTTGCAGTGTGGTTTTTATTGGCCTACCATGTTTAAAGATGTTCATGCCTTCTGTGTTGCATGTGACCGATGCCAACGACTAGGTAGCCTCACTAGGCGTAACATGATGCCCCTTAACCCCATCCTTGTTTTGGAAATATTTGATTGTTGGGGGATTGATTTCATGGGACCTTTTCCAAGTTCATTTGGTTACCAATTCATCCTTGTTGCTGTTGATTATGTGTCTAAATGGGTGGAGGTCATTGCATCTCGAACCAATGACCATCGAGTTGTGGTCAAATTCTTGAAAGAAAATATTTTCTCTCGTTTTGGCATGCCCCGGGCTATGATTAGTGATGGGGGAAAACATTTTTGTAACAAGCCCGTTGGGATTTTGATGAGAAAATATGGTGTAATTCACAAGGTCAGTACCCCCTATCACCCACAGACTAGTGGCCAAGCTGAGTTGCCAAATAGGGAGATCAAGAATATTTTAGAGAAAACAGTCAATCCAAACCGTAAAGATTGGTCCCTACGACTAGTTGATGCTTTGTGGGCATATCGCACTGCTTATAAGACCTCTTTAGGAATGTCTCCTTATAGGCTAGTTTATGGAAAGCCTTGTCATCTCCCTGTTGAGATTGAGCACCGTGCATATTGGGCTATTCGGCAATTCAATGACAATGAAAACGAGGTTGGCAAAAATAGAAAGCTTCAATTGGATGAATTAGAGGAGTTGAGAAATGATGCATTTGAAAATGCAAAAATTTCAAAACATAAGATGAAAACTTTGCATGATAAACATATTCTTAGGAAATCCTTTCATGTTGGTCAAAAGGTTCTCTTGTATAATTCACGATTACATCTCTTTCCTGGGAAGTTGAGGACAAAATGGACTGGTCCATTTGTGATTAAATCCATCTCTGAGCATGGTGCATTTGAGGTAGAAAATCCCAAGAATGGAAATATTTTCAAAGTAAATGGTCATCGATTGAAACCTTATCTTGAAAATGTTGTGGCTGAAGTTGAGACATTGGATCTTCAAGATCCAATACCATTGTAGTATTAGAAGTAATGAGTTTTTATTTTTATTTTATTTTTATTTTTATTTTTCATTTTTATTACTTTTTCTTCTTTCTTCCATCTCTTATATTTTCGTGTTCATGCATTCGGGACAATGAATTATTTTAAGTTGGGGGGTGTGAGGTTCTTTATTTTCAAAAAAAAAAAAAAACATCAATGTTTTCTTTTAGTTGTGATATGCAGGTTAAAAAAAAATCAAGCAAGAAGTCAGCTCATGCCCAATTCAATCAGACATTCATCCTTGAAAACAGAAGGGGAGTAACAATTTTCTAATCTTTATACTTTTCTTCTCTTTCTCTTTTACATTGAGGATAATGTAAAACTTAATTTTAGATATTTCATTATGTTGAATGCTTGAGATAACCATGCTTGTTAAAAAAAAAAACTTGCATTCGTATGTGAATGAGACTTGTTTAGGATCATCATTACATTTTTGGATTCATTATTATGTTGAACATTGCATAATTTAATTTGGGATAGATAATATCTTATAAAGCAAGATATAGCATACTTTTTTTTTAAGATTACTGAAATACATCTTTCCTTGTAAAAGTTGTGTGAGTTGTGTGATTATGCATGAAAGATGAGTATGATGCTTTACTTGTGATTATCCCTTTTGATCCAGTCCTAAACAAGGTTTAAGTAAATAGAGTAATAATTATTATACGAATAAATAAATAAATGTGTACAAAGTTCTATCTACTCCAATGTTTTGAGTTGCTCAGTAACTAGGGGTATTCATCACAAATGTTTATCTTTACGTCAAACGGCAGCTTAAAATATGAGTATGCAAAGCACTTTAAGTTTGTGACTTTGTGAGTAACCGGGTGCATTCATCACAAATGTTTGTATTCGCGTCAAAAGGGAAGTGACTACTTAAAGACAAAAAAATAAATCATATCTTCAAAAAAAAAAAACAAAGAAAGAAAAAAGAAAGAAAGAAAATATATAGATATTTCTCTAGTTTGCTACCTTGTTTGTGTTGGTGAGAATGGAAGATTACAAGTTGAGTTTTCGTATGAATCAATTATGTTGGTTGCACGATAAATATGACTGAATTTGAAAATTTTGTATGGATGTTTGATTTAGAGAATGTGAGTATGCTTATTTTTCTTTATTTGCTATTGTGTACACTAAGTTAAAGATACCAATGTTTGCATGATAGGTCCTTCAAGTGTGATGAATCGAGCCTAATTATGGTTGTTATTATTATTATTTTTATTTTAAAGGTTTTATGTTTTGTTTTGCTTGAGGACTAGCAAAATCTAAGTTGGGGGGGTGTGATTGTGCATCAAAAGTGTCATTAAGTCTCTTGTTCTACATATGTATTTATTGTTTTTATTTGGTTGTTTTTATAATAATTGATGTGTTTTTTAGTAATGAAGTTTGTTTTAATGTTTCGATAGGTTTTTGGAGCTTAAATGAATTAATTCAGAAAATTCAACGTCGGAATTCAGAACAAAGAATTGAAGAGATATTTAGTTGAAGATTGAAGCAAATCTTGGTTCAAATAAGTGCTCCAAATTTGTCCCAAAAATCAATTCTATTCCAATTCTAGAAAAGAATATCATATGATTTATTTCAAGCCCAAACTTGCCTTATGTTGTGTGCAAACTTCAACCATTAAACACTCAAGGTTTCAATGTCAATCTTAGCCCAAATAATAAGTACATTTGTATACTTATTTGATGCTCAAATTCAGCCCAAAAATCAGCCCCAAATCAGCCCTAAATCAACCCCAAATCAACCTTCAAATCAACCCAAACACAATCCATGATCTTACATGTCCACACAACAAATAACAATTGATTTATTTTGGGTAATCCATTGATCCAAGAAGGCAAGCACATGGATGGAAAGCTGGAGGGGATATTTTAACATTATTTTGGGTCAAAAAGAAGAAGGAGACACCTCATAAATGAGGAAGAAAAACGTGCACCAAAGTAGTTGTAAAGCTGTCTTGATTTGATTTTTCAGAACACCTTTCGGTGTTTTGCCCATAACTTTTGACTCAGGTGTCCAAATGAGCTGTTCTTTAATGATCTGGAAAGGTGACAGAATTGCCTATAAATATGTCTCTAATAGACTTCTCTAGAAAAAGCTTCTAAGGGGGTCGAATTGCTGTCCAAAGTTAGAGTCAGATTTGTGTCCGAATTTTTTCTGAAATTGTATTGTGTTCTTCTTTATAGATTTCGGTTCTTTAGTTTGTAAAACTTATTTTTTCAGTTGGATTCAAGTTCTTTCATGTTTATTGAAGTGTTCTTATATATAATCATGGTTGGCTAAACTCTTTCTTGGATCCAAATCAAGGATAATGGTGATTGAGGTAAGTTCTTTAGGATATGAATGAATCTTAATGTTTATCTTCTTATTTTCTTCATGAATGATTTATTATTGTAAAGAAATTTTAGAAATCATTTAGGTAATGTTATAATCTTGAATTTTTATGCACAAACTTTAGTTTTGGTATAGAGATTGCTTGATTCAATGTCTTACTTAATATGAAAGTACTTATTCATTCTTAAGCAATAATCAATCTTCATCTTTCTAATCTTCATTGTAATATCTTCTGATCTAATATCACCATCGTTGAGATTAGGTTGAGTTATCTTATATATGTTGAAGAAATCACCAATACATCACCATTAAAATTGATTTGGACCAAGACTTACTTTTCTTGTCATTTAAAATCTATTTATATTTTTTTTTATCTTTGAAAACAAATCCATCAATTATTTTCAACCAAGTTATTGTTAATTTAATTTCTCTTGAGTTTTTTTTTTGTTACATAGCTTAATTTCCAGATCTAGCTCTCTGTGGATATGACCTCGATCTTACCGAGTTAATTGCTACATCGCACACTCGTGCACTTGCGAGTTAAAACAAGCCGATCATAAAAAGCGGTCAAGCAGTGCCCAGACCACTTGGTAAAGCAATGAAGGCATCAACATGGCTAATCATTGCATTCATTCGAGCCCATATTGTGGAGACCTGAAGTTCCTCTCCAATTGTTTTTCCAATGATGTCCCTTTGTGCTAAAGCTTCGGGGACGATTGACACGACTAAAAGATTGATGCCTTCTCCCAAGTGTAGAAGTGTCAAACTAATAAATAACCCGGCGAGACCGGGGTCGAACCATAGGGAGGTTAATTGTACAAATTATAAACAACAACAATAGTAACAACAACAACAACAACAATAATAATAGTAGCAATAATAATACTAATAATACTACTTCTAGTAGTAGTAGGAATAGTAATAGTAGTAACAATAATAATAATAACAATAACAATAATAAAGAAAAAGAAAAATTGATTAGAATTTTGAGAGAAAAATTAATGTAAGGATTAAACAACGATAATAAACAATGTCAATGTTAGAAAATCCACTAATGGTATGTCAAACAAGTATAGTATAAACCCTTATTATTCAATTGGAAACCACACACAAAGAAGGTTCCAATTAGATTATAGATTGTTAACATGATTACATTAGTCATCTTATTCAATTAATGTTAATACTTGTAAATTTCATTAAGCATTCATAGTTATAACTTATGTTAACAACAAATCAAGTATGGGCTATGAAAGTGCCAAGCATTTGTTGTACCAATTGTTATACAACATAAATCAAGATTAGTCATTTAACAACCAAAGTATTAAAGAGTGAACAAGGTAACAAATATAAAAAATGTTAGTATTAAACATTAAAGTCCATATTAAGTTTACACTATACTTATTCTTACACCATTAGTGTAACCTTTTCATCTTGACATAATAAACATAGCTAAACATAATAAAAGAAAGAAAAATAAATAAACAAAATAAGATAAGAGTTAACCAAGTAAAGGAAAGGAAATGAAAGGCATAAACTTGATATTAATTGAAGCAAAGCATAAACATTACAAAAAATACAAAGAAAGAAAGGAAGAGCTTTTAAAACTCTAGATATAGGCCAAATACTGAATAATGCCCGACTAAAAGACAGATTCAGACTTTTTTGTTGTTGCTACAATTTGGACTTGAAAATGGCCCTTTTAGATCCTAGGCTCCATATGAACGTTATAGGCCTATGTCTTACCTTTTCATTCATATAAAATAGACCTAAATCTGAGATCTACAACTCCAGTATAACCCAATTACTGAACAGTGTTCTGGTTTGGATTGCACCGACATCTTGTTTCTAAGTTTGGCCATCTCTTTATCCTTTTAATTTCAGTTCTTAAATTCATCAATCAATCCTTTCATTTATGTGATAGGCCTGTATTGAAAATGAACATTTACCATAAATTAAAGGTATCTTATATTATTAGATATATTATTATAAAACATGCTTTAGTTAAGGAGTTATTAATACTTCAAGTGCAAAATGATAATACAAAACCTTGATAAAAGTACACTTTTAAGTATCAATCAATGATTCCTAAAACTTGACTACCTCCTAAAAATGCAGCTATTAACACACCTCCCATTAATCCAAAACTGCCTCCATCATACATTAAAGGAATCTTTCTCTCAACTAACACCTGATGAAGATGATTTGTTGATTCTAAAAACTCCATTTCTTTCCCAGGACTAGATCCACCTAAAACACAAATATTTCTTATCTGATGACTTAAGGAACTTGCCATTTCTACATACTTCTATATTTGTTGAATGTATGAGTTGAGTAGAAATGAAAGGAAGGAAGAGAGGATTTTATAAATGAGAAATTAAAAAGGCAATCATAGCCCCTATATGTAGGACAACTGGAGTCTTACACACACAAGCTCTCTTTCTTTTTATTTATTTATTATATTTTTTTAAAAGCATGTGTATGTATAGGTAGTGGTGATTGTGGCTCACATCTTCCCTTGGTTTTACATCCAAGAATGACTTAAACGCCCTCTATGGGTCGAGGATAGGCTTCCCATTTAGTTTTCTTAAAAACTGGCAAATAGGGTCTTTTTTAGTCAACTTCCCAAGTCCAAGTCAAGCAAGTTCTTTATGAAATAGTGACCATAAATCATGAAATGCACGATACATATCTCCACTAAGATGCATCTCAAGAGTTAATAGAAGATTATCTAAAGACTCCTTACTCAGGCCATCCTTAATGAACTGTATTTTATCTTCATGATTTATAGATACCATTCTTAAAGAATGATATTGTGCATTAAAAGTCCATCTAGCACATCGATGACACACTTTCAGTCATTTTGCACGACATTTCTTTGCAAAAGTGTTTTTACCTATTCAAGGCATGTGTGAAATGAAGGAATTAGAGGACTCATCTGATAATCGGACCTTTGCTTCAATCAACCAGCGAATATCTTCATGATTTCCATAATTCATTAACAACCTCAATCTTGCACATCTAGCATGGTAAATTTTTGTAATCTCATTCTGAGATAGAGCGGGAAAATACTTTTTCAATTTTTCAAGATTAGTGTCCATTTTCAAATGAGAATTGGAAGAGAGATTCAAAGATTTGCACAAATATATACATAGATATTAGTTATTATGGGAAACTAAAAGAACCGACTTAAGTCACGAAGTATCGTTGTCTGCCATTTAACCGAGGTGAGAGAAACTAACAAAAATCACTCAAAAAGAAACATAAAAACAACGTGAGAGAAAAAAATAATAAATCTTTATCTATAAGATCATTCAAACCAGTTGATTTATTTTTAATAGGAAAATTATCAAAGTAAGCTTTCAAACGATGTTCATTTTCCTTAAAAACATTGTCATTCATTGAATTCTCAATATCAAAGGCCCTATAAGGATGCACATGTTTCTTAATAAATGAACTGATCCATCTTGATCTTAGCTCTCTAGTAAATAAATAGAGTTGAGAATTATAAAACAAAACTTTTTGACCAGTATCAACTTTTTAACAATTTTCATAAGTTTTGCAGAATGCATGCGTGTTCTTGAACATAGTGGGCCAATAAAATCTATTTTGAAATATTTTTACAGCTGTCTTTTTTGACAAAAAAGAATTCCCACATGCTTCAGAATGACAAAGTTTAATGCCTCATTGTCGAGACTGAATCTTTAAAATATTTAATTAGAACAATATTTGAATAAGTTAGGGTCATCCCAATAAAAGTTCTTCACTTCGTTCAAAAACTTTTCTTTATCTTGGGTACTCCAATCAACTAGCAAATCTCTTAAAGCAAGAAAATTGATATTTTTATCATACCAACACATTGGACTAAGAGAAAGTAAGGATTCATTAGGAAAGTAATAATTGATTGGTGTGATGTTAGATGTTGAATTTGTTGTCACTTTTGACAAAAGATCATTTGCAACGCATTAACATTTTCGGTACATTTTTCATCCATGATTTCTTCCTCAAAATAAATCATTTGCGAATCTTCAGATTCATCCACCTTATTTTTACTTAAAATAGATTCAAGTTGATTATAAACTAATTCATCAATATGATCTACTTCTTGTAAATCATTATCATTTCCAGGTTGCTTGCAAATGTTGAAAATATTAATCTCCAATGTCATGTTTCCAAATGATAGCTTCATCAATCCATTCCTACAATTAATCAATGTGTTAGAAGTTGCAAGAAACGAACGTCCTAAAATAATAGGAAATGAATTACATATTTCAACAGGTTGTGTGTCCAAGACAATAAAATCCACAGGATAAATGAATTTATTGACTTGTACTAACACATCTTCAATTATTCCTCTAGGCACTTTTATAGATCTATCGGCAAGTAAAAGAGTTATAGAAGTTGGTTTTAACTCACCTAGATTGAGACTCTGAAAAACTGAATATGGAAGTAAATTCACACTAGCACCAAGATCAAGTAAGGCTTTTTCAATTTTATGTTCTCTAATAAAACAAGAAATTGTAGGACAACTAGGGTCTTTATATTTCAAAGCATTATTGTTTTGAAGAATGACACTTACTTGTTTGGCTAAAAAGGCTTTCTTTTTCACATTCAGTTTTCTTTTCACCGTACATAAATCTTTCAAAAATTTATCATACGAAGAAACCTGTTTAATAACATCTAGTAAAGGTATATTGATCCTTACTTGTTTTAAAGGGTCAAAGATTTTAGAGTTATGATTGACTTTCCTTTGTTTTGTCATGACATGAGAAAATGGAAGTGCTGGAGGGGAATTAGTCGTTTCTTTGCAATTTTTAGATTTAACCCCTTCCTTACCCTTAGACATTGACTCATCATCTTTCTTATAAGGTTCAAGAGTGGGTTTTCAATAACCTTACCGCTATGAATAGTAGTGACTGATTTGAATTGATCTATGTGTTGGCGTCCGGAACTACTTGTATTTGCATTGTGGTTGAGATAGAAACTTATCTTTATCTTGGAAATTGATAACAGATGTCAATTTTACAAGAGTATCTTTAAAATCTGTCATGTTTTAAACAAGTTAAGTATTGATTGTCTCTTGCTTTTCAATGAATGCATGCAATGTTTTCTTAAGATTTCTTCTAGGAGGTGGAGCATAAGCAGGTTGCTTGACCGCTTTTTATGATCGGCTTGTTTTAACTCGCAAGTGCACGAGTGTGCGATGTAGCAATTAACTCGGTAAGATCGAAGTTATATCCATAGAGAGCTAGATCTAGAAAATAAGTTAGGTAACAAAAAAAACTCAAGAGAAATTAAATTAATAATAACTTGGTTGAAAATAATTGATGGATTTGTATTCAAAGATGAAAACGTGTTTATAGATTTTAAATGATAAGAAAAGGTAAGTGTTGGTCCAAATTAATTTTAATGGTGATGTATTGGTGATTCCTTCAAAATATATAAGATAACTCAACCTAATATCAACGATGGTGATATTAGATCGGAAAATATTACAATGAAGTTTAAAAGGATAACGATTGATTATTGCTTAAGAATGAACAAGTATTTTCATATTAAGTAAGACATTGAATCAAGCAATCTCTATACTGAAACTAAAGTTTGTGCATAAAAATTCAAGATTATTCAAATATTGTCCTGATCAAATATTTCAAAGATTCATTCCCGACAATGAGATGTGCAAGATTGAGATTGTTAATGAATCATAGAATTCCTAAAGATATTCACTGGTTGATTGAAACAAAGGTCCGATTATTAGGTGAGTCCTCTAACTCCTTCATTTCACACATGCGTGGAACAGGTAAAAGCACTTTTGCAAAGAAGTGTCGTGCAAAATGACTAAAAGTCTGTCATTGATGTGCTAGATGGATTTGTAATACATAATGTCATTCTTTAGGAATGATATCTATAAACCGTGAAGATAAAATACAATTCATTAAGGATGGCCTGAGTAAAGAGTATTTAGATAATCTTCTATTGACTCTTGAGACACATCCTAGTGGAGATGTGCATCGTGCAATTCATGATTTATGGCCACTATTTCATAAAAAACATGATCGACTTAGTCTTGGGAATCTGACTAAAAAAGACCCTGTTTGTCATTTTTTAAGAAAACTAGATGGGAAGCCTATCCCCGACCCATATAGGGCGTTTAAGTCGTTCTTGGACGTAAAACCAAGGGAAGATGTGAGTCATAATCACAACTACCTGTACATACACATGCTTTTTCAAAAGTAAATAAATAAATAAATAAGGAGAGAGAGAGAGAGTGTGAGACTCCAACTGGCCTACATATAGGAGGTATGATTGCCTTTCTAATTTCTCATCTATAAAATCCTCTTTTTCTTCCTTTCATTTCTACTCAACCCATACATTCAATAAATACAAAAGTGTGTAGAAATGGCAAGTTCCTCAGGTTATCATATAAGAAATATTTGTGTTTTCGGTGGATCTAGTCGTGGGAAAGAAAAGGAGTTTCTAGAATTAGCAAATCATTTTGGTCAAGTGCTAGCTAAGAGAAAGATTCATTTAGCGTATGGGGGAGGTAGTCTTGGGTTAATAGGAGGTGTGTCAATAGCTGTATTTTTAGGAGGTAGTCAAGTTTTAGGGGTTGTCCCCGAAGTTTTAGCACAAGGGGACATCATTGGAAAAACAATTGGAGAGGAACTTCAGGTCTCCATAATGTCAGCTCAAATGAATGCAATGTTTAACCATGCTGATGCCTTCATTGCTTTATCAGGTTGTCTAGGCACATTGAAAGAAATCTTTCATATTTCCTCTTGGGCTCAACTGCACATTCACCATAAACCCATAGGTTTATTAAATGGTAATGGTTATTATGATAAGTTGTTGTCTTTTCTTGATCATGCTATGGAACAAGAATTTCTAATATTTTTTGCACAACAAATCATAATCTCTGCTGCTATTGCTGAACAATTAATTGACCAACTACAATCCTTCATTCCTGTAATTGATCCCTCCATCAGTTGCATAAATTGGTCAACTAAGGAAAGCTATAAAAAGCTTAGATTGGATTTGAGCCTTCATTTGTGAATTTTTGTGTCTTTTGGTTTTATTATTGTGTTTTGTTATTTCTTATTTTTGTTTTAGTGTGTTTCAGGTTTGTTAGTGTTCGTTATTTCAGGTGATATCTTCTATACTCTATCTTTCTACCTTAAAACATTGAGGACAATGTCTCGTTTTGGTGTGGGGGAGAAGGTAGTAGTTGATAAAAAAAATTGTTTTTCATTTCATAAAGCATGTGCATAATTTTTGTTACTAGGATGGCAGAATAAAGGAGCTCTTTTGTTAAAGTGACTCTTGAGACACATCTTAGTAACCATTCTTAACAAGGTTTATTATAATACTTCTTGAAATATTGAGGTTTACAAACTCTCGCATTGTTATCACTTAACTCTCCTCATATACTTATTTAACATGTATTCTTAAACCCTAATTTACACACACACACTTTAACATACGATTGTGGGTTGCATATTGGATTATTACATTATTTATGCTCTTTTGTTAAAGGTAACAACTAAGGGAAAGGGATAGTATATAAAAAAATTAAAAGAAAAAAGAAAAAATGATAATAATAAAAATATAGATAAGTTTGGTTTCATAGCCTCCCTAACCTAAGCAATTAACCTCGAAGGGGTGTTTTAACACTTAATACCCTAAAGTCAACTAACTTGGGAGCTATTAGCCCAACGCTTATTACATGGGTTGAGGAGAAAAGCTTAAAGGAATCAAACATTGCACTATCTACATATCAATATCTGCGACCCGAGTTACTAAGCTCGTAGGGGTGTCTTAACACCTAAAGTCGTAAGACCAACTGATCTGGGAGTCATTAACTAAAAGCTCGTTACATGGGTTAAAGATGCATGATGTTTTTAAATTATATGTATATATATTTTAAAAAAAATAGAAAAAAAAAAGAAGACAAAAATAATAATCCCAATTTAAGGAATTTAACCCTAAACATTAGAACAAAAATTTTGTTTTCTTCCAAGAAAAGCCCCATAATTATGTGTTGATACATTGAATACAAAAGAAAGGTTTATTAATATCTTGTTAAGAGGTATTGAGCAGATATATAAATTTAATGAGAGTTTGTTTATCTGGATAGATTAATGGAAGTTAAATGATGAATACCTTGTTTTCTGGAATTTGCAAATTATTTTAACGCTTTGATTACTAGGGACTAGTAATAAGCTGGTTGGGGGGTGTGATTAGTACTTAAAAGTACATTTTTTATCATCGTTTTATATCATCATTTTGCACTTGAAGTATCAATAACTCCTTAACCAAACATGTTTTATAATAATATATCTAACAATATAAGATACCTTTAATTTGTGGTAAACGTTCATTTTAAATGCAGGCCTATCACATAAATGAAAGGATTGATTGATGACTTTAAGAACTTAAATTTCAAGGGCAAAGAGATGACCAAAATTAGAAAAGAGATGTCGGTGCAATCCAAACTGGAACACTTTTTGGTAATTGGATCATATATGGAGTTATAGATCTCAGATTTAGGTTTACTTTATATGGATGGAAAGGTAAGACGTAGACCTACAACTTTCATAGGAGCCCAAGATCTAAAAAGATCATTTTCAAGTCCAAATTGTAGCAACAAAATAAATTTTCATCAGCAAAGAGTTCATTTATTGGAGATTCATCAATTATGGTCTCATAGCCTGAAAGACGAGACAAATGATCAGCCACTACATTCTCTACTCCCTTTTATCTTGAATTTCAAGGTTAAACTCTTGGAGTAGGAGGATCCATTGAATCAAACATGGTTTGACATGTTTTGTGAGAAAATATTTCAATGCTGCATGATCAGTGAAAATAATAACAAGAGATCCAACCAAATAAGACCTAAACTTGTCTAATGCAAAGACGACAACTAAGAGTTCTTTTTCAATTGTAGTGTAATTTAATTGAGCATCATTCAAAGTCTTGCTAACATAATATATGACATGAGATTTCTTGTCTTTTTTTTGCCTTAAAATAGCCCCAACCGCAAAATCACTAGCATCACACATTAGTTCAAATGGTAAAGATCAATCAGGAGCTTGCATGATTGATGCAGTTGTCAACAACCCTTTAAGCTTTTCAAAAGCTTCTTGACATTTTGATGTCCAATCAAATTGGACATCTTGTGACAATAAGTTACACAATGGTTTGGCAATGGTACTAAAAGAATGAATGAATCTTCGATAAAAACCAGCATGTCCTAAAAAGGATCTCACATCTTTCACAGTCCTAGGGTAGGTAATTTTTGAATGATTTTGACTTTTGACTTATCTACCTCTATCCTTTTTGAAGAGACAATGTGACCTAAGATAATGCCATGTGTCACCATAAAATGACACTTCTCCCAATTAAGTACAAGATTGTTCTCTTCACATCTTTCAAGGACTTTTTCTAAATGCATTAGACATAACTCATAAGAATCCGCATAAACTGAAAAATCATCCATGAAAACTTCCAAAAAAATTTCCACCATGTCACTAAAGATACTCATCATACACCTTTGAAAAGTGGCTGGTGCATTTACACAAACCAAAAGGCATTCTTCTATAAGCATAGGTACCAAAAGGACAAGTGAAAGTGGTTTTTTCTTGGTCTTCTAAAGAAATCTCAATTTGGTTGTAACCTGAGTATCCATCAAGAAAATAATACAAAGCTCTTTCAGCTACTCTTTCAAGCACTTGATCTAAAAATGGAAGCGAAAAATGGTCCTTCCTAGTCACCATGTTCAATTTACGATAATCAATGCACATACACCATCTAGTTTGGATTCTAGTTGGTACCAACTCATTATTTTCATTCTTCACTACCATGACTCCAGATTTTTTAGGGACAACTTGGGTTGGACTAACCCATTTTGAGTTTGCAATAGGGTAAATGATACCTGCATCAAGTAGCTTAAGCACTTCACCTCTCACTACTTCCTTCATATTTGGGTTCAATCGTCTTTGCATTTGCCTCACAGATTTAGCATCTTCTTCAAGATACATTCTATGTGTACATAAAAGAGGGCTAATTCCTCTCAAGTCAGTAATTTTCCACCCAATTATTTTCTTGTGTTTTCTCACCACTCTCAAAAGTTTTTGTTCTTGCTTTATGCTAAGTTTTGAAGAGATCACAATAGGATGTAATTCATTTTCCCCTAGAAATGCATACTTAAGATCACTTGGTAAAGGCTTCCTTTCTGGTTTATAAGGCTGGACAAGAGATGCCTCAACTTTCACCTAGGGTGAAATCAAAGGCTCAAACGATGGGGTCCATTGACCTATTGACATAATAGGCATTGGATCTAAATAAGTCTCGAGTTCTCTTACTTCCTCATTAACACATTCCAAAGAACAAAATCTTTCTTATGACTTTCAATAATGCATGAAATGGTAGGAAAACCAGGATCTTTGTATTTGGGAGGGGTCTTAAACTGGATGATAGCACTAACATGTTCAGTCAGAAAAAAAGCTCTTTCTTTCACATTCAATCTCCTTTTGACTGTGCATAAATCCTTAAGAAACTTTGCATAAGATGAAACTTGTTTAATTGCATCAAGGAGTGGAATATTGACTTTCACTTGTTTGAACAATTCATAGATTTCTAAGTTCATAAAAGCTTGTTTAGGTTTTCCTAATCTTTGTGGAAATGGTGCTCTAGGAACAAATTCTAAATCACTCACTTTGACTCTAATTTTTCTTGAATCATCTCTTTTCTCACTCATCTCTTTCTCATTTATCTCGCCTTCTTTGACACTCAAACTCTCATTTGTCACTTGTGTGTTGATTCCCTCTTCACTTTCCCTAGATTTCTCCTCCATAATACCTTTAGGAATCTTTAAACCTATACCTTTATCAATAATCTTTCCACTTCTAAGGGTAGTGATGGCTTGGACTTGTTCATGGTTTGAAGGTTCACTAGGTGAGGATTCACTCATGTGTACCTGACCTCTAGGATTGGGCATTGGTTGAGCTGGGATTTTTCCCTTCTCTTGAATGCTTAGTGATTGAGTCAACTTAGTTAGTTGACTTCGAATGTCATCTAAGGTCCTATTGGTCTGGTCTTGAAATTTATAAGCTTGGTTGTTGATTCCTCCTTGTGTTTGCATGAATTGTTGAAGAGTATCCTCTAGGGATCTCTTATGAGGTGGTTGGTATGTGTTATATGTGGGAGCATGAAATGGTTGGGGTGGAGGTTGAAATGTTTGAGGTACTGAAGAGCCCTCATTTCTCCATCCAAAATTTGGGTGGTTCCTCCATTTAGGATTATAGGTCTTAGAGTAGGGATTGCCTACTTGGTTTGGAAATAGCTTTCTAACATTACTTGAATTAGAAGTTTGGCCATATAGCATGTCCTTAAAGGCTGGAATGGTAGGACACTTAGTTGTCCTATGCCCTTTGCTCTCACAAACAACACAACTTTTCTCTTGTTGTTCACTTATGGCATGCACTTTTTTAATCTCAAAAGACTCTACTTTCCTAGCCAATGAGGCTAATCTAGCATTGAGGTCATTAGTCTCTTTCAATTGAAACTTCCCACTTGAATGTGAAATGGTGTTTCTAGACTCAACATGAATTAGGAGAGAAGTCTCCCATTGCTTTGTGTTTTCAGCCAATTGATCAAAAAAATCAAAGGCCTCACTTGGTTCTTTGTCATAAAACTCACCATTACACATGGTTGACACTAGCTTTTTAAAATCTATGGTAAGAGAGTCATAGAAGAAACTCACTAACCACCACATCTCAAAACCATGGTGGGGTATGCATTTAACAAGTCTTTGAATCTTTCCCTAGCTTGGTGAAATGACTCATTTGGACTACAAGAAAAATTTATCATTTGACGTTGTAAGACTGCTGTCCTATGAGTGGGGAAGTATTTTTTTTTGAAAAATTTAGCTTGCATTTCTCTCCATGTACCTATAGACCTAGGACGTAGGGAGTTTAGCCAAAGCTTGGCTTTATCCTTTAGAGAGAATGGAAACAATTTAAGCCAAATAGTTTCTTCAGTGCATGTTCTATCAATAAAAGTATTACATACCTTTTCAAAGTCCTTAATGTGTATATATGGATTTTCAGAATCCATACCATGATATGTGGGAAGAAGTGCAAGATAATACATGAAGGTGTACTTTGTCTAGCTTGGTGAAGATACTCTCTAAGAGTTCGAAAATTAGGTTGATCATTAAATTGTGGAGGTCCATTACCTTGAATACTCCCTTCACCCTCTACATCTTCAACATTAGCCATGATGAAAAATAATAATAATAATAATAATAATAATAATAATAATAATATAACAATTATATGAATATGAAAAGAAAGGAAAAAGAAAAAGAAGATTGCAAATAAAAGTAAATGAAATGTAAAAGATAAAGTAATAGCTCAAAAATAAAAATACAACAAATTAGAAAATTCACACTCCAACTAATAAGCAATATTAACAATAATAAACATTAAAAGATAATTATAACAAGCATGAATAAAGAGGCGGTAATACCAGCCAAGTACTTCAAAAAAAAACAAATAACAACAATACAACAAGATAAAATAAAATAAACAAGAGGTGGTAAAACCAGCCTTATAATATAAACAATAAATATTATAAACTAATTAGAATAAACATCAAAAGAAAAATGGTTGAACTAACCAAAAGCTAACAATTAGTAGTCCATTCCACAATCCAAAATCTGAAAAGTTGAGGTCAATTTTTTTGAGGTAGTAAAATCAGTCATTTGATTTTTTTTCAATTTATTTTGAGGTGGTAAAACTAGCCAATTGATTTTTTTTTATATGATTTTTTTTAGTTTTCCAATAATCAAATCTAATTTGTAACCTTTGCTTGCTAGCTCCCTGGCAATGGCGCCAAAATTGTTTGACTGCTTTTTATGATCGGCTTGTTTTAACTCGCAAGTGCACGAGTGTGCGATGTATCAATTAACTCGGTAAGATCAAGGTCATATCCACAGAGAGTTAGATCTAGAAAATAAGTTAGGTAACAAAAAAACTCAAGAGAAATTAAATTAATAATAACTTGGTTGAAAATAATTGATGGATTTGTATTCAAAGATGAAAACGTGTAAATAGATTTTAAATGATAAGAAAAGGTAAGTCTTTGTCCATATCAATTTTAATGGTGATGTATTGGTGATTCCTTCAAGATACATAAGATAACTCAACCTAATATCAACGATGGTGATATTAGATCGGAAGATATTACAATGAAGTTTAAAAGGATGAAGATTGATTATTGTTTAAGAATGAACAAGTACTTTCATATTAAGTAACACATTGAATGAAGCAATCTCTATACCAAAACTAAAGTTTGTGCATAAAAATTCAAGATTATAACATTACCTAAATGGTTTCTAAAATTTCTTTGCAATAATAAATCATTCATGAAGAAAATGAGAAGATAAACATTAAGATTCATTCATATCTTAAAGAACTCATCTCAACCACCATCATCCTTGATTTGGATCCAAGAAAGAGATTAGCCAACCATGATTATATATAAGAACACTTCAATAAACATGAAATAACTTGAATCAAACTGAAATAATAAGTTTTGCAAGCTAAAGAACCGAAATCTATAAAGAAGAACACAACACAATTTTAGTAAAAATTCAGACACAAATCTAATGCTAACTTTGGACGGCAATTTAGACCCTTTTCCAAGATTTGCTTCGAGATGTCTATTAGGCATATTTGTAGACAATTCTGTCACCTTTCCAGATCATTAAAGAACAGCTCATTTGGATACCTGAGTAAAACGTTATGGTCAAAACATCGAAAGGTGTTCTGAAAAATCAAATCAGAACAGCTTTGCAACCACTTTGGTGCACGTTTTTCTTCCTCATTTATGAGTTGTCCCCTTCTTCTTTTTTATCCAAAATAATGTAAAAATATCCCCTCCAACTTTCCATCCATGTGCTTGCCTTCTTGGATCAATGGATTACCTAAAATAAATCAATTATTATTTGTTGTGTAGACATGTAAGATCATGGATAGTGTTTGGGTTGATTTGAAGGTTGATTTGGGGTTGATTTAGGGCTGATTTTGGCTTGAATTTAAGCATAAAATAAGTATACAAATGTACTTATTATTTGGGCTAAGATTGACATTAAAACCTTGAGTGTTTAATGGTTGAAGTTTGCACACAACATAAGGCAAGTTTGGGCTTGAAATAGATCATATGATATTCCTTTCTAAAATTGGAATAGAATTAATTTTTGGAACAAATTTGGAGCTTTTATTTGAACCAAGATTTGCTTCAATCTTCAACTAAATGTCTCTTCAATTCTTTGTTCTGAATTCCGACGTTGAATTTTTTGAATTAATTCATTTGGAACCTGTGCAATGACTTAGATGGCTCAATCTGGTCTACTTGGATTAGATGTAATCTGTTGAGAGGTAGGAATTTATGGACAATCAAGACGCCACAGAATTGCTCTTGGGCATGGAGAAAGATTCTAAAGCTCAGATCCTTAGCATGGCCAAAGATGAAGTACATCATAGGGGATGGCAGGACAAATTCTCTATGGTTTGACAATTGGCATCCTCACAGCCCGCTCGTAGATTCTTACGGCGATAGATTCATCTATGATTCAGGTATGGAAAAGAACGCGAAGGTGAATATGCTGATTCATAACTCAGAATGGAAAATTCCTACCACTCACGCTATTGGCTGGCACCCCATTGTAGAAGCTATTCCTTCCAATTCTAAACCAATGATAGGGCAAAATGATGAGATTGTATGGCTGGATTCACCAAATCACAGATTCTCGATCAAAATAGCTTGGGAACAACTAAGATTTCATCATACGATGGTCGAATGGCATGACATTGTGTGGTTCAAGAATGCTGTTCTAAGACATTCGTTTCTTCTTTGGGTGGCTGTCCAATAGAAACTCACAACTCAAGATAGACTTCATCGATTTGGTATACATGGTCCCAATAGATGCTCACTCTGTCTCCGCAACAACGAAGATCACAACCACTTGTTCTTTGAATGCTCCTATACTAAAGCAATCTGGTGGAATGTTTGTGACAGGTGCAACATTCCAAGAATGACAAAAGGATGGGATGAATGGATTCGATGGGCCACTGTCACTTGGCATGGCAAAAGTTTCGTCAATTTTTCTCGTAAACTCAGTTTTGCAGCTACAGTGTATCATATCTGGCAAGAAAGGAATGCAAGGACCTTTGCTGGAATATCTAGAACTCAGAATTTGGTCTTTCATCAAATTGAATGTATCATCCGTGATAAGCTGGATTTGATGAGGAACGTTCTACCAACAAATGAAAATAAAAGAATCCAACGAGCCTGGAGGGTTAATAACATAGATTCTTCATTTGATATTTAGCTGGTTGTATTAGTTTCCCTAACGAATCAAGTTAGGTCTTGAGTTTTCAATTCGGTGGCTAGCATGTAGCCATCTATTGTTTTACGTTTCTGATCTCATTGTAAATCTGGGGTATGCCCCTTATAATCTTTGTATCGTTTTCCTTTAATATATACGTCAACTTACCAAAAAAAAAATGATATAAAACCACGATAAAAATGCACTTTTAAGTACTAATCATCATCTTTTGACTTGGTGACAATGTTTATCTTCTCTTGTCTAGATAAAATGTCATTGAAAACGTCATAATGTGAACCAAACTTCCACATGAAAATTCTTGAAAATTATCTCATCTTTCCAAGGAAAAAAATTAAGGTCATTTGGGTTTGTATAACTCAAGACATGGGTTAAACACTAAATATTATCCGGGCTATAAGATAGATTCAAACTTCTTCATTGTTGCTATAATTTGGACTTGAAAATGACCTTTTTTAAATCTTGGACTCATGAACCAATATCCAATATCTACAGCTCCAGATATGATCTAATTACCGAACAACATTCTAGTTTGGACTGCACCAGCATCTCGTTTCTATGTTTGGTCATCTTTTTTTCCTTTCAATTTAAATACTTCAACTCATCAATCAATTCTTTTATCTATGTGATAAGCCTACATTTAGGATGAAAATTTACCATAAATTAAAGGTACCTTATGGTATCACACTTGTTATTATAAAACAAGTTTTAGTTAAGGAGTTATTGATACTTTAAGTGCTAAATGATAATATAAAACCTTGATAAAAATAAATTTTTAAGTACTAATCACAAATCTAGCTATGAGTGGAGTGAAGAAAGTCAGGAAATGTGATGAGAATTGTTTGGAAAACCTAAAGAAACAACTCATTTCTTATGCAAGAGAGGGTGATGCCAAATATGAATTTCTCACCAACAAGCCAATGATTTTACTTGTGTATAAAATGACCTACTTTAATGCTAATGATCTTGATCATGTTGTGCCTAGTGTTGCTATTTCCTTGTTGCAGGAGTTTGAAAATATGATTCTTGAAGATATCCATATCGGATTACCACTATTGAGGGGAATATAACATCAAATTGATGTTGTATGTTGGGTTGCAATTCCTAATCGATCAGCCTCTAAAAGCAATCTTGACATCATGACTTCTTTGTTGTTGCCGCAATTTGGACTTGAAAATAATCTTTTTAAATCTTGGACATGAAAGTTGTAGGCAATTGTCTCAGCTTTCTTCTGTAAAAAATTCAACTCATTTGGACTTCTAGAACTCCAGATATAGCCAAAATACTAAACAGTGCTTGGTCTAGAGGACAGATTCGGGCTTCCTTGTTGTTGCTACAATTTGGACTTGAAAATGGTCTTTTTAGATCTTAGGCTCCATAAGAAAGTTATAGACCTATGTCTTACGTTTCCATCCATATAAAGTAGACCTAAATCTGAGATCTATAGCTCCAAATATGACCCACTTACCGAATAGTGTTCCGGTTTGGATTGCTCCGACATCTCTTTGCTAATTTTGGTCATCTCTTTGCCCTTGCAATTTAAGTTCTCAAAGTCATCAATCAATCCTTTCATTTATGTGATAGACTTGCATTTAAAATGAACATTTACCACAAGTTAAAGGTATCTTATATTATTAGATATATTATTATAAAACATGCTTTAGTTAAGGAGTTATTGATACTTTAAGTGCAAAATGATGATATAAAACCATGATAAAAATACACTTTTAAGTACTAATCACACCCCTTCAACCAGCTTATTACTAGTCCCTAGTAAGCAAAGCGTTAAAATAGAAAAACAATTTGCAAATTCCACAAAGCAAGGTATTCATCATTTAACTTCCATTAATCTAACCAAATAAATAAACTCTCATTAAATTTATATATCTGCTCAATACCTCTTAACAAGATATTCATAAACCTTTTTTTTGTGCTCAATGTATCAACACATAATTATAGGGCTTTTCTTGGAAGAAAACAAAATTTTTGTTCTAATGTTTAAGGTTAAGTTCCTTGGGTTGGAATTATTATTTTTGTCTCTTTTTTTCTTTTTCTTTTTTAAATAAATATACATATAACTTAAAACGCCATGCATCTTTAACCCATGTAACAAGCTTTCGGCTAATGACTCCCAGACCAGTTGGTCTTGGGGCATTAGGTGTTGAAACACCCCTACGAGCTTAATAACTTGGGTCGTAGATACTGATATGTAGATAGTACAATGTTTGATTCCTTTAAGGTTTTGTCCTTAACCCATGTAACAAGCGTTGGGCCAATGTTTGATTCCTTTAAGCTTCTTTTTTTTTAATTATATACTATCCATTTTCCTTAGTTGTTACTTTTAATAAAAAAACATAAAAAAAGTTAAAGTGTGTGTGTAAATTAAGGTTTAAGAATACATGTTAAATAAGTATATGAGCAGAATTAAGTGATAACAATGCGAAAGTTTATAAACATGAATATTTCAAGAAGTATTATGATAGACTTTATTAAGAATGGTTACTAAGATGCGTCTCAAGAGTCACTTTAACAAAAGAACTCCTTTACTCTACCACCTTAGTAACAATAATTATGCACATGCTTTATGAAATGAAAAATAATTTTTTTTATCAACTACTACCTTCTCCCCCCAACCAAAACGAGACATTGTCCTCAATGTTCTGAGGTAGAAAGATAGAGTATAGAAGATATCACCTGAAATAACGAACACTGACAAACCTGAAACACATTGAAACAAAAAAAAGAAATAACAAAACATAATAATAAAACCAAAAGACACAAAAATTCACAAATGAAGGCTCAAATCCAATCTAAGCTTTTTACAGCTTCCCGTAGATGACCAATTTATGCGACTCATGGAAGGATCAATCACAGGAATGAAAGATTGTAGTTGGTCAGTCAATTGTTCAGCAGTAGTAGCAGAGATTATGATTTGTGACACGACTAAAAGATTGATGTCTTCTACCAAGTGCAGGAGTGCCGAAGTAATAAATAACCCGGCAAGACCGGGGTCGAACCACAGGGAGGTTAATTGTACAAATTATAAACAACAATTATAAAACAACAATAACAACAACAACAACAACAACAATAATAATAATAATAATAATACTAGTAGTAGTAGTAGTAGTAGTAGTAGTAGTAGTACTAATAATAATAATAATAATAATAATAATAATAATAATAATAATAATAATAATAAAGAAAGAGAAGAAGAAGAAGATGATGATGATGAGAACTTAGAGATGAAATATTAATGTAAGGATTAAACAATAATAATAACAAATGTCAAGGTTAGAGGTTCCACTAATGGTATATCAAACAAGTATAGTATAAACTCTTATTATTGAATTGGAAACCACACACAAAGGAGGTTCCAATCAGATTATATATTGTTAACATGATTACATTAGTCATCTTATTCAATTAATGCTAATACTTGTAAATCTCGTCAAGCATTCATGATTATAACTTATGTTAACAACAAATCAAGTTCCTTTCATAGCTCAGGTGTCGGTTGTACCATACATTATGGGCTATGAAAGTGCCAAGCATTTGTTGTACCAAGTGTTATACAACATAAATCAAGATTAATCATTTAACAAGCAAAGTATTAAAGAGTGAACAAGATAACAAATATAAAACATGTTAGTATCAAACATTAAAGCCCATATTAAGTTTACATTATACTTATTCTCACACCATTAGTGTAACCTTTTCACCTTGACATAATTAACTTAGCTAGACATAATGAAAGAAAGCAAAATAGATAAATAAAATAAGAACATAAAAGCTAACTAAGTAAAGGAAATGAAATGAAAAGCATAAACATTACAAAAAATACAAAGAGAGAAAGGAAGAGCATGATCTTGATCTGGAAACCAAGATGCCTAAATGCATGGCAAATGCCTCCTTTTATAGGCCAAAATTGGGAACTATTGATTTGATGACTAATTGATAAGTGGGTGGCCAACTTTTGACTTGGTGACATTCCTTATCTTCTCTTGTCTGCCCAAAACGTCATTGATAACGTCAAAATTGGAGCCAGTTATAAACATGAAAGTTGTAGACAATTGTCTCATATTTCTTGTGTAAAACATTCAGCTCATTTGGACTTCTAGAACTCCAAATATGGCCAAAATACCGAACAGTGCTCGGGCTGGAAGACAGATTCGGGCTTCTTTGTTGTTGCTACAATTTGGACTTGATAATAACCTTTTTAGATCTTGGGCTCCATATGAAAGTTGTAGGCCTATGTCTTACCTTTCCATCCATATAAATTGGACCTAAATCTGAGATTTGTAGCTCCAGATATGACCCAATTACCGAACAGTGTTCCGGTTTGGATTGCACCGACATCTCTTCTCTAAGTTTGACCATCTCTTTATCCATGCAATTTAAGTTCTTCAAGTCATCAATCAATCCTTTCATTTATGTGATAGGCTTGCATTAAAAATAGACATTTACCACAAATTATAGGTATCTTATATTATTAGATACATTATTATATAACATATTTTAGTTAAGGAGTTATTGATACTTCAAGTGCAAAATGATGATATAAAACCATGATAAAAATGCACTTTTAAGTACTAATCACACCCCTCAACCAGCTTATTACTAGTCCCTAGTAATCAAAGCGTTACAACAATTTGCAAATTTCACAAAGCAAGGTATTCATCATTTAACTTCCATTAATCTATCCAGATAAACAAACTCTCATTAAATTTATATATCTGCTCAATACCACTTAACAAGATATTAATAAACCTTTCTTTTATACTCAATGTATCAACACATAATTATGGGGCTTTTCTTGGAAGAAAACAAAATTTTTGTTCTAATGTTTAAGGTTAACTTCCTTGGGTTGGGATTATTATTTTTGTCTTTTTTTTTTTGGTCTTTTTTTAAAAAAATAAAATATATACATATAATTTAAAAACATCATGCATCTTTAACCCATGTAACGAGCTTTCAGCTAATGACTCCCAGACCAGTTGGTCTTAGGGCATTAGGTGTTAAGACACCCCAACGAGCTTAGTAACTCGGGTCGCAGATACTGATATGTAGATAGTGCAATGTTTGATTCCCTTAAGCTTTTCTCCTCAACCCATGTAACAAGCGTTGGGCCAATAGCTCCCAAGTCAGTTGACTTTAGGGTATTAGGTGTTAAAACACCCCTTCGAGCTTAATTGCTTAGGTTAGGGAGGCTACGAAACCAAACTTATCTACATTTTTATTATCATCATTTTTTTTCTTTTTTTTCGTTTTTTTCTTTTTTTTTCATGTTTTTCTTTTTTTTTTAATTATATACAATCCCTTTCCCTTAGTTGTTACCTTTAACAAAAGAACATAAATAATGTAATAATCCAATATGCAACCCACAATCATATGTTAAAGTGTGTGTGTGTAGATTAAGGTTCAAGAATACATGTTAAATAAGTATATGAGCAGAATTAAGTGGTAACAATACGAGAGTTTGTAAACTTGAATTTTTCAAGAAGTATTATAATAGACCTTGTTAAGAATGGTTACTAAGATGCATCTCAAGAGTCACTTTAACAAAAGAACTCCTTTACTCTGTCATCCTAGTAACAACAATTATGCACATGCTTTATGAAATGAAAAATAATTTTTTTTTATCAACTACTACCCTCTCCCCCCAACCAAAACGAGACATTGTCCTCAATGTTCTAAGGTAGAAAGATAGAGTATAGAAGATATCACCTGAAATAACGAACACCGACAAACCTGAAACACACTAAAAAAAAAATAAGAAATAACAAAACACAATAATAAAACCAAAAGACACAAATTTTTACAAAAAAAAAAAAATTCAAATTGCAATTGTGATTGTGGCTCACATCTTCCCTTGGTTTTACGTCCAAGAACGACTTAAACGCCCTCTATGGGTCGGGGATAGGCTTCCCATCCAGTTTTCTTAAAAACTGGCAAACAGGTCTTTTTTTAGTCAGATTCCCAAGACTATGCCAAGCATGTTCTTTATGAAAATGGGTTCCTAAGTTATGAATTGCATGATGCTTATCTTGACTATGATGAGACTTAAGAGTCAATAGAAGATTATCTAAAGACTCTCTGTGTTTTGAAATAAATCCCATGTTTTGACAATTTTCACAGTTTTTATGAAATGCATCTGACTCCTTGAATATGGTGGGCCAGTAAAATCCACTCTGTAAGATTTCTACAATCCTCTTTTTTGACAGGAAATGATCCTCACATGCCTTAGAGTGACAAAATTTAATGAAATTACTTACCTCATTATCGGGAATGCATCTTTGAAATATTTGATCATGACAATAATTGAATAAGTAAGGGTCATCCCAATAAAAATTTTGCACATTGCTCAAAAATTTTCTTTTGTCTTCGGTATTCCAATGAGCTGGCAAAAATCTTGAAGTAAGAAAATTAATATGTTTAGCAAACCAAGGCATTGAACTAAGAGAAAGTAGAGATTCATCAGGAAAGTAATAATTGATTGGTGTGATGTCGGGTGTCGAATCTGTTGTCACTTTTGATAAAAGATCCGCATCAACATTTTCGGTGCCTTTTTCATCTTCGATTTCTTCCTGATTGGTCATGGCATGAGGAAATGAAAGTGCTGGCAGGGAATCAGTCTTTTCCTTGCAATATTCAGATTCAACCCCTTCCTTACCCTTAGAGATTGACTCATCATCTTTCTCATAAGGTTCAAGAGTGGGTTTTTTAATAACCTTACCATTGCGAAGAGTAATGACTGATTTGACTTGATCCATGTGTTGACTTCCATAACTACTTACATTGGCATTATATTGCTTCTTCAAATTTTGCTGCGGTTGAGATGGAAACTTACCTTTTTCTTGAAAATTAAGAGTAGATGTGAATTTTGCAAGAGTATCTTTAAAATCTGTTATGCTTTGAGCAAGTTGAGTGTTGATTGTCTCTTGCTTTTCAATGAATGCATACAAAGTTTCCTCAAAATTTCTTGTAGGAGGTGGAGCATAAGGAGGTGCATATCCATGATAATTTTGGAAATTATGGTGTGCTTGAAACTGTGGTTGTGAAGTTTGTGCATTGTCACTCTTCCAACTGAAGTTTTGGTGATTTCTCCAACCAGGATTGTATGTTTGGGAGTATGGGTTGTGGTTGGGCCTTTGGAAATTGTTTAAAGCATGGGCTTGTTCATGGAGACATTCCTTTAAAGAAGGCAAGGTTGGACAATCGTTGGTTGAGTGTTTATTTGTTTCACAGATTTGACACACAATGTTTTCAACAGATTTTAATTGACCACTCTTTTTTAATTCTAGTGCCTCGACTTTTCTAGCTAAAGATGCAAACTTGGCTTGAAGGTCATGATTTTCCCTAAGGTTGTACATACCTCCACTAGATGTATGAGGTTGAGTTTTACTCAGTGCCTCATAAGTACCCGCGGTGTCCCAATTTTGAGCATTTTCAGCTAACAAGTCTAAGTACTCCATTGCTTCATCAGGGTCTTTATCTTCAAAAGTTCCATTGCACATCAATTCAACCATTTGCCTATCTTTAGGTGTTAACCCTTCATAGAAATGTGAAACCAATCTCCATGTTTCAAAACCATGATGAGGGCAAGTACTAAGCAAGTCTCGATACCTATCCAAATATTTATAAAATGTTTCTCCTGGTTTTTGAGTGAAAGTGGTGATTTGTCTCTTGAAAGAGTTTGTTCTATGAGATGGGAAAAACTTCTTTAAAAACTGTTGTTGCATTTCATCCCAAGCACGAATGGATCCTGGTCTTAAATTTTGTAGCCATGTTTTAGCTTTATCTTTTAATGAAAAAGGAAAAAGCTTTAATCTGATGGTGTTCATGCTACAATTTAAATTATTATATGTGTTGCAGACCTCCTCAAATTCTCTTAAATGCAAGTATGGATTTTCCAATTCTAAACCATGAAAAGAAGGTAAAAGTTGAATAATACCTGGTTTAAAATTAAAATGAGATGCATCAGGAGGAAAAACTATGCATGATGGTGCACTTGTTCTTGTGGGATTCATGTGGTCTCTAAGTGTTCTAGCACGGTTATTCTCATTATTTTCATTATGAAGTGATTGATTATCTTCTTCGGCCATATTTTTTGAAAATGATGAGGATATCCTACAAAGTCTACCACTTGATGTACGTGACCACACTCTCATGCACGTGTAGGAATAGAATAAAAAGAAGAAGAAAGCAAAAGAAGAAGGAAGAAAACAAAATAAAAAGAAACAAAAGAAAAGAAACAAGTTATATACAAGAAAAGTGAAAAGAGAAAATAAATACTATAATTTATACAAGAACTTACCTCCCCGGCAACGGCGCCAAAAAGATTGATGTCTTCTCCCAAGTGAGGAGTGTCGAAGTAATAAATAACCCGGCAAGACCGGGGTCGAACCACATGGAGGTTAATTGTACAAATTATAAACAACAATTATAAAACAACAATAACAACAACAACAACAACAACAATAATAATAATAATAATAATAATAATACTAGTAGTAGTAGTAGTAGTAGTAGTAGTAGTACTAATAATAATAATAATAATAATAATAATAATAAAGAAAGAGAAGAAGAAGAAGAAGATGATGATGATGAGAACTTAGAGATGAAATATTAATGTAAGGATTAAACAATAATAATAACAAATGTCAAGGTTAGAGGTTCCACTAATGGTATATCAAACAAGTATAGTATAAACTCTTATTATTGAATTGGAAACCACACACAAAGGAGGTTCCAATCAGATTATATATTGTTAACATGATTACATTAGTCATCTTATTCAATTAATGCTAATACTTGTAAATCTCGTCAAGCATTCATGATTATAACTTATGTTAACAACAAATCAAGTTCCTTTCATAGCTCAGGTGTCGGTTGTACCATACATTATGGGCTATGAAAGTGCCAAGCATTTGTTGTACCAAGTGTTATACAACATAAATCAAGATTAATCATTTAACAAGCAAAGTATTAAAGAGTGAACAAGATAACAAATATAAAACATGTTAGTATCAAACATTAAAGCCCATATTAAGTTTACATTATACTTATTCTCACACCATTAGTGTAACCTTTTCACCTTGACATAATTAACTTAGCTAGACATAATGAAAGAAAGCAAAATAGATAAACAAAATAAGAACATAAAAGCTAACTAAGTAAAGGAAATGAAATGAAAAGCATAAACTTAATATTAATGAAAGCAAAGCATAAACATTACAAAAAATACAAATAGAGAAAGGAAGAGCATGATCTTGATCTGGAAACCAAGATGCCTAAATGCATGGCAAATGCCTCCTTTTATAGGCCAAAATTGGGAACTATTGATTTGATGACTAATTGATAAGTGGGTGACCAACTTTTGACTTGGTGACAATCCTTATCTTCTCTTGTCTGCCCAAAACGTCATTGATAACGTCAAAAGTGGAGCCAGTTATAACATGAAAGTTGTAGACAATTGTCTCATCTTTCTTGTGTAAAACATTCAGCTCATTTGGACTTCTAGAACTCCAGATATGGCCAAAATACCAAACAGTGCTCGGGATGGAAGATAGATTCGGGCTTCTTTGTTGTTGCTAGAATTTGGACTTGATAATGGCCTTTTTAGATCTTGGGCTCCATATGAAAGTTGTAGGCCTATATCTTACCTTTCCATCCATATAAATTGGACCTAAATCTGAGATCTGTAGCTCCAGATATGACCCAATTACCGAACAGTGTTCCGATTTGGATTGCACCGACATCTCTTCTCTAAGTTTGACCATCTCTTTATCCATGCAATTTAAGTTCTTCAAGTCATCAATCAATCCTTACATTTATGTGATAGGCCTGCATTAAAAATAGACATTTACCATAAATTATAGGTATCTTATATTATTAGATACATTATTATAAAACATATTTTAGTTAAGGAGTTATTGATACTTCAAGTGCAAAATGATGATATAAAACCATGATAAAAATGCACTTTTAAGTACTAATCAATTTGTCATGCAGAAGATGTTAGAAATTCTTGTTTCATAGCATGATCAAGAAAAGACAACAACTTATCATAACAACCATTGACATTTAACAAGCCAATGGGTTTATGGTGAATGTGCAGTTGAGCCCAAGAGGAAATATGAAAGATCTCTTCCAATGTGCCTAGACCACCTGGTAAAGCAATGAAAGCATCAGCATGGTTAAACATTGCATTCATTCGAGCCGACATTGTGGAGACCTGAAGTTCCTCTCCAATTGTTTTTCCAATGATGTCCCCTTGTGCCAAAGCTTCAAGGACGATTCCTAAAACTTGACTACCTCCTAAAAATGCAGCTATTGACACACCTCCCATTAACCCAAGACTGCCTCCCCCATACACTAAATGAATCTTTCTCTCAGCTAGCACCTGACCAAGATGGTTTGCTGATTCTAAAAACTCCTTTTCTTTCCCAGGACTAGATCCACCAAAAACACAAATATTTCTTATTTGATGCCTTGAGGAACTTGCCATTTCTACACACTTCTGTATTTGTTGAATGTATGGGTTGAGTAGAAATGAAAGGAAGGAAAAGAGGGTTTTATAGATGAGAAAGTAGAAAGGCAATCATAACATCTATATGTAGGCCAGCTAGAGTCTCACACACTCTCTCTCTCTTTTTATTTATTTATTTATTTACTTTTTTAAAAAAACATGTGTATGTACAGGTAGTTGTGATTGTGGCTCACATCTTCCCTTGGTTTTATGTCCAAGAACGGCTTAAACGCCCTCTATGGATCGGGGATAGGCTTCCCATCCAGTTTTCTTAAAAACTGGCAAACAGGGTCTTTTTTAGTCAGATTCCCAAGACTAAGTCGATCATGTTCTTTATGAAATAGTGGCCATAAATCATGAATTGCACGATGCGCATCTCCACTAGGATGCGTCTCAAGAGTCAATAGAAGATTATCTAAAGACTCCTTACTCAGGCCATCCTTAATGAATTGTATTTTATCTTCACGGTTTATAGATACCATTCCTAAAGAACGACATTATGTATTACAAGTCCATCTAGCACATCGATGACAGACATCCAGTCGTTTTGCACGACGCTTCTTTGCAAAAGTGCTTTTACCTGTTCCAGGCATGTGTGAAATGAAGTTAGATGACTCACTTGATAATCGGACCTTTGCTTCAATCTTCAGGAATTCCATGATTCATTAACAATCTCAATCTTGCACATCTAGCATGGTAAATTTTTGTAATCGTATTCTGAGGCAGAGCGGGAAATTACTTTTTCAATTTTTCAAGATTAGTGTCCATTTTCAAATGAGAATTGGAAGAGAGATTCAAAGAATTGCACAGATATATACACAGATATCAGTAATTGTGGGAAACTGAAAGAACTGACTTAAGTCACGGAGTACCGTTATCCGCCATTTGACCGGGGTGAAAGAAACTTGCAAAAATCACTCAAAAAGAAACAAAAATAAAATAAAATAAAATAAAATAAAATAAAATCAATCTTTATATACAGGATCACCCAATTCAATAGAGTCATGTTCAACTGAAAAATTATCAAAGTAAACTTTCAGACGATGTCCATTTACCTTGAAAACATTGTCATTCTTTGGATTCTCGATGTCATAGGCCCCATATGGATACACATATTTCACAATAAAAGGACCGCTCCATCTTGATCTTAATTTTCCAGGAAATAAATGCAGTCGAGAATTATAAAGCAAGACTTTTTGACCAACATTGAAGGTTTTTCTCAGTATTTTCTTGTCATGAAACTCTTTAATTCTTGCTTTATGAATTCTTGAATTTTCATATGCATCATTTCTTATTTCCTCAAGCTCATTTATTTATAATTTTCGCAGTTGACTAGCATCATCCAGATTTGAATTGAAAGCTTTAATAGCCCAATAAGCTTTATGTTCAAGTTCCACAGGCAAGTGACAAGGTTTTCCATAGACTAGTCTATAAGGTGACATACCTAATAATGTTTTATAAGCAGTTCGATAAGCCCAAAGTGCATCATTAAGTCTTAAAGACCAGTCTTTCCTACTAGGGTTCACTGTTTTCTCCAAAATATGTTTGATCTCCCTATTAGCAAGCTCTACTTGTCCACTTGTTTGAGGGTGATAAGGGGTGGCTGACACGACTAAAAGGTTGATGTCTTCTCCCAAGTGCAGGAGTGTCGAAGTAATAAATAACCCGGCAAGACCGGGGTCGAACCACAAGGAGGTTAATTGTACAAATTATAGACAACAATTATAAGCAACAATAATAGCAATAATAACAACAACAATAACAATAACAACAACAACTATAATAATAATAATAATAATAATAATAATAATAATAATAATAGTAGTAGTAGTAGTAGTAGTAGTAGTACTAGTAGTAGTAATAATAATATTAATAATAAAGAAAGAGAAGAAGAAGAAGATGATGAGAACTTGGAAATGGAAAATTAATATAAGGATTAAACAATAATAATAACAAATGTCAAGGTTAGAGGTTCCACTAATGGTATATCAAACAAGTATAGTATAAACTCTTATTATTGAATTGGAAACCACACACAAAGGAGGTTCCAATCAGATTATATATTGTTAACATGATTACATTAGTCATCTTATTCAATTAATGCTAATACTTGTAAATCTCGTCAAGCATTCATGATTATAACTTATGTTAACAACAAATCAAGTTCCTTTCATAGCTCAGGTGTCGGTTATACCATACATTATGGGCTATGAAAGTGCCAAGCATTTGTTGTACCAAGTGTTATACAACATAAATCAAGATTAGTCATTTAACAAGCAAAGTATTAAAGAGTCAACAAGATAACAAATATAAAACATGTTAGTATCAAACATTAAAGTCCATATTAAGTTTACATTATACTTATTCTCACACCATTAGTGTAACCTTTTCACCTTGACATAATTAACTTAGCTAGACATAATGAAAGAAAGAAAAATAAATAAACAAAATAAGAACATAAAAGTTAACTAAGTAAAGGAAAGGAAATGAAAGGCATAAACTTGATATTAATAAAACCAAAGCATAAACATTACAAAAAATACAAAAAGAGAAAGGAAGAGCATGATCTTGATCTGGAAACCAAGATGCCTAAATGCATGGCAAATGCCTCCTTTTATAGGCCAAAATTGGGAACTATTGATTTGATGACTAATTGATAAGTGGGTGGCCAACTTTTGACTTGGTGACAATCCTTATCTTCTCTTGTCTGCCCAAAACGTCATTGATAACGTCAAAATTAGAGCCAGTTACATGAAAGTTGTAGGCAATTGTCTCAGCTTTCTTGTGTAAACAGTTCAGCTCATTTGGACTTCTAGAACTCCAGATATGGCCAAAATACCAAACAGTGCTCGGGCTGGAAGACAGATTCGGGCTTCTTTGTTGTTGCTACAAATTGGACTTGATAATTGCCTTTTTAGATCTTAGGATCCATATAAAAGTTGTAGGCCTATGTCTTACCTTTCCATCCATATAAATTGGACCTAAATCTGAGATCTGTAGCTCCAGATATAGCCCAATTACCGAACAGTGTTCCGGTTTGGATTGCACCGACATCTCTTTTCTAAGTTTGGCCATCTCTTTATCCTTGCAATTTAAGTTCTTCAAGTCATCAATCAATCCTTTCATTTATGTGATAGGCCTGTATTAAAAATAGACATTTACCACAAATTATAGGTATCTTATATTATTAGATATATTATTATAAAACATGCTTTAGTTAAGGAGTTAATGATACTTCAAGTGCAAAATGATGATATAAAACCATGACAAAAATGCACTTTTAAGTACTAATCAGTGGCAACTTTGTGTGTGATTCCATATTTCTTCATTAAAGACTCAAATGGCTTGTTGCAGAAATGTGTTCCACCATCACTTATTATGGCTCGAGGGACTCCAAATCGACTCAAAATATTTTCTTTCAAAAACTTTATCACTGTTTTGTGATCATTGTTTCGACTTGGAATTGCCTCTATCCATTTTGAAACATAATCTACTGCGACTAATATGTATAAGAAACCAAATGATGGAGGGAATGGGCCCATGAAATCTATACCCCAACAGTCAAAGATCTCAATGACAATAATAGGGTTTAAAGGCATCATGTGATGTTTTGAAATAGATCCCAACTTTTGACAATTTTCACAAGACTTGCAGAATGCATGTGAGTCTTTGAACATGGTGGGCCAGTAAAATCCACTTTGTAAGATTTTTGCAGTTGTCTTTCTTGATGAGAAATGGCCCTCACATGCCTCAGAATGATAAAATTTAATGACACTACTTACCTCATTCTCAGGAATGCATCTTCGAAATATTTGATCAGGACAATATTTGAATAAATAAGGATCATCCCAATAAAAGTTCTTCACTTCGTTCAAAAACTTTCTTTTATCTTGGGTACTCCAATAAGCTGGCAATTGTCCTGAAACAAGAAAATTGACAATATTAGTAAACCAAGGTATTGTAGAGATAGAAAGTAAAGATTCATCAGGAAAGTAGTCATCGATTGGTATGATGTTAGTTTTCGAATCTGTTGTCAATCTTGACAAGTGATCTGCGACAACATTTTCACTCCCTTTCTTATCTTTGATTGTGATATCAAATTCTTGAAGTAATAAAATCCACCGCACCAATCTAGCCTTGGAATCTTTCTTAGAAAGAAGATATTTCAATGCTGCATGATCACTAAAAACAACAACAGGTGAGCCAACAAGATAAGATCTGAATTTTTCACATGCAAATACTACTGCAAGTAATTCTTTTTCAGTGGTGGTATAATTCATTTGAGCACTATTTAAAGTTTTACTTGCATAGTAAATTAGATAAGGTTTCTTATCTTTTCTTTGTCCCAAAACAGCACCTACGGCATAATCACTAGCATCACACATTATTTCAAAAGGTAATGACCAATCGGGAGGTTAAATGATAGGAGCACAATTAAGCAAGTTTTTAAGTTTAACAAAGGCTTCTTCACAATGTTCAGTCCATTCAAAAATAGTATCCTTTGTTAGAAGGTTACTTAAAGGCTTAGATATTACACTAAAATCTTTGATGAACCTTCTATAAAAACCAGCATGTCCCAGGAATGATCTAACATCTTTAAGAGATTTTGGTGTTGGCAAGTTTGCAATTAACTCGATTTTAGATTTGTCAACTGACACGACTAAAAGATTGATGTCTTCTCCCAAGTGCAGGAGTGTCGAAGTAATAAATAACCCGGCAAGACCGGGGTCGAACCACAGGGAGGTTAATTGTACAAATTATAAACAACAATTATAAAACAACAATAACAATAACAACAATAGTAATAATAATAATAATAATAATAATAATAATAATAATAATAATAATAATAGTAGTAGTAGTAGTACTAATAATAATAATAATAATAATAATAATAATAATAATAATAATAATAATAATAATAATAATAGTAGTAGTAGTAGTAGTAAAGAAAGAGAAGAAGAAGAAGATGATGATAACTTGAAGATGGAAAATTAATATAAGGATTAAACAATAATAATAACAAATGTCAAGGTTAGAGGTTCCACTAATGGTATGTCAAACAAGTATAGTATAAACTCTTATTATTGAATTGGAAACCACACACAAAGGAGGTTCCAATCAGATTATATATTGTTAACATGATTACATTAGTCATCTTATTCAATTAATGCTAATACTTGTAAATCTCGTCAAGCATTCATGATTATAACTTATGTTAACAACAAATCAAGTTCCTTTCATAGCTCAGGTGTCGGTTATACCATACATTATGGGCTATGAAAGTGCCAAGCATTTGTTGTACCAAGTGTTATACAACATAAATCAAGATTAGTCATTTAACAAGCAAAGTATTAAAGAGTCAACAAGATAACAAATATAAAACATGTTAGTATCAAACATTAAAGTCCATATTAAGTTTACATTATACTTATTCTTACACCATTAGTGTAACCTTTTCACCTTGACATAATTAACTTAGCTAGACATAATGAGAGAAAGAAAAATAGATAAACAAAATAAGAACATAAAAGCTAACTAAGTAAAGGAAAGGAAATGAAAGGCATAAACTTAATATTAATGAAAGCAAAGCATAAACATTACAAAAAATACAAAGAGAGAAAGGAAGAGCATGATCTTGATCTGGAAACCAAGATGCCTAAATGCATGGCAAATGCCTCCTTTTATAGGCCAAAATTGGGAACTATTGATTTGATGACTAATTGATAAGTGGGTGGCCAACTTTTGACTTGGTGACAATCCTTATCTTCTCTTGTCTGCCCAAAACGTCATTGATAACGTCAAAACTGGAGCCAGGTGCAAACATGAAAGTTGTAGGCAATTGTCTCAGCTTTCTTGTGTAAAACATTCAGCTCATTTGGACTTCTAGAACTCCAGATATGGCCAAAATACCGAACAGTGCTCGGGCTGGAAGATAGATTCGGGCTTCTTTGTTGTTGCTAGAATTTGGACTTGATAATGGCCTTTTTAGATCTTGGGCTCCATATGAAAGTTGTAGGCCTATGTCTTACCTTTCCATCCATATAAATTGGACCTAAATCTGAGATCTGTAGCTCCAGATATGGCCCAATTACCGAACAGTGTTCCGGTTTGGATTGCACCGACATCTCTTCTCTAAGTTTGACCATCTCTTTATCCTTGCAATTTAAGTTCTTCAAGTCATCAATCAATCCTTTCATTTATTTGATAGGCCTGCATTAAAAATAGACATTTACCACAAATTATAGGTATCTTATATTATTAGATACATTATTATAAAACATATTTTAGTTAAGGAGTTATTGATACTTCAAGTGCAAAATGATGATATAAAACCATGATAAAAATGCACTTTTAAGTACTAATCATCAACCTCAATTCCTTTTGATGAAACAATGTGACCAAGTACAATGTCGTTTGTTACCATAAAATGACATTTTTCCCAATTCAGCACAAGATTCTTCTCTTCACACCTGGTTAAAACCTTTCCTAAATTAGTCAAACAATCATCAAATGAATCGCCAAAAACAGAAAAATCATCCATGAAAATCTCAAGAAAATGTTCAACCATATCACTAAATATACTAAGCATGCATCTTTGAAATGTGGCTGGTGCATTACATAATCCAAAAGGCATCCTTCGATATGCAAAAGTACCAAATGGACATGTGAAAGTAGTCTTTTCTTGATCTTCCAATGCAATTTCAATTTGGTTGTAACCCGAATAGCCATCTAGGAAACAATAAAATTCATGACTTGCAACTCTTTCTAGGATTTGATCCATAAAAGGTAAAGGAAAATGATCTTTTCTAGTCAATGAATTAAGTTTCCTATAGTCAATGCACATGCGCCAACCAGTAACAGTTCTAGTGGGAATTAACTCATTGTTCTCATTTGTTATCACAGTGACTCCAGACTTCTTAGGTACAACTTGGGTAGGACTTACCCATTTGCTGTCAAAAATAGGATAAATGATTTCATTATCTAGAAGCTTAATGACTTCATTTTTCACTACTTCTTTCATATTAGGATTTAGCCTTCGTTGCATTTCTCAAGAGGGTTTAGCATTTTCCTCTAAATAAATTCTGTGTGTACAAATCAAAGGACTAATTCCTTTTATATCAGCTATGGTCCATCCTAATGCATTTTTATGCATTTTCAGAGTTTGTAATAACTTACCTTCTTGATGTGCATTAAGTTTGGAAGAGATTATTACCGGAAAAGTTTCATTTTCTCCCAAAAATAAGTATTTGAGATTGGATGGCAATGGCTTTAAATCAGGTTTTGGTGGTTGAACACTTGAAGGTATGGACTTAATTGATCGTGGTGGCAATTCCTCAATTTGTGGCCTCCAATTACTTGTCTTTGATTCTTCCTGAAAATAAATCATTTCCAAATCATCAGATTCATCAATCTCAATTTCACTAGAAGTGGTTGGAAATTGATCATGAATTAAATTTTCAGTAAAGTCCACTTCCTGTAAGTCATTATCATCTCTAGGTTGCTTGCAAATGTTGAAAATATTCATCTCCAATGTCATGTTTCTAAATGATAGCTTCATCAGTCCATTCCTACAATTAATCAATGCATTAGAAGTTGCAAGAAATGGACGTCCTAAAATAACAGGAAATGAATTACATACTTCAACAGGTTGTGTGTCCAAGACAATAAAATCCACAGGATAAATGAATTTATCGACTTGTACTAACACATCTTCAATTATTCCTCTAGGCACTTTTATAGATCTATCGGCAAGTAAAAGAGTTATAGAAGTTGGTTTTAACTCACCTAGATTGAGACTCTGAAAAACTGAATATGGAAGTAAATTCACACTAGCACCAAGATCAAGTAAGGCTCTTTCAATTTTATGCTCTCCAATAAAGCAAGAAATTGTAGGACAACCAGGGTCTTTATATTTCAAAGCATTATTGTTTTGAAGAATAACACTTACTTGTTCGGCTAGAAAGGCTTTCTTTTTCACATTCAGTTTCCTCTTCACAGTGCATAGATCTTTCAAAAATTTAACATAGGAAGGAACCTGTTTAATAGCATCCAGCAAAGGTATATTGATCCTTACCTGTTTGAAAGTTTCAAAGATTTTAGAGTTGTGATTAACTTTCCTTTGTTTGGTCATGGCTTGAGGAAATGGAAGTGCTGGCGGTGAATCAGTCGTTTCTTTGCAATTTTCAGATTCAACCCCTTCCTTACCTCAGAGATTGACTCATCATCTTTCTCATAAGGTTCAAGAGAGGGTTTTTCAATAACCTTATCACTGCGTAGAGTAGTGATTGATTTAACTTGATCCATATGTTGGCTTCCGGAACTACTTGCATTTGCATTGTATTGCCCCTTGAGATTTTATTGTGGTTAAGATGGAAACTTACCTTTCTCTTGGAAACTGAGAGCAGATGTTAATTTTGCAAGAGTATCTTTAAAATCTGTCATGTTTTGAGCAAGTTAAGTATTGATTGTCTCTTGCTTTTCAATGAATGCATGCAATGTTTCCTCAAGATTTCTTCTAGAAGGTGGAGCATGATGAGGTGCATATCCATGAGAATTGTGGAAATTATAGTGTGCTTGAAAAGGTGGTTGTGAAGTTTATGCATTATTATTATCACTCTTCCAACTAAAATTTGAGTGATTTCTCCAACCAGGGTTGTATGTTTGGGAGTATGGGTTGTGGTTGGCCCTTTGGAAACTCTTTAAAGCATGGGTTTGTTCATGGAGACATTCCTTAAAAGAAGGCAAGGTTGGACAGTTACTGGTTGAGTGTTCATTTGTTTCACATATTTGACACACAATGTTTCCGACAGATTTTAATTGACCATTCTTTTTCAATTCTAGTGCCTCGACTTTTGTAGCTAAAGACGCAAACTTGGCTTGAAGGTCATGATCTTTTCTAAGGTTGTACATACCTCCACTAGATGTATGAGGTTGAGTTTTACTCGGTGTCTCATAAGTATCCGTGGTATCCCAATTTTGAGCATTTTCAGCTAACAAGTCTAAGTACTCCATTGCTTCATCAGGGTCTTTAACCTTAGAACATTAAGGACAATGTCTCGTTTTAGTTGGTGGGAGAGGGTAGTAGTTGATAAAAAAAATTGTTTTTTCATTTCATAAAGCATATGCATAATTGTTGTTGCTAGGATAGTAGAGTAAAGGAGCTCTTTTGTTAAAATGACTCTTAAGACACATCTTAGTAACCATTCTTAACAAGCTCTATTATAATACTTCTTGAAATATTCAGGTTTACAAACTCTCGCATTGTTAGCACTTAATTCTGCTTATATACTTATTTAACATGTATTATTAAACCTTAATTTACACACACACACACACTTTAACATATGATTGTGGGTTGCATATTGGATTATTACTTTATTTATGTTCTTTTGTTAAAGGTAACAACAAAGGGAAAGGGATTGTATATAATTAAAAAGAAAAAAAAAGAAAAAAAGAAAAAGAAAAAAATGATAATAATAAAAATGTAGATAAGTTTGGTTTCGTAGTCTTCCTAACCTAAGCAATTAAGCCCGAAAGGGTGTTTTAACACCTAATACCCTAAAGTCAACTTACTTGGGAGCTATTGGCTCAACGCTTGTTACATGGGTTGAGGAGAAAAGCTTAAGGGAATCAAACATTGCACTATCTACATATCAGTATCTGCGACCCCAGTTATTAAGCTCGTAGGGTTGTCTCAACCCTTAATGCCTTAAGACCAACTGGTCTAGGAGTACTTAGCTGAAAGCTCGTTATATGGGTTAAAGATGCATGATGTTTTTAAATTATATGTATATATATTTTTTTTTAAAAAGAAGACAAAAATAATAATCCCAACCTAAGGAAGTTAACCATAAACAATAGAACAAAAATTTTGTTTTCTTCCTAAAAAAGCCCCATAATTATGTGTTGATACATTGAGCACAAAAGAAAGGTTTATTAATATCTTGTTAAGAGGTATTGAGCAGATATATAAATTTAATGAGTTTGTTTATCTGGATAGATTAATGGAAGTTAAATGATGAATACCTTGCGTTGTGGAATTTGCAAATTTTTTTTCTATTTTAACGCTTTGATTACTAGGGACTAGTAATAAGCTGGTTGGGGGGTATGATTAGTACTTAAAAGTATATTTTTATCATGGTTTTATATCATCATTTTGCACTTAAAGTATCAATAACTCAACTAAAACATGTTTTATAACAATATATCGAATAATATAAGATACCTTTAATTTGTGTTAAATGTTCATTTTAAATGCAAGCTTATCACATAAATGAAAGGATTGATTGATGACTTTAAGAACTTAAATTGCAAGGGCAAAGATATGACCAAAATTAGAAAAGAGATGTCGGTGCAATACAAACCAGAACACTGTTTGGTAATTGGGTCATATCTAGAGCTATAGATCTGAGAATTAAGTATACTTTATATGGATGGAAAGGTAAGACATAACCCTACAACTTTCATATGGAGTCCAAGATCTAAAAGGGCCATTTTCAAGTCCAAATTATAGCAACAACAAAGAAGCCCGAATCTGTCCTCGAGCACGAGCACTGTTTAGAATTTTGGCCATATCTGGAGTTCTAGAAGTCCAAATGAGCTGAATTGTTTACACAAGAAAGCTGTGACAATTCCCTACAACTTTTATGTTTTTGAGTGGCTCCAATTTTGACATTATCAATGACTTTTTGGGCAGAAAAAAGAAGATGAGGATTGTCACCAAGTCAAGAGTTGGCCACCCACTCATCAATTAGTCATCAAATCAATGGTTCTCAATTTTGGCCTATAAAAGGAGGCATTTTCCATACATTTAGGCATCTTGGTTTCTAGATCAAGATCATGCTCTTCCTTTCTCTCTTTGTATTCTTTGTAATGTTTACGCTTTGCTTTCATTAATATCAAGTTTATGTCTTTCATTTCCTTTCCTTTACTTAGTTAGCTTTTATGTTCTTATTTTGTTTATCTATTTTTCTTTCTTTCATTATGTCTAGCTAAGTTAATTATGTCAAGGTGAAAAGGTTACACTAATGGTGTGAGAATAAGTATAATGTAAACTTAATATGGACTTTAATGTTTGATACTAACATGTTTTATATTTGTTATCTTGTTCACTCTTTAATACTTTGCTTGTTAAATGACTAATCTTGATTTATGTTGTATAACATTTGGTACAACAAATGCTTGGCACTTTCATAGTTCATATTGTATGGTATAACCGACACCTGAGCTGTGAAAGCAACTTGATTTGTTGTTAACATAAGTTATAATCATGAATGTTTGATGAAATTTACAAGTATTAGCATTAATCGAATAAGATGACTAATGTAATCATGTTAACAATCTATAATTTGATTGGAACCTCCTTTATGTGTGGTTTCCAATTGAATAATAAGAGTTTATAGTATACTTGTTTGACATACCATTAGTGGAATCTCTGACCTTGACATTTGTTATTATCATTGTTTAATCGTTACATTAATATTTCATCTCAAAGTTCTCATCTTCTTATTCTCCTTCTTTTTCTTTATTATTATTATTAGTATTATTATTATTATCATTAGTACTACTAATACTATTATTATTACTACTACTACTACTGCTACTACTATTACTACTACTACTACTGTTGTTATTATTGTTATTTATAATTTGTACAATTAACCTCCCTGTGGTTCGACTCCGGTCTTGCCGAGTTATTTATTACTTCGACACTCCTGCACTTGGGAGAAGACATCAATCTTTTGGTCGTGTCAACAACTGAAAGTCTATCATTGATGTGCTAGATGGACTTGTAATGCACAATGTCATTTTTTAGGAATGGTATCTATAAACTGTGAAGATAAAATACAATTCATTAAGGATGGCCTGAGTAAGGAGTCTTTATATAATCTTCTATTGACTCTTGAGACGCATCCTAGTGGAGATGTGCATCGTGTAATTGATGATTTATGGCCACTATTTCAGAAAAAACATGATCGACTTAGTCTTTGGAATCTGACTGAAAAAGACCTTGTTTGCTAGTTTTTATGAAAACTGGATGGGAAACCTATCCCCGACCCATAGAGGGCATTTAAGTCGTTCTTGGACGTAAAACTAAGGGAAGATGTGAGCCACAATCACAACTACTTATACATACACATACTTTTTCAAAAGTAAATAAATAAATAAAAAAAGAGAGAGTGTGTGTGTGAGACTCTAGCTGGCCTAAATATTGGTGGAATGATTGTCTTTCTAATTTCTCATCTATAAAATCCTCTCTTCCTTCCTTTCATTTCTACTCAACCCATACATTTAACAAATACAAAAGCGTGAAGAAATGGCAAGTTCCTCAAGTCATCATATAAAAAATATTTGTGTTTTCGGTGGATCTAGTCTTGGGAAAGAAAATGAGTTTTTAGAATCAGCAAATCATCTTGGTCAAGTGCTAGCTGAGAGAAAGATTCATTTAGTGTATGGGGGAGGCAGTCTTGGGTTAATGGGAGGTGTGTCAATAGCTGTATTTTTAGGAGGTAGTCAAGTTTTGGGGGTCGTCCCTAAAGCTTTGACACAAGGGGACATCATTGGAAAAATAATTGGAGAGGAGCTTCAGGTCTCCACAATGTTGGCTCGATTGAATGCAATGTTTAACCATGCTGATGCCTTCATTGCTTTACTAGGTGGTCTAGGTACATTGGAAGAGATCTTTCATATTTCCTCTTGGGCTCAACTGCACATTCACCATAAACCCATAGGTTTGTTAAATGTTAATGGTTATTATGATAAGTTGTTGTCTTTTCTTGATCATGCTGTGGAATAGGAATTTCTAACATCTCCTGCACGATAAATCATAATCTCTGCTGCTACTGCTGAACAATTGATTGACCAACTACAATCTTTCATTCCTGTGATTGATCCTTCCATGAGTCGTATAAATTGGTCATCTAAGAAAAACCATAAAAAGTTTAGATTGGATTTGAGCCTTCATTTCTAAATATTTGTGTCTTTTGGTTTTATTATTGTGTTTTTTTATTTCTTATTTTTGTTTCAGTGTGTTTTAGGTTTGTCGATGTTCGTTATTTCAGATGATATCTTCTATACTCTATCTTTCTACCTTAGAACATTAAGGATAATGTCTCGTTTTGGTTGGGAAGGGAGGGTAGTAGTTGATATATAAAAAAAATATTTTTCATTTTGTAAAGCATGTGCATAATTGGTGTTACTAGGATGACAGAGTAAATGAGCTCTTTTGTTAAAGTGACTCTTGAGACGCATCTTAGTAACCATTCTTAACAAGGTCTATTATAATACTTCTTGAAATATTGAGGTTTATAAACTCTTGCATTGTTATCACTTAATTCTGCTCATATACTTATTTAACATGTATTCTTAAACCTTAATTTATATACACACACTTTAACATATGATTATGGGTTGCATATTGGATTATTATATTATTTATGTTTTTTTGTTAAAGGTAACAACTAAGAAAAAGGGATAGTATATAATTAAAAAAAAAGAAGAAAAAAAAAGAATAAAAAAGAATAAAAATATAGATAAGTTTGGTTTCGTAACCTCCCTAACCTAAGCAATTAAGCCCGAAGGGGTGTTTTAACACCTAATATCCTAAAGTCAACTGACTTGAAAGCTATTGGACTATCTATATATCAGTATCTGTGACCTGAGTTACTAAGCTCGTAGGGGTGTCTTAACACCTAATGCCCTAAGACCAACTGGTCTGAGAGTTATTAGCCAAAAGCTCGTTACATGGGTTAAAGATGCATGATGTCTTTAAATTATATGTATATATATTTAAAAAAAAAAAGACAAAAATAATAATCCCAACCTAAGGAAGTTAACCTTAAACATTAGAACAAAAATTTTGTTTTCTTCCTAGAAAAGCCCCATAATTATGTGTTGATACATTGAGCACAAAAGAAAGGTTTATTAATATCTTGTTAAGAGGTATTGAGCAGATATATAAATTTAATGAGTTTGTTTATCTGGATAGATTAATGGAAGTTAAATGATGAATACCTTGCTTTGTGGAATTTGGAAATTGTTTGTCTATTTTAACGCTTTGATTACTAGGGACTAGTAATAAGCTGGTTGAGGGGTGTGATTAGTACTTAAAAGTGCATTTTTATCATGGTTTTATATCATCATGTTTTATAATAATATATCTAATAATATAAGATACCTTTAATTTATGGTAAATATTCATTTTAAATACAGGCCTATCACATAAATGAAAAGATTGATTGATGACTTTAAAAACTTAAATTGCAAGGGCAAAGATATGACCAAAATTAGAAAAGAGATGTCTATGCAATCCAAACCTGAACACTGTTTGGTAATTGAGTCATATTTGGAGCTATAGATCTCAGATTTAGGTCTACTTTATATGGATCAAAAGATAATACATAGGCCTATAACTTTTATACGGAGCGCAAGATCTAAAAACGCTATTGTCAAGCCTAAATTGTAGCAACAACAAAGATGGCTGAAGCTGTCCTCCAGCCCGAGCACTATTTAGTATTTTAGTCATATTTGGAGTTCTAAAAGTCCAAATGAGCTTAATTGTTTAACAAGATAACTGAGACAATTGCCTACAACTTTGATGTTTTCAAGTGGCTCCAATTTTGACGTTACCAATGACGTTTTGGGCAAACAAAAGAAGATAAAGATTGTCACCAAGTCAAGAGTTGGCCACCCACTTATCAATTAGTCATCAAATCAATAGTTCTCAATTTTGGCCTATAAAAGGAGGCATTTGCCATGCATTTAGACATCTTGGTGTCTAGATCAAAATCATGCTCTTCCTTTCTCTCTTTGTATTTTTTGTAATGTTTATGCTTTGCTTTCATTAATATCAAGTTTATGCCTTTCATTTCCTTTTCTTTACTTAGTTAACTTTTATGTTCTTATTTTGTTTATCTATTTTTCTTTCTTTTATTATGTCTAGCTAAGTTAATTATATCAAGGTGAAAAGGTTACACTAATGGTGTAAGAATAAGTATAATGTAAACTTAATATGGACTTTAATGTTTGATACTAACATGTTTTATATTTGTTATCGTGTCCACTCTTTAATACTTTGCTTGTTAAATAACTAATCTTGATTTATGTTGTATAACACTTGGTACAACAAATGCTTGCCACTTTCATAGTTCATACTGTATATAGTATAACCGACACCTGAGCTATGAAAGGAACTTGATTTGTTGTTAATATAAGTTATAATCATGAATGCTTGACGAGATTTACAAGTATTAGCATTAATTGAATAAGATGACTAATGTAATCATGTTAACAATCTATAATCAGATTGGAACCTCCTTTGGTGTGGTTTCCAATTGCATAATAAGAGTTTATACTATACTTGCTTGACATACCATTAGTGGAACCTCTAACCTTGGCATTTGTTCTTATCATTGTTTAATCTTTACATTAATATTCCATCTCGAATTTCTCATCATCCTCTTCTTCTCCTTCTCCTTCTTTATTACTACTACTACTACTACTACTACTACTACTACTACTACTAGTATTATTATTATTATTAGTATTAGTAATAGTATTATTGCTACTATTAATGTAAGGATTAAACAATAATAATAACAAATGTCAAGGTTAGAGGTTCCACTAATGGTATATCAAACAAGTATAGTATAAACTCTTATTATTGAATTGGAAACCACACACAAAGGAGGTTCCAATCAGATTATATATTATTAACATGATTACATTAGTCATCTTATTCAATTAATGCTAATACTTGTAAATCTCGTCAAGCATTCATGATTATAACTTATGTTAACAACAAATCAAGTTCCTTTCATAGCTCAGGTGTCGGTTATACTATACAGTATGAACTATGAAAGTGCCAAGCATTTGTTGTACCAAGTGTTATACAACACAAAAAAAGATTAGTTATTTAACAAGCAAAGTATTAAAGAGTGGACACGATAACAAATATAAAACATGTTAGTATCAAACATTAAAGTCCATATTAAGTTTACATTATACTTATTCTTACACCATTAGTGTAACCTTTTCACCTTGATATAATTAACTTAGCTAGACATAATGAAAGAAAGAAAAATAGATAAACAAAATAAGAACATAAAAGTTAACTAAGTAAAGGAAAGGAAATGAAAGGCATAAACTTGATATTAATGAAAGCAAAGCATAAACACTACAAAAAATACAAAGAGAGAAAGGAAGAGCATGATTTTGATCTGGACACCAAGATGTCTAAATACATGGCAAATGCCTCCTTTTATAGGCTGACAAGACTAAAAGATTGATGTCTTCTCCCAAGTGCAGGAGTGTCGAAGTAATAAATAACCTGGCAAGACCGGGGTCGAACCACAGGGAGGTTAATTGTACAAATTATAGACAACAATTATAAGCAACAATAATAGCAATAAAACATATTTTAGTTAAGGAGTTATTGATACTTCAAGTGCAAAATGATGATATAAAACCATGATAAAAATGCACTTTTAAGTACTAATCACACCCCTCAACCAGCTTATTACTAGTCCCTAGTAATCAAAGCGTTAAAACAATTTGCAAATTTCACAAAGCAAGGTATTCATCATTTAACTTCCATTAATCTATCCAGATAAACAAACTCTCATTAAATTTATATATCTGCTCAATACCTCTTAACAAGATGTTAATAAACCTTTCTTTTGTGCTCAATGTATCAACACATAATTATGGGGCTTTTCTTGGAAGAAAACAAAATTTTTATTCTAATGTTTAAGGTTAACTTCCTTGGGTTGGGATTACTATTTTTGTCTTTTTTTTCATTTTTTTCTTTTTTTTAAAAATCTATATACATATAATTTAAAAACATCATGCATCTTTAACCCATGTAACGAGCGTTCAGCTAATGACTCCCAGACCAGTTGGTCTTAGGGCATTAGGTGTTAAGACACCCCTACGAGCTTAGTAACTCGGGTCGCAGATACTGATATGTAGATAGTGCAATGTTTGATTCCCTTAAGCTTTTCTCCTCAACCCATGTAACAAGCGTTGGGCCAATAGCTCCCAAGTCAGTTGACTTTAGGGTATTAGGTGTTAAAACACCCCTTCGGGCTTAATTGCTTAGGATAGGGAGGCTACGAAACCAAACTTATCTACATTTTTATTATCATCATTTTTTTTTCTTTTTTTTTTATGTTTTTTTTTTAATTATATACAATCCCTTTCCCTTAGTTGTTACCTTTAACAAAAGAACATAAATAATGTAATAATCCAATATGCAACCCACAATCATATGTTAAAGTGTGTGTGTGTAAATTAAGGTTTAAGAATACATGTTAAATAAGTATATGAGCAGAATTAAGTGGTAACAATATAAGAGTTTGTAAACCTGAATATTTCAGGAAGTATTATAATAGACCTTGTTAAGAATGATTACTAAGATGCGTCTCAAAAGTCACTTTAACAAAAGAACTCCTTTACTCTGCCATCCTAATAACAACAATTATGCACATGCTTTATGAAATGAAAAACAATTTTTTTTTTATCAACTACTACCCTCTCCCCCCAACCAAAATGAGACATTGTCCTCAATGTTCTAAGGTAGAAAGATAGAGTATAGAAGATATCACCTGAAATAACGAACACTGACAAAACCTGAAACACACTGAAACAAAAATAAGAAATAACAAAACACAATAATAAAACCAAAAGATACAAGTTTTTACAAAAAAAAAAATTCAAATCACAGTTGTGAATGTGGCTCACGTCTTCCCTTGGTTTTACGTCCAAGAACAGCTTAAACGCCCTCAATGGGTCGGGGATAGGCTTCCCATCCAGTTTTCTTAAAAACTGGCAAACAGGGTCTTTTTTAGTCAGATTCCCAAGACTAAGTCAAGTATGTTCTTTATGAAAATGGGTTCATAAGTTATGAATTACACGATGCTTATCTCGACTATGATGAGACTTAAGAGTCAATAGAAGATTATCTATAGACTCTCTATGTTTTGAAATAAATCCCACCTTCTGACAATTTTCACAGTTTTTGCAGAATGCATCTGACTCCTTGAATATGATGGGCCAGTAAAATTCACTTTGTAAGATTTCTACAATCCTCTTTTTTGATGAGAAATGATCCCCACATGCCTTAGAGTAACAAAATTTAATGAAATTACTTACCTCATTGTCGAGAATGCATTTTTGAAATATTTGATCAGGACAATAATTGAATAAGGGTCATCCCAATAAAAATTTTGCTCGTTGGTCAAAAATTTTCTTTTGTCTTCAATACTCCAATGAGTTGGCAAAAATCCTGAAGCAAGAAAATTGATATTTTTAGCAAACCAAGGCATTGAATTAAGAGAAAGTAGAGATTCATCAGGAAAGTAATCATCGATTGGTGTGATGTCGGGTGTCGAATCTGTTGTCACTTTTGATAAAAGATTCGCATCAACCTTTTCGATGCCTTTTTCATCCTCGATTTCTTCCTGATTGGTCATGGCATGAGAAAATGGAAGTGCTGGTGGAGAATCAGTCGTTTCTTTGTAATTTTCAGATTCAACCCCTTCCTTTCCCTTAGAAATTGACTCATCATCTTTCTCATAAGGTTCAAGAGAGGGTTTTTCAATAACCTTACCACTGCGTAGAGTAGTGACTGATTTGACTTGATCCATGTGTTGGCTTCTGGAACTACTTGCATTTGCATTGTATTGCCCCTTAGGATTTTGTTGTGGTTGAGATGGAAACTTACCTTTCTCTTGGAAACTGAGAGCAGATGTTAATTTTGCAAGAGTATCTTTAAAATCTGTCATGTTTTGAGCAAGTTGAGTGTTGATTATCTCTTGCTTTTCAATGAATGCATACAAAGTTTCCTCAAACTTTCTTGTAGGAGATGGAGCATAAGGAGGTGCATATCCATGATAATTTTGGAAATTATGGTGTGCTTGGAACTGTGGTGGTGAAGTTTGTGCATTGTCACTCTTCCAACTGAAATTCAGGTGATTTCTCCAACCAGGATTGTATGTTTGTGAGTATGGGTTATGGTTGGGCCTTTGGAAACTATTTAAAGCATGAGCTTGTTCATGGAGAGATTTCTTAAAAGAAGGCAAGGTTGGATAGTTATTGGTTGAGTGTTCATTTGTTTCACAGATTTGACACACAATGTTTTCAACAGAGTTTAATTGACCACTCTTTTTCAATTCTAGTGCCTCGACTTTTCTAGCTAAAGATGCAAATTTGGCTTGAAGGTCATGATCTTCCCTAAGGTTGTGCATACCTCCACTAGATGTATGAGGTTGAGTTTTACTCGGTGCCTCATATGTACCCGCAGTGTCCCAATTTTAAGCATTTTCAGCTAACAAGTCTAAGTACTCCATTGCTTCATCAGGGTCTTTATCTTCAAAAGTTCCATTGCACATCAATTCAACCATTTGCCTATCTTTAGGTGTTAACCCTTCATAGAAATGTGAAACCAATCTCCATGTTTCAAAACCATGATGAGGGCAAGTACTAAGCAAGTCTCGATACCTATCCCAACATTTATAAAATGTTTCTCCTGGTTTTTGAGTGAAAGTGGTGATTTGTCTCTTGAAAGAGTTTGTTCTATGAGATGGGAAAAACTTCTTTAAAAATTGTTGTTGCATTTCATCCCAAGCACGAGTGGATCCTGGTCTTAAATTTTGTAGCCATGTTTTAGCTTTATCTTTTAATGAAAAAGGAAAAAGCTTTAATCTAATGGTGTTCATGCTACAATTTAAATTATTATATGTGTTGCAGACCTCTTCAAATTCCCTTAAATGCAAGTATGGATTTTCTAATTCCAAACCATGAAAAGAAGGTAAAAGTTGAATAATACCTGGTTTAAAATTAAAATGAGATGCATCAAGAGGAAAAACTATGCATGATGGTGCACTTGTTCTTGTGGGATTCATGTGGTCTCTAAGTGTTCTAGCACGGTTATTGTCATTATTTTCATTATGAAGTGATTGATTATTTTCTTCAGCCATATTTTCTGAAAATGATGAGGATACCCTACAAAGTCTACCACTTGATGTACGTGACCACACTCTCATGCACGTGTAGGAATAAAATACAAAAGAAAACGAAAGCAAAAGAAGGAGGAAGAAAACAAAATAAAAAGAAACAAATTTATATACAAGAAAGGTGAAAAGAGAAAATAAAATAAATACTATAATTTATACAAGAACTTACCTCCCCGGCAACGGCGCCAACACGACTAAAAGATTGATGTCTTCTCCCAAGTGCAGGAGTGTCGAAGTAATAAATAACCCGGCAAGACCGGGGTCGAACCACAGGGAGGTTAATTGTACAAATTATAGACAACAATTATAAGCAACAATAATAGCAATAATAACAAAAACAATAACAACAACAACAACAACTATAATAATAATAATAGTAGTAGTAGTAGTAGTAGTAGTAGTAGTAGTAATAATAATAAAGAAAGAGAAGAAGAAGAAGATGATGAGAACTTGGAGATGGAAAATTAATGTAAGGATTAAACAATAATAATAAGAAATGTCAAGGTTAGAGGTTCCACTAATGGTATATCAAACAAGTATAGTATAAACTCTTATTATTGAATTGGAAACCACACACAAAGGAGGTTCCAATCAGATTATATATTATTAACATGATTACATTAGTCATCTTATTCAATTAATGCTAATACTTGTAAATCTCGTCAAGCATTCATGATTATAACTTATGTTAACAACAAATCAAGTTCCTTTCATAGCTCAGGTGTCGGTTATACTATACAGTATGAACTATGAAAGTGCCAAGCATTTGTTGTACCAAGTGTTATACAACACAAAAAAAGATTAGTTATTTAACAAGCAAAGTATTAAAGAGTGGACACGATAACAAATATAAAACATGTTAGTATCAAACATTAAAGTCCATATTAAGTTTACACTATACTTATTCTTACACCATTAGTGTACCCTTTTCACCTTGACATAATTAACTTAGCTAGACATAATGAAAGAAATAAAAATAGATAAACAAAATAAGAACATAAAAGTTAACTAAGTAAAGGAAAGGAAATGAAAGGCATAAACTTGATATTAATGAAAGTAAAGCATAAACATTACAAAAAATACAAAGAGAGAAAGGAAGAGCATGATCTTGATCTGGAAACCAAGATGCCTAAATGCATGGCAAATGCCTCCTTTTATAGGCCAAAATTGGGAACTATTGATTTGATGACTAATTGATAAGTGGGTGGCCAACTTTTGACTTGGTGACAATCCTTATCTTTTCTTGTCTGCCCAAAACGTCATTGATAACGTCCAAATTGGAGCCAGTTGTAACATGAAAGTTGTAGGCAATTGTCTCAGCTTTCTTGTGTAAACAATTCAGCTCATTTGGACTTCTAGAACTCCAGATATGGCCAAAATACCGAATAGTGCTCGGGTTGGAAGACAGATTCGGGCTTCTTTGTTGTTGCTACAATTTGGACTTGATAATGGCCTTTTTAGATCTTGGGCTCCATATGAAAGTTGTAGGCCTATGTCTTACCTTTCCATCCATATAAATTAGACCTAAATCTGAGATCTGTAGCTCCAGATATGACTCAATTACCAAACAGTGTTCCGGTTTGGATTGCACCGACATCTCTTCTCTAAGTTTGACCATGTCTTTATCCTTGCAATTTAAGTTCTTCAAGTCATCAATCAATCCTTTCATTTATGTGATAGGCCTGCATTAAAAATAGACATTTACCATAAATTATAGGTATCTTATATTATTACATACATTATTATAAAACATATTTTAGTTAAGGAGTTATTGATACTTCAAATGCAAAATGATGATATAAAACCATGATAAAAATGCACTTTTAAGTACTAATCATAGGCCAAAATTGAGAACTATTGATTTGATGACTAATTGATAAGTGGGTGGCCAGCTTTTGACTTGGTCACAATCCTTATCTTCTTTTGTCTGCCCAAACCGTCATTGATAATGTCAAAATTGGAGCCACTCAAAAACATCAAAGTTGTAGGCAATTGTCTCAGCTATCTTGTGTAAAAACATCAACTCATTTGGACTTCCAGAACTCCATATATGGCCAAAATACTAAACAGTGCGCGGGCTGGAAGACAGATTCGGGCTTCTTTGTTGTTGCTACAATTTGGACTTGAAAATGGCCTTTTTAGATCTTGGGCTCCATATAAAAGTTGTAGGCCTATGTCTTACCTTTCCATCCATATAAATTGGACCTAAATCTGAGATATATAGCTCCAAACATGACCCAATTACCGAACAGTGTTCCGGTTTGGATTGCACCGACATCTCTTTTCTAAGTTTGGTCATCTCTTTATCCTTGCAATTTAAGTTCTTAAAGTCATCAATTAATCCTTTCATTTATATGATAGACCTACATTTAAAATCAACATTTACCACAAATTAAAGGTATCTTATATTATTAGATATATTAATTATAAAACATGTTTTAGTTAAGGAGTTATTGATACTTCAAGTGCAAAATGATGATATAAAACCATGATAAAAATGCACTTTTAAGTACTAATCAAAAACCGACACCTAAGTTATGAAAGAAACTTGATTTGTTGTTAACATAAGTTATAATCATGAATGCTTGACGAGATTTACAAGTATTAGCATTAATCGAATAAGATGACTAATGTAATCATGTTAACAATCTATAATCTGATTGGAACCTCCTTTGTGTGTGGTTTCCAATTCAATAATAAGAGTTTATACTATACTTGTTTGATATACCATTAGTGAAACCTCTAACCTTGACATTTGTTATTATCATTGTTTAATCATTACATTAATATTCCTTCTCAAAGTTCTCATCTTCTTCTTCTTCTTCTCCTTCTTTTTCTTTATTATTACTACTACTACTACTATTGTTGTTGTTGTTGTTGTTGTTGTTGTTGTTGTTGTTGTTATTGTTGTATTATTGTTATTTATAATTTCTACAATTAACCTCTCTATGGTTCGACCCCTGTCTTACCGAGTTATTTATTACTTCGACACTTCTACACTTGGGAGAAGACATCAATCTTTTAGTCGTGTCACCAATAAAAGACCATTTCGTCATCTTTTCATTATGAGAAATGTTTATTTTGATATGGATTTATGGCATCAAATTTCTTCCCTAAATTGGTTCAAGTTCCTGTAGGTTTGGAGTCCTCAGTGAGAACTTATTTAAGAGAATCTGATCTGGTCTGTTCCTCATCATAAGTTAAAGGAAAACCTAAAACAAATAACAAGCATGCATCATCCATATGACATTTTACATTCATTTGTGCATTTCATTCATTTTACTTGCATTCATTCAGGTTGAAATATAGGTCCCCTAAAAGACCATAAAATTCATTACACTCGACTACGAAGAAAGATAATGGAGAATGAAGAAAGATCACATCCAGAGGCTCACTATCAAAGGGAGTTGGAGAGCATGAAAAATGATATCGCATGACTTACAAGTCTACTCAAGCAAACCCTGGTATCCAAGTCTGGAGAGGATACCTCTACTCAGCCAACAGTGGCAACTCCATCTGTATCTACGCTAGTAGCTCCTTTTATATTCACTTCTCAAAATTTAAGGGCAAATCCTTCATTTGAACAGCAATTCACTACCAATGTTCCACCAGCATAAGTGCCGATTATAAACTTGACAGCTGATGACTCATATAGGATGAGATACTCTAAACATGTTGATTATGATAAATTAACCGCTCTAGAAGAAAGATTGAGAGCAGTCGAAGGGGCAGACTTATATGATCCCGTTCATGCTGCAGAGATGTGTTTAGTCCCAATTATAGTTGTACCTAAAGAATTTAGGGTACCAGAATTTATCAAATATACGGGAATTGAATACCCAGTCACTCATCTAAAATCTTATTGCAATAAGATGGCAGAAGTGGTGAATGATGAGAAACTTCTCATCCATTTCTTTTAAGACAGTCTTTCTGGATCAGCATTAAGCTGGTATACAAGGCTAGATAATACAAAGATCAGAAAGTGGAAAGATTTGGTCAAAGCTTTTGTGGAGCAGTATAAATTCAACATGGAGGTAGCCTCAGACAGGTCAAACTTGTTAGTCATAAAGAAGGGCAACAAAGAGACTGTAAGAGAATACGCTTTGAGATGGTGTGAAAAAGCATCTCATGTACAACCCTCTTGGTTAGAAAAAGAAATGGTCACTCTATTTTCCAACACTTTTAAATCTCCTTACTTTGAACACCTAGTGGGTAGTTCAGCTCAGCATTTCTATAATGCTGTAACTATTATTGAGAGGATAGAACAAGCAATAAGAATGGGGAGAATGTTAGAGCCTACTAAGAAGAAAGGCTTTACTAGGAAAAAGAAGGATTCTGAGGTGAACAATGTGGAAAAAAGGTACAAAGGTAAGAAGAAAAATTACCATCATTATAACTTCCAAATACCTACCCAACAAGTTGCAAGTATAAACTTCATTAAACCTTTCCCTACCAACCAACAAAACCAACCAAATGACCAACAAAGTAACCAGATTGTTAATCCTTCAAGAAGGAATTTTCAAAGAACCCAAGAACGATTGCCACCATTACCACTTCCTTTGGGAGAAATGTATTTGAAGTTGTTGAGTATTGGGTAAGTGGCCCCTGTTCCTTTAACCCCACTACAACCTCCATACCCAAATTGCTATAAGCCTGATATGACATGTGAGTATCATGTTGGCATTGTTGGGCATAACATTAAAAGTTGTAACGCATTTAAAAACTAGCTTCTATAATTAATAAAAGTTGGATGGATAACTTTTGATGATGCACTGAATGTGAATTCCAACCTTTTACCCAATCATGCTACAAGTAGTGGAGGGGTGAATGTTGTAGGAGTAGAGGGTAAAAAGGAAAGAACTTTGAAGGTTTCCATGGAAAAACTGTATGGTATGATGGTACAGTTTGGATATTTATCCGAGTTTGAACCAATAATGAATGGAAATAATTACTATAAGTTTCATGGCAAGGTGGGACATCACATTGATGATTGCGAAGAATTTCACCAAGAAGTGAAAAGGATGCTGATTTTCGGCATAATACGAATAGAAAGTGAAGAAGAAAGTAGTGAAGTTGGGATGATAGGCCGTCAGGAGAAAAAAAGGGAGGTTTGTAGACTCCAACCAACTATAGGTGGTCCGCCAAAACTAATCCTAACCAAGCCTCTATGCACCAATAATGGAAGTTATGGCACAATGCCTTACAATTATAGGTATGCTTTTAACATTAAAAATCCTACTCCTATCTTCCATACTGAAATTGGTGGTTTAACTCGAAGTGGTCGGTGTTTTACACTAGAAGAATTAGAGAGGTAGAGGAAAGCTAAAGGAAAAGAAATAGTTGATGCTTTTAAAGATATGGAAGTGAATAAACCTATAAGTGAAGAGGAGTTTAATGAATTTCTAAAGTTGATGAAGCATAGTGAGTATAGTATGGTAGATTAGTTGAAGAAAACTCCTACTAGAATCTCTTTAATGTCACTTATCTTGAGTTCTGAGTTACACTGTAAAGCATTACAAAAGTTGTTGAATGAAGCATATGTGCCATAGGATATTACTCAAGATATAATGGAACATTTGGTGGGAAGAATTCAAGCCTCCAATTATTTATACTTCACTGAAGATGAGCTAGACCCGGAAGGGATTGGGCATAACAAGCCCTTATATATCACCGTGAAATATAAGGACTGTCTGATCGGAAAAGTGCTTATGGATAATGGTTCAGCTTTAAATATGCTACTAAGGCATATGCTAGATGAGATGTCAATTAATGCTACTCATATAAGGCCAAGTACTATGGCAGCTAGAGCATATGATGGTTCCTCTAGACAGGTGATAGGGACCATTGACATTGAATTGTTTGTAGGGCCTCAGATGTTTTTGATAACGCTGCAAGTGATGGATATCCATCCTTCGTATAGCATGTTATTAGGAAGGCCATAGACACACACCTCTAGGGTTGTGACATCATCTCTACACCAATGTTTGAAGTACATTATCAATGGTACTCTAGTGAAAGTTAAGGCAGAAGAAACATTGTCCATGATAAGGAATGTGGCGGTCCCTTATATTGAAGTAGAAGATTGCAAAGATGGAAATCTTCATACCTTCAAGATTGTGAACACCGAATGGGTATCGGAGAATACGGTGTTAAGAAGACCAGTTATTTCTGATACTGCTAGAATGATAGCTAAATGCTTTTTAAAACATGGGCTACCAGTCCAGAATGATCCAATTGCTAGAAATATTAAAAGAGTCAACGTGATGAAAATTAAGGCTACTGATCAGAGGTTTGGGCTTGGCTTTAAGCCTAAGAAAGACGATCACAAAAGAGCTACTATGATAAAGCAAGAAAGAAGGTTAGCCAGAATAGAAGGAAGAAAGCTAGAGGAAGAAGACATTGTAATCTCACTTATTCATGTTTCTTTTCCAAAGTCAGCATATATGATGAAACCTGAAAACATAATGGAAGTCTTGGGATAGAAACTTGTTGTCATGGATATCAACAATGTAGAGGAAGGTGAAGGGAAAGGTTGGAACTATGATGATGAGCAAGAAACAACAAAAGAAGATGAATTGTTACCTCAGTTAACTGTCCATTCTTTAGAAGAGGCTCCAACCAGCGCCTTTATACGAAAGCTTTCAGTTGAAGAAGTATTCCAGTATTGAGAGATTGAAGAAGCCCTAGTTGTTTTCAAGAAGTAATGATTAAGCGTCTACTTATATTTGCTTTTATGTGCTTTGTGTGCTTTATACCTAGTTGGAAATCTTGGCTCAAGATGACAACATAAGGTCTTTTCATAATTGTTAAGCCAACTTTTAAAATACTATTGAGATCAAGCATTTTCATCAGTATTTGTTATCTTCCTTTTGTTTTGTTCGGCTACAAGATATGCATTCACACTAAAAACACCTTCCGTTTTCAGGAATTCTGAAAGTGAATCCTCCATAAATCCACAAACATATTGCATTGAAAATGAATGATCAAACTTTAATGAGGATGAGATTACAATAGATGAAGAGGAATGGAATGAAGAGTTTGCTAGACGGGTAGAACAGTCGGAGCATGCTTAGAAACCTGCAAAGGAAGAATTGGAGGTGATAAATGTAGGCACTGAGCAAGATAAAAGAAAGCTAAAGATTGGAACTCTGATTACTACAGAAGAAAGATGCAGTTTAACCTCACTACTACAAGAGTATATTGATGTGTTTGCTTGTTCTTATGCAGATATGCCTGGTTTAAACATTGAAATTGTAGTACACAGATTGCCTTTGATCGAAGGATGTAAACTTATTAAGCAGAAGTTAAGAAGAACTCGCCCAGATATTGTGCTCAAGGTCAAGGCAAAGATAGAGAAGCAATGGGATGCTGGTTTTCTAAAAGTTATTAAATACCCTCAATGGATATCTAATATAGTGGTAGTACCAAAAAAGGATGACAAAATCAGAGTATATGTAGATTTCAGGGATCTAAACAAAGCCAGTCCAAAAGATGATTTTCCTTTGCCTCATATAGACGTCCTGGTAGACAATGCTGCTAGGAGTTCAACTTACTCCTTCATGGATGGATTCTCCAGTTATAACCAGATTAAAATGGCTGAAGAAGATAAAGAGAAGACCACTTTTGTCACACCATGGGGAACATTTTGCTACAAAGTGATGCCATTCGGGTTAAAGAATGCTGGAGCCACATATCAAAGGGCAATGGTGACACTTTTCCATGATATGATACATAAAGAGATTGAAGTGTATATGGATGATATGATTGCCAAGTCTAAGAATGAAGAAGATCATGTTCAGGTTCTAAGAAAATTATTTGAAAGACTAAGAAAGTATCAGTTGAAGCTGAATCCTTCAAAATGCTCATTTGGGGTGAAGTCTAGAAAGTTGCTAGGATTTATGATAAGCAATAAAGAAATAGAGGTCAATCTTAATAAAGTGAAAGCAATTCAAGCTATGACAGTTCCTAACACCGAGAAAGAAGTAAGAGGCTTCTTAGGATGTTTAAATTACATCGCTCGATTCATATCTCAATTAACAGAAACATGTGAGCCAATTTTTCGATTACTTCGAAAAAAGAACCCTGTACATGGGAAAAAGATTGTCAAGAGGTTTTTGATAAAATAAAGCAATACTTATAGAATCCACCTTTGCTAATGCCACCTGTGCCTAGAAGACCTTTGATCTTGTATTTGATAGTAACTGAGGTAGCAATGGGTTGTGTGTTAGGACAACATGATGAGTCTGGAAGAAAGGAGCAAGCTATCTATTATCTGAGTAAGAAATTTACCGATTGTGAATACATATATACTATGACTGAGAAGTTATGTTGTGCTCTTGTATGGAGCATGAAGCGTCTTCGACAATATATGTTGTATTATACCACTTGGTTGATCTCAAAAATGGATCCTCTTAAATACATCTTTGAGAAACCCTACTTGTCAAGCCGAATAACAAGATGGCAAGTAATGTTGGCTGAGTATGACCAAAAACATCAAAGTTGTAGGCAATTGTCTCAGCTATCTTGTGTAAAAACTTCAGCGCATTTGGACTTTTAGAACTCCAGATATGGCCAAAATAGTGTTCCAGTTTGGATTGTACCGACATTTCTTTTCCAAGTTTGGCCATCTCTTTATCCTTGCAATTTAAGTTCTTAAAGTCATCAATCAATCCTTTCATTTATGTGATAGGCCTGCATTTAAAATGAACATTTACCATAAATTAAAGGTATCTTATATTATTAGATATATTATTATAAAACATGCTTTAGTTAAGGAGTTATTGATACTTCAAGTGCAAAATGATGATATAAAACCATGATAAAAATGCACTTTTAAGTACTAATCACTACACTGGGGGCAAAAAGAAAGAAATGATCATGGAAATCATCTTGAAGACATGTGAGCTTATGAAGTCTAACAACAAGGAATTCAACAAAAAATTCCAAATAATTGAGAGAATTCCCAACAAATAGAAAACAATTCCTAATTTGGAATATTTAGTATCATCTTGTTGTCAAGATAGCAAAAGAAAAGACGAAGATAAGGTAATAGTGATTTGTAGTTTTTAAACCCTTAAACACTTTTTTTGAGCTTATGAAATCCTCTTTCTTTTACAGCCTTGAGTCATAAATACATTACGTGCCTTTAAAGTCCTTTCTAATCAAGAAAGCAACCTGGATCAATAAACAATGTTCTAAAAATATAAGAGACTTTGTCATAAAGAGTCAAGATGTAGCAAATAATTACTCATTATTATTCATGTTGTTAAAAGGAGTGTTTCTAAAAATAAAAGGCAATTTTTCCTTTTCTCTCAAAATACATTCAAGCAATCGCTTGAACACTTTGAAAACCAAAGCAGAAGGTCATCTTATCACTTACCTTCATCTAAGATTACTTTTACTAAGAGATTTAATACAAATCCCTAGAGTTGCTTGAAAATTGTTGTAAACAGACATTGAGAGTTTCAGTTTTCAAAAACAAAAGAGATCTTTTGAAAAATCATTTTTAAAAAAAGGTTTTCTTTGTAAAAAAATGAATATATGACACACCAAGAAGCAGTGTTAGAAAATCAGAGATTTTAACGACAACAAGAGTAAAGGAGGAAATGAAAAGAGACAGTTAATTCTTCCATGGGCAGAGAAGTCGTCACCAAATTTTTAATGGCACAAAGAAATTTGCTTCTTTAGTGGGAGATACACATGATAAAATTATAGACTTCTTCCAATATGAGATTAAAATAGCATGATTATGTAGTATCTATGAAATGAGATTGTTGCCTCTCATAATATGATTAGTTAGACAATATAATAACTGATACATCCTCATATATAAAAATCCCAAGTGAAGCGGGATAATCCTCATATATTGACCATGTAAATTGGTTAAAGAATCCTCAACAATGGAAATGTTACCAACAACACAATGTCAGGCCAGGGAGAAGCTAATGCTCTCAATGAAGTAACCAATGAAGAAAGAGGCAATGACTATTGGGAAACTCAAACAAAGTTTATCTTGGAGAACTAAACAACATGGGTAAGCTTGAGTAGATTTGAAAGATGCGTGAATCAAAAGAGCTTACTAACATTCAAGATCGCTAAACAAGATGAGTAGGGGGGTCTATATTTTAAAAGGGTAAGATGCATTGCATATCATCTAACTTCACAAGCATTGCATATTTGTCTTATAGATATTTCTTGAAACAAAATTCCCAACGGGATCCAACGAGATTCAGACGAAATGAAGTTCTTCTAATCACATCAAATATGGAAATTTTATAAAAGCAAAATTCATAAATAAAGACAAGAAAGATGGGTTTTTTTTTTTATTCATGACAAAAGGTTTAAAAGTACAAATATTAAACAATGCGAGGACAATCAGGGATATTGTCATCTTGATCATTAATCATGCCTCAAAATTCTTCAAATTGTTTATGCATATGTTCCATCTTTTCCTTGAATTCGATGTGTTGTGTGTTAACATAATCCTTCCAAAAGTCAACACGTGTATTCAGCTCTTGGTTTCTTCTCTCCAAGTCGTTTTTGTGACGTCTTTCATCACAGAGTCTATTCCTTAAATTCTCGATCAGATGATGGAGATCAAGAACCTGAGTATTCAACTCAAGTTTTCTGGCATGAAAACGCTCTACAACGTTCACCAAAGACGAAGTAGCTTTGATACTGAAAGCAAGTGACTGATTCACTACTTCAATATCGCTCCTAGCTGTCAGCATTGTTTTATCATGGGGAAGGATCATGTCTCTAGCCACGGCTACAGCAGTATCTTCATTGTCCATTACAGTATCTTCTATTATAATTAGACAACCATTCACTTCAAAAGTAGTATGCCAAACTATAGGCTCTACTGCAGGAACACGATTTGGGTTAGCATTCGAAGAAAAGAAAGACATGATTAAAGCTTCAAGAGTTGAGAACTTTGAAAGGCTTAAAATACAAGAAGTTGATGATGTCTGTCACCAAATACTATATGATTTATAAGGATTCTACTCCTACTATTATTTTGAACAGAAGATCAAATCTCAACCATAGATATAAGACTTTCTTGAGAAGCTTTCATCATCTCTAAGATGGATTTACAAATCAGATCTCAACCGTAGATATAAGACTTTCTTGAGAAGCTTTCATTATCTCTAAGATCAATTTACAAATCAAATCTCAACCGTAAATATAAGACTTTCTTGAGAAGTTTTCATTATCTCTAAGATCGATTGCAAATCAAATCTCAATTGTAGATATAAGACTTTCGTGAGAAGCTTTCATCATCTTTGAGTTCGATTTTTACAAATCAGATATGAGCCATACAAATATGACTTCCTTTAAAAGTTTTCATTAACCCTTAAAATCATAGTGAAATTACTTTCATGTATTTCAAGAAACCATAGTTGAAATAATTTTCATGTATTTCACAAAACCATTGATGAAATCACTTCCATGTACTTCACAAAACCATTGATGAAATCACTTTCCTGTATTTCACAAAATCAATCTGAAATCACTTTCATGTATTTCACAAAATTAATCTGAAATCACTTTCATGTATTTCACAAAACTAATCTGATATCACTTTCATGTTTTTTAGGAAACCACTATTGAAATCACTTTCATATATTTCACTAAACCATTGTTGAAATCACTTTCAGGTATTTCACAAAATCAAGATTGAAAACACTTTCATGTTTTTCACTTGAGTAGGTCACCCATAAGAATTAGACCAATTGAAAAATATGTGTTTTTCAACACCTCCATCACTTTTCTTTACAAAACTTACTATGCAAAGTCAAAAGAAAATGAATTGTCCAATGCTTTTGTTGGTAAGCATTGTAAAGAGGGGGCAACTGTTGTAACCCAATTTTAGATTCACTAAGATTTTCTGGAATGTTATTTTATTTTATTATTCATAAAATATATTTTCTCGAGTCAACCGCATCTTTCGATTAAAATCGAGTCCATCGAGTCAATACAGACCCCACCATGTCGACCGCGTTGAAAAATGAGTTTCGGGCCGTTTCGAGTCAAAAACATCATTTTTTATCAAAACCAAGTCCATCAAGTCAATATGGGTCCCACCATGTCGACCGGGATGAAAAATGAGTTTTAGGCCGTTTCGGATCAAAACCGTCATTTTCGGTCAAAACCGAGTCCACCAGGTCAATACGGGTCCCACCATGTCGACCAAGATGAAAAATGAGTTTCGGGCTGTTTCTGGTCAAAACCATCATTTTGGTCAAAATTGAGTCCACCGGGTCAATACGAGTCCCACCATGTCAACCGCGATAACAAATGAGTTTCAGGCTATTTTTTGTCTAAATTATAATTTTTTGTCAAAAAACCTGGTCCACCGAGTTGATACTCGTATAAAGATTTTTTTTGTAATTAAAATTGATTTTTAGCGGTTGAAAAGCTTTCTATAACTGATTTGAATTTTTAATTTTACCCCTATAAATAAATATTATTATTATATATAATAAAACAAAAAATAATACAATTTTGTCATACTAGGTGGAGGATTTCTGCCGATGGTAGGCGGTACAGCTGTACATTGAAAATTTTGTACAATCCGTGATTACCTGCAAAATCTGTGATTCGTTGTCCCCTATCATTGGGTATAAATAACCAATGAAACCAAGCCAACTGGAGGAAAAAAAAAAAAGAAAACAAGAGAATTTTGAATTCGAGAGCAAACTATTTATATTACTATTTATGTTACTATTTGTTATTATTCATTTATTTTCTACTTTTTCATCACGCGAGTAAGATATTGATTTTTTAAATTTTTTTTTGAAAAATACCAAAAATATCGCAACTATTAGATCTAATAGTATTTAAATCTGAGCCTTTGATTTTTTAGTATACAATAGGCTGTATCATACCAGATTAAAACTCAAATCCATCTCAGCCTTTAAAATAATCTACCCTTTGATCCTGTTGCGCCACATCATCAGGTATACCTGATTAGTACTTAAAAGTGCATTTTTGTCATGGTTTTATATCATCATTTTGCACTTGAAGTATCAATAACTCCTTAACTAAAGCATGTTTTATAATAATATATCTAATAATTATAAAATACCTTTAATTTGTGGTAAATGTCTATTTTTAATGCAGGCCTATCACATAAATGAAAGGATTGATTGATGACTTGAAGAACTTAAATTGCAAGGATAAAGAGATGGTCAAACTTAGAGAAGAGATGTCGGTGCAATCCAAACCGGAACACTGTTCGGTACTTGGGTCATATCTGGAGCTACAGATCTCAGATTTAGGTCCAATTTATATGGATGGAAAGGTAAGACATAGGCCTACAACTTTCATATGGAGCCCAAGATCTAAAAAGGCCATTATCAAGTCCAAATTGTAGCAACAACAAAGAAGCCCGAATCTGTCTTCCAGCCCGAGCACTGTTCGGTATTTTGGCCATATCTGGAGTTCTAGAAGTCCGAATGAGCTGAATGTTTTACACAAGAAAGCTGAGACAATTTCCTACAACTTTCGTGTTTGCAACTGGCTCCAATTTTGACGTTATCAATGACGTTTTGGGCAGACAAGTGAAGATAAGGATTGTCACCAAGTCAAAAGTTGGCCACCCACTTATCAATTAGTCATCAAATCAATAGTTCCCAATTTTGGCCTATAAAAGGAGGCATTTGCCATGCATTTAGGCATCTTGGTGTTCAGATCAAGATCATGCTCTTCCTTTCTCTCTTTGTATTTTTTGTAATGTTTATGCTTTGCTTTCATTAATATCAAGTTTATGCCTTTCATTTCCTTTCCTTTACTTAGTTAACTTTTATGTTGTTATTTTGTTTATCTATTTTTCTTTCTTTCATTATGTCTAGCTAAGTTAATTATGTCAAGGTGAAAAGGTTACACTAATGGTGTGAGAATAAGTATAATGTAAACTTAATATGGACTTTAATGTTTGATACTAACATGTTTTATATTTGTTATCTTGTTCACTCTTTAATACTTTGCTTGTTAAATGACTAATCTTGATTTATGTTGTATAACACTTGGTACAACAAATGCTTGGCACTTTCATAGCCCATAATGTACGGTATAACCGACACCTGAGCTATGAAAGGAACTTGATTTGTTGTTAACATAAGTTATAATCATGAATGCTTGACGAGATTTACAAGTATTAGCATTAATTGAATAAGATGACTAATGTAATCATGTTAACAATATATAATCTGATTGGAACCTCCTTTGTGTGTGGTTTCCAATTCAATAATAAGAGTTTATACTATACTTGTTTGATATACCATTAGTGAAACCTCTAACCTTGACATTTGTTATTATTATTGTTTAATCCTTACATTAATATTCCATCTCGAATTTCTCATCATCCTCTTCTTCTTCTTCTCTTTCTTTATTATTATTATTATTATTACTACTACTACTACTACTACTACTACTACTACTATTATTATTATTATTATTATTATTAGTATTACTATTATTATTGTTATTATTATTATTGTTATTGTTGTTATTGTTGTTGTATTATTGTTATTTATAATTTGTACAATTAACCTCCCTCTGGTTTGACCCCGGTCTTACCGGGTTATTTATTACTTCGACACTCCTGCACTTGGGAGAAGACATCAATCTTTCAGTCGTGTCAAGTTTTTGGCGCCGTTGCCGGGGAGGTAAGTTCTTGTATAAATTATATTATTTATTTTATTTTCTCTTTTCACTTTTCTTGTATATAACTTTATTTCTTTTCTTTTGTTTCTTTTTATTTTGTTTTCTTCCTCCTTCTTTTGCTTTCTTCTTCTTCTTTTTATTTTATTCCTACACGTGCATGAGAGTGTGGTCACGTACATCAAGTGGTAGACTTTGTAGGGTATCCTCATCATTTTCAGAAAATATGGCTGAAGAAGATAATCAATCACTTCATAATGAAAATAATGAGAATAACCGTGCTAGAACACTTAGAGATCACATGAATCCCACAAGAACAAGTGCACCATCATGTATAGTTTTTCCTCCTGATGCATCTCATTTTAATTTTAAACCAGGTATTATTCAACTTTTACCTTCTTTTCATGGTTTAGAATTGGAAAATCCATACTTGCATTTAAGGGAATTTGAGGAGGTGTGCAACACATATAATAATTTAAATTGTAGCATGAACACCATCAGATTAAAGCCTTTTCCTTTTTCATTAAAAGATAAAGCTAAAACATGGCTACAAAATTTAAGACCAGGATCCATTCGTGCTTGGGATGAAATGCAACAACAGTTTTTAAAGAAGTTTTTCCCATCTCATAGAACAAACTCTTTCAAGAGACAAATCACCACTTTCACTCAAAAACCAGGAAAAACATTTTACAAATGTTGGGATAGGTATCGAGACTTGCTTAGTACTTGCCCTCATCATGGTTTTGAAACATGGAGATTGGTTTCACATTTCTATGAAGGGTTAACACCTAAAGATAGGCAAATGGTTGAATTGATGTGCAATGGAACTTTTGAAGATAAAGACCCTGATGAAGCAATGGAGTACTTAGACTTGTTAGCTGAAAATGCTCAAAATTGGGACACCACGGGTACTTATGAGGCACTGAGTAAAACTCAACCTCATAAATCTAGTGGAGGTATGTACAACCTTAGGGAAGATCATGACCTTCAAGCCAAGTTTGCATCTTTAGCTAGAAAAGTCGAGGCACTAGAATTGAAAAAGAGTGGTCAATTAAAATCTGTTGAAAACATTGTGTGTCAAATTTGTGAAACAAATGAACACTTAACCAACGATTGTCCAACCTTGCCTTCTTTTAAGGAATGTCTCCATGAACAAGCCCATGCTTTAAACAGTTTCCAAAGGGCCAACTACAACCCATACTCCCAAACATACAACCCTGGTTGGAGAAATCATCCAAATTTCAATTGGAAGAGTGAGAACAACAATGCACAAACTTCACAACCACCATTTCAAGCACACCATAATTTCCAAAATTCTCATGGATATGCACCTTCTTATGCTCCACCTTCTAGAAGAAATCTTGAGGAAACATTGCATGCATTCATTGAAAAGCAAGAGACAATTAATACTCAACTTGTTCAAAACATGACAGATTTTAAAGATACTCTTGCTAAATTAACATCTGCTCTTAGTTTCCAAGAGAAAGGTAAGTTTCCATCTCAAACACAACAAAATCCTAAAGGGCAATACAATGCAAATGCAAGTAGTTCCGGAAGCCAACACATGGATCAAGTCAAATCAGTCACTACTCTGCGCAGTGGTAAGGTTATTGAAAAACCCTCTCTTGAACCTTATGAGAAAGATGATGAGTCAATCTCTGAGGGTAAGAAAGGGGATGGATCTGAAAATTGCAAAGAAACGACTGACTCACCGCCAGCACTTCCATTTCCTCAAGCCATGACCAAACAAAGGAAAGTCAATCACAATTCTGAAATTTATGAAATTTTCAAACAGGTAAGGATCAATATACCTTTGCTGGATGCTATTAAACAGGTTCCTTCCTATGCTAAATTTTTAAAAGATCTATGCACTGTGAAGAGGAAACTGAATGTGAAAAAGAAAGCCTTTCTAGCCGAACAAGTAAGTGCTATTCTTCAAAACAATAATGCTTTGAAATATAAAGACCCTGGTTGTCCTACAATTTCTTGCTTTATTGGAGAGCATAAAATTGAAAGAGCCTTACTTGATCTTGGTGCTAGTGTGAATTTACTTCCATATTCAGTTTTTCAGAGTCTCAATCTAGGTGAGTTAAAACCAACTTCTATAACTCTTTTACTTGCCGATAGATCTATAAAAGTGCCTAGAGGAATAATTGAAGATGTGTTAGTACAAGTCGATAAATTCATTTATCCTGTGGATTTTATTGTCTTGGACACACAACCTGTTGAAGTATGTAATTCATTTCCTGTTATTTTAGGACGTCCATTTCTTGCAACTTCTAATGCATTGATTAATTGTAGGAATGGACTGATGAAGCTATCATTTGGAAACATGACATTGGAGATGAATATTTTCAACATTTGCAAGCAACCTAGAGATGATAATGATATACAGGAAGTGGAGTTTACTGAAAAATTAATTCATGATCAATTTCCAACCACTTCCAATGAAATTGAGATTGATGAATCTGATGATTTGGAAATGATTTATTTTCAGGAAGAATCAAAGACAAGTAAATGGAGGCCACAAATTGAGGAATTGCCACCACGACCAATTAAGTCCATACCTTCAAGTGTTCAACCACCAAAACCTGATTTGAAGTCGTTGCCATCCAATCTCAAATACTCATTTTTGGGAGAAAATGAAACTTTTCCGGTAATAATCTCTTCCAAACTTAATGCACATCAAGAAGGTAAGTTATTACAAACTCTGAAAATGCACAAAAATGCATTAGGATGGACCATAGCTGATATAAAAAGAATTAGTCCTTTGATTTGTACACACAGAATTTATTTAGAGGAAAATGCTAAACCCTCTAGAGAAATGCAACGAAGGCTAAATCCTAATATGAAAGAAGTAGTGAAAAATGAAGTCATTAAGCTTCTAGATAATGAAATCATTTATCCTATTTCTGACAGCAAATGGGTAAGTCCTACCCAAGTTGTACCTAAGAAGTCTGGAGTCACTGTGATAACAAATGAGAACAATGAGTTAATTCCCACTAGAACTGTTACTGGTTGGCGCATGTGCATTGACTATAGGAAACTTAATTCAATGACTAGAAAAGATCATTTTCCTTTACCTTTCATGGATCAAATCCTAGAAAGAGTTGTAGGTCATGAATTTTATTGTTTCCTAGATGGCTATTCGGGTTACAACCAAATTGAAATTGCATTGGAAGATCAAGAAAAGACTACTTTCACATGTCCATTTGGTACTTTTGCATATTGAAGGATGCCTTTTGGATTATGTAATGCACCAGCCACATTTCAAAGATGCATGCTTAGTATATTTAGCGATATGGTTGAACATTTTCTTGAGATTTTCATGGATGATTTTTCTGTTTTTGGCAATTCATTTGATGATTGTTTGACTAATTTAGAAAAGGTTTTGACCAGGTGTGAAGAGAAGAATCTTGTGCTGAATTGGGAAAAATGTCATTTTATGGTAACAAACGGCATTGTACTTGGTCACATTGTTTCATCAAAAGGAATTGAGGTTGACAAATCTAAAATCGAGTTAATTGCAAACTTGCCAACACCAAAATCTCTTAAAGATGTTAGATCATTCTTGGGACATGCTGGTTTTTATAGAAGGTTCATTAAAGATTTTAGTGTAATATCTAAGCCTTTAAGTAACCTTCTAACAAAGGATACTATTTTTGAATGGACTGAACATTGTGAAGAAGCCTTTGTTAAACTTAAAAATTTACTTACTTGTGCTCCTATCATTCAACCTCCCGATTGGTCATTACCTTTTGAAATAATGTGTGATGCTAGTGATTATGCCGTAGGTGCTGTTTTGGGACAAAGAAAAGATAAGAAACCTTATGTAATTTACTATGCAAGTAAAACTTTAAATAGTGCTCAAATGAATTATACCACCACTGAAAAAGAATTACTTGCAGTAGTATTTGCATGTGAAAAATTCAGATCTTATCTTGTTGGCTCACCTGTTGTTGTTTTTAGTGATCATGCAGCATTGAAATATCTTCTTTCTAAGAAAGATTCCAAGGCTAGATTGGTGCGGTGGATTTTATTACTTCAAGAATTTGATATCACAATCAAAGATAAGAAAGGCAGCGAAAATGTTGTCGCATATCACTTGTCAAGATTGACAACAGATTTGAAAACTGACATCACACCAATCGATGACTACTTTCCCGATGAATCTTTACTTTCTGTCTCTACAATGCCTTGGTTTGCTAATATTGTTAATTTTCTTATTTCAGGACAACTGCCAGCTCATTGGAGTACCCAAGATAAAAGAAAGTTCTTGAACGAAGTGAAGAACTTTTATTGGGATGATCCTTATTTATTCAAATATTGTCCTGATCAAATATTTCGAAGATGCATTCCTGACAATGAGGTAAGTAGTGTCATTAAATTTTGTCATTCTGAAGCATGTGGGGGTCATTTCTCATCAAGAAAAACAACTGCAAAAATCTTACAAAGTGGATTTTACTGGCCCACCATGTTCAAAGACTCACATGCATTCTGCAAGTCTTGTGAAAATTGTCAAAAGTTGGGATCTATTTCAAAACATCACATGATACCTTTAAACCCTATTATTGTCATTGAGATCTTTGACTGTTGGGGTATAGATTTCATGGGCCCATTCCCTCCATCATTTGGTTTCTTATACATATTAGTCGCAGTAGATTATGTTTCAAAATGGATAGAGGCAATTCCAAGTCGAAACAATGATCACAAAACAGTGATAAAGTTTTTGAAAGAAAATATTTTGAGTCGATTTGGAGTCCCTCGAGCCATAATAAGTGATGGTGGAACACATTTCTGCAACAAGCCATTTGAGTCTTTAATGAAGAAATATGGAATCACACACAAAGTTGCCACCCCTTATCACCCTCAAACAAGTGGACAAGTAGAGCTTGCTAATAGAGAGATCAAACATATTTTGGAGAAAACAGTGAACCCTAATAGGAAAGACTGGTCTTTAAGACTTAATGATGCACTTTGGGCTTATCGAACTGCTTATAAAACATCATTAGGTATGTCACCTTATAGACTAGTCTATGGAAAACCTTGTCACTTGCCTGTGGAACTTGAACATAAAGCTTATTGGGCTATTAAAGCTTTCAATTCAAATCTGGATGATGCTAGTCAGCTGCGAAAATTACAAATAAATGAGCTTGAGGAAATAAGAAATGATGCATATGAAAATTCAAGAATTCATAAAGCAAGAATAAAAGAATTTCATGACAAGAAAATACAGAGAAAAACCTTCAATGTTGGTCAAAAAGTCTTGCTTTATAATTCTCGACTGCATTTATTTCCTGGAAAATTAAGATCAAGATGGAGCGGTCCTTTTATTGTGAAACATGTGTATCCATATAGGGCCTATGACATCGAGAATCCAAAGAATGGCAATGTTTTCAAGGTAAATGGACATCGTCTGAAAGTTTACTTTGACAATTTTTCAGTTGAACATAACTTTATTGAATTGGGTGATCCTGTATATAAAGATTTATTTTATTTTATTTTATTTTATTTTATTTTTGTATCTTATATAAAGATTGATTTTATTTTATTTTTGTTTCTTTTTGAGTGATTTTTGCAAGTTTCTTTCACCCCGGTCAAATGGCGGATAACGGTACTCCGTGACTTAAGTCGGTTCTTTCAATTTCCCACAATTATTGATATCTGTGTATATATCTATGCAATTCTTTGAATCTCTCTTCCAATTCTCATTTGAAAATGGACACTAATCTTGAAAAATTGAAAAAGTATTTTCCCGCTCTGCCTCAGAATGCGATTACAAAAATTTACCGTGCTAGATGTGCAAGATTGAGATTGTTAATGAATCATGGAATTCCTGAAGATATTCGCTGGTTGATTGAAGCAAAGGTCCGATTATCAGGTGAGTCCTCTAACTTCATTTCACACATGCCTGGAACAGGTAAAAGCACTTTTGCAAAGAAGCGTCGTGCAAAACGACTGGATGTCTGTCATCGTTGTGCTAGATGGACTTGTAATACATAATGTCGTTCTTTAGGAATGGTATCTATAAACCGTGAAGATAAAATACAATTCATTAAGGATGGCCTGAGTAAGGAGTCTTTAGATAATCTTCTATTGACTCTTGAGACGCATCCTAGTGGAGATGTGCATCGTGCAATTCATGATTTATGGCCACTATTTCATAAAGAACATGATCGACTTAGTCTTGGGAATCTGACTAAAAAAGATCTTGTTTGCCAGTTTTTAAGAAAACTGGATGGGAAGCCTATCCCCGACCCATAGAGGGCGTTTAAGCCGTTCTTGGACGTAAAACCAAGGGAAGATGTGAGCCACAATCACAACTACCTGTACATACACATGTTTTTTTTTTCAAAAGTAAATAAATAAATAAATAAAAAGAGAGAGAGAGTGTGTGAGACTCTAGTTGGCCTACATATAGATGTTATGATTGCCTTTCTACTTTCTCATCTATAAAACCCTATTTTCCTTCCTTTCATTTCTACTCAACCCATACATTCAACAAATACAGAAGTGTGTAGAAATGGCAAGTTCCTCAAGTCATCAAATAAGAAATATTTGTGTTTTCGGTGGATCTAGTCCTGGGAAAGAAAAAGAGTTTTTAGAATCAGCAAATCATCTTGGTCAGGTGCTAGCTGAGAGAAAGATTCATTTAGTGTATGGGGGAGGCAGTCTTGGGTTAATGGGAGGTGTGTCAATAGCTGCATTTTTAGGAGGTAGTCAAGTTTTAGGAATCGTCCCTGAAGCTTTGGCACAAGGGGACATCATTGGAAAAACAATTGGAGAGGAACTTCAGGTCTCCACAATGTCGGCTCGAATGAATGCAATGTTTAATCATGCTGATGCTTTCATTGCTTTACCAGGTGGTCTAGGCACATTGGAAGAGATCTTTCATATTTCCTCTTGGGCTCAATTGCACATTCACTATAAACCCATTGGTTTGTTAAATGTTAATGGTTATTATGATAAGTTGTTGTCTTTTCTTGATCATGCTGTGGAACAGGAATTTCTAACATCTTCTGCACGACAAATCATAATCTCTGCTACTACTGCTGAACAATTGATTGACCAACTACAATCTTTCATTCCTGTGATTGATCCTTCCATGAGTCGCATAAATTGGTCATCTACGGGAAGCCGTAAAAAGCTTAGATTGGATTTGAGCCTTCATTTGTGAACTTTTTGTGTATTTTGGTTTTATTATTGTGTTTTGTTATTTCTTATTTTTATTTCAGTGTGTTTCAGCTTTTGTCAGTGTTCGTTATTTCAGGTGATATCTTCTATACTCTATTTTTCTACCTTAGAACATTGAGGACAATGTTTCATTTTGGTTGGGGGGAGAGGGTAGTAGTTGATAAAAAAAAAAAATTATTTTTCATTTCATAAAGCATGTGCATAATTGTTGTTACTAGGATGGCAGAGTAAAGGAGTTCTTTTGTTAAAGTGACTCTTGAGACGCATCTTAGTAACCATTTTTAACAAGGTCTATTATAATACTTCCTGAAATATTCAGGTTTACAAACTCTCGTATTGTTACCACTTAATTCTGCTCATATACTTATTTAACATGTATTCTTAAACCTTAATTTACACACACACACTTTAACATATGATTGTGGGTTGCATATTTGATTATTACATTATTTATGTTCTTTTGTTAAAGGTAACAACTAAGGGAAAGGGATTGTATATAATTAAAAAAAAAAAAAAAAAACATGAAAAAAAAAGAAAAAAAAAGAGAAAAAATGATGATAATAAAAATGTAGATAAGTTTGGTTTCGTAGCCTCCCTAACCTAAGCAATTAAGCCCGAAGGGGTGTTTTAACACCTAATACCCTAAAGTCAACTGACTTGGGAGCTATTGGCCCAACGCTTGTTACATGGGTTGAGGAGAAAAGCTTAAGGGAATCAAACATTGCACTATCTACATATCAGTATCTGCGACCCGAGTTACGAAGCTCGTTGGGGTGTCTTAACACCTAATGCCCTAAGACCAACTGGTCTGGGAGTCATTAGCTGAACGCTCGTTACATGGGTTAAAGATGCATGATGTTTTTAAATTATATGTATATATATTTGTTTTTTTTTTTAAAAAAGACAAAAAAAAAGACAAAAAAGAAAGACAAAAATAGTAATCCCAACCCAAGGAAGTTAACCTTAAACATTAAAACAAAAATTTTGTTTTCTTCCAAGAAAAGCCCCATAATTATGTGTTGATACATTGAGCACAAAAGAAAGGTTTATTAATATCTTGTTAAGTGGTATTGAGCAGATATATAAATTTAATGAGAGTTTGTTTATCTGGATAGATTAATGGAAGTTAAATGATGAATACCTTGCTTTGTGAAATTTGCAAATTGTTTTAACGCTTTGATTACTAGGGACTAGTAATAAGCTAGTTGGGGGGTGTGATTAGTACTTAAAAGTGCATTTTTGTCATGGTTTTATATCATCATTTTGCACTTGAAGTATCAATAACTCCTTAACTAAAGCATGTTTTATAATAATATATCTAATAATATAAAATACCTTTAATTTGTGGTAAATGTCTATTTTTAATGCAGGCCTATCACATAAATGAAAGGATTGATTGATGACTTGAAGAACTTAAATTGCAAGGATAAAGAGATGGTCAAACTTAGAGAAGAGATGGAAAGGTAAGACATAGGCCTACAACTTTCATATGGAGCCCAAATCTAAAAAGGCCATTATCAAGTCCAAATTGTAGCAACAACAAAGAAGCCCGAATCTGTCTTCCAGCCCGAGCACTGTTCGGTATTTTGGCCATATCTGGAGTTCTAGAAGTCCAAATGAGCTGAATTTTTTACACAAGAAAGCTGAGACAATTTCCTACAACTTTCGTGTTTGCAACTGGCTCCAATTTTGACGTTATCAATGACGTTTTGGGCAGACAAGTGAAGATAAGGATTGTCACCAAGTCAAAAGTTGGCCACCCACTTATCAATTAGTCATCAAATCAATAGTTCCCAATTTTGGCCTATAAAAGGAGGCATTTGCCATGCATTTAGGCATCTTGGTGTTCAGATCAAGATCATGCTCTTCCTTTCTCTCTTTGTATTTTTTGTAATGTTTATGCTTTGCTTTCATTAATATCAAGTTTATGCCTTTCATTTCCTTTCCTTTACTTAGTTAACTTTTATGTTGTTATTTTGTTTATCTATTTTTCTTTCTTTCATTATGTCTAGCTAAGTTAATTATGTCAAGGTGAAAAGGTTACACTAATGGTGTGAGAATAAGTATAATGTAAACTTAATATGGACTTTAATGTTTGATACTAACATGTTTTATATTTGTTATCTTGTTCACTCTTTAATACTTTGCTTGTTAAATGACTAATCTTGATTTATGTTGTATAACACTTGGTACAACAAATGCTTGGCACTTTCATAGCCCATAATGTACGGTATAACCGACACCTGAGCTATGAAAGGAACTTGATTTGTTGTTAACATAAGTTATAATCATGAATGCTTGACGAGATTTACAAGTATTAGCATTAATTGAATAAGATGACTAATGTAATCATGTTAACAATATATAATCTGATTGGAACCTCCTTTGTGTGTGGTTTCCAATTCAATAATAAGAGTTTATACTATACTTGTTTGATATACCATTAGTGAAACCTCTAACCTTGACATTTGTTATTATTATTGTTTAATCCTTACATTAATTTTCCATCTCCAAGTTCTCATCATCTTCTTCTTCTTCTCTTTCTTTATTATTATTATTACTACTACTACTACTACTACTACTACTACTACTACTACTACTATTATTATTATTATTATTATTATTATTATTATTATTATTATTATTATTATTATTATTATTATTATTAGTATTACTATTATTATTGTTATTATTATTATTGTTATTGTTGTTATTGTTGTTGTATTATTGTTATTTATAATTTGTACAATTAACCTCCCTGTGGTTTGATCCCGGTCTTACCGGGTTATTTATTACTTCGACACTCCTGCACTTGGGAGAAGACATCAATCTTTCAGTCGTGTCAAGTTTTTCCGACACCTGAGCTATGAAAGGAACTTGATTTGTTGTTAACATAAGTTATAATCATGAATGCTTGACGAGATTTACATGTATTAGCATTAATTGAATAAGATGACTAATGTAATCATGTTAACAATATATAATCTAATTGGAACTTCCTTTGTGTGTGGTTTCCAATTCAATAATAAGAGTTTATATTATACTTGTTTGATATACCATTAGTGTAACCTTTTCACCTTGACATAATTAACTTAGCTAGACATAATGAAAGAAAGAAAAATAGATAAACAAAATAACAACATAAAAGTTAACTAAGTAAAGGAAAGGAAATGAAAGGCATAAACTTGATATTAATGAAAGCAAAGCATAAACATTACAAAAAATACAAAGAGAGAAAGGAAGAGCATGATCTTGATCTGAACACCAAGATGCCTAAATGCATGGCAAATGCCTCCTTTTATAGGCCAAAATTGGGAACTATTGATTTGATGACTAATTGATAAGTGGGTGGCCAACTTTTGACTTGGTGACAATCCTTATCTTCACTTGTCTGCCCAAAACGTCAGTGATAACGTCAAAATTGGAGCCAGTTGCAAACACGAAAGTTGTAGGAAATTGTCTCAGCTTTCTTGTGTAAAACATTCAGCTCATTCGGACTTCTAGAACTCCAGATATGGCCAAAATACCGAACAGTGCTCGGGCTGGAAGACAGATTCGGGCTTCTTTGTTGTTGCTACAATTTGGACTTGATAATGGCCTTTTTAGATCTTGGGCTCCATATGAAAGTTGTAGGCCTATGTCTTACCTTTCCATCCATATAAATTGGACCTAAATCTGAGATCTGTAGCTCCAGATATGACCCAAGTACCGAACAGTGTTCCGGTTTGGATTGCACCGACATCTCTTCTCTAAGTTTGACCATCTCTTTATCCTTGCAATTTAAGTTCTTCAAGTCATCAATCAATCCTTTCATTTATGTGATAGGCCTGCATTAAAAATAGACATTTACCACAAATTAAAGGTATTTTATAATTATTAGATATATTATTATAAAACATGCTTTAGTTAAGGAGTTATTGATACTTCAAGTGCAAAATGATGATATAAAACCATGACAAAAATGCACTTTTAAGTACTAATCAATACCCAACACTCGGTACACCGCGGCATACCAGATCATAGCCCAGCCCATCCTGACTGTCCAATCAACTTGCAAATCAAGCCAATCACAACCGCACGATATGTTTATACACGATCCAACGGTTCATAGGCTTCAAACGCATCGGTGCACCATACGCTCGTCCACACCGTATCAAAGCTTAGAGCCCCTCTCTTCTCTCGCCGGCAATTCTCTCTCTCCTCCGATCTTCCATTTCCGGCCATTATAAGCGGCCAAACCACCATAAAAAGGTGCATCGCCTCCTCTGAAGCAAAACCGACCTTCAAGTCGTCAATTCTCCCTCATCAGTCATCAACGGCCGTCGAGACCACCACCATCAGAATCCTTATCCTCAGATCTACCAGAATCAACCATCTATTGGCCAGAATCTCACCGAAAAATTTCGCCGCCGCCAACAGTAGTCGCGTGTGAGCCACACGCGCTGCAAGCGGTATTTTCATAAATTTCAGAGAAATCCAAGGGTATTTCAGTCTTTTACCTATACAATGGCACTTAGGTAATTTTTTATGATATTTTTGATATTTTTATATATAAATACTTGTAAATTTTTGCATGTAAAAACAACAAAAAATAAATTTAAAATAATTAACGACGCGGGTCCAACACCCATTTTATCATGTTACTGTTCATGGGTCAAAACCCGATTCTCAACAATGGATATACCCATTTCTCGATGATATCAAAATAATATTTATTTTATAAAATAAATATTATTTTTCGACACGTCTTCTTTATTTACAAAAAAGGACCGATGTCAAAAATTTAAATATCAAATATGAATTATGTCCATTATTATTTCTTTTGGTAAATCAGACGTAACTCTCCTTTTTAGGGACAAACGTCGATATTTTAGACAAAGTCTCCTAGTTTTACGGACTGATGTCATTTTTAACGTGTCTTCTATTTTTAGGGACCAGCGTTAACCATTTTAAAAAAATTTGCAAATAAACTCAAAATATAATAGCATTTGAATCAAATGAAAAAAACACAAGTAAGGGTAACCTTTCTCTAAAAAGATGTTTTAAAGGTGGTGTCTATCTTCCCTTAATCATAACTAACCCAGTACCCGAATATCTGGGACCAATGTCTAATTTTGGATTTCTAGTTCCCTCAAATTACTAGATGACAACTCTAATAAAATTTTTATTTCCCCCAATAAAAAAACATTTATTATTTTTTTGTTAAAACAAACAAAAAAAGAGTGGAGTCGTCGCCCGACAGGATAAACAAATTTATTGACTTGTACTAACTGATTAGTACTTCAAAATGTATTTTTATCAAGGTTTTATATCATCATTTTGCACTTGAAGTATCAATAACTCCTTAACTAAAACATGTTTTATAATAAACATACCTAATAATATAAGATACCTTTAATTTATATCCAATATTGATTTTAAATGCAGGCCTATCACATAAATGAAAGGATTAATTGATGAGTTTAAGAACTGAAATTGAAAGGACGAAAAGATGGTCAAACTTAGAAAAGAGATGTCGATGTAGTGCAAGCTATATCACTATTTGGTAATTAGGTCATATCTGGAGCTGTAGATTTCATATTTAGGTCTACTTTATATGAATAGAAAGGTAAGACATAGACCTATAACTTTCATATAGAGCCCAAGATTTGAAAAGGCCATTTTCAAGTCCAAATTGTATCAACAATAAAAAAATCTGAATCTATCCTACAGCCCGTGGACTGTTCAGTGTTTGGTCCATATTTGGAGTTTTAGAAGTCCAAATGACCTCTATTTTATTTTCCTAGAAATTTGAGATAATTTCCTACAACTTTCATCTTTTCAAGTGGTTTCAATTCTAACGTTATCAATGACGTTTTGGGCAGACAAAAGAAGATAAAGATTGTCACCAAGTCAAGAGTTGGTCACCCACTCATCAATTAATTATCAAATCAATAGTTTTCAATTTTGACCTATAAAAGGAGGTATTTTCCATACATTTAGACATCTTGGTCTCCAGATGAAGATCATGTTTTTGTTTTCTCTCTTTGTATTTTTGTAATGCTTAAGTTTTATTTTCATTAATATCTTGTTTATGTCTTTCAATTTTCATTAATATCTTGTTATTTATGTTCTTATTTTGTTTATTTATTTTTCTTTCTTTCAATATATTTAGTTAAGTTTATTATGTCAAGGTGAAAAGGTTATACTAATGGTATAAGAATAAGTATAATACAAACTTAACATGGACTTTAATGGTTGATACTAACATGTTTTATATTTGTTATCTTGTTCACTTTTTAATACTTTGCTTGTTAAATGACTAATCTAGATTTATGTTATATAACACTTGGTACAATAAATGCTTGACACTTTCATAGCCCATACTGTATGGTATAACCGACACCTAAGCTATGAAAGGAACTTGATTTGTTGTTAACATAAATTATAATCATGAATGACTGACAACATTTACAAATATTAGCATTAATTGAATAAGATAACTAATGTAATCATGTTAACAATTTATAATCTGATTGGAACCTCCTTTGTGTATGGTTTTCAATTGAATGATAAAAGTTTATACTATACTTGTTTGACATACCATTAGTGGATTCTCTAACCTTGACATTTGTTATTATTATTGTTTAATCCTTGCATTAATCTTCCATCTCAAACTTCTCATCAACTTCTTTTTCTGTTATTATTATTATTACTACTACTACTATTATTATTACTACTAGTATTATTATTATTACTACTAGTATTATTATTATTATTGTCATTCTTGTTGTTGTTATTGTTGTTGTTATTACTATTGTTATTATTGTTGTTGTATTATTATTATCTATAATTTATACAATTAATATTTTTGTGGTTCGACCCCAGTCTTGCTGAGTTATTTATTATTTTTACACTTCGGCACTTGGGAGAAGACATCAATCTTTTGGTTGTGTCACTAACACATCTTCAATTATTTCTCTAGGCATTTTTTACAAACCTATCAGGAAGAAGAGAGTTATAGAAGTTGGTTTTAACTCATTTAGATTGAGACTCTGAAAAACTGAATATGAAAGTAAATTCACATTAGCTCCAAAATGAAGTAAAACTCTCTCAATTTTATGTTCTCCAATAAAGCAAGAAATTGTAAGATAATGAGGGTCTTTAAATTTCAAAGTATTATTATTCTGAAAAATGACATTTACTTATTTGAGTAAAAATGTTTTCTTTTTTACATTCATTTTTCTTTTCATAGTATATAGATCTTTAAAAAATAAAGTATAAAAAGTTATCTATTTAATAGCATCCAACAAAGGTATATTGCTCGTTACTTGTTTGAAAGTTTTAAAGATTTTATAGTATTAAAAGTGAACAAGATAACAAATACAAAACATGTTAGTATTAAACATTAAAGTCGATTTTAAGTTTATACTATAAATATTCTTATACCATTAATGTAATCTTTTCACTTTGACATAATAAACTTAATTAAACATATTAAAAAAATGAAGAAACATAAATAAATAAGATAAGAACATAAATAAGATATAAGTTAACTAAGTAAAGGAAATGAAATGAAAAACATAAACAAGAGATTAATGAAAGCAAAACTTAAGCATTACAAAAATATATCGAAAAAGAGCAAGAACATGATCTTGATCTTAAAACCATGATCCTTAAATGCATGGAAAATGCCTCTTTTTATAGGTCAAAATTAGAAACTATTGATTTGTACTAATTATTGAGCGGGTGGCAATATCTTGACTTTATAACAATCCTTATCTTCTAGTCTGAACAAATCATCATTGCTAACATCAGAATTTGAACAGACTTAATTCATGAAAGTTAAAGAAAATTCTCTCATTTTTCCAACAAAAATAATTAAGATCATTTGGACTTCTAAAACTCAAGATATGGGCTAAACACTGAATATTATCTAGGTTGTAGGACAGATTCAAACTTCTCCGTTGTTGCTACAATTTGAACTTGAAACGACCTTTTTGAATCTTGGACTGCTATGAAAGTTTTAGGCCTATGTTTTAGCTTCAATCCATATATAGTAGACCTAAATTTAAGTTTTACAGCTCCAGATATGACCCAATGATTTAACAGTGTTCTAGTTTGGACTACACCAACATCTCTTTTCTAAACTTAGCCCCTTCTTTATCTTTTTAATTTCAGTAATTAAACTCATCAATTAATAATTTTATTTATGTAATAAGCCTGCATTTAAGATGAATATTTACCAAAAATTAAAGGTATCTTATAATATTAGACATAATATTATAAAACATGCTCTAGTTAAGGAGTTATTTATACTTTAAGTGTAAAATAATAATATAAAACCTTGATAAACATACACTTTTAAGTATTATTCATTACTTGACTACATGTTTAAAAGGTTTGCATCACCCAATATTGAAAGACAACATAACTTGGATTATTTTTCAAAATTAGTGAAAAAATCCAATAAAAAGTAAATGAAAAATAACAGAGTCTAATCTCTAATTAAATAATTGTTAAAGGATGAAACTAAAAAATACTTGAACTTTAAAAAAAGGAAAAGAAAACCAAGCAAATGTAGGTGAATTTCCTGAACTTAGGTTAACCTATAAAACTCTCAACTTGTGAAATCCTAGATCTATACTAATCATGAAACTCAATTCCCAATTAATTTATTGTTGAAGGAAGAAATCAGAAAAAATATTAATTTAATTTTTTTTCAAAGTAAATAAATAGAAATAAAAAAAATAAAATCTAATAAGAAAAAATTGAAGGAGGATGAAGTAGTAAAAAAATTCAATTTTAAAAATTATCTCAAATAAAATAAATAATAATAAAAAGAATGAGTGAGTTTGTGAGGACTAAATTTGACATATGAAAAAAATTAAAGGAGAATGAAATTGAATTTTTTTTAATTTTATAAATTATTTCAAATAATTAGTAATAAAAAAATACAGATAAAATTAAAAGAAAAAAATAAATTAAAAGATTGCTATAAAAATTTGAAAGATTAGGTACAAATATCAAAGAAAAAAATAACAAAATTAAAAAAAAGGTTTATGGCATGGAACTAAAATCCGGTTAACAATGCACATCACTTAACATTAAAGGAGTAAGGATTTAGATATTACCAATGAATGCATCATTTGGTCACTGTTGATTATATATGTATAATGCACATGGTAAATATTTATTTTTAATAATATTTTTTTGATAAATTATCAAATAACCTGAGTCAACCTAATTTTATAAAAAAAAATATGTAAAAAAAATGAAAACATTCACTATGTTTAAGAAATTCAGGGACAAATTAACTTTAATTTTTTCAGGTAATTAATTTTTTTATACTAAAAAAATATAATAAAATTAATTTATTCAAATTAATTAAATAATGATAAGAATGACAAAATAATCATTATATCAGAAGTGGAGCATTGGGTTTTTATTTTTTAATTTAAATTTTAATATTGTAATGACAGTCTATGCAAGAAGCAAAGTTCAAAAAACAAATTGTAAAATAAAAAATTTACTCATTAGAGGCAGCAAATAAGTAGGAAAACAGAAGAGCTATAGTAAAAAACAATACACACACTAGCACCAAGGGTAAAATAAAAATGAGTTACCGAGAGGATGTCTTTATCAAAACTCTCTATTTTCGTTCTCAAATCTTCATTTTAATACGATGCCCTCTTAATAACATACACAGATCACTTTATTTTGTTAATGTCTCTCCCCACCAAACGCTCAGCCACAGCCACTACTAGCACCGCCGGTACTTCCACCTCTAATACTTACCCTCCAATGAAGAAGGCTAAGTGTCAGGCCGCCTCCGCCTGCTCACCTCTCGACTACAACAAAAACGGCCTTCATCACTCCGATGACGTCGTCTTCGATCCTTCCTCCATGTCTCTCGACGACGATCCCAAGCTCGTCGACTACCGCCCTCCTCCCGCCGCCGCTAATTTGTCTCGCAAGAAAGCTACTCTTCCACAGCCCGCCAAGAAGCTCGTCATCAAGCTCGTCAAGGGTAACTACTAACAACTGCTCAATCATGGGTTTTGCTTATATATTCAAAAATTAATGTGGGTTTTTGGTGTGATTAACATGATGGGTTGTGCAGTGTAGAATTTTTTTTTTGGATATTGGGATCTCGTTGCTACTTAGCGTAACACGTTGGTGTGATTTCATCTTAGGAGTGAACTGAGCTATTGATTTCAGTGTTTTGATTATTATAAATACAAATTTTATTAGAAAAACTTATGATAACTTTCAATTTTTAATCTGGGAAATTGATTGCAGTTCTGTTAGACCTCGTAGCTTCTTTTGGGCTTTCGTTTTTCAGAATTTGTCATCTATTCAATTTGCTGCTAAGTATTTACACCTTGTTTACATGAATTCTTCATAATAATTCTATGTTCTTCAATGTTAGTTTCTATATATACTATCCAAAATCTTGGAAATAGCTATGATTGTTTTTTGTTCGATTATGTCTTCCTAGCATCTCTTCTATTTCTCATTAACTTAGCACTTCCTGTTAACACTTCTTCTTGAGCCCAAACTCTTCAAGGTCAATTGTAACACCTCAGTATCGTGCATGACGATGGGGCAAGTGCTTTGGTGCACCATGGAATGAATGAATTCTTAGGGAATGATTTGTAAACATTAATACAGTAGATTCTAGTTGATGAATTGGTGTTTCATTCTTCATTAATGAGCTATGTTCTTCTGCTTCCAATTTTGTTATGATTATGAATGAATTGAATCCATTGAATTTAGTAGTGGCAGTGAAATCTAGATTATGAAAGTACAGTTCCTTGTAAAAATTTAGCCAGATATGTTTCACCGTTTAACTGATTATTGTGTTTATTGAAGCTAAACCAACTCTGCCCACAAATTTTGAGGAGGATACATGGGCAAAGCTGCAGTCAGCTATTAAGGCTATATTCTTGAAACAACCAGCTCCTTGTGACTTAGAGAAGCTTTATCAGGTATGACTGCTAAAATTCATTTCCAATTGTTTCATCCTATCCTTGTTTCGACTCAACATATAATTTTTCTACCCTGATGTGTTTTTGGTTGATTTTGGGATGAACCATGATGTTGTCATTAGGCTGTCAATGATCTGTGCCTGCATAAGATGGGGGGGAATCTTTATCTACGAATTGAAAAGGAGTGTGAAGCACATGTATCTGCTGCCTTACAATCCTTAGTTGGTCAAAGCCCAGATTTGGAGGTTTTCTTAAAACTTGTTGCAACGTGCTGGAAGGATCTCTGTGACCAGATGTTGATGATCCGTGGCATAGCCTTGTATCTGGACAGAACATATGTGAAACAAACACCAAATGTGCGTTCATTGTGGGACATGGGCTTGCAGCTTTTCCGCAAACATCTTTCTTTGTGTCCTGAAGTTGAGCACAAAACTGTCACTGGCATCTTGCGAATGATTGAGAGGGAAAGGTACTTCTGTAAACTAAAATAATTAGTCTAGCATATATTTCAGATTTCTGGTTTTCTGTCAATGTGTTTCACATCTATCCTGGCAACTTCTGTGTCCTGTATGTTTATTTGTTCTTTAAATTTCTTTCAAAAGTATTTCTACAAATAACATAGGTGCTAATAAGAGTTGAGTTTGATGAACTCGTATCAATATTTGACTGGAACAGACTACTTGCAATTTGTAACATGAAGACATGCTTTCATTCTCCAGTTTGATTATGAAACATGTAGTGACAAAGAATGAATTGCCAATAAATGAAAACTAAATATCTGCAAACCTTGGAAGTAAATCATTCCACTCCCTTTCCCACGGATTGGAAAAAGGAAACTTGTTTCTAGGATATAGGAGATCAATTAATGGAGTGGTCACAAATCTTGCAATTGAGAACTTTGCGACATTAGATTATTGGAGTATTTTGAAGTATTATAGTTTACTTCTTGGACACTTCATAGAGATCCTTTTTCTGTGATTGCAGATTAGGTGAATCAGCTGATAGATCTCTCCTTGACCATCTCTTGAAGATGTTCACTTCACTAGGAATTTATGCAGAAAGTTTTGAAAGACCTTTCCTTGAGTGCACATCTGAATTCTATGCTGCTGAAGGCATGAAATACATGCAGCAATCGGATGTTCCAGATTACTTGAAGCATGTGGAGGTGCCTTTTGTTTTTCCTCTGATATTATCTGGGATTAAAGTGGAATATGAAAATCACTTTTGCTTTTATCTGCAGCTTTTATTTTAGTTCTTTTACTTAATATTTGTTTACCCCTGGAACATTTGGTGGGTTACATGTTCCTGCAGTCAAGATTGAATGAAGAACAAGATCGATGTAATATCTACATTGATGCAAGCACTAAAAAGCCACTAATAGCAACCGCAGAAACGCAGCTACTTGAACGCCATATATCTGCAATTCTTGATAAGGTGAAAATGCCCTTTAGTTATACATAGCTTCCTTCAAAAGTGCAATCTATTTTCATTGGTTGAATAATCATTTGTTTCTCTCTTCTGTCCAGGGGTTCATGATGCTGATGGATGGACATCGGATTAAGGACCTTCAGACAATGTACTCATTGTTTTTAAGGGTCAATGCCCTTGAGTCATTAAGGCAGGCCCTTAGCATGTACATCAGAAGAACTGGGCAGGGCATTGTCATGGACGAAGAGAAGGACAAAGATATGGTTTCCTCCCTGTTAGAATTTAAGGCTTCTCTTGACTCAATATGGGAAGAAAGCTTCTCCAAGAATGAAGGATTTTGCATCACCATAAAGGATGCATTTGAGCATCTAATTAATCTTCGCCAGGTTAGTCTGTTGCTCTGTTGGTCTGATCTTAATTGTTTCTAAAATTTGATTGTATTCATCAAGCTTATCACCTGTGTGCTGCATGAGATTACTACAAAATGTTTGAAATAACTATAAAGGTTCTTGAAAATTTTCTAAAAGAATAGAGAAAAAAATGAAATACTTTTTCACATACTTTTTCACTACCATTGTCATGTTGAAAGAAAATGGAAAGACGAGTAAAATAAAAGGTAAATGAGGAGTTAGGAAAGTAAACAACAATCAAATGAACATCATCACTTGCCTTTTAGAAATACTAAAATGGAGATAAAAATATGAATGAAATTTTCCAGCAAATGATAGGTATTTTCAACCTTTTACTCCATGCTTATGTCTACTGATTATGCATTGATCTTTTTTTTTTTCTTTTTTTGTTAAAAAGTAATTATTGGTACCTAAAAAGTTAATGCTGGTAAGAGAGGAAAAAATAGCGATTGAACTTTTCCATGAATGTTCTAACATGTTTTCTTAAAATACTTTAAATGCCATAAAGGCAGGCTTAAATGTAATTGTTAAAGAAATGTCACCAAATGACTCCTAGTTTGCAGATCTGGTGAGGCTAAGGTAAAACTTTTCTGGGCTTCAGAAATGTGTGAAGTATTTTAATTGTTAAATTTGCAGCATACATACTGACATATCTGAAGTGGTTAATGGTAGAATTTGCAATATAAATGGACAATATTAGAGTGGTGAAAGTTAGATTAATTTAGCTTTAAATTTAATGCAGTGATTTGCATTTGTAGTGTTATTCAACAAAATGGCACATCTTTTATTGATAGAATCAGACTACTGTTCAATCAAAATTGGTGTTGGGATCATATGCTAGTTTTCTACCAAAAGTAACACATTAATAAAATGTCCTGTGGTACAATTTATCATGCAGTATCTTTCCTTGGAAAATTGTAGTGTGGGATTCTCTGGGTAATTTGATGGAGAGAGAAAAAGTAGTTTGGTTGCTATTGCTCTCAGCTTCTTTTAGTCACTTTTGTTCCTTAAAAGTATAGAGCTTTGAATAATATAAGAAAAGCACCTATAACTAGCAAGATTATGTGAACACCTAAAATTGGTGTCATTTTATTTCTATCTTACCGTACATAACAAAAAAATGGAAAAGATTCTTCAAGAGTCTCGGGTCCTAGAAGGGCATGATAAATAACATCAAAGCCCAATATTGCAGAGGAAATTATGTGAAGCATACCTGATTCAAAGTATGGAAAGGTGCATATAACTTCCATGCCATGACCCACCCTCCAACCTAGAGTAGCTGGTGGGGATGTAAAATTAATCCTTGTTCATACACTGGCTTCTCCAGTATGAAATGGGCACTGGTTGAGGTGATCTTTCTTGAACAAAAAAAGAAAACATTAACCTCTTATAAAGGAATTGCTTTGTTTTTGGATCAAAGTAAGGTACCTGTGTTCAACCAAAAACAAAGGAACTTGAAGTCAAGTCTATCATGTAAAAATATAATTTTTTTAAACTGCAGTAGTTGGTTACCTAACAGTGCTTCTACTAGTGCTACTTTCTTTTCAAACTGTAGCTCAGTAGCTGCAGCTGCACATCCCTACACATTGATACTGAACAGGTGTTACAACTGCTTATTTATTGGTTAAGCTATGTCATAAATAACACTGTGTCAGGTAAGTGCTAAGGACTGTCGGAGCCTAGTTGTACACTTGAGCAAAGCAAGGAACATGCCTATAATACCTAATATATGATGGTTCTTCCCTTATCTCTCTTGTTTTTTATTTTTTGGGGGTGGGGGAATCATAAATCAAATCTTTCCTCTGCTTACAAAATATCCTCCGTAAAACTTGTGTGGCCATAAGAATGTGGCTGAAAAGTCTCTAAAGTGTCTTTTTTTTTCTTGGTAGAAACCACTGTAGATCATAACTAATATCACCTAAACTTCTAAATATCTTTCACATAACCTTATAAAACTTGATATGAAAAAGAAATAGATGACATCTTCATCTAGCAAATGTTATTTTTTTATTTTTTTTTCCTGGTGCATTTTGAGCAGACCCTTGTTCCTTGTTTATGGTGCCTCCCCTAGGGTTTGAAAAGTGTTTTAGGTTTGTGCTTAGCACCTAAGGTGCACCATTAACAGCACTGGGGCTAGGTTATGGGAAAATATAGAATTTCTAGGTTTTGATTTTGACCTAGGGGATCTCAATGTAAAATGACTGGGTTATAAAAAGGCTATGGGTTAGAGACAAAATTGGGTCTTGCATGAAGCAAATATTTATCAGTGTCAGAAATTCCATTGAAGATGTTATGTATATTTTATTAGTTCAGAAAGAACAAGTTACAGTTGGCCAGTTGCCCAAGTCACTTATAATTTTATCAAATGGTTGTGTGGTTTTTTAAGTAGTAAGCCAAATGGGTCATCAGTGTTCTTCCATGGGTGTTTACCTTCCTTTCTTTAACTAATAAAATAAAATGTTCTTGTCTATTGTGTATTTCTTCCGAGTGTTTTTCCTATGCTTGTTCTTCCTTGTGGAAAGGTATTATCTCTTGCTCTGTAATGTCCTTCCAGCATTTCTAATTAGGAATGAACGAGACAAAGTTTCCTATAAGTTTTTCTGTATGTTTTTTAATCCCTTGGGAAAGCCTCCCTGATGCATAGCTCCCTTATCGATGCTAGAGGATATGCGTACATAATTCATCATTGAATTTGGATATATACCTCAATACTGTGCAGAAAAAAAGAAAAAGAAATAAAGAAACACTAAACTGTTTGGGTTAAGTGCTTGGTCCTTGTTATTTTCATCCTCATCCATGAATCAATGTTACTATTTATGGCATTCTTTTCATTGGGGAGAAGCAGAGGTGGAGAGGAGAACACAGCTGTCTGATTTCTTTATTGTGGGAAATTACATGTTCAATAAATTGAGTTTTTTGAGTTCTACAATTTACATGTTTAATGATCAGCCAAGCATATCACATTGGAAGAACATTCATTTTTCTGTGAAGTAATCACAAGATAGCCATGGGAAAAAAACATTCATCAAGCGTTTTCATTTACTTGTTTTATTTTTTTGCTTAAATCAGCTTGAAGTTGCTTTAGTGAGATAAAATATCTTTAAACATGACAAGGACAGTGCTATTTTCACACCTATTGGGGCCCAAGCATGTAACAAGGCTAGGCAGCTGCTAAGTTGATGACCAACTGAAAAAATCCTCCTCGGCATTAGGCTGTAATTTGAAAAGAAGTTCATGATGTGTCTGTTGGAATTCATAGAAATGGGTATTTAGGCAATAATAGATTATTATTGGGGTGGTCACTGGGATTTTGAAGATTACCGTTCTTTTCCTTTTTTTTTTCTTAATGCTCTTCTTCTTCTTTGTTCTGGTTCATATTATTAGATGTTTTGTATATACGCAAAAACCCCAGTAATGATATTCCATGTGACTTGTTTTCTTTCAGTGCACAAGGAGGTTGCACGCTTTCCCTATGCTTTTATGATCATTAATTGATGTCAGAAAATACTAGTGATTTCTTATGGTTTGCAATAGGACTAAAATATAAAGTTATATGATGCAACGTGTTGATTCCATTTGGAAGACATCCGAAATAACACAACCTCACACCCATGCCAAAACAAATGTATATCATTCTTGAGGGTGCTTTCTGTGTTGTTTTTTCACTAGTTTCTGGTGATAGTTGATTTTGTCATGGAAATACAATTTAATCTTGCACACCTCTGTTTGTTGGCAAAAGATTTTGGTGCACACATGATATCTAATAGTTTGTCAACCGTAGATGATGAAATCCCGTAAATTGCTGTTTTTCATTGTTCTATGAGTTTTTATTAGTTGGCAGTCAATACTTATTATATAGTGTTGTTTTTAACTTCCTAAATTTCTAATTTTGTTCTCCATTTGATAGAACCGTCCTGCTGAGCTGATTGCAAAGTTTTTGGACGAGAAGCTTCGTGCTGGGAATAAGGGTACTTCTGAGGAAGAGTTGGAGGGTACACTTGATAAAGTTTTGGTTTTATTCAGGTTTATTCAGGTAATCTTATGTGTCAATGAAGTCAGTGTTTTCGCTACTAGCTCACCAGGTTTTTCCTTACTATCATGTTTTTGGTGTTGTACAAAACAAAATGATGCTGAGATACGTGCATCTTCTTTTTCTTATGTTTTATGAAGGGTAAGGATGTCTTTGAAGCATTTTACAAGAAGGATCTTGCAAAAAGACTGCTGTTGGGAAAAAGTGCTTCTATTGATGCAGAGAAATCTATGATATCCAAGGTTAAGCACAACAACTTTTATGATTAAATGTTTTCTGAATCCTTTTCTTCTATCAATGAAATCACTATGTTTGTGTTGTCATTGCAGCTCAAAACTGAATGTGGTAGCCAGTTTACAAACAAGCTTGAAGGAATGTTTAAGGTCTGCACTATTTATACAAGTTCATCAACGACTTGTCTTTGTTCTACTTTTCTTACTGTAACTTCTAATTGGAGTATGGTAATTTATTGTTATACAACATAAATTTTGTGAAGCCCTCATGCCCCTGGCAATGCTTTCATGTCAAATACACTAACAGAGGTTGCAATATTAATTGGATGAAGCTCAGATTAACACGGAGAAACTTTATATCCCTCACTCATTTTCAGTTTTCCCACATTACATGAGTGCATGTGCTACTTTTGCCTCTTAACTCCCAATCCCTCGAACATTGCTTGCACGTGCATCTAAAACAGAAATAATTATAAAGATAAAAAGTAAATGTAAACTTTGATTCTCAATGTCTGTAAACACATTTCTTGACTGCTGAATGTGTGGTTTATATATACATAATATAACATGTCTGTTGAAATGGTTCATGATTGGACTCCGTGAGTGACACAGGGTTGTGTCATTTCCTGGAGGTAGTTGAAATGTTAGGAGAAATTAAAGTTTGAACTCAGTAACGTGCATGTACAATGATAAAATTGTTTCCCTGAGGAAAAAAAATGCATATTCTTGATGCTGGTTTCATACATGGATTTTTGTTTGTTGAATTTTATTTTTGGGAAGAAACCATTCCTTTGAATTTCTTAGATTTAGAATTGAGGTTCTGTATGCCATTGTATCTATTAAATCCTAATATCCTCTTTCTTTCATTTGGTAACTTCATATGGACTACCGGTGATGAAGACGGCTACATTTTTATCGTTTTCTTTGTCTTGGTGGTGCTTTTTCAGGATATTGAACTATCAAAGGAGATAAATGAGTCTTTCAGACAATCATCTCAGGCCAGGACAAAACTTCCATCAGGGATTGAAATGAGTGTGCATGTTTTAACCACTGGGTTGGTTTTGGATCCTTTTTGTTTGTATTTGATGTAAAATTTGTATTTTTAGTTCCTTAATTCCTACAGAACTTTAATTTATTTGGTTGGCGGGAATGCAGGTACTGGCCCACATATCCACCCATGGATGTTAGGCTTCCTCATGAGCTGAATGTTTATCAGGTATTTTGCAAAAGACCTAATGTTTCTCCCACATCTTCAGCCACTAAAATATTGAATGAACAATTGCCTTGTATATAGGATATATTCAAAGAATTCTACTTAAGCAAGTATAGTGGAAGGCGCTTAATGTGGCAAAACTCATTGGGTCATTGTGTATTGAAAGCTGAGTTTCCTAAAGGTAAAAAGGAGCTGGCAGTTTCTCTATTTCAGGTTGGTCTTTTTTAGTTTTCAATGCATTGCCCTTTACATTGTCTCTTACTATTCATTTGTTTTTATGGATGTGATCTGCGTAAGTGGACATGTTCTGATTGTTTGCCATCTCATGCCTTCTACTCCAGACTGTTGTTCTGATGCTGTTTAATGATGCCCAAAAGCTTAGTTTTCAAGATATCAAAGACTCTACTGGCATAGAGGACAAGGAGCTTAGAAGAACTTTGCAGTCTCTGGCATGTGGAAAAGTTCGGGTTCTGCAAAAGGTAGGCAATGATTAACTGCATCGTGTGTGAGATCTTACAAATGCTGATAAAATTGTTAAATGTTGGGTTTTGCTCATCCCTTTTTTCCTTATTATAAAATTTATGGTTTACAGCTGCCCAAAGGGAGGGATGTGGAGGAGGATGATTCCTTTGTGTTCAATGAAGGATTTACAGCTCCACTCTATCGAATAAAGGTATCAGTTTCATACCTATCTACAGTCAAAATAGTTTTTTTTTTTTCTCTTGCATGAGCATGACTAATGCAAAGAGTTGACCTTGTCAAGTAAAGTGCTTTTATAATTATTAAGGTACTTCCATGCTTTTTCTTTGCCAGTCGTATTTTGGATCTTTGAGGTAACACTTGTTTTGGGATGCAGGTCAATGCAATCCAGATGAAGGAAACTGTAGAAGAGAACACAAGCACCACTGAGAGAGTGTTTCAGGATCGTCAATACCAGGTTAACCTTCACTCAAGTTCCATTTTTAATAAAATCAGTTTCTTGTAATGAATATTCAACAAAAACGTGAAATTGCTGGATGTAATATTTGTGATACTGCCTAATATGTTACAGGTTGATGCTGCAATTGTTCGGATAATGAAGACAAGGAAAGTGCTCAGTCACACGCTTCTTATAACTGAACTATTCCAGCAGGTAAATCTGCTTCATTTTATTTTTCTTGAGTAGGGATGAATCCAGATTTTGTGGGTTACTGATCATCTCTTTGTTTTATTTTATGAAACGTCACCTAAATGTACTGTGATTGGTCCCTTTGGTAGATGAATGAAATTGGGAGGCAAACTTTACCCAGTTCTGAAACTTTCTTGCTGGATATTGATATTGATGAAACAAATATTTTATGTTGCAAACAGCTGAAGTTTCCTATAAAGCCAGCTGATTTGAAGAAAAGGATAGAAAGCCTTATCGACAGGGAATACCTGGAGCGAGACAAGAACAACCCTCAAATATACAATTACTTGGCCTAACACACTGCCGCACCAATTGTGTCCTTGTAAATGGCACGGGAAACTTCCGTCCCATCCAAGAGGCAGGTGTTCCCTCGTGGTCAGATTAATGTACAGTATGTAGTTTATTTTTGCTGCAATCAACACTGTAGTTGTAAATCGTATTCTGCCTCAGTCCATTACTTTCTCTGCTGTTATATGTTCTCTGAGTCGCCTGAGATAAAGGGGGGAATTTGATTCAAAAGAAAAGGGGAAATTAAGCTCCGCTCCCAGGAGTGGCATATGCGAGAGACAGGAGAGGTGAGAAGCAAACTGGCATTTTCACCAGCAATAATAAGAATGATGGAGCTTTAATAGGACTGGGGATGATGCATGTTTACTTACACCTCGAACTTTACGATTGATGTTCAAATCGAGCTCATGGTTTTATTCTTATTCAACGGCTGTTGTTGCATTTGAAGGCATAGTTCTCATGTTGCCCTTTGTTCTGATTTTACTACCTTGGTTCCTTTAATTTCATCTTAAATTTTATAGGTAGCTTCACCCGTATAAATCCTAATATCAATATAGTCCCAAACCATGTACAATTGTTACTGATCGATTCAATCTAATTTGCACATTTTCTGTGCTCGTTGATTCCTCGTAAAGGCTCCGAAACAAGCTCAGCTAGTCGTGACGTGCAACTTAATAGGTGGGCCTAGGCGTTGAATATAACGAAACTAACTATGTTTGACACAAGAAGATATAACATGTGTTTGTGCCTACATTAAGGTTTTTTTTCTTAAAAAAAAAATGATGGACGTAAGATATCTGCCGATTTTGTGTCCGAGCGTTAAATTCTAACATGAAAGGCCTAGCCATAGCGCCATGCAGAATGAACAGTTTTCATTATCTTCTAGGTTTTGTGAGTTTGCTTGGAATTTACATGATTGAACATGTTTTAATTTGTTCATTGAGGAAAAATTCCAATTCTTATGGTCATCCACGGATATGTTTTCCTTCTATAGTGTGTTAAGGTGTTATAGTTGAGTGATAAATTAAGTAGAAGGTGCTTGGATTACAAGAGTCGAACGCGAAATATCAGAGGTGGTGTTAAGGTATGATTTTCTCGACTAAATCTTCTTCAGCAAGTTGAACTAAATTTTATTTTCTTCAGCAAGTCCCACGTATAGATTTGATCTAAAATCTTCTTTGAAGCAAATGTGCTTCTTTTACTAGTAGTTTTACAACACCTGTGCAGAAAAGCAAATAAGACGGATAGAACATTTAATATTTTTTTTATTTGAAAATATATTAAAATAATATTTCTTTGTAAAAATTTATTTTTTATATTAATATAACACTTGAAAAAAACAACAATCTGCGATTACTAATAAAATTAATTTTACACACAAGAAAAAAACCCTTCAAATTACTCGGGCACACCACAATACCAAACTGGATCAGGAGTGTCAGTCCCATACAAAAAGAAGAAAAAGAAAGACAAAAGTATTTTAAAATAACGGCAACCCAAGAAAAGACTTTTAAAACTAAGAATCAGACAGCCTTGATTGCTGGTTTTGCTGCTGAAGAAACCGAGGCGATGGAGGAATTAGAGTCAGGCCGTAGATTCGGTTGTTGTTGGAGATCAGTTTGGTGGGTTAATTGGGACGCGAATCTCATCATCGTCAGGGTCATAATCAGGATTGAGAGATCGATCGATGGCTTCACGGCCCTTGTTGAGGCATGGCTTGCAAGCAATCTCTATTGCTATCCAACCCAGAACCACTCCTGCAATTGCTATCAATGCACTTATCACTGCAGCCATTGATTTTCTCTGCTCCTGCCCACTTTTGTTCTCTCTCCACAATTTCTTGCCTGAGAGAGGATATATATATATATATATATATATATATATATATATATATATAATTTTTTTTACCTGATGTTCTCCTGTTTGGGTTTTGCCGTTAACTATATAGATGGCACGTGTGTTGCCGTGGATTGATTAATTGTTTTTGTAATATAAAAATAAAAATATTGAAGCGTTGCGATTATATTTTAAAATATAAATTTTATGATATCATAATTTTTTTTTTTAAAAATAACAATCAGTGCAAAACTAAGTGAGTTATCAAAATTTGTGAGTAGGATATTATTACGGATAAGATAATCTAAAAGAATGCATTTTAAAAAAAGTTAAATAAAAAAAATAAAAAAAATAAAAAAAAACAACTTAAAAAAACTCTAGTTATATAGGTAAATTTTTTATCTATATTATGACATAAAAATAATTTGATTGAAAAAAATAAAAAAAAATAATGAAATTTTTTTTTTAAAAAAAACAACCTCAAATGATATAATTGAGGGGAAAAAAGCAACATTAATCTATGTAAATTTTTTAAACTTATAACTCTAGGTATTGACTAATCTAGAAGTATTATATTTGAAAAATAATTATTTTAAAATCCAGGTTGACCCATGACCCTTATCTTAGACCAGGCCATGTTTAAAAAAAAATTAGAAAAAAATTGATCAAATGTAAGATAATCAATAACTTGAGCTGGCATATGTTTTGGTTAACTAAGGAAAAATTAAGTCAAAACATGGTTAAAATTCATTGATTATTTTTCTTTTTATTTTTTTTATAAACGAAAAGATTTGATTGGTTTAGATTAACTTTAGCTAAACCACTAAACCCATGACTTGTAAATTGTTTTAGATTGATTTTTGAGTAGGGCCTATAAACAATAAGAAAAACCTAGAAAATCAAATCTTAATAAATAAAATATTGAATAATGAAATAAAATATATTGAAAGATAGAAAAATAACAATTAAGAGAATAATTAGAAAAAAAAAAGTTAAGAGGACATACAAAATTTTTAAATTGAAGGGTAAAATTGAAAAAAATCAAATTAATAAATAAATCTAAACAAAAAAAAAACAAAGAATACCAATTTCCATTACGTTTAATGATGATGAATGAAATTTTTTTAAAATAATTAAAATGACTAAAGCTAATTTGACCCAACCTTTAGAATTTATGACACATATCATGAGATTAAATTACAATATTAAAGTTAAACTTGAAAAAGTAATTATATAAAATTCCTAACTAACCAACATAATTAGGGATACATTTAAAAAAAATAATTTAAAAAAATATAAATTTAAAAAGAAATTGAATCAAATTTGAAAACAAAATACGAAAATATACAGGATGACATTGGAAAAAAAATTTCAATAAAAAAATAATAAGAAAAATTACAGATAATAATCAAAATAAAGAGAATTATATTTTATATAAAAATAAAATATCAATAGATGAAATTAAAAGACAAATGAATTCAACAAAAAGATTCAAAACCATATACTTTATAATGAAAAGAATGAGTACCAAATCTAATATAAAAATCAAGTGTAAAAGGGTGAATTTAAAAAAAAATTGATAAATAATTTAAGACCAAATACATTGCAATTAAACAAAAAAGAAACAAATCTGATATAAAAATTAAGTGAGAAATAATGAAATTAAAAATCAAATTCACTCAATAAATAATTCAAGGCTAAATGTATTGCAATCAATAGCATGAGAATTGACACGATGAAAGAGTTGATGTCTAAAAAATTAATAAATAATTTAAGACCAAATACATTACAATTAAACAAAAAAGAAACAAATCTGATATAAAAATTAAGTGAGAAATAATGAAATTAAAAATCAAATTCACTCAATAAATAATTCAAGGCTAAATGTATTGCAATCAATAGCATGAGAATTGACACGATGAAAGAGTTGATGTCTTATCCCAAGTGTAGGAGTGTCAAAGTAAAATAACTCAACAAGACCGGGGTCAAACCACAGGGAGGTGGATTATATAAATTGCAAATAAAGAAAAAGATTTGAAGAGAATTGATTAGTACTTAAAAGTGCATTTTTATCAAGGTTTTATATCATCATTTTGCATTTGAAGTATCAATAACTCCTTAACTAAAACATGTTTTATAATAATATATCTAATAATATAACATACCTTTAATTTGTGGTAAATGTTCATTTTAAATGCAGGCCTATCACATAAATGAAAGGATTGATTGATGACTTTAAGAACTTAAATTGTAAGGGCAAAAAGATGACCAAAATTAGAAAAGAGATGTCGGTGGAATCCAAACCAGAATACTGTTCGGTAATTGGGTCATATCTGGAGCTATAGATCTCAGATTTAGGTCTACTTTATATGGATGGAAAGGTAAGACATAGACCTACAACTTTTATATGGAGCCCAAGATCTGAAAAGGCCATTTTCAAGTCCAAATTGTAGCAACAACAAAGAAGCCCGAATCTGTCCTCCAGCCCGAGCACTGTTCAGTATTTTGGCCATATCTGGAGTTTTAGAAGTTCAAATGAGCTGAAGTTTTTACAAAAGAAAGATGAGACAATTACCTACAACTTTCATGTTTTCAAGTGGCTCTAATTTTGACGTTATCAATGACGTTTTAGGTAGATAAGAGAAGATAAGGATTGTCACCAAGTCAAGAGTTGGCCACCCACTCATCAATTAGTCATCAAATCAATAGTTCTGAATTTTGGCCTATAAAAGGAGGCATTTGCCATATATTTAGGCATCTTGGTTTCGAGATCAAGATCATGCTTTTGCTTTCTCTCTTTGTATTCTTTGTAATATTTATGCTTTGCTTTCATTAATATCAAGTTTATGTCTTTCATTTCCTTTCCTTTACTTAGTTAGCTTTTATGTTCTTATTTTGTTTATCTATTTTGCTTTCTTTCATTATGTCTAGCTAAGTTAATTATGTCAAGGTGAAGAGGTTACACTAATGGTGTGAGAATAAGTATAATGTAAACTTAATATGGACTTTAATGTTTGATACTAACATGTTTTATATTTGTTATCTTGTTCACTCTTTAATACTTTGCTTGTTAAATGACTAATCTTGATTTATGTTGTATAACACTTGGTACAAAAAATGCTTGGCACTTTCATAGCCCATAATGTATGGTATAACCGACATTTGAGCTATGAAAAGAACTTGATTTGTTGTTAACATAAGTTATAATCATGAATGCTTGACAAGATTTACAAGTATTAGCATTAATCGAATAAGATAACTAATGTAATCATGTTAACAATCTATAATCTGATTGGAACCTCCTTTATGTGTGGTTTCCAATTGAATAATAAGAGTTTATACTATACTTGTTTGACATACCATTAGTGGAACCTCTAACCTTGACATTTGTTATTATTATTGTTTAATCCTTACATTAATTTTCCATCTCCAAGTTCTCATCATCTTCTTCTTCTTCTCTTTCTTTATTATTATTATCATTACTACTACTACTACTACTACTACTACTACTACTACTACTACTATTATTATTATTATTATTATTATTATTATTATTGTTGTTATTATTATTATTGTTGTTGTTGTTATTGTTATTGTATTATTGTTATTTATAATTTGTACAATTAACCTCCCTGTGGTTCGACCCCGGTCTTGCCGGGTTATTTATTACTTCGACACTCCTGCACTTGGGAGAAGACATCAACTTTTTAGTCGTGTCAAGTTTTTGGCGCTGTTGCCAGGGAGGTAAGTTCTTGTATAAATTATAGTATTTATTTTATTTTATCTTTTCACTTTTCTTGTATATAACTTTGTTTCTTTTCTTTTGTTTCTTTTTATTTTGTTTTCTTCCTCCTTCTTTTGCTTTTTTCTTCTTTTTTATTTTATTCCAACACGTGCATGATAGTGTGGTCACGTACATCAAGTGGTAGACTTTGTAGGGTATTGACACGACGAAAAGATTGTTGTCTTCTCCCAAGTGCAGGAGTGTCGAAGTAATAAATAACCCGACAAGACCGGGGTCGAACCACAGGGAGGTTAATTGTACAAATTATAAATAACAATTATAAACAACAACAATAATAATAGTAATAACAATAATAACAACAATGACAATGACAATAACAATAATAATAATAATAATAATAATAATAATAATAATAATAATAATAATAATAATAATAATAGTAGTAGTAGTACTAATAATAATAATAATAATAATAATAATAATAATAATAATAATAATAATAATAAAGAAAGAGAAGAAAAAGATGATGATGAGAACTTGGAGATGGAAAATTAATGTAAGAATTAAACAATAATAATAACAAATGTCAAGGTTAGAGGTTTCACTAATGGTATGTCAAACAAGTATAGTATAAACTCTTATTATTCAATTGGAAACCACACACAAAGGAGGTTCCAATCAGATTATATATTGTTAACATGATTACATTAGTCATCTTATTCAATTAATGCTAATACTTGTAAATCTCGTCAAGCATTCATGATTATAACTTATGTTAACAACAAATCAAGTTCCTTTCATCAAGATTAATCATTTAACAAGCAAAGTATTAAAGAGTGAACAAGATAACAAATATAAAACATGTTAGTATCAAACATTAAAGTCCATATTAAGTTTACACTATACTTATTCTTCCACCATTAGTGTAACCTTTTCACCTTGACATAATTAACTTAGCTAGACATAATGAAAGAAAGGAAAAAAAATAAACAAAATAAGAACATAAAAGTTAACTAAGTAAAGGAAAGGAAATGAAAGGCATAAACTTGATATTAATAAAAGTAAAGCATAAACATTACAAAAAATGCAAAGAGAGAAAGGAAGAGCATGATCTTGATCTGAACATCAAGATGCCTAAATGCATGGCAAATGCCTCCTTTTATAGGCCAAAATTGGGAACTATTGATTTGATGACTAATTGATAAGTGGGTGGCCAACTTTTGACTTGGTGACAATCCTTATCTTCTCTTGTCTGCCCAAAACATCATTGATAACGTCAAACTTAGAGCCAGTTGTAAACATGAAAGTTGTAGGCAATTGTCTCAGATTTCTTGTGTAAAAACTTCAGCTTATTTGGACTTCTAGAACTCCAGATATGGCCAAAATACCGAACAGTGCTCGGGCTGGAAGATAGATTCGGGCTTCTTTGTTGTTGCTATAATTTGGACTTGATAATGGCCTTTTTAGATCTTGGGCTCCATATGAAAGTTGTAGGCCTATGTCTTACCTTTCCATCCATATAAATTGGACCTAAATCTGAGATCTGTAGCTCCAGATATGACCCAATTACCGAATAGTGTTTCGGTTTGGATTGCACCGACATCTCTTCTCTAACTTTGACCATCTCTTTATCCTTGCAATTTAAGTTCTTCAAGTCATCAATCAATCCTTTCATTTATGTGATAGGCCTGCATTAAAAATAGATATTTACCAGAAATTATAGGTATCTTATATTATTAGATACATTATTATAAAACATATTTTAGTTAAGGAGTTATTGATACTTCAAGTGCAAAATGATGATATAAAACCATGATAAAAATGCACTTTTAAGTACTAATCACACCCCTCAACCAGCTTATTACTAGTCCCTAGTAATCAAAGTGTTACAATAATTTGCAAATTTTACAAAGCAAGGTATTCATCATTTAACTTCCATTAATCTATCCAGATAAACAAACTCTCATTAAATTTATATATCTTCTCAATACCTCTTAACAAGATCTTAATAAACCCTTTTTTTTTTGTGCTCAATGTATCAACACATAATTATGGGGCTTTTCTTGGAAGAAAACAAAATTTTTATTCTAATGTTTAAGGTTAACTTCCTTGGGTTGGGATTACTATTTTTGTCTTTTTTTTTCGTTTTTTTTTAAATCTATATACATATAATTTAAAAATATCATGCATCTTTAACCCATGTAACGAGCTTTCAGCTAATGACTCCCAGACCAGTTGGTATTAGGGCATTAGGTGTTAAGACACCCCTACGAGCTTAGTAACTCGGGTCGCAGATACTGATATGTAGATAGTGCAATGTTTGATTCCCTTAAGCTTTTCTCTTCAACCCATGTAAAAAGCGTTGGGCCAATAGTTCCCAAGTCAGTTGACTTTAGGGTATTAGGTGTTAAAACATCCCTTCGGGCTTAATTGCTTAGGTTAGGGAGGCTACGAAACCAAACTTATCTACATTTTTATTATCATCATTTTTTTTTCTTTTTTTTTCTTTTTTTTTAATTATATACAATCCCTTTCCCTTAGTTGTTACCTTTAACAAAAGAACATAAATAATGTAATAATCCAATATGCAACCCACAATCATATGTTAAAGTGTGTGTGTGTAAATTAAGGTTTAAGAATACATGTTAAATAAGTATATGAGCAGAATTAAGCGGTAACAATACGAGAGTTTGTAAACCTGAATATTTCAGGAAGTATTATAATAGACCTTGTTAAGAATGGTTACTAAGATGCGTCTCAAGAGTCACTTTAACAAAATGACTCCTATACTCTGCCATCCTAGTAACAACAATTATGCACATGCTTTATGAAATGAAAAACAATTTTTTTTTTATTATCAACTACTACCCTCTCCCCCCAACCAAAACGAGACATTGTCCTCAATGTTCTAAGGTAGAAAGATAGAGTATAGAAGATATCACCTAAAATAACGAACACTGATAAAACCTCAAACACACTGAAACAAAAATAAGAAATAACAAAACACAATAATAAAACCAAAAGACACAAAAATTCACAAATGAAGGCTCAAATCCAATCTAAGCTTTTTACGGCTTTCCTTAGATGACCAATTTATGCGACTCATGGAAGGATCAATCACAGGAGTGAAAGATTGTAGTTGGTCAATCAATTGTTCAGCAGTAGTAGCAGAGATTATGATTTGGCGTGCAGAAGATGTTAGAAATTCCTGTTCCACAGCATGATCAAGAAAAGACAACAACTTATCATAATAACCATTAACATTTAACAAACCAATGGGTTTATGGTGAATGTGCAATTGAGCCCAAGAGGAAATATGAAAGATCTCTTCCAATGTGCCTAGACCACCTAGTGAAGCAATGAAAGCATCAGCATGGTTAAACATTGCATTCATTCGAGCCGACATTGTGGAGACCTGAAGTTCCTCTCCAATTGTTTTTCCAATGATGTCCCCTTGTGCCAAAGCTTCAGGGACGACTCCTAAAACTTGACTACCTCCTAAAAAGACAGCTATTGACACACCTCCCATTAACCCAAGACTGCCTCCCCCATACACTAAATGAATCTTTCTCTCAGCTAGCACCTGACCAAGATGATTTGTTGATTCTAGAAACTCCTTTTCTTTCCCAGGACTAGATCCACCAAAAACACAAATATTTCTTATTTGATGACTTGAGGAACTTGCCATTTCTACACACTTCTGTATTTGTTGAATGTATGGGTTGAGTAGAAATGAAAGGAAGGAAAAGAGGGTTTTATAGATGAGAAATTAGAAAGGCAATCATAACATCTATATGTAGGCCAGCTGGAGTCTCACACTCTCTCTCTCTCTCTCTCTCTTTTTATTTATTTATTTATTTACTTTTGAAAAAAAAAGCATGTGTATGTACAAGTAGTTGTGATTGTGGCTCACATCTTCCCTTGGTTTTACGTCCAAGAACGGCTTAAACGCCCTCTATGGGTCGGGGATAGGCTTCCCATCCAGTTTTCTTAAAAACTAGCAAACAGGGTCTTTTTTAGTTAGATTCCCAAGACTAAGTCGATCATGTTCTTTATGAAATAGTGACCATAAATCATGAATTGCACGATGCACATCTCCACTAGGATGCGTCTCAAGAGTCAATAGAATATTATCTAAAGACTCCTTTCTCAGGCCATCCTTAATGAATTGTATTTTATCTTCACGGTTTATAGATACCATTCCTAAAGAACGACATTGTGTATTACAAGTCCATCTAGCACATCGATGACAGACATCCAGTTGTTTTGCACGACGCTTCTTTGCAAAAGTGCTTTTACCTATTCCAGGCATGTGTGAAATGAAGAAGTTAGAGGACTCACCTGATAATCGGACCTTTGTTTCAATCAACCAACGAATATCTTCAGGAATTCCATGATTCATTAAGAATCTTAATCTTGCACATCTAGCACGGTAAATTTTTGTAATCGCAGTCTGAGGCAGAGCGGGAAAATACTTTTTCAATTTTTCAAGATTAGTGTCCATTTTCAAATGAGAATTGCAAGAGAGATTCAAAGAATTGCACAGATATATACATAAATATCAGTAATTGTGGGAAACTAAAAGAACCGACTTAAGTCACGGAGTACCGTTATCCGCCATTTGACCGGGGTGAGAGAAACTAGCAAAAATCACTCAAAAAGAAACATAAAAAAGAAAATGTGAGAAAAACAAAATAATCAACCTTTATCTACAAGATCATTCAAACCAGCTGATTCATTTTCACTAGGAAAATTATCAAAGTAAGCTTTCAAACGATGTCCATTTTCCTTAAAATCATTGTCATTCATTGAATTCTCAATATCACAAGCCCCATAAGGATTGCTCCATCTTGGTCTTAGCTCTCTAGGAAATGCATAGATTTGAGAATTATAAAACAAAACTTTTTGACCAGTATCAATCTTTTGACAATTTTCACAAGTTTTGCAGAATGCATGCGTGTCCTTGAACATGGTGGGCCAATAAAATCCATTTTGAAAGATTTTTGCAATTGTCTTTTTTGACGAGAAATAACTGCCACATGCTTCAGAATGATAAAGTTTAATGACACTACTTACCTCATTGTCGGGAATGAATCTTTGAAATATTTGATCAGGACAATATTTGAATAAGTTAGGGTCATCACAATAAAAGCTCTTCACTTTGTTCAAAAACTTTTCTTTGTCTTGGGTACTCCAATCAGCTGGCAAATCTGCTAAAGCAAGAAAATTAATATTTTTATCATACCAAGGCATTGGACTAGGAGAAAGTAAGGATTCGTTAGGAAAGTAATCATCCATTGGTGTGATGTTAGATGTCAAATCTGTTGTCACTGTTGACAAAAGATTCGCATCAACATTTTCGGTGCTTGTTTCATTTGTGATTTCTTCCTCAGAATAAATCATTTGCAAATCTTCAGTTTCATCCAATTCATTTTTACTTAAAGTCGATTCAAGTTGATCATAAACTAATTCATCAATATGATCTACTTCTTGTAAATCATTATCATCTCCAGGTTGCTTGCAAATGTTGAAAATATTCATCTCCAATGTCATGTTTCCAAATGATAGCTTCATCAGTCCATTCCTACAATTAATCAATGCGTTAGAGGTTGCAAGAAACGAACGTCCTAAAATAACAGGAAATGAATTACATGCTTCAACAGGTTCTGTGTCCAAGACAATAAAATCCACAGGATAAATGAATTTATCGACTTGTACTAACACATCTTCAATTATTCCTCTAGGCACTTTTATAGATCTATCGGCAAGTAAAAGAGTTATAGAAGTTGGTTTTAACTCACCTAGATTGAGACTTTGAAAAACTGAATATGGAAGTAAATTCACACTAGCACCAAGATCAAGTAAGGCTCTTTCAATTTTATGCTCTCCAATAAAGCAAGAAATTGTAGGACAACCAGGTTCTTTATATTTCAAAGCATTATTGTTTTGAAGAATAGCACTTACTTGTTCGGCTAGAAAGGCTTTCTTTTTCACATTCATTTTCCTCTTCACAGTGCATAGATCTTTCAAAAATTTAGCATAGGAAGGAACCTGTTTCATAACATCCAACAAAGGTATATTGATCCTTACCTGTTTGAAAATTTCAAAGATTTCAGAGTTGTGATTGACTTTCCTTTGTTTGGTCATGGCTTGAGGAAATGGAAGTGCTGGCGGTGAATCAGTCGTTTCTTTGCAATTTTCAGATTCAACCCCTTCCTTACCCTCAGAGATTGACTCATCATCTTTCTCATAAGGTTCAAGAGAGGGTTTTTCAATAACCTTACCACTGCGCAGAGTAGTGACTGATTTGACTTGATCCATGTGTTGGATTCCGGAACTACTTGCATTTGCATTGTATTGCCCTTTGGGATTTTGTTGTGTTTGAGAAGGAAACTTACCTTTCTCTTGGAAACTAAGAGTAAATGTTAATTTAGCAAGAGTATCTTTAAAATCTGTCATGTTTTGAACAAGTTGAGTATTAATTGTCTCTTGTTTTTCAATGAATGCATGCAATGTTTCCTCAAGATTTCTTCTAGAAGGTGGAGCATAAGAAGGTGCATATCCATGAGAATTTTGGAAATTATGGTGTGCTTGAAACGGTGGTTGTGAAGTTTGTGCATTGTTGTTCTCACTCTTCCAACTGAAATTTGGGTGATTCCTCCAACCAGGGTTGTATGTTTGGGAGTATGGGTTATGGTTGGCCCTTTGAAAACTGTTTAAAGCATGGGCTTGTTCATGGAGACATTCTTTAAAAGAAGGCAAGGTTGGACAATCGTTGGTTAAGTGTTCATTTGTTTCACAGATTTGACACACAATGTTTTCAATAGATTTTAATTAACCACTCTTTTTCAATTCTAGTGCCTCGACTTTTCTAGCTAAAGATGCAAACTTGGCTTGAAGGTCATGATCTTCCCTAAGGTTGTACATACCTCCACTAGATGTATGAGGTTGAGTTTTACTCGGTGCCTCATAAGTACCCGCGGTGTCCCAATTTTGAGCATTTTCAGCTAACAAGTCTAAGTACTCCATTGCTTCATCATGGTCTTTATCTTCAAAAGTTCCATTGCACATCAATTCAACCATTTGCCTATCTTTAGGTGTTAACCCTTCATAGAAATGTGAAACCAATCTCCATGTTTCAAAACCATGATGGGGGCAAGTACTAAGCAAATCTCGATACCTATCCCAACATTTATAAAATGTTTCTCCTGGTTTTTGAGTGAAAGTGGTGATTTGTCTCTTGAAAGAGTTTGTTCTATGAGATGGGAAAAACTTCTTTAAAAACTGTTGTTGCATTTCATCCCAAGCACGAATGGATCCTGGTCTCAAATTTTGTAGCCATGTTTTAGCTTTATCTTTTAATGAAAAAGGAAAAAGCTTTAATCTGATGGTGTTCATGCTACAATTTAAATTATTATATGTGTTGCAGACCTCCTCAAATTCCCTTAAATGCAAGTATGGATTTTCCAATTCTAAGCCATGAAAAGAAGGTAAAAGTTGAATAATGTCTGGTTTAAAATTAAAATGAGATGCATCAGGAGGAAAAACTATACATGATGGTGCACTTGTTCTTGTGGGATTCATGTGGTCTCTAAGTGTTCTAGCACGGTTATTCTCATTATTTTCATTATGAAGTGATTGATTATCTTCTTCAGCCATATTTTCTGAAAATGATGAGGATACCCTACAAAGTCTACCACTTGATGTACGTGACCACACTCTCATGCACGTGTAGGAATAAAATAAAATAAAAAAAAAGAAGAAAACAAAAGAAGGAGGAAGAAAACAAAATAAAAAGAAACAAAAGAAAAGAAACAAAGTTATATACAAGAAAAGTGAAAAGAGAAAATAAAATAAATACTATAATTTATACAAGAACTTACCTCCCCGGCAACGGCGCCAAAAACTTGACACGACGAAAAGATTGTTGTCTTCTCCCAAGTGCAGGAGTGTCGAAGTAATAAATAACCCGGCAAGACCGGGGTCGAACCATAGGGAGGTTAATTGTACAAATTATAAATAACAATTATAAACAACAACAATAATAATAGTAATAACAATAATAACAACAATGACAATAACAATAATAATAACAATAATAATAATAATAATAATAATAATAATAATAATAATAATTGTAGTAGTAGTAGTAGTAATAATAATAATAATAATAATAATAATAAAGAAAGAGAAGAAGAAGATGATGATGAGAACTTGGAGATGGAAAATTAATGTAAGGATTAAACAATAATAATAACAAATGTCAAGGTTAGAGGTTTCACTAATGGTATGTCAAACAAGTATAGTATAAAGTCTTATTATTCAATTGGAAACCACACACAAAGGAGGTTCCAATCAGATTATATATTGTTAACATGATTACATTAGTCATCTTATTCAATTAATGCTAATACTTGTAAATCTCGTCAAGCATTCATGATTATAACTTATGTTAACAACAAATCAAGTTCCTTTCATAGCTCAGGTGTCGGTTATACCATACATTATGGGCTATGAAAGTGCCAAGCATTTGTTGTACCAAGTGTTATACAACATAAATCAAGATTAGTCATTTAACAAGCAAAGTATTAAAGAGTGAACAAGATAACAAATATAAAACATGTTAGTATCAAACATTAAGGTCCATATTAAGTTTACATTATACTTATTCTCACACCATTAGTGTAACCTTTTCACCTTGACATAATAAACTTAGCTAGACATAATGAAAGAAAGAAAAATAGATAAACAAAATAAGAACATAAAAGCTAACTAAGTAAAGGAAAGGAAATGAAAAGCATAACCTTAGTATTAATGAAAGCAAAGCATAAACATTACAAAAAATACAAAGAGAGAAAGGAAGAGCATGATCTTGATCTGCACACCAAGATGCCTAAATGCATGGCAAATGCCTCCTTTTATAGGCCAAAATTGGGAACTATTGATTTGATGACTAATTGATAAGTGGGTGGCCAACTTTTGACTTGGTGACAATCCTTATCTTCTCTTGTCTGCCCAAAACATCATTGAGAACGTCAAAATTGGAGCTATTTGTAAACATGAAAGTTGTAGGCAATTGTCTCATCTTTCTTGTGTAAACAATTCAGCTCATTTGGACTTCTAGAACTCCAGATATGGCCAAAATACCGAACAGTGCTCAGGCTGGAAGACAGATTCGGGCTTCTTTGTTGTTGCTACAATTTGGACTTGATAATGGCCTTTTTAGATCTTGGGCTCCATATGAAAGTTGTAGACCTATGTCTTACCTTTCCATCCATATAAATTGGACCTAAATCTGAGATATGTAGCTCCAGATATGACCCAATTACCGAATAGTGTTCCGGTTTGGATTGCACCGACATCTCTTCTCTAAGTTTAACCATCTCTTTATCCTTGCAATTTAAGTTCTTCAAGTCATCAATCAATCCTTTCATTTATGTGATAGGCCTGCATTAAAAATAGATATTTACCATAAATTATCGGTATTTTATATTATTAGATACATTATTATAAAACATATTTTAGTTAAGGAGTTATTGATACTTCAAGTGCAAAATGATGATATAAAACCATGATAAAAATGCACTTTTAAGTACTAATCAGGTATCCTCATCGTTTTCAAAAAATATGGCCGAAGAAGATAATCAATCACTTCATAATGAAAATAATGAGAATAACCGTGCTAGAACACTTAGAGATGACATGAATCCCACAAGAACAAGTGCACCATCATGCATAGTTTTTCCTCCCGATGCATCTCATTTTAATTTTAAACCAGGCATTATTCAACTTTTACCTTCTTTTCATGGCTTGGAATTGGAAAATCCATACTTGCATTTAAGGGAATTTGAGGAGGTCTGCAACATATATAATAATTTAAATTGTAGCATGAACACCATCAGATTAAAGCTTTTTTCTTTTTCATTAAAAGATAAAGCTAAAACATGGCTACAAAATTTAAGACCAGGATCCATTCGTGCTTGGGATGAAATGCAACAACAATTTTTAAAGAAGTTTTTCCCATCTCATAGAACAAACTCTTTCAAAAGACAAATCACCACTTTCACTCGAAAACCAGGAGAAACATTTTAGCAATGTTAGGATAGGTATCGAGACTTGCTTAGTACTTGCCCTCATCATGGTTTTGAAACATGGAGATTGGTTTCACATTTCTATGAAGGGTTAACACCTAAGGATAGGCAAATGGTTGAATTGATGTGCAATGGAACTTTTAAAGATAAAGACCCTGATGAGGCAATGGAGTACTTAGACTTGTTAGCTGAAAATGCTCAAAATTGGGACACCGCGGGTACATATGAGGCACCAAGTAAAACTCAACCTCATACATCTAGTGGAGGTATGTACAACCTTAGGGAAGATCATGACCTTCAAGCCAAGTTTGCATCTTTAGCTAGAAAAGTCGAGGCACTAGAATTGAAAAAGAGTGGTCAATTAAAATCTGTTGAAAACATTGCATGTCAAATATGTGAAACAAATGAACACTCAACCAATAACTGTCCAACCTTGCCTTCTTTTAAGGAATGTCTCCATGAACAAGCCCATGCTTTAAACAGTTTCCAAATGGCCAACCACAACCCATACTCCCAAACATATAACCCTGGTTGGAGAAATCACCCAAATTTCAGTTGGAAGAGTGAGAACAACAATGCACAAACTTCACAACCACCATTTCAAGCACACCACAATTTCTAAAATTCTCAACTCTATGCATTCCTTAAAGAGCTAAGATTATGGAGCAATTCTTATGGGGCCTGTGATATTGAGAATTCAATGAATGACAATGATTTTAAGGAAAATGGACATCGTTTGAAAGCGTTTGATAATTTTCCTAGTGAAAATGAATCAGCTGGTTTGAATGATCTTGTAGATAAAGGTTGATTATTTTATTTTTCTCACATTTTTTTGTGTTTCTTTTTTAGTGATTTTTGCTAGTTTCCCTCACCCCGGTCAAATGGCGGACAACAGTACTCCGTGACTTAAGTCGGTTCTTTCAGTTTCCCACAATAACTGATATTTGTGTATATATTTGTGCAATTCTTTGAATCTCTCTTCCAATTCTCATTTGAAAATGGACACTAATCTTGAAAAATTGAAAAAGTATTTTCCCGCTTTGCCTCAGAATGCGATCACAAAAATTTACCGTGCTAGATGTGCAAGATTGAGATTATTAATGAATCATGGAATTCCTGAAGATATTCGGTGGTTGATTGAAGCAAAGGTCCGATTATCAGGTGAGTCCTCTAACTCCTTCATTTCACACATGCCTGGAACAGGTAAAAGCACTTTTGCGAAGAAGCATCGTGCAAAACGACTGAAAGTCTATCATCGATGTGCTAGATGGACTTGTAATACACAATGTCGTTCTTTAGGAATGGTATCTATAAACCATGAAGATAAAATACAATTTATTAAGGATGGCCTGAGTAAGGAGTCTTTAGATAATCTTCTATAGACTCTTGAGACGCATCCTAGTGGAGATGTGCATCGTGTAATTCATGATTTATGTCCACTATTTCATAAAGAACATGATCGACTTAGTCTTGGGAATCTGACTAAAAAAGACCCTGTTTGCCAGTTTTTAAGAAAACTGGATGGGAAGCCTATCCCCGACCCATAGAGGGCGTTTAAGCCGTTCTTGGATGTAAAACCAAGGGAAGATGTGAGCCACAATCACAACTACTTGTACATACACATGCTTTTTTTCAAAAGTAAATAAATAAATAAATAAAAAGAGAGAGAGAGTGTGAGACTCCAGCTGGCCTACATATAGATGTTATGATTGCCTTTCTAATTTCTCATCTATAAAACCCTCTTCTCCTTCCTTTCATTTCTACTCCACCTATACATTCAACAAATACAGAAGTGTGTAGAAATGACAAGTTCCTCAAGTCATCAAATAAGAAATATTTGTGTTTTCGGTGGATCTAGTCCTAGGAAAGAAAAGGAGTTTTTAGAATTAGCAAATCATCTTGGTCAGGTGCTAGCTGAGAGAAAGATTCATTTAGTGTATGGGGGAGGCAGTCTTGGGTTAATGGGAGGTGTGTCAATAGCTGCATTTTTAGGAGGTAGTCAAGTTTTAGGAGTCGTCCCTGAAGCTTTGGCACAAGGGGACATCATTGGAAAAACAATTGGAGAGGAACTTCAGGTCTCCACAATGTCGGCTCGAATGAATGCAATGTTTAACCATGCTGATGCTTTCATTGCTTTACCAGGTGGTCTAGGCACATTGGAAGAGATCTTTCATATTTCCTCTTGGGCTCAAATGCACATTCACCATAAACCCATAGGTTTGTTAAATGTTAATGGTTATTATGATAAGTTGTTGTCTTTTCTTGATCATGCTGTGGAACAGGAATTTCTAACATCTTCTGCACGACAAATCATAATCTCTGCTACTACTGCTGAACAATTGATTGACCAACTACAATCTTTCATTCCTGTGATTGATCCTTCCATGAGTCGTATAAATTGGTCATCTACGGGAAGCCGTAAAAAGCTTAGATTGGATTTGAGCCTTCATTTGTGAATTTTTGGGTCTTTTGGTTTTATTATTATGTTTTGTTATTTCTTATTTTTGTTTTAGTGTGTTTCAGGTTTTGTTAGTGTTTGTTATTTCAGGTGATATTTTCTATACTCTATCTTTCTACCTTAGAACATTGAGGACAATGTCTCGTTTTGGTTGGGGGGAGAGGGTAGTAGTTGATAAAAAAAAATTGTTTTTCATTTCATAAAGCATGTGCATAATTGTTGTTACTAGGATGACAGAGTAAAGGAGTTCTTTTGTTAAAGTGACTCTTGAGACGCATCTTAGTAACCATTCTTAACAAGGTCTATTATAATACTTCCTAAAATATTCAGGTTTACAAACTCTCGTATTGTTACCACTTAATTCTGCTCATATACTTATTTAACATGTATTCTTAAACCTTAATTTACACACACACTTTAACATATGATTGCGGGTTGTATATTGGATTATTACATTATTTATGTTCTTTTGTTAAAGGTAACAACTAAGGGAAAGGGATTGTATATAATTAAAAAAAAAAGAAAAACATGAAAAAAAAAGAAAAAAAATGATGATAATAAAAATGTAGATAAGTTTGGTTTCGTAGCCTCCCTAACCTAAGCAATTATGCCCGAAGGGGTGTTTTAACACCTAATACCCTAAAGTCAACTGACTTGGGAGCTATTGGCCCAACGCTTGTTACATGGGTTGAGGAGAAAAGCTTAAGGGAATCAAATATTGCACTATCTATATATCAGCATCTGCGACGCGAGTTACTAAGCTCGTAGGGTGATTAGTACTTAAAAGTGCATTTTTATCATGGTTTTATATCATCATTTTGCACTTGAAGTATCAATAACTCCTTAACTAAAATATGTTTTATAATAATGTATCTAATAATATAAGATACCTATAATTTGTGATAAATGTCTATTTTTAATGCAGGTCTATCACATAAATGAAAGGATTGATTGATGACTTGAAGAACTTAAATTGCATGGATAAAGAGATGGTCAAACTTAGAGAAGAGATGTCGGTGCAATCCAAACCGGAACACTGTACGGTAATTGGGCCATATCTGGAGCTACAGATCTCAGATTTAGGTCCAATTTCTATGGATGGAAAGGTAAGATATAGGCCTACAACTTTCATATGGAGCCCAAGATCTAAAAAGGCCATTATCAAGTCCAAATTGTAGCAACAACAAAGAAGCCGGAATCTGTCTTCCAGCCCGAGCACTGTTTGGTATTTTGGCCATATCTGGAGTTCTAGAAGTCCAAATGAGCTGAATGTTTTACACACGAAAGCTGAGACAATTGCCTACAACTTTCATGTTTGCACCTGGCTCCAGTTGTGACGTTATCAATGACGTTTTGGGCATACAAGAGAAGATAAGGATTGTCACCAAGTTAAAAGTTGGCCACCCACTTATCAATTAGTCATCAAATCAATAGTTTCCAATTTTGGCCTATAAAAGGAGGCATTTGCCATGTATTTAGGCATCTTGGTTTCCAGATCAAGATCATGCTCTTCCTTTCTCTCTTTGTATTCTTTGTAATGTTTATGCTTTGCTTTCATTAATATTAAGTTTATGCCTTTCATTTCCTTTCCTTTACTTAGTTAACTTTTATGTTCTTATTTTGTTTATCTATTTTGCTTTCTTTCATTATGTCTAGCTAAGTTAATTATATCAAGGTGAAAAGGTTACACTAATGGTGTGAGAATAAGTATAATGTAAACTTAATATGGACTTTAATGTTTGATACTAACATGTTTTATATTTGTTATCTTGTTCACTCTTTAATACTTTGCTTGTTAAATGACTAATCTTGATTTATGTTGTATAACACTTGGTACAACAAATGCTTGGCACTTTCATAGCCCATAATGTATGGTATAACCGACACCTGAGCTATGAAAGGAACTTGATTTGTTGTTAACATAAGTTATAATCATGAATGCTTGACGAGATTTACAAGTATTAGCATTAATTGAATAAGAGCTATGAAAGGAACTTGATTTGTTGTTAACATAAGTTATAATCATGAATGCTTGACGAGATTTACAAGTATTAGCATTAATTGAATAAGATGACTAATGTAATCATGTTAACAATATATAATCTGATTGGAACCTCCTTTGTGTGTGGTTTCCAATTCAATAATAAGAGTTTATACTATACTTATTTGATATACCATTAGTGGAACCTCTAACCTTGACATTTGTTATTATTATTGCTTAATCCTTACATTAATATTTCATCTCTAAGTTCTCATCATCATCATCATCTTCTTCTTATTTTTCTTTATTATTATTATTATTATTATTATTATTATTATTATTACTATTGTTGTTGTTGTTATTGTTGTTTTATAATTGTTGTTTATAATTTGTACAATTAACCTCCCTGTGGTTCGACCCCGGTCTTGCCGGGTTATTTATTACTTCGATACTCCTGCACTTGGGAGAAGACATCAACCTTTCAGTCGTGTCAAGTTTTTGGCGCCGTTGCCGGGGAGGTAAGTTCTTGTATAAATTATAGTATTTATTTTATTTTCTCTTTTCACTTTTCACTTTTCTTGTATATAACTTTGTTTCTTTTCTTTTGTTTCTTTTTATTTTGTTTTCTTCCTCCTTCTTTTGCTTTCTTCTTCTTCTTTTTTTATTTTATTCCTACACGTGCATGAGAGTGTGGTCACGTACATCAAGTGGTAGACTTTGTAGGGTATCCTCATCATTTTCAGAAAATATGGCTGAAGATGATAATCAATCACTTCATAATGAAAATAATGAGAATAACCGTGCTAGAACACTTAGAGACCACATGAATCCCACAAGACCAAGTGCACCATCATGTATAGTTTTTCCTCCCGATGCATCTCATTTTAATTTTAAACCAGGTATTATTCAACTTTTACCTTCTTTTCATGGTTTGGAATTGGAAAATCCATACTTGCATTTAAAGGAATTTGAGGAGGTGTGCAACACATATAATAATTTAAATTGTAGCATGAACACCATCAGATTAAAGCTTTTTCCTTTTTCATTAAAAGATAAAGCTAAAACATGGCTACAAAATTTGAGACCAGGATCCATTCATGCTTGGGATGAAATGCAACAACAATTTTTAAAGAAGTTTTTCCCATCTCATAGAACAAACTCTTTCAAGAGGCAAATCACCACTTTCACTCAAAAACCAGGAGAAACATTTTACAAATGTTGGGATAGGTATCGAGACTTGCTTAGTACTTGCCCTCATCATGGTTTTGAAACATGGAGATTGGTTTCACATTTCTATGAAGGGTTAACACCTAAAGATAGGCAAATGGTTGAATTGATGTGCAATGGAACTTTTGAAGATAAAGACCCTGATGAAGCAATGGAGTACTTAGACTTGTTAGCTGAAAATGCTCAAAATTGGGACACTGCGGGTACATATGAGGCACCGAGTAAAACTCAACGTCATACATCTAGTGGAGGTATGTACAACCTTAGGGAAGATCATGACCTCTAAGCCAAATTTGCATCTTTAGCTAGAAAAGTCGAGGCACTAGAATTGAAAAAGAGTGGTGAATTAAAATCTGTTGAAAACATTGTGTGTCAAATCTGTGAAACAAATGAACACTCAACCAACGATTGTCCAACCTTGCCTTCTTTTAAAGAATGTCTCCATGAACAAGCTCATGCTTTAAACAGTTTTCAAAGGGCCAACCACAACCCATACTCCCAAACATACAACCCTGGTTGGAGGAATCACCCAAATTTCAATTGGAAGAGTGAGAACAACAATGCACAAACTTCACAACCACCGTTTCAAGCACACCATAATTTCCAAAATTCTCATGGATATGCACCTTCTTATGCTCCACCTTCTAGAAGAAATCTTGAGGAAACATTGCATGCATTCATTGAAAAGCAAGAGACAATCAATACTCAACTTGCTCAAAACATGACAGATTTTAAAGATACTCTTGCTAAATTAACATCTGCTCTCAGTTTCTAAGAGAAAGGTAAGTTTCCATCTCAAACACAACAAAATCCCAAAGGGCAATACAATGCAAATGCAAGTAGTTCCGGAAGCCAACACATGGATCAAGTCAAATCAGTCACTACTCTGCGCAGTGGTAAGGTTATTGAAAAACCCTCTCTTGAACCTTATGAGAAAGATGATGAATCAATCTCTGAGGGTAAGGAAGGGGATGAATCTGAAAATTGCAAAGAAATGACTGATTCACCGCCAGCACTTCCATTTCCTCAAGCCATGACCAAACAAAGGAAAGTCAATCACAATTCTGAAATTTATGAAATTTTCAAACAGGTAAGGATCAATATACCTTTGCTGGATGCAATTAAACAAGTTCCTTCCTATGCTAAATTTTTGAAAGATCTCTGCACTGTGAAGAGGAAACTGAATGTGAAAAAGAAAGCCTTTCTAGCCGAACAAGTAAGTGCTATTCTTCAAAACAATAATGCTTTGAAATATAAAGACCCTGGTTGTCCTACAATTTCTTGCTTTATTGGAGAGCATAAAATTGAAAGAGCCTTACTTGATCTTGGTGCTAGTGTGAATTTACTTCCATATTCAGTTTTTCAGAGTCTCAATCTAGGTGAGTTAAAACCAACTTCTATAACTCTTTTACTTGCCGATAGATCTATAAAAGTGCCTAGAGGAATAATTGAAGATGTGTTAGTACAAGTCGATAAATTCATTTATCCTGTGGATTTTATTGTCTTGGACACACAACCTGTTGAAGTATGTAATTCATTTCCTGTTATTTTAGGACGTCCATTTCTTGCAACTTCTAATGCATTGATTAATTGTAGGAATGGACTGATGAAGCTATCATTTGGAAACATGACATTGGAGATGAATATTTTCAACATTTGCAAGCAACCTAGAGATGATAATGATTTACAGGAAGTGGACTTTACTGAAAAATTAATTCATGATCAATTTCCAACCACTTCCAATGAAATTGAGATTGATGAATCTGATGATTTGGAAATGATTTATTTTCAGGAAGAATCAAAGACAAGTAATTGGAGGCCACAAATTAAGGAATTGCCACCACGACCAATTAAGTCCATACCTTTAAGTGTTCAACCACCAAAACCTGATTTGAAGCCGTTGCCATCCAATCTCAAATACTCATTTTTGGGAGAAAATGAAACTTTTCCGGTAATAATCTCTTCCAAACTTAATGCACATCAAGAAGGTAAGTTATTACAAACTCTGAAAATGCACAAAAATGCATTAGGATGGACCATAGCTGATATAAAAGGAATTAGTCCTTTGATTTGTACACACAGAATTTATTTAGAGGAAAATGCTAAACCCTCTAGAGAAATGCAACGAAGGCTAAATCCTAATATGAAAGAAGTAGTGAAAAATGAAGTCATTAAGCTTCTAGATAATGAAATCATTTATCCTATTTCTGACAGCAAATGGGTAAGTCCTACCCAAGTTGTACCTAAGAAGTCTGGAGTCACTGTGATAACAAATGAGAACAATGAGTTAATTCCCACTAGAACTGTTACTGGTTGGCGCATGTGCATTGACTATAGGAAACTTAATTCAATGACTAGAAAAGATCATTTTCCTTTACCTTTCATGGATCAAATCCTAGAAAGAGTTGCAGGTCATGAATTTTATTGTTTCCTAGATGGCTATTCGGGTTACAACCAAATTGAAATTGCATTGGAAGATCAAGAAAAGACTACTTTCACATGTCCATTTGGTACTTTTGCATATCGAAGGATGCCTTTTGGATTATGTAATGCACCAGCCACATTTCAAAGATGCATGCTTAGTATATTTAGCGATATGGTTGAATATTTTCTTGAGATTTTCATGGATGATTTTTCTGTTTTTGGCAATTCATTTGATGATTGTTTGACTAATTTAGGAAAGGTTTTAACCAGGTGTGAAGAGAAGAATCTTGTGCTGAATTGGGAAAAATGTCATTTTATGGTAACAAACGGCATTGTACTTGGTCACATTATTTCATCAAAAGGAATTGAGGTTGACAAATCTAAAATCGAGTTAATTGCAAACTTGCCAACACCAAAATCTCTTAAAGATGTTAGATCATTCTTGGGACATGCTGGTTTTTATAGAAGGTTCATCAAAGATTTTAGTGTAATATCTAAGCCTTTAAGTAACCTTCTAACAAAGGATACTATTTTTGAATGGACTGAACATTGTGAAGAAGCCTTTGTTAAACTTAAAAATTTGCTTACTTGTGCTCCTATCATTCAACCTCCCGATTGGTCATTACCTTTTGAAATAATGTGTGATGCTAGTGATTATGCCGTAGGTGCTGTTTTGGGACAAAGAAAAGATAAGAAACCTTATGTAATTTACTATGCAAGTAAAACTTTAAATAGTGCTCAAATGAATTATACCACCACTGAAAAAGAATTACTTGCAGTAGTATTTGCATGTGAAAAATTCAGATCTTATCTTGTTGGCTCACCTGTTGTTGTTTTTAGTGATCATGCAGCATTGAAATATCTTCTTTCTAAGAAAGATTCCAAGGCTAGATTGGTGCGGTGGATTTTATTACTTCAAGAATTTGATATCATAATCAAAGATAAGAAAGGCAGCGAAAATGTTGTCGCAGATCACTTGTCAAGATTGACAACAGATTCGAAAATTGACATCACACCAATCGATGACTACTTTCCCGATGAATCTTTACTTTCTGTCTCTACAATGCCTTGGTTTGCTAATATTGTTAATTTTCTTGTTTCAGGACAACTGCCAGCTCATTGGAGTACCCAAGATAAAAGAAAGTTCTTAAACGAAGTGAAGAACTTTTATTGGGATGATCCTTATTTATTCAAATATTGTCCTGATCAAATATTTCGAAGATGCATTCCTGACAATGAGGTAAGTAGTGTCATTAAATTTTTTCATTCTGAAGCATGTGGGGGCCATTTCTCATCAAGAAAGACAACTGCAAAAATCTTACAAAGTGGATTTTACTGGCCCACCATGTTCAAAGACTCACATGCATTCTGCAAGTCTTGTGAAAATTGTCAAAAGTTGGGATCTATTTCAAAACGTCACATGATGCCTTTAAACCCTATTATTGTCATTGAGATCTTTGACTGTTGGGGTATAGATTTCATGGGCCCATTCCCTCCATCATTTGGTTTCTTATATATATTAGTCGCAGTAGATTATGTTTCAAAATAGATATAGGCAATTCCAAGTCGAAACAATGATCACAAAACAGTGATAAAGTTTTTGAAAGAAAATATTTTGAGTCGATTTGGAGTCCCTCGAGCCATAATAAGTGATGGTGGAACACATTTCTGCAACAAGCCATTTGAGTCTTTAATGAAGAAATATGGAATCACACACAAAGTTGCCACCCCTTATCACCCTCAAACAAGTGGACAAGTAGAGCTTGCTAATAGGGAGATCAAACATATTTTGGAGAAAACAGTGAACCCTAATAGGAAAGACTGGTCTTTAAGACTTAATGATGCACTTTGGGCTTATCGAACTGCTTATAAAACATCATTAGGTATGTCACCTTATAGACTAGTCTATGGAAAACCTTGTCACTTGCCTGTGGAACTTGAACATAAAGCTTATTGGGCTATTAAAGCTTTCAATTCAAATCTGGATGATGCTAGTCAACTGCGAAAATTAAAAATAAATGAGCTTGAGGAAATAAGAAATGATGTATATGAAAATTCAAGAATTCATAAAGCAAGAATTAAAGAGTTTCATGACAAGAAAATACTGAGAAAAACCTTCAATGTTGGTCAAAAAGTCTTGCTTTATAATTCTCGACTGCATTTATTTCCTGGAAAATTAAGATCAAGATGGAGCGGTCCTTTTATTGTGAAACATGTGTATCCATATGGGGCCTATGACATCGAGAATCCAAAGAATGGCAATGTTTTCAAGGTAAATGGACATCGTCTGAAAGTTTACTTTGACAATTTTTCAGTTGAACATAACTCTATTGAATTGGGTGATCCTGTATATAAAGATTGATTTTATTTTATTTTATTTTATTTTATTTTTGTTTCTTATATAAATATTGATTTTATTTTATTTTTGTTTCTTTTTGAGTGATTTTTGCGAGTTTCTTCACCCTGGTCAAATGGCGGATAACGGTACTCCGTGACTTAAGTCGGTTCTTTCAGTTTCCCACAATTACTGATATCTGTGTATATATCTGTGCAATTCTTTGAATCTCTCTTCCAATTCTCATTTGAAAATGGACACTAATCTTGAAAAATTGAAAAAGTATTTTCCCGCTCTGCCTCAGAATGCGATTACAAAAATTTACCGTGCTAGATGTGCAAGATTGAGATTATTAATGAATCATGGAATTCCTGAAGATATTCGTTGGTTGATTGAAGCAAAGGTCCGATTATCAGGTGAGTCCTCTAACTTCTTCATTTCACACATGCCTGGAACAGGTAAAAGCACTTTTGCAAAGAAGCGTCGTGCAAAACGACTGGATGTCTGTCATCGATGTGCTAGATGGACTTGTAATACACAATGTCGTTCTTTAGGAATGGTATCTATAAACCGTGAAGATAAAATACAATTCATTAAGGATGGCCTGAGTAAGGAGTCTTTAGATAATCTTCTATTGACTCTTGAGACGCATCCTAGTGGAGATGTGCATCGTGCAATTCATGATTTATGGCCACTATTTCATAAAGAACGTGATCGACTTAGTCTTGGGAATCTGACTAAAAAAGACCCTGTTTGCCAGTTTTTAAGAAAACTGGATGGGAAGCCTATCCCCGACCCATAGAGGGCGTTTAAGCCGTTCTTGGACGTAAAACCAAGGGAAGATATGAGCCACAATCACAACTACCTGTACATACACATGTTTTTTTTCAAAAGTAAATAAATAAATAAATAAAAAGAGAGAAAGAGTGTGTGAGACTCTAGCTGGCCTACATATAGATGTTATAATTGTCTTTCTACTTTCTCATCTATAAAACCCTATTTTCCTTCCTTTCATTTCTACTCAACCCATACATTCAACAAATACAGAAGTGTGTAGAAATGGCAAGTTCCTCAAGTCATCAAATAAGAAATATTTGTGTTTTCGGTGGATCTAGTCCTAGGAAAGAAAAGGAGTTTTTAGAATCAGCAAATCATCTTGGTCAGGTGCTAGCTGAGAGAAAGATTCATTTAGTGTATGGGGGAGGCAGTCTTGGGTTAATGGGAGGTGTGTCAATAGCTGCATTTTTAGGAGGTAGTCAAGTTTTGGGGGTCGTCCCTGAAGCTTTGGCACAAGGGGACATCATTGGAAAAACAATTGGAGAGGAACTTCAGGTCTCCACAATGTCGGCTCGAATGAATGCAATGTTTAACCATGCTGATGCTTTCATTGCTTTACCAGGTGGTCTAGGCACATTGGAAGAGATCTTTCATATTTCCTCTTGGGCTCAAATGCACATTCACCATAAACCCATAGGTTTGTTAAATGTTAATGGTTATTATGATAAGTTGTTGTCTTTTCTTGATCATGCTGTGGAACAGGAATTTCTAACATCTTCTGCACGACAAATCATAATCTCTGCTACTACTGCTGAACAATTGATTGACCAACTACAATCTTTCATTCCTGTGATTGATCCTTCCATGAGTCGTATAAATTGGTCATCTACGGGAAGCCGTAAAAAGCTTAGATTGGATTTGAGCCTTCATTTGTGAATTTTTGGGTCTTTTGGTTTTATTATTATGTTTTGTTATTTCTTATTTTTGTTTTAGTGTGTTTCAGGTTTTGTTAGTGTTCGTTATTTCAGGTGATATTTTCTATACTCTATCTTTCTACCTTAGAACATTGAGGACAATGTCTCGTTTTGGTTGGGGGGAGAGGGTAGTAGTTGATAAAAAAAAATTGTTTTTCATTTCATAAAGCATGTGCATAATTGTTGTTACTAGGATGACAGAGTAAAGGAGTTCTTTTGTTAAAGTGACTCTTGAGACGCATCTTAGTAACCATTCTTAACAAGGTCTATTATAATACTTCCTAAAATATTCAGGTTTACAAACTCTCGTATTGTTACCACTTAATTCTGCTCATATACTTATTTAACATGTATTCTTAAACCTTAATTTACACACACACTTTAACATATGATTGCGGGTTGCATATTGGATTATTACATTATTTATGTTCTTTTGTTAAAGGTAACAACTAAGGGAAAGGGATTGTATATAATTAAAAAAAAAAGAAAAACATGAGCACAAAAGAAAGGTTGATACATTGAGCATTGTATATAACATGTTTTCTTCCAAGAAAAGCCCCATAATTCTGGTAAATGTATATAATAATATAAGATACCTATAATTTATGGTAAATGTCTATTTTTAATGTAGGCCTATCCCATAAATAAAAGGATTGATTGATGACTTGAAGAACTTAAATTGCAAGGATAAAGAGATGACCAAACTTAGAAAAGAGATGTCGGTGCAATCCAAACCGGAACACTGTTCTGTAATTGGGTCATATTTGGAGCTACAGATCTCAGATTTAGGTCCAATTTATATGGATGGAAAGGTAAGACATAGGCCTACAACTTTCATATGGAGCCCAAGATCTAAAAAGGCCATTATCAAGTCCAAATTGTAGCAACAACAAAGAAGCCCGAATCTGTCTTCCAGCCCGAGCACTGTTCAGTATTTTGGCCATATCTGGAGTTCTAGAAGTCCAAATGAGCTGAATGTTTTACACAAGAAAGCTGAGATAATTTCCTACAACTTTCATGTTTTCATCTAGCTCCAATTTTGACGTTATCAATGACGTTTTGGGCAGACAAGAGAAGATAAGGATTGTCACCAAGTCAAAAGTTGGCCACCCACTTATCAATTAGTCATCAAATCAATAGTTTCCAATTTTGGCCTATAAAAAGAGGCATTTGCCATTCATTTAGGCATCTTGGTGTTCAGATCAAGATCATGCTTTTCCTTTCTCTCTTTGTATTTTTTGTAATGTTTATGCTTTGCTTTCATTAATATTAAGTTTATGCTTTTCATTTCCTTTCCTTTACTTAGTTAGCTTTTATGTTCTTATTTTGTTTATCTATTTTTCTTTCTTTCATTATGTCTAGTTAAGTTAATTATGTCAAGGTGAAAAGGTTACACTAATGGTGTGAGAATAAGTATAATGTAAACTTAATATGGACTTTAATGTTTGATACTAACATGTTTTATATTTGTTATCTTGTTCACTCTTTAATACTTTGCTTGTTAAATGACTAATCTTGATTTATGTTGTATAACACTTGGTACAACAAATGCTTGGCACTTTCATAGCCCATAATGTATGGTATAACCGACACCTGAGCTATGAAAGGAACTTGATTTGTTGTTAACATAAGTTATAATCATGAATGCTTGACGAGATTTACAAGTATTAGCATTAATTGAATAAGATGACTAATATAATCATGTTAACAATATATAATCTGATTGGAACCTCCTTTGTGTGTGGTTTCCAATTCAATAATAAGAGTTTATACTATACTTGTTTGAGATACCATTAGTGGAACCTCTAACCTTGACATTTGTTATTATTATTGTTTAATCCTTACATTAATATTCCATCTTCAAGTTCTCATCATCTTCTTCTTCTTCTCTTTCTTTACTATTATTATTATTATTATTATTATTATTATTGTTGTTGTTGTTGTTGTTGTTGTTGTTGTTGTTGTTGTTGTTGTTATAGTTGTTGTTGTTATTGTTGTTTATAATTGTTGTTTATAATTTATACAATTAACCTCCCTGTGGTTCGACCCCGGTCTTGCCGGGTTATTTATTACTTCGACACTCCTGCACTTGGGAGAAGACATCAACCTTTTAGTCGTGTCAATATATTTAAAACAAAAGGAAGAAAAAAAAAGACAAATAATAATCTCAACCCAAGGAAGTTAACCTTAAACATTAGAATAAAAAAATTTCGTTTTCTTCCAAGAAAAGCCCCATAATTATATGTTTATACATTGAGCACAAAAGAAAGGTTTATGAATATCTTTTTAAGAGGTATTGAGCAGGTATATAAATTTAACGAGAGTTTGTTTATCTGGATAGATTAATGGAAGTTAAATGATGAATACCTTGCTTTGTGGAATTTGCAAATTGTTCTTCTATTTTAACACTTTGATTACTAGGGACTAGTAATAAGCTAGTTGGGGGGTGTGTGATTAGTACTTAAAAGTGCATTTTTATCAAGGTTTTATATCATCATTTTGCACTTGAAGTATCAATAACTCCTTAACTAAAGCATGTTTTATAATAATATATCTAATAATATAACATACCTTTAATTTGTGGTAAATGTTCATTTTAAATGCAGGCCTATCATATAAATGAAAGGATTGATTGATGACTTTAAGAACTTAAATTGTAAGGGCAAAAAGATGACCAAAATTAGAAAAGAGATGTCGGTGGAATCCAAACCGGAACATTGTTTGGTAATTGGGTTATATCTGGAGCTATAGATCTCAGATTTAGGTCTACTTTATATGGATGGAAAGGTAAGACATAGGTCTACAACTTTCATATGGAGCCCAAGATCTGAAAAGGCCATTTTCAAGTCCACATTGTAGCAACAACAAAGAAGCCTGAATTTGTCCTCCAGCCCGAGCACTGTTCAGTATTTTGGCCATATCTAGAGTTTTAAAAGTCCAAATGAGCTGAAGTTTTTACAAAAGAAAGATGAGACAATTACCTACAACTTTCATGTTTTCAAGTGGCTCCAATTTTGACGTTATCAATGACTTTTTAGGCAGATAAGAGAAGATAAGGATTGTCACCAAGTCAAGAGTTGGCCACCCACTCATCAATTAGTCATCAAATCAATAGTTCCGAATTTTGGCCTATAAAAGGAGGCATTTGCCATGTATTTAGGCATCTTGGTTTCCAGATCAAGATCATGCTTTTGCTTTCTCTCTTTGTATTCTTTTTAATATTTATGCTTTGCTTTCATTAATATCAAGTTTATGCCTTTCATTTCCTTTTCTTTACTTAGTTAGCTTTTATGTTCTTATTTTGTTTACCTATTTTGCTTTCTTTCATTATGTCTAGTTAAGTTAATTATGTCAAGGTGAAAAGGTTACACTAATGGTGTGAGAATAAGTATAATGTAAACTTAATATGGACTTTAATGTTTGATACTAACATGTTTTATATTTGTTATCTTGTTCACTCTTTAATACTTTGCTTGTTAAATGACTAATCTTGATTTATATTGTATAACACTTGGTACAACAAATGCTTGGCACTTTCATAGCCTATAATGTATGGTATAACCGACACCTGAGCTATGAAAGGAACTTGATTTGTTGTTAACATAAGTTATAATCATGAATGCTTGATGAGATTTACAAGTATTAGCATTAATCGAATAAGATGACTAATGTAATCATGTTAACAATCTATAATCTAATTAGAACCTCCTTTATGTGTGGTTTCCACTTGAATAATAAGAGTTTATACTATACTTGTTTGACATACCATTAGTGGAACCTCTAACCTTGACATTTGTTATTATTATTGTTTAATCCTTACATTAATTTTCCATCTCCAAGTTCTCAACATCTTCTTCTTCTTCTCTTTTTTTATTACTACTACTACTACTACTACTACTACTACTACTACTATTATTATTATAGTTGTTGTTGTTATTGTTATTGTTGTTGTTGTTATTGCTATTATTGTTGCTTATAATTGTTGTCTATAATTTGTACAATTAACCTCCTTGTGGTTCAACCCCGGTCTTGCCGGGTTATTTATTACTTTGACACTCCTGCACTTGGGAGAAAACATCAACCTTTTAGTCGTGTCAAGAATAATAACAGAAAAAGAGTTGAAGAAAGTTTTGGGATGTGATATTGATGTAAGGATTAAATAATAACAAAACATATGTCAAGGTTATAGGATTCACTAATGGTATTTCAAATAAATATAATATAAACCTTTTTTATTACTCAACTAGAAACCACACACAAAGGAGGTTCCAATCGGATGATTTCTCATTATTAGCTCATTATAAATTACTAACATGATCATATTAATTATCTTATCTAAGTAACACCATACTTATAAATATCATCAAGCAATCATGTTGCTAGTTTATGTTAATAACAAATCAAGTTCCTATCATAATAACGATGTCAGCCAAAGACTATGAAGGATCAAACATTTGATGTACCAAGTATTATACAACACAAATCTAAATTAACCATTTAATAAGCAAAGTATTAAGAATTAGAAAGATAAAAAGATAAAACATGTTAATAACAATCTTTCTTGGATATAAACATTTAAAGCCCATGTTGAGTTTATATTATACCTATTCTAACACCATTAGAGAAACTTTTTCACATTGACATAATTAACTTAGCTAAACATTAAGAAGGAGAAAAACATAAATAAATAATATAAAAACATAAACATAATATAAGCTAACTAAGTATAGGAAAGGAAATGAAAGATTATAAACAAGAGATTACTATAGCATGAAAGAAAACTTGAACATTACAAAGATATAGAGATAAAGCACGAAGATAACTTTGATCTGAAAATTAATATGACTAAATACATGGAAAATGCCTCCTTTTATAGGCTAAGTTTCAGACCTATTGATTGATTGAATAATTGGTGGGCATCCATTGATTTGGTGGCTGATTTTTGACATTAATGACTGCTGTTTTTTTGATATTATGGGCTGATTATTGATATTGTTGGCTGACCAAAATGTCATTGATCACATCAGAATTATAGCCAACTGAATTATGGAAGTTGTGGGCAATTGTCTCAACTTTCCAACAAAAAAAACTAGAGCTCATTTGGACTTCTAAAACTCAAGATATAAGCCAAAAACAGAATAGTGTTTGAGTTGTAGGACAACTTCCGATGTCTTCGTTGTTGCTAAGATTTGAGCTTGAAAACGACAGAACTGAGTCTTTGAGTCCATATAAAAGTTGTAGGTCTATGTATTACCTTTCCATCTATATAAAATGGATCTAAATCGGATATCTACAGCTCCAGATATGATCAAATTAACGAACAGTATTCGAGTTTGGAATGCAACAGCAACACTTTGCTATGTTTGACCTTTTTTTTATCCTTTCAATTTCAATCCTTAAACTCATCAATCAATTCTTTTATTTTTGTGATAGACCTGTATTTAGGATGAACATTTACCATGAATTAAAGGTATATTATATTTTTAGACTTGCTAATATAAAACATGCTTTTGTTAGGGAATTTAATGATACTTTAGGTGCAATATGATGACATAAATCTTTAATGAGAATGCACTTTTAAGTACTAATCAAAAACCTAATTTGACTTAACAAACAAACTGATAGACTTTTTTGTTTTTTTATAATGCTACATGGTTTTCTAGGAGGTGACAGGAGAAAGAGAGAAGGAGGGAAAAATCCCAAATTGTAGCTTCTTCATGTGCTGTCTTTGCATATGCACCTCATCATCGTGATGGTTGACACGACCAAAAGATTGATGTCTTTTTTTAAGTGTAGGAGTGTCGAAGTAATAAATAACTTGGCAAAACTAAGGTCGAACCACATGAAAGTTAATTTTATAAGTTATAGATAACAATAATACACCAACAACAACAACAACAACAACAACAATAGTTGTAATAGTAATAATAATAATCATAAAAAAGATGAATAATAATAAGAAGAAATTAATGAGAACTTTGAGATGGAAGATTAATGTAAGGATCAAACAATGATAACAACAAATGTCAAGGTTAGAGGATCCACTATGGTATGTCAAACAAGTATAGTATAAATTTTTATTATTCAATTGGAAACCACACACAAAGAAGATTCCAATCAGATTATAAATTATTAACATGATTACATTAGTTAACTTATTTGATTAATGTTAATACTTGTAAATCTTGTAAATCTTGTCAGGCATTCAGGATTATAACTTGTGGTAACAGCAAATCAAGTTCCTTTCATAGTTCAGGTGTCGGTTATACCATACAGTTTAGGCTATGAGAGTGCCAAGTTTTTGTTATACCAAGTGTTATACAACATAAATCTAGATTAACCATCTAACAAGCAAAGTATTAAAAGTAAACATGATAAGAAATACAAAACATGTTAGTAGCAAACATTAAGGTTCATATTGAGTTTACACTATACTTATTCTTACACCATTAACGTAACCTTTTCACCTTGATATAATAAACTTAACTAGATATAATGAAAGAAAGAAAAATAAATAAACAAAATAAGAACATAAATAAGATAAAAGTTAACTAAGTAAAGGAAAGGAAATGAAAGACATAAACTTGATATTAATGGAAGCAAAACTGAAGCATTACAAAAATACAAAGACAGAAAGCAAGTGATCTGGAAACCAAGATGCCTAAATGCATGAAAAATACCTCTTTTTATAGGCCAAAATTAGGAACTATTGATTTGATGACTAACTGATGAGTGGGTGACCAACTCTTGACTTGATAACAATCCTTATCTTCTGTTATCTACCCAAAACATCATTCATAACATTAGAATTGACACCATTTAAAAATATAAAAGTTGTAGAAAATTATCTCAGTTTTTTAGGAAAAAAACATGAAGGTTATTTGGCTTCTAGAGTTCCAGATAAAGGCCAAAAACTAACTAGTATTTGAGCTGTAGGACATATTCAAACTTTTTTGTTGTTGATATAATTTGGACTTGAAAATGACCTTTTTAAATATTGGGCTCCATAGGAAAGTTGTAGGCATATATCTTACCTTTCCATCCATATAAAGTAGACCTAAATCCAAGATATACAACTCCAGATATGACCTAATTACTAAATAGTATTCTGGTTTGGACTATACCAACATCTTTTTTCTAAGTTTGGCCATCTTTTTGTCCTTTCAATTTCAGTTCTTAAACTTATCAATCAATCCTTTTATTTATGTGATAGGCCTGCATTTAAAATGAGTATTTACCAAAAATTAAAGGTATCTTATATTATTAGATATGTTATTATAAAACATGTTTTAGTTTAGGAGTTATTGATACTTTAAGTGCAAAATGATGATATAAAACCTTGATAAAAATACACTTTTAAGTATTAATCACACTTCCAACAGCTTATTACTAGTCCTTAGTAATGATAGCATTAAAATAGAAAAACACTTTACAAATTCCACAAAGCAAGATATTCATCATTTAACTTTCATTAATCTATGCAGATAAACAAACTCTCATTAAATTTATATATCTGCTCAATATCTCTTAAACAAAATATTAATAAACCTTTCTTTTGTGCTCAATATATCAACATATAGTTATAGGGCTTTAATTAAAACAAAACAAAATTCTTGTTCTAATTTTAAGGTTAACTTCCTCGGGTTGAGATTTTTTTTTTTTGCATTTTTAAATATATATACATGTACTTTAAAACACAATGCATCTTTAGTGAACTTTTAGCTAATGAATCCCAAACCAATTAGTCTTAGGGCATTATGTTTTGATATACCAATGCGAGCTTAGTAACTTGGGTTGCCGATAATGATATGTAGATAGTGCAATATTTAATTTTCTTAAGCTTTTCTCCTTAACTCATGTAACAAGCGTTGGGCCAATAGCTCCCAAGTCAGTTGACTTTAGGGTATTAGGTGCTAAAACACCCCTTTAGGCTTAATTGCTTAGGTTAGGGAGGCTATAAAACCAAACTTATCTATATTTTTATTATCTATATTTTTTTTCCTTTTTTGTTTTTTTTTTCAAATTGTATACTATCCCTTTTTCTTAGTTATTACCTTTAACAAAATAGCATAAATAATAGAATAATCCAATGTACAACCCACAATCATATGTTAAAGTATGTGTGTGAAAATTAAGGTTTAAGAATACATGTTAAATGAGTATATGAACAAAATTAAGTGATAACAATGTGAGAGTTTGTAAACCTGAATATTTCAAGAAGTATTATAATAGACCTTGTTAAAAATAATTACTGATTGTGTATCAAAAGTATCATTAAGTCTCTTATTTTACATATGTATTTATTTTTTTTATTTGGGTTTTTATAATAATTGATGTGCTTTTTTGTAATGAAGTTCTTTTAATGTTTTGCTAGGTTTCTAGAGCTTAAATGGATTATGTTAGAAAATTTAATGTCAGAATTTAGAACAAAGAATTTAAGAGAAATTTAGTTAAAGTTTAAAGCAAATCTTGGTTCAAATAAGTGCTCCAAATCCCCCCTAAAAAAAAAAATCAATTCTATTCCAATCCTAGAAAAGATTATCATATGATCTATTTTAAGCCCAAACTTACCTTATATGGTGTGCAAACTTCAACCATCAAATACTTAAGATTTTAATATAGGTACATTTGTATCCTTATATGATGCTTAAATCCAGCTCTAAATTAGCCTACAAATCAGCCCAAGCACAATCTATGATCTTACATGTCCACATAACAAATAACAATTGACTTATTTTAGGTAATCCATTGATCCAAGAAGGGAAACACGTGGATAAAACACTAGAGGGGACATTGTTATATTATTTTGGGTTAAAAAGAAGAAAGAGACAACTCATAAATGAGGAAGAAAAATGTGCACCAAAGTAGTTGCAAAGCTGGCCTAATTTGATTTTTCAAAATACCTTTTGGTGTTTTGCCCATAACTTTTAACTCGGGTGTCCAAATGAATTGTTCTTTAATGATCAGGAAAGGTGAAAAAGTTTCTATAAAGGCTTCTAGGAGAGTCTAAATTGCTATGCAAAGTTAGCATTATATTTGTGTCTAAATTTTTATTGAAATTATATTGTGTTCTTCTTTATAGATTTCAGTTCTTTAGTTTGTAAAACTTATTATTTTAGTTTGATTCAAGTTATTTAATGTTTATTGAAGTGTTCTTATACATAATCATGGTTGGCTAAACTCTTTCTTGGATCCAAATCAAGGATAATGGTGATTGAGGTGAGTTCTTCAAGATATACATGAATCTTAATGTTTATCTTCTTATTTTCTTCATGAATGTTTTATTATTGCAAAGAAATTTTAGAACTCATTTAGGTAATGTTATAATCTTGAATTTTTATGCACAAACTTTAGTTTTGATATAGAGATTGCTTGATTCAATGTCTTACTTAATATGAAAGTATTTGTTCATTCTAAAGCAATAATCAATCTACATTTTTTTAAACCTCATTGTAATATCTTCTAATCTAATATCATCATCATTGATATTAGGTTGAGTTATCTTATATATCTTGAAGGAATCATCGATACATCACCATTAAAATTGATTTGTACCAAGACTTACATTTTCTTGTTATTTAAAATCTATTTATAGGTTTTCATCTTTGAAAACAAATCCATCAATTATTTTCAACCAAGTTATTGTTAATTTAATTTCTTTTGAGTTTTTTTGTTACCTAACTTAATTTTTAGATCTAGCTCTCTACAAATATGACCTCGATCTTACCGAGTTAATTGCTACATAGTGATTGTGCATCAAAAGTGTCATTAAGTCTCTTATTTTACATATGTATTTATTGTTTCTATTTGGTTGCTTTTATAATAATTGATGTGTTTTTTTAGTAATGAAGTTTGTTTTAATGTTTCGATAGGTTTTTGGAGCTTAAATGAACTAATTCAGAAAATTCAACGTCGAAATTCAGAACAAAGAATTGAAGAGACATTTAGTTGAAGATTGAAGCAAATCTTGGTTCAAATAAGTGCTCCAAATTTGTCCCAAAAATCAATTCTATTCCAATTCTAGAAAAGAATATCATATGATCTATTTCAAGCCCAAACTTGTCTTATGTTGTGTGCAAACTTCAACCATTAAACACTCAAGGTTTCAATGTCAATCTTAGCCTAAATAATAAGTACATTTGTATACTTATTTGATGCACAAATTCAGCCCAAAATCAGCCTTAAATCAGCTCTAAATGAACCCCAAATCAACCTTCAAATCAGCCCAAACACAATCCATGATCTTACATGTTCACACAACAACAATTGATTTATTTTGGGTAATCCATTGATCCAAGAAGGCAAGCACATGGATGGAAGGCTGGAGGGGATATTTTTACATTATTTTGGGTCAAAAAGAAGAAAGAGATAGCTCATAAATGAGGAAGAAAAACGTGCACCAAAGTGGTTGCAAAGCTGTCCTGATTTGATTTTTCAGAACACCTTTCGGTGTTTTGCCCATAACTTCTGACTCAGATGTCCAAATGAGCTGTTTTTTAATGATCTGGAAAGGTGACAACATTTCCTATAAATATATTTCGAATAGACGTTTCCAGAACAGGCTTGTAAGAGGGTCAAATTGCTGTCCAAAGTTAGAGTAAGATTTGTGTCCGAATTTTTTCTGAAATTGTGTTGTGTTCTTCTTTATAGATTTCGGTTCTTTAGTTTGTAAAACTTAATATTTTAGTTTGATTCAAGTTATTTAATGTTTATTGAAGTGTTTTTATATATAATTATGGTTGGCTAAACTCTTTCTTGGATCCAAATCAAGGATAATGGTGATTGAGGTGAGTTCTTTAGGATATGAATGAATCTTAATGTTTATCTTTTCATTTTCTTCATGAATGATTTATTATTGCAAAGAAATTTTAGAAATCATTTAGGTAATGTTATAATCTTGAATTTTTATGCACAAACTTTAGTTTTGGTATAGAGATTGCTTGATTCAATGTCTTACTTAATATGGAAGTACTTGTTCATTCTTAAGCAATAATCAATCTTCATCTTTCTAAACTTCATTGTAATATCTTCTGATCTAATATCACCATCATTGATATTAGGTTGAGTTATCTTATATATGTTGAAGAAATCATCAATACATCACCATTAAAATTGATTTGGACCAAGACTTACTTTTTCTTGTCATTTAAAATCTATTTACACTTTTTCATCTTTGAAAACAAATTCATCAATTATTTTCAACAAAGTTAATGTTAATTTAATTTCTCTTGAGTTTTTTTTGTTACCTAGCTTAATTTCCAGATCTAGCTCTCTATGGATATGACCTCGATCTTACCGAGTTAATTGCTACATCGCACACTCGTGCACTTGTGAGTTAAAACAAGCCGATCATAAAAAGCGATCAAGCAATTTTGGCGTCGTTGATGGGGAGCTAGCAAGCAAAGGTAACAAATTTAGATTTGATTATTGGAAAACTAAAAAAAATCATATAAAAAAATCAAGTGGCTGGTTTTACCGCTTAAAACAAAATTTACCTTAATGTTTCGGATATTGGACTGTGGATTGGACTATTAATTGTTGGATTTTGGTTGGTTCAACCATTTCTTTTTTATTGTCTACTCTTATTAGTTTCTAATATTTTTCTTGTTTATTTCATTTTATTTTGTTGATATTGTTTTTATTTATTGTCTAAAGTGCTTGGGCGGTATTACCGCCTTTTTATTCAAGCTTGTTATAATTATCTTTTAATGTTTATTGTTGTTAATAGTGCTTATTACTTGGAGAGTGAATTTCTTAATTTGTTGTATTTTTATTTTTGAGCTATTACTTTTATTTGCAATTTTTTTTCTTTCCTTTCCTTTCATATTCATATAATTGTTATATTATTATTATTATTATTATTATTATTATTATTATTATTATTATTATTATTATTATTATTATTATTTTATCATGGCTAATGTTGAAGATGTAGAGGGTGAAGGGAGTGTTCAAGGTAATGGACCTCCATAATTCAATGATCAACCTAATTTTCGAACTCTTAGAGAGTATGTTCACCCGGTTAGACAAAGTACACTTTCGTGTATTATCTTACCTCTTAACCAACAAGCTTTCAATTTGAAACCGAGCATGATTCAACTTCTTCCCACATTTCATGGTATGGATTCTGAAAATCCATACATACACAATAAAGACTTTGAAGAGGTATGTAATACTTTTATTGATAGAACATGCACTGAGGAAACTATTCGGCTTAAATTGTTCCCATTCTCTCTAAACGATAAAGCCAAGCTTTGGCTAAACTCCTTGTGTCCTAGGTCTATAGGTACATGGAGAGAAATGCAAGCTGAGTTTTTGAAAAAATACTTCCCCACTTATAGGACAACAACCTTACAACGTCAAATGATGAATTTTTCTTGTAATCCAAATGAGTCATTTCACCAAGCTTGGGAAAGGTTCAAAGACTTGTTAAATGCATGCCCCCACCATGGTTTTGAGATGTGGAGGTTAGTGAGTTTTTTCTATGACTCTCTTACCATAGATTTTAAAAAGCTAGTGTCACCATGTGTAATGGTGAGTTTTATGACAAAGAACCAAGTGAGGCCTTTGATTTTTTTGATCAATTGGCTGAAAACACAAAACAATGGGAGACTTCTCTCCCAGTTCATGTTGAGTCTAGAAACACCATTTCTCATTCAAGTGGGAAGTTTCAATTGAAAGAGACTGATGACCTCAATGCTAGATTAGCCTCATTGGCTAGGAAAGTAGAGTCTCTTAAGATTAAAAAAGTGCATGTCATGAGTGAACAACAAGAGGAAAGTTGTGTTGTTTGTGAGAGCAAAGGGCATAGGACAACTGAGTGTCCTACCATTCTAGCCTTTAAGAAAGTGCTATATGGCCAAACTTCTGATTCAAGTAATGTTAGAAAGCCATTTCCAAACCAAGTAGGCAATCCCTACTCTGAGACCTATAATCCTAGATGAAGGAACCACCCAAATTTTGGATGGAGAAATGAGGGCTCTTCAATACCTCAAACATTTCAACCTCCACCCCAACCATTTCATGCTCCCACATATAACACATACCAACCACCTAATAAGAGATCCTTAGAAGATACTCTTCAACAATTCATGCAAACGCAAGGAGGAATCAACAACCAAGTTTACAAATTCCAAGACCAGTGACACGACTAAAAGGTTGATGTCTTCTCCCAAGTGCAGGAGTGTCGAAGTAATAAATAACCCGGCAAGACCGGGGTCGAACCACAGGGAGGTTAATTGTATAAATTATAGACAACAATTATAAGTAACAGTAATAGCAATAACAACAACAATAATAACAATAACAATAACAATAACAACTATAATAATAATAATAGTAGTAGTAGTAGTAGTAGTAGTAGTAGTAGTAATAGTAGTAGTAGTAATAATAATAATAATAATAATAATAATAAAGAAAGAGAAGAAGAAGAAGATGTTGAGAACTTGGAGATGGAAAATTAATGTAAGGATTAAACAATAATAATAACAAATGTCAAGGTTAGAGGTTCCACTAATGGTATATCAAACAAGTATAGTATAAACTCTTATTATTGAATTGGAAACCACACACAAAGGAGGTTCCAATCAGATTATATATTGTTAACATGATTACATTAGTTATCTTATTCAATTAATGCTAATACTTGTAAATCTCGTCAAGCATTCATGATTATAACTTATGTTAACAACAAATCAAGTTCCTTTCATAGCTCAGGTGTCGGTTATACCATACATTATAGGCTATGAAAGTGCCAAGCATTTGTTGTACCAAGTGTTATACAACATAAATCAAGATTAGTCATTTAACAAGCAAAGTATTAAAGAGTGAACAAGATAACAAATATAAAACATGTTAGTATCAAACATTAAAGTCCAATTAAGTTTACATTATACTTATTCTCACACCATTAGTGTAACCTTTTCACCTTGACATAATTAACTTAGCTAGACATAATGAAAGAAAGCAAAATAGATAAACAAAATAAGAACATAAAAGCTAACTAAGTAAAGGAAAGGAAATGAAAGGCATAAACTTGATATTAATGAAAGTAAAGCATAAATATTACAAAGAATACAAAGAGAGAAAGGAAGAGCATGATCTTGATCTGGAAACCAAGATGCCTAAATGCATGGCAAATGCCTCCTTTTATAGGCCAAAATTGGGAACTATTGATTTGATGACTAATTGATAAGTGGGTGGCCAACTTTTAACTTGGTGACAATCCTTATCTTCTATTGTCTGCCCAAAACATCATTAATAACATCAAAATTGGAGCCAGCTGAAAACATGAAAGTTGTAGGCAATTGTCTCAGCTTGCTTGTGTAAACAATTCAGCTTATTTGGACTTCTAGAACTCCAGATATGGCCAAAATACCGAACAGTGCTCGGGCTGGAAGACAGATTCGGGCTTCTTTGTTGTTGCTACAATTTGGACTTAAAAATGGCCTTTGTAGATCTTGGGCTCCATATGAAAGTTGTAGGCCTATGTCTTACCTTTCCATCCATATAAATTGGACCTAAATCTGAGATATATAGCTCCAGATATGACCCAATTACCGAACAGTGTTCCAGTTTGGATTGCACCGACATCTCTTTTCTAAGTTTGGCCATCTCTTTATCCTTGCAATTTAAGTTCTTCAAGTCATCAATCAATCCTTTCATTTATATGATAGGCCTGCATTAAAAATAGACATTTACCACAAATTATAGGTATCTTATATTATTAGATACATTATTATAAAACATATTTTAGTTAAGGAGTTATTGATACTTCAAGTGCAAAATGATGATATAAAACCATGATAAAAATGCACTTTTAAGTACTAATCAACCAGACCAATAGGACCTTAGATGACATTTGAAGTCAACTAACTAAGTTGACTCAATCACTAAGTATTCAAGAGAAGGGAAATCCCAGCTCAACCAATACCCAATCCTAGAGGTCAGGTACACATGAGTGAATCCTCACCTAGTGAACCTTCAAACCATGAACAAGTCCAAGCCATCACTACCCTTAGAAGTGGAACGATTGTTGACAAAAGTATAGGTTTTAGGATTCCTAAAGGTATTGTGGAGGAGAAATCTAGGGAAAGTGAAAAGGGAATCAAACACAAGTGACAAATGAGAGTTTGAGTGACAAAGAAGGCGAGCTAAATGAGAAAGAGATGAGTGAGAAAGGAGATGATTCAAGAAAAATTGAAGTCAAAGTGAGTGATTTAGAATTTGTTCCTAGAACACCATTTCCACAAAGGTTAGGGAAACCTAAACAAGATCTTATGAACTCAGAAATCTATGAATTGTTCAAACAAGTGAAATTCAATATTCCACTCCTTGATGCAATTAAACAAGTTCCATCTTATGCAAAGTTTCTTAAGGATTTATGCATAGTCAAAAGGAGATTGAATGTGAAAGAAAGAGCCTTTCTGACTGAACATGCTAGTGCCATCATCCAGTTTAAGAGCCCTCCCATATACAAAGATCCTGGTTGTCCTACCATTTCATTCATTATTGGAAGTCATAAGATAGATCAAGCTTTGTTGGATTTAGGAGCAAGTGTGAATTTAATACCCTACACTGTTTACGAACAATTAGGTTTAGGAGAAATCAAGCCTACTCGAATCACCCTTCAATTAGCTGATAGGTCAATCAAGATTCCTAGGGGTATCGTTGAGGATGTGTTGGTCCAAGTAGATAAATTCTACTTTTCTGTTGATTTTGTAGTGTTAGACATCGCACCAATTCAAGGTTCTAATGCTCCCATCCTAGTCATCTTAGGGAGACCTTTCCTAGCTACATCCAATGCCTTAATTAATTGTAGGAATAGGGTGATGAAATTGTCTTTTGGGAATATGACTGTGGAGATGAACATATTCAATGTCTCCAAACAAATTGGGGAACATTAGGACATTAGAGAGGTAGATTTGATCCAAACAGTTTGTCAAGAACACTTTGAGAGAGTGTGGATCAAGGATCCATTGGAGAGAACTTTATTTCATGATGAAAGATTTTGTTCTTTGGAATGTGTTGATAAGGAAGTAACAGAACTCGAGACTTATCAAGATCCAATGCCTATTATGCCAATAGGTCAATAGACCCCATCGTTTAAGCCTTTGATTTCACCGTATATGAAAGTTGAGGAATCTCTTGTCCAGCCTTATAAACCAGAAAGGAAGCCTTTACCGAGTGATCTTAAGTATGCATTTCTAGGGGAAGATGAATCATATCCTATTGTGATCTTATCAAAACTTAGCATAGAGCAAGAACAAAAACTTTTAAGAGTGGTGAGAAAACACAAGAAAGCAATTGGGTGGAAAATTACTGACTTGAAAGGAATTAGCCCTCTTTTATGTACACATAAAATTTATCTTGAAGAAGAGGCTAAATCTGTGAGGCAAATGCAAAGACGATTGAACCCAAACATGAAGGAAATAGTGAGAGGTGAAGTGCTTAAGCTACTTGATGCAGGTATCATTTACCCTATTGCAAACTCAAAATGGGTTAGTCTAACCGAAGTTGTCCCTAAAAAATCTAGAGTCACGGTAGTGAAGAATGAAAATAATGAGCTGGTACCAACTAGAATCCAAACTGGATGGTGTATGTGCATTGATTATCATAAATTGAACATGGTGACTAGGAAGGACCATTTTTCGCTTCCATTTTTAGACCAAGTGCTTGAAAGAGTAGCGGGAAGAGCTTTCTATTGTTTTCTTGATGGATACTCAGGTTATAACCAAATTGAGATTTCTTTAGAAGACCAAGAAAAATCCACTTTCACTTGTCCTTTTGGTACCTATGCTTATAGAAGAATGCCTTTTGGTTTGTGTAATGCACCAGCCACTTTTCAAAGGTGTATGATGAGTATCTTTAGTGACATGGTGGAAAATTTTTTGGAAGTTTTCATGGATGATTTTTCAGTCTATGCGGATTCTTATGAGTTGTGTCTAATGCATTTAGAAAAAGTCCTTGAAAGATGTGAAGAGAGCAATCTTATACTCAATTGGAAGAAGTGTCATTTTATGGTGACTCATGGCATTGTGATTAGTACTTAAAAGTGCATTTTTATCATGGTTTTATATCATCATTTTGCACTTGAAGTATCAATAACTCCTTAACTAAAGCATGTTTTATAATAATATATTTAATAATATAAGATACCTTTAATTTGTGATAAATGTTCATTTTAAATGCAGGCCTACCACATAAATGAAAGGATTGATTGATGACTTTAAGAACTTAAATTGCAAGGATAAAGAGATGGCCAAATTTAGAAAAGAGATGTCGGTGCAATCCAAACCGGAACACTGTTCGGTAATTAGGTCATAACTGGAGCTATATATCTCAGATTTAGGTCCAATTTATATGGATGGAAAGGTAAGACATAGACCTACAACTTTTATATGGAACCCAAGATCTAAAAAGATCATTTTCAAGTCCAAATTGTAGCAACAACAAAGAAGCCTGAATCTGTCTTCCAACCCGAGCACTGTTCAGTATTTTGGCCATATTTGGAGTTCTAGAAGTCCAAATAAGTTGAAGTTTTTACACAAGAACGATGAGACAATTGGCTCCAATTTTGAAGTTATCAATGATGTTTTGGGCAGACAAGAGAAGATAAGGATTGTCACCAAGTCAAAAGTTGACCACCCACTTATCAATTAGTCATCAAATCAATAGTTTCCAATTTTGGCCTATGAAAGGAGGCATTTGCCATGCATTTAGGCATCTTGGTGTTCAGATCAAGATCATGCTCTTCCTTTCTCTCTTTGTATTTTTTGTAATGTTTATGCTTTGCTTTCATTAATATCAAGTTTATGCCTTTCATTTCCTTTCCTTTACTTAGCTAACTTTTATCTTATTTATGTTCTTATTTTATTTATTTATTTTTCTTTCTTTTATTATATCTAGCCAAGTTTATTATGTCAAGGTGAAAAGGCTACACTAATGGTGTAAGAATAAGTATAGTGTAAACTTAATATGGACTTTAATGTTTGATACTAACATGTTTTATATTTGTTATCTTGTTCACTCTTTAATACTTTGCTTGTTAAATGATTAATCTTGATTTATGTTGTATAACACTTGGTAAAACAAATGTTTGGCACTTTCATAGCCCATAATGTATGGTATAACCGAAACCTGAGCTATGAAAGGAACTTGATTTGTTGTTAACATAAGTTATAATCATGAATGCTTGACGAGATTTACAAGTATTAGCATTAATCGAATAAGATGACTAATGTAATCATGTTAATAATCTATAATTTGATTGGAACTTCCTTTGTGTGTGGTTTCCAATTGAATAATAAGAGGTTATACTATACTTGTTTGACATACCATTAGTGGAACCTCTAACCTTGACATTTGTTATTATCATTGTTTAATCGTTACTTTAATATTCCTTCTCAAAGTTCTCATCATCTTCTTCTTCTTCTCTTTCTTTTTCTTTATTATTATTATTATTATTATTATTATTATTATTATTATTATTATTGTTATTGTTATTATTGTTATTGTTATTGTTGTTGTATTATTGTTATTTATAATTTGTACAATTAGCCTCCCTGTGGTTCGACCCTGGTCTTGCTAGGTTATTTATTACTTTGACACTCCTGCATTTGGGAGAAGACATCAATCTTTCCGTCGTGTCAAGGATAATGTAAAACTTAATTTTAGATATTTCATTATGTTGAATGCTTGAGATGACCATGCTTGTTTTTTTAAAAAAAACTTGCATTCGTAAGTGAATGAGACTTGCTTAGGTTCATCATTACATTTTTTGGTTCATTATTGTGTTGAACATTGCATGCTTTAATTTGGGATAGATAATATCTTATAAAGCAAGATATAACATACTTTTTTTTAAGATTACTGAAGTACATCTTTCCTTGTAAAAGTTGTGTGAGTTGTGTGAATATGCATGAAAGATGAGTATGATGCTTTCCTTGTGATTATCCCTTTTGATCTAGTCCTAAACAAGGTTTAAATAAATAAATGTGTACAAAGTTTTATCTACTCCAATGTTTTGAGTTGCTCAGTGACTAGGGGTATTCATCACAAATGTTTATCTTTACGTCAAACGGCAGCTTGAAATATGAGTATGCAAACACTTTAAGTTTGTGACTTTGTGAGTAACCGGGTGCATTCATCATAAACGTTTGTATTCGCGTCAAAAGGCAAGTGACAACTTAAAGACAAAAAATAAATCATATCTTCAAAAAAAAAAGAAAAAAATATATATAGATATTTCTCTAGTTTTCTACCTTGTTTGTGTTGGTGAGAAGGGAAGATTACAAGTTGAGTTTTCATATGAATCAATTATGTTGGTTGCACGATAAATATGACTGAATTTGGAAATTTTGTATGGATGTTTGATTTAGAGAATGTGAGTATGCTTATTTTTCTTTATTTGCTATTATGTACACTAAGTTAAAGATACCAATGTTTGCATGATAGGTCCTTCAAGTGTGATGAATCGAGCCTCATTATAGTTGTTATTATTATTATTTTTATTTCAAAGGTTTTATGTTTTGTTTTGCTTGAGGACTAGCAAAATCGAAGTTGGAGGGTGTGATTGTGCATCAAAAGTGTCATTAAGTCTCTTATTTTACATATGTATTTATTGTTTCTATTTGGTTACTTTTATAATAATTGATGTGTTTTTTTAGTAATGAAGTTTGTTTTAATGTTTCGATAGGTTTTTGGAGCTTAAATGAACAAATTCAGAAAATTCAACGTCGGAATTCAAAACAAAGAATTGAAGAGATATTTAGTTGAAGATTGAAGCAAATCTTGGTTCAAATAAGTGCTCCAAATTTGTCCCAAAAATCAATTCTATTCCAATTCTAGAAAAGAATATCATATGATCTATTTCAAGCCCAAACTTGCCTTATGTTGTGTGCAAACTTCAACCATTAAACACTCAAGGTTTCAATGTCAATCTTAGCCTAAATAATAAGTACATTTGTATACTTATTTGATGCTCAAATTCAGCCTTAAATCAGCCCTAAATGAACCCCAAATCAACCTTCAAATCAGCCCAAACACAATCCATGATCTTACATGTCCACACAACAACAATTGATTTATTTTGGGTAATCCATTGATCCAAGAAGGCAAGCACATGGATGGAAGGCTTGAGGGGACATTTTTACATTATTTTGGCTCAAAAATAAAAAAGAGATAGCTCATAAATGAGGAAGAAAAACGTGCACCAAAGTGGTTGCAAAGTTGTCCTGATTTAATTTTTCAGAACACCTTTTGGTTTTTTGCCTATAACTTTTGAGTCAGGTGTCCAAATGAGCTGTTCTTTAATGTTCTGGAAAGGTGACACAATTTCCTATAAATATGCCTATAATAGACTTTTCCAGAAGAGGCTTCTAAGAGGGTCAAATTGCTGTCCAAAGTTAGAGTCAGATTTGTGTCTGAATTTTTTTTGAAATTGTGTTGTGTTCTTCTTTATAGATTTCGGTTCTTTAGTTTGTAAAACTTAATATTTCAGTTTGATTCAAGTTATTTGATGTTTATTAAAGTGTTCTTATATATAATTATGGTTGGCTAAACTCTTTCTTGGATCCAAATCAAGGATAATGGTGATTGAGGTGAGTTCTTTAGGATATGAATGAATCTTAATGTTTATCTTTTCATTTTCTTCATGAATGATTTATTATTGCAAAGAAATTTTAGAAATCATTTAGGTAATGTTATAATCTTGAATTTTTATGCACAAGCTTTAATTTTGGTATAGAGATTGCTTGATTCAATGTCTTACTTAATATGAAAGTACTTGTTCATTCTTAAGCAATAATCAATCTTCATCTTTCTAAACTTCATTGTAATATCTTCCGATCTAATATCACCATCGTTGATATTAGGTTGAGTTATCTTATATATGTTGAAGAAATTATCAAGACATCACCATTAAAATTGATTTGGACCAAGACTTACTTTTTCTTGTCATTTAAAATTTATTTACACTTTTTCATCTTTGAAAACAAAACCATCAATTATTTTCAACCAAGTTAATGTTAATTTAATTTCTCTTGAGTTTTTTTTGTTACCTAACTTAATTTCCAGATCTAGCTCTCTATGGATATGACCTCGATCTTACCGAGTTAATTGCTACATCGCACACTCGTGCACTTGTGAGTTAAAACAAGCCGATCATAAAAAGTGGTCAAGCACATAGCACACTTGTGCACCTGCGAGTTAAAAGAAGTCGATCATAAAAAGCAGTCAAGCAATTTTGACGCCGTTGCCACGATGTTAGTAAGTAAAGGTAACAAATTTAGATTTGATTATTGAAAAAAAAAATCATAATCAATTGGCTGGTTTTACCACCTAAAAAAATTAAAAATTGAAACATAAATAAATCAAATGATTGGTTTTACCTCTTAAAAAAAATTGACCTCAACTTTTTAGATATTGGACTGTAGAATGGACTATTAATTGTTGGATTTTTGATTAGGTCAACCATTTTTCTTTTGATGTTTATTCTAATTAGTTTATAATATTTATTGTTTATATTATAAGGCTGCTTTTACTGCCTCTTGTTTATGTTATTTTATCTTGTTGTGTTGTGGTGATTATTTTTTTGTAGTACTTGTCTGGTATTACCGCCTCTTGTTTATTTTATTTTTTGTTGTTTTGTTGTGATTAGTTTTCTTGTATTTATTGTTTGACATACTTGGTTGGTATTATCGCCTCTTTATTCATGCTTGTTATAATTATCTTTTAATGTTTATTATTGTTAATATTGGTTATTAGTTGGAGTGTTAATTTCCTAATTTGTTGTGTTTTTATTTTTAAGCTATTACTTTATCTTTTACATTTCATTTACTTTTATTTGCAATTTTTTTTCTTTTTCTTTTTCCTTTCTTTTTATATTCATATAATTGTAATATTATTTTTTTCATCATGGCTAATGTTGAAGATGTAGAGGGTGAAGGGAGTGTTCAAGGTAATGGACCTCTATAATTCAATGATCAACCTAATTTTTGAACTCTTAGAGAGTATCTTCACCTAGCTAGACAAAGTACACCTTCGTGTATTATCTTGCCTCTTAACCAATAAGCTCTTAACTTGAAACCGGACATGATCCAACTTCTTCCCACATATCGTGGTATGGATTCTGAAAATTCATATATACACATTAAGGACTTTGAAGAGGTATGTAATACTTTTATTGATAGAACATGCACCAAGAAAACTATTCGGCTTAAATTGTTCCCATTCTCTCTAAAGGATAAAGCCAAGCTTTGGCTAAACTCCTTGTGTCCAAGGTCTATAGGTACATGGAGGGAAATGAAAGCTGAATTTTTGAAAAAATTGCTTCCCCACTCATAGGACGACAACCTTACAACGTCAAATGATGAATTTTTCTTGTAGTCCAAATGAGTCATTTCACCATGCTTGAGAAAGATTCAAAGACTTTTTAAATGCATACCCTCACCATGGTTCTCAGATGTGGAGGTTACTGAGTTTCTTTTACAACTCTCTTACCGTAAATTTTAAAAAGCTAGTGTCAACCATGTGTAATGGTGAGTTTTATGAAAAAGAACCAAGTGAAGTCTTTGATTTTTTTGATCAATTAACTAAAAACATGAAGCAATAGGAGGCCTCTCTCCCACTTCACGCTGAGTCTAGAAACACCATTTCTCATTCAAGTGGTAAGTTTCGATTGAAAGAGATTAAAGACCTTAATGCTAGATTAGCCTCATTGACTACAAAAGTAGAGTCTCTTGAGCTTAAAAAAGTGCATGTCATGAGTGAATAACAAGAGAAGAGTTGTGTTGTGTGTGAGAGTAAAGGATATAGGACAATTAAGTGTCAAAGGTATAGGACAAAGGTATAGGTTTTGGGATTCCTAAAGGTATTGTGGAGGAGAAATCTAAGGAAAGTGAAGATGGAATCAAAACACAATTGACAAATAAGAGTTTGAGTGAAAAGGAAGGTGAGATAAATGAGAGAGAAATGAGTGAGAAAGGAGAAGATTCAAGAAAAATTGGAGTTAAAGTGAGTGATTTAGAATTTGTTCCTGGAGCAGCATTTTTGCAAAGGTTAGGGAAACCTAAACATGATCTTATGAACTCAGAAATACATGAATTGTTCAAACAAGTGAAAGTCAATATTCCACTCCTTAATGCAATTAAACAAGTCCCATTTTATGCAATGTTTCTTAAGGATTTTGCACAGTCAAAAGAAGATTGAATGTGAAAAAAAGAGCCTTTCTAACTAAACATGTTATTGCCATCATCCAATTTAAAACCCCTCTCAAATACAAGGATCTTGGTTGTTCTACCATTTCATACATTATTGGAAGTCATAAGATAGATCAAGCTTTTTTTGGATTTAGGAGCAAGTGTTACACTGTTTATGAATAATTAGGTTTAGGAGAAATCAAGCCTACTCGAATCATCCTTCAATTAACTGATAGGTCAATTAAAATTTCTAGGGGTATTGTTGAGGATGTGTTAGTCTAAGTAGATAAATTCTACTTTCCTGTTGATTTTGTAGTGTTAGACATCGCACCTATTCAAGGATCTAATGCTCCCATCCTAGTCATCTTAGGGAGACCTTTCCTAGCTATATCTGATGCCTTAATTAATTGTAGGAATGTGGTGATGAAATTGTCTTTTAGGAATATGACTGTGGAGATGAACATAGTCAATGTTTCCAAACAAATTAGTGAACATGAGGACATTAGAGAGGTAGATTTGATCCAAATAGTTTGTTAAGAACACTTTGAAATAGAGTGGATAAAGGATCCATTGGAGAGAACTTTAATTCATGATGAAAGATTTTATTCTTTGGAATGTGATGATGAGGAAGTAAGAGACCTCGAGACTTATCTAGATCCAATGCCTATTATGTCAATAAGTCAATGGACCCTATTGTTTAAGCCTTTAATTGTAACCCAAGTGAAAGTTGTTGCATCTCTTGTCCAACCTTATAAATCATAAAGGAAGCCTTTACCGAGTGATCTTAAGTATGCATTTCTAGGGGAAGATAAATCATATCCTATTGTGATCTCATTAAAACTTAGCATAGAGGAAGAACAAAAACTTTTGAGAGTTGTGAGAAAACACAAAAAAGCAATTGGATGGACAGTTACTAACTTGAAAGGAATTAGCCCTCTTTTATGTACACATAGAATCTATCTTGAAGAAAAGGTTAAATCTGTGGGGCAAATGCAAAGATGATTGAACCTAAATATGAAGGAAGTAATGAGAGGTGAATTGCCTAAGCTACTTGATGTAGATATCATTTATCCTATTGCAAACTCAAAATGGGTTAGTCCAACCCAAGTTGTCCCTAAAAAATCAGGAGTCATGGTAGTGAAGAATGAAAATAATGAGCTAGTGCTAACAAGAATCCAAACTAGATGACGTATGTGCATTGATTATCGTAAGTTGAACATGGTGACTAGGAAGGACCATTTTCCACTCATATTTTTAGACCAGGTGCTTGAAAGAGTAGCTGAAAGAGCTTTCTATTATTTTCTTGATAGATACTCGGGTTACAACCATCTTGAGATTTCCTTAGAAGAATAAGAAAAAACCACTTTCACTTATCCTTTTGGTACTTATGCTTATAGAAGAATGGCTTTTGGCTTGTGTAATGCACCAGCCACTTTTCAAAGGTGTATGATGAGTATCTTTAGTGACATGGTGGAAAATTTAATGGAAGTTTTCATGGATGATTTTTTTTAGTTTGTGGGGATTCGTATGAGTTGTGTCTAATGCATTTAGAAAAAGTTCTTGAAAGGTGTGAAGAGAGCAATCTTATACTCATGGTATTATCTTAGGTCACATTATCTCTTCAAAAAGGACATAGGTAGATAAGTTAAAAGTTAAAATCATTCAAAAACCTACCTCTAGAACTATGAAAGATGTGAGATCCTTTTTAGAACACGCTGGTTTTTACCAAAGATTCATTCATTCTTTTAGTACCATTGCCAAACCATTGTGTAACTTTTTGTCACAAGATGTCCAATTTGATTGGAGATCAAAATGTTAAGAAGCTTTTGAAAAGCTTAGAGGGTTGTTGAGAATTGCACCAATCATGCAAGCTCTTGATTGGTCTTTACTATTAGAATTGATGTGCCTTGCTAGTGATTTTGCGGTAGGGGTTATTTTAGGGAAAAGAAAAGATAAGAAGCCTCATGTCATTTATTATGCTAGCAAGACTTTAAATGATGCTCAATTGAATTACACTATAATTGAAAAAGAAAACTCTTAGCTGTGATCTTTGCATTGGACAAATTTAGGTCTTATTTGATTGGATCTCTTGTTATTGTTTTCACTGATCATGCAGCATTGAAATATTTGCTCATAAAACAAGATGCCAAACCACGTTTGATTTGATGGATCCTTTTACTCCAAGAGTTTAACCTTGAAATTCAAGATAAAAAAGGAGTAGTTGATCATTTGTGGTTCTCCATGGTATGCTAACATAGCATAAAAAAGGAGTAGTTTGATGCCAAATTTAGTGGTTGATCATTTGTCACGTCTTTCAAGTGATAAGACCATAATTGATAAATCTCCAATAAATAAACTCTTTGCTATTGAAAATTTATTTTGTGCAGGTACTGTCTCTTACATTGGTTCTCCATGGTATGCTAACATAGCAAATTACCTAGCCACAAGTCAAATTCCTTCTTATTGGTTGATTAGTACTTAAAAATGCATTTTTTTTATCAAGGTTTTACGTCATCATTTTGCACTTGAAGTATCAATAATTCCTTAACTAAAACATGTTTTGTAATAGTATATCTAATAATATAAGATACCTTTAATTTATAGTAAATGTTCATTTTAAATGGAAGCATATCACATAAATGAAAGGATTGATTGATGAATTTAAGAATTGAAATTGAAAGGACAAAGAGATGGCCAAACTTAGAAAAGAGATGTCGGTGCAATCCAAATTCGAACACTGTTTGGTATTTGGATCATATTTGAAGCTGTAGATCTCAGATTTAGGTCTACTTTATATGGATGGAAAGGTAAGACATAGGCCTATAACTTTTATAAGGAGCCCAAGATAGAACAAGGTCATTTTCAACTCCAAGTTGTAGCAACAACAAAGAAGTCTGAATCTGTCTTCCAGCCCGAACTCTGTTCAGTGATTGGCCCATATCTGGAGTTCTAGAAGTCCAAATGACATGAAGTTTTTAAAGAAGAAAAGAAAAAAAACTCAAAAGAAATTAAATTAACAATAACTTGGTTGAAAATAATTGATGGATTTGTTTTCAAAGATGAAAATATGTAACCAGATCTTAAATGAAAAGAAAAAGTAAGTCTTGGTCCCAATCAATTTTAATGGTGATGTATTGGTGATTCCTTCAACATATATAAGCTAACTCAACCTAATATCAATGATGGTGATATTAGATCGGAAGATATTACAATGAAGTTTAAAAAGATGAAGATTGAAGATTCAAACACTGTTTGGTATTTGGATCATATCTGAAGCTGTAGATCTCAGATTTAGGTCTACTTTATATGGATGGAAAGGTAAGACATAGGCCTATAACTTTTATATGGAGCCTAAGATAGAAAAATGCCATTTTCAACTCCAAATTGTAGCAACAACAAAGAAGTCCAAATCTGTCTTCCAGCCCGAACTATGTTCAGTGATTGGCCCATATCTAGAGTTCTAGAAGTCCAAATGACATGAAGTTTTTAAAGATGAAAAGAAAAAAAACTCAAAATAAATTAAATTAACAATAACTTGGTTGAAAATAATTGATGGATTTGTTTTCAAAGATGAAAATGTGTAACCAGATCTTAAATGGAAAGACAAAGTAAGTCTTAGTCCCAATCAATTTTAATGGTGATGTATTGGTGATTCCTTCAACATATATAAGCTAACTCAACCTAATATCAATGATGGTGATATTAGATCGGAAGATATTACAATGAAGTTTAAAAAGATGAAGATTGAAGATTCAAACACTGTTTGGTATTTGGATCATATCTGAAGCTGTAGATCTCAGATTTAGGTCTACTTTATATGGATGGAAAGGTAAGACATAGGCCTATAACTTTTATATGGAGCCTAAGATAGAAAAATGCCATTTTCAACTCCAAATTGTAGCAACAACAAAGAAGTCCAAATCTGTCTTCCAGCCCGAACTATGTTCAGTGATTGGCCCATATCTAGAGTTCTAGAAGTCCAAATGACATGAAGTTTTTAAAGATGAAAAGAAAAAAAACTCAAAATAAATTAAATTAACAATAACTTGGTTGAAAATAATTGATGGATTTGTTTTCAAAGATGAAAATGTGTAACCAGATCTTAAATGGAAAGACAAAGTAAGTCTTAGTCCCAATCAATTTTAATGGTGATGTATTGGTGATTCCTTCAACATATATAAGCTAACTCAACCTAATATCAATGATGGTGATATTAGATCGGAAGATATTACAATGAAGTTTAAAAAGATGAAGATTGAAGATTCAAACACTGTTTGGTATTTGGATCATATCTGAAGCTGTAGATCTCAGATTTAGGTCTACTTTATATGGATGGAAAGGTAAGACATAGGCCTATAACTTTTATATGGAGCCTAAGATAGAAAAATGCCATTTTCAACTCCAAATTGTAGCAACAACAAAGAAGTCCAAATCAATAATATTTATAATAAGTTTTACAAACTAAAGTTTTACAAAACTAAGGTTTTACAAAACTAAGGTTTGTGCATAAAAATTCGACCAAAATCAATAATATCAATAATAAGTTTTACAAACTAAAGAACCAAAATCTATAAAGAAGAACACAACACAATTTTAGTAAAAATTCAAACACAAATCTAACTCTAACTTTGGACAGCAATTCAACCCACCTAGAGACATATTTATAGGCAATTTTGTCACCTTTCCAGCTCATTTGGACATAACACCGAAAGGTGTTCTGAAAAATCAAATCTAGACAGCTTGAAGAACACTTTGGTGCACGTTTTTCTTCCTCCTTTATGAGTTATTTCTTTCTTCTTTTTGACCCAAAATAATGTGACAATGTCCCCTCCAACTTTCCATCCATGTGCTTGTCCTTTTAGATCAATGAATTACCAAAAATAAATCAAATGTTATTTGTTGTGCGGACATGTAAGATCATGGATTGTGCTTGGGTTGATTTAGGACTGAATTTAAGCATCAACTAAGGATACAAGTGTTTAATGGTTGAAGTTTGCACACAACATAAGGCAAGTTTGGGTTTAAAATAGATCATATGATATTCTTTTCTAGAATTGGAATAGAATTGATTTTTGGAGCAAATTTGGAGAATTTATTTGAACCAAGATTTGTTTCAATCTTCAAGTAAATGTTTCTTCAATTCTTTGTTTTGAATTCCGACATTGAATTTTTTGAATTAATTCATTTAAGCTTCAGAAACCTATCGAAACATTAAAAGAAACTTCATTACTAAAAAGCACATCAATTATTATAAAAAAAATAAATACATATGTAAAATAAGAGACTTAATGACACTTTTGATGCATAATTAGACTGATAAAGCTATCATTTGAAAACATGACATTGGAGATGAATATTTTCAACATTTGCAAGCAACCTAGAGATGATAATGATTTAGAAGAAGTAGATCATATTGACGAATTAGTTTATGATCAACTTGAATCTACTTTGATAAAAATGAGTTGGATGAATCTGAAGATTTGCGAATGATTTATTCTGAGGAAGAAATCACGGATGAAAAAAGCACTGAAAATGTTGATGCGAATCTTTTGTCAACAGTGATAATGATTAGTACTTAAAACTGCATTTTTATCAAGGTTTTATATCATCATTTTGCACTTGAAGTATCAATAACTCCTTAATTAAAGCATGTGTTATAATAATATATCTAATAATATAAGATACCTTTAATTTATGGTAAATGTTCATTTTAAATGCAGGCCTATCACATACATGAAAGAATTGATTGATGAATTTAAGAACTGAAATTGAAAGGATAAAGAGATGGCCAAACTTAGAAAAGAGATGTCGGTGCAATCCAAACTGGAATACTGTTCGGTAATTGGGTCATATTTGGAGCTATAGATCTTATATTTAGGTCTACTTTATATGGATGGAAAGGTAAGACATAAGCCTACAACTTTCATATGGAGCCCAAGATCTAAAAAGGCCATTTTCAAGTCCAAATTATTGCAACAACAAAGAAGCTCGAATCTGTCCTCCAGCCCAAGTACTGTTCAGTATTTTGGCCATATCTGGAGTTCTAGAAGTCCAAATGAGCTAAATTATTTACAGAAGAAAGTGGAGACAATTGCCTACAACTTTCATGTTTTCGAGTGGCTCCAATTTTGATGTTATCAATGATATTTTAGGTAGACAAGAGAAGATAAGGATTGTCACCAAGTTAAGAGTTGGCCACCCATTCATCAATTAGTCATCAAATCAATCGTTCCCAATTTTGACCTATAAAAGGAGGCATTTTCCATGCATTTAGGCATATTGGTGTCCAGATCAAGATCATGCTCTTGCTTTCTCTCTTTGTATTTTTTGTAATGTTTATGCTTTGCATTCATTAATATCAAGTTTATGCCTTTCATTTCCTTTCACTTATTTAGTTAACTTTAATCTTTTTCATGTTCTTATTTTGTTTATTTATTTTTCTTTCTTTCATTATGTCTAACTAAGTTTATTATGTCAAGGTGAAAAGGTTACACTAATGCTGTAAGAATAAGTATAGTGTAAACTTAATATGGACTTTAATGTTTGATACTAACATGTTTTGTATTTGTTATCTTATTCACTCCTTAATACTTTGTTTGTTAAATGACTAATCTTGATTTATGTTGTATAACACTTGGTACAATGATTAGTACTTAAAAGTGCATTTTTGTCATGGTTTTGTATCATCATTTTGCACTTGAAGTATCAATAACTCCTTAACTAAAGCATGTTTTATAATAATATATCTAATAATATAAGATACCTTTAATTTATGGTAAATGTTCATTTTAAATGCAGGCCTACCACATAAATGAAAATATTGATTGATGACTTTAAGAACTTAAATTGCAAAGGCAAAGAGATGGCCAAACTTAGAAAAGAGATGTCGGTGCGATCCAAACCGGAATATTGTTCGGTAATTGGGTCATATCTGGAGCTATATATCTCAGATTTAGGTCCCATTTATATGGATGGAAAGGTAAGACATAGGCCTACAACTTTCATATGGAGCCCAAGATCTAAAAAGGCCATTATCAAGTCCAAATTATAGCAACAACAAAGAAGCCCAAATCTGTCTTCCAGCCCAAGCACTGTTCGGTATTTTGGCCATATCTGAAGTTCTAGAAGTTCAAATGAGCTTAATGTTTTACACAAGAAAGCTAAGACAATTGCCTACAACTTTCATGTTACAACTAGCTCCAATGTTGACGTTATCAATTACGTTTTAGGCAGACAAGAAAAGATAAGGATTGTCACCAAGTCAAAAGTTGGCCACCCACTTATCAATTAGTCATCAAATCAATAGTTCCCAATTTTGGCCTATAAAAGGAGGCATTTGCCATGCATTTAGGCATCTTGGTTTCCAGATCAAGATCATGCTCTTCCTTTCTCTCTTTGTATTTTTTGTAATGTTTATGCTTTGCTTTCATTAATATCAAGTTTATGCCTTTCATTTCCTTTCCTTTACTTAGTTAACTTTTATGTTCTTATTTTGTTTATCTATTTTGCTTTCTTTCATTATGTCTAGCTAAGTTAATTATGTCAAGGTGAAAAGGTTACACTAATGGTGTGAGAATAAGTATAATGTAAACTTAATATGGACTTTAATGTTTGATACTAACATGTTTTATATTTGTTATCTTGTTCACTCTTTAATACTTTGCTTGTTAAATGACTAATCTTGATTTATGTTGTATAACACTTGGTACAACAAACGCTTGGCACTTTCATAGCCCATAATGTATGGTATAACCGACACCTGAGCTATGAAAGGAACTTGATTTGTTGTTAACATAAGTTATAATCATGAATGCTTGACGAGATTTACAAGTATTAGCATTAATCGAATAGGATGACTAATGTAATCATGTTAACAATCTATAATCTGATTGGAACCTCCTTTATGTGTGGTTTCCAATTGAATAATAAGAGTTTATACTATACTTGTTTGACATACCATTAGTGGATCCTCTAACCTTGACATTTGTTATTATTATTGTTTAATCCTTACATTAATATTTCATCTCTAAGTTCTTATCATCATCATCTTCTTCTTCTTCTCTTTCTTTATTATTATTATTATTATTATTATTATTATTATTATTATTACTACTATTGTTGTTGTTATTTTATAATTGTTGTTTATAATTTGTACAATTAACCTCCCTGTGGTTCGACCCCGGTCTTGCCGGGTTATTTATTACTTCGACACTCCTGCACTTGGGAGAAGACATCAACCTTTTAGTCGTGTCAAGTTTTTGGCGCCGTTGCCGGGGAGGTAAGTCCTTGTATAAATTATAATATTTATTTTATTTTCTCTTTTCACTTTTCTTGTGTATAACTTTGTTTCTTTTCTTTTATTTCTTTTTATTTTGTTTTCTTCCTCCATCTTTTGCTTTCTTTTTTTTTTTTATTCCTACACGTGCATGAGAGTGTGGTCACGTACATCAAGTGGTAGACTTTGTAGGATATCCTCATCATTTTCAGAAAATATGACCGAAGAAGATAATCAATCACTTCATAATGAAAATAATGAGAATATTCGTGCTAGAACACTTAGAGACCACATGAATTCCACAAGAACAAATGCACCATCATGCATAGTTTTTCCTTCTGATGCATCTCATTTTAATTTTAAGCCAGGTATTATTCAACTTTTACCTTCTTTTCATGGCTTAGAATTGGAAAATCCATACTTGCATTTAAGGGAATTTGAGGAGGTCTGCAACACATATAATAATTTAAATTGTAGCATGAACACCATTAGATTAAAGCTTTTTCCTTTTTCATTAAAAGATAAAGCTAAAACATGGCTACAAAATTTGAGACCAGGATCCATTCGTGCTTGGGATGAAATGCAACAACAGTTTTTAAAGAAGTTTTTCCCATCTCATAGAACAAACTCTTTCAAGAGACAAATCACCACTTTCACTCAAAAACCAGGAGAAACATTTTACCAATGTTGGGATAGGTATCGAGACTTGCTTAGTACTTGCCCTCATCATGGTTTTGAAACATGGAGATTGGTTTCACATTTTTATGAAGGGTTAACACCTAAAGATAGGCAAATGGTTGAATTGATGTGCAATGGAACTTTTGAAGATAAAGACCCTGATGAAGCAATGGAGTACTTAGACTTGTTAGCTGAAAATGCTCAAAATTAGGACACCGCGGGTACTTATGAGGCACCGAGTAAAACTCAACCTCATACATCTAGTGGAGTATGTACAACCTTAGGGAAGATCATGACCTTCAAGCCAAGTTTGCATCTTTAGCTAGAAAAGTCGAGGCACTAGAATTGAAAAAGAGTGGTCAATTAAAATCTGTTGAAAACATTGTGTGTCAAATCTGTGAAACAAATGAACACTCAACCAACGATTGTCCAACCTTGCCTTCTTTTAAGGAATGTCTCCATGAACAAGCCCATGCTTTAAACAGTTTCCAAAGGCCCAACCACAACCCATACTCCCAAACATACAACCCTGGTTGGAGAAATGACCCAAATTTTAATTGGAAGAGTGAGAACAACAATGCACAAACTTCACAACCACCATTTCAAGCACACCATAATTTCCAAAATTCTCATGGATATGCACCTCCTTATGCTCCACTTCCTAGAAGAAATCTTGAGGAAACATTGCATGCATTCATTGAAAAGCAAGAGACAATCAATACTCAACTTGCTCAAAACATGACAGATTTTAAAGATACTCTTGCTAAATTAACATCTGCTCTCAGTTTCCAAGAGAAAGGTAAGTTTCCATCTCAACCGCAACAAAATCCCAAGGGGCAATACAATGCAAATGCAAGTAGTTCCGGAAGCCAACACATGGATCAAGTGAAATCAATCACTACTCTACGCAGTGGTAAGGTTATTGAAAAACCCTCTCTTGAACCTTATGAGAAAGATGATGAGTCAATCTCTAAGGGTAAGGAAAGGGATGAATCTGAAAATTGCAAAGAAATGACTGATTCACCGCCAGCACTTCCATTTCCTCAAGCCATGACCAAACAAAGGAAAGTTAATCACAACTCTGAAATCTTTGAAACTTTCAAACATGTAAGGATCAATATACCTTTGCTGGATGCTATTAAACATGTTCCTTCCTATGCTAAATTTTTGAAAGATCTCTGCACTGTGAAGAGGAAACTGAATGTGAAAAAGAAAGCCTTTCTAGCCGAACAAGTAAGTGCTATTCTTCAAAACAATAATGCTTTGAAATATAAATACCCTGGTTGTCCTACAATTTCTTGCTTTATTGGAGAACATAAAATTGAAAGAGCTTTACTTGATCTTGGTGCTAGTGTGAATTTACTTCCATATTCAGTTTTTCAGAGTCTCAATCTAGGTGAGTTAAAACCAACTTCTATAACTCTTTTACTTGCCGATAGATCTGTAAAAGTGCCTAGAGGAATAATTGAAGATGTGTTAGTACAAGTCGATAAATTCATTTATCCTGTGGATTTTATTGTCTTGGACACACAACTTGTTGAAGTATGTAATTCATTTCCTGTTAGTTTAGGACGTCCATTTCTTGCAACGTCTAACGCATTGATTAATTGTAGGAATGGACTCATGAAGCTATCATTTGGAAACATGACATTGGAGATGAATATTTTCAACATTTGCAAGCAACCTGGAGATGATAATGATTTACAAGAAGTAGATCATATTGACGAATTAGTTTATGATCAACTTGAATCTACTTTAAGTAAAAATGAATTGGATGAAACTAAAGATTTGCAAATGATTTATTTTGAGGAAGAAATCACAGATGAAATAAGCACAGAAAATATTGATGCGAATCTTTTATCAATAGTGACAATAGATTCGACATCTGACATCACACCAATGGATGATTACTTTCCTAACGAATCCTTACTTTCTCTTAGTCCAATGCCTTGGTATAATAAAAATATCAATTTTCTTGCTTTAGGAGATTTGCCAGCTGATTATTAATGAATCATGGAATTCCTGAAGATATTTGCTGGTTGATTGAAGCAAAGGTCCGATTATCAGGTGAGTCCTCTAATTTCTTTATTTCACACATGCCTGGAACAGGTAAAAGCACTTTTGCAAAGAAGCATCGTGCAAAACGACTAGAAGTCTGTCATCGATGTGCTAGATGGACTTGTAATACACAATGTCGTTCTTTAGGAATGGTATCTATAAACCGTGAAGATAAAATACAATTCATTAAGGATGGCCTGAGTAAGGAGTCTTTAGATAATCTTCTATTGACTCTTGAGACGCATCCTAGTGGAGATGTGCATCGTGTAATTCATGATTTATGGCCACTATTTCATAAAGAACATGATCGCCTTAGTCTTGGGAATCTAACTAAAAAAGACCCTGTTTGACAGTTTTTAAGAAAACTGGATGGGAAGCCTATCCCCGACCCATAGAGGGCGTTTAAGCCGTTCTTGGACGTAAAACCAAGGGAAGATGTGAGCCACAATCACAACTACTTGTACATACACATGCTTTTTTCAAAAGTAAATAAAAAAATAAATAAAGAGAGAGAGAGAGTGTGTGAGAATCCAGCTGGCCTACATATAGATGTTATGATTGCCTTTCTAATTTCTCATCTATAAAACACTCTTTTCCTTCCTTTCATTTCTACTCAACCCATACATTCGACAAATACAGAAGTGTGTAGAAATGGCAAGTTCCTCAAGTCATCAAATAAGAAATATTTGTGTTTTCGGTGGATCTAGTCCTGGGAAAGAAAAAGAGTTTTTAGAATCAGCAAATCATCTTGGTCACGTGCTAGCTGAGAGAAAGATTCATTTAGTGTATGAGGGAGGCAGTCTTGGGTTAATGGGAGGTGTGTCAATAGCTGCATTTTTAGGAGGTAGTCAAGTATTAGGAGTCGTCCTTGAAGCGTTGGCACAAGGGGACATCATTGGAAAAACAATTGGAGAGGAACTTCAGGTCTCCACAATGTCGGCTCGAATGAATGCAATGTTTAACCATGCTGATGCTTTCATTGCTTTACCAGGTGGTCTAGGCACATTGGAAGAGATCTTTCATATTTCCTCTTGGGCTCAATTGCACATTCACCATAAACCCATAGGTTTGTTAAATGTTAATGGTTATTATGATAAGTTGTTGTCTTTTCTTGATCATGCTGTGGAACAGGAATTTCTAACATCTTCTGCATGACAAATCATAATCTCTGCTACTACTGCTGAACAATTGATTGACCAACTACAATCTTTCATTCCTGTGATTGATCCTTCCATGAGTCGTATAAATTGGTCATCTACAGGAAGCCGTAAAAAGCTTAGATTGGATTTGAGCCTTCATTTGTGAATTTTTGTGTCTTTTGGTTTTATTATTGTGTTTTGTTATTTCTTATTTTTGTTTCAGTGTGTTTCAGGTTTTGTCAGTGTTCATTATTTCAAGTGATATCTTATATACTCTATCTTTCTACCTTAGAACATTGAGGACAATGTCTCGTTTTGGTTGGGGGGAGAGGGTAGTAGTTGATAAAAGAAAAAATTGTTTTTCATTTCATAAAGCATGTGCACAATTGTTGTTACTAGGATGGCAGAGTAAAGGAGTTCTTTTGTTAAAGTGACTCTTGAGACGCATCTTAGTAACCATTCTTAACAAGGTTTATTATAATACTTCCTGAAATATTCAGGTTTACAAACTCTCGTATTGTTACCACTTAATTCTGCTCATATACTTATTTAACATGTATTCTTAAACCTTAATTTACACACACACACTTTAACATATGATTGTGGGTTGCATATTGGATTATTACATTATTTATGTTCTTTTGTTAAAGGTAACAACTAAGGGAAAGGGATTGTATATAATTAAAAAAACAAAACCATGAAAAAAAAAAGAAAAAAGAAAAAAAATGATGATAATAAAAATTATTATTATTATTATTATTATTATTATTATGATTAGTACTATTGTTGTTGTTGTTATTTTATAATTGTTGTTTATAATTTGTACAATTAACCTCCCTGTGGTTCGACCCCGGTCTTGCCGGGTTATTTATTACTTCGACACTCCTGCACTTGGGAGAAGACATCAACCTTTTAGTCGTGTCAAGTTTTTGGCGCCGTTGCCGGGGAGGTAAGTCCTTGTATAAATTATAATATTTATTTTATTTTTTCTTTTCACTTTTCTTGTGTATAACTTTGTTTCTTTTCTTTCTTTATTATTATTATTATTACTACTACTACTGCTGCTACTACTACTAGTATTATTATTATTATTATTATTATTATTATTGTTATTGTTATTATATTATTATTTATAATTTGTACAATTAACCTCCTTGTGGTTCGACCTTGGTCTTGCCAAGTTATTTATTACTTCGACACTCCTGCACTTGGGAGAAGACAACAATCTTTTTGTCGTGTCAAGTTTTTGGCGCCCTTGCCGGGGAGGTAAGTTCTTGTACAAATTATAGTATTTATTTTATTTTCTCTTTTCACTTTTCTTGTATATACCTTTGTTTCTTTTTTCTTGTTTCTTTTTTTGTTTTCTTTTTGCTTTTATTCTATTCCTACACGTGCATGAGAGTGTGCTCATGTACATCAAGTGGTAGACTTTGTAGGGTATCCTCATCATTTTTAGAAAATATGGTAAAAGAAGATAATCAATCACTTCATAATGAGAATAACCGTGTTAGAACACTTAGAGACCACATGAATCCCACAAGAACAAGTGCACATCATGTATAGTTTTTCCTCCCGATACATATCGTTTTAATTTTAAGTCAGGCATTATTCAACTTTTACCTTCTTTTCATGGCTTAAAATTGGAAAATCTATACTTGCATTTAAGGGAATTTGAGGAGGCTTGCAACACATATAATGACTCAAATTGTAGCATGAACACTATCAGATTAAAGCTTTTTCCTTTTTCATTAAAAGATAAAGCTAAAACATGGCTACAAAATTTGAGACCAGGATCCATTCGTGCTTGGGATGAAATGCAACAACAGTTTTTAAAGAAGTTTTTCCCATCTCATAGAACAAACTCTTTCAAGAGACAAATCACCACTTTCACTCAAAAACCAGGAGAAACATTTTACCAATGTTGGGATAGGTATCGAGACTTGCTTAGTACTTGCCCTCATCATGGTTTTGAAACATGGAGATTGGTTTCACATTTTTATGAAGGGTTAACACCTAAAGATAGGCAAATGGTTGAATTGATGTGCAATGGAACTTTTGAAGATAAAGACCCTGATGAAGCAATGGAGTACTTAGACTTGTTAGCTGAAAATGCTCAAAATTAGGACACCGCGGGTACTTATGAGGCACCGAGTAAAACTCAACCTCATACATCTAGTGGAGATATGTACAACCTTAGGGAAGATCATGACCTTCAAGCCAAGTTTGCATTTTTAGCTAGAAAAGTCGAGGCATTAGAATTGAAAAAGAGTGGTCAATTAAAATATGTTGAAAACATTGTGTGTCAAATATCTGAAACAAATGAACACTCAACCAACGATTGTCCAACCTTGCCTTCTTTTAAGGAATGTCTCCATGAACTAGCTCATGCTTTAAACAGTTTCCAAAGGCCCAACCACAACCCATACTCCCAGACATACAACCCTGGTTGGAGAAATCACCCAAATTTTAGTTAGAAGAGTGATAATAACAATGTACAAACTTAAAATGACAGTGCTATTAAATAGATATAGAGAAATCTTGAGGAAACATTGCATGCATTCATTGAAAAGCAAGAGACAATCAATACACAACTAGCTCAAAACATGACAGATTTTAAAGATACTCTTACAAAATTAACATCTGCTCTCAGTTTCCAAGAGAAAGGTAAGTTTCCATCTCAACCACAACAAAATTCCAAGGGGCAATACAATGCAAATGCAAGTAGTTCCGAAAGCTAACACATAGATCAAGTCAAATCGGTCACTACTCTGTGCACTGGTAAGGTTATTGAAAAACCCTCTCTTGAACCTTATCAGAAAGATTATGAGTCAATCTCTGAGGGTAAGAAAAGGGTTGAATATGAAAATTACAAAGAAAAGACTGATTCTCCGCCAGCACTTCCATTCCCTCAAGCCATGACCAAACAAAGGAAAGTCAATCACAACTCTGAAATTTTTTAAACTTTCAAACAGGTAAGAATCAATATACCTTTGCTGGATGCAATTAAATCGGTTCCTTCCTATGCTAAATTTTTGAAAGATCTATGCACTGTGAAGAGAAAACTGAATGCTTTGAAATATAAAGATCCTGGTTGTCCTATAATTTCTTGCTTTATTGGAGAACATAAAATTGAAAGAGCTTTACTTGATCTTGGAGCTAGTGTGAATTTACTTCCATATTCAGTTTTTCAAAGTCTCAATCTAGGTGAGTTAAAACCAATTTCTATATCTCTTTTACTTGCCAATAGATCTGTAAAAGTGCCTAGAGGAATAATTGAAGATGTGTTAGTACAAGTCGATAAATTTATTTATCCTATGGATTTTATTGTCTTGGACATAGAACCGATTGAAGCATGTAATTCATTTCCTATTATTTTAGGACGTCCATTTCTTGCAACTTCTAACGCATTGATTAATTATAGGAATGGACCGATGAAGCTATCATTTGGAAACATGACATTGGAGATGAATATTTTCAACATTTGCAAGCAACCTAGAGATAATGATTTACAAGAAGTAGATCATATTGACGAATTAGTTTATGATCAACTTGAATCTACTTTAGGAGATTTTCCAGGTGATTGGAGTACCCGAGACAAAGAAAAGTGATGACCCTAACTTAAAAGTGTATTTTTTATCAAATGTTTATGTCATCATTGTGCACTTGAAGTATTAATAACTCCTTAACTAAAGCATGTTTTATAATAGTATATCTAATAATATAAAATACCTTTAATTTGTGGTAAATGTTCATTTTAAATGTAGGCCTATCATATAAATGAAAGGATAGATTGATGAATTTAAGAACTGAAATTGAAAGGACAAAGAGATGACCAAACTTAGAAAAGAGATGTTGGTGCAATTCAAACTAGAACACTGTTCGATATTTGGATCATATCTAGAGCTATAGATCTCTTATTTAGGTTTACTTTATATGGATAGAAAGGTAAGATATAGGCCTATAACTTTCATATGGAACCCAAAACATAAAAATATCATTTTCAAGTGCAAATTGTAGCGACAACAAAGAAGTTCGAATCTATCTTCCAGCTCGAGGACTGTTCAGTGTTTGGCACATATTTGGTGTTTTAGAAGTCCAAATGACCTGAATTGTTTACACAAGAAATCTGAGATAATTTCCTACAAGTTTCATGTTTTTAAGTGCTCCAATTTTGACGTTATCAATGACATTTTGAGTAGACAAGAGAAGATAGGGATTGTCACCAAGTCAAGAGTTGGTCACCCAGTCATCAATTAGTCAACAAATCAATAATTCCCAATTTTGGCCTATAAAAGGAGGCATTTTCCATGTATTTAGGTATCTTGGTTTCTAATTGAATAATAAGAGTTTATACTATGCTTGTTTGACATACCATTAGTGGATCCTCTAAGCTTTATATTTGTTGTTATTATTGTTTAATCCTTACATTAATATTCCATCTCAAAATTCTCATCATCATCATCTTCTTCTCCTTCGTTTTTCTTTATTATTATTATTATTAGTAGTAGTAGTAGTATTACTATTATTACTATTGTTACTGTTGTTGTTGTTGTTGTTGTATTATTATAATCTATAATTAATACAATTAACCTCCCTATAGCTCAACCTAGTCTTGTCAGGTTATTTATTACTTCAACACTCCTGCACTTAGGAGGAGACATTAATCTTTTGGTCATGTCAATTATATTAGTTATCTTGACATAATAGATTTAGCTAAACATAATGAAAGAGAGAAATATAAATAAGATAAAAGTTAATTAAGTAAAGGAAAGGAAATGAAAGGTACAAACTTGATATTAATGAAAGCAAAACATAAGCAATAGAAAGAGAGAAAGCAAGAGTATGATCTTGATCTGGAGACCAAAATGCCTAAATGCATGACAAAGAAATGACCAGAAAGCAAGAGGGAACTATTGATTTGATGACTAATTGATGAGTAGGTGGTCAACTCTTGACTTGGTGACAATCATTATCTTCTCTTGTCTGCCCAAAATATCATTGATAATGTCAGAATTAGAACCACTTGAAAACATGAAGGTTGTAGGAAACTGTCTCAATTTTCTAGAAAAACAAATGGAGGTCATTGAGACTTTTAGAACTCAAGGTATGGGTTAAAAACTGAACATTGTTTGGACTTTTTTTATTGTTGTTACAATTTGGACTTGAATATGACCTTTTTAAATCTTGAGCTCCTCTAAAAGTTGTAGGCATATGTCTTACCTTTCCATCCATATAAAGTAGACCTAAATCCAAGATCTATAACTTTAGATATAACCAATTACCGAACAGTGTTCCAGTTTGAACTGCAGGAGCATCTCTTTTCTAATTTGGTCATTTCTTTGTCCTTTCAATTTCAGTTCTTAAACTCATTAATCAATCTTTTTATTTATGTGATAGGCCTGCATTTAAAATGGACATTTAACATAAATTAAAGATATCTTATATTATTAGATATGTTATTATAAAACATGCTTTAGTTAAAGAGTTATTGATACTTCAAGTACAAAATGATGATATAAAACCTTGATAAAAATGCACTTTTAAGTACTAATCATTATACCCCATAGTGTCAGGTTTTGGGCTTTATGTTTTAAGTACTATGATCGTGTTTTCTATTTCGTTATAATATTCTTATCATCATCCATGACTTCTAATACTTCAACTTTTATATCTAAAGAAACTTCAAGATAATCTTTCATAATATCTTTATAAAAAATATAAAAAAACAAGCATGTTTTCAATGTCTATGTGTGCATGATGCTTAGAATCACTACAAGATACTAATTTAGGAGCTTTCTTAATTTCTTCTTCACTATTTGTAGATGAAGCACCGACAAGTATAATAGTATTTATAATGTTATTGTTGTTGTTATCACTATTATGATGTTGAAATGATCTACTTTGAAGTGACGAAACCCCCTTTATAATTTTCTTAAATAATAATAATTTAATTTTTTTATCTACCCAATATAGAAGTTCTTCATAAATCATCTTATATAAAGTCCAAAATCAATAATTATCTCAAATCTTGTCTAGATCGATTTAAAAACATACCAATGCGAGTTCTAAAGTCTAGAAATTCAAACCACCATTCTTTAGAACCATAAGAAAGTTTTAGTATGATAGTTCCTTTTTTTTTTTGGTGACTGACACAACCAAAAGATTGATGTCTTCTTGATTAGTACTTAAAAATGCATTTTTATCAAGGTTTTATATCATCATTTTGCACTTCAAGTATCAATAATTCCTTAACTAGAGCATGCTTTATAATAACAAGTCTGATAATATAAGATACCTTTAATTTATGGTAAATGCTCATTTTAAATGTAGACATATCTCACTATTCAAAGGGTTGATTGCTGTGATTAACTATTGAAAGTGAAAGGACAAAGAAAAGGTTAAGCTTATAAAATAAATGCTGATTCAATTCAAATTCGAACATTGTTCAATCATTTGGTCATATCTAGAGCTATAGATCTTGGATTTTAGTTTGCCTTATATGGATGGAAAGATAAGAAATAGGCTTACAACTTTCATGCATAGGAAAAGACCCAAATCTATCATTTTCAAATTCAAAGTTTGGCCACAAAAGAGAAGTCATAATCTGTCCTGCAACCAATCCAAACACTGCTTAGAAATTTACCCGTAGCTGGAGTTGTAGAAGGCCAAATGTCATGATTTTTTATGGGTGGAAGGAAAAGATAATTTCCAACAACTTTTATGCAGAAAACCTGTTTAAATTCTGATGGTAGTAATAACACTTCGTCCAAACAATAGCTTGAGGGCTATCCATCATGTCCACCAGTAGCAATACATAATATTTTAGACATATTTTGAGCTTTAGTGCTCTAAATGCTCTGACATTGGTGGGTGAAGGAAAAGACAATTTCCAGCAACTTTCATGAAGAACACTTTATGACATTCTGATTGCATCAATGTCATTTCATCCAACCAAAATGCTTGAGTGTTGCTATCCACCTAGTCCACTAAATTAATACTTGGTCACTACATCAATAATCAATTACAAAATGAATAGTTCTAAATTTTAGCCTATAAAAGGAGGCATTTTCCATTCATTTAGACATCTTGTTTTTTAGATCAAGATCATGTTCCAGCTCCCTCTCTTTATATTTTTGTAATGCTTAAGTTTTGCTTTCATTAATTTCTTATTCATGCTTTTCATTTCCTTTACTATACTTAGTTAACTTATATCATGTTTATGTTCTTATATTGTTTATTTCTATTTTTCTTCTTCATAATGTCTAGTTAAGTTAACTATGTCAAGGTGAAAACGTTTCACTAATGGTTTTAGGAAAAAAAATAATATAAACTCAATATGGACTTCAATGCTTATATCCTAAATAATTTGCTATTAACATGTCTTATTATTTTTATCTTATTAATTCTTAATACTTTGCTTGTTAAATGGTTAAGTTAGATTTGTGTAGTATAACACTTGATACATTAAATACTTGATCTCTTCATAGTCTTCAGTCGACATCGTTGTTATGAGTAGAACTTGACTTGTTGTCAACAAAAGTTAGCATCATGAATACCTGATAAAATTTATAAGCATGGTATTACATAAATAAGATGATTAATTTGATCATGTTGATAATTTATAAAGAGTTTATACTTTACTTATCTCTAATATTATTAGTGGATCTTCTAACCTTGATATTTGTATAATAATTATCATTGTATAATCTTCATATTAATCTTACATCTTAAAGTCCTCTTTAATTCATCATCATTGTTGTTGTTATTGTTGTCGTTGTTGTTGTTGTTGTTGTTATTATTATTATTATTTATATAGTTCACCTCCCTGTTGTTTGACCTCGGTCTTGTTGGGTTATTTATTACTTTGACACTCCTACACTTGGGATAAGACATCAACTCTTTGATCGTGTCAAGTTTTTGACGTCGTTGTTGGGAAGGTAAATTTTTGTATAAATTATAATATTTATTTTATTTTCACTTTTCACTTCACTTTTCACTTTTCACTTTTCACTTTTCATGTATCTAGCTTTTGTTTCCTACTTCCTTTTATTCTTTTTCTAAATGTGTATGAGAGTTTGGTCACGTACATTAAGGGGTAGACTTTGTTAAGTATCCTCATAATTTTCAGAAAAAATAGTCAAAGAAGATAACTAGTGGCTTCATAATGAGAATAACTGAGTTAGAACATTTAGAGACCACTTGAATCCTACAAGAACAAGTGCACCCTCATGTCTAATTTTCTCTCCTGATGCATCTCACTTTAATTTTAAACCAGATATTATTCAACTTTTACTTTCTTTTCATGACTTAGATCTAGAAAATCCATACTTGCATTTGAGAGAATTTGAAGAAGTATGTAACATATATAATGACTTCAATTATAGTTTGAATGTTATCATATTAAAGCTTTTTATTTTTTCATTAAAGATAAGGCTGAAACATGGCTACAAAATCTTAGGCTAGGATCCATTCGTGCTTGGGATGAAATACAACAACAATTGATAAAATGTTTCGTGCTTGAGATGATATGCAATGAAACTTTTGAAAATGAAGACCCTAATGAAGGAATAGAGTAGCTAGACTTGCTAGCTAAAAATGCTCAAAATTAGGACACTAGAGGTATTTATGAAGCACTAGGTAAGACTCAACCTCATTGATTTAGTGGAAATATGTACAACGTTAAGAAAGATCATGACCTCTAAGCTAACTTTGCATCTTTAGCTAGAAAAGTTGAGGAACTAGAATTAAAAAAAAAGTGGTCAATTAAAATATGTTCAAGATATTGTATGTGAAATTTGTGAAATGAATGAACATGTAATAATTAACTATCTAACTTTGCCTTTTTTCAAAGAATGCCTTCATGAACAAGCTCGTTCTTTAAACAGTTTTCAAAAACCTAATCATAACCCATACTTGCAAACATATAATTCTGGTTGGAGAAATCACTAAAATTTTAGTTGGAAGAATGGTAACAATAATGCACAAACTTCACAGCCACCATTTCAAGCACACCATAATTTCCAAAATTCTCATGGATATGCACTTTCTTATGCTCAACCTCTTATAAGAAATCTTGAGGAAACATTGCATGCATTTATTGAAAAGCAAGAGACAACCAACACTCAAAATGCTCAAACTATAGCAAATCTAAAAGTTGCTAATAGTACAATTCACATCTACTCTCAGTTTTCAAGAGAACGGTAAGTTTTCATCTTTACCACAACAAAATTCCAAGGGGCAATACAATGCAAATGCAAGTAGTTCCGGAAGTCATCACATGTATCAAGTCAAATTAGTCATCACTCTTTGTAAGGTTATTGAAAAACCTACTCTTGAACCTTGTGAGAAAGATGATGAGTTAATCTTCAAGGGTAAGGAAGGGGATAATGTTAAACATTATAAAGAAAAGATTGATTTCCCTGCCAGCACTTCCATTTCCTCATGCTAAATAAAGAAAAGTCAATCACAACTCTAAAATCTTTGAAACTTTCAAACAGGTAAATATCAATATATCTTTATTGGATTCTATTAAACAAGTTCCTTCTTATGCTAAATTTTTAAAAGATCTGTGCACTATGAAGAGAAAGCTAAATGTGAAAAAGAAAGCCTTTTTAGTCGAACAAGTATGTGCCAATAATGCTTTAAAATATAAAGACCCTAATGCATTTTATTATCTTGGATACACAATCTATTGAAGCATGTAATTTAATTCTTGTTATTTTAGGATGTCCATTTCTTGCACCTTCTAATGCATTTATTAATTATAGGAATGGACTGATGAAGTTATCATTTGGAAACATGATATTTGAGATGAATATTTTCAATATTTGCAAGTAACCTAGACATAATAATGATTCATAGGAAGTGGATTTTATTGAAAAATTAGTTTATGATCAATTTGAAACTATTTCAAGATAAATTGAGTTTAGTGAATCTAAGAATTTGCAAATGGTTTATTTTCAAGAAGAATCAAAGGCAAGTAATTAGAGACCACAAATTAAAGAGTTGCCACCACGAACAATTGAGTCTATACCTTCAAGTGTTCAACACAAAAACCTGATTTGAAGTCATTACCATTCAATCTCAAATACTTATTTTTGGGAGAAAATAAAACTTTTCTGGTAGTAGTTTCTTCCAAACATAATGCACATCAAGAAGGTAAGTTATTACAAACTTTGAAAATGCATTAAAATGCATTAGGATGGACCATAACTAATATAAAAGGAATTAGTCTTTTTATTTGCACACATAGGATTTATTTAGAAGAAAATGCTAAACCCTCTAGAGAAATATAACGAAGGCTTAATCCTAATATGAAAGAAGTAGTGAGGAATGAAGTCATTAAGCTTCTAGATAATGGAATCATTTATTCTATTTTTAACAATAAATAGGTAAGTCCTACCCAAGTTGTACCCAAGATGTTTGGAGTCACTATGATAACAAATGAGAAAAAATAAGTTAATTACAACTAGGATTGTTATTGGTTGGTGTATATGCATTGACTAATGGAAACTTAATTCAATGACTATAAAATATCATTTTTCATTACCTTTCATGGATGAAATTCTAGAAAGAGTTACAAGTCATGAATTTTATTATTTCCTAGATGACTATTCAAGTTATAATCAAATTGAAATTGCATTGAAAGATCAAGAGAAGACTACTTTCACACATCTATTTGGTACTTTTGCATATCGAAGGATGCTTTTTGGATTATGTAATGCATCAGCCACGTTTCAAAGATGCATGCTTAGCATATTCAGTGATATGGTTGAACATTTTCTTGAAATTTTATGGATGATTTTTCTATTTTTGACGATTCATTTGATGATTGTTTGGCTAACTTAGAAAAGGTTTTGAGTAGGTGCGAATAGAAGAATTTTATGCTGAATTAGGAAAAATATCATTTTATGGTAACAAACGACATTGTAATTAGTCACATTGTTTCATCGAATGGAATTAAGGTTGACAAATCTAAAATTGAGTTAATTGTCAACTTGCTAATACCAAAATCTATTAAAGATGTAGATCATTCTTAGAACATGTTGGTTTTTATAGAAGGTTCATCAAATATTTTATTGTCACATCTAAGCCATTGTGTAACCTTCTAATAAAGAAAAATATTTTTGAATAGACTGAACAATGTGAAAAAACCTTTGTTAAACTTAAAAACTTGCTTATTTATGCTCCTATCATTAAACCTCCTAATTGGTCATTACCTTTTAAAATAATATGTGATGCTAGTGATTATGCCGTGGGTGTTGTTTTGGGACAAAGAAAATATAAAAAACCTTATGTGATTTACTATGCAAGTAAAACTTTAAATAGTGTTTAAATGAATTATACCATAACTAAAAAAGAATTACTTTGTAGTAGTATTTGCATGTGAAAAATTCAGGTTTTATCTTTTTGGCTCACCTGTTGTTATTTTTAGTGATCATGTCGCTTTGAGATATCTTCTTTTAAAAAAGGATTTTAAGGCTAAACTAGTACGATGGATTTTGTTACTTCAAAAACTTGATATCACAAGAAAGGCACTGAAAATATTGTCGTAGATTATTTGTCAAGATTGAAAACAAATTCGAGATCTGACATCACACCAATCAATGACTACTTTCCTAATGAATTCTTATTTTCTATCTCTACAATACCTTGGTTTGCTAATATTGTTAATTTTCTTGTTTCAAGGCATTTGCCATTGTTAATTTTCTTGTTTCAGGGCATTTGCCAGCTCATTAGATTGCCCAAGATAAAAGAAAGTTCTTGAATGAAGTGAAGAACTTTTATTCGGATGACCCTTATTTATTCAAATATTATCCTGATTAAATATTTTGTCATTCTAAGGCATGCGAGGGACATTTCTCATCACGAAAGATAATTGTAAAATTCTTATAAAGTGAATTTTACAATAAGGTAAGTAGTGTCATTAAATTTTGTCATTCTAAGGCATGCGAGGGACATTTCTCATCAAGAAAGATAATTGTAAAATTCTTATAAAGTGAATTTTATTGGCTTACCATGTTCAAGGACTCATATGCATTTTGCAAGACTTGTAAAAATTATCAAAAGTTAGGATCTATTTCAAAACATCACATGATGCCTTTAAATCCTATTCTTGTCGTTGTGATCTTAGACTCTTGGGGTATAGATTTCATAGGTCCATTTCCTCTATCATTTGGTTTTTTTTACATATTAGTCGTAATAGATTATGTTTTAAAATGGATAGAGGAAATTCCAAGTCAAAACAATGATCACAAAACAATGATGAAGTTTTTAAAAGAAAATATTTTAAGTCGATTTAGAATCTCTCGAGCCATGATAAGTGATGGTGGAACATATTTTTGCAACAAGTTATATTAGTCTTTAATGAAGAAATATGGAATCACACACAAAGTTGGCACCCCTTATCACCCATAAACAAGTAGAACTTGCTAATAGAGATATCAAACAAATCTTAGAGAAAATAGTGAATCCTAATAGGAAAGACTGGTCTTTAAGATTTAATGATGCACTTTGGACTTATCAAACTAGGTATGTCACCTTATACACTAGTCTATGAAAAACCTTATCACTTGCTTGTGGAACTTGAACATAAAGCTTATTGGGCTGTTAAAGCTTTCAATTCAAACCTTGATGATGCTAATCAATTGCAAAAATTACAAATAAATGAGCTTAAGGAAATAAAAAATGATGCATATGAAAATTCAAGAATTCATAAAGTAAGAATTAAAGAGTTTCATGACAAGAAAATATTGAGAAAAATATTCAATATTGGAGAAAAATTCTTGCTTTATAATTCTAGACTCCATTTATTTCCTGAAAAACTAAGATCAAGATGGAGCGGTCCTTCTATATGCATTTATATGGGGCCTGTGATATCAAAAATCCAAAGAATAAAAATGTTTTCAAGGTAAATGGATATTGCTTGAAAGTTTACTTTCATAATTTTTCAATTGAAAATGACTATTAAATTGAGTGATCCTATATATATAAAAATTGATTCTTTTTCTCACATTATTTTTGTGTTTCTTTTTGGTGTGACCTTTGTTTTGCTAGTTTCCCTCACCCCGGTCAAATAACAGATAATGGTAATCCATGACTCTTAAGTCGATTCTTTCAATTTCTCATGATAACTGATATTTGTATGTATTTATGCAATTCTTTGCTCTTTCTCCCTTCTTTACATCTCTTCTCATTTGAAAATGGACACCAATCTTGAAAAATTGAAAAAGTATTTTCCCGTTCTGCCTCATAATGTGATTACAAAAATTTACCATGCTAGATATGCAAGATTGAGATTGTTAATAAACCATGGAATTCTTAAAGATATTCGTTGGCTAATTGAAGCAAATATCTGATTATCAAGTGAGTCCTCCAATTCTTTCATTTCATGCATGCCTGGAATAGATAAAAGCACTTTTGCAAAGAAACGTTATGCAAAACGATTGAAAGTATGCCATAAATGTGCCAGATGGACTTGTAATGTAAAATGTCATTCTTTAGGAATGGTATCTATAAACCATGAAGATAAAATATAGTTCATTAGGTATGGCTTGAGTAAAGAGTCTTCAGATAATCTTCTATTGACTCTTGAAATGTACCTTAGTGGAGATGTGCATCATGCAATTCATGATTAATAGTCATAATTTCATTCAGAACATGCTTGATATAGTCTTAGGAATCTGACTAAAAAGGATCCTATTTGCCAGTTTTTAAGAAAAATGGATGAAAAGCCTATCCCTGACCTATAGAGAGGCATTTAAACTGTTTTTCAACATAAAACCAAGGGAAGATATAAGTCATAATCACTACTACTTGTACATACACATGTTTTCAAGAAAGAGAGAGATTAACAATCTCAATCTTGCACATCTAGCACGGTAAATTTTTGTAATCGCATTCTAAGGTAGAACAAGAAAATACTTTTTAAATTTTTCAAGATCAGTGTCCATTTTCAAATGATAATTGGAAGAGAGATTCAAAGAATTGCACAAATATATACACAGATATCAGTTATTGTGGGAAACTGAAAGAACCAACTTAAGTCACGGAGTACTGTTATCTGCCATTTGACCGAGGTGAGAGAAACTAGCAAAAATCACTAAAAAAAACATAAAAAAAATCAATCTTTATATACAGGATCACCCAATTCAATAGAGTCATATTCAACTAAAAAATTGTCAAAGTAAACTTTTAGACGATGTCCATTTACCTTGAAAACATTATCATTCTTTGGATTCTCGATGTCGTAGGCCCCATATGGATACACATGTTTCACAATAAAAGAACTGCTCCATCTTTATCTTAATTTTCCAGGAAATAAATGCAGTTAAGAATTATAAAGCAAGACTTTTCGACTATTTCACAATAAAAGGACTGCTCCATCTTTATCTTAATTTTCCAGGAAATAAATGCAGTTAAGAATTATAAAGCAAGACTTTTTGACCAACATTGAATGTTTTTCTCAGTATTTTCTTGTCATGAAACTCTTTAATTCTTACTTTATGAATTCTTGAATTTTCATATGCATCATTTCTTATTTCCTCAAGTTCATTTATTTATAATTTTCATAGTTGACTAGCATCATCCAGATTTGAATTGAAAGCTTTAATAGCCTAATAAGCTTTATATTCAAGTTCTATAGGCAAGTGACAAGGTTTTCCATAGACTAGTCTATAAGGTGACATACCTAATGATGTTTTATAAGCAGTTCGATAAGCCTAAAGTGCATCATTAAGTCTTAAAGACCAGTCTTTCCTATTAGGGTTCACTGTTTTCTCCAAAATATGTTTGATTTCTCTATTATCAAGCTCTACTTGTCCACTTGTTTGATATACCATAAGGGGTGACAACTTTGTGTGTGATTATATATTTCTTCATTAAAGACTCAAATGGCTCGTTGCAGAAATGTGTTCCACCACCACTTATTATGGCTCGAGGGATTCCAAATCGACTCAAAATATTTTCTTTCAAAAACTTTATCATTGTTTTGTGATCATTGTTTTAACTTGGAATTGCCTCTATCCATTTTGAAACATAATCTACTGCGACTAATATGTATAAGAAACCAAATGATGGAGGGAATGGACCCATGAAATCTATACCCCAGCAGTCAAAGATCTCAATGACAATAATAGGATTTAAAGGCATCATGTGACGTTTTGAAATAGATCCCAACTTTTGACAATTTTCACAAGACTTGCAGAATGCATGTGAGTCTTTGAACATGGTGGGCCAATAAAATCCACTTTGTAAGATTTATGCAGTTGTCTTTCTTGACGAGAAATGGCCCCCACATGTCTTAGAATGATAAAATTTAATGACACTACTTACCTCATTGTCAGGAATGTATCTTTGAAATATTTGATCAGGACAATATTTGCATAAATAAGGTTCATCCCAATAAAAGTTCTTCACTTTGTTCAAGAACTTTCTTTTATCTTGGGTACTCTAATGAGCTGGCAATTGTCCTGAAACAAGAAAATTGACAATATTAGCAAACCAAGGCATTGTAGAGACAGAAAGTAAAGATTCATCGGGAAAGTAGTCATTGATTGGTGTGATGTCAGTTTTCAAATCTGTTGTCAATCTTGACAATTGATCTACGACAACATTTTCACTATCTTTCTTATCTTTGATTATGATATCAAATTCTTAAAGTAACAAAATCCACCGCACCAATCTAGCCTTAGAATCTTTCTTAGAAAGAAGATATTTCAATGCTGCATGATCACTAAAAACAACAATAGGTGAGCCAACAAGATAAGACCTGAATTTTTCACATGCAAATACTACTGCAAGTTATTCTTTTTCAGTGGTGGTATAATTCATTTGAGCACTATTTAAAGTTTTACTTGCATAGTAAATTACATAAGATTTCTTATCTTTTCTTTGTCCCAAAACAGCACCTACGACATAATCACTAACATCACAAATTATTTCAAAAGGTAATGACCAATTGGGAGGTTGAATGATAGGAGCACAAGTAAGCAAGTTTTTAAGTTTAACAAAAGCTTCTTCACAATGTTCAGTCCATTCAAAAATAGTATCCTTTGTTAGAAGGTTACTTAAAGGCTTAGATATTACACTAAAATCTTTGATGAACCTTCTATAAAAACTAGCATGTTCTAGAAATGATTTAACATCTTTAATAGATTTTGGTGTTGGCAATTGTGCAATTAACTTGATTTTAGATTTGTCAACCTCAATTCCTTTTGATGAAACAATGTGACCAAGTACAAAGCCGTTTGTCACCATAAAATGACATTTTTCCCAATTCAACACAAGATTCTTCTCTTCATACCTAGTCAAAACCTTTTCTAAGTTAGTCAAACAATCATCAAATGAATCGCCATGAAAATCATCCATGAAAATCTCAAGAAAATGTTCAACCATATCACTAAATATACTAAGCATGCATCTTTGAAATGTGGCTAGTGCATTTACATAATCCAAAAGGCATCCTTCGATATGCAAAAGTACCAAATGGACATGTGAAAGTAGTCTTCTCTTGATCTTCCAATGCAATTTCAATTTGGTTGTAACCCGAATAGCCATCTAGGAAACAATAAAATTCATGACCTACAACTCTTTCTAGGATTTGATCCCTGAAAGGTAAAGGAAAAATTATCTTTTCTAGTCATTCAATTACCTTTCCTATAGTTCTAGTAGGAATTAACTAATTGTTCTAGTAGGAATTAACTCATTGTTCTCATTTGTTATCACAGTGACTCTAGACTTCTTAGGTACAACTTGGGTAGAACTTACCCATTTGCTGTTAGAAATAGGATAAATGATTTCATTATCTAGAAGCTTAATGACTTCATTTTTCATTACTTCTTTTATATTAGGATTTAGCCTTCGTTGCATTTCTCTAGAAGGTTTAGCATTTTCCTCTAACTATATTCTGTGTGTACAAATCAAAGGACTAATTCCTTTTATATCAGTTATGGTCCATCCTAATGCATTTTTGTGCATTTTCAGAGTTTGTAATAACTTACCTTCTTGATGTGCATTATGTTTGGAAGAGATTATTACTGGAAAAGTTTTATTTTCTCCTAAAAATAAGTATTTGAGATTGGATAGCAACAACTTTAAATCAGGTTTTGGTGGTTGAACACTTCAAGGTATGGACTTAATTGATCATGGTGGCAATTACTCAATTTATGGCCTCCAATTACTTGTCTTTGATTCTTCCTAAAACTAGATCATTTGCAAATCATTAGATTCATCAATCTCAATTTCACTAGAAGTGGTTGAAAATTGATCATAAATTAATTTTTTCAGTAAAGTCCACTTTTTGTAAATCATTATCATCTCTAGGTTGCTTGCAAATGTTGAAAATATTCATCTACATTGTCATGTCTCCAATAAAGCAAGAAATTGTAGGACAACCAGGGTCTTCATATTTCAAAGCATTATTGTTCTAAAGAATGACACTTACTTGTTTGGCTGAAAAGACTTTCTTTTTCACATTTAGTTTCCTCTTCACAGTTCATAGATCTTTAAAAAATTTTAGCATAGGAAGGAACCTGTTTAATAGCATCCAGCAAAAGTATATTGATTCTTACCTGTTTGAAAGTTTCAAAAATTTCAAAGTTGTGATTGACTTTCTTTTGTTTGGTCATGGCTTGAGGAAATGGAAGTGTTGGCGGGGAATCAATATTTTCTTCGCAATTTTCAGATTCAACCCCTTCCTTACCCTCAGAGATTGACTCATCATCTTTCTCATTCAAGAGAGGGTTTTTCAATAACCTTACCACTGCGAAGAGTAGTGATTGATTTGACTTGATCCATGTGTTGACTTCCAGAACTACTTGCATTTGCATTGTATTGCCCCTTGGGATTTTGTTGTGGTTGAGATGGAAACTTACCTTTCTCTTGAAAACTGAGAGCAGATGTTAATTTTGCAACAGTATCTTTAAAATCTGTTATGTTTTGAGCAAGTTGAGTATTGATTGTTTCTTGCTTTTCAATGAATGCATGCAATGCTTTCTCAAGATTTCTTCTAGGAGGTGGAGCATAAGGAGGTGCATATCCATGAGAGTTTTGGAAATTGTGGTGTGCTTGAAATGGTGGTTGTGAAGTTTGTGCATTGTTGATCTCACTCTTCCAACTAAAATTTAGGTGATTTCTCCAACCAGGGTTGTATGTTTGTGAGTATGGGTTGTGGTTGGCCCTTTGAAAATTGTTTAAAGCATAGGCTTGTTCATGGAGACATTCCTTAAAAGTAGGCAAGTGACACGACGAAAAGATTGATGTCTTCTCCCAAGTGCAGGAGTGTCGAAGTAATAAATAACCCAGCAAGACCGGGTTCGAACCACAGGGAGGTTAATTGTACAAATTATAAACAACAATTATAAAACAGCAATAACAACAACAACAATAGTAATAATAATAATAATAATAATAATAATAATAATAATAATAGTAGTAGTAGTAGTAGTAGTAGTAGTAGTAGTAGTAATAATAATAATAATAAAGAAAGAGAAGAAGAAGAAGATGATGATGATGAAAACTTAGAGATGAAATATTAATGTAAGGATTAAACAATAATAATAACAAATGTCAAGGTTAGAGGATCCACTAATGGTATGTCAAACAAGTATAGTATAAACTCTTATTATTCAATTGGAAACCACACATAAAGGAGGTTCCAATCAGATTATAGATTGTTAACATAATTACATTAGTCATCCTATTCGATTAATGCTAATACTTGTAAATCTCGTCAAGCATTCATGATTATAACTTATGTTAACAACAAATCAAGTTCCTTTCATAGCTCAGGTGTCGGTTATACCATACATTATGGGCTATGAAAGTGCCAAGCATTTGTTGTACCAAGTGTTATACAACATAAATCAAGATTAGTCATTTAACAAGCAAAGTATTAAAGAGTGAACAAGATAACAAATATAAAACATGTTAGTATCAAACATTAAAGTCCATATTAAGTTTACATTATACTTATTCTCACACCATTAGTGTAGCCTTTTCACCTTGACATAATTAACTTAACTAGACATAATGAAAGAAAGAAAAATAGATAAACAAAATAAGAACATAAAAGCTAACTAAGTAAAGGAAAGGAAATGAAAAGCATAAACTTAATATTAATGAAAGCAAAGCATAAACATTACAAAAAATACAAAGAGAGAAAGGAAGAGCATGATCTTGATCTGAACACCAAGATGCCTAAATGAATGGCAAATGCCTCCTTTTATTGGCCAAAATTGGGAACTATTGATTCCAAAATTGGGAACTATTGATAAGTGGGTGGCCAACTTTTGACTTGGTGACAATCCTTATCTTCTCTTGTCTGCCCAAAACGTCATTGATAACGTCAAAATTGGAGCCAGCTGAAAACATGAAAGTTGTAGGCAATTGTCTCTGCTTTCTTGTGTAAAAAATTCAGCTCATTTGGACTTCTAGAACTCCAGATATGAAAGTTGTAGGCCTATGTCTTACCTTTCCATCCATATAAATTGGACCTAAATCTGAGATATATAGCTCCAGATATGACCCAATTACCGAACAGTGTTCCGGTTTGGATTGCACCGACATCTCTTTTCTAAGTTTGGCCATCTCTTTATCCTTGCAATTTAAGTTCTTCAAGTCATCAATCAATCCTTTCATTTATATGATAGGCCTGCATTAAAAATAGACATTTACCACAAATTATAGGTATCTTATATTATTAGATACATTATTATAAAACATATTTTAGTTAAGGAGTTATTGATACTTCAAGTGCAAAATGATGATATAAAACCATGATAAAAATGCACTTTTAAGTACTAATCACACCCCCCAACCAGCTTATCACTAGTCTCTAGTAATCAAAGCGTTAAAACAATTTGCAAATTTCACAAAGCAAGGTATTCATCATTTAACTTCCATTAATCTATCCAGATAAACAAACTCTCATTAAAATTATATATCTGCTCAATACCACTTAACAAGATATTAATAAACCTTTCTTTTGTGCTCAATGTATCAACACATAATTATGGGGCTTTTCTTGGAAGAAAACAAAATTTTTGTTCTAATGTTTAAGGTTAACTTCCATGGGTTGGGATTATTATTTTTGTCTTTTTTTTTAAAAAAACAAATATATATACATATAATTTAAAAACATCATGCATCTTTAACCCGTGTAACGAGCTTTCAGCTAATGACTCTCAGACCAGTTGGTCTTAGGGCATTAGGTGTTAAGACACCCCAACGAGCTTAGTAACTCGGGTCGCAGATACTGATATGTAGATAGTGCAATGTTTGATTCCCTTAAGCTTTTCTCCTCAACCCATGTAACAAGCGTTGGGCCAATACCTCCCAAGTCAGTTGACTTTAGGGTATTAGTTGTTAAAACACCCCTTCGGGCTTAATTGCTTAGGTTAGGGAGGCTACGAAACCAAACTTATCTATATTTTTATTATCATCATTTTTTCTCTTTTTTTTTTCATGTTTTTCTTTTTTTTTTAATTATATACAATCCCTTTCCCTTAGTTGTTACCTTTAACAAAAGAACATAAATAATGTAATAATCCAATATACAACCCACAATCATATGTTAAAGTGTGTGTGTTTAAATTAAGGTTTAAGAATACATGTTAAATAAGTATATGAGCAGAATTAAGTGGTAACAATACGAGAGTTTGTAAACCTGAATATTTCAGGAAGTATTATAATAGACCTTGTTAAGAATGGTTACTAAGATGCGTCTCAAGAGTCACTTTAACAAAAGAACTCCTTTACTCTGCCATCCTAGTAACAACAATTATGCACATGCTTTATGAAATGAAAAATAATTAATTTTTTTTATCAACTACTACCCTCTCCCCCCAACCAAAACGAAACATTGTCCTCAATGTTCTAAGGTAGAAAGATAGAGTATAGAAGATATCACCTGAAATAATGAACACTGACAAAACCTGAAACACACTGAAATAAAAATAAGAAATAACAAAACACAATAATAAAACCAAAAGACACAAAAACTCACAAATGAAGGCTCAAATCCAATCTAAGCTTTTTACGGCTTCCCGTAGATGACCAATTTATGCGACTCATGGAAGGATCAATCACAGGAGTGAAAGATTGTAGTTGGTCAATCAATTGTTCAGCAGTAGGAGCAGAGATTATGATTTGGCGTGCAGAAGATGTTAGAAATTCTTGTTCCACAACATGATCAAGAAAAAACAACAACTTATCATAATAACCATTAACATTTAACAAACCAATGGGTTTATGGTGAATGTGCAATTGAGCCCAAAAGGAAATATGAAAGATCTCTTCCAATGTGCCTAGACCACCTGGTAAAGCAATGAAAGCATCAGCATGGTTAAACATTGCATTCATTCGAGCCGACATTGTAGAGACCTGAAGTTCCTCTCCAATTGTTTTTCCAATGATGTCCCCTTGTGCCAAAGCTTCAGGGACGACTCCTAAAACTTGACTACCTCCTAAAAATGCAGCTATTGACACACCTCCCATTAACCCAAGACTGCCTCCCCCATACACTAAATGAATCTTTCTCTCAGCTAGCACCTGACCAAGATGATTTGCTGATTCTAAAAACTCCTTTTCTTTCCCAGGACTAGATCCACCGAAAACACAAATATTTCTAATATGATGACATGAGGAACTTGCCATTTCTACACACTTCTGTATTTGTTGAATGTATGGGTTGAGTAGAAATGAAGGAAGAGAGGGTTTTATAGATGAGAAATTAGAACGGCAATCATAACACCTATATGTAGGCCAGCTGGAGTCTCACACTCTCTCTCTCTCTCTTTATTTATTTATTTATTTACTTTTGAAAAAAGCATGTGTATGTACAGGTAGTTGTGATTGTGGCTCACATCTTCCCTTGGTTTTACGTCCAAGAACGGCTTAAACGCCCTCTATGGGTCGGGGATAGGCTTCCCATCCAGTTTTCCTAAAAACTGGCAAACAGGGTCTTTTTTAGTCAGATTCCCAAGACTAAGTCGATCATGTTCTTTATGAAATAGTGGCCATAAATCATGAATTGCACGATGCACATCTCCACTAGGATGCGTCTCAAGAGTCAATAGAAGATTATCTAAAGACTCCTTACTCAGGCCAACCTTAATGAATTGTATTTTATCTTCACGATTTATAGATACCATTCCTAAAGAACGACATTGTGTATTACAAGTCCATCTAGCACATCGATGACAGACATCTAGTCGTTTTGCACGACGCTTCTTTGCAAAAGTGCTTTTACCTGTTCCAGGCATGTGTGAAATGAAGTTAGAGGAGTCACCTGATAATCGGACCTTTGCTTCAATCAACCAGCGAATATCTTTAGGAATTCCATGATTCATTAACAATCTCAATCTTGCACATCTAGCACGGTAAATTTTTGTAATCGCATTCTGAGGCAGAGCGGGAAAATACTTTTACAATTTTTCAAGATTAGTGTCCATTTTCAAATGAGAATTGGATGAGAGATTCAAAGAATTGCACAGATATATACACAAATATCAGTAATTGTGGGAAACTGAAAGAACCGACTTAAGTCACGGAGTACCGTTATCCGTCATTTGACCAGGGTGAGAGAAACTAGCAAAAATCACTCAAAAAGAAACATAAAAAAGAAAATGTGAGAAAAACAAAATAATCAACCTTTATCTACAAGATCATTTAAACCAGCTGATTCATTTACACTAGGAAAATTATCAAAGTAAGCTTTCAAACGATGTCCATTTTCCTTAAAATCATTGTCATTCATTGAATTCTCAATATCACAGGCCCCATAAGGATTGGTCCATCTTAATCTTAGCTCTTTAGGGAATGCATAGAGTTGAGAATCATAAAACAAAACTTTTTGACCAGTGTCAATTTTTTGACAATTTTCACAAGTTTTGCAGAATGCATGTGTGTCCTTGAACATGGTGGGCCAATAAAATCCATTTTGAAAGATTTTTGCAGCAGTCTTTTTTGATGAGAAATAACTTCCACATGCTTCAAAATGACAAAGTTTAATGACACTACTTACCTCATTGTCCGGAATGAATCTTTGAAATATTTGATCAGGACAATATTTGAATAAGTTAGGGTCATCACAATAAAAGCTCTTCACTTCGTTCAAAAACTTTTCTTTGTCTTGAATACTCCAATCAGTTGGCAAATCTCCTAAAGCAAGAAAATTGATATTTTTATCATACCAAGGCATTGGACTAAGAGAAAGTAAGGATTCGTTAGGAAAGTAATCATCGATTGGTGTGATGTTAGATGTCGAATCTGTTGTCACTGTTGACAAAAGATTCGCATCAATATTTTCTGTGCGTTTGTTATCTGTGATTTCTTCCTCAGAATAAATCATTTGCAAATCTTCAGATTCATCCAACTCATTTTTACTTAAAGTAGATTCAAGTTGATCATAAACTAATTCATCAATATGATCTACTTCTTGTAAATCATTATCATCTCCAGGTTGCTTGCAAATGTTGAAAATATTCATCTCCAATGTCATGTTTCCAAATGATAGCTTCATCAATCCATTCCTACAATTAATCAATGCGTTAGAGGTTGCAAGAAACGGACGTCCTAAAATAACAAGAAATGAATTACATGCTTCAACAGGTTCTGTGTCCAAGACAATAAAATCCACAAGATAAATGAATTTATTGACTTGTACTAACACATCTTCAATTATTCCTCTAGGCACTTTTACAGATCTATCGGCAAGTAAAAGAGATATAGAAGTTGGTTTTAACTCACCTAGATTGAGACTCTGAAAGACTGAATATGAAAGTAAATTCACACTAGCACCAAGATCAAGTAAGGCTTTTTCAATTTTATGGTCTCCAATAAAGCAAGAAATTGTAGGACAACCAGGGTCTTTATATTTCAAAGCATTATTGTTTTGAAGAATAGCACTTACTTGTTCGGCTAGAAAGGCTTTCTTTTTCACATTCAGTTTCCTCTTCACAGTGCATAGATCTTTCAAAAATTTAGCATAGGAAGGAACCTGTTTAATAGCATCCAGCAAAGGTATATTGATCCTTACCTGTTTGAAAATTTCATAAATTTCAGAATTGTGATTGACTTTCCTTTGTTTGGTCATGGCTTGAGGAAATGGAAGTGCTGGCGGTGAATTAGTCATTTCTTTGCAATTTTCAGATTCAACCCCTTCCTTACCCTCAGCGATTGACTCATCATCTTTCTCATAAGGTTCAAGAGAGGGTTTTTCAATAACCTTACCACTGCGTAGAGTAGTGACTGATTTGACTTGATCCATGTGTTGGCTTCCGGAACTACTTGCATTTGCATTGTATTGCCTTTTGGGATTTTGTTGTGGTTGAGATGGAAACTTACCTTTCTCTTGGAAACTGAGAGCAGATGTTAATTTTGCAAGAGTATCTTTAAAATCTATCATGTTTTGAGCAAGTTGAATATTGATTGTCTCTTGCTTTTCAATGAATGCATGCAATGTTTCCTCAAGATTTCTTCTAGGAGGTGGAGCATAAGGAGGTGCATATCCATGAGAATTTTGGAAATTGTGGTGTGCTTGAAATGGTGGTTGTGAAGTTTGTGCATTGTTGTTCTCACTCTTCCAATTGAAATTTGGGTGATTTCTCCAACCAGGGTTGTATGTTTGGGAGTATGGGTTATGGTTAGGCCTTTGGAAACTGTTTAAAGTATGGGCTTGCTCATGGAGACATTCCTTAAAAGAAGGCAAGGTTGGATAATCGTTGGTTGAGTGTTCATTTGTTTCACAAATTTGACACACATTGTTTTCAACAGATTTTAATTGACCACTCTTTTTCAATTCTAGTGCCTCGACTTTTCTAGCTAAAGATGCAAACTTGGCTTGAAGGTCATGATCTTCTCTAAGGTTGTACATACCTCCACTAGATGTATGAGGTTGAGTTTTACTCGGTCCCTCATAAATACCCGCGGTGTCCCAATTTTGAGCATTTTCAGTTAACAAGTCTAAGTACTCCATTGCTTCATCATGGTCTTTATCTTCAAAAGTTCCATTACACATCAATTCAACCATTTGCCTATCTTTAGGTGTTAACCCTTCATACAAATGTGAAACCAATCTCCATGTTTCAAAACCATGATGGGGGCAAGTACTAAGCAAATCTCGATACCTATCCCAACATTGGTAAAATGCTTCTCCTGGTTTTTGAGTGAAAGTGGTGATTTGTCTCTTGAAAGAGTTTGTTCTATGAGATGGGAAAAACTTCTTTAAAAACTGTTGTTGCATTTCATCCCAAGCACGAATGGATCCTGGTCTCAAATTTTGTAGCCATGTTTTAGCTTTATCTTTTAATGAAAAAGGAAAAAGCTTTAATCTGATTGTGTTCATGCTACAATTTAAATTATTATATGTGTTGCAGACCTCCTCAAATTCCCTTAAATGCAAGTATGGATTTTCCAATTCCAAACCATGAAAAGAAGGTAAAAGTTGAATAATACCTGGTTTAAAATTAAAATGAGATGCATCGGGAGGAAAAACTATGCATGATGGTGCACTTGTTCTTGTGGGATTCATGTGGTCTCTAAGTGTTCTAACACGGTTATTCTCATTATTTTCATTATGAAGTGATTGATTATCTTCTTCAGCCATATTTTCTAAAAATGATGAGGATACCCTACAAAGTCTACCACTTGATGTACGTGACCACACTCTCATGCACGTGTAGGAATAAAATAAAATAAAAGAAGAAGAAAGCAAAAGAAGGAGGAAGAAAACAAAATAAAAAGAAACAAAAGAAAAGATATAAAGTTATATACAAGAAAAGTGAAAAGAGAAAATACTATAATCTATACAAGAACTTACCTCCCCGGCAACGGCGCCAAAAACTTGACACGACGAAAAGATTGATGTCTTCTCCCAAGTGCAGGAGTGTCGAAGTAATAAATAACCCGGCAAGACCGGGGTCGAACCACAGGGAGGTTAATTGTACAAATTATAAACAACAATTATAAAACAGCAATAACAACAACAACAATAGTAATAATAATAATAATAATAATAATAATAATAATAATAGTAGTAGTAGTAGTAGTAGTAGTAGTAGTAGTACTAATAATAATAATAATAATAATAATAAAGAAAGAGAAGAAGAAGAAGATGATGATGATGAGAACTTAGAGATGAAATATTAATGTAAGGATTAAACAATAATAATAACAAATGTCAAGGTTAGAGGTTCCACTAATGGTATATCAAACAAGTATAGTATAAACTCTTATTATTGAATTGGAAACCACACACAAAGGAGGTTCCAATCAGATTATATATTGTTAACATGATTACATTAGTCATCTTATTCAATTAATGCTAATACTTGTAAATCTTGTCAAGCATTCATGATTATAACTTATGTTAACAACAATTCAAGTTCCTTTCATAGCTCAGGTGTCGGTTATACCATACATTATGGGCTATGAAAGTGCCAAGCATTTGTTGTACAAGTGTTATACAACATAAATCAAGATTAGTTATTTAACAAGCAAAGTACTAAAGAGTGAACAAGATAACAAATATAAAACATGTTAGTATCAAACATTAAAGTCCATATTAAGTTTACATTATACTTATTCTCACACCATTAGTGTAGCCTTTTCACCTTGACATAATTAACTTAACTAGACATAATGAAAGAAAGAAAAATAGATAAACAAAATAAGAACATAAAAGCTAACTAAGTAAAGGAAAGGAAATGAAAAGCATAAACTTAATATTAATGAAAGCAAAGCATAAACATTACAAAAAATACAAAGAGAGAAAGGAAGAGCATGATCTTGATCTGAACACCAAGATGCCTAAATGAATGGCAAATGCCTCCTTTTATTGGCCAAAATTGGGAACTATTGATTCCAAAATTGGGAACTATTGATAAGTGGGTGGCCAACTTTTGACTTGGTGACAATCCTTATCTTCTCTTGTCTGCCCAAAACATCATTGATAACGTCAAAATTGGAGCTAGCTGAAAACATGAAAGTTGTAGGCAATTGTCTCTGCTTTCTTGTGTAAAAAATTCAGCTCATTTGGACTTCTAGAACTCCAGATATGGCCAAAATATCGAACAGTGCTCGGGCTGGAAGATAGATTAGGGCTTCTTTGTTGTTGCTACAATTTGGACTTGAAAATGGCCTTTTTAGATCTTGGGCTCCATATGAAAGTTGTAGGCCTATATCTTACCTTTCCATCCATATAAATTGGACCTAAATCTGAGATATATAGCTCCAGATATGACCCAATTATCGAACAGTGTTCCGGTTTGGATTGCACCGACATCTCTTTTCTAAGTTTGGCCATCTCTTTATCCTTGCAATTTAAGTTCTTCAAGTCATCAATCAATCCTTTCATTTATATGATAGGCCTGCATTAAAAATAGACATTTACTATAAATTATAGGTATCTTATATTATTAGATACTTTATTATAAAACATATTTTAGTTAAGGAGTTATTGATACTTCAAGTGCAAAATGATGATATAAAACCATGATAAAAATGCACTTTTAAGTACTAATCAGCAAGGTTGGAAAATCGTTGGCTGAGTGTTCATTTGTTTCACAGATTTGACACACAATGTTTTCAACAGATTTTAATTGACTAGTTTTTTTCAATTCTAGTGCCTCTACTTTTCTAGCTAAAGATGCAAACTTGGCTTGGAGGTCATGATCTTCCCTAAGGTTGTACATACCTGCTTGACCGCTTTAACTTGCAAGTGCACGAGTGTACGATGTAGCAATTAACTCGGTAAGATCGAGGTCATATGCACAGAGAGCTAAATCTAGAAACTAAGCTAGGTAAAAAAAAAAACTCAAGAGAAATTAAATTAACAATAACTTGGTTGAAAATAATTGATGGATTTGTTTTCAAAGATGAAAAAGTGTAAATAGATTTTAAATGACAAGAAAAAGTAAGTCTTGGTACAAATCAATTTTAATGGTGATGTATTGGTGATTTCTTCAACATATATAAGATAACTCAATCTAATATCAACGATGGTGATATTAGATCGGAAGATATTACAATGAAGTTTAGAAAGATGAAGATTGATTATTGCTTAAGAATGAACAAGTACTTTCATATTAAGTAAGACATTAAATCAAGCAATCTCTATATCAAAACTAAAGTTTGTGCATAAAAATTCAAGATTATAACATTACCTGAATGGTTTCTAAAATTTCTTTGCAATAATAAATTATTCATCAAGAAAATGAAAAGATAAACATTAAGATTCATTCATATCCTAAAGAACTCACCTCAATCACCATTATCCTTGATTTGGATCCAAGAAAGAGTTTAGCCAACCATGATTATATATAAGAACACTTCAATAAACATGAAATAACTTGAATCAAACTAAAATAATAAGTTTTACAAACTAAAAAACCGAAATCTATTAAGAAGAATACAATACAATTTCTGAAAAAATTCAGACATAAATCTAACTCTAACTTTGGATAGCAATTTGACCCTCTTAGAAGCTTTTTTTTTTTTGAGATGTCTATTAGAGACATATTTATAGGAAATTCTATCACCTTTCCAGATCATTAAAGAACATCTCATTTGGACACCTAAGTCAAAAGTTATGGGCAAAACACCGAAAGGTGTTTTGAAAAATCAAATCAAGACAGCTTTACAACCACTTTGGTACACGTTTTTCTTCCTCATTTATGTGCTTGCCTTCTTGGATCAATGGATTACCCAAAATAAATCAATTGTTATTTGTTGTGTGGACATGTAAGATCATGGATTGTATTTGGGCTGATTTGAAGGTTGATTTGGGGTTGATTTAGGACTGATTTGGGGCTGATTTTGGGCTGAATTTGAGCATCAAATAAGTATACAAATGTACTTATTATTTGGGCTAAAATTGACATTGAAACCTTGAGTGTTTAATGGTTGAAGTTTGCACACAACATAAGGCAAGTTTGGGCTTGAAATAGATCATATGATATTCTTTTCTAGAATTGGAATAGAATTGATTTTTGGGACAAATTTGGAGCACTTATTTGAACCAAGATTTGCTTCAATCTTCAACTAAATGTCTCTTCCATTCTTTGTTCTGAATTCCGACGTTGAATTTTCTCAATTAATTCATTTAAGCTCCAAAAACCTATCGAAACATTAAAACAAACTTCATTACTAAAAAAACACATCAATTATTATAAAAACAACCAAATAAAAACAATAAATACATATGTAAAATAAGAGACTTAATGACACTTTTGATACACAATCAATACCTCCACTAGATGTATAAGGTTGAGTTTTACTCAGTGCCTAAGTACCCGCGGTTTCCCAATTTTGAGCATTTTCAGCTAACAAGTCTAAGTACTACATTAATTCATCAGGATCTTTATCTTCGAAAGTTGCATTGCACATCAATTTAACTATTTGTCTATCTCTAGGTGTTAACCCTTCATAGAAATGTGAAACCAATCTCCACATTTAAAACCATGATGAGGGCAAGTATTAAGCAACTCTCGATACCTATCCCAACATTGGTAAAATGTTTCTCCTGGTTTTTGAGTCAAAGTCGTAATTTGTCTTTTGAAAGAGTTTGTTCTATGAGATGAGGAAAACTTCTTCAAAAACTATTGTTGCATTTTATCCCACGCACGAATGGATCTTGGTCTCAAATTTTGTAGCCATGTTTTAGCTTTATCTTTTAATGAAAAAGAAAAAAGCTTTAATCTGATGGTGTTCATCCTACAATTTAAATTATTATATGTGTTGCAGACCTTCTTAAATTCCCTTAAATGCAAGTATGGATTTTCCAATTCTAAGCCATGAAAAGAAGATAAAAGTTGAATAATGTTTGGCTTAAAATTAAAATGAGATGCATTGGGAGGAAAAACTATGCATGATGGTGCACTTATTCTTATGGGATTCATATGGTTTCTAAGTGTTCTAGCACGATTATTCTCATTGTGAAGTGATTGATTATCTTCTTTGACCATATTTTCTAAAAATGATGAGGATACCCTACAAAGTCTACCACTTGATGTACGTGACCACACTCTCATGCACGTGTAGGAATAGAATAAAAGAAAAAAGAAAACAAAAGAAGAAGAAACAAGAGAAAAGAAACAAAGTTATATACAAGAAAAGTGAAAAGAGAAAATAAAATAAATATTATAATTTATACAAAACTTACCTCCCCAGCAACGGTGCCAAAAAGATTAATGTCTTCTCCCAAGTGTAGGAGTGTCGAAGTAATAAATAACTCGGCAAGACTAGGGTCGAACAATAAAGAGGTTAATTGTACAAATTATAAATAACAACAACAACAACAACAACAACAACAACAACAACAACAACAACAACAATAATAATAATAATAATAATAACAAAGAAAAAGAAGAAGAAGAAGAAGAAGAAGAAGAAGAAGAAGAAGAAGAAGAAGAAGAAGATGATAAGAACTTTGAGATGAAATATTAATGTAAGAATTAAACAACGATAACAATAAATGTCAAGGTTAGAGGATCCACTAATGGTATGTCAAACAAGTATAGTATAAACTCTTATTATTGAATTAGAAACCACACACAAAGGAGGTTCCAATCAGATTATATATTGTTAACATGATTACATTAATCATCTTATTCTATTAATGCTAATACTTGAAAATCTCGTTAAGCATTCATGATTATAACTTATGTTAACAACAAATCAAGTTCCTTTCATAGCTAAGGTGTTTGTTATACCATACAGTATGAACTATGAAAGTGCCAAATATTTGTTGTACCAAGTGTTATACAACATAAATCAAGATTAGTCATTTAACAAGTAAAGTATCAAAGAGTGAACAAGATAACAAATACAAAACATGTTAGTATAAAACATTAAAGTCCATATTAAGTTTACATTATACTTATTCTTGCACCATTAGTGTAACCTTTTCACCTTGACATAATAAACTTAGCTAGACATAATGAAGGAAAGAAAAATAAATAAACATAATAAGAACATAAATAAGATAAAATTAACTAAGTAAAGGAAAGGAAATGAAAGGCATAAACTTGATATTAATGAAAACAAAGCATAAACATTACAAAAAATACATAGAGAGAAAGCAAGAGCATGATCTTGATCTGGACATCAAGAGGCCTAAATGCATGGCAAATGCCTCCTTTTATAGGCCAAAATTGGGAACTATTGATTTGATGACTAATTAATGAGTTGGTGACCAACTCTCGACTTGGTGACAATCCTTATCTTCTTTTGTCTGCCTAAAACGTCATTGATAACGTTAGAATTAGAGCCACTTGAAAGCATGAACATTGTAGGAAATTGTCTCAGCTTTCTTGTATAAAACATTCAGCTCATTTTGACTTCTAGAAGTCCAGATATGGCCAAAATACTAAATAGTGCTCGGGCTGGAGGACAGATTCGGGCTTCTTTGTTGTTGCAATAATTTGGACATTAAAATGGCCTTTTTAGATCTTAGGCTCCATATGAAAGTTGTAGACCTATGTCTTACCTTTCCATACATATAAAGTAGACCTAAATATGAGATTTATAGCTCCAGATATGACCCAAGTACTGAATAGTGTTTTGGTTTGGATTGTACCGACATCTCTTTTCTAAGTTTGGCCATCTCTTTATCCTTTCATTTATGTGATAGGTCTGCATTTAAAATGAACATTTACCACAAATTAAAGGTATCTTATATTATTAGATATATTATTACAAAACATGCTTTAGTTAAGGAGAATTAAAGGTATCTTATATTATTAGATATATTATTACAAAACATGCTTTAGTTAAGGAGTTATTGATACTTCAAGTGCAAAATGATGATATAAAACCTTGATGAAAATACACTTTTAAGTATCAATCACACCCCTCAACTAGCTTATTAGTAGTCCCTAGTAATCAAAGCGTTAAAATAGAAAAATACTTTGCAAAGTCCACAAAGCAAGTTAATCATCATTTAACTTCCTTAGGTTAGGATTATTATTTTTGTCTTCTTTTCTTTTTTAATATATATATAAATATAATTTAAAACACCATGCATCTTTAACCCATGTAACGAGCTTTCAGCTAATGATTCCTAGACCAGTTGGTCTTAGGGCATTAGGTGTTAAGACACCCCTACGAGCTTAGTAACTCGGGTCAGAGATACTGATATGTAAATAGTTCAATGTTTGATTCCCTTAACCTTTTCTCTTTAACCCATGTAACAAGCGTTGGGCCAATAGCTCCATCCTAATGCATTTTTGTGCTAAAGTTTGGAAGAGATTATGACCAAAAAAGTTTTATTTTCTCCTAAAAATGAGTATTTGAGATTAAATGGCAACGACTTCAAATCAGGTTTGGGTGGTTGAACTCTTAAAGGTATGGACTTAATTGATCGTAGTGTCAATTACTCAATTTATGGTCTCCAATTACTTGCCTTTGATTCTTCCTAAAAATAAATCGTTTGTTAATCATCAGATTCATCAATCTCAATTTCACTGGAAGTGGTTTCAAATTGATTATGAATTAATTTTTCAGAAAAGTCCACTTCCTGTAAATCATTATCATCTCCAAGTTGCTTGCAAATGTTGAAAATATTCATCTCCAATGTCATGTTTCCAAATGATAGCTTCATCACTCCATTCCTACAATTAATCAATGCATTAGAAGTTGCAAGAAACAGACATTCTAAAATAACAGGAAATGAATTACATACTTCAACAGGTTGTGTGTCCAAGACAATAAAATCCACAAAATAAATTAATTTATCAACTTGTACTAACACATCTTCAATTATTCCTCTAGGCACTTTTATAGATCTATCGGCAAGTAAAAGAGTTATAGAAGTTGGTTTTAACTCACCTAGATTGAGACTCTGAAAAACTGAATATGGAAGTAAATTCACACTAGCACCAAGATCAAGTAAGGCTCTTTCAATTTTATGTTCTCCAATAAAGCAAGAAATTATAGGACAACCAAGGTCTTTATATTTCAAACAACCAAGGTCTTTATATTTCAAAGCATTATTGTTCTGAAGAATGACACTTACTTGTTCGGCTAAAAAGACTTTCTTTTTCACATTCAGTTTCCTCTTCACCATGCATAGATCTTTCAAAAATTTAGCATCGGAAGGAACCTATTTAATAGCATCCAGCAAAGGTATATTGATTCTTACTTGTTTAAAAGTTTCAAACATTTGAGAATTGTGATTGACTTTCCTTTGTTTAGTCATGGCATGAGGAAAAGGAAGTATTGGCGGGGAATCAGTCGTTTCTTTGCAATTTTCATATTCAACCCCTTCCTTACCCTTAAAGATTGAATCATCGTCTTTCTCATAAGGTTCAAGAGTGGGTTTTTCAATAACCTTACCACTGTGAGGAGTAGTAACTGATTTGACTTCATCCATGTGTTGGCTTCCAGAACTTACTTGCATTTGCATTGTATTGCACTTTGGGATTTTGTTGTGGTTGAGATGGAAACTTACCTTTCTCTTGGAAACTGAAAGCAAATGTCAATTTTGCAAGAGTATATTTAAAATCTGTCATGTTTTGAGCAAGGCGAGTATTGATTGTCTCTTGCTTTTCAATGAATGCATGCAATGTTTCCTCAAGATTTCCTTTAAAAGGTGGAGCCTAAGTGACACGACTAAAAGATTGATGTCTTCTCCCAAGTGCAGGAGTGTTAAAGTAATAACTAACCCGGCAAGACTGCGGTCGAACCATAGGGAGGTTAATTGTACAAGTTACAAATAACAATAATACAACAACAATAATAATAAGAACAACAACAATAATAATAGTAATAATAATAACAATAATAATAATAGTAGTAGTAGTAGTAGTAGTAGTAGTAGTAGTAGTAGTAAAGAAAAGGAAGGAGAAAAAGAAAAAGAAGATGAGAACTTTGAGATGGAAAATTAATGTAATGATTAAACAATGATAATAACAAATGTCAAGGTTAGAGGTTCCACTAATGGTATGTCAAACAAGGATAGTACAAACTCTTGTTGTTCAATTGGAAACCACACACAAAGAAGGTTCCAATCGGATTATAGATTGTTAACATGATTACATTAGTCATCTTATTCAATTAATGCTAATACTTGTAAATCTCGTCAAGCATTCATGATTATAACTTATGTTAACAACAAATCAAGTTCCTTTCATAGCTCAAGTGTCCGTTATACCATACAGTATTGGCTATGAAAGTGCCAAGTATTTGTTGTTCCAAGTGTTATACAACATAAATCAAGATTAGTCATTTAACAAGCAAAGTATTAAAGAGTGAACAAGATAACAAATACAAAACATGTTAGTATCAAACATTAAAGTCCATATTAAGTTTACATTATACTTATTCTTACACCATCAGTGTAACCTTTTCACTTCGACATAATTAACTTAGCTAGACATAATGAAAGAAAGAAAAATAGATAAACAAAATAAGAACATGAATAAGATTAAAGTTAACGAAATAAGTGAAAGGAAATGAAAGGTATAAAGTTGATATTAATGAAAATAAAGCATAAACATTACAAAAAATACAAAGAGAGAAAGCAAGAGCATGATCTTGATCTAAAAACCAAGATGCCTAAATGCATGACAAATGCCTCCTTTTATAGGCCAAAATTGGGAACTATTGATTTGATGACTAAATGATGAGTGGGTGGTCAACTCTTGACTTGGTGACAATCCTTATCTTTTCTTATCTGCCCAAAACGTCATTGATAACGTCACAATTGGAGCCAATAGAAAACATGAAAGTTGTAGGAAATCATCTTAGTTTTCTTGTGTAAAACGTTCAGCTCATTTGGACTTCTAGAACTTCACATATCGCCAAAATACTAAACAATGCTCGGGCTGGAGGAAAAATTCGGGCTTCTTTGTTGTTGCAACAATTTGGACTTGAAAATGGCCTATGTCTTAGATCTTAGGCTCCATATGAAAGTTATAGGCCTATGTCTTCCCTTTCCATCCATATAAAGTAGACTTAAATCTGAGATCTATAGCTCCAGATATGACCCAATTACCGAATAGTGTTCTGGTTTGGATTGCACCGACATCTCTTTTCTAATTTTGGTCATCTCTTTGCCCTTGCAATTTAAGTTCTTAAAGTCATCAATCAATCCTTTCATTTATGTGATATGTCTGCATTTAAAATGAACATTTACCATAAATTAAAGGTATCTTATATTATTAGATATATTATTATAAAACATGCTTTAATTAAGGAGTTATTGATACTTCAAGTGCAAAATGATGATATAAAATCATGATAAAAATATACTTTTAAGTACTAATCACTAAGGAGGTGTATATTCATCAGAATTTTAGAAATTATGGTGTGATTGAAATGGTGGTTGTGAAGTTTGTACACTTTTAGGCTTGTTCATGGATACATTCCTTAAAAAAAGGCAAGGTTAGACAATCGTTGGTTGAGTGTTTATTTGTTTCACATATTTGACACACAATGTTTTCAATAGATTTTAATTGACCACTCTTTTTCAATTTTAGTGCCTCGACTTTTCTAGCTAAAGATGCAAACTTGGCTTGAAGGTCATGATCTTTCTTAAGGTTGTACATACCTCCGTTAGATGTATGAGGTTGAGTTTTACTCGGTGCCTCATAAGTACCCGCGGTGTCCCAATTTTTAGCATTTTGAGCTAACAAGTCTAAGTACTCCATTGCTTCATCAGGGTCTTTATCTTCAAAAGTTCCATTGCACATCAATTTAACCATTTGCCTATCTTTAGGTGTTAACCCTTCATAAAAATGTGAAACCAATCTCCATGTTTCAAAACCATGATAAGGGCAAGTAGTTAGCAAGTCTTGATACCTTTACTAACATTCGTAAAATGTTGCTCTGGGTTTTTGAGTGAAAGTGATGATTTATCTTTTGAAAGAGTTTGCTCTGTGAGATGGGAAAAACTTTTTTAAAAACTATTATTGCATTTCATCCCAAGCATAAATGGATCCTGGTCTCAAATTTTATTGTCATGTTTTAGCTTTATCTTTTAATGAAAAAGGAAAAAAGCTTTAATCTGATGGTGTTCATGCTACAATTTGAATCATTGTATGTGTTGCAGACCTCCTCAAATTTCCTTAAATGCAAGTATGGATTCTCTAAATCTAAGCCATGAAAAGAAGGTAAAACTTGAATAATTCCTGACTTAAAATTAAAAGGAGATGTATCCGGAGAAAAAACTATGCCTGATGATGCACATGTTCTTGTGGGATTCATATGGTCTCTAAGTGTTCTAACACGGTTATTCTCATTGTGAAGTAATTGATTATCTTCTTCAGCCATATTTTCTGAAAATGATAAGGATATCCTACAAAGTCTACCACTTGATGTACGTGACCACACTTTCATGCACGTGTAGGAATAGAATAAAAGGAAGAAGAAAACAAAAGAAGAAGAAATAAGAGAAAAAAAACAATATTATATACAAGAAAAGTGAAAAGAAAAAATAAATTAAATACTATAATTTGTACAAGAACTTACTCTCCAGCAACGATGCCAAAAACATGACACAACTAAAAGATTGATGTCTTCTCCTAAGTGCAGGAGTGTCGAAGTAAAAAATAACCCAGTAAGACCAGGGTCGAACCACAGGGAGGTTAATTTTATAAATTATAGATAATAATAATACAATAATAATAACAACAAAAACAACAACAACAACAACAACAACAACAACAACAACAACAATAATAATAATAATAATAATAATAATAATAATAATAGTAATAATAATAATAATAAAGAAAAAGAAGGAGGAGAAGAAAAAGATGATGAGAAAAAGATGATGTGAACTTCGAGATGAAATATTAATGTAAGCATTAAATAATGATAATAACAGATGTCAAAGTTAAAGGTTCCATTAATAGTATGCCAAACAAGTATAGTATAAACTTTTATTATCAATTAGAAACCACATACAAAGGAGGTTTCAATTAAATTATAGATTGTTAATATGATTACATTAGTCATGTTATTCGATTAATGCTAATTCTTGTAAATCTTGTTAAGCATTCATGATTATAACTTATCTTAAAAACAAATCTAGTTCCTTTCACAGCTCAGGTGTCAGTTATACCATACAGTATGAACTATAAAAGTATCAAGCATTTGTTGTATTAAGTGTTATACAACATAAATCAAGATTAGTCATTTAATAAGCAAAGTATTAAAGAGTGAACAAGATAAAAAATACAAAACATGTTAGTATCAAACATTAAAGTCCATATTGATTTTACATTATACTTATTCTTACACCATTGATTGTGCATCAAAAGTTTCATTAAGTCTCTTATTTTATATATGTATTTATTGTTTTTATTTGGTTGTTTTTATAATAATTGATGTGTTTTTTTAGTAATGAAGTTTGTTTTAATGTTTCGATAGGTTTTTGGAGCTTAAATGAATTAATTGAGAAAATTCAACGTCGGAATTCAGAACAAAGAATTGAAGAGACATTTAGTTGAAGATTGAAGCAAATCTTGGTTCAAATAAGTGCTCCAAATTTGTCCTAAAAATCAATTCTATTCCAATTCTAGAAAAGAATATCATATGATCTATTTCAAGCCCAAACTTGTCTTATGTTGTGTGCAAACTTCAACTATTAAACACTTAAGGTTTCAATGTCAATTGATTGTGCATCAAAGGTGTTATTAAGTCTCTTATTTTACATATGTATTTATTGTTTTTATTTGGTTGTTTTTTATAATAATTGATGTGTTTTTTAGTAATGAAGTTTGTTTTAATGTTTCGATAGGTTTTTGGAGCTTAAATGAACTAATTTAGAAAATTCAACGTCGGAATTCAGAACAAAGAATTGAAGAGACATGTAGTTGAAGATTGAAGCAAATCTTGGTTCAAATAAGTGCTCCAAATTTGTCCCAAAAATCAATTCTATTCCAATTCTAGAAAAGAATATCATATGATCTATTTCAAGCCAAAACTTGCCTTATGTGGTGTGCAAACTTCAACCATTAAACACTCAAGGTTTCAATGTCAATCTTAGCCCAAATAATAAGTACATTTATATACTTATTTGATGCTCAAATTCAGCCCAAATTCATCCCCAAATCAGCCCTAAATGAACCCCAAATCAACCTTCAAATCAGCCCAAACACAATCCATGATCTTACATGTCCACACAACAACAATTGATTTATTTTGGGTAATCCATTGATCCAAGAAGGCAAGCACATGGATGGAACGTTGGAGGGGACATTTTTACATTATTTTGGGTAAAAAAGAAGAAAGAGATAGCTCATAAATGAGGAAGAAAAACGTGCACCAAAGTGGTTGCAAAGCTGTCCTGATTTGATTTTTCAGAACACCTTTCGGGGTTTTGCCCATAACTTTTGACTCAGGTGTCCAAATGAGTTGTTCTTTAATGATCTGAAAAGATGACAAAATTTCCTATAAATATGTCTCAATAGACTTTTCCAGAGGAGACTTCTAAGAGGGTCAAATTGCTGTCCAAAGTTAGAGTCAGATTTGTGTCCGAATTTTTTCTGAAATTGTGTTGTGTTCTTCTTTATAGATTTCGGTTCTTTAGTTTGTAAAACTTAATATTTCAGTTTGATTCAAGTTATTTAATGTTTATTGAAGTGTTCTTATATATAATCATGGTTGGCTAAACTCTTTCTTGGATCCAAATCAAGGATAATGGTGATTGAGGTGAGTTCTTTAGGATATGAATGAATCTTAATGTTTATCTTTTCATTTTCTTCATGAATGATTTATTATTGCAAAGAAATTTTAGAAATCATTTAGGTAATGTTATAATCTTGAATTTTTATGCACAAACTTTAGTTTTGGTATAGAGATTGCTTGATTCAATGTCTTACTTAATATGAAAGTAATTGTTCATTCTTAAGCAATAATCAATCTTCATCTTTCTAAACTTCATTGTAATATCTTCCGATCTAATATCACCATTGTTGATATTAGGTTGAGTTATCTTATATATTTTGAAGAAATCATCAATACATCACCATTAAAATTGATTTGGACCAAGACTTACTTTTTCTTGTCATTTAAAATCTATTTACACTTTTTCATCTTTGAAAACAAATCCATCAATTATTTTCAACCAAGTTAATGTTAATTTAATTTCTCTTGAGTGTTTTTTGTTACGTAGCTTAATTTCCAGATCTAGCTCTCTGTGGATATGACCTCGATCTTACCGAGTTAATTGCTACATCGCATACTCGTGCACTTGCGAGTTAAAATAAGTCGATCATAAAAAGCGGTCAAGCAATTTTGGCGCCGTTGCCGGGGAGCTAGCAAGCAAAGGTAACAAATTTAGATTTGATTATTGGAAAACTAAAAAAAATCTTATAAAAAAAAATCAATTGGCTGGTTTTACCGCCTAAAAAAAAATTAAAAAAAAAAAAAATCAAGTGGCTGGTTTTACCACAAAAAAAAAAACATTTTGACCTTAACGTTTCGGATATTGGACTATGGACTGAACTATTAATTGTTGGATTTTGGTTGGTTCAACCATTTTTCTTTTATTGTCTATTCTTATTAGTTTCTAATATTTTTCTTGTTTATTTCATTTTATTTTGTTGATATTATTTTTATTTATTATCTAAAGTGCTTGGCCGGTATTACCGTCTTTTTATTCAAGCTTGTTATATTTATCTTTTAATGTTTATTATTGTTATTTTTCTTATATTTATTATCTAAAGTACTTAGCCGGTATTACCGCCTCTTATTTATTTCAGTTTATTTTGTTGTTTTATTATGATTTTTTTTCTTATATTTATTGTTTGAAGTGCTTGGCCGGTATTACCACCTTTTTATTCAAGCTTGTTATAATTATCTTTTAATGTTTATTGTTGTTAATAATGCTTATTAGTTGGGGAGTGAATTTCTTAATTTGTTGTATTTTTATTTTTGAGCTATTACTTTTATTTGCATTTTTTTTCTATTCTTTCTTTTCATATTCATATAATTGTTATATTATTATTATTATTTTATCATGGCTAATGTTGAAGATGTAGAGGGTGAAGGGAGTGTTCAAGGTAATGAAACTCCACAATTCAATGATCAACCTAATTTTTGAACTCTTAAAGAGTATCTTCACCCAACTAGACAAAGTACACTTTCGTGTATTATCTTACCTCTTAACGAACAAGCTTTCAATTTGAAACCGGGCATGATTCAACTTCTTCCCATATTTCATGGTATGAATTCTGAAAATCCATACATACACATTAAAGACTTTGAAGAGGTATGTAATACTTTTATTGATAGAACATGCACCGAGGAAACTATTCGGCTTAAATTGTTCCTATTCTCTCTAATGGATAAAGCCAAGCTTTGGCTAAACACCTTGCGTCCTAGGTCTATAGGTACATGGAGAGAAATGCAAGCTGAGTTTTTGAAAAAATACTTCCCCACTCATAGGACAATAGCCTTACAATGTCAAATGATGAATTTTTCTTGTAGTCCAAATGAGTCATTTCACCAAGCTTGGGAAAGGTTTAAAGACTTGTTAAATGCATGCCCTCACCATGGTTTTGAGATGTGGAGGTTAGTGAGTTTCTTTTATGACTCTCTTATCGCAGATTTTAAAAAGGTAGTGTCAAGCATGTGTAATGGTGAGTTTTATGACAAAGAACCAAATGAGGCCTTTGATTTTTTTGATCAATTGGTTGAAAACACAAAGCAATGGGAGACTTCTCTCCCAGTTCATGTTGAGTCTAGAAACACCATTTCTCATTCAAGTGGGAAGTTTCAATTGAAAGACACTGATGACCTCAATGCTAGATTAGCCTCATTAGTTAGGAAAGTAGAGTCTCTTGAGATTAAAAAAGTGCATGTCATAAGTGAACAACAAGAGGAAAGTTGTGTTGTTTGTGAGAGCAAAGGGCATACGACAACTGAGTGTCCTACCATTCCAGCCTTCAAGGAAGTGCTATATGGCCAAACTTCTAATTCAAGTAATGTTAAAAAGCCATTTACAAACTAAGTAGGCAATCCCTACTCTGAGACCTATAATCCTGGATGGAGGAACCACCCAAATTTTGGATGGAGAAATAAGGGCTCTTCAGTACCTCAAACATTTCAACATCCACCCCAACCATTTCATGCTCCCACACATAACACATACCAACCACCTCATAAGAGATCCTTAGAGGATACTCTTCAACAATTTATGCAAACGCAAAGAGGAATCAACAACCAAGCTTACAAATTCCAAGACCAGACCAATAGGACCTTAGATGACATTCGAAGTCAACTAACTAAGTTGACTCAATCACTAAGTATTCAAGAGAAGGGAAAAATCCCAGCTCAACCAATGCCCAATCCTAGAGGTCAGGTACACATGAGTGAATCCTCACCTAGTGAACCTTCAAACCATGAACAAGTCCAAGCCATCACTGCCCTTAGAAGTGGAAAGATTGTTGACAAAGGTATAGGCTTTAGGATTCCTAAAGGTATTATGGAGGAGAAATCTAGGGAAAGTGAAGAGGGAATAAAAACACAAGTGACAAATGAGAGTTTGAGTGATAAAGAAGGTTAGCTAAATGAGAAAGGGATGAGTGAGAAAGGAGATGATTCAAGAAAAATTGAAGTCAAAGTGAGTGATTTAGAATTTGTTCCTAGAGCACCATTTCCACAAAGGTTAGGGAAACCTAAACAAGATCTTATGAACTCAGAAATCTATGAATTGTTCAAATAAGTGAAAGTCAATATTCCACTCCTTAATGCAATTAAACAAGTTCCATCTTATGCAAAGTTTCTTAAGGATTTATGCACAGTCAAAAGGAGATTGAATGTGAAAGAAAGAGCCTTTCCGACTGAACATGCTAGTGCCATCATCCAGTTTAAGACCCCTCCCAAATACAAAGATCTTGGTTGTCCTACCATTTCATGCATTATTGGAAGTCATAAGATAGATCAAGCTTTGTTGGATTTAGGAGCAAGTGTGGATTTAATACCCTACACTGTTTACGAATATTAGGTTTAGGAGAAATCAAGCCTACTCGAATCACCCTTCAATTAGCTGATAGGTCAATCAAGATTCCCAGGGGTATCGTTGAGGATGTGTTGGTCTAAGTAGATAAATTCTACTTTCCTGTTTATTTTATAGTGTTAGACACCGCACCAATTCAAGGTTCTAACGCTCCCATCCCAGTCATCTTAGGGAGACCTTTCCTAACTACATCCAATGCCTTAATTAACTGTAGGAATGGGGTGATGAAATTGTCTTTTGGGAATATGACTGTGGAGATGAACATATTCAATGTCTTCAAACAAATTGGGGAACATGAGGACATTAGAGAGGTAGATTTGATCCAAACAGTTTGTCAAGAACACTTTGAGAGAGTGGATCAAGGATCCATTGGAGAGAACTTTAATTCATGATGAAAGATTTTGTTCTTTGGAATATATTGATGAGGACGTAAGAGAACTCGAGACTTATCTAGATCCAATGCCTATTATGTCAATAGGTCAATGGACCCCATCACTTGAGCCTTTGATTTCACCCCATATGAAAGTTGAGGCATCTCTTGTCCAGCCTTACAAACCAGAAAGAAAGCCTTTATCGAGTGATCTTAAGTATGCATTTCTAGGGGAAGATGAATCATATCCTATTGTGATCTCATCAAAGCTTAGCATAGAGCATGAACAAAAACTTTTGAGAGTGGTGAGAAAACACAAGAAAGTAATTGGGTGGAAAATTACTGACTTGAAAGGAATTAGCCCTCTTTTATGTACACATAGAATCTATCTTGAAGAAGAGGCTAAATCTGTGAGGCAAATGCAAAGATGATTGAACCCAAACATGAAGGAAGTAGTGAGAGGTGAAGTGCTTAAGCTACTTGATGCAGGTATCATTTACCCTATTGCAAACTCAAAATGGGTTAGTCCAACCCAAGTTGTCCCTAAAAAATCTAGAGTCACGGTAGTGAAGAATGAAAATAATGAGCTGGTACCAACTAGAATCCAAACTGGATGGCGTATGTGCATTGATTATCATAAATTGAACATGGTGACTAGGAAGGACCATTTTTCGCTTCCATTTTTAGACCAAGTGCTTGAAAGAGTAGCGGGAAGAGCTTTCTATTATTTTCTTGATGGATACTCAGGTTACAACCAAATTGAGATTTCTTTAGAAGACCAAGAAAAAACCACTTTCCCTTGTCCTTTTGGTACCTATGCTTATAGAAGAATGCCTTTTGGTTTGTGTAATGCACCAGCCACTTTTCAAAGGTGTATGATGAGTATCTTTAGTGACATGGTGGAAAATTTTTTGGAAGTTTTCATGGATGATTTTTTGGTCTATGGGGATTCTTATGAGTTGTGCCGAATGCATTTAGAAAAAGTCCTTGAAAGATGTGAAGAGAGCAATCTTGTACTCAATTGGGAGAAGTTTCATTTTATGGTGACACATGGCATTGTCTTAGGTCACATTGTCTCTTCAAAAGGAATAGAGGTAGATAAGTCAAAAGTGGAAATCATTCAAAAATTACCTACCCCTAGGACTGTGAAAGATGTGAGATCCTTTTTAGGACATGCTAGTTTTTATCGAAGATTCATTCATTCTTTTAGTACCATTGTCAAACCATTATGTAACTTGTTGTCACAAGATGTCCAATTTGATTGGACATCAAAATGTCAAGAAGCTTTTGAAAAGCTTAAAGGGTTGTTGACAACTACACCAATCATGCAAGCTCCTGATTAGTCTTTACCATTTGAACTGATGTATGATGCTAGTGATTTTGCAGTTGGGGCTGTTTTTAGGGCAAAGAAAAGACAAGAAACCTCATATCATATTTTATGCTAGCAAGACTTTGAATGATGCTCAATTGAATTACACTACAACTGAAAAAGAACTCTTAGTTGTGGTCTTTGCATTAGACAAGTTTAGGTCTTATTTGGTTGGATCTCTTGTTATTGTTTTCACTGATCATGCAGCATTGAAATATTTGCTCACAAAACAAGATGCCAAACCACGTTTGATTCGATGGATCCTCCTACTCCAAGAGTTTAACCTTGAAATTCGAGATAAAAAAGGAGTAGACAATGTAGTGGCTGATCATTTGTCTCGTCTTTCAAGCTATGAGACCATAATTAATGAATCTCCAATAAATGAACTCTTTGCTGATGAAAATTTATTTTGTGCAGGTACTATCTCCTACATTGGTTCTCTATGGTATGCTGACATAGCAAATTACCTAGCCACAAGTCAGATTCCTTCTCATTGATCTAAACTTGACAAACAAAACTTCTTGCGCAATGTGCGCACCTTTTTTTGGGATGACCCCTACCTATTTAAATACTGTCCCGACCAAATTATTAGGCGGTGCATCCCTTATCATGAAATTCCAAGTGTCATTAATTTTTGTCATGCATTAGCTTGTGGTAGGCATTTCTCTTCCAAGAAAACCATTGCCAAAATCTTGTAGTGTGGTTTTTATTGGCCCACCATGTTTAAAGATGTTCATGCCTTCTGTGTTGCATGTGACTGATTACTACATAAAAGTGCATTTTTATCATGGTTTTATATCATCATTTTGCACTTGAAGTATCAATAACTCCTTAACCAAAGCATGTTTTATAATAATATATCTAATAATATAAGATACCTTTAATTTGTGGTAAATGTCTATTTTTAATGCAGGCCTATCACATAAATGAAAGGATTGATTGATGACTTGAAGAACTTAAATTGCAAGGATAAAGAGATGGCCAAACTTAGAAAAGAGATGTCGGTGCAATCCAAACCGGAACACTGTTCGGTAATTGGGTCATATTTGGAGCTACAGATCTCAGATTTAGGTCCAATTTATATGGATGGAAAGGTAAGACATAGGCCTACAACTTTCATATGGAGCCCAAGATCTAAAAAGGCCATTATCAAGTCCAAATTATAGCAACAACAAAGAAGCCCGAATCTGTCTTCCAGCCCGAGCACTGTTCGGTATTTTGGCCATATCTGGAGTTCTAGAAGTCCAAATGAGCTGAATGTTTTACACAAGAAAGCTGAGACAATTGCCTACAACTTTCATGTTTGCACCTGGCTCTAGTTTTGACTTTATCAATGACGTTTTGGGCAGACAAGAGAAGATAAGGATTGTCACCAAGTCAAAAGTTGGCCACCCACTTATCAATTAGTCATCAAATCAATAGTTCCCAATTTTGGCCTATAAAAGGAGGCATTTGCCATGCATTTAGGCATCTTGGTGTTCAGATCAAGATCATGCTCTTCCTTTCTCTCTTTGTATTTTTTATGCTTTGTTTTCATTAATATTAAGTTTATGCCTTTCATTTCCTTTCCTTTATTTAGTTAACTTTTATGATCTTATTTTGTTTATCTATTTTTATTTCTTTCATTATGTCTAGCTAAGTTAATTATGTCAAGGTGAAAAGGTTACACTAATGGTGTAAGAATAAGTATAGTGTAAACTTAATATGGACTTTAATGTTTGATACTAACATGTTTTATATTTGTTATCTTGTTCACTCTTTAATACTTTGCTTGTTAAATGACTAATCTTGATTTATGTTGTATAACACTTGGTACAACAAATGCTTGGCACTTTCATAGCCCATAATGTATGGTATAACCGACACCTGAGCTATGAAAGGAACTTGATTTGTTGTTAACATAAGTTATAATCATGAATGCTTGACGAGATTTACAAGTATTAGCATTAATTGAATAAGATGACTAATGTAATCATGTTAACAATATATAATCTGATTGGAACCTCCTTTGTGTGTGGTTTCCAATTCAATAATAAGAGTTTATACTATACTTGTTTGATATACCATTAGTGGAACCTCTAACCTTGACATTTGTTATTATTATTGTTTAATCCTTACATTAATATTTCATCTCTAAGTTCTCATCATCATCATCTTCTTCTTCTTATCTTTCTTTATTATTATTATTATTATTATTACTACTACTACTACTACTACTACTACTATTAATAATATTATTATTACTATTACTATTGTTGTTATTGTTATTGTTATTGTTGTTGTATTATTGTTATTATAATTTGTACAATTAACCTCCCTGTGGTTCGACCCCGGTCTTGCCGAGTTATTTATTACTTCGACACTCCTGCACTTAGGAGAAGACATCAACATTTTTGTCGTGTCAGTGACCGATGCCAACAACTAGGTAGCCTCACTAGGCGTAACATGATGCCCCTTAACCCCATCCTTGTTTTGGAAATATTTGATTGTTGGGGGATTGATTTCATGGGACCTTTTCCAAGTTCATTTGGTTACCAACTCATCCTTGTAGTTGTTGATTATGTGTCTAAATGGGTGGAGGCCATTGCATCTCGAACCAATGACCATCGAGTTGTGGTCAAATTCTTGAAAGAAAATATTTTCTCTCATTTTGGCATGCCCCGGGCTATGATTAGTGATGGGGGAAAACATTTTTGTAACAAGCCCGTTGGGATTTTGATGAGAAAATATGGTGTAATTCACAAGGTCAGTACCCCCTATCACCCACAGACTAGTGACCAAGCTAAGTTGGCAAATAGGGAGATTAAGAACATTTTAGAGAAAACAGTCAATCCAAACCGTAAAGATTTGTCCCTATGACTAGTTGATGCTTTGTGGGCATATCGCACTACTTATAAGACCTCTTTAGGAATGACTCCTTATAGGCTAGTTTATGGAAAGCCTTGTCATCTCCCTGTTGAGATTGAGCACCGTGCATATTGGGTCATTCGGCAATTCAATGACAATGAAAACGAGGTTGGCAAAAATAGAAAGCTTCAATTGGATGAATTAGAGGAGCTGACAAATGATGCATTTGAAAATATAAAAATTTCAAAACATAAAATGAAAACTTTGCATGATAAACATATTCTTAGAAAATCCTTTCATGTTGGTGAAAAGGTTCTCTTGTATAATTCACGATTACATCTCTTTCCTGGGAAGTTAAGGACAAAATGGATTGGTCCATTTGTGATTAAATTCATATCTTGAAAACATTGTAGCTAAAGTTGAGATATTGGATCTTGAAGATCCAATACCATTATAGTATCAAAAGTAATGAGTTTTTTTTATTTGTTTCTTCTCATTTTTATTTTTTTTCCTTCTTCCATCTTTTATATTTTCTTGTTCATGCATTAGGGACAATGCATTATTTTAAGTTGGGGGGTGTGAGGTTCTTTATGTTAAAAAAAAAAAAACAAAATCAATGTTTTCTTTTAGTTGTGATATGCAAGTTAAAAAAAAAACAATCAAGCAAGAAGTCAGCTCATACCCAATTCAATCAGACATTCATCATTGACAACAGAAGGGGAGTAACAATTTTCTAATCTTTATACTTTTCTTCTCTTTCTCTTTTACATTGAGGATAATATAAAACTTAATTTTAGATATTTCATTATTTTAAATGCTTGAGATAATTATGCTTGTTGAAAAAAAAAAAACTTGCATTGGTATGTGAATGAGACTTGTTTAGGATCATCATTACATTTTTGGGTTCATTATTGTGTTGAACATTGCATGCTTTAATTTGGGGTAGATAATATCTTATAAAGTGACACGACTAAAAGATTGATGTCTTCTCCCAAGTGCAGGAGTGTCGAAGTAATAAATAACCCGGCAAGACCGCGGTCGAACCACAGGGAGGTTAATTGTACAAATTATAAACAACAATTATAAAACAACAATAACAACAACAACAATAGTAATAATAATAATAATAATAATAATAATAGTAGTAGTAGTACTAATAATAATAATAATAATAAAGAAAGAGAAGAAGAAGAAGATGATGATGATGAGAACTTGGAGATCAAATATTAATGTAAGGATTAAGCAATAATAATAACAAATGTCAAGGTTAGAGGTTCCACTAATGGTATATCAAACAAGTATAGTATAAACTCTTATTATTGAATTGGAAACCACACACAAAGGAGGTTCCAATCAGATTATATATTGTTAACATGATTACATTAGTCATCTTATTCAATTAATGTTAATACTTATAAATCTCGTCAAGCATTCATGATTATAACTTATGTTAACAACAAATCAAGTTCCTTTCATAGCTTAGGTGTCGGTTATACCATACATTATGGGCTATGAAAGTGCCAAGCATTTGTTATACCAAGTGTTATACAACATAAATCAAGATTAGTCATTTAACAAGCAAAGTATTAAAGAGTGAACAAGATAACAAATATAAAACATGTTAGTATCAAACATTAAAGTCCATATTAAGTTTACATTATACTTATTCTAACACCATTAGTGTAACCTTTTCACCTTGACATAATTAACTTAGCTAGACATAATGAAAGAAAGGAAAACAAATAAACAAAATAAGAACATAAAAGTTAACTAAGTAAAGGAAAGGAAATGAAAGGCATAAACTTGATATTAATGAAAGTAAAGCATAAACATTACAAAAAATACAAAGAGAGAAAGGAAGAGCATGATCTTGATCTGGAAACCAAGATGCCTAAATGCATGGCAAATGCCTCCTTTTATAGGCCAAAATTGGGAACTATTGATTTGATGACTAATTGATAAGTGGGTGGCCAACTTTTGACTTGGTGACAATCCTTATCTTCTCTTGTCTGCCCAAAACGTCATTGATAACATTAAAATTGGAGCCAGTTGTAACATGAAAGTTGTAGGCAATTGTCTCAGCTTTCTTGTGTAAAACATTCAGCTCATTTGGACTTCTAGAACTCCAGATATGGCCAAAATACCGAACAGTGCTCGGGCTGGAAGACAGATTCGGGCTTCTTTGTTGTTGCTACAATTTGGACTTGATAATGGCCTTTTTAGATCTTGGGATCCATATGAAAGTTGTAGGCCTATGTCTTACCTTTCCATCCATATAAATTGGACCTAAATCTGAGATCTGTAGCTCTAGATATGACCCAATTACCGAACAGTGTTCTGGTTTGGATTACACTGACATCTCTTCTCTAAGTTTGACCATCTCTTTATCCTTGCAATTTAAGTTCTTCAAGTCATCAATCAATCCTTTCATTTATTTGATAGGCCTGCATTAAAATAGACATTTACCACAAATTATAGGTATCTTATATTATTAGATACATTATTATAAAACATATTTTAGTTAAGGAGTTATTGATACTTCAAGTGTAACATGATGATATAAAACCATGATAAAAATGCACTTTTAAATACTAATCATAAAGCAAGATATAACATACTTTTTTTTTAAGATTACTGAAGTACATCTTTCCTTGTAAAAGTTGTGTGAGTTGTGTAAATATGCATGAAAGATAAGTATGATGCTTTGCTTGTGATTATCCCTTTTGATCTAGTCCTAAACAAGGTTTAAGTAAATAGAGTAATAATTATTACATAAATAAATAAATAAATGTGTACAAAGTTTTATCTACTCCAATGTTTTGAGTTGCTTAGTAACTAAGGGTATTCATCACAAATGTTTATCTTTACGTCAAACGGCAGCTTGAAATATGAGTATGCAAAGCACTTTAAGTTTGTGACTTTGTGAGTAACCGGGTGCATTCATCACAAATGTTTGTATTCGCGTCAAAAGGGAAGTGACTACTTAAAGACAAAGAATAAATCATATCTTCATATATATATATAGATAGATAGATATTTCTCTAGTTTGCTACCTTGTTTGTGTTGGTGAGAATGGAAGATTACAAGTTGAGTTTTTGTGTGAATCAATTATATTGGTTGCACGATAAATATGACTGAATTTGGAAATTTTGTATGGATGTTTGATTTAGAGAATGTGACTATGCTTATTTTTCTTTATTTTCTATTGTGTACACTAAGTTAAAGATACAATATTTGCATGATAGGTCCTTCAAGTGTGATGAATCGAGCCTGATTATGGTTGTTATTATTATTATTTTTATTTCAAAGGTTTTATGTTTTGTTTTGCTTGAGGACTAGCAAAATCTAAGTTGGGGGGTGTGATTGTCCATCAAAAGTGTCATTACGTCTTTTATTTTAAATATTTATTTATTGTTTTTATTTGGTTATTTTCATAATAATTGATGTGTTTTTTAGTAATGAAGTTTGTTTTAATGTTTCGATAGGCTTTTGGAGCTTAAATGAAGTAATTCAGAAAATTCAACGTCGGAATTCAAAAAAAAAGAATTGAAGAGACATTTAGTTAAAGATTGAAGCAAATCTTGGTTCAAATAAGTGCTCCAAATTTGTCCCAAAAATCAATTCTATTCCAATTCTAGAAAAGAATATCATATGATCTATTTCAAGCCCAAACTTGCCTTATGTTGTATGCAAACTTCAACCATTAAACACTCAAGGTTTTAATGTCAATCTTAGCCCAAATAATAAGTACATTTGTATACTTATTTGATGCTCAAATTCAGCCCTAAATCAACCTTCAAATCAGCCCAAACACAATCCATGATCTTACATGTCCATACAAAAAATAACAATTGATTTATTTTGGGTAATCCATTGATCCAAGAAGGCAAGCACATAGATGGAAAGTTGGAGGGGATATTTTTATATTATTTTGGGTCAAAAATAAGGAGACAACTCATAAATGAGGAAGAAAAACATGCACCAAAGTGGTTGCAAAGCTGTCCTGATTTGTTTTTTCAAAATACCTTTCAGTGTTAATGCTCAAATAAGCTGTTCTTTAATGCTCTAGAAAGGTGATAGAATTTCCTATAAATATGTCTCAATAGACATCTCGAAGTAAAGCTTCTAAGAGGGTCAAATTGTTGTCCAAAGTTAGAGTCAGATTTGTGTCTGAATTTTTTTCTGAAATTGTATTGTGTTCTTCTTTATAGATTTCGGTTCTTTAGTTTGTAAAACTTATTATTTCAGTTTGATTCAAGTTATTTCATGTTTATTAAAGTATTCTTATATATAATCATGGTTGGCTAAACTCTTTCTTGGATCCAAATCAAGGATAATGGTGATTGAGGTGAGTTCTTTAGGATATGAATGAATCTTAATGTTTATCTTCTCATTTTCTTCATGAATGATTTATTATTGCAAAGAAATTTTAGAAATCATTCAGGTAATGTTATCATCTTGATTTTTTATGCCGAACTTTAGTTTTGGTATAGAGATTGTTTGATTCAATGTCTTACTTAATATGAAAGTACTTGTTCATTCTTAAGCAATAATCAATCTTCATCTTTTCTAAACTTCATTGTAATATCTTCCGATCTAATATCACCATCGTTGATATTAGGTTGAGTTATCTTATATATGTTGAAGAAATCACCAATACATCACCATTAAAATTGATTTGGACCAAGACTTACTTTTTCTTGTCATTTAAAATCTATTTACACTTTTTCATCTTTGAAAACAAATCCATCAATTATTTTCAACCAAGTTATTGTTAATTTAATTTCTCTTGAGTTTTTTTTGTTACCTAGCTTAATTTCCAGATCTAGCTCTCTGTGGATATGACCTCGATCTTACCGAGTTAATTGCTATATCGCACACTCGTGCACTTGCGAGTTAAAACAAGCCGATCATAAAAAACGGTCAAGCAGCCATTAATTTAACCTTTTCACCTTAAAATTTAAGCCATGAAAAGAAGGTAAAAATTGAATAATATCTGACTTAAAATTGAAATAAGATGGATCAGGAGGAAAAACTATGAAAAAGGAAAAAAACTTTAATCTGATTGTGCACTTATTCTTGTGGGATTCATGTGGGATTCATGTGGTCTTTTAGTGTTCGACACAGTTATTCTCATTATGAAGCAACTGATTATCTTTTTTTGCCATATTTTCAAAAAATAATGAGGATACCCTACAAAGTCTACCACTTAATGTACGTGACCAGATGACACAACTAAACGATTGATGTCTTCTCCTAAGTGTAGGAGTGTCGAAGTAATAAATAACCTGGTAAGACCAGGGTCGAACCACATGGAGGTTAATTATACAAATTATAAATAACAATAACAATAATAGTAGTAGTAGTAGTAGTAGTAGTAGTAGTAATAATAATAATAATAAAGAAAAAGAAGGAGGAGAAGAAGAAGAAGATGAGAACTTTGAGAAGGAATATTAATGTAACGATTAAACAATGATAATAACAAATGTCAAGGTTAGAGATTCTACTAATGGTATATTGACACGACGAAAAGGTTGATGTCTTCTCCCAAGTGCAGGAGTGTCGAAGTAATAAATAACCCGGCAAGACCGGGGTCGAACCACAGGGAGGTTAATTGTACAAATTATAAACAACAATTATAAAACAACAATTATAAAACAACAATAACAATAACAATGTAAGGATTAGTAGTAGTAATAGTAGTACTAGTAGTAGTACTAGTAGTAGTAATAATAATAATAATAATAATAGTAATAATAATAATAATAATAATAGTAGTAGTAGTAGTAGTAATAGTAGTACTAGTAGTAGTAGTAGTAGTAGTAGTAATAGTAGTAGTACTAATAATAATAATAAAGAAAGAGAAGAAGATGAAGATGATGAGAACTTGGAGATGGAAAATTAATGTAAGGATTAAACAATAATAATAACAAATGTCAAGGTTAGAGGTTCCACTAATGGTATATCAAACAAGTATAGTATAAACTCTTATTATTGAATTGGAAACCACACACAAAGGAGGTTCCAATCAGATTATATATTGTTAACATGATTACATTAGTCATCTTATTCAATTAATGCTAATACTTGTAAATCTCGTCAAGCATTCATGATTATAACTTATGTTAACAACAAATCAAGTTCCTTTCATAGCTCAGGTGTCGGTTATACCATACATTATAGGCTATGAAAGTGCCAAGCATTTGTTGTACCAAGTGTTATACAACATAAATTAAGATTAGTCATTTAACAAGCAAAGTATTAAAGAGTGAACAAGATAACAAATATAAAACATGTTAGTATCAAACATTAAAGTCAATATTAAGTTTACACTATACTTATTCTTACACCATTAGTGTAACCTTTTCACCTTGACATAATTAACTTAGCTAGACATAATGAAAGAAAGAAAAATAAATAAACAAAATAAGAACATAAAAGTTAACTAAGTAAAGGAAAGGAAATGAAAAGCATAAACTTGATATTAATGAAAGCAAAGCATAAACATTACAAAAAATACAAAGAGAGAAAGGAAGAGCATGATCTTGATCTGAACACCAAGATGCCTAAATGCATGGCAAATGCCTCCTTTTATAGGCCAAAATTGGGAACTATTGATTTGATGACTAATTGATAAGTGGGTGGCCAACTTTTGACTTGGTGACAATCCTTATCTTCTCTTGTCTGCCCAAAACATCATTGATAACGTCAAAATTGGAGCCAGTTGTAAACATAAAAGTTGTAGGCAATTGTCTCAGCTTTCTTGTGTAAAACATTTAGCTCATTTGGACTTCTAGAACTCCAGATATGGCCAAAATACCGAACAGTGCTCGGGCTGGAAGACAGATTCGGGCTTCTTTGTTGTTGCTACAATTTGGACTTGATAATGGCCTTTTTAGATCTTAGGCTCCATATGAAAGTTGTAGGCCTATGTCTTACCTTTCCATCTATATAAATTGGACCTAAATCTGAGATCTGTAGCTCCAGATATGACGCAATTACCGAATAGTGTTCCAGTTTGGATTGCACCGACATCTCTACTCTAAGTTTGACCATCTCTTTATCCTTGCAATTTAAGTTCTTCAAGTCATCAATCAATCCTTTCATTTATGTGATAGGCCTGCATTAAAAATAGATATTTACCACAAATTATAGGTATCTTATATTATTAGATACATTATTATAAAACATATTTTAGTTAAGGAGTTATTGATACTTCAAGTGCAAAATGATGATATAAAACCATGATAAAAATGCACTTTTAAGAACTAATCATATGTCAAACAAATATATAATAAACTCTTATTATTTAATTGGAAACCACATATAAAGGAGGTTCCAATCAGATTATAAATTGTTAACATGATTACATTAGTCATCTTATTCGATTAATGCTAATACTTGTAAATCTAGTCAAGCATTCATGATTGTAACTTATGTTAACAACAAATCAAGTTTCTTTCATAGCTCAGGTGTCAATTATACCATACAGTATGGGCTATGAAAGTACCAAACATTTGTTGTACCAAGTGTTATACAACATAAATCAAGATTAGCTATTTAACAAGCAAAGTATTAAAGAGTGAACAAGATAACAAATATAAAACATGTTAGTATTAAACATTAAAGTCCATATTAAGTTTACACTATACTTATTCTTACACCATTAGTGTAACCTTTTCACCTTGACATAACTAACCTAGCTAGACATAATAAAAGAAAGAAAAATAGATAAACAAAATAAGAACATAAAAGTTAACTAAGTAAAGGAAAGGAAATGAAAGACATAAACTTGATATTAATGAAAGTAAAACATAAACATTACTAAAAATACAAAGAGAGAAAGAAAGAGCATGATCTTGATCTAGACACCAAGATGCCTATATGCATGGCAAATGCCTCCTTTTATAGGCCAAAATTGGGAACTATTGATTTGATGACTAATTGATAAGTGGATGGCTAACTCTTGACTTGGTGACAATCCTTATCTTCTCTTGTCTGCCCAAAACGTCATTGATAACGTCCAAATTGGAGCCACTCGAAAACATGAAAGTTGTGGGCAATTGTCTCAGCTATCTTGTTGATTAGTACTTAAAAGTGTATTTTTATCAAGGTTTTATATCATTATTTTGCACTTGAAGTATCAATAACTCCTTAACTAAAACATGTTTTATAATAATGTATCTAATAATATAAGATACCTACAATTTGTGGTAAATGTCTATTTTTAATGCAGGCCTATCACATAAATGAAAGGATTGATTGATGAATTTAAGAATTGAAATTGAAAGGATAAAGAGATGGCTAAACTCTGAAAAGAGATGTCGGTACAGTCCATATTGGAACACTGTTTGGTAATTGGATCATATCTAGAGTTGTAGATCTCAGATTTAGGTCTACTTTATATGGATGGAAAGGTAAGACATAGGCCTACAACTTTCATATGGAGCCCAAGATCTAGAAAGGCCATTTTCAAGTCCAAATTGTAGCAACAACAAAAAAGCCCGAATCTGTCCTCCAGCCCGAGCACTGTTCGATATTTTAGCCATATCTGGAGCTGAATGTTTTACACAAGATAGTTGAGACAATTGCCTACAACTTTCATGTTTGCAAGTGGTTCCAATTTTGACGTTATCAATGATGTTTTGAGCAGACAAGAAAAAATAAGGATTGTCACCAAGTCAAGAGTTGGCCACCCACTTATCAATTAGTCATCAAATCAATAGTTCCCAATTTTGGCCAATAAAAAGGAGGCATTTGCCATGCATATAGGCATCTTGGTGTCTAGATCAAGATCATGCTCTTTCTTTCTCTCTTTGTATTTTTAGTAATGTTTATGCTTTACTTTCATTAATATCAAGTTTATGTCTTTCATTTCCTTTCCTTCACTTAGTTAACTTTTATGTTCTTATTTTGTTTATCTATTTTTCTTTCTTTCATTATGTCTAGCTAAGTTAGTTATGTGACACGACTGAAAGATTGATGTCTTCTCCCAAGTGCAGGAGTGTCGAAGTAATAAATAACCCGGTAAGACCGGGGTCGAACCACAGGGAGGTTAATTGTATAAATTATAAATAACAATAATACAACAACAATAACAACAATAACAATAATAATAATAACAATAATAATAGTAATACTAATACTAATAATACTAATAATAATAATAATAATAATACTAATAATAATAGTAGTAGTAGTAGTAGTAATAATAATAATAATAATAATAATAATAATAATAAAGAAAGAGAAGAAGAAGAAGATGATGATAACTTGGAGATGGAAAATTAATGTAAGGATTAAACAATAATAATAACAAATGTCAAGGTTAGAGGTTCCACTAATGGTATATCAAACAAGTATAATATAAACTCTTATTATTGAATTGGAAACCACACACAAAGGAGGTTCCAATCAGATTATATATTGTTAACATGATTACATTAGTCATCTTATTCAATTAATGCTAATACTTGTAAATCTCGTCAAGCATTCATGATTATAACTTATGTTAACAACAAATCAAGTTCCTTTCATAGCTCAGGTGTCGGTTATACCATACATTATGGGCTATGAAAGTGCCAAGCATTTGTTGTACCAAGTGTTATACAACATAAATCAAGATTAGTCATTTAACAAGCAAAGTATTAAAGAGTGAACAAGATAACAAATATAAAACATGTTAGTACCAAACATTAAAGTCCATATTAAGTTTACATTATACTTATTCTCACACCATTAGTGTAACCTTTTCACCTTGACATAATTAACTTAGCTAGACATAATGAAAGAAAGGAAAACAAATAAACAAAATAAGAACATAAAAGTTAACTAAGTAAAGGAAAGGAAATGAAAGGCATAAACTTGATATTAATGAAAGTAAAGCATAAACATTACAAAAAATACAAAGAGAGAAAAGAAGAGCATGAGCTTGATCTGGAAACCAAGATGCCTAAATGCATGGCAAATGCCTCCTTTTATAGGCCAAAATTGGGAACTATTGATTTGATGACTAATTGATAAGTGGGTGGCCAACTTTTGACTTGGTGACAATCCTTATCTTCTCTTGTCTGCCCAAAACGTCATTGATAAAGTCAAAACTAGAGCCAGGTGCAAACATGAAAGTTGTAGCCAATTGTCTCATCTTTCTTGTGTAAAAAATTCAGCTCATTTGGACTTCTAGAACTCCAGATATGGCCAAAATACCGAACAGTGCTCGGGCTGGAAGACAGATTCGGGCTTCTTTGTTGTTGCTACAATTTGGACTTGATAATGGCCTTTTTAGATCTTGGGCTCCATATGAAAGTTGTAGGTCTATGTCTTACATTTCTATCCATATAAATTGGACCTAAATCTGAGATCTTTAGCTCCAGATATGACCCAATTACCGAACAGTGTTCCGGTTTGGATTGCACCGACATCTCTTCTCTAAGTTTGACCATCTCTTTATCCATGCAATTTAAGTTCTTCAAGTCATCAATCAATCCTTTCATTTATGTGATAGACCTGCATTAAAAATAGACATTTACCACAAATTATAGGTATCTTATATTATTAGATACATTATTATAAAACATATTTTAGTTAAGGAGTTATTGATACTTCAAGTGCAAAATGATGATATAAAACCATGATAAAAATGCACTTTTAAGTACTAATCACACCCCTCAACCAGCTTATTACTAGTCCCTAGTAATTAAAGCGTTAAAACAATTTGCAAATTTCACAAAGCAAGGTATTCATCATGTAACTTCCATTAATCTATCCAGATAAACAAACTCTCATTAAATTTATATATCTGCTCAATACCTCTTAACAAGATATTAATAAACCTTTTTTTTGTGCTCAATGTATCAACACATAATTATGGGGCTTTTCTTGGAAGAAAACAAAATTTTTGTTCTAATGTTTAAGGTTAACTTCCTTGGGTTGGGATTACTATTTTTGTCTTTTTTTTATCTTTTTTTTTTAACTCTATATACATATAATTTAAAAACATCATGCATCTTTAACCCATGTAACGAGCTTTCAGCTAATGACTCCCAGACCAGTTGGTCTTAGGGCATTAGGTGTTAAGACACCCCTACGAGCTTAGTAACTCGGGTCGCAGATACTGATATGTAGATAGTGCAATGTTTGATTTCTTTAAACTTTTCTCCTCAACCCATGTAACAAGCGTTGGGCCAATAGCTCCCAAGTCAGTTGACTTTAGGGTATTAGGTGTTAAAACACCCCTTCGGGCTTAATTGCTTAGGTTAGGGAGGCTACGAAATCAAACTTATCTACATTTTTATTATCATCATTTTTTTATTTTTTCTTTTTTCTTTTTTTTTCATGTTTTTTTTTTTTTAATTATATACAATCCCTTTCCCTTAGTTGTTACCTTTAACAAAAGAACATAAATAATGTAATAATCCAATATGCAACCCACAATCATATGTTAAAGTGTGTGTGTGTAAATTAAGGTTTAAAAATACATGTTAAATAAGTATATGAGCAGAATTAAGTGGTAACAATACGAGAGTTTGTAAACCTGAATATTTCAGGAAGTATTATAATAGACCTTGTTAAGAATGGTTACTAAGATGCGTCTCAAGAGTCACTTTAACAAAAGAACTCCTTTACTATACCATCCTAGTAACAACAATTATGCACATGCTTTATGAAATGAAAAACAATTTTTTTTTTTTTTTTTATCAACTACTACCCTCTCCCCCCAACCAAAACGAGACATTGTCCTCAATGTTCTAAGGTAGAAAGATAGAGTATAAAAGATATCACCTGAAATAACGAACACTGACAAAACCTGAAACACACTGAAACAAAAATAAGAAATAACAAAACATAATAAAACCAAAAGACACAAAAATTCACAAATGAAGGCTCAAATCCAATCTAAGCTTTTTACGGCTTTCCTTAGATGACCAATTTATGCGACTCATGGAAGGATCAATCACAGGAATGAAAGATTGTAGTTGGTCAATCAATTGTTCAGCAATAGAAGCAGAGATTATGATTTGTCGTGCAGAAGATGTTAGAAATTCCTGTTCCACAGCATGATCAAGAAAAGACAACAACTTATCATAATAACCATTAACATTTAACAAACCTATGGGTTTATGGTGAATGTGCAATTGAGCCCAAGAGGAAATATGAAAGATCTCTTCCAATGTGCCTAGACCACCTGGTAAAGCAATGAAAGCATCAGCATGGTTAAACATTGCATTCATTCGAGCCGACATTGTGGAGACCTGAAGTTCCTCGCCAATTGTTTTTCCAATGATGTCCCCTTGTGCCAAAGCTTCAGGGACGACTCCTAAAACTTGACTACCTCCTAAAAATGCAGCTATTGACACACCTCCCATTAACCCAAGACTGCCTCCCCCATACACTAAATGAATCTTTCTCTCAGCTAGCACCTGACCAAGATGATTTGCTGATTCTAAAAACTCCTTTTCTTTCCCAGGACTAGATCCACCGAAAACACAAATATTTCTTATTTGATGACTTGAGGAACTTGCCATTTCTACAAACTTCTGTATTTGTTGAATGTATGGGTTGAGTAGAAATGAATGGAAGGAAGAGAGGGTTTTACAGATGAGAAATTAGAAAGGCAATCATAACACCTATATATAGGCCAGCTGGAGTCTCACACTCTCTCTCTCTCTTTTTATTTATTTATTTATTTACTTTTAAAAAAGCATGTGTATGTACAGGTAGTTGTGATTGTGGCTCACATCTTCCCTTGGTTTTACGTCCAAGAACGGCTTAAACGCCCTCTATGGGTCGGGGATAGGCTTCCCATCCAGTTTTCTTAAAAACTGGCAAACAGGGTCTTTTTTAGTCAGATTCCCAAGACTAAGTCGATCATGTTCTTTATGAAATAGTGGCCATAAATCATGAATTGCACGATGCACATCTCCACTAGGATGCGTCTCAAGAGTCAATAGAAGATTATCTAAAGACTCCTTACTCAGGCCATCCTTAATGAATTGTATTTTATCTTCACGGTTTATAGATACCATTCCTAAAGAACGACATTGTGTATTACAAGTCCATCTAGCACATCGATGACAGACATCCAGTCGTTTTGCACGACGCTTCTTTGCAAAAGTGCTTTTACCTGTTCCAGGCATGTGTGAAATGAAGAAGTTAGAGGACTCACCTGATAATCGGACCTTTGCTTCAATCAACCAACGAATATCTTCAGGAATTCCATGATTCATTAATAATCTCAATCTTGCACATCTAGCACGGTAAATTTTTGTAATCGTATTCTGAGGCAGAGTGGGAAAATACTTTTTCAATTTTTCAAGATTAGTGTCCATTTTCAAATGAGAATTGGCAGAGAGATTCAAAGAATTGCACAAATATATACACAAATATCAGTTATTGTGGGAAACTGAAAGAACCGACTTAAGTCACGGAGTACCGTTGTCCGCCATTTGACCGGGGTGAGAAAAAACTTGAGGCCGCCATCAAATATTTCTTATTTGATGACTTGAGGAACTTGCCATTTCTACAAACTTCTGTATTTGTTGAATGTATGGGTTGAGTAGAAATGAATGGAAGGAAGAGAGGGTTTTACAGATGAGAAATTAGAAAGGCAATCATAACACCTATATATAGGCCAGCTGGAGTCTCACACTCTCTCTCTCTCTTTTTATTTATTTATTTATTTACTTTTAAAAAAGCATGTGTATGTACAGGTAGTTGTGATTGTGGCTCACATCTTCCCTTGGTTTTACGTCCAAGAACGGCTTAAACGCCCTCTATGGGTCGGGGATAGGCTTCCCATCCAGTTTTCTTAAAAACTGGCAAACAGGGTCTTTTTTAGTCAGATTCCCAAGACTAAGTCGATCATGTTCTTTATGAAATAGTGGCCATAAATCATGAATTGCACGATGCACATCTCCACTAGGATGCGTCTCAAGAGTCAATAGAAGATTATCTAAAGACTCCTTACTCAGGCCATCCTTAATGAATTGTATTTTATCTTCACGGTTTATAGATACCATTCCTAAAGAACGACATTGTGTATTACAAGTCCATCTAGCACATCGATGACAGACATCCAGTCGTTTTGCACGACGCTTCTTTGCAAAAGTGCTTTTACCTGTTCCAGGCATGTGTGAAATGAAGAAGTTAGAGGACTCACCTGATAATCGGACCTTTGCTTCAATCAACCAACGAATATCTTCAGGAATTCCATGATTCATTAATAATCTCAATCTTGCACATCTAGCACGGTAAATTTTTGTAATCGTATTCTGAGGCAGAGTGGGAAAATACTTTTTCAATTTTTCAAGATTAGTGTCCATTTTCAAATGAGAATTGGCAGAGAGATTCAAAGAATTGCACAAATATATACACAAATATCAGTTATTGTGGGAAACTGAAAGAACCGACTTAAGTCACGGAGTACCGTTGTCCGCCATTTGACCGGGGTGAGAAAAAACTTGAGGCCGCCATCAAATATTTCTTATTTGATGACTTGAGGAACTTGCCATTTCTACAAACTTCTGTATTTGTTGAATGTATGGGTTGAGTAGAAATGAATGGAAGGAAGAGAGGGTTTTACAGATGAGAAATTAGAAAGGCAATCATAACACCTATATATAGGCCAGCTGGAGTCTCACACTCTCTCTCTCTCTTTTTATTTATTTATTTATTTACTTTTAAAAAAGCATGTGTATGTACAGGTAGTTGTGATTGTGGCTCACATCTTCCCTTGGTTTTACGTCCAAGAACGGCTTAAACGCCCTCTATGGGTCGGGGATAGGCTTCCCATCCAGTTTTCTTAAAAACTGGCAAACAGGGTCTTTTTTAGTCAGATTCCCAAGACTAAGTCGATCATGTTCTTTATGAAATAGTGGCCATAAATCATGAATTGCACGATGCACATCTCCACTAGGATGCGTCTCAAGAGTCAATAGAAGATTATCTAAAGACTCCTTACTCAGGCCATCCTTAATGAATTGTATTTTATCTTCACGGTTTATAGATACCATTCCTAAAGAACGACATTGTGTATTACAAGTCCATCTAGCACATCGATGACAGACATCCAGTCGTTTTGCACGACGCTTCTTTGCAAAAGTGCTTTTACCTGTTCCAGGCATGTGTGAAATGAAGAAGTTAGAGGACTCACCTGATAATCGGACCTTTGCTTCAATCAACCAACGAATATCTTCAGGAATTCCATGATTCATTAATAATCTCAATCTTGCACATCTAGCACGGTAAATTTTTGTAATCGTATTCTGAGGCAGAGTGGGAAAATACTTTTTCAATTTTTCAAGATTAGTGTCCATTTTCAAATGAGAATTGGCAGAGAGATTCAAAGAATTGCACAAATATATACACAAATATCAGTTATTGTGGGAAACTGAAAGAACCGACTTAAGTCACGGAGTACCGTTGTCCGCCATTTGACCGGGGTGAGAAAAAACTTGAGGCCGCCATCAAATATTTCTTATTTGATGACTTGAGGAACTTGCCATTTCTACAAACTTCTGTATTTGTTGAATGTATGGGTTGAGTAGAAATGAATGGAAGGAAGAGAGGGTTTTACAGATGAGAAATTAGAAAGGCAATCATAACACCTATATATAGGCCAGCTGGAGTCTCACACTCTCTCTCTCTCTTTTTATTTATTTATTTATTTACTTTTAAAAAAGCATGTGTATGTACAGGTAGTTGTGATTGTGGCTCACATCTTCCCTTGGTTTTACGTCCAAGAACGGCTTAAACGCCCTCTATGGGTCGGGGATAGGCTTCCCATCCAGTTTTCTTAAAAACTGGCAAACAGGGTCTTTTTTAGTCAGATTCCCAAGACTAAGTCGATCATGTTCTTTATGAAATAGTGGCCATAAATCATGAATTGCACGATGCACATCTCCACTAGGATGCGTCTCAAGAGTCAATAGAAGATTATCTAAAGACTCCTTACTCAGGCCATCCTTAATGAATTGTATTTTATCTTCACGGTTTATAGATACCATTCCTAAAGAACGACATTGTGTATTACAAGTCCATCTAGCACATCGATGACAGACATCCAGTCGTTTTGCACGACGCTTCTTTGCAAAAGTGCTTTTACCTGTTCCAGGCATGTGTGAAATGAAGAAGTTAGAGGACTCACCTGATAATCGGACCTTTGCTTCAATCAACCAACGAATATCTTCAGGAATTCCATGATTCATTAATAATCTCAATCTTGCACATCTAGCACGGTAAATTTTTGTAATCGTATTCTGAGGCAGAGTGGGAAAATACTTTTTCAATTTTTCAAGATTAGTGTCCATTTTCAAATGAGAATTGGCAGAGAGATTCAAAGAATTGCACAAATATATACACAAATATCAGTTATTGTGGGAAACTGAAAGAACCGACTTAAGTCACGGAGTACCGTTGTCCGCCATTTGACCGGGGTGAGAAAAACTAGCAAAAATCACTCAAAAAGAAACACAAAAACAATGTGAGAAAAAAAAAATTAACCTTTATCTACAAGATCAGTCCAACCAGTTGATTCATTTTCACTAGGAAAATTATCAAAGTAAGCTCTCAAACGATGTCCATTTTCATTAAAATCATTGTCATTCATTGAATTCTCAATATCACAGGCCCCATAAGGATTGCTCCATCTTGGTCTTAGCTCTCTAGGGACTGCATAGAGTTGAGAATCATAAAACAAAACTTTTTGACCAGTATCAATCTTTTGACAGTTTTCACAAGTTTTGCAGAATGCATGCGTGTCCTTGAACATGGTGGGCCAATAAAATCCATTTTGAAAGATTTTTGCAACTGTCTTTTTTGAAGAAAAATAACTCCCACATGCTTCAGAATGACAAAGTTTAATGACACTACTTACCTCATTGTCGGGAATCAATCTTTGAAATATTTGATCAGGACAATTTTTAAATAAGGTAGGGTCATCACAATAAAAGCTTTTCACTTCGTTCAAAAACTTTTCTTTGTCTTGGGTACTCCAATCAGCTGGCAAATCTCCTAAAGCAAGAAAATTGATATTTTTATTATACCAAGGCATTGGACTAAGAGAAAGTAAGGATTCGTTAGGAAAGTAATCATCCATTGGTGTGATGTCGGGTGTCGAATCTATTGTCACTGTTGATAAAAGATTCGCATCAATATTTTCGGTGCTTGTTTCATCCGTGATTTCTTCCTCAGAATAAACCATTTGCAAATCTTCAATTTCATCCAATTCATTTTTACTTAAAGTAGATTCAAGTTGATCATAAACTAATTCATCAATATGATCTACTTCTTGTAAATCATTATCATCTCCAGGTTGCTTGCAAATGTTGAAAATATTCATCTCCAATGTCATGTTTCCAAATGATAGCTTCATCAATCCATTCCTACAATTAATCAATGCGTTAGAGGTTGCAAGAAACGGACGTCCTAAAATAACAGGAAATGAATTACATGCTTCAACAGGTTCTGTGTCCAAGACAATAAAATCCACAGGATAAATGAATTTATCGACTTGTACTAACACATCTTCAATTATTCCTCTAGGCACTTTTACAGATCTATCGGCAAGTAAAAGAGATATAGAAGTTGGTTTTAACTCACCTAGATTGAGACTCTGAAAGACTGAATATGGAAGTAAATTCACACTAGCACCAAGATCAAGTAAGGCTCTTTCAATTTTATGTTCTCCAATAAAGCAAGAAATTGTAGGACAACCAGGGTCTTTATATTTCAAAGCATTATTGTTTTGAAGAATAGCACTTACTTGTTCGGCTAGAAAGGCTTTCTTTTTCACATTCAGTTTCCTCTTCACAGTGCATAGATCTTTCAAAAATTTAGCATAGGAAGGAACCTGTTTAATAGCATCCAGCAAAGGTATATTGATCCTTACCTGTTTGAAAATTTCATAAATTTCAGAATTGTGATTGACTTTCCTTTGTTTGGTCATGGCTTGAGGAAATGGAAGTGCTGGCGGTGAATCAGTCGTTTCTTTGCAATTTTCAGATTCATCCCCTTCCTTACCCTCAGAGATTGATTCATCATCTTTCTCATAAGGTTCAAGAGAGGGTTTTTCAATAACCTTACCACTGCGCAGAGTAGTGACTGATTTGACTTGATCCATGTGTTGGCTTCCGGAACTACTTGCATTTGCATTGTATTGCCCCTTGGGATTTTGTTGTGGTTGAGATGGAAACTTACCTTTCTCTTGGAAACTGAGAGCAGATGTTAATTTTGCAAGAGTATCTTTAAAATCTGTCATGTTTTGAGCAAGTTGAGTATTGATTGTCTCTTGCTTTTCAATGAATGCATGCAATGTTTCCTCAAGATTTCTTCTAGGAGGTGGAGCATAAGGAGGTGCATATCCATGAGAATTTTGGAAATTATGGTGTGCTTGAAATGGTGGTTGTGAAGTTTGTGCATTGTTGTTCTCACTCTTCCAATTGAAATTTGGGTGATTTCTCCAACCAGGGTTGTATGTTTGGGAGTATGGGTTATGGTTAGGCCTTTGGAAACTGTTTAAAGCATGGGCTTGCTCATGGAGACATTCCTTAAAAGAAGGCAAAGTTGGACAATCATTGGTTGAGTGTTCATTTGTTTCACAGATTTGACACACAATGTTTTCAACAGATTTTAAATGACCACTCTTTTTCAATTCTAGTGCCTCAACTTTTCTAGCTAAAGATGCAAATTTAGCTTGAAGGTCATGATCTTCCCTAAGGTTGTACATACCTCCACTAGATGTATGAGGTTGAGTTTTACTCGTTGCCTCATATGTACCCGCAGTGTCCCAATTTTGAGCATTTTCAGCTAATAAGTCTAAGTACTCCATTGCTTCATCAGGGTCTTTATCTTCAAAAGTTCCATTGCACATCAATTCAACCATTTGTCTATCTTTAGGTGTTAACCCTTCATAGAAATGTGAAACCAATCTCCATGTTTCAAAACCATGATGAGGGCAAGTACTAAGCAAATCTCGATACCTATCCCAACATTTGTAAAATGTTTCTCCTGGTTTTTGAGTGGAAGTGGTGATTTGTCTTTTGAAAGAGTTTGTTCTATGAGATGGGAAAAACTTCTTTAAAAATTGTTGTTGCATTTCATCCCAAGCACGAATGGATCCTGGTCTCAAATTTTGTAGCCATGTTTTAGCTTTATCTTTTAATGAAAAAGGAAAAAGCTTTAATCTGATGGTGTTCATGCTACAATTTAAATTATTATATGTGTTGCAGACCTCTTCAAATTCCCTTAAATGCAAGTATGGATTTTCCAATTCTAAACCATGAAAAGAAGGTAAAAGTTGAATAATACCTGGTTTAAAATTAAAATGAGATGCATCAGGAGGAAAAACTATGCATGATGGTGCACTTGTTCTTGTGGGATTCATGTGGTCTCTAAGTGTTCTAGCACGATTATTCTCATTATTCTCATTTTGAAGTGATTGATTATCTTCTTCGGCCATATTTTCTGAAAATGATGAGGATATCCTACAAAGTCTACCACTTGATGTACGTGACCACACTCTCATGCACGTGTAGGAATAAAATAAAAAAGAAGAAGGAAGCAAAAGAAGAAGGAAGAAAACAAAATAAAAAGAAACAAAAGAAAAGAAACAAAGTTATATACAAGAAAAGTGAAAAGAGAAAATAAAATAAATACTATAATTTATACAAGAACTTACCTCCCCGGCAACGGCGCCAAAAACTTGACACGACTGAAAGATTGATGTCTTCTCCCAAGTGCAGGAGTGTCGAAGTAATAAATAACCCGGTAAGACCGGGGTCGAACCACAGGGAGGTTAATTGTATAAATTATAAATAACAATAATACAACAACAATAACAACAATAACAATAATAATAATAACAATAATAATAGTAATACTAATACTAATAATACTAATAATAATAATAATAATAATACTAATAATAATAGTAATAGTAGTAGTAGTAATAATAATAATAATAATAATAATAATAAAGAAAGAGAAGAAGAAGAAGATGATGATAACTTGGAGATGGAAAATTAATGTAAGGATTAAACAATAATAATAACAAATGTCAAGGTTAGAGGTTCCACTAATGGTATATCAAACAAGTATAATATAAACTCTTATTATTGAATTGGAAACCACACACAAAGGAGGTTCCAATCAGATTATATATTGTTAACATGATTACATTAGTCATCTTATTCAATTAATGCTAATACTTGTAAATCTCGTCAAGCATTCATGATTATAACTTATGTTAACAACAAATCAAGTTCCTTTCATAGCTCAGGTGTCGGTTATACCATACATTATGGGCTATGAAAGTGCCAAGCATTTGTTGTACCAAGTGTTATACAACATAAATCAAGATTAGTCATTTAACAAGCAAAGTATTAAAGAGTGAACAAGATAACAAATATAAAACATGTTAGTACCAAACATTAAAGTCCATATTAAGTTTACATTATACTTATTCTCACACCATTAGTGTAACCTTTTCACCTTGACATAATTAACTTAGCTAGACATAATGAAAGAAAGGAAAACAAATAAACAAAATAAGAACATAAAAGTTAACTAAGTAAAGGAAAGGAAATGAAAGGCATAAACTTGATATTAATGAAAGTAAAGCATAAACATTACAAAAAATACAAAGAGAGAAAAGAAGAGCATGAGCTTGATCTGGAAACCAAGATGCCTAAATGCATGGCAAATGCCTCCTTTTATAGGCCAAAATTGGGAACTATTGATTTGATGACTAATTGATAAGTGGGTGGCCAACTTTTGACTTGGTGACAATCCTTATCTTCTCTTGTCTGCCCAAAACGTCATTGATAAAGTCAAAACTAGAGCCAGGTGCAAACATGAAAGTTGTAGCCAATTGTCTCATCTTTCTTGTGTAAAAAATTCAGCTCATTTGGACTTCTAGAACTCCAGATATGGCCAAAATACCGAACAGTGCTCGGGCTGGAAGACAGATTCGGGCTTCTTTGTTGTTGCTACAATTTGGACTTGATAATGGCCTTTTTAGATCTTGGGCTCCATATGAAAGTTGTAGGTCTATGTCTTACATTTCTATCCATATAAATTGGACCTAAATCTGAGATCTTTAGCTCCAGATATGACCCAATTACCGAACAGTGTTCCGGTTTGGATTGCACCGACATCTCTTCTCTAAGTTTGACCATCTCTTTATCCATGCAATTTAAGTTCTTCAAGTCATCAATCAATCCTTTCATTTATGTGATAGACCTGCATTAAAAATAGACATTTACCACAAATTATAGGTATCTTATATTATTAGATACATTATTATAAAACATATTTTAGTTAAGGAGTTATTGATACTTCAAGTGCAAAATGATGATATAAAACCATGATAAAAATGCACTTTTAAGTACTAATCACACCCCTCAACCAGCTTATTACTAGTCCCTAGTAATTAAAGCGTTAAAACAATTTGCAAATTTCACAAAGCAAGGTATTCATCATGTAACTTCCATTAATCTATCCAGATAAACAAACTCTCATTAAATTTATATATCTGCTCAATACCTCTTAACAAGATATTAATAAACCTTTTTTTTGTGCTCAATGTATCAACACATAATTATGGGGCTTTTCTTGGAAGAAAACAAAATTTTTGTTCTAATGTTTAAGGTTAACTTCCTTGGGTTGGGATTACTATTTTTGTCTTTTTTTTATCTTTTTTTTTTAACTCTATATACATATAATTTAAAAACATCATGCATCTTTAACCCATGTAACGAGCTTTCAGCTAATGACTCCCAGACCAGTTGGTCTTAGGGCATTAGGTGTTAAGACACCCCTACGAGCTTAGTAACTCGGGTCGCAGATACTGATATGTAGATAGTGCAATGTTTGATTTCTTTAAACTTTTCTCCTCAACCCATGTAACAAGCGTTGGGCCAATAGCTCCCAAGTCAGTTGACTTTAGGGTATTAGGTGTTAAAACACCCCTTCGGGCTTAATTGCTTAGGTTAGGGAGGCTACGAAATCAAACTTATCTACATTTTTATTATCATCATTTTTTTATTTTTTATTTTTTCTTTTTTTTTCATGTTTTTTTTTTTTTAATTATATACAATCCCTTTCCCTTAGTTGTTACCTTTAACAAAAGAACATAAATAATGTAATAATCCAATATGCAACCCACAATCATATGTTAAAGTGTGTGTGTGTAAATTAAGGTTTAAAAATACATGTTAAATAAGTATATGAGCAGAATTAAGTGGTAACAATACGAGAGTTTGTAAACCTGAATATTTCAGGAAGTATTATAATAGACCTTGTTAAGAATGGTTACTAAGATGCGTCTCAAGAGTCACTTTAACAAAAGAACTCCTTTACTATACCATCCTAGTAACAACAATTATGCACATGCTTTATGAAATGAAAAACAATTTTTTTTTTTTTTTTTTATCAACTACTACCCTCTCCCCCCAACCAAAACGAGACATTGTCCTCAATGTTCTAAGGTAGAAAGATAGAGTATAAAAGATATCACCTGAAATAACGAACACTGACAAAACCTGAAACACACTGAAACAAAAATAAGAAATAACAAAACATAATAAAACCAAAAGACACAAAAATTCACAAATGAAGGCTCAAATCCAATCTAAGCTTTTTACGGCTTTCCTTAGATGACCAATTTATGCGACTCATGGAAGGATCAATCACAGGAATGAAAGATTGTAGTTGGTCAATCAATTGTTCAGCAATAGAAGCAGAGATTATGATTTGTCGTGCAGAAGATGTTAGAAATTCCTGTTCCACAGCATGATCAAGAAAAGACAACAACTTATCATAATAACCATTAACATTTAACAAACCTATGGGTTTATGGTGAATGTGCAATTGAGCCCAAGAGGAAATATGAAAGATCTCTTCCAATGTGCCTAGACCACCTGGTAAAGCAATGAAAGCATCAGCATGGTTAAACATTGCATTCATTCGAGCCGACATTGTGGAGACCTGAAGTTCCTCGCCAATTGTTTTTCCAATGATGTCCCCTTGTGCCAAAGCTTCAGGGACGACTCCTAAAACTTGACTACCTCCTAAAAATGCAGCTATTGACACACCTCCCATTAACCCAAGACTGCCTCCCCCATACACTAAATGAATCTTTCTCTCAGCTAGCACCTGACCAAGATGATTTGCTGATTCTAAAAACTCCTTTTCTTTCCCAGGACTAGATCCACCGAAAACACAAATATTTCTTATTTGATGACTTGAGGAACTTGCCATTTCTACAAACTTCTGTATTTGTTGAATGTATGGGTTGAGTAGAAATGAATGGAAGGAAGAGAGGGTTTTACAGATGAGAAATTAGAAAGGCAATCATAACACCTATATATAGGCCAGCTGGAGTCTCACACTCTCTCTCTCTCTTTTTATTTATTTATTTATTTACTTTTAAAAAAGCATGTGTATGTACAGGTAGTTGTGATTGTGGCTCACATCTTCCCTTGGTTTTACGTCCAAGAACGGCTTAAACGCCCTCTATGGGTCGGGGATAGGCTTCCCATCCAGTTTTCTTAAAAACTGGCAAACAGGGTCTTTTTTAGTCAGATTCCCAAGACTAAGTCGATCATGTTCTTTATGAAATAGTGGCCATAAATCATGAATTGCACGATGCACATCTCCACTAGGATGCGTCTCAAGAGTCAATAGAAGATTATCTAAAGACTCCTTACTCAGGCCATCCTTAATGAATTGTATTTTATCTTCACGGTTTATAGATACCATTCCTAAAGAACGACATTGTGTATTACAAGTCCATCTAGCACATCGATGACAGACATCCAGTCGTTTTGCACGACGCTTCTTTGCAAAAGTGCTTTTACCTGTTCCAGGCATGTGTGAAATGAAGAAGTTAGAGGACTCACCTGATAATCGGACCTTTGCTTCAATCAACCAACGAATATCTTCAGGAATTCCATGATTCATTAATAATCTCAATCTTGCACATCTAGCACGGTAAATTTTTGTAATCGTATTCTGAGGCAGAGTGGGAAAATACTTTTTCAATTTTTCAAGATTAGTGTCCATTTTCAAATGAGAATTGGCAGAGAGATTCAAAGAATTGCACAAATATATACACAAATATCAGTTATTGTGGGAAACTGAAAGAACCGACTTAAGTCACGGAGTACCGTTGTCCGCCATTTGACCGGGGTGAGAAAAAACTTGAGGCCGCCATCAAATATTTCTTATTTGATGACTTGAGGAACTTGCCATTTCTACAAACTTCTGTATTTGTTGAATGTATGGGTTGAGTAGAAATGAATGGAAGGAAGAGAGGGTTTTACAGATGAGAAATTAGAAAGGCAATCATAACACCTATATATAGGCCAGCTGGAGTCTCACACTCTCTCTCTCTCTTTTTATTTATTTATTTATTTACTTTTAAAAAAGCATGTGTATGTACAGGTAGTTGTGATTGTGGCTCACATCTTCCCTTGGTTTTACGTCCAAGAACGGCTTAAACGCCCTCTATGGGTCGGGGATAGGCTTCCCATCCAGTTTTCTTAAAAACTGGCAAACAGGGTCTTTTTTAGTCAGATTCCCAAGACTAAGTCGATCATGTTCTTTATGAAATAGTGGCCATAAATCATGAATTGCACGATGCACATCTCCACTAGGATGCGTCTCAAGAGTCAATAGAAGATTATCTAAAGACTCCTTACTCAGGCCATCCTTAATGAATTGTATTTTATCTTCACGGTTTATAGATACCATTCCTAAAGAACGACATTGTGTATTACAAGTCCATCTAGCACATCGATGACAGACATCCAGTCGTTTTGCACGACGCTTCTTTGCAAAAGTGCTTTTACCTGTTCCAGGCATGTGTGAAATGAAGAAGTTAGAGGACTCACCTGATAATCGGACCTTTGCTTCAATCAACCAACGAATATCTTCAGGAATTCCATGATTCATTAATAATCTCAATCTTGCACATCTAGCACGGTAAATTTTTGTAATCGTATTCTGAGGCAGAGTGGGAAAATACTTTTTCAATTTTTCAAGATTAGTGTCCATTTTCAAATGAGAATTGGCAGAGAGATTCAAAGAATTGCACAAATATATACACAAATATCAGTTATTGTGGGAAACTGAAAGAACCGACTTAAGTCACGGAGTACCGTTGTCCGCCATTTGACCGGGGTGAGAAAAAACTTGAGGCCGCCATCAAATATTTCTTATTTGATGACTTGAGGAACTTGCCATTTCTACAAACTTCTGTATTTGTTGAATGTATGGGTTGAGTAGAAATGAATGGAAGGAAGAGAGGGTTTTACAGATGAGAAATTAGAAAGGCAATCATAACACCTATATATAGGCCAGCTGGAGTCTCACACTCTCTCTCTCTCTTTTTATTTATTTATTTATTTACTTTTAAAAAAGCATGTGTATGTACAGGTAGTTGTGATTGTGGCTCACATCTTCCCTTGGTTTTACGTCCAAGAACGGCTTAAACGCCCTCTATGGGTCGGGGATAGGCTTCCCATCCAGTTTTCTTAAAAACTGGCAAACAGGGTCTTTTTTAGTCAGATTCCCAAGACTAAGTCGATCATGTTCTTTATGAAATAGTGGCCATAAATCATGAATTGCACGATGCACATCTCCACTAGGATGCGTCTCAAGAGTCAATAGAAGATTATCTAAAGACTCCTTACTCAGGCCATCCTTAATGAATTGTATTTTATCTTCACGGTTTATAGATACCATTCCTAAAGAACGACATTGTGTATTACAAGTCCATCTAGCACATCGATGACAGACATCCAGTCGTTTTGCACGACGCTTCTTTGCAAAAGTGCTTTTACCTGTTCCAGGCATGTGTGAAATGAAGAAGTTAGAGGACTCACCTGATAATCGGACCTTTGCTTCAATCAACCAACGAATATCTTCAGGAATTCCATGATTCATTAATAATCTCAATCTTGCACATCTAGCACGGTAAATTTTTGTAATCGTATTCTGAGGCAGAGTGGGAAAATACTTTTTCAATTTTTCAAGATTAGTGTCCATTTTCAAATGAGAATTGGCAGAGAGATTCAAAGAATTGCACAAATATATACACAAATATCAGTTATTGTGGGAAACTGAAAGAACCGACTTAAGTCACGGAGTACCGTTGTCCGCCATTTGACCGGGGTGAGAAAAACTAGCAAAAATCACTCAAAAAGAAACACAAAAACAATGTGAGAAAAAAAAAATTAACCTTTATCTACAAGATCAGTCCAACCAGTTGATTCATTTTCACTAGGAAAATTATCAAAGTAAGCTCTCAAACGATGTCCATTTTCATTAAAATCATTGTCATTCATTGAATTCTCAATATCACAGGCCCCATAAGGATTGCTCCATCTTGGTCTTAGCTCTCTAGGGACTGCATAGAGTTGAGAATCATAAAACAAAACTTTTTGACCAGTATCAATCTTTTGACAGTTTTCACAAGTTTTGCAGAATGCATGCGTGTCCTTGAACATGGTGGGCCAATAAAATCCATTTTGAAAGATTTTTGCAACTGTCTTTTTTGAAGAAAAATAACTCCCACATGCTTCAGAATGACAAAGTTTAATGACACTACTTACCTCATTGTCGGGAATCAATCTTTGAAATATTTGATCAGGACAATTTTTAAATAAGGTAGGGTCATCACAATAAAAGCTTTTCACTTCGTTCAAAAACTTTTCTTTGTCTTGGGTACTCCAATCAGCTGGCAAATCTCCTAAAGCAAGAAAATTGATATTTTTATTATACCAAGGCATTGGACTAAGAGAAAGTAAGGATTCGTTAGGAAAGTAATCATCCATTGGTGTGATGTCGGGTGTCGAATCTATTGTCACTGTTGATAAAAGATTCGCATCAATATTTTCGGTGCTTGTTTCATCCGTGATTTCTTCCTCAGAATAAACCATTTGCAAATCTTCAATTTCATCCAATTCATTTTTACTTAAAGTAGATTCAAGTTGATCATAAACTAATTCATCAATATGATCTACTTCTTGTAAATCATTATCATCTCCAGGTTGCTTGCAAATGTTGAAAATATTCATCTCCAATGTCATGTTTCCAAATGATAGCTTCATCAATCCATTCCTACAATTAATCAATGCGTTAGAGGTTGCAAGAAACGGACGTCCTAAAATAACAGGAAATGAATTACATGCTTCAACAGGTTCTGTGTCCAAGACAATAAAATCCACAGGATAAATGAATTTATCGACTTGTACTAACACATCTTCAATTATTCCTCTAGGCACTTTTACAGATCTATCGGCAAGTAAAAGAGATATAGAAGTTGGTTTTAACTCACCTAGATTGAGACTCTGAAAGACTGAATATGGAAGTAAATTCACACTAGCACCAAGATCAAGTAAGGCTCTTTCAATTTTATGTTCTCCAATAAAGCAAGAAATTGTAGGACAACCAGGGTCTTTATATTTCAAAGCATTATTGTTTTGAAGAATAGCACTTACTTGTTCGGCTAGAAAGGCTTTCTTTTTCACATTCAGTTTCCTCTTCACAGTGCATAGATCTTTCAAAAATTTAGCATAGGAAGGAACCTGTTTAATAGCATCCAGCAAAGGTATATTGATCCTTACCTGTTTGAAAATTTCATAAATTTCAGAATTGTGATTGACTTTCCTTTGTTTGGTCATGGCTTGAGGAAATGGAAGTGCTGGCGGTGAATCAGTCGTTTCTTTGCAATTTTCAGATTCATCCCCTTCCTTACCCTCAGAGATTGATTCATCATCTTTCTCATAAGGTTCAAGAGAGGGTTTTTCAATAACCTTACCACTGCGCAGAGTAGTGACTGATTTGACTTGATCCATGTGTTGGCTTCCGGAACTACTTGCATTTGCATTGTATTGCCCCTTGGGATTTTGTTGTGGTTGAGATGGAAACTTACCTTTCTCTTGGAAACTGAGAGCAGATGTTAATTTTGCAAGAGTATCTTTAAAATCTGTCATGTTTTGAGCAAGTTGAGTATTGATTGTCTCTTGCTTTTCAATGAATGCATGCAATGTTTCCTCAAGATTTCTTCTAGGAGGTGGAGCATAAGGAGGTGCATATCCATGAGAATTTTGGAAATTATGGTGTGCTTGAAATGGTGGTTGTGAAGTTTGTGCATTGTTGTTCTCACTCTTCCAATTGAAATTTGGGTGATTTCTCCAACCAGGGTTGTATGTTTGGGAGTATGGGTTATGGTTAGGCCTTTGGAAACTGTTTAAAGCATGGGCTTGCTCATGGAGACATTCCTTAAAAGAAGGCAAAGTTGGACAATCATTGGTTGAGTGTTCATTTGTTTCACAGATTTGACACACAATGTTTTCAACAGATTTTAAATGACCACTCTTTTTCAATTCTAGTGCCTCAACTTTTCTAGCTAAAGATGCAAATTTAGCTTGAAGGTCATGATCTTCCCTAAGGTTGTACATACCTCCACTAGATGTATGAGGTTGAGTTTTACTCGTTGCCTCATATGTACCCGCAGTGTCCCAATTTTGAGCATTTTCAGCTAATAAGTCTAAGTACTCCATTGCTTCATCAGGGTCTTTATCTTCAAAAGTTCCATTGCACATCAATTCAACCATTTGTCTATCTTTAGGTGTTAACCCTTCATAGAAATGTGAAACCAATCTCCATGTTTCAAAACCATGATGAGGGCAAGTACTAAGCAAATCTCGATACCTATCCCAACATTTGTAAAATGTTTCTCCTGGTTTTTGAGTGGAAGTGGTGATTTGTCTTTTGAAAGAGTTTGTTCTATGAGATGGGAAAAACTTCTTTAAAAATTGTTGTTGCATTTCATCCCAAGCACGAATGGATCCTGGTCTCAAATTTTGTAGCCATGTTTTAGCTTTATCTTTTAATGAAAAAGGAAAAAGCTTTAATCTGATGGTGTTCATGCTACAATTTAAATTATTATATGTGTTGCAGACCTCTTCAAATTCCCTTAAATGCAAGTATGGATTTTCCAATTCTAAACCATGAAAAGAAGGTAAAAGTTGAATAATACCTGGTTTAAAATTAAAATGAGATGCATCAGGAGGAAAAACTATGCATGATGGTGCACTTGTTCTTGTGGGATTCATGTGGTCTCTAAGTGTTCTAGCACGATTATTCTCATTATTCTCATTTTGAAGTGATTGATTATCTTCTTCGGCCATATTTTCTGAAAATGATGAGGATATCCTACAAAGTCTACCACTTGATGTACGTGACCACACTCTCATGCACGTGTAGGAATAAAATAAAAAAGAAGAAGGAAGCAAAAGAAGAAGGAAGAAAACAAAATAAAAAGAAACAAAAGAAAAGAAACAAAGTTATATACAAGAAAAGTGAAAAGAGAAAATAAAATAAATACTATAATTTATACAAGAACTTACCTCCCCGGCAACGGCGCCAAAAACTTGACACGACTGAAAGATTGATGTCTTCTCCCAAGTGCAGGAGTGTCGAAGTAATAAATAACCCGGTAAGACCGGGGTCGAACCACAGGGAGGTTAATTGTATAAATTATAAATAACAATAATACAACAACAATAACAACAATAACAATAATAATAATAACAATAATAATAGTAATACTAATACTAATAATACTAATAATAATAATAATAATACTAATAATAATAGTAATAGTAGTAGTAGTAATAATAATAATAATAATAATAATAATAAAGAAAGAGAAGAAGAAGAAGATGATGATAACTTGGAGATGGAAAATTAATGTAAGGATTAAACAATAATAATAACAAATGTCAAGGTTAGAGGTTCCACTAATGGTATATCAAACAAGTATAATATAAACTCTTATTATTGAATTGGAAACCACACACAAAGGAGGTTCCAATCAGATTATATATTGTTAACATGATTACATTAGTCATCTTATTCAATTAATGCTAATACTTGTAAATCTCGTCAAGCATTCATGATTATAACTTATGTTAACAACAAATCAAGTTCCTTTCATAGCTCAGGTGTCGGTTATACCATACATTATGGGCTATGAAAGTGCCAAGCATTTGTTGTACCAAGTGTTATACAACATAAATCAAGATTAGTCATTTAACAAGCAAAGTATTAAAGAGTGAACAAGATAACAAATATAAAACATGTTAGTACCAAACATTAAAGTCCATATTAAGTTTACATTATACTTATTCTCACACCATTAGTGTAACCTTTTCACCTTGACATAATTAACTTAGCTAGACATAATGAAAGAAAGGAAAACAAATAAACAAAATAAGAACATAAAAGTTAACTAAGTAAAGGAAAGGAAATGAAAGGCATAAACTTGATATTAATGAAAGTAAAGCATAAACATTACAAAAAATACAAAGAGAGAAAAGAAGAGCATGAGCTTGATCTGGAAACCAAGATGCCTAAATGCATGGCAAATGCCTCCTTTTATAGGCCAAAATTGGGAACTATTGATTTGATGACTAATTGATAAGTGGGTGGCCAACTTTTGACTTGGTGACAATCCTTATCTTCTCTTGTCTGCCCAAAACGTCATTGATAAAGTCAAAACTAGAGCCAGGTGCAAACATGAAAGTTGTAGCCAATTGTCTCATCTTTCTTGTGTAAAAAATTCAGCTCATTTGGACTTCTAGAACTCCAGATATGGCCAAAATACCGAACAGTGCTCGGGCTGGAAGACAGATTCGGGCTTCTTTGTTGTTGCTACAATTTGGACTTGATAATGGCCTTTTTAGATCTTGGGCTCCATATGAAAGTTGTAGGTCTATGTCTTACATTTCTATCCATATAAATTGGACCTAAATCTGAGATCTTTAGCTCCAGATATGACCCAATTACCGAACAGTGTTCCGGTTTGGATTGCACCGACATCTCTTCTCTAAGTTTGACCATCTCTTTATCCATGCAATTTAAGTTCTTCAAGTCATCAATCAATCCTTTCATTTATGTGATAGACCTGCATTAAAAATAGACATTTACCACAAATTATAGGTATCTTATATTATTAGATACATTATTATAAAACATATTTTAGTTAAGGAGTTATTGATACTTCAAGTGCAAAATGATGATATAAAACCATGATAAAAATGCACTTTTAAGTACTAATCACACCCCTCAACCAGCTTATTACTAGTCCCTAGTAATTAAAGCGTTAAAACAATTTGCAAATTTCACAAAGCAAGGTATTCATCATTTAACTTCCATTAATCTATCCAGATAAACAAACTCTCATTAAATTTATATATCTGCTCAATACCTCTTAACAAGATATTAATAAACCTTTTTTTTGTGCTCAATGTATCAACACATAATTATGGGGCTTTTCTTGGAAGAAAACAAAATTTTTGTTCTAATGTTTAAGGTTAACTTCCTTGGGTTGGGATTACTATTTTTGTCTTTTTTTTATCTTTTTTTTTTAACTCTATATACATATAATTTAAAAACATCATGCATCTTTAACCCATGTAACGAGCTTTCAGCTAATGACTCCCAGACCAGTTGGTCTTAGGGTATTAGGTGTTAAGACACCCCTACGAGCTTAGTAACTCGGGTCGCAGATACTGATATGTAGATAGTGCAATGTTTGATTTCTTTAAACTTTTCTCCTCAACCCATGTAACAAGCGTTGGGCCAATAGCTCCCAAGTCAGTTGACTTTAGGGTATTAGGTGTTAAAACACCCCTTCGGGCTTAATTGCTTAGGTTAGGGAGGCTACGAAATCAAACTTATCTACATTTTTATTATCATCATTTTTTTATTTTTTCTTTTTTCTTTTTTTTTCATGTTTTTTTTTTTAATTATATACAATCCCTTTCCCTTAGTTGTTACCTTTAACAAAAGAACATAAATAATGTAATAATCCAATATGCAACCCACAATCATATGTTAAAGTGTGTGTGTGTAAATTAAGGTTTAAAAATACATGTTAAATAAGTATATGAGCAGAATTAAGTGGTAACAATACGAGAGTTTGTAAACCTGAATATTTCAGGAAGTATTATAATAGACCTTGTTAAGAATGGTTACGAAGATGCGTCTCAAGAGTCACTTTAACAAAAGAACTCCTTTACTCTACCATCCTAGTAACAACAATTATGCACATGCTTTATGAAATGAAAAACAATTTTTTTTTTTTTTTTATCAACTACTACCCTCTCCCCCCAACCAAAACGAGACATTGTCCTCAATGTTCTAAGGTAGAAAGATAGAGTATAAAAGATATCACCTGAAATAACGAACACTGACAAAACCTGAAACACACTGAAACAAAAATAAGAAATAACAAAACATAATAAAACCAAAAGACACAAAAATTCACAAATGAAGGCTCAAATCCAATCTAAGCTTTTTACGGCTTTCCTTAGATGACCAATTTATGCGACTCATGGAAGGATCAATCACAGGAATGAAAGATTGTAGTTGGTCAATCAATTGTTCAGCAATAGAAGCAGAGATTATGATTTGTCGTGCAGAAGATGTTAGAAATTCCTGTTCCACAGCATGATCAAGAAAAGACAACAACTTATCATAATAACCATTAACATTTAACAAACCTATGGGTTTATGGTGAATGTGCAATTGAGCCCAAGAGGAAATATGAAAGATCTCTTCCAATGTGCCTAGACCACCTGGTAAAGCAATGAAAGCATCAGCATGGTTAAACATTGCATTCATTCGAGCCGACATTATGGAGACCTGAAGTTCCTCGCCAATTGTTTTTCCAATGATGTCCCCTTGTGCCAAAGCTTCAGGGACGACTCCTAAAACTTGACTACCTCCTAAAAATGCAGCTATTGACACACCTCCCATTAACCCAAGACTGCCTCCCCCATACACTAAATGAATCTTTCTCTCAGCTAGCACCTGACCAAGATGATTTGCTGATTCTAAAAACTCCTTTTCTTTCCCAGGACTAGATCCACCGAAAACACAAATATTTCTTATTTGATGACTTGAGGAACTTGCCATTTCTACAAACTTCTGTATTTGTTGAATGTATGGGTTGAGTAGAAATGAATGGAAGGAAGAGAGGGTTTTACAGATGAGAAATTAGAAAGGCAATCATAACACCTATATATAGGCCAGCTGGAGTCTCACACTCTCTCTCTCTCTTTTTATTTATTTATTTATTTACTTTTAAAAAAGCATGTGTATGTACAGGTAGTTGTGATTGTGGCTCACATCTTCCCTTGGTTTTACGTCCAAGAACGGCTTAAACGCCCTCTATGGGTCGGGGATAGGCTTCCCATCCAGTTTTCTTAAAAACTGGCAAACAGGGTCTTTTTTAGTCAGATTCCCAAGACTAAGTCGATCATGTTCTTTATGAAATAGTGGCCATAAATCATGAATTGCACGATGCACATCTCCACTAGGATGCGTCTCAAGAGTCAATAGAAGATTATCTAAAGACTCCTTACTCAGGCCATCCTTAATGAATTGTATTTTATCTTCACGGTTTATAGATACCATTCCTAAAGAACGACATTGTGTATTACAAGTCCATCTAGCACATCGATGACAGACATCCAGTCGTTTTGCACGACGCTTCTTTGCAAAAGTGCTTTTACCTGTTCCAGGCATGTGTGAAATGAAGAAGTTAGAGGACTCACCTGATAATCGGACCTTTGCTTCAATCAACCAACGAATATCTTCAGGAATTCCATGATTCATTAATAATCTCAATCTTGCACATCTAGCACGGTAAATTTTTGTAATCGTATTCTGAGGCAGAGTGGGAAAATACTTTTTCAATTTTTCAAGATTAGTGTCCATTTTCAAATGAGAATTGGCAGAGAGATTCAAAGAATTGCACAAATATATACACAAATATCAGTTATTGTGGGAAACTGAAAGAACCGACTTAAGTCACGGAGTACCGTTGTCCGCCATTTGACCGGGGTGAGAAAAACTAGCAAAAATCACTCAAAAAGAAACACAAAAACAATGTGAGAAAAAAAAAATTAACCTTTATCTACAAGATCAGTCCAACCAGTTGATTCATTTTCACTAGGAAAATTATCAAAGTAAGCTCTCAAACGATGTCCATTTTCATTAAAATCATTGTCATTCATTGAATTCTCAATATCACAGGCCCCATAAGGATTGCTCCATCTTGGTCTTAGCTCTCTAGGGACTGCATAGAGTTGAGAATCATAAAACAAAACTTTTTGACCAGTATCAATCTTTTGACAGTTTTCACAAGTTTTGCAGAATGCATGCGTGTCCTTGAACATGGTGGGCCAATAAAATCCATTTTGAAAGATTTTTGCAACTGTCTTTTTTGAAGAAAAATAACTCCCACATGCTTCAGAATGACAAAGTTTAATGACACTACTTACCTCATTGTCGGGAATCAATCTTTGAAATATTTGATCAGGACAATTTTTAAATAAGGTAGGGTCATCACAATAAAAGCTTTTCACTTCGTTCAAAAACTTTTCTTTGTCTTGGGTACTCCAATCAGCTGGCAAATCTCCTAAAGCAAGAAAATTGATATTTTTATTATACCAAGGCATTGGACTAAGAGAAAGTAAGGATTCGTTAGGAAAGTAATCATCCATTGGTGTGATGTCGGGTGTCGAATCTATTGTCACTGTTGATAAAAGATTCGCATCAATATTTTCGGTGCTTGTTTCATCCGTGATTTCTTCCTCAGAATAAACCATTTGCAAATCTTCAATTTCATCCAATTCATTTTTACTTAAAGTAGATTCAAGTTGATCATAAACTAATTCATCAATATGATCTACTTCTTGTAAATCATTATCATCTCCAGGTTGCTTGCAAATGTTGAAAATATTCATCTCCAATGTCATGTTTCCAAATGATAGCTTCATCAATCCATTCCTACAATTAATCAATGCGTTAGAGGTTGCAAGAAACGGACGTCCTAAAATAACAGGAAATGAATTACATGCTTCAACAGGTTCTGTGTCCAAGACAATAAAATCCACAGGATAAATGAATTTATCGACTTGTACTAACACATCTTCAATTATTCCTCTAGGCACTTTTACAGATCTATCGGCAAGTAAAAGAGATATAGAAGTTGGTTTTAACTCACCTAGATTGAGACTCTGAAAGACTGAATATGGAAGTAAATTCACACTAGCACCAAGATCAAGTAAGGCTCTTTCAATTTTATGTTCTCCAATAAAGCAAGAAATTGTAGGACAACCAGGGTCTTTATATTTCAAAGCATTATTGTTTTGAAGAATAGCACTTACTTGTTCGGCTAGAAAGGCTTTCTTTTTCACATTCAGTTTCCTCTTCACAGTGCATAGATCTTTCAAAAATTTAGCATAGGAAGGAACCTGTTTAATAGCATCCAGCAAAGGTATATTGATCCTTACCTGTTTGAAAATTTCATAAATTTCAGAATTGTGATTGACTTTCCTTTGTTTGGTCATGGCTTGAGGAAATGGAAGTGCTGGCGGTGAATCAGTCGTTTCTTTGCAATTTTCAGATTCATCCCCTTCCTTACCCTCAGAGATTGATTCATCATCTTTCTCATAAGGTTCAAGAGAGGGTTTTTCAATAACCTTACCACTGCGCAGAGTAGTGACTGATTTGACTTGATCCATGTGTTGGCTTCCGGAACTACTTGCATTTGCATTGTATTGCCCCTTGGGATTTTGTTGTGGTTGAGATGGAAACTTACCTTTCTCTTGGAAACTGAGAGCAGATGTTAATTTTGCAAGAGTATCTTTAAAATCTGTCATGTTTTGAGCAAGTTGAGTATTGATTGTCTCTTGCTTTTCAATGAATGCATGCAATGTTTCCTCAAGATTTCTTCTAGGAGGTGGAGCATAAGGAGGTGCATATCCATGAGAATTTTGGAAATTATGGTGTGCTTGAAATGGTGGTTGTGAAGTTTGTGCATTGTTGTTCTCACTCTTCCAATTGAAATTTGGGTGATTTCTCCAACCAGGGTTGTATGTTTGGGAGTATGGGTTATGGTTAGGCCTTTGGAAACTGTTTAAAGCATGGGCTTGCTCATGGAGACATTCCTTAAAAGAAGGCAAAGTTGGACAATCATTGGTTGAGTGTTCATTTGTTTCACAGATTTGACACACAATGTTTTCAACAGATTTTAAATGACCACTCTTTTTCAATTCTAGTGCCTCAACTTTTCTAGCTAAAGATGCAAATTTAGCTTGAAGGTCATGATCTTCCCTAAGGTTGTACATACCTCCACTAGATGTATGAGGTTGAGTTTTACTCGTTGCCTCATATGTACCCGCAGTGTCCCAATTTTGAGCATTTTCAGCTAATAAGTCTAAGTACTCCATTGCTTCATCAGGGTCTTTATCTTCAAAAGTTCCATTGCACATCAATTCAACCATTTGTCTATCTTTAGGTGTTAACCCTTCATAGAAATGTGAAACCAATCTCCATGTTTCAAAACCATGATGAGGGCAAGTACTAAGCAAATCTCGATACCTATCCCAACATTTGTAAAATGTTTCTCCTGGTTTTTGAGTGGAAGTGGTGATTTGTCTTTTGAAAGAGTTTGTTCTATGAGATGGGAAAAACTTCTTTAAAAATTGTTGTTGCATTTCATCCCAAGCACGAATGGATCCTGGTCTCAAATTTTGTAGCCATGTTTTAGCTTTATCTTTTAATGAAAAAGGAAAAAGCTTTAATCTGATGGTGTTCATGCTACAATTTAAATTATTATATGTGTTGCAGACCTCTTCAAATTCCCTTAAATGCAAGTATGGATTTTCCAATTCTAAACCATGAAAAGAAGGTAAAAGTTGAATAATACCTGGTTTAAAATTAAAATGAGATGCATCAGGAGGAAAAACTATGCATGATGGTGCACTTGTTCTTGTGGGATTCATGTGGTCTCTAAGTGTTCTAGCACGATTATTCTCATTATTCTCATTTTGAAGTGATTGATTATCTTCTTCGGCCATATTTTCTGAAAATGATGAGGATATCCTACAAAGTCTACCACTTGATGTACGTGACCACACTCTCATGCACGTGTAGGAATAAAATAAAAAAGAAGAAGGAAGCAAAAGAAGAAGGAAGAAAACAAAATAAAAAGAAACAAAAGAAAAGAAACAAAGTTATATACAAGAAAAGTGAAAAGAGAAAATAAAATAAATACTATAATTTATACAAGAACTTACCTCCCCGGCAACGGCGCCAAAAACTTGACACGACTGAAAGATTGATGTCTTCTCCCAAGTGCAGGAGTGTCGAAGTAATAAATAACCCGGTAAGACCGGGGTCGAACCACAGGGAGGTTAATTGTATAAATTATAAATAACAATAATACAACAACAATAACAACAATAACAATAATAATAATAACAATAATAATAGTAATACTAATACTAATAATACTAATAATAATAATAATAATAATACTAATAATAATAGTAATAGTAGTAGTAGTAATAATAATAATAATAATAATAATAATAAAGAAAGAGAAGAAGAAGAAGATGATGATAACTTGGAGATGGAAAATTAATGTAAGGATTAAACAATAATAATAACAAATGTCAAGGTTAGAGGTTCCACTAATGGTATATCAAACAAGTATAATATAAACTCTTATTATTGAATTGGAAACCACACACAAAGGAGGTTCCAATCAGATTATATATTGTTAACATGATTACATTAGTCATCTTATTCAATTAATGCTAATACTTGTAAATCTCGTCAAGCATTCATGATTATAACTTATGTTAACAACAAATCAAGTTCCTTTCATAGCTCAGGTGTCGGTTATACCATACATTATGGGCTATGAAAGTGCCAAGCATTTGTTGTACCAAGTGTTATACAACATAAATCAAGATTAGTCATTTAACAAGCAAAGTATTAAAGAGTGAACAAGATAACAAATATAAAACATGTTAGTACCAAACATTAAAGTCCATATTAAGTTTACATTATACTTATTCTCACACCATTAGTGTAACCTTTTCACCTTGACATAATTAACTTAGCTAGACATAATGAAAGAAAGGAAAACAAATAAACAAAATAAGAACATAAAAGTTAACTAAGTAAAGGAAAGGAAATGAAAGGCATAAACTTGATATTAATGAAAGTAAAGCATAAACATTACAAAAAATACAAAGAGAGAAAAGAAGAGCATGAGCTTGATCTGGAAACCAAGATGCCTAAATGCATGGCAAATGCCTCCTTTTATAGGCCAAAATTGGGAACTATTGATTTGATGACTAATTGATAAGTGGGTGGCCAACTTTTGACTTGGTGACAATCCTTATCTTCTCTTGTCTGCCCAAAACGTCATTGATAAAGTCAAAACTAGAGCCAGGTGCAAACATGAAAGTTGTAGCCAATTGTCTCATCTTTCTTGTGTAAAAAATTCAGCTCATTTGGACTTCTAGAACTCCAGATATGGCCAAAATACCGAACAGTGCTCGGGCTGGAAGACAGATTCGGGCTTCTTTGTTGTTGCTACAATTTGGACTTGATAATGGCCTTTTTAGATCTTGGGCTCCATATAAAAGTTGTAGGTCTATGTCTTACATTTCTATCCATATAAATTGGACCTAAATCTGAGATCTTTAGCTCCAGATATGACCCAATTACCGAACAGTGTTCCGGTTTGGATTGCACCGACATCTCTTCTCTAAGTTTGACCATCTCTTTATCCATGCAATTTAAGTTCTTCAAGTCATCAATCAATCCTTTCATTTATGTGATAGACCTGCATTAAAAATAGACATTTACCACAAATTATAGGTATCTTATATTATTAGATACATTATTATAAAACATATTTTAGTTAAGGAGTTATTGATACTTCAAGTGCAAAATGATGATATAAAACCATGATAAAAATGCACTTTTAAGTACTAATCATTATGTCAAGGTGAAAAGGTTACACTAATGGTGTAAGAATAAGTATAGTGTAAACTTAATATGGACTTTAATGTTTAATACTAACATGTTTTATATTTGTTATCTTGTTCACTCTTTAATACTTTGCTTGTTAAATAGCTAATCTTGATTTATGCTGTATAACACTTGGTACAACAAATGTTTGGTACATTCATAGCCCATACTGTATGGTATAATCGACACTTGAGCTATGAAAGAAACTTGATTTGTTGTTAACATAAGTTATAATCATGAATGCTTGACGAGATTTACAAGTATTAGCATTAATCGAATAAGATGACTAATGTAATCATGTTAACTATCTATAATCAAATTGGAACCTCATTTGGTGTGGTTTCCAATTGTTTATACTATACTTGTTTGACATACCATTAGTGGAACCTTTAACCTTGGCATTTGTTCTTATTATTGTTTAATATTGACATTAATATTCCATTTCGAAGTTCTCATCATCTTCTTTTTCTCCTTCTTCTTCTTTAGTACTACTACTACTACTACTAGTATTATTATTATTATTATTATTATTAGTATTAGTATTAGTATTAGTATTACCACTACTATTATTGTTGTTGTTATTGTTAGTAATGTTGTTATTTATAGTTGTTGTTTATAATTTATACAATTAACCTCCCTGTGGTTCGACGCCGGTCTTGCCGAGTTATTTATTACTTCGACACTCCTGCACTTAGGAGAAGACATCAATCTTTTCGTCGTGTCACTTGTGTAAATAATTCAACTCATTTAAACTTCTAGAACTCCAGATATGGCCAAAATACTGAACAGTGCTCGGGCTAAAGGACAGATTCAGGCTTCTTTGTTGTTGCTACAATTTGGACTTGAAAATGACTTTTTTAGATCTTGGGCTCCATATGAAAGTTATAGGCCTATGTCTTACCTTTCCATGTATATAAAGGGGACCTAAATCTGAGATCTATAGCTCTAGATATGACCCAATTACCGAATAGTATTCTGGTTTGGATTGCATCGACATCTCTTTTCTAAGTTTGGCCATCTCTTTATCCTTTCAATTTAAGTACTTAAAGTCATCAATCAATCCTTTCATTTATGTGATAGGCCTGCATTTAAAATGAACATTTACCACGAATTAAAGGTATCTTATGTTATTAGATATATTATTATAAAACATGTTTTAGTTAAGGAGTTATTGATACTTCAAGTGCAAAATGCTGATATAAAACCATGATAAAAATGCACTTTTAAGTACTAATCATCAGACTCTCATACATGTGTAGGAATATAATAAAAGAAAGAAGAAAACAAAAGAAAAGGAAACAAAGTTAGATAGAAGAAAAGTAAAAAGTAAAAATAAAATAAATAATTTAATTTATATAAGAAATTATCTCCTCAACAACGACGTCTAAAACTTGACATGACCAAAAGATTGATGTCTTCTCCCAAATGTAGAAGTGTCGAAGTAATAAATAACTCAGTAAGACTAGGGTCGAACCATAGGGAGGTTAACTATATAAATTATAAGCAGCAACAACAACAATAATAATAATAAGAAGAAGTTTAAGAGGACTTTGAGATTGTAAGATTAATGTAAGGATTAAACAATGATAAAAACAATTATCAAGGTTAGAGGATCCACTAATGATATTTCAAACAAGTATAGTATAAACTCTTATTACTCACCTGAAAACCACACACAAAGGAGGTTCCAATGGGATTATAAATTGTTAGCATGATTACATTAATTATTTTATTCAATTAATGCTAATTCTTGTAAATGTTATTAGGTATTCATGATTATAACTTATGTTAATAACAAATCAAGTTTTTTTTATAGCACAAGTGTCGGTTATACCATACAGTTGGCTTATGAATGTGCCATGCATTTGTTGTACCAAGTGTTATAAAACATAAATCAAAATTAGCCATTTAAGAAGCAAAGTATTAAAAGTGAACAAGATAACAAATACAAAATATTTTAGTATCAAACATTAAAGTCCATATTGAGTTTACACTATACTTATTCTTACACCATTAGTGTAGCCTTTTCACCTTGACATAATAAACTTGGCTAGATATAATAAAAGAAAGAAAAATAAATAAATAAAATAAGAACATAAATAAGATAAAAGTTAAATAAGTAAAAGAAAGGAAATGAGAAGCATAAACAAGAGATTAATATAAGCAAAACTTAAGCATTACAATAAACAGAGAGCAATAACATGATCTTGGTTTAAAAACCAAGTTCCCTAAATGCTTGGAAAATACCTCATTTTATAGACCAAAATTAGAAATTATTGATTTGTTGACTAAGAGTTGAATGGGTGGCCACATCTAAACTTGGTGATAATCCTTATCTTCTTGTCTGAACAAAATGCCATTACTAACATCAAAATTTGGATAGACTTCAATCATGAAAGTTTTAGGAAATTGTTAAATAATTTAGGGTCATTTGGACTTCCAGAACTCAAGATATGGGCTAAACACTAAACAGTGTCTGGGCTGATGGATAGATTTGAACTTCTCAATTGTTGCTAAGATTTGGACTTCCATACAACAGAATTGAGTGTTGCCTTCTGTATGAATATTTTAGGACTATATCTTAACTTTCCATCCATATAGAGCAAACTTAAATCTAAGATCTACAATTTCAGATATGACTCAATCACCAAACAATATTCTAGTTTGTGTTGAACTAGCATCTCTTTATCCCTTTCATTATCTTTTCAATTTCAGTACTTAAACTCATCAATCAATCCTTTCATTTATGTGATAGACCTGCATTTAAGATAAACATTTACCATAAATTAAAGGTATCTTGTGGTATTAGAGTTGTTATTATAAAACATGCTTTAGTTAAGGAGTTTTTGATACTTCAAGTGCAAAATGATGATATAAAACCTTAATAAAAATGCACTTTGAAGTATTAATCACTTATTACTAGTTTCTAGTAATCAAAGCATTAAAATAGAAAAAAAAATTCAGTTTGTGTTAGACAAAGCAAGGCATTCATCATTCAAGTTCCATTAATCTATCGAAGTAAACAATCTCATTAAATTTATATATTTGTTTTATACTTCTTAAACAAGATATTAAAAACCTTGTTTTTATGTGCTTAATGTATGAGATGATGAGGCTTTTATTGGAAGAAAACTATTTTCTGCTATATGGTTTAAGGTTACCTTGCTTGGTTGAGATTATTATCTCCTTTTTTATGCAAATTATATACTATCTCTTTTTCTTAGTTGTTACCTTTAACAAAAGAATATAAATAATATAATAATTCAATTTGCAACCAGAATACTTGTTAAATGAGTATGAGTAGAATCAATTGATAATAATGCGAGACTTTGTAAACCAAAATATTTCATGAGAAGTGTATGATAGACCTTGTTATGAATATTGCAAATAACCATTGAAAAATATTTACCAAGATGCATCTTAAGAGTTAATAAAAGATTATCTAAAGACTCCTTACTTAAATCATACTTAATGAATTATATTTTATCTTCACGGTTTATAGATATTATTTCTAAAGAATGACATTGTACATTACAAGTCCATCTGGCACATTACTGATAGACTTTTAGTCGTTTTGCACTATGTTTTTTTTGCAAAATTGCTTTTATCTATCCCAAAAATATATGTAATAAAGAATTGAAAGACTTACTTGATAATCGAACCTTTAATTTAATTAGATAATGGAATTTTTGTAATCGCTTTTTGAGGCAAAGTAGGAAAATACTTTTTCAATTTTTCAAAAGTGGTGTCTATATTTTTAAATGAGAAATGGAAAAGAGATGCAAAGAAAAGAGAAGGAACAAGGAATTGAACAAATATATAGACAGATATCACTTATCATGGGAAACTAAAAGAACCGAATCACGGAGTACAGTTATCTACCATTTAATCAGGGTGAGAGAGACTAGCAAAACAAGAGTCACACAAAAAAAGAAACACAAAACAATATAAGAAAAACAAAATAATCAACCTATTTCTATAGGATCATTCAAACCAATGGATTCATTTTCCCTAGGAAAATTATCAAAGTAAGCTTCCAAACGATGTCCATTTAACTTAAAAACATTATCATTCTTTGGATTCTCAATATCAAAGGCCCTATAAGGATACACATGTTTCTTAATAAATATACCGCTCCATCTTGATCTTAGCTTTTCAAGGAATAAATGGAGTTGAAAATTATAAAGCAAACCTTTTTGACCAGTATTAACTTTTTGATAATTTTTATAAGTTTTGCAGAATGAATGCGTGTCCTTAAACATGGTGAGCCAATAAATCCATATTTTAAGATTTTTGCAATCGTCTTTTTTGATAAGAAATGACTCCTACATGCCTCAGAATGAAAAAAATTAACGAGATTATTTACCTCATTATTAGGAATGCATCTTTAAAATATTTGATTAGGAAAATATTTGTTTAAGTAAGGGTCATCCCAAAAAAAAAATTTCATGTCATTCAAAAACTTTCCTTTGTCTTTGATACTCTAGTAAGCTAGCAAAAATCCAAAAGCAAGAAAATTGATATTTTTAGCAAATCAAGGCATTGATCTAAAATAAAGTAAGGATTCGTTAGGAAAGTAATCATCGATTGATGTGATGTCAAATTCGATGTTGTCACTCTTGATAAAAGATTCACATCAATATTTTTTATGCCTTTCTTATTTGTGATTTCTTCTTGAGAATAAATCATTTGCAAATCTTTAGATTCATCAAACTTAATTTTACTCAAAGTAGATTAAAGTTGATCATAAACCAATTCTTCAATAAGATCTACTTCCTATGAATTATTATCATCTCCAAGTTAGTTGCAAATGTAGAAAATATTCATCTCCAATGTCATGTTTTCAAATGATAACTTCATCAGTCCATTCTTACAATTAATCAATGCATTAGAAGTCACAAGAAATGGATGTCCTAGAATAACAGGAAATGAATTACATGGTTCAACAAGTTATGTGTCCAAGACAATAAAATTCATAGGATAAATGAATTTATCAACTTGTATTAACACATCTTCAACTATTCTTGTAGACATTTTTATAGATCTATTAGCAAGCAAGAAAGTTATAGAAGTTGGTATTAACTCACCTAGATTGAGACTCTAAAAAACTGAATATGGAAGTAAATTCACATTAGCTCCAAGATGAAGTAAAACTCTTTAAATTTTATGTTCACTAATAAAGCAAGAAATTATAGGATAACCAGGGTCTTTATATTTCAAAGCACTATTATTCTAAAGAATGACACTTACTTGTTCAGCTAAAAAGGCTTTCTTTTTCACATTCAGTTTTCTCTTCACAGTGCACAAATCTTTTAAAAATTTAGCATAAGAAGGTACATGTTTAATAACATCCAAAAAAGATATATTGATCCTTACCTGTTTGAAAGTTTCAAAGATTTCAGAGTTGTGATTAACTTTCCTTTGTTTTGTCATGGCATGAGGAAATGGAAGTGTTGGTGGCAAATTAGTCTTTTTTTACAAGTTTAGATTCAACCCCTTCATTACCTTCAAAGATTAACTCTTCATCTTTCTTATAAGGTTCAAGAGTGGGTTTTTCAATAACATTACCACTATGAAGAGTGATGACTAATTTAACTTGATCCATATGCTGGTTTCCAAAACTACTTGTATTTGCATTGTATTGCACCTTGAGATTTTGTTGTGATTGCGATAGAAACTTACCTTTCTCTTGAAAACTAAGAGCAAGTGTCAATTTTGCAAGAATATCTTTAAAAACTATCATGCTTTGAGCAAGTTGAGTATTGATTGTCTCTTGCTTTTCAATGAATGCAAGTAATGTTTCCTCAAGATTTCTTTTGGGAGGTGAAGCATAAGGAGATGCATATCCATAAGAATTATGGTGCGCTTGAAATGGTGGCTGTGAAGTATATGCATTATTGTTATCACTCTTCCAACTAGGTGATTTCCATTAGAATTAAGGAGGTGCATATCCATGCAATTTGGGTGATTTCTCCAACCAAGGTTGTATGTTTACGAGTATGGGTTATGATTGGGCCTTTGGAAATTATTTAAAGTATGGGCTTGTTCATGGAGGCATTCCCTAAAAGAAGGAAGAGTTAGATAGTGATTGATTGAGTGTTCATACACACAGTGTCTTGAATAGATTTTAATTGACCATTCTTTTTTAATTCTAGTGTGGTGTCCTAATTTTGAGCATTTTTGGCTAACAAGTCTAAGTACTTTAATGATTCATTAGGGTCTTTGTCTTTAAAAGATTCATTGCATATTAACTACACCATTTGCCTATCTTTAGGTATTAAGCCTTTATAAAAATATGAAACCAATTTTCATATTTGAAAACCATGATGAGGGCAAGTATTAAACAAGTCTCGATACCTATCCCAACTTTGGTAAAATGTTTCTCCTCGTTTTTTAGTGAAAGTGATGATTTGTCTTTTGAAAGAATTGGTTATACAAGAAGGGAAAAACTTTGTAACCATGTTTTAGCTTTATCTTTTAATAAAAAAGGAAAAAAGCTTTAATATGATGGTGTTCATGCTACATTTTATGTTATTATAGGTGTTATAGACCTCCTCAAATTTCTTTAAATGTAAGTACGGATGTTCTAATTCTAAGCCATGAAAAATAGGTAAAAGTTGAATAATATCTGGCTTAAAATTAAAATGAGATGCATTAGGAGTAAAAATTATGCATGAGGCTACACTTGTTCTTGTGGGATTCACATGATCTCTAAGTATCCTGACATGGTTATTCTCATTATTCCTATTATAAAGCAATTGGTTATCATCTTTGGCCATATTTTTTGAAAATGATGAGGATACCCTACAAAGTCTACCATTTAATGTACCATTTAATGTACATGACCAAACTTTCATATATGTGTAGGAAGATAATAAAATGAAGAATAAAACAATAGAAACAAAATGAAACAAAAGAAACAAAGTTAAGATACAATGTAAACACCTAATAGAATACATATATATATATATATATATATATATATATATAGAGAGAGAGAGAGAGAGAATTGATGACTTTAACATCATTGTCGATTTCTGAATAGGCAGCGACGCAGTTTTTCTGTCGATTTTCTAAAACAACAGCAATGTTGTTTCGCTGTCAATTTTTGAATTGGCAGCAATGTAGTTTTCACTACTGAATTCTTGAATCGATAGCAACATAGTTTTTTTTAAATTATCTTAAGGAGTTAGGAGAGAGGGTCAAACCGATTTTGGATAGACCAAAACAAGGATAAGAAAACATCTAAACTAACCTTACACACTCGGCCTCATTTAATGGGGAGTATAAATATAAGGAGGAGAGAGAAGGTGACCCTTGCTCTTCCTAAAATTGTCTACTAAGGTTGTATGTCTAGTTACATGTTGCTTTTCCCTTTCTCCTTCCTAACACAAACCTAAACCAAACCAATAGAGAGTGCCTTATGAATGTGTAAGGGAGAGATAAGACCTTGAGAGAAGATTGGATAGCTACTTAGAGGGAAAGGAAAAAGGGGCCAGAAAACATGAGAGGAAGAAGAGGAGAACTAGTGGGAGAGGAGGAAGAATACTGTCAAACCTTCCTCAAACTTAGTTAGATTCGAAAGGTATGGGTCATGAAACTCCCTTCCTCTTCTCCTTAAGACCCATAACTAAAAATGAAGAAAAAGACCCTAAGAAAATTGACTTAAGACCTAAGTTAGCTATGATGGAAACTGAAATTAACTAAGAGGACAAGGAAATAAAAATGAAATGAGGCTAATTTCAGAACATCTAATAAAGAAAAATGAATAAAATGGAAATAAAAAATCTTGGTAGAGGGTTGGCTTTAACTATGGGTTTGGCTAGCATGAATATGTGTGTTCTGTTGGGATTTGTTGAAAGATTATGTGCTAAAATTGATGGTTTTAAAGTGTGTTCTGTTGGAATTTATTGAAAAATTATATGTTGTAATTGATGGTTTACAAATGTGTGTTCTGCTAGGATTTGTTAAAGGATTATGTGCTGAAATTGATGGTTTCAATGTGTGTGATCTACTGGAACTTAGTGAGAGTTTACATACTGGGGTTGTGACAGCATGCGTGGTGTGTGTTCATGCCAAATGGTGTGTTTTGCAGTGAAACTGTGATTCGCTGCTGAAAGTATGTCTGCTATAGTGAATTAGCATTCGCTGCCGAAACTGAGTTGTCTGTAGCGACTTTGTGATTTGCTGCTGAAACTGAGTCTTCTACAGCAAATTATCATTCGCTGTCGAATTGTGTTTTGTAGCGAGATTATGATTCGCTGCTGAAACTATGTCAACTGTAGCGAATTAGCATTTACTGCCAAAACTAAGTTGTCTGCAACAAATTTGTGATCCGCTACCAAAACTTAGTCTTCTGCAATGATTTAGCTTTCGCTGCCGAATTGTGTGTTCTGTGGTGAAATTATGATTCGCTACCGAAACTGAGTTGTCTGCATCAAATTCGTGATCCACTGCCGAAACTGGGTCTTCTCCAGCGAATTAGCATTCGCTGCTGAATTGTGTGTTCTATAGCGAAATTTTGACTTAATGCCAAAACAAACTGTGTTGGCTGCAGCAAACTAGCTTTCACTGTCGAAACTGAGTTATCTATAGCAAATTTATAATTCACTGTCGAAACTAAGTCTTCTATAATGAATTAGCATTTGCTGCCAAATTATGTGTTTTGTAGTGAAATTGTGATTCGCTGTCGAAACTATGTCGGTTGTAGTGAATTAGCATTCGCTACCAAAACTGAGTTATCTATAGTGAATTTGTGATTCGCTGCCAAATTCGAGTCTTTTGTAGTGAATTAACATTCTCTGCCAAATTGTGTGTTCTACAACAAAATTGTGATTTACTGCCAAAACTATGTTGTCTGCAGCAAATTAACATTCGCTGCTGAGTGGTGTGTTTTGCAGCGAACTTGCGATTCGCTGCCATAGTGGAGTTGTCTGTAGCAAATCGTTACCGAAGTTGAGTTGTCTTAAGCAAGTTAGCATTCGCTGTTGAATTTCATGTTATAAAGCAAATTTGTGATTCGTTATTGAAGTTGAGTTGGCTACAGTGAAATTTATGATTCGTTGTCGAAACTGATTTGTCTATTACAGCTTAACATTTGCTGCAAAAATTATGGCGCCAGTGACACGACTAAAAGGTTGATGTCTTCTCCCAAGTGCAGGAGTGTCGAAGTAATAAATAACCCGGCAAGACCGGGGTCGAACCACAGGGAGGTTAATTGTACAAATTATAAATAACAATAATACAACAACAACAACAACAAGAATAATAGTAGTAGTAGTAGTAGTAGTAGTAGTAGTATTAGTAGTAGTAGTAATAATAATAATAATAATAATAAAGAAAGAGAAGAAGAAGAAGATGATGAGAACTTGGAGATGGAACATTAATGTAAGGATTAAACAATAATAATAACAAATGTCAAGGTTAGAGGTTCCACTAATGGTATATCAAACAAGTATAGTATAAACTCTTATTATTTAATTGGAAACCACACACAAAGGAGGTTCCAATCAGATTATATATTGTTAACATGATTACATTAGTCATCTTATTCAATTAATTCTAATACTTGTAAATCTCGTCAAGCATTCATGATTATAACTTATGTTAACAACAAATCAAGTTCCTTTCATAGCTCAGGTGTCGGTTATACCATACATTATGGGCTATGAAAGTGCCAAGCATTTGTTGTACCAAGTGTTATAAAACATAAATCAAGATTAGTCATTTAACAAGCAAAGTATTAAAGAGTGAACAAGATAACAAATATAAAACATGTTAGTATCAAACATTAAAGTCCATATTAAGTTTACAGTATACTTATTCTCACACCATTAGTGTAACCTTTTCACCTTGACATAATTAACTTAGCTAGACATAATGAAAGAAAGAAAAATAGATAAACAAAATAAGAACATAAAAGCTAACTAAGTTAAGGAAAGGAAATGAAAAGCATAAACTTAATATTAATGAAAGCAAAGCATAAACATTACAAAAAATACAAAGAGAGAAAGGAAGAGCATGATCTTGATCTGAACACCAAGATGCCTAAATGCATGGCAAATGCCTCCTTTTATAGGCTAAAATTGGGAACTATTGATTTGATGACTAATTGATAAATGGGTGGCCAACTTTTGACTTGGTGACAATCCTTATCTTCTCTTGTCTTCCCAAAACGTCATTGATAACGTCAAAATTAGAGCCAGTTGCAAACATGAAAGTTGTAGGCAATTGTCTCATCTTTCTTGTGTAATAAAATTCAGCTCATTTAGACTTCTAGAACTCTAAATATCGTCAAAATACCAAACAGTGCTTGGGCTGGAAGATAGATTCGGGCTTCTTTGTTGTTGCTACAATTTGGACTTGATAATGGCCTTTTTAGATCTTGGGCTCCATATGAAAGTTTTAGGCCTATGTCTTACCTTTCCATCCATATAAATTGGACCTAAATCTGAGATATATAGCTCTAGATATGACCCAATTACCTAATAGTATTCCGGTTTGGATTGCACCGACATCTCTTTTCTAAGTTTGGCCATCTCTTTATCCTTGCAATTTAAGTTCTTCAAGTCATAAATCAATCCTTTCATTTATGTGATAAGCCTATATTAAAATAGACATTTACCACAAATTATAGGTATCTTATATTATTAGATACATTATTATAAAACATATTTTAGTTAAGGAGTTATTGATACTTCAAGTGCAGAATGATGATATAAAACCATGATAAAAATGCATTTTTAAGTACTAATCAGCCAGCAACAAAATAGTTTTCATTGCTGAATTAGCCACCTGCAATAAACCAGTTTTTGCTGCCAAATTGGCAGCTGCAGCCTACAGCAAACCAGTTCTCGTTGTCAAATTGGCAGCCTACAGCAAACTAGTTCTCACTACCGATTTCTACCATAAGCCTCCTGGCAGAAATGACTTCAATGCTAGTAACAATTTCATGGTATGATGGTGTAAAATATGGAACACTTGAATGTGAAAATATGAACTCTTGAAATAAGTGTAGTGACGAATGTGATTCAAAAATACAAATGTATTGATTTGTGACCATTGATGTCTTAGATGGTATGGTCGGGATTGGACTATCATCACGACAAGAACCCATAGGTGGAGCATGTAGGTGACTTCCACCTTTTTCATATGTTAAATAATGGGATACTTTATCATGAATGTTACCATATTGTGTTAGAATATATATCAAATTGTCAAACCTTTAAACGTTGAGAAATGGTTGATTAGCTTTGGCTAATGGCATCCGAATGGATGACCCGGACAAACAATTGATTAGCCTCAGCTAATGGCATCCTAAGGGATGACCGGGGCAAACGACTGATTAGTCTTGGCTAATAGCATCCAAAGGGATGACTGGGGTAAATGATTGATTGGCATCGGCTAACGGCATCCGAATGGATGACCGGGACAAAGGATTGATTAGCCTTGGCTAATGGCATCCAAATGGATAAGCGGGACAAATGATTGATTAGCCTTGGCTATTAGTATTTGAATGAATGACGGAGACAATGATTGATTAGCTTAAGCTAAAGGCATCCAATTGGATGACCAGGATAAAAGATTGATTAGCCTTGGCTAATGACATCTGAATGGATAACCAGGACAAATGATTGATTAGCCTCGACTATTGGTATCTGAATGGATGATAGAGATAAATGATTGATTAGCTTTGGTTAAAGGCATCCGATTGGATGATCGTGACAACGGTTGATTAACTTTGGTTCATGGCATCCGAAGTGGATGATTAGGGTGAGTGAATGATTAACCTCAGCAAATGATGCCTTAAGTGGATAGTCAGGTTTGAGATTATAGTTGATTGCAAGAATTGGTGTATCTATATGTACTATAAGTTGTTTATATCAAGTATACGAAGAAACTATAAATATCATGCATAAAAAATGGGATAATGTTATTGCTTCATTAAACTACCAAACCATTTAATTATCATTATTATTATTAAGTAATTGAATTCTTTTAAATGTTTTGTACCGTAGTAAGGACGTCACATCAATAAGATGCCTAGGAAACCCAATACATAGGAACCTACTTTTGAAAGGAATCATGAAGTTGCATCCTAAATCACGATGTATTTTGTATAAATCAATGTACTAAATGTATAACTTTTATTGAAATTTGTTTAAATTTATGATGACTATTAGTAGGATAGGAATGCAAACTCATGTCTATATATGTATATTTTTCATGTGAACTTCTAATCCTGCAAACATGATATTATGTGTTTTTGAAAGATTTACTTTTAAATGAAATGTTGATTGTTGTTGATGTATGGATTGCATCTTGATGATGTGAGGAAACAGGTTCACCAATTACTGACACGATGTGTGTCAAGTATATATATATATATAACTTACTATTATTTAGGGCTTGAAAAGTCATGTTGTTACAGTTGGTATCAAAGCACTTGGTCTAGATCCTAAGGATCACTACTAATTATGTTGTTGTGGTGAATTTCAGGATGGTACATACCGACAAGGGACACGAATTGAGCCGCCCTCTTTAGAAAGGAGGGGTGGGAACCAAGGTGCCCAAGGTTGGCAAGATGAAGATCCCTTGGATGATACGACATCTTATGCTCCAATAATACCACTTGAAACCTTACAAGGGGAAGCCGTAATAGTGGGGGAAGGTCGAAGGCCTAACCTGATGGAGGAAGTACCCCTGTTGTAACAGAGCAGCAAGAAAGATCAGAAGCACAACTGTCAACTATTCCAACTAGTGTGCCCCTATAATATGTAGACACAAGACTCCTTGTACAAATAGTTAAAGTAGTGATGGAGGGAAATGCGTTGCTACTAGTACAACTAGTTAAAAGTATGAGGGAAATGGGTTATGAACTGTATATAGGGGAACAAGATGCAGAGATAGCTGAGAGATGGATTAGGAAGGTATAAAAGACCATGATTCAAATAAGCACACTTGAGGGTTTGAGGGTAAAAGACCATTATTTAATGAAACAACCATGGGTGCAATCCAATTATTGTCTGATAGGGCCATGACATGGTGGGAAACAGTTCAGTTAAGGCAAGCAACCGAGACATTAACTTGGAGTGATTGCAAGACAGAGTTTGAGAATCAGTTTTATTCTAGGTACCATCGCAAGGTGAAAAAACAAGAGTTATTGGCATTAAGATAGGGTGATATGTCGATATTGGAGTACGAAAGAAGGTTCCATGATCTCTCATTATTCGCCCTACACTATGTGTCGATAAAGGAACATATGATTTAGAATTTGAGAGATGGTTTATGATAGGATTTGAGACAAGGATGGATCACCTTGCAGTTTAAATCTGTGAGAGAGTTGATTGAGGTTGCCCAAGCTCTAGAGGCTTATATTAGAGAAAGCTAAGGGGGACATCAGGGTATAGGCAAAAAGAGAGATGGAGACTATTTCAGTGGCAAACCACCACTCCTGAAGAAAGGAAAGCGTGGAGTGTTTGAGCAGTACAGGAAAAAAGGAAGTTTGATGTTACTGCCTTACCAATAGTCAAGTGGGAGAGTGATGGTTGAATAGTCGCACTCGAGGGCAAACTCTTCAACTGGAACCGATGACCGTAAGGGTGCTGACTATCCTTTATATATAAAATATGGACAAAAACACCCTAAGGACTGCTTAGTTTCCCCCGGGCAATGCTTTATGTGTAGAGGAGAAGGTCATAGGTGGAGGAACTACTAGTATCTAAGTCAAAGGTGTCATTACTATGGTGGAAGAGGTCATTATAAGAGAGACTGTCCCAAAAGGAACACTGGATAGGTGCAGAGCTATAGGCAGCTGACACGATGAAAAGATTGATGTCTTCTCCCAAGTGCAGGAGTGTCGAAGTAATAAATAACCCGGCAAGACCGGGGTCGAACCACAGGGAGGTTAATTGTACAAATTATAAAACAATAATACAACAACAATAACAATAACAATAACAACAATAATAATAATAACAATAATAATAGTAGTAGTAGTAGTAGTAATAATAATAATAATAATAATAATAATAATAATAATAATAATAATACTACTAGTAGTAGTAGTAGTAGTAGTAATAGTAGTAGTAGTAGTAATAATAATAATAAAGAAAGAGAAGAAGAAGATGATGATGAGAACTTGGAGATGGAAAATTAATGTAAGGATTAAACAATAATAATAACAAATGTCAAGGTTAGAGGTTCCACTAATGGTATATCAAACAAGTATAGTATAAACTCTTGTTATTGAATTGGAAACCACACACAAAGAAGGTTCCAATCAGATTATATATTGTTAACATGATTATATTAGTCATCTTATTCAATTAATGCTAATACTTGTAAATCTCGTCAAGCATTCATGATTATAACTTATGTTAACAACAAATCAAGTTCCTTTCATAGCTCAGGTGTCGGTTATACCATACATTATGGGCTATGAAAGTACCAAGCATTTGTTGTACCAAGTGTTATACAACATAAATCAAGATTAGTCATTTAACAAGCAAAGTATTAAAGAGTGAACAAGATAACAAATATAAAACATGTTAGTATCAAACATTAAAGTCCATATTAAGTTTACATTATACTTATTCTCACACCATTAGTGTAGCCTTTTCACCTTGACATAATTAACTTAGCTAGACATAATAAAAGAAAGAAAAACAAATAAACAAAATAAGAACATAAAAGTTAACTAAGTAAAGGAAAGGAAATAAAAGGCATAAACTTCATATTAATGAAAGCAAAGCATAAACATTACAACAAATACAAAGAGAGAAAGGAAGAGCATGATCTTGATCTGAAAACCAAGATGCCTAAATGCATGGCAAATGCCTCCTTTTATAGGCCAAAATTGGGAACTATTGATTTGATGACTAATTGATAAGTGGGTGGCCAACTTTTGACTTCGTGACAATCCTTATCTTCTCTTGTCTGCCCAAAACGTCATTGATAACGTCAAAACTGGAGCCAGTTTTAAACATGAAAGTTGTAGGCAATTGTCTCAGCTTTCTTGTGTAAAACATTCAGCTCATTTGGACTTCTAGAACTCCAGATATGGCCAAAATACCGAACAGTGCTCGGGCTGGAAGATAGATTCGGGGTTCTTTGTTGTTGCTACAATTTGGACTTGATAATGGCCTTTTTAGATCTTGGGCTCCATATGAAAGTTGTAGGCCCATGTCTTACCTTTCCATCCATATAAAGTGAACCTAAATCTGAGATCTGTAGCTCCAGATATGACCCAATTACCGAATAGTGTTCTGGTTTGGATTGCACCGACATCTCTTCTCTAAGTTTGACCATCTCTTTATCCTTGCAATTTAAGTTCTTCAAGTCATCAATCAATCCTTTCATTTATGTGATAGGCCTGCATTAAAAATAGACATTTACCACAAATTATAGGTATCTTATATTATTAGATACATTATTATAAAACATATTTTAGTTAAGGAGTTATTGATACTTCAAGTGCAAAATGATGATATAAAACCATGATAAAAATGCACTTTTAAGTACTAATCAGCAGCCCAGTTAAATCCACCAATAGTCAGTCACCGTAAATAGGCTAGTGAGATCTTCTCAATCAGGTGCAAACTCCAGTCGAGGGAGATTGAGGGCACAAAATGATCGAACCCCGGGAAGGGTCTTCCACCTAACACAGGAAGAGGTTAGGGTTGCATCAGATGTGGTGGAAGGTACACTATTATTGAATGATTTTAATGTGCATGTGTTCTTTGATCCAGGTGCCACCCACTCATTCATTGCTAAGAAAATTGTCACTAAACTGAGATAGGGAGTAGAAATAGTAAAGGGGTTCATAATTGGAACTCCAATGGGAAACATGGTTGAAACAAATATTGTGTATGTAGATGTGGGGGTTAGTCTATCTGGGTATGTGATTATTACTTAAAAGTGCATTTTTATCATGGTTTTATATCATCATTTTGCACTTGAAGTATCAATAACTCCTTAACTAAAATATGTTTTATAATAATGTATCTAATAATATAAGATACCTATAATTTATGGTAAATATCTATTTTTAATGCAGGCCTATAACATAAATGAAAGGATTGATTGATGACTTGAAGAACTTAAATTGCAAGGATAAAGAGATGGTCAAACTTAGAGAAGAGATGTCGGTGCAATCCAAACCGGAATACTATTCGGTAATTGGGTCATATCTGGAGCTACAGATATCAGATTTAGGTCCAATTCATATGGATGGAAAGGTAAGACATAGGCCTACAACTTTCATATGGAGCCCAAGATCTAAAAAGGCCATTATCAAGTCCAAATTATAGCAACAACAAAGAAGCCCGAATCTGTCTTCCAGCCCGAGCACTGTTCGGTATTTTGGCCATATCTGGAGTTCTAGAAGTCCAAATGAGCTGAATGTTTTACACAAGAAAGCTGAGACAATTGTCTACAACTTTCATGTTTTCAACTGGCTCCACTTTTGACGTTATCAATGACGTTTTGGGCAGACAAGAGAAGATAAGGATTGTCACCAAGTCAAAAGTTGGCCACCCACTTATCAATTAGTCATCAAATCAATAGTTCCCAATTTTGCCTATAAAAGGAGGCATTTGCCATGCATTTAGGCATCTTGGTGTTCAAATCAAGATCATGCTCTTCCTTTCTCTCTTTGTATTTTTTGTAATGTTTATGCTTTGCTTTCATTAATATTAAGTTTATGCCTTTCATTTCCTTTCTTTTACTTAGTTAACTTTTATGTTCTTATTTTGTTTATCTATTTTGCTTTCTTTCATTATGTCTAGCTAAGTTAATTATGTCAAGGTGAAAAGGTTACACTAATGGTGGAAGAATAAGTATAGTGTAAACTTAATATGGACCTTAATGTTTGATACTAACATGTTTTATATTTGTTATCTTGTTCACTCTTTAATACTTTGCTTGTTAAATGACTAATCTTGATTTATGTTGTATAACACTTGGTACAACAAATGCTTGGCACTTTCATAGCCCATAATGTATGGTATAACCGACACCTGAGCTATGAAAGGAACTTGATTTGTTGTTAACATAAGTTATAATCATGAATGCTTGACGAGATTTACAAGTATTAGCATTAATTAAATAAGATGACTAATGTAATCATGTTAACAATATATAATCTGATTGGAACCTCCTTTGTGTGTGGTTTCCAATTCAATAATAAGAGTTTATACTATACTTGTTTGATATACCATTAGTGGAGCCTCTAAACTTGACATTTGTTATTATTATTGTTTAATCCTTACATTAATATTTCATCTCCAAGTTCTCATCATCTTCTTCTTCTTCTCTTTCTTTATTATTACTACTACTACTACTACTACTACTACTACTATTATTATTATTATTATTAATATTATTGTTGTTGTTGTTGTTGTTGTTGTTGTTGTTATTGTTATTGTTGTTGTATTATTGTTATTTATAATTTGTACAATTAACCTCCCTGTGGTTCGACCCCGGTCTTGCCGGGTTATTTATTACTTCGACACTCCTGCACTTGGGAGAAGACATCAATCTTTTAGTCGTGTCAAGTTTTTGGCGCCGTTGCCGGGGAGGTAAGTTCTTTTATAAATTATAGTATTTATTTTATTTTCTCTTTTCACTTTTCTTGTATATAACTTTGTTTCTTTTCTTTTGTTTCTTTTTATTTTGTTTTCTTCCTCCTTCTTTTGCTTTATTCTTTTTTTTTTATTTTATTCCTACACCTGCATGAGAGTGTGGTCACGTACATCAAGTGGTAGACTTTGTAGGATATTCTCATCATTTTCAGAAAATATGGCCGAAGAAGATAATCAATCACTTCAAAATGAGAATAATGAGAATAACCGTGCTAGAACACTTAGAGACCACATGAATCCCACAAGAACAAGTGCACCATCATGCATAGTTTTTCCTCCTGATGCATCTCATTTTAATTTTAAACCAGGTATTATTCAACTTTTGCCTTCTTTTCATGGTTTAGAATTGGAAAATCCATACTTGCATTTAAGGGAATTTGAGGAGGTGTGCAACACATATAATAATTTAAATTGTAGCATGAACACCATTAGATTAAAGCTTTTTCCTTTTTCATTAAAAGATAAAGCTAAAACATGGCTACAAAATTTGAGACCAGGATCCATTCGTGCTTGGGATGAAATGCAACAACATTTTTTAAAGAAGTTTTTCCCATCTCATAGAACAAACTCTTTCAAAAGACAAATCACCACTTTCACTCAAAAACCAGGAGAAACATTTTACAAATGTTGGGATAGGTATCGAGATTTGCTTAGTACTTGCCCTCATCATGGTTTTGAAACATGGAGATTGGTTTCACATTTCTATGAAGGGTTAACACCTAAAGATAGGCAAATGGTTGAATTGATGTGCAATGGAACTTTTGAAGATAAAGACCCTGATGAAGCAATGGAGTACTTAGACTTGTTAGCTGAAAATGCTCAAAATTGGGACACTGCGGGTACATATGAGGCACCGAGTAAAACTCAACCTCATACATCTAGTGGAGGTATGTACAACCTTAGGGAAGATCATGACCTTCAGGCCAAGTTTGCATCTTTAGCTAGAAAAGTCGAGGCACTAGAATTGAAAAAGAGTGGTCAATTAAAATCATGTTGAAAACATTGTGTGTCAAATCTGCGAAACAAATGAACACTCAACCAACGATTGTCCAACCTTGCCTTCTTTTAAGGAATGTTTCCATGAACAAGCCCATGCTTTAAACAGTTTCCAAAGGCCCAACCACAACCCATACTCCCAAGCATACAACCCTGGTTGGAGGAATCACCCAAATTTCAGTTGGAAGAGTGAGAACAACAATGCACAAACTTCACAACCACCGTTTCAAGCACACCACAATTTCCAAAATTCTCATGGATATGCACCTCCTTATGCTCCACCTCCTAGAAGAAATCTTGAGGAAACATTGCATGCATTCATTGAAAAGCAAGAGACAATCAATACTCAACTTGCTCAAAACATGACAGATTTTAAAGATACTCTTGCTAAATTAACATCTACTCTCAGTTTCCAAGAGAAAGGTAAGTTTCCATCTCAAACACAACAAAATCCCAAAGGGCAATACAATGCAAATGCAAGTAGTTCCGGAAGCCAACACATGGATCAAGTCAAATCAGTCACTACTCTGCGCAGTGGTAAGGTTATTGAAAAACCCTCTCTTGAACCTTATGAGAAAGATGATGAGTCAATCTCTGAGGGTAAGTGACACGACTGAAAGATTGATGTCTTCTCCCAAGTGCAGGAGTGTCGAAGTAATAAATAACCCGGCAAGACCGGGGTCGAACCACAGGGAGGTTATTTGTAGAAATTATAAATAACAATAATACAACAACAATAACAATAACAATAACAACAACAACAACAATAATAATAACAACAAGAATAATAATAATAATAATAATAATAATAATAATAATAATAGTAGTAGTAGTAGTAGTAGTAGTAGTAGTAGTAGTAATAATAGTAATAATAAAGAAAGAGAAGAAGAAGAAGATGATGATAACTTGGAGATGGAAAATTAATGGAAGGATTAAACAATAATAATAACAAATGTCAAGGTTAGAGGTTCCACTAATGGTATATCAAACAAGTATAGTATAAACTCTTATTATTGAATTGGAAACCACACACAAAGGAGGTTCCAATCAGATTATATATTGTTAACATGATTACATTAGTCATCTTATTCAATTAATGCTAATACTTGTAAATCTCGTCAAGCATTCATGATTATAACTTATGCTGACAACAAATCAAGTTCCTTTCATAGCTCAGGTGTCGGTTATACCATACATTATGGGCTATGAAAGTGCCAAGCATTTGTTGTACCAAGTGTTATACAACATAAATCAAGATTAGTCATTTAACAAGCAAAGTATTAAAGAGTGAACAAGATAACAAATATAAAACATGTTAGTATCAAACATTAAAGTCCATATTAAGTTTACATTATACTTATTCTCACACCATTAGTGTAACCTTTTCACCTTGACATAATTAACTTAGCTAGACATAATGAAAGAAAGGAAAACAAATAAACAAAATAAGAACATAAAAGTTAACTAAGTAAAGGAAAGGAAATGAAAGGCATAAACTTGATATTAATGAAAGTAAAGCATAAACATTACAAAAAATACAAAGAGAGAAAAGAAGAGCATGATCTTGATCTGGAAACCAAGATGCCTAAATGCATGGCAAATGCCTCCTTTTATAGGCCAAAATTGGGAACTATTGATTTGATGACTAATTGATAAGTGGGTGGCCAACTTTTGACTTGGTGACAATCCTTATCTTCTCTTGTCTGCCCAAAACGTCATTGATAACGTCAAAACTGGAGCCAGGTGCAAACATGAAAGTTGTAGGCAATTGTCTCAGCTTTCTTGTGTAAAAAATTCAGCTCATTTGGACTTCTAGAACTCCAGATATGGCCAAAATACCGAACAGTGCTCGGGCTGGAAGACAGATTCGGGCTTCTTTGTTGTTGCTACAATTTGGACTTGATAATGGCCTTTTTAGATCTTGGGCTCCATATGAAAGTTGTAGGCCTATGTCTTACCTTTCCATCCATATAAATTGGACCTAAATCTGAGATATATAGCTTCAGATATGACCCAATTACCGAACAGTGTTCCGATTTGGATCGCACCGACATCTCTTTTCTAAGTTTGGCCATCTCTTTGCCTTCGCAATTTAAGTTCTTCAAGTCATCAATCAATCCTTTCATTTATTTGATAGGCCTGCATTAAAAATAGACATTTACCACAAATTATAGGTATCTTATATTATTAGATACATTATTATAAAACATATTTTAGTTAAGGAGTTATTGATACTTCAAGTGCAAAATGATGATATAAAACCATGATAAAAATGCACTTTTAAGTACTAATCACACCCCTCAACCAGCTTATTACTAGTCCCTAGTAATTAAAGCGTTAAAACAATTTGCAAATTTCACAAAGCAAGGTATTCATCATTTAACTTCCATTAATCTATCCAGATAAACAAACTCTCATTAAATTTATATATCTGCTCAATACCACTTAACAAGATATTAATAAACCTTTCTTTTGTGCTCAATGTATCAACACATAATTATGGGGCTTTTCTTGGAAGAAAACAAAATTTTTGTTCTAATGTTTAAGGTTAACTTCCTTGGGTTGGGATTATTATTTTTGTCTTTTTTTTTTGCTTTTTTTTTTTTTAACTCTATATACATATAATTTAAAAACATCATGCATCTTTAACCCATGTAACGAGCTTTCAGCTAATGACTCCCAAACCAGTTGGTCTTAGGGCATTAGGTGTTAAGACACCCCTACGAGCTTAGTAACTCGGGTCGCAGATACTGATATGTAGATAGTGCAATGTTTGATTCCCTTAAGCTTTTCTCCTCAACCCATGTAACAAGCGTTGGGCCAATAGCTCCCAAGTCAGTTGACTTTAGGGTATTAGGTGTTAAAACACCCCTTCGGGCTTAATTGCTTAGGTTAGGGAGGCTACGAAATCAAACTTATCTACATTTTTATTATCATCATTTTTTCTTTTTTCTTTTTTCTTTTTTTTTCATGTTTTTTTTTTAATTATATACAATCCCTTTCCCTTAGTTGTTACCTTTAACAAAAGAACATAAATAATGTAATAATCCAATATGCAACCCACAATCATATGTTAAAGTGTGTGTGTGTAAATTAAGGTTTAAAAATACATGTGAAATAAGTATATGAGCAGAATTAAGTGGTAACAATACGAGAGTTTGTAAACCTGAATATTTCAGGAAGTATTATAATACACCTTGTTAAGAATGGTTACTAAGATGCGTCTCAAGAGTCACTTTAACAAAAGAACTCCTTTACTCTGCCATCCTAGTAACAACAATTATGCACATGCTTTATGAAATGAAAAACAATTTTTTTTTTTATCAACTACTACCCTCTTCCCCCAACCAAAACGAGACATTGTCCTCAATGTTCTAAGGTAGAAAGATTGAGTATAGAAGATATCACCTGAAATAACGAACACTGACAAAACCTAAAACACACTAAAACAAAAATAAGAAATAACAAAACACAATAATAAAACCAAAAGACACAAAAATTCACAAATGAAGGCTCAAATCCAATTTAAGCTTTTTACGGCTTCCCATAGATGACCAATTTATGCGACTCATGGAAGGATCAATCACAGGAGTGAAAGATTGTAGTTGGTCAATCAATTGTTCAGCAGTAGTAGCAGAGATTATGATTTGGCGTGCAGATGATGTTAGAAATTCCTGTTCCACAGCATGATCAAGAAAAGACAACAACTTATCATAATAACCATTAACATTTAACAACCCTATGGGTTTATGGTGAATGTGCAATTGAGCCCAAGAGGAAATATGAAAGATCTCTTCCAATGTGCCTAAACCACCTGGTAAAGCAATGAAGGCATCAGCATGGTTAAACATTGCATTCATTCGAGCCGACATTGTGGAGACCTGAAGTTCCTCTCCAATTGTTTTTCCAATGATGTCCCCTTGTGCCAAAGCTTCAGGGACGACTCCTAAAACTTGACTACCTCCTAAAAATGCAGCTATTGACACACCTCCCATTAACCCGAGACTGCCTCCCCCATACACTAAATGAATCTTTCTCTCAGCTAGCACTTGACCAAGATGATTTGCTGATTCTAAAAACTCTTTTTCTTTCCCAGGACTAGATCCACCAAAAACACAAATATTTCTTATTTGATGACTTGAGGAACTTGCCATTTCTACAAACTTCTGTATTTGTTGAATGTATGGGTTGAGTAGAAATGAAAGGAAGGAAAAGAGGGTTTTATAGATGAGAAATTAGAAAGGCAATCATAACACCTATATGTAGGCCAGCTGGAGTCTCACACACTCTCTCTCTCTTTTTATTTATTTATTTATTTACTTTTGGAAAAAGCATGTGTATGTACAGGTAGTTGTGATTGTGGCTCACATCTTCCCTTGGTTTTACGTCCAAGAACGGCTTAAACGCCCTCTATGGGTCGGGGATAGGCTTCCCATCCAGTTTTCTTAAAAACTGGCAAACAGGGTCTTTTTTAGTCAGATTCCCAAGACTAAGTCGATCATGTTCTTTATGAAATAGTGGCCATAAATCATGAATTGCACGATGCACATCTCCACTAGGATGCGTCTCAAGAGTCAATAGAAGATTATCTAAAGACTCCTTACTCAGGCCATCCTTAATGAATTGTATTTTATCTTCACGGTTTATAGATACCATTCCTAAAGAACGACATTGTGTATTACAAGTCCATCTAGCACATCGATGACAAACTTCTAGTCGTTTTGCACGACGCTTCTTTGCAAAAGTGCTTTTACCTGTTCCAGGCATGTGTGAAATGAAGAAGTTAGAGGACTCACCTGATAATCGGACCTTTGCTTCAATCAACCAGCGAATATCTTCAGGAATTCCATGATTCATTAACAATCTCAATCTTGCACATCTAGCACGGTAAATTTTTGTAATCGCATTCTGAGGCAGAGCGGGAAAATACTTTTTCAATTTTTCAAGATTAGTGTCCATTTTCAAATGAGAATTGGAAGAGAGATTCAAAGAATTGCATAGATATATACACAGATATCAGTAATTGTGGGAAACTGAAAGAACCGACTTAAGTCACGGAGTACCGTTATCCGCCATTTGACCGGGGCGAGAGAAACTAGCAAAAATCACTCAAAAAGAAACACAAAAAAAAGAAAATGTGAGAAAAACAAAATAATCAACCTTTATCTACAAGATCATTCAAACCAGCTGATTCATTTTCACTAGGAAAATTATCAAAGTAAGCTTTCAAACGATGTCCATTTTCCTTAAAATCATTGTCATTCATTGAATTCTCAATATCACAGGCCCCATAAGGATTCGTCCATCTTAATCTTAGCTCTTTAGGGAATGCATAGAGTTGAGAATCATAAAACAAAACTTTTTGACCTGTATCAATCTTTTGACAATTTTCACAAATTTTGCAGAATGCATGCGTGTCCTTGAACATGGTGGGCCAATAAAATCCATTTTGAAAGATTTTTGTAGCTGTCTTTTTTGACGAGAAATAACTTCCACATGCTTCAGAATGACAAAGTTTAATGACACTACTTACCTCATTGTCGGGAATGAATCTTTGAAAGATTTGATCAGGACAATATTTGAATAAGTTAGGGTCATCACAATAAAAGCTCTTCACTTCGTTCAAAAACTTTTCTTTGTCTTGAATACTCCAATCAGGTGGCAAATCTCCTAAAGCAAGAAAATTGATATTTTTATCATCGATTGGTGTGATGTTAGATGTCGAATCTGTTGTCACTATTGACAAAAGATTCGCATCAACATTTTCTGTGCGTTTGTTATCCGTGATTTCTTCCTCAGAATAAATCATTTGCAAATCTTCAGATTCATCCAACTCATTTTTACTTAAAGTAGATTCAAGTTGATCATAAACTAATTCATCAATATGATCTACTTCCTGTAAATCATTATCATCTCTAGGTTGCTTGCAAATGTTGAAAATATTCATCTCCAATGTCATGTTTCCAAATGATAGCTTCATCAGTCCATTCCTACAATTAATCAATGCGTTAGAGGTTGCAAGAAAGGGACGTCCTAAAATAACAGGAAATGAATTACATGCTTCAACAGGTTCTGTGTCCAAGACAATAAAATCCACAGGATAAATGAATTTATCGACTTGTACTAACACATCTTCAATTATTCCTCTAGGCAATTTTACAGATCTATCGGCAAGTAAAAGAGATATAGAAGTTGGTTTTAACTCACCTAGATTGAGACTCTGAAAAACTGAATATGGAAGTAAATTCACACTAGCTCCAAGATCAAGTAAGGCTCTTTCAATTTTATGCTCTCCAATAAAGCAAGAAATTGTAGGACAACCAGGGTCTTTATATTTCAAAGCATTATTATTCTGAAGAATAGCACTTACTTGTTCGGCTAGAAAGGCTGTCTTTTTCACATTCATTTTCCTCTTCACAGTGCATAGATCTTTCAAAAATTTAGCATAGGAAGGAACCTGTTTAATAGCATCCAACAAAGGTATATTGATCCTTACCTGTTTGAAAATTTCAAAAATTTCAGAGTTGTGATTGACTTTCCTTTGTTTGGTCATGGCATGAGGAAATGGAAGTGCTGGCGGTGAATCAGTCGTTTCTTTGCAATTTTCAGATTCAACCCCTTCCTTACCCTCAGAGATTGACTCATCATCTTTCTGATAAGGGTCAAGAGAGGGTTTTTCAATAACCTTACCACTGCGCAGAGTAGTGACTGATTTGACTTGATCCATATGTTGACTTCCGGAACTACTTGCATTTGCATTGTATTGCCCTTTGGGATTTTGTTGTGTTTGAGATGCAAACTTACCTTTCTCATGGAAACTGAGAGCAGATGTTAATTTAGCAAGAGTATCTTTAAAATCTGTCATATTTTGAGCAAGTTGAGTATTGATTGTCTCTTGCTTTTCAATGAATGCATGCAATGTTTCCTCAAGATTTCTTCTAAGTGGTGGAGCATAAGGAGGTGCATATCCATGAGAATTTTGGAAATTATGGTGTGCTTGAAATGGTGGTTGTGAAGTTTTTGCATTGTCACTCTTCCAACTGAAATTTTGGTGATTTCTCCAACCAGGATTGTATGTTTGCAAATATGGGTTATGATTAGGCCTTTCGAAACTGTTTAAAGCATGGGCTTGTTCATGGAGACATTCCTTAAAAGAAGGCAAGGTTGGACAATCGTTGGTTGAGTGTTCATTTGTTTCACAAATTTGACACACAATGTTTTCAACATATTTTAATTGACCACTCCTTTTCAATTCTAGTGCCTCAACTTTTCTAGCTAAAGATGCAAACTTGGCTTGAAGGTCATGATCTTCCCTAAGGTTGTACATACCTCCACTAGATGTATGAGGTTGAGTTTTACTCGGTGCCTCACAAGTCCCCGCGGTGTCCCAATTTTGAGCATTTTCAGCTAACAAGTCTAAGTACTCCATTGCATCATCAGGGTCTTTATCTTCAAAAGTTCCATTGCACATCAATTCAACCATTTGCCTATCTTTAGGTGTTAACCCTTCATAGAAATGTGAAACCAATCTCCATGTTTCAAAACCATGATGAGGGCAAGTACTAAGCAAGTCTCGATACCTATCCCAACATTGGTAAAATGTTTCTCCTGGTTTTTGAGTGAAAGTGGTGATTTGTCTCTTGAAAGAGTTTGTTCTATGAGATGGGAAAAACTTCTTTAAAAATTGTTGTTGCATTTCATCCCAAGCACGAATGGATCCTGGTCTTAAATTTTGTAGCCATGTTTTAGCTTTATCTTTTAATGAAAAAGGAAAAAGCTTTAATCTGATGGTGTTCATGCTACAATTTAAGTTATTATATGTGTTACAGACCTCTTCAAATTCCCTTAAATGCAAGTATGGATTTTCCAATTCTAAACCATGAAAAGAAGGTAAAAGTTGAATAATACCTGGTTTAAAATTAAAATGAGATGCATCAGGAGGAAAAACTATGCATGATGATGCACTTGTTCTTGTGGGATTCATGTGGTCTCTAAGTGTTCTAGCACGATTATTCTCATTATTCTCATTTTGAAGTGATTGATTATCTTCTTCGGCCATATTTTCTGAAAATGATGAGGATATCCTACAAAGTCTACCACTTGATGTACGTGACCACACTCTCATGCATGTGTAGGAATAAAATAAAAAAGAAGAAGAAAGCAAAAGAAGGAGGAAGAAAACAAAATAAAAATAAACAAAGTTATATACAAGAAAAGTGAAAAGAGAAAATAAAATAAATACTATAATTTATACAAGAACTTACCTCCCCGGCAACGGCGCCAAAAACTTGACACGACTGAAAGATTGATGTCTTCTCCCAAGTGCAGGAGTGTCGAAGTAATAAATAACCCGGCAAGACCGGGGTCGAACCACAGGGAGGTTATTTGTAGAAATTATAAATAACAATAATACAACAACAATAACAATAACAATAACAACAACAACAACAATAATAATAACAACAAGAATAATAATAATAATAATAATAATAATAATAATAATAATAGTAGTAGTAGTAGTAGTAGTAGTAGTAGTAGTAGTAGTAGTAGTAGTAATAATAATAGTAATAATAAAGAAAGAGAAGAAGAAGAAGATGATGATAACTTGGAGATGGAAAATTAATGGAAGGATTAAACAATAATAATAACAAATGTCAAGGTTAGAGGTTCCACTAATGGTATATCAAACAAGTATAGTATAAACTCTTATTATTGAATTGGAAACCACACACAAAGGAGGTTCCAATCAGATTATATATTGTTAACATGATTACATTAGTCATCTTATTCAATTAATGCTAATACTTGTAAATCTCGTCAAGCATTCATGATTATAACTTATGCTGACAACAAATCAAGTTCCTTTCATAGCTCAGGTGTCGGTTATACCATACATTATGGGCTATGAAAGTGCCAAGCATTTGTTGTACCAAGTGTTATACAACATAAATCAAGATTAGTCATTTAACAAGCAAAGTATTAAAGAGTGAACAAGATAACAAATATAAAACATGTTAGTATCAAACATTAAAGTCCATATTAAGTTTACATTATACTTATTCTCACACCATTAGTGTAACCTTTTCACCTTGACATAATTAACTTAGCTAGACATAATGAAAGAAAGGAAAACAAATAAACAAAATAAGAACATAAAAGTTAACTAAGTAAAGGAAAGGAAATGAAAGGCATAAACTTGATATTAATGAAAGTAAAGCATAAACATTACAAAAAATACAAAGAGAGAAAAGAAGAGCATGATCTTGATCTGGAAACCAAGATGCCTAAATGCATGGCAAATGCCTCCTTTTATAGGCCAAAATTGGGAACTATTGATTTGATGACTAATTGATAAGTGGGTGGCCAACTTTTGACTTGGTGACAATCCTTATCTTCTCTTGTCTGCCCAAAACGTCATTGATAACGTCAAAACTGGAGCCAGGTGCAAACATGAAAGTTGTAGGCAATTGTCTCAGCTTTCTTGTGTAAAAAATTCAGCTCATTTGGACTTCTAGAACTCCAGATATGGCCAAAATACCGAACAGTGCTCGGGCTGGAAGACAGATTCGGGCTTCTTTGTTGTTGCTACAATTTGGACTTGATAATGGCCTTTTTAGATCTTGGGCTCCATATGAAAGTTGTAGGCCTATGTCTTACCTTTCCATCCATATAAATTGGACCTAAATCTGAGATATATAGCTTCAGATATGACCCAATTACCGAACAGTGTTCCGATTTGGATCGCACCGACATCTCTTTTCTAAGTTTGGCCATCTCTTTGCCTTCGCAATTTAAGTTCTTCAAGTCATCAATCAATCCTTTCATTTATTTGATAGGCCTGCATTAAAAATAGACATTTACCACAAATTATAGGTATCTTATATTATTAGATACATTATTATAAAACATATTTTAGTTAAGGAGTTATTGATACTTCAAGTGCAAAATGATGATATAAAACCATGATAAAAATGCACTTTTAAGTACTAATCACACCCCTCAACCAGCTTATTACTAGTCCCTAGTAATTAAAGCGTTAAAACAATTTGCAAATTTCACAAAGCAAGGTATTCATCATTTAACTTCCATTAATCTATCCAGATAAACAAACTCTCATTAAATTTATATATCTGCTCAATACCACTTAACAAGATATTAATAAACCTTTCTTTTGTGCTCAATGTATCAACACATAATTATGGGGCTTTTCTTGGAAGAAAACAAAATTTTTGTTCTAATGTTTAAGGTTAACTTCCTTGGGTTGGGATTATTATTTTTGTCTTTTTTTTTTGCTTTTTTTTTTTTTAACTCTATATACATATAATTTAAAAACATCATGCATCTTTAACCCATGTAACGAGCTTTCAGCTAATGACTCCCAAACCAGTTGGTCTTAGGGCATTAGGTGTTAAGACACCCCTACGAGCTTAGTAACTCGGGTCGCAGATACTGATATGTAGATAGTGCAATGTTTGATTCCCTTAAGCTTTTCTCCTCAACCCATGTAACAAGCGTTGGGCCAATAGCTCCCAAGTCAGTTGACTTTAGGGTATTAGGTGTTAAAACACCCCTTCGGGCTTAATTGCTTAGGTTAGGGAGGCTACGAAATCAAACTTATCTACATTTTTATTATCATCATTTTTTCTTTTTTCTTTTTTCTTTTTTTTTCATGTTTTTTTTTTAATTATATACAATCCCTTTCCCTTAGTTGTTACCTTTAACAAAAGAACATAAATAATGTAATAATCCAATATGCAACCCACAATCATATGTTAAAGTGTGTGTGTGTAAATTAAGGTTTAAAAATACATGTGAAATAAGTATATGAGCAGAATTAAGTGGTAACAATACGAGAGTTTGTAAACCTGAATATTTCAGGAAGTATTATAATACACCTTGTTAAGAATGGTTACTAAGATGCGTCTCAAGAGTCACTTTAACAAAAGAACTCCTTTACTCTGCCATCCTAGTAACAACAATTATGCACATGCTTTATGAAATGAAAAACAATTTTTTTTTTTATCAACTACTACCCTCTTCCCCCAACCAAAACGAGACATTGTCCTCAATGTTCTAAGGTAGAAAGATTGAGTATAGAAGATATCACCTGAAATAACGAACACTGACAAAACCTAAAACACACTAAAACAAAAATAAGAAATAACAAAACACAATAATAAAACCAAAAGACACAAAAATTCACAAATGAAGGCTCAAATCCAATTTAAGCTTTTTACGGCTTCCCATAGATGACCAATTTATGCGACTCATGGAAGGATCAATCACAGGAGTGAAAGATTGTAGTTGGTCAATCAATTGTTCAGCAGTAGTAGCAGAGATTATGATTTGGCGTGCAGATGATGTTAGAAATTCCTGTTCCACAGCATGATCAAGAAAAGACAACAACTTATCATAATAACCATTAACATTTAACAACCCTATGGGTTTATGGTGAATGTGCAATTGAGCCCAAGAGGAAATATGAAAGATCTCTTCCAATGTGCCTAAACCACCTGGTAAAGCAATGAAGGCATCAGCATGGTTAAACATTGCATTCATTCGAGCCGACATTGTGGAGACCTGAAGTTCCTCTCCAATTGTTTTTCCAATGATGTCCCCTTGTGCCAAAGCTTCAGGGACGACTCCTAAAACTTGACTACCTCCTAAAAATGCAGCTATTGACACACCTCCCATTAACCCGAGACTGCCTCCCCCATACACTAAATGAATCTTTCTCTCAGCTAGCACTTGACCAAGATGATTTGCTGATTCTAAAAACTCTTTTTCTTTCCCAGGACTAGATCCACCAAAAACACAAATATTTCTTATTTGATGACTTGAGGAACTTGCCATTTCTACAAACTTCTGTATTTGTTGAATGTATGGGTTGAGTAGAAATGAAAGGAAGGAAAAGAGGGTTTTATAGATGAGAAATTAGAAAGGCAATCATAACACCTATATGTAGGCCAGCTGGAGTCTCACACACTCTCTCTCTCTTTTTATTTATTTATTTATTTACTTTTGGAAAAAGCATGTGTATGTACAGGTAGTTGTGATTGTGGCTCACATCTTCCCTTGGTTTTACGTCCAAGAACGGCTTAAACGCCCTCTATGGGTCGGGGATAGGCTTCCCATCCAGTTTTCTTAAAAACTGGCAAACAGGGTCTTTTTTAGTCAGATTCCCAAGACTAAGTCGATCATGTTCTTTATGAAATAGTGGCCATAAATCATGAATTGCACGATGCACATCTCCACTAGGATGCGTCTCAAGAGTCAATAGAAGATTATCTAAAGACTCCTTACTCAGGCCATCCTTAATGAATTGTATTTTATCTTCACGGTTTATAGATACCATTCCTAAAGAACGACATTGTGTATTACAAGTCCATCTAGCACATCGATGACAAACTTCTAGTCGTTTTGCACGACGCTTCTTTGCAAAAGTGCTTTTACCTGTTCCAGGCATGTGTGAAATGAAGAAGTTAGAGGACTCACCTGATAATCGGACCTTTGCTTCAATCAACCAGCGAATATCTTCAGGAATTCCATGATTCATTAACAATCTCAATCTTGCACATCTAGCACGGTAAATTTTTGTAATCGCATTCTGAGGCAGAGCGGGAAAATACTTTTTCAATTTTTCAAGATTAGTGTCCATTTTCAAATGAGAATTGGAAGAGAGATTCAAAGAATTGCATAGATATATACACAGATATCAGTAATTGTGGGAAACTGAAAGAACCGACTTAAGTCACGGAGTACCGTTATCCGCCATTTGACCGGGGCGAGAGAAACTAGCAAAAATCACTCAAAAAGAAACACAAAAAAAAGAAAATGTGAGAAAAACAAAATAATCAACCTTTATCTACAAGATCATTCAAACCAGCTGATTCATTTTCACTAGGAAAATTATCAAAGTAAGCTTTCAAACGATGTCCATTTTCCTTAAAATCATTGTCATTCATTGAATTCTCAATATCACAGGCCCCATAAGGATTCGTCCATCTTAATCTTAGCTCTTTAGGGAATGCATAGAGTTGAGAATCATAAAACAAAACTTTTTGACCTGTATCAATCTTTTGACAATTTTCACAAATTTTGCAGAATGCATGCGTGTCCTTGAACATGGTGGGCCAATAAAATCCATTTTGAAAGATTTTTGTAGCTGTCTTTTTTGACGAGAAATAACTTCCACATGCTTCAGAATGACAAAGTTTAATGACACTACTTACCTCATTGTCGGGAATGAATCTTTGAAAGATTTGATCAGGACAATATTTGAATAAGTTAGGGTCATCACAATAAAAGCTCTTCACTTCGTTCAAAAACTTTTCTTTGTCTTGAATACTCCAATCAGGTGGCAAATCTCCTAAAGCAAGAAAATTGATATTTTTATCATCGATTGGTGTGATGTTAGATGTCGAATCTGTTGTCACTGTTGACAAAAGATTCGCATCAACATTTTCTGTGCGTTTGTTATCCGTGATTTCTTCCTCAGAATAAATCATTTGCAAATCTTCAGATTCATCCAACTCATTTTTACTTAAAGTAGATTCAAGTTGATCATAAACTAATTCATCAATATGATCTACTTCCTGTAAATCATTATCATCTCTAGGTTGCTTGCAAATGTTGAAAATATTCATCTCCAATGTCATGTTTCCAAATGATAGCTTCATCAGTCCATTCCTACAATTAATCAATGCGTTAGAGGTTGCAAGAAAGGGACGTCCTAAAATAACAGGAAATGAATTACATGCTTCAACAGGTTCTGTGTCCAAGACAATAAAATCCACAGGATAAATGAATTTATCGACTTGTACTAACACATCTTCAATTATTCCTCTAGGCAATTTTACAGATCTATCGGCAAGTAAAAGAGATATAGAAGTTGGTTTTAACTCACCTAGATTGAGACTCTGAAAAACTGAATATGGAAGTAAATTCACACTAGCTCCAAGATCAAGTAAGGCTCTTTCAATTTTATGCTCTCCAATAAAGCAAGAAATTGTAGGACAACCAGGGTCTTTATATTTCAAAGCATTATTATTCTGAAGAATAGCACTTACTTGTTCGGCTAGAAAGGCTGTCTTTTTCACATTCATTTTCCTCTTCACAGTGCATAGATCTTTCAAAAATTTAGCATAGGAAGGAACCTGTTTAATAGCATCCAACAAAGGTATATTGATCCTTACCTGTTTGAAAATTTCAAAAATTTCAGAGTTGTGATTGACTTTCCTTTGTTTGGTCATGGCATGAGGAAATGGAAGTGCTGGCGGTGAATCAGTCGTTTCTTTGCAATTTTCAGATTCAACCCCTTCCTTACCCTCAGAGATTGACTCATCATCTTTCTGATAAGGGTCAAGAGAGGGTTTTTCAATAACCTTACCACTGCGCAGAGTAGTGACTGATTTGACTTGATCCATATGTTGACTTCCGGAACTACTTGCATTTGCATTGTATTGCCCTTTGGGATTTTGTTGTGTTTGAGATGCAAACTTACCTTTCTCATGGAAACTGAGAGCAGATGTTAATTTAGCAAGAGTATCTTTAAAATCTGTCATATTTTGAGCAAGTTGAGTATTGATTGTCTCTTGCTTTTCAATGAATGCATGCAATGTTTCCTCAAGATTTCTTCTAAGTGGTGGAGCATAAGGAGGTGCATATCCATGAGAATTTTGGAAATTATGGTGTGCTTGAAATGGTGGTTGTGAAGTTTTTGCATTGTCACTCTTCCAACTGAAATTTTGGTGATTTCTCCAACCAGGATTGTATGTTTGCAAATATGGGTTATGATTAGGCCTTTCGAAACTGTTTAAAGCATGGGCTTGTTCATGGAGACATTCCTTAAAAGAAGGCAAGGTTGGACAATCGTTGGTTGAGTGTTCATTTGTTTCACAAATTTGACACACAATGTTTTCAACATATTTTAATTGACCACTCCTTTTCAATTCTAGTGCCTCAACTTTTCTAGCTAAAGATGCAAACTTGGCTTGAAGGTCATGATCTTCCCTAAGGTTGTACATACCTCCACTAGATGTATGAGGTTGAGTTTTACTCGGTGCCTCACAAGTCCCCGCGGTGTCCCAATTTTGAGCATTTTCAGCTAACAAGTCTAAGTACTCCATTGCATCATCAGGGTCTTTATCTTCAAAAGTTCCATTGCACATCAATTCAACCATTTGCCTATCTTTAGGTGTTAACCCTTCATAGAAATGTGAAACCAATCTCCATGTTTCAAAACCATGATGAGGGCAAGTACTAAGCAAGTCTCGATACCTATCCCAACATTGGTAAAATGTTTCTCCTGGTTTTTGAGTGAAAGTGGTGATTTGTCTCTTGAAAGAGTTTGTTCTATGAGATGGGAAAAACTTCTTTAAAAATTGTTGTTGCATTTCATCCCAAGCACGAATGGATCCTGGTCTTAAATTTTGTAGCCATGTTTTAGCTTTATCTTTTAATGAAAAAGGAAAAAGCTTTAATCTGATGGTGTTCATGCTACAATTTAAGTTATTATATGTGTTACAGACCTCTTCAAATTCCCTTAAATGCAAGTATGGATTTTCCAATTCTAAACCATGAAAAGAAGGTAAAAGTTGAATAATACCTGGTTTAAAATTAAAATGAGATGCATCAGGAGGAAAAACTATGCATGATGATGCACTTGTTCTTGTGGGATTCATGTGGTCTCTAAGTGTTCTAGCACGATTATTCTCATTATTCTCATTTTGAAGTGATTGATTATCTTCTTCGGCCATATTTTCTGAAAATGATGAGGATATCCTACAAAGTCTACCACTTGATGTACGTGACCACACTCTCATGCATGTGTAGGAATAAAATAAAAAAGAAGAAGAAAGCAAAAGAAGGAGGAAGAAAACAAAATAAAAATAAACAAAGTTATATACAAGAAAAGTGAAAAGAGAAAATAAAATAAATACTATAATTTATACAAGAACTTACCTCCCCGGCAACGGCGCCAAAAACTTGACACGACTGAAAGATTGATGTCTTCTCCCAAGTGCAGGAGTGTCGAAGTAATAAATAACCCGGCAAGACCGGGGTCGAACCACAGGGAGGTTATTTGTAGAAATTATAAATAACAATAATACAACAACAATAACAATAACAATAACAACAACAACAACAATAATAATAACAACAAGAATAATAATAATAATAATAATAATAATAATAATAATAATAATAGTAGTAGTAGTAGTAGTAGTAGTAGTAGTAGTAGTAGTAGTAGTAGTAGTAGTAATAATAATAGTAATAATAAAGAAAGAGAAGAAGAAGAAGATGATGATAACTTGGAGATGGAAAATTAATGGAAGGATTAAACAATAATAATAACAAATGTCAAGGTTAGAGGTTCCACTAATGGTATATCAAACAAGTATAGTATAAACTCTTATTATTGAATTGGAAACCACACACAAAGGAGGTTCCAATCAGATTATATATTGTTAACATGATTACATTAGTCATCTTATTCAATTAATGCTAATACTTGTAAATCTCGTCAAGCATTCATGATTATAACTTATGCTGACAACAAATCAAGTTCCTTTCATAGCTCAGGTGTCGGTTATACCATACATTATGGGCTATGAAAGTGCCAAGCATTTGTTGTACCAAGTGTTATACAACATAAATCAAGATTAGTCATTTAACAAGCAAAGTATTAAAGAGTGAACAAGATAACAAATATAAAACATGTTAGTATCAAACATTAAAGTCCATATTAAGTTTACATTATACTTATTCTCACACCATTAGTGTAACCTTTTCACCTTGACATAATTAACTTAGCTAGACATAATGAAAGAAAGGAAAACAAATAAACAAAATAAGAACATAAAAGTTAACTAAGTAAAGGAAAGGAAATGAAAGGCATAAACTTGATATTAATGAAAGTAAAGCATAAACATTACAAAAAATACAAAGAGAGAAAAGAAGAGCATGATCTTGATCTGGAAACCAAGATGCCTAAATGCATGGCAAATGCCTCCTTTTATAGGCCAAAATTGGGAACTATTGATTTGATGACTAATTGATAAGTGGGTGGCCAACTTTTGACTTGGTGACAATCCTTATCTTCTCTTGTCTGCCCAAAACGTCATTGATAACGTCAAAACTGGAGCCAGGTGCAAACATGAAAGTTGTAGGCAATTGTCTCAGCTTTCTTGTGTAAAAAATTCAGCTCATTTGGACTTCTAGAACTCCAGATATGGCCAAAATACCGAACAGTGCTCGGGCTGGAAGACAGATTCGGGCTTCTTTGTTGTTGCTACAATTTGGACTTGATAATGGCCTTTTTAGATCTTGGGCTCCATATGAAAGTTGTAGGCCTATGTCTTACCTTTCCATCCATATAAATTGGACCTAAATCTGAGATATATAGCTTCAGATATGACCCAATTACCGAACAGTGTTCCGATTTGGATCGCACCGACATCTCTTTTCTAAGTTTGGCCATCTCTTTGCCTTCGCAATTTAAGTTCTTCAAGTCATCAATCAATCCTTTCATTTATTTGATAGGCCTGCATTAAAAATAGACATTTACCACAAATTATAGGTATCTTATATTATTAGATACATTATTATAAAACATATTTTAGTTAAGGAGTTATTGATACTTCAAGTGCAAAATGATGATATAAAACCATGATAAAAATGCACTTTTAAGTACTAATCACACCCCTCAACCAGCTTATTACTAGTCCCTAGTAATTAAAGCGTTAAAACAATTTGCAAATTTCACAAAGCAAGGTATTCATCATTTAACTTCCATTAATCTATCCAGATAAACAAACTCTCATTAAATTTATATATCTGCTCAATACCACTTAACAAGATATTAATAAACCTTTCTTTTGTGCTCAATGTATCAACACATAATTATGGGGCTTTTCTTGGAAGAAAACAAAATTTTTGTTCTAATGTTTAAGGTTAACTTCCTTGGGTTGGGATTATTATTTTTGTCTTTTTTTTTGCTTTTTTTTTTTTTTAACTCTATATACATATAATTTAAAAACATCATGCATCTTTAACCCATGTAACGAGCTTTCAGCTAATGACTCCCAAACCAGTTGGTCTTAGGGCATTAGGTGTTAAGACACCCCTACGAGCTTAGTAACTCGGGTCGCAGATACTGATATGTAGATAGTGCAATGTTTGATTCCCTTAAGCTTTTCTCCTCAACCCATGTAACAAGCGTTGGGCCAATAGCTCCCAAGTCAGTTGACTTTAGGGTATTAGGTGTTAAAACACCCCTTCGGGCTTAATTGCTTAGGTTAGGGAGGCTACGAAATCAAACTTATCTACATTTTTATTATCATCATTTTTTCTTTTTTCTTTTTTCTTTTTTTTTCATGTTTTTTTTTTAATTATATACAATCCCTTTCCCTTAGTTGTTACCTTTAACAAAAGAACATAAATAATGTAATAATCCAATATGCAACCCACAATCATATGTTAAAGTGTGTGTGTGTAAATTAAGGTTTAAAAATACATGTGAAATAAGTATATGAGCAGAATTAAGTGGTAACAATACGAGAGTTTGTAAACCTGAATATTTCAGGAAGTATTATAATACACCTTGTTAAGAATGGTTACTAAGATGCGTCTCAAGAGTCACTTTAACAAAAGAACTCCTTTACTCTGCCATCCTAGTAACAACAATTATGCACATGCTTTATGAAATGAAAAACAATTTTTTTTTTTATCAACTACTACCCTCTTCCCCCAACCAAAACGAGACATTGTCCTCAATGTTCTAAGGTAGAAAGATTGAGTATAGAAGATATCACCTGAAATAACGAACACTGACAAAACCTAAAACACACTAAAACAAAAATAAGAAATAACAAAACACAATAATAAAACCAAAAGACACAAAAATTCACAAATGAAGGCTCAAATCCAATTTAAGCTTTTTACGGCTTCCCATAGATGACCAATTTATGCGACTCATGGAAGGATCAATCACAGGAGTGAAAGATTGTAGTTGGTCAATCAATTGTTCAGCAGTAGTAGCAGAGATTATGATTTGGCGTGCAGATGATGTTAGAAATTCCTGTTCCACAGCATGATCAAGAAAAGACAACAACTTATCATAATAACCATTAACATTTAACAACCCTATGGGTTTATGGTGAATGTGCAATTGAGCCCAAGAGGAAATATGAAAGATCTCTTCCAATGTGCCTAAACCACCTGGTAAAGCAATGAAGGCATCAGCATGGTTAAACATTGCATTCATTCGAGCCGACATTGTGGAGACCTGAAGTTCCTCTCCAATTGTTTTTCCAATGATGTCCCCTTGTGCCAAAGCTTCAGGGACGACTCCTAAAACTTGACTACCTCCTAAAAATGCAGCTATTGACACACCTCCCATTAACCCGAGACTGCCTCCCCCATACACTAAATGAATCTTTCTCTCAGCTAGCACTTGACCAAGATGATTTGCTGATTCTAAAAACTCTTTTTCTTTCCCAGGACTAGATCCACCAAAAACACAAATATTTCTTATTTGATGACTTGAGGAACTTGCCATTTCTACAAACTTCTGTATTTGTTGAATGTATGGGTTGAGTAGAAATGAAAGGAAGGAAAAGAGGGTTTTATAGATGAGAAATTAGAAAGGCAATCATAACACCTATATGTAGGCCAGCTGGAGTCTCACACACTCTCTCTCTCTTTTTATTTATTTATTTATTTACTTTTGGAAAAAGCATGTGTATGTACAGGTAGTTGTGATTGTGGCTCACATCTTCCCTTGGTTTTACGTCCAAGAACGGCTTAAACGCCCTCTATGGGTCGGGGATAGGCTTCCCATCCAGTTTTCTTAAAAACTGGCAAACAGGGTCTTTTTTAGTCAGATTCCCAAGACTAAGTCGATCATGTTCTTTATGAAATAGTGGCCATAAATCATGAATTGCACGATGCACATCTCCACTAGGATGCGTCTCAAGAGTCAATAGAAGATTATCTAAAGACTCTTACTCAGGCCATCCTTAATGAATTGTATTTTATCTTCACGGTTTATAGATACCATTCCTAAAGAACGACATTGTGTATTACAAGTCCATCTAGCACATCGATGACAAACTTCTAGTCGTTTTGCACGACGCTTCTTTGCAAAAGTGCTTTTTACCTGTTCCAGGCATGTGTGAAATGAAGAAGTTAGAGACTCACCTGATAATCGGACCTTTGCTTCAATCAACCAGCGAATATCTTCAGGAATTCCATGATTCATTAACAATCTCAATCTTGCACATCTAGCACGGTAAATTTTGTAATCGCATTCTGAGGCAGAGCGGGAAAATACTTTTCAATTTTTCAAGATTAGTGTCCATTTTCAAATGAGAATTGGAAGAGAGATTCAAAGAATTGCATAGATATATACACAGATATCAGTAATTGTGGGAAACTGAAAGAACCGACTTAAGTCACGGAGTACCGTTATCCGCCATTTGACGGGGCGAGAGAAACTAGCAAAAATCACTCAAAAAGAAACACAAAAAAAAGAAAATGTGAGAAAAACAAAATAATCAACCTTTATCTACAAGATCATTCAAACCAGCTGATTCATTTTCACTAGGAAAATTATCAAAGTAAGCTTTCAACGATGTCCATTTTCCTTAAAATCATTGTCATTCATTGAATTCTCATATCACAGGCCCCATAAGGATTCGTCCATCTTAATCTTAGCTCTTTAGGGAATGCATAGAGTTGAGAATCATAAAACAAAACTTTTGACCTGTATCAATCTTTTGACAATTTTCACAAATTTTGCAGAATGCATGCGTGTCCTTGACATGGTGGGCCAATAAAATCCATTTTGAAAGATTTTTGTAGCTGTCTTTTTTGACGAGAAATAACTTCCCACATGCTTCAGAATGACAAAGTTTAATGACACTACTTACCTCATTGTCGGGAATGAATCTTTGAAAGATTTGATCAGGACAATATTTGAATAAGTTAGGGTCATCACAATAAAAGCTCTTCACTTCGTTCAAAAACTTTTCTTTGTCTTGAATACTCCACTCAGGTGGCAATCTCCTAAAGCAAGAAAATTGATATTTTTATCATCGATTGGTGTGATGTTAGATGTCGAAATCTCGAATCTGTTGTCACTGTTGACAAAAGATTCGCATCAACATTTTCTGTGCGTTTGTTATCCGTGATTTCTTCCTCAGAATAAATCATTTGCAAATCTTCAGATTCATCCAACTCATTTTTACTTAAAGTAGATTCAAGTTGATCATAAACTAATTCATCAATATGATCTACTTCCTGTAAATCATTATCATCTCTAGGTTGCTTGCAAATGTTGAAAATATTCATCTCCAATGTCATGTTTCCAAATGATAGCTTCATCAGTCCATTCCTACAATTAATCAATGCGTTAGAGGTTGCAAGAAAGGGACGTCCTAAAATAACAGGAAATGAATTACATGCTTCAACAGGTTCTGTGTCCAAGACAATAAAATCCACAGGATAAATGAATTTATCGACTTGTACTAACACATCTTCAATTATTCCTCTAGGCAATTTTACAGATCTATCGGCAAGTAAAAGAGATATAGAAGTTGGTTTTAACTCACCTAGATTGAGACTCTGAAAAACTGAATATGGAAGTAAATTCACACTAGCTCCAAGATCAAGTAAGGCTCTTTCAATTTTATGCTCTCCAATAAAGCAAGAAATTGTAGGACAACCAGGGTCTTTATATTTCAAAGCATTATTATTCTGAAGAATAGCACTTACTTGTTCGGCTAGAAAGGCTGTCTTTTTCACATTCATTTTCCTCTTCACAGTGCATAGATCTTTCAAAAATTTAGCATAGGAAGGAACCTGTTTAATAGCATCCAACAAAGGTATATTGATCCTTACCTGTTTGAAAATTTCAAAAATTTCAGAGTTGTGATTGACTTTCCTTTGTTTGGTCATGGCATGAGGAAATGGAAGTGCTGGCGGTGAATCAGTCGTTTCTTTGCAATTTTCAGATTCAACCCCTTCCTTACCCTCAGAGATTGACTCATCATCTTTCTGATAAGGGTCAAGAGAGGGTTTTTCAATAACCTTACCACTGCGCAGAGTAGTGACTGATTTGACTTGATCCATATGTTGACTTCCGGAACTACTTGCATTTGCATTGTATTGCCCTTTGGGATTTTGTTGTGTTTGAGATGCAAACTTACCTTTCTCATGGAAACTGAGAGCAGATGTTAATTTAGCAAGAGTATCTTTAAAATCTGTCATATTTTGAGCAAGTTGAGTATTGATTGTCTCTTGCTTTTCAATGAATGCATGCAATGTTTCCTCAAGATTTCTTCTAAGTGGTGGAGCATAAGGAGGTGCATATCCATGAGAATTTTGGAAATTATGGTGTGCTTGAAATGGTGGTTGTGAAGTTTTTGCATTGTCACTCTTCCAACTGAAATTTTGGTGATTTCTCCAACCAGGATTGTATGTTTGCAAATATGGGTTATGATTAGGCCTTTCGAAACTGTTTAAAGCATGGGCTTGTTCATGGAGACATTCCTTAAAAGAAGGCAAGGTTGGACAATCGTTGGTTGAGTGTTCATTTGTTTCACAAATTTGACACACAATGTTTTCAACATATTTTAATTGACCACTCCTTTTCAATTCTAGTGCCTCAACTTTTCTAGCTAAAGATGCAAACTTGGCTTGAAGGTCATGATCTTCCCTAAGGTTGTACATACCTCCACTAGATGTATGAGGTTGAGTTTTACTCGGTGCCTCACAAGTCCCCGCGGTGTCCCAATTTTGAGCATTTTCAGCTAACAAGTCTAAGTACTCCATTGCATCATCAGGGTCTTTATCTTCAAAAGTTCCATTGCACATCAATTCAACCATTTGCCTATCTTTAGGTGTTAACCCTTCATAGAAATGTGAAACCAATCTCCATGTTTCAAAACCATGATGAGGGCAAGTACTAAGCAAGTCTCGATACCTATCCCAACATTGGTAAAATGTTTCTCCTGGTTTTTGAGTGAAAGTGGTGATTTGTCTCTTGAAAGAGTTTGTTCTATGAGATGGGAAAAACTTCTTTAAAAATTGTTGTTGCATTTCATCCCAAGCACGAATGGATCCTGGTCTTAAATTTTGTAGCCATGTTTTAGCTTTATCTTTTAATGAAAAAGGAAAAAGCTTTAATCTGATGGTGTTCATGCTACAATTTAAGTTATTATATGTGTTACAGACCTCTTCAAATTCCCTTAAATGCAAGTATGGATTTTCCAATTCTAAACCATGAAAAGAAGGTAAAAGTTGAATAATACCTGGTTTAAAATTAAAATGAGATGCATCAGGAGGAAAAACTATGCATGATGATGCACTTGTTCTTGTGGGATTCATGTGGTCTCTAAGTGTTCTAGCACGATTATTCTCATTATTCTCATTTTGAAGTGATTGATTATCTTCTTCGGCCATATTTTCTGAAAATGATGAGGATATCCTACAAAGTCTACCACTTGATGTACGTGACCACACTCTCATGCATGTGTAGGAATAAAATAAAAAAGAAGAAGAAAGCAAAAGAAGGAGGAAGAAAACAAAATAAAAATAAACAAAGTTATATACAAGAAAAGTGAAAAGAGAAAATAAAATAAATACTATAATTTATACAAGAACTTACCTCCCCGGCAACGGCGCCAAAAACTTGACACGACTGAAAGATTGATGTCTTCTCCCAAGTGCAGGAGTGTCGAAGTAATAAATAACCCGGCAAGACCGGGGTCGAACCACAGGGAGGTTATTTGTAGAAATTATAAATAACAATAATACAACAACAATAACAATAACAATAACAACAACAACAACAATAATAATAACAACAAGAATAATAATAATAATAATAATAATAATAATAATAATAATAATAGTAGTAGTAGTAGTAGTAGTAGTAGTAGTAGTAGTAGTAGTAGTAATAATAATAGTAATAATAAAGAAAGAGAAGAAGAAGAAGATGATGATAACTTGGAGATGGAAAATTAATGGAAGGATTAAACAATAATAATAACAAATGTCAAGGTTAGAGGTTCCACTAATGGTATATCAAACAAGTATAGTATAAACTCTTATTATTGAATTGGAAACCACACACAAAGGAGGTTCCAATCAGATTATATATTGTTAACATGATTACATTAGTCATCTTATTCAATTAATGCTAATACTTGTAAATCTCGTCAAGCATTCATGATTATAACTTATGCTGACAACAAATCAAGTTCCTTTCATAGCTCAGGTGTCGGTTATACCATACATTATGGGCTATGAAAGTGCCAAGCATTTGTTGTACCAAGTGTTATACAACATAAATCAAGATTAGTCATTTAACAAGCAAAGTATTAAAGAGTGAACAAGATAACAAATATAAAACATGTTAGTATCAAACATTAAAGTCCATATTAAGTTTACATTATACTTATTCTCACACCATTAGTGTAACCTTTTCACCTTGACATAATTAACTTAGCTAGACATAATGAAAGAAAGGAAAACAAATAAACAAAATAAGAACATAAAAGTTAACTAAGTAAAGGAAAGGAAATGAAAGGCATAAACTTGATATTAATGAAAGTAAAGCATAAACATTACAAAAAATACAAAGAGAGAAAAGAAGAGCATGATCTTGATCTGGAAACCAAGATGCCTAAATGCATGGCAAATGCCTCCTTTTATAGGCCAAAATTGGGAACTATTGATTTGATGACTAATTGATAAGTGGGTGGCCAACTTTTGACTTGGTGACAATCCTTATCTTCTCTTGTCTGCCCAAAACGTCATTGATAACGTCAAAACTGGAGCCAGGTGCAAACATGAAAGTTGTAGGCAATTGTCTCAGCTTTCTTGTGTAAAAAATTCAGCTCATTTGGACTTCTAGAACTCCAGATATGGCCAAAATACCGAACAGTGCTCGGGCTGGAAGACAGATTCGGGCTTCTTTGTTGTTGCTACAATTTGGACTTGATAATGGCCTTTTTAGATCTTGGGCTCCATATGAAAGTTGTAGGCCTATGTCTTACCTTTCCATCCATATAAATTGGACCTAAATCTGAGATATATAGCTTCAGATATGACCCAATTACCGAACAGTGTTCCGATTTGGATCGCACCGACATCTCTTTTCTAAGTTTGGCCATCTCTTTGCCTTCGCAATTTAAGTTCTTCAAGTCATCAATCAATCCTTTCATTTATTTGATAGGCCTGCATTAAAAATAGACATTTACCACAAATTATAGGTATCTTATATTATTAGATACATTATTATAAAACATATTTTAGTTAAGGAGTTATTGATACTTCAAGTGCAAAATGATGATATAAAACCATGATAAAAATGCACTTTTAAGTACTAATCAGTAAGGAAGGGGTTGAATATGAAAATTGCAAAGAAACGACTGATTCACCGCCAGCACTTCCATTTCCTCAAGCCGTGACCAAACAAAGGAAAATCAATCACAATTCTGAAATTTATGAAATTTTCAAACAGGTAAGGATCAATATACCTTTGCTGGATGCAATTAAACAGGTTCCTTCCTATGCTAAATTTTTGAAAGATCTCTGCACTGTGAAGAGGAAACTAAATGTGAAAAAGAAGCCTTTCTAGCCGAACAAGTGCTATTTTTCAAAACAATAATGCTTTGAAATATAAAGACCCTGGTTGTCCTACAATTTCTTGCTTTATTGGAGACCATAAAATTGAAAAAGCCTTACTTGATCTTGGAGCTAGTGTGAATTTACTTCCATATTCAGTTTTTCAAAGTCTCAATCTAGGTAAGTTAAAACCAACTTCTATATCTCTTTTACTTGCCGATAGATCTGTAAAAGTGCCTAGAGGAATAATTGAAGATGTGTTAGTACAAGTCGATAAATTCATTTATCCTGTGGATTTTATTGTCTTGGACACAGAACCTGTTGAAGCATGTAATTCATTTCCTGTTATTTTAGGACGTCCATTTCTTGCAACCTCTAACGCATTGATTAATTGTAGGAATGGACTGATGAAGCTATCATTTGGAAACATGACATTGGAGATGAATATTTTCAACATTTGCAAGCAACCTGGAGATGATAATGATTTACAAGAAGTAGATCATATTGACGAATTAGTTTATGATCAACTTGAATCTACTTTAAGTAAAAATGAGTTGGATGAAACTAAAGATTTGCAAATGATTTATTCTGAGGAAGAAATCATGGATGAAACAAGCACCGAAAATGTTGATGTAAATCTTTTGTCAACATTGACAACAGATTCGACATCTAACATCACACCAATTGATGATTGCTTTCCTAACGAATCCTTACTTTCTCTTAGTCCAATGCCTTGGTATAATAAAAATATCAATTTTCTTGCCTTAGAAGATTTGCCAGCTGATTGGAGTACGCAAGACAAAGAAAAGTTTTTGAACGAAGTGAAGATCTTTTACTGTGATGACCCTAACTTATTCAAATATTGTCCTGATCAAATATTTCAAAGATTCATTCCCGACAATGAGGTAAGTTGTGTCATTAAACTTTGTCATTCTAAGGCATATGGGGATCATTTCTCATCAAAAAAGAGGATTGTAGAAATCTTACAAAGTGGATTTTACTGGCCCATCATATTCAAGGAGTCAGATGCATTCCGCAAAAACTGTGAAAATTGTCAGAACGTGGGATTTATTTCAAAACACAGAGAGTCTATAGATAATCTTCTATTGACTCTTAAATCTCATCATAGTCGAGATAAGCATCGTGTAATTCATGACTTATGAACCCATTTTCATAAAGAACATACTTGACTTAGTCTTGGGAATCTGACTAAAAAAGACCCTGTTTGCCAGTTTTTAAGAAAACTGGATGGGAAGCCTATCCCCGACCCTTTGAGGGCGTTTAAGCTGTTCTTGGACGTAAAACCAAGGGAAGATGTGAGCCACATTCACAACTGTGATTTGAATTTTTTTTTGTAAAAACTTGTGTCTTTTGGTTTTATTATTGTGTTTTGTTATTTCTTATTTTTATTTTAGTGTGTTTCAGGTTTTGTCAGTGTTCGTTATTTCAAGTGATATCTTCTATACTCTATCTTTCTACCTTAGAACATTGAGGACAATGTCTCGTTTTGGTTGGGAGGAGAGGGTAGTAGTTGATTAAAAAAAAAATTGTTTTTCATTTCATAAAGCATGTGCATAATTGTTGTTACTAGGATGGCAGAGTAAAGGAGTTCTTTTGTTAAAGTGACTCTTGAGACGCATCTTAGTAACCATTCTTAACAAGGTCTATTATAATACTTCCTGAAATATTCAGGTTTACAAACTCTCGTATTGTTACCACTTAATTCTGCTCATATACTTATTTAACATGTATTCTTAAACCTTAATTTACCCACACACACTTTAACATATGATTGTGGGTTGCATATTGGATTATTACATTATTTATGTTCTTTTGTTAAAGGTAACAACTAAGGGAAATGGATTGTATATAATTAAAAAAAAAAAGAAAAACATGAAAAAAAAAGAAAAAAATGATGATAATAAAAATGTAGATAAGTTTGGTTTCGTAGCCTCCCTAACCTAAGCAATTAAGCTCGAAGGGGTGTTTTAACACCTAATACCCTAAAGTCAACTGACTTGGGAGCTATTGGCCCAACACTTGTTACATGGGTTGAGGAGAAAAGCTTAAGGGAATCAAACATTGCACTATCTACATATCAGTATCTGCGACCCGAGTTACTAAGCTCGTTGGGGTGTCTTAACACCTAATGCCCTAAGATCAACTGGTCTGGGAGCCATTAGCTGAAAGCTCGTTATATGGGTTAAAGATGCATGATGTTTTTAAATTATATGTATATATTTTTTTAAAAAAAAAGACAAAAAAAAGACAAAAATAATAATCCCAACCCAAGGAAGTTAACCTTAAACATTAGGACAAAAATTTTGTTTTCTTCTAAGAAAAGCCCCATAATTATGTGTTGATACATTGAGCACAAAAGAAAGGTTTATTAATATCTTGTTAAGAGGTATTGAGCAGATATATAAATTTAATGAGAATTTGTTTATCTGGATAGATTAATGGAAGTTAAATGATGAATACCTTGCTTTGTGAAATTTGCAAATTGTTGTAACGCTTTGATTACTAGGGACTAGTAATAAGCTGGTTGAGGGGTGTGATTATTACTTAAAAGTGCATTTTTATCATGGTTTTATATCATCATTTTGCACTTGAAGTATCAATAACTCCTTAACTAAAATATGTTTTATAATAATGTATCTAATAATATAAGATACCTATAATTTATGGTAAATATCTATTTTTAATGCAGGCCTATCACATAAATGAAAGGATTGATTGATGACTTGAAGAACTTAAATTGCAAGGATAAAGAGATGGTCAAACTTAGAGAAGAGATGTCGGTGCAATCCAAACCGGAACACTATTCGGTAATTGGGTCATATCTGGAGCTACAGATCTCAGATTTAGGTCCAATTTATATGGATGGAAAGGTAAGACATAGGCCTACAACTTTCATATGGAGCCCAAGATCTAAAAAGTCCATTATCAAGTCCAAATTATAGCAACAACAAAGAAGCCCGAATCTGTCTTCCAGCCCGAGCATTGTTCGGTATTTTGGCCATATCTGGAGTTCTAGAAGTCCAAATGAGCTGAATTTTTTACACAAGAAAGCTGAGACACTTGTCTACAACTTTCATGTTACAACTGGCTCCAATTTTGACGTTATCAATGACATTTTGGGCAGACAAGAGAAGATAAGGATTGTCACCAAGTCAAAAGTTGGCCACCCACTTATCAATTAGTCATCAAATCAATAGTTCCCAATTTTGCCTATAAAAGGAGGCATTTGCCATGCATTTAGGCATCTTGGTGTTCAGATCAAGATCATGCTCTTCCTTTCTCTCTTTGTATTTTTTGTAATGTTTATGCTTTGCTTTCATTAATATTAAGTTTATGCCTTTCATTTCCTTTCTTTTACTTAGTTAACTTTTATGTTCTTATTTTGTTTATCTATTTTGCTTTCTTTCATTATGTCTAGCTAAGTTAATTATGTCAAGGTGAAAAGGTTACACTAATGGTGGAAGAATAAGTATAGTGTAAACTTAATATGGACCTTAATGTTTGATACTAACATGTTTTATATTTGTTATCTTGTTCACTCTTTAATACTTTGCTTGTTAAATGACTAATCTTGACTTATGTTGTATAACACTTGGTACAACAAATGCTTGGCACTTTCATAGCCCATAATGTATGGTATAACCGACACCTGAGCTATGAAAGGAACTTGATTTGTTGTTAACATAAGTTATAATCATGAATGCTTGACGAGATTTACAAGTATTAGCATTAATTGAATAAGATGACTAATGTAATCATGTTAACAATATATAATCTGATTGAAACCTCCTTTGTGTGTGGTTTCCAATTCAATAATAAGAGTTTATACTATACTTGTTTGATATACCATTAGTGGAACCTCTAACCTTGACATTTGTTATTATTATTGTTTAATCCTTACATTAATTTTCCATCTCCAAGTTCTCATCATCTTCTTCTTCTTCTCTTTCTTTATTATTATTACTACTACTACTACTACTACTACTACTACTACTACTACTACTACTACTATTATTATTATTATTAATATTATTGTTGTTGTTGTTGTTGTTGTTGTTGTTATTGTTATTGTTGTTGTATTATTGTTATTTATAATTTGTACAATTAACCTCCCTGTGGTTCGACCCCGGTCTTGTCGGGTTATTTATTACTTCGACACTCCTGCACTTGGGAGAAGACATCAATCTTTTAGTCGTGTCAGTATGAAATAGAAGTAGACTTGATTCCCTTAAAGCTACATGATTTTGACATAATCCTAGGCATGAATTGGTTGAGTAAATACAAGGCTCCAATATATTGTTATGCTAAAACTGTTACTTTCCAAACACGTAAGGGTAAGAGAATGATTTTTAAAGGAGAGAGAATTCTTAAACCGATTGCCTTAATATCAATGGTGAAAGCCCAAAAACTTTTAAGAAAGAGATGTAGGGGATACCTCGCATACATCTTAAACTCTGATGATGAAGGTCCACGACTAAAGGATATTCCTATGGTGAAGGAATTTCCAGATGTATTTCCCGAAGAACTATCAAAACCACCCCCGGAAAGAGAGGTAAAGGTGTCTATAGGCACTTTCCCTAGAGTCCTACCCATAGCCTAACAACCGTATTGGATGGCTGCAGCAGAACTGAAAGAGTTAAAGACTCAACTACAGGAATTGTTAGACAAAGGGTTCATACAACCCAATAATTCTTCTTGAGGAGCATCGGTCCTATTTGAAAGAAAGAAAGATGGAACCCATAAACTTTGTATTGACTATCTAAAGTTGAACAAAATAATGATGAAAAACAAGTATCTGTTACCTCGAATAAATGATTTGTTTGATAAATTAAAGGGAGCGATGGCATTTTTGAAGATAGAATTGAGATTAGGGTATTATCAGATGAAGATTAAAGAAGCGGATGTAGTAAAGATCACATTTAAAAGTCTTTATGGACACTATGAAGTTTTGGTGCTACCATTCAGGTTAACGAACACCCCAACCATTTTCATGGACTTGATGAATTGGGTTTTCCAACCATATCTTGATAAGTTTGTGGTGGTATTCATTGATGATATACTGGTGTACTTGAATTCTTTCGAAGAGCACAAAGAACACTTGAGACAAACCTTACAAACCTTGAGAGATCACTAATTATATGCTAAACTGAGTAAATATGAATTTTAGCTGAAGAGAGTGATGTTTCTGGGACGTCATTTCAGTCGAAGGTGTTTTTGTAGACCCCTAAAAAGTCAAAGCAATCTTGAAATGGGAAAGATTGATTTCGATCACCAAAATACATAGCTTCCTGGGACTTGTAGGATACTACTAGAGATTTATTGAAGGTTTTTCCTTGATTGCAGCCCCTTTGACCTAGCTAACTAGGAAAAATAAGAAATGGGTGTGGTTGGAAGAATGTGAGAAAAGCTTCCAAGAATTGAAGAGGAGGATCACCACTACTCCAGTGCTATCCCTTCCCTTAGGGACCGAGGGTTTTGTGGCATATAGTAATGCCTTGGGGAAAGGATTGGGGTGTGTTTTGATACAACATGGGAAGGTGATCGCCTATGCATCAAGGCAGTTAAAGACTCATAAGGTGAACTACCTGGTACAAGATATTATTTGTATGGGTCTCGAACCAAAATTTTTACTTATCATAAGAGCCTGAAGTATCTGATGTTACAAAAGGAGTTGAACATATGATAAAGAATATGGATAGAGCTCATTAAGGATTATGACTGCACCATAGAATACCACCCAGGGAAAGCAAACGTGGTGGAAGATACCCTCAGTCGCAAAAATAAAGCCACCCTAGGAAGGTTAATAATGGGAAAGGAGCGGTAATTTGTAGAATTGAAAGAGATGGGTGCAAATTTGGACATTAATGCAGGAGATAGGTTAGTAGCCCAACTATTGGTGTGACCAATATATCGGGAATAGATACTATATGCCTAATTCCATGACAAGAAGGGGTCCAAGATTAGGAAGAATATGGAGGTCGAGGAAGAAATGAAATTTCGGGTAGCGGATGATGGATCCTTGATGATAGGACAACGGTTGTATGTGCTTGATGACGAAACAATCAAAGGAATGGTTCTACATAAGCACATGAGTCCAAGTTCTCTATACATCCTAGCAACACTAAGATGTATCGAGACCTAAAACACCTCTATTGGTGGCCTAATATGAGGGCAATAGTTGAGTATGTGTCTAAGTGTGGGATATGTCAACAAGTCAAGGTTGAACACTAAAGGCCCACAAGACCATTACAATCCTTACAAATTCCAGAATGGAAGTGGGAGATCATCACCATGGATTTCGGTTCAGGATTTCTGACATGACCAAAAGATTGATGTCTTCTCCCAAGTGTAGGAGTGTCAAAGTAATAAATAACCCAGCAAGACTAGGGTCGAACCACAAAAATGTTACTTGTATAAATTATAGATAACAATAATACAACAACAATAACAACAACAATAGTAACAATAATAGTAGTAGTAGTGGTAGTAGTAGTATGACACGACCAAAAATTGATGTCTTCTCCCAAGTGCAGGAGTGTTAAAGTAATAAATAACCCAGCAAGACACTGGGGTCGAACTATAGATAGCTTAATTGTACAAATTATAAATAACAATAATACAACAACAATAATAATAACAATAACTATAATAATAATAGTAATAACAATAATAAGAACAGCAACAATAACAATAATAATATAAAAAGAATGAGAAGAAGAAGAAGAGAACTTTGAGATGGAATATTAATGTAAGGATTAAACGATGATAATAACAAATGTTAAGGTTAGAGGATCCACTAATGGTATGTCAAACAAGTATAATATAAACTCTTATTATTCAATTGGAAACCACACATAAAGGAGGTTCCAATCTAATTATAGATTGTTAACATGATTACATTAGTCATCTTATTCGATAAATGTTAATACTTGTTAATCTCGTCAAGCATTCATGATTATAATTTATGTTAACAATAAATCAAGTTCCTTTCACAGCTCAGGTGTCGGTTATACCATACAATATGGGCTATGAAAGTGTCAAGCATTTATTGCACCAAGTGTTATACAACATCAATCAAGATTAGTCATTTAACAAGCAAAGTATTAAAGAGTGAACAAGATAACAAATACAAAACATGTTAGTATCAAACATTAAAGTCCATATTAAGTTTACACTATACTTATTCTTACACCATTAGTGTAACATTTTCACCTTAACATAATAAATTTAGCTAGACATAATGAAAGAAAGAAAAATAAATAAACAAAATAAGAATATAAATAAGATAAAAGTTAAATAAGTAAATGAAAGGAAATGAAAGGCATAAACTTGATATTAATGAAAGCAAAGCATAAACATTACAAAAAATACAAAGAGAGAAAGCAAGAGCATGATCTTGATCTAGAAACCAAGATGTCTAAATGATTAAAATGCCTCCTTTTATAGGCTAAAATAGAAAACTATTGATTTAATGACTAATTGATGAGTGGGTGACCAACTCTTGACTTGGTGACAATCCTTATCTTCTCTGATCTACCTCAAATGTCATTGATAATGTCAAAATTGGAGCCACTTGAAAACATGAAAGTTGTAGGAAATTGTCTCATCTTTCTTGTGTAAAAAATTCAGTGTTCTAGTTTGGATTGAACTGACATCTCTTTTCTAAATTTGGCCATCTCTTTATCATTTCAATTTCAGTTCTTAAATTCATCAATCAATCCTTTTTTTTATATGATAGACCTGTATTTAAAATAAATATTTATCATAAATTAAAGATATCTTATATTATTAGATATGTTATTATAAAACATGTTTTAATTAAGGAGTTATTGATACTTCAAGTGCAAAATGATGATATAAAACCTTAATAAATAAAAAAAGCACTTTTAAGTACTAATCACACCCCCCTAACCAGCTTATTACTAGTCCCTAGTAATCAAAGCGTTAAAATAGAAAAACAATTTGCAAATTCCATAAAGCAAGGTATTCATCATTCAACTTTCATTAATCTATCTAGATAAATAAACTCTCATTAAATTTATATATCTGTTCAATATCTCTTAACAAGATATTAATAAACCTTTCTTTTGTGCTCAATATATCAACACATAATTATAGGGCTTTTCTTAGAAGAAAACAAAATTTTTATTCTAATATTTAAGGTTAACTTCCATAGGCTAGGATTATTGTTTTTTTCTTATTTTTTTTAATATATATACATATAACTTAAAATACCATGCATCTTTAACCCATGTAACGAGCTTTCAGTTAATGACTCCCAGACCAGTTCATCTTAGGGCATTAGGTGTTGATAACTCGGGTCGCAAACACTGATACGTAGATAGTGCAATGTTTGATTCCCTTAAGCTTTTCTCCTCAGCCCATGTAACAAGCGTTGGGCCAATAGCTCCCAAGTTAGTTGATTTTAGGGTATTAGGTGTTAAAAACCCCTTCAGGCTTAATTGCTTAGATTAGGTAGGCTACGAAACCAAACTTATCTGTATTTTTATTATCATCATTTTATTTTATTTTTTGATCTTTTTTTTGTTTTTTTTTAAATTATATATTATCCTTTTCTCTTAGTTGTTACCTTTAACAAAAGAACATAAATAATGTAATAATCCAATGTGTAACCCACAATCATATGTTAAAGTGTGTGTGTGTAAATTAAGGTTTAAGAATACATGTTAAATGTGTATATAAGCAGAATTAAATGATAACAATGCGAGAATTTGTAAACCTGAATATTTCAAGAAGTATTATGATAGTCCTTATTAAGAATCGTTACTAAGATGCATCGCAAGAGTCATAAAAAGTTCTCCTTTAATATGCCATCATAGTAACAACAATTTTACACATGCTTTATGATTAGTACTTAAAAGTGCATTTTTATCATGGTTTTATATCATCATTTTGCACTTGAAATATCAATAACTCCATAACTAAAGCATGTTTTATAATAATATATTTAATAATATAAGATACCTTTAATTTGTGGTAAATGTTCATTTTAAATGCAGGCATATCACATAAATGAAAGGATTGATTGATGACTTTAAGAACTTAAATTGCAAGGATAAAGAGATGGCCAAACTTAGAAAAGAGATGTCGGTGCAATCCAAACCGGAACACTGTTCGGTAATTAGGTCATAACTGGAGCTATATATCTCAGATTTAGGTCCAATTTATAAGTATGGAAAGGTAAGACATAGGCCTACAACTTTTATATGGAGCCCAAGATCTAAAAAGGCCATTTTCAAGTCCAAATTGTAGCAACAACAAACAATCCCGAATCTGTCTTCCAACTCGAGCACTGTTAAGTATTTTGGCCATATCTGGAGTTCTAGAAGTCCAAATGAGCTGAAGTTTTTACACATGAAAGCTGAGATAATTGCCTACAACTTTCATGTTTTCTACTGGCTCTAATTTTGACGTTATCAATGACGTTTTGGGCAGACAAGAGAAGATAAGGATTGTCACCAAGTCAAGAGTTGGCCACCCACTTATCAATTAGTCATCAAATCAATAGTTCCCAATTTTGGCCTATAAAAGGAGGCATTTGCCATGCATTTAGGCATCTTGGTTTCCAGATCAAGATCATGCTCTTCCTTTCTCTCTTTGTATTTTTTGTAATGTTTATGCTTTACTTTCATTAATATCAAGTTTATACCTTTTATTTCCTTTCCTTTACTTAGTTAACTTTTATGTTCTTATTTTGTTTATCTATTTTGCTTTCTTTCATTATGTCTAGCTAAGTTAGTTATGTCAAGGTGAAAAGGTTACACTAATGGTGTAAGAATAAGTATAATATAAACTTAATATGGACTTTAATGTTTGATACTAACATGTTTTATATTTGTTATCTTGTTCACTCTTTAATACTTTGCTTGTTAAATAACTAATCTTGATTTATGTTGTATAACACTTGGTACAACAAATGCTTGGCACTTTCATAGCTCATAATGTATGGTATAACCGACACCTGAGCTATGAAAGGAACTTGATTTGTTGTTAACATAAGTTATAATCATGAATGCTTGACGAGATTTACAAGTATTAGCATTAATTGAATAAGATGACTAATGTAATCATGTTAACAATATATAATTTGATTGAAACCTCCTTTGTGTGTGGTTTCCAATTCAATAATAAGAGTTTATACTATACTTGTTTGTTGTTGTTGTTGTTGTTGTTGTTATTGTTATTGTTGTTGTATTATTGTTATTTATAATTTGTACAATTAACCTCCCTGTGGTTCGACCCCGGTCTTGTCGGGTTATTTATTACTTCGACACTCCTGCACTTGGGAGAAGACATCAATCTTTTAGTCGTGTCAAGTTTTTGGTGCCGTTACCGGGAAGGTAAGTTCTTGTATAAATTATAATATTTATTTTATTTTCTCTTTTCACTTTTCTTGTATTTAACTTTGTTTCTTGTCTCTTGTTTCTTCTTCTTTTATTTACTTCTTTCTTTTATTTTATTCCTACACATGCATGAGAGTGTGGTCACGTACATCAAATGGTAGACTTTGTAGGATTTCCTCATCTTTTTCAGAAAATATGGCCGAAGAAGATAATCAATCACTTTATAATGAGAATAATGAGAATAACTGTGTCAGAACACTAAGAGACCACATGAATCCCACAAGAACAAGTGCACCATCATGCATAGTTTTTCCTCCCGATGCATCTCATTTTAATTTTAAACGAGGCATTATTAAACTTTTACCTTCTTTTCATGGCTTAGAATTGAAAAATCCATACTTGCATTTAAGGGAATTTGAGGAGGTCTGGAACACATATAATAACTTAAATTGTAGTATGAACACCATCAGATTAAAGCTTTTTCCTTTTTCATTAAAAGATAAAGCTAAAACATGGCTACAAAATTTAAGACCAGGATCCATTCGTGCTTGGGATGAAATGCAACAAAAAATTTTAAAGACGTTTTTCCCATCTCATAGAACAAACTCTTTTAAAAGACAAATCACCACTTTCACTCAAAAACCAGGAGAAACATTTTACCAATGTTGGGATAGGTATCGACACTTGCTTAGTACTTGCCCTCATCATGGTTTTGAAACATGGAGATTGGTTTCACATTTCTATGAAGGGTTAACACCAAAAGATAGGAAAATGGTTGAATTGACGTGCAATGAAACTTTTGAAGATAAAGACCCTGATGAAGCAATGGAGTACTTAGACTTGTTAGCTGAAAATGCTCAAAATTGGGACACCGCGGGTACTTATGAGGCACAGAGTAAAACTCAACCTCATACATCTAGTGGAGGTATATACAACCTTAGGGAAGATCATGACTTTCAAGCCAACTTTGCATCTTTAGCTAGAAAAGTCGAGGCACTAGAATTGAAAACGAGTGGTCAATTAAAATCTGTTGAAAACATTGTGTGTCAAATCTGTGAAACAAATGAACACTCAACCAACGATTGTCCAACATTGCCTTCTTTTAAGGAATGTCTCCATGAACAAGCCCATGCTTTAAACAGTTTTCAAAGGGCCAATCACAACCCATACTCCCAAACATACAACCCTGGTTGGAGAAATCATCCAAATTTTAGTTGGAAGAGTGAGAACAACAATGCACAAACTTCACAACCACCATTTCAAGCACACCATAATTTCCAAAATTCTCATGGATATGCACCTCCTTATGCTCCACCTCCTAGAAGAAATCTTGAGGAAACATTGCATGCATTCATTGAAAAGCAAGAGACAATTAATACTCAACTTGCTCAAAACATGACAGATTTTAAACATACTCTTGCTAAATTAACATCTGCTCTTAGTCTCCAAGAGAAAGGTAAGTTTCCATCTCAACCACAACAAAATCCCAAAGGGCAATACAATGCAAATGCAAGTAGTTCCGGAAGCCAACATATGGATCAAGTCAAATCAGTCACTATTATGCGCGGTGGTAAGGTTATTGAAAAACCCTCTCTTGAATCTTATGAGAAACATGATGAGTCAATCTCTGAGGGTAAGGAAGGGGTTGAATCTGAAAATTGCAAAGAAACGACTGATTCACCGTCAGCACTTCCATTTCCTCATGCCATGACCAAACAAAGGAAAGTCAATCACAACTCTGAAATTTTTGAAACTTTCAAACAGGTAAGAATCAATATACCTTTGTTGGATGCTATTAAACAGGTTCCTTCCTATGCTAAATTTTTGAAAGATTTATGCACTGTGAAGAGAAAACTGAATGTGAAAAAGAAAGCCTTTCTAGCCGAACAAGTAAGTGTTATTCTTCAGAACAATAATGCTTTGAAATATAAAGACCCTGGTTGTCCTACAATTTCTTGCTTTATTGGAGAGCATAAAATTGAAAGAGCTTTACTTGATCTTGGTGCTAGTGTGAATTTACTTCCATATTCAGTTTTTCAGAGTCTTAATCTAGGTGAGTTAAAACCAACTTCTATATCTCTTTTACTTGCCGATAGATCTGTAAAAGTGCCTAGAGGAATAATTGAAGATGTGTTAGTACAAGTCGATAAATTTGTTTATCTTGTGGATTTTATTGTCTTGGACACAGAACCTGTTGAAGCATGTAATTCATTTCCTGTTATTTTAGGACGTCCATTTCTTGCAACCTCTAACGCATTGATTAATTGTAGGAATGGACTGATGAAGCTGTCATTTGGAAACATGACATTGGAGATGAATATTTTCAACATTTGCAAGCAACCTGGAGATGATAATGATTTACAAGAAGTAGATCATATTGACGAATTAGTTTATGATCAACTTGAATCTACTTTAAGTAAAAATGAATTGGATGAAACTGAGGATTTGCAAATGATTTATTCTGAGCAAGAAATCACGGATGAAACAAGCACTGAAAATGTTGATGCTAATCTTCTGTCAACAGTGACAACAGATTCGACATCTGACATCACACCAATCGATGATTACTTTCCTAACGAATCATTACTTTCTCTTAGTCCAATGCCTTGGTATGATAAAAATATTAATCTTTTTTGCTTTAGGAGATTTGCCAGCTGATTGGAGTACCCAAGACAAAGAAAAGTTTTTGAATGAAGTGAAGAATTTTTATTGTGATGACCCTAACTTATTCAATTATTGTCCTAATCAAATATTTCAAAGATTCATTCCCGACAATGAGGTAAGTAGTGTCATTAAACTTTGTCATTCTGAAGCATATGGAAGTTATTTCTCGTCAAAAAAGACTGCTGCAAAAATCTTTCAAAATGGATTTTATTGGCCCACCATGTTCAAGGACACACATGCATTCTGCAAAACTTGTGAAAATTGTCAAAAAATTGACACTGGTCAAAAAGTTTTATTTTATGATTCTAAACTCTATGCATTCCCTAAAGAGCTAAGATTAAGATGGACCAATCCTTATGGGGCCTGTGATATTGAGAATTCAATGAATGACAATGATTTTAAGGAAAATGGACATCGTTTGAAAGCTTACTTTGATAATTTTCCTAGTGAAAATGAATCAGCTGGTTTGAATGATCTTGTAGATAAAGGTTGATTATTTTGTTTTTCTCACATTTTCTTTTTTATGTTTCTTTTTTAGTGATTTATGCTAGTTTCTCTCACCCCGATCAAATGGCGAACAACGGTACTCCGTGACTTAAGTCGGTTCTTTCAGTTTCCCACAATAACTGATATTTGTGTATATATTTGTGCAATTCTTTGAATCTCTCTTCCAATTCTCATTTGATAATGGACACTAATCTTGAAAAATTGAAAAAGTATTTTCCCGCTAATGCCTCAGAATGCGATTACAAAAATTTACCGTGCTAGATGTGCAAGATTGAGATTATTAATGAATCATGGAATTCCTGAAGATATTCGCTGGTTGATTGAAGCAAAGGTCCGATTATCAGGTGAGTCCTCTAATTTCTTTATTTCACACATGCCTGGAACAGGTAAAAGCACTTTTGCAAAGAAGTGTCGTGCAAAACGACTAGAAGTCTGTCATCGATGTGCTAGATGGACTTGTAATACACAATGTCGTTCTTTAGGAATGGTATCTATAAACCGTGAAGATAAAATACAATTCATTAAGGATGGTCTGAGTAAGGAGTTTTTAGATAATCTTCTATTGACTCTTGAGACGCATCCTAGTGGAGATGTGCATCGTGCAATTCATGATTTATGGCCACTATTTCATAAAGAACATGATCGACTTAGTCTTGGGAATCTGACTAAAAAAGACCCTGTTTGCCAGTTTTTAAGAAAACTAGATTGGAAGCCTATCCCCGACCCATAGAGGGCGTTTAAGCTGTTCTTGGACGTAAAACCAAGGGAAGATGTGAGCCACAATCATAACTACCTATACATACACATGCTTTTTCAAAAGTAAATAAATAAAGAGAGAGAGAGTGTGTGTGAGACTCCAGCTGGCCTACATATAGGTGTTATGATTGCCTTTCTAATTTCTCATCTATAAAACCCTATTTTCCCTCCTTTCATTTCTACTCAACCCATACATTCAGCAAATAGAGAAGTGTGTAGAAATGGCAAGTTCCTCAAGTCATCAAATAAGAAATATTTGTGTTTTCGGTGGATCTAGTTCTAGGAAAGAAAAGGAGTTTTTAGAATCAGCAAATCATCTTGGTCAGGTGCTAGCTGAGAGAAAGATTCATTTAGTGTATGGGGGAGGCAGTCTTGGGTTAATGGGAGGTGTGTCAATAGCTGCATTTTTAGGAGGTAGTCAAGTTTTGGGGGTCGTCCCCGAAGCTTTAGCACAAGGAGATGATTAGTACTAAAAAGTGTATTTTTATCATGGTTTTATATCATCATTTTGCACTTGAAGTATCAATAACTCCTTAACTAAAATATGTTTTATAATAATGTATCTAATAATATAAGATACCTATAATTTGTGGTAAATGTCTATTTTTAATGCAGGCCTATCACATAAATGAAAGGATTGATTGATGACTTGAAGAACTTAAATTGCAAGGATAAAGAGATGGTCAAACTTAGAGAAGAGATGTCGGTGCAATCCAAACCAGAACACTGTTCGGTAATTGGGTCATATCTGGAGCTACAGATCTCAGATTTAGGTCCACTTTATATGGATGGAAAGGTAAGACATAGGCCTACAACTTTCATATGGAGCCCAAGATCTCAAAAGGCCATTATCAAGTCCAAATTATAGCAACAACAAAGAAGCCCAAATCTGTCTTCCAGCCCGAACACTGTTCAGTATTTTGGCCATATCTGGAGTTCTAGAAGTCCAAATGAGCTGAAGTTTTTACACAAGAAAGCTGAGACAATTTCCTACAACTTTCATGTTTACAAATGGCTCCGATTTTGACGTTATCAATGACGTTTTGGGCAGACAAGAGAAGATAAGGATTGTCACCAAGTCAAAAGTTGGCCACCCACTTATCAATTAGTCATCAAATCAATAGTTCCCAATTTTGGCCTATAAAAGGAGGCATTTGCCATGCATTTAGGCATCTTGGTGTTCAGATCAAGATCATGCTCTTCCTTTCTCTCTTTGTATTTTTTGTAATGTTTATGCTTTGCTTTCATTAATATTAAGTTTATGCCTTTCATTTCCTTTCTTTTACTTAGTTAACTTTTATGTTCTTATTTTGTTTATCTATTTTGCTTTCTTTCATTATGTCTAGCTAAGTTAATTATGTCAAGGTGAAAAGGTTACACTAATGGTGGAAGAATAAGTATAGTGTAAACTTAATATGGACCTTAATGTTTGATACTAACATGTTTTATATTTGTTATCTTGTTCACTCTTTAATACTTTGCTTGTTAAATGACTAATCTTGACTTATGTTGTATAACACTTGGTACAACAAATGCTTGGCACTTTCATAGCCCATAATGTATGGTATAACCGACACCTGAGCTATGAAAGGAACTTGATTTGTTGTTAACATAAGTTATAATCATGAATGCTTGACGAGATTTACAAGTATTAGCATTAATTGAATAAGATGACTAATGTAATCATGTTAACAATATATAATCTGATTGAAACCTCCTTTGTGTGTGGTTTCCAATTCAATAATAAGAGTTTATACTATACTTGTTTGATATACCATTAGTGGAACCTCTAACCTTGACATTTGTTATTATTATTGTTTAATCCTTACATTAATTTTCCATCTCCAAGTTCTCATCATCTTCTTCTTCTTCTCTTTCTTTATTATTATTATTATTATTACTACTACTACTACTACTACTAGTATTATTATTATTATTGTTATTGTTATTATTGTTGTTGTTGTTGTTGTTGTTGTTGTATTATTGTTATTTATAATTTGTACAATTAACCTCCCTGTGGTTGGACCTCGGTCTTGCCGGGTTATTTATTACTTCGACACTCCTGCACTTGGGAGAAGGTATCAATCTTTTAGTCGTGTCACTTTATGAAATAGAAAACATAGTTAGTTAATGTTTTTGAGCTATTACCCTCTCAAGAGTCATAAAAAGATCTCCTTTACTCTGCCATTATAGTAATAACAATTTTACACATGCTTTATGAAATAGAAAACACAGTTAGTTAATTTTTTTTAGCTACTACCCTCTCCTCCAACCAAAATGAGATATTGTCCTCAATGTTTTAAGGTAAAAAGATAGAGAATATAAGATATCACCTGAAATAATGAACACTAACAAACATGAAACACAGTTAAACAAAAATAAAAAATAACACTAATAAAACAAAAACACATAAAAAATTTACAAATTAAGACTCAAATCTGATCTACGCTTTTTACGGCTTTTCTTAGATGACTAATTTATGCGACTCGTGGAGGGATAAATTACAGGAATGAAAGATTGTAGTTGGTCAATCAATTGTTCAACAGTAGCAACAGAGATTATGATTTGTTGTGCAGAAGATGTTAGAAATTCCTATTCCAAAGCATGATTAAGAAAAGACAACAACTTATCATAATAACTATTAATATTTAACAGACTTATGGGTTTATGATGAATGTGTAGTTGGGTTGAAGAGGAAATATGAAAGATCTCTTCTAATGTGCCTAGACCACCTAGTAAAGCAATAAAGGCATCAACATTGTTAAACATTTGATTCATTCAATCAAATATTATAGAGACCTGAAGTTCCTCTCCAATTGTTTTTCCAATGATGTCCTCTTGTTTTAAAGCTTCGGGGACGACCCCCAAAACTTGACTACCTCCTAAAAATGTAGTTATTGACACACCTCCCATTAACCCTAGACTGCCTCCCCCATACACTAAATGAATCTTTCTCTCCACTAGCACCAGACCAAGATGATTTGCTGATTCTAAAAACTCCTTTTCTTTCCCAGGACTAGATCCACCAAAAACACAAATATTTCTTATATGATGACCTGAGGAACTTGCCATTTCTACACACTTTTATATTTGATGAATGTATGGATTGAGTGGAAATGAAAGGAAGGAAGAGAGGATTTTATAGATGAGAAATTAAAAAGGCAATCATACAACCTATATCTAGCATGGTAAATTTTTTTAATTGTATTTTAAGGTAGAGCAGGAAAATACTTTTTTAATTTTTCAAGATTAGAAAATTGGAAGAGAGATTCAAATAATTGCACAAATATATACACAGACTTAAGTCACGGACTACCATTGTCCGCCATTTGAACGAGGTGAGAGAAACTAGAAAAAATCACTAAAAAAAAAACACAGAAACAAGTGAGAAAAACAAAATAATCAACCTTTATCTAAAATATCATTCAAACCAGTTGATTCATTTTCACTAGGAAAATTATCACAGTAAGTTTTCAAACGATATCCATTTTCCTTAAAAACATTGTCATTCATTGAATTCCCAATATCAAAGGCCCTACAAGGATACACATGTTTCTTAATAATGGACTACCCCATCTTGATTTTAGCTCTCTAGGGAATAAATGGAGTTAAGAATTATAAAATAAAACTTTTTGACCAGTATCAACTTTTTGATAATTTTCACAAGGTTTGCAGAATGCATACGTGTCCTTGAACATGGTGGGCCTATAAAATCTATTTTTAAATATTTTTGCAGCTGTCTTTTTTGACAAAAAATAACTCTCACATGCTTCAAAATGACAAAGTTTAATGACACTACTTACCTCATTGTCGGGAATGAATCTTTGAAATATTTGATCAGGACAATATTTGAATAAGTTAGGGTCATCATAATAAATGTTCTTCACTTCGTTCAAAAACTTTTCTTTTTCTTATATACTCCAATTAGCTGGCAAATCTCCTAAAGCAAGAAAATTAATATGTTTACTATACCAAGGCATTGGACTAAAAGAATTTAAGGATTCATCAGGAAAGTAATCATCGATTGGTGTGATATTAGATGTTGAATTTGTTGTCACTTTTGACAAAAGATCCGCAATTAACATTTTCGTTGCGTTTTTCATCCATGATTTCTTCCTCAGAATAAATCATTTGCAAATCTTCAGATTCATCCAACTTATTTTTACTCAAACTAGATTCAAGTGGATCATAAACTAATTCGTCAATATGATATACTTCTTGTCCAATGTCATGTTTCCAAATGATAGCTTCATCAGTCCATTCCTACAATTAATCAATGCGTTAGAAGTTGCAAGAAATGGACGTCCTAAAATAACAGGAAATGAATTGCGTGCTTCAATAAAATCCACAGGATAAATGAATTTATTGACTTGCACTAACACATCTTTGACTATTCCTCTAGGCACTTTTACAGATCTATCGGCAAGTAAAAGAGTTATAGAAGTTGGTTTTAACTTAACTAGATTGAGACTCTGAAAAACTGAATATGGAAGTAAATTCATACTAGCTCCAAGATCAAGTAGGGTTCTTTCAATTTTATGTTCTCCAATAAAGCAAGAAATTATAAGATAACCAGGGTCTTTATATTTCAAAGCATTATTGTTTTGAAGAATGACACTTACTTATTCGGCTAAAAAGACTTTCTTTTTCACATTCAATTTCCTCTTCACCATGCATAGATCTTTCAAAAATTTAGCATAGGAAGGAACCTATCTAATAGCATCCAACAAAGATATATTAATCCTTACCTGTTTGAAAGTTTCCAAGATTTCAGAGTTATGATTGACTTTCCTTTGTTTGGTCATGGCATGAGGAAATGAAAGTGCTTGTGGGGAATCGGTATTTTCTTTGCAAATTTCAGATTCAACCCCTTCTTTACCCTCAGAGATTGATTCATCATCTTTCTCACAAGGTTCAAGAGTGGGTTTTTCAATAACCTTACCACTGCGAAGAGTAGCGACTGATTTGACTTGATCCATGTGTTGGCTTCCAGAACTACTTGCATTTGCATTGCACTACCCTTTGTGATTTTGTTGTGGTTGAGATGGAAAATTACCTTTCTCTTAGAAACTAAGAGCAGATGTCAATTTTGCAAGAGCATGTTTAAAATCTGTTATGTTTTCAGCAAGTTGAGTATTGATTGTCTGTTGCTTTTCAATGAATGCATGTAATGTTTCCTCAAGATTTCTTCTAGGAGGTGGAGTATAAGGTGGTGCATATCCATGAGAATTTTGGAAATTATGGTGTACTTGAAAAATGGTTGTGAAGTTTGTACATTGTTATTATCACTCTTCCAACTAAAATTTGGGTGATTTCTCCAACCAGGGTTGTATATTTGCGAGTATGGTTAGGGTTGGCCCTTTGAAAACTGTTTAATGCATAAACTTGTTCATGAAGACATTCTTTAAAAGAAGGCAAGGTTGGACAATTATTGCTTAAGTGTTCATTTGTTTCACATATTTGACACACAATGTTTTCAATAGATTTTAATTGACCTCCTTTTCAATTCTAGTGCCTCGATTTTTCTAGCTAAAGATGCAAACTTGGCTTGGAGGTCATGATCTTCTCTAAGATGGTACATACCTCCACTAGATGTATGAGGTTAAGTTTTACTCGGCGCCTCATAAGTACCTGCGGTGTCCCAATTTTGAGCATTTTTAGCTAGCAAGTCTAAGTACTTCATTACTTCATCAGGGTCTTTATCTTCAAAAGTTCCATTGCACATCAATTCAACCATTTGCCTATCTCTAGGTATTAACCCTTCATAAAAATATGAAACCAATCTTCATGTTTCAAAACCATGATAAGGGCAGTTTCGGTAGCGAATCACAGTTTTGCTGCACAACACACAATTCGACAGCAAATGCTAATTCGCTGTAGAAGACCAAGTTTCAGCATCGAATCACAAATTCACTGCATACAACTCAATTTCGACAACGAATCACAATTTCGTTGCACAACACACAATTTGGCAGCGAATGCTAATTCGCTGCAGGCGACACAGTTTCGGCAGCAAATCATAGTTTTGTTGCACAACACACAATTCAACATCAAATGCTAATTCGACAATGAATGTTAATTCGCTATAGAAGACTTAGTTTCGGCATCAAATCATAGTTTCGCTGCACAACACACATAGTCAACACAGTTTCGACAACGAATCACAATTTCACTGCACAATACACAATTTGGTAGATAATGCTAATTTGTTGCAGAAGACTCAGTTTTGGTAGCAAATGCTAATTCGCTGCAGCCAACACAGTTTTGGCAGCGAATAATAGTTTCATTGTACAACACACATTTTGGCATGAACACACACCACACATGCTGTAACAACCCTAGCATATACATTGTCACTATGTTATAGCAGAACACACATATTGAAACCATCAATTTCAGCACATAATCCTTCAACAAAATCCCAGCAAAACACACACATTGAAAACCATCAATTACAATAAGTAAACTTCTAATAAATTCCAGTAGAACACACATTAAAACCATCAATTTCAGCACATAATCCTTCAACAAATCCCAACAGAACACACACATGCTTGTTGGCCAACCCCATAGTTAAAGCCAACCCTTTACCATGATTTCTTATTTCCATTTTATTCATTTCTTTGTTAGATATTCTGAAATTGTCCTCATTTGATTTCTCTTTCCTTGTCCTAGCATAGGTCTTAGTCCTCTTTCCGTTTGTGGTCTTAAGGAGAAGAGGAAGGGAGTTTCATGACCCATACCTTTCAAATCTAACTAAGTTTGAGGAAGGTTTGACACTTGTCGCTACACGATGTCGGGCGACAACTCCACTCTTTTTTGTTTGTTTTAACAAAAAGAATAAATAGTTTTTTTCTCTCTTGATTAGGGGAAATAAAGGTTTTATTGGAGTTGCCATCTAGTAATTTGAGGGAACTAGAAATCCAAAATTAGACACTGGTCCCAGAGATTCAGGTACTAGGTTAGTTATGATTAAGGGAAGGTAGACACCACCCTTAAAATATCATTTCAGAGAAAGGTTACCCTTACTTGTGTTGTTTTCATTTGATTCAAATGCTATTATATTTTGAGCATATTTGCAAATTTTTAAGATGGTTAATGTTGGTCCCTAAAAATAGGAGACACGTTAAAAATGACATTAGTCCCTAAAATTAGGAGACTTTGTCTAAAATATCAACGTTTGTCCCTAAAAAGGAGAGTTACGTCTAATTTACCAAAAGAAATAATAATGGACATAATCCATATTTGGTATTTAAAATTTTACATTGGTCCTTTTCTATAAATAAAAGAGACGTGTCAACAAATAATATTTATTTTATAAAACAAAAATTATTTTGATATCATTGAGAAATGGGTATATCTATATTTGAGAATCAGGTTTTGACCTATGAATAATGATGTGATAAAATGGGTGTAATTTTTTTTTGTTTTTTTACATGAAAAAATTTACAAGTATTTATATATAAAAATGTCAAGAAAATACCATAAAAAATCATAAAAAATTACCTGAGTGCCACTATATAGGTAAAAGACTAAAATACACTCGGATTTATTGAAAATTTATGAAAATGCCACTAGCGGTGTGTGTGGCTCTGCGCGATTACTGTTGACGGCGCTGAATTTTCCGGTGAGATTCTGGCCAAAAGATGGTTGATTCTGGTAGATCTGAGGATGAGGATTCTGATGGTGGTGGTCTCGATGGCTGTTGATGGCTGATGAGGGAGAATCGACGACTTGAAGGTTGGTTGACCGTTGATTGTCGCGGCCTTTTTCTGGCCAAAATCACCAGTGAAAACATGTAAAACGACTGGGGTTTTGCTTCAAAGGAGGCGATGCACCTTTTTGTGGTGCTTTCGCGGCTTGAAACGGCTGGAAATGGGAGATTAGAGGAGAGAGAGAGAATCGTCGGCGAGAGGAGAGAGGGGCTTTGAGTTTTGATATGGTGTGGACGAGCATATAGTGCATCGGTGCGTCTAAAGCCTGGAACCGTTGGATCGCAGATGAACAGATCCTGCGATTGAGATTGACTTGATCTACAAGTTGATCGGACGGTTAGAATGGACTACGCTATGATCTGGTGTGTCACGGTGTACCGAGTGTTTGGTACACCTGATGACGTGGCACAACAGGATCAAAGGGCATATTATTTTAAAGGCTGAGATGGATTTGAGTTTTAATCTGGTGTGGTAAAGCCTGTTGTATCCTAAGAAATCAAAGGCTCAGATTTAAATACTATTAGATCTAACGTTTGGGATATTTTTGGTATTTTTCAAATTGTTTTAAAAAAAAATCAATATCTTTCTAGGGTGAAGAAAAAGTAAAAAAATTAGTGAACAATGTCAAATAGTAACACAAAAGTGTCAAATAATAACACAAGAGTGTCAAATAGTAACATAATAGTGTCAAATAGTAATACAAATAGTTTACTCTCGAATTCAGAATTCAGAATTCACCTGTTTTCTGTTCTATCCAGTTGGTTTGGTTTCATTGGTATCTGTATCCAATAGTAATACAGCTATTTTATAGCCAATGAAAGGAGACAACAAATCACAGATTATGCAGGTAATCACGGGATTGTGCAAAATTTTCAATGTATAGCTGCATCGCCTACCATCGACAGAAATCCTCCGTCTATTGTGACAAAATTAAATTATTTTTTTTTGTTTTATTATATATAATAATAATATTTATTTATAGGGTTAAAATTAAAAATTCAAATCAGTATTATAAAAAGTTTTTCAACCGCTAAAAATCAATTTTAATTACAAAAAAAATCTTTATACGAGTATCAACTCGGTGAACACGGTTTTTTGACCCAAAATACCAGTTTTGACCAAAAATAGCCTAAAACTCATTTTTCATGACGGTCGACATAGTGGGACTCATATTGACCCGGAGGACTCGGTTTTGACCGAAAATGATAGTTTTGACCCAAAACGGCCCAAAACTCATTTTTCATTGCGGTCGACATGGTGGGACCCGTATTGACCCGATGGTTTCGGTTTTGACCGAAAATAATGGTTTTCACTCGAAATAGCCCAAAACTCATTTTTTATCCCGATCGACATCGTTTAACCCGTATTGACCTGGTGGACTCGATTTTGATCGAAAGATGTAGTTGACTCGAGAAAATATATTTTAAACTCTTTTTTTTCTTCTTTTTTTTTATTTATTATATTTTTTTTGTTATGAATAATAAAATAAAATAACATTTGAGAAAATTTTAGTGAATCCAAAATTGGGTTGCAATAGTTGCCTCCTCTTTACAATGCTTATAGTGCAAAGGCATTGAAAAATTCATTTTCTTTTGACTTTGCATAGAAAGTCTTGTAAAGAAAAACGATGGAGGTGTTGAAAAACACATATTTTTCAGTTGGTCTAATTCTTATGGGCAACTTGCCCAAGTGAAAAACATAAAAGTGTTTTCAATCTTGATTTTGTGAAATACCTGAAAGTGATTTCAACAATGGTTTGGTGAAATACATGAAAGTGATTTCATCAATGGTTTCCTGAAATACATGAAAGTGATTTCAGATTAGTTTTGTGAAATACTTGAAAGTGATTTCATCATTGATTTTGTGAAATACATGAAAGTGATTTCAACAATGATTTCTGAAATACATAGAAGTGATTTCAGATTGATTTTGTGAAATACATGAAAGTGATTTCAGATTAGTTTTGTGAAATACATGAAAGTGATTTCATCATTGATTTTGTGAAATACATGAAAGTGATTTCATCAATGGTTTTGTGAAACACATGAAAGTTATTTCAACAATGGTTTCCTGAAATACATGAAAATGATTTCAGATTAGTTTTGTGAAATACATGAAAGTGATTTCAACGATGGTTTTGTGAAATACATGAAAGTGATTTCACTATGATTTTCAAGGTTAATGAAAACTTCTAGAGGAAGTCATATTTGTACGGCTCAGATCTGATTTGTCAAAATTGATCTCAAAGATGATGAAAGCTTGTCATGAAAGTCTTATATATACGGTTGAGATCTGATTTGCAATCGATCTCAGAGATGATGAAAGCTTCTCAAGAAAGTCTTATATCTACGGTTGAGATTTGATCTTTTGTTCAAAATAATAGTAGGAGAAGAATCCTTATAAATCATGCAGTATTTGGTGACAGACATCATCAACTTCTTGTATTTTAAGCCTTTCAAAGTTCTCAACTCTTGAAGCTTTAATCATGTCTTCCTCTTCTTCCAATACTAACCCAAATCTTGTTCCTGCAGTAGAGCCTATAGTTTGGCGTACTACTTTTAAAGTGAATGTTCGTCTAGTTACAATAAAAGATATTGTAATGGACAATGAAGATACTGTTGTAGCCATGGCTAGAGACATGGTCCTTCCCCATGATGTAACAATGTTGGCAGTTAGGAGTGATATTGAAGCAGTGAATCAGTCACTTGCTCTTAGTATCAAAGCTACTTCGTCTTTGGTAAACATTGCAGAGCGTCTTCATGCCAGAAAACTTAAGTTGAATACTCAGGTTCTTGATCTCCATCATCTGATCGAGAATTTAATGAATAGACTCAGTGATGAAATATGTCACAGAAACGACTTGGAGAGGAGAGACCAAGAGCTGAATACACGTGTTGACTTTTAGAAGGACTATGTTAACACACGACATCTCGAATTCGAGGAAAAGATGGAGCATATATATAAACAATTTGAAGAATTTCGAGGCATGATTAATGATCAAGATGATAATATCCCTGATCGTCCTTGCACTGTTTAATATTTGTACTTTTAAACCTTTTATCATGAATAAAAAATCCATCTTTCTTGTCTTCATTTATGAATTTTGCTTTTATGAAATTGCCATATTTGATGTGTTAGAAGAACTTCATTTCATCTGAATCTCTTCGTCTGAATCCCGTTGGGAATTTTGTTTCAAGAAATATCTACAAGACAAATATGCAATGCTTGTGAAGTTAGATGATATGTAATGCATCTTACCTTTTTGAAATATAGATCCCCCATTCATCTTGTTTGGTGATCTTGAATTTTAGTAAGCTCTTTTGATTCACACGTCTTTCAAATCTACTCAAGTTGACCCATGTTGTTTAGTTCTCCAAGATAAACTTTGTTTAAGTTTCCCAATAGTCACTACCTCTTTCTCCATTGGTTACTTCATTAAGAGCATTAGCTTCTCCCTAGCCTGACATTGTGTTGTTGGTAACATTTTCATTGTTAAGGATTCTTTAACCAATTCACACGGTCAATATATGAGGATTTCCCACTTCACTTGGGATTTTTATATCTGAAGATGTATCAATTATCATATTGTCGAACTGATCATATTATGAGAGGCAACAATCTCATTTCATATAATCTGCATAATCATGCTATTTCAATCCCATACTGGAAGAAGTCTATAGTTTTATCATATGTATCTCCCACTAGGGAAGCAAAATTCTTTGTGCCATTAGGAATCTGGTGACTGTTTCTTTGCCTCTAGAAGATTTCTGGTGATTGCTTTTCTACCCCTGGAAGAATTAACTATCTCTTTTCATTTTCTCCTTTGCTCTTATTGTTGTTAGAATCTTTGATTTTCTAACACTACCTCTTAGTATGTCATATATCTGTCTTCTTCACACAAAAAACCATTTTTTCAAAAATGATTTTTTCAAAAGATCTCTTTTGTTTTTGAAAACTAAAACTCTCAATGTCTATTTATAATAATGTTCAAGCAACTCTAAGGATTTGTATTAAATATCTTAGTAAAAGTAATCTCAGATAAAGGTAAGTGATGAGATGACCTTCTGCTTTGGTTTTCAAAGTGTTCAAGCGATTGCTTGAATGTATTTTGAGGGAAAAGGAACAATTGCCTTTTATTTTTAGAAACACTCCTTTTAACAGCATGAATAACAATGAATAATTATTTGCTAAGTCATGACTCTTTATAAAAAAGTCTCTTATATTTTGAGAACACTGTTTATTGATCCAAATTGCTTTCTTGATTAGAAAGGACTTAAAAGACACTTAATGTATTTATGGCTCAAGGCTGTAAAAGAAAGAGGATTTCATAAGCTAAAAAAAAAGTGTTTAAGGGTTTGAAAACTATAGATCACTGTTATCTTATCTTCGTCTTTTCTTTTGCTATCTTGACAATAAAATGATATTAAATATTCCAAATTAGAAAATTTTCTATTTTTTGGGAATTCTCTAAATTATTTTGAATTTTTTTTGTTGAATTCCTTGTTGTCAGACTTCATAAGCTCACATGCCTTCAAGATGATTTCCATGATCATTTCTTTCTCTTTGCCCCTAATGTAGGGTGTGATCTTAGTTAAGGTTCTTATGAAAGAAAAAGCTTTAAATAGACTCAGCTCAAATTGGGACTACAAAGGAATATTTTAAAACAAAATGAAAGGAATATCAAAGATGGTCTTTCCTCATTTCAAGTAGGATCAATTAAAACCAATAAACTTTGTCCACATCCGACATAATGCTTTGGATTTATAAGATACCATGTTTTACGAGTCCATGACAAGCTAATATACTGTCAACCATTATTCATGCTAATAAAATATAAGTCCAAGACAAAATTTGAGTGATAGTTGTTCCAATTGCATGTTTTTGACTTGTATGGTCATCTCTTTCAAGAGAATTGCTTTGAACATTATCCTAAACAAATAATTGATTTATTTCATTGAAATCATAAACAAAATCAATTCTTTTAAAACCTCATTTAAGAAGAGTGGGTTCTCTTGTAAAAACGTTTGAAAGATCAAATTCTTGAGCCATTTAGATCATGCATGGGCTTTTTGGTGAGGTATAAGCAAAGAGAATTTCCTGGCCAAAACTTCATTTTATTTGATTTTGATTGTATGAAACACATCATACATAATACTTTTTCACAAATCAGAGTTCACAGGTCTAGGTAAATCATCTCCATCCATCCTAGTTAACAACAGAGCCCCTCTAGAGAATGCTTTCTTCACTACATATGGGCCTTCATAGTCTGGTGCCCACTTGCTTCGATCTTCACTTGGTAGTGGTAAGATTTTTTTGAGTACAAGATCCCTTTCTTTGAATTCTCTTGGTCAGACTATTCGGTCATATGCTTTGGCCATCCTTCTTTGGTATAGTTTGTGATGACAAATTACAGCCAACCTCTTCTCACTTATCCTGTTTAGGTGCTTATATCTCACTTTATCCCATTCAGTTTCTTCTAGTTTAGATTCTATTAGTACTCTCAAAGATGGAATTTCTACTTTCAAAGGCATCACCGCCTCCATCCGAAATACTAGTGAGTAAGGTGTAGCTCCAGTAGATATTCTTACTGCTATACGATATGCATGTAGAGCAAAGGGAAACATCTCATGCCAATCCTTGTAACTGACTATCATCTTCTGGATAATCTTCTTGATATTCTTGTTTGCAGCTTCGACAACACCATTCATCTTTGGTCTATAGGGAGATGAGTTTGAATGTTTAATTTTCCACTTCACGCACAATTCTGTGATCATTTTTCCATTAAAATTCTGGGTATTGTCAGTCACTATCTTCTCAGGTGAACCGTATGGCAGATCAAATCTTTCTCAATGAAACTCTTGACCACCTTTTGAGTTACATGGGCATAAGAGTTGGCTTTCACCCACTTTATGAAGTAATCAATGGCTATTAAGATAAATTGATGCTTATTGCTGGCCTTTGGGTTGATTGGCCCAATCACATCTATTCCCCACATTGCAAACGGTCATGGTGATGTCATATTAAATAGAGGAGCTAGAGGTGCATTTATCTTATCACTATACACTTGACATTTATGACATTTCCTGACATGATCGATGCAATCTTTCTCCATGGTCATCCAAAAATACCCAGATCATTGCAATTGTCTAGCCATCATATGCCCACTTCCATGAGTTGCACAAATTCCTTCATGAATTTCTTGCAACGCTACCTAGCTTCGATTTCATCTAGAAATCTTAGTAAAGTCCCATTAAATGGCCTTTTGTATAGAATTTCTCCATCCAAGTAAAATTCCAGAGCTAACCTTCTCAAGGTCTTCATATCTACTTTAGATGCCCCCAAGGGATACTTTTGATATTGGATAAACTGCTTGATGTCATAAAACCATGGGTTCCCATCTATTTCTCCTTCAATTGGACAACAATGAGCTGGAAAATTTCTAATCTCAATACAGATTGGTTGTACCCTAACTCTATAATCAGTTTTGGCCATAGAAGCTAAGGTTGTCAAAGCATCAGCAAACTGGTTTTTGTCTCTTCCTGATTATGCATCAAAAGTGTCATTAAGTCTCTTGTTCTACATATGTATTTATTGTTTTTATTTGGTTGTTTTTATAATAATTGATGTGTTTTTTTAGTAATGAAGTTTGTTTTAATGTTTCGATAGGTTTTTGGAGCTTAAATGAATTAATTCAGAAAATTCAACGTCGGAATTCAGAACAAAGAATTGAAGAGATATTTAGTTGAAGATTGAAGCAAATCTTGGTTCAAATAAGTGCTCCAAATTTGTCCCAAAAATCAATTCTATTCCAATTCTAGAAAAGAATATCATATGATTTATTTCAAGCCCAAACTTGCCTTATGTTGTGTGCAAACTTCAACCATTAAACACTCAAGGTTTCAATGTCAATCTTAGCCCAAATAATAAGTACATTTGTATACTTATTTGATGCTCAAATTCAGCCCAAAAATCAGCCCCAAATCAGCCCTAAATCAACCCCAAATCAACCTTCAAATCAACCCAAACACAATCCATGATCTTACATGTCCACACAACAAATAACAATTGATTTATTTTGGGTAATCCATTGATCCAAGAAGGCAAGCACATGGATGGAAAGCTGGAGGGGATATTTTAACATTATTTTGGGTCAAAAAGAAGAAGGAGACACCTCATAAATGAGGAAGAAAAACGTGCACCAAAGTAGTTGTAAAGCTGTCTTGATTTGATTTTTCAGAACACCTTTCGGTGTTTTGCCCATAACTTTTGACTCAGGTGTCCAAATGAGCTGTTCTTTAATGATCTGGAAAGGTGACAGAATTGCCTATAAATATGTCTCTAATAGACTTCTCCAAAAAAAGCTTCTAAGAGGGTCGAATTGCTGTCCAAAGTTAGAGTCAGATTTGTGTCCGAATTTTTTCTGAAATTGTATTGTGTTCTTCTTTATAGATTTCGGTTCTTTAGTTTGTAAAACTTATTTTTTCAGTTGGATTCAAGTTCTTTCATGTTTATTGAAGTGTTCTTATATATAATCATGGTTGGCTAAACTCTTTCTTGGATCCAAATCAAGGATAATGGTGATTGAGGTAAGTTCTTTAGGATATGAATGAATCTTAATGTTTATCTTCTTATTTTCTTCATGAATGATTTATTATTGTAAAGAAATTTTAGAAATCATTTAGGTAATGTTATAATCTTGAATTTTTATGCACAAACTTTAGTTTTGGTATAGAGTTGCTTGATTCAATGTCTTACTTAATATGAAAGTACTTGTTCATTCTTAAGCAATAATCAATCTTCATCTTTCTAATCTTCATTGTAATATCTTCCGATCTAATATCACCATCGTTGAGATTAGGTTGAGTTATCTTATATATGTTGAAGAAATCACCAATACATCACCATTAAAATTGATTTGGACCAAGACTTACTTTTCTTGTCATTTAAAATCTATTTACATTTTTTTTTTATCTTTGAAAACAAATCCATCAATTATTTTCAACCAAGTTATTGTTAATTTAATTTCTCTTGAGTTTTTTTTTGTTACTTAGCTTAATTTCCAGATCTAGCTCTCTGTGGATATGACCTCGATCTTACCGAGTTAATTGCTACATCGCACACTCGTGCACTTGCGAGTTAAAACAAGCCGATCATAAAAAGCGGTCAAGCACTTCCCATGTGGGTAAAATCTATCTCATCAAAGCCCTCAGTCAATTTTGAGAGATATTCTTGATATGGTATCCGTTTTTCTTCCTTGGTCTGCCATTCGCCTTTCACTTGACAGATTATTAACATTGAATCCCCATAGACATCAAGCTTCTTTATTTTCATCTCCAAAGCATCTTCTAATCCAAGGATACAAGCCTCATATTCAGCAATATTGTTAGTGCATTCAAATTGTAGTTTGACTAAGATAGGATATTGCTTCTTGTCAGGTGAGATTATCATAGCACCTACTCCATTAGCTGAAAGCTCGTTACATGGGTTAAAGATGCATGATGTTTTTAAATTATATGTATATATATTTAAAAAAAAGAAAAAAAAGACAAAAATAATAATCTTAACCCAAGGAAGTTAACCTTAAACATTAGAACAAAAATTTTTTTTTCTTCCAAGAAAAGCCCCATAATTATGTGTTGATACATTGAGCACAAAAGAAAGGTTTATTAATATCTTGTTAAGAAGTATATAAATTTAATGAGAGTTTGTTTATCTGGATAGATTAATGGAAGTTAAATGATGAATACCTTGCTTTGTGGAATTTGTAAATTGTTTTTTCTATTTTAACGCTTTGATTACTAGGGACTAGTAATAAGCTAGTTGGGAGGTGTGATTAGTATTTAAAAGCGCATTTTTATCATAGTTTTATATCATCATTTTGCACTTGAAGTATCAATAACTCTTTAACTAAAACATGTTTTATAATAATATATCTAATAATATAAGATACCTTTAATTTGTGGTAAATCTTCATTTTAAATGCAGGCCTATCACATAAATGAAAGGATTGATTGATGACTTTAAGAACTTAAATTGCAAGGGCAAAGAGATGACCAAAATTAGAAAAGAGATGTTGGTGCAATCCAAACTAGAACATTGTTTGGTAATTAGGCCATATCTGGAGCTATAGATCTCAGATTTAGGTATACTTTATATAGATGGAAAGGTAATGTTTATGTTTTGCTTTCATTAATAACAGGTTTATGCCTTTCATTTCCTTTCCTTTACTTAGTTAACTTTTATTTTATTTATGTTCTTATTTTGTTTATCTATTTTTCTTTCTTTCATTATGTCTAGCTAAGTTAATTATGTCAAGGTGAAAAGGTTACAGTAATGGTGTAAGAATAAGTATAATGTAAACTTAATATGGACTTTAATGTTTGATACTAACATGTTTTATATTTGTTATCTTGTTCACTCTTTAATACTTTGCTTGTTAAATAACTAATCTTGATTTATGTTGTATAACACTTGGTACAACAAATGCTTGACACTTTCATAGTTCATACTGTATGGTATAACCGACACCTGAGCTATGAAAGGAACTTAATTTGTTGTTAACATAAGTTATAATCATGAATACTTGACGAGATTTACAAGTATTAGCATTAATCAAATAAGATGACTAATGTAATCATGTTAACAATCTATAATCTGATTGGAACCTCCTTTATGTGTGGTTTCTAATTGAATAATAAGAGTTTATATTATACTTGTTTGACATACCATTAGTGGAATCTCTAACCTTGACATTTGTTATTATCATTGTTTAATCGTTACATTAATATTCCTTCTCAAAGTTCTCATCTTCTTCTTCTTCTTCTCCTTCTTTTTATTATTATTATTATTATTATTATTATTATTATTATTATTATTATTATTATTACTATTACTATTACTATTACTATTATTATTATTATTATTGTTGTTGTTGTTGTTGTTGTTGTTATTAGTATTACCATTAGGAATGGACTGATGAAGCTATCATTTAGAAACATGATATTGGAGATGAATATTTTCAACATTTACAAGCAACCTAGAGATGATAATGATTTACAGGAAGTGGACTTTGCTGAAAAATTAATTCATGATCAATTTCCAACCATTTCCATTGAAATTGAGATTGATGAATCTGATGATTTGCAAATGATTTATTTTTAGGAAGAATCAAAGACAAGTAATTGGAGGGCACAAATTGAGGAATTGCCACCACGATCAATTAAGTCCATACCTTCAAATGTTCAACCACCAGAACCTGATTTGAAGTCATTGTCATCCAATCTCAAATACTTAGTTTTGGGGGAAAATGAAACTTTTCCAGTAATATTCTCTTCCAAACTTAATGCACATCAAGAAGGTAAGTGATTACAAACTCTGAAAATGCATAAAAATACATTAGGATGGACCATAGCTGATATAAAAGGAATTAGTCCTTTTATTTGTACACATAGAATTTATTTAGAGGAAAATGCTAAACCCTCTAGAGAAATGCAACGAAGGTTAAATCCTAATATGAAAGAAGTAGTGAAAAATAAAGTGATTAAGCTTCTAGATAATGAAATCATTTATCCTATTTTTGACAGCAAATGGGCAAATCCTACCCAAGTTATACCCAAGAAGTCTAGAGTCATGGTGATAACAAATGAGAACAATGAGTCAATTCCCACTAGAACTGTTACTGGTTGGCGCATGTGCATTGACTATAGGAAACTTAATTTAATGATTAGAAAAGATCATTTTCCTTTACCTTTCATAGATCAAATCCTAGAAACACTCATTTGTTTCACGTATTTGACACACAATGTTTTCAACAAATTTTAATTGACCACTCCTTTTCAATTCTAGTGCCTTGACTTTTCTACCTAAAGATGCAAACTTGGTTTGAAGGTCATAATCTTCTCTAAGCTTGTACATACCTCCACTAGATGTATGAGGTTAAGTTTTACTCGGTGCCTCATAAGTACCCGCGGTGTCCTAATTTTGAGCATTTTCAGCTAACAAGTTTAAGTACTCCATTGCTTCATCAAGGTCTTTATCTTCAAAAGTTTCATTGCACATCAATTCAACCATTTTCCTATCTTTAGATGTTAACCCTTCATAGAAATGTGAAACCAATCTCCATGTTTCAAAACCATGATGAGGGCAAGTACTAATCAATTCTCGATACCTATCCCAACATTGGTAAAATGTTTCTCTTGGTTTTTGAGTGAAAGTGGTGATTTGTCTTTTGAAAGAGTTTGTTCTATGAGATGGGAAAAACTTCTTTAAAAATTGTTGTTGCATTTCATCCCAAGCATGAATGGATCCTGGTCTTAAATTTTGTAGCCATGTTTTAGCTTTATCTTTTAATGAAAAAGGAAAAAGCTTTAATCTGATGGTGTTCATGCTACAATTTAAATTATTATATGTGTTGCAAACCTCCTCAAATTCCCTTAAATGCAAGTATGGATTTTCCAATTCTAAGCCATGAAAAGAAGGTAAAAAAGTTGAATAATGTCTAGTTTAAAATTAAAATGAGATGCATCGGGAGGAAAAACTATGCATGATGGTGCACTTGTTCTTATGGGATTCATGTGGTCTTTACGTGTTCTAACATGATTATTCTCATTATTCTCATTATGAAGTGATTGATTATCTTCTTCGACCATATTTTCTGAAAATGATGAGGATATCCTACAAAGTCTACCACTTAATGCACATGGCCACACTGTTATGCACGTGTAGGAATATAATAAAAGGAAGAAGAGAACAAAAGAAGAAGAAACAAGAGAAAAGAAACAAATTTATATACAAGAAAAGTGAAAAGAGAAAATAAAATAACTACTATAATTAATACAAAAACATACCTCCCCAGCAACGGCACCAAAAACGTGACACGACGAAAAGATTGATGTCTTCTCACAAGTGCAGGAGTGTCGAAGTAATAAGTAACCCGGCAAGACCAGGGTCGAACCACAGGGAGGTTAATTGTACAAATTATAAATAATAATAATACAACAATAATAACAATAAGAACAACAACAATAATAGTAGTAGTAGTAGTAGTACTAATAATAATAATAATAATAATAATAATAGTAGTAGTAGTAGTAGTAGTAGTAGTAGTAATAAAGAAAGAGAAGAAGAAGATGATGATGAGAACTTGGAGAAGGAATATTAACATAAAGATTTAACAACGATAACAAGAAATGTCAAGGTTAGAGATTCCACTAATGGTATGTCAAACAAGTATAGTATAAACTCTTATTAGTCAATTGGAAACCACACACAAAGGAGGTTCCAATCAGATTATAGATTGTTAACATGATTACATTAGTCATCTTATTCGATTAATGCTAATACTTGTAAATTGATTAGTACTTAAAAGTGCATTTTTATCATGGTTTTATATCCTCATTTTGCACTTGAAGTATCAATAACTCCTTAACTAAAGCATGTTTTATAATAATATATCTTATAATATAAGATACCTTTAATTTATGGTAAATGTTCATTTTAAATGCAGGCCTATCACATAAATGAAAATATTGATTGATGACTTTAAAAACTTAAATTGCAAGGGCAAAGAGATGGCCAAACTTAGAAAAGAGATGTCGGTGCAATCCAAACCGGAACACTGCTCGGTAATTGGGTAATATCTGGAGCTACAGATCTCAGATTTAGGTCCAATTTATATGGATGGAAAGGTAAGACATAGGCCTATGATTAGTACTTAAAAGTGCATTTTTATCATGGTTTTATATCATCATTTTGCACTTGAAGTATCAATAACTCCTTAACTAAAATATATTTTATAATAATGTATCTAATAATATAAGATACCTATAATTTGTGGTAAATGTCTATTTTTAATGCAGGTCTATCACATAAATGAAAGGATTGATTGATGACTTGAAGAACTTAAATTGCATGGATAAAGAGATGGTCAAACTTAGAGAAGAGATGTCGGTGCAATCCAAACCGGAACACTATTCGGTAATTGGGCCATATCTGGAGCTACAGATCTCAGATTTAGGTCCAATTTATATGGATGGAAAGGTAAGACATAGGCCTACAACTTTCATATGGAGCCCAAGATCTAAAGAGGCCATTATCAAGTCCAAATTGTAGCAACAACAAAGAAGCCCGAATCTGTCTTCCAGCCCGAGCACTGTTCGGTATTTTGGCCATATCTGGAGTTCTAGAAGTCCAAATGAGCTGAATTTTTTACACAAGAAAGCTGAGACAATTGCCTACAACTTTCATGTTTGCACCTGGCTCCAGTTTTGACGTTATCAATGACGTTTTGGGCAGACAAGAGAAGATAAGGATTGTCACCAAGTCAAAAGTTGGCCACCCACTTATCAATTAGTCATCAAATCAATAGTTCCAAATTTTGGCCTATAAAAGGAGGCATTTGCCATGCATTTAGGCATCTTGGTGTTCAGATCAAGATCATGCTCTTCCTTTCTCTCTTTGTATTTTTTGTAATGTTTATGCTTTGCTTTCATTAATATTAAGTTTATGCCTTTCATTTCCTTTCCTTTACTTAGTTAGCTTTTATGTTCTTATTTTGTTTATCTATTTTTCTTTCTTTCATTATGTCTAGCTAAGTTAATTATGTCAAGGTGAAAAGGTTACACTAATGGTGTAAGAATAAGTATAATGTAAACTTAATATGGACTTTAATGTTTGATACTAACATGTTTTATATTTGTTATCTTGTTCACTCTTTAATACTTTGCTTGTTAAATGATTAATCTTGATTTATGTTGTATAACACTTGGTACAACAAATGCTTGGCACTTTCATAGCCCATAATGTATGGTATAACCGACACCTGAGCTATGAAAGGAACTTGATTTGTTGTTAACATAAGTTATAATCATGAATGCTTGACGAGATTTACAAGTATTAGCATTAATTGAATAAGATGACTAATGTAATCATGTTAACAATATATAATCTGATTGGAACCTCCTTTGTGTGTGGTTTCCAATTCAATAATAAGAGTTTATACTATACTTGTTTGATATACCATTAGTGGAACCTCTAACCTTGACATTTGTTATTATCATTGTTTAATCTTTACATTAATATTCCATTTTGAAGTTCTCATCATCTTCTTCTTCTCCTTCTCCTTCTTTATTATTCTTATTACTACTACTACTACTACTACTACTACTAGTATTATTATTATTATTGTTATTATTGTTGTTATTATTATTATTATTATTATTATTATAATTGTTGTTGTTGTTGTTACTATTGTTGTTATTTATAGTTGTTGTTTATAATTTGTACAATTAACCTCCCTGTGGTTCGACCCCGGTCTTGCCGGGTTATTTATTACTTCGACACTCCTGCACTTGGGAGAAGACATCAACCTTTTAGTCGTGTCAAGTTTTTGGCGCCGTTGCCGGGGAGGTAAGTTTTTGTATAAATTATAATATTTATTTTATTTTCTCTTTTCACTTTTCTTGTATATAACTTTGTTTCTTTTCTCTTGTTTCTTCTTCTTTTATTTTCTTCTTCCTTTTATTTTATTCCTGCACGTGCATGAGAGTGTGGTCACGTACATCAAGTGGTAGACTTTGTAGGGTATCCTCATCATTTTCAGAAAATATGGCCGAAGAAGATAATCAATCACTTCATAATGAGAATAATGAGAATAACCGTGCTAGAACACTTAGAGACCACATGAATCCCACAAGAACAAGTGCACCATCATGCATAGTTTTTCCTCCTGATGCATCTCATTTTAATTTTAAGCCAGGTATTATTCAACTTTTACCTTCTTTTCATGGCTTAGAATTGGAAAATCCATACTTGCATTTAAGGGAATTTGAGGAGGTGTGCAACACATATAATAACTTAAATTGTAGCATGAACACCATCAGATTAAAGCTTTTTCCTTTTTCATTAAAAGATAAAGCTAAAACATGGCTACAAAATTTGAGACCAGGATCCATTCGTGCTTGGGATGAAATGCAACAACAATTTTTAAAGAAGTTTTTCCCATCTCATAGAACAAACTCTTTCAAGAGACAAATCACCACTTTCACTCAAAAACCAGGAGAAACATTTTACAAATGTTGGGATAGGTATCGAGATTTGCTTACTACTTGCCCCCATCATGGTTTTGAAACATGGAGATTGGTTTCACATTTCTATGAAGGGTTAACACCTAAAGATAGGCAAATGGTTGAATTGATGTGCAATGGAACTTTTGAAGATAAAGACCCTGATGAAGCAATGGAGTACTTAGACTTGTTAGCTGAAAATGCTCAAAATTGGGACACCGCGGGTACTTATGAGGCACCGAGTAAAACTCAACCTCATACATCTAGTGGAGGTATGTACAACCTTAGGGAAGACCATGACCTCCAAGCCAAATTTGCATCTTTAGCTAGAAAAGTCGAGGCACTAGAATTGAAAAAGAGTGGTCAATTAAAATCTGTTGAAAACATTGTGTGTCAAATTTGTGAAACAAATGAACACTTAACCAACGATTGTCCAACCTTGCCTTCTTTTAAGGAATGTCTCCATGAACAAGCCCATGCTTTAAACAGTTTCCAAAGGGCCAACTACAACCCATACTCCCAAACATACAACCCTGGTTGGAGAAATCACCCAAATTTCAATTGGAAGAGTGAGAACAACAATGCACAAACTTCACAACCACCGTTTCAAGCACACCACAATTTCCAAAATTCTCATGGATATGCACCTCCTTATGCTCCACCTCCTAGAAGAAATCTTGAGGAAACATTGCATGCATTCATTGAAAAGCAAGAGACAATCAATACTCAACTTGCTCAAAACATGACAGATTTTAAAGATACTCTTGCTAAATTAACATCTGCTCTTAGTTTCCAAGAGAAAGGTAAGTTTCCATCTCAACCGCAACAAAATCCCAAGGGGCAATACAATGCAAATGCAAGTAGTTCCGGAAGCCAACACATGGATCAAGTCAAATCAGTCACTACTCTGCGCAGTGGTAAGGTTATTGAAAAACCCTCTTTTGAACCTTATGAGAAAGATGATGAGTCAATCTCTGAGGGTAAGGAAGGGGATGAATCTGAAAATTGCAAAGAAACGACTGATTCACCACCAGCACTTCCATTTCCTCAAGCCATGACCAAACAAAGGAAAGTCAATCCCAATTCTGAAATTTATGAAATTTTCAAACAGGTAAGGATCAATATACCTTTGCTGGATGCAATTAAACAGGTTCCTTCCTATGCTAAATTTTTGAAAGATCTCTGCACTGTGAAGAGGAAACTGAATGTGAAAAAGAAAACCTTTCTAGCCGAACAAGTAAGTGCTATTCTTCAAAACAATAATGCTTTGAAATATAAAGACCCTGGTTGTCCTACAATTTCTTGCTTTGTTGGAGAGCATAAAATTGAAAGAGCCTTACTTGATCTTGGTGCTAGTGTGAATTTACTTCCATATTCAGTTTTTCAGAGTCTCAATCTAGGTGAGTTAAAACCAACTTCTATATCTCTTTTACTTGCCGATAGATCTGTAAAAGTGCCTAGAGGAATAATTGAAGACGTGTTAGTACAAGTCGATAAATTCATTTATCCTGTGGATTTTATTATCTTGGACACAGAACCTGTTGAAGCATGTAATTCATTTCCTGTTATTTTAGGACGTCCATTTCTTGCAACTTCTAACGCATTGATTAATTGTAGGAATGGACTGATGAAGCTATCATTTGGAAACATGACATTGGAGATGAATATTTTCAACATTTGCAAGCAACCTGGAGATGATAATGATTCACAAGAAGTAGATCATATTGATGAATTAGTTTATGATCAACTTCAATCTACTTTAAGTAAAAATGAATTGGATGAAACTGAAGATTTGCAAATGGTTTATTCTGAGGAAGAAATCATGGATGAAACAAGCACCGAAAATGTTGATGCGAATCTTTTATCAATAGTGACAACAGATTCGACATCTGACATCACACCAATCGATGATTACTTTCCTAACGAATCCTTACTTTCTCTTAGTCCAATGCCTTGGTATGATAAAAATATCAATTTTCTTGCTTTAGGAGATTTGCCAGCTGATTGGAGTACCCAAGATAAAGAAAAGTTTTTGAACGAAGTGAAGAATTTTTCTTGTGATGACCCTACCTTATTCAAATATTGTCCTGATCAAATATTTCAAAGATTCATTCCCGACAATGAGGTAAGTAGTGTCATTAAACTTTGTCATTCTGAAGCATGTGGAAGTTATTTCTCGTCAAAAAAGACAATTGCAAAAATCTTTCAAAATGGATTTTATTGGCCCACCATGTTCAAGGACACGCATGCATTCTGCAAAACTTGTGAAAATTGTCAAAAGATTGATACTGGTCAAAAAGTTTTGATTCTCAACTCTATGCATTCCCTAAAGAGCTAAGATTAAGATGGAGCAATCCTTATGGGGCCTGTGATATTGAGAATTCAATGAATGACAATGATTTTAAGGAAAATGGACATCGTTTGAAAGCTTACTTTGATAATTTTTCTAGTGAAAATGAATCAGCTGGTTTGAATGATCTTGTAGATAAAGGTTGATTATTTTGTTTTTCTCACATTTTTTTTATGTTTCTTTTTGAGTGATTTTTGCTAGTTTCTTTCACCCCGGTCAAATGGCGGATAACGGTACTCCGTGACTTAAGTCGGTTCTTTCAGTTTCCCATAATTACTGATATCTGTGTATATATCTATGCAATTCTTTGAATCTCTCTTCCAATTCTCATTTGAAAATGGACACTAATCTTGAAAAATTGAAAAAGTATTTTCCCGCTCTGCCTCAGAATGCGATTACAAAAATTTACCGTGCTAGATGTGCAAGATTGAGATTGTTAATGAATCATGGAATTCCTGAAGATATTCGCTGGTTGATTGAAGCAAAGGTCCGATTATCAGGTGAGTCCTCTAACTTCATTTCACACATGCCTGGAACAGGTAATAGCACTTTTGCAAAGAAGCGTCGTGCAAAACGACTGGATGTCTGTCATCGTTGTGCTAGATGGACTTGTAATACACAATGTCATTCTTTAGGAATGGTATCTATAAACCGTGAAGATAAAATACAATTCATTAAGGATGGCCTGAGTAAGGAGTCTTTAGATAATCTTCTATTGACTCTTGAGACGCATCCTAGTGGAGATGTGCATCGTGCAATTCATGATTTATGGCCACTATTTCATAAAGAACATGATCGACTTAGTCTTGGGAATCTGACTAAAAAAGACCCTGTTTGCCAGTTTTTAAGAAAACTGGATGGGAAGCCTATCCCCGACCCATAGAGGGCGTTTAAGCCGTTCTTGGACGTAAAACCAAGGGAAGATGTGAGCCACAATCACAACTACCTGTACATACACATGTTTTTTTCAAAAGTAAATAAATAAATAAATAAAGAGAGAGAGAGAGTGTGTGAGACTCTAGCTGGCCTACATATAGATGTTATGATTGCCTTTCTACTTTCTCATCTATAAAACCCTATTTTCCTTCCTTTCATTTCTACTCAACCCATACATTCAACAAATACAGAAGTGTGTAGAAATGGCAAGTTCCTCAAGTCATCAAATAAAAAATATTTGTGTTTTCGGTGGATCTAGTCCTGGGAAAGAAAAAGAGTTTTTAGAATCAGCAAATCATCTTGGTCAGGTGCTAGCTGAGAGAAAGATTCATTTAGTGTATGGGGGAGGCAGTCTTGGGTTAATGGGAGGTGTGTCAATAGCTGCATTTTTAGGAGGTAGTCAAGTTTTGGGGGTCGTCCCTGAAGCTTTGGCACAAGGGGACATCATTGGAAAAACAATTGGAGAGGAACTTCAGGTCTCCACAATGTCGGCTCGAATGAATGCAATGTTTAACCATGCTGATGCTTTCATTGCTTTACCAGGTGGTCTAGGCACATTGGAAGAGATCTTTCATATTTCCTCTTGGGCTCAACTGCACATTCACCATAAACCCATTGGTTTGTTAAATGTTAATGGTTATTATGATAAGTTGTTGTCTTTTCTTGATCATGCTGTGGAACAAGAATTTCTAACATCTTCTGCACGACAAATCATAATCTCTGCTTCTACTGCTGAACAATTGATTGACCAACTACAATCTTTCATTCCTGTGATTGATCCTTCCATGAATCGCATAAATTGGTCATCTAAGGAAAGCCGTAAAAAGCTTAGATTGGATTTGAGCCTTCATTTGTGAATTTTTGTGTCTTTTGATTTTATTATGTTTTGTTATTTCTTATTTTTGTTTCAGTGTGTTTCAGGTTTTGTCAGTGTTCGTTATTTCAGGTGATATCTTTTATACTCTATCTTTCTACCTTAGAACATTGAGGACAATGTCTCGTTTTGGTTGGGGGGAGAGGGTAGTAGTTGATAAAAAAAAAAAAAAAATTGTTTTTCATTTCATAAAGCATGTGCATAATTGTTGTTACTATGATGGCAGAGTAAAGGAGTTCTTTTGTTAAAGTGACTCTTGAGACGCATCTTAGTAACCATTCTTAACAAGGTCTATTATAATACTTCCTGAAATATTCAGGTTTACAAACTCTCGTATTGTTATCACTTAATTCTGCTCATATACTTATTTAACATGTATTCTTAAACCTTAATTTACACACACACACTTTAACGTATGATTGTGGGTTGCATATTGGATTGTTATATTATTTATGTTCTTTTGTTAAAGGTAACAACTAAGGGAAAGGGATTGTATATAATTAAAAAACAAAAACATGAAAAAAAAAAATAAAAAAAAAATGATGATAATAAAAATGTAGATAAGTTTGGTTTCGTAGCCTCCCTAACCTAAGCAATTAAGCCCGAAGGGGTGTTTTAACACCTAATACCCTAAAGTCAACTGACTTGGGAGCTATTGGCCCAACGCTTGTTACATGGGTTGAGGAGAAAAGCTTAAGGGAATCAAACATTGCACTATCTACATATCAGTATCTGCGACCCGAGTTACTAAGCTTGTAGGGGTGTCTTAACACCTAATGCCCTAAGACCAACTGGTCTGGGAGTCATTAGCTGAAAGCTCGTTACATGGGTTAAAGATGCATGATGTTTTTAAATTATATGTATATAGATTTTAAAAAAAAAAGAAAAAAAAAACAAAAAAAAAGACAAAAATAATAATCCCAACCCAAGGAAGTTAACCTTAAACATTAGAACAAAAATTTTGTTTTCTTCCAAGAAAAGCTCCATAATTATGTGTTGATACATTGAGCACAAAAGAAAGGTTTATTAATATCTTGTTAAGTGGTATTGAGTAGATATATAAATTTAATGAGAGTTTGTTTATCTGGATAGATTAATGGAAGTTAAATGATGAATACCTTGCTTTGTGAAATTTGCAAATTGTTTTAACGCTTTAATTACTAGGGACTAGTAATAAGCTGGTTGAGGGGTGTGATTAGTACTTAAAAGTGCATTTTTATCATGGTTTTATATCATCATTTTGCACTTGAAGTATCAATAACTCCTTAACTAAAATATATTTTATAATAATGTATCTAATAATATAAGATACCTATAATTTGTGGTAAATGTCTATTTTTAATGCAGGTCTATCACATAAATGAAAGGATTGATTGATGACTTGAAGAACTTAAATTGCATGGATAAAGAGATGGTCAAACTTAGAGAAGAGATGTCGGTGCAATCCAAACCGGAACACTATTCGGTAATTGGGCCATATCTGGAGCTACAGATCTCAGATTTAGGTCCAATTTATATGGATGGAAAGGTAAGACATAGGCCTACAACTTTCATATGGAGCCCAAGATCTAAAGAGGCCATTATCAAGTCCAAATTGTAGCAACAACAAAGAAGCCCGAATCTGTCTTCCAGCCCGAGCACTGTTCGGTATTTTGGCCATATCTGGAGTTCTAGAAGTCCAAATGAGCTGAATTTTTTACACAAGAAAGCTGAGACAATTTCCTACAACTTTCATGTTTGCACCTGGCTCCAGTTTTGACGTTATCAATGACGTTTTGGGCAGACAAGAGAAGATAAGGATTGTCACCAAGTCAAAAGTTGGCCACCCACTTATCAATTAGTCATCAAATCAATAGTTCCAAATTTTGGCCTATAAAAGGAGGCATTTGCCATGCATTTAGGCATCTTGGTGTTCAGATCAAGATCATGCTCTTCCTTTCTCTCTTTGTATTTTTTGTAATGTTTATGCTTTGCTTTCATTAATATTAAGTTTATGCCTTTCATTTCCTTTCCTTTACTTAGTTAGCTTTTATGTTCTTATTTTGTTTATCTATTTTTCTTTCTTTCATTATGTCTAGCTAAGTTAATTATGTCAAGGTGAAAAGGTTACACTAATGGTGTAAGAATAAGTATAATGTAAACTTAATATGGACTTTAATGTTTGATACTAACATGTTTTATATTTGTTATCTTGTTCACTCTTTAATACTTTGCTTGTTAAATGATTAATCTTGATTTATGTTGTATAACACTTGGTACAACAAATGCTTGGCACTTTCATAGCCCATAATGTATGGTATAACCGACACCTGAGCTATGAAAGGAACTTGATTTGTTGTTAACATAAGTTATAATCATGAATGCTTGACGAGATTTACAAGTATTAGCATTAATTGAATAAGATGACTAATGTAATCATGTTAACAATATATAATCTGATTGGAACCTCCTTTGTGTGTGGTTTCCAATTCAATAATAAGAGTTTATACTATACTTGTTTGATATACCATTAGTGGAACCTCTAACCTTGACATTTGTTATTATCATTGTTTAATCTTTACATTAATATTCCATTTTGAAGTTCTCATCATCTTCTTCTTCTCCTTCTCCTTCTTTATTATTCTTATTACTACTACTACTACTACTACTACTAGTATTATTATTATTATTGTTATTATTGTTGTTATTATTATTATTATTATTATTATTATAATTGTTGTTGTTGTTGTTACTATTGTTGTTATTTATAGTTGTTGTTTATAATTTGTACAATTAACCTCCCTGTGGTTCGACCCCGGTCTTGCCGGGTTATTTATTACTTCGACACTCCTGCACTTGGGAGAAGACATCAACCTTTTAGTCGTGTCAGCCTACAACTTTTATATGGAACCCAAGATCTAAAAAGGCCATTATCAAGTCCAAATTGTAGCAACAACAAAGAAGCCCGAATCTGTCTTCCAGCCCGAGCACTGTTCGGTATTTTGGCCATATCTGGAGTTCTAGAAGTCCAAATGAGCTGAAGTTTTACACAAGAAAGTTGAGACAATTGCCTACAACTTTCATGTTTACAACTAGCTCCAATTTGGATGTTATCAATGACGTTTTGGGCAGACAAGAGAAGATAAGGATTGTCACCAAGTCAAAAGTTGGCCACCCACTTATCAATTAGTCATCAAATCAATAGTTCCCAATTTTGGCCTATAAAAGGAGGCATTTGCCATGCATTTAGGCATCTTGGTGTTCAGATCAAGATCATGCTCTTCCTTTCTCTCTTTGTATTTTTTGTAATGTTTATGCTTTGCTTTCATTAATATCAAGTTTATGCCTTTCATTTCCTTTCCTTTACTTAGTTAACTTTTATGTTCTTATGTTGTTTATCTATTTTACTTTCTTTCATTATGTCTAGCTAAGTTAGTTATGTCAAGGTGAAAAGGTTACACTAATGGTGTAAGAATAAGTATACTGTAAACTTAATATGGATTTTAATGTTTGATACTAACATGTTTTATATTTGTTATCTTGTTCACTCTTGAATACTTTGCTTGTTAAATGACTAATCTTGATTTATGTTGTATAACACTTGGTACAACAAATGCTTGGCACTTTCATAGCCAATAATGTATGGTATAACCGACACCTGAGCTATGAAAGGAACTTGATTTGTTGTTAACATAAGTTATAATCATGAATGCTTGACGAGATTTGCAAGTATTAGCATTAATTGAATAAGATGACTAATGTAATCATGTTAACAATATATAATCTGATTGGAACCTCCTTTGTGTGTGGTTTCCAATTCAATAATAAGAGTTTATACTATACTTGTTTGATATACCATTAGTGGAACCTCTAACCTTGACATTTGTTATTATTATTGATTAATCCTTACATTAATTTTCCATCTCCAAGTTGTCATCATCTTCTTCTTCTTCTCTTTCTTTATTAGTATTATTATTATTATTATTATTATTGTTATTATTATTACTACTACTACTACTACTATTACTACTACTACTACTACTACTACTACTACTACTACTATTATTATTATTATTACTATTATTATTATAGTTGTTGTTCTTATTGTTATTGTTGTTGTTATTATTGCTATTATTGTTGTTTATAATTGTTGTCTATAATTTGTACAATTAACCTCCCTGTGGTTCGACCCCGGTCTTGCCGGGTTATTTATTACTTCGACACTCCTGCACTTGGGAGAAGACATCAACCTTTTAGTCGTGTCAAGTTTTTGGCGCCGTTGCCGGGGAGGTAAGTTTTGTATAAATTATAATATTTATTTTATTTTCTCTTTTCACTTTTCTTTCATTTCTTTTGTTTCTTTTTATTTTGTTTTCTTCCTCCTTTTGCTTTCTTCTTCTTTTTTTACTTTTTTCCAACATGTGCATGAGAGTGTGGTCACGTACATCAAGTGGTAGACTTTGTAGGATATCCTCATCATTTTCAGAAAATATGGCCAAAGAAGATAATCAATCACTTCAAAATGAGAATAATGAGAATAATCGTGCTAGAACACTTAGAGACCACATGAATCCCACAAGAACAAGTGCACCATCATGCATAGTTTTTCCTCTCGATGCATCTCATTTTAATTTTAAACCAGGCATTATTCAACTTTTACCTTCTTTTCATGGTTTAGAATTGGAAAATCCATACTTGCATTTAAGGGAATTTAAGGAGGTCTGCAACACATATAATAATTTAAATTGTAGCATGAACACCATTAGATTAAAGCTTTTTCCTTTTTCATTAAAAGATAAAGCTAAAACATGGCTACAAAATTTAAGACTAGGATCCATTCGTGCTTGGGATGAAATGCAACAACAGTTTTTAAAGAAGTTTTTCCCATCTCATAGAACAAACTCTTTCAAAAGACAAATGACTACTTTCACTCAAAAACCAGGAGAAACATTTTACCAATGTTGGGATAGGTATCGAGACTTGCTTAGTACTTGCCCTCATCATGGTTTTGAAACATGGAGATTGATTTCACATTTCTATGAAGGGTTAACACCTAAAGATAGGCAAATGGTTGAATTGATGTGCAATGGAACTTTTGAAGATAAAGACCCTGATGAAGCAATGGAGTACTTAGACTTGTTAGCTGAAAATACTCAAAATTGGGACACCGCGGGTACATATGAGGCACCGAGTAAAAATGAACCTCATACATCTAGTGGAGGTATGTACAACCTTAGGGAAGATCATGACCTTCAAGCCAAATTTGCATCTTTAGCTAGAAAAGTCGAGGCACTAGAATTGAAAAAGAGTGGTCAATTAAACTCTGTTGAAAACATTGTGTGTCAAATCTGTGAAATAAATGAACACTCAACCAATAACTGTCCAACCTTGCCTTCTTTTAAGAATTGTCTCCATGAACAAGCTCATGCTTTAAATAGTTTCCAAAGGCCAAACCATAACCCATACTCACAAACATACAATCTTGGTTGGAGAAATCACCTGAATTTCAGTTGGAAGAGTGACAATGCACAAACTTCACCACCACAGTTGCAAGCACACCATAATTTCCAAAATTATCATGGATATGCACCTCCTTATGCTCCATCTCCTACAAGAAAGTTTGAGGAAACTTTGTATGCATTCATTGAAAAGCAAGAGACAATCAACACTCAACTTGCTCAAAACATGACAAATTTTAAAGATACTCTTGCAAAATTAACATCTGCTCTCAGTTTCCAAGAGAAAGGTAAGTTTCCATCTCAACCACAACAAAATCCTAAGGGGCAATACAATGCAAATGCAAGTAGTTCCAGAAGCCAACACATGGATCAAGTCAAATCAGTCACTACTCTACGCAGTGGTAAGGTTATTGAAAAACCCTCTCTTGAACCTTATGAGAAAGATGATGAGTCAATTTCTAAGGGAAAGGAAGGGGTTGAATCTGAAAATTGTAAAGAAACGACTGATTCTTCGCCAGCACTTCCATTTTCTCATGCCATGACTAATCAGGAAGAAATCGAGGATGAAAAAGGCATCGAAAAGGTTGATGCGAATCTTTTATCAAAAGTGACAACAGATTCGACACCCGACATCACACCAATCGATGATTACTTTCCTGATGAATCTCTACTTTCTCTTAATTCAATGCCTTGGTTTGCTAAAAATATCAATTTTCTTGCTTCAGGATTTTTGCCAACTCATTGGAGTATTGAAGATAAAAGAAAATTTTTGAGGAACGAGCAAAATTTTTATTGGGATGACCCTTATTCAATTATTGTCCTGATCAAATATTTCAAAAATGCATTCTCGACAATGTGGTAAGTAATTTCATTAAATTTTGTTACTCTAAGGCATGTGGGGATCATTTCTCATCAAAAAAGAGGATTGTAGAAATCTTACAAAGTGAATTTTACTGGCTCATCATATTCAAGGAGTCAGATGCATTCCGCAAAAACTGTGAAAATTGTCAGAAGGTGGGATTTATTTCAAAACACAGAGAGTCTATAAATAATCTTCTATTGACTCTTAAGTCTCATCATAGTTGAGATAAGCATCGTGTAATTCATGACTTATGAACCCATTTTCATAAAGAACATACTTGACTTAGTCTTGGGAATCTGACTAAAAAAGACCCTGTTTGCCAGTTTTTAAAAAAACTGGATGGGAAGCCTATCCCCGACCCATTGAGGGCGTTTAAGCTGTTCTTGGACGTAAAACCAAGGGAAGATGTGAGCCACATTCACAACTGTGATTTGAATTTTTTTTTTGTTTGTAAAAACTTGTGTCTTTTGGTTTTATTATTGTGTTTTGTTATTTCTTATTTTTGTTTCAGTGTGTTTCAGGTTTTGTCAGTGTTCGTTATTTCAGGTGATATCTTCTATACTCTATCTTTCTACCTTAGAACATTGAGGACAATGTCTCGTTTTGGTTGGGGGGAGAGGGTAGTAGTTGATAAAAAAAAATTGTTTTTCATTTCATAAAGCATGTGCATAATTGTTGTTACTAGGATGACAGAGTAAAGGAGTTCTTTTGTTAAAGTGACTCTTGAGACGCATCTTAGTAATCATTCTTAACAAGGTCTATTATAATACTTCCTGAAATATTCAGGTTTACAAACTCTTATATTGTTACCACTTAATTCTGCTCATATACTTATTTAACATGTATTCTTAAACCTTAATTTACACACACACACTTTAACATATGATTGTGGGTTGCATATTGGATTGTTACATTATTTATGTTCTTTTGTTAAAGGCAACAACTAAGAGAAAGGGATCGTATATAATTAAAAAAAAAGAAAAAAAATGATGATAATAAAAATGTAGATAAGTTTGGTTTCGTAGCCTCCCTAACCTAAGCAATTAAGCCCGAAGAGGTGTTTTAACACCTAATACCCTAAAGTCAACTGACTTGGAAGCTATTGGCCCAACGCTTGTTACATGGGTTGAGGAGAAAAGCTTAAGGGAATCAAACATTGCACTATCTACATATCAGTATCTGCGATCCGAGTTACTAAGCTCGTAGGGGTGTCTTAACACCTAATGCCCTAAGACCAACTGGTCTTGGAGTCATTAGCTGAAAGCTCGTTACATGGGTTAAAGATGCATGATGTTTTTAAATTATATGTATATAGATTTAAAAAAAATGAAAAAAAAAGACAAAAATAGTAATCCCAACCCAAGGAAGTTAACCTTAAACATTAGAATAAAAATTTTGTTTTCTTCCAAGAAAAGCCCCATAATTATGTGTTGATACATTGAGCACAAAAGAAAGGTTTATTAATATCTTGTTAAGTGGTATTGAGCAGATATATAAATTTAATGAGTTTGTTTATCTGGATAGATTAATGAAAGTTAAATGATGAATACCTTGCTTTGTGAAATTTGCAAATTGTTTTAACGCTTTGATTACTAGGGACTAGTAATAAGCTGGTTGAGGGGTGTGATTAGTACTTAAAAGTGCATTTTTATCATGGTTTTATATCCTCATTTTGCACTTGAAGTATCAATAACTCCTTAACTAAAGCATGTTTTATAATAATATATCTAATAATATAAGATACCTTTAATTTATGGTAAATGTTCATTTTAAATGCAGGCCTATCACATAAATGAAAATATTGATTGATGACTTTAAGAACTTAAATTGCAAGGGCAAAGAGATGGCCAAACTTAGAAAAGAGATGTCGGTGCGATCCAAATTGGAACACTGCTCGGTAATTGAGTCATATCTGGAGCTACAGATCTCAGATTTAGGTCCAATTTATATGGATGGAAAGGTAAGACATAGGCCTACAACTTTCATAGGAACCCAAGATCTAAAAATACCATTATCAAGTCCAAATTGTAGCAACAATAAAGAAGCCCGAATCTGTCTTCCAGCCCGAGCACCGTTCGGTATTTTGGCCATATCTGGAGTTGTAGAAGTCCAAATAAGCTGAAGTTTTTACACAAGAAAGCTGAGACAATTTCCTACAACTTTCATGTTTACAACTGGCTCCAATTTGGATGTTATCAATGACGTTTTGGGCAGACAAGAGAAGATAAGGATTGTCACCAAGTCAAAAGTTGGCCACCCACTTATCAATTAGTCATCAAATCAATAGTTCCCAATTTTGGCCTATAAAAGGAGGCATTTGCCATGCATTTAGGCATCTTGGTGTTCAGATCAAGATCATGCTCTTCCTTTCTCTCTTTGTATTTTTTGTAATGTTTATGCTTTACTTTCATTAATATCAAGTTTATGCCTTTCATTTCCTTTCCTTTACTTAGTTAACTTTTATGTTCTTATTTTGTTTATTTGTTTTCCTTTCTTTCATTATGTCTAGCTAAGTTAATTATGTCAAGGTGAAAAGGTTACACTAATGGTGGAAGAATAAGTATAGTGTAAACTTAATATGGACCTTAATGTTTGATACTAACATGTTTTATATTTGTTATCTTGTTCACTCTTTAATACTTTGCTTGTTAAATGACTAATCTTGATTTATGTTGTATAACACTTGGTACAACAAATACTTGGCACTTTCATAGCTCATAATGTATGGTATAACCGACACCTAAGCTATGAAAGGAACTTGATTTGTTGTTAACATAAGTTATAATCATGAATGCTTGACGAGATTTACAAGTATTAGCATTAATTGAATAAGATAACTAATGTAATCATGTTAACAATATATAATCTGATTGGAACCTCCTTTGTGTGTGGTTTCCAATTCAATAATAAGAGTTTATACTATACTTGTTTGATATACCATTAGTGGAACCTCTAACCTTGACATTTGTTATTATTATTGATTAATCCTTACATTAATTTTCCATCTCCAAGTTATCATCATCTTCTTCTTCTTCTCTTTCTTTATTAGTATTATTATTATTATTATTGTTGTTATTATTATTATTACTACTACTACTACTACTACTACTACTACTACTACTATTATTATTATTATTACTATTATTATTATAGTTGTTGTTCTTATTGTTATTGTTGTTGTTATTATTGCTATTATTATTGTTTATAATTGTTGTCTATAATTTGTACAATTAACCTCCCTGTGGTTCGACCCCGGTCTTGCCGGGTTATTTATTACTTCGACACTCCTGCACTTGGGAGAAGACATCAACCTTTTAGTCGTGTCATAAATCTTGTCAAGCATTCATGATTATAACTTATGTTAACAACAAATCAAGTTTCTTTCATAGCTCAGGTGTCGATTATACCATATAGTATGGGCTATGAAAGTACCAAGCATTTCTTGTACCAGGTGTTATACAGCATAAATCAAGATTAGCTATTTAACAAGCAAAGTATTAAAGAGTGAACAAGATAACAAATATAAAACATGTTAGTATTAAACATTAAAGTCCATATTAAGTTTACACTATGCTTATTCTTACACCATTAGTGTAACCTTTTCACCTTGACATAACTAACTTAGCTAGACATAATGAAAGAAAGAAAAATAGATAAACAAAACAAGAACATAAAAGTTAACTAAGTATAGGAAAGGAAATGAAAGACATAAACTTGATATTAATGAAAGTAAAGCATAAACATTACTAAAAACACAAAGAGAGAAAGAAAAAGCATGATCTTGATCTAGACACCAAGATGCCTATATGCATGGCAAATGCCTCCTTTTATAGGCCAAAATTGGGAACTATTGATTTGATGACTAATTGATAAGTGGGTGGCCAACTCTTGACTTGGTGACAATCCTTGGCATCAAAGGATTGGCCACCCACTTATCAATTAGTCATCAAATCAATAGTTCCCAATTTTGGCCTATAAAAGGAGGCATTTGCCACGCATATAGGCATCTTGGTGTCTAGATCAAGATCATGCTCTTTCTTTCTCTCTTTGTATTTTTAGTAATGTTTATGCTTTACTTTCATTAATATCAAGTTTATGTCTTTCATTTCCTTTCCTTTACTTAGTTAACTTTTATGTTCTTATTTTGTTTATCTATTTTTCTTTCTTTCATTATGTCTAGCTAAGTTAATTATGTCAAGGTGAAAAGGTTACACTAATGGTGGAAGAATAAGCATAGTGTAAACTTAATATGGACTTTAATGTTTGATACTAACATGTTTTATATTTGTTATCTTGTTCACTCTTTAATACTTTGCTTGTTAAATAACTAATCTTGATTTATGTTGTATAACACTTGGTACAACAAATGCTTGGTACTTTCATAGTTCATACTGTATGGTATAACTGACACCTGAGTTATGAAAGGAACTTGATTTTTTGTTAACATAAGTTACAATCATGAATGCTTTACGAGATTTACAAGTATTAGCATTAATCGAATAAGATGACTAATGTAATCATGTTAACAATCTATAATCTGATTGGAACCTCCTTTATGTGTGGTTTCCAATTGAATAATAAGAGTTTATATTATACTTGTTTGACATACCATTAGTGGAATCTCTAACCTTGACATTTGTTATTATCATTGTTTAATCGTTACATTAATATTCCTTCTCAAAGTTCTCATCTTCTTCTTCTTCTTCTTCTTCTTCTTTATTATTATTATTATTATTGTTGTTGTTGTTGTTGTTGTTGTTGTTGTTGTTGTTGTTCTTATTGTTGTTATTGTTGTTGTTGTTGTATTATTGTTATTTATAATTTGTACAATTAACCTCTCTGTGGTTCGACCCCGGTCTTGCCGGGTTATTTATTACTTCGACACTTCTACACTTGGGAGAAAACATCAATCTTTTCGTCGTGTCAAGTTTTTGGCGCCGTTGTCGGGGAGGTAAGTTTTTGCATAAATTATAATATTTATTTTATTTTCTCTTTTCACTTTTCTTGTATATAACTTTGTTTCTTTTCTCTTGTTTCTTCTTCTTTTGTTTTCTTTTTCCTTTTATTCTATTCCTACACGTGCATGAGAGTGTGGTCACGTACATCAAGTGGTAGACTTTGTAGGGTATCCTCATCATTTTCAGAAAATATGGCAGAAGAAGATAATCAATCACTTCATAATGAGAATAATGAGAATAACCGTGTTAGAACACTTAGAGACCACATAAATCCCACAAGAACAAGTGCACCATCATGCATAGTTTTTTCTCCCGATGCATCTCATTTTAATTTTAAGCCAAGTATTATTCAACTTTTACCTTCTTTTCATGGCTTAGAATTAGAGAATCCATACTTGCATTTAAGGGAATTTGAGGTGGTCTGCAACACATATAATAATTTAAATTGTAGCATGAACACCATCAGATTAAAGCTTTTTCCTTTTTCATTAAAAGATAAAGCTAAAACATGGCTACAAAATTTAAGATCAAGATCCATTCGTGCTTGGGATGAAATGCAATAACAGTTTTTGAAGAAGTTTTTTCCATCTCACTGAACAAATTCTTTCAAAAGACAAATCACTACTTTCACTCAAAAACCAGGAGAAACATTTTACCAAGTTGGGATAGGTATCGAGACTTTCTTAGTACTTGACCTCATCATGGTTTTGAAACATGGAGATTGGTTTCACATTTCTATTAAGGGTTAACACCTAAAGATAGGCAAATGGTTTAATTGATATGCAATGGAAACTTTGAAGATAAAGACCCTGATGAAGCAATGGAGTACTTAGATTTGTTAGCTGAAAATGCTCAAAATTAGGACACCGCGGGTACTTGTGAGGCATCGAGTAAAACTCAACCTCATACATCTAGTGGAGGTATGTACAATTTTAGGGAAGATCATGACCTTCAAGCCAAGTTTGCATCTTTAGCTAGAAAAGTCGAGACACTAGAATTGAAAAAAAGTGGTCAATTAAAATCTATTGAAAACATTGTGTGAAATCTGTGAAACAAATGAACACTCTACCAACGATTGTCCAACCTTGCCTTCTTTTAAGGAATGTCTCCATGAACAAGCCCATGCTTTAAACAGTTTTCAAAGGGCCAACCACAACCCATACTCCCAAACATACAATCCTAGTTGGAGAAATCACCCAAATTTTAGTTGGCAGAGTGATAATAACAATGTACAAACTTCACAACCACCATTTCAAGCACACCATAATTTCTAAAATTCTCATGGATATATATACCTCCTTATGCTCCACATCCTAGAAGAAATCTTGAGGAAACATTGCATGCATTCATTGAAAAGCAAGAGACAATCAATACTCAACTTGCTCAAAACATGACAGATTTTAAAGATACTCTTGCAAAATTAACATTTGCTCTCAGTTTCCAAAAGAAAGGTAAGTTTCCATCTCAACCACAACAAAATCCCAAGGGGCAATACAATGCAAATGCAAGTAGTTCCGGAAGCCAACACATAGATGAAGTCAAATCAATCACTACTCTACGCAGTGGTAAGGTTATTGAAAAACCCTCTCTTGAACCTTATCAGAAAGATGATGAGTCAATCTCTAAGGGTAAGGAAAGGGTTGAATTTGAAAATTCTAAAGAAACGACTGATTCACCGCCAACACTTCCATTTCCTCATGCCATGACTAAACAAAGGAAAGTCAATCACAACTCTGAAATTTTTGAAATTTTCAAACAGGTAAGGATCAATATACCTTTGTTGGATGCTATTAAACAGGTTCCTTTCTATGCTAAATTTTTGAAAAATCGATGCATTGTGAAGAGGAAACTGAATGTGAAAAAGAAAGCCTTTTTAGTCGAACAAGTAAGTGTTGTTCTTCAAAACAATATTGCTTTGAAATATAAAGACCCTGGTTGTCCTACAATTTCTTGCTTTCTTGGAAAACAAGAAATTGAAAGAGCCTTACTTGATCTTGGTGCTAGTGTGAATTTACTTCCATATTCAGTTTTTCAAAGTCTCAATCTAGGTGAGTTAAAACCAACTTCTATATCTCTTTTACTTGCCGATAGATCTATAAAAGTGCCTAGAGGAATAATTGAAGATGTGTTAGTACAAGTCGATAAATTCATTTATCCTATGAATTTTATTGTCTTGGACACAGAACCTGTTGAAGCATGTAATTCATTTCCTATCATTTTAGGACGTCCGTTTCTTGCAACCTCTAACGCATTGATTAATTGTAGGAATGGACTGATGAAGCTATCATTTGGAAACATGACATTGGAGATGAATATTTTCAACATTTGCAAGCAACCTGTAGATGATAATGATTTATAAGAAGTAGATCATATTAATGAATTAGTTTATGATCAACTTGAATCTACTTTAAGTAAAAATGAATTGGATGAATCTGAAGATTTGCAAATGATTTATTCTGAGAAAGAAATCATGGATGAAAAACGCACTGAAAATGTTGATGCGAATCTTTTATCAATAGTGACAATAGATTCAACATTTGACATCACACCAATCGATGATTACTTTCCTAACGAATCTTTACTTTCTCTTAGTCCAATGCCTTGGTATGATAAAAATATCAATTTCCTTACTTTAGGAGATTTGCCAACTGATTGGAGTACCCAAGATATAGAAAAGTTTTTGAACGAAGTGAAGAGCTTTTATTGTGATGACCCTAACTTATTCAAATATTGTCCTAATCAAATATTTCAAAGATTCATTCCATATGTGATAATGTGTTAATGTGAATTTACTTCCATATTCAGTTTTTTAGAGTCTCAATTTAGGTGAGTTAAAACCAACTTCTATATCTCTTTTACTTGTTGATAGATCTGTAAAAGTGCCTAGAGAAATAATTGAAGATGTGTTAGTACAAGTCGATAAATTCATTTATCTTGTGAATTTTATTGTCTTGGATACAAAACCTGTTGAAGCATGTAATTTATTTCCTGTCATTTTAGGATGTCCGTTTCTTGCAACCTCTAATGCATTGATTAATTGTAGGAATGGATTGATGAAGCTACATTTGGAAACATGACATTGGAGATGAATATTTTCAACATTTGCATACAACCTAGAGATGATAATGATTTAGAAAAAGTAGATCATATTGACGAATTAGTTTATGATCAACTTGAATCTACTTTAAATAGAAATAAGTTTGATGAATCTGAAGATTTGCAAATGATTTATTCTAAGGAAGAAATCACGGATGAAAAACGCACTGAAAATGTTGATACGAATCTTTTGTCAACAGTGACAACAAATTCGATACCTGACATCACACCAATCGATGATTACTTTCCTAACGAATCCTTACTTTCTCTTAGTCCAATGCCTTAGTATGATAAAAATATCAATTTTCTTACTTTAAGAGATTTGCCAGCTGATTGGAGTACTCAAGACAAAGAAAGGTTTTTGAACGAAGTGAAGAATTTATATTGTGATGACCCTAACTTATTCAAATATTATCCTGATCAAATATTTCAAAGATTCATTCCCGACAATGAGGTAAGTTGTGTCATTAAACTTTGTCATTCTGAAGCATGTGGAAGTTATTTCTCGTCAAAAAAGACAGCTGCAAAAATCTTTCAAAATAGATTTTATTGGCCCACCATGTTCAAGGACATGCATGCTGATTGCGCATCAAAAGTGTCATTAAGTCTCTTGTTTTACATATGTATTTATTGTTTTTATTTGGTTGTTTTTATAATAATTGATGTGTTTTTTAGTAATGAAGTTTGTTTTAATGTTTCGATAGGTTTTTGGAGCTTAAATGAATTAATTCAGAAAATTCAACGTCGGAATTCAGAACAAAGAATTGAAGAGACATTTTGTTGAAGATTGAAGCAAATCTTGGTTCAAATAAGTGCTCCAAATTTGTCCCAAAAATCAATTCTATTCCAATTCTAGAAAAGAATATCATATGATTTATTTCAAGCCCAAACTTGCCTTATGTTGTGTGCAAACTTCAACCATTAAACACTCAAGGTTTCAATGTCAATCTTAGCCCAAATAATAAGTACATTTGTATACTTATTTGATGCTCAAATTCAGCCCAAAATCAGCCCTAAATCAACCCCAAATCAACCTTCAAATCAACCCAAACACAATCCATGATTTTACATGTCCACACAACAAATAACAATTGATTTATTTTGGGTAATCCATTGATCCAAGAAGGCAAGCACATGGATGGAAAGCTGGAGGGGATATTTTAACATTATTTTGGGTCAAAAAGAAGAAGGAGACACCTCATAAATGAGGAAGAAAAACGTGCACCAAAGTAGTTGTAAAGCTGTCTTGATTTGATTTTTCAGAACACCTTTTGGTATTTTGCCCATAACTTTTGACTCAGGTGTCCAAATGAGCTGTTCTTTAATGATCTGGAAAGGTGACAGAATTGCCTATAAATATGTCTCTAATAGACTTCTCCAGAAAAAGCTTCTAAGAGGGTCGAATTACTGTCCAAAGTTAGAGTCAGATTTGTGTCCGAATTTTTTCTGAAATTGTATTGTGTTCTTCTTTATAGATTTCGGTTCTTTAGTTTGTAAAACTTATTTTTTCAGTTGGATTCAAGTTCTTTCATGTTTATTGAAGTGTTCTTATATATAATCATGGTTGGCTAAACTCTTTCTTGGATCCAAATCAAGGATAATGGTGATTGAGGTGAGTTCTTTAGGATATGAATGAATCTTAATATTTATCTTCTTATTTTCTTCATGAATGATTTATTATTGTAAAGAAATTTTAGAAATCATTTAGGTAATGTTATAATCTTGAATTTTTATGCATAAACTTTAGTTTTGGTATAGAGATTGCTTGATTCAATGTCTTACTTAATATGAAAGTACTTGTTCATTCTTAAGCAATAATCAATCTTCATCTTTCTAATCTTCATTGTAATATCTTCCGATCTAATATCACCATCGTTGAGATTAGGTTGAGTTATCTTATATATGTTAAAGAAATCACCAATACATCACTATTAAAATTGATTTGGACCAAGACTTACTTTTCTTGTCATTTAAAATCTATTTACATTTTTTTTTATCTTTGAAAACAAATCCATCAATTATTTTCAACCAAGTTATTGTTAATTTAATTTCTCTTGAGTTTTTTTTTGTTACTTAGCTTAATTTCCAGATCTAGCTCTCTGTGGATATGACCTCGATCTTACCGAGTTAATTGCTACATCGCACACTCGTGCACTTGCGAGTTAAAACAAGCCGATCATAAAAAGCGGTCAAGCAATTTTGGCGCCGTTGCCGGGGAGCTAGCAAGCAAAGGTAACAAATTTAGATTTGATTATTGGAAAACTAAAAAAAAATCATATAAAAAAAATTTAATTGGCTGGTTTTACCGCCTCAAAAAAAAATTAAAAAACAAATCAAGTGGCTGGTTTTACCGCCTAAAAAAAAAATTTACCTTAACGTTTCGGATATTGGACTGTGGACTGGACTATTAATTGTTGGATTTTGGTTGGTTCAACCATTTTTCTTTTATTGTCTACTCTTATTAGTTTCTAATATTTTTCTTGTTTATTTCATTTTATTTTGTTGATATTGTATTACCGCCTCTTGTTTATTTCAGTTTATTTTGTTGTTTTGTTATGCTTATTTTTTTTATATATTTATTGTTTGAAGTGCTTGGCCGGTATTACCGCCTTTTTATTCATGCCTGTTATAATTATCTTTTAATGTTTATTATTGTTATTTTTTTTATATTTATTATCTAAAGTGCTTGGTCGGTATTACCGCCTCTTGTTTATTTCATTTTATTTTATTGTTTTGTTATGATTATTTTCTTATATTTATTGTTTGAAGTGCTTGGCTGGTATTACCTCCTTTTTATTCAAGCTTGTTATAATTATCTTTTAATGTTTATTGTTGTTAATAGTGTTTATTAGTTGGAGAGTGAATTTCTTAATTTGTTGTATTTTTATTTTTGAGCTATTACTTTTATTTGCAATTTTTTTTCTTTTTCTTTCCTTTCTTTTCATATTCATATAATTGTTATATTATTATTATTATTATTTTATCATGGCTAATGTTGAAGATGTAGAGGGTGAAGGGAGTGTTCAAGGTAATGGACCTCCACAATTCAATGATCAACCTAATTTTCGAACTCTTAGAGAGTATCTTCACCCGGCTAGACAAAGTACACCTTCGTGTATTATCTTACCTCTTAACCAACAAGCTTTCAATTTGAAACCGGGCATGATTCAACTTCTTCCCACATTTCATGGTATGGATTCTGAAAATCCATACATACACATTAAAGACTTTGAAGAGGTATGTAATACTTTTATTGATAGAACATGCACCGAGGAAACCATTCGGCTTAAATTGTTCCCATTCTCTCTAAAGGATAAAGCCAAGCTTTGGCTAAACTCTTTGCGTCCTAGGTCTATAGGTAGTTTATGGAAAGCCTTGTCATCTCCCTGTTGAGATTGAGCACCGTGCATATTGGGCCATTCGGCAATTCAATGACAATGAAAACGAGGTTGGCAAAAATAGAAAGCTTCAATTGGATGAATTAGAGGAGTTGAGAAATGATGCATTTGAAAATGCAAAAATTTCAAAACATAAGATGAAAACTTTGCATGATAAACATATTCTTAGAAAATCCTTTCATGTTGGTCAAAAGGTTCTCTTGTATAGAGATTGCTTGATTCAATGTCTTACTTAATATGAAAGTACTTGTTCATTCTTAAGCAATAATCAATCTTCATCTTTCTAATCTTCATTGTAATATCTTTCGATCTAATATCACCATCGTTGAGATTAGGTTGAGTTATCTTATATATGTTGAAGAAATCACCAATACATCACCATTAAAATTGATTTGGACCAAGACTTACTTTTCTTGTCATTTAAAATCTATTTACATTTTTTTTATCTTTGAAAACAAATCCATCAATTATTTTCAACCAAGTTATTGTTAATTTAATTTCTCTTGAGTTTTTTTTTGTTACTTAGCTTAATTTCCAGATCTAGCTCTCTCTGGATATGACCTCGATCTTACCGAGTTAATTGCTACATCGCACACTCGTGCACTTGCGAGTTAAAACAAGCCGATCATAAAAAGCGGTCAAGCACCATCCAATCTCAAATACTCATTTTTGGGAGAAAATGAAACTTTTCCGGTAATAATCTCTTCCAAACTTAATGCACATCAAGAAGGTAAGTTATTACAAACTCTGAAAATGCACAAAAATGCATTAGGATGGACCATAGCTGATATAAAAGGAATTAGTCCTTTGATTTGTACACACAGAATTTATTTAGAGGAAAATGTTAAACCCTCTAGAGAAAATGCAACGAAGGCTAAATCCTAATATAAAAGAAGTAGTGAAAAATGAAGTCATTAAGCTTCTAGATAATGAAATCATTTATCCTATTTCTGACAGCAAATGGGTAAGTCCTACCCAAGTTGTACCTAAGAAGTCTAGAGTCACTGTGATAACAAATGAGAACAATGAGTTAATTCCCACTAGAATTGTTACTGGTTGGCGCATGTGCATTGACTATAGGAAACTTAATTCAATGACTAGAAAAGATCATTTTCCTTTACCTTTCATGGATCAAATCCTAGAAAAAGTTGCAGGTCATGAATTTTATTGTTTCCTATTCGGGTTACAACCAAATTGAAATTGCATTGGAAGATCAAGAGAAGACTACTTTCACATGTCCATTTGGTACTTTTACATATCGAAGGATGCCTTTTGGATTATGTAATGCACCAGCCATATTTCAAATATGCATGCTTAGTATATTTAGTGATATAGTTGAACATTTTCTTGAGATTTTCATGGATGATTTTTCTGTTTTTGGCGATTCATTTGATGGCTGTTTGACTAACTTAGGAAAGGTTTTGACTAGGTGTGAAGAGAAGAATCTTGTGCTGAATTGGGAAAAATGTCATTTTATGGTAACAAACAGCATTGTACTTGGTCACATTGTTTCATCAAAAGGAATTGAGGTTGACAAATCTAAAATCGAGTTAATTGCAAACTTGCCAACACCAAAATCTCTTAAAGAAGTTAGATCATTCCTGGGACATGCTGGTTTTTATAGAAGGTTCATCAAAGATTTTAGTGTAATATCTAAGCCTTTAAGTAACCTTCTAACAAAGGATACTATTTTTGAATGGACTGAACATTGTGAAGAAGCCTTTGTTAAACTTAAAAACTTGCTTACTTGTGCTCCTATCATTCAACCTCCCGATTGGTCATTACCTTTTGAAATAATATGTGATGCTAGTGATTATGCCGTAGGTGCTGTTTTGGGACAAAGAAAAGATAAGAAACCGTATGTAATTTACTATGCAAGTAAAACTTTAAATAGTGCTCAAATGAATTATACCACCACTGAAAAAGAATTACTTGCAGTAGTATTTGCATGTGAAAAATTCAGATCTTATCTTGTTGGCTCACCTGTTGTTGTTTTTAGTGATCATGCAGCATTGAAATATCTTCTTTCTAAGAAAGATTCCAAGGCTAGATTGGTGCGGTGGATTTTATTACTTCAAGAATTTGATATCACAATCAAAGATAAGAAAGGCAATGAAAATGTTGTCGCAGATCACTTGTCAAGATTGACAACAGATTCAAAAACTGACATCACACCAATCAATGACTACTTTCCCGATGAATCTTTACTTTCTATCTCCCCAATGCCTTGGTTTGCTAATATTGTCAATTTTCTTATTTCAGGACAATTGCCAGCTCATTGGAGTACCCAAGATAAAAGAAAGTTCTTGAACGAAGTGAAGAACTTTTATTGGGATGATCCTTATTTATTCAAATATTGTCCTGATCAAATATTTCGAAGATGCATTCCGGACAATGAGGTAAGTAGTGTCATTAAATTTTTTCATTCTAAGGCATGTGAGGGTCATTTCTCGTTAAGAAAGACAACTGCAAAAATCTTACAAAGTGAATTTTATTGGCCCACCATGTTCAAAGACTCACATGCATTCTGCAAGTCTTGTGAAAATTGTCAAAAGTTGGGATCTATTTCAAAACATCACATGATGCCTTTAAATCCTATTATTGTCATTGAGATCTTTGACTGTTGGGGTATAGATTTCATGGGTCCATTCCCTTCATCATTTGGTTTCTTATACATATTAGTCGCAGTAGATTATGTTTCAAAATGGATAGAGGCAATTTCAAGTCGAAACAATGATCACAAAACAGTGATAAAGTTTTTGCAAGAAACTATTTTGAGTCGATTTAGAGTCCCTCGAGCCATAATAAGTGATGGTGGAACACATTTCTACAACAAGCCATTTGAGTCTTTAATGAAGAAATATGGAATCACACATAAAGTTCCCACCCCTTATCACCCTCAAACAAGTGGACAAATAGAGCTTGCTAATAGGGAGATCAAACATATTTTGGAGAAAACAGTGAACCCTAATAGGAAAGATTGGTCTTTAAGACTTAATGATGCACTTTGGGCTTATCAAACTGCTTATAAAACATCATTAGGTATGTCACCTTAGAGACTAGTCTATGGAAAACCTTGTCACTTGCCTGTGGAACTTGAACATAAAGCTTATTGAGCTATTAAAGCTTTCAATTCAAATCTGGGTGATGCTAGTCAACTGCGAAAATTACAAATAAATGAGCTTGAGGAAATAAGAAATGATGCATATGAAAATTCAAGAATTCATAAAGCAAGAATTAAAGAGTTTCATGACAAAAAAAACTGAGAAAAACATTTAATGTTGGTCAAAAAGTCTTGCTTTATAATTCTCGACTGTATTTATTTCCTGGAAAATTAAGATCAAGATGGAGCGGTCCTTTTATTGTGAAATATGTGTATCCATATGGGGCCTATAACATCGAGAATTCAAAGAATGACAATGTTTTTAAGGTAAATGGACATCGTCTGAAAGTTTACTTTGACAATTTTTCAGTTGAACATAACTCTATTTTATTGGGTGATCCTGAATATAAAGATTGATTTTATTTTATTTTATTTTTATTTCTTTTTGAGTGATTTTTGCAAGTTTCTCTCACCCCGGTCAAATGGCGGACAACGGTACTCCGTGACTTAAGTCGGTTCTTTCAGTTTCCCACAATAACTGATATTTGTGTATATATTTGTGCAATTCTTTGAATCTCTCTTCTAATTCTCATTTGAAAATGGACACTAATCTTGAAAAATTGAAAAAGTATTTTCCCGCTCTGCCTCAGAATGCGATTACAAAAATTTACCATGCTAAATGTGCAAGATTGAGATTGTTAATGAATCATGGAATTCCTGAAGATATTCGCTGGTTGATTGAAGCAAAGGTCCGATTATCAGGTGAGTCCTCTAACTCCTTCATTTCACACATGCCTGGAACAGGTAAAAGCACTTTTGCGAAGAAGCATCGTGCAAAACGATTGAAAGTCTGTCATCAATGTGCTAGATGGACTTGTAATACACAATGTCGTTCCCGAAGCTAAAATACAATTCATTAAGGATGGCCTGAGTAAGGAGTCTTTAGATAATCTTCTATTAACTCTTGAGACGCATCCTAGTGGAGATGTGCATCGTGCAATTCATGATTTATGGCCACTATTTCATAAAGAACATGATCGACTTAGTCTTGGGAATCTGACTAAAAAAGACCCTGTTTGCTAGTTTTTAAGAAAACTGGATGGGAAGCCTATCCCCGACCATAGAGGGCGTTTAAGCCGTTCTTGGACGTAAAACTAAGGGAAGATGTGAGCCACAATCACAACTACCTGTACATACACATGCTTTTTTCAAAAGTAAATAAATAAATAAATAGAGAGAGAGAGTGTGTGTGAGACTCCAGCTGGCCTACATATAGGTGTTATGATTGCCTTTCTCATTTCTCATCTATAAAACCCTCTCTTCCTTCCTTTCATTTCTACTCAACCTATACATTCAACAAATACAGAAGTGTGTAGAAATGGCAAGTTCCTCAAGTCATCAAATAAAAAATAATTATGTTTTCGGTGAATCTAGTCTTGGGAAAGAAAAGGAGTTTTTAGAATCAGCAAATCATCTTGGTCAGGTGCTAGCTGAGAGAAAGATTCATTTAGTGTATGGGGGAGGTAGTCTTGGGTTAATGGGAGGTGTGTCAATAGCTATATTTTTAGGAGGTAGTCAAGTTTTGGGGGTCGTCCCCGAAACTTTAGCACAAGGGGACATCATTGGAAAAACAATGGGAGAGGAACTTCAGGTCTCCACAATGTCGGCTCGAATGAATGCAATGTTTAACCATGCTGATGCCTTCATTGCTTTACCAGGTGGTCTAGGCACATTGGAAGAGATCTTTCATATTTTCTCTTGGGCTCAACTGCAGATTCACCATAAACCTATAGGTTTGTTAAATGTTAATGGTTATTATGATAAGTTGTTGTCTTTTCTTGATCATGCTGTGGAACAGGAATTTCTAACATCTTCTGCACGACAAATCATAATCTCTGCTGCTACTGCTAAACAATTGATTGACCAACTACAATCTTTCATTCTTGTGATTGATCCTTCCATGAGTCGCATAAATTGGTCATCTACGGGAAGCCGTAAAAATCTTAGATTAGATTTGAGCCTTCATTTATGAATTTTTGTGTCTTTTGATTTTATTATTGTGTTTTGTTATTTTTTATTTTTGTTTCAGTGTGTTTCAGGTTTTGTGAGTGTTCGTTATTTCAGGTGATATCTTCTATACTCTATCTTTCTACCTTAGAACATTGAGGACAATGTCTCGTTTTGGTTGGGGGGAGAGGGTAGGAGTTGATAAAAAAAAAAAATTTTTTCATTTCATAAAGCATGTGCATAATTGTTGTTACTAGGATGGCAGAGTAAAGGAGCTCTTTCGTTAAAGTGACTCTTGAGACGCATCTTAATAAGCAATCTTAACAAGGTCTATTATAATACTTCCTGAAATATTCAGCTTTACAAACTCTCGCATTGTTATCACTTAATTCTGCTCACATACTTATTTAACATGTATTCTTAAACCTTAATTTACACACACACACACTTTAACATATGATTGTGGGTTGTATATTGGATTATTACATTATTTATGTTCTTTTGTTAAAGGTAACAACTAAGGGAAAGGGATTGTATATAATTAAGAAAAAAAAACATGAAAAAAAAAGAAAAAAGAAAAAAAAGAAAAAATGATGATAATAAAAATGTAGATAAGTTTGGTTTCGTAGCCTCCCTAACCTAAGCAATTAAGCCTGAAGCGGTGTTTTAACACCTAATACCCTAAAGTCAACTGACTTGGGAGCTATTGGCCCAACGCTTGTTACATGGGTTGAGAAGAAAAGCTTAAGGAAATCAAACATTGCACTATCTACATATCAGTATCTGCGACCCGAGTTACTAAACTCGTAGGGGTGTCTTAACACCTAATGCCCTAAGATCAACTAGTCTGGGAGTCATTAGATGAAAGCTCGTTACATGGGTTAAAGATGCATGATGTTTTTAAATTATATGTATATATATTTAAAAAAAAAGAAAAAGATAAAAAAAAAGAAGAAAAAAAAAGACAAAAATAATAATCCCAACCCAAGGAAGTTAATCTTAAACATTAGAACAAAAATTTTGTTTTCTTCCAAGAAAAGCCCCATAATTATGTGTTGATACATTGAGCACAAAAGAAAGGTTTATTAGTATCTTGTTAAGAGGTATTGAGCAGATATATAAATTTAATGAGAGTTTGTTTATCTAGATAGATTAATGGAAGTTAAATGATGAATACCTTGCTTTGTGGAATTTGCAAATTGTTTTAACGCTTTGATTACTAGGAACTAGTAATAAGCTGGTTGGAGGGTGTGATTAGTACTTAAAAGTGCATTTTTATCATGGTTTTATATCATCATTTTGCACTTGAAGTATCAATAACTCCTTAACTAAAGCATGTTTTATAATAATATATCTAATAATATAAGATACCTTTAATTTGTGGTAAATGTTCATTTTAAATGCAGGCCTATCACATAAATGAAAGGATTGATTGATGACTTAAAGAACTTAAATTACAAGGGCAAAGAGATGGTCAAACTTAGAAAAGAGATGTCGGTGCAATCCAAACCGGAACACTGTTCGGTAATTGCGCCATATCTGGAGCTACAGATCTCAGATTTAGGTCCAATTTATATGGATGGAAAGGTAAGACATAGGCCTACAACTTTCATATGGAGCCCAAGATCTAAAAAGGCCATTATCAAGTCCAAATTGTAGCAACAACAAAGAAGCCCGAATCTGTCTTCGAGCCCGAGCACTGTTTGGTATTTTAGCCATATCTGGAGTTCTAGAAGTCCAAATGAGCTGAAGGTTTTACACAAGAAAGCTGAGACAATTGCCTACAACTTTCATGTTTACAACTGGCTCCAATTGTGACGTTATCAATGACGTTTTGGGCAGACAAGAGAAGATAAAGATTGTCACCAAGTCAAAAGTTGGCCACCCACTTATCAATTAGTCATCAAATCAATAGTTCCCAATTTTGGCCTATAAAAGGAGGCATTTGCCATGCATTTAGGCATCTTGGTGTTCAGATCAAGATCATGCTCTTCCTTTCTCTCTTTGTATTTTTTGTAATGTTTATGCTTTACTTTCATTAATATCAAGTTTATGCCTTTCATTTCATTTCCTTTACTTAGTTAACTTTTATGTTTTTATTTTGTTTATTTATTTTTCTTTCTTTCATTATGTCTAGCTAAGTTAATTATGTCAAGGTGAAAAGGTTACACTAATGGTGTAAGAATAAGTATAGTGTAAACTTAATATGGACTTTAATGTTTGATACTAACATGTTTTATATTTGTTATCTTGTTCACTCTTTAATACTTTGCTTGTTAAATGATTAATCTTGATTTATGTTATATAACACTTGGTACAACAAATGCTTGGCACTTTCATAGCCCGTAATGTATGGTATAACCGACACCTGAGCTATGAAAGGAACTTGATTTGTTGTTAACATAAGTTATAATCATGAACGCTTGACGAGATTTACAAGTATTAGCATTAATTGAATAAGATGACTAATGTAATCATGTTAACAATATATAATCTGATTGGAACCTCCTTTGTGTGTGGTTTCCAATTCAATAATAAGAGTTTATACTATACTTGTTTGAGATACCATTAGTGGAACCTCTAACCTTGACATTTGTTATTATTATTGTTTAATCCTTACATTAATTTTCCATCTTCAAGTTCTCATCTTCTTCTTCTTCTTCTTCTTCTCTTTCTTTATTATTATTACTACTACTACTACTAGTACTACTACTACTACTACTAGTATTATTATTATTATTGTTGTTGTTGTTGTTGTTGTTGTTGTTGTTGTTGTTGTTGTTATTGTTATTGTTATTGTTATTTATAATTTGTACAATTAACCTCCCTGTGGTTCGACCCCGGTCTTGCTGGGTTATTTATTACTTCGACACTCCTGCACTTGGGAGAAGACATCAATCTTTTCGTCGTGTCATACTATAAGTGTGTTCTTTAACCTTAACAATTGTTTTTATCATTGTTTACTCCTTATATCAACATCACATTTTAAAGCTCTCATTATTATTATTACTACTACTACTACTACTATTACTGTTATTACTATTACTATTAATATTACTATTATTGTTGTTGTTGTTGTCATTGCTGTTTATAATTTATACAGTTAACCTTCCCATGGTTCGACTTTAGTCTTGCCGGGTTATTTATTACTTCAACACACTTGTACTTGGGAGAAGATATTAATATTTTGATCATGTCATATGCACTTTATAAGTTTTGTAGGCCTTCATCTTAATTATTTGAAAATGGTGATAAATATCTGGAATTGAGTTGTATAGCTTTCTTTACAAACCACAATCAATCAATGTTCGGTTTTATCGCTGAATTTTATCTACTCAGTAATCTAGTATCTGAAACACATTAATTTTACAGCTCAAAAAAGGATTTACAATTCTAATTAACTTAAGCAACACATTTAAAATATTTCAAAATCAAGCATGAATAGTGGAAAATATACATGCTATTACTTCTCTTATCAAAGCCCTTTAATATATATACTCTATATTTATAAGAAAAATGTTATATTTTTTTAATGTGAGATAAAAAAAATCCTTTTTTATTTAAATACTTCAATTTAGAAGAATAAAATAATATATTTTCAATGTGGAATTCAAAAATCTTTGAAAATAATTTTTTAAACTTAATTGTTTACAACATGTATAGCCTACATCCACATGGATTATTTGTTAAATTTTTTATATAAAATATTAAAATCTAAAATATTTTTAAATTTTTTTGGATTGACTCGAATTAACCTGTGTAAACCGGGACCTGATCCTTTAGTCAGGTCAACCCTAGACTTTGTTTGATAACCATGGTTACCATAAAAATATAACTTTAAAAAATAAAATTAAAAAGAAATAAAGTAATGTGACTAGTTAAAAAATAAAAAATAGATAAAACCTCATCTATTTTATTTTGTTTAGGGGTCGCATTTAAAAAATATTAATTTTTTTTGTTATGTGTTTAATATTTGGAATGATTTTTTGATTCATCTATAATTTTATTTTTATTTTTTTATATAGATAGATTATATTTTTAAAAATAAAAATATTTATTTTTAGATGATATTTTTAATATGTCTTGTCTTACATGTTATTTTTTTTATTTTTTTAATTAATTTAATATTTTATTTTTTAAGATTCAATATTTTAAACTATATTTGTCTATTAGTTTTTTAAGTTTTTATATATGTTATTAATTATTTTTTTTATTAATTTATTAATTCATATAATTTTTAATTTATTTAATTTCATGTATAAATTTTTTAATTTGTTATATTTTTTAAATTACTAAAAAACATTAAAAAAAATTATATAAAAAAATTCGTATAAAAAAATAAAAATATTTGGTCTGTGTCACGTAGCGGTAACTTAGCCAGTGAGCTTATTAAACGCAGCTAGCTATTATCGCTTGAGAGGATATTTTTCATACATAGAAAGAGTGAGAGAAATGGCGACGGCGAATTCTCCAGATGCCAGCAACAACAATAACACTGATTCCGATGTCGACGACACAAGCCCTAACCCTAATCTTTCAATTAATAAAAACAATGGATTTCTTATATCTTCTGCTGAGTCCAGTTCCCCTTCCGTCTGCCTCCTCCGCTTCGCTGGTGACTCCGCTGCTGGGGCCTTTATGGGCTCCATCTTCGGCTACGGTCCTCTCTCTATAGATACATATATCTATTATAATACTGCTGTTTTTCATGACTTGACATTTTGAGATTTTTCTCAATTGTGTTGTCTAGTGGTTTTGGAATCAATGGCTATAATTGAGACCCTGAATTTCTTATTGCTCTTTATTTTTTAAAATAAAAGAAAAACATTTGGGTTCAAATGAAGGAGGCTTTTTGATACACACACAACGTGATGTTGTTTCAAGTTTTATTTTAACGGGTAGAGCTGTATGTATGTGTTCTTTTCTTGAGGTTAATTACTTAAAAGAGTGATAAGGCATAAAACTTAGTGGTTTCTACTTTTTAATCATTTGTATGCAGTTCTTTTTTCCAATTGCGTTCACGAGTTGGTTGGTGTCAGCTCATGGAAGGCTTTATAGGAATTTTTACTTTTTGTCTTGATTCATTAGGCAGCTCCAAAGTAAGTCAGTGGTGATAGTTCCTGTCTTTAGTTTGCTGTCAAATGGGTGTTACTAAGGCATTGGCTGTGATATACCTATATGGATTCTGCTTTTTTATTGGTATAAATCATCTTTTTATTTTTTTATTATACTGTAGCCCACATTGCTGTATATAGATATCAGTTGTTCATACACTATGATCATTCTAGTGTGCTGAGAAAGTCTACTAATTTCCTGTTGCATGCATTTATCGGGCATTGTTTTGCCAGCTTTTCATTGTTTTATGTGTACTGTTTTTGAGGATTAACTATTTTTGGAGGATGCCTCACATAGAAGCCTTTCAGGTTCTGGTTTGATTAAGAGGAAAGGTTTCAAAGGATCCTTTGGGGAAGCAGGATCTTGTGCCAAGGTGTGAGATATGAATTAATTTTCATCTATAGCATTTGTGCATATGCATGATGGTTATACGACATGCTTGTGTGTGTGTGTGTGTGTATAATGCAGTGGTGAATTTATTTGCTTTCTATTATAATTTGTGCAGGAGAAATTTATGCCCAAACTGTATCTTCAGATCTTCAGCTGATAAAATCTTTCTTTCTTTCTTTTTTTTTGTTATTGTTTTTGTTTTTTATCTACTTATCTGTTCCTTGTATTAGACATTTGCAGTTCTATCCGGAGTACACAGTTTAGTTGTCTGCTTTTTGAAGAAGCTGCGAGGGAAGGATGATGGTATGACACGTCAATAGTTAAACTGGTTCTTTCACATTACTTGTTTATATTTTATTTTATTCATGCTTCTTTCATTGCAGTTATCAATGCCGGAGTAGCTGGATGCTGTACTGGTCTTGCTTTGAGTTTTCCAGGTATTCAATGTCTTATGTAACACATTAACTTACAATAAGACATGAATTATGTCTGAATTAAAAAAAAAAAATGTTAGCCATTCATTTTCATTGTATCTCTGAAGCTCAAGTTTTATAATCATGTGCACATTCATCATTGGCAATCGTCCAATCATATTTTCCCTTGATGTGCACACACATCTCCTTGTATGCTCAATGTTTCTGGCATTTTGGAAAAAAGAAGAAGAAGAAGTTATCCTCGCTAGATTGGTTTTAGCTTTGCCTTGTTACTTGCTAGCATATCTTTCTTTTTTTTCTTTTTCTTGTTGTGGAGGTGATTTTACAGTTCCATAGCAAGCAATACTGCATGCCTACGATGCTAGTGACTTTTGTTCTCAATACTTTTTTCATTTTTTTGACACATTTCTCAAATCTTTTTATCATCTATGATTTCTTTTAAGCATATCATCTTAATTTCCATTTGATGCCAAAATTTGGACCCTTTGCCTATCTTTTATTTGCTGAGAACTTCCAAACATTTGGGTTCTCACCTATTTTGAAAATCTAAGCCCTCTCTGTCTTTTTGTTGAAACTTTATTTTTCTACATCAAAATTCATCCCTAAAGAAATATTTTGCAATAATCCAAATACTTGAAACTACCAAACTTCCAAAAAGTCAATCATGATATTATCATTTCCAAATTCAGTATTGGCATAACTAATAACTACACAATGTCTGCACAAATAACAAGTTCTATGTGTAACTCATGATTGGTTTCAAGTTCTTAAAAATGGAAAATGTTGTTAGCTACTGGATATTTTCATAGAGGGGAGACTAGTTAAAGTTGGCTTCCTTAATTGGTCAATGCTCCTTAGTGGTGTTAGGTTCTTGCTTGCCTATCTCTATTTAGCTTCCTCTACTTTTTTAACTTTGATCTTCCTTATTTTTTTCAACTTCTTTCTTTAATTTCTATTCTTCTTAGTTGATCAACTCTTCAACATCAGTCTTTATTTCTCATTGTTCATCATTGTCATTTGTTTCATGGAAATGTAAAAGGCATGTTTGCTGGATTTGCTACCCAAAACAAAATATAAAAATACCCTTGTTGTTTGAACTTGTGTATGGGTGTCAGATACATGCATGTGTCCAATTGATTGACAAGTGAAATCTCCCAAAACTAGGATATGTAGACCCAATAAAGATGTGTCCAAAAATTGGATACAAGTATGGGGACACGTGTAAGTAAACATATAACGAATAATTAAAAATAGGGAAGATATAGAGGTTTGATTGATGAGTTAATGTGGTTAGGAGTACTTTGAACTATTTTTAAAATTGGTTTTATTAGAAATATATGATTTTCTTCAAAGCTAGGTAAAAGAAAATAACTTCTGAGTTGTAACACCTTAATACATGGCAAAATCCTATCAAATCACATCTCCATGTTATATTATCACCCACTTGTAACTAGTGTTGTCAAGAGGTGTTAAGGCGCTCCAGGTGAGGTGATATCACCTTTATTGGCCTTAGTCAATAAATTTCAATGAAATGTTGCCTAGGCGAGCACCTCATGAGTGAGCATTGGGCATTAAAGTGAGTGCCTAATTGAAATACTTCCTTCTGTGTTGAATTTTTTTCGAACTGATTTATGTTTTGACCATTTTTTAATTTACCTTAAGAAACAACTTAGGGGTGTTTTTGTAAAAAACAAAGATTAGGGTAAAAAAATAAAAATTCATTAAAATGGGAGGCATACCATCAAGGAATGACACTTGAAGAGAAACACAACCACACTTTACATTGAATAGAGTCAAAGAACAATAACACAAGTACATGACAAGAACACATATATGAAGATGTTTTTGAAGATTATTCAATAATGATGATGATATTTAAGCTTGCTTTTTAATCTATTTGGCTACTTGCTATTTTAAATTATCTTGTGAAAAATGTAACTTTATACAACCTTGTTATGGTATTTTATATTTTCTTTTGATTTTCTAATGATCTAATCTTAATTGGAAAGATATATATATTTTAGATTTATACAATATAATATATTTTTTTAACCTGTAGCATATTGTCTTGGTTCATTTGGGTTTGCACTTGCTTGGGCACCTAGCATTGCGGTCATTTTACAAGCCTGATGCCTTCACCTTTGATAACATTGCTTGTAACCAAATCACTTCTCAAATAAAATGCTTGGACACATGATCACTGCATTTGTCTTCTCTTCTCTCACCTTTACGATTTCTTTCTTCATCTTCTTCCTCCCATCATCTATTTGCATAAGAATTTCTTATATTGATAGATTCAATTCCAAAATTTAGGTGGGAGGTTGGACTTGTATTTCATAATTGTACTCATGTCAGGTTGTTTCGATGCTAGTACTTAGGCGAAGCCTAAGGTTCCAAGCATCATAGCTTCACACCGCTGCATGATTATACGCAATCAAGTAGAACAAGAATTAGCTTATAAGTATCATTAATCAGGTTACTACTTGAGTTACCTTTTGGCTTCATGCAATTTTCCTTTGTCTCAATTCTTAATGTTTATTTGAAGTCATCAATTCCAACAAACTCCACTGCTTGTATTGATGCAGTAGCTTTCTTTAAAATTCATTTTTTTTTTATTTCAGGGATATTAGGGTTATTTAATTTATCTAGGGTCATGATTTGCATGTGATTTTTGATAGCATTTCATTAGAGGTTAAGTTGTTTTACTTGGGGACTTAAACCTAGGAATCCTTTTCACAAAAAATATAAATAGGCTACTAGGGTTATTTTGTTATGTGCCGTGAATGATTCGAAAATCAGCAACAATGAATCTGATGAAAATGGATGAAGGATGGGTCTGGTTGTGTTGTCTTTCTTTTGGTGTTTAGGCTGGATTATAGTGATTTTTAGGTAAATAAAATGGAGGATAGACTAGAGTGATACTTTGATAAGTCGATTTAGATGCCACAAAGATCAATCTATGATTTTGACGCCACACTCTCTGTGATTGAAGAGTGATAAGTTAGGTAAGGTTCTTCACAAATTAATTTGGAAGAACAACTCTTAATTCTCTGAATTAAGTTCAAATCTTGGCCAAAAGTTCTTTATTACATATTCTGATGCCATATTTATAATTGGAACATCCCTCCATAGTTAAGAAAATTTAACATGACAAAAATCAAGCCCAAAAATTGGACTTTGATAAAGTAACCAGACAAATTAAATTAGCACACATTTTCTGACTTTAATTGAAATATAAATAAACCGAATTTAAAATGGCTATAACTTCTTGCACAAAAGTCTAATGCAATCATGGTTGGACAATCTAGAAAGATCACGTTCTGAACTTGAAATCCACTTAGATTAGTCTTGTTTTCACATGTAATGGATGATTTCAAATTCAGGTTCAAATTCATTTACTGTTCTGACATAAACAACATCAATTCCTTAACTTATTTGCATTATCAACCCAAATTCAAGTAGCTTAGCATCAAAAAAACCATTAAGGACTCTTCCCATCTTTTAGTTCCAATTGTAGGCAAATAAGCACTGCAGAATCAATTTGAAACCGATTGCTAATTTTTAACTCCAACGCAGCTTCAATCATTCCAATTTGACTCATTAAGGCCCCTTGTAATTGTTTCGCTCTCGCTCTTGTCATTGGACCATCTGAATCCTCTTGTATATTAGATTTAGCTTTACAAGATGGATTATCATTCCCATGATGCACATTATTTTGTTGTTGTTCTTTGTTAATTTATTGATATATTTAGATTCTAGAGGGTTGTTGTGAATCTTTAACTCTAACCTTGTTACAACCTCAATGCTATCCTAATTAGCCATCATTCTGCTGTAATTTCTGTTCTCTACCATTTTCCTCTTCCCACACTATGTCAAGTTGGCAGTGAACCAAAAAGATCCCCAAGAGTGTGTTAGGATTTCAATCCTTTAACCATGGAAGGATGTGTTGGAGTTTGTAGATGGAGAAATCAAGATAGGAAAACAATAATGGTTGAGATAAGTAGTTAATTGAATGTTTGTTCCTCATTATTGATGCTTTGCAGCAACAAGAATTAGTGGGAGCTATAGTGGAGATTCAAGGCAGCCATGACTCTTTGAACATCGTAGAAGGTTGTGGTGGTTGTATGGATGAAGAAAAAAAATTGAATTTCTATGGAGGAAGAGAGTTAAAGGACAACAAGTTCTAAAAGATGAAGAATTAGTAGAGCAAGAAGTAGGTCTAGGTTGGGATTCTCCATCAATGTACGATGTTATAGTGCAATGATGATTTTGATGATAATATCTAAATAGGTTGGTGTTCTGCACCAATCTATAACATTTATTTCAATGATGATTATGATGATAATAGCAATGATGATGTTATCAATGGTAACCTCATTGAAAAAGGTAGAAGTTTGCAAAGATATCATGGGAGTTGCTCAACAAAGGAAATTTGTTGATTTACCCTATGTTTAACCTTTATTGATTACAAGTATGATATTATCCCAAAGGTAGAAGAATTGTGCTAATTTTATTTGGATAGAACACATGTTGATGAAATAAGTTTTAAGATTTGCACTTCATTACTCAAGAAGTCAATAAAACATAAATAAATTATAAATTGATGTTCCTTATGCAAACTGATCATGGAAAAGCTAAAGATATCTAAAATTGTTATGAACCTAAAGCCAAAAAAGGGAAAGAAAGAGGCTGACAAGTCTTGAATGAACAATCACAAAATCAAGACAAGAATGGTTTCCACCTCGAGAACTAGTTTCTTCCAACTTGAGGAGAATGATGCTAGAGCTTTCTTTAGATTCCTTATATTATATATAGGATAATATGATTGGCATGTGAGTTGTTAAAGCATTTCCTTTGAGATTAAGTAGCTTTCCTGTATGGATTTAGGCATTAACTAATGTTAATAAGCTACTGAGGTTATTTTATCAATTTATTCAGATTCTGGAGGTTTCTTATGAACTCTAAACCCTATTAGCTAGTTCCAAATCTCAATTGTACTTTAAATTTAGCCATTATCTTGCTGTAATTTATGTTTTCTACTTTTGCTGTAATTTTGCCATTTTTTTTCCTTTAAGAAGACTGCTTTCTGGTTTGGCCTTTAGAAATTATTTCTCTTTGCAGTTTGTATTTAGAGTAGCAGCTCGCTCTCATCCACTGTTATTTATATTTTTCCTGACTATTCTACAATAATAAAATGTTTTCACTTCTTATTTACAATAAAAAAGTAATTTATTATTCTTGTCAAAGTAAATTAGCAATGAATTCACACATCACCACAATAAGTAGTTTTTTCTTCCAACTCCAATCGGTACTTCCATGGGATGTACTCTGATGTTTGTTCAGAAAAGAAAAAAAGAAGTCTATTTTAAAAGAGGTCATATTCTGAATTTTATGGGTTTGGTTTGCAATTATGTTTTGGTAGGAGGAATTTTAAGATCGAGATCGAGGATATATATATATAACCAGAGTGGAAGACAAAAATTACAGATAACTAAAAAAGGAAGCTGACTATTAAAATTAGTCTTATTTTCAATGCGTAACTTGAACCGAAAGGAGTTGCATGGAAATGTAACGAACATTAACAAGTTCTTCTCTAATTGAATATGATGTACGTGATGGATGGCCACATTTTGGTACCTCTGAATATTCCTTTTTTGTTTTATTAAAAAAATAAGAAAAAATAAAAATCATGTAGATGTCTATTTAGAGTCTTATAAGTTTCTCTTCTGGATTTGCAGGCGCACCTCAGGCACTTCTGCAGAATTGCCTTACATTTGGAGCATTCTCATTCATAATTGAAGGGCTGAACAAGCAGCCACCAGCGCTGGCTCACTCATTTTCTTCAAGGAACAAACGTTACCATCACAATGTAACCTGTCCCGTAGCTCTCCATCTTGCAGTCCCTCTTCCAGATGAACTAAAAAGGGCCTTTTCCTTTTTCTGCAATTCCCTGCGGAAGCCCAAGAGTGGAAATTTTCCTGCTGTATCCTGATAAAACCCGAAGCAGATTGATCATGTTTAGATTGCTTGTATGGCGACATCATGTAAATCTGTATTTTTAGCTTCTGCAGCTTGTTGTAGGTGATTAGTACTTAAAAGTGCATTTTTATTATGATTTTATATCATCATCTTGCACTTAAAATACCAATAACTCCTTAACTAAAATATATTTTATAATAATATATCTAATAATATAAGATATCTATAATTTGTGGTAAATATCTATTTTTAATGCAGGTCTATCACATAAATGAAACATAAATGAAAGGATTGATTGATGACTTGAAGAACTTAAATTGTAAGGATAAAGAGATGGTCAAACTTAGAGAAGAGATGTCGGTGCAATCCAAACCGGAACACTGTTCGGTAATTGGGTCATATTTGGAGCTACAGATCTCAGATTTAGGTCCAATTTATATGGATGGAAAGGTAAGACATAGGCCTACAACTTTCATATGGAGCTCAAGATCTAAAAAGGCCATTATCAAGTCCAAATTGTAGCAACAACAAAGAAGCCCGAATCTGTCTTCCAGCCCGAGCACTGTTCGGTATTTTAGCCATATCTAGAGTTCTAGAAGTCCAAATGAGCTGAATTTTTTACACAAGAAAGTTGAGACAATTGCCTACAACTTTCATGTTTACAACTGGCTCCAATTGTGACGTTATCAATGACGTTTTGGGCAGACAAGAGAAGATAAGGATTGTCACCAAGTCAAAAGTTGGCCACTCACTTATCAATTAGTCATCAAATCAATAGTTTCCAATTTTGGCCTATAAAAGGAGGCATTTGCCATGCATTTAGTCATCTTGGTGTTCAGATCAAGATCATGCTCTTCCTTTCTCTCTTTGTATTTTTTGTAATGTTTATTCTTTGCTTTCATTAATACTAAGGTTATACTTTTCATTTTCTTTCCTTTACTTAGTTAGCTTTTATGTTCTTATTTTGTTTATCTATTTTTCTTTCTTTCATTATGTCTAGCTAAGTTTATTATGTCAAGGTGAAAAGGTTACACTAATGGTGTGAGAATAAGTATAATGTAAACTTAATATGGACCTTAATGTTTGATACTAATATGTTTTATATTTGTTATCTTGTTCACTCTTTAATACTTTGCTTGTTAAATGACTAATCTTGATTTATGTTGTATAACACTTGGTACAACAAATGCTTGGCACTTTCATAGCCCGTAATGTATGGTATAACCGACACCTGAGCTATTAAAGGAACTTGATTTGTTGTTAACATAAGTTATAATCATGAATGCTTGACGAGATTTACAAGTATTAGCATTAATTGAATAAGATGACTAATGTAATCATGTTAACAATATATAATCTGATTGGAACCTCCTTTGTGTGTGGTTTCCAATTCAATAATAAGAGTTTATACTATACTTGTTTGATATACCATTAGTGGAATCTCTAACCTTGACATTTGTTATTATTATTGTTTAATCCTTACTTTAATATTTCATCTCTAAGTTCTCCTCATCATCATCTTCTTCTTCTTCTCTTTCTTTATTATTATTATTATTATTATTATTATTATTATTATTATTATTACTACTAGTATTGTTGTTGTTATTGTTGTTGTTTTATAATTGTTGTTTATAATTTGTACAATTAACCTCCCTGTGGTTCGACCCCGGTCTTGCCGGGTTATTTATTACTTCGACACTCCTGCACTTGGGAGAAGACATCAATCTTTTAGTCGTGTCAAGTTTTTGGCGCTGTTGCCGGGGAGGTAAGTTTTGTATAAATTATAATATTTATTTTATTTTCTCTTTTCACTTTTCTTATATATAACTTTGTTTCTTTTCTTTTCTTTCTTTTTATTTTGTTTTCTTCCTCCTTTTGCTTTCTTCTTCTTTTTTATTTTATTCCAACACGTGCATGAGAGTGTGGTCATGTACATCAAGTGGTAGACTTTATAGGATATCCTCATCATTTTCAGAAAACATGGCCGAAGAAGATAATCAATCACTTCATAATGAGAATAATGAGAATAACCGTGCTAGAACACTTAGAGACCACATGAATCCCACAAGAACAAGTGCACCATCATGTACAGTTTTTCCTCCTGATGCATCTCATTTTAATTTTAAACCAGGTATTATTCAACTTTTACCTTCTTTTCATGGTTTAGAATTGGAAAATTCATACTTGCATTTAAGGGAATTTGAGGAGGTCTGCAACACATATAATAATTTCAATTGTAGCATGAACACCATCAGATTAAAGCTTTTTCCTTTTTCCTTAAAAGATAAAGCTAAAACATGGCTACAAAATTTAAGACCAGGATCCATTCGTGCTTGGGATGAAATGCAACAACAGTTTTTAAAGAAGTTTTTCCCATCTCATAGAACAAACTCTTTCAAGAGACAAATCACCACTTTCATTCAAAAACCAGGAGAAACATTTTACCAATATTGGGATAGGTATCGAGACTTGCTTAGTACTTGCCCTCATCATGGTTTTGAAATATGGAGATTGGTTTTACATTTCTTTGAAGGGTTAACACCTAAAGATAGGCAAATGGAGAAACATAGCCAAGTTTGCATCTTTAGCTAGAAAAGTTGAGGCACTAGAATTGAAAAAGAGTGGTCAATTAAACTCTGTTGAAAACATTGTGTGTCAAATCTGTGAAACAAATGAACACTCAACCAATAACTATCCAACCTTGCCTTCTTTTAAGAAATGTCTCCATGAACAAATAGTTTCCAAAGGCCCAACCATAACCCATACTCACAAACATACAATCCTGGTTGGAGAAATCACCTGAATTTCAGTTGGAAGAGTGAGAACGACAATGCACAAACTTCACAACCACCATTTCAAGCACACCACAATTTCCAAAATTCTCATGGATATGCACCCCCTTATGCTCCACCTCCTAGAAGAAATTTTGAGGAAACTTTGTATGCATTCATTGAAAAGCAAGAGACAATCAATACTCAACTTGCTTAAAACATGATAGATTTTAAAGATACTCTTGCTAAATTAACATCTGCTCTCAGTTTCCAAGAGAAAGGTAAGTTTCCATCTCAACCGCAACAAAATCACAAGGGGTAATACAATGCAAATGCAAGTAGTTCCGGAAGCCAACACATGGATCAAGTCAAATCAGTCACTACTCTACGCAGTGGTAAGGTTATTGAAAAACCCTCTCTTGAACCTTATGAGAAAGATGATGAGTCAATCTCTGAGGGTAAGGAAGGGGATGAATCTGAAAATTGCAAAAAAACGACTGATTCACCGCCAGCACTTCCATTTCCTCAAACCATGACCAAACAAAGAAAAGTTAATCACAACTCTGAAATTTTTGAAATTTTCAAACAGGTAAGGATCAATATACCATTGTTGGATGCTATTAAACAGGTTCCTTCCTATGCTAAATTTTTGAAAGATCTCTGCACTGTGAAGAGGAAACTGAATGTGAAAAAGAAAGCCTTTCTAGCCGAACAAGTAAGTGCTATTATTCAAAACAATAATGCTTTGAAATATAAAGACCCTGGTTGTCCTACAATTTCCTGCTTTATTGGAGAGCATAAAATTAAAAGAGCCTTACTTGATCTTGGAGCTAGTGTGAATTTACTTCCATATTCAGTTTTTCAAAGTCTCAATCTAGGTGAGTTAAAACCAACTTCTATATCTCTTTTACTTGCCGATAGATCTGTAAAAGTGCCTAGAGGAATAATTGAAGATGTGTTAGTACAAGTCGATAAATTCATTTATCCTATGGATTTTATTGTCTTGGACACAGAACCTGTTGAAGCATGTAATTCATTTCTTGTTATTTTAGGACGTCCGTTTCTTGCAACCTCTAACGCATTGATTAATTGTAGGAATGGACTGATGAAGCTATCATTTGGAAACATGACATTGGAGATGAATATTTTCAATATTTGCAAGCAAGCTGGAGATGATAATGATTTACAAGAAGTAGATCATATTGACGAATTAGTTTATGATCAACTTGAATCTACTTTAAGTAAAAATGAGTTGGATGAATCTGAAGATTTGTAAATGATTTATTCTGAGGAAGAAATCACGGATAACAAACGCACAGAAAATGTTGATGCGAATCTTTTGTCAACAGTGACAACAGATTCGACATCTAACATCGCACCAATCGATGATTACTTTCCTAATGAATCCTTACTTTCTCTTAGTCCAATGCCTTGGTATGATAAAAATATCAATTTTCTTACTTTAGGAGATTTGCCAGCTGATTGGAGTACCCAAGAAAAGTGAAGAATTTTTATTGTGATGACCCTAACTTATTCAAATATTGTCCTGATCAAATATTTCAAAGATTCATTCCCGACAATGAGGTAAGTAGTGTCATTAAACTTTGTCATTTTGAAGCATGTGGAAGTTATTTCTCGTCAAAAAAGACTGCTGCAAAAATCTTTCAAAATGGATTTTATTGGCCCACCATGTTCAAGGACACACATGCATTCTACAAAACTTGTGAAAATTGTCAAAAAATTGACACTGGTCAAAAAGTTTTGTTTTATGATTCTCAACTCTATGCATTCCCTAAAGAGCTAAGATTAAGATGGACCAATCCTTATGGGGCCTGTGATATTGAGAATTAAATGAATGACAATGATTTTAAGGTTGATTATTTTTTTTCTCTCATTTTCTTTTTTGTATTTCTTTTTGAGTGATTTTTGCTAGTTTCTCTTACCCCGGTCAAATGGCGGACAACGGTACTCCGTGACTTAAGTCGGTTCTTTCAGTTTCCCACAATTACTGATATCTGTGTATATATCTGTGGAATTCTTTGAATCTCTCTTCCAATTCTCATTTGAAAATGGACACTAATCTTGAAAAATTGAAAAAGTATTTTCCCGCTCTCCCTCAGAATGCGATTACAAAAATTTACCGTGCTAGATGTGCAAGATTGATATTGTTAATGAATCATGGAATTCCTGAAGATATTTGCTGGTTGATTGAAGCAAAGGTCCGATTATCAGGTGAGTCCTCTAATTTCTTTATTTCACACATGCCTGGAACAGGTAAAAGCACTTTTGCAAAGAAGCGTCGTGCAAAACGACTGGATGTCTGTCATCGATGTGCTAGATGGACTTGTAATACACAATGTCGTTCTTTAGGAATGGTATCTATAAACCGTGAAGATAAAATACAATTCATTAAGGATGGCCTGAGTAAGGAGTCTTTAGATAATCTTCTATTGACTCTTGAGACGCATCCTAGTGGAGATGTGCATCGTGCAATTCATGATTTATAGCCACTATTTCATAAAGAACATGATCGACTTAGTCTTGGGAATCTGACTAAAAAAGACCATGTTTGCCAGTTTTTAAGAAAACTGGATGGGAAGCCTATCCCCGACCCATAGAGGGCGTTTAAGCCGTTCTTGGACGTAAAACCAAGGGAAGATGTGAGCCACAATCACAACTACCTGTACATACACATGTTTTTTTCAAAAGTAAATAAATAAAAAGAGAGAGAGAGTGTGTGAGACTCTAGCTGGCTTACATATAGATGTTATGATTGCCTTTCTACTTTCTCATCTATAAAACCCTCTTTTCCTTCCTTTCATTTCTACTCAACCCATACATTCAACAAATACAGAAGTGTGTAGAAATGGCAAGTTCCTCAAGTCATCAAATAAGAAATATTTGTGTTTTCGGTGGATCTAGTCCTGGAAAAGAAAATGAGTTTTTAGAATCAGCAAATCATCTTGGTCAGGTGCTAGCTGAGAGAAAGATTCATTTAGTGTATGGGGGAGGCAGTCTTGGGTTAATGGGAGGTGTGTCAACAACTGTATTTTTAGGAGGTAGTCAAGTTTTAGGAGTCATCCCTGAAGCTTTGGCACAAGGGGACATCATTGAAAAAACAATTGGAGAGGAACTTCAGGTCTCCACAATGTCGGCTCGAATGAATGCAATGTTTAACCATGCTGATGCTTTCATTGCTTTACCAGGTGGTCTAGGCACATTGGAAGAGATCTTTCATATTTCCTCTTGGGCTCAATTGCACATTCACCATAAACCCATTGGCTTGTTAAATGTTAATGGTTATTATGATAAATTGTTGTCTTTTCTTAATCATGCTGTGGAACAGGAATTTCTAACATCTTCTGCACGACAAATCATAATCTCTGCTACTACTGCTGAACAATTGATTGACCAACTACAATCTTTCATTCCTGTGATTGATCCTTCCATGAGTCGCATAAATTGGTCATCTACGGGAAGCCGTAAAAAGCTTAGATTGGATTTGAGCCTTCATTTGTGAATTTTTGTGTATTTTGGTTTTATTATTGTGTTTTGTTATTTCTTATTTTTGTTTCAGTGTGTTTCAGGTTTTGTCAGTGTTCGTTATTTCAGGTGATATCTTCTATACTCTATCTTTCTACCTTAGAACATTGAGGACATTGTCTCGTTTTGGTTGGGGGGAGAGGGTAGTAGTTGATAAAAAAAAAAATTGTTTTTCATTTCATAAAGCATGTGCATAATTGTTGTTACTAGGATGACAGAGTAAAGGAGTTCTTTTGTTAAAGTGACTCTTGAGACGCATCTTAGTAACCATTCTTAACAAGGTCTATTATAATACTTCCTGAAATATTCAGGTTTACAAACTCTCGTATTGTTACCGCTTAATTCTGCTCATACACTTATTTAACATGTATTCTTAAACCTTAATTTACACACACACTTTAACATATGATTGTGGGTTGCATATTGGATTATTACATTATTTATGTTCTTTTGTTAAAGGTAACAACTAAGGGAAAGGGATTGTATATAATTAAAAAAAAATAAAAAAAGAAAAAAAAAGAAAAAAAAATGATGATAATAAAAATGTAAATAAGTTTGGTTTCGTAGCCTCCCTAACCTAAGCAATTAAGCCCGAAGGGGTGTTTTAACACCTAATACCCTAAAGTCAACTGACTTGGGTGCTATTGGCCCAACGCTTGTTACATGGGTTGAGAAGAAAAGCTTAAGGGAATCAAACATTACACTATCTACATATCAGTATCTACGACCCGAGTTAATAAGCTCGTAGGGGTGTCTTAACACCTAATGCCCTAAGACCAACTGGTCTGGGAGTCATTAGCTGAAAGCTCGCTACATGGGTTAAAGATGCATGATGTTTTTAAATTATATGTATATAGATTTAAAAAAAAAAAGAAGAAAAAAATGAAAAAAAAAGACAAAAATAGTAATCCCAACCCAAGGAAGTTAACCTTAGACATTAGAACAAAAATTTTGTTTTCTTCCATGAAAAGCCCCATAATTATGTGTTGATATATTGAGCACAAAAGAAAGGTTTATTAATATTTTGTTAAGAGGTATTGAGCAGATATATAAATTTAATGAGAGTTTGTTTATCTAGATAGATTAATGGAAGTTAAATGATGAATACCTTGCTTTGTGAAATTTGCAAATTGTTGTAACGCTTTGATTACTAGGGACTAGTAATAAGCTGGTTGAGGGGTGTGATTAGTACTTAAAAGTGCATTTTTATCATGGTTTTATATCATCATTTTGCACTTGAAGTATCAATAACTCCTTAACTAAAATATGTTTTATAATAATGTATCTAATAATATAAGATACCTATAATTTATGGTAAATGTCTATTTTTAATGCAGGCCTATCACATAAATGAAAGAATTGATTGATGACTTTAAGAACATAAATTGCAAAGGCAAAGAGATGGTCAAACTTAGAGAAGAGATGTCAGTGCAATCCAAACCGGAACACTGTTCGGTAATTGGGTCATATCTGGAGCTACAGATCTCAGATTTAGGTCCAATTTATATGGATGGAAAGGTAAGACATAGGCCTACAACTTTCATATGGAGCCCAAGATCTAAAAAGGCCATTATCAAGTCCAAATTGTAGCAACAACAAAGAAGCCCGAATCTGTCTTCCAGCCCGAGCACTGTTCGGTATTTTAGTCATATCTGGAGTTCAAGAAGTCCAAATGAGCTGAATGTTTTACACAAGAAAGCTGAGACAATTGTCTACAACTTTCATGTTTACAACTGGCTCCTATTGTGACGTTATCAATGACGTTTTGGGCAGACAAGAGAAGATAAGGATTGTCACCAAGTCAAAAGTTGGCCACCCACTTATCAATTAGTCATCAAATCAATAGTTCCCAATTTTGGCCTATAAAAGGAGGCATTTGCCATGCATTTAGGCATCTTGGTGTTCAGATCAAGATCATGCTCTTCCTTTCTCTCTTTGTATTTTTTGTAATGTTTATGCTTTGCTTTCATTAATACTAAGGTTATGCTTTTCATTTCCTTTCCTTTACTTAGTTAGCTTTTATGTTCTTATTTTGTTTATCTATTTTTCTTTCTTTCATTATGTCTAGCTAAGTTTATTATGTCAAGGTGAAAAGGTTACACTAATGGTGTGAGAATAAGTATAATGTAAACTTAATATGGACCTTAATGTTTGATACTAACATGTTTTATATTTGTTATCTTGTTCACTCTTTAATACTTTGCTTGTTAAATGACTAATCTTGATTTATGTTGTATAACACTTGGTACAACAAATGCTTGGCACTTTCATAGCCCATAATGTATGGTATAACCGACACCTGAGCTATTAAAGGAACTTGATTTGTTGTTAACATAAGTTATAATCATGAATGCTTGACGAGATTTACAAGTATTAGCATTAATTGAATAAGATGACTAATGTAATCATGTTAACAATATATAATCTGATTGGAACCTCCTTTGTGTGTGGTTTCCAATTCAATAATAAGAGTTTATACTATACTTGTTTGATATACCATTAGTGGAATCTCTAACCTTGACATTTGTTATTATTATTGTTTAATCCTTACTTTAATATTTCATCTCTAAGTTCTCCTCATCATCATCTTCTTCTTCTTCTCTTTCTTTATTATTATTATTATTATTATTATTATTATTATTATTATTATTATTATTATTATTACTACTAGTATTGTTGTTGTTATTGTTGTTGTTTTATAATTGTTGTTTATAATTTGTACAATTAACCTCCCTGTGGTTCGACCCCGGTCTTGCCGGGTTATTTATTACTTCGACACTCCTGCACTTGGGAGAAGACATCAATCTTTTAGTCGTGTCAGTAGGCTTGGACATTGAAATTGATTTCTTGCGTGGTATGCAATTTCATCTTGGCCTAGAGGCATTATTTAATGTCGTAGAGAACAAAAATCATAAAAAAACTCAGGATCTATTAGAGAAAATTCTCATAATGTACCAATGTGATTTTGGTATTTTTAGGTGTCATATGGATAAACGTCATTCATTTACTATTCGTGATTAAAAGGTTGATGTCTTCTCTCAGGTGTAGGAGTCTCGAAGTAATAAATAACCCGGCAAGACCGAGGTCGAACCAGAAGGAGGTTAATTATATAAATTATAAATAACAATAATACAACAACAAGAATAACAATAACAATAACAACAATAACAATAATAATAATATTATTAATAATAGTAGTAATAATAAAGAAAAAGAAGGAGAAGAAGATGAGAACTTTGAGATGGAATATTTATGTAACGATTAAACAATGATAATAACAAATATCAAGGTTAGAGGATCCACTAATAATATGTCAAACAAGTATAGTATAAACTCTTATTATTTAATTGAAAACCACACACAAAGGAGGTTCGAATCAGATTATAGATTGTTAACATGATTACATTAGTCATCTTATTCGATTAATGCTAATACTTGTAAATATCGTCAAGCATTCATGATTATAACTTATGTTAACAACAAATCAAGTTCCTTTCATAGTTCAAGTGTCGGTTATACCATACAGTATGGGTTATGAAAGTGCCAAGCATTTGTTGTACCAAGTGTTATACAACATAAATCAAGATTAGTCATTTAACAAACAAAGTATTAAAGAGTGAACAAGATAACAAATATAAAACATATTACTATCAAACATTAAAGTCCATATTAAGTTTACACTATACTTATTCTTACACCATTAGTGTAACCTTTTTACCTTGACATAATAAACTTAGCTAGACATAATGAAAGAAAGAAAAATAAACAAACAAAATAAGAACATAAATAAGATAAGAGTTAACAAGGTAAAGGAAAGGAATTGAAAGGCATAAACTTGATATTAATAAAAGCAAAGTATAAACATTACAAAAAATACAAAGAGAGAAAGTAAGAGCATGATCTTGATCTGAAAACCAAGATGCCTAAATGCTTGGCAAATGCCTACTGTTATAGGCTAAAATTGAGAACTATTGATTTGATGACTAATTGATGAGTGGGTGGCCTACTCTTGACTTGGTGACAATCCTTATCTTCTATTGTCTACCCAAAACGTCATTGATAACGTCAAAATTAGAGTCATTTGAAAATATGAAAGCTGTAGGCATTTGTCTCAGCTTTCTTGTGTAAAACATTCAGCTTATTTTGACTTCTAGAACTCCAGATATGGCCAAAATAATGAAGATTGCTCGGGTTGGAAGACAAATTTAGACTTCTTTGTTGTTGCAACAATTTAGACTTGAAAATAACCTTTTTAGATCTTGGGCTCCATATGAAAGTTGTAAGCCTATGTCTTACCTTTCCATCCATATAAAGTAGACCTAAATCTGAGATCTATAGCTCTAGATATGACCCAATTACCAAATAGTGTTCTGATTTGGATTGCACCGATATCTCTTTTCTAATTTTAATCATTTCTTTGCCCTTGCAATTTAAGTTCTTAAAGTCATCAATCAATCCTTTCATTTATGTGATAGGCCTACATTTAAAATGAACATTTACCATAAATTAAAGGTATCTTATATTATTAGATATATTATTATAAAACATGCTTTAGTTGAGGAGTTATTGATACTTCAAGTGCAAAATGATGATATAAAACCATGATAAAAATACACTTTTAAGTACTAATCATCTTGCATCTAATAATTTTAAAATCTTAGCTTTCACTACCTCTATTATAAGCAGAGGAAGGAATTTTTTAGATAAAAGATTAATGAAAGGATTAAAAAAAAATATATTTGTTAAGGTTAGAGTATTCACTAATGATATTTGAAACAAGTATAGTATAAAATTTTTTTATTACTCAACTGGTTACACAGAAAGAAGGTTTCAATCAGATTATAAATTGTTAATATGATTATATTAGTTATCTTATTCGAATAATTCTAATACTTGTAAATATTATTAGGTATTCATGATTATAACTTATGTTGACAATAACTCAAGTTCCTTTCATAGCATAAATATCGGTTATACCATATGATTCGACTATAAAAGTGCTAAGTATTTGTTGTACTGAGTGTTATACAACACAAATCTAGATTAACCATTTAATAAGCAAATTATTAAAAGTGAACAAGATAACAACTATTAAATATGTTAGTATCAAATATTAAGATCCATGTTTAGTTACTTATTCTTATACCATTAGTGTAACCTTTTCACATTGACATAATAAACTCAAATAAACATAATAAAATAGAGAAACATGAATAAATAAGATAAGAACATAAATAAAATAAAAGTTAACTAAGTAAAAGAAAGAAAATGAGAAGTATAAACAAGAGATTAATATAAGTAAAACTTAAGCATTATAATAAAGAGAGAGCAAGAATATGATCTTGATTTGAAAACTAAGATGCCTAAATGCATAGCAAATACCTCCTTTTATAGGCCAAAATTCAAAACTATTAATTTGTTGACTAATTGTTGAGTGGGTGACCACATTTTGACTTGGTGACAATTCTTATCTTCTTATCTAAACAAAACATTATTGTTATAATCAGAATTTTAACAAACTTCATTCATGAAAGTTCTAGGAAATTGCTTTAGTTTTTCAATAAAAAATTTGAGGTTATTTGAACTTTTAGAACTTAAGTGCTGAATAGTGTTTGAACTGTAGGACAGATTCAAACTTCTCCTTTGTTTCTAAAATTTAGACTTTCAAATAGAAAAATTGAGTTTTGCATTCCCATGAATATTTCAGGCATATGTCTTAGTTTTCTAGCCATATAAACCAAATTGAAATCCAAGATCTACAGCTTCAAATATGACCCAATGACTGAATAGTATTCCAATTTGAATTGAACCAACATCTCTTTTCTGAGCCCTTTTGCTTCCCTAATAGTCCTAATCAAGTAGAAGGATGGATCCTGGAGGCTATATTTGACTACAAAGCATTAAATAAGCTTATAATAAGGGATAAATTCCTTATTCCTCTAGTAGACAAACTTCTAAAGGAGTTGGTTGGTGCCACTATCTTTTCTAAGATAGACCTTATATCTTGTTACCAGCAGATCATAATGTCTCCTAAGGATGTTTATAATATGGCATTCAAGATTCACAATGGGCACTATGAATTCATGGTCATGCTTTTTAGCTTAACTAATGCTCTTACCACATTTGAAAGTTTATTCTTATGTTTTTCAATGATATTCTCATCTACAACAACACCATGAATGAACACTTAGGGCACCTAAAGTTTGTATTTGAGATTTTGAAGTCTAACAAGTTGTATGATATGGCTAATAAATGTGTCTTCTATAGTAACCAAGTTGAGTACCTTGGTCATATTATCTTTGTTGCAGGGGTGTGGACTAATCCACAAAAAATCAAGGCCATACTAGATTGGTCAATCCCAAGCAATATTAAGCAATGAAGAGGATTTCTTGGCCTCACAGGATACTATAGGAGATTTGTCAAAGGCTATGGTACCATATGCAAACCTTTAACACATCTGTTGAATAATGACATTTCTATATGGAATGAAGGGGCAATCACAGCCTTCCATCAGCTCAAGAACATTATGACTAACCCCTCAGTGCTAACATTATTAGACTTGGATAAAGAATTTATCATGGAGACAAATGTTAGCAATAAGGGCACATAGGCAATTCTGATGTAGGAAGGCATTTATAAAAAAGAGCTGTTAACTATTTTGTTGGTTATCACTAAATAGAGGCATTACTTATAGGATAAACATTTCATTATCCATACTGATCATATTAGTCTAAAATATTTTTTGGAATAGAAGGTGACCTATCCATCACATCATGTGTGGTTAGCCAAACTACTAGGCTTTGATTATAAGATCAAGTTCAAGAAAGGTAAGGACAATATGGTTGTGGATGCACTATCCAAAGTGTCTTATGAAGCGTTAAACACCTTAACAGTTTCTATGATCTCCACTACTCTTACGGAAGAAATCAAAGCATTATAGGTAAGTGATAAGGTTGTACAAACCTTCATTCAGGAGTTAAGCATGAAGCCTACTTCTCATCCCTACTACTCATAGGTTAATCAACTATTATGCAAAAAAGGTAAGGTAATTGTTAGCCATAATGTGACTCTTTAGACTAAGATCATTGCATTGTATCATGACTCCGCCGTAGGGGGGCACTTAGGGACTATTATTAAGGTGAAGAGGGTGGCTAGTTGATTAGTACTTAAAAGTGTATTTTTATCATGGTTTTATATCATCATTTTGCATTTGAAGTATCAATAACTCCTTAATTAAAACATGTTTTATAATAATATATCTAATAATATAAGATGCCTTTAATTTGTGGTAAATGTTCATTTTAAATGCAGGCCTATCACATAAATGAAAGGATTGATTGATGACTTTAAGAACTTAAATTGCAAGGGTAAAGAGATGACCAAAATTATAAAAAAAGATGTTAGTGCAATCCAAATGAGTAAGAATAAGTATGTCAAGCTAAGTTAATTATGTCAAGGTGAAAAGGTTACACTAATGGTGTAAGAATAAGTATAGTGTAAACTTAATATGGACTTTAATGTTTGATACTAACATGTTTTGTATTTGTTATCTTGTTCACTCTTTAATACTTTCCTTGTTAATTGACTAATCTTGATTTATGTTATATAACACTTGACAACAAATGCTTGGCACTTTCATAGCCCATACTATATGGTATATGACACAACTAAAAGATTGATGTCTTCTCCCAAGTGCAGGAGTGTTGAAATAATAAATAACCTAGCAAGACCGGGGTCGAACCACAGGGGAGGTTAATTGTACAAATTATAAATAACAATAATACAACAACAATAACAATAACAATAACAACAATAATAACAATAACAATAACAATAATAATAATAGTAATAATAATAATAATAACAATACTAATAATAATAATAAAGAAAAATCAGGAGAAGAAGAAGAAGATGATGAGAACTTTGAGAAGGAATATTAATGTAACGATTAAACAATGATAATAACAAATGTCAAGGTTAGAGATTCCACTAATGGTAAGTCAACCAAGTATAATATAAACTCTTATTATTCACTTGGAAACCATACATAAAGGAGGTTCCAATCAGATTATAGATTGTTAATATGATTACATTAGTCATCTTATTCGACTAATGCTAATACTTGTAAATCTCGTCAAGCATTCATGATTATAATTTATGTTAACAATAAATCAAGTTCCTTTCATAGCTCAGGTGTCGGTTGACACGACTAAAAGATTGATGGTGATAAGGGGTGACAACTTTATGTGCGATTCCATATTTCTTCATTAAAGACTCAAATGACTTATTGTAGAAATGTGTTTCACTGCTTGACCGCTTTTTATGATCGGCTTGTTTTAACTCGCAAGTGCACGAGTGTGCGATGTACCAATTAACTCGGTAAGATCGAGGTCATATCCACAGAGAGCTAGATCTGGAAATTAAGCTAAGTAACAAAAAAAAAAACTCAAGAGAAATTAAATTAACAATAACTTGGTTGAAAATAATTGATGGATTTGTTTTCAAAGATAAAAAAAAATGTAAATAGATTTTAAATGACAAGAAAAGTAAGTCTTGGTCCAAATCAATTTTAATGGTGATGTATTGGTGATTTCTTCAACATATATAAGATAACTCAACCTAATCTCAACGATGGTGATATTAGATCGGAAGATATTACAATGAAGATTAGAAAGATGAAGATTGATTATTGCTTAAGAATGAACAAGTACTTTCATATTAAGTAAGACATTGAATCAAGCAATCTCTATACCAAAACTAAAGTTTGTGCATAAAAATTCAATATTATAACATTACCTAAATGATTTCTAAAATTTCTTTATAATAATAAATCATTCATGAAGAAAATAAGAAGATAAACATTAAGATTCATTCATATCCTAAAGAACTCACCTCAATCACCATTATCCTTGATTTGGATCCAAGAAAGAGTTTAGCCAACCATGATTATATATAAGAACACTTCAATAAACATGAAATAACTTGAATAAAACAGAAATAATAAGTTTTACAAACTAAAGAACCGAAATCTATAAAGAAGAACACAATACAATTTCAGAAAAAATTCGGACACAAATCTGACTCTAACTTTGGATAGTAATTTGACCCTCTTAGAAGCTTTTTTTTTGGAGAAGTCTATTACAGAAATATTTATAGGCAATTCTGTCACCTTTCCAGATCATTAAAGAACAGCTCATTTGGACACCTGAGTCAAAAGTTATGGGCAAAACACCGAAAGGTGTTCTGAAAAATCAAATCAAGACAGCTTTACAACTACTTTGGTGCACGTTTTTCTTCCTCATTTATGAGGTGTCTCCTTCTTCTTTTTGACCCAAAATAATGTTAAAATATCCCCTCCAGCTTTCCATCCATGTGCTTGCCTTCTTGGATCAATGGATTACCCAAAATAAATCAATTGTTATTTGTTGTGTGGACATGTAAGATCATGGATTGTGTTTGGGTTGATTTGAAGGTTGATTTGGGGTTGATTTAGGGCTGATTTGGGGTTGATTTTTGGGCTGAATTTGAGCATCAAATAAGTATACAAATGTACTTATTATTTGGGCTAAGATTGACATTGAAACCTTGAGTGTTTAATGGTTGAAGTTTGCACACAACATAAGGCAAGTTTGGGCTTGAAATAAATCATATGATATTCTTTTCTAGAATTGGAATAGAATTGATTTTTGGGACAAATTTGGAGCACTTATTTGAACCAAGATTTGCTTCAATCTTCAACTAAATGTCTCTTCAATTCTTTGTTCTGAATTCCGACGTTGAATTTTCTGAATTAATTCATTTAAGCTCCAAAAACCTATCGAAACATTAAAACAAACTTCATTACTAAAAAAACACATCAATTATTATAAAAACAACCAAATAAAAACAATAAATACATATGTAAAACAAGAGACTTAATGACACTTTTGATGCACAATCATTCACCATCGACTCAAATGACTTACTGACACGACTAAAAGATTGATGTCTTCTCTTAAGTGCAGGAGTGTCAAAGTAATAAATAACCCGACAAGACCGGGGTCAAACCACAGGAAGGATAATTGTACAAATTACAAATAACAATAATAATAATAAGAACAACAACAATAATAATAGTAATAACAACAACAACAACAACAACAACAACAATAATAATAGTAGTAGTAGTAATAGTAGTAGTAGTAATAGTAGTAGTAGTAGTAGTAGTAGTAGTAGTAGTAGTAATAATAAAGAAAAGGAAAGAGAAGAAGAAGAAGATGAGAACTTTAAGATGGAATATAAATGTAATGATTAAACAATGATAATAACAAATGTCAAGGTTAGAGGATCCACTAATGGTATGTCAAACAACTATAGTATAAACTCTTATTATTCAATTGGAAATGACACACAAAGGAGGTTTCAATAATATTATAGATTGTTAACATGATTAGATTAGTCATCTTATTCAATTAATGCTAATACTTGTAAATTTGGTCAAGCATTCATGATTATAACTTATGTTAACAACAAATCAAGTTCCTTTCATAGCTCAGGTGTCGGTTATACCATACAGTATGGGCTATGAAAGTGCTAAGCATTTGTTGTACCAAGTGTTATACAACATAAATCAAGAATAGTCATTTAACAAACAAAGTATTAAAGAGTGAATAAGATAACAAATATAAAACATGTTAGTATCAAACATTAAAGTCCATATTAAGTTTATACTATACTTATTCTTACACTATTAGTGTAACCTTTTCACCTTGACATAATAAACTTAGTTAGACATTATAAAAGAAAAAAAAAGATAAACAAAATAAGAACATAAATAAGATAAGAGTTAACTAAGTAAATGAAAGGAAATGAAAGGCATAAACTTGATATTAATGAAAGCAAAGCATAAACATGATAAAAATAAGATAAGAGCATGATCTTGATCTGGAGACCAAGATGCCTAAATACATGGCAAATGCCTCCTTTTATAGGCCAAAATTGGGAACTATTGATTTGATGACTAATTGATGAGTGGGTGGCCAACTCTTGACTTGGTGACAATCCTTATCTTCTCTTGTCTGCCTAAAACATCATTGATAACGTCAAAATTAGAGCCACTTGAAAACATGAAAGTTGTAGGCAATTGTCTCAGTTTTCGTGTGTAAAAATTCAGCTCATTTGGACTTCTAGAACTCTAGATATGACCAAAATATTGAACAGTGCTCGGGCTGGAGGACAGCTTCGGGCTTCTTTATTGTTGCAATAATTTGGACTTGAAAATGGCCTTTTTAGATCTTGGGCTCCATATGAAAGTTATAGGCCTATGTCTTACCTTTCCATCCATATAAAGTAGACCTAAATCTGAGATCTATAGCTTCAGATATGACCCAATTACTGAATAGTGTGTTGGTTTGGATTGCACCGACATCTCTTTTCTCTTTGCCCTTGCAATTTAAGTTCTTAAAGTCATCAATCAATCCTTTCATTTATGTGATAGGCCTGCATTTAAAATGAACATTTACCACAAATTAAAGGTATCTTATATTATTAGATATATTATTATAAAACATGTTTTAGTTAAAGAGTTGTTGATACTTCAAGTGCAAAATGATGATATAAAACCATGATAAAAATACATTTTTAAATTTGTTGTCACTATTGACAAAAGATTCACATTAATATTTTCGGTGCTTATTTCATCCGTGATTTCTTCCTTAGAATAAATCATTTGCAAATCTTCAAATTCATCTAACTTATTTTTACTTAAAGTAGATTCAAGTTGATCATAAACTAATTCATAAACTAAAGGAGTTTTTTGAATCAGCAAATCATCTTGGCCAGGTGCTAGCTAAGAGAAAGATTCATTTAGTGTATGAGGGAGGCAATTTTGGGTTAATGGGAGGTGTGTCAATAGCTGTATTTTTAGGAGGCAATCAAGTTTTGGAGGTCGTCCCCGAAGCTTTAACACAAGGATACATCATTGGAAAAATAATTGGAGAGGAACTTCAGGTCTCCACAATGTCGGCTCGAATGAATGCAATGTTTAACCATGTTGATGCGTTCATTGCTTTACTAGGTCGTCTAGGCACATTGGAAGAGATCTTTCATATTTTCTCTTGGGCCCAACTTCACATTCACCATAAACCCATAGGTTTGTTAAATGTTAATGGTTATTATGATAAGTTTTTGTCTTTTCTTGATCATGTTGTGGAACAGGAATTTTTAACATCTTCTGCATGACAAATTATAATCTTTATTGCTACTGCTGAACAATTGATTGACCAACTACAATTTTTCATTCTTGTGATTGATCCCTCCATGAGTCGCATAAATTAATCATCTAAGGAAAGCTGTAAAAAGCTTAAATTAGATTTGAGCCTTCATTTGTGAATCTTTGTGTCTTTTGATTTTATTATTGTGTTTTGTTGTTTCTTATATTTGTTTCAGTGTGTTTTAGGTTTATCAGTGTTTGTTATTTCAGGCGATATCCTCTATACTTTATCTTTTTACCTTAGAACATTGAGGACAATGTCTCATTTTGGTTGGGGGGAAAGGGTAGTGGCTAAAAAATATAAAAATAAATGTGTTTTCTATTTCATAAAGCATGTGCAAAATTGTTGTTACTATGATGACAGAGTAAAGGAGATCTTTTTATGACTCTTGAGATGCATCTTAGTAATCATTCTTAATAAGGTCTATCATAATACTTCTTGAAATATTCAGGTTTATAAACTCTCTGTCACGACTAAAAGGTTGATGTCTTCTCCCAAGTGCAGGAGTGTCGAAGTAATAAATAACCCGGCAACACCGGGGTCGAACCACAAGGAGGTTAATTGTACAAATTATAAATAATAATAATACAACAACAATAACAATAACAACAACAACAACAACAACAACAACAACAACAATAATAATAATAATAATAATAATAATAATAATAAAGAAAGAGAAGAAGAAGAAGAAGATGATGAGAACTTGGAGATGAAAAATTAATATAAGGATTAAACAATAATAATAACAAATGTCAAGGTTAGAGGTTCCACTAATGGTATATCAAATAAGTATAGTATAAACTCTTATTATTGAATTGGAAACCACACACAAAGAAGGTTCCAATCAGATTATATATTGTTAACATGATTACATTAGTCATCTTATTCAATTAATGCTAATACTTGTAAATCTCGTCAAGCATTCATGATTATAACTTATGTTAACAACAAATCAAGTCCTTTCATAGCTCAGGTGTCGGTTATACCATACATTATGGGCTATGAAAGTGCCAAGCATTTGTTGTACCAAGTGTTATACAACATAAATCAAGATTAGTCATTTAACAAGCAAAGTATTAAAGAGTGAACAAGATAACAAATATAAAACATGTTAGTATCAAGCATTAAAGTCCATATTAAGTTTACAGTATACTTATTCTTACACCATTAGTGTAACCTTTTCACCTTGACATAATTAACTTAGCTAGACATAATGAAAGAAAGAAAAATTAGATAAACAAAATAAGAACATAAAAGCTAACTAAGTAAAGGAAAGGAAATGAAAAGCATAACCTTAGTATTAATGAAAGCAAAGCATAAACATTACAAAAAATACAAAGAGAGAAAGGAAGAGCATGATCTTGATCTGAACACCAAGATGCCTAAATGCATGGCAAATGCCTCCTTTTATAGGCCAAAATTGGGAACTATTGATTTGATGACTAATTGATAAGTGGGTGGCCAACTTTTGACTTGGTGACAATCCTTATCTTCTCTTGTCTGCCCAAAACGTCATTGATAACGTCAAAATTGGAGCCAGTTGAAAACATAAAAGTTGTAGGCAATTGTCTCCGATTTCTTGTGTAAAACATTCAGCTCATTTGGACTTCTAGAACTCCAGATATGGCCAAAATACCGAACAGTGGTCGGGCTGGAAGACAGATTCGGGCTTCTTTGTTGTTGCTACAATTTGGACTTGATAATGGAATTTTTAGATCTTGGGCTCCATATGAAAGTTGTAGGCCTATGTCTTACCTTTCCATCCATATAAATTGGACCTAAATCTGAGATCTGTAGCTCCAGATATGACCCAATTACCGAATAGTGTTCCGGTTTGGATTGCACCGACATCTCTTCTCTAAGTTTGACCATCTCTTTATCCTTGCAATTTAAGTTCTTCAAGTCATCAATCAATCCTTTCATTTATGTGATAGGCCTCCATTAAAAATAGACATTTACCACAAATTATAGGTATCTTATATTATTAGATACATTATTATAAAACATGCTTTAGTTAAGGAGTTATTGATACTTCAAGTGCAAAATGATGATATAAAACCATGACAAAAATGCACTTTTAAGTACTAATCACATCCCTTAACCAGCTTATTACTAGTCCCTAGTAATCAAAGCGTTAAAACAATTTGCAAATTTCACAAAGCAAGGTATTCATCATTTAACTTCCATTAATCTATCCGGATAAACAAACTCTCATTAAATTTATATATCTGCTCAATACCACTTAACAAGATATTAATAAACCTTTCTTTTGTGCTCAATGTATCAACACATAATTATGGGGCTTTTCTTGGATGAAAACAAAATTTTTGTTCTAATGTTTAAGGCTAACTTCCTTGGGTTGGGATTACTATTTTTGTCTTTTTTTTTTTGTTTTTTTTTTAAATCTATATACATATAATTTCAAAACATCATGCATCTTTAACCCATGCAACGAGCTTTCAGCCAATGACTCCCAGACCAGTTGGTCTTAGGGCATTAGGTGTTAAGACACCCCTACAAGCTTAGTAACTCGGGTCGCAGATACTGATATGTAGATAGTGCAATGTTTGATTCCCTTAAGCTTTTCTCCTCAACCCATGTAACAAGCGTTGGGCCAATAGCTCCCAAGTCAGTTGACTTTAGGGTATTAGGTGTTAAAACACCCCTTCGGGCTTAATTGCTTAGGTTAGGGAGGCTACGAAACCAAACTTATCTACATTTTTATTATCATCATTTTTTTTCTTTTTTCTTTTTTTTCTTTTTTCTTTTAATTATATACAATCCCTTTCCCTTAGTTGTTACCTTTAACAAAAGAACATAAATAATGTAATAATCCAATATGCAACCCACAATCAAATGTTAAAGTGTGTGTGTAAATTAAGGTTTAAGAATACATGTTAAATAAGTATATGAGCAGAATTAAACGGTAACAATACAAGAGTTTGTAAACCTGAATATTTCAGGAAGTATTATAATAGACCTTGTTAAGAATGGTTACTAAGATGCGTCTCAAGAGTCACTTTAACAAAAGAACTCCTTTACTCTGCCATCCTAGTAACAACAATTATGCACATGCTTTATGAAATGAAAAACAATTTTTTTTTTATCAACTACTACCCTCTCCCCCCAACCAAAACGAGACATTGTCCTCAATGTTCTAAGGTAGAAAGATAGAGTATAGAAGATATCACCTGAAATAACGAATACTGACAAAACCTGAAACACACTGAAACAAAAATAAGAAATAACAAAACACAATAATAAAACCAAAATACATAAAAATTCACAAATGAAGGCTCAAATCCAATCTAAGCTTTTTACGGCTTTCCTTAGATGACCAATTTATGCGACTCATGGAAGGATCAATCACAGGAGTGAAAGATTGTAGTTGGTCAATCAATTGTTCAGCAGTAGTAGCAGAGATTATGATTTGTCGTGCAAAAGATGTTAGAAATTCCTGTTCCACAGCATGATCAAGAAAAGACAACAACTTATCATAATAACCATTAACATTTAACAAACCAATGGGTTTATGGTGAATGTGCAATTGAGCCCAAGAGGAAATATGAAAGATCTCTTCCAATGTGCCTAGACCACCTGGTAAAGCAATGAAAGCATCAGCATGGTTAAACATTGCATTCATTCGAGCCGACATTGTGGAGACCTGAAGTTCCTCTCCAATTGTTTTTTCAATGATGTCCCCTTATGCCAAAGCTTCAGGGATGACTCCTAAAACTTGACTACCTCCTAAAAATACAGCTGTTGACACACCTCCCATTAACCCAAGACTGCCTCCCCCATACACTAAATGAATCTTTCTCTCAGCTAGCACCTGACCAAGATGATTTGCTGATTCTAAAAACTCATTTTCTTTTCCAGGACTAGATCCACCGAAAACACAAATATTTCTTATTTGATGACTTGAGGAACTTGCCATTTCTACACACTTCTGTATTTGTTGAATGTATGGGTTGAGTAGAAATGAAAGGAAGGAAAAGAGGGTTTTATAGATGAGAAATTAGAAAGGCAATCATAACATCTATATGTAGGCCAGCTGGAGTCTCACACTCTCTCTCTCTCTTTTTATTTATTTACTTTTGAAAAAAACATGTGTATGTACAGGTAGTTGTGATTGTGGCTCACATCTTCCCTTGGTTTTACGTCCAAGAACGACTTAAACGCCCTCTATGGGTCGGGGATAGGCTTCCCATCCAGTTTTCTTAAAAACTAGCAAACATGGTCTTTTTTAGTCAGATTCCCAAGACTAAGTCGATCATGTTCTTTATGAAATAGTGGCCATAAATCATGAATTGCACGATGCACATCTCCACTAGGACACGTCTCAAGAGTCAATAGAAGATTATCTAAAGACTCCTTACTCAGGCTATCTGACACGACTAAAAGGTTGATGTCTTCTCCCAAGTGCAGGAGTGTCGAAGTAATAAATAACCCGGCAAGACCGGGGTCGAACCACAGGGAGGTTAATTGTATAAATTATAAACAATAATTATAAACAATAATAATAGCAATAACAACAATAACTATAATAATAGTAGTAGTAGTAGTAGTAGTAGTAGTAGTAGTAGTAGTAGTAGTAGCAGTATTAGTAGTAGTAGTAGTAGTAGTAGTAGTAATAATAGTAATAGTAATAATAATAATAATAATAATAATAATAATAATAATAGTACTAATAATAATAATAATAATAATAATAATAATGATAAAGAAAGAGAAGAAGAAGATGATGATGAGAACTTGAAGAAGGAATATTAATGTAAGGATTAAACAATAATAATAACAAATGTCAAGGTTAGAGGTTCCACTAATGGTATATCAAACAAGTATAGTATAAACTCTTATTATTGAATTGGAAACCACACACAAAGGAGGTTCCAATCAGATTATATATTGTTAACATGATTACATTAGTCATCTTATTCAATTAATGCTAATACTTGTAAATCTCGTCAAGCATTCATGATTATAACTTATGTTAACAACAAATCAAGTTCCTTTCATAGCTCAGGTGTCGGTTATACCATACATTATGGGCTATGAAAGTGTCAAGCATTTGTTGTACCAAGTGTTATACAACATAAATCAAGATTAGTCATTTAACAAGCAAAGTATTAAAGAGTGAACAAGATAACAAATATAAAACATATTAGTATCAAACATTAAAGTCCATATTAAGTTTACACTATACTTATTCTGCCACCATTAGTGTAACCTTTTCACCTTGACATAATTAACTTAGCTAGACATAATGAAAGAAATAAAAATAGATAAACAAAATAAGAACATAAAAGTTAACTAAGTAAAGGAAAGGAAATGAAAGGCATAAACTTAATATTAATGAAAACAAAGCATAAAAAATACAAAGAGAGAAAGGAAGAGCATGATCTTGATCTGGAAACCAAGATGCCTAAATGCATGGCAAATGCCTCCTTTTATAGGCCAAAATTGGGAACTATTGATTTGATGACTAATTGATAAGTGGGTGGCCAACTTTTGACTTGGTGACAATCCTTATCTTCTCTTGTCTGCCCAAAACATCATTGATAACGTCAAAATTGGAGCCAGTTACATGAAAGTTGTAGGCAATTGTCTCAGCTTTCTTGTGTAAAAAATTCAGCTCATTTGGACTTCTAGAACTCCAGATATGGCCAAAATACCGAACAGTGCTCGGGCTGGAAGACAGATTCGGGCTTCTTTGTTGTTGCTACAATTTGGACTTGATAATGACCTTTTTAGATCTTGGGCTCCATATGAAAGTAGTAGGCCTATGTCTTACCTTTCCATCCATATAAATTGGACCTAAATCTGAGATCTGTAGCTCCAGATATGACCCAATTACCGAATAGTGTTCCGGTTTGGATTGCACCGACATCTCTTCTCTAAGTTTGACCATCTCTTTATCCTTGCAATTTAAGTTCTTCAAGTCATCAATCAATCCTTTCATTTATGTGATAGGCCTGCATTAAAAATAGACATTTACCACAAATTATAGGTATCTTATATTATTAGATACATTATTATAAAACATATTTTAGTTAAGCAGTTATTGATACTTCAAGTGCAAAATGATGATATAAAACCATGATAAAAATGCACTTTTAAGTACTAATCACACCCCTCAACCAGCTTATTACTAGTCCCTAGTAATCAAAGCATTACAACAATTTGGAAATTTCACAAAGCAAGGTATTCATCATTTAACTTCCATTAATCTATCCGGATAAACAAACTCTCATTAAATTTATATATCTGCTCAATACCTCTTAACAAGATATTAATAAACCTTTTTTTTGTGCTCAATGTATCAACACATAATTATGGGGCTTTTCTTGGATGAAAACAAAATTTTTGTTCTAATGTTTAAGGTTAACTTCCTTGGGTTGGGATTACTATTTTTGTCTTTTTTTTTTCGTTTTTTTTTTTAAATCTATATACATATAATTTAAAAACATCATGCATCTTTAACCCATGTAACGAGCTTTCAGCTAATGACTCCCAGACCAGTTGGTCTTAGGGCATTAGGTGTTAAGACACCCCTACGAGCTTAGTAACTCGGGTCGCAGATACTGATATGTAGATAGTGCAATGTTTGATTCCCTTAAGCTTTTCTCCTCAACCCATGTAACAAGCGTTGGGCCAATAGCTCCCAAGTCAGTTGACTTTAGGGTATTAGGTGTTAAAACACCCCTTCGGGCTTAATTGCTTAGGTTAGGGAGGCTACGAAACCAAACTTATCTACATTTTTATTATCATCATTTTTTTTCTTTTTTCTTTTTTTTCTTTTTTCTTTTAATTATATACAATCCCTTTCCCTTAGTTGTTACCTTTAACAAAAGAACATAAATAATGTAATAATCCAATATGCAACCCACAATCATATGTTAAAGTGTGTGTGTAAATTAAGGTTTAAGAATACATGTTAAATAAGTATATGAGCAGAATTAAATGGTAACAATACGAGAGTTTGTAAACCTGAATATTTTAGGAAGTATTATAATAGACCTTGTTAAGAATGGTTACTAAGATGCGTCTCAAGAATCACTTTAACAAAAGAACTCCTTTACTCTGCCATCCTAGTAACAACAATTATGCACATGCTTTATGAAATGAAAAACATTTTTTTTTTTATCAACTACTACCCTCTCCCCCCAACCAAAACGAGACATTGTCCTCAATGTTCTAAGGTAGAAAGATAGAGTATAGAAGATATCACCTGAAATAACGAATACTGACAAAACCTGAAACACACTGAAACAAAAATAAGAAATAACAAAACACAATAATAAAACCAAAATACATAAAAATTCACAAATGAAGGCTCAAATCCAATCTAAGCTTTTTACGGCTTTCCGTAGATGACCAATTTATGCGACTCATGGAAGGATCAATCACAGGAGTGAAAGATTGTAGTTGGTCAATCAAGTGTTCAGCAGTAGTAGCAGAGATTATGATTTGTCGTGCAGAAGATGTTAAAAATTCCTGTTCCACAGCATGATCAAGAAAAGACAACAACTTATCATAATAACCATTAACATTTAACAAACCAATGGGTTTATGGTGAATGTGCAATTGAGCCCAAGAGGAAATATGAAAGATCTCTTCCAATGTGCCTAAACCACCTGGTAAAGCAATGAAAGCATCAGCATGGTTAAACATTGCATTCATTCGAGCCGACATTGTGGAGACCTGAAGTTCCTCTCCAATTGTTTTTCCAATGATGTCCCCTTGTGCCAAAGCTTCAGGGACGATTCCTAAAACTTGACTACCTCCTAAAAATACAGCTATTGACACACCTCCCATTAACCCAAGACTGCCTCCCCCATACACTAAATGAATCTTTCTCTCAGCTAGAACCTGACCAAGATGGTTTGCTGATTCTAAAAACTCCTTTTCTTTCCCAGGACTAGATCCACCAAAAACACAGATATTTCTTATTTGATGACTTGAGGAACTTGCCATTTCTACACACTTCTGTATTTGTTGAATGTATGGGTTGAGTAGAAATGAAAGGAAGGAAAATAGGGTTTTATAGATGAGAAAGTAGAAAGGCAATCATAACATCTATATGTAGGCCAGCTAGAGTCTCACACACTCTCTCTCTCTTTTTATTTATTTATTTATTTACTTTTGAAAAAAACATGTGTATGTACAGGTAGTTGTGATTGTGGCTCACATCTTCCCTTGGTTTTACGTCCAAGAACGGCTTAAACGCCCTCTATGGGTCGGGGATAGGCTTCCCATCCAGTTTTCTTAAAAACTGGCAAATAGGGTCTTTTTTAGTCAGATTCCCAAGACTAAGTCGATCATGTTCTTTATGAAATGCCCTCTATGGGTCGGGGATAGGCTTCCCATCCAGTTTTCTTAAAAACTGGCAAATAGGGTCTTTTTTAGTCAGATTCCCAAGACTAAGTCGATCATGTTCTTTATGAAATAGTGGCCATCAATCATGAATTACACGATGCACATCTCCACTAGGATGCGTCTCAAGAGTCAATAGAAGATTATCTAAAGACTCCTTACTCAGGCCATCCTTAATGAATTGTATTTTATCTTCACGGTTTATAGATACCATTCCTAAAGAACGACATTGTGTATTACAAGTCCATCTAGCACATCGATGACAGACATCCAGTCGTTTTGCACGACGCTTCTTTGCAAAAGTGCTTTTACCTGTTCCAAGCATGCGTGAAATGAAGTTAGAGGACTCACCTGATAATCAGACCTTTGCTTCAATCAACCAGCGAATATCTTCAGGAATTCCATGATTCATTAACAATCTCAATCTTGCACATCTAGCACGGTAAATTTTTGTAATCGCATTTTGAGGCAGAGCGGGAAAATACTTTTTCAATTTTTCAAGATTAGTGTCCATTTTCAAATGAGAATTCGAAGAGAGATTCAAAGAATTGCACAAATATATACACAAATATCAGTTATTGTGGGAAACTGAAAGAACCGACTTAAGTCACGGAGTACCGTTGTCTGCCATTTGACCGGGGTGAGAGAAACTAACAAAAATTACTAAAAAAGAAACACAAAAACAATGTGAGAAAAAAAATAATAATCAACCTTTATCTATAAGATCATTCCAACTAGTTGATTCATTTTCACTAGGAAAATTATCAAAGTAAGCTTTCAAACGATGTCCATTTTCCTTAAAATCATTGTCATTCATTGAATTCTCAATATCACAGGCCCTATAAGGATTGCTCCATCTTGATCTTAGCTCTCTAGGGAATGAATACAGTTGAGAATTATAAAACAAAACTTTTTGACCAGTATCAACTTTTTGACAATTTTCACAAGTTTTGCAGAATGCATGCGTGTCTTTGAACATGGTGGGCTAATAAAATTCATTTTGAAAGATTTTTGCAGCTATCTTTTTTTATGAGAAATAACTTCCACATGCTTCAGAATGACAAAGTTTAATGACACTACTTACCTCATTGTCGGGAATGAATCTTTGAAATATTTGATCAGGACAATATTTGAATAAGTTAGGGTCATCACAGTAAAAGCTCTTCACTTCGTTCAAAAACTTTTCTTTGTCTTGAATACTCCAATCAATTGGCAAATCTCCTAAAGCAAGAAAATTGATATTTTTATCATACCAAGGCATTGGACTAAGAGAAAGTAAGGATTCATTAGGAAAGTAATCATTGATTGGTGTGATGTCAAATGTCGAATCTGTTGTCACTATTGACAAAAGATTCGCATCAACATTTTCGGTGCTTATTTCATTCGTGATTTCTTCCTCAGAATAAACCATTTGCAAATCTTCACTTTCATCCAATTCATTTTTACTTAAAGTAGATTCAAGTTGATCATAAACTAATTCCTCAATATGATCTACTTCTTGTAAATCATTATCATCTCCAGGTTGCTTGCAAATGTTGAAAATATTCATCTCCAATGTCATGTTTCCAAATGATAGCTTCATCAGTCCATTCCTACAATTAATCAATGCGTTAGAGGTTGCAAGAAACGGACGTCCTAAAATAACAGGAAATGAATTACATGCTTCAACAGGTTCTATGTCCAAGACAATAAAATCCACAGGATAAATGAATTTATCGACTTGTACTAACACATCTTCAATTATTCCTCTAGGCACTTTTATAGATCTATCGGCAAGTAAAAGAGATATAGAAGTTGGTTTTAACTCACCTAGATTGAGACTCTGAAAGACTGAATATGGAAGTAAATTCACACTAGCACCAAGATCAAGTAAGGCTCTTTCAATTTTATGCTCTCCAATAAAGCAAGAAATTGTAGGACAACCAGGGTCTTTATATTTCAAAGCATTATTGTTTTGAAGAATAGCACTTACTTGTTCGGCTAGAAAGGCTTTCTTTTTCACATTCAGTTTCCTCTTCACAGTGCATAGATCTTTCAAAAATTTAGCATAGGAAGGAACTTGTTTAATAGCATCCAACAAAGGTATATTGATCCTTACCTGTTTGAAAATTTCATACATTTCAGACTTGTGATTGACTTTCCTTTGTTTGGTCATGGCTTGAGGAAATGGAAGTGCTGGCGGTGAGTCAGTCGTTTCTTTGCAATTTTCAGATTCATCCCCTTCCTTACCCTCAGAGATTGACTCATCATCTTTCTCATAAGGTTCAAGAGAGGGTTTTTCAATAACCTTACCACTGCGCAGAGTAGTGACTGATTTGACTTGATCCATGTGTTGGCTTCCGGAACTACTTGCATTTGCATTGTATTGCCCTTTGGGATTTTGTTGTGTTTGAGATGGAAACTTACCTTTCTCTTGGAAACTAAGAGCAGATGTTAATTTAGCAAGAGTATCTTTAAAATCTGTCATGTTTTGAACAAGTTGAGTATTAATTATCTCTTGCTTTTCAATAAATGCATGCAATGTTTCCTCAAGATTTCTTCTAGAAGGTGGAGCATAAGAAGGTGCATATCCATGAGAATTTTGGAAATTATGGTGTGCTTGAAATGGAGGTTGTGAAGTTTGTGCATTGTTGTTCTCACTCTTCCAACTGAAATTTGGGTGAGTCCTCCAACCAGGGTTGCATGTTTGGGAGTATGGGTTGTGGTTGGCCCTTTGAAAACTCTTTAAAGCATGGGCTTGTTCATGGAGACATTCCTTAAAAGAAGGCAAGGTTGGACAATCGTTGGTTGAGTGTTCATTTGTTTCACAGATTTGACACACAATGTTTTCAACAGATTTTAATTGACCACTCTTTTTCAATTCTAGTGCCTCGACTTTTCTAGCTAAAGATGCAAACTTGGCTTGAAGGTCATGATCTTCCCTAAGGTTGTACATGCCTCCACTAGATGTATGAGGTTGAGTTTTAATCGGTGCCTCATATGTACCTGCAGTGTCCCAATTTTGAGCATTTTCAGCTAACAAGTCTAAGTACTCCATTGCTTCATTAGGGTCTTTATCTTCAAAAGTTCCATTGCACATCAATTCAACCATTTGCCTATCTTTAGGTGTTAACCCTTCATAGAAATGTGAAACCAATCTCCATGTTTCAAAACCATGATGAGGGCAAGTACTAAGCAAGTCTCGATACCTATCCCAACATTTGTAAAATGTTTCTCCTGGTTTTTGAGTGAAAGTGGTGATTTGTCTCTTGAAAGAGTTTGTTCTATGAGATGGGAAAAACTTCTTTAAAAATTGTTGTTGCATTTCATCCCAAGCACGAATGGATCCTGGTCTTAAATTTTGTAGCCATGTTTTAGCTTTATCTTTTAATGAAAAAGGAAAAAGCTTTAATCTGATGGTGTTCATGCTACAATTTAAGTTATTATATATGTTGCACACCTCCGCAAATTCCCTTAAATGCAAGTATGGATTTTCCAATTCTAAACCATGAAAAGAAGGTAAAAGTTGGTTTAAAATTAAAATGAGATGCATCAGGAGGAAAAACTATGCATGATGGTGCACTTGTTCTTGTGGGATTCATGTGGTCTCTAAGTGTTCTAGCACGGTTATTCTCATTATTTTCATTATGAAGTGATTGATTATCTTCTTCGGCCATATTTTCTAAAAATAATGAGGATATCCTATAAAGTCTACCACTTGATGTACGTGACCACACTCTCATGCACGTGTAGGAATAAAATAAAAGGAAAAAGAAAACAAAAGAAGAAGAAACAAGAGAAAAGAAACAAAGTTATATACAAGAAAAGTGAAAAGAGAAAATAAAATAAATATTATAATTTATACAAGAACTTACCTCCCCGGCAACGGCGCCAAAAACTTGACACGACTAAAAGGTTGATATCTTCTCCCAAGTGCAGGAGTGTCGAAGTAATAAATAACCCGGCAAGACCGGGGTCGAACCACAGGGAGATTAATTGTACAAATTATAAACAATAATAATAACAATAACAACAATAACTATAATAATAGTAGTAGTAGTAGTAGTAGTAGTAGTAGTAGTAGTATTAGTAGTAGTAGTAGTAATAATAATAATAGTAATAGTAATAATAATAATAATAATAATAATAGTACTAATAATAATAATAATAATAATAATAATAATGATAAAGAAAGAGAAGAAGAAGATGATGATGAGAACTTGAAGAAGGAATATTAATGTAAGGATTAAACAATAATAATAACAAATGTCAAGGTTAGAGGTTCCACTAATGGTATATCAAACAAGTATAGTATAAACTGTTATTATTGAATTGGAAACCACATACAAAGGAGGTTCCAATCAGATTATATATTGTTAACATGATTACATTAGTCATCTTATTCAATTAATGCTAATACTTGTAAATCTCGTCAAGCATTCATGATTATAACTTATGTTAACAACAAATCAAGTTCCTTTCATAGCTCAGGTGTCGGTTATACCATACATTATGGGCTATGAAAGTGTCAAGCATTTGTTGTACCAAGTGTTATACAACATAAATCAAGATTAGTCATTTAACAAGCAAAGTATTAAAGAGTGAACAAGATAACAAATATAAAACATATTAGTATCAAACATTAAAGTCCATATTAAGTTTACACTATACTTATTCTGCCACCATTAGTGTAACCTTTTCACCTTGACATAATTAACTTAGCTAGACATAATGAAAGAAATAAAAATAGATAAACAAAATAAGAACATAAAAGTTAACTAAGTAAAGGAAAGGAAATGAAAGGCATAAACTTAATATTAATGAAAACAAAGCATAAAAAATACAAAGAGAGAAAGGAAGAGCATGATCTTGATCTGGAAACCAAGATGCCTAAATGCATGGCAAATGCCTCCTTTTATAGGCCAAAATTGGTTACTATTGATTTGATGACTAATTGATAAGTGGGTGGCCAACTTTTGACTTGGTGACAATTCTTATCTTCTCTTGTCTGCCACAAACTTCATTGATAACGTCCAAATTGGAGCCAGTTGAAAACATGAAAGTTATAGGCAATTGTCTAAGCTTTCTTGTGTAAACAATTCAGCTCATTTGGACTTCTAGAACTCCAGATATGGCCAAAATACCGAACAGTGCTCGGGCTGGAAGACAGATTCGGGCTTCTTTGTTGTTGCTACAATTTGGACTTGATAATGGCCTTTTTAGATCTTGGGCTCCATATGAAAGTTGTAGGCCTATGTCTTACCTTTCCATCCATATAAATTGGACCTAAATCTGAGATTTGTAGCTCCAGATATGACCCAATTACCGAATAGTGTTCCGGTTTGGATTGCACCGACATCTCTTCTCTAAGTTTGACCATCTCTTTATCCTTGCAATTTAAGTTCTTCAAGTCATCAATCAATCCTTTCATTTATGTGATAGGCCTGCATTAAAAATAGACATTTACCACAAATTATAGGTATCTTATATTATTAGATACATTATTATAAAACATATTTTAGTTAAGCAGTTATTGATACTTCAAGTGCAAAATGATGATATAAAAACATGATAAAAATGCACTTTTAAGTACTAATCACCATCCTTAATGAATTGTATTTTATCTTCACGGTTTATAGATACCATTCCTAAAGAACGACATTGTGTATTACAAGTCCATCTAGCACAACGATGACAGACATCCAGTCGTTTTGCACGACGCTTCTTTGCAAAAGTGCTTTTACCTGTTCCAGGCATGTGTGAAATGAAGAAGTTAGAGGACTCACCTGATAATCGGACCTTTGCTTCAATCAACCAGCGAATATCTTCAGGAATTCCATGATTCATTAACAATCCCAATCTTGCACATCTAGCACGGTAAATTTTTGTAATCGCATTCTAAGGCAGAGCGGGAAAATACTTTTTCAATTTTTCAAGATTAGTGTCCATTTTCAAATGAGAATTGGAAGCGAGATTCAAAAAATTGCATAGATATATACACAGATATCAGTAACTGAAAGAACCAACTTAAGTCACGGAGTACCGTTATCCGCCATTTGACCGGGGTGAAAGAAACTTGCAAAAATCACTCAAAAAGAAACAAAAATAAAATAAAATAAAATCAATCTTTATATAAGAAACAAAAATAAAATAAAATAAAATAAAATAAAATCAATCTTTATATACAGGATCACCCAATTCAATAGAGTTATGTTCAACTGAAAAATTGTCAAAGTAAACTTTCAGACGATGTCCATTTACCTTGAAAACATTGCCATTCTTTGGATTCTCGATGTCATAGGCCCCATATGGATACACATGTTTCACAATAAAAGGACCGCTCCATCTTGATCTTAATTTTCCAGGAAATAAATGCAGTCGAGAATTATAAAGCAAGACTTTTTGACCAACATTGAAGGTTTTTCTCAGTATTTTCTTGTCATGAAACTCTTTAATTCTTGCTTTATGAATTCTTGAATTTTCATATGCATCATTTCTTATTTCCTCAAGCTCATTTATTTGTAATTTTCGCAGTTGACTAGCATCATCCAGATTTGAATTGAAAGCTTTAATAGCCCAATAAGCTTTATGTTCAAGTTCCACAGGCAAGTGACAAGGTTTTCCATAGACTAGTCTATAAGGTGACATACCTAATGATGTTTTATAAGCAGTTCGATAAGCCCAAAGTGCATCATTAAGTCTTAAAGACCAGTCTTTCCTATTAGGGTTCACTGTTTTCTCCAAAATATGTTTGATCTCCCTATTAGCAAGCTCTACTTGTCCACTTGTTTGAGGGTGATAAGGGGTGGCAACTTTGTGTGTGATTCCATATTTCTTCATTAAAGACTCAAATGGCTTGTTGCAGAAATGTGTTCCACCATCACTTATTATGGCTCGAGGGACTCCAAATCGACTCAAAATATTTTCTTTCAAAAACTTTATCACTGTTTTGTGATCATTGTTTCGACTTGGAATTGCCTCTATCCATTTTGAAACATAATCTACTGCGACTAATATGTATAAGAAACCAAATGATGGAGGGAATGGGCCCATGAAATCTATACCCCAACAGTCAAAGATCTCAATGACAATAATAGGGTTTAAAGGCATCATGTGATGTTTTGAAATAGATCCCAACTTTTGACAATTTTCACAAGACTTGCAGAATGCATGTGAGTCTTTGAACATGGTGGGCCAGTAAAATCCACTTTGTAAGATTTTTGCAGTTGTCTTTCTTGATGAGAAATGGCCCCCAAATGCTTCAGAATGACAAAATTTAATGACACTACTTACCTCATTGTCAGGAATGCATCTTCAAAATATTTGATCAGGACAATATTTGAATAAATAAGGATCATCCCAATAAAAGTTCTTCACTTCGTTCAAGAACTTTCTTTTATCTTGGGTACTCCAATGAGCTGGCAGTTGTCCTGAAACAAGAAAATTAACAATATTAGCAAACCAAGGCATTGTAGAGACAGAAAGTAAAGATTCATCGGGAAAATAGTCATCGATTGGTGTGATGTCAGTTTTCGAATCTGTTGTCAATCTTGACAAGTGATCTGCGACAACATTTTCGCTGCCTTTCTTATCTTTGATTGTGATATCAAATTCTTGAAGTAATAAAATCTACCGCACCAATCTAGCCTTGGAATCTTTCTTAGAAAAAAGATATTTCAATGCTGCATGATCACTAAAAACAACAACAGGTGAGCCAACAAGATAAGATCTGAATTTTTCACATGCAAATACTACTGTAAGTAATTCTTTTTCAGTGGTGGTATAATTCATTTGAGCACCATTTAAAGTTTTACTTGCATAGTAAATTACATAAGGTTTCTTATCTTTTCTTTGTCCCAAAACAGCACCTACGGCATAATCACTAGCATCACACATTATTTCAAAAGGTAATGACCAATCGGGAGGTTGAATGATAGGAGCACAAGTAAGAAAATTTTTAAGTTTAACAAAGGCTTCTTCACAATGTTCAGTCCATTCAAAAATAGTATCCTTTGTTAGAAGGTTACTTAAAGGCTTAGATATTACACTAAAATCTTTGATGAACCTTCTATAAAAACCAGCATGTCCCAAGAATGATCTAACATCTTTAAGAGATTTTGGTGTTGGCAAGTTTGCAATTAACTTGATTTTAGATTTGTCAACCTCAATTCCTTTTGATGAAACAATGTGACCAAGTACAATGCCGTTTGTTACCATAAAATAACATTTTTCCCAATTCAGCACAAGATTCTTCTCTTCACACCTGGTTAAAACCTTTCCTAAATTAGTCAAACAATCATCAAATGAATTGCCAAAAACAGAAAAATCATCCATGAAAATCTCAAGAAAATGTTCAACCATATCGCTAAATATACTAAGCATGCATCTTTGAAATGTGGCTGGTGCATTACATAATCCAAAAGGCATCCTTCGATATGCAAAAGTACCAAATGGACATGTGAAAGTAGTCTTTTCTTGATCTTCCAATGCAATTTCAATTTGGTTGTAACCCGAATAGCCATCTAGGAAACAATAAAATTCATGACCTGCAACTCTTTCTAGGATTTGATCCATGAAAGGTAAAGGAAAATGATCTTTTCTAGTCATTGAATTAAGTTTCCTATAGTCAATGCACATGTGCCAACCAGTAACAGTTCTAGTGGGAATTAACTCATTGTTCTCATTTGTTATCACAGTGACTCCAGACTTCTTAGGTACAACTTGGGTAGGACTTACCCATTTGCTGTCAGTAATAGGATAAATGATTTCATTATCTAGAAGCTTAATGACTTCATTTTTCACTACTTCTTTCATATTAGGATTTAGCCTTCGTTGCATTTCTCTAGAGGGTTTAGCATTTTCCTCTAAATAAATTCTGTGTGTACAAATCAAAGGACTAATTCCTTTTATATCAGCTATGGTCCATCCAAATGCATTTTTGTGCATTTTTAGAGTTTGTAATAACTTACCTTCTTGATGTGCATTAAGTTTGGAAGAGATTATTACCGGAAAAGTTTCATTTTCTCCCAAAAATGAGTATTTGAGATTGGATGGCAACGGCTTCAAATCAGGTTTTGGTGGTTGAACACTTGAAGGTATGGACTTAATTGGTCGTGGTGGCAATTCCTCAATTTGTGGCCTCCAAATACTTGTCTTTGATTCTTCCTCAAAATAAATCATTTCCAAATCATCAGATTCATCAATCTCAATTTCATTGGAAGTGGTTGGAAATTGATCATGAATTAATTTTTCAGTAAAGTCCACTTCCTGTAAATCATTATCATCTCTAGGTTGCTTGCAAATGTTGAAAATATTCATCTCCAATGTCATGTTTCCAAATGATAGCTTCATCAGTCCATTCCTACAATTAATCAATGCATTAGAAGTTGCAAGAAATGGACGTCCTAAAATAACAGGAAATGAATTACATACTTCAACAGGTTGTGTGTCCAAGACAATAAAATCCACAGGATAAATGAATTTATCGACTTGTACTAACACATCTTCAATTATTCCTCTAGGCACTTTTATAGATCTATCGGCAAGTAAAAGAGTTATAGAAGTTGGTTTTAACTCACCTAGATTGAGACTCTGAAAAACTGAATATGGAAGTAAATTCACACTAGCACCAAGATCAAGTAAGGCTCTTTCAATTTTATGCTCTCCAATAAAGCAAGAAATTGTAGGACAACCAGGGTCTTTATATTTCAAAGCATTATTGTTTTGAAGAATAGCACTTACTTGTTCGGCTAGAAGGCTTTCTTTTTCACATTCAGTTTCCTCTTCACAGTGCATAGATCTTTCAAAAATTTAGCATAGGAAGGAACCTGTTTAATAGCATCCAACAAAGGTATATTGATCCTTACCTGTTTAAAAGTTTCAAAGATTTCAGAGTTGTGATTAACTTTCCTTTGTTTGGTCATGGCTTGAGGAAATGGAAGTGCTGGCGGTGAGTCAGTCGTTTCTTTGCAATTTTCAGATTCATCCCCTTCCTTACCCTTAGAGATTGACTCATCATCTTTCTCATAACGTTCAAGAGAGGGTTTTTCAATAACCTTAACACTGCGCAGAGTAGTGACTGATTTGACTTGATCCATGTGTTGGCTTCCGGAACTACTTGCATTTGCATTGTATTGCCCGTTGGGATTTTGTTGTGTTTGAGATGGAAACTTACCTTTCTCTTGGAAACTAAGAGCAGATGTTAATTTAGCAAGAGTATCTTTAAAATCTGTCATGTTTTGAACAAGTTGAGTATTAATTGTCTCTTGCTTTTCAATGAATGCATGCAATGTTTCCTCAAGATTTCTTCTAGAAGGTGGAGCATAAGAAGGTGCATATCTATGAGAATTTTGGAAATTGTGGTGTGCTTGAAATGGTGGTTGTGAAGTTTGTGCATTGTTGTTCTCACTCTTCCAATTGAAATTTGGGTGATTTCTCCAACCAGGGTTGTATGTTTGGGAGTATGGGTTGTGGTTGGCCCTTTGAAAACTGTTTAAAGCATGGGTGACACGACTAAAAGGTTGATGTCTTCTCCCAAGTGCAGGAGTGTCGAAGTAATAAATAACCCGGCAAGACCGGGGTCGAACCACAGGGAGGTTAATTGTACAAATTATAGACAACAATTATAAACAACAATAATAGTAATAATAACAACAACAACAACAATAAGAACAACAACTATAATAATAATAGTAATAATAATAATAATAGTAGTAGTAGTAGTAGTAGTAGTAGTAGTAGTAGTAGTAATAATAATAATACTAATAATAATAAAGAAAGAGAAGAAGAAGAAGATGATGAGAACTTGGAGATGGAAAATTAATGTAAAGATTAATCAATAATAATAACAAATGTCAAGGTTAGAGGTTTCACTAATGGTATGTCAAACAAGTATAGTATAAACTCTTATTATTCAATTGGAAACCACACACAAAGGAGGTTCCAATCAGATTATATATTGTTAACATGATTACATTAGTCATCTTATTCAATTAATGCTAATACTTGTAAATCTCGTCAAGCATTCATGATTATAACTTATGTTAACAACAAATCAAGTTCCTTTCATAGCTCAGGTGTCGGTTATACCATACATTATGGGCTATGAAAGTGCCAAGCATTTGTTGTACCAAGTGTTATACAACATAAATCAAGATTAATCATTTAACAAGCAAAGTATTAAAGAGTGAACAAGATAACAAATATAAAACATGTTAGTATCAAACATTAAAGTCCATATTAAGTTTACACTATACTTATTCTTCCACCATTAGTGTAACCTTTTCACCTTGACATAATTAACTTAGCTAGACATAATGAAAGAAAGGAAAACAAATAAACAAAATAAGAACATAAAAGTTAACTAAGTAAAGGAAAGGAAATGAAAGGCATAAACTTGATATTAATAAAAGCAAAGCATAAACATTACAAAAAATACAAAGAGAGAAAGGAAGAGCATGATCTTGATCTGAACACCCAGATGCCTAAATGCATGGCAAATGCCTCCTTTTATAGGCCAAAATTGGGAACTATTGATTTGATGACTAATTGATAAGTGGGTGGCCAACTTTTGACTTGGTGACAATCCTTATCTTCTCTTGTCTGCCCAAAACGTCATTGATAACGTCAAAACTGGAGCCAGGTGCAAACATGAAAGTTGTAGGCAATTGTCTCAGCTTTCTTGTGTAAAAAATTCAGCTCATTTGGACTTCTAGAACTCCAGATATGGCCAAAATACCGAACAGTACTCGGGCTGGAAGACAGATTCGGGCTTCTTTGTTGTTGCTACAATTTGGACTTGATAATGGCCTTTTTAGATCTTGGGCTCTATATGAAAGTTGTAGGCCTATGTCTTACCTTTCCATCCATATAAATTGGACCTAAATCTGAGATCTGTAGCTCCAGATATGGCCCAATTACCAAACAGTGTTCCGGTTTGGATTGCACCGACATCTCTTCTCTAAGTTTGACCATCTCTTTATCCATGCAATTTAAGTTCTTCAAGTCATCAATCAATCCTTTCATTTATGTGATAGACCTGCATTAAAAATAGACATTTACCACAAATTATAGGTATCTTATATTATTAGATACATTATTATAAAACATATTTTAGTTAAGGAGTTATTGATACTTCAAGTGCAAAATGATGATATAAAACCATGATAAAAATGCACTTTTAAGTACTAATCACACCCCTCAACCAGCTTATTACTAGTCCCTAGTAATTAAAGCGTTAAAACAATTTGCAAATTTCACAAAGCAAGGTATTCATCATTTAACTTCCATTAATCTATCCAGATAAACAAACTCTCATTAAATTTATATATCTGCTCAATACCACTTAACAAGATATTAATAAACCTTTCTTTTGTGCTCAATGTATCAACACATAATTATGGGGCTTTTCTTGGAAGAAAACAAAATTTTTGTTCTAATGTTTAAGGTTAACTTCCTTGGGTTGGGATTATTATTTTTGTCTTTTTTTTTTTAACTCTATATACATATACTTTAAAAACATCATGCATCTTTAACCCATGTAACGAGCTTTCAGCTAATGACTCCCAGACCAGTTGGTCTTAGGGCATTAGGTGTTAAGACACCCCAACGAGCTTAGTAACTCGGGTCGCAGATACTGATATGTAGATAGTGCAATGTTTGATTCCCTTAAGCTTTTCTCCTCAACCCATGTAACAAGCGTTGGGCCAATAGCTCCCAAGTCAGTTGACTTTAGGGTATTAGGTGTTAAAACACCCCTTCGGGCTTAATTGCTTAGGTAGAGAGGCTACGAAACCAAACTTATCTACATTTTTATTATCATCATTTTTTTTTCTTTTTTTTTTCTCTTTTTTTTATGTTTTTTTTTCATTATATACAATTCCTTTCCCTTAGTTGTTACCTTTAACAAAAGAACATAAATAATGTAATAATCCAATATGCAACCCACAATCATATGTTAAAGTGTGTGTGTGTAAATTAAGGTTTAAGAATACATGTTAAATAAGTATATGAGCAGAATTAAGTAATAACAATACGAGAGTTTGTAAACCTGAATATTTTAGGAAGTATTATAATAGACCTTGTTAAGAATGGTTACTAAGATGCGTCTCAAGAGTCACTTTAACAAAAGAACTCCTTTACTCTGCCATCCTAGTAACAATAATTATGCACATGCTTTATGAAATGAAAAACAATTTTTTTTTTTTTTATCAACTACTACTTTCTCCCCCCAACCAAAACGAGACATTGTCCTCAATGTTCTAAGGTAGAAAGATAGAGTATAGAAGATATCACCTGAAATAACAAACACTGACAAAACCTGAAACACACTGAAACAAAAATAAGAAATAACAAAACACAATAAAACCAAAAGACACAAAAATTCACAAATGAAGGCTCAAATCCAATCTAAGCTTTTTACAGCTTCCCGTAGATGACCAATTTATGCGACTCATGGAAGGATCAATCACAGGAATGAAAGATTGTAGTTGGTCAATCAATTGTTCAGCAGTAGTAGCAGAGATTATGATTTGTCGTGCAGAAGATGTTAAAAATTCCTGTTCCACAGCATGATCAAGAAAAGACAACAACTTATCATAATAACCATTAACATTTAACAAACCAATGGGTTTATGGTGAATGTGCAATTGAGCCCAAGAGGAAATATGAAAGATCTCTTCCAATGTGCCTAGACCACCTGGTAAAGCAATGAAAGCATCAGCATGGTTAAACATTGCATTCATTCGAGCCGACATTGTGGAGACCTGAAGTTCCTCTCCAATTGTTTTTCCAATGATGTCCCCTTGTGCCAAAGCTTCAGGGACGACTCCTAAAACTTGACTACCTCCTAAAAATGCAGCTATTGACACACCTCCCATTAACCCAAGACTGCCTCCCCCATACACTAAATGAATCTTTCTCTCAGCTAGCACCTGACCAAGATGATTTGCTGATTCTAAAAACTCCTTTTCTTTCCCAGGACTAGATCCACCGAAAACACAAATATTTCTTATTTGATGACCTGAGGAACTTGCCATTTCTACACACTTCTGTATTTGTTGAATGTATGGGTTGAGTAGAAATGAAAGGAAGGAAGAGAGGGTTTTATAGATGAGAAATGAGAAAGGCAATCATAACACCTATATGTAGGCCAGCTGGAGTCTCACACACTCTCTCTCTCTTTTTATTTATTTATTTATTTATTTATTTACTTTTGAAAAACACATGTGTATGCACAGGTAGTTGTGATTATGGCTCACATCTTCCCTTGGTTTTACGTCCAAGAACGGCTTAAACGCCCTCTATGGGTCGGGGATAGGCTTCCCATCCAGTTTTCTTAAAAACTGGCAAACAGGGTCTTTTTTAGTCAGATTCCCAAGACTATGTCGATCATGTTCTTTATGAAATAGTGGCCATAAATCATGAATTGCACGATGCACATCTCCACTAGGATGCGTCTCAAGAGTCAATAGAAGATTATCTAAAGACTCCTTACTCAGGCCATCCTTAATGAATTGTATTTTATCTTCACGGTTTATAGATACCATTCCTAAAGAACGACATTGTGTATTACAAGTCCATCTAGCACATCGATGACAGACATCCAGTCGTTTTGCACGACGCTTCTTTGCAAAAGTGCTTTTACCTGTTCCAGGCATGTGTGAAATGAAGAAGTTAGAGGACTCACCTGATAATCGGACCTTTGCTTCAATCAACCAACGAATATCTTCAGGAATTCCATGATTCATTAACAATCTCAATCTTGCACATCTAGCATGGTAAATTTTTGTAATCGCATTCTGAGGCAGAGCGGGAAAATACTTTTTCAATTTTTCAAGATTAGTGTCCATTATCAAATGAGAATTAGAAGAGAGATTCAAAGAATTGCACAAATATATACACAAATATCAGTTATTGTGGGAAACTGAAAGAACCGACTTAAGTCACGGAGTACCGTTGTCCGCCATTTGACCGGGGTGAGAGAAACTTGCAAAAATCACTCAAAAAGAAATACAAAAACAATGTGAGAAAAACAAAATAATCAACCTTTATCTACAAGATCATTCAAACCAGTTGATTCATTTTCACTAGGAAAATTATCAAAGTAAGCTTTCAAACGATGTCCATTTTCCTTAAAATCATTGTCATTAATTGAATTCTCAATATCACAGGCCCCATAAGAATTGTTCCATCTTGATCTTAGCTCTTTAGGGAATGCATAGAGTTGAGAATTATACAACAAAACTTTTTGACCAGTATCAATCTTTTGACAATTTTCACAAGTTTTGCAGAATACATGTGTGTCCTTGAACATGGTAGGCCAATAAAATCCATTTTGAAAGATTTTTGTAGCTGTCTTTTTTGACGAGAAATAACTTCCACATGCTTCAGAATGACAAAGTTTCATGACATTACTTACCTCATTGTCGGGAACGAATCTTTGAAATATTTGATCAGGACAATATTTGAATAAGTTAGGGTCATCACAATAAAAGTTCTTCACTTCGTTCAAAAACTTTTCTTTATCTTGGGTACTCCAATCAGCTGGCAAATCTCCTAAAGAAAGAAAATTGATATTTTTATCATACCAAGGCATTGGACTAAGAGAAAGTAAGGATTCATTAGGAAAGTAATCATCCATTGGTGTGATGTCAAATATCGAATCTGCTGTCACTGTTGACAAAAGATTCGGATCAACATTTTCGGTGCTTGTTTCATCCATGATTTCCTCCTTAGAATAAATCATTTGCAAATCTTCAGATTCATCTAACTCATTTTTACTTAAAGTAGATTCAAGTTGATCATAAACTAATTCATCAATATGATCTACTTCTTGTAAATCATTATCATCTCCAGGTTGCTTGCAAATGTTGAAAATATTCATCTCTAATGTCATGTTTCCAAATGATAGCTTCATCAGTCCATTCCTACAATTAATCAATGCGTTAGAGGTTGCAAGAAACGGACGTCCTAAAATAACAGGAAATGAATTACATGCTTCAACAGGTTCTGTGTCCAAGACAATAAAATCCACAGGATAAATGAATTTATCGACTTGTACTAACACATCTTCAATTATTCCTCTAGGCACTTTTACAGATCTATCGGCAAGTAAAAGAGATATAGAAGTTGGTTTTAACTCACCTAGATTGAGACTCTGAAAAACTGAATATGGAAGTAAATTCACACTAGCACCAAGATCAAGTAAGGCTCTTTCAATTTTATGCTCTCCAATAAAGCAAGAAATTGTAGGACAACCAGGGTCTTTATATTTCAAAGCATTATTGTTTTGAAGAATAGCACTTACTTGTTCGGCTAGAAATGCTTTCTTTTTCACATTCAGTTTCCTCTTCACAGTGCATAGATCTTTCAAAAATTTAGCATAGGAAGGAACCTGTTTAATAGCATCCAGCAAAGGTATATTGATCCTTACCTGTTTGAAAATTTCATAAATTTCAGAATTGTGATTGACTTTCCTTTGTTTGGCCATGGCTTGAGGAAATGGAAGTGCTGGTGGTGAATCAGTCGTTTCTTTGCAATTTTCAGATTCATCCCCTTCCTTACCCTCAGAGATTGACTCATCATCTTTCTCATAAGGTTCAAGAGAGGGTTTTTCAATAACCTTACCACTGCGCAGAGTAGTGACTGATTTGACTTGATCCATATGTTGGCTTCCGGAACTACTTGCATTTTCATTGTATTGCCCTTTGGGATTTTGTTGTGTTTGAGATGGAAACTTACCTTTCTCTTGGAAACTAAGAGCAGATGTTAATTTAGCAAGAGTATCTTTAAAATCTGTCATGTTTTGAACAAGTTGAGTATTAATTGTCTCTTGCTTTTCAATGAATGCATGCAATGTTTCCTCAAGATTTCTTCTAGAAGGTGGAGCATAAGAAGGTGCATATCCATGAGAATTTTGGAAATTATGGTGTGCTTGAAACGGTGGTTGTGAAGTTTGTGCATTGTTGTTCTCACTCTTCCAACTAAAATTTGGGTGATTCCTCCAACCAGGGTTGTATGTTTGGGAGTATGGGTTGTGGTTGGCCTTTTGAAAACTGTTTAAAGCATGGGCTTGTTCATGGAGACATTCTTTAAAAGAAGGCAAGGTTGGACAGTTACTGGTTGAGTGTTCATTTGTTTCACAGATTTGACACACAATGTTTTCAACAGATTTTAATTGACCACTCTTTTTTAATTCTAGTGCCTCGACTTTTCTAGCTAAAGATGCAAATTTGGCTTGAAGGTCATGATCTTCCCTAAGGTTGTACATACCTCCACTAGATGTATGAGGTTGAGTTTTACTCGGTGCCTCATAAGTACCCGCGGTATCCCAATTTTGAGCATTTTCAGCTAACAAGTCTAAGTACTCCATTGCTTCATCAGGGTCTTTATCTTCAAAAGTTCCATTGCACATCAATTCAACCATTTGCCTATCTTTAGATGTTAACCCTTCATAGAAATGTGAAACCAATCTCCATGTTTCAAAACCATGATGGGGGCAAGTACTAAGCAAATCTCGATACCTATCCCAACATTTGTAAAATGTTTCTCCTGGTTTTTGAGTGAAAGTGGTGATTTGTCTTTTGAAAGAGTTTGTTCTATGAGATGGGAAAAACTTCTTTAAAAACTGTTGTTGCATTTCATCGCAAGCACAAATGGATCCTGGTCTTAAATTTTGTAGCCATGTTTTAGCTTTATCTTTTAATGAAAAAGGAAAAAGCTTTAATCTGATGGTGTTCATGCTACAATTTAAATTATTATATGTGTTGCAGACCTCCTCAAATTCCCTTAAATGCAAGTATGGATTTTCCAATTCCAAGCCATGAAATGAAGGTAAAAGTTGAATAATACCTGGTTTAAAATTAAAATGAGATGCATCAGGAGGAAAAACTATGCATGATGGTGCACTTGTTCTTGTGGGATTCATGTGGTCTCTAAGTGTTCTAGCACGGTTATTCTCATTATTTTCATTATGAAGTGATTGATTATCTTCTTCGGCCATATTTTCTGAAAATGATGAGGATATCCTACAAAGTCTACCACTTGATGTACGTGACCACACTCTCATGCACGTGTAGGAATAAAAGGAAGAAGAAAATAAAAGAAGAAGGAAGAAAACAAAATAAAAAGAAACAAAAGAAAAGAAACAAAGTTATATACAAGAAAAGTGAAAAGAGAAAATAAAATAAATACTATAATTTATACAAGAACTTACCTCCCCGGCAACGGCGCCAAAAACTTGACACGACTAAAAGGTTGATGTCTTCTCCCAAGTGCAGGAGTGTCGAAGTAATAAATAACCCGGCAAGACCGGGGTCGAACCACAGGGAGGTTAATTGTACAAATTATAGACAACAATTATAAACAACAATAATAGTAATAATAACAACAACAACAACAATAAGAACAACAACTATAATAATAATAGTAATAATAATAATAATAGTAGTAGTAGTAGTAGTAGTAGTAGTAGTAGTAGTAGTAGTAGTAGTAGTAGTAGTACTAATAATAATACTAATAATAATAAAGAAAGAGAAGAAGAAGAAGATGATGAGAACTTGGAGATGGAAAATTAATGTAAAGATTAATCAATAATAATAACAAATGTCAAGGTTAGAGGTTTCACTAATGGTATGTCAAACAAGTATAGTATAAACTCTTATTATTCAATTGGAAACCACACACAAAGGAGGTTCCAATCAGATTATATATTGTTAACATGATTACATTAGTCATCTTATTCAATTAATGCTAATACTTGTAAATCTCGTCAAGCATTCATGATTATAACTTATGTTAACAACAAATCAAGTTCCTTTCATAGCTCAGGTGTCGGTTATACCATACATTATGGGCTATGAAAGTGCCAAGCATTTGTTGTACCAAGTGTTATACAACATAAATCAAGATTAATCATTTAACAAGCAAAGTATTAAAGAGTGAACAAGATAACAAATATAAAACATGTTAGTATCAAACATTAAAGTCCATATTAAGTTTACACTATACTTATTCTTCCACCATTAGTGTAACCTTTTCACCTTGACATAATTAACTTAGCTAGACATAATGAAAGAAAGGAAAACAAATAAACAAAATAAGAACATAAAAGTTAACTAAGTAAAGGAAAGGAAATGAAAGGCATAAACTTGATATTAATAAAAGCAAAGCATAAACATTACAAAAAATACAAAGAGAGAAAGGAAGAGCATGATCTTGATCTGAACACCCAGATGCCTAAATGCATGGCAAATGCCTCCTTTTATAGGCCAAAATTGGGAACTATTGATTTGATGACTAATTGATAAGTGGGTGGCCAACTTTTGACTTGGTGACAATCCTTATCTTCTCTTGTCTGCCCAAAACGTCATTGATAACGTCAAAACTGGAGCCAGGTGCAAACATGAAAGTTGTAGGCAATTGTCTCAGCTTTCTTGTGTAAAAAATTCAGCTCATTTGGACTTCTAGAACTCCAGATATGGCCAAAATACCGAACAGTACTCGGGCTGGAAGACAGATTCGGGCTTCTTTGTTGTTGCTACAATTTGGACTTGATAATGGCCTTTTTAGATCTTGGGCTCTATATGAAAGTTGTAGGCCTATGTCTTACCTTTCCATCCATATAAATTGGACCTAAATCTGAGATCTGTAGCTCCAGATATGGCCCAATTACCAAACAGTGTTCCGGTTTGGATTGCACCGACATCTCTTCTCTAAGTTTGACCATCTCTTTATCCATGCAATTTAAGTTCTTCAAGTCATCAATCAATCCTTTCATTTATGTGATAGACCTGCATTAAAAATAGACATTTACCACAAATTATAGGTATCTTATATTATTAGATACATTATTATAAAACATATTTTAGTTAAGGAGTTATTGATACTTCAAGTGCAAAATGATGATATAAAACCATGATAAAAATGCACTTTTAAGTACTAATCAATGGGCTTGTTCATGGAGACATTCCTTAAAAGAAGGCAAGGTTGGACAATCGTTGGTTGAGTGTTCATTTGTTTCACATATTTGACACACAATGTTTTCAACAGATTTTAATTATCCACTCTTTTTCAATTCTAGTGCCTCGACTTTTCTAGCTAAAGATGCAAACTTGGCTTGAAGGTCATGATCTTCCCTAAGGTTGTACATGCCTCCATTAGATGTATGAGGTTGAGTTTTACTCGGTGCCTCATAAGTACCAGCGATGTCCTAATTTTGTGCATTTTCAGCTAACAAGTCTAAGTACTCCATTGCTTCATCAGGGTCTTTATCTTCAAAAGTTCCATTGCACATCAATTCAATCATTTGCCTATCTTTAGGTGTTAACCCTTCATAGAAATGTGAAACCAATCTCCATGTTTCAAAACCATGATGAGGGCAAGTACTAAGCAAGTCTCGATACCTATCCCAACATTTGTAAAATGTTTCTCCTGGTTTTTGAGTGAAAGTGGTGATTTGTCTCTTGAAAGAGTTTGTTCTATGAGATGGGAAAAACTTCTTTAAAAACTGTTGTTGCATTTCATCCCAAGCACGAATGGATCCTAGTCTTAAATTTTGTAGCCATGTTTTAGCTTTATCTTTTAATGAAAAAGGAAAAAGCTTTAATCTGATGGTGTTCATGCCACAATTTAAGTTATTATATGTGTTGCACACCTCCTCAAATTCCCTTAAATGCAAGTATGGATTTTCCAATTCTAAACCATGAAAAGAAGGTAAAAGTTGAATAATACCTGGTTTAAAATTAAAATGAGATGCATCAGGAGGAAAAACTATGCATGATGGTGCACTTGTTCTTGTGGGATTCATATGGTCTGTAAGTGTTCTAGCTCGGTTATTCTCATTATTTTCATTATGAAGTGATTGATTATCTTCTTCAGCCATATTTTCTGAAAATGATGAGGATACCCTACAAAGTTTACCACTTGATGTACGTGACCACACTCTTATGCACGTGTAGGAATAAAATAAAAAAAAAAGAAGAAGAAAGCAAAAGAAGGAGGAAGAAAACAAAATAAAAAGAAACAAAAGAAAAGAAACAAAGTTATATACAAGAAAAGTGAAAAGAGAAAATAAAATAAATACTATAATTTATACAAAAACTTACCTCCTCGGCAACGGCGCCAAAAACTTGACACGACTAAAAGGTTGATGTCTTCTCCCAAGTGCAGGAGTGTCGAAGTAATAAATAACCCGGCAACACCGGGGTCGAACCACAGGGAGGTTAATTGTACAAATTATAAATAATAATAATACAACAACAAGAACAATAACAATAACAATAACAACAACAACAACAACAATAATAATAATAATAAAGAAAGAGAAGAAAAAGAAGATGATGAGAACTTGGAGATGAAAAATTAATGTAAGGATTAAACAATAATAATAACAAATGTCAAGGTTAGAGGTTCCACTAATGGTATATCAAACAAGTATAGTATAAACTCTTATTATTGAATTGGAAACCACACACAAAGGAGGTTCCAATCAGATTATATATTGTTAACATGATTACATTAGTCATCTTATTCAATTAATGCTAATACTTGTAAATCTCGTCAAGCATTCATGATTATAACTTATGTTAACAACAAATCAAGTTCCTTTCATAGCTCAGGTGTCGGTTATACCATACATTATGGGCTATGAAAGTGCCAAGCATTTGTTGTACCAAGTGTTATACAACATAAATCAAGATTAGTCATTTAACAAGCAAAGTATTAAAGAGTGAACAAGATAACAAATATAAAACATGTTAGTATCAAGCATTAAAGTCCATATTAAGTTTACAGTATACTTATTCTTACACCATTAGTGTAACCTTTTCACCTTGACATAATTAACTTAGCTAGACATAATGAAAGAAAGAAAAATTAGATAAACAAAATAAGAACATAAAAGCTAACTAAGTAAAGGAAAGGAAATGAAAAGCATAAACTTAATATTAATGAAAGTAAAGCATAAACATTACAAAAAATACAAAGAGAGAAAGGAAGAGCATGATCTTGATCTGGAAACCAAGATGCCTCAATGCATGGCAAATGCCTCCTTTTATAGGCCAAAATTGGGAACTATTGATTTGATGACTAATTGATAAGTGGGTGGCCAACTTTTGACTTGGTGACAATCCTTATCTTCTCTTGTCTGCCCAAAACGTCATTGATAACGTCAAAATTGGAGCCCGTTACAATCATGAAAGTTGTAGGCAATTGTCTCAGCTTTCTTGTGTAAAAAATTCAGCTCATTGGGACTTCTAGAACTCCAGATATGGCCAAAATACCGAACAGTGGTCGGGCTGGAAGACAGATTCGGGCTTCTTTGTTGTTGCTACAATTTGGACTTGATAATGGCCTTTGTAGATCTTGGGCTCCATATGAAAGTTGTAGGCCTATGTCTTACCTTTCCATCCATATAAATTGGACCTAAATCTGAGATCTGTAGCTCCAGATATGACCCAATTACCGAACAGTGTTCCGGTTTGGATTGCACCGACATCTCTTCTCTAAGTTTGACCAACTCTTTATCCTTGCAATTTAAGTTCTTCAAGTCATCAATCAATCCTTTCATTTATGTGATAGGCCTACATTAAAAATAGACATTTACCACAAATTATAGGTATCTTATATTATTAGATACATTATTATAAAACATGCTTTAGTTAAGGAGTTATTGATACTTCAAGTGCAAAATGATGATATAAAACCATGACAAAAATGCACTTTTAAGTACTAATCACTCTCGTATTGTTATCACTTAATTTTACTCATATACTTATTTAACATGTATTCTTAAACCTTGATTTACACGCACGCACTTTAACATATGATTGTGGGTTGCGTATTGGATTATTACATTATTTATATTCTTTTGTTAAAGGTAACAACTAAGGGAAAAGGGATAATATATAATTAAAAAAAAGACAAAAAAAAAGAAAAAAAATGATAATAATAAAAATGTAGATAAGTTTGGTTTCCTAACATTCATGTCTATTATGATTGAAGCCGAGTATGAAATTATTCATTTGCCACTAATGAGAAATGAGCAAATGAGAATTTCTGATTTGAAGTCTATGTTTTTAACAACAAGACTAGGACTCGTATAGTGTATTTCCTCTAACAAGGAGAGCAACGACATACATTGTTTGTCTTAAGAAAAGAAAAGAGTAAGCTCCACTATAGCATGTATTTCATACTACATGTGCTAGCGACTATTACAGAAATAAAAGAATGGATCCTTGTAAAATCTAAAAAAAATCTTACCCTTTGTAACTTTTGACTATATCATGAGGTGATGTATTAATGATCATTACTTTAGGAGTATATCCTATAGTCATGGAATGATTCGACTTAAAGAAATACTCTTAGGAAAGTGAGTTAATTTAGATTTGATTGATATAAAAGTGAAAGAAAAAGTAATTTTAGTTCTACACCTCTTGTATTCACCGATTGGGATCATATCACTTGAATAGATTTGATATGATTTAGAATACTTGTAATTGTAAGGATGGATTAAGCATGAAAATTCTTGAGGGATTGAATTATATTCAGTCATGTGTAACTAAAAATGCTTAGGGTATATTAGTACACTTTAAGGAATAATTTATATATGAGGTTGATGTCTCCTATATGGCCTGTATTAGGTTTATATATTAGAGCTCCTTTCACTGTGTGCTTCAAGTCGCACGGTCCGTTCATTAAGTATGAAATTCTTGTGCAAGTTTGAAGTATAATGTATTAAAGAGATTCAGTCCTTCATGGGCTTATGGGAGATGTTGGTTATTGGGTTAGGCTTGGCCCAAGTTATTAGAGGAGTTACTAAAAACAATAACCGCCTCCTCTAATCATATATAAAGGGACATAACCTATATGAAAGAATATAAGTTTTCATTATTGAAAGAATATAGTTCTCTCTTTCTCTTCTCCCATTTTGATTCTTTGCATTGACTTGACTAGATTTACAAAGATATTTATACTGTGGAATATCACTTTGGTTCTAGTAATTGAAGTGGCACTAAAGTAATTGATTCAGGAATAAGAAAGCGAATTCTCACAAGTAAGTTTTTTTTTTTAACTATCAAATGACAGTTAATTAATTACCAAATGACTCCAATTGACTACTGCAATTGTAGTCAATTGGAAATGGAAATGGAAACATTCCTATCTCCATTTTCATCATAAATTTATACAGGAATTGATAATAAAATTATCCAATTACCATGCAAAAAGTCATTTCTAATTTATTATAGAAAAGACAAATTTATTACTACCATCTTATCATATTCCCGGCTGGTCCATTCATAAGTTGTAAGGAATTCTATGCTCATTGTGATGATAGGGTCTATCACTACCGTCTGATCTCCATCCGACGACAAAGAATGCATATGAGCTTGTTTTATTTCTCAATGTTGGTTATTGGGTAAGGCCTAGTCCGCCCGTGATGGATAGGCCTAATCCAATTTATTAGAGAAGTTACTAAGAGAAGTAACTGCCTTCTCTAATCATATATAAAGGGACATAACCCATATGGAATCATAAGTTTTCATTATTGAAAGAACAAAGTTCTCTCTTTCTCTTTTCCCATCTTGATTCTCTGCATTGACTTGATAAGATTTACAAAGACATTTGTACTGTGGTATATTACTTTGGTTCTAGTAATTGAAATGGCACTGAAGTAATTGATTCAGGAATAAGAAAATGAATTATCACAAACTTTTCCTTTCCGATCTACATTGACACTGTTGCCTGGAAATTTTGTGCTCATTATGATGATAAGGTCTATCACTACCTCTTTACACATTCTATATTTTCTGGGGACTCCCAAGTAGAGGCTATGAATGATTGTTTATCAAAGAAGGAACTAATGCTGCAAACTATTAAGTGAAATCTATAGGTTGCACAACATAGAATAATTCAACTAGCAAATAAGCACAAAGTGAGAGATCATTTGCAATAGATGATCTAGTCTACACCAAATAGATGATCATTTGCAATAGATGATCTAGGTTATGAATGATTGTTTATCAAAGAGGGAACTAATACTGCAAACTATTAAGAGAAATCTATAGGTTGCACAACATAAAATAATTCAACTAGCAAATAAGCACAAAGTGAGAGATCATTTGCAATAGATGATCTAGTCTACACCAAATAGAAACAATATAGATAGAAAACACTGTACCATAGACAATCCAAAAAATTAGCTTGGTCCCTGTAAAGTTTTAGCAAGAATTGGTATTGTAGCCTATAAACTAAAGTTACTCTCCTCTATAACTATACTTCCTATCTTTCACATGTCCCTATTAAATAAGAAGGTGGGGGACTAGAAAGGTTCACACCACATTGCCAGCTTTATCAACTGAACCTCTTTTGTGCCCGTAAATTATACTGGATCAACAAATGGTCAAGAAAAACCAAACAACTATCCAAATGCTTATTAATTGGATAGAACTAACACCTGTATAAGCCACTTAGAAATTTTCTGGTGAATTAGCTTTGTCATTTCCCCAATTCGACCTTGGGGACAAGGTTCATTTGAAGGAAGGGTAATTGTTGCAGGGAGGTTGTTGCAGGGAGGGAATTGATAAGCGGGTTTTAGGGGGGGATTCAAGTTAGAGGAATCGATAAGTTCAAACGGTGCATTTTATGCATTGCAATTACAACCAATGTTATGTATTTCAATTTCATTATTAATTAACTAAAATAAGCCACGTGTGTTAAGAGAAAAAACACTAAAACGTTAAGAATAAAAAGAATGTTATATATATTGCCTTATGTTTCAACAGAATACATGAAAAAATTAATGGTATAGCACATTCCAATATTTTCACAGATTCTCCCTCTCACTCTTCTCTCTGCTTCTTTCCTTTCCCCCTTTTCAGCCCTCTGTATCACTCACATCTTCCCTTCCATTATCATCATCTTCCTTTTCATTTCATTCATTGTCTGTTATATTTGAAATTAGGTAATGTTGAGAATTTCGACCGGTGATGTACTGATATTTGCTCATAGGAGGGGAAGCACACTAAGACACAATATTTAACGTGGTTTGACAAACCACCTACATCCATGGTAGAAGTCATTGCATTATGTAGGGAGAGTACAAGATTTACAATAATAGAGGAGGAGGAATCATCCCCTCTTTGACAACTCTCAACCTCACTCTATTTCTCTCTTTTTAGTACTGCAATGACAGCTATTACTGACTGTCTTGGCAGCCCACTCTCTCCTACATTTCTCACATCTTTAGCTCTTTTCCCCCACTCATTTTGCTCTCTCACATATGCCTCTATTTATAAGCATTCATGGAGGCTCTTCTTACTTTGTTGTCAAGCTTATTCAACAATGGTGGCTGCCAATAGTCAATGGTTGGTGTGGTCCATTTGTTGCACATGAAATGGCAACCAACCTAACAATTACCCCCTTTGCCATTCATGTGGGGCAACTAGCCTCTTACTTCTTCAACGCAGGCTTGCATCTTGCAGCTCTTCCAAGCTTTCCATTTTGAGAGCGTTTGTGGCCAAGTTTACAAGTACTTGCCAAACCTTTCAATCATCAGAGTAACCAAAGCACATCTTTTCTCACACAAAAGGATCACTATAACCAGATGGTCTGCCACATCACATCTGAATAGTTTAATGCTTGTCTCTGGAACAACATTCCCCTTTGAGCATATCAACCATGCTCGGTCCGGAATGATTCATCAAGCCTCACATCAAGGCTTATAACACCCCCTCAAACAGATATTTCAAGTGCGACAGTCATTATCTAAGTATCTCAATATGATTACAAGCTCACCATTCTTCCAAGAGTCTACTCATCCAGGAGTTGCGCCTGCCCTCTGTTCCACCCTAGGAACCACACCTTACTTCTCCATGAGTCTCCCATTCTTAGTCTCAAGAGTCTAGGTAATTTTTCACCTTTAACCATGGGGGCAACCCATTAAAGGTTGATCTATATATGTCTTGATACTCTGAGTATTACAATGCCTTCACTGAGCTCACCACCTTGATAAGAGTTAACTTATTCCTGGAACCTACGCATGCCTTTGCTCCTTCATAGCAGCCGCGTCTTAATGCTCCACAAGTCATCCACTTATTGTCTAAGACAAATGTCTTTTAGCTCATTGATCTTTAGCATGGGGGCAATATTCATGAAAGTCAATCCTGTATTTGTCTCTATACTCATATTATAGCCACTTCATTGGCTATCCATACATGCATCTGTCTACTCATACCTAACCATCACATTGGCTCTAGGGCGTTCTGAATTGGGCTCCTTCCACAGCCCTCACACCTTCTCCTAAGGTGTCTCCACTGATTAGTACTTAAAAGTGCATTTTTATCATGGTTTTATATCATCATTTTGCACTTGAAGTATCAATAACTCCTTAACTAAAATATGTTTTATAATAATGTATCTAATAATATAAGATACCTATAATTTGTGGTAAATATCTATTTTTAATGCAGGGCTATCACATAAATGAAAGGATTCATTGATGACTTGAAGAACTTAAATTGCATGGATAAAGAGATGGTCAAACTTAGAGAAGAGATGTCGGTGCAATCCAAACCGGAACACTGTTCGGTAATTGGGCCATATCTGGAGCTACAGATCTCAGATATAGGTCTAATTTATATGGATGGAAAGGTAAGACATAGGCCTACAACTTTCATATGGAGCCCAAGATCTAAAAAGGCTATTATCAAGTCCAAATTGTAGCAACAACAAAGAAGCCCGAATCTGTCTTCCAGCCCGAGCACTGTTCGGTATTTTGGCCATATCTGGAGTTCTAGAAGTCCAAATGAGCTGAATGTTTTACACAAGAAAGCTGAGACAATTGCCTACAACTTTCATGTTTGCACCGGGCTCCAGTTTTGACGTTATCAATGACTTTTTGGGCAGACAAGAGAAGATAAGGATTGTCACCAAGTCAAAAGTTGGCCACCCACTTATCAATTAGTCATCAAATCAATAGTTCCTAATTTTGGCCTATAAAAGGAGGCATTTGCCATGCATTTAGGCATCTTGGTTTCCAGATCAAGATCATGCTCTTCCTTTCTCTCTTTGTATTTTTTGTAATGTTTATGCTTTACTTTCATTAATATTAAGTTTATGCTTTTCATTTCCTTTCCTTTACTTAGTTAGCTTTTATGTTCTTATTTTGTTTTTCTATTTTTCTTTCTTTCATTATGTCTAGCTAAGTTAATTATGTCAAGGTGAAAAGGTTACACTAATGGTGTAAGAATAAGTATAATGTAAACTTAATATGGACTTTAATGTTTGATACTAACATATTATATATTTGTTATCTTGTTCACTCTTTAATACTTTGCTTGTTAAATGACTAATCTTGATTTATGTTGTATAACACTTGGTACAACAAATGCTTGGCACTTTCATAGCCCATATTGTATGGTATAACCGACACCTGAGCTATGAAAGGAACTTGATTTGTTGTTAACATAAGTTATAATCATGAATGCTTGACGAGATTTACAAGTATTAGCATTAATTGAATAAGATGACTAATGTAATCATGTTAACAATATATAATCTGATTGGAACCTCTTTTGTGTGTGGTTTCCAATTCAATAATAAGAGTTTATACTATACTTGTTTGATATACCATTAGTGGAACCTCTAACCTTGACATTTGTTATTATTATTGTTTAATCCTTACATTAATTTTCCATCTCCAAGTTCTCATCATCTTCTTCTTCTTCTTCTCTTTCTTTATTATTATTATTATTATTATTACTACTACTACTAATATTACTACTACTACTAGTATTATTATTATTATTATTATTATTGTTGTTGTTGTTGTTATTGTTGTTGTATTATTGTTATTTATAATTTGTACAATTAACCTCCCTGTGGTTCGACCCCGGTCTTGCCGGGTTATTTATTACTTCGACACTCCTGCACTTGGGAGAAGACATCAACCTTTTAGTCGTGTCAAGTTTTTGGCGCCGTTGCCGGGGAGGTAAGTCCTTGTATAAATTATAATATTTATTTTATTTTCTCTTTTCACTTTTCTTGTATATAACTTTGTTTCTTTTCTTTTGTTTCTTTTTATTTTGTTTTCTTCCTCCTTCTTTTGCTTTCTTCTTCTTTTATTTTATTTTATTCCTACACGTGCATGAGAGTGTGGTCACGTACATCAAGTGGTAGACTTTGTAGGGTATCCTCATCATTTTCAGAAAATATGGCCGAAGAAGATAATCAATCACTTCATAATGAGAATAATGAGAATAACCGTGCTAGAACACTTAGAGACCACATGAATCCCACAAGAACAAGTGCACCATCATGCATAGTTTTTCCTCCCGATGCATCTCATTTTAATGTTAAGCCAGGTATTATTCAACTTTTACCTTCTTTTCATGGCTTAGAATTGGAAAATCCATACTTGCATTTAAGAGAATTTGAGGAGGTCTGCAACATGTACAATAATTTAAATTGTAGCATGAACACCATCAGATTAAAGCTTTTTCCTTTTTCATTAAAAGATAAAGCTAAAACATGGCTACAAAATTTAAGACCAGGATCCATTCGTGCTTGGGATGAAATGCAACAACAATTTTTAAAGAAGTTTTTCCCATCTCATAGAACAAACTCTTTCAAGAGACAAATCACCACTTTCACTCAAAAACCAGGAGAAACATTTTACAAATGTTGGGATAGGTATCGAGACTTGCTTAGTACTTGCCCTCATCATGGTTTTGAAACATGGAGATTGGTTTCACATTTCTATGAAGGGTTAACACCTAAAGATAGGCAAATGGTTGAATTGATGTGCAATGAAACTTTTGAAGATAAAGACCCTGATGAAGCAATGGAGTACTTAGACTTGTTAGCTGAAAATGCTCAAAATTGGGACACCGCGGGTACTTATGAGGCACCGAGTAAAACTCAACCTCATACATCTAGTGGAGGTATGTACAACCTTAGGGAAGATCATGACCTTCAAGCCAAGTTTGCATCTTTAGCTAGAAAAGTCGAGGCACTAGAATTAAAAAAGAGTGGTCAATTAAAATTTGTTGAAAACATTGTGTGTCAAATCTGTGAAACAAATGAACACTCAACCAATGATTGTCCAACCTTGCCTTCTTTTAAAGAATGTCTCCATGAACAAGCCCATGCTTTAAACAGTTTTCAAAGGCCCAACCACAACCCATACTCCCAAACATACAACCCTGGTTGGCAAAATCACCAAAATTTCAGTTGGAAGAGTGACAATGCACAAACTTCACAACCACAGTTTCAAGCACACCATAATTTTCAAAATTATCATGGATATGCACCTCCTTATGCTCCACCTCCTACAAGAAATTTTTAGGAAACTTTGTATGCATTCATTGAAAAGCAAGAGACAATCAACGCTCAACTTGCTCAAAACATAACAGATTTTAAAGATACTCTTGTAAAATTCACATCTGCTCTTAATTTTCAAGAGAAAGGTAAGTTTCCATCTCAACCACAGCAAAATCTCAAGGAGCAATACAATGCAAATGCAAGTAGTTATGGAAGTCAACATATGGATCAAGTCAAATCAGTCATCGCTCTTCATAATGGTAAGGTTATTAAAAAACCCACTCTTGAACCTTATGAGAAAGATGATGAGTCAATCTCTAAGGGTAAGGAAGGGGTTGAATCTGAACATTGCAAAGAAACGACTAATGCACCGCCAGCACTTCCATTTCCTCATGCCATGACCAATCAGGAAGAAATCGAGGATGAAAAAGGCACCAAAAAGGTTGATGCGGATCTTTTATCAAAAGTGACAACAGATTCAACACCCGACATCACACCAATCGATGATTACTTTCCTGATAAATCTCTACTTTCTCTTAGTTCAATGCCTTGGTTTGCTAAAAATATCAATTTTCTTGCTTCAGGATTTTTGCTAGCTCACTGGAGTACCGAAGATAAAAGCAAATTTTTGAGCAACGTGCAAAATTTTTATTGGGATGACCCTTACTTATTCAATTATTGTCTTGATCAAATATTTCAAATATGCATTCCCGACAATGAGGTAAGTGATGTTATTAAATTTGGTCACTCTAAGACACGTGGGGATCATTTCTCATCAAAGAAGAGGATTGTAGAAATCTTACAGAGTGGATTTTACTGGCCCACCATTTTCAAGGAGTCACATGCATTCCGTAAAAACTATGAAAATTGTCAAAAGGTGGGATTTATTTCAAAACATAGAGAGTCTTTAGATAATCTTCTATTGACTCTTAAGTCTCATCATAGTCGAGATAAGCATAATGTAATTCATGACTTAGGAACCCATTTTCATAAAGAACATGCTTGGCATAGTCTTGGGAATTTGACTAAAAAAAGACCCTGTTTGCCAGTTTTTAAGAAAACTGGATGGGAAGCTTATCCTCGACCCATAGAGGGCGTTTAAGCCGTTCTTGGACGTAAAACCAAGAGAAGATGTGAGCCACAATCACAACTGCGATTTGAGTCTTATCTTGTAAAAATTTGTGTCTTTTCTTTTTATTAAAAGCATAATATTTGTGTTTTGTTATTTCTTATTTTTGTTTCAGTGTGTTTCAGGTTTTGTCAGTGTTCGTTATTTCAGGTGATATCTTTTATACTCTATCTTTCTACCTTAGAACATTGAGGACAATGTCTCGTTTTGGTTGGGGGGAGAGGGTAGTAGTTGATAAAAAAAAAAATTGTTTTTCATTTCATAAAGCATGTGCATAATTGTTGTTACTAGGATGGCAGAGTAAAGGAGTTCTTTTGTTAAAGTGACTCTTGAGACGCATCTTAGTAACCATTCTTAACAAGGTCTATTATAATACTTCCTGAAATATTCAGGTTTACAAACTCTCGTATTGTTACCACTTAATTCTGCTCATATACTTATTTAACATGTATTTTTAAACCTTAATTTACACACACACACTTTAACATATGATTGTGGGTTGCATATTGGATTATTACATTATTTATGTTCTTTTGTTAAAGGTAACAACTAAGGGAAAGGGATTGTATATAATTAAAAAAAAAAAAAGAAAAACATGAAAAAAAAAGAAAAAAAAAAACAAAATGATGATAATAAAAATGTAGATAAGTTTGGTTTCGTAGCCTCCCTAACCTAAGCAATTAAGCCCGAAGGGGTGTTTTAACACCTAATACCCTAAAGTCAACTGACTTGGGAGCTATTGGCCCAACGCTTGTTACATGGGTTGAGGAGAAAAGCTTAAGGGAATCAAACATTGCACTATCTACATATCAGTATCTGCGACCCGAGTTACTAAGCTCGTAGGGGTGTCTTAACACCTAATGCCCTAAGACCAATTGGTCTGGGAGTCATTAGCTGAAAGCTCGTTACATGGGTTAAAGATGCATGATGTTTTTAAAGTATATGTATATAGAGTTAAAAAAAAAAGAGACAAAAATAGTAATCCCAACCCAAGGAAGTTAACCTTAAACATTAGAACAAAAATTTTGTTTTCTTCCAAGAAAAGCCCCATAATTATGTGTTGATACATTGAGCACAAAAGAAAGGTTTATTAATATCTTGTTAAGTGGTATTGAGCAGAAATATAAATTTAATAAGAGTTTGTTTATCTGGATAGATTAATGGAAGTTAAATGATGAATACCTTGCTTTGTGAAATTTGCAAATTGTTTTAACGCTTTAATTACTAGGGACTAGTAATAAGCTGGTTGAGGGGTGTGATTAGTACTTAAAAGTGCATTTTTATCATGGTTTTATATCATCATTTTGCACTTGAAGTATCAATAACTCCTTAACTAAAATATGTTTTATAATAATGTATCTAATAATATAAGATACCTATAATTTGTGGTAAATATCTATTTTTAATGCAGGGCTATCACATAAATGAAAGGATTCATTGATGACTTGAAGAACTTAAATTGCATGGATAAAGAGATGGTCAAACTTAGAGAAGAGATGTCGGTGCAATCCAAACCGGAACACTGTTCGGTAATTGGGCCATATCTGGAGCTACAGATCTCAGATATAGGTCTAATTTATATGGATGGAAAGGTAAGACATAGGCCTACAACTTTCATATGGAGCCCAAGATCTAAAAAGGCCATTATCAAGTCCAAATTGTAGCAACAACAAAGAAGCCCGAATCTGTCTTCCAGCCCGAGCACTGTTCGGTATTTTGGCCATATCTGGAGTTCTAGAAGTCCAAATGAGCTGAATTTTTTACACAAGAAAGCTGAGACAATTGCCTACAACTTTCAGGTTTGCACCTGGCTCCAGTTTTGACGTTATCAATGACTGTTTGGGCAGACAAGAGAAGATAAGGATTGTCACCAAGTCAAAAGTTGGCCACCCACTTATCAATTAGTCATCAAATCAATAGTTCCTAATTTTGGCCTATAAAAGGAGGCATTTGCCATGCATTTAGGCATCTTGGTTTCCAGATCAAGATCATGCTCTTCCTTTCTCTCTTTGTATTTTTTGTAATGTTTATGCTTTACTTTCATTAATATTAAGTTTATGCTTTTCATTTCCTTTCCTTTACTTAGTTAGCTTTTATGTTCTTATTTTGTTTTTCTATTTTTCTTTCTTTCATTATGTCTAGCTAAGTTAATTATGTCAAGGTGAAAAGGTTACACTAATGGTGTAAGAATAAGTATAATGTAAACTTAATATGGACTTTAATGTTTGATACTAACATATTATATATTTGTTATCTTGTTCACTCTTTAATACTTTGCTTGTTAAATGACTAATCTTGATTTATGTTGTATAACACTTGGTACAACAAATGCTTGGCACTTTCATAGCCCATATTGTATGGTATAACCGACACCTGAGCTATGAAAGGAACTTGATTTGTTGTTAACATAAGTTATAATCATGAATGCTTGACGAGATTTACAAGTATTAGCATTAATTGAATAAGATGACTAATGTAATCATGTTAACAATATATAATCTGATTGGAACCTCTTTTGTGTGTGGTTTCCAATTCAATAATAAGAGTTTATACTATACTTGTTTGATATACCATTAGTGGAACCTCTAACCTTGACATTTGTTATTATTATTGTTTAATCCTTACATTAATTTTCCATCTCCAAGTTCTCATCATCTTCTTCTTCTTCTTCTCTTTCTTTATTATTATTATTATTATTATTATTATTACTACTACTACTAATATTACTACTACTACTAGTATTATTATTATTATTATTATTATTATTGTTGTTGTTGTTGTTATTGTTGTTGTATTATTGTTATTTATAATTTGTACAATTAACCTCCCTGTGGTTCGACCCCGGTCTTGCCGGGTTATTTATTACTTCGACACTCCTGCACTTGGGAGAAGACATCAACCTTTTAGTCGTGTCATCCACTCATCGCCATACGACAGTCTAATCATGGGCTCATCTCATAGCCATCACACCTTCTCTTTAAGGTGTCTTCACCTTTCATAGGTGGTCGCATCCTCCTTTAGTTGAGATGCTTCAAAGTGGCTCTATAAATTCTTTGCCACTGATTACATAAAAAGAGAAAGTTGTGGTATACTCCTTGCAATCCTCCACCTTGATTTCTATGTTTGGAGCTTCTACATCTTTCATCATTACACTTGACAGCTCCACCTATACCAACTCTTTTTAGTGTCTTCGCCTTTCATTATAGGTGGTCGCCTTTTATCACAGGCGTTTGCACCCCCTCAATTAGGTGCATCTCCAACAGCTCATCCTTCCATCCTTGCAGGCATTGGAAAGGTCCTTGCTTGTTGCCTTTATCAAGAGCACATGAGACTTCCTGTTGTACAACTTTTTCACATAGTCTCTGCTCTAAGCTTTATCTAGGAACTCTTATTCTTCTTGCACCTACTGTCTCATTACAGTACCTCGTTGGATCCTCCGAGTACTCTTGCACAATCTTCGTGTGTCCTTTATGCATTTTCTATTCTCCAGATTTCTCCCTATTCCTTATTTATGTTTGACAACAACTCATCCTGTCACAACATCTATCCAAGTCAAAATAGGGTGTCAATCTTTATCCCTTTGCTGTATTTCTCTTCCATCATAGGTCTTCATCAATTCTCCCCTCGAGAAATTATAGTCACCAAATCTAACTTCCTTGGAGAAATCACCACTCCATCAGATCCTTGATTAGTACCTAAAAGTGCATTTCTATCATGGTTTCATATCATCATTTTGCACTTGAAGTATCAATAACTCCTTAACTAAAATATGTTTTATAATAATGTATGTAATAATATAAGATACCTATAATTTGTGGTAAATGTCTATTTTTAATGCAGGCCTATCCCATAAATGAAAGGATTGATTGATGACTTGAAGAACTTAAATTGCAAGGATAAAGAGATGGCCAAACTTAGAAAAGAGATGTCGGTGCAATCCAAACCGGAACACTGTTCGGTAATTGGGTCATATCTGGAGCTACAGATCTCAGATTTAGGTCCAATTTATATGGATGGAAAGGTAAGACATAGGTCTACAACTTTCATATGGATCCCAAGATCTAAAAAGGCCATTATCAAGTCCAAATTGTAGCAACAACAAAGAAGCCCGAATCTGTCTTCCAGCCCGAGCACTGTTCAGTATTTTGGCCATATCTGGAGTTCTAGAAGTCCAAATGAGCTGAATTTCTTACACAAGAAAGCTGAGATAATTGCCTACAACTTTCATGTAACTGGCTCCAATTTTGACGTTATCAATGATGTTTTGGGCAGACAAGAGAAGATAAGGATTGTCACCAAGTGAAAAGTTGGCCACCCACTTATCAATTAGTCATCAAATCAATAGTTCCCAATTTTGGCCTATAAAAGGAGGCATTTTCCATGCATTTAGGCATCTTGGTGTTCAGATCAAGATCATGCTCTTCCTTTCTCTCTTTGTATTTTTTGTAATGTTTATGCTTTGCTTTCATTAATACTAAGGTTATGCTTTTCATTTCCTTTCCTTTACTTAGTTAGCTTTTATGTTCTTATTTTGTTTATCTATTTTTCTTTCTTTCATTATGTCTAGCTAAGTTTATTATGTCAAGGTGAAAAGGTTACACTAATGGTGTGAGAATAAGTATAATGTAAACTTAATATGGACCTTAATGTTTGATACTAACATGTTTTATATTTGTTATCTTGTTCACTCTTTAATACTTTGCTTGTTAAATGACTAATCTTGATTTATGTTGTATAACACTTGGTACAACAAATGCTTGGCACTTTCATAGCCCATAATGTATGGTATAACCGACACCTGAGCTATGAAAGTTCTCATCATCATCATCTTCTTCTTCTTCTCTTTCTTTATTATTATTATTATTATTATTATTATTATTATTATTATTATTGTTATTATTATTGTTATCGTTATTACTATTATTGTTGTTTATAATTGTTGTTTATAATTTGTACAATTAACCTCCTTGTGGTTCGACCCCGGTCTTGCCGGGTTATTTATTACTTCGACACTCCTACATTTGGGAGAAGACATCAACCTTTTAGTCGTGTCAAATTTTTGGCGTCGTTGCCGGGGAGGTAAGTTCTTGTATAAATTATAGTAGTTATTTTATTTTCTCCTTTCACTTTTCTTGTATATAACTTTATTTCTTTTCTCTTGTTTCTTCTTCTTCTTTTGTTTTCTTTTCCCTTTTATTTTATTCCTACACGTGCATGAGAGTGTGGTCACGTACATCAAGTGGTAGACTTTGTAGAGTGTGGTCACGTACATCAGAAAATATGGCCGAAGAAGATAATCAATCACTTCAAAATGAGAATAACCATGCTAGAACACTTAGAGACCACATGAATCCCACAAGAACAAGTGCACCATCATGCATCCAAAACATACAACCCTGGTTGGAGAAATCACCCAAATTTTAGTTGGAAGAGTGAGAACAACAATGCACAAACTTCACAACCACCGTTTCAAGCACACCATAATTTCCAAAATTCTCATGGATATGCACCTCCTTATGCTCCACCTCTTAGAAGAAATCTTGAGGAAATATTGCATGCATTCATTGAAAAGCAAGAGACAATCAATACTCAACTTGCTCAAAACATGACAGATTTTAAAGATACTCTTGCTAAATTAACATCTGCTCTTAGTTTCGAAGAGAAAGGTAAGTTTCCATCTCAACCACAACAAAATCCCAAGGGGCAATACAATGTAAATGCAAGTAGTTCCGGAAGCCAACACATGGATCAAGTCAAATCAGTCACTACTCTGCGCAGCGGTAAGGTTATTGAAAAACCCTCTCTTGAACCTTATGAGAAAGATGATGAGTCAATCTCTGAGGGTAAGGAAGGGGTTGAATCCGAAAATTGCAAAGAAACGACTGATTCACCGCCAGCACTTCCATTTCCTCAAGCCATGACCAAACAAAGGAAAGTCAATCACAACTCTGAAATTTTTGAAATTTTCAAATAGGTAAGGATCAATATACCTTTGTTGGATGCTATTAAACAGGTTCCTTCCTATGCTAAATTTTTGAAAGATCTATGCACTGTGAAGAGGAAACTAAAAGTGAAAAAGAAAGCCTTTCTAGCCGAACAAGTAAGTGCTATTCTTCAAAACAATAATGCTTTGAAATATAAAGACCCTGGTTGTCCTACAATTTCTTGCTTTATTGGAGAGCATAAAATTGAAAGAGCTTTACTTGATCTTGGTGCTAGTGTGAATTTACTTCCATATTCAGTTTTTCAGAGTCTCAATCTAGGTGAGTTAAAACCAACTTCTATATCTCTTTTACTTGCCGATAGATCTGTAAAAGTGCCTAGAGGAATAATTGAAGATGTGTTAGTACAAGTCGATAAATTCATTTATCCTGTGGATTTTATTGTCTTGGACACACAACCTGTTGAAGTATGTAATTCATTTCCTGTTATTTTAGGACGTCCATTTCTTGCAACTTCTAATGCATTGATTAATTGTAGGAATGGACTGATGAAGCTATCATTTGGAAACATGACATTGGAGATGAATATTTTCAACATTTGCAAGCAACCTGGAGATGATAATGATTTACAAGAAGTAGATCATATTGACGAATTAGTTTATGATCAACTTGAATCTACTTTAAGTAAAAATGAGTTGGATGAATCTGAAGATTTGCAAATGATTTATTCTGAGGAAGAAATCACGGATAACAAACGCACAGAAAATGTTGATGCGAATCTTTTGTCAACAGTGACAACAGATTCGACATCTAACATCACACCAATCGATGATTACTTTCCTAACGAATCCTTACTTTCTCTTAGTCCAATGCCTTGGTCTAATAAAAATATCAATTTTCTTACTTTAGGTGATTTGCCAGCTGATTGGAGTACCCAAGATAAAGAAAAGTTTTTGAACGAAGTGAAGAATTTTTATTGTGATGACCCTACCTTATTCAAATATTATCCTGATCAAATATTTCAAAGATTCATTCCTGACAATGAGGTAAGTAGTGTCATTAAACTTTGTCATTCTGAAGCATGTGGAAGTTATTTCTCGTCAAAAAAGACAATTGCAAAAATCTTGCAAAATGGATTTTATTGGCCTACCATGTTCAAGGACACGCATGCATTCTGCAAAACTTGTGAAAATTGTCAAAAGATTGATACTGGTCAAAAAGTTTTGTTTTATGATTCTCAAATCTATGCAGTCCCTAGAGAGCTAAGACCAAGATGGAGCAATCCTTATGGGGCCTGTGATATTGAGAATTCAATGAATGACAATGATTTTAAGGAAAATGGACATCGTTTGAAAGCTCACTTTGATAATTTTTTTTATGAAAATGAATCAACTGGTTTGAATGATTTTGTAGATAAAGGTTGATTATTATTTTTTTTCTCACATTGTTTTTGTGTTTCTTTTTTAGTGATTTTTGCTAGTTTCTCTCACCCCGGTCAAATGGCGGATAACGGTACTCCGTGACTTAAGTCGGTTCTTTCAGTTTCCCACAATTACTGATATCTGTGTATATATCTGTGCAATTCTTTGAATCTCTCTTCCAATTCTCATTTGAAAATGGACACTAATCTTGAAAAATTGAAAAAGTATTTTCCCGCTTTGCCTCAGAATGCGATTACAAAAATTTACCGTGCTAGATGTGCAAGATTGGGATTGTTAATGAATCATGGAATTCCTGAAGATATTCGCTGGTTGATTGAAGCAAAGGTCCGATTATCAGGTGAGTCCTCTAACTTCTTCATTTCACACATGCCTGGAACAGGTAAAAGCACTTTTGCAAAGAAGCGTCGTGCAAAACGACTGGATGTCTGTCATCGTTGTGCTAGATGGACTTGTAATACACAATGTCGTTCTTTAGGAATGGTATCTATAAACCGTGAAGATAAAATACAATTCATTAAGGATGGCCTAAGTAAGGAGTCTTTAGATAATCTTCTATTGACTCTTGAGACGCATCCTAGTGGAGATGTGCATCGTGCAATTCATGATTTATGACCACTATTTCATAAAGAACATGATCGACTTAGTCTTGGGAATCTGACTAAAAAAGACCCTGTTTGCCAGTTTTTAAGAAAACTGGATGGGAAGCCTATCCCCGACCCATAGAGGGCGTTTAAGCCGTTCTTGGATGTAAAACCAAAGGAAGATGTGAGCCACAATCACAACTACCTGTACATACACATGCTTTTTTTAAAAGTAAATAAATAAATAAATAAAAAGAGAGAGAGAGAGTGTGAGACTCCAGCTGGCCTACATATAGGTGTTATGATTGCCTTTCTAATTTCTCATCTATAAAACCCTCTCTTCCTTCATTTCTACTCAACCCATACATTCAACAAATACAGAAGTGTGTAGAAATGGCAAGTTCCTCAAGTCATCATATTAGAAATATTTGTGTTTTCGGTGGATCTAGTCTTGGGAAAGAAAAGGAGTTTTTAGAATCAGCAAATCATCTTGGTCAGGTGCTAGCTGAGAAAAAGATTCATTTAGTGTATGGGGGAGGCAGTCTTGGGTTAATGGGAGGTGTGTCAATAGCTGCATTTTTAGGAGGTAGTCAAGTTTTAGGAGTCGTCCCTGAAGCTTTGGCACAAGGGGACATCATTGGAAAAACAATTGGAGAGGAACTTCAGGTCTCCACAATGTCGGCTCGAATGAATGCAATGTTTAATCATGCTGATGCCTTCATTGCTTTCCCAGGTGGTCTAGGCACATTGGAAGAGATCTTTCATATTTCCTCTTAGGAATTTCTAACATCTTCTGCACGACAAATCATAATCTCTGCTCCTACTGCTGAACAATTGATTGACCAACTACAATCTTTCATTCCTGTGATTGATCCTTCCATGAGTCGCATAAATTGGTCATCTACGGGAAGCCGTAAAAAGCTTAGATTGGATTTGAGCCTTCATTTGTGAATTTTTGTGTATTTTGGTTTTATTATTGTGTTTTGTTATTTCTTATTTTTGTTTCAGTGTGTTTCAGGTTTTGTCAGTGTTCGTTATTTCAGGTGATATCTTCTATACTCTATCTTTCTACCTTAGAACATTGAGGACAATGTCTCGTTTTGGTTGGGGGGAGAGGGTAGTAGTTGATAAAAAAAAAAATGTTTTTCATTTCATAAAGCATGTGCATAATTGTTGTTACTAGGATGGCAGAGTAAAGGAGTTCTTTTGTTAAAGTGACTCTTGAGACGCATCTTAGTAACCATTCTTAACAAGGTCTATTATAATACTTCCTGAAATATTCAGGTTTACAAACTCTCGTATTGTTACCGCTTAATTCTGCTCATATACTTATTTAACATGTATTCTTAAACCTTAATTTACACACACACACTTTAACATATGATTGTGGGTTGCATATTGGATTATTACATTATTTATGTTCTTTTGTTAAAGGTAACAACTAAGGGAAAGGGATTGTATATAATTACAAAAAAAAAGAAAAAAAAGAAAACAAAAAAAGAAAAAAAAATGATGATAATAAAAATGTAGATAAGTTTGGTTTTGTAGCCTCCCTAACCTAAGCAATTAAGCCCGAAGGGGTGTTTTAACACCTAATACCCTAAAGTCAACTGACTTGGGAGCTATTGGCCCAACGCTTGTTACATAGGTTGAGGAGAAAAGCTTAAGGGAATCAAACATTGCACTATCTACATATCAGTATCTGCGACCCGAGTTACTAAGCTCGTAGGGGTGTCTTAACACCTAATGCCCTAAGACCAACTGGTCTGGGAGTCATTAGCTGAAAGCTCGTTACATGGGTTAAAGATGCATGATGTTTTTAAAGTATATGTATATAGAGTTAAAAAAAAAAGAGACAAAAATAGTAATCCCAACCCAAGGAAGTTAACCTTAAACATTAGAACAAAAATTTTGTTTTCTTCCAAGAAAAGCCCCATAATTATGTGTTGATACATTGAGCATAAAAAAAAGGTTTATTAATATCTTGTTAAGAGGTATTGAGCAGATATATAAATTTAATGAGAGTTTGTTTATCTGGATAGATTAATGGAAGTTAAATGATGAATACCTTGCTTTGTGAAATTTGCAAATTGTTTTAACGCTTTGATTACTAGGGACTAGTAATAAGCTGGTTGGGGGGTGTGATTAGTACCTAAAAGTGCATTTCTATCATGGTTTCATATCATCATTTTGCACTTGAAGTATCAATAACTCCTTAACTAAAATATGTTTTATAATAATGTATGTAATAATATAAGATACCTATAATTTGTGGTAAATGTCTATTTTTAATGCAGGCCTATCCCATAAATGAAAGGATTGATTGATGACTTGAAGAACTTAAATTGCAAGGATAAAGAGATGGCCAAACTTAGAAAAGAGATGTCGGTGCAATCCAAACCGGAACACTGTTCGGTAATTGGGTCATATCTGGAGCTACAGATCTCAGATTTAGGTCCAATTTATATGGATGGAAAGGTAAGACATAGGTCTACAACTTTTATATGGAGCCCAAGATCTAAAAAGGCCATTATCAAGTCCAAATTGTAGCAACAACAAAGAAGCCCGAATCTGTCTTCCAGCCCGAGCACTGTTCAGTATTTTGGCCATATCTGGAGTTCTAGAAGTCCAAATGAGCTGAAGTTTTTACACAAGAAAGCTGAGATAATTGCCTACAACTTTCATGTAAATGGCTTCAATTTTGACGTTATCAATGATGTTTTGGGCAGACAAGAGAAGATAAGGATTGTCACCAAGTGAAAAGTTGGCCACCCACTTATCAATTAGTCATCAAATCAATAGTTCCCAATTTTGGCCTATAAAAGGAGGCATTTTCCATGCATTTAGGCATCTTGGTGTTCAGATCAAGATCATGCTCTTCCTTTCTCTCTTTATATTTTTTGTAATGTTTATGCTTTGCTTTCATTAATACTAAGGTTATGCTTTTCATTTCCTTTCCTTTACTTAGTTAGCTTTTATGTTCTTATTTTGTTTATCTATTTTTCTTTCTTTCATTATGTCTAGCTAAGTTTATTATGTCAAGGTGAAAAGGTTACACTAATGGTGTGAGAATAAGTATAATGTAAACTTAATATGGACCTTAATGTTTGATACTAACATGTTTTATATTTGTTATCTTGTTCACTCTTTAATACTTTGCTTGTTAAATGACTAATCTTGATTTATGTTGTATAACAATTGGTACAACAAATGCTTGGCATTTTCATAACACATACTGTATGGTATAACCGACACCTGAGCTATGAAAGGAACTTGATTTGTTGTTAACATAAGTTATAATCATGAATGCTTGACGAGATTTACAAGTATTAACATTAATTGAATAAGATGACTAATGTAATCATGTTAACAATATATAATCTGATTGGAACCTCCTTTGTGTGTGGTTTCCAATTCAATAATAAGAGTTTATACTATACTTGTTTGATATACCATTAGTGGAACCTCTAACCTTGACATTTGTTATTATTATTGTTTAATCCTTACATTAATATTTCATCTTTAAGTTCTCATCATCATCATCTTCTTCTTCTTCTCTTTCTTTATTATTATTATTATTATTATTATTATTATTATTACTACTACTACTACTAGTACTAGTATTATTATTATTATTATTGTTATCGTTATTACTATTATTGTTGTTTATAATTGTTGTTTATAATTTGTACAATTAACCTCCTTGTGGTTCGACCCCGGTCTTGCCGGGTTATTTATTACTTCGACACTCCTGCACTTGGGAGAAGACTTCAATCTTTTAGTCGTGTCAAAAACCCAACAGTTCTTTTGTACCATTGACACGACTAAAAGATTGATGTCTTCTCCCAAGTGCAGGAGTGTCGAAGTAATAAATAACCCGGCAAGACCGGGGTCGAACCACAGGGAGGTTAATTGTACAAATTATAAACAACAATTATAAACAACAATAATAGTAATAACGATAACAATAATAATAATAATAATAACAATAATAATAATAATAATAATAATAATAATAATAATACTAGTAGTAGTAGTAGTAGTAATAAAGAAAGAGAAGAAGAAGAAGATGATGATGATGAGAACTTATAGATGAAATATTAATGTAAGGATTAAACAATAATAATAACAAATGTCAAGGTTAGAGGTTCCACTAATGGTATATCAAACAAGTATAGTATAAACTCTTATTATTGAATTAGAAACCACACACAAAGGAGGTTCCAATCAGATTATATATTGTTAACATGATTACATTAGTCATCTTATTCAATTAATGCTAATACTTGTAAATCTCGTCAAGCATTCATGATTATAACTTATGTTAACAACAAATCAAGTTCCTTTCATAGCTTAGGTGTCGGTTATACCATAATTATGGGCTATGAAAGTGCCAAGCATTTGTTGTACCAAGTGTTATACAACATAAATCAAGATTAGTCATTTAACAAGCAAAGTATTAAAGAGTGAATAAGATAACAAATATAAAACATGTTAGTATCAAACATTAAAGTCCATATTAAGTTTACACTATACTTATTCTTACACCATTAGTGTAACCTTTTCACCTTGACATAATTAACTTAGCTAGACATAATGAAAGAAATAAAAATAGATAAACAAAATAAGAACATAAAAGTTAACTAAGTAAAGGAAAGGAAATGAAAGGCATAAACTTAATATTAATAAAAACAAAGCATAAAAAATACAAAGAGAGAAAGGAAGAGCATGATCTTGATCTGGAAACCAAGATGCCTAAATGCATGGCAAATGCCTCCTTTTATAGGCCAAAATTGGGAACTAATGATTTGATGACTAATTGATAAGTGGGTGGCCAACTTTTCACTTGGTGACAATCCTTATCTTCTCTTGTCTGCCAAAACGTCATTCATAACGTCAAAATTAGAGCCAGTTGTAAACATGAAAGTTGTAGGCAATTGTCTCAGCTTTCTTGTGTAAAAACTTCAGCTCATTTGGACTTCTAGAACTCCAGATATGGCCAAAATACCAAACAGTGCTCGGGCTGGAAGACAGATTCGGGCTTCTTTGTTGTTGCTACAATTTGGACTTGATAATGGCCTTTTTAGATCTTGGGCTCCATATGAAAGTTGTAGGCCTATGTCTTACCTTTCCATCCATATAAATTGGACCTAAATCTAAGATCTGTAGCTCCAGATATGACCCAATTACCGAACAGTGTTCCAGTTTGGATTGCACCGACATCTCTTCTCTAAGTTTGACCATCTCTTCATCCTTGCAATTTAAGTTCTTCAAGTCATCAATCAATCCTTTCATTTATATGATAGGCCTGCATTAAAAATAGACATTTACCACAAATTATAGGTATCTTATATTATTAGATACATTATTATAAAACATATTTTAGTTAAGGAGTTATTGATACTTCAAGTGCAAAATGATGATATAAAACCATGATAAAAATGCACTTTTAAGTACTAATCAACCGTCATCCTGCTAGTTTTCAACAGTTTCATAACAAACTATCACAGATACGAAAATAGTATCGTATGAATAATCCTTCCACTAAGCAAGTTCCCAGGAAAGATTAGAGGGGTCACAACAATCCCGCTTAAAACCCAATCTCCTAGCCAGAATTTCCTAGGCCATATCTATCCATCTTACTGTCTTTTCGTATATACAACTATTTGTTAGCTTTGTCGCAGCTTTCCTTTACAAGTGATCTAGGGTATCCTGGTTTTATACCTGATTTCTCAACTTCTGGCAAGACTACTAGTGCTTAGATTCGTCAAGATTGGTCTTCATCAAATTTTACTCTCCACCTCAAATTGTCCACATGATCATGCCACTTGCTTATGCTGACGAAACTGTGATGTCATGATGATGTCATCATCATTCGGATCTCGCGCTTGGGTCAGATCTTCTAATATTCGGGTCGGGTCAGCCCATCCGGACGAAGAAGACGCGTGTGACACATGACGCTTGTCTACACGCGTGTCCAGTCACCCTACAAGCACATGCGGCTATTTCCAATGTCTGATTTTGACGCGATTTTCATTAGTGGCTTCGTCTCTTCCTCCTCTACACAGTGGTATGGTCAAAACATAATTTTGACAACTTTCATTTTTGAGCAAAATCAAACACCACTTTGAACCATGTGCTCTGATATCACTTGTTGGGAATTCCGACCAGTGATGTATTGATATTTGCTCATAGGAGGGGAAGCACACCGAGACATAGTATTTAACGTGGTTCGGCAAACCACCTACATCCACGGGAGAAGTCATTGCATTATATAGGGAGAGTACAAGATTTACAATAATAGAGGAGGAGGAATCATCCCCTCTTTGACAACTCTCAACCTCACTCTTTTTCTCTCTTTTTAGTGCTGCAATGACAGCTATTACTGGCTATCTTGGCAGCCCACTCTCTCCTATATTTCTCACATCTTTGACTCTTTTTTCTTACTCATTTTGCTCTTTGACATGTCTTTATTTATAGATATTCATGGAGGCTCTTCTTGCTTTGTTCTCAAATTTGGTGGCCATCAACTCCAACTCATTCAACAATAATGGTTGTCAATAATCAATGGTTGGTGTCATCCATTTATTGCACATGAAATGACAACCAACCTAATAAGTAACCCATTGTCCAAGTCCATTGCTCAATAAACTTTGTTTGGATTAGGGATTTCTCGTGATTCTTTGCACAAGAGATGGACTACTAGAGGCAAGAAGAAAGCCTGGAGAAAGTAAGCTACTCTGGAAGCTCTTTTGCTGCTGGCCTTCATTTGTTTCTGCTCTACTCTGTTTGGTTGGTTAATGAAATAAGAAATGATTTGTGTTTTCTTCTGGCCCTTTAATAATATTAATAAAAAAGAAAACACTTTGAGATCAATCAGTATTGATTGTAGTTCGTGTTCATTCCTTAAAAAAAATATTAAGATTCAATATTGATATGCTTCAGGATGCGTGAAGCCTGATCCCTCCTATCCACCCTGAGTTTCCTTTTCATGTGAGTCTCTGTGTCTTGCTGTAAGAGGCCATTTCCCTTCATTATGTGTGAAAATAGGCCTATCCTTCCTATACAGTCTAAGATGTTGGTTGCGAACCCAATTACATCATTGTCTTTTCAATCTTGAAGGTATGAGCTCGGAAGGCAGCCTGCTAACACTAAATTGTCGAGCAACAAGACTGTGAGGTGGATTAGGGTCCGAGGAGGAAATGGGAAGTGGCGTGCTTTGAGACATGATACTGGAAACTACTCCTGGGGTAGTGAGGTAGTGGCCAGAAAGAACAGGATTCTTGATGTGGTGTACAATGCATCTAACGATGAGCTGGTTCGTTCTCAGTCTTCGGTGAAAAGTGTCATTGTTCAGGTTGATGCTGCACCTTTCAAGCAAAGGTATCTGTAGCACTATGGTGTTGAAAGTGGTCGTAAGGAAAAAACCATTGCTGCTGCCAAGAAGGAAGGGAAGGTAGAACTGTTACCTAATTATTTCTTCAACTAGGCGGATCAATTGTTTGCTGGTTTTTGAATATTTATATTTTCTATCTTAGCGTGGTTGTAATTTAAAATATTTTTTATTTAAAAATATATTAAAATAATTTTTTTTATTTTTAAAAGTTATTTTTAAAATTAACACATCAAAATAATTTAATAATATAAAAAATTAACAAAATAAATTAATTAAAAAAATACAGTGATTTGAACTTGTTTTACTTTAATATTTAAATATCCAAAACTTAGGTAAACTTTCACAGTATAATGTTTTTTTATTTATAAATATATTAAAATAATATTATTTTATTTTATAAAATTTATTTTAATATAAAAATATTAAAAAAATTCAAAAACATAATTCTACCAAAAATAACTCCTTATAATCAAGTATTTCTATAGCGATGTAAATTTTGGTCACTCACTAACTTTTGTCCGTCAGCAAAGTGTGAATTTGAGTTGTGTCTTTTGGTTAGTTGCCCGTGAGAGGTTCTTGCTACTTGTTGAGTTTCCACATATGCCGAGCCAAGGTTAATTTGAAAAATTATCGATATCACTGTATCAAATATTATTAAATTAAGAGATTTTAATTGATGTGAGAATTTTCCTCTCACATCTTGGACACATCAAGATTTGTTCAAACCTTTTTAGTGGTATAAGCATGGCTTATCTTTCTTGTGTAATCTTATGGTAATTATGATGATTCCAGTGCGTAAATGTCTCTATTGATTTATTTAAAGGAAAGGTGAAGAAGAGCAATCATGTGCAGAGAAAGTTGGAGAAAAGACAGCAGACTCGCGAACTTGACCCACACATCGAGGAGCAATTTGGTAGCAGCCGTTTAATGGCAAGTATTTCATCACGGCCTGCTCAGTGTGGTCTGCTGATGGGTATGCTACTTTCTTCTGCTTCTCTGTTTAGGTTGCTATCTGTATACTATGGTTAAAGATGAGGGCATTGCAAAAGGACGCTAATTAACTTTCTTTATAGATACATCTTGGAGGGCCGAGAGCTAGAGTTTTATATGAAGAAGACACGAAGGAAAAAGGGCAAGGGAGCTGGGGCTACCTAAAATTTTGTTATGTGAACTTATTCAGATCAGGCCTTGCAGTTATGCCGTATCTTTCTTTCTTTTGGATGCAAAACTTGCGATGAGACGAGAAATTAAAGTTGAAACCAGTTTTGCCCATCATTTGAATTTGTTTATTGGTTAGGATTTTAGCAATCTAAGACATGATTTTACGACGTCGCCACATGTTTTTACTCTTGTTGGAAGGAACAAACAAAGAATAAGTAGTGTAATTGATCTCAAAGTACTTGAATCTTGATTAATAGATTAACATGCTCAATGGAATATATTCAACAATTGTTCTATTACATAGTAAATATACCATTAAAAAAATACAAGTATTCTTCTTCATGCTATCCAAGTTGATTTAAGCAACAGAGGGGTTAGTGTCTTTTTTCCATGAAGAACTTCATATCTCTTCATCATTGTAGATTTAGCTAGTATTAGACGTGGTTCGAGAAGATCTCTATTGTCTAACTCACCTCTGTAATAAAATTTTATATCTGGACATTGCCTTATTGTTTCTATATACTTGCTTATGTTTTTTTTCTTTTTCAACGATATATTATCACAACCAACTATGGACACAACCAACTATGGACTAGCATATAGGTATATGCATGCAATACAATTAAAAGATTGATTTTTTTTTTTTTAAGTGCAGGACTATTAAAATAATAAATAATTTGGTAAGACTGGGGTCAAACTATATAAAAGTTAATTGTACAAATTATAAATAACAATAATCAACAACAACAATACTAACAGTAATAATACTACTACTAATAATGATAATAATACTACTAGTAGTGGTGGTAATAATAATAGTAATAATAATAATAATAATAAAGAAGAAGAGAAAGAGAAAGAAGAAGTTGATGAGAACTTGGAGTAATAACAACAATAGTAATAATAATAATAATAATAATAATAATAGTTGTTGTAGTAATAATAATAATAATAATAGTTGTTGTTGTATTAGTAATAATAATAATAATAATAATAATAATAAAGAAGTTGATGAGAACTTTGAGATGAAAGAATAATGTAAGGATTAAACAATAATAACAACAAATATCAAGGTTAGAGGATCCACTAGTGATATGTTGATTAGTACTTAAAAATGCATTTTTATCATGGTTTTATATCATCATTTTGCACTTGAAGTATCAATAACTCCTTAACTAAAGCATGTTTTATAATAATATATCTAATAATATAAGATACTTTTAATTTATAGTAAATGTTCATTTTAAATACAAGTCTATCACATAAATGAAAAGATTGATTGATGACTTTAAGAACTTAAATTGTAAGGATAAAGAGATGGCCAAACTTAGAAAAGAGATGTCGGTGCAATCCAAACCGGAACACTATTCGATAATTTGGTCATATGTGGAGTTATAGATCTCAAATTTAGATCTACTTTATATGGATGGAAAGGTGAGACAGAGGTCTACAACTTTCATATGGAGCCTAAGATCTAAAAATTCCATTTTCAAGTTCAAATTGTAGTAACAACAAAGAAGCCCGAATCTGTCTTCTAGCCCAAGCACTGTTCGGTATTTTAGCCATATCTGGAGTTCTAGAAATTCAAATGAGCTGAATGTTTTACACAAGACAGCGGAGACAATTTCCTACAAGTTTCATGTTTTCGAGTGGCTCCAATTTTGACATTATCAATGACGTTTTGGGCAGAGAAGAGAAGATAAGGATTGTTACCAAGCCAAGAGTTGGTCACCCACTTATCAATTAGTCATCAAATCAATAGTTCCCAATTTTGGCCTATAAAAGGAGGCATTTGCCATGCATTTAGGCATCTTAGTGTCCAGATCAAGATCATGCTTTTCCTTTCTCTCTTTGTATTTTTTGTAATATTTATGCTTTGTTTTCATTAATATCAAGTTTATACCTTTCATTTCCTTTCACTTATTTAGTTAACTTTAATCTTATTCATGTTCTTATTTTGTTTATCTATTTTTCTTTCTTTCATTATGTCTAGCTAAGTTAATTATGTCAAGGTGAAAATGTTACACTAATGATGTAAGAATAAGTATAATGTAAACTTAATATGGACTTTAATTTTTGATACTAACATGTTTTATAGTTGTTATCTTGTTCACTCTTTAATACTTTGCTTGTAAAATGACTAATCTTGATTTATGTTGTATAACAATTGGTACAACAAATGCTTGGCATTTTCATAGCCCATACTATATGGTATAACCGACACCTGAGCTATGAAAGGAACTTGATTTGTTGTTAACATAAGTTATAATCATGAATGCTTGACGAGATTTACAAGTATTAGCATTAATCGAATAAGATGACTAATGTAATCATGTTAACAATTTATAATCTGATTGGAACCTCCTTTATGTGTGGTTTCCAATTGAATAATAAGAGTTTATATTATACTTGTTTGACATACCATTACTGGAATCTCTAACCTTGACATTTGTTATTATCATTGTGTAATCGTTACATTAATATTTCATCTCAAAGTTCTCATCTTCTTCTTCTTCTTCTTCTTCTTTTTCTTTATTATTATTATTATTATTATTATTATTAAAGAACATGATCGACTTAGTGGAGATGTGCATCGTGTAATTCATGATTTATGGCCACTATTTTATAAGGAACATGATCGACTTAATCTTGGGAATCTGACTAAAAAAGACCATGTTTGCCAGTTTTTAAAAAAACTGGATGGGAAGCCTATCCCCGACCCATAGAGGGCATTTAAGTCATTCTTGGATGTAAAACCAAGGGAAGATGTGAGCCATAATCACAACTACCTGTACATACCCATGCTTTTTCAAAAGTAAATAAATAAATAAATAGAGAGAGAGAGAGAGTGTGAGACTCCAGCTGATCTACATATAGGTGTTATGATTGTCTTTCTAATTTCTCATCTATAAAACCCTCTCTTCCTTCCTTTCATTTCTACTCAACCCATACATTCAACAAATACAGAAGTGTGTAGAAATGGCAAGTTCCTTAAGTCATCATATAAGAAATATTTGTGTTTTCGGTGGATCTAGTCCTGGAAAAGAAGAGTTTTTAGAATTAGCAAATCATCTTGGTCAGGTGCTAGCTGAGAGAAAGATTCATTTAGTATATATGGGAGGCAGTTTTGGGTTAATGGGAGGTGTGTCAATAGCTATATTTTTAGGAGGTAGTCAAGTTTTGGGGGTTGTCCCCAAAGCTTTAGCACAAGGGGACATCATTAGAAAAACAATTGGAGAGGAACTTCAGGTCTCCACAATGTCAGCTTGAATGAATACAATGTTTAACCATGTTGATGCCTTCATTGCTTTACCAGGTGGTCTAGGCACATTGAAAGAGATCTTTCATATTTCCTCTTGGGCTCAACTGCACATTCACCATAAACCCATAAGTTTGTTAAATGTTAATGGTTATTATGATAAGTTGTTGTCTTTTCTTGATCATGCTGTGGAACAGGAATTTCTAACATCTTCTGCACGACAAATCATAATCTCTACTGTTACTGCTGAACAAATGATTGACCAACTACAATATTTCATTCTTATGATTGATCCTTTCATGAGTCATATAAATTGGTCATCTAAGGAAAGCCGTAAAAAGCTTAGATTGGATTTAAGCCATCATTTATGAATATTTGTGTCCTTTAGTTTTATTATTGTGTTTTGTTATTTCTTATTTTTGTTTTAGTGTGTTTCAGGTTTTGTGAGTGTTCGTTATTTCAGGTGATATCTTCTATACTCTATCTTTCTACCTTAGAATATTGAGGACAATGTCTCGTTTTGGTTGGGGGGAGAGGGTAGTAGTTGATAAAAAAAAATTGTTTTTCATTTCATAAAGCATGTGCATAATTGTTGTTACTAGGATAACAGAGTAATGGAGCTCTTTTGTTAAAGTGATTCTTGAGACACATCTTAGTAACCATTCTTAACAAGGTCTATTATAATACTTCTTGAAATATTCAGGTTTACAAACTCTCGCATTGTTATCACTTAATTCTGCTCATATATTTATTTAACATGTATTGTTAAACCTTAATTTACACACACACACACTTTAACACATGATTGTAGGTTGCATATTGGATTATTACATTATTTATGTTCTTTTGTTAAAGGTAACAACTAAGGGAAAGGGATTGTATATAATTAAAAAAAAGAGAAAAATAATAATAATAAAAATATAGATAAGTTTGGTTTCGTAGCCTCCCTAACCTAAGGAATTAAGCCTGAAGGGGTGTTTTAACACCTAATACCCTAAAGTCAATTGACTTGGGAGCTATTAGCCCAACACTTGTTACATGGGTTGAGGAAAAAAGTTTAAGGGAATCAAACATTTCACTATCTACATATCAGTATCTACGACCCAAGTTACTAAGCTCGTAGGGGTGTCTTAACACCTAATGACCTAAGACTAACTGGTTTGGGAGTCCTTAGCTAAAAGCTCGTTATATGGGTTAAAGATGCATGATGTTTTTAAATTATATGTATATATTTTAAAAAGAAAAAAGAAAAAAGAAAAAAAAGAAGACAAAAATAATAATCTCAACCCAAGGAATTTAACCTTAAACATTAAAACAAAAATTTTGTTTTCTTCCAAGAAAAGCCCCATAATTATGTGTTGATACATTGAGCACAAAAGAAAGGTTTATTAATATCTTGTTAAGAGGTATTGAGCAGATATATAAATTTAATGAGAGTTTGTTTATCTGGATAGATTAATGGAAGTTAAATGATGAATACCTTGCTTTGTGGAATTTGCAAATTCTTATTCTATTTTAACGCTTTGATTACTAGGGACTAGTAATAAGTTGGTTTAGGGGTGTGATTAGTACTTAAAAATGCATTTTTATCATGGTTTTATATCATCATTTTGCACTTGAAGTATCAATAACTCCTTAACGAAACCATGTTTTATAATAATATATCTAATAATATAAGATACCTTTAATTTATGGTAAATATTTATTTTAAATGCATGTCTATCACATAAATAAAAGGATTGATTGATGACTTTAAGAACTTAAATTGAAAGGATAAAGAGATGGTCAAACTTAGAAAAGAGATGTCGGTGCAATCCAAACCAGAACACTATTTAGTAATTGGGTCATATCTAAAGCTGTAAATCTCAGATTTAGGTCTACTTTATATGGATGGAAAGGTAAGACATAGGGCTACAACTTTCATGTATTCGAGTGGCTCCAATTTTGATGTTATCAATGATATTTTGGACAGATAAGAGAAGATAAGGATTGTCACCAAGTTAAGAGTTGGGCACCCACTTATCAATTAGTCATCAAATCAATAGTTCCTAATTTTGGCCTATAAAACGAGGCATTTGCCATGCATTTAGGCATCTTGGTGTCCAGATCAAGATCATGCTCTTCCTTTCTCTCTTTGTATTTTTTGTAATGTTTATGCTTTGTTTTCATTAATATCAAGTTTATACCTTTCATTTCCTTTCACTTATTTAGTTAACTTTAATCTTATTCATGTTCTTATTTTGTTTATCTATTTTTCTTTCTTTCATTATGTCTAGCTATGTTAATTATGTCAAGGTGAAAAGGTTACACTAATGATGTAAGAATAAGTATAATGTAAACTTAATATGGACTTTAATGTTTGATACTAACATGTTTTATAGTTGTTATCTTGTTCACTCTTTAATACTTTGCTTGTTAAATGACTAATCTTGATTTATGTTGTATAACAATTAGTACAACAAATGCTTGGCATTTTCATAACACATACTGTATGGTATAACCGACACCTGAGCTATGAAAAGAACTTGATTTGTTGTTAACATAAGTTATAATTATGAATGCTTGACGAGATTTACAAGTATTAGCATTAATCGAATAAGATGACTAATGTAATCATGTTAACAATTTATAATCTGATTGGAACCTTCTTTATATGTAGTTTCCAATTGAATAATAAGAGTTTATATTATACTTGTTTGACATACCATTACTGGAATCTCTAACCTTGACATTCGTTATTATCATTGTTTAATCGTTACATTAATATTTCATCTCAAAGTTCTCATCTTCTTCTTCTTTTTCTTCTTCTTCTTCTTCTTCTTCTTCTTTATTATTATTATTATTATTATTATTATTATTATTATTACTATTGTTGTTGTTGTTGTTGTTGTTGTTATTGTTTTTGTATTATTGTTATTTATAATTTGTACAATTAATCTCCCTGTGGTTCGACCCCGGTCTTGCCAGGTTATTTATTACTTCGACAGTCCTGCACTTGGGAGAAGACATTAGTTTTTTGGTTGTGTCATATGTCAAGCAAGTATAGTAAAAATTCTTATTATTCAATTGGAAACCACACATAAATGAGGTTTCAATTAGATTATAAATTGTTAACACGGTTATATTAGTTATCTTATTTGAATAATACTAATACTTGTAAATGTGTTAGGCATTCATGATTATAACTTATGTTAACAACAAATCAAGTTTTTTTTATAGCTCAAGTATCTATTATACCATAGAGTATGAGCTATGAAAGTGTCAAATATTTGATGTAACAAGTGCTATACAACATAAATTTTGATTAGTCATTTAACAAACAAAGTATTAAAAACTAAATAAGATAACAAATACACAACATGTTAGTATCAAACATTAAAATCCATGTTAAGTTTACACTATACCTATTCTTACATCATTAGTGCAACCTTTTTACATTAATATAATAAAGTTAACTAAACATAATAAAAAGAAGAAATATAAATAAACAAGATAAGAACATAAATAAGATAAAAGTTAACTAAGTAAAGGAAAGGAAATGAAAGACATAAACATGATATTAATGAAAGCAAAACTTAAGCATTATAAAAATACAAAGAGAGAAAGTAAGAGCATGATCTTGATCTGAAAACCAAGATACCTAAATGCATGTAAAATACCTTCTTTTATAGGCCAAAATTGATTTGATGAGTGGGTGACCAACTCTTGACTTGGTGACAATCCTTATCTTCTCTTGTCTACCCAAAACGTCGTTGATAATGTCAAAACTAGAACCACTTGAACCATAAAAGTTGTAGGAAATTATCTCAGTTTTTCAGAAAAAAAAATATGGAGGTCATTTGGACTTCTAATACTCTAGATATGGGCCAAAAACCAAACAGTGCTCGGGCTGTAGGACAGATTTTGATTTCTTTGTTATTGCTATAATTTGAACTTGAAAATGACCTTTTTAAATCTTAAGCTCCAAATGAAAGTTGTAGGGCTTATATCTTATCTTTTCATCCATATAAAGTAGACCTAAATCTGAGTTTTACAGCTCCAGATATGACTCAATTACCGAACAGTGTTCTGGTTTGAACTGCACTAGTATCTTTTTTCTAAGTTTGGCCATCTCTTTATTCTTTCAATTTTAGTTCTTAAACACATCAATCAATCCTTTCATTTATATGATAGGCCTGCATTTAAAATAAAATTTTACCAAAAATTAAAGGTATCTTATAATATTAGATATGTTATTATAAAACATGTTTTAGTTAAGCAGTTGTTGATACTTCAAGTGTAAACAAATGATATAAAACCTTGATAAAAATATACTTTTAAGTACTAATCACACCCCCTAACCAGCTTATTACTAGTCTCTAGTAATCAAAGTGTTAAAATAAAAAAATAATTTGCAAATTCCACAAAGTAAGGTATTCGTCATTTAATTTTCATTAATCTATATAGATAAACAAACTCTCATTAAATTCATATATTTGCTCAATACCTCTTAAATAAAATATTAATAAATCTTCATTTTATGCTCAATATATCAATATATAGTTATGGGGCTTTACTTCAAAAAAAACAAAATTTTTATTCTAATGTTTAAGGTTAACTTCCTCGGGTTATGATTTTTTTTCTTTTTTAAAAAAAATATATATATATATATACATGTAACTTAACACATAATGCATCTTTAACTCATATAACGAGCTTTCAGCTAATGACTCTCAAACTAGTTGGTCTTAGACATTAGGTGTTGAGACATGATTAGCACTTAAAAGTGCATTTTTATCAAGGTTTTATATCATTATTTTGCACTTGAAGTATCAATAATTCCTTAACTAAAACATCTTTTATAATAACATATCTAATAATATAAGATACCTTTAATTCATGGTAAATATTTATTTTAAATGCATGCCTATCACATAAATGAAAGGATTGATTGATAAATTTAAGAATTGAAATTGAAAGGACAAAGAGATGGTCAAACTTAGAAAAGAGATGTTGCAGTCCAAATCAAAACACTGTTTAGTAATTGGGTCATATCTAGAGCTGTAGATCTCATATTTAGGTCTACTTTATATGGATGGAAAGGTAATACATAGGTCTGTAACTTTTATATGGAGCCTAAGATTTAGAAAGGTCATTTTCAAGTCCAAATTATAGCAACAACAAAGAAGTTTAAATCGGTCCTCTAGCCCAAACACTATTAAGTTTTTGGTTCATATCTAGAGTTTTAGAATTCCAAATGACCTCTATTTTTTTTCTAGAAAGCTAAGACAATTTACTACAACTTTTATAGTGGTTCTAGTTGTAATATTATCAATGATATTTTAGACAAATAAAAGAAAATAAGGATTGTCGCCAAGCCAAGAGTTGGTCATCCACTCATCAATTAATCATCAAATCAATACTTCCTAATTTTAGCCTATAAAAATAGACATTTGTCATGCATTTGGTTTCCAGATCAAAATCATGCTCTTGCTTTTTGTAATGCTTAAGTTTTGCTTTTATTAATATCAAGTTTATGCCTTTCAATTCATTTTTTTTACTTAGTTAACTTTTATCTTATTTATGTTCTTATTTTGTTTATTTATTTTTCTTTCTTTTATTATATTTAGTGAAGTTTATTATGTCCAGATGAAAAAGTTATACTAATGGTGTAAGAATAAGTATAGTGTAAACTTAATATGAACTTTAATATTTGATACTAACATGTTTTGTATTTGTTATCTTGTTCACTCTTGAATACTTTGCTTGTTAAATAACTAATTTAGATTTATATTGTATAACACTTGGTACAACAAATACCTAGCACTCTCATAACTCATTCTATATGGTATAACTAACACCTGAGCTATGAAAGGAACTTGATTCGTTGTTAATATAGTTATAATCATGAATGCCTGACAATATTTACAAGTATTAACATTATTGAATAAGATAACTAATGTAATCATATTAACAATTTATAATATGATTGGAACCTTCTTTGTGTATGGTTTTAAATTGAATAATAAGAGTTTATATTATACTTATTTGACATACCATTAGTGGATCCTCTAACCTTGACATTTATCATTATCATTGTTTAATCCTTACGTTAATCTTTCATCTCAAAGTTGTCAACTTTTTTTTTCTTCCTCATTTTTCTTCTTTTATTATTATTATTATTATTATTATTATTATTACTACTACTACTACTACTACTACTATTATTATTATCATTATTATTATTATTATTATTATTGTTACTATTGTTATTGTTATTTTTGTTATTGTATTATAATTATCTATAATTTATACAATTAACTTCCTTATGGTTTGACCTCGGTCTTGCCGGGTTTTTTATTACTTCAACACTCCTGCATTTGGGAGAAGACATCAATCTTTTAGTCGTGTCAAGTTTTTGGTACTGTTATTAGGGAGGTATGTTCTTGTATAAATTATAGTATTTATTTTCTTTTCACTTTTCACTTTTCTTGTATATAACTTTGTTTGTTTTGTTTTGTTTCTCCTTTTTTTATTTTCTTCTTCCTTTTATTATATTCCTACACGTGTATAAGAGTGTGGTTACGTACATTAAGTGGTAAACTTTGTAGGGTATCCTCATCATTTTTAGAAAATTTAGCCGAAGAAGATAATCAATCACTTTATAATGAGAATAATAAGAATAACTGTGTTAGATCACTTAAGGACCACATGAATCCCACAAGAACAAGTGCACTATTATGCATAGTTTTTCCTCTTGATGCATCGCATTTTAATTTTAAGCCAGACATTATTCAACTTTTACCTTTTCTTCATGGTTTAGATTTAGAAAATCCATACTTGCATTTAAAGGAATTTGAAGAGGTCTGTAATACCTATAATGACTCAAATTATAGCATGAACACCATCATATTAAAGCTTTTTTTCTTTTTCATTAAAAGATAAAGCTAAAACATGCCTATAAAATTTAAGACTAGGATCCATTCGTGGTTGGGATAAAATGCAACAATAATTTTTAAAGAATTTTTTCCCTTCTCATAAAAAAACTCTATCAAAAGACAAATCACTACTTTCACTAAAAAACCACGATAAACATTTTACTAATGTTTGGATAGGTATCGAGACTTGCTTAATACATGCCCTCATTATGGTTTTGAAATATGGAGATTGGTTTCACATTTTTTATGAAAGGCTAACACCTAGAGATAGGCAAATGGTTGAATTAATGTGTAATAAAGACCTTGATGAAGCAATGGAGTACTTAGACTTATTAGCTGGAAATGCTCAAAATTAGAACACCGCGAGTATTTATGAGGCACCGACTAAAACTCAATCTCATAGATCTAATGGAGGTATGTACAACCTTAGAGAAGATCATGACCTCCAAGCCAGGTTTGCATCTTTAGCTATAAAAGTCAAGGCACTAGAATTGAAAAAGAGTGGTCAATTAAAATATGTTGAAAACATTATATGTCAAATATATAAAACAAATGAACACTCAACCAATAATTGTCCAATCTTACCTTCTTTTAAGAAATATCTCCATGAACAAGCTCATGCTTTAAATAGTTTACAAAGGGCCAACCACAACCCATACTTGCAAACATACAATTCTGGTTGGAGAATAACCCAAATTTAAGTTGGAAGAGTGAAAATAACAATATACACCTCTTTATGCTCCACCCCCTAGAACAAATCTTGAGGAAATATTGCATACATTCATTGAAAAACAAGAAACAATCAATACTGATCTTGCTCAAAACATGATAGATTTTAAAGATAATCTTGCAAAATTGACATCTGCTCTCACTTTTCAAAAGAAAGGTAAGTTTTCATCTCAACCACAATAAAATCCCAAGGGGCAATACAATGCAATTACAAGTAATTCTGGAAGCCAACACATGGATCAAGTCAAATCAGTCATTACTTTTAGAAACGGAAAGGTTATTGAAAAACTCACTCTTGAACCTTGTGAGAAAGATGATGAGTCAATCTCTAAGGGTAAGGAAGAGATTGAATCTAAAAATTATAAAGAAACGACTGATTCCCTGCCAGCACTTCCATTTCTTCATGTCATAACCAAACAAAGGAAAGTCAATCACAACTCTGAAATCTTTGAAACTTTCAAACAGGTAAGGATCAATATACCTTTAGTGGATGCTATTAAACATGTTCCTTTTTATACTAAATTTTTGAAAGATCTGTGCACTGTGAAGAGAAAATTGAATGTGAAAAAGAAAGCCTATTTAGTTGAATAAGTAAGTGTCATTCTTCAGATAAATAATGTTTTGAAATATAAAGACCTTGGTTGTCTTACAATTTATTGCTTTATTAGAGAACATAAAATTGAAAGAGCCTTACTTGATCTTGGAGCTAGTGTGAATTTACTTCCATATTTAGTTTTTCCGAGTCATAGGTGAGTTAAATCAACTTCTATATCTCTTTTACTTGCCAATAGATTTGTAAAAATGGCTAGAGAACTAGTTGAAGATGTGGTAGTACAAGTCAATAAATTCATATATCCTGTGGATTTTATTGTCGTGGACACACAACCTGTTGAAGCATGTAATTCATTTCCTAATATTTTAGGACATCCGTTTCTTGCAACTTCTAATGCATTGATTAATTATAGGAATAAACTGATGAAGCTATCATTCGAAAATATGATATTGGATATGAATATTTTCAACATTTGCAAGCAACCTGGAAATGATAATGATTTACAAGAAGTGGACTTTACTGAAAAATTAGTTCATGATCAATTTCAAACCACTTCCAGTGAAATTGAGATTGATGAATCTGATGATTTGCAAATGATTTATTTTTAGAAAGAATCAAAAGCAAGTAATTGGAGACCACAAATTAAGGAATTACCACCACGATCAATTAAGTTCATATCTGCAAGTGTTTAACCACCCAAACCTAATTTGAAGTCGTTGTCATTCAATCTCAAATACTCATTTTTGGGAGAAAATAAAACTTTTTCTGGTAATAATCTCTTCCAAATTTAATGTACATCAAAAAAGTAAGTTATTACAAATTCTAAAAATGTACAGAAATGCATTAGGATGGACCATAGCTGACATAAAAGGAATTAGTCCTTTGATTTGTACACAGAAAATTTATTTGGAGGAAAATGCTAAACCCTCTAGGAAAATGCAACGAAGGCTCAATTCTAATATGAAAGGAGTAGTAAAAATTGAAGTCATTAAGCTTCTAGATAATGGAATCATTTATCCTATTTCTAACAGCAAATGGGTAAGTCCTACCCAAATCTGTCCTAAAATATTTTTTTAATTTTTCAAAAGTGGTGTTCATTTTTTAAGATGAGAAGTGGAAAAGAGATGCAAAGAAAAAAAATAAAGAACAAGGAATTGAACAAATATATACACAAATATTAATTATCATGGGAAACTGAAAGAACCAACTTAAGAGTCACAAAAATAATGTGAGAAAAAATCAACCTTTATTTACAAGATTATTCAAACTAATGGATTCATTTTCATTAGGAAAATTATCAAAGTAAGCTTTCAAACGATGTCCATTTACCTTAAAAATGTTGTCATTTTTTAGATTTTCAATATCAAAGGCCTCATAAGAATAGATATATTTCTCAATAAATAGATTGCTCCATCTTAATCTTAGCTCTCTAGGGAATAAATGGAGTCGAGAATTATAAAGCAAAACTTTTTAACTAGTATCAACTTTTTGACAATTTTCACAAGTTTTGCAGAATACTTGAGTGTCCTTAAACATGGTAGACCAATAAAATCCATTTTGAAAGATTTTCGTAACTATTTTTTTTATGAGAAGTATCTTCCATATGATTCAAAATGACAAATTTTAATGACACTACGTACCTCATTGTTAGGAATGCATCTTTGAAATATTTGATAAGAATAATATTTGAATAAGGGTCATCTGAATAAAAGTTTTGTACGTTGCTCAAAAACTTTATTTTATCTTCGGTATTCCAATGATCAGGCAAATCTCCTGAAATAAAAAAATTGATATTTTTATAAAACCAAGACAATGAACTAAGAGAAAGTAAGGATTCATCAGGAAAGTAATCATCAATTGGTATAATGTTGGGTGTCAAATCTACTGTCATTCTAGACAAAAGATCCGCATCAACATTTTCAATACCCTTTTCATTCGTGATTTCTTTTGAGAATAAATTATTTGCTACTCTTTAGATTCATCCAACACAATTTTGCTCAAAGTAGATTCAAGTTGATCATAAACTAATTCTTCAATATGATCTACTTCTTGTAAATCATTATAATCATTAGGTTGCTTGCAAATATTGAAAATATTCATCTCCAATGTCATGTTTTCAAATAATAGCTTCATCAGTCCATTCTTATAATTAATCAATGCGTTAGAAGTTGCAAGAAATAGACATCCTAAAATAAAAGGAAATGAATTATATGTTTTAACAAGATGTGTGTCAAAGACAATAAAATTCATAGGATAAATGAATTTATTGACTTATACTAACACATCTTTAACTATTTCTCTAGGCACTTTTATAGATCTATCAATAAGAAACAGAGTTACAAAAGTTGGTTTTAACTCATCTAGATTCAGACTATAAAAAATTGAATATGAAAGTAAATTCACACTAGCTCCAAGATCAAATAAGGCTCTTTCAATTTTATGTTCTCTAATAAAGCAGGAAATTGTAGGATAACTAGGGTTTTTATATTTCAAAGCATTATTGTTCTGAAGAATAACACTTACTTGTTCAGTTAAAAAGGGTTTTTTTTCACATTTAATTTTTTCTTCATAGTGCATAATTTTTTAAAAATTTAGCATAACAAGGAACCTATTTAATAGCATCCAACAAAGGTATATTGATCCTTACCTATTTGAAAGTTTCAAAGATTTTAGAGTTTTGATTGACTTTTCTTTGTTTTGTCATGGCATGAGAAAATGGAAGTTCTAGAGGGGAATCAATCTTTTCTTTGCAATTTTCAAGTTCAATCCCTTCCTTACCCTCAAAGATTGACTCATCATCTTTCTTACAAGGTTCAAGAGTAGGTTTTTCAATAACCTTACCATTACAAAGAGTGATGACTTATTTGACTTGATCCTTGTGATGGTTTGCAGAACTACTTGCATTTACATTGTATTGCCCCTTGGGATTTTGCTATGGTTGAGATGAAAATTTACCTTTCTCTTAAAAATTGAGAGTAGATGTGAATTTTGCAAGAGCATCTTTTAGATCTGCTATGGTTTAAGCATTTTGAGTGTTGATTGTCTCTTGCTTTTCAATGAATGCAAGCAATGTTTTCTCAAGATTTCTTCTAGGAGGTAGAGTATAAAGAGTTGCATATCCATGAGAATGTTGGAAATTAATGGTTTGCTTGAAACAGTGGCTGTGAAGTTTGTGCATTATTGTTACCACTCTTCCAAAACGGTGGTTCTTTATTTTCAAAAGTTCCATTGCACATTAATTTTACCATTTATCTATCTTTATATATTAACCCTTCATAAAAATGTGAAACCAATCTCCATGTTTCAAAACCATGATGAGGGCAAGAATTAAGTAAATCTCAATACCTATCCCAATATTGGTAAAATGTTTCTCCTGGTTTTTGAGTGAAATTGGTGATTTGTCTTTTAAAAGAGTTTGTTTTGTGAGATGAAAAAAACATCTTTAAAATTTTTTGTTACATTTCATCCCAAGTATGAATAGATCCTAATCTAAGATTTTATAGCCATGTTTTAGCTTTATCTTTTAATGAAAAAGAAAAAAGCTTTAATCTAATAGTGTTCATGCTACAATTTGAGTCATTATAAGTGTTACAGACTTCTTTAAATGCTAGTATGAATTTTTTAGATCTAAGCCATGAAAAGAAGGTAAAAGTTGAATAATGTTTGGCTTAAAATTAAAGTGAGATGCATCAGGATGGAAAATTAGGCATGAGGATGCACTTGTTCTTATAGGATTCATGTGGTCTTTGAATGTTCTAACTCGATTATTCTCATTATTCTCATTATGAAGTGACTGGTTATCTTCTTCGACTATTTTTTCTGAAAATGATGAGGATACCCTACAAAGTCTACCATTTAATATACGTGACTAAACTTTCATGCACACGTAGGAAAAAAATAAGAGGAAGGAAATAAAAGAAGAAGGAAACAAAACAAAACAAATAAAAGTTAGATACAAAAAAATAAAAAGTGAAAATAAAATAAATATTATAATTTATACAAGAATTTACCTCCCGGGCAACGACGCCAAAAACTTAACACAATCAAAGGGTTGATGTCTCATCCTAAGTGTAGGAGTGTTAAAGTAATAAATAACCTAGTAAGACAAGGGTCGAATCATAGGAAAGTTAACTATATAAATTGTAAATAATAATAATAATGATAAGAAGAAGAAGAAGAACAAGAAGAAGAACAACAACAACAACAATGATAATGGTGGTGGTGGTGGTGAAGATAAGTAATAGAGGACTTTGAAATGTAAGATTAATATGAAGATTATACAATGATAAAAACAAATGTTAAGGTTAAAGGATATACTAATAGTACTAGAGAGAAGTAAGGTATAAACTCTTTATTAATTATCAACATAATCATATTAATCATCTTATTTACATAACATCATACTTATAAATTTTATCAAGTATTCATGATGCTAAATTATATTGATAACAAATCAAGTTCCTCTTATAATAATGATGTCGGCCGAAGACTATGAAGGATCAAGTATTTGATGTACCAAGTGTTAGACAACACAAATCTAGATTAACCATTTAACAAGTAAGGTATTAACAATTAATAAGATAAAAATGATAAGACATGTTAATAGCAAGTTGTTTAAGATATAATCATTGAAGTTTATGTTGAGTTTATATTATACTTATCATAACATCATTAGTGAAACCTTTTCACCTTGAAATAATTAACCTAGGTAGATATTATGAAGGAGAAAAACTTAAAGAAAAATATAAGAATATAAACATAATATAAGTTAACTAAGTATAGTAAAGGAAATGAAAAGCATGAATAAAAGAATAAAAGCAAAACTTAAGCATTACAAAAATATAAAGAGAGAGAGCAAGAACATGATCTTAATATGAAAAACAAGATACCCAAATGAATTGCAAATGCCTCCTTTTATAGGCTAACATTCAAAACTATTCATTTGATAATTGATGTAGTGGTAATTGATACTTAAAAGTGTATTTTTATCAAGGTTTTATATCATCATTTTGCACTTGAAGTATCAATAACTCCTTAACTAAAGCATGTTTTATAATAATATACGATACCTTTAATTTGTGATAAATGTTCATTTTAAATGCAAGCCTATCACATACATAAAAGGATTGATTGATGAATTTAAGAACTAAAATTGAAAGGATAAAGAGATGGCCAAACTTAGAAAAGAGATGTCGGCGTAATCCAAACCGGAACACTATTCGGTAATTGGGTCATATTTAGAGTTATAGATCTCAGATTTAGGTCTACTTTATATGGATGGAAAGGTAAGACATAAGCCTACAACTTTCATATGAAGCCCAAGATCTAAAGATTTAGGTCTACTTTATATGGATGGAAAGGTAAGACATAAGCCTACAACTTTCATATGGAGCCCAAGATCTAAAAAGACCATTTTCAAGTCTAAATTGTTGCAACAACAAAGAAGCCTGAATATGTCCTCTAGCCCGAGCACTGTTCAGTATTTTGGTCATATCTAGAGTTCTAGAAGTAATGATCTGAAGTTTTTACACACGAAAGATGAGACAATTTCCTATAACTTTCATGTTTTCAAGTGGCTCCAATTTGGACGTTATCAATGATGCTTTGGATAGACAAGAGAAGATAAGGATTGTCACCGAGTCAAGAGTTGGTCGACCATACATTAATTAGTCATCAAATCAATAGTTTCCAATTTTGGCCTATAAAAGGAGGCATTTGCCATGCATTTAGGCATCTTGGTTTCCAGATCAAGATCATGCTCTTGCTTTCTCTCTTTGTATTTTTTGTAATGTTTATGTTTTGCTTTCATTAATATTAAGTTTATGCGTTTCAATTCCTTTTCTTTGCTTTGTTAACTCTTATCTTATTTATATTCTTATTTTGTTTATTTATTTTTCTTTCTTTCATTATGTCTAGTGACACGACTAAAAGGTTGATGTCTTCTCCCAAGTGCAGGAGTGTCGAAGTAATAAATAACCCTGCAAGACTGGGGTCAAACCACAGGGAGGTTAATTGTACAAATTACAGACAACAATTATAAACAACAATAACAACAACAATTATAAACAACAATAACAACAACAATAATAGTAGTAGTAATAATAATAATAATAATAATAATAATAATAATACTAGTAGTAGTAGTAGTAGTAGTAGTAGTAGTAATAAAAAAAAAGAAGAAGAAGAAGATGATGAGAACTTGAAGATGGAAAATTAATGTAAGGATTAAACAATAATAATCACAAATGTCAAGGTTAGAGGTTCCACTAATGGTATATCAAACAAATATAGTATAAACTCTTATTATTGAATTGGAAACCACACACAAAGGAGGTTCCAATCAGATTATATATTGTTAACATGATTACATTAGTCATCTTATTCAATTAATGCTAATACTTGTAAATCTCGTCAAGCATTCATGATTATAACTTATGTTAACAACAAATCAAGTTCCTTTCATAGCTCAGGTGTCGGTTATACCATACATTATGGGCTATGAAAGTGCCAATCATTTGTTGTACCAAGTGTTATACAACATAAATCAAGATTAGTCATTTAACAAGCAAAGTATTAAAGAGTGAACAAGATAACAAATATAAAACATGTTAGTATCAAACATTAAGGTCCATATTAAGTTTACACTATACTTATTCTTCCACCATTAGTGTAACCTTTTCACTTGACATAATTAACTTAGCTAGACATAATGAAAGAAAGGAAAACAAATAAACAAAATAAGAACATAAAAGTTAACTAAGTAAAGGAAAGGAAATGAAAGGCATAAACTTGATATTAATGAAAGTAAAGCATAAACATTACAAAAAATACAAAGAGAGAAAGGAAGAGCATGATCTTGATCTGGACACCAAGATGCCTAAATGCATGGCAAATGCCTCCTTTTATAGGCCAAAATTGGGAACTATTGATTTGATGACTAATTGATAAGTGGGTGGCCAACTTTTGACTTGGTGACAATCCTTATCTTCTCTTGTCTGCTCAAAACGTCATTGATAACATCAAAATTGGAGCCAGTTGTAACATGAAAGTTGTAGGAAATTGTCTCATCTTTCTTGTGTAAAACATTCAACTCATTTGGACTTATAGAACTCCAGATATGGCCAAAATACCGAACAGTGCTCAGGCTGGAAGACAGATTCGGTCTTCTTTGTTGTTGCTACAATTTGGACTTGATAATGGCCTTTTTAGATCTTGGGCTCCATATGAAAGTTGTAGGCCTATGTCTTACCTTTCCATCCATATAAATTGGACCTAAATCTGAGATCTTTAGCTCCAGATATGATCCAATTACCGAACAGTGTTCCGGTTTGGATTGCACCGACATCTCTTTTCTAAGTTTGACCATCTCTTTGCCTTTGCAATTTAAAATGAACATTTACCATAAATTAAAGGTATCTTATATTATTACATATATTATTATAAAACATGCTTTAGTTAAGGAGTTACTGATACTTCAAGTGCAAAATGATGATATAAAACCATGATAAAAATGCACTTTTAAGTACTAATCACACCCCTCAACCAGCTTATTACTAGTCCCTAGTAATCAAAGCGTTAAAACAATTTGCAAATTTCACAAAGCAAGGTATTCATCATTTAACTTCCATTAATCTATCCAGATAAACAAACTCTCATTAAATTTATATATCTGCTCAATACCTCTTAACAAGATATTAATAAACCTTTCTTTTGTACTCAATGTATCAACACATAATTATGGGGCTTTTCTTGGAAGAAAACAAAATATTTGTTCTAATGTTTAAGGTTAACTTCCTTGGTTGGGATTACTATTTTTGTCTTTTTTTTTCGTTTTTTCTTTTTTTTTAAATCTATATACATATAATTTAAAAACATCATGCATCTTTAACCCATGTAACGAGCTTTCAGCTAATGACTCCCAGACTAGTTGGTCTTAGGGCATTAGGTGTTAAGACACCCCTACGAGCTTAGTAACTCGGGTCGCAGATACTGATATGTAGATAATGCAATATTTGATTCCCTTAAGCTTTTCTCCTCAACCCATGTAACAAGTGTTGGGCCAATAGCTCCCAAGTCAGTTGACTTTAGGGTATTAGGTGTTAAAACACCCCTTCGGGCTTAATTGCTTAGGTTAGAGAGGCTACGAAACCAAACTTATCTACATTTTTATTATCATCATTTTTTTTTCTTTTTTTTTCTTTTTTTTTAATTATATACAATCCCTTTCCCTTAGTTGTTACCTTTAACAAAAGAACATAAATAATGTAATAATCCAATATGCAACCCACAATCATATGTTAAAGTGTGTGTGTGTAAATTAAGGTTTAAGAATACATGTTAAATAAGTATATGAGCAGAATTAAGCGGTAACAATATGAGAGTTTGTAAACCTGAATATTTCAGGAAGTATGATAATAGACCTTGTTAAGAATGGTTACTAAGATGCGTCTCAAGAGTCACTTTAACAAAAGAACTCCTTTACTCTGCCATCCTAGTAACAACAATTATGCACATGCTTTATGAAATGAAAAACAATATTTTTTTTATCAACTACTACCCTCTCCCGCCAACCAAAACGAGACATTGTCCTCAATGTTCTAAGGTAGAAAGATAGAGTATAGAAGATATCACCTGAAATAAACGAACACTGACAAAACCTGAAACACACTGAAACAAAAATAAGAAATAACAAAACACAATAATAAAATCAAAAGACACAAAAATTCACAAATGAAGGCTCAAATCTAATCTAAGCTTTTTGACGGCTTCCCGTAGATGACCAATTTATGCGACTCATGGAAGGATCAATCACAGGAATGAAAGATTGTAGTTGGTCAATCAATTGTTTAGCAGTAGTAGCAGAGATTATGATTTGTCGTGTAGAAGATGTTAGAATTTCCTGTTCCACAGCATGATCAAGAAAAGACAACAACTTATCATAATAACCATTAACATTTAACAAGCCAATGGGTTTATGGTGAATGTGCAATTGAGCCCAAGAGGAAATATGAAAGATCTCTTCCAATGTGCCTAGACCACCTGGTAAAGCAATGAAAGCATCAGCATGGTTAAACATTGCACTCATTCGAGCCGACATTGTGGAGACCTGAAGTTCCTCTCCAATTGTTTTTCCAATGATGTCTCCTTGTGCTAAAGCTTCAGGGACGACTCCTAAAACTTGACTACCTCCTAAAAATGCAGCTATTGACACACCTCCCATTAACCCAAGACTGCCTCCCCCATATACTAAATGAATCTTTCTCTCAGCTAGCACCTGACCAAGATGATTTGCTAATTCTAAAAACTCCTTTTCTTTCCCAGGACTAGATCCACCGAAAACACAAATATTTCTTACTTGATGACTGGAGGAACTTGCCATTTCTACACACTTCTGTATTTGTTGAATGTATGGGTTGAGTAGAAATGAAAGGAAGGAAAAGAGGGTTTTATAGATGAGAAATTAGAAAAGCAATCATAACATCTATATGTAGGCCAGCTGGAGTCTCTCACTCTCTCTCTCTCTTTTTAGTTATTTATTTATTTACTTTTGAAAAAAAAATGTGTATGTACAAGTAGCTGTGATTGTGGCTCACATCTTCCCTTGGTTTTATGTCCAAGAACGGCTTAAACGCCCTCTATGGGTCGGGGATAGGCTTCCCATCCAGTTTTCTTAAAAACTAGCAAACAGGGTCTTTTTTAGTCAGATTCCCAAGACTAAGTCGATCATGTTCTTTATGAAATAGTGGCCATAAATCATGAATTGCACGATGCACATCTCCACTAGGATGCGTCTCAAGAGTCAATAGAAGATTATCTAAAGACTCCTTACTCAGGCCATCCTTAATGAATTGTATTTTATCTTCACGGTTTATAGATACCATTCCTAAAGAACGACATTGTGTATTACAAGTCCATCTAGCACATCGATGACAGACTTCTAGTCGTTTTGCACGACGCTTCTTTGCAAAAGTGCTTTTACCTGTTCCAGGCATGTGTGAAATAAAGAAATTAGAGGACTCACCTGATAATCGGATCTTTGCTTCAATCAACCAGCGAATATCTTCAGGAATTCGATGATTCATTAACAATCTCAATCTTGCACATCTAGCATGGTAAATTTTTGTAATCACATTCTGAGGCAGAGCGGGAAAATACTTTTTCAATTTTTCAAGATTAGTGTCCATTTTCAAATGAGAATTGGAAGAGAGATTCAAAGAATTGCACAAATATATACACAAATATCAGTAATTATGGGAAACTGAAAAAAACCGACTTAAGTCACGGAGTACCGTTATCCGTCACTTGACCGGGGTGAGAGAAACTAGCAAAAATCACTCAAAAAGAAACACAAAAAAAATGTGAGAAAAACAAAATAATCAACATTTATCTACAAGATCATTCAAACCAGTTGATTCATTTTCACTAGGAAAATTATCAAAGTAAGCTTTCAAACGATGTCTATTTTCCTTAAAATCATTGTCATTCATTGAATTCTCAATATCACAGGCCCCATAAGGATTGCTCCATCTAGGTCTTAGCTCTCTAGGGAATGCATAGAGTCGAGAATTATAAAACAAAACTTTTTGACTAGTATCAATCTTTTGACAATTTTCACAAGTTTTGCAGAATGCATGCGTGTCCTTGAACATGGTGGGCCAATAAAATCCATTTTGAAAGATTTTTGCAGCTGTCTTTTTTTGACGAGAAATAACTTCTACATGCTTCAGAATGACAAAGTTTAATGACACTACTTACCTCATTGTCGGGAATGAATCTTTGAAATATTTGATCAGGACAATATTTGAATAAGTTAGGGTCATCACAATAAAAATTCTTCACTTTGTTCAAAAACTTTTCTTTGTCTTGGGTACTCCAATCAGCTGGCAAATCTCCTAAAGTAAGAAAATTGATATTTTTATCATACCAAGGCATTGGACTAAGAGAAAGTAAAGATTCGTTAGGAAAGTAATCATCCTTTGGTCTGATGTCAGATGTCAAATCTGTTGTCACTATTGACAAAAGATTCGCATCAACATTTTCGATGCTTGTTTCATCCGTGATTTCTTCCTCAGAATAAACCATTTGCAAATCTTCAGTTTCATCCAATTCATTTTTACTTAAAGTAGATTCAAGTTGATCATAAACTAATTCATCAATATGATCTACTTCTTGTAAATCATTATCATCTCCAGGTTGCTTGCAAATGTTGAAAATATTCATCTCCAATGTCATGTTTCCAAATGATAGCTTCATCAGTCCATTCCTACAATTAATCAACGCGTTAGACGTTGTAAGAAATGGACGTCCTAAAATAACAGGAAATGAATTACATGCTTCAACAGGTTCTGTGTCCAAGACAATAAAATCCACAGGATAAATGAATTTATCGACTTGTACTAACACATCTTTAATTATTCCTCTAGGCACTTTTACAGATCTATCGGCAAGTAAAAGAGATATAAAAGTTGGTTTTAACTCACCTAGATTAAAACTTTGAAAAACTGAATATGGAAGTAAATTCACACTAGCTCCAAGATCAAGTAAGGCTCTTTCAATTTTATGCTCTCCAATAAAGCAAGAAATTGTAGGACAACCAGGGTCTTTATATTTCAAAGCATTATTGTTTTGAAGAATAGCACTTACTTGTTCGGCTAGAAAGACTTTCTTTTTCACATTCAGTTTCCTCTTCATAGTGCATAGATCTTTCAAAAATTTAGCATAGGAAGGAACCTGTTTAATAGCATCTAGCAAAGGTATATTGATCCTTACCTGTTTGAAAATTTCCTTTGTTTAGTCATGGCATGAGGAAATGGAAGTGCTGGCGGTGAATCAGTCGTTTCTTTGCAATTTTCAAATTCAACCCCTTCCTTACCCTCAGAGATTGACTCATCATCTTTCTCATATGGTTCAAGAGAGGGTTTTTCAATAACCTTACCACTGCACAGAGTAGTGACTGATTTGACTTGATCCATGTGTTAACTTCCAGAACTACTTGCATTTGCATTGTATTGCCCTTTGGGATTTTGTTGTGGTTGAGATGGAAACTTATCTTTCTCTTGAAAACTAAGAGCAGATGTTAATTTAGCAAGAGTAAGTTTAAAATCTGTCATGTTTTGAGCAAGTTGAGTGTTGATTGTCTCTTGCTTTTCAATGAATGAATGCAATGTTTCCTCAAGATTTCTTCTAGGCGGTGGAGCATAAGGAGGTGCATATCCATGAGAATTTTAGAAATTGTGGTGTGCTTGAAATGGTGGTTGTGAAGTTTGTGCATTGTTGTTCTCACTCTTCCAATTGAAGTTTGGGTGATTTCTCCAACCAGGGTTGTATGTTTGGGAGTATGGGTTGTGGTTGGCCCTTTGAAAACTATTTAAAGCATGGGCTTGTTCATGGACACATTCTTTAAAAGAAGGCAAGGTTGGACAATCATTGGTTGAGTGTTCATTTGTTTCACAGATTTGACACACAATGTTTTCAACAAATTTTAATTGACCACTCTTTTTCAATTCTAATGCCTCGACTTTTCTAGCTAAAGATGCAAACTTGGCTTGAAGGTCATGATCTTCCCTAAGGTTGTACATACCTCCACTAGATGTATGAGGTTGAGTTTTATTCGGTGCCTCATAAGTACCCGTGGTGTCCTAATTTTAAGCATTTTCAGCTAACAAGTCTAAGTACTCCATTGCTTCATCAGGGTCTTTTTCTTCAAAAGTTCCATTGCACATCAATTCAACCATTTGCCTATCTTTAGGTGTTAACCCTTCATAGAAATGTGAAACCAATCTCCATGTTTCAAAACCATGATGAGGGCAAGTATTAAGCAAGTCTCGATACCTATCCCAACATTTGTAAAATGTTTCTCCTGGTTTTTGAGTGAAAGTGGTGATTTGTCTCTTGAAAGAGTTTGTTCTATGAATGGGAAAAACTTCTTTAAAAATTGTTGTTGCATTTCATCCCAAGCACGAATGGATCCTGGTCTTAAATTTTGTAACCATGTTTTAGCTTTATCTTTTAATGAAAAAGAAAAAAGCTTTAATCTGATGGTGTTCATGCTACAATTTAAGTTATTATATGTGTTGCAAACCTCCTCAAATTCCCTTAAATGCAAGTATGGATTTTCCAATTCTAAGCCATGAAAAAAAGGTAAAAGTTGAATAATACCTGGTTTAAAATTAAAATGAGATGCATCGGGAGGAAAAACTATGCATGATGGTGTACTTGTTCTTGTGGGATTCATGTGGTCTCTAAGTGTTCTAGCATGGTTATTCTCATTATTTTTATTATGAAGTGATTGATTATCTTCTTCGGCCATATTTTCTGAAAATGATGAGGATATCCTACAAAGTCTACCACTTGATGTACGTGACCACACTCTCATGCACGTGTAGGAATAAAATAAAAAAAGAAGAAGAAGAAAGCAAAAGAAGGAGGAAGAAAACAAAATAAAAAGAAACGAAAGAAAAGAAACAAAGTTATATACAAGAAAAGTGAAAAGAGAAAATAAAATACATACTATAATTTATACAAGAACTTACCTCCCCGGCAACGGCGCCAAAAACTTGACACGACTAAAAGGTTGATGTCTTCTCCCAAGTGCACGAGTGTCGAAGTAATAAATAACCCGGCAAGACCGGGGTCAAACCACAGGGAGGTTAATTGTACAAATTATAGACAACAATTATAAACAACAATAACAACAACAACAATAGTAGTAATAATAATAATAATAATAATAATAATAATAATAATAATAGTAGTAGTAGTAGTAGTAGTAGTAGTAGTAAAGAAAGAGAAGAAGAAGAAGATGATGAGAACTTGAAGATGGAAAATTAATGTAAGGATTAAACAATAATAATAACAAATATCAAGGTTAGAGGTTCCACTAATGGTATATCAAACAAATATAGTATAAACTCTTATTATTGAATTGGAAACCACACACAAAAGAGGTTCCAATCAGATTATATATTGTTAACATGATTACATTAGTCATCTTATTCAATTAATGCTAATACTTGTAAATCTCGTCAAGCATTCATGATTATAACTTATGTTAACAACAAATCAAGTTCCTTTCATAGCTCAGGTGTCGGTTATACCATACATTATGGGCTATGAAAGTGCCAAGCATTTGTTGTACCAAGTGTTATACAACATAAATCAAGATTAGTCATTTAACAAGCAAAGTATTAAAGAGTGAACAAGATAACAAATATAAAACATGTTAGTATCAAACATTAAGGTCCATATTAAGTTTACACTATACTTATTCTTCCACCATTAGTGTAACCTTTTCACCTTGACATAATTAACTTAGCTAGACATAATGAAAGAAAGGAAAACAAATAAACAAAATAAGAACATAAAAGTTAACTAAGTAAAGGAAAGGAAATGAAAGGCATAAACTTGATATTAATGAAAGTAAAGCATAAACATTACTAAAAATACAAAGAGAGAAAGGAAGAGCATGATCTTGATCTGAACACCAAGATGCCTAAATGCATGGCAAATGCCTCCTTTTATAGGCCAACATTGGGAACTATTGATTTGATGACTAATTGATAAGTGGGTGGCCAACTTTTGACTTGGTGACAATCCTTATCTTCTCTTGTCTGCTCAAAACGTCATTGATAACGTCAAAATTGGAGCCAGTTGTAAACATGAAAGTTGTAGGAAATTGTCTCATATTTCTTGTGTAAAACATTCAGCTCATTTGGGCTTATAGAACTCCAGATATGGCCAAAATACCGAACAGTGCTCGGGCTGGAAGACAGATTCGGTCTTCTTTGTTGTTGCTACAATTTGGACTTGATAATGGCCTTTTTAGATCTTGGGCTCCATATGAAAGTTGTAAGCCTATGTCTTACCTTTCCATCCATATAAATTGGACCTAAATCTGAGATCTTTAGCTCCAGATATGACCCAATTACCGAACAGTGTTCCGGTTTGGATTGCACCGACATCTCTTTTCTAAGTTTGACCATCTCTTTGCCTTTGCAATTTAAAATGAACATTTACCATAAATTAAAGGTATCTTATATTATTAGATATATTATAATAAAACATGCTTTAGTTAAGGAGTTACTGATACTTCAAGTACAAAATGATGATATAAAACCATGATAAAAATGCACTTTTAAGTACTAATCACACCCCTCAACCAGCTAATCTATCCAGATAAACAAACTCTCATTAAATTTATATATCTGCTCAATACCTCTTAACAAGATATTAATAAACCTTTCTTTTGTGCTAAATGTATCAACACATAATTATGGGGCTTTTCTTGGAAGAAAACAAAATATTTGTTCTAATGTTTAAGGTTAACTTCCTTGGTTGGGATTACTATTTTTGTCTTTTTTTTTCGTTTTTTCTTTTTTTTTAAATCTATATACATATAATTTAAAAACATCATGCATCTTTAACCCATGTAACGAGCTTTCAGCTAATGACTCCCAGACCAGTTGGTCTTAGGGCATTAGGTGTTAAGACACCCCTACGAGCTTAGTAACTCGGGTCGCAGATACTGATATATAAATAGTGCAATATTTGATTCCCTTAAGCTTTTCTCCTCAACCCATGTAACAAGCGTTGGGCCAATAGCTCCCAAGTCAGTTGACTTTAGGGTATTAGGTGTTAAAACACCCCTTCGGGCTTAATTGCTTAGGTTAGGGAGGCTACGAAACCAAACTTATCTACATTTTTATTATCATCATTTTTTTTTCTTTTTTTTTAATTATATACAATCCCTTTCCCTTAGTTGTTACCTTTAACAAAAGAACATAAATAATGTAATAATCCAATATGCAACCCACAATCATATGTTAAAGTGTGTGTGTGTAAATTAAGGTTTAAGAATACATGTTAAATAAGTATATGAGCAGAATTAAGCGGTAACAATACGAGAGTTTGTAAACCTGAATATTTCAGGAAGTATGATAATAGACCTTGTTAAGAATGGTTACTAAGATGCGTCTCAAGAGTCACTTTAACAAAAGAACTCCTTTACTCTGTCATCCTAGTAACAACAATTATGCACATGCTTTATGAAATGAAAAACAATTTTTTTTTATCAACTACTACCCTCTCCCCCCAACCAAAACGAGACATTGTCCTCAATGTTCTAAGGTAGAAAGATAGAGTATAGAAGATATCACTTGAAATAACGAACACTGACAAAACCTGAAACACACTGAAACAAAAATAAGAAATAACAAAACACAATAATAAAATCAAAAGACACAAAAATTCACAAGTGAAGGCTCAAATCCAATCTAAGCTTTTTACGGCTTCCCGTACATGATCAATTTATGCGACTCATGGAAGGATCAATCATAGGAATGAAAGATTGTAGTTGGTCAATCAATTATTCAGCAGTAGTACCATACATTATGGGCTATGAAAGTGCCAAGCATTTGTTGTTTCAAGTGTTATACAACATAAATCAAGATTAGTTATTTAACAAGCAAAGTATTAAACAGTGAACAAGATAATAAATATAAAACATGTTAGTATAAAACATTAAGGTCCATATTAAGTTTACACTATACTTATTCTTCCATCATTAGTGTAACCTTTTCACCTTGACATAATTAACTTAGCTAGACATAATGAAAGAAAGGAAAACAAATAAACAAAATAAGAACATAAAAGTTAACTAAGTAAAGGAAAGGAAATGAAAGGCATAAACTTGATATTAATGAAAGTAAAGCATAAACATTACAAAAAATACAAAGAGAGAAAGGAAGAGCATGATCTTGATCTGAACACCAAGATGCCTAAATGCATGGCAAATGCCTCCTTTTATAGGCCAAAATTGGGAACTATTGATTTGATGACTAATTGATAAGTGGGTGGCCAACTTTTGACTTGGTGACAATCCTTATCTTCTCTTGTCTGCTCAAAACGTCATTGATAACGTCAAAATTGGAGCCAGTTGTAAACATGAAAGTTGTAGGAAATTGTCTCATCTTTCTTGTGTAAAACATTCAGCTCATTTGGACTTATAGAACTCCAGATATGGCCAAAATACCGAACAGTGCTCGGGCTGGAAGACAGATTCGGTCTTCTTTGTTGTTGCTACAATTTGGACTTGATAATGGCCTTTTTAGATCTTGGGCTCCAATGAAAGTTGTAGGCCTATGTCTTACCTTTCCATCCATATAAATTGGACCTAAATCTAATATCTTTAGCTCCAGATATGACCCAATTACCGAACAGTGTTCCGGTTTGGATTGCAGCGACATCTCTTTTCTAAGTTTGACCATCTCTTTGCCTTTGCAATTTAAAATGAACATGCTTTAGTTAAGGAGTTATTGATACTTCAAGTGCAAAATGATGATATAAAACCATGATAAAAATGTACTTTTAAGTACTAATCATCTAGCTAAGTTTATTATGTCAAGGTGAAAAGGTTACACTAATGGTGTAAGAATAAGTATAGTGTAAACTTAATATGGACTTTAATGTTTGATACTAACATGTTTTATATTTGTTATCTTGTTCATTCTTTAATACTTTGCTTGTGAAATGACTAATCTTGATTTATGTTGTATAACACTTAGTACAACAAATGTTTAGCACTTTCATAGCCCATACTATATGGTATAACTGACACTTGAGCTATGAAAGGAACTTGATTTGTTGATAAGTTATAATCATGAATTCTTGATGAAATTTACAAGTATTAGCATTAATTGAATAAGATGACTAATGTAATCATGTTAACAATCTATAATCAGATTGAAACCTCCTTTGTGTGTAGTTTTCAATTAAATAATAAGAGTTTATATTATACTTGTTTGACATACCATTAATAGAACCTCTAACCTTGACATTTGTAATTATCATTGTTTAATCCTTACATTGATATTCCATCTCAAAGTTCTCATGTTCTTTTTCTTCTTCTCCATCTCTTTCTTTATCACTACTACTACTATTTCTACTAGTATTGTTGTTGTTGTGATTATTATTGTTGCTGTTTATAATTGTCGTTTATAATTTGTACAATTAACCTCCCTATGGTTTGACCATGATCTTGCCGGGTTATTTATTACTTCAACACTCCTGTACTTAGGAGAAGACATTGATCTTTTAGTCGTGTTAAGTGGCCAACTATTGATTAGTAGACTTGGTGGACAACATCATTTAAGCATTTTGGCTAGCAACATTGGCATTGATGCAATCTGAATTTGGTAAAGTATTCTTCATGAAAGTTGTTGTAAATTTTCTTTTCCTTCCACCCACTAAATTTTAGATTAGTTGGAGCATTACAGTCAAGATATGTCTAAATTACTGAGCAGTTCTGCTGGTGGACATGGGTGGATAGCCCTCGTGCTCTTGTCTAGATGAAATGTCATTCCTAACATTCTGAATTTGAATCGGTCCTCTTCATGAAAGTTGTTGGACATTGTCTTTTACTTCCACCCACCAAATTTTATATCATTTAGACTTCTAGAACTCTATTTATGGGTAAAACTATAAGTAGTGTTTGGGTTGGATTTCAGGATGGATTTGGACTTCTCTTTTATAGCCAAATTTTGAATTTGAAAATGGAAAATTTAGGTTTTTCCATACCCATGAAAGTTGTAGGCCTATTTCTTATCTTTCCAGCTATATAAATTAATCTAAAATCCAAGATCTATAGCTCTAGATATCATTCAATTTCTCAACAGTGTTTGAATTTGAAGTGAATCAACATCTCTTTTGTAAACTTAGCCTTTTCTTTGTCCTTTCACTTTCAATAGTTAATCACAACAATCAATCCTTTAAATTATGAGAATACCTATATTTAAAATGAGCATATACCATAAATTAAAGGTATTTTATATTATTAGACTTGTTATTATAAAACATACTCTAGTTAAGGAGTTATTGATACTTCAAGTACAAAATGATAATATAAAACCTTAATAAAAATGTATTTTTAAATATTAATCAAGGTGGTTTAGTTTTAGCTCCTATAATTGACTTGGCTTAGAAAAGCTTATATATATATATATATATATATATATATATATATATATATTTAAACTAAATTTTAGACTTATCACATACTACCCTTACTATTAAGTTGTTGTTCTACTTTATAGTCATATAAACCATGTCTTTTAACTCTATAGCGCTACAACACAACCATATTCATCATCTCACTATTCAAACTATTCAAAAACCTAGCCATAGTAATTTTTCTCTCATCCATTATATTCATTAGAATCATAGGTACTTCCATCATTTTATGATTGTCCTCTACACTCTTAGAACCTCGAGTTATAATTTTCAATTTATGATATAAATTCCAATAATAATGACTTGGGACAAATCTCATTCTTATAATTATCTTTATCTTATCCCGGCAACGATGTCAAAAACTTGACACGACTAAAAGATTGATATCTTCTCTCAAGTACAGGAGTATCTATGTAATAAATAACCCAACAAGTTCATAGTTGAATTACAGGGAGGTTAATTATATAAATTATAAAATAATAATAATAATAATAATAATAATACAACAACAGCAGCAACAATAATTTTCAAGGTTAGAGAATCCACTAATGATATTTCAAACAAATATAGTATAAACTCTTATTACTCAACTAGAAACCATAAAAAAGAAGGTTTCAATCGTATTATAAATTGTTTATATGATTACATTAGTTATCTTATTCGAATAATGCTAATACTTATAAATGTTATTAGGTATTCATGATTATAACTTATGTTAATAACAAATCAAGTTCCGTTTATAGCACAAATGTCGGTTATACCATATGGTTTGGACTATAAAAGTGCCTAGTATTTATTGTACCAAGAGTTATATAACATAAATCTAGATTAATTATTTAACAAGCAAAGTATTAAAAGTGAACAAGATAACAAATATAAAACATGTTAATATCAAACATTAAAGTCCATGCTGAGTTTATACTATACTTAGTCTTACACCATTAATGTAATATTTTCACCTTGATATGATAAACTTAGCTAAACATAATGAAAAATATAAACATAAATAAACAAGATAAGAACATAAATAAGATATAAGTTAACTAAGTAAAGAAAAGAAAATGAGAAGCATAAACAAAAGATTAATATAGGCAAAACTTAAGTATTACAATAAAGAGAACAAAAACATAATCTTGATATGAAAACTAAGATATCTAAATGCATGATAAATGCCTTCTTTTATATGCCAAAATTAGGAATTATTGATTTGTTGATTAATTATTGAGTAGTGACCAACTCTTGACTTGGTGACAATTCTTTTTTTCTTTTTTGAACAAAACATCATTGATACCGTCAGAATTTGAACAGACTTAAATCATGAAAATTCTAGAAAATTATCTCAGCTTTCTAGGAAAAAACTATTAAGGTCATTTGAACTTTTAGAACTCAAGATATATACTAAACACTTAACAATGTCTGGATTGTAGGACAGATTTAAACTTCTCAGTTGTTGCTAAGATTTAGACTTCCAACCAGTAGAATTAAATCTTACATTCCACATAAAAGTTTTAGGCCTATATCTTAGCTTTTCATCCATATAAAGCAGACCTAAATCTAAGTTCTACATCTCCAGTTATGATCCAATTACCAAATAATATTCTAGTTTGGATTGAACCAGCATCTATTTTCTAAGTTTCATCCTTTCTTTGTCTTTTTAATTTTAGCAGTTGAACTCATCAATCAATCCTTTAATTTATGTGATAGGTCTATATTTAACATGAATATTTACCATAAATTAAAGGTATCTTATAGTATCAGAGTTGTTATTATAAAACTTGCTTTTGTTAAAGAGTTAGTGATACTTCAAGTGCAAAATACTAATATAAAACCTTGATAAAAATATACTTTTAAATATTAATCAATTATCATCTACACTCTTAGAACCTTGAGTTATAATTTTCAATTTATGATATAAATTCCAATAATGGTGACTTGGGACAAATCTTATTCTCATGATTATCTTTATATTATCCCATGTATTAATAGGTCTCTCATGATTTTTTTCTTTTACTCAGATCAAGTTGATCCCACCAAATAATAATATAATCAATAAATTCAACCACATTAATTTTTATCTTTTTCTCTTCCAAATAGTTGTGATAATCAAAGATGAAATCCACCTTCTTTTCCTATTCTAAATAAGCTTTCATATCATTCCTCCTTTGAAAGACTAGAACACTCATCTTAATGCTTTTTAGATTTTTATCAAAGTCATCATGAAACCCTATATCTCTTCATACTCTTTTATGGACAAAACTCTTAACTTATCAAAACTCTCTTCACAATGATTTCTTTGCTAACAAAATCTTCTCTTTGGCTAAATGATGTATGGTTAAAGTCTTGGCTTCTTCATCTTCATTCTCATCAACCAACTCATTTATATGTGTGATAGAATGACTTTTTAGCATTATGTCATTAACAGCCCATCAAGATGGCTTTTCTTATAAGCTTGTAATAATAGTATTTTCCAATCCATTTAATCTCTTGTATTACTAAACATAACATTCATACAATTGTGTTTCCTATATCAACAAGAGTGTGCTCTTCTCCTTTTTAAGTTATGACTTGTCGTTAAAATTTTACATTAGTGACAAAAAATATCCTCACACACTTATTTATATGTTTACACTTAATAATACACCACTTCACTCATGTTTCACTCAAATCTTGCTTTTCATTATAATAGTCTCATCTTTTCTCTTTTTACCTTTTATGCTTTTCTTTTCAATTTTTTTAAGAAACTAATCAAAATTAAAAAAAAAATAGTTCACAATGTCTAACGAAAGCTTTTAAGACATAATATAATCAAGAAAAAACAAAAATAAATGATTATGGGAATCAAAATAAAAAGAGTATGAAATTCAAGAATGACTCTATGAAATTCAACAACAACATATAAACAATATCCTAAAATTAAAATTCTAAAACAACAAACCTTACTAGTGAAACACTCATTTGTAATGTTCTTGTAAACTCGAAATCAAAGTTTTATAGTTTTAACAAACCAAAATTAATTTTCAAGCAAACAATATATACTAATCAAAAACAAACTAATGTGAAAACTAACATGAATTGCAATTTCTTGAGAATCCAAATTCAAATTATAATCTCTATTATAAACTCAGGTCCCACCCACTTATTAAAATTTGTTACCCTGAACTGATAATAATAATATTCTTGCTTTGTGCTTAACTTCTTGGTCCAATATATAACTAGGAGTCTGTCATCATTTAGGAAATGAAAAAGGCAAATTCATACTTGCGGATCTACAAAAGTGAAAATCTTTTCATGCTCTACGATTTTTTGTTTATTTTTTATTTTAGCTTTTGCAAGGACTTAAGATGGTGATTCAAATTGCCATTATGATGTTTAGAGTTCCACTCTCCAGGTGAACTGTTCTAAAAAATGTTCAGAAGCCTGATAGTCTCGTGGTCATATCATCTTGAGTTTGCCAAGAGCCTGAAAAAGAGTCTGATTCATGGCAGCAAAATAAATGATAGTAGCTCAGGTGAAACGCATAAATATATTTTATATATGAATTCCATATTGGACAGTAAGAATTGGTTTGGCATCCACTGGGTGACATTTCTTCTTTTATGTTAAGTAGGTTTCTCTTGTTAGTAACTAGCGGCAAATGACTATAAAATTTCACATGAAACTTTTTGACTTGTAACTGAATCGAGAGTTATTTTAATTATTTGCTCATATATATTTGGATATGAGAATCTTTACTTCTTATTTCCATTAGGCAAACAGATCAGCCTTTTCAGGACTTCCTGGGGTAAAATTAATGGAGTTTGAACTTCTATTTGCTGCTATATGCAAAAGAATTCATGCTATAAAGATGTCAAAGACTTGATCAGCGCCGCCTCACATTTAGGTTGGCACATCACCTGGTCCCAAGAATGCATGCCATCCAATGATCATGAAATGTGTTGTTCTTGTTTGTTTCCATACGCACAGATACGGATTTTGTTTTAGTGTCTAAGCTTGAATTCGTTGGATTGTTGTCTTTGTGATACTGGTGTCAAGCAAGAATCCACTTCTCCTGCAGGATTCAAACCTGAGCCATTTGGATTTGGGTTTGTGCTTAAAAGGCCGCAACAGTGACCTTGATTCTGTCGGCCAGAGCGAAGAGGATCAAGTGAAGAGAGCAAGCTCAGGTGGTTTGTGGGCAATTGGATGACCCAAGAAATAGAAACCTATAAGTTGTGCTCTTGCATGAAAGTCTGAATCGGTTTCTCATTGCAATACCTGAGTAGCTCTTTTGAATTATATTATGCAACATTGCTTCACATTGTAATTAATTGTAGGCATCTTTTCTAGTTCATCATGCAAACATTTGCTACCATGATACCCGCATTACCTCCTAACTCCCCAGCTTCTTCACTGTGAACAGTGAAGGAGCTGCCCTTTTTGTTTTTTTTTTTTTAAAAAAATCTATATTTCTTTTTTTTTTCCTTTAGATTGAATTTTTTTAATTTTATATTAATTTTCAATTAATTTTTATAATTTATTTTAATTTATTTTTTATTAACTTATGTAATCTCAAGCAAATATTTTGATATTTGGTTAAATATTTAATTTTTTAAATATTTATTTTTGTTATCATGTATATATATATATATATATATATAAAAGTTGTTAAAACCACTAGAATTAATGATTGAGATCGCATGTTTGGCAGGTTAAGTAGTAAAATTTGAATTAATTTAATATATTATTGTTTTAATATTAAAAAAAATATTATTTTAAAATTTAAATTATTAATTACCGGAGGTTGTGTTTATGAATTGACTAGGTTATGAAATGATAACTTCATTAATTTTATATTTAAAATAGACAAAAGTTAAAAAGTTAATTTGAGAAATTTCAATGTTAATGTTAATTTTAATTTGTTAAGTTGGTTATTTTTATTTATTTAATTCAACCTCCTAATTTTTTTTATTAAGATTGAATCTTTTTGTACTTTTTTATTTTTTTTCCCAGTTTCATCTCCAATATAATTGATTTTTTATTAATTTTTATAATTTATTTTAAATTACTTTTTATAAAATTATTACAATATAAATATTAATTCAATTTTATAAAAAATTATTTTATAAACAATAGTTAAAAAAATAATATTAATAAATCTAGTAAAGTTTATAATCTAATATAAGTTCATCAAATTAAATTTTAAAATTTAAATAAATCTTATATATTATTATTTTAATATTAAACAAAAAAACATTATTTTCTAATTCCAGTTTCATCTCCAATATAATTGATTTTTTATTAATTTTTATAATTTATTTTAAATTATTTTTTATAAAATTATTACAATATAAATATTAATTCAATTTTATAAAAAATTATTTTATAAATAATAGTTAAAAAATAATATTAATAAATCTAATAAAGTTTATAATCTGATACAAGTTCAGCAAATTAAATTTTAAAATTTAAATAAATCTTCTATATTATTATTTTAATATTAAACAAAAAAACATTATTTTAAATTAGAAAATAATATAATAATACTGTTATCAATCATCTAAATTATTCTGTAACTCATTAAATTCACTAAATTATATTAAAACAATTCTCAAACAAGTTAAACAAGTTAAGTTCAAACTTAGATTAAATGAAAAATAAAATTTTAAATTAATCCACTAAATTAAATTTAATAACACTTAAATACGTTTACTTATGTCCGAAGCAACTCAACCCAATGAGTTTTTCTCTTTATAGCACGTGATAAAGTAGCCCTCTCAGGCCACGATCACAAAATAAGATGGAAGGGTTGACCGCACCTTCCATTGCGCCTTTTTCTTTCAAGTAAAAATCATGTTTTTCTAACCCCTTATTTTTATTTTTTTTGAAGGGTGTGATTTATACTTAAAAATTATTATGCCTTTAAAAAAAATCACCACACCCCCAAGTGAAAACCCACTCATTACAACATTTTTATGGATTACAAGAAATGAAATCACAGAAGAAGATGAAGAAGAAGAAGAAGAAACAAAGTAGAAACTGAGTATCACATCTCAGTCTTCTTGAAAGAAACAAAATTTTAGAATCTCCTGCATGACATATCTCCGAGTATCGGTGCCTTCCTATTCACTATTTGCTACAGATCCTTCTCAACTGCTCGAGTAACGCCAACTTCAGCTGGCCGAATGACTCTTTCATGTAGCATATATCCTGCCTGTAAAATAGAACAGAAGTAACAGTTCAGTATGTAGTAAGCCTTTTCAATTGACACTTTAAATCAAATTACAGTCAAGAACAACTAGCGGGGATATCATAACAGATACATCAGGCTCGGTCATGGAGGAAAGCAAGATACTCTACCAAAAAAAAACGCGGGGAAAGCTAGTAACAGTAATTTTGATAGTAACTAGCAGCAAGCTGATCACAAGTCAAAATAGCCAGTAACACTGCAGGCAACCAGTTAGTTGAAGAAAAAGAAAAGGCAAGTTATATAATTATCACAACACAACAAGAGTTTGAATCTGTGCACGAGAAACCCACCACGTTCCCTTCCATCCTATAACCCCAAACTGAACCAGCAAGGCAAAGGAAAACAAAATCATATGCCCTAGTTGCCAAAATCACACCAAAAACCAGTAGTCAATCCAGCCTTCACTAATGTAGAATCAAGTCCCATGAAACACACCCAATCAATAAATCTCACTTGGATACACACACATACATCCTTGAATTGAATCTAACACCCTTGTTAGATTAGAATGAACCCAAGATTTAAACTCATATCCCCATACTGTAGGATGAGCATGCTCAAAACCCAATTGGTTGATAGATATTCAACTAGGTCTTGGAAAAAACACACTGCTTCATTTCAAATTGGGCATGGAGGCAAATCTCTAAATTGCATGATCTTTAAGGATAAAAGCTTTATGTCAGATTAGCCAGATGCAATAAAGAAACTGAAAATACAAAGAAAAGGATCTGTTTCACAATGCTATTTATGCTTCATGTTTGTGTCTACATAGTTCACACATGGTTTCAACATTTCCTAGTTTTCATAAAATGCACAGACAAGGGATGGGAAAAGAGAGATATGAGAGTATTTTTTTTTCAATTAAAAAGAAAAAATTTGATACAACAAGGGTAACCAGTTGCTTATATTATTTTCTAACTTTGCTTACAACATGGTTTTCTCTTAAGGGGCTGTTTGGGAACGCGGTTGAACCTGCGTTCCCAAAAAATTTAAAATTTTTTTATTTTTATTTTTTGTTAAAACTTAATATGATTTGTACATTTTGGATTGTTTTGATGTGCTGATGTTAAAAATAATTTTTAAAAAATAAAAAAAATCATTGGCATACATTTTGATACAAAAAATTATTTGAAAAGTAACCACTACAATACTGCCAAACAAACTTTAAGGGCAACTGTTGCTAGCAGCTGTCAATGTGAGTACTGCTAGCATTCTCCAAGAGACAATTGTAATTGCCACAATGGAACAATAACAAAAGGAAACAACGGAAACATTATCACATCAACAACTAAATAGTGTTTTCCCCATTGATGAAAAAAAAAAATCATGTCAACAATAATTTCAGGTTAACGGTTTGTGATGGTGAAGAGCAAAGAGCTTGATTTTATTAAATTATAACCTTGAGAACAGCAGCTACTATCCCTGGAGGCTTAAGAGCATCTGGTACTTCGAATATTGCATTATGCCTGTGCGGATCAAATGGCTCATTTATTGGATCAAATTTTTCTACTCCATACTTCTTAAATACCTGAGATCCAAAAAATCATAAGGTTGTTTGAGCAGTGATTTTTTTTTTTCATACTTTGTAGCTTAAATACCAGATGCAAAATGTACAAATAAAGAGAAGGGTGTCAGGCTGAGGTGATAGCTGGCAATTAACAAGAAATGTTACCTCTCCAAGCTGTTTCTCAGTCATTTCAACTCCTTCCAAAAGTGTTTTAAGGAGTGGTACTACATCAGCAGCATCATTTGACACATTGATTTTTGAGAAATTTCCTTTGACAACTGATGAAGCTCTTCCCAAATTGTCTGCCACATCAAGTAGGCTATTTGCAAAATTCTGAGGTACATGTTTTGAGAGTGCATTCAGTTAAAATTCCAGAAACAAAGAATAACCAAGTAATTAACAATCCACATTTCCTAAAGGAAAGAAAGAAAGAAAAACATGCTGTCATTTGGCGAAGCTGACCTGGATAGCAAACTTTTTAGAGTTCTCTGCTTCACGTTTTGTTCTTTCCTTAACATTTTCCATTTCTGCATATGTGCGGAGAACTTTATCTTGCATCGTCTCCATCTCCTTGTGCTTTTCCTTCAAGAGCTCCTCCTTCTCCATCACAAGCTTCACCAGATCATCCATTGACAGATCGCTCACAGCCTCTGCATCTGAATCAGAAAATGCAGTTCGTTTAACACCTCTCCTCCTTTTAACAGATTATAAAATGGTTTGATGGGATTCTAAGTTAAAACCTGACTCTTTGGTCCCTTGTGAAACTGAAACTTTTGTCGGATCAGAAAGCTTTGCACTTCCATTTGTTTCTTCTGACTTTACATCAGTGGGAGCACCATCGTTTTCTACAGCACTCCCCTGCTCCTTTTCACCAGGCTCAGGAGATGCAGATGAAGTGAACCCAAAATTTTGAAAAAGGGAGGAATTGAGGACTGAATGATGAAACGGACAAACCTTACTTGTAATCCACTGAAAGAAAAATTCAAAAGGGGAACCCGAACTTGTCAAGAAGAGATCAAATATTAAAAACCCATTCAAGTATTTGAAATGAATAGAAGTCAAATCCAAGGATTTGCACTATGGCAGAAATATTGGTGGGCACTTAAATAGATAAGAGGAGCTAACGAGCTTGTGCATGCTACTTGGAAATCATAAAACAACGATAACTAAAAGGAACCATAATTTTGACATAGAAAAGAGAACACAAACTTGACTTCCCCTCCAGAAGCTGAACCCAAAAACCTTCCAATGGCACCAATACAATAAACACATCTAGCTTATTTTGCATGCCATGGACATGTGATCAAATGTTTTAATTCAAAGGAATACAGGTTAATCCAACAGCATAAATGGAAAGCCATTATTATTACTCTTAATTTGAAACCCCAAAATGTTGATAGAAAAGCAATCAATTCATTCAAGTCACTGCTTTTGAATTGCTCTCTCTCTCTCAGCAACCCATTAGAATTTGCATATTTCAAGCAAAGGACACATAAATGCAATCTAACATAGAAAATTAGTCACATAATGATTTCAAAACTAAATGATGCCCCAAACACTCGCACTTAAATGATCATAAAATTTTCAAGATTCTTAAACCCCTGCTATGAAACCAGACACAAAAATAACAATTCAAGAAAGAAAGAAAAAATCCTCAAAACCCTACCAAAACCTTCAACGAAATCAGACATGAAAACAACGGATAAAAAAGAAAAAAGAAAACTCGAGTCAAACCCTAGTAAAACCCTGCGCGAGAATTTAAAACCAAGAATCTGAGAGCTTTTGGGTGATAAACGAACGCAGCACCTTGTTAGGATATTCATGAAACTGATTAGAGGGAATCAGCAACAGGTGGTGATTCTGGGACGGAGAACATAGATGCAGAGAGCGTTGGCCCCCGCTCCTCGAAAGGCGTGACAACATCCTGGTCATTAACATGGTTGGTTGATTACAAGGACGGGTATGAGAAATTATTACAAGGAGGCAAATAGAAATAAAAATGAGAATATAAAAGGGAGGATTACGAAGCGGAGAAGAGAAATAGCAAGAGAAATGCGTGAAGGGGAAGAAAAGTTGTTCTTAACGCGCTGGAGACTGAAGGGGTTCTAGGGTAGCGGCAGGTTTTCTCTTGGGCAACTGTAGCGGCTATTTTTTAATTTAAAACATATTAAAAAAAAAATTATTTTTATTAATACATTATGAAAATATTAAAAAATTAATTTAAAGTAAAAAGGAAATTTAATAAAAAAACTTAATTTTTAAAAAAAGATACTTTAAAAAAATGAAAAAATCAATGAAAAATAAAAATCCTCATCTTTTAAAGCAATATTGATATAGATCCTTAATCTGTATTCCCTCTTAATTACATTACTAACTTATCAACATTTTTTTTATCAAATACTTCCCTTCATTTTCTTTACTATCTCTTTCCTTTTATTTTAGCTGAAATGTAATTTTTTTTATTATTAAAGTATTATTTATAAAAAAATATATTAAAATAATTTTTATTTTTAATAATTTATTTTTGATAATTATTCATTAAAATAATCTAAAAATATTAAAAAATAATTTAAAAATTTTTAAAACAGGATTGGATTATATTAGAATAGAAGCAAAACAAATAAAAGATTCCCAGATTTTATCCCTCGAATAATTCCAATTTTTCTATTAATGAAGGGAAGGGTTTTAAAGAATACAAGTACAGGGAAGATTGCACATTGCGTTTCCATCAATAGGAACGTTGTTTTCTTCCAGATGATCATCGTCCCTACATGAAAACCAAGTCAAGGATATTTCATTGGATTCTTACCCTTCGCCAGCTCTCACCAAACTGTCTTTTGAGAAAAGGTAGAGAAGAAGCTACAGAGGGCTGCTTATGTGCCCAGAGAAATGGTTGCTTAATTGCTTGTGTGCCCAAATGTTCAAGATTTGTTAGATGTGAGATTTCTTAGCTGCAGCTTTTTAATTCGGTTTGTTCTTTTGAAGAAGGCTATTTATGCCATCTCTTCATACCGACGCAATTTAGTTTCTTGCTGGATTCCGGTATCGGAAGAGCCTTACAAAAATAATAGCAGTAGAGAAAAAACCAGCCAATCAAAGCACTTTGATGTTCATTACGATCACCGGAGCATGATAATGAAGAGTAATCAAGTCTGATGAAGATTGGTATTTTGAACCACTAGAGAATTGGATCTTGAGTGATGCACAAACGAGAGTCATAGAAGACCGGAGAAAATACTTTACAAGAACATTGACAACTGCAAACAAGACGCGATTCATGGCGAGAGGATAGTGATGTCACTGTCATTGAGAAAATCCTTCGCTCAACGGCTCCTAAATTTGACTACGCAGTGTTCTCGATTCAAGGATCTAGAGATCTTGACAACCTGCCGCTTGATGAGCTATGCAGCTAATTAGATACGTCACAGGTCAAATTTTTTAAAATGAAAAAAAAAATCAAAGATAATGATAAAGTTTATAGAAGGATAGGAATAATGTATTACCGGGAAATTAATTTGAATAAGTTTAATAATTTTAATTAATTTAATAATACAATTAAAAAAACAAGTAAATTTTAAAAAAATAAATGACTAATAAAAACAAATGAAAACTTGTTAAAATTATGAAAATATACCCTTTAAATATTTATAAAAAATATAGCAATCTTATTTGAAAATAAAAATTAATGAGAATATGATAACCTTGTATGTAGAAAAAATGAAAGAAATTTAAAACTTAATTACTAGTAGAGCAAATATTGAAGAACAAACTAAAAATATAATTTAAAAAAATTAAAAAACTTAATTCAAGTTATTATACTAAATTCACAGTCTAGTAATAAAACTAGAATAATTCTACACAAAAAAAAATAAAATAAAATAATGGAGGTCAACTCTTAAACAAATTAACTAATAAAAGAAAAAATTAAAAAAAAACATCGAAATAAATAATTTAAGTGAATTTGAATTAACTCGATTAGTATGTGACCTATGATATATGAGATTAATTGGAACCCTATAAAAAATAGAAAAAAATCATGAAGCTTAAGGCTCAATAAACTAATGTTAAATGATGAAATTAAAAAAAAAATCAATTTTATTTTTAAACAGTCCTAGAAAAGATGGAAGTTAATTTGATTAATCTTTAAAACATATAATAGAGGTCATAAAATCAGGATTATCTTACCAAAAACAATAAAAACATCACAAAAAAAAATTCATAACCATCCACAATTAAAAAACAAAACAAATATAAATTAAAATAATGAAGATCAAATCTGGTATAAAAACTAAATCAAAAAATCAAGATATACTAAATTGAAAAATAAAACAAAAAAATAAAATGATAAAACAAAAATAAATAACAATTAAAAGAATAAGTAAAAAATATGGATCTAAAAATTAAATGAAATAAAATGCTTATAGATTGAAATTGAAAAATATTCAAGAAAATGATAAATACAAAAAAAAAATCAAAAGACTAAGAAAAAGAAAATGGAAGAAAAAGAAAAAAAATCTAGCAAAGTCAATAGTTGCTTTGTCATATACATGCTCTTAATCACCATGAAAAGGATGGTACAACATTTCCAATGCCTTTATGGATGGCAAAGTTTGATCATTACGAGGTGTCACATGTGTTGCTCCAAAAACACAAGTGTTTTTTTTTTGTCAGTACATATATAGCACACGCTAGCAATTTTAAATTTTTTTAATTATATTTAGATTTGTTAAAAAAATTAAATTACCCCTCATTCAAATCAATTATAACTAAAAAAAAAAGCATGTACATAAATTGACTTTTTAATTTAAAGGCAAGATTGTCATTTCAATGTTTTTAAATAAAGGAAAGACAAATAAATTCAAGGATGCTAGTTTAATTTTCTTTATCTTTTTTTTTCTTTTAAGTGTAATTAAGTAATTAAATTGTGTTAAAAATATAAAAAGAATAATTTGTCCAAATCAAATTGGTAATAACCAATGAATCATATGAAAAAGATAATTTTACCTAATTAATAAGGTTATTAGTTTTCCTTTTAATTTTCTGATTAGTACTTAAAAGTGTATTTTTATCAAGATTTTATATCATCATTTTGCACTTAAAGTATCAATAACTCCTCAACTAAAGCATGTTTTATAATAACATATCTAATAATATAAGATATCTTTAATTTATGAAAAATATTCATTTTAAATGCAGGCCTATTACATAGATGAAATGATTGATTGATGAGTTTAAGAATTGAAATTGAAAGAGCAAGAAGATGACCAAACTTAGAAAAGAGATGTTGGTGCAATTCAAACCAGAACATTGTTCGGTAATTGGATAATATCTGAAGCTGTAAATCTCATATTTAGATCTACTTTACATGGATGGAAAGATAAGAGAAGATAAAGATTATTACCAAGTCAAGAGTTGGCCACCCACTGATCAATTAGTTATCAAATCAATAATTTTCAATTTTGGCTTATAAAAGGAGGCATTAGCCATGTATTTAGGCATCTTGATTTCTAGATCAAGATCATGCTCTTGCCTTTTCTCTTTGTATTTTTGTAATGCTTAAGTTTTGTTTTCATTAATATCAAATTTATGTCTTTCAATTCCTTTCATTTACTTACTTAACTTTTATCTTATTTATATTCTTATTTTGTTTATTTATTTATTTTTCTTTCATTATGTTTAGCTAAGTTTATTATGTCAAGGTGAAAAGTTTACATTAATGGTGTAAGAATAAGTATAGTGTAAACTTAATATGTACTTTAATGTTTGATACTAACATGTTTTGTATTTGTTATCTTGTTCATTCTTTAATACTTTACTTCTTAAATGATTAATCTAGATTTATGTTGATAACACTTGGTATAACAAATATTTGGCACTTTCATAACCCATACTGTATAAAATAACTGACACCTGAGCTATGAAAGGAACTTGATTTGTTGTTAACATAAGTTATAATCATGAATGTCTGATGAGATTTACAAATATTAGCATTAATCGAATAAGATGACTAATGTAATCATATTAACAATTTATAATTTGATTGGAACCTTATTTGTGTGTGGTTTCCAATTGAGTAATAAGAGTTTATACTATACTTATTTGACATACTATTAGTGGATCCTTTAACATTGACATTTATTGTTATCATTATTTAACCCTTACATTAATCTTCCATCTCAAACTTTTCATCAACTTGTTCTTCTTCTTCTTCTTCTTCTTCTTCTTCTTTTTCTATTATTATTATTGTCACTATTGTTGTTGTTATTGTTGTTATATTATTTTTATCTATAATTTATACAATTAGCCTCATTGTGGTTCAATCTTAGTCTTGCCAAGTTATTTATTACTTCGACACTCCTGCACTTGGGAGAAGATATTAATCTTTTGGTTGTATCAAGTTTTTGACGTCATTGCTTGGGAGGTAAGTTCTTATACAAATTATAGTATTTATTTTATTTTCTCTTTTTACTTTTATTATATATAACTTTGTTTCTTTTCTTTTGTTTCTTCTTCTTTTTATTCTACTCATACACGTGTATGAGAGTATGGTGATATGTATGAAGTGGTAGACTTTGTAGGGTATCCTCATCATTTTCAGAAAATATAGCCGAAGAATGATTAGTACTTAAAAGTGCATTTTTATCAAGGTTTTATATCATCATTTTGCACTTGAAGTATCAATAACTCCTTAACTAAAGAATGTTTTATAATAACATATCTAATGATATAAGATACCTTTAATTTATGGTAAATGTTCATTGTAAATGCAGGCCTATCACATAAATGAAAGGATTATTGATGAATTTAAGAAATGAAATTGAAAGGATAAAGAGATGGCCAAACTTAGAAAAGAGATACTGGTGCTGTCCAAACCAAAACACTATTTGGTAATTAAGTCATATCTAGAGCTGTAGATCTCAGATTTAGGTTATATGGATGGAAAGGTAAGACATAGGCCTACAACTTTCATATAGAGCCCAAGATTTTAAAAGGTCATTTTCAAGTCTAGATTGTAGTAGCAACAAAGCATTAAGTATCTGTCCTCCAGCCCGAGCACTATTTAGTGTTTGACCCATATTTAGAATCTAGAAGTCCATATGACCTTAATTTTTTTACTGTAGAAAGCTAAGATAATTTCCTATAATTTCCATGTTTTCAAGTGGTTCCAATTTTGATGTTATCAATGATGTTTTGGGCATACAAAAGAAGATAAAGATTATTACCAAGTTAAGAGTTGGCCACCCACTCATCAATTAGTTATCAAATCAATAATTCCTAATTTTTCCCTATAAAAGGAGGCATTTGCCATGTATTTAGGCATCTTGGTTTCCAGATCAAGATCATGATCTTGCTTTCTCTCTTTGTATTTTTGTAATGCTTAAGTTTTGTTTTCATTAATATCAAGTTTATGCCTTTCAATTCTTTTCCTTTACTTAGTTAACTTTTATCTTATTTATGTTCTTATTTTGTTTATTTATTTTTCTTTCTTTCATTATGTTTAGCTAAGTTTATTATGTCAAGGTGAAAATTTTACATTAATGGTGTAAGAATAAGTATAATGTAAACTTAATATGTACTTTCATATGGAGCCCAAGATTTAAAAAGACCATTTTCAAGTTTAGATTGTAGCAACAACAAAGAAGTCTGAATCTGTCCACATTTAATAAGGTTATTAGTTTTCCTTTTAATTTTCTAATTAGTACTTAAAAGTACATTTATATCAAGATTTTATATCATCAATTTGCACTTGAAGTATCAATAACTCCTTAACTAAAGCATGTTTTATAATAACATATCTAATAATATAAGATACCTTTAATTTGTGATAAATGTTCATTTTAAATGCAAGCCTGTCACATAAATAAAAGGATTGACTGATGAGTTTAAGAACTGAAATTGAAAGGGCAAAGACATGGCCAAACTTAGAAAACAGATGTTGGTGCAATCCAAATCGGAACTCTATTATGTAATTGGGTCATATTTGAAGCTGTAGATCTCAGATTTAGGTTTACTTTACATGGATGGAAAGACAAGAGAAGATAAGGATTGTCACCAAGTCAAGAGTTGGCCACCCATTCATCAATCACTTATCAAATCAATAGTTTCTAAATTTAGCCTATAAAGGGAGGCATTTGCCATGCATTTAAGCATCTTGGTTTCCAGATTAATATCATGCTCTTGTTTTCTCTCTTTATATTTTTGTAATGCTTAAGTTTTGCTTTCATTAATATCAAGTTTATGCCTTTCAATTTTTTTCTTTTAGTTAGTTAACTTTTATCTTATTTATGTTCTTATTTTGTTTATTTATTTTTCTGTCTTTCATTATGTTAAAGTGAAAAGGTTACATTAATGGTGTAAGAATAAGTATAGTATGAACTCATGTTGCTGGAGAGGTAAGTTCTTGTACAAATTATAATTTTTATTTTATTTTCTCTTTTCACTTTTCTTGAATATAACTTTGTTTCTTTTCTCTTGTTTTTTTTCTTCTTCCTTTTATTCTATTCCTACACGTGCATAAGAGTGTGGTCATGTACATTAAGTGGTAAACTTTGTAAAAGATTGACATGATGAAAAGATTAATGTCTTCTCCCAAGTGCAGGAATGTCGAAGTAATAAATAACCCGGTGACACGACTAAAAGGTTGATGTCTTCTCCCAAGTGCAGGAGTGTCAAAGTAATAAATAACCCGGCAAGACCGGGGTCGAACCACAGGGAGGTTAATTGTACAAATTATAAATAACAATAATACAACAACAATAACAACAACAACAACAACAACAACAACAACAACAACAACAACAACAATAATAGTAATATTAGTAGTAGTAATAATAATAATAATAATAAAGAAAGAGAAGAAGAAGATGATGATGAGAACTTGGAGATGGAAAATTAATGTAAGGATTAAACAATAATAATAACAAATGTCAAGGTTAGAGGTTCCACTGATGGTATATCAAACAAGTATAGTATAAACTCTTATTATTGAATTGGAAACCACACACAAAGGAGGTTCCAATCAGATTATATATTGTTAACATGATTACATTAGTCATCTTATTCAATTAATGCTAATACTTGTAAATCTCGTCAAGCATTCATGATTATAACTTATGTTAACAACAAATCAAGTTCCTTTCATAGCTCAGGTGTCGGTTATACCATACATTATGGGCTATGAAAGTGCCAAGCATTTGTTGTACCAAGTGTTATACAACATAAATCAAGATTAGTCATTTAACAAGCAAAGTATTAAAGAGTGAACAAGATAACAAATATAAAACATGTTAGTATCAAACGTTAAAGTCCATATTAAGTTTACATTATACTTATTCTTACACCATTAGTGTAACCTTTTCACCTTGACATAACTAACTTAGCTAGACATAATGAAAGAAAGCAAAATAGGTAAACAAAATAAGAACATAAAAGTTAACTAAGTAAAAGAAAGGAAATGAAAGGCATAAACTTAATATTAATGAAAGCAAAGCATAAACATTACAAAAAATACAAAGAGAGAAAGGAAGAGCATGATCTTGATCTGGACACCAAGATGCTTAAATGCATGGCAAATGCCTCCTTTTATAGGCCAAAATTGGGAACTATTGATTTGATGACTAATTGATAAGTGGATGGCCAACTTTTGACTTGGTGACAATCCTTATCTTCTCTTGTCTGCCCAAAACATCATTGATAACGTCACAATTGGAGCCAGTTGAAAACATCAAAGTTGTAGGAAATTGTCTCATATTTCTTGTGTAAAACATTCAGCTCATTTGGACTTATAGAACTCCAGATATGGCCAAAATACCGAACAGTGCTCGGGCTGGAAAACAGATTCGGGCTTCTTTGTTGTTGCTATAATTTGGACTTGATAATGGCCTTTGTAGATCTTGGGCTCCATATGAAAGTTGTAGGCCTATGTCTTACCTTTCCATCCATATAAATTGGACCTAAATCTGAGATCTGTAGCTCCAGATATGACCCAATTACCGAACAGTGTTCCGGTTTGGATTGCACCGACATCTCTTTTCTAAGTTTGACCATCTCTTTGCCCTTGCAATTTCAGTTCTTAAAGTCATCAATCAATCCTTTCATTTATGTGATAGGCCTGCATTTAAAATGAACATTTACCACAAATTAAAGGTATCTTATATTATTTGATATATTATTATAAAACATGCTTTAGTTAAGGAGTTATTGATACTTCAAGTGCAAAATGATGATATAAAACCATGACAAAAATGCACTTTTAAGTACTAATCACACCCCCCAACCAACTTATTACTAGTCCCTAGTAATCAAAGCATTAAAACAATTTGCAAATTTCACAAAGCAAGGTATTCATCATTTAACTTCCATTAATCTATCCAGATAAACAAACTCTCATTAAATTTATATATCTGCTCAACACCTCTTAACAAGATATTAATAAACCTTTCTTTTGTGCTCAATGTATCAACACATATTTATGGGGCTTTTCTTGGAAGAAAACAAAATTTTTGTTCTAATGTTTAAGGTTAACTTCCTTGGGATGGGATTATTATTTTTGTCTTTTTTTTACTTCTTTTTTTTTTATTTTTTTTAAATATATATACATATAATTTAAAAACATCATGCATTTTTAACCCATGTAACGAGCTTTCAACTAATGACTCCCAGACCAGCTGGTCTTAGGGCATTAGGTGTTAAGACACCCCTACGAGCTTAGTAACTCGGGTCGCAGATACTGATATGTAGATAGTGCAATGTTTGATTCCCTTAAGCTTTTCTCCTCAACCCATGTAACAAACGTTGGGTCAATAGCTCCCAAGTTAGTTGACTTTAGGGTATTAGGTGTTAAAACACCCCTTCGGGCTTAATTGCTTAGGTTAGAGAGGCTACGAAACCAAACTTATTTACATTTTTATTATCATCATTTTTTTTTCTTTTTTCATTTTTCATTTTTTTTCATATTTTTTTTAATTATATACAATCCCTTTCCCTTAGTTGTTACCTTTAACAAAAGAACATAAATAATGTAATAATCCAATATGCAACCCACAATCATATGTTAAAGTGTGTGTGTGTAAATTAAGGTTTAAGAATACATGTTAAATAAGTATATGAGCAGAATTAAGCGATAACAATACGAGAGTTTGTAAACCTGAATATTTCAGGAAGTATGATAATAGACCTTGTTAAGAATGGTTACTAAGATGCGTCTCAAGAGTCACTTTAACAAAAGAGCTCCTTTACTGTGCCATCCTAGTAACAACAATTATGCATATGCTTTATGAAATGAAAAACAACAATCAATTGTTCAGCAGTAGTAGCAGAGATTATGATTTATCGTGCAGAAGATGTTAGAAATTCCTGTTCCACAGCATGATCAAGAAAAGACAACAACTTATTATAATAACCATTAACATTTAACAAACCTATGGGTTTATTGACACGACTAAAAGTTTGATGTCTTCTCCCAAGTGCAGGAGTGTCGAAGTAATAAATAACCCGGCAAGACCGGGGTCGAACCACAGGGAGGTTAATTGTACAAATTATAAACAACAATTATAAAACAACAATAACAACAACAATAATAGTAATAATAATAATAATAATAATAATAATAATAATAATAATAATAATAATAATAATAATAATAATAATAATAATAAAGAGAAGAAGAAGAAGATGATGATGATGAGAACTTGGAGATCAAATATTAATGTAAGGATTAAGCAATAATAATAACAAATGTCAAGGTTAGAGGTTCCACTAATGGTATATCAAACAAGTATAGTATAAACTCTTAGTATTGAATTGGAAACCACACACAAAGGAGGTTCCAATCAGATTATATATTGTTAACATGATTACATTAGTCATCTTATTCAATTAATGCTAATACTTGTAAATCTCGTCAAGCATTCATGATTATAACTTATGTTAACAACAAATCAAGTTCCTTTCATAGCTCAGGTGTCGGTTATACCATACATTATGGGCTATGAAAGTGCCAAGCATTTGTTGTACCAAGTGTTATACAACATAAATCAAGATTAGTCATTTAACAAGCAAAGTATTAAAGAGTGAACAAAGTAACAAATATAAAACATGTTAGTATCACACATTAAAGTCCATATTAAGTTTACATTATACTTATTCTCACACCATTAGTGTAACCTTTTCACCTTGACATAATTAACTTAGCTAGACATAATGAAAGAAAGAAAAATAAATAAACAAAATAAGAACATAAAAGTTAACTAAGTAAAGGAAAGGAAATGAAAGACATAAACTTGATATTAATAAAACCAAAGCATAAACATTACAAAAAATACAAAAAGAGAAAGGAAGAGCATGATCTTGATCTGGAAACCAAGATGCCTAAATGCATGGCAAATGCCTACTTTTATAGGCCAAAATTGGGAACTATTGATTTGATGACTAATTGATAAGTGGGTGGCCAACTTTTGACTTGGTGACAATCCTTATCTTCTCTTGTCTGCCCAAAACGTCATTGATAACGTCAAAACTGGAGCCAGGTGCAAACATGAAAGTTGTAGGCCATTGTCTCAGCTTTCTTGTGTAAAAAATGCAGCTCATTTGGACTTCTAGAACTCCAGATATGGCCAAAATACCGAACAGTGCTCGGGCTGGAAGACACATTCGGGCTTCTTTGTTGTTGCTACAATTTGGACTTGATAATGGCCTTTTTAGATCTTGGGCTCCATATGAAAGTTGTAGGCCTATGTCTTACCTTTCCATCCATATAAATTGGACCTAAATCTGAGATCTGTAGCTCCAGATATGGCCCAATTACGGAACAGTGTTCCGGTTTGGATTGCACCGACATCTCTTCTCTAAGTTTGACCATCTCTTTATCCTTGCAATTTAAGTTCTTCAAGTCATCAATCAATCCTTTCATTTATGTGATAGACCTGCATTAAAAATAGACATTTACCACAAATTATAGGTATCTTATATTATTAGATACATTATTATAAAACATATTTTAGTTAAGGAGTTATTGATACTTCAAGTGCAAAATGATGATATAAAACCATGATAAAAATGCACTTTTAAGTACTAATCACACCCCTCAACCAGCTTATTACTAGTCCCTAGTAATTAAAGCGTTAAAACAATTTGCAAATTTCACAAAGCAAGGTATTCATCATTTAACTTCCATTAATCTATCCAGATAAACAAACTCTCATTAAATTTATATATCTGCTCAATACCTCTTAACAAGATATTAATAAACCTTTTTTTTTGTGGTTAATGTATCAACACATAATTATAGGGCTTTTCTTGGAAGAAAACAAAATTTTTATTCTAATGTTTAAGGTTAACTTCCTTGGGTTGGGATTATTATTTTTGTCTTTTTTTTTTCTTTTTGCTTTTTTTTTTTAACTCTATATACATATAATTTAAAAACATCATGCATCTTTAACCCATGTAACGAGCTTTCAGCTAATGACTCCCAAACCAGTTGGTCTTAGGGCATTAGGTGTTAAGACACCCCTACGAGCTTAGTAACTCGGGTCGCAGATACTGATATGTAGATAGTGCAATGTTTGATTCCCTTAAGCTTTTCTCCTCAACCCATGTAACAAGCGTTGGGCCAATAGCTCCCAAGTCAGTTGACTTTAGGGTATTAGGTGTTAAAACACCCCTTCGGGCTTAATTGCTTAGGTTAGGGAGGCTACGAAACCAAACTTATCTACATTTTTATTATCATCATTTTTTTTTCTTTTTTTTTTCTCTTTTTTTTTTCTTTTTGTTTTCATTTTTTTTCATGTTTTTTTCTTTTTTTCTTAATTATATACAATCCCTTTCCCTTAGTTGTTACCTTTAACAAAAGAACATAAATAATGTAATAATCCAATATGCAACCCACAATCATATGTTAAAATGTGTGTGTGTAAATTAAGGTTTAAGAATACATGTTAAATAAGTTTATGAGCAGAATTAAGTGGTAACAATACGAGAGTTTGTAAACCTGAATATTTCAGGAAGTATTATAATAGACCTTGTTAAGAATGGTTACTAAGATGCGTCTCAAGAGTCACTTTAACAAAAGAACTCCTTTACTCTGCCATCCTAGTAACAACAATTATGCACATGCTTTATGAAATGAAAAACAATTTTTTTTTTTTATCAACTACTACCCTCTCCCCCCAACTAAAATGAAACATTGTCCTCAATGTTCTAAGGTAGAAAGATAGAGTATAGAAGATATCACCTGAAATAACGAACATTGACAAAAGCTGAAACACACTGAAACAAAAATAAGAAATAACAAAACACAATAATAAAACCAAAATACACAAAAGTTCACAAATGAAGGCTCAAATCCAATCTAAGCTTTTTACGGCTTCCCGTAGATGACCAATTTATGCGACTCATGGAAGGATCAATCACAGGAATGAAAGATTGTAGTTGGTCAATCAATTGTTCAGCAGTAGTAGCAGAGATTATGATTTGTCGTGCAGAAGATGTTAGAAATTCCTGTTCCACAGCATGATCAAGAAAAGACAACAACTTATCATAATAACCATTAACATTTAACAAACCTATGGGTTTATGGTGAATGTGCAATTGAGCCCAAGAGGAAATATGAAAGATCTCTTCCAATGTGCCTAGACCACCTGGTAAAGCAATGAAAGCATCAGCATGGTTAAACATTGCATTCATTCGAGCCGACATTGTGGAGACCTGAAGTTCCTCTCCAATTGTTTTTCCAATGATGTCCCCTTGTGCCAAAGCTTCAGGGACGACCCCCAAAACTTGACTACCTCCTAAAAATGCAGCTATTGACACACCTCCCATTAACCCAAGACTGCCTCCCCCATATACTAAATGAATCTTTCTCTCAGCTAGCACCTGACCAAGATGATTTGCTGATTCTAAAAACTCTTTTTCTTTCCCAGGACTAGATCCACCGAAAACACAAATATTTCTTATTTGATGACTTGAGGAACTTGCCATTTCTACACACTTCTGTATTTGTTGAATGTATGGGTTGAGTAGAAATGAAAGGAAGGAAAATAGGGTTTTATAGATGAGAAAGTAGAAAGGCAATCATAACATCTATATGGAGGCCAGCTGGAGTCTCACACACTCTCTCTCTCTTTTTATTTATTTATTTATTTACTTTTGAAAAAAACATGTGTATGTACAGGTAGTTGTGATTGTGGCTCACATCTTCCCTTGGTTTTACGTCCAAGAACGGCTTAAACGCCCTCTATGGGTCGGGGATAGGCTTCCCATCCAGTTTTCTTAAAAACTGGCAAACAGGGTCTTTTTTAGTCAGATTCCCAAGACTAAGTCGATCATGTTCTTTATGAAATAGTGGCCATAAATCATGAATTGCACGATGCACATCTCCACTAGGATGCGTCTCAAGAGTCAATAGAAGATTATCTAAAGACTCCTTACTCAGGCCATCCTTAATGAATTGTATTTTATCTTCACGGTTTATAGATACCATTCCTAAAGAACGACATTGTGTATTACAAGTCCATCTAGCACATCGATGACAGACTTCTAGTCGTTTTGCACGACGCTTCTTTGCAAAAGTGCTTTTACCTGTTCTAGGCATGTGTGAAATGAAGTTAGAGGACTCACCTGATAATCGGACCTTTGCTTCAATCAACCAGCGAATACCTTCAGGAATTCCATGATTCATTAATAATCTCATTCTTGCACATCTAGCACGGTAAATTTTTGTAATCGCATTCTGAGGCAGAGCGGGAAAATACTTTTTCAATTTTTCAAGATTAGTGTCCATTATCAAATGAGAATTGGAAGAGAGATTCAAAGAATTGCACAAATATATACACAAATATCAGTTATTGTGGGAAACTGAAAGAACCGACTTAAGTCACGGAGTACCGTTGTCCGCCATTTGACCGGGGTGAGAGAAACTAGCAAAAATCACTCAAAAAGAAACACAAAAACAATGTGAGAAAAAATAATCAACCTTTATCTACAAGATCATTCAAACCAGCTGATTCATTTTCACTAGGAAAATTATCAAAGTAAGCTTTCAAACGATGTCCATTTTCCTTAAAATCATTGTCATTCATTAAATTCTCAATATCACAGGCCCCATAAGGATTGGTCCATCTTAATCTTAGCTCTTTAGGGAGTGCATAGAGTTGAGAATCATAAAACAAAACTTTTTGACCAGTGTCAATTTTTTGACAATTTTCACAAGTTTTACAGAATGCATGTGTGTCCTTGAACATGGTGGGCCAATAAAATCCATTTTGAAAGATTTTTGCAGCAGTCTTTTTTGACGAGAAATAACTTCCACATGCTTCAGAATGACAAAGTTTAATGACACTACTTACCTCATTGTCGGGAATGAATCTTTGAAATATTTGATCAGGACAATATTTGAATAAGTTAGGGTCATCACAATAAAAGCTCTTCACTTCGTTCAAAAACTTTTCTTTGTCTTGGGTACTCCAATCAGCTGGCAAATCTCCTAAAGCAAGAAAATTAATATTTTTATCATACCAAGGCATTGAACTAAGAGAAAGTAAGGATTTGTTAGGAAAGTAATCATCGATTGGTGTGATGTCAGATGTCGAATCTGTTGTCATTGTTGACAAAAGATTCGCATCAACATTTTCGGTGCATGTTTCATCCATGATTTCTTCCTCAGAATAAATCATTTGCAAATCTTCAGATTCATCCAATTCATTTTTACTTAAAGTAGATTCAAGTTGATCATAAACTAATTCATCAATATGGTCTACTTCTTGTAAATCATTATCATCTCCAGGTTGCTTGCAAATGTTGAAAATATTCATCTCCAATGTCATGTTTCCAAATGATAGCTTCATCAGTCCATTCCTACAATTAATCAATGCATTAGAAGTTGCAAGAAATGGACGTCCTAAAATAACAGGAAATGAATTACATGCTTCAACAGGTTCTGTGTCCAAGACAATAAAATCCACAGGATAAATGAATTTATCGACTTGTACTAACACATCTTCAATTATTCCTCTAGGCACTTTTACAGATCTATCGGCAAGTAAAAGAGATATAGAAGTTGGTTTTAACTCACCTAGATTGAGACTCTGAAAAACTGAATATGGAAGTAAATTCACACTAGCACCAAGATCAAGTAAGGCTCTTTCAATTTTATGCTCTCCAATAAAGCAAGAAATTGTAGGACAACCAGGGTCTTTATATTTCAAAGCATTATTGTTTTGAAGAATAGCACTTACTTGTTCGGCTAGAAAGGCTTTCTTTTTCACATTCAGTTTCCTCTTCACAGTGCATAGATCTTTCAAAAATTTAGCATAGGAAGGAACCTGTTTAATAGCATCCAGCAAAGGTATATTGATCCTTACCTGTTTGAAAATTTCATAAATTTCAGAATTGTGATTGACTTTCCTTTGTTTGGTCATGGCTTGAGGAAATGGAAGTGCTGGCGGTGAATCAGTCGTTTCTTTGCAATTTTCAGATTCATCCCCTTCCTTACCCTCAGAGATTGATTCATCATCTTTCTCATAAGGTTCAAGAAAGGGTTTTTCAATAACCTTACCACTGCGCAGAGTAGTGACTGATTTGACTTGATCCATGTGTTGGCTTCCGGAACTACTTGCATTTGCATTGTATTGCCCTTTGGGATTTTGTTGTGTTTGAGATGGAAACTTACCTTTCTCTTGGAAACTGAGAGCAGATGTTAATTTAGCAAGAGTATCTTTAAAATCTGTCATGTTTTGAGCAAGTTGAGTATTGATTGTCTCTTACTTTTCAATGAATGCATGCAATGTTTCCTCAAGATTTCTTCTAGGAGGTGGAGCATAAGAAGGTGCATATCCATGAGAATTTTGGAAATTATGGTGTGCTTGAAACGGTGGTTGTGAAGTTTGTGCATTGTTGTTCTCACTCTTCCAACTGAAATTTGGGTGATTCCTCCAACCAGGGTTGTATGTTTGGGAGTATGGGTTGTGGTTGGCCCTTTGAAAACTGTTTAAAGCATGAGCTTGTTCATGGAGACATTCTTTAAAAGAAGGCAAGGTTGGACAATCGTTGGTTGAGTGTTCATTTGTTTCACAGATTTGACACACAATGTTTTCAACAGATTTTAATTGACCACTCTTTTTCAATTCTAGTGCCTCGACTTTTCTAGCTAAAGATGCAAACTTGGCTTGAAGGTCATGATCTTCCCTAAGGTTGTACATACCTCCACTAGATGTATGAAGTTGAGTTTTACTCGGTGCCTCATATGTACCCGCGGTGTCCCAATTTTGAGCATTTTCAGCTAACAAGTCTAAGTACTCCATTGCTTCATCAGGGTCTTTATCTTCAAAAGTTCCATTGCACATCAATTCAACCATTTGCCTATCTTTAGGTGTTAACCCTTCATAGAAATGTGAAACCAATCTCCATGTTTCAAAACCATGATGAGGGCAAGTACTAAGCAAGTCTCGATACCTATCCCAACATTGGTAAAATGTTTCTCCTGGTTTTTGAGTGAAAGTGGTGATTTGTCTCTTGAAAGAGTTTGTTCTATGAGATGGGAAAAACTTCTTTAAAAATTGTTGTTGCATTTCATCCCAAGCACGAATGGATCTAGGTCTCAAATTTTGTAGCCATGTTTTAGCTTTATCTTTTAATGAAAAAGGAAAAAGCTTTAATCTGATGGTGTTCATGCTACAATTTAAGTTATTATATGTGTTGCACACCTCCTCAAATTCCCTTAAATGCAAGTATGGATTTTCCAATTCCAAGCTATGAAATGAAGGTAAAAGTTGAATAATGCCTGGTTTAAAATTAAAATGAGATGCATCGGGAGGAAAAACTATGCATGATGGTGCACTTGTTCTTGTGGGATTCATATGATCTCTAAGTGTTCTAGCACGGTTATTCTCATTATTTTCATTATGAAGTGATTGATTATCTTCTTCAGTCATATTTTCTGAAAATGATGAGGATACCCTACAAAGTCTACCACTTGATGTACGTGACCACACTCTCATGCACGTGTAGGAATAAAATAAAAAAGAAGAAGAAAGCAAAAGAAGGAGAAAGAAAACAAAATAAAAAGAAACAAAAGAAAACAAACAAAGTTATATACAAGAAAAGTGAAAAGAGAAAATAAAATAAATACTATAATTTATACAAGAACTTACCTCCCCGACAACGGCGCCAAAAACTTGACACGACTAAAAGTTTGATGTCTTCTCCCAAGTGCAGGAGTGTCGAAGTAATAAATAACCCGGCAAGACCGGGGTCGAACCACAGGGAGGTTAATTGTACAAATTATAAACAACAATTATAAAACAACAATAACAACAACAATAATAGTAATAGTAATAATAATAATAATAATAATAATAATAATAATAATAATAATAATAATAATAATAATAATAATAATAATAAAGAAAGAGAAGAAGAAGAAGATGATGATGATGAGAACTTGGAGATCAAATATTAATGTAAGGATTAAGCAATAATAATAACAAATGTCAAGGTTAGAGGTTCCACTAATGGTATATCAAACAAGTATAGTATAAACTCTTAGTATTGAATTGGAAACCACACACAAAGGAGGTTCCAATCAGATTATATATTGTTAACATGATTACATTAGTCATCTTATTCAATTAATGCTAATACTTGTAAATCTCGTCAAGCATTCATGATTATAACTTATGTTAACAACAAATCAAGTTCCTTTCATAGCTCAGGTGTCGGTTATACCATACATTATGGGCTATGAAAGTGCCAAGCATTTGTTGTACCAAGTGTTATACAACATAAATCAAGATTAGTCATTTAACAAGCAAAGTATTAAAGAGTGAACAAAGTAACAAATATAAAACATGTTAGTATCACACATTAAAGTCCATATTAAGTTTACATTATACTTATTCTCACACCATTAGTGTAACCTTTTCACCTTGACATAATTAACTTAGCTAGACATAATGAAAGAAAGAAAAATAAATAAACAAAATAAGAACATAAAAGTTAACTAAGTAAAGGAAAGGAAATGAAAGGCATAAACTTGATATTAATAAAACCAAAGCATAAACATTACAAAAAATACAAAAAGAGAAAGGAAGAGCATGATCTTGATCTGGAAACCAAGATGCCTAAATGCATGGCAAATGCCTACTTTTATAGGCCAAAATTGGGAACTATTGATTTGATGACTAATTGATAAGTGGGTGGCCAACTTTTGACTTGGTGACAATCCTTATCTTCTCTTGTCTGCCCAAAACGTCATTGATAACGTCAAAACTGGAGCTAGGTGCAAACATGAAAGTTGTAGGCCATTGTCTCAGCTTTCTTGTGTAAAAAATTCAGCTCATTTGGACTTCTAGAACTCCAGATATGGCTAAAATACCGAACAGTGCTCGGGCTGGAAGACAGATTCGGGCTTCTTTGTTGTTGCTACAATTTGGACTTGATAATGGCCTTTTTAGATCTTGGGCTCCATATGAAAGTTGTAGGCCTATGTCTTACCTTTCCATCCATATAAATTGGACCTAAATCTGAGATCTGTAGCTCCAGATATGGCCCAATTACGGAACAGTGTTCCGGTTTGGATTGCACCGACATCTCTTCTCTAAGTTTGACCATCTCTTTATCCTTGCAATTTAAGTTCTTCAAGTCATCAATCAATCCTTTCATTTATGTGATAGACCTGCATTAAAAATAGACATTTACCACAAATTATAGGTATCTTATATTATTAGATACATTATTATAAAACATATTTTAGTTAAGGAGTTATTGATACTTCAAGTGCAAAATGATGATATAAAACCATGATAAAAATGCACTTTTAAGTACTAATCATTTATGGTGAATGTGTGATTAGTACTTAAAAGTGCATTTTTATCATGGTTTTATATCATCATTTTGCACTTGAAGTATCAATAACTCCTTAACTAAAATATGTTTTATAATAATGTATCTAATAATATAAGATACCTATAATTTGTGGTAAATGTCTATTTTTGATGGAGGTCTATCACATAAATGAAAGGATTGATTGATGACTTGAAGAACTTAAATTGCATGGATAAAGAGATGGTCAAACTTAGAGAAGAGATGTCGGTGCAATCCAAACCGGAACACTGTTCGGTAATTGGGTCATATATAGAGCTACAGATCTCAGATTTAGGTCCAATTTATATGGATGGAAAGGTAAGACATAGGCCTACAACTTTTATATGGAGCCCAAGATCTAAAAAGGCCATTATCAAGTCCAAATTGTAGCAACAACAAAGAAGCCTGAATCTATCTTCTAGCCCGAGCACTGTTCGGTATTTTGGCCATATCTAGAGTTCTAGAAGTCCAAATGAGCTGAATTGTTTACACAAGAAAGCTGAGACAATTGCCTACAACTTTCATGTTTACAACTGGCTCCAATTTTGACGTTATCAATGACGTTTTGGGCAGACAAGAGAAGATAAGGATTGTCACCAAGTCAAAAGTTGGCCACCCACTTATCAATTAGTCATCAAATCAATAGTTTCCAATTTTGGCCTATAAAAGGAGGCATTTGCCATGCATTTAGGCATCTTGGTGTTCAGATCAAGATCATGCTCTTCCTTTCTCTCTTTGTATTTTTTGTAATGTTTATGCTTTACTTTCATTAATATCAAGTTTATGTCTTTCATTTCCTTTCCTTTACTTAGTTAACTTTTATGTTCTTATTTTGTTTATTTGTTTTCCTTTCTTTCATTATGTCTAGCTAAGTTAATTATGTCAAGGTGAAAAGGTTACACTAATGGTGGAAGAATAAGTATAATGTAAACTTAATATGGACTTTAATGTTTGATACTAACATGTTTTATATTTGTTATCTTGTTCACTCTTTAATACTTTGCTTGTTAAATGACTAATCTTGATTTATGTTGTACAACACTTGGTACAATAAATGCTTGGCACTTTCATAACCCATAATGTATGGTATAACCGACACCTGAGCTATGAAAGGAACTTGATTTGTTGTTAACATAAGTTATAATCATGAATGCTTGACGAGATTTACAAGTATTAGCATTAATTAAATAAGATGACTAATGTAATCATGTTAACAATATATAATCTGATTGGAACCTCCTTTATGTGTGGTTTCCAATTCAATAATAAGAGTTTATACTATACTTGTTTGATATACCATTAGTGGAACCTCTAACCTTGACATTTGTTATTATTATTGCTTAATCCTTACATTAATATTTCATCTCTAAGTTCTCATCATCATCTTCTTCTTCTTCTTCTCTTTCTTTATTATTATTATTATTATTATTATTATTATTATTATTATTATTATTATTATTATTCTTGTTATTATTGTTATTGTTGTTTTATAATTGTTGTTTATAATTTGTACAATTAACCTCCCTGTGGTTCGACCCCGGTCTTGCCGGGTTATTGATTACTTCGACACTCCTGCACTTGGGAGAAGACATCAATCTTTTAGTCATGTCAATGTACAATTGAGCCCAAGAGGAAATATGAAAGATCTCTTCCAATGTGCCTAGACCACCTGGTAAAGCAATGAAAGCATCAGCATGGTTAAACATTGCATTCATTCGAGCCGACATTGTGGAGACCTGAAGTTCCTCTGCAATTGTTTTTCCAATGATGTCCCCTTGTGCCAAGGCTTCAGGGACGACTCCTAAAACTTGACTACCTCCTAAAAATGCAGCTATTGACACACCTCCCATTAACCCAAGACTGCCTCCCCCATACACTAAATGAATCTTTCTCTCAGCTAACACCTGACTAAGATGATTTGCTGATTCTAAAAACTCCTTTTGTTTCCCAGGACTAGATCCACCAAAAACATAAATATTTCTTATTTGATGACTTGAGGAACTTGCCATTTCTACACACTTTTGTATTTGTTGAATATATGGGTTGAGTAGAAATGAAAGGAAGGAAAAGAGGGTTTTATAGATGAGAAATTAGAAAGGCAATCATAACATCTATATGTCAGCCAGCTGGAGTCTCACTCTCTCTCTCTCTCTCTCATTCTTTATTTATTTACTTTTGAAAAAGCATGTGTATGTACAAGTAGTTATGATTGTGACTCACATCTTCCCTTGGTTTTACGTCCAAGAACGGCTTAAACGCCCTATATGGGTCGGGGATAAGCTTCCCATCCAGTTTTCTTAAAAACTGGCAAACAAGGTCTTTTTTAGTCAGATTCCCAAGACTAAGTCGATCATGTTCTTTATGAAATAGTGGCCATAAAGCATGAATTGCACGATGCACATCTCCACTAGGATGCGTCTCAAGAGTCAATAGAAGATTATCTAAAGACTCCTTACTCAGGCCATCCTTAATGAATTGTATTTTATCTTCACGGTTTATAGATACCATTCCTAAAGAATGACATTGTGTATTACAAGTCCATCTAGCACATCGATGACAGACTTCTAGTCGTTTTGCACGACGCTTCTTTGCAAAAGTGCTTTTACCTGTTCCAGGCATGTGTGAAATAAAGAAATTAGAGGACTCACCTGATAATCGGACCTTTGCTTCAATCAACCAACGAATATCTTTAGGAATTCCATGATTCATTAACAATCTCACCTGAGAATTGGAAGAGAGATTCAAAGAATTGCACGAATATCAATTATTGTGGGAAACTGAAAGAACCGACTTAAGTCACGGAGTACCGTTGTCCGCCATTTGACCGGGGTGAGAGAAACTTGCAAAAATCACTCAAAAAGAAACAAAAATAAAATAAAATAAAATCAATCTTTATATACAGGATCACCCAATTTAATAGAGTTATGTTCAACTGAAAAATTATCAAAGTAAACTTTCAAACGATGTCCATTTACCTTGAAAACATTGTCATTCTTTGGATTCTCGATGTCATAGGCCCCATATGGATACACATGTTTCACAATAAAAGGACCGCTCCATCTTGATCTTAATTTTCCAGGAAATAAATGCAGTCGAAAATTATAAAGCAAGACTTTTTGACCAACATTAAAGGTTTTTCTCTGTATTTTCTTTTCATGAAACTCTTTAATTCTTGCTTTATGAATTCTTGAATTCATATGCATCATTTCTTATTTCCTCAAGCTCATTTATTTGTAATTTTCACAGTTGACTAACATCATCCAGATTTGAATTAAAAGCTTTAATAGCCCAATAAGCTTTATGTTCAAGTTCCACAGGCAAGTGACAAGGTTTTCCATAGACTAGTCTATAAGGTGACATACCTAATGATGTTTTATAAGCAGTTCGATAAGCCCAAAGTGCATCATTAAGTCTTAAAGACCAGTCTTTCCTATTAGGGTTCACTGTTTTCTCCAAAATATGTTTGATCTCCCTATTAGCAAGCTCTACTTGTCCACTTGTTTGAGGGTGATAAGGGGTGGCAACTTTGTGTGTGATTCCATATTTCTTCATTAAAGACTCAAATGGCTTGTTGCAGAAATGTGTTCCACCATCACTTATTATGGCTCGAGGGACTCCAAATCGACTCAAAATATTTTCTTTCAAAAACTTTATCACTGTTTTGTGATCATTGTTTCGACTTGGAATTGCCTCTATCCATTTTGAAGCCCGAATCTGTCTTCCAGCCCGAGCACTGTTCGGTATTTTGGCCATATCTAGAGTTCTAGAAGTCCAAATGAGCTGAATTGTTTACACAAGAAAGCTGAGACAATTGCCTACAACTTTCATGTTTACAACTGGCTCCAATTTTGACGTTATCAATGACGTTTTGGGCAGACAAGAGAAGATAAGGATTGTCACCAAGTCAAAAGTTGGCCACCCACTTATCAATTAGTCATCAAATCAATAGTTTCCAATTTTGGCCTATAAAAGGAGGCATTTGCCATGCATTTAGGCATCTTAGTGTTCAGATCAAGATCATGCTCTTCCTTTCTCTCTTTGTATTTTTTGTAATGTTTATGCTTTACTTTCATTAATATCAAGTTTATGTCTTTCATTTCCTTTCCTTTACTTAGTTAACTTTTATGTTCTTATTTTGTTTATTTGTTTTCCTTTCTTTCATTATGTCTAGCTAAGTTAATTATGTCAAGGTGAAAAGGTTACACTAATGGTGGAAGAATAAGTATAATGTAAACTTAATATGGACTTTAATGTTTGATACTAACATGTTTTATATTTGTTATCTTGTTCACTCTTTAATACTTTGCTTGTTAAATGACTAATCTTGATTTATGTTGTACAACACTTGGTACAATAAATGCTTGGCACTTTCATAGCCCATAATGTATGGTATAACCGACACCTGAGCTATGAAAGGAACTTGATTTGTTGTTAACATAAGTTATAATCATGAATGCTTGACGAGATTTACAAGTATTAGCATTAATTGAATAAGATGACTAATGTAATCATGTTAACAATATATAATCTGATTGGAACCTCCTTTCTGTGTGGTTTCCAATTCAATAATAAGAGTTTATACTATACTTGTTTGATATACCATTAGTGGAACCTCTAACCTTGACATTTGTTATTATTATTGCTTAATCCTTACATTAATATTTCATCTCTAAGTTCTCATCATCATCTTCTTCTTCTTCTCTTTCTTTATTATTATTATTATTATTATTATTATTATTATTATTATTATTATTATTATTCTTGTTGTTGTTGTTATTGTTGTTTTATAATTGTTGTTTATAATTTGTACAATTAACCTCCCTGTGGTTCGACCCCGGTCTTGCCGGGTTATTTATTACTTCGACACTCCTGCACTTGGGAGAAGACATCAATCTTTTAGTCGTGTCAAGTTTTTGGCGCCGTTGTCGGGGAGGTAAGTTCTTGTATAAATTATAGTATTTATTTTATTTTCTCTTTTCACTTTTCTTGTATATAACTTTGTTTCTTTTCTTTTGTTTCTTTTTATTTTCTTTTCTTTCTTCTTCTTTTATTTTCTTCTTCGTTTTATTTTATTCCTGCACGTGCATGAGAGTGTGGTCACGTACATCAAGTGGTAGACTTTGTAGGGTATCCTCATCATTTTCAGAAAATATGGCTGAAGAAGATAATCAATCACTTCATAATGAGAATAATGAGAATAACCGTGCTAGAACACTTAGAGACCACATGAATCCCACAAGAACAAGTGCACCATCATGCATAGTTTTTGCTCCCGATGCATCTCATTTTAATTTTAAACCAGGCATTATTCAACTTTTACCTTCTTTTCATGGCTTAGAATTGGAAAATCCATACTTGCATTTAAGGGAATTTGAGGAGGTGTGCAACACATATAATAACTTAAATTGTAGCATGAACACCATCAGATTAAAGCTTTTTCCTTTTTCATTAAAAGATAAAGCTAAAACATGGCTACAAAATTTGAGACCAGGATCCATTCGTGCTTGGGATGAAATGCAACAACAATTTTTAAAGAAGTTTTTCCCATCTCATAGAACAAACTCTTTCAAGAGACAAATCACCACTTTCACTCAAAAACCAGGAGAAACACTTTACAAATGTTGGGATAGGTATCGAGATTTGCTTAGTACTTGCCCTCATCATGGTTTTGAAACATGGAGATTGGTTTCACATTTCTATGAAGGGTTAACACCTAAAGATAGGCAAATGGTTGAATTGATGTGCAATGGAACTTTTGAAGATAAAGACCCTGATGAAGCAATGGAGTACTTAGACTTGTTAGCTGAAAATGCTCAAAATTAGGACACTGCAGGTACATATGAGGCACCGAGTAAAACTCAACCTCATACATCTAGTGGAGGTATGTACAACCTTAGGGAAGATCATGACCTTCAAGCCAAGTTTGCATCTTTAGCTAGAAAAGTTGAGGCACTAGAATTAAAAAAGAGTGGTCAATTAAAATCTGTTGAAAACATTGTGTGTCAAATCTGTGAAACAAATGAACACTTGACCAACGATTGTCCAACCTTGCCTTCTTTTAAGGAATGTCTCCATGAACAAGCCCATGCTTTAAACAGTTTTCAAAGGGGCAACCACAACCCATACTCCCAAACATACAACCCTAGTTGGAGAAATCACCCAAATTTCAATTGGAAGAGTGAGAACAACAATGCACAAACTTCACAACCACCATTTCAAGCACACCATAATTTCCAAAATTCTCATGGATATGTACCTCCTTATGCTCCACCTCCTAGAAGAAATCTTGAGGAAACATTGCATGCATTCATTGAAAAGCAAGAGACAATTAATACTCAACTTGTTCAAAACATGACAGATTTTAAAGATACTCTTGCTAAATTAACATCTGCTCTTAGTTTCCATGAGAAAGGTAAGTTTCCATCTCAAACACAACAAAATCCCAAAGGGCAATACAATGCAAATGCAAGTAGTTCCGGAAGCCAACACATGGATCAAGTCAAATCAGTCACTACTCTGCGCAGTGGTAAGATTATTGAAAAACCCTCTCTTGAACCTTATGAGAAAGATGATGAGTCAATCTCTGAGGGTAAGGAAGGGGATGAATCTGAAAATTGCAAAGAAACGACTGATTCACCACCAGCACTTCCATTTCCTCAAGCCATGACCAAACAAAGGAAAGTCAATCACAATTCTGAAATGTATGAAATTTTCAAACAGGTAAGGATCAATATACCTTTGCTGGATGCTATTAAACAGGTTCCTTCCTATGCTAAATTTTTGAAAGATCTCTGCACTGTGAAGAGGAAACTGAATGTGAAAAAGAAAGCCTTTCTAGCCGAACAAGTAAGTGCTATTCTTCAAAACAATAATGCTTTGAAATATAAAGACCCTGGTTGTCCTACAATTTCTTGCTTTATTGGAGAGCATAAAATTGAAAGAGCCTTACTTGATCTTGGTGCTAGTGTGAATTTACTTCCATATTCAGTTTTTCAAAGTCTCAATCTAGGTGAGTTAAAACCAACTTCTATATCTCTTTTACTTGCCGATAGATTTGTAGAAGTGCCTAGAGGAATAATTGAAGATGTGTTAGTACAAGTCGATAAATTCATTTATCCTGTGGATTTTATTGTCTTGGACACACAACCTGTTGAAGCATGTAATTCATTTCCTGTTATTTTAGGACGTCCATTTCTTGCAACTTCTAATGCATTGATTAATTGTAGGAATGGACTGATGAAGCTATCATTTGGAAACATGACATTGGAGATGAATATTTTCAACATTTGCAAGCAACCTGGAGATGATAATGATTTACAAGAAGTAGATCATATTGATGAATTAGTTTATGATCAATTTGAATCTACTTTAAGTAAAAATGAATTGGATTAAACTGAAGATTTGCAAATGCTTTATTCTGAGGAAGAAATCACGGATGAAACAAGCACCAAAAATGTTGATGCAAATCTTTTGTCAACAGTGACAACAAATTCGACATCTGACATCACACCAATGGATGATTACTTTCCTAACGAATCCTTACTTTCTCTTAGTCCAATGCCATGGTATAATAAAAATATCAATTTTCTTACTTTAGGAGATTTGCCAGCTGATTGGAGTACCCAAGAAAAAGAAAAGTTTTTGAACGAAGTGAAGAATTTTTATTGTGATGACCCTAACTTATTCAAATATTGTCCTGATCAAATATTTCAAAGATTCATTCCCGACAATGAGGTAAGTAGTGTCATTAAACTTTGTCATTCTGAAGCATGTGGAAGTTGTTTCTCATCAAAGAAGACAATTGCAAAAATATTTCAAAATGGATTTTATTGGCCCACCATGTTCAAGGACACGCATGCATTCTGCAAAACTTGTGCAAATTGTCAAAAAGTTGATACTGGTCAAAAAGTTTTGTTTTATAATTCTCAATTCTATGCATTCCCTAAAAAGATAAGATTAAGATGGAGCAATCCTTATAGGGCCTGTGATATTGAGAATTCAATGAATGACAATGATTTTAAGGAAAATGAACATCGTTTGAAAGCTTACTATGATAAGATTCCTAGTGAAAATGAATTAATTGGTTGGAATGATCTTGTAGATAAAGGTTGATTATGTTGTTTTTCTTATATTTTTTTTTTGTGTTTCTTTTTGAGTGATTTTTGCTAGTTTCTCTCACCCCGGTCAAATGGCGGATAACAGTACTCCGTGACTTAAGTCGGTTCTTTCAGTTTCCCACAATTACTGATATCTGTGTATATATCTGTGCAATTCTTTTAATCTCTCTTCCAATTCTCATTTGAAAATGGACACTAATCTTGAAAAATTGAAAAAGTATTTTCCCGCTCTGCCTCAGAATGCGATTACAAAAATTTATCGTGCTAGATGTGCAAGATTGAGATTGTTAATGAATCATGGAATTCCTGAAGATATTCGCTGGTTGATTGAAGCAAAGGTCCGATTATCAAGTGAGTCCTCTAACTTCATTTCACACATGCCTGGAACAGGTAAAAGCACTTTTGCAAAGAAGCGTCGTGCAAAACGACTGGATGTCTATCATCGATGTGCTAGATGGACTTGTAATACACAATGTCGTTCTTTAGGAATGGTATCTATAAACCGTGAAGATAAAATACAATTCATTAAGGATGGCCTGAGTAAGGAGTCTTTAGATAATCTTCTATTGACTCTTGAGACGCATCCTAGTGGAGATGTGCATCGTGCAATTCATGATTTATGGCCACTATTTTATAAAGAACATGATCGACTTAGTCTTGGGAATCTGACTAAAAAAGACCCTGTTTGCCAGTTTTTAAGAAAACTGGATGGGAAGCCTATCCCCGACCCATAGAGGGCGTTTAAGCCGTTCTTGGACGTAAAACCAAGGGAAGATGTGAGCCACAATCACAACTACCTGTACATACACATGTTTTTTTTTCAAAAGTAAATAAATAAATAAATAAAAAGAGAGAGAGAGTGTGTGAGACTCCAGCTGGCCTACATATAGGTGTTATGATTGCCTTTCTAATTTCTCATCTATAAAACCCTCTTTTCCTTCCTTTCATTTCTACTCAACCCATACATTCAAAAATTATAGAAGTGTGTAGAAATGGCAAGTTCCTCAAGTCATCAAATAAGAAATATTTGTGTTTTTGGTGGATCTAGTCCCGGGAAAGAAAAGGAGTTTTTAGAATCAGCAAATCATCTTGGTCAGGTGCTAGCTGAGGAAAGATTCATTTAGTATATGGGGGAGGCAGTCTTGGGTTAATGGGAGGTGTGTCAATAGCTGCATTTTTAGGAGGTAGTCAAGTTTTAGGAGTCGTCCCTGAAGTTTTGGCACAAGGGGACATCATTGGAAAAACAATTGGAGAGGAACTTCAGGTCTCCACAATGTCAGCTCGAATGAATGCAATGTTTAACCATGCTGATGCCTTCATTGCTTTACCAGGTGGTTTAGGCACATTGGAAGAGATCTTTCATATTTCCTCTTGGGCTCAATTGCACATTCACCATAAACCCATAGGTTTGTTGAATGTTAATGGTTATTATGATAAGTTGTTGTCTTTTCTTGATCATGCTATGGAACAGGAATTTCTAACATCTTCTGCACGCCAAATCATAATCTCTGCTACTACTGCTGAAAAATTGATTGACCAACTACAATCTTTCACTCCTGTGATTGATCCTTCCATGAGTCGCATAAATTGGTCATCTAAGGAAAGCCGTAAAAAGCTTAGATTGGATTTGAGCCTTCATTTGTGAATTTTTGTGTCTTTTGGTTTTATTATTGTGTTTTGTTATTTCTTATTTTTGTTTTAGTGTGTTTCAGGTTTTGTCAGTGTTCGTTATTTCAGGTGATATCTTCTATACTCTATCTTTCTACCTTAGAACATTGAGGACAATGTCTCATTTTGGTTGGGGGGAGAGGGTAGTAGTTGATATAAAAAAAAATTGTTTTTCATTTCATAAAGCATGTGCATAATTGTTGTTACTAGGATGGCAGAGTAAAGGAGTTCTTTTGTTAAAGTGACTCTTGAGACGCATCTTAGTAACCATTCTTAACAAGGTCTATTATAATACTTCCTGAAATATTCAGGTTTACAAACTCTCGTATTGTTACCACTTAATTCTGCTCATATACTTATTTAACATGTATTCTTAAACCTTAATTTACACACACACACTTTAACATATGATTGTGGGTTGCATATTGGATTATTACATTATTTATGTTCTTTTGTTAAAGGTAACAACTAAGGGAAAGGGATTGTATATAATTAAAAAAAAAGAAGAAAAACATGAAAAAAAAGAAAAAAAAAGAGAAAAAATGATGATAATAAAAATGTAGATAAGTTTGGTTTCGTAGCCTCCCTAACCTAAGCAATTAAGCCCGAAGGGGTGTTTTAACACCTAATACCCTAAAGTCAACTGACTTGGGAGCTATTGGCCCAACGCTTATTACATGGGTTGAGGAGAAAAGCTTAAGGGAATCAAACATTACACTATCTACATATCAGTATCTGCGACCCGAGTTACTAAGCTCGTTGGGGTGTCTTAACACCTAATGCCCTAAGACCAACTGGTCTGGGAGTCATTAGCTGAAAGCTCGTTACATGGGTTAAAGATGCATGATGTTTTTAAATTATATATATATAGAGTTAAAAAAAAAAAAGACAAAAATAGTAATCCCAACCCAAGGAAGTTAACCTTAAACATTAGAACAAAAATTTTGTTTTCTTCCAAGAAAAGCCCTATAATTATGTGTTGATACATTGAGCACAAAAGAAAGGTTTATTAATATCTTGTTAAGAGGTATTGAGCAGATATATAAATTTAATGAGAGTTTGTTTATCTGGATAGATTAATGGAAGTTAAATGATGAATACCTTGCTTTGTGAAATTTGCAAATTGTTTTAACGCTTTGATTACTAGGGACTAGTAATAAGCTAGTTGGGGGGTGTGATTAGTACTTAAAAGTGCATTTTTATCATGGTTTTATATCATCATTTTGCACTTGAAGTATCAATAACTCCTTAACTAAAATATGTTTTATAATAATGTATCTAATAATATAAGATACCTATAATTTGTGGTAAATGTCTATTTTTGATGTAGGTCTATCACATAAATGAAAGGATTGATTGATGACTTGAAGAACTTAAATTGCATGGATAAAGAGATGGTCAAACTTAGAGAAGAGATGTCGGTGCAATCCAAACCGGAACACTGTTCGGTAATTAGGTCATATCTAGAGCTACAGATCTCAGATTTAGGTCCAATTTATATGGATGGAAAGGTAAGACATAGGCCTACAACTTTTATATGGAGCCCAAGATCTAAAAAGGCCATTATCAAGTCCAAATTGTAGCAACAACAAAGAAGCCCGAATCTGTCTTCCAGCCCGAGCACTGTTCAATATGTTGGCCATATCTAGAGTTCTAGAAGTCCAAATGAGCTGAATTGTTTACACAAGAAAGCTGAGAGAATTGCCTACAACTTTCATGTTTACAACTGGCTCCAATTTTGACGTTATCAATGACGTTTTGGGCAGACAAGAGAAGATAAGGATTGTCACCAAGTCAAAAGTTGGCCACCCACTTATCAATTAGTCATCAAATCAATAGTTTCCAATTTTGGCCTATAAAAGGAGGCATTTGCCATGCATTTAGGCATCTTGGTGTTCAGATCAAGATCATGCTCTTCCTTTCTCTCTTTGTATTTTTTGTAATGTTTATGCTTTACTTTCATTAATATCAAGTTTATGTCTTTCATTTCCTTTCCTTTACTTAGTTAACTTTTATGTTCTTATTTTGTTTATTTGTTTTCCTTTCTTTCATTATGTCTAGCTAAGTTAATTATGTCAAGGTGAAAAGGTTACACTAATGGTGGAAGAATAAGTATAATGTAAACTTAATATGGACTTTAATGTTTGATACTAACATGTTTTATATTTGTTATCTTGTTCACTCTTTAATACTTTGCTTGTTAAATGACTAATCTTGATTTATGTTGTACAACACTTGGTACAATAAATGCTTGGCACTTTCATAGCCCATAATGTATGGTATAACCGACACCTGAGCTATGAAAGGAACTTGATTTGTTGTTAACATAAGTTATAATCATGAATGCTTGACGAGATTTACAAGTATTAGCATTAATTAAATAAGATGACTAATGTAATCATGTTAACAATATATAATCTGATTGGAACCTCCTTTATGTGTGGTTTCCAATTCAATAATAAGAGTTTATACTATACTTGTTTGATATACCATTAGTGGAACCTCTAACCTTGACATTTGTTATTATTATTGCTTAATCCTTACATTAATATTTCATCTCTAAGTTCTCATCATCATCTTCTTCTTCTTCTCTTTCTTTATTATTATTATTATTATTATTATTATTATTATTATTATTATTCTTGTTATTGTTGTTATTGTTGTTTTATAATTGTTGTTTATAATTTGTACAATTAACCTCCCTGTGGTTCGACCCCGGTCTTGCCGGGTTATTGATTACTTCGACACTCCTGCACTTGGGAGAAGACATCAATCTTTTAGTCATGTCAATGTACAATTGAGCCCAAGAGGAAATATGAAAGATCTCTTCCAATGTGCCTAGACCACCTGGTAAAGCAATGAAAGCATCAGCATGGTTAAACATTGCATTCATTCGAGCCGACATTGTGGAGACCTGAAGTTCCTCTGCAATTGTTTTTCCAATGATGTCCCCTTGTGCCAAGGCTTCAGGGACGACTCCTAAAACTTGACTACCTCCTAAAAATGCAGCTATTGACACACCTCCCATTAACCCAAGACTGCCTCCCCCATACACTAAATGAATCTTTCTCTCAGCTAACACCTGACTAAGATGATTTGCTGATTCTAAAAACTCCTTTTGTTTCCCAGGACTAGATCCACCAAAAACATAAATATTTCTTATTTGATGACTTGAGGAACTTGCCATTTCTACACACTTTTGTATTTGTTGAATATATGGGTTGAGTAGAAATGAAAGGAAGGAAAAAAGGGTTTTATAGATGAGAAATTAGAAAGGCAATCATAACATCTATATGTCAGCCAGCTGGAGTCTCACTCTCTCTCTCTCTCTCTCATTCTTTATTTATTTACTTTTGAAAAAGCATGTGTATGTACAAGTAGTTATGATTGTGACTCACATCTTCCCTTGGTTTTACGTCCAAGAACGGCTTAAACGCCCTCTATGGGTCGGGGATAGGCTTCCCATCCAGTTTTCTTAAAAACTGGCAAACAGGGTCTTTTTTAGTCAGATTCCCAAGACTAAGTCGATCATGTTCTTTATAAAATAGTGGCCATAAATCATGAATTGCACGATGCACATCTCCACTAGGATGCGTCTCAAGAGTCAATAGAAGATTATCTAAAGACTCCTTACTCAGGCCATCCTTAATGAATTGTATTTTATCTTCACGGTTTATAGATACCATTCCTAAAGAATGACATTGTGTATTACAAGTCCATCTAGCACATCGATGACAGACTTCTAGTCGTTTTGCACGACGCTTCTTTGCAAAAGTGCTTTTACCTGTTCCAGGCATGTGTGAAATAAAGAAATTAGAGGACTCACCTGATAATCGGACCTTTGCTTCAATCAACCAACGAATATCTTTAGGAATTCCATGATTCATTAACAATCTCACCTGAGAATTGGAAGAGAGATTCAAAGAATTGCACGAATATCAATTATTGTGGGAAACTGAAAGAACCGACTTAAGTCACGGAGTACCGTTGTCCGCCATTTGACCGGGGTGAGAGAAACTTGCAAAAATCACTCAAAAAGAAACAAAAATAAAATAAAATAAAATCAATCTTTATATACAGGATCACCCAATTTAATAGAGTTATGTTCAACTGAAAAATTATCAAAGTAAACTTTCAAACGATGTCCATTTACCTTGAAAACATTATCATTCTTTGGATTCTCGATGTCATAGGCCCCATATGGATACACATGTTTCACAATAAAAGGACCGCTCCATCTTGATCTTAATTTTCCAGGAAATAAATGCAGTCGAAAATTATAAAGCAAGACTTTTTGACCAACATTAAAGGTTTTTCTCTGTATTTTCTTTTCATGAAACTCTTTAATTCTTGCTTTATGAATTCTTGAATTCATATGCATCATTTCTTATTTCCTCAAGCTCATTTATTTGTAATTTTCACAGTTGACTAACATCATCCAGATTTGAATTAAAAGCTTTAATAGCCCAATAAGCTTTATGTTCAAGTTCCACAGGCAAGTGACAAGGTTTTCCATAGACTAGTCTATAAGGTGACATACCTAATGATGTTTTATAAGCAGTTTGATAAGCCCAAAGTGCATCATTAAGTCTTAAAGACCAGTCTTTCCTATTAGGGTTCACTGTTTTCTCCAAAATATGTTTGATCTCCCTATTAGCAAGCTCTACTTGTCCACTTGTTTGAGGGTGATAAGGGGTGGCAACTTTGTGTGTGATTCCATATTTCTTCATTAAAGACTCAAATGGCTTGTTGCAGAAATGTGTTCCACCATCACTTATTATGGCTCGAGGGACTCCAAATCGACTCAAAATATTTTCTTTCAAAAACTTTATCACTGTTTTGTGATCATTGTTTCGACTTGGAATTGCCTCTATCCATTTTGAAACATAATCTACTGCGACTAATATGTATAAGAAACCAAATGATGGAGGGAATGGGCCTATGAAATCTATACCCCAACAATCAAAGATCTCAATGACAATAATAGGGTTTAAAGGCATCATGTGACGTTTTGAAATAGATCCCAACTTTTGACAATTTTCACAAGACTTGCAGAATGCATGTGAGTCTTTGAACATGGTGGGCCAGTAAAATCCACTTTGTAAGATTTTTGCAGTTGTCTTTCTTGATGAGAAATGGCCCCCACATGCCTCAGAATGACAAAATTTATTGACACTACTTACCTCATTGTCAGGAATGCATCTTTGAAATATTTGATCAGGACAATATTTGAATAAATAAGGATCATCCCAATAAAAATTCTTCACTTCGTTTAAAAACTTTTCTTTGTCTTGAGTACTCCAATCAGCTGGCAAATCTCTTAAAGTAAGAAAATTGATATTTTTATCATACCAAGGCATTGGACTAAGAGAAAGTAAGGATTCGTTAGGAAAGTAATCATCAATTGGTGTGATGTCAGATGTCGAATTTGTTGTCATTGTTGATAAAAGATTCGCATCAACATTTTCTGTGTGTTGTTCATCCGTGATTTCTTCCTCAGAATAAATCATTTGCAAATCTTCAGATTCATCCAACTCATTTTTACTTAAAGTAGATTCAAGTTGATCATAAACTAATTCATCAATATGATCTACTTCTTGTAAATTATTATCATCTCCAGGTTGGTTGCAAATGTTGAAAATATTCATCTCCAATGTCATGTTTCCAAATGATAGTTTCATCAGTCCATTCCTACAATTAATCAATGCGTTAGACGTTGCAAGAAACGGACGTCCTAAAATAATAGGAAATGAATTACATGCTTCAACAGGTTCTGTGTCCAAGACAATAAAATCCATAGGATAAATGAATTTATCGACTTGTACTAACACATCTTCAATTATTCCTCTAGGCACTTTTACAGATCTATCGGCAAGTAAAAGAGATATAGAAGTTGGTTTTAACTCACCTACATTGAGACTCTGAAAAACTGAATATGGAAGTAAATTCACACTAGCACTAAGATCAAGTAAGGCTTTTTCAATTTTATGCTCTCCAATAAAGCAAGAAATTGTAGGACAACCAGGGTCTTTATATTTCAAAGCATTATTGTTCTGAAGAATAACACTTACTTGTTCGGCTAGAAAGGCTTTCTTTTTCACATTCAGTTTCCTGTTCACAGTGCAGAGATCTTTCAAAAAATTTAGCATAGGAAGGAACCTGTTTAATAGCATCCAGCAAAGGTATATTGATCCTTACCTGTTTGAAAGTTTTAAAGATTTCAGAGTTGTGATTAACTTTCCTTTGTTTAGTCATAGCATGAGGAAATGGAAGTGTTGGAGGAGAATCAGTCGTTTCTTTGCAATTTTCAGATTCAACCCCTTCCTTACCCTCAGAGATTGACTCATCATCTTTCTCATAAGGTTCAAGAGAGGGTTTTTCAATAACCTTACCACTGCGCAGAGTAGTGACTGATTTGACTTGATCCATATGTTGGCTTCCGGAACTACTTCCATTTGCATTGTATTGCCCCTTAGGATTTTGTTGCGGTTGAGATGGAAACTTACCTTTCTCTTGGAAACTGAGAGCAGATGTTAATTTAGCAAGAGTATCTTTAAAATCTGTCATGTTTTGAGCAAGTTGAGTATTGATTGTCTCTTGCTTTTCAATGAATGCATGCAATGTTTCCTCAAGATTTCTTCTAAGCGGTGGAGCATAAGGAGGTGCATATCCATGAGAATTTTGGAAATTGTGGTGTGCTTGAAATGGTGGTTGTGAAGTTTGTGCATTGTTGTTCTCACTCTTCCAACTGAAATTTGGATGATTTCTCCAACTAGGGTTGTATGTTTGGGAGTATGGGTTGTGGTTGGGCCTTTGGAAACTGTTTAAAGCATGAGCTTGTTTATGGAGACATTCCTTAAAAGAAGGCAAGGTTGGACAATCGTTGGTTGAGTGTTCATTTGTTTCACAGATTTGACACACAATGTTTTTAACAGATTTTAATTGACCACTCTTTTTCAATTCTAGTGCCTCGACTTTTCTCGCTAAAGATGCAAACTTGGCTTGAAGGTCATGATCTTCCCTAAGGTTGTACATACCTCCATTAGATGTATGAGGTTGAGTTTTACTCAGTGCCTCATAAGTACCCGCGGTGTCCCAATTTTGAGCATTTTCAGCTAACAAGTCTAAGTACTCTATTGCTTCATCAGGGTCTTTATCTTCAAAAGTTCCATTGCACATCAATTCAATCATTTGCCTATCTTTAGGTGTTAACCCTTCATAGAAATGTGAAACCAATCTCCATGTTTCAAAACCATGATGATGACAAGTACTAAGCAAGTCTCGATACCTATCCCAACATTGGTAAAATGTTTCTCCTAGTTTTTGAGTGAAAGTAGTGATTTGTCTCTTGAAAGAGTTTGTTCTATGAGATGGGAAAAACTTCTTTAAAAACTGTTGTTGCATTTCATCCCAAGCACGAATGGATCCTGGTCTCAAATTTTGTAGCCATGTTTTAGCTTTATCTTTTAATGAAAAAGGAAAAAGCTTTAATCTGATGGTGTTCATGCTACAATTTAAATTATTATATGTATTGCAAACCTCCTTAAATTCCCTTAAATGCAAGTATGGATTTTCCAATTCTAAGCCATTAAAAGAAGGTAAAAGTTGAATAATGCCTGGTTTAAAATTAAAATGAGATGCATCGGGAGGAAAAACTATACATGATGGTGCCCTTGTTCTTGTGGGATTCATGTGGTCTCTAAGTTTTCTAGCACGGTTATTCTCATTATTTTCATTATGAAGTGATTGATTATCTTCTTCGGCCATATTTTCTGAAAATGATGAGGATATCCTACAAAGTCTACCATATGATGTACGTGACCACACTCTCATGCACGTGTAGGAATAAAATAAAAGAAGAAGAAGAAAGCAAAAGAAGGAGGAAGAAAACAAAATAAAAAGAAACAAAAGAAAAGAAACAAAGTTGTATATAAGAAAAGTGAAAAGAGAAAATAAAATAAATACTATAATTTATACAAGAACTTACCTCCCCGGCAACAGCGCCAAAAACTTGACACGACTAAAAGGTTGATGTCTTCTCCCAAGTGCAGGAGTGTCGAAGTAATAAATAATCCGGCAAGACCGGGGTCGAACCATAGGGAGGTTAATTGTACAAATTATAAATAACAATAATACAACAACAACAACAACAACAACAACAACAACAACAACAATAATAATAATAATAATAATAATAGTAATAGTAGTAGTAGTAGTAGTAGTAATATTAGTAGTAGTAGTAATAATAATAATAATAATAAAGAAAGAAAAAAAGAAGAAGATGATGAGAAGTTGGAGATGGAAAATTAATGTAAGGATTAAACAATAATAATAACAAATGTCAAGGTTAGAGGTTCCACTAATGGTATATCAAACAAGTATAGTATAAACTCTTATTATTGAATTGGAAACCACACACAAAGGAGGCTCCAATCAGATTATATATTGTTAACATGATTACATTAGTCATCTTATTCAATTAATGCTAATACTTATAAATCTCGTCAAGCATTCATGATTATAACTTATGTTAACAACAAATCAAGTTCCTTTCATAGCTCAGGTGTCGGTTATACCATACATTATGAGCTATGAAAGTGCCAAGCATTTGTTGTACCAAGTGTTATACAACATAAATCAAGATTAGTCATTTAACAAGCAAAGTATTAAAGAGTGAACAAGATAACAAATATAAAACATGTTAGTATCAAACGTTAAAGTCCATATTAAGTTTACATTATACTTATTCTTACACCATTAGTGTAACATTTTCACCTTGACATAACTAACTTAGCTAGACATAATGAAAGAAAGCAAAAGAGATAAACAAAATAAGAACATAAAAATTAACTAAGTAAAGGAAAGGAAATGAAAGGCATAAACTTAATATTAATGAAAGCAAAGCATAAACATTACAAAAAATACAAAGAGAGAAAGGAAGAGTATGATCTTGATCTAGACACCAAGATACCTAAATGCATGGCAAATACCTCCTTTTATAGGCCAAAATTGGGAACTATTGATTTGATGACTAATTGATAGGTGGGTGGCCAACTTTTGACTTGGTGACAATCCTTATCTTCTCTTGTCTGCCCAAAACATCATTGATAACTTCACAATTGGAGCGAATTGAAACATGAAAGTTGTAGGCAATTGTCTCATCTTTCTTGTGTAAAAACGTCAGCTCATTTGGACTTCTAGAACTCCAGATATGGCCAAAATACCGAACAGTGCTCGGGCTGGAAGACAGATTCGAGCTTCTTTGTTGTTGCTATAATTTGGACTTGATAATGGCCTTTTTAGATCTTGGGCTCCATATGAAAGTTGTAGGCCTATGTCTTACCTTTCTATCCATATAAATTGGACCTAAATTTGAGATCTGTAGCTCCAGATATGGCCCAATTACCAAACAGTGTTCTGGTTTGGATTGCACCGACATCTCTTTTCTAAGTTTGACCATCTCTTTGCCCTTGCAATTTCAGTTCTTAAAGTCATCAATCAATCCTTTCATTTATGTGATAGGCTTGCATTTAAAATGAACATTTACCACAAATAAAAGGTATCTTATATTATTAGATATATTATTATAAAACATGCTTTAGTTAAGGAGTTATTGATACTTCAAGTGCAAAATGATGATATAAAACCATGACAAAAATGCACTTTTAAGTACTAATCACCCAGCAAGACCGAAGTCAAACCACAGGGAGATTAATTGTATAAATTACAGATAACAACAATAACAACAGTATAACAACAATAACAACAACAATAACAACAACAACAATAATAACACTAATAACACTAATAATAATAATAAAAATAAAAAGAAGGAGAAGAAGAAGAAAAAGATGAGAATTTTGAGATGGAATATTAATGTAAGGGTTAAACAATGATAATAACAAATATCAAGGTTAGAGGTTCTACTAATGGTATGTCAAACAAGTATAATATAAACTCTTATTATTCAATTGTAAACCACATATAAAGGAGGTTCCAATCAGATTATAGATTGTTAACTTGGTTACATTAGTTATTTTATTTGATTAATGCTAATACTTGTAAATCTCATCAGGCATCCATGATTATAACTTATATTAACAACAAATCAAGCTCCTTTCATACCTTAGGTGTCGGTTATACCATACAGTATGAACTATAGAAGTGCCAAACATTTATTATACCAAGTGTTATACAACATTTTTTAACAAGTGATTAATACTTAAAAGAGCATTTTTATTAAGGTTTTATATCATCATTCTACACTTGAAGTATCAATAACTCCTTAACTAAAGCATGTTTTATAATAACGTATCTAATAATATAAGATACCTTTAATTTGTGGTAAATGTTCATTTTAAATGTAGGCATATCACATAAATGAAAGGATTGATTGATGAATTTAAGAACTAAAATTGAAAGGACAAAGAGATGGTCAAACTTAGAAAAGATATGTCGATGCAATCCAAACTGGAACACTATTTGGTAATTAGGTCATATCTGGAGCTGTAGATCTCAGATTTAGGTATACTTTACATGGATGAAAAGGTAAGACATAGGCCTACAACTTTCATATGGAGACCAAATCTAAAAAGGTCATTTTCAAGTCCAAATTGTAGCAATAACAAATAAGTCTGAATCTATCTTCCAGCCCGAGCACTGTTCAGTATTTGGCTCATATCCGGAGTTCTAGAAGTCCAAATGACCTAAATGTTTTACATAAGAAATCTAAGACAATTCTCTATAACTTTTATGTTTTCAAGTGGCTCCAATTTGGACGTTATCAATGACGTTTTGGGCAGACAAGAGAAGATAAAGATTGTCACCAAGTCAAGAGTTGGTCACCCACTCATCAATTAGTCATCAAATCAATACTTCCCATTTTTGGCCTATAAAAAGAGGCATTTGCCATGCATTTAGGTATCTTGGTTTCCAGATCAAGATCATGCTCTTACTTTCTCTCTTTGTATTTTTTGTATTGCTTATGCTTTATTTTCATTAATATTAAGTTTATGCCTTTCATTTTCTTTCATTTACTTAGTTAACTTTAATCTTATTCATGTTTTTATTTTGTTTATTTATTTTTCTGTCTTTCATTATGCCTAGGTAAGTTTATTATATCAAGGTGAAAAGGTTACACTAATGGTGTAAGAACAAGTATAGTGTAAACTTAATATGGACTTTAATGTTTAATACTAACATGTTTTATATTTGTTATCTTGTTCACTCTTTAATACTTTGCTTGTTAAATGACTAATCTTGATTTATGTTGTATAACACTTGGTACGACAAATGCTTGGCACTTTCATAGCCCATACTGTACGGTATAGTCGGCACCCGAGCTATGAAAGGAACTTGATTTGTTGTTAACATAAGTTATAATCATAAATGCTTGATGAGATTTACAAGTATTAGTATTAATCGAATAAGATAACTAATGTAATCATGTTAACAATCTATAATCTAATTGGAACCTCCTTTGTGTGTGGTTTCCAATTGAATAATAAGAATTTAAACCAGGTATTATTTAACTTTTACCTTCTTTTCATGGCTTAGAGTTGGAGAATTCATACTTGTATTTAAGGGAATTTGAGGAGGTTTGTAACACATATAATAATTCAAATTGTAGCATGAACACCATCATATTAAGGCTTTTTCCTTTTTCATTAAAAGATAAAGCTAAAACATGTTTATAAAATGAAACATTTTACCAATGTTGGGATAGGTATCGAGACTTGCCTAGTACTTGCCCTCATCATGGTTTTGAAACATGGAGATTGGTTTCACATTTTTATGAAGGGTTAACACCTAGAGATAGACAAATGGTTGAATTGATGTGCAATGGAACTTTTGAAGATAAAGATCCTGATGAAGCAATGAAGTACTTAGACTTGTTAGCTGAAAATACTTAAAATTGGGCACTGCGGGTACTTATAAGGCACCAAGTAAAAGTCAACCTCATTATGGTTTTGAAACATGGAGATTGGTTTCACATTTTTATGAAGGGTTAACACCTAGAGATAGACAAATGGTTGAATTGATGTGCAATGAAACTTTTGAAGATAAAGATCTTGATGAAGCAATGAAGTACTTAGACTTGTTAGCTGAAAATGCTTAAAATTGGGACACTGTGGGTACTTATGAGGCATCAATAAAACTTAACCTCATACATCTAATGGAGGTATGTACAATCTTAGGGAAGATCATGACCTTCAAGCCAAGTTTGCATCTTTAGCTAGAAAAGTCGAGGCACTAGAATTAAAAAAGAGTGGTCAATTAAAATCTGTTGAAAACATTGTGTGTCAAATCTGTGAAATAAATGAACACTCAACCAATGATTGTCCAACCTTGCCTTCTTTTAAAGAATGTCTCCATGAACAAGCCCATGCTTTAAACAGTTTTCAAAGGGCCAACCACAACCCATACTCCCAAACATACAACCCTGGTTGGAGGAATCACCCAAATTTCAGTTGGAAGAGTGAGAACAACAATGCACAAACTTCACAACCACCATTTCAAGCACACCATAATTTCCAAAATTCTCATGGATATGCACCTCCTTATGCTCCACCTCCTAGAATAAATCTTGAGGAAACATTGCATGCATTCATTGAAAAGCAAGAGACAATCAATTCTTAACTTACTCAAAACGTGACAAATTTTAAAGATACTCTTGCAAAATTGACATCTACTCTCAGTTTCCAAGAGAAAGGTAGTTTCCATCTCAACCACAACAAAATCCCAAGGGGCAATATAATGCAAATATAAGTAGTTCCGGAAGCCAACACATGGATTAAGTCACTACTCTTTGCAGTGGTAAGGTTATGGAAAAACCCACTCTTGAAGCTTATGAGAAAGATGATGAGTTAATCTCTAAGGGTAAGGAAGGGGTTCAATCTGAAAATTACAAAGAAACGACTGATTCCCCACTAGCACTTCCATTTCCTCATACCATGACCAAACAAAGGAAAATCAATCACAACTCTAAAATCTTTGAAACTTTCAAATAGGTAAGAATTAATATGCCTTTGTTGGATGTTATTAAACAGGTTCCTTCCAATGCTAAATTTTTAAAAGATTTATGCATAGTGAAGAAGAAACTGAATGTGAAAAAGAAAGTCTTTTTTGTCGAATAAGTAAGTGTCATTCTTTAGAACAATAATGCTTTGAAATATAAAGACCCTGGTTGTCCTACAATTTCTTACTTTATTGGAGAACATAAAATTGAAAGAGCATTACTTGATCTTGGAGCTAGTGTGAATTTACTTCCATATTCAGTTTTTCAAAGTCTTAATCTAGGTAAGTTAAAACCAACTTCTATAACTTTTTTACTTGCCGATAGATCTGTAAAAGTGTCTAGAGAAATAATTGAAGATGTGGTAGTACAAGTTAATAAATTCATTTATCTTGTGGATTTTATTGTCTTGGACACATAACCTGTTGAAGTATGTAATTCATTTCCTGTTATTTTAGGACGTCCGTTTCTTGCAACTTCTAACGCATTGATTAATTGTAAGAATGGACTGATGAAGCTATCATTTGGAAACATGACATTGGAGATGAATGTTTTCAATATTTGCAAGCAATCTGGAGATGATAATGATTTACAAGAAGTAGATCATATTGACGAATTAGTTTATGATCAACTTGAATCTATTTTAAGTAAAAATTAGTTGGATGAATTTGAAGATTCGTAAATGATTTATTCTAAGAAAGAAATCACAGATGAAAAACGCATTGAAAATATTGATGCGAATCTTTTGCCAAAAGTGACAACAAATTCGACATCTAACATCATACTAATCGATGATTACTTTCCTAACAAATCCTTATTTTCTCTTAGTCCAGTGCCTTGGTATGATACAAATATTAATTTTCTTGCTTTAGGAGATTTGTCAGCTGATTGGAATACCCAAGACAAAGAAAATTTTTTGAACGAAGTGAAGAACTTTTATTATGATAACCCTAACTTATTCAAATGTTGTCCTAATCAAATATTTCAAAGATTCATTCTCGAAAATGAGGTAAGTAGTGTCATTAAACTTTGTCATTCTGAAGCATGTGAAAGTTATTTCTCGTAAAAAAAGAAAGCAATTCGTTAAGAAATATTTGTGTTTTCAGTTGATCTAGTCTTGGGAAAGAAAAGTAGTTTTTAGAATCAGCATATCATTTTGGTCAGGTGCTAGTTGAGAGAAAGTTTCATTTAGTGTATGGGGGAGACAGTCTTGGGTTAATGGGAGGTGTGTCAATAGCTGTATTTTTAGGAGGTAGTCAAGTTTTGGGGGTCGTCCCCGAAGCTTTAGCACAAGGTGTATATCATTGGAAAAATAATTGAAGAGGAACTTCAGGTCTCCACAATGTCAGCTTGAATAAATACAATGTTTAACCATGTTGATGCCTTCATTGCTTTACCAGGTGATCTAGGCACATTGGAAGAGATATTTCATATTTCCTCTTGGGCCCAACTGCATATTCACCATAAACCCATAGGTCTGTTAAATGTTAATGGTTATTATGATAAGTTGTTATCTTTTCTTGATCATGCTTTGGAACAAGAATTTCTAACATCTTCTGCACGACAAATCATAATCTCTAGTGCTACTACTAAATAATTGATTGACCAACTATAATGTTTCATTTCTGTAATTGATCCCTTCATGAGTCGCATAAATTGGTCATCTAAGGAAAGTCGTAAAAAGCTTAAATTAGATTTGAGTCTTCATTTGTGAATCTTTGTGTCTTTTGGTTTTATTATTGTGTTTTGTTGTTTCTTATATCTGTTTCAGGTTTGTTAGTGTTCATTATTTCAGATGATATCTTCTATACTCTATCTTTCTACCTTAGAACATTAAGGATAATGTCTCATTTTGGTTGGGGAATTTAATGATACTTTAGGTGCAATATGATGACAGAAATCCTTAATGAGAATGCACTTTTAAGTACCAATCACACCCCCCAACCAGCTTATTGCTAGTCCTTAGTAATCAAAGCATTAAAATAGAAAAACAATTTGCAAATACCACAAAGGAAGGCATTCATCATTTAAATTCTATTAATCTATCCAAATAAACAAACTCTCATTAAATTTATATATTTGCTTAATACCTCTTAAACATGATATTAATAAACCTTCTTTTGGTGCTTAATAAATCACAACATAGCTATGGAGCTTTTCATAGAAGAAAAATAATTATGTTCTAATATTTAAGGTTAACTTCCTTGGGTTGGGATTGTTATTTTTTTTTAAGCAAGAATTTATAGCACAATGTATCCTGAACCCATGTAACAAGCTTTCGGCTAATGACTCTCATACCAGTTGGTCTTAGGGCATCAGGTGTTGAAACACCCCTACGAGCTTAGTAATTCGGGTTGCAAATACTGATATGTAGATAGTGTAGTGTTTGATTCCCTTAAGCTTTCTCCTCAACCCATGTAACAAGCACTAGGCCAATAACTCCCAAGTTAGTTGACTTTAGGGTACTAGGTGTTCAAACACCCCTTCGTGCTTATTTGCTTAAGTCAAGGAGGCTACGAAACCAAACTTATCTACTTTGTTTTTTTTTTTTATTATTATATTTTTTTTTGTTTTGTTGTTTTGTTGTTTTTGCATATTATATACTATCCCTTTCCCTTAGTTGTTACCTTTAACAAAATAACTCAAATAATGTAATAATCCAATGCGCAACCCACAATCATATGTTCAAGTGTGTATGTGAAAATGAAGGTTTAGAAATACTTGTTAAATGAGTATATAAACATAATCAAGTGATAACAATTTTAGAGTTTATAAACCTGAATATTTCAACAAGTATTATGATAGACCTTGTTAAGAATGTTTACTAAGATGCGTCTCAAGAGTCACTAAAGTTCCTCCGTTACTCTATCATCCTAGTAACAATAGTTTTGCAAATGGTTTAAATAATAGAAAATACAGTTACTTAATAATTTTTTTTTAATATCAACTACTACCCTCCCCTCAACCAAAACGAGACATTGTCCTCAATGTTCTTAGCAAAAAGATAGAGTGTAGAAGATATTACTTGAAACAACGATTACTGACAAACCTGAAACACACTAAAACAAATATAAGAAACAACAAAACACAAATATTATGGTATTAATAAAACCAAAAGACATAATTTTTCACAAACTAAGGCTCAAATCCAATTTAATCTTTTTATGGCGTTTTATGATTGACCAATTGAGTTGACTTATGGAAGGATCAATTACAGGGATGAAAGATTGTAGTTGGTCAATCAATTGTTCAATAGTAGTAGCAAGGATTATGATTTATCATGCTGAAGATGTTAGAAATTCCTGTTCCACAACTTGATCAAGAAAAGACAACAAATTATCATAAAAACCATTAACATTTAACAAACCTATAGGTTTATGGTAAATGTGCAGTTGGGCCCAAGAGGAAATATGAAAGATCTATTCCAATGTACCCAGACCACCTAGTAAGGCAATGAAGGCATCAACATAGTTAAACATTGTATTCATTGGATCAGACATTGTAGGGACTTGTAATTCCTCTCCAATTGTTTTTCCAATGATGTCCCCTTCGGCTAAAGCTTTGGGGATGACCCAAGGCTGCCTCCCCCATACACTAAATGAATCTTTCTTTCAGCTAGTACCCGACCAAGATGATTTGCTGATTCTAAAAACTCTTTTTTTTCCTAAGACAAGATCCACAAAAAACATAAATATTTTTTATTTTAGGAACAGAGGAACTTGCCATTTCTACACACTTTTTATCTGTTGAATGAATGGGTTGAGTAGAAATGATGGGAAGGAAGAGAAGATTTTATAGATGAGAAATTAAAAATGCAATCATACCACTTATATGTAGACTAGTTGTAGTCTCTCTCTCTCTCTCTCTCTCTTTTATTATTATCATTATTATCATTATTTTATTTTTATTTATTATTATTTTTTTAAACAATATATATGTATAAACAGTTGTAATTGTGGTTCACAGCTTCCCTTGGTTTTACATTCAAGAATGGCTTAAACGCCCTCTATAGGTCGGGGATAAACTTCCCATCCAGTTTTCTTAAAAACTAACCAACAGGGTCTTTTTTAGTTAGATTTTCAAGACTAAGTCGATCATGTTCTTTATGAAAATGAGGCCATAAATCATGAATTGCACGATGCACATCTCCACTAGGATGTGTCTCAAGAGTTAATAGAAGATTATCTAAAGACTCCTTACTTAGGCCATCCTTAATGAATTGTATTTTATCTTCACGGTTTATAGATACCATTTTTAAAGAACGACATTCTGTATTACAAGTCCATCTGGCATATCGGTGACAGACTTTCAGTCGTTTTGCATGACGTTTCTTTGCAAAAGTGCTTTTACCTGTCCTAGGTAAGTATGAAATAAAAGTGTTGGAAGACTCACTTGATAATCAGATCTTTGCTTCAATTATCCAACGAATATCTTTAACAACCTCAATCTTTCACATCTAGCACGGTAAATTTTTGTAATTGCATTCTCAGGTAGAGCAGGAAAATACTTTTTTAATTTTTCAAGATTAGTGTTCATTTTCAAATGAGAATGGAAAGAGAGATTTATAGAATTGCACAAATATATACACAAGTATCAGTTATTACGGGAAACTAAAAGAACCAACTTAAGTCATGGAGTACTGTTATCCGTCATTTGACCGAGGTGAGAGAAGCTAGCAAAAATCACTCAAAAAGAAACAAAAAAAACAATGTGAGAAAAACAAAATAATCAACATTTATTTACAAGATCATTCAAACCAATTGATTCATTTTCACTAGAAAATTTATTGACACGACTAAAAGATTAATGTCTTCTCTCAAGTGCAGGAGTGTTGAAATAATAAATAACCTAGCAAGACTGAGGTCGAACCATAGAGAGGTTAATTGTACAAATTATAGACAACAATTATAAACAACAACAATAACAACAACAACAACAACAACAACAACAATAATCATAGCAATAATAATATTAATAATAATATAGTAGTAGTAGTAGCAGTAGCAGCAGTAGTAGTAGTAGTAGTAGTAGTAGTAGTAGTAGTAGTAATAATAAAGAAAAAGAAGAAGAAGAAGAAGAAGAAGAAGAAGATGAGAACTTGGAGATGAAATATTAATGTAAGGATTAAACGATGATAATAACAAATGTCAAGGTTAGAGGTTTCACTAATAGTATCTTAAATAAATATAGTATAAATCTTATTATTCAATTGGAAACCACACATAAAAGAGGTTTCAATCAGATTATAGATTGTTAACATGATTACATTAGTCATCTTATTCAATTAATGCCAATACTTGTAAATCTCGTCAAGCATTCATGATTATAACTTATGTTAACAACAAATCAAGTTCTTTTCATACCTCAGGTGTCGGTTATACCATATAGTATGGGCTATGAAAGTGCCAAGCATTTGTTGTACCAAGTGTTATACAACATAAATCAAGATTAGTCATTTAACAAGCAAAGTATTAAAGAGTGAACAAGATAACAAATATAAAACATGTTAGTATCAAACATTAAAGTCCATATTAAGTTTACATTATACTTATTCTTACACCATTAGTGTAACCTTCTCACCTTGACATAATTAACTTAGCTAGACATAATGAAAGAAAGAAAAATAGATAAACAAAATAAGAACATAAAAGCTAACTAAGTAAAGGAAAGGAAATGAAAAGCATAAACTTAATATTAATGAAAGCAAAGCATAAATATTACAAAAAATACAAAGAGAGAAAGGAAGAGCATGATCTTGATCTGGAAACCAAGATGCCTAAATGAATGGCAAATGCCTCCTTTTATAGGCCAAAATTGGGAACTATTGATTTGATGACTAATTGATAAGTGGGTGGCCAACTTTTGACTTGGTGACAATCCTTATCTTCTCTTGTCTGCCCAAAACGTCATTGATAACGTCAAAATTGGAGCCAGCTGAAAACATGAAAGTTGTAGGCAATTGTCTCAGCTTTCTTGTGTAAAAACTTCAGCTCATTTGGACTTCTAGAACTCTAGATATGGCCAAAATACCGAACAGTGCTCGGGCTGGAAGACAGATTCGGGCTTCTTTGTTGTTGCTACAATTTGGACTTGATAATGGCCTTTTTAGATCTTGGGCTCCATATGAAAGTTGTAGGTCTATGTCTTACCTTTCCATCCATATAAATTGGACCTAAATCTGAGATCTGTAGCTCTAGATATGACCCAATTACCGAACAGTGTTCCGGTTTGGATTGCACCGACATCTCTTCTCTAAGTTTGACCATCTCTTTATCCATGCAATTTAAGTTCTTCAAGTCATCAATCAATCCTTTCATTTATGTGATAGACCTGCATCAAAAATAGACATTTACCACAAATTATAGGTATCTTATATTATTAGATACATTATTATAAAACATATTTTAGTTAAGGAGTTATTGATACTTCAAGTGCAAAATGATGATATAAAACCATGATAAAAATGCACTTTTAAGTACTAATCACACCCCCCCCCAACTAGCTTATTACTAGTCCCTAGTAATCAAAGCGTTAAAACAATTTGCAAATTTCACAAAGCAAGGTATTCATCATTTAACTTCCATTAATCTATCCAGATAAACAAACTCTCATTAAATTTATATATCTGCTCAATACCTCTTAACAAGATATTAATAAACCTTTCTTTTGTGCTCAATGTATCAACACATAAGTATGGGGCTTTTCTTGGAAGAAAACAAAATTTTTGTTCTAATGTTTAAGGTTAACTTCCTTGGGTTGGGATTACTATTTTTGTCTTTTTTTTTTCGTTTTTTTTATCTATATACATATAATTTAAAAACATCATGCATCTTTAACCCATGTAACGAGCTTTCAGCTAATGACTCCCAGACCAGTTGGTCTTAGGGCATTAGGTGTTAAGACACCCCTACGAGCTTAGTAACTCGGGTCGCAGATACTGATATGTAGATAGTGCAATATTTGATTCCCTTAAGCTTTTCTCCTCAACCCATATAACAAGCGTTGGGCCAATAGCTCCCAAGTCAGTTGACTTTAGGGTATTAGGTGTTAAAACACCCCTTCGGGCTTAATTGCTTAGGTTAGGGAGGCTACGAAACCAAACTTATCTACATTTTTATTATCATCATTTTTTTTTCTTTTTCTTTTTTTTTTAAATTATATACAATCCCTTTCCCTTAGTTGTTACCTTTAACAAAAGAACATAAATAATGTAATAATCCAATATGCAACCCACAATCATATGTTAAAGTGTGTGTGTGTAAATTAAGGTTTAAGAATACATGTTAAATAAGTATATGAGCAGAATTAAGCGGTAATAATACGAGAGTTTGGAAACCTGAATATTTCAGGAAGTATTATAATAGTCCTTGTTCAGAATGGTTTCTAAGATGCGTCTCAAGAGTCACTTTAACAAAAGAACTCCTTTACTCTGCCATCCTAGTAACAATAATTATGCACATGCTTTATGAAATGAAAAACAATTTTTTTTTTTATCAACTACTGCCCTCTCCCTCCAACCAAAACGAGACATTGTCCTCAATGTTCTAAGGTAGAAAGATAGAGTATAGAAGATATCACCTGAAATAACGAACACTCACAAAACCTGAAACACACTGAAACAAAAATAAGAAATAACAAAACACAATAATAAAACCAAAAGACAAAAATTCACAAATGAAGGCTCAAATCCAATCTAAGCTTTTTACGGCTTCCCGTAGATGACCAATTTATGCGACTCATGGAAGGATCAATCACAGGAATGAAAGATTGTAGTTGGTCAATCAATTGTTCAGCAGTAGTAGCAGAGATTATGATTTGTCGTGCAGAAGATGTTAGAAATTCTTGTTCCACAGCATGATCAAGAAAAGACAACAACTTATCATAATAACCATTAACATTTAACAAACCAATGGGTTTATAGTGAATGTGCAATTGAGCCCAAGAGGAAATATGAAAGATCTCTTCCAATGTGCCTAGACCACCTGGTAAAGCAATGAAAGCATCAGCATGGTTAAACATTGCATTCATTCGAGCCGATATTGTGGAGACCTGAAGTTCCTCTCCAATTGTTTTTCCAATGATGTCCCCTTGTGCCAAAGCTTCAGGGACGACTCCTAAAACTTGACTACCTCCTAAAAATGCAGCTATTGACACACCTCCCATTAACCCAAGACTGCCTCCCCCATACACTAAATGAATCTTTCTCTCAGCTAGCACCTGACCAAGATGGTTTGCTGATTCTAAAAACTCTTTTTCTTTCCCAGGACTAGATCCACCAAAAACACAGATATTTCTTATTTGATGACTTGAGGAACTTGCCATTTCTACACACTTCTGTATTTGTTGAATGTATGGGTTGAGTAGAAATGAAAGGAAGGAAAAGAGGGTTTTATAGATGAGAAAGTAGAAAGGCAATCATAACATCTATATGTAGGCCAGCTAGAGTCTCACACTCTCTCTCTCTCTTTTTATTTATTTATTTATTTACTTTTGAAAAAAAAATGTGTATGTACAGGTAGTTGTGATTGTGGCTCACATCTTCCCTTGGTTTTACGTCCAAGAACGGCTTAAACGCCCTCTATGGGTCGGGGATAGGCTTCCCATCCAGTTTTCTTAAAAACTGGCAAACAGGGTCTTTTTTAGTCAGATTCCCAAGACTAAGTCGATCATGTTCTTTATGAAATAGTGGCCATAAATCATGAATTGCACGATGCACATCTCCACTAGGATGCGTCTCAAGAGTCAATAGAAGATTATCTAAAGACTCCTTACTCAGGCCATCCTTAATGAATTGTATTTTATCTTCACGGTTTATAGATACCATTCCTAAAGAACGACATTGTGTATTACAAGTCTATCTAGCACATCGATGACAGACATCCAGTCGTTTTGCACGACGCTTCTTTGCAAAAGTGCTTTTACCTGTTCCAGGCATGTGTGAAATGAAGGAGTTAGAGGACTCACCTGATAATCGGACCTTTGCTTCAATCAACCAGCGAATATGTTCAGGAATTCCATGATTCATTAACAATCTCAATCTTGCACATCTAGCACGGTAAATTTTTGTAATCGCATTCTGAGGCAGAGCGGGAAAATACTTTTTCAATTTTTCAAGATTAGTGTCCATTTTCAAATGAGAATTGGAAGAGAGATTCAAAGAATTGCACAGATATATACACAAATATCAGTAATTGTAGGAAACTGAAAGAACCGACTTAAGTCACGGAGTACCGTTGTCCGCCATTTGACCGGGGTGAGAGAAACTAGCAAAAATCACTCAAAAAGAAACATAAAAAAGAAAATGTGAGAAAAACAAAATAATCAACCTTTATCTACAAGATCATTCAAACCAGCTGATTCATTTTCACTAGGAAAATTATCAAAGTAAGCTTTCAAACGATGTCCATTTTCCTTAAAATCATTGTCATTCATTGAATTCTCAATATCACAGGCCCCATAAGGATTGGTCCATCTTAATCTTAGCTCTTTAGGGAGTGCATAGAGTTGAGAATCATAAAACAAAACTTTTTGATCAGTGTCAATTTTTTGACAATTTTCACAAGTTTTACAGAATGCATGTGTGTCCTTGAACATGGTGGGCCAATAAAATCCATTTTGAAAGATTTTTGCAACAGTCTTTTTTGACGAGAAATAACTTCCACATGCTTCAGAATGACAAAGTTTAATGACACTACTTACCTCATTGTCGGGAATGAATCTTTGAAATATTTGATCAGGACAATATTTGAATAAGTTAGGGTCATCACAATAAAAGCTCTTCACTTCGTTCAAAAACTTTTCTTTGTCTTGGGTACTCCAATCAGCTAGCAAATCTCCTAAAGCAAGAAAATTAATATTTTTATCATACCAAGGCATTGAACTAAGAGAAAGTAAGGATTTGTTAGGAAAGTAATCATCGATTGGTGTGATGTCAGATGTCGAATCTGTTGTCACTGTTGACAAAAGATTCGCATCAACATTTTCGGTGCTTGTTTCATCCATGATTTCTTCCTCAGAATAAATCATTTGCAAATCTTTAGTTTCATCAAATTCATTTTTAATTAAAGTAGATTCAAGTTGATCATAAACTAATTCATCAATATGATCTACTTCTTGTAAATCATTATCATCTCCAGGTTGCTTGCAAATGTTGAAAATATTCATCTCCAATGTCATGTTTCCAAATGATAGCTTCATCAGTCCATTCCTACAATTAATCAATGCGTTAGAGGTTGCAAGAAAGGGACGTCCTAAAATAACAGGAAATGAATTACATGCTTCAACAGGTTCTGTGTCCAAGACAATAAAATCCACAGGATAAATGAATTTATCGACGTGTACTAACACATCCTCAATTATTCCTCTTGGCACTTTTACAGATCTATCGGCAAGTAAAAGAGATATAGAAGTTGGTTTTAACTCACCTAGATTGAGACTTTGAAAAACTGAATATGGAAGTAAATTCACACTAGCTCCAAGATCAAGTAAGGCTCTTTCAATTTTATGCTCTCCAATAAAGCAAGAAATTGTAGGACAACCAGGGTCTTTATATTTCAAAGCATTATTGTTTTGAAGAATAACACTTACTTGTTCGGCTAGAAAGGCTTTCTTTTTCACATTCAGTTTCCTCTTCACAGTGCATAGATCTTTCAAAAATTTAGCATAGGAAGGAACCTGTTTAATAGCATCCAGCAAAGGTATATTGATTCTTACCTGTTTGAAAAGTTAAAAAATTTCTGAGTTGTGATTGACTTTCCTTTGTTTGGTCATGGCTTGAGGAAATGGAAGTGCTGGCGGTGAATCAGTCATTTCTTTGCAATTTTTAGATTCATCCCCTTCCTTACTCTCAGAGATTGACTCATCATCTTTCTCATAAGGTTCAAGAGAGGGTTTTTCAATAACCTTACCACTGCGCAGAGTAGTGACTGATTTGACTTGATCCACGTGTTGGCTTCCATAACTACTTGCATTTGCATTGTATTGCCCTTTGGGATTTTGTTGTGTTTGAGATGGAAACTTACCTTTCTCTTGGAAACTGAGAGCAGATGTTAATTTTGCAAGAGTATCTTTAAAATCTGTCATGTTTTGAGCAAGTTGAGTATTGATTGTCTCTTGCTTCTCAATGAATGCATGCAATGTTTCCTCAAGATTTCTTCTAGGAGGTGGAGCATAAGGAGGTGCATATCCATGAGAATTTTGGAAATTGTGGTGTGCTTGAAATGGTGGTTGTGAAGTTTGTGCATTGTTGTTCTCACTCTTCCAACTGAAATTTGGGTGATCCCTCCAACCAGGGTTGTATGTTTGGGAGTATGGGTTGTGGTTGGCCCTTTGAAAACTGTTTAAAGAATGGGCTTGTTCATAAAGACATTCCTTAAAAGAAGGCAAGGTTGGACAATCGTTGGTTGAGTGTTCATTTGTTTCACAGATTTGACACACAATGTTTTCAACAGATTTTAATTAACCACTCTTTTTCAATTCAAGTGCCTCAACTTTTCTAGCTAAGCATGCAAATTTGGCTTAAAGGTCATGATCTTCCCTAAGGTTGTACATACCTTCACTAGATGTATGAGGTTGAGTTTTACTCGGTGCCTCATATGTACCTGCAGTGTCCCAATTTTGAGCATTTTCAGCTAACAAGTCTAAGTACTCCATTGCTTCATCAGGGTCTTTATCTTTAAAAGTTCCATTGCACATCAATTCAACCATTTGCCTATCTTTAGGTGTTAACCCTTCATAGAAATGTGAAACCAATCTCCATATTTCAAAACCATGATGAGGGCAAGTACTAAGCAAGTCTCGATACCTATCCCAACATTTGTAAAATGTTTCTCCTGGTTTTTGAGTGAAAGTGGTGATTTGTTTCTTGAAAGAGTTTGTTCTATGAGATGGGAAAAACTTCTTTAAAAATTGTTGTTGCATTTCATCCCAAGCACGAATGGATCCTGGTCTTAAATTTTGTAGCCATGTTTTAGCTTTATCTTTTAATGAAAAAGGAAAAAGCTTTAATCTGATGGTGTTCATGCTACAATTTAAGTTATTATATGTGTTGCACACCTCCTCAAATTCCCTTAAATGCAAGTATGGATTTTCCAATTCCAAACCATGAAAAGAAGGTAAAAGTTGAATAATACCTGGTTTAAAATTAAAATGAGATGCATCAGGAGGAAAAACTATGCATGATGGTGCACTTGTTCTTGTGGGATTCATGTGGTCTCTAAGTGTTCTAGCACGGTTATTCTCATTATTCTCATTTTGAAGTGATTGATTATCTTCTTCGGCCATATTTTCTGAAAATGATGAGGATATCCTACAAAGTCTACCACTTGATGTACGTGACCACACTCTCATGCACGTGTAGGAATAAAATAAAAGAAAATAGAAAACAAAAGAAGAAGAAACAAGAGAAAAGAAATAAAGTTAAATATAAGAAAAGTGAAAAGAGAAAATAAAATAACTATTATAATTTATACAAAACTTACCTCCCCGGCAACGGCGCCAAAAACTTGACACGACGAAAAGATTAATGTCTTCCCCCAAGTGTAGGAGTGTCGAAGTAATAAATAACCCGGCAAGACCGGGGTCGAACCACAGGGAGGTTAATTGTACAAATTATAGACAACAATTATAAGTAACAATAATAGCAACAATAACAACAACAATAATAACAACAACAACAACTATAATAATAATAATAGTAGTAGTAGTAGTAGTAGTAGTAGTAATAGTAGTAGTAGTAGTAGTAGTAATAATAATAATAATAATAATAATAATAATAATAAAGAGAAGAAGAAGAAGATGATGAGAACTTGGAGATGGAAAATTAATGTAAGGAATAAACAATAATAATAACAAATGTCAAGGTTAGAGGTTCCACTAATGGTATGTCAAACAAGTATAGTATAAACTCTTATTATTGAATTAGAAACCACACACAAAGGAGGTTCCAATCAGATTATATATTCTTAACATGATTACATTAGTCATCTTATTCAATTAATGCTAATACTTGTAAATCTTGTCAAGCATTCATGATTATAACTTATGTTAACAACAAATCAAGTTCCTTTCATACCTCAGGCGTCGGTTATACCATACATTATAGGCTATGAAAGTGCCAAGCATTTGTTGTACCACGTGTTATACAACATAAATCAAGATTAGTCATTTAACAAGCAAAGTATTAAAGAGTGAACAAGATAACAAATATAAAACATGTTAGTATCAAACATTAAAGTCCATATTAAGTTTACATTATACTTATTCTTACACCATTAGTGTAACCTTTAACCTTGACATTTGTTATTTTATTGTTTAATCCTTACATTAATTTTCCATCTCCAAGTTATCATCTTCTTCTTCTTCTTCTCTTTCTTTATTACTACTACTACTACTACTACTACTACTATTACTATTATTATTATTATTATTATTATTATTATTATTATTATTATTATTATTATTATTGTTGTTGTTGTTGTTGTTGTTATATTGTTGTTTATAATTTGTACAATTAACCTCCCTGTGATTCGACCCCGGTCTTGCCGGGTTATTTATTACTTCGACACTCCTGCACTTGGGAGAAGACATCAACCTTTTAGTCGTGTCAAGTAGTAGTAGTAGTAGTAGTAATAAAGAAAGAGAAGAAGAAGAAGATGATGAGAACTTGGAGATGGAAAATTAATGTAAGGATTAAACAATAATAATAACAAATGTCAAGGTTAGAGGTTCCACTAATGGTATGTCAAACAAGTATAGTATAAACAATTGGAAACCACACCAAATGAGGTTCCAATTTGATTATAGATTGTTAACATGATTACATTAGTCATCTTATTCGATTAATGCTAATACTTGTAAATCTCGTCAAGCATTCATGATTATAACTTATGTTAACAACAAATCAAGTTCCTTTCATAGCTCAGGTGTCGGTTATACCATACATTATGGGCTATGAAAGTGCCAAGCATTTGTTGTACCAAGTGTTATACAACATAAATCAAGATTAGTCATTTAACAAGCAAAGTATTAAAGAGTGAACAAGATAACAAATATAAAACATGTTAGTATCAAACATTAAAGTCCATATTAAGTTTACATTATACTTATTCTTACACCATTAGTGTAACCTTCTCACCTTGACATAATTAACTTAGCTAGACATAATGAAAGAAAGAAAAATAGATAAACAAAATAAGAACATAAAAGCTAACTAAGTAAAGGAAAGGAAATGAAAAGCATAAACTTAATATTAATGAAAGCAAAGCATAAATATTACAAAAAATACAAAGAGAGAAAGGAAGAGCATGATCTTGATCTGGAAACCAAGATGCCTAAATGAATGGCAAATGCCTCCTTTTATAGGCCAAAATTGGGAACTATTGATTTGATGACTAATTGATAAGTGGGTGGCCAACTTTTGACTTGGTGACAATCCTTATCTTCTCTTGTCTGCCCAAAACGTCATTGATAACGTTAAAATTGGAGCCAGCTGAAAACATGAAAGTTGTAGGCAATTGTCTCAGCTTTCTTGTGTAAAACATTCAACTCATTTGGACTTCTAGAACTCCAGATTTGGCCAAAATATCGAACAGTGCTCGGGCTGGAAGACAGATTCGGATTCTTTGTTGTTGCTACAATTTGGACTTGATAATGGCCTTTTTAGATCTTGGGCTCCATATGAAAGTTGTAGGCCTATGTCTTACCTTTCCATCCATATAAATTGGACCTAAATCTGAGATCTGTAGCTCTAGATATGACCTAATTACCGAACAGTGTTCCGGTTTGGATTGCACCGACATCTCTTCTCTAAGTTTGACCATCTCTTTATCCATGCAATTTAAGTTCTTCAAGTCATCAATCAATCCTTTCATTTATGTGATAGACCTGCATCAAAAATAGACATTTACCACAAATTATAGGTATCTTATATTATTAGATACATTATTATAAAACATATGTTAGTTAAGGAGTTATTGATACTTCAAGTGCAAAATGATGATATAAAACCATGATAAAAATGCACTTTTAAGTACTAATCATGCCTATTTCTAGGTGTTAATGATTAGTACTTAAAAGTGTATTTTTATCATGATTTTACATCATCATTTTGCACTTGAAGTATCAATAACTCCTTAACTAAAGCATGTTTTATAATAATATATCTAATAATATAAAATACCTTTAATTTATGGTAAATGTTCATTTTAAATGCAGGCCTATCACATAAATGAAAAGATCGATTGATGACTTTAAGAACTTAAATTGCAACGGCAAAGAGATGACTAAAATTAGAAAAGAGATGTCCGTGCAATCCAAATCGGAACACTATTTAGTAATTGGGTCATATCTGGAGCTATAGATCTCAGATTTAGGTCTACCTTATATGGATGGAAAGGCAAGACATAGGCCTACAACTTTCATATGGAGCCTAAGATCTAAAAAGGCCATTTTCATGTCCAAATTATAGCAATAACAAAGAAGCCTGAATCTATCCTCCAGCCCAAGCACTGTTCAGTATTTTGGCCATATCTGGACTTCTAGAAGTCCAAATGAGCTGAGATAATTGTCTACAACTTTCATGTTTTTGAGTGGCTCGAATTGTGATGTTATCAATGATGTTTTTAGTAAACAAGAGAAGATAAGGATTGTTACCAAGTCAAGAGTTGGCCACCCACTCATCAATTAGTCATCAAATCAATAGTTCCCAATTTTGGCCAATAAAAGGAGGCATTTGCCATGCATTTAGGCATCTTGGTTTCCAGATCAAGATCATGCTCTTCCTTTCTCTCTTTGTATTTTTTGTAATGTTTATGCTTTGCTTTTCTTAATATCAAGTTTATGTCTTTCAATTCCTTTCCTTTGCTTTGTTAACTCTTATGTTATTTATGTTCTTATTTTGTTTATCTATTTTTCTCTCTTTCATTATGTCTAGCTAAGTTTATTATGTTAAGGTGAAAATGTTACACTAATGGTGTAAGAATAAGTATTGTGTAAACTTAATATGGACTTTAATGTTTAATACTAACATGTTTTGTATTTGTTATCTTGTTTACTCTTTAATACTTTGCTTGTTAAATGACTAATCTTGATTTATGTTGTATAACACTTGGTACAACAAATGCTTGGCACTTTTATAGGTCATACTATATGGTATAACAGACACCTGAGCTATGAAAGGAACTTGATTTGTTGTTAACATAAGTTATAATCATGAATGCTTAACGAAATTTACAAGTATTAGCATTAATTGAATAAGATGACTAATGTAATCTTGTTAACAATCTATAATCTGATTGGAACCTCCTTTGTGTGTGGTTTCGAATTGAATAATAAGAGTTTATACTATACTTGTTTGATATACTATTAGTGGATCCTCTAACCTTGACATTTGTTGTTATCATTGTTTAATCGTTACATTAATATTCCATCTTAAAGTTCTTATCTTCTTCTTCTTCTTCTCCTTCTTTTTCTTTTTCTTTATTATTATTATTATTATTTTTATTAGTATTACTACTACTACTACTACCACCACCACCACTACTACTACTACTACTACTACTACTACTACTACTACTACTAATACTATTATTATTATTATTATTATTATTATTATTATTATTATTATTATTATTGCTGTTATTACTATTATTATTGTTGTTGTTGTTATTGTTATTGTTGTTGTGTTATTGTTGTTGTATTATTGGTATAATTAATCTCCCTATGGTTCGACCCTCATCTTGTTGGGTTATTTATTACTTCAACACTCCTGCACTTGGAAGAAGACAATAATCTTTTAGTCGTGTCAAGTTTTGTATAAATTATAATATTTATTTTATTTTCTCTTTTCACTTTTCTTGTATATAACTTTGTTTCTTTTCTCTTATTTCATCTTTTTTTGTTTTCTTTTTTGTTTTATTCTATTCTTACACGTGCATGAGAGTGTGGTCACGAACATCAAGTGGTAGACTTTGTAGGATATCCTCATCATTTTCAGAAAATATGGCCGAAGAAGATAATCAATCATTTCATAATGAGAATAATCGTGCTAGAACACTTAGAGCTCACATGAATCCCACAAGAACAAGTGCACCGTCATGCATAGTTTTTCCTCCTTATGCATCTCATTTTAATTTTAAGCCAGACATTATTCAACTTTTACCTTCTTTTCATGACTTAAATTTAGAAAATCCATACTTGCATTTAAGGGAATTTGAGGAGGTTTGCAACACATATAATAATTTAAATAGTAGCATGAACACCATCAGATTAAAGTTTTTTCATTTTTCATTAAAAGATAAAGCTTAAACATGGCTACAAAATTTAAGGCCAGGATCCATTCGTGCTTGGGATGAAATACAACAATAATTTTTAAAGAAGTTTTTCCCATCTCAGAGAACAAACTCTTTCAAAAGACAAATCACCATTTTCACTCAAAAACCAGGAGAAACATTTTACCAATGTTGGGATAGGTATCGAGACTTGTTTAGTACTTGCCCTCATCATGGTTTTGAAACATGGAGATTGGTTTCACATTTCTATGAAGGGTTAACACCTAGAGATAGATAAATGGTTGAATTAATGTGCAATGCAACTTTTAAAGATAAAGACCCTAATGAAGCAATGAAGTACTTAGACTTGTTAGTTGAAAATGCTCAAAATTGGGACACCGCGGGTACTTATGAGGCACCGAGTAAAACTCAACCTCAAACATCTAGTAGAGATATCTACAACCTTAGGGAAGATCATGACCTCCAAGCCAAGTTTCCATCTTTAGCTAGAAAAGTTGAGGCACTAGAATTGAAAAAGAGTGGTCAATTAAAATATATTTAAAACATTGTGTGTCAAATCTGTGAAAGAAATGAACACTCAACCAATGATTGTCCAACCTTACCTTCTTTTAAGGAATGTCTCCGTGAATAAGCTCATGCTTTAAACAATTTTCAAAGGCCTAATCATAACCTATACTCGCAAACATACAACCCTGGTTAGAGAAATCACCTAAATTTTAGTTGGAAGAGTAATAATGCACAAACTTCACCACCATAGTTTCAAGCAAACCATAAATTCTAAAACTCTTATGGATATGCACCTTCTTATGCTCTACCTCTTAAAAGTAATTTTGAGGAAACTTTATATGCATTCATTGAAAAGCAAGAGACAATCAACACTCAACTTACTCAAAGCATAACAGATTTTAAAGACACTCTTGTAAAATTCACATCTGCTCTTAGTTTTCAAGAGCAAGGTAAGTTTCCATCTCAACCACAACAAAATCCCAAGGGGCAATACAATGCAAATGTAAGTAGTTCTGGAAGTCAACACATGGATCAAGTCAAATCAGTCATCACTCTTTGTAGTGGTAAGGTTATTCAAAAACCAATTCTTGAACCTTGTGAGAAAGATGATGAGTCAATCTCTAAGGGCAAGGAAGGGGTTGAATCTCAACATTGCAAAGGAAAGACTGATTCCCTGCCAGCACTTCCATTTCCTTATGACATGACCAATCAGGAAGAAATCGAGGATTAAAAAAAACCAAAAATATTGATGCGAATCTTTTATCAAAAGTGACAACAGATTCAATATCCAACATCACACCAATCGATGATTACTTTCCCGATGAATCTCTACTTTCTCTTAGTTTAATGCCTTGGTTTGCTAAAAATATCAATTTTCTTGCTTTAGGATTTTTGTCAGCTCACTAAAGTACCGAAGACAAAAGAAAATTTTTGAGCAACGTGCAAAATTTTTATTGGGATGACCCTTACTTGTTCAATTATTGTCCTGATCAAATATTTCAAAGATGCATTCCCGATAATGAGGTAAGTAATGTCATTAAATTTTGTCACTTTAAGGCACGTGGGGATCATTTCTCATCAAAAAAGAGGATTGTAGAAATCTTACAAAATGGATTTTATTAGCCTACCATGTTCAAGGACACGCATGCATTCTGCAAAACTTGTGAAAATTGTCAAACAATTGATACTAGTCAAAAAGTTTTGTTTTATAATTCTCAACTCTATGCATTCCCTAGAGAGCTAAGATCAAGATAGAGCAATCCTTATGGGGCTTGTGATATTGAGAATTCAATGAATGACAATGTTTCTAAGGAAAATGGACATCGTTTGAAAGCTTACTTTGATAATTTTTCTAGTGAAAATGAATCAACTGGTTTGAATAATCTTGTAGATAAAGGTTGATTATTTTATTTTTCTTACATTGTTTTTGTGTTTCTCTTTGAGTGATTTTTGCTAGTTTCTCTCAGCCAGGTCAAATGGCGGATAACGGTACTCTGTGACTTAAGTCGGTTCTTTTAGTTTCCCACAATAACTGATATCTGTGTATATATTTGTGCAATTCTTTGATTCTCTCTTCCAATTCTCATTTGAAAATGGACACTAATCTTGAAAAAGTATTTTCCCGCTCTGCCTCAGAATGCGATTACAAAACTTTACCATGCTAGATGTGCAAGATTGAGATTGCTAATGAATCATGGAATTCCTAAAGATATTCGTTGGTTGATTGAAGCAAAGGTCTGATTATTAGGTGAGTCCTCTAACTCCTTCATTTCACTTATGCCTAGAACAAGTAAAAGCACTTTTGTAAAGAAACATCGTGCAAAACGACTGAAAGTCTGTCATCAATGTGCTAGATGAACTTGTAATACACAATGTCGTTCTTTAAAAATGATATCTATAAACTGTGAAGATTTACAATTCATTAAGGATGGCCTGAGTAAGGAGTCTTTAGATAATCTTCTATTAACTCTTGAGACGCATCCTAGTGGAGATGTGCATCGTGCAATTCATAATTTATGGCCACTATTTCATAAAGAACATGATCGACTTAGTCTTGGGAATCTGACTAAAAAAGACCTTAGTTGCCAGTTTTTAAGAAAATTGGATGGGAAGCCTATCCCTGACCCATAGAGGGTATTTAAGTCGTTCTTGGACGTAAAACCAAGGGAAGATGTGAGTCACAATCATAACTACTTGTACATACACATGCTTTTTCAAAAGTAAATAAATAAATAAATAAAGAATGAGAGAGAGAGAGAGAGAGAGAGAGTGAGACTCCAACTGACCGATATATAGGTGGTATAATTGTCTTTTTAATTTCTCATCTATAAAATCCTCTCTTCCTTCCTTTCATTTCTACTCAACCCATATATTCAACAAATATATAAGTGTGTAGAAATGGCAAGTTCCTCAGGTCATCAGATAAGAAATATTTATGTTTTCGGTGGATCTAGTCTTGGGAAAGAAAAGGAGTTTTTAGAATCAGCAAATCATCTTGGTCAGGTGCTAGCTGCAAGAAAGATTCATTTAGTGTATGGGGGAGGCAGTCTTGGGTTAATGGTAGGTTTGTCAATAACTGTGTGTTTAGGAGGTAGTCAAGTTTTGGGGGTCATCCCCGAATCTTTAGCACAAGGGGACATCATTGGAAAAATAATCGGATAGGAAATTCAGGTCTCCACAATGTCGGCTTGAATAAATGCAATGTTTAACCATACTGATGCCTTCATTGCTTTACCAGGTGGTCTAGGCACATTGGAAGAGATCTTCCATATTTCCTTTTGGGCTCAACTGCACATTCACCATAAACCCATAGGTTTGTTAAATGTTAATGGTTATTATGATAAGTTGTTGTCTTTTCTTGATCATGCTGTGGAACAGGAATTTCTAACATCTTCTGCACGACAAATCATAATCTCTGCTGCTACTACTAAACAATTGATTGACCAACTACAATCTTTCATTCCTGTAATTGATCCTTCCATGAGTCGTATAAATTGCTCAACTAAGAAAAGTTGTAAAAAGCTTAGATTGGATTTAAGCCTTCATTTGTGAATCTTTGTGTATTTTGGTTTTATTATTGTGTTTTGTTGTTACTTATATTTGTTTCAGTATGTTTCAGGTTTGTCAGTGTTCGTTATTTCTGGTGATATCTTCTATACTCTATCTTTCTACCTTTAAACATTGTCCTCAATGTTTTGTTTTAGTTGGGGGGGAGGGTAGTCGCTACAAAAAAAAACTTTGTTTTCTATTTCATAAAGCATGTGCAAAATTGTTGTTACTATGATGGCAGAGTAAGGAGAACTTTTATGACTCTTGAGACGCATCTTAGTAACAATTCTTAACAAGGTCTATTATAATACTTCTTGAAATATTTAGGTTTACAAACTCTTGCATTGTTATCACTTAATTCCTCTCATATACTTATTTAACATGTATTCTTAAACCTTAATTTAGACACACACACTTTAACATATGATTGTGGGTTGCATATTAGATTATTACATTAATTATATTCTTTTGTTAAAGGTAACAACTAAGGAAAAAAGATAGTATATAATTAAAAAAAAGAAAAAAAAACTAATAATAAAAATGTAGATAAGTTTGGTTTTGTAGCCACCTTAACATAAGCAATTAAGCCCGAAAGGGTGTTTTAACACCTAATACCTTAAAGTCAACTGACTTGGGAGCTATTGGCCCAACACTTGTTACATGGGGTGAGGAGAAAAGCTTAAGGGAATCAAACATTGCACGATCTACATACCAGTATCTACGACCCGAGTTATTAAGCTCGTAGGGGTGTCTCAACACCTAATGCCCTAAGACCAACTAGTTTGGGAGTCATTAGCCGAAAGCTCGTTACATAGGTTAAAGATGCATGGTGTTTTAAGTTATATGTATATATATAAGAAAAAAAAAGACAAAAATAATAATCCTAATTTAAGGAAGTTAACCTTAAACATTAGAACAAAAAATTTGTTTTCTTTCAAGAAAAGCCCCATAGTTATGTGTTGATACATTGAGCACAAAATAAAGGTTTATTAGTATTTTATTAAGAGGTATTGAGCAGATATATAAATTTAATGAGAGTTTGTTTATCTGGATAAATTAATGAAAGTTAAATGATGAATACCTTGCTTTGTGGAATTTACAAATTATTTTTTAATTTTAACGCTTTGATTACTAGGAACTAGTAATAAGCTGGTTGGGGGGTGTGATTAGTACTTAAAAGTGCATTTTTATCATGGTTTTATATCATCATTTTGCACTTGAAGTATCAATAACTCCTTAACTAGAGCATGTTTTAGAATAATATATCTAATAATATAAGATACCTTTAATTTGTAGTAAATGTTCATTTTAAATGCAGGCATATCACATAAATGAAAGGATTGATTGATGACTTTAAGAACTTAAATTGCAAGGGCAAAGAGATGACTAAAATTAGAAAAGAGATGTTGATGCAATCCAAATCCGAACACTGTTTGGTAATTGGGTCATATCTGGAGCTATATAGATGGAAAGGTGAAACATAGGCCTATAACTTTGATATGGAGCCTAAGATCTAAAAAGGCTATTTGCAAGTCCAAATTATAGCAACAACAAAGAAGCCCCAATCTGTACTCTAGACCGAGCACTGTTCAGTATTTTGGCCATATCTGGAGTTCTAGAAGTCCAAATGAGCTGGCGTTTTTAAAAAAGAATGCTGCGACAATTGCCTACAACGTTCATGTTTTCGAGTGGCTCCAATTTTGATGTTATCAATGACGGTTTTGGCACACAAGAGAAGATAAGGATTGTTACCAAGTAAAGAGTTGGCCACCCACTCATCAATTAGTCATCAAATCAATAGTTTCCAATTTTAGCCTATAAAAGGAGACATTTGCCATGCATTTAGGCATGTTGGTTTCCAGATCAACATCATGTTCTTCCTTTCTCTCTTTGTATTTTTTGTAATGTTTATGCTTTGCTTTCCTTAATATCAAGTTTATGCTTTTCAATTCCTTTGCTTTGCTTTGTTAACTCTTATGTTATTTATGTTCTTATTTTATTTATCTATTTTTCTCTCTTTCATTATGTCTAGCTAAGTTTATTATGTCAAGGTGAAAAGGTTACTGATTAGTACTTAAAAGTGCATTTTTATCATGGTTTTATATCATCATTTTGCACTTGAAGTATCAATAACTCCTTAACTAAAACATGTTTTATAATAATATATCTAATAATATAAGATACCTTTAATTTAAGGTAAATGTTCATTTTAAATGGAGGCCTATCAAATAAATGAAAGGATTGATTGATGACTTTAAGAACTTAAATTGGAAGGGCGAAGAGATGACCAAAATTAGAAAAGAGATGTCGGTGCAATCCAAACCGGAACACTGTTCGGTAATTGGGTCATATCTGGAGCTATAGATCTTAGATTTAGATTTAATTTATATGGATGGAAAGGTAAGATATAGGCCTATAACTTTTATATGGAGCCCTAGATGTAAAAAGGCCATTTTCAAGTCCAAATTGTAGCAACAAAAAAGAAGCCCGAATCTATCCTCCAGCCCAAGCACTATTTAGTATTTTGGCCATATCTGGAGTTCCAGAGGTCCAAATGAGCTGAATTGTTTACACAAGATAGCTGAGACAATTGCCTATAACTTTATGTTTTCGAGTGGCTCCAATTTTGACGTTATCAATGATGTTTTGGGTAGACAAGAGAAGATAACAATTGTCACCAAGTCACGATTTGGCCACCCACTTATCAATTAGTCATCAAATCAATAGTTTCCAATTTTGGCCTATAAAAGGAGGCATTTGCCATGCATTTAGGCATCTTTGTATCCAGATCAAGATCATGCTCTTCCTTTCTCTCTTTATACTTTTTGTAATGTTTATGCTTTGCTTTAATTAATATCAAGTTTATGCCTTTCATTTCCTTTTCTTTACTTAGTTAACTCTTATCTTATTTATGTTCTTATCTTGTTCATTTATTTTTATTTCTTTCATTATGTCTAACTAAGTTTATTATGTCAAGGTGAAAAGGTTACACTAATGGTGTAAGAATAAGTATAATGTAAACTTAATATGGACTTTAATGTTTAATACTAACATGTTTTATATTTGTTATCTTGTTCACTCTTTGATATTTTGCTTGTTAAATGACTAATCTTAATTTATGTTGTATAACACTTGGGACAAAAAATAATTGACACTTTCATAACCATACTATATGGTATAACCGACACCTTAGCTATGAAAGGAACTTGATTTGTTGTTAACATAAGTTACAATCATGAATGCTTGATGAAATTTACAAGTATTAGCATTAATAGAATAAGATGACTAATATAATCATGTTAACAATCTATAATATAATTGGAACCTCCTTTGTGTGTGGTTTTCAATTGAATAATAAGAGTTTATACTATACTTGTTTGACATACTATTAGTGGAACCTCTAACCTTGACCTTTGTTATTATCATTGCTTAATAGTTACATTAATTGACACGACGAAAAGATTGATGTCTTCTCCCAAGTGCGGGAGTGTCGAACCACAGGGAGGTTATTTGTATAAATTATAAACAATAACTATAAATAACAACAATAGTAACAATAACAACAACAATAATAGTAGTAGTAGTAATAATACTAATAATACTAATACTAATACTAATAATAATAATAATAACAATACTAGTAGTAGTAGTAGTAGTAGTAGTAGTAGTAGTAGTAAAGAAGAAGAAGGAGAAGAAGAAGATGATGAGAACTTCGAGATGGAATATTAATGTAAAGATTAAACAATAATAAGAACAAATGCCAAGGTTAGAGGTTCCACTAATGGTATGTCAAACAAGTATAGTATAAACAATTGGAAACCACACCAAATGAGGTTCCAATTTGATTATAGATTGTTAACATGATTACATTAGTCATCTTATTCGATTAATGCTAATACTTGTAAATCTCGTCAAGCATTCATGATTATAACTTATGTTAACAACAAATCAAGTTCCTTTCATAGCTCAGGTGTCGGTTATACCATACATTATGGGCTATAAAAGTGCCAAGCATTTGTTGTACCAAGTGTTATACAACATAAATCAAGATTAGTCATTTAACAAGCAAAGTATTAAATAGTGGACAAGATAACAAATAGAAAACATGTTAGTATCAAACATTAAAGTCCATATTAAGTTTACACTATACTTATTCTTACACCATTAGTGTAACCTTTTCACCTTGACATAATTAAATTAGCTAGACATAATGAAAGAAAGTAAAATAGATAAACAAGATAAGAACATAAAAGCTAACTAAGTAAAGGAAAGAAAATGAAAGGCATAAACTTGATATTAATGAAAGCAAAGCATAAACATTACAAAGAATACAAAGAGAGAAAGGAAGAACATGATCTTGATCTGGAAACCAAGATGCCTAAATGCATGGCAAATGCCTCCTTTTATAGGCCAAAATTGGGAACTATTGATTTGATGACTAATTGATAAGTGGGTGGCCAACTTTTGACTCGGTGACAATCCTTATCTTCTCTTGTCTGCCCAAAACGTCATTGATAACGTCAAAATTGGAGCTAGTTGAAAACATGAAAGTTGTAGGCAATTGTCTTCGCTTTCTTGTGTAAACAATTCAGCTCATTTGGACTTCTAGAACTCAAGATATGGCTAAAATACCGAACAGTTCTCGGGCTGGAAGACATATTCGGGCTTCTTTGTTGTTGCTACAATTTGGACTTGATAATGGCCTTTTTAGATCTTAGGCTCCATATCAAAGTTGTAGGCCTATGTCTTACCTTTCCATCCATAAAATGTGGACCTAAATCTGAGATCTGTAGCTCTAGATATGACCCAATTACTGAATAGTGTTTCGGTTTGGATTGCACCGTCATCTCTTTTCTAAGTTTGACCATCTCTTTGCCCTTGCAATTTAAGTCCTTAAAGTTATCAATCAATCCTTTCATTTATGTGATAGGCCTGCATTTAAAATGAACATTTACCATAAATTAAAGGTATCTTATATTATTAGATATATTATTCTAAAACATGCTCTAGTTAAGGAGTTATTGATACTTCAAGTGCAAAATGATGATATAAAACCATGATAAAAATGCACTTTTAAGTACTAATCACACCCCTCAACCAGCTTATTACTAGTCCCTAGTAATCACAAAGCGTTAAAACAATTTGCAAATTTCACAAAGCAAGATATTCATCATTTAACTTCCATTAATCTATCCAGATAAACAAACTGTCATTAAATTTATATATCTGCTTAATACCTCTTAAAAAGATATTAATAAACCTTTCTTTTATGCTCAATGTATTAACACATAATTATGGGGCTTTTCTTGGAAGAAAACAAAATTTTTGTTCTAATGTTTAAGGTTAACTTCCTTGAGTTAGGATTATTATTTTTGTCTTTTTTTTCTTTTTCTTTTTCTTAAAAAAATCTATATACATATAATTTAAAAACATCATGCATCTTTAACCCATGTAACGAGCTTTCAGCTAATGACTCCCAGACCAGTTGGTCTTAGGGCATTAGGTGTTAAGACACCCCTACGAGCTTAGTAACTCGGGTCGCAGATACTGATATGTAGATAGTGCAATGTTTGATTCCCTTAAGCTTTTCTCCGCAACCCATATAAGAAGCGTTGGGCCAATAGCTCCCAAATCAGTTGACTTTAGGGTATTAGGTGTTAAAACACCCCTTCGGGCTTAATTGCTTAGGTTAGTGAGGCTACGAAACCAAACTTATCTACATTTTTATTATCATTATTTTTTCTTTTTTTTGTTTCTTTTTTCTTTTTTCTTTTTTTTTCATTTTTTTTAATTATATACAATCCCTTTCCCTTAGTTATTACCTTTAATAAAAGAACATAAATAATGTAATAATCCAATATGCAACCCACAATCATATGTTAAAGTGTGTGTGTGTAAATTAAGGTTTAAGAATACATGTTAAATAAGTATATGAGCAGAATTAAGTGATAACAATGCGAGAGTTTGTAAACCTGAATATTTCAAGAAGTATTATAATAGACCTTGTTAAGAATGGTTACTAAGATGTGTCTCAAGAGTCACTTTAACAAAAGAGCTCATTTACTCTGCCATCCTAGTAACAACAATTATGCACATGTTTTATGAAATGAAAAACAATTTTTTTTATCAACTACTACCCTTTCCCCCCAACCAAAACGAGACATTGTCCTCATGTTCTAAGGTAGAAAGATAGAGTATAGAAGATATCACCTGAAATAATGAATACTGACAAAACCTGAAACACACTAAAACAAAAATAAGAAATAACAAAACACAATAATAAAACCAAAAGACACATAAATTCACAAATGAAGGCTCAAATCCAATCTAAGCTTTTTACGGCTTCCCGTAGATGACCAATTTATGCGACTCATGGAAGGATCAATCACAGGAATGAAAGATTGTAGTTGGTCAATCAATTGTTCAGCAGTAGTAGTAGAGATTATGATTTGTCATGCAGAAGATGTTAGAAATTCCTGTTCCACAGCATAATCAAAAAAAGACAACAACTTATCATAATAACCATTAACATTTAACAAACCTATGGGTTTCTGGTGAATGTGCAATTGAGCCCAAGAGGAAATATGAAAGATCTCTTCCAATGTGCCTAGACCACCTGGTAAAGCAATGAAGGCATCAGCATGGTTAAACATTACATTCATTCGAGCCAACATTGTGGAGACCTGAAGTTCCTCTCTAATTGTTTTTCTAATGATGTCCCCTTATGCTAAAGCTTTGGGGACGACCCCCAAAACTTGACTACCTCCTAAAAATGCAGCTATTGACACACCTCTTATTGACCCAAGACTGCCTCCCCCATATACTAAATGAATCTTTCTCTCAGCTAACACCTGACCAAGATGATTTGCTAATTCTAAAAACTCCTTTTCTTTCCCAGGACTAGATCGACCGAAAACACAAATATTTCTTATTTGATGACTTGAGGAACTTGCCATTTCTACACACTTCTGTATTTGTTGAATGTATGGGTTGAGTAGAAATGTAAGGAAGGAAAAGAGGGTTTTATAGATGAGAAATTAGAAAGACAATCATAACACCTATATATAGGCCAGTTGGAGTCTCACACACTCTCTCTCTCTCTCTTTATTTATTTATTTATTTACTTTTGAAAAAGCATGTGTATATACAGGTAGTTGTGATTGTGGCTCACATCTTCCCTTGGTTTTACGTCAAAGAACAGCTTAAACGCCCTCTATGGGTCGGGGATAGGCTTCCCATCCAGTTTTCTTAAAAACTGGCAAACAGGGTTTTTTTTAGTCAGATTCCCAAGACTAAGTCGATCATGTTCTTTATGAAATAGTGGCTATAAATCATGAATTGCACGATGCACATCTCCATTAGGATGCGTCTCAAGAGTCAATAGAAGATTATCTAAAGACTCCTTACTCAAGCCATCCTTAATGAATTGTATTTTATCTTCACGGTTTGTAGATACCATTCCTAAAGAATGACATTGTGTATTACAAGTCCATCTAGCACATCGATGATAGACTTTCAGTCGTTTTGCAAGACGCTTCTTCACAAAAGTGCTTTTACCTGTTCCAGGCATGTGTGAAATGAAGGAGTTAGAGGACTCACCTGATAATCAGACCTTTGCTTCAATCAACCAACAAAAATCTTCAGGAATTCCATGATTCATTAATAATCTCAATCTTGCACATCTAGCATGGTAAATTTTTGTGATCGCATTTTGAGGCAGAGCGGGAAAATACTTTTTCAATTTTTCAAGATTAGTGTCCATTTTCAAATGAGAATTGGAAGAGCGATTCAAAGAATTGCACACATATATACACAAATATCAGTTATTGTGGGAAACTAAAAGAACCGACTTAAGTCACGGAGTACCGTTGTCCGCCATTTGACCGGGGTGAGAGAAACTTGCAAAAATCACTCAAAAAGAAACAAAAATAAAATAAAATAAAATCAATCTTTATATACAGGATCACCCAATTCAATAGAGTCATGTTCAATTGAAAAATTGTCAAAGTAAACTTTCAGACGATGTATATTTACCTTAAAATCATTGTCATTCATTGAATTCTCAATATCACAGGACCCATAAGGATTGCTCCATTTTGATCTTAGCTCTTTAGGGAATGCATAGAATTGAGAATTGTAAAACAAAACTTTTTGACTAGTATCAACTTTTTGACAATTTTCACAAGTTTTGCAGAATGCATGCGTGTCCTTAAACACGGTGGGCCAATAAAATCCATTTTGAAAGATTTTCGCAGCTGTCTTCTTTGACGAGAAATAACTTCCACATGCTTCAGAATGACAAAGTTTAATGACACTACTTACCATATTGTCGGGAATGAATCTTTGAAATATTTGATCAGGACAATATTTGAATAAGTTAGGGTCATCACAATAAAAGCTCTTCACTTCGTTCAAAAACTTTTCTTTGTCTTGGGTACTCCAATCAGCTAGCAAATCTCCTAAAGCAAGAAAATTGATATTTTTATCATACCAAGGCATTAGACTAAGAGAATGTAAGGATTCGTTAGGAAAGTAATCATCGATTGGTGTGATGTTAGATGTCGAATCTGTTGTCACTGTTGATAAAAGATTCGCATCAACATTTTCGGTGCTTATTTCATCCGTGATTTCTTCCTCAAAATAAATCATCTACAAATCTTCAGTTTCATCCAATTCATTTTTACTTAAAGTAGATTCAAGTTGATCATAAACTAATTCATCAATATGGTCTACTTCTTGTAAATCATTATCATCTCCAAGTTGCTTGCACATGTTGAAAATATTCATCTCTAATGTCATGTTTTCAAATGATAGCTTCGTCAGTCCATTCCTACAATTAATCAATGCATTAGAGGTTGCAAGAAATGGACGTCCTAAAATAACAGGAAATGAATTACATGCTTCAACAGGTTCTGTGTCCAAGACAATAAAATTCACAGGATAAATGAATTTATCGACTTGTACTAACACATCTTCAATTATTCCTCTATGCACTTTTACATATCTATCGGCAAGTAAAAGAGATATAGAAGTTGGTTTTAACTCACCTAGATTGAGACTCTGAAAAACCGAATATGGAAGTAAATTCACACTAGCACCAAGATCAAGTAAGGTTTTTCAATTTTATGTTCTCCAATAAAGCAAGAAATTATAGGACAACCAGGGTCTTTATATTTCAAAGCATTATTGTTCTGAAGAATGGCACTTACTTGTTCAGCTAGAAAGGCTTTCTTTTTCACATTCAGTTTCATCTTCACAGTGCATAGATCTTTCAAAAATTTAGCATAGGAAGGAACCTGTTTAATAGCATCCAGCAAAGGTATATTGATTCTTACCTGTTTGAAAGTTTCAAAGATTTCAGAGTTGTGATTGACTTTCCTTTGTTTAGTCATGGCATGAGGAAATGGAAGTGCTGCCGGTGAATCAGTCGTTTCTTTGCAATTTTTAGATTCAACCCTTTCCTTACCCTCAGAGATTGACTCATCATGTTTCTCATAAGGTTTAAGAGACGGTTTTTTAATAACCTTACCACTGTGCAGAGTAGTGACTGATTTGACTTGATCCATGTGTTGACTTCCAGAACTACTTGCATTTGCATTGTATTGCCCCTTGGGATTTTGTTGTGGTTGAGATGGAAACTTACCTTTCTCTTGGAAACTGAGAGCAGATGTTAATTTTGCAAGAGTATCTTTAAAATCTGTCATGTTTTGAGCAAGTTGAGTATTGATTGTCTCTTGTTTTTCAATGAATGGATGCAACGTTTCCTCAAGATTTCTTATAAGAGGTGGAGCATAAGGAGGTGCATATCCATGAGAATTTTGAAAATTGTGGTGTGTTTGAAATGGTGGTTGTGAAGTTTGTGCATTGTTGTTCTCACTCTTCCAATTGAAATTTGGGTGATTTCTCTAACTAGGGTTGTATGTTTGGGAGTATGGGTTGTGGTTGGGCCTTTGGAAACTGTTTAAAGCATGAGCTTATTCATGGAGATATTCCTTAAAAGAAGGCAAGGTTGGACAATCGTTGGTTGAGTGTTCATTTGTTTCACAGATTTGACACAATGTTTTCAACAGATTTTAATTGACCACTCCTTTTCAATTCTAGTGCCTCGACTTTTTTAGCTAAAGATGCAAACTTGGCTTGAAGGTCATGATCGTCCCTAAGGTTGTACGTACCTCCACTAGATGTATAAGGTTGAGTTTTACTCGGTGCCTCATATGTACCCGCGGTGTCCTAATTTTGAGCATTTTCAGCTAACAAGTCTAAGTACTCCATTGCTTCATCAGGGTCTTTATCTTCAAAAGTTCCATTGCACATCAATTCAACCATTTGCCTATCTTTAGGTGTTAATCCTTCATAGAAATGTGAAACCAATCTCCATGTTTCAAAACCATGATGAGGGCAAGTACTAACGAAGTCTCGATACCTATCCCAACATTGGTAAAATGTTTCTCCTAGTTTTTGAGTGAAAGTGGTGATTTGTCTTTTGAAAGAGTTTGTTCTTTGAGATGGGAAAAACTTCTTTAAAAACTGTTGTTGCATTTCATCCCAAACATGAATGGATCGTGGTCTTAAATTTTGTAGCCATGTTTTAGCTTTATCTTTTAATGAAAAAGAAAAAAGCTTTAATATGATGGTGTTCATGCTACAATTTAAATTATTACATATGTTGCAGACCTCCTCAAATTCCCTTAAATGCAAGTATAGATTTTCCAATTCCAAGCCATGAAAAAATTGTAAAAGTTGAATAATACCTGGTTTAAAATTAAAATGAGATGCATCGGGAGGAAAAACTATGCATGATGGTGCACTTGTTCTTGTGGGATTCATATGGTCTCTAAGTGTTGTAACACGATTATTCTCATTATTTTTATTATGAAGTGATTGATTATCTTCTTTGGCCATATTTTCTGAAAATGATGAGGATATCCTACAAAGTCTACAACTTGATGTACGTTACCACACTCTCATGCACGTGTAGGAATAGAATAAAAGGAAAAAGAAAACAAAAGAAGAAGAAACAAGAGAAAAGAAACAAAGTTATATACAAAGAAAATGAAAAGAGAAAATAAAATAAATAGTATAATTTATACAAAACTTACCTCCCCAGCAACGGCGCCAAAAACTTGACACGATGAAAAGATTGATGTCTTCTCCCAAGTGCAGGAGTGTCGAAGTAATAAATAACCCGGCAAGACCGAGGTCGAACCATAGGGAGGTTAATTGTATAAATTATAAACAACAACTATAAATAATAACAATAATAACAATAACAACAACAATAATAGTAGTAGTAATAATAATACTAATACTAATACTAATACTAATACTAATAATAATAATACTAGTAGTAGTAGTAGTAGTAGTAGTAGTAGTAGTAGTAATAAAGAAGAAGAAGGAGAAGAAGAAGATGATGAGAACTTCGAGATGGAATATTAATGTAAAGATTAAACAATAATAAGAACAAATGCCAAGGTTAGAGGTTCCACTAATGGTATGTCAAACAAGTATAGTATAAACAATTGGAAACCACACCAAATGAGGTTCCAATTTGATTATAGATTGTTAACATGATTACATTAGTCATCTTATTCGATTAATGCTAATACTTGTAAATCTCGTCAAGCATTCATGATTATAACTTATGTTAACAACAAATCAAGTTCCTTTCATAGCTCAGGTGTCGGTTATACCATACATTATGGGCTATGAAAGTGCCAAGCATTTGTTGTACCAAATGTTATACAACATAAATCAAGATTAGTCATTTAACAAGCAAAGTATTAAATAGTGGACAAGATAACAAATATAAAACATGTTAGTATCAAACATTAAAGTCCATATTAAGTTTACACTATACTTATTCTTACACCATTAGTGTAACCTTTTCACCTTGACATAATTAACTTAGCTAGGCATAATGAAAGAAAGAAAAATAGATAAACAAAATAAGAACATAAAAGGTAACTAAGTAAAGGAAAGGAAATGAATGACATAAACTTAATATTAATGAAAGCAAAGCATAAACATTACAAAAAATACAAAGAGAGAAAAAAAGAGCATGATCTTGATCTGGACACCAAGATGCCTAAATGCATGGCAAATGCCTCCTTTTATAGGCCAAAATTGGGAACTATTGATTTGATGACTGCTTGACTGCTTTTTATGATCGGCTTGTTTTAACTCGCAAGTGCACGAGTGTGCGATGTAGCAATTAACTCGGTAAGATCGAGGTCATATCCACGGAGAGCTAGATCTGGAAATTAAGCTAAGTAACAAAAAAAAAACTCAAGAGAAATTAAATTAACAATAACTTGGTTGAAAATAATTGATGGATTTGTTTTCAAAGATAAAAAAAAATGTAAATAGATTTTAAATGACAAGAAAAGTAAGTCTTGGTCCAAATCAATTTTAATGGTGATGTATTGGTGATTTCTTCAACATATATAAGATAACTCAACCTAATCTCAACGATGGTGATATTAGATCGGAAGATATTACAATGAAGATTAGAAAGATGAAGATTGATTATTGCTTAAGAATGAACAAGTACTTTCATATTAAGTAAGACATTGAATCAAGCAATCTCTATACCAAAACTAAAGTTTGTGCATAAAAATTCAAGATTATAACATTACCTAAATGATTTCTAAAATTTCTTTACAATAATAAATCATTCATGAAGAAAATAAGAAGATAAACATTAAGATTCATTCATATCCTAAAGAACTCACCTCAATCACCATTATCCTTGATTTGGATCCAAGAAAGAGTTTAGCCAACCATGATTATATATAAGAACACTTCAATAAACATGAAAGAACTTGAATCCAACTGAAAAAATAAGTTTTACAAACTAAAGAACCGAAATCTATAAAGAAGAACACAATACAATTTCAGAAAAAATTCGGACACAAATCTGACTCTAACTTTGGACAGCAATTCGACCCTCTTAGAAGCTTTTTTTGGAGAAGTCTATTAGATACATATTTATAGGCAATTCTGTCACCTTTCCAGATCATTAAAGAACAGCTCATTTGGACACCTGAGTCAAAAGTTATGGGCAAAACACCAAAAGGTGTTCTGAAAAATCAAATCAAGACAGCTTTACAACTACTTTGGTGCACGTTTTTCTTCCTCATTTATGAGGTGTCTCCTTCTTCTTTTTGACCCAAAATAATGTTAAAATATCCCCTCCAGCTTTCCATCCATGTGCTTGCCTTCTTGGATCAATGGATTGCCCAAAATAAATCAATTGTTATTTGTTGTGTGGACATGTAAGATCATGGATTGTGTTTGGGTTGATTTGAAGGTTGATTTGGGGTTGATTTAGGGCTGATTTTGGGCTGAATTTGAGCATCAAATAAGTATACAAATGTACTTATTATTTGGGCTAAGATTGACATTGAAACCTTGAGTGTTTAATGGTTGAAGTTTGCACACAACATAAGGCAAGTTTGGGCTTGAAATAAATCATATGATATTCTTTTCTAGAATTGGAATAGAATTGATTTTTGGGACAAATTTGGAGCACTTATTTGAACCAAGATTTGCTTCAATCTTCAACTAAATGTCTCTTCAATTCTTTGTTCTAAATTCCGACGTTGAATTTTCTGAATTAATTCATTTAAGCTCCAAAAACCTATCGAAACATTAAAACAAACTTCATTACTAAAAAACACATCAATTATTATAAAAACAACCAAATAAAAACAATAAATACATATGTAAAATAAGAGACTTAATGACACTTTTGATGCACAATTGATTAGTACTTAAAAGTGCATTTTTATCATGGTTTTATATCATCATTTTGCACTTGAAGTATCAATAACTCCTTAACTAAAATATGTTTTATAATAATGTATTTAATAATATAAGATACCTATAATTTGTGGTAAATGTCTATTTTTAATGCAGGCCTATCAAATAAATGAAAGGATTGATTGATGACTTGAAGAACTTAAATTGCAAGGATAAAGAGATGGTCAAACTTAGAGAAGAGATGTCGGTGCAATCCAAACCGGAACACTATTCGGTAATTGGGCCATATCTGGAGCTACAGATCTCAGATTTAGGTCCAATTTATATGGATGGAAAGGTAAGACATAGGCCTACAACTTTCATATGGAGCCCAAGATCTAAAAAGGCCATTATCAAGTCCAAATTGTAGCAACAACAAAGAAGTCCGAATCTGTCTTCCAGCCCGAGCACTGTTCGGTATTTTGGCCATATCTGGAGTTCTAGAAGTCCAAATGAGCTGAATTTTTTACACAAGAAAGCTGAGACAATTGCCTACAACTTTCATGTTTGCACCTGGCTCCAGTTTTGACGTTATCAATGACGTTTTGGGCAGACAAGAGAAGATAAGGATTGTCACCAAGTCAAAAGTTGGCCACCCACTTATCAATTAGTCATCAAATCAATAGTTCCCAATTTTGGCCTATAAAAGGAGGCATTTGCCATGCATTTAGGCATCTTGGTTTCCAGATCAAGATCATGCTCTTCCTTTCTCTCTTTGTATTTTTTGTAATATTTATGCTTTGCTCTCATTAATATCAAGTTTATGCCTTTCATTTCCTTTCCTTTACTTAGTTAGCTTTTATGTTCTTATTTTGTTTATCTATTTTTCTTTCTTTCATTATGTCTAGCTAAGTTAATTATGTCAAGGTGAAAAGGTTACACTAATGGTGTGAGAATAAGTATAATGTAAACTTAATATGGACTTTAATGTTTGATACTAACATGTTTTATATTTGTTATCTTGTTCACTCTTTAATACTTTGCTTGTTAAATGATTAATCTTGATTTATGTTGTATAACACTTGGTACAACAAATGCTTGGCACTTTCATAGCCCATAATGTATGGTATAACCGACACCTGAGCTATGAAAGGAACTTGATTTGTTGTTAACATAAGTTATAATCATGAATGCTTGACGAGATTTACAAGTATTAGCATTAATTGAATAAGATGACTAATGTAATCATGTTAACAATATATAATCTGATTGGAACCTCCTTTGTGTGTGGTTTCCAATTCAATAATAAGAGTTTATACTATACTTGTTTGATATACCATTAGTGGAACCTCTAACCTTGACATTTGTTATTATTATTGTTTAATCCTTACATTAATATTTCATCTCTAGGTTCTCATCATCATCATCTTCTTCTCTTTCTTTATTATTATTATTATTATTATTATTATTACTACTACTACTACTACTACTAGTATTATTATTATTATTATTATTATTATTATTATTATTATTATTATTATTATTATTATTATTATTATTATTATTATTGTTATCGTTATTACTATTATTGTTGTTTATAATTTGTACAATTAACCTCCCTGTGGTTCGACCCCGGTCTTGCCGGGTTATTTATTACTTCGACACTCCTGCACTTGGGAGAAGACATCAATCTTTTAGTCGTGTCAAGTTTTTGGCGCCGTTGCCGGGGAGGTAAGTTCTTGTATAAATTATAGTATTTATTTTATTTTCTCTTTTCACTTTTCTTGTATATAACTTTATTTCTTTTCTTTTGTTTCTTTTTATTTTGTTTTCTTCCTCCTTCTTTTGCTTTCTTCTTTTTATTTTATTTTATTCCTACACGTGCATGAGAGTGTGGTCACGTACATCAAGTGGTAGACTTTGTAGGGTATCCTCATCATTTTCAGAAAATATGGCCGAAGAAGATAATCAATCACTTCAAAATGAGAATAATGAGAATAACCGTGCTAGAACACTTAGAGACCACATGAATCCCACAAGAACAAGTGCACCATCATGCATAGTTTTTCCTCCTGATGCATCTCATTTTAATTTTAAGTCAGGCTTTATTCAACTTTTACCTTCATTTCATGGTTTAGAATTGGAAAATCCATACTTGCATTTAAGAGAATTTGAGGAGGTGTGCAACACATATAATAATTTAAATTGTAGCATGAACACCATCAGATTAAAGCTTTTTCCTTTTTCATTAAAAGATAAAGCTAAAACATGGCTACAAAATTTAAGACCAGGATCCATTCGTGCTTGGGATGAAATGCAACAACAGTTTTTAAAGAAGTTTTTCCCATCTCATAGAACAAACTCTTTCAAGAGACAAATCACCACTTTCACTCAAAAACCAGGAGAAACATTTTACAAATGTTGGGATAGGTATCGAGACTTGCTTAGTACTTGCCCCCATCATGGTTTTGAAACATGGAGATTGGTTTCACATTTCTATGAAGGGTTAACACCTAAAGATAGGCAAATGGTTGAATTGATGTGCAATGGAACTTTTGAAGATAAAGACCCTGATGAAGCAATGGAGTACTTAGACTTGTTAGCTGAAAATGCTCAAAATTGGGACACCGCGGGTACATATGAGGCACCGAGTAAAACTCAACCTCATACATCTAGTGGAGGTATATACAACCTTAGGGAAGATCATGACCTTCAAGCCAAGTTTGCATCTTTAGCTAAAAAAGTCGAGGCACTAGAATTGAAAAAGAGTGGTCAATTAAAATCTGTTGAAAACATTGTGTGTCAAATCTGTGAAACAAATGAACACTCAACCAACAATTGTCCAACCTTGCCTTCTTTTAAAGAATGTCTCCATGAACAAGCCCATGCTTTAAACAGTTTCCAAAGGCCCAACCACAACCCATACTCCCAAACATACAACCCTGGTTGGAGGAATCACCCAAATTTCAGTTGGAAGAGTGAGAACAACAATGCACAAACTTCACAACCACCATTTCAAGCACACCATAATTTCCAAAATTCTCATGGATATGCATCTTCTTATGCTCCACCTCCTAGAAGAAATCTTGAGGAAACATTGCATGCATTCATTGAAAAGCAAGAGACAATCAATACTCAACTTGCTCAAAACATGATAGATTTTAAAGATACTCTTGCTAAATTAACATCTGCTCTTAGTTTCCAAGAGAAAGGTAAGTTTCCATCTCAAACACAACAAAATCCCAAGGGGCAATACAATGCAAATGCAAGTAGTTCCGGAAGCCAACACATGGATCAAGTCAAATCAGTCACTACTTTGCGCAGTGGTAAGGTTATTGAAAAACCCTCTCTTGAACCTTATGAGAAAGATGATGAGTCAATCTCTGAGGGTAAGGAAGGGGATGAATCTGAAAATTGCAAAGAAACGACTGATTCACCGCCAGCACTTCCATTTCCTCAAGCCATGACCAAACAAAGGAAAGTCAATCACAACTCAGAAATTTTTGAAATTTTCAAACAGGTAAGAATCAATATACCTTTGCTGGATGCTATTAAACAGGTTCCTTCCTATGCTAAATTTTTGAAAGATCTATGCACTGTGAAGAGGAAACTGAATGTGAAAAAGAAAGCCTTTCTAGCCGAACAAGTAAGTGCTATTCTTCAAAACAATAATGCTTTGAAATATAAAGACCCTGGTTGTCCTACAATTTCTTGCTTTATTGGAGAGCATAAAATTGAAAGAGCCTTACTTGATCTTGGAGCTAGTGTGAATTTACTTCCATATTCAGTTTTTCAGAGTCTCAATCTAGGTGAGTTAAAACCAACTTCTATATCTCTTTTACTTGCCGATAGATCTGTAAAAGTGCCTAGAGGAATAATTGAGGATGTGTTAGTACAAGTCGATAAATTCATTTATCCTGTGGATTTTATTGTCTTGGACACAGAACCTGTTGAAGCATGTAATTCATTTCCTGTTATTTTAGGACGTCCCTTTCTTGCAACCTCTAACGCATTAATTAATTGTAGGAATGGACTGATGAAGCTATCATTTGGAAACATGACATTGGAGATGAATATTTTCAACATTTGCAAGCAACCTGGAGATGATAATGATTTACAAGAAGTAGATCATATTGATGAATTAGTTTATGATCAACTTGAATCTACTTTAAGTAAAAATGAATTGGATGAAACTAAAGATTTGCAAATGATTTATTCTGAGGAAGAAATCATGGATGAAACAAGCACCGAAAATGTTGATGCGAATCTTTTGTCAACAGTGACAACAGATTCGACATCTGACATCACACCAATCGATGATTACTTTCCTAATGAATCCTTACTTTCTCTTAGTCCAATGCCTTGGTATAATAAAAATATCAATTTTCTTTCTTTAGGAGATTTGCCAGCTGATTGGAGTACCCAAGACAAAGAAAAGTTTTTGAACGAAGTGAAGAATTTTTATTGTGATGACCCTACTTTATTCAAATATTGTCCTGATCAAATATTTCAAAGATTCATTCCCGACAATGAGGTAAGTAGTGTCATTAAACTTTGTCATTCTGAAGCATGTGGAAGTTCTTTCTCGTCAAAAAAGACAACTGCAAAAATCTTACAAAGTGGATTTTATTGGCCCACCATGTTCAAGGACACACATGCATTCTGCAAAACTTGTGAAAATTGTCAAAAGATTGATACTGGTCAAAAAGTTTTGTTTTATAATTCTCAACTCTATACAGTCCCTAGAGAGCTAAGACCAAGATGGAGCAATCCTTATGGGGCCTGTGATATTGAGAATTCAATGAATGACAATGATTTTAAGGAAAATGGACATCGTTTGAAAGCTTACTTTGATAATTTTCCTAGTAAAAATGAATCAACTGGTTGGAATGATCTTGTAGATAAAGGTTGATTATTTTTTTTTCTCACATTGTTTTTGTGTTTCTTTTTTTAGTGATTTTTGCTAGTTTATCTCACCCCGGTCAAATGGCGGATAACGGTACTCCGTGACTTAAGTCGGTTCTTTCAGTTTCCACAATAACTGATATCGGTGTATATATCTGTGCAATTCTTTGAAGCTCTCTTCCAATTCTCATTTGAAAATGGACACTAATCTTGAAAAATTGAAAAAGTATTTTCCCGCTCTGCCTCAGAATGCGATTACAAAAATTTACCGTGCTAGATGTGCAAGATTGAGATTGTTAATGAATCATGGAATTCCTGAAGATATTCGCTGGTTGATTGAAGCAAAGGTCCGATTATCAGGTGAGTCCTCTAACTTCTTCATTTCACACATGCCTGGAACAGGTAAAAGCACTTTTGCAAAGAAGCGTCGTGCAAAACGACTGGATGTCTGTCATCGATGTGCTAGATGGACTTGTAATACACAATGTCGTTCTTTAGGAATGGTATCTATAAACCGTGAAGATAAAATACAATTCATTAAGGATGGCCTGAGTAAGGAGTCTTTAGATAATCTTCTATTGACTCTTGAGACGCATCCTAGTGGAGATGTGCATCGTGCAATTCATGATTTATGGCCACTATTTCATAAAGAACATGATCGACTTAGTCTTGGGAATCTGACTAAAAAAGACCCTGTTTGCCAGTTTTTAAGAAAACTGGATGGGAAGCCTATCCCCGACCCATAGAGGGTGTTTAAGCCGTTCTTGGACGTAAAACCAAGGGAAGATGTGAGCCACAATCACAACTACCTGTACATACACATGCTTTTTCAAAAAGTAAATAAATAAATAAATAAAAAGAGAGAGAGAGTGTGTGAGACTCTAGCTGGCCTACATATAGATGTTATGATTGCCTTTCTACTTTCTCATCTATAAAACCCTATTTTCCTTCCTTTCATTTCTACTCAACCCATACATTCAACAAATACAAAAGTGTGTAGAAATGGCAAGTTCCTCAAGTCATCAAATAAGAAATATTTGTGTTTTCGGTGGATCTAGTCCTGGGAAAGAAAAGGAGTTTTTAGAATCAGCAAATCATCTTGGTCAGGTGCTAGCTGAGAGAAAGATTCATTTAGTGTATGGGGGAGGCAGTCTTGGGTTAATGGGAGGTGTGTCAATAGCTGCATTTTTAGGAGGTAGTCAAGTTTTGGGGGTCGTCCCTGAAGCTTTGGCACAAGGGGACATCATTGGAAAAACAATTGGACAGGAACTTCAGGTCTCCACAATGTCGGCTCGAATGAATGCAATGTTTAACCATGCTGATGCTTTCATTGCTTTACCAGGTGGTCTAGGCACATTGGAAGAGATCTTTCATATTTCCTCTTGGGCTCAATTGCACATTCACCATAAACCCATAGGTTTGTTAAATGTTAATGGTTATTATGATAAGTTGTTGTCTTTTCTTGATCATGCTGTGGAACAGGAATTTCTAACATCTTCTGCACGACAAATCATAATCTCTGCTTCTACTGCTGAACAATTGATTGACCAACTACAATCTTTCATTCCTGTGATTGATCCTTCCATGAGTCGCATAAATTGGTCATCTAAGGAAAGCCGTAAAAAGCTTAGATTGGATTTGAGCCTTCATTTGTGAATTTTTGTGTCTTTTGGTTTTATTATGTTTTGTTATTTCTTATTTTTGTTTCAGTGTGTTTCAGGTTTTGTCAGTGTTCGTTATTTCAGGTGATATCTTTTATACTCTATCTTTCTACCTTAGAACATTGAGGACAATGTCTCGTTTTGGTTGGGGGGAGAGGGTAGTAGTTGATAAAAAAAAAATGTTTTTCATTTCATAAAGCATGTGCATAATTGTTGTTACTAGGATGGCAGAGTAAAGGAGTTCTTTTGTTAAAGTGACTCTTGAGACGCATCTTAGTAACCATTCTTAACAAGGTCTATTATAATACTTCCTGAAATATTCAGGTTTACAAACTCTCGTATTGTTACCACTTAATTCTGCTCATATACTTATTTAACATGTATTTTTAAACCTTAATTTACACACACACACTTTAACATATGATTGTGGGTTGCATATTAGATTATTACATTATTTATGTTCTTTTGTTAAAGGTAACAACTAAGGGAAAGGGATTGTATATAATTAAAAAAAAAAAAACATGAAAAAAAAAAGAAAAAATAAAAAATAAAAAAATGATGATAATAAAAATGTAGATAAGTTTGATTTCGTAGCCTCCCTAACCTAAGCAATTAAGCCCGAAGGGGTGTTTTAACACCTAATACCCTAAAGTCAACTGACTTGGGAGCTATTGGCCCAACGCTTGTTACATGGGTTGAGGAGAAAAGCTTAAAGAAATCAAACATTGCACTATCTACATATCAGTATCTGCGACCCGAGTTACTAAGCTCGTAGGGGTGTCTTAACACCTAATGCCCTAAGACCAACTGGTCTGGGAGTCATTAGCTGAAAGCTCGTTACATGGGTTAAAGATGCATGATGTTTTTAAAGTATATGTATATAGAGTTAAAAAAAAAAAAAAAAAAAAAAAAAGACAAAAATAGTAATCCCAACCCAAGGAAGTTAACCTTAAACATTAGAACAAAAATTTTGTTTTCTTCCAAGAAAAGCCCCATAATTATGTGTTGATACATTGAGCACAAAAGAAAGGTTTATTAATATCTTGTTAAGTAGTATTGAGCAGATATAGAAATTTAATGAGAGTTTGTTTATCTGGATAGATTAATGGAAGTTAAATGATGAATACCTTGCTTTGTGAAATTTGCAAATTGTTTTAACGCTTTAATTACTAGGGACTAGTAATAAGCTGGTTGAGGGGTGTGATTAGTACTTAAAAGTGCATTTTTATCATGGTTTTATATCATCATTTTGCACTTGAAGTATCAATAACTCCTTAACTAAAATATGTTTTATAATAATGTATTTAATAATATAAGATACCTATAATTTGTGGTAAATGTCTATTTTTAATGCAGGCCTATCAAATAAATGAAAGGATTGATTGATGACTTGAAGAACTTAAATTGCAAGGATAAAGAGATGGTCAAACTTAGAGAAGAGATGTCGGTGCAATCCAAACCGGAATACTATTCGGTAATTGGGCCATATCTGGAGCTACAGATCTCAGATTTAGGTCCAATTTATATGGATGGAAAGGTAAGACATAGGCCTACAACTTTCATATGGAGCCCAAGATCTAAAAAGGCCATTATCAAGTCCAAATTGTAGCAACAACAAAGAAGTCCGAATCTGTCTTCCAGCCCGAGCACTGTTCGGTATTTTGGCCATATCTGGAGTTCTAGAAGTCCAAATGAGCTGAATTTTTTACACAAGAAAGCTGAGACAATTGCCTACAACTTTCATGTTTGCACCTGGCTCCAGTTTTGACGTTATCAATGACGTTTTGGGCAGACAAGAGAAGATAAGGATTGTCACCAAGTCAAAAGTTGGCCACCCACTTATCAATTAGTCATCAAATCAATAGTTCCCAATTTTGGCCTATAAAAGGAGGCATTTGCCATGCATTTAGGCATCTTGGTTTCCAGATCAAGATCATGCTCTTCCTTTCTCTCTTTGTATTTTTTGTAATATTTATGCTTTGCTCTCATTAATATCAAGTTTATGCCTTTCATTTCCTTTCCTTTACTTAGTTAGCTTTTATGTTCTTATTTTGTTTATCTATTTTTCTTTCTTTCATTATGTCTAGCTAAGTTAATTATGTCAAGGTGAAAAGGTTACACTAATGGTGTGAGAATAAGTATAATGTAAACTTAATATGGACTTTAATGTTTGATACTAACATGTTTTATATTTGTTATCTTGTTCACTCTTTAATACTTTGCTTGTTAAATGATTAATCTTGATTTATGTTGTATAACACTTGGTACAACAAATGCTTGGCACTTTCATAGCCCATAATGTATGGTATAACCGACACCTGAGCTATGAAAGGAACTTGATTTGTTGTTAACATAAGTTATAATCATGAATGCTTGACGAGATTTACAAGTATTAGCATTAATTGAATAAGATGACTAATGTAATCATGTTAACAATATATAATCTGATTGGAACCTCCTTTGTGTGTGGTTTCCAATTCAATAATAAGAGTTTATACTATACTTGTTTGATATACCATTAGTGGAACCTCTAACCTTGACATTTGTTATTATTATTGTTTAATCCTTACATTAATATTTCATCTCTAGGTTCTCATCATCATCATCTTCTTCTCTTTCTTTATTATTATTATTATTATTATTATTATTATTACTACTACTACTACTACTACTAGTATTATTATTATTATTATTATTATTATTATTATTATTATTATTATTATTATTGTTATCGTTATTACTATTATTGTTGTTTATAATTTGTACAATTAACCTCCCTGTGGTTCGACCCCGGTCTTGCCGGGTTATTTATTACTTCGACACTCCTGCACTTGGGAGAAGACATCAATCTTTTAGTCGTGTCAACAATCACACCCCCCAACTTAGATTTTGCTAGTCCTCAAGCAAAACAAAACATAAAACCTTTAAAATAAAAATAATAATAATAACAACCATAATTAGGCTCGATTCATCACACTTGAAGGACCTATCATGCAAACATTGGTATCTTTAACTTAGTGTACACAATAGCAAATAAAGAAAAATAAGCATACTCACATTCTCTAAATCAAACATCCATACAAAATTTCCAAATTCAGTCATATTTATCGTGCAACCAACATAATTGATTCATACGAAAACTCAACTTGTAATCTTCCCTTCTCACCAACACAAACAAGGTAGCAAACTAGAGAAATATCTATATATTTTTTTTCTTTCTTTTTTTTCTTTCTTTATTTTTTTTTTTAATAAGATATGATTTATTTTTTGTCTTTAAGTAGTCACTTCCCTTTTGACGCGAATACAAACATTTGTGATGAATGCACCCGGTTACTCACAAAGTCACAAACTTAAAGTGCTTTGCATACTCATATTTCAAGCTGCCGTTTGACGTAAAGATAAACATTTGTGATGAATACCCCTAGTTACTAAGCAACTCAAAACATTGGAGTAGATAGAACTTTGTACACATTTATTTATTTATTTATTTATGTAATGATTATTACTCTATTTACTTAAACCTTGTTTAGGACTAGATCAAAAGGGATAATCACAAGTAAAGCATCATACTCATCTTTCATGCATATTCACACAACTCACACAACTTTTACAAGGAAAGATGTACTTCAGTAATCTTAAAAAAAAGTATGCTATATCTTGCTTTATAAGATATTATCTATCCCAAATTAAAGCATGCAATGTTCAACACAATAATGAACCCAACCCAAAAAGGTAATGATGATCCTAAACAAGTCTCATTCACATACCAATGCAAGTATTTTTTTTTTTTTTTAACAAGCATGGTTATCTCAAGCATTCAACATAATGAAATATCTAAAATTAAGTTTTACATTATCCTCAATGTAAAAGAGAAAGAGAAGAAAAGTATAAAGATTAGAAAATTGTTACTCCCCTTCTGTTTTCAAGGATGAATGTCTGATTGAATTGGGCATGAGCTGACTTCTTGCTTGATTTTTTTTTTTAACCTGCATATCACAACTAAAAGAAAACATAAAAGAAAACATTGATGTTTTTTTTTTTTTTTTTGAAAATAAAGAACCTCACACCCCCCAACTTAAAATAATGCATTGTCCCGAATGCATGAACAAGAAAATATAAGAGATGGAAGAAAGAAGAAAAAAATGAAAATGAAAATAAAAATAAAAATAAAAACTCATTACTTTTGATACTACAATGGTATTGGATCTTCAAGATCCAATGTCTCAACTTCAGCCACAACATTTTCAAGATAAAGTTTCAATCGATGACCATTTACTTTGAAAATATTTCCATTCTTGGGATTTTCTACCTCAAATGCACCATGCTCAGAGATGGATTTAATCACAAATGGACCAATCCATTTTGTCCTCAACTTCCCAGGAAAGAGATGTAATCGTGAATTATACAAGAGAACCTTTTGACCAACATGAAAGGATTTTCTAAGAATATGTTTATCATGCAAAGTTTTCATCTTATGTTTTGAAATTTTTGCATTTTCAAATGCATCATTTCTTAGCTCCTCTAATTCATCCAATTGAAGCTTTCTATTTTTGCCAACCTCATTTTCATTGTCATTGAATTGCCAAATGGCCCAATATGCACGGTGCTCAATCTCAACAGGGAGATGACAAGGCTTTCCATAAACTAGCCTATAAGGAGACATTCCTAAAGAGGTCTTATAAGCAGTGCGATATGCCCATAAAGCATCAACTAGTCGTAGGGACCAATCTTTACGATTTGGATTGACTGTTTTCTCTAAAATGTTCCTGATCTCCCTATTTGCCAACTCAGCTTGGCCACTAGTCTGTGGGTGATAAGGGGTACTGACCTTGTGAATTACACCATATTTTCTCATCAAAATCCCAACAGGCTTGTTACAAAAATGTTTTCCCCCATCACTAATCATAGCCCGGGGCATGCCAAAACGAGAGAAAATATTTTCTTTCAAGAATTTGACCACTACTCGATGGTCATTGGTTCGAGATGCAATGGCCTCCACCCATTTAGACACATAATCAACAGCTACAAGGATGAATTGGTAACCAAATGAACTTGGAAAAGGTCCCATGAAATCAATCCCCCAACAATCAAATATTTCCAAAACAAGGATGGGGTTAAGGGGCATCATGTTACGCCTAGTGAGGCTACCTAGTCGTTGGCATCGGTCACATGCAACACAGAAGGCATGAACATCTTTAAACATGGTAGGCCAATAAAAACCACACTGCAAGATTTTGGCAATGGTTTTCTTGGAAGAGAAATGCCCACCACAGGCTAATGCATGACAAAAATTAATGACCCTTGGAATTTCATGATCAGGGATGCACCGCCTAATAATTTGGTCAGGACAATATTTAAATAGGTAGGGGTCATCCCAAAAAAAGGTGCGCACATTGCGCAAGAATTTTTGTTTGTCAAGTTTAGACCAATGAGAAGGAATCTGACTTGTGGCTAGGTAATTTGCTATGTCAGCATACCATGGAGAACCAATATAAGAGACAGTACCTGCACAAAATAAATTTTCATCAGCAAAGAGTTCATTTATTGGAGATTCATCAATTATGGTCTTATAGCTTGAAAGACGAGACAAATGATCAGCCACTACATTCTCTACTCCCCTTTTATCTCGAATTTCAATGTTAAACTCTTGGAGTAGGAGGATCCATCGAATCAAACGTGGTTTGGCATCTTGTTTTGTGAGCAAATATTTCAATGCTGCATGATCAGTGAAAACAATAACAAGAGATCCAACCAAATAAGACCTAAACTTGTCTAATGCAAAGACCACAGCTAAGAGTTCTTTTTCAGTTGTAGTGTAATTCAATTGAGCATCATTCAAAGTCTTGCTAGCATAATATATGACATGAGGTTTCTTGTCTTTTCTTTGCCCTAAAACAGCCCCAACCGCAAAATCACTAGCATCACACATCAGTTCAAATGGTAAAGACCAATTAGGAGCTTGCATGATTGGTGCAGTTGTCAACAACCCTTTAAGCTTTTCAAAAGCTTCTTGACATTTTGATGTCCAATCAAATGGGACATCTTGTGACAACAAGTTACACAATGGTTTGGCAATGGTACTAAAAGAATGAATGAATCTTCGATAAAAACCAGCATGTCCTAAAAAAGATCTCACATCTTTCACAGTCTTAGGGGTAGTTAATTTTTGAATGACTTCCACTTTTGACTTATCTACCTCTATCCCTTTTGAAGAGACAATGTGACCTAAAACAATGCCATGTGTCACCATAAAATGACACTTCTCCCAATTGAGTACAAGATTGCTCTCTTCACACCTTTCAAGAACTTTTTCTAGATTCATTAGACACAACTCATAAGAATCCCCATAAACTGAAAAATCATCCATGAAAACTTCCAAAAAATTTTCCACCATGTCACTAAAGATACTCATCATACACCTTTGAAAAGTGGCTGGTGCATTACACAAACCAAAAGGCATTCTTCTATAAGCATAGGTACCAAAAGGACAAGTGAAAGTGGTTTTTTCTTGGTCTTCTAAAGAAATCTCAATTTGGTTGTAACCTGAGTATCCATCTAGAAAACAATAGAAAGCTCTTCCAGCTACTCTTTCAAGCACTTGGTCTAAAAATGGAAGCGGAAAATGGTCTTTCCTAGTCACCATGTTCAATTTACGATAATCAATGCACATACGCCATCCAGTTTGGATTCTAGTTGGTACCAGCTCATTATTTTCATTCTTCACTACCGTGACTCCAGATTTTTTAGGGACAACTTGGGTTGGACTAACCCATTTTGAGTTTGCAATAGGGTAAATGATACCTGCATCAAGTAGCTTAAGCACTTCACCTCTCACTACTTCCTTCATGTTTGGGTTCAATCGTCTTTGCATTTGTCTCACAGATTTAGCCTCTTCTTCAAGATAGATTCTATGTGTACATAAAAGAGGGCTAATTCCTTTCAAGTCAGTAATTTTCCACCCAATTGCTTTCTTGTGTTTTCTCACCACTCTCAAAAGTTTGTGTTCTTGCTCTATGCTAAGTTTTGATGAGATCACAATAGGATATGATTCATCTTCCCCTAGAAATGCATACTTAAGATCACTCGGTAAAGGCTTCCTTTCTAGTTTATCAGGCTGGACAAGAGGTTCCTCAACTTTCACTTGGGGTGAAATCAAAGGCTCAAATGATGGGGTCCATTGACCTATTGACATAATAGGCATTGGATCTAGATAAGTCTCGAGTTCTCTTACCTCCTCATCAACACATTCCAAAGAATAAAATCTTTCATCATGAATTAAAGTTCTCTCCAATGGATCCTTGATCCACACTCTCTCAAAGTGTTCTTGACAAACTGTTTGGATGAAATCTACCTCTCTAATGTCCTCATGTTCCCCGATTTGTTTGGAGACATTGAATATGTTCATCTCCACAGTCATATTCCCAAAAGACAATTTCATCACCCCATTCCTACAGTTAATTAAGGCATTGGATGTAGCTAGGAAAGGTCTCCCTAAGATGACTGGGATGGGGGCATTAGAACTTTGAATTGGTGCGGTGTCTAACACTACAAAATCAACAGGAAAGTAGAATTTATCTACTTGGACCAACACATCCTCAACGATACCCCTAGGAATCTTGATTGACCTATCAGCTAATTGAAGGGTGATTCGAGTAGGCTTGATTTCTCCTAAACCTAATTGTTCGTAAACAGTGTAGGGTATTAAATTCACACTTGCTCCTAAATCCAACAAAGCTTGATCTATCTTATGACTTCCAATAATGCATGAAATGATAGGACAACCAGGATCTTTGTATTTGGGAGGGGTCTTAAATTGGATGATGGCACTAGCATGTTCAGTCAGAAAAGCTCTTTCTTTCACATTCAATCTCCTTTTGACTGTGCATAAATCCTTAAGAAACTTTGCATAAGATGGAACTTGTTTAATTGCATCAAGGAGTGGAATATTGACTTTCACTTGTTTGAAAAATTCATAGATTTCTGAGTTCATAAGATCTTGCTTAGGTTTCCCTAACCTTTGTGGAAATGGTGCTCTAGGAACAAATTCTAAGTCACTCACTTTGACTGCAATTTTTCTTGAATCATCTCCTTTCTCACTCATCTCTTTCTCATTTAGCTCACCTTCTTTATCTCTCAAACTCTCATTTGTCACTTGTGTTTTGATTCCCTCTTCACTTTCCCTAGATTTCTCCTCCACAATACCTTTAGGAATCCTAAAACCTACACCTTTGTCAACAACCTTTCCACTTCTAAGGGTAGTGATGGCTTGAACTTGTTCATGGTTTGAAGGTTCACTAGGTGAGGATTCACTCATGTGTACCTGACCTCTAGGATTGGGCATTGGTTGAGCTGGGATTTTTCCCTTCTCTTGAATGCTTAGTGATTGAGTCAACTTAGTTAGTTGACTTCGAATGTCATCTAAGGTCCTATTGGTCTGGTCTTGGAATTTGTAAACTTGGTTGTTGATTCCTCCTTGCGTTTGCATGAATTGTTGAAGAGTATCCTCTAAGGATCTCTTATGAGGTGGTTGGTATGTGTTATGTGTGGGAGCATGAAATGGTTGGGGTGGAGGTTGAAATGTTTGAGGTACTGAAGAGCCCTCATTTCTCCATCCAAAATTTGGGTGGTTCCTCCATCCAGGATTATAGGTCTGAGAGTAGGGATTGCCTACTTGGTTTGGAAATGGCTTTCTAACATTACTTGAATCAGAAGTTTGGCCATATAGCACTTCCTTGAAGGCTGGAATGGTAGGACATTCAGTTGTCCTATGCCCTTTGCTTTCACAAACAACACAACTTTCCTCTTGTTGTTCACTTATGACATGCACTTTTTTAATCTCAAGAGACTCTACTTTCCTAGCCAATGAGGCTAATCTAGCATTGAGGTCATCAGTCTCTTTCAATTGAAACTTCCCACTTGAATGAGAAATGGTGTTTCTAGACTCAACATGAAATGGGAGAGAAGTCTCCCATTGCTTTGTGTTTTCAGCCAATTGATCAAAAAAATCAAAGGCCTCACTTGGTTCTTTGTCATAAAACTCACCATTACACATGGTTGACACTAGCTTTTTAAAATCTGCGGTAAGAGAGTCATAAAAGAAACTCACTAACCTCCACATCTCAAAACCATAATGAGGGCATGCATTTAACAAGTCTTTGAACCTTTCCCAAGCTTGGTGAAATGACTCATTTGGACTACAAGAAAAATTCATCATTTGACGTTGTAAAGCTGCTGTCCTATGAGTGGGGAAGTATTTTTTCAAAAATTCAGCTTGCATTTCTCTCCATGTACCTATAGACCTAGGACGCAAGGAGTTTAGCCAAAGCTTGGCTTTATCCTTTAGAGAGAATGGGAACAATTTAAGCCGAATGGTTTCCTCTGTGCATGTTCTATTAATAAAAGTATTACATACCTCTTCAAAGTCTTTAATGTGTATGTATGGATTTTCAGAATCCATACCATGAAATGTGGGAAGAAGTTGAATCATGCCCGGTTTCAAATTGAAAGCTTGTTGGTTAAGAGGTAATATAATACACGAAGGTGTACTTTGTCTAGCCGGGTGAAGATACTCTCTAAGAGTTCGAAAATTAGGTTGATCATTGAATTGTGGAGGTCCATTACCTTGAACACTCCCTTCACCCTCTACATCTTCAACATTAGCCATGATAAAATAATAATAATAAAAATAATAATAATATAATAATTATATGAAAATGAAAAGAAAGGAAAGAAAAAAAATGCAAATAAAAGTAATAGCTCAAAAATAAAAATACAACAAATTAAGAAATTCACTCTCCAACTAATAAGCACTATTAACAACAATAAACATTAAAAGATAATTATAAGAAGCTTGAATAAAAAGGCGGTGATACCGGCCAAGCACTTTAGACAATAAATATAAGAAAAATAACAACAATAAACATTAAAAAATAATTATAACAAGCATGAATAAACAAAAGGCGGTAATACCAGCCAAGCACTTCAAACAATAAATATAAGAAAAATAATCATAACAAAACAACAAAATAAAAAGGAAATAAACAAGAGGCGGTAATACCGACCAAGCACTTCAAACAATAAATATAAGAAAAATAACAACAACAAATATTAAAAGATAATTATAACAAGCATGAATAAAAAGGCGGTAATACCGGCCAAGCACTTTAGACAATAAATAAAAACAATATCAACTAAATAAAATGAAATAAACAAGAAAAATATTAGCAACTAATAAGAATAGACAATAAAATAAAAATGGTTGAACCAACCAAAATCCAACAATTAATAGTCCAGTCCACAGTCCAATATCCGGAACGTTAAGGTAAAATTCTTTTTTTAGGCGGTAAAACCAGCCAATTGAATTTTTTTTATATGATTTTTTTTAGTTTTCCAATAATCAAATCTAAATTTGTTACCTTTGCTTGCTAGCTCCCCGGCAACGGCGCCAAAATTGCTTGACCGCTTTTTATGATCGGCTTGTTTTAACTCGCAAGTGCACGAGTGTGCGATGTAGCAATTAACTCGGTAAGATCGAGGTCATATCCACGGAGAGCTAGATCTGGAAATTAAGCTAAGTAACAAAAAAAAAACTCAAGAGAAATTAAATTAACAATAACTTGGTTGAAAATAATTGATGGATTTGTTTTCAAAGATAAAAAAAAATGTAAATAGATTTTAAATGACAAGAAAAGTAAGTCTTGGTCCAAATCAATTTTAATGGTGATGTATTGGTGATTTCTTCAACATATATAAGATAACTCAACCTAATCTCAACGATGGTGATATTAGATCGGAAGATATTACAATGAAGATTAGAAAGATGAAGATTGATTATTGCTTAAGAATGAACAAGTACTTTCATATTAAGTAAGACATTGAATCAAGCAATCTCTATACCAAAACTAAAGTTTGTGCATAAAAATTCAAGATTATAACATTACCTAAATGATTTCTAAAATTTCTTTACAATAATAAATCATTCATGAAGAAAATAAGAAGATAAACATTAAGATTCATTCATATCCTAAAGAACTCACCTCAATCACCATTATCCTTGATTTGGATCCAAGAAAGAGTTTAGCCAACCATGATTATATATAAGAACACTTCAATAAACATGAAAGAACTTGAATCCAACTGAAAAAATAAGTTTTACAAACTAAAGAACCGAAATCTATAAAGAAGAACACAATACAATTTCAGAAAAAATTCGGACACAAATCTGACTCTAACTTTGGACAGCAATTCGACCCTCTTAGAAGCTTTTTTTGGAGAAGTCTATTAGATACATATTTATAGGCAATTCTGTCACCTTTCCAGATCATTAAAGAACAGCTCATTTGGACACCTGAGTCAAAAGTTATGGGCAAAACACCAAAAGGTGTTCTGAAAAATCAAATCAAGACAGCTTTACAACTACTTTGGTGCATGTTTTTCTTCCTCATTTATGAGGTGTCTCCTTCTTCTTTTTGACCCAAAATAATGTTAAAATATCCCCTCCAGCTTTCCATCCATGTGCTTGCCTTCTTGGATCAATGGATTGCCCAAAATAAATCAATTGTTATTTGTTGTGTGGACATGTAAGATCATGGATTGTGTTTGGGTTGATTTGAAGGTTGATTTGGGGTTGATTTAGGGCTGATTTGGGGCTGATTTTGGGCTGAATTTGAGCATCAAATAAGTATACAAATGTACTTATTATTTGGGCTAAGATTGACATTGAAACCTTGAGTGTTTAATGGTTGAAGTTTGCACACAACATAAGACAAGTTTGGGCTTGAAATAAATCATATGATATTCTTTTCTAGAATTGGAATAGAATTGATTTTTGGGACAAATTTGGAGCACTTATTTGAACCAAGATTTGCTTCAATCTTCAACTAAATGTCTCTTCAATTCTTTGTTCTAAATTCCGACGTTGAATTTTCTGAATTAATTCATTTAAGCTCCAAAAACCTATCGAAACATTAAAACAAACTTCATTACTAAAAAACACATCAATTATTATAAAAACAACCAAATAAAAACAATAAATACATATGTAAAATAAGAGACTTAATGACACTTTTGATGCACAATCAATGACTAATTGATAAGTGGGTGGCCAACTTTTGACTCGGTGACAATCCTTATCTTCTCTTGTCTGCCCAAAACGTCATTGATAACGTCAAAAAATACATGAAAGTTGTAGGCAATTGTCTTCGCTTTCTTGTGTAAACAATGCAGCTCATTTGGACTACTAGAACTCCTGATATGGACAAAATACCGAACAGTTCTCGTTCTGGAAGACAGATTCGGGCTTCTTTGTTGTTGCTACAGTTTGGACTTGATAATGGCCTTTTTAGATCTTGGGCTCCATATAAAAGTTGTAGGCCTATGTCTTACCTTTCCATCCATAAAAATTAGACCTAAATCTGAGATATGTAGCTCCAGATATGACCCAATTACCGAATAGTATTCCGGTTTGGATTGCACCATCATCTCTTTTCTAAGTTTGACCATCTCTTTGCCCTTGCAATTTAAGTTCTTAAAGTCATCAATCAATCCTTTCATTTATGTGATAGGCCTGTATTTAAAATGAACATTTACCATAAATTAAAGGTATCTTATATTATTAGATATATTATTATAAAACATGCTTTAGTTAAGGAGTTATTGATACTTCAAGTGCAAAATGATGATATAAAACCATGATAAAAATGCACTTTTAAGTACTAATCATTAATATTCCATCTCAAAGTTCTTATCTTCTTCTTCTTCTTCTTCTTCTCTTTTTTTTCTTTATTATTATTATTACTATTACTATTATTGTTACTATTATTGTTATTATAATAATTATTATTGTTGTTATTGTTGTTGTTGTATTATTGTTATTTATAATTTGTACAATTAACCTCCCTGTGGTTCAACCCCGATCTTGCTGGGTTATTTATTACTTCGACACTCCTCTACTTGGGAGAAGACATCAATCTTTTAGTCATGTTAGAAACCAATCTCCATGTTTCAAAACCATGATCAGGGCAAGTATTAAGCAAGTCTCGATACCTATCCCAATATTGGTAAAATGTTTCTCCTGGTTTCTGAGTAAAAGTGGTGATTTGTCTTTTGAAAGAGTTTGTTCTGTGAGATGAGAAAAACTTCTTTAAAAACTGTTGTTGCATTTCATCCCAAGCACGAATGGATCCTGGTCTCAAAGTTTTAGCTTTATCTTTTAGTGAAAAAGGAAAAAGCTTTAATCTAATGATGTTCATGCTACAATTTGAATCATTATATGTGTTACAAACCTCCTCAAATTTCCTTAAATGCAAGTGTGGATGTTCTAAATCTAAGCCATGAAAGGAAGGTAAAAGTTGAATAATTCCTGGCTTAAAATTAAAATGAGATGCATCATGAGGAAAAACTATGCATGATGGTGCACTTATTCTTGTGGGATTCATGTGGTCTCTAAGTGTTCTAACACAGTTATTCTCATTATTCTTATTATGAAGTGATTGATTATCTTCTTCGACTATATTTTCTGAAAATGATGAGGATACCCTGCAAAGTCTACCGCTTAATGTACGTGACCACACTCTCATGCATGTGTAGGAATAAAATAAAAGGAAGAAGAAAACAAAAGAACAAGAAACAAGAGAAAAGAAACAAAGTTATATACAAGAAAAGTGAAAAGAGAAAATAAAATAAATACTATAATTTGCACAAGAACTTACCTCCCTAACAACAACACCAAAAACTTGACATGACTAAAAGATCGATGTCCCAAGTGCAGGAGTGTCAAAGTAATAAATAATCTGGCAAGATTGGGGTCGAACCACAATGAAGTTAATTGTACAAATTATAAACAATAATAGTAACAATAATAACAATAATAATATTAGTAGCAATAATAATAATAATAATAATAATAATAATAATAATAATAATAATAATAATAATAATAATAGTAGTAGTAGTAGTAGTAGTAGTACTAATAATAGTAGTAGTAGTAAAAAGAAAGAAGGAGAACAAGAAGAAGAACAAGAAGATGAGAACTTTGAGATGAATTATTAACGTAAGAATTAAACAATGATAATAACAAATGTCAAAGTTAGAGGTTCCATTAATGGTATGTCAAACAAGTATAGTATAAACTCTTATTATTCAATTGGAAACCACACACAAAGGAGGTTCCCATCAGATTATAGATTATTAATATGATTACATTAGTCATCTTATTCGATTAATGCTAATACTTATAAATCTCGTCAAGCATCCATGATTATAACTTATGTTAACAACAAATCAAGTTCCTTTCATAGCTCAGGTGTCTGTTATATCATACAGTATGGGCTATGAAAGTGTCAAGTATTTGTTGTACCAAGTGTTATACAACATAAATCAAGATTAGTCATTTAGCAAGCAAGTATTAAAGAGAACAAGATAACAAATATAAAACATGTTAGTATCAAACATTAAAGTCCATATTAAGTTTATACTATACTTATTCTTACACCATTAGTGTAACCTTTTCACCATGACATAATAAACTTAGCTAGATATAATGAAAGAAAAATAAATAAATAAACAAAATAAAAACATAAATAAGATAAGAGTTAACTAAGTAAAGAAAAGGAAATGAAAGGCATAAACTTTATGTTAATGAAAGCAAAGCATAAACATTACAAAAAATACAAAGAGAGAAAGCAAGAGCATGATCTTGATCTGAAAACCAAGGTGCCTAAATACATGGCAAATGCCTCCTTTTATATGCCAAAATTGGGAACTATTAATTTGATGACTAATTGATGAGTGGGTGACCAATTCTTAACTTGGTAACTGACACGACTAAAAGATTGATGTCTTCTCCCAAGTGCAGGAGTGTCGAAGTAATAAATAACCCGGCAAGACCGGGGTCAAACCACAGGGAGGTTAATTGTACAAATTATAAACAACAATTATAAAACAACAATAACAACAACAATAATAGTAGTAGTAATAATAATAATAATAATAATAAAGAAAGAGAAGAAGAAGAAGAAGATGATGATGAGAACTTAGAGATGAAATATTAATGTAAGGATTAAACAATAATAATAACAAATGTCAAGGTTAGAGGTTCCACTAATGGTATATCAAACAAGTATAGTATAAACTCTTGTTATTGAATTGGAAACCACACACAAAGGAGGTTCCAATCAGATTATATATTGTTAACATGATTACATTAGTCATCTTATTCAATTAATGCTAATACTTGTAAATCTCGTCAAGCATTCATGATTATAACTTATGTTAACAACAAATCAAGTTCCTTTCATAGCTCAGGTGTCGGTTATACCATACATTATGGGCTATGAAAGTACCAAGCATTTGTTGTACCAAGTGTTATACAACATAAATCAAGATTAGTCATTTAACAAGTAAAGTATTAAAGAGTGAACAAGATAACAAATATAAAACATGTTAGTATCAAACATTAAAGTCCATATTAAGTTTACATTATACCTATTCTCACACCATTAGTATAGCCTTTTCACCTTGACATAATTAACTTAGCTAGACATAATAAAAGAAAGCAAAATAGATAAACAAAATAAGAACATAAAAGCTAACTAAGTAAAGGAAAGGAAATGAAAAGTATAAACTTAATATTAATGAAAGCAAAGCATAAACATTATAAAAAATACAAAGAGAGAAAGGAAGAGCATGATCTTGATCTGAACACCAAGATGCCTAAATGCATGGCAAATGCCTCCTTTTATAGGCCAAAATTGGGAACTATTGATTTGATGACTAATTGATAAGTGGGTGACCAACTTTTGACTTGGTGACAATCCTTATCTTCTCTTGTCTGCCCAAAACGTCATTGATAACGTCAAAATTGGAACACTTGCAAACATGAAAGTTGTAGGTAATCATATCAGCTGTCTTGTGTAAAACATTCAGCTCATTTGGACTTCTAGAACTCCAGATATGGCCAAAATACCGAACCGTGCTCGGGCTGGAGGATAGCTTCGGGCTTCTTTGTTGTTGCAATCATTTGGACTTGAAAATGGCCTTTTTAGATCTTGGGCTCCATATGAAAGTTGTAGGCCTATGTCTTACCTTTCCATCCATATAAAGTGGACCTAAATCTGAGATCTACAACTCCAGATATGATCCAATTACCGAACAGTGTTTCGGTATGGACTGCACCGACATCTCTTTTCGGAGTTTAGCCATCTCTTTGTCCTTTCAATTTCAATTCTTAAATTCATCAATCAATCCTTTCATTTATGTAATAGGCCTGCATTAAAAATAGACATTTACCATAAATTATAGGTATCTTATATTATTAGATACATTATTATAAAACATGTTTTAGTTAAGGAGTTATTGATACTTCAAGTGCAAAATGATGATATAAAACCTTGATAAAAATGCACTTTTAAGTACTAATCACACCCTCCAACCAGCTTATTACTAGTCCCTAGTAATCAAAGCGTTAAAATAGAAAAACAGTTTGCAAATTCCACAAAGCAAGGTATTCATCATTTAACTTCCATTAATCTATCCAGATAAACAAACTCTTATTAAATTTATATATCTGCTCAATACCTCTTAACAAGATATTAATAAACCTTTTTTTTTTGTGCTTAATGTATCAACACATAATTATAGGGCTTTTCTTGGAAGAAAACAAAATTTTTGTTCTAATGTTTAAGGTTAACTTCCTTGGGTTGGGATTATTATTTTTATCTTTTTTTTTCTTCATTTTTTTAAATATATACATATAATTTAAAAACATCATGCATCTTTAACCCAGGTAACGAGTTTTCAGCTAATGACTCCCCGACCAGTTGGTCTTAGGGCATTAGGTGTTAAGACACCCCTACGAGCTTAGTAACTCGGGTCGCAGATACTAATATGTAGATAGTGCAATGTTTGATTCCCTTAAGCTTTTCTCCTCAACCCATATAACAAGCGTTGGGCCAATAGCTCCCAAGTCAGTTGACTTTAGGGTATTAGGTGTTAAAACACCCCTTCGGGCTTAATTGCTTAGGTTAGGGAGGCTACGAAACCAAACTTATCTACATTTTTATTATCATCATTTTTTTTCTTTTTTTTTCTTTTTTTTTGTTTTTGTTTTTTTAATTATATACAATCCCTTTCCCTTAGTTGTTACCTTTAACAAAAGAACATAAATAATGTAATAATCCAATATGCAACCCATAATCATATGTTAAAGTGTGTGTGTGTAAATTAAGGTTTAAGAATACATGTTAAATAAGTATATGAGCAGAATTAAGTGGTAACAATACGAGAGTTTGTAAACCTGAATATTTCAGGAAGTATTATAATAGACCTTGTTAAGAATGGTTACTAAGACGCATCTCAAGAGTCACTTTAACAAAAGAACTCATTTACTCTGCCATCCTAGTAACAACAATTATGCACATGCTTTATGAAATGAAAAACAATTTTTTTTTATCAACTACTACCCTCTCCCCCCAACCAAAACGAGACATTGTCCTCAATGTTCTAAGGTAGAAAGATAGAGTATAGAAGATATCACCTGAAATAAGGAACACTGACAAACCTGAAACACACTGAAACAAAAATAAGAAATAACAAAACACAATAATAAAACCAAAAGACACAAGTTTTTACAAACAAAAAAAAATTCAAATCGCAGTTGTGATTGTGGCTCACATCTTCCCTTGGTTTTACGTCCAAGAACAGCTTAAGCGCCCTCAATGGGTCGGGGATAGGCTTCCCATCCAGTTTTCTTAAAAACTGGCAAACATGGTATTTTTTAGTCAGATTCCCAAGACTATGCCAAGTATGTTCTTTATGAAAATGGGTTCATAAGTCATGAATTACACGATGTTTATCTCGACTATGATGAGATTTAAAAGTCAATAGAAGATTATCTAAAGACTCTCTGTGTTTTGAAATAAATCCCACCTTCTGACAATTTTCACAGTTTTTGCGGAATGCATCTGACTCCTTGAATATGATGGGCCAGTAAAATCCACTTTGTAAGATTTCTACAATCCTCTTTTTTGATGAGAAATGATCCCCATATGCCTTAGAGTGACAAAATTTAATGAAATTACTTACCTCATTGTCGAGAATGTATTTTTTAAATATTTGATCAGGACAATAATTGAATAAGTAAGGGTCATCCCAACAAAAATTTTGCTCATTGCTCAAAAATTTTCTTGTATCTTCAATACTCCACTAAGCTGGCAAAAATCCTGAAGCAAGAAAATTGATATTTTTAGCAAACCAAGGCATTGAACTAAGAGAAAGTAGAGATTTATCAGGAAAGTAATCATCAATTGATGTGATGTCGGGTGTCGAATCTATTGTCACTTTTGATAAAAGATCCGCATCAACCTTTTTAGTGCCTTTTTCATCATCGATTTCTTCCTGATTGGTCATGGCATGAGGAAATGAAAGTGCTGGCAGGGAATCAGTCTTTTCCTTGCAATATTCAGATTCAACCCCTTCCTTACCCTTAGAGATTGACTCATCATCTTTCTCACAAGGTTCAAGAGTGGGTTTTTTAATAACCTTACCATTGCGAAGAGTAATGACTGATTTGACTTGATCCATGTGTTGACTTCCATAACTACTTACATTTGTATCGTATTGCCCCTTGAGATTTTGCTGTGGTTGAGATGGAAACTTACCTTGCTCTTGAAAACTGAGAGTAGATGTGAATTGTGCAAGAGTGTCTTTAAAATCTATTATGCTTTGAGTAAGTTGAGTGTTGATTGTCTCTTGCTTTTCAATGAATGCATACAAAGTTTCCTCAAAATTACTTCTAAGAGTTGGAGCATAAGAAGGTGCATATCCATAAGAATTTTGGAAATTATGGTGTGCTTGAAACTGTGGTGGTGAAGTTTGTGCATTGTCACTCTTCCAACTGAAATTTAGGTGATTTCTCCAACCAGGATTGTATGTTTGTGAATATGGGTTATGATTGGACCTTTCAAAACTGTTTAAAGCATGAGCTTGTTCATGGAGACATTCCTTAAAAGAAGGCAAGGTTGAACAATCGTTGATTGAGTGTTCATTTGTTTCACAGATTTGACACACAATATTTTCAACAGATTTTAATTTACCACTCTTTTTCAATTCTAGTGCCTCGACTTTTCTAGCTAAAGATGCAAACTTGGCTTGAAGGTCATGATCTTCCCTAAGGTTGTACATACCTCCATTAGATGTATGAGGTTGAGTTTTACTCGGTGCCTCATATGTACCCGCGGTGTCCCAATTTTGAGCATTTTCAGCTAACAAGTCTAAGTACTCCATTGCTTCATCAGGGTCTTTATCTTCAAAAGTTCCATTGCACATCAATTCAACCATTTGCCTATCTTTAGGTGTTAACCCTTCATAGAAATGTGAAACCAATCTCCATGTTTCAAAACCATGATGAGGGCAAGTACTAAGCAAGTCTTGATACCTATCCCAACATTGGTAAAATGTTTCTCCTGATTTTTGAGTGAAAGTGGTGATTTGTCTCTTGAAAGAGTTTGTTCTATGAGATGGGAAAAACTTCTTTAAAAACTATTGTTGCATTTCATCCCAAGCACGAATGGATCCTGGTTTCAAATTTTGTAGCCATGTTTTAGCTTTATCTTTTAATGAAAAAGGAAAAAGCTTTAATCTGATGGTGTTCATGCTACACATTAAATTATTATACGTGTTGCAGACCTCCTCAAATTCCCTTAAATGCAAGTATGGATTTTCTAATTCCAAACCATGAAAAGAAGATAAAAGTTGAATAATACCTGGTTTAAAATTAAAATGAGATGCATCGGGAGGAAAAACTATGCATGATGGTGCACTTGTTCTTGTGGGATTCATGTGGTCTCTAAGTGTTCTAGCACGGTTATTCTCATTATTCTCATTATGAAGTGATTGATTATCTTCTTCGGCCATATTTTCTGAAAATGATGAGGATACCCTACAAAGTCTACCACTTGATGTACGTGACCACACTCTCATGCACGTGTAGGAATAAAATAAAATAAAAAGAAGAAAGCAAAAGAAGGAGGAAGAAAACAAAATAAAAAGAAACAAAAGAAAAGAAACAAAGTTATATACAAGAAAAGTGAAAAGAGAAAATAAATACTATAATTTATACAAGAACTTACCTCCCCGGCAACGGCGCCAAAAACTTGACACGACTAAAAGGTTGATGTCTTCTCCCAAGTGCAGGAGTGTCGAAGTAATAAATAACCCGGCAAGACCGGGATCAAACCACAGGGAGGTTAATTGTACAAATTATAAACAACAATTATAAAACAACAATAACAACAACAATAATAGTAGTAGTAATAATAATAATAATAATAATAAAGAAAGAGAAGAAGAAGAAGAAGATGATGATGAGAACTTAGAGATGAAATATTAATGTAAGGATTAAACAATAATAATAACAAATGTCAAGGTTAGAGGTTCCACTAATGGTATATCAAACAAGTATAGTATAAACTCTTGTTATTGAATTGGAAACCACACACAAAGGAGGTTCCAATCAGATTATATATTGTTAACATGATTACATTAGTCATCTTATTCGATTAATGCTAATACTTGTAAATCTCGTCAAGCATTCATGATTATAACTTATGTTAACAACAAATCAAGTTCCTTTCATAGCTCAGGTGTCGGTTATACCATACATTATGGGCTATGAAAGTACCAAGCATTTGTTGTACCAAGTGTTATACAACATAAATCAAGATTAGTCATTTAACAAGTAAAGTATTAAAGAGTGAACAAGATAACAAATATAAAACATGTTAGTATCAAACATTAAAGTCCATATTAAGTTTACATTATACCTATTCTCACACCATTAGTATAGCCTTTTCACCTTGACATAATTAACTTAGCTAGACATAATAAAAGAAAGCAAAATAGATAAACAAAATAAGAACATAAAAGCTAACTAAGTAAAGGAAAGGAAATGAAAAGTATAAACTTAATATTAATGAAAGCAAAGCATAAACATTATAAAAAATACAAAGAGAGAAAGGAAGAGCATGATCTTGATCTGAACACCAAGATGCCTAAATGCATGGCAAATGCCTCCTTTTATAGGCCAAAATTGGGAACTATTGATTTGATGACTAATTGATAAGTGGGTGGCCAACTTTTGACTTGGTGACAATCCTTATCTTCTCTTGTCTGCCCAAAACGTCATTGATAACGTCAAAATTGGAACCACTTGAAAACATGAAAGTTGTAGGTAATCATCTCAGCTGTCTTGTGTAAAACATTCAGCTCATTTGGACTTCTAGAACTCCAGATATGGCCAAAATACCGAACCATGCTCGGGCTGGAGGACAGCTTCGGGCTTCTTTGTTGTTACAATAATTTGGACTTGAAAATGGCCTTTTTAGATCTTGGGCTCTATATGAAAGTTGTAGGCCTATGTCTTACTTTTCCATCCATATAAAGTGGACCTAAATCTGAGATCTACAACTCCAGATATGATCCAATTACCGAACAATGTTTCGGTATGGACTGCACCGACATCTCTTTTCGGAGTTTAGCCATCTCTTTGTCCTTTCAATTTCAATTCTTAAATTCATCAATCAATCCTTTCATTTATGTGATAGGCCTGCATTAAAAATAGACATTTACCATAAATTATAGGTATCTTATATTATTAGATACATTATTATAAAACATGTTTTAGTTAAGGAGTTATTGATACTTCAAGTGCAAAATGATGATATAAAACCTTGATAAAAATGCACTTTTAAGTACTAATCAGTAACAATCCTTATCTTTTTTTATCTGCCCAAAATGTCATTGATAATGTCAAAATTAGAGCTACTTGAAAACATGAAAGTTGTAGGAAATTGTCTCAGCTTTCCAACAAAAAAAAAAAAGAACCAGAGCTTATTTAGACTTTTAGAACTCAAGGTAGGAGCCAAAAACTAAATAGTGTTTGAGCTGCAGGATAACTTCTGATGTCTTTGTCATTGCTATGATTTAAACTTCAAAATGACATAATTGAGTCTTTAAGTCCACATGAAAGTTGTAGGTCTATGTCTTACCTTTCCATCCATAAACAATGGACTTCAATCTGATATCTATAACTCTAGATATGATCCAATTACCGAACGATGTTCGAGTTTGGAATGCACCAGCAACACTTTACTAAGTTTGACCTTCTCTTTGTCCTTTCAATTTCAATACTTAAACTCATCAATCAATCCTTTTATTTATGTGATAGACCTGCATTTAGAATGAAAATTTACCATGAATTAAAGGTATATTATATTTTTAGACTTTAGGTGCAATATGATGACATAAATCCTTAATGAGAATGCACTTTTAAGTATCAATCACTCATATTACTATTACTTAATTCTGCTCATATACTCATAACATGTATTCTTAAACCTTAATTTACATACACACATACTTTAACATATGATTGTGGGTTGCATATTGGATTATTACATGATTTATGTTCTTTTGTTAAAGGTAACAACTAAGGGAAAGGGATAATATATAATTTGTAAAAAAAAAACCAAAAAAACCAAAAAAAATTAGCAAAAAAATGATGATAATAAATATGTAGATAAGTTTGATTTCGTAGCCTCCCTAACCTAAGGAATTAAGCCCAAAGGGGTGTTTTAATACCTAATACCCTAAAGTCAACTGACTTGGGAGTTATTGGTTGAACGCTTGTTACATGGGTTGAGGAGAAAAGCTTAAGAAAATCAAACATTATACTATCTGCGTATCAGTATCGGCAACCCGAGTTACGAAACTCGTAGGGGTGTCTCAACACCTAATGCCCTAAGACCAATTGGTTTGGGAGTCATTAGCCAAAAGCCCATTACATAGGTTAAAGATGGATTGTGTTTTAAGTTACATGTATATATATTTAAAAAAAAAAGAAAAAAAATCTCAATCCAAGGAAGTTAACCTTAAACATTAGAACAAGAATTTTGTTTTCTTCAAAGTAAAGCCCTATAACTATGTGTTGATATATTGAGCATAAAAGAAATGTTTATTAATGTCTTGTTTAAGAGTTATTGAGCAGATATATAAATTTAATGAGATTTTGTTTATCTAGATAGATTAATGGAAGTTGAATGATGAATACCTTGCTTTGTGGAATTTATATTTTTTTTTTATTTTAATGCTTTGATTTCTAGGAACTAGTAATTGGCTGATTGGGGAGTGTGATTAGTACTTAACAGTGCATCTTTATCAAGGTTTTATATCATTATTTTGTACTTGAAGTATCAATAATTCCCTAACTAAAGCAAATTTTATATTAACATATCTTATAATATAAAATACCTTTAATTTATAGTAAATGTTCATTTTAAATACAGGCCTATCACATAAAGGAAAGGACTGATTTGAAAGGACAAAGAGATAACTGATTAGTACTTAAAAGTGCATTTTTATCATGGTTTTATATCATCATTTTGCACTTGAAGTATCAATAACTCCTTAACTAAAATATGTTTTATAATAATGTATCTAATAATATAAGATACCTATAATTTGTGGTAAATGTCTATTTTTAATGCAGGCCTATCACATAAATGAAAGGATTGATTGATGACTTGAAGAACTTAAATTGCAAGGATAAAGAGATGGTCAAACTTAGAGAAGAGATGTCGGTGCAATCCAAACTGGAACACTGTTCGGTAATTGGGTCATATCTAGAGCTAAAAATCTCAGATTTAGGTCCAATTTATATGGATGGAAAGGTAAGACATAGGCCTACAACTTTCATATGGAGCCCAAGATCTAAAAAGGCCATTATCAAGTCCAAATTGTAGCAACAACAAAGAAGCCCGAATCTGTCTTCCAACCCGAGCACTGTTTGGTATTTTAGCCATATCTGGAGTTCTAGAAGTCCAAATGAGCTGAATGTTTTACACAAGAAAACTGAGACAATTGCCTACAACTTTCATGTTTACAACTGGCTCCAATTTTGACGTTATCAATGCCGTTTTGGGCAGACAAGAGAAGATAAGGATTGTCACCAAGTCAAAAGTTGGCCACCCACTTATCAATTAGTCATCAAATCAATAGTTCCCAATTTTGGCCTATAAAAGGAGGCATTTGCCATGCATTTAGGCATCTTGGTTTCTAGATCAAGATCATGCTCTTCCTTTCTCTCTTTGTATTCTTTGTAATATTTATGCTTTGCTTTCATTAATATCAAGTTTATGCCTTTCCTTTCCTTTCCTTTACTTAGTTAGCTTTTATGTTCTTATTTTGTTTATCTATTTTGCTTTCTTTCATTATGTCTAGCTAAGTTAATTATGTCAAGGTGAAAAGGTTACACTAATGGTGTAAGAATAAGTATAATGTAAACTTAATATGGACTTTAATGTTTGATACTAACATGTTTTATATTTGTTATCTTGTTCACTCTTTAATACTTTGCTTGTTAAATGACTAATCTTGATTTATGTTGTATAACACTTGGTACAACAAATGCTTGGCAGTTTCATAGCCCATAATGTATGGTATAACCGACACCTGAGCTATGAAAGGAAGTTGATTTGTTGTTAACATAAGTTATAATCATGAATGCTTGACAAGATTTACAAGTATTAGCATTAATTGAATAAGATGACTAATGTAATCATGTTAATAATATATAATCTGATTGGAACCTCCTTTGTGTGTGGTTTCCAATTCAATAATAAGAGTTTATACTATATTTGTTTGATATACCATTAGTGGAACCTCTAACCTTGACATTTGTTATTATTATTGTTTAATCCTTACATTAATTTTCCATCTTCAAGTTCTCATCATCTTCTTCTTCTTCTCTTTCTTTATTACTACTACTACTACTACTACTACTAGTATTATTATTATTATTACTACTATTGTTGTTGTTGTTATTGTTGTTTATAATTGTTGTCTATAATTTGTACAATTAACCTCCCTGTGGTTCGACCCCGGTCTTGCCGGGTTATTTATTACTTCGACACTCCTGCACTTGGGAGAAGACATCAATCTTTTAGTCGTGTCAAGTTTTTGGCGCCATTGCCGGGGAGGTAAGTTCTTGTATAAATTATAGTTTTTATTTTATTTTCTCTTTTCACTTTTCTTGTATATAACTTTGTTTCTTTTCTTTTGTTTCTTTTTATTTTGTTTTCTTCCTCCTTCTTTTGCTTTCTTCTTCTTTTTTATTTTATTCCTACACGTGCATGAGAGTGTGGTCTCGTACATCAAGTGGTAGACTTTGTAGGGTATCCTCATCATTTTCAGAAAATATGGCTGAAGAAGATAATCAATCACTTCATAATAATGAGAATAATCGTGCTAAAACACTTAGAGACCACATGAATCCCACAAGAACAAGTGCACCATCATGCATAGTTTTTCCTCCCGATACATCTCATTTTAATTTTAAGCCAAGTATTATTCAACTTTTACCTTCTTTTCATGGCTTAGAATTAGAGAATCCATACTTGCATTTAAGGGAATTTGAGGAGGTCTGCAACACATATAATAATTTAAATTGTAGCATGAACACCATCAGATTAAAGCTTTTTCCTTTTTCATTAAAAGATAAAGCTAAAACATGGCTACAAAATTTAAGATCAAGATCCATTCGTGCTTGGGATGAAATGCAACAACAATTTTTAAAGAAGTTTTTCCCATCTCATAGAACAAACTCTTTCAAGAGACAAATCACCACTTTCACTCAAAAACCAGGAGAAACATTTTACAAATGTTGGGATAGGTATCAAGACTTGCTTAGTACTTGCCCTCATCATGGTTTTGAAACATGGAGATTGGTTTCACATTTCTATGAAGGGTTAACACCTAAAGATAGGCAAATGGTTGAATTGATGTGCAATGGAACTTTTGAACATAAAGACCTTGATAAAGCAATGGAGTACTTAGACTTGTTAGCTGAAAATGCTCAAAATTGGGACACTACGAGTACATATGAGGCACCGAGTAAAACTCAACCTTATACATCTAGTGGAGGTATGTACAACCTTAGGGAAGATCATGACCTTCAAGCCAAGTTTGCATCTTTAGCTAGAAAAGTCGAGGCACTAGAATTGAAAAAGAGTGGTCAATTAAAATCTGTTGAAAACATTGTGTGTCAAATCTGTGAAACAAATGAACACTCAACCAATGAGTGTCCAACCTTGCCGTCTTTTAAAGAATGTCTCCATGAACAAGCCCATGCTTTAAACAGTTTTCAAAGGGCCAACCACAACCCATACTCCCAAACATACAACCCTGGTTGGAGGAATCACCCAAATTTCAGTTGGAAGAGTGAGAAAAACAATGCACAAACTTCACAACCACCGTTTCAAGCACACCATAATTTCCAAAATTCTCATGGATATGCACCTTCTTATGCTCCATCTTCTAGAAGAAATCTTGAGAAAACATTGCATGCATTTATTGAAAAGCAAGAGACAATTAATACTCAACTTGTTCAAAACATGATAGATTTTAAAGATACTCTTGCTAAATTAACATCTGCTCTTAGTTTCCAAGAGAAAGGTAAGTTTCCATCTCAAACACAATAAAATCCCAAAGGGCAATACAATGCAAATGCAAGTAGTTCCGGAATCCAACATATGGATCAAGTCAAATCAGTCACTACTCTGCGCAGCGGTAAGGTTATTGAAAAACCCTCTCTTAAACCTTATGAGAAAGATGATGAGTCAATCTCTGAGGGTAAGGAAGGGGTTTAATCTAAAAATTGCAAAGAAACGACTGATTCACCGCCAGCACTTCCATTTCCTCAAGCCATGACCAAACAAAGGAAAGTTAATCACAACTCTGAAATCTTTGAAACTTTCAAAAAGGTAAGGATCAATATACCTTTGCTGGATGCTATTAAACAGGTTCCTTCCTATGCTAAATTTTTGAAAGATCTATGTACTGTGAAGAGGAAACTAAATGTGAAAAAGAAAGCCTTTCTAGCAGAACAAGTAAGTGCTATTCTTCAAAACAATAATGCTTTGAAATATAAAGACCCTGGTTGTCCTACAATTTCTTGCTTTATTGGAGAGCATAAAATTGAAATAGCCTTACTTGATCTTGGTGCTAGTGTGAATTTACTTCCATATTCAGTTTTTCAGAGTCTCAATCTAGGTGAGTTAAAACCAACTTCTATAACTCTTTTACTTGCTGATAGATCTATAAAAGTGCCTAGAGGAATAATTGAAGATGTGTTAGTACAAGTCGATAAATTCATTTATCCTGTGGATTTTATTGTCTTGGACACACAACCTGTTGAAGTATGTAATTCATTTCCTGTTATTTTAGGACGTCCATTTCTTGCAACTTCTAATGCATTGATTAATTGTAGGAATGGACTGATGAAGCTATCATTTGGAAACATGACATTGGAGATGAATATTTTCAACATTTGCAAGCAACCTAGAGATGATAATGACTTACAGGAAGTGGACTTTACTGAAAATTTAATTCATGATCAATTTCCAACCACTTCCAGTGAAATTGAGATTGATGAATCTGATGATTTGGAAATGATTTATTTTCAGGAAGAATCAAAAACAAGTAATTGGAGGCTACAAATTGAGGAATTGCCACCACGACCAATTAAGTCCATACCTTCAAGTGTTCAACCACCAAAACCTGATTTGAAGCCATTGCCATCCAATCTCAAATACTCATTTTTGGGAGAAAATGAAACTTTTCCGGTAATAATCTCTTCCAAACTTAATGCACATCAAGAAGGTAAGTTATTACAAACTCTGAAAATGCACAAAAATGCATTAAGATGGACCATAGCTGATATAAAAGGAATTAGTCCTTTGATTTGTACACACAGAATTTATTTAGAGGAAAATGCTAAACCCTCTAGAGAAATGCAACGAAGGCTAAATCCTAATATGAAAGAAGTAGTGAAAAATGAAGTCATTAAGCTTCTAGATAATGAAATCATTTATCCTATTTCTGACAGCAAATGGGTAAGTCCTACCCAAGTTGTACCTAAGAAGTCTAGAGTCACTATGATAGCAAATGAGAACAATGAGTTAATTCCCACTAGAACTGTTACTGGTTGGCGCATGTGCATTGACTATAGGAAACTTAATTCAATGACTAGAAAAGATCATTTTCCTTTACCTTTCATGGATCAAATCCTAGAAAGAGTTGCAGGTCATGAATTTTATTGTTTCCTAGATGGCTATTCGGGTTACAACCAAATTGAAATTGCATTGGAAGATCAAGAAAAGACTACTTTCACATGTCCATTTGGTACTTTTGCATATCGAAGGATGCCTTTTGGATTATGTAATGCACCAGCCACATTTCAAAGATGCATGCTTAGTATATTTAGCGATATGGTTGAACATTTTCTTGAGATTTTCATGGATGATTTTTCTGTTTTTGGCGATTCATTTGATGATTGTTTGACTAACTTAGGAAAGGTTTTGACTAGGTGTGAAGAGAAGAATCTTGTGCTGAATTGGGAAAAATGTCATTTTATGGTAACAAACGGCATTGTACTTGGTCACATTGTTTCATCAAAAGGAATTGAGGTTGACAAATCTAAAATCGAGTTAATTGCAAACTTGCCAACACCAAAATCTCTTAAAGATGTTAGATCATTCCTGGGACATGCTGGTTTTTATAGAAGGTTCATCAAAGATTTTAGTGTAATATCTAAGCCTTTAAGTAACCTTCTAACAAAGGATACTATTTTTGAATGGACTGAACATTGTGAAGAAGCCTTTGTTAAACTTAAAAACTTGCTTACTTGTGCTCCTATCATTCAACCTCCCGATTGGTCATTACCTTTTGAAATAATGTGTGATGCTAGTGATTATGCCGTAGGTGCTGTTTTGGGACAAAGAAAAGATAAGAAACCTTATGTAATTTACTATGCAAGTAAAACTTTAAATAGTGCTCAAATGAATTATACCACCACTGAAAAAGAAATACTTGCAGTAGTAAGATGCATTCCTGAGAATGAGGTAAGTAGTGTCATTAAATTTTGTCATTCTGAGGCATGTGGGGGCCATTTCTCATCAAGAAAGACAACTGCAAAAATCTTACAAAGTGGATTTTACTGGCCCACCATGTTCAAAGACTCACATGCATTCTGCAAGTCTTGTGAAAATTGTCAAAAGTTGGGATCTATTTCAAAACGTCACATGATGCCTTTAAACCCTATTATTGTCATTGAGATCTTTGACTGTTGGGGTATAGATTTCATGGGCCCATTCCCTCCATCATTTGGTTTCTTATACATATTAGTCGCAGTAGATTATGTTTCAAAATGGATAGAGGCAATTCCAAGTCGAAACAATGATCACAAAACAGTGATAAAGTTTTTGAAAGAAAATATTTTATGTCAATTTGGAATTCCTCGAGCCATGATAAGTGATGGTGGAACACATTTCTACAACAAGTCATTTGAGTCTTTAATGAAGAAATATGGAATCATACATAAATTGGCCACCCCTTATTTGTGTTTTCGGTGGATCTAGTCCTGGGAAAGAAAAGGAGTTTTTAGAATCAGCAAATCATCTTGGTCAGGTGCTAGCTGAGAGAAAGATTCATTTAGTGTATGGGGGAGGCAGTCTTGGGTTAATGGGAGGTGTGTCAATAGCTGCATTTTTAGGAGGTAGTCAAGTTTTAGGAATCGTCCCTGAAGCTTTGGCACAAGGGGACATCATTGGAAAAACAATTGGAGAGGAACTTCAGGTCTCTACAATGTCGGCTCGAATGAATGCAATGTTTAACCATGCTGATGCTTTCATTGCTTTACCAGGTGGTCTAGGCACATTGGAAGAGATCTTTCATATTTCCTCTTGGGCTCAATTGCACATTCACCATAAACCCATTGGCTTGTTAAATGTTAATGGTTATTATGATAAGTTGTTGTCTTTTCTTGATCATGCTGTGGAACAGGAATTTCTAACATCTTCTGCATGACAAATCATAATCTCTGCTACTACTGTTGAACAATTGATTGACCAACTACAATCTTTCATTCCTGTGATTGATCCTTCCATGAGTCGCATAAATTGGTCATCTACGGGAAGCCGTAAAAAGCTTAGATTGGATTTGAGCCTTCATTTGTGAATTTTTGTGTATTTTGGTTTTATTATTGTATTTTGTTATTTCTTATTTTTGTTTCAGTGTGTTTTAGGTTTTGTCAGTGTTCGTTATTTCAGGTGATATCTTCTATACTCTATCTTTCTACCTTAGAACATTGAGGACAATGTCTCGTTTTGGTTGGGGGGGAGGGTAGTAGTTGATAAAAAAAAATTGTTTTTCATTTCATAAAGCATGTGCATAATTGTTGTTACTAGGATGACAGAGTAAAGGAGTTCTTTTGTTAAAGTGACTCTTGAGGCGCATCTTAGTAACCATTCTTAACAAGGTCTATTATAATACTTCCTGAAATATTCAGGTTTACAAACTCTCGTATTGTTACCGCTTAATTTTGCTCATATACTTATTTAACATGTATTCTTAAACCTTAATTTACACACACACACTTTAATATATGATTGTGGGTTGCGTATTGGATTATTACATTATTTATGTTCTTTTGTTAAAGGTAACAACTAAGGGAAAGGGATTGTATATAATTAAAAAAAAAGAAAAAAAAATGATGATAATAAAAATGTAGATAAGTTTGGTTTCATAGCCTCCCTAACCTAAGCAATTAAGCCCGAAGGGGTGTTTTAACACCTAATACCCTAAAGTCAACTGACTTGGGAGCTATTGGCCCAATGCTTGTTACATGGGTTGAGGAGAAAAGCTTAAGGAATCAAACATTGCACTATCTACATATCAGTATCTGCGACCCGAATTACTAAGCTCGTAGGGGTGTCTTAACACCTAATGCCCTAAGACCAACTAGTCTGGGAGTCATTAGCTGAAAGCTCGTTACATGGATTAAAGATGCATGATGTTTTTAAATTATATGTATATAGATTTTAAAAAAAAAACGAAAAAAAAAAGACAAAAATAGTAATCCCAACCCAAGGAAGTTAACCTTAAACATTAGAACAAAAATTTTGTTTTCTTCTAAGAAAAGCCCTATAATTATGTGTTGATATATTGAGCACAAAAGAAAGGTTTATTAATATCTTGTTAAGAGGTATTGAGCAGATATATAAATTTAATGAGAGTTTGTTTATCTGGATAAATTAATGGAAGTTAAATGATGAATACCTTGCTTTGTGAAATTTGCAAATTGTTGTAATGCTTTGATTACTAGGGACTAGTAATAAGCTGGTTGAGGGGTGTGATTAGTATTTAAAAGTGCATTTTTATCATGGTTTTATATCATCATTTTGCACTTGAAGTATCAATAACTCCTTAACTAAAATATGTTTTATAATAATGTATCTAATAATATAAAATACCTATAATTTGTGGTAAATGTCTATTTTTAATGCAGGCCTATCACATAAATGAAAGGATTGATTGATGACTTGAAGAACTTAAATTGCAAGGATAAAGAGATGGTCAAACTTAGAGAAGAGATGTCGGTGCAATCCAAACCGGAACACTGTTCGGTAATTGGGTCATATCTAGAGCTACAGATCTCAGATTTAGGTCCAATTTATATGGATGGAAAGGTAAGACATAGGCCTACAACTTTCATATGGAGCCCAAGATCTAAAAAGGCCATTATCAAGTCCAAATTGTAGCAACAACAAAGAAGCCCGAATCTGTCTTCCAACCCGAGCACTATTCGGTATTTTGGCCATATCTGGAGTTCTAGAAGTCCAAATGAGCTGAATGTTTACAATTGTCTACAACTTTCATGTTTACAACTGGCTCCAATTTTGACGTTATCAATGACGTTTTGGGCAGACAAGAGAAGATAAGGATTGTCACCAAGTCAAAAGTTGGCCACCCACTTATCAATTAGTCATCAAATCAATAGTTCCCAATTTTGGCCTATAGAAGGAGGCATTTGCCATGCATTTAGGCATCTTGGTTTCCAGATCAAGATCATGCTCTTCCTTTCTCTCTTTGTATTCTTTGTAATATTTATGCTTTGCTTTCATTAATATCAAGTTTATGCCTTTCCTTTCCTTTCCTTTACTTAGTTAGCTTTTATGTTCTTATTTTGTTTATCTATTTTGCTTTCTTTCATTATGTCTAGCTAAGTTAATTATGTCAAGGTGAAAAGGTTACACTAATGGTGTAAGAATAAGTATAATGTAAACTTAATATGGACTTTAATGTTTGATACTAACATGTTTTATATTTGTTATCTTGTTCACTCTTTAATACTTTGCTTGTTAAATGACTAATCTTGATTTATGTTGTATAACACTTGGTACAACAAATGCTTGGCACTTTCATAGCCCATAATGTATGGTATAACCGACACCTGAGCTATGAAAGGAACTTGATTTGTTGTTAACATAAGTTATAATCATGAATGCTTGACAAGATTTACAAGTATTAGCATTAATTGAATAAGATGACTAATGTAATCATGTTAACAATATATAATCTGATTGGAACCTCCTTTGTGTGTGGTTTCCAATTCAATAATAAGAGTTTATACTATATTTGTTTGATATACCATTAGTGGAACCTCTAACCTTGACATTTGTTATTATTATTGTTTAATCCTTACATTAATTTTCCATCTTCAAGTTCTCATCATCTTCTTCTTCTTCTCTTTTTTTATTACTACTACTACTACTAGTAGTAGTATTATTATTATTATTACTACTATTGTTGTTGTTGTTATTGTTGTTTATAATTGTTGTCTATAATTTGTTCAATTAACCTCCCTGTGGTTCGACCCCGGTCTTGCCGGGTTATTTATTACTTCGACACTCCTGCACTTGGGAGAAGACATCAACCTTTTAGTCGTGTCAATAACCAAACTTAGAAAAGAGATATTAGTGCAGTCCAACCGGAACACTGTTCGGTAATTGGGTTATATCTAGAGTTGCATGTCTTGAATTTAGATCTACTTTATATGAATGGAAAAGCAAGACATAGATCTATAACTTTCATATTGATCCCAAGATTTAAAAAGGTCATTTTCAAGTCCAAATTGTAGCAACAACAAAACAGTCTGAATCTGTCCCACAACCCATGTACAGTTCAGTGTTTAGCCCATATCTAGAGCTCTAGAAGTCCAAATGACTCCATTTTTTTTCTTGAAAAGCTGAGATAATTTCCTACAACTTTCATGTATTCAAGTGGTTCCAATTGACATTATCAATGACATTTTGGACAGACAACAAAAGATAAAAATTATCACCAAGTCAAGAGTTGGCCACCCACTCATCAATTAATTATCAAATTAATAGTTTCCAGTTTTAGCCTATAAAAGGAGGCATTTGCCATGCATTTAGGCATCTTGGTTTCTAGATCAAAATCTTGCTCTTACTTTTTTTTTTGTATTTTTGTAATGCTTAAGTTTTGCTTTCATTAATATCAAATTTATGTGTTTCAATTCCTTTCCTTTACTTAGTTAACTTTTATCTTATTTATGTTCTTATTTTGTTTATTTATTTTTCTTTCTTTCATTACGTTTATCTAAGTTTATTATGTCAAGGTAAAAAGGTTACACTAATGGTGTAAGAATAAGTATAGTGTAAACTCAATATGGACTTTAATGTTTAATAATAAGATGTTTTGTAATTGTTATCTTGCTCACTCTTTAATAGTTTGCGTATTAAATGACTAATTTAGATTTATGTTGTATAACACTTGGTATAACAAATACTTGGCACTCTCATAGGCCATATCGTACGGTATAACAGACACCTGAGCTATGAAAGGAACTTGATTTGTTGTTAACATAAGTTATAATCATGAATGCCTCACAATATTTACAAGTATTAGCATTAATCAAATAAGATTATGGTTTTTAATTGAATAATAAGAGTTTATACTATAATTGTTTGATGTACCATTAGTGGATCGTCTAACCTTGACATTTATTGTTATCATTGTTTAATCCTTACATTAATATTCCATCTCAAAGTTCTCATCATCTTCTTCTTCTTCTTCTTTACTACTACTACTACTACTACTACTACTACTACTATTAGTATTAGTATTTAGTGTTCTTATTATTACTATTGTTGTTGTTATTGTTGTTGTTATATTATTGTTATCTATAATTTATACAATTAACCTCCTTGTGGTTCGACCTCGGTTTTGCCAGGTTATTTATTACTTCGACACTCCTACACTTGGGAGAATACATCAATCTTTTGGTCGTGTTAGTTTCCACTTCGACACTCCTGCAGTTGGGAGAAGATATCAATCTTATGGTTGTGTCATTAGTCCATAAGTAGAGGATGATGAGTCTTGTTAAGGAGGAGCAAGCTTTGGAGGTCACCACTCTTAAAGAAGCATCTTTAAGAAGAGGCAAAGGATGTGATGGATTTCAAGGACAAGAAAGAGGTAGAGGATAATAATAAAAAGCATCAACTAATATGACAGGTATAAACTAACACTTCTAAGACAACTATGGTCTCAACATGCCTTAAAAAAAGAAAGTCATGAAAGGGGACCTTTATAAATTCTCTCTAATGTAAATTAATAGTGATCTAAGGTTGATTGAATGTTGTTAAACTCTTATAAATAGGTAATTGTCCATGTTTAGACCTACTTCAAAACTCCATAAACATTACCTTTGTAACAGCCCAACCCAACCTGTCATATATTGTTTGTTTTGGGTCTTATTGCCCTCATGATTTTGTTCTTGGTGACGCGAGCCCACTTTTGAACTTAATGCCCTAAAGTATGTACAATAGATAAGCAACCAACACTACTTATAAAGCCCTAGCTCTGGATGATCACTTTCGATATAGGACATCACAATCCCCCCACCTTAAGATGATTTGTCCTCAAATCTAATACCAAATATAATAGCCCGACTCAATCTATCGTATATTGTCCGTTGTGGGCCTTACCTTCTTCACAATTTTGCTCTTAGTGACGCGAGCTCACTTTTGAGCTTGACACACTAAAATGCATATAACAATCCAGCACTACTCATAAAACCCTCACTCTGGACACTCGCTTTCGCTTTCGGGGTTGAACCATAAGAAGATTAATTGTATAAATTATAAACAATAACAACAACAATAATAATAGTAATAGTAATAGTAATAGTAATAACAATAACAATAGTAGTAGTAGTAGTAATAATAATAATAAAAAGAAGAAGAAGAACAAAAAGAAGAAGTTGATGGGAACTTTGAGATGGAAGATCAATGTGATTATTAAATAATGATTAAAATAAATGTCAAGATTAGAGGATCCATTAATGTTATTTGAAACAAGTATAGTATGAACTTTTATTGTTCAACTAGAAACCACAAACAAAAAGGTTTCAATCAAATTATAAATTATCAATATAATTACATTAGTTATCTTTTTTTGAATAATGTTAATACTTGTAAATATTATCAAGTATTCATGACTATTGATTGTGCATCAAAAGTGTCATTAAGTCTCTTGTTTTACATATGTATTTATTGTTTTTATTTGGTTGTTTTTATAATAATTGATGTGTTTTTTAGTAATGAAGTTTGTTTTAATGTTTCGATAGGTTTTTGGAGCTTGAATGAATTAATTCAGAAAATTCAACGTCGGAATTTAGAACAAAGAATTGAAGAGACATTTAGTTGAAGATTGAAGCAAATCTTGGTTCAAATAAGTGCTCCAAATTTGTCCCAAAAATCAATTCTATTCCAATTCTAGAAAAGAATATCATATGATTTATTTCAAGCCCAAACTTGCCTTATGTTGTGTGCAAACTTCAACCATTAAACACTCAAGGTTTCAATGTCAATCTTAGCCCAAATAATAAGTACATTTGTATACTTATTTGATGCTCAAATTCAGCCCAAAATCAGCCCCAAATCAACCTTCAAATCAACCCAAACACAATCCATGATCTTACATGTCCACACAACAAATAACAATTGATTTATTTTGGGTAATCCATTGATCCAAGAAGGCAAGCACATGGATGGAAAGCTGGAGGGGATATTTTAACATTATTTTGGGTCAAAAAGAAGAAGGAGACACCTCATAAATGAGGAAGAAAAACGTGCACCAAAGTAGTTGTAAAGCTGTCTTGATTTGATTTTTCAGAACACCGTTTGGTGTTTTGCCCATAACTTTTGACTCAGGTGTCCAAATGAGCTGTTCTTTAATGATCTGGAAAGGTGACAGAATTTCCTATAAATTTGTCTCTAATAGACTTCTCGAAACAAAGCTTCTAAGAGGGTCGAATTGCTGTCCAAAGTTAGAGTCAGATTTGTGTCCGAATTTTTTCTGAAATTGTATTGTGTTCTTCTTTATAGATTTTGGTTCTTTAGTTTGTAAAACTTATTTTTTCAGTTGGATTCAAGTTCTTTCATGTTTATTGAAGTGTTCTTATATATAATCATGGTTGGCTAAACTCTTTCTTGGATCCAAATCAAGGATAATGGTGATTGAGGTGAGTTCTTTAGGATATGAATGAATCTTAATGTTTATCTTCTTATTTTCTTCATGAATGATTTATTATTGTAAAGAAATTTTAGAAATCATTTAGGTAATGTTATAATCTTGAATTTTTATGCACAAACTTTAGTTTTGGTATAGAGATTGCTTGATTCAATGTCTTACTTAATATGAAAGTACTTGTTCATTCTTAAGCAATAATCAATCTTCATCTTTCTAATCTTCATTGTAATATCTTCCGATCTAATATCACCATCGTTGAGATTAGGTTGAGTTATCTTATATATATTGAAGAAATCACCAATACATCACCATTAAAATTGATTTGGACCAAGACTTACTTTTCTTGTCATTTAAAATCTATTTACATTTTTTTTATCTTTGAAAACAAATCCATCAATTATTTTCAACCAAGTTATTGTTAATTTAATTTCTCTTGATTTTTTTTTTGTTACTTAGCTTAATTTCCAGATCTAACTCTCTGTGGATATGACCTCGATCTTACCGAGTTAATTGCTACATCGCACACTCGTGCACTTGCGAGTTAAAACAAGCCGATCATAAAAAGCGGTCAAGCAACGAGCTATCCTTGGCTCTAATACCAAATGGAATAATTTGGCCCAACTTGTTTCACACAACCAAAAGATTTATGTCTTCTCCTAAGTGCAGAAATGTCGAAGTAATAAATAACCCAACAAGATCGGGGTTGAACCATAAGAAGATTAATTGTATAAATTATAAACAATAACAACAACAATAATAATAGTAATAGTAATAGTAATAGTAATAACAATAACAATAGTAGTAGTAGTAGTAATAATAATAATAAAAAGAAGAAGAAGAACAAAAAGAAGAAGTTGATGGGAACTTTGAGATGGAAGATCAATGTGATTATTAAATAATGATTAAAATAAATGTCAAGATTAGAGGATCCATTAATGTTATTTGAAACAAGTATAGTATGAACTTTTATTGTTCAACTAGAAACCACAAACAAAAAGGTTTCAATCAAATTATAAATTATCAATATAATTACATTAGTTATCTTTTTTTGAATAATGTTAATACTTGTAAATATTATCAAGTATTCATGACTATTGATTGTGCATCAAAAGTGTCATTAAGTCTCTTGTTTTACATATGTATTTATTGTTTTTATTTGGTTGTTTTTATAATAATTGATGTGTTTTTTAGTAATGAAGTTTGTTTTAATGTTTCGATAGGTTTTTGGAGCTTGAATGAATTAATTCAGAAAATTCAACGTCGGAATTTAGAACAAAGAATTGAAGAGACATTTAGTTGAAGATTGAAGCAAATCTTGGTTCAAATAAGTGCTCCAAATTTGTCCCAAAAATCAATTCTATTCCAATTCTAGAAAAGAATATCATATGATTTATTTCAAGCCCAAACTTGCCTTATGTTGTGTGCAAACTTCAACCATTAAACACTCAAGGTTTCAATGTCAATCTTAGCCCAAATAATAAGTACATTTGTATACTTATTTGATGCTCAAATTCAGCCCAAAATCAGCCCCAAATCAACCTTCAAATCAACCCAAACACAATCCATGATCTTACATGTCCACACAACAAATAACAATTGATTTATTTTGGGTAATCCATTGATCCAAGAAGGCAAGCACATGGATGGAAAGCTGGAGGGGATATTTTAACATTATTTTGGGTCAAAAAGAAGAAGGAGACACCTCATAAATGAGGAAGAAAAACGTGCACCAAAGTAGTTGTAAAGCTGTCTTGATTTGATTTTTCAGAACACCGTTTGGTGTTTTGCCCATAACTTTTGACTCAGGTGTCCAAATGAGCTGTTCTTTAATGATCTGGAAAGGTGACAGAATTTCCTATAAATTTGTCTCTAATAGACTTCTCGAAACAAAGCTTCTAAGAGGGTCGAATTGCTGTCCAAAGTTAGAGTCAGATTTGTGTCCGAATTTTTTCTGAAATTGTATTGTGTTCTTCTTTATAGATTTCGGTTCTTTAGTTTGTAAAACTTATTTTTTCAGTTGGATTCAAGTTCTTTCATGTTTATTGAAGTGTTCTTATATATAATCATGGTTGGCTAAACTCTTTCTTGGATCCAAATCAAGGATAATGGTGATTGAGGTGAGTTCTTTAGGATATGAATGAATCTTAATGTTTATCTTCTTATTTTCTTCATGAATGATTTATTATTGTAAAGAAATTTTAGAAATCATTTAGGTAATGTTATAATCTTGAATTTTTATGCACAAACTTTAGTTTTGGTATAGAGATTGCTTGATTCAATGTCTTACTTAATATGAAAGTACTTGTTCATTCTTAAGCAATAATCAATCTTCATCTTTCTAATCTTCATTGTAATATCTTCCGATCTAATATCACCATCGTTGAGATTAGGTTGAGTTATCTTATATATATTGAAGAAATCACCAATACATCACCATTAAAATTGATTTGGACCAAGACTTACTTTTCTTGTCATTTAAAATCTATTTACATTTTTTTTATCTTTGAAAACAAATCCATCAATTATTTTCAACCAAGTTATTGTTAATTTAATTTCTCTTGATTTTTTTTTTTGTTACTTAGCTTAATTTCCAGATCTAACTCTCTGTGGATATGACCTCGATCTTACCGAGTTAATTGCTACATCGCACACTCGTGCACTTGCGAGTTAAAACAAGCCGATCATAAAAAGCGGTCAAGCAACGAGCTATCCTTGGCTCTAATACCAAATGGAATAATTTGGCCCAACTTGTTTCACACAACCAAAAGATTTATGTCTTCTCCTAAGTGCAGAAATGTCGAAGTAATAAATAACCCAACAAGATCGGGGTTGAACCATAAGAAGATTAATTGTATAAATTATAAACAATAACAACAACAATAATAATAGTAATAGTAATAGTAATAGTAATAACAATAACAATAGTAGTAGTAGTAGTAATAATAATAATAAAAAGAAGAAGAAGAACAAAAAGAAGAAGTTGATGGGAACTTTGAGATGGAAGATCAATGTGATTATTAAATAATGATTAAAATAAATGTCAAGATTAGAGGATCCATTAATGTTATTTGAAACAAGTATAGTATGAACTTTTATTGTTCAACTAGAAACCACAAACAAAAAGGTTTCAATCAAATTATAAATTATCAATATAATTACATTAGTTATCTTTTTTTGAATAATGTTAATACTTGTAAATATTATCAAGTATTCATGACTATTGATTGTGCATCAAAAGTGTCATTAAGTCTCTTGTTTTACATATGTATTTATTGTTTTTATTTGGTTGTTTTTATAATAATTGATGTGTTTTTTAGTAATGAAGTTTGTTTTAATGTTTCGATAGGTTTTTGGAGCTTGAATGAATTAATTCAGAAAATTCAACGTCGGAATTTAGAACAAAGAATTGAAGAGACATTTAGTTGAAGATTGAAGCAAATCTTGGTTCAAATAAGTGCTCCAAATTTGTCCCAAAAATCAATTCTATTCCAATTCTAGAAAAGAATATCATATGATTTATTTCAAGCCCAAACTTGCCTTATGTTGTGTGCAAACTTCAACCATTAAACACTCAAGGTTTCAATGTCAATCTTAGCCCAAATAATAAGTACATTTGTATACTTATTTGATGCTCAAATTCAGCCCAAAATCAGCCCCAAATCAACCTTCAAATCAACCCAAACACAATCCATGATCTTACATGTCCACACAACAAATAACAATTGATTTATTTTGGGTAATCCATTGATCCAAGAAGGCAAGCACATGGATGGAAAGCTGGAGGGGATATTTTAACATTATTTTGGGTCAAAAAGAAGAAGGAGACACCTCATAAATGAGGAAGAAAAACGTGCACCAAAGTAGTTGTAAAGCTGTCTTGATTTGATTTTTCAGAACACCGTTTGGTGTTTTGCCCATAACTTTTGACTCAGGTGTCCAAATGAGCTGTTCTTTAATGATCTGGAAAGGTGACAGAATTTCCTATAAATTTGTCTCTAATAGACTTCTCGAAACAAAGCTTCTAAGAGGGTCGAATTGCTGTCCAAAGTTAGAGTCAGATTTGTGTCCGAATTTTTTCTGAAATTGTATTGTGTTCTTCTTTATAGATTTCGGTTCTTTAGTTTGTAAAACTTATTTTTTCAGTTGGATTCAAGTTCTTTCATGTTTATTGAAGTGTTCTTATATATAATCATGGTTGGCTAAACTCTTTCTTGGATCCAAATCAAGGATAATGGTGATTGAGGTGAGTTCTTTAGGATATGAATGAATCTTAATGTTTATCTTCTTATTTTCTTCATGAATGATTTATTATTGTAAAGAAATTTTAGAAATCATTTAGGTAATGTTATAATCTTGAATTTTTATGCACAAACTTTAGTTTTGGTATAGAGATTGCTTGATTCAATGTCTTACTTAATATGAAAGTACTTGTTCATTCTTAAGCTATAATCAATCTTCATCTTTCTAATCTTCATTGTAATATCTTCCGATCTAATATCACCATCGTTGATATTAGGTTGAGTTATCTTATATATATTGAAGAAATCACCAATACATCACCATTAAAATTGATTTGGACCAAGACTTACTTTTTCTTGTCATTTAAAATCTATTTACATTTTTTTTTATCTTTGAAAACAAATCCATCAATTATTTTCAACCAAGTTATTGTTAATTTAATTTCTCTTGAGTTTTTTTTTGTTACTTAGCTTAATTTCCAGATCTAGCTCTCTGTGGATATGACCTCGATCTTACCGAGTTAATTGCTACATCGCACACTTGTGCACTTGCGAGTTAAAACAAGTCGATCATAAAAAGCGGTCAAGCAATTTTGGCGCCGTTGCCGGGGAGCTAGCAAGCAAAGGTAACAAATTTGGATTTGATTATTAGAAAACTAAAAAAAAAATCATATAAAAAAAATTAAATTGGCTAGTTTTACCGCCTCAAAAAAAAAATTGACCTTAACATTTCGGATTTTGGACTGTGGACTGGACTATTAATTGTTGGATTTTGGTTGGTTCAACCATTTTTCTTTTATTGTCTATTCTTATTAGTTTCTAATATTTTTCTTGTTTATTTCATTTTATTTTGTTGTTTTTTTTTTTATTTATTATCTAAAGTGTTTGGCCGGTATTACCGCCTTTGTTTTTTTTTATTCATGCTTGTTATAATTATCTTTTAATGTTTATTGTTGTTATTTTTCTTATATTTATTGTCTGTTTGAAGTGCTTGGTCGGTATTACCGCCTCCTGTTTATTTCCTTTTTATTTTGTTGTTTTGTTATGATTATTTTTCTTATATTTATTGTTTGAAGTGCTTGGCCGGTATTACCGCCTTTTATTTATTCATGCTTGTTATAATTATCTTTTAATGTTTATTGTTGTTATTTTTCTTATATTTATTGTTTGAAGTGCTTGGCCGGTATTACCGCCTTTTATTTATTCATGCTTGTTATAATTATCTTTTAATGTTTATTGTTGTTAATAGTGCTTATTAGTTGGAGAGTGAATTTCTTAATATGTTGTATTTTTATTTTTGAGCTATTACTTTTATTTGCAATTTTTTTTTCTTTTCTTTCCTTTCTTTTCATATTCATATAATTGTTATATTATTATTATTATTATTATTATTATTATTATTTTATCATGGCTAATGTTGAAGATGTAGAGGGTGAAGGGAGTGTTCAAGGTAATGGACCTCCACAATTCAATGATCAACCTAATTTTCGAACTCTTAGAGAGTATCTTCACCCGGCTAGACAAAGTACACCTTCGTGTATTATCTTACCTCTTAACCAACAAGCTTTCAATTTGAAACCGGGCATGATTCAACTTCTTCCCACATTTCATGGTATGGATTCTGAAAATCCATACATACACATTAAAGACTTTGAAGAGGTATGTAATACTTTTATTGATAGAACATGCACCGAGGAAACCATTCGGCTTAAATTGTTCCCATTCTCTCTAAAGGATAAAGCCAAGCTTTGGCTAAACTCCTTGCGTCCTAGGTCTATAGGTACATGGAGAGAAATGCAAGCTGAATTTTTGAAAAAATACTTCCCCACTCATAGGACAGCAGCCTTACAACGTCAAATGATGAATTTTTCTTGTAGTCCAAATGAGTCATTTCACTAAGCTTGGGAAAGGTTTAAAGACTTGTTAAATGCATGCCCTCACCATGGTTTTGAGATGTGGAGGTTAGTGAGTTTCTTTTATGACTCTCTTACCGCAGATTTTAAAAAGCTAGTGTCAACCATGTGTAATGGTGAGTTTTATGACAAAGAACCAAGTGAGGCCTTTGATTTTTTTGATCAATTGGCTGAAAACACAAAGCAATGGGAGACTTCTCTCCCAGTTCATGTAGAGTCTAGAAACACCATTTCTCATTCAAGTGGGAAGTTTCAATTGAAAGAGACTGATGACCTCAATGCTAGATTAGCCTCATTGGCTAGGAAAGTAGAGTCTCTTGAGATTAAAAAAGTGCATGTTATAAGTGAACAACAAGAGGAAAGTTGTGTTGTTTGTGAGAGCAAAGGGCATAGGACAACTGAGTGTCCTACCATTCCAGCCTTCAAGGAAGTGCTATATGGCCAAACTTCTGATTCAAGTAATGTTAGAAAGCCATTTCCAAACCAAGTAGGCAATCCCTACTCTCAGACCTATAATCCTGGATGGAGGAACCACCCAAATTTTGGATGGAGAAATGAGGGCTCTTCAGTACCTCAAACATTTCAACCTCCACCCCAACCATTTCATGCTCCCACACATAACACATACCAACCACCTCATAAGAGATCCTTAGAGGATACTCTTCAACAATTCATGCAAACGCAAGGAGGAATCAACAACCAAGTTTACAAATTCCAAGACCAGACCAATAGGACCTTAGATGACATTCGAAGTCAACTAACTAAGTTGACTCAATCACTAAGCATTCAAGAGAAGGGAAAAATCCCAGCTCAACCAATGCCCAATCCTAGAGGTCAGGTACACATGAGTGAATCCTCACCTAGTGAACCTTCAAACCATGAACAAGTCCAAGCCATCACTACCCTTAGAAGTGGAAAGATTGTTGACAAAGGTGTAGGTTTTAGGATTCCTAAAGGTATTGTGGAGGAGAAATCTAGGGAAAGTGAAGAGGGAATCAAAACACAAGTGACAAATGAGAGTTTGAGAGATAAAGAAGGTGAGCTAAATGAGAAAGAGATGAGTGAGAAAGGAGATGATTCAAGAAAAATTGAAGTCAAAGTGAGTGACTTAGAATTTGTTCCTAGAGCACCATTTCCACAAAGGTTAGGGAAACCTAAGCAAGATCTTATGAACTCAGAAATCTATGAGTTGTTCAAACAAGTGAAAGTCAATATTCCACTCCTTGATGCAATTAAACAAGTTCCATCTTATGCAAAGTTTCTTAAGGATTTATGCACAGTCAAACGGAGATTGAATGTGAAAGAAAGAGCCTTTCTAACTGAACATGCTAGTGCCATCATCCAGTTTAAGACCCCTCCCAAATACAAAGATCCTGGTTGTCCTACCATTTCATGCATTATTGGAAGTCATAAGATAGATCAAGCTTTGTTGGATTTAGGAGCAAGTGTGAATTTAATACCCTACACTGTTTACGAACAATTAGGTTTAGGAGAAATCAAGCCTACTCAAATCACCCTTCAATTAGCTGATAGATCAATCAAGATTCCCAGGGGTATCGTTGAGGATGTGTTGGTCCAAGTAGATAAATTTTACTTTCCTGTTGATTTTGTAGTATTAGACACCGCACCAATTCAAGGTTCTAATGCCCCCATCCCAGTCATCTTAGGGAGACCTTTCCTAGCTACATCCAATGCCTTAATTAACTGTAGGAATGGGGTGATAAAATTGTCTTTTGGGAATATGACTGTGGAGATGAACATATTCAATGTCTCCAAACAAATCGGGGAACATGAGGACATTAGAGAGGTAGATTTCATCCAAACAGTTTGTCAAGAACACTTTGAGAGAGTGTGGATCAAGGATCCATTGGAGAGAACTTTAATTTATGATGAAAGATTTTGTTCTTTGGAATGTGTTGATGAGGAAGTAAGAGAACTCGAGACTTATCTAGATCCAATGCCTATTATGTCAATAGGTCAATGGACCCCATCATTTGAGCCTTTGATTTCACCCCAAGTGAAAGTTGAGGAATCTCTTGTCCAGCCTGATAAACTAGAAAGGAAGCCTTTACCGAGTGATCTTAAGTATGCATTTCTAGGGGAAGATGAATCATATCCTATTGTGATCTCATCAAAACTTAGCATAGAGCAAGAACAAAAACTTTTGAGAGTGGTGAGAAAACACAAGAAAGCAATTGGGTGGAAAATTACTGACTTGAAAGGAATTAGCCCTCTTTTATATACACATAGAATCTATCTTGAAGAAGAGGCTAAATCTGTGAGGCAAATGCAAAGAGATTGAACCCAAACATGAAGGAAGTAGTGAGAGGTGAAGTGCTTAAGCTACTTGATGCAGGTATCATTTACCCTATTGCGAACTCAAAATGGGTTAGTCCAACCCAAGTTGTCCCAAAAAAATCTGGAGTCACGGTAGTGAAGAATGAAAATAATGAGCTGGTACCAACTAGAATCCAAACTGGATGGCGTATGTGCATTGATTATCGTAAATTGAACATGATGACTAGGAAGGACCATTTTCCGCTTCCATTTTTAGACCAAGTGCTTGAAAGAGTAGCTGGAAGAGCTTTTTATTGTTTTCTGGATGGATATTCAGGTTACAACCAAATTGAGATTTCTTTAGAAGACCAAGAAAAAACCACTTTCACTTGTCCTTTTGGTACTTATGCTTATAGAAGAATGCCATTTGGTTTGTGTAATGCACCAACCACTTTTCAAAGGTGTATGATGAGTATCTTTAGTGACATGGTGGAAAATTTTTTGGAAGTTTTCATGGATGATTTTTTAGTTTATGGGGATTCCTATGAGTTGTGTCTAATGAATCTAGAAAAAGTTCTTGAAAGGTATGAAGAGAGCAATCTTGTACTCAATTAGGAGAAGTGTCATTTTATGGTGACACATGGCATTGTTTTAGGTCACATTGTCTCTTCAAAAGGGATAGAGGTAGATAAGTCAAAAGTGGAAGTCATTCAAAAATTAACTACCCCTAAGACTGTGAAAGATGTGAGATCCTTTTTAGGACATGCTGGTTTTTATCGAAGATTCATTCATTCTTTTAGTACCATTGCCAAACCATTGTGTAACTTGTTGTCACAAGATGTCCTATTTGATTGGACATCAAAATGTCAAGAAGCTTTTGAAAAGCTTAAAGGGTTGTTGACAACTGCACCAATCATACAAGCTCCTGATTGGTCTTTACCATTTGAACTGATGTGTGATGCTAGTGATTTTGCGATTGGGGCTGTTTTAGGGCAAAGAAAAGACAAGAAACCTCATGTCATATATTATGCTAGCAAGACTTTGAATAATGCTCAATTGAATTACACTACAACTGAAAAAGAACTCTTAGCTGTGGTCTTTGCATTAGACAAGTTTAGGTCTTATTTGGTTGGATCTCTTGTTATTGTTTTCACTGATCATGCAGCATTGAAATATTTGCTTACAAAACAAGATACCAAACCACGTTTGATTCGATGGATCCTCCTACTCCAAGAGTTTAACATTGAAATTCGAGATAAAAAGGGAGTAGAGAATGTAGTAGCTGATCATTTGTCTCGTTTTTCAAGCTATAAGACCATAATTGATGAATCTCCAATAAATGAACTCTTTGCTGATGAAAATTTATTTTGTGCAGGTACTATCTCTTACATTGGTTCTCCATGGTATGCTGACATAGCAAATTACCTAGCCACAAGTCAAATTCCTTCTCATTGGTCTAAACTTGACAAACAAAAATTCTTGCGTAATGTGCGCACCTTTTTTTGGGATGACCCCTACCTATTTAAATATTGTCCTGACCAAATTATTAGGCGGTGCATCCCTGATCATGAAATTCCAAGGGTCATTAATTTTTGTCATGCATTAGCTTGTGGTGGGCATTTCTCTTCTAAGAAAACCATTGCCAAAATCTTGCAGTGTGGTTTTTATTGGCCTACCATGTTTAAAGATGTTCATGCGTTCTGTGTTGCATGTGACCGATGCCAAAGACTAGGTAGCCTCACTAGGCGTAACATGATGCCCCTTAACCCCATCCTTGTTTTGGAAATATTTGATTGTTGGGGGATTGATTTCATGGGACCTTTTCCAAGTTCATTTGGTTACCAATTCATCCTTGTAGCTGTTGATTATGTGTCTAAATGGGTGGAGGCCATTGCATCTCGAACCAATGACCATCGAGTTGTGGTCAAATTCTTGAAAGAAAATATTTTCTCTCGTTTTGGCATGCCTCGGGCTATGATTAGTGATGGGGGAAAACATTTTTGTAACAAGCCCGTTGGGATTTTGATGAGAAAATATGGTGTAATTCACAAGGTCAGTACCCCCTATCACCCACAGACTAGTGGCCAAGCTGAGTTGACAAATAGGGAGATCAAGAACATTTTAGAGAAAACAGTCAATCCAAACCGTAAAGATTGGTCCCTACGATTAGTTGATGCTTTGTGGGCATATCGCACTGCTTATAAGACCTCTTTAGGAATGTCTCCTTATAGGCTAGTTTATGGAAAGCCTTGTCATCTCCTTGTTGAGATTGAGCACCGTGCATATTGGGCCATTGGCAATTCAATGACAATGAAAACGAGGTCGGCAAAAATAGAAAGCTTCAATTGGATGAATTAGAGGAGCTAAGAAATGATGCATTTGAAAATGCAAAAATTTCAAAACATAAGATGAAAACTTTGCATGATAAACATATTCTTAGAAAATCCTTTCATGTTGGTCAAAAGGTTCTCTTGTATAATTCACGATTACATCTCTTTCCTGGAAAGTTGAGGACAAAATGGATTGGTCCATTTGTGATTAAATCCATCTCTGAGCATGGTGCATTTAAGGTAGAAAATCCCAAGAATGGAAATATTTTCAAAGTAAATGGTCATCGATTGAAACTTTATCTTGAAAATATTGTGGCTGAAGTTGAGACATTGGATCTTGAAGATCCAATACCATTGTAGTATCAAAAGTAATGAGTTTTTATTTTTATTTTATTTTTATTTTTATTTTTATTTTTATTTTCATTTTCATTTTTTTTCTTCTTTCTTCCATCTCTTATATTTTCTTGTTCATGCATTCGGGACAATGCATTATTTTAAGTTGGGGGGTGTGAGGTTCTTTATTTTCAAAAAAAAATTAAAAAAAAAACATCAATGTTTTCTTTTATGTTTTCTTTTAGTTGTGATATGCAGGTTAAAAAAAAAATCAAGCAAGAAGTCAGCTCATAGCCAATTCAATTAGACATTCATCCTTGAAAACAGAAGGGGAGTAACAATTTTCTAATCTTTATACTTTTCTTCTCTTTCTCTTTTACATTGAGCATAATGTAAAACTTAATTTTAGATATTTCATTATGTTGAATGCTTGAGATAACCATGCTTGTTAAAAAAAAATATACTTGCATTCGTATGTGAATGAGACTTGTTTAGGATCATCATTACCTTTTTGGGTTCATTATTGTGTTGAACATTGCATGCTTTAATTTGGGATAGATAATATCTTATAAAGCAAGATATAGCATACTTTTTTTTAAGATTACTGAAGTACATCTTTCCTTGTAAAAGTTGTGTGAGTTGTGTGAATATGCATGAAAGATGAGTATGATGCTTTACTTGTGATTATCCCTTTTGATCTAGTCCTAAACAAGGTTTAAGTAAATAGAGTAATAATCATTACATAAATAAATAAATGTGTACAAAGTTCTATCTACTCCAATGTTTTGAGTTGCTTAGTAACTAGGGGTATTCATCACAAATGTTTATCTTTACGTCAAACGACAGCTTGAAATATGAGTATGCAAAGCACTTTAAGTTTGTGACTTTGTGAGTAACCGGGTGCATTCATCACAAATGTTTGTATTCACGTCAAAAGGGAAGTGACAACTTAAAGACAAAGAATAAATCATATCTTCAAAAAAAAAAGAAAAAAAGAAAAATATATATATATAGATATTTCTCTAGTTTGCTACCTTGTTTGTGTTGGTGAGAAGGGAAGATTACAAGTTGAGTTTTCATATGAATCAATTATGTTGGTTGCATGATAAATATGACTGAATTTGGAAATTTTGTATGGATGTTTGATTTAGAGAATGTGAGTATGCTTATTTTTCTTTATTTGCTATTGTGTCCACTAAGTTAAAGATACCAATGTTTGCATGATAGGTCCTTCAAGTGTGATGAATCGAGCCTAATTATGGTTGTTATTATTATTATTGTTATTTTAAAGGTTTTATGTTTTGTTTTGCTTGAGGACTAGCAAAATGTAAGTTGGGGGGTGTGATTGTGCATCAAAAGTGTCATTAAGTCTCTTATTTTACATATGTATTTATTGTTTTTATTTGGTTGTTTTTATAATAATTGATGTGTTTTTTAGTAATGAAGTTTGTTTTAATGTTTCGATAGGTTTTTGGAGCTTAAATGAATTAATTCAGAAAATTCAACGTCGGAATTCAGAACAAAGATTTGAAGAGACATTTAGTTGAAGATTGAAGCAAATCTTGGTTCAAATAAGTGCTCCAAATTTGTCCCAAAAATCAATTCTATTCCAATTCTAGAAAAGAATATCATATGATTTATTTCAAGCCCAAACTTGCCTTATGTTGTGTGCAAACTTCAACCATTAAACACTCAAGGTTTCAATGTCAATCTTAGCCCAAATAATAAGTACATTTGTATACTTATTTGATGCTCAAATTCAGCCCAAAATCAGCCCAAAATCAACCCCAAATCAACCTTCAAATCAACCCAAACACAATCCATGATCTTACATGTCCACACAACAAATAACAATTGATTTATTTTGGGTAATTCATTGATCCAAGAAGGCAAGCACATGGATGGAAAGCTGGAGGGGATATTTTAACATTATTTTGGGTCAAAAAGAAGAAGGAGACACCTCATAAATGAGGAAGAAAAACGTGCACCAAAGTAGTTGTAAAGCTGTCTTGATTTGATTTTTCAGAATACCTTTCGGTGTTTGCCCATAACTTTTGACTCAGGTGTCCAAATGAGCTGTTCTTTAATGATCTGGAAAGGTGACAGAATTTCCTATAAATATGTCTCTAATAGACTTCTCGAAACAAAGCTTCTAAGATGGTCGAATTGCTGTCAAAAGTTAGAGTCAGATTTGTGTCCGAATTTTTTCTGAAATTGTATTGTGTTCTTCTTTATAGATTTCGGTTCTTTAGTTTGTAAAACTTATTTTTTCAGTTGGATTCAAGTTCTTTCATGTTTATTGAAGTGTTCTTATATATAATCATGGTTGGCTAAACTCTTTCTTGGATCCAAATCAAGGATAATGGTGATTGAGGTGAGTTCTTTAGGATATGAATGAATCTTAATGTTTATCTTCTTATTTTCTTCATGAATGATTTATTATTGTAAAGAAATTTTAGAAATCATTTAGGTAATGTTATAATCTTGAATTTTTATGCACAAACTTTAGTTTTGGTATAGAGATTGCTTGATTCAATGTCTTACTTAATATGAAAGTACTTGTTCATTCTTATGCTATAATCAATCTTCATCTTTCTAATCTTCATTGTAATATCTTCCGATCTAATATCACCATCGTTGATATTAGGTTGAGTTATCTTATATATGTTGAAGAAATCACCAATACATCACCATTAAAATTGATTTGGACCAAGACTTACTTTTTCTTGTCATTTAAAATCTATTTACATTTTTTTTTATCTTTGAAAACAAATCCATCAATTATTTTCAACCAAGTTATTGTTAATTTAATTTCTCTTGAGTTTTTTTTTGTTACTTAGCTTAATTTCCAGATCTAGCTCTCTGTGGATATGACCTCGATCTTACCGAGTTAATTGCTACATCGCACACTCGTGCACTTGCGAGCTAAAACAAGCCGATCATAAAAAGCGGTCAAGCAACTATAACTTATGTTAGCAACAAATCAAGTTCCTTTCATAGCTCAGGTGTCTATTATACCATAAAGTATGAGCTATGAAAGTGCAAAGTATTTGTTGTACCAAGTGTTATACAATATAAATCTAGATTAACCATTTAACAAGTAAAGTATTAAAAGTAAACAAGATAAGAAATTAAAACATGTTAGTAACAAACATTAAGCTCCATGTTGAGTTTACACTATACTTATTCTTACACCATTAGTATAAACTTTTCACTTTGACATAATAAACTTAACTAAATATAATAAAAGAGAGAAACATAAATAAATAAAATAAAAACATAAATAAAATAAAAGTTAACTAAGTAAAGGAAAGGAAATGAAATGCATACACAAGATGTTAATGAAAACAAAACTTAAGCATTATGAAAAATACAAAGAGATAAAGCAAGAGCATGATCTTGATATGAAAATTAAGATGTCTAAATGCATGGAAAATGCCTCCTTTTATAGGCCAAAATTAAAAACTATTGATTTGTTGACTAATTGTTGAGTGGGTGGTCAACTTTTGATTTGGTAACAATTCTTATCTTCTTGTCTGAACAAAATGTCACCGATAACGTTAGAATTTGAACCAATCTTACCCATGAAAGTTGTAGAAAATTATCTTAGCTTTCTAGGAAAAACAATTGAGGTCATTTTAACTTCTTTAACTTGAGATATGGGTTGAGCACTAAATATTAGCTAGGCTATAGGATAGATTCAGACTTTTATGTTGTTGCTAAGATTTAGAATTCAAAACAATAGAATTGAGTCTTACATTCCACATGAAAGTTGTAGGCTTATGTCTTAACTTTCCATCTATAGAAAGCAAACCTAAATCTAAGTTCTATAGCTACAGTTATGATCCAATTACCAAACAGTGTTATAGTTTGGACTAAACCAGCATTGTTTTTTTATGCTTTACCCTCTCTTTGTCCTTCCAATTTCAGTACTTCAACTCATCAATCAATCCTTTTATTTATATGATAGGCCTGTATTTAGGATGAACATTTACTATAATTTAAAGGTATCTTATGGTATCAGACTTGTTATTATAAAACATGCTTTAGTTAAAGAGTTATTGATACTTCAAGTGCAAAATGATGATATAAAACCTTGATAAAAATGCACTTTTAATTACTAATTATTTTTATATATATATGGGCCTTTTTTAAAATAAGAAAAGCCTAACGATTAGATTTGCCTGTATATTTTGATAAGATTCACAATATGTTCAATGAGTCATTGTTGCAGAAGGCCAAGATAGACCCCTCACAAGTATTACCATAAGTTCCAATGAATATTAAATGGAATCTAATCATGAAAGCTAAGCTCGTCAACATCTTGGATCGAGATGAAAAGATATTAAGGAATAAGAGAGTTATCTAGTAAGAGTATTATGGAGAAGCTTTCGAATAGAAAAAGAAACATGGAAAAAAGAATCCGAGATGAAGCAAAAGTTATTTATTCTCTAACATAAGTATGTAACTTGAATTTCAAGGATGAAATTCATATTAGAAGAGGATAATTTAAACCCCAGGAAAAATAAAGATTTCTTAAATTTCAAACTAACTACATGGGAAATAAAAGTGAAGAAATTCATATACAAGGTTAAATAAAATAGAAATTCAAAACTTTTTGGAGATAAATTTCTAGGCAAAATAATTTGAAACATTATAAATTAAATCGGTAATGTTAAGGGTTGGATGTAATTAAAGAAAATAAATTAAACTAAAAGTTGATAGGTGGAATTATAAGAAATGAAAATAGCTATAGCTTAATTATAAGAAGAAAAAGATGTGGGCATGCAAAAAAAATAAACTTGAAGGAAATGAGGCCTAAGTGAAAATAAAAGGAATTATATAGTATAAATACTCATATCCTCATAAAAAATCTATAGCAACCATAAGAAAAGAAAAGAAAGAGTTTATATATCCATTCTTGCAAATTAAGAGACACCAAAATTTCAATAAAGTCATCCAAGATTAAGGGTTTATAAGTAGAATAAACACTTTAGGGGCAAGGAATTAACAAGAAAAATTTGAACAAAAGAGAGTTGAAAATCTTTGACTAGTTGAGGATCAAAACCTTGATTCTTACTGGGTAAGATGTTCTAATCATGATCATATATAAGTCATTTCAAATTTGATTGTAAATTGATGCCAAGATGTTGAATTAGAGATTATGATTTTAGAATTGAATTAGGGACAATGTATAATAGGTTAGGTCAGTTTAGGCTATTATATTTGGTATCAGAGCTGAGAATAACTCATCTTAGGGTGAGGGGATTGTGACATCCTACATTGAAAATGAGCGTCCAAAGCTAGGGATTGTGATCATTACTCATGAAGCCCTGGCTCTTGATGTTTGTTTTTGATGTGGGATATCACAATCCCCCCACCTTATAATAAGCCATCCTTGGCTTTCATACAAAATATAATAACCCAACTCAGCCTATTGTATTTTGTCTGTTTTGGGTCTTACAACTCTCATGGCTTTGCTTTTAGTGACGGAAGCCCACTTCTAAGCCTAATACCCCAAAATGCACACAATAGGTCAATAATCAACACTACTCGTAAAGCTCTAGCTCTGGATGCCTACTTCTAATGTGGGATATCATAACCCTTCACCATGAAGAGGTGATCTTCTTTTCTTTCTTGACATTCTTTGAATCCCTATATATGTTGGTTAGTATAAAAGGTTATAATATAATTATTTTAATTTCAACCAAATCTATTACCATCTCTAAATATGCTTAGGTTGGCTTCTTGGATCCAAAACAAATGAGGTATTTACACACCTAATAGAGAAGAAAAGCCATATAATTTATTTAGATGAGTGACACGACCAAAAGATTAATGTCTTCTCCTAAGTATATGAGTTTCGAAGTAATAAATAACTCGACAAGACCAAGGTTGAACCATATGGAGGTTAATTGTATAAATTATAAATAACAACAATAGTAATAACAATGATTGATACTTAAAAATGTATTTTTATCAAGGTTTTATATCGTCATTTTGCACTTGAAGTATCAATAGCTCCTTAACTAAAACATGTTTATAATAATATATCTAATAATATAACATACCTTTAATTTAAGGTAAATGTTCATTTTAAATGTAGGCCTATCACATAAATGAAAGGATTGATTGATGAATTTAAGAACTGAAATTGGAAGGACAAAGAGATGGCCAAACTTAGAAAAGAGATGTCGGTGCAATCCAAATTGGAATACTATTTGGTAATTGGATCATATCTCGAGCTGTAGATCTCAGATTTAGGTCTACTTTATATCGATGGAAAGGTAAGACATAGGCCTACAACTTTCATATGGATCCCAAGATCTAAAAAGGTCATTTTCACGTCCAAATTGTTGCAACAACAAAGAAGTTCGAATCTGTCTTCCAGCCCGAGCACTGTTCAGTATTTGGCCCATATCTGGAGTTTTAGAAGTCCAAATGGGCTGAATTGTTTACATAAAAAAGCTGAGATATTTTCCTACAAGTTTTAGGCTTTCAAGTGTCTCTAATGTTGACGTTATCAATGATGTTTTGGGCAGACAAGAGAAGACAAGGATTGTCACCAAGTCAAGAGTTGGTCACCCACTCATCAATTAGTCATCAAATCAATAGTTTGCAATTTTGGCCTATAAAAGAAGGCATTTGCCATGCATTTAGGCATCCTGGTGTCCAGATCAAGATCATGCTCTTGCTTTCTCTCTTTGTATTTTTTGTAATGTTTATGCTTTCTTTTCATTAATATCAAGTTTATGCCTTTCATTTTCTTTCCTTTTCCTAGTTAACTTTTATATTATTTATGTTCTTATTTTGTTTATCTATTTTTTTTTCTTTCATTATGTCTAGCTAAGTTTATTATGTCAAGGTGAAAAGGTTACACTAATGGTGTAAGAATAAGTATAGTCTAAACTTAATATGGACTTTAATGTTTGATACTAACATGTTTTATATTTGTTATCTTATTCACTCATTAATACTTTGCTTGTTAAATGACTAATCTTGATTTATGTTGTATAACACTTGGTACATCAAATTTTTGACACATTCATAGCCCATACTGTATGGTATAACCGACACCTGAGCTATGAAAGGAACTTGATTTGTTGTTAACATAAGTTATAATCATAAATGCTTGACAAGATTTACAAGTATTCGCATTAATCGAACAAGATGACTAATATAATCATGTTAACAATCTATAATATGATTGGAACCTCCTTTGTGTGTGGTTTCCAAATGAATAATAAGAGTTTAAACTATACTTGTTGGACATATGATTAGTATGTAAAAGTGCATTTTTATCATGGTTTTATATCATCATTTTGCACTTGAAGTATCAATAACTCCTCAACTAAAGCATGTTTTATTTATTATAAGATACATAAATGAAAGGATTGATTGATGACTTTAAGAACTTAAATTGCAAGGGCAAAGAGATGACTAAAATTAGAACCAGAACACTGTTTGGTAATTAGGTCATATCTGGAGCTATAGATCTCAGATTTAGGTCTACTTTATATGGATGGAAAGGTGAGACATAGGCCTACAACTTTCATATGGACCCCAAGATCTAAAAAGGCCATTTTCATGTCCAAATTGTTGCAACAACAAAGAAGTTCGAATCTGTCTTCCAGCCCGAGCACTGTTCAGTATTTGGCCCATATCTGGAGTTTTAGAAGTCCAAATGGGCTGAATTGTTTACATAAGAAAGCTGAGACATTTTCCTACAAGTTTTAGGCTTTCAAGTGGCTCTAACTTTGGCATTATCAATGATGTTTTGGGCAGACAAAAGAAGATAAGGATTATCTCCAAGTCAAGAGTTGGTCACCCACTCATCAATTAGTCATTAAATTAATAGTTCCTAATTTTGGTCTTTAAAAAGAGGCATTTGCCATGCATTTAGGCATCTTGATGTCCAGATCAAGATCATGCTCTTGCTTTCTCTCTTTGTATTTTTTGTAATGTTTATACTTTATTTTCATTAATATCAAGTTTATACCTTTCATTTCCTTTCCTTTCCTTAGTTAACTTTTATCTTATTTATGTTCTTATTTTGTTTATCTATTTTTCTTTCTTTCATTATGTCTAGCTAAGTTTATTATGTTAAGGTGAAAAGGTTACACTAATGGTGTAAGAATAAGTATAGTATAAACTTAATATGGACTTTAATGTTTGATAGTAACATGTTTTATATTTGATATCTTGTTCACTCTTTAATACTTTGCTTGTTAAATGACTAATCTTGATTTATGTTGTATAACACTTGGTACAACAAATACTTGGCACTTTTATAACCCATACTGTATGGTATAACCGACACCTCAGCTATAAAAGGAACTTGATTTGTTGTTAACATAAGTTTATACTTGTTTGACATACCATTAGTGGATCCTCTAATCCTGATATTTATTGTTATCGTTGTTAAATCTTTACATTAATATTCCATCTCAAAGTTCTTATCATCATCATCTTCTTGTTGTTGTTTATTATTGTTGTTATTATTAGTAGTATTACTACTACTACTACTACTACTACTACTACTACTACTACTATTATTATTATTATTATTATTATTATTGTTGTTGTTGTTGTTATTGTTATTGTTATTGTAATGGAAACTTACCTTTCTCTTGGAAACTGAGAGTAGATGTTAATTTTGCAAGAGTATCTTTAAAAACTGTCATGCTTTGAGCAAGTTGAGTATTGATTGTCTTTTGCTTTTCAATGAATGCATGCAATGTTTTCTCAAGATTTTTTCTAGGAGGTAGAGCATAAGGAGGTGCACATCCATGAGAATTTTGGAAATTGTGGTGTGCTTGAAATGATGGTTGTGAAGTTTGTGCATTGTTGTTCTTACTCTTCCAACTAAAATATAAAACATGTTAGTAGCAAACATTAAAATCCACATTAAGTTTATACTATACTTATTCTTACACCATTAGTATAACCTTTTTACCTTGACATAATAAACTTAGCTAGACATAATGAAAGCAAGAAAAATAGATAAACAAAATAAGAACATAAATAAGATAAAAGTTAACTAAGTAAAGGAAAGGAAATGAAAAGCATAAACTTGATATTAATGAAAACAAAGCATAAACATTACAAAGAGAGAAAGCAAGAGCATGATCTTGATCTTAGACACTACTACTATTACTATTACTACTACTAGTATTATTAGTATTATTATTGCTACATTATTATTGTTGTTATTATTGTTACTATTGTTGTTGTTTATAATTGTTGTTTATAATTTGTACAATTAACCTCCCTGTGGTTCGACCCCGGTCTTGTCGAGTTATTTATTACTTCGACACTCCTGCACTTGGGAGAAGACATTAATCTCTTCATCTTGTCACCTTTAATTTATGGTAAATGTTCATTTTAAATGCAGGCCTATCACATAAATAAAAGGATTGATTGCTGACTTTAAGAACTTAAATTGCAATGGCAAAGAGATGACCAAACTTAGAAAAGAGATGTTAGTGCAGTCCATACTGGGATACTATTTGGTAATTGGGTCATATTTAGAGCTATAGATCTTAGATTTAGGTCCAATTTATATGGATAGAAAGGTAAGACATAGTCTTATAACTTTCATATAGAGTCCAAGATCTAAAAAGCCTAGTTTCAAGTCCAAATTGTAGCAACAATAAAGAAGCCCGAATTTGTCTTCCAGCCCGAGCAATGTTCATTATTTGGCCCATATCTAGAGTTCTAAAAGTCCAAATCAGCTGAATATTTTACACATGAAAGCTAAGATAATTTTCTATAACTTTCATATTTTTAAGTGGCTCTAAATTTGACGTTATCAATGATGTTTTGGGTAGACAAAAGAAGATAACGATTGTCACCAAGTCAAGAGTTGGTCACCCACTCATCAATTTGTCATCAAATCAATAGTTTGCAATTTTGGCCTATAAAAGGAGGCATTTGCCATGCAATTAGGCATCTTGGTCTCCAGATAAAGATCATGCTCTTCCTTTCTCTCTTTGTATTTTTTTGTAATATGTATGCTTTGCTTTCATTAATATCAAGTTTATGCCTTTCATTTCCTTTCCTTTACTTAGTTAACTTTTATCTTATTTATGTTCTTATTTTTTTTTTATCTATTTTTCTTTCTTTCATTATGTCTAGCTAAGTTTATTATGTCAAGGTGAAAAGGTTACACTAATGGTGTAAGAATAAGTGTAATATAAACTTAATATGGACTTTAATGTTTGATACTAACATGTTTTATATTTGTTATCTTGTTCACTCTTTAATACTTTGCTTGTTAAATGACTAATCTTGATTTATGTTGTATAACACTTGGTACAACAAATGCTTAGCACTTTCATAGCCCATACTGTATGGTATAACCGACACCTGAGCTATGAAAGGAACTTGATTTGTTGTTAACATAAGTTATAATCATGAATGCTTGACCAAATTTACAAGTATTAGCATTAATTGAATAAGATGACTAATGTAATCATGTTAACAATCTATAATATTATTGAAACCTCCTTTGTGTGTGGTTTCCAATTGAATAATAAGAGTTTATACTATACTTGTTTGACATACCATTAGTGGATTCTTTAACCTTGACATTGTTTGTTATCATTATTTAATCCTTAAGTTAATTTTCCATCTCAAAGTTCTCATCAACTTTTCTTCTTCTTCTTTTTTTCTTTTTTATTGTTTGACATACTAGTATTATTAGTATTATTATTGCTACTATTATTATTGTTGTTGTTGTTGTTACTATTGTTGTTGTTTATAATTTGTACAATTAACCTCCCTGTAATTCGACTTCGATCTTGCCAGGTTATTTATTACTTCGACACTCCTACACTCGGAAGAAGACATCAATTTTGTAATCGTGTCAAACAACAACAACAATAATACTAATACTAATACTAATACTAATACTAATAATAAAGAAGTTGATGAGAACTTTGAGATGAAAGATCAATGTAAGGGTCAAACAATGATAACAACAAACGTCAAGGTTAGAGGATCCACTAATGGTATGTCAAACAAGTATAGTATAAACTCTTATTATTCAATTGGAAAACACACACAAAGGAGGATCCAATTAGATTATAAATCATTAACATGATTACATTTGTTTTTTACACTACCAAAAGATTGATGTCTTCTCCCAAGTGCAAGAGTGTCGAAGTAATAAATAAACTGGCAAGACCGGGGTCAAACCACAAGGAGATTAATTGTACAAATTATAAATAACAATAATACAACAATAATAACAATAACAATAACAACAATAATAAGAACAACAATAACAACAACAAAAACAACAACAACAACAATAATAATAATAAAGAAAAAGAAGGAGAAGAAGAAGAAGAAGATGAGAACTTTGAGAAGGAATATTAATGTAACGATTAAATAATGATAATAACAAATGTCAAGGTTAGAGATTCCACTAATGGTATGTCAAACAAGTATAATATAAACTCTGATTATTCCATTGGAAACCATACATAAAGCAGGTTCCAATCAGATTATAGATTGTTAACATGATTACATTAGTGATTAGTACTTAAAAGTGCATTCTCATTAAGGATTTATGTCATCATATTGCACCTAAAGTATCATTAAATTCCCTAACAAAAGCATGTTTTATATTAGCAAGTCTAAAAATATAATATACCTTTAATTCATGGTAAATGTTCATCCTAAATGCAGGTCTATCACATAAATAAAAGGATTGATTGATGAGTTTAAGGATTGAAATTGAAAGGATAAAAAGAAGGCCAAACTTAGCAAAGTGTTGCTGGTGCATTCCAAACTCGAACACCGTTCAGTAATTTGATCATATCTGGAGCTGTAGATATTAGATTTAGGTCCATTTTATATCGATGGAAAGGTAAGACATAGACCTACAACTTTCATATGAAGTCAAAGACTCAGTTCTGCCGTTTTCAAGCCCAAATCTTAGCAACAACGAAGACGTCGGAAGCTGTCCTGCAGCTCAAGCACTATTCGGTTTTTGGCTCATATCTTGAGTTCTAGAAGTCCAAATGAGCTCTGGTTTTTTTTGATGGAAAGCTGAGACAATTTCCCACAGATTCCACAATTCAGTTGGCTATAATTCTGATGTGAGCAATGATGTTTTGGCCAGCCAACAATATCAAAAATCAGCCCACAATATCAAAAAACCAGTAGCCATTAATGTCAAAAACCAGCCACCAAATCAATGGATGCCCACCAATTCTTCAATCAATCAATAGTTCTGAAACTTAGCCTATAAAAGGAGGCATTGTCCATGTATTTAGTCATATTAATTTTCAGATCAAAGTTATCTTCTTGCTTTCTCTCTACATCTTTGTAATGTTCAAGTTTTCTTTCATGCTATAGTAATCTCTTGTTTATGCTCTTTCATTTCCTTTCCTATACTTAGTTAGCTTATATTATGTTTATGTTCTTATATTGCTTATTTATGTTTTTCTCCTTAATGTTTAGCTAAGTTAATTATGTCAAGGTGAAAAGGTTTCTCTAATGGTGTTAGAATAGGTATAATATAAACTCAACATGAGCTTTAAATGTTTATATCCAAGAAAGATTGTTATTAACATGTTTTATCTTTTTATCTTACTAATTCTTAATACCTTGCTTATTAAATGTTTAATTTAGATTTGTGTTGTATAATATTTGGTACATCAAATGCTTGATCTTTCATAGTTTTCGGCCGAAATCGTTATTATGATAGAAACTTGATTTGTTGTTAACATAAACTAGCAACATGAATGCTTGATGATATTTATAAGTATGGTATTACTTATATAAGATAATTAATATGATCATGTTAGTAATTTATAATGAGCTAATAACGAGAAATCATCCGATTAGAACCTCCTTTGTGTGTGGTTTCTAGTTGAGTAATAAAAAGAGTTTATATTATATTTATTTGAAATACTATTAGTAAATCCTATAACCTTGACATATGTTTTGTTATTGTTTAATCCTTACATCAATATCACATCCCAAAACTTTCTTCAACTCCTTTTCTGTTATTATTCTCTTTAAATCTTTTTCTTTATTTGTAATTTATATAATTCACCTTCCTGTGGTTCGACCCCGGTCTTGCCGGGTTATTTTACTTTGACACTCCTGCACTTGGGATAAGACATCAACTCTTTGATCGTGTCAAGTTTTTGGCGCCGTTGCCGGGGAGGTAAGTTATTGTATAAATTAAATATTTTATTTTATTTTATTTTCACTTTTATTTGTTTTTCTAATTGTTGTTTCTTTTTCTTTTTCTTTTTTTTTTCTTTTCTTTTCTTTTGTATTTGCATGAGAGTTTGGACACGTACATTAAGTGGTAGACTTTCTAGAAAATCATCATTTTCTTTAGAAAACATGGCCGAAGAAGATAATCAATCAATTCATAATGAGAATAATGAAAATAATGAGAATAATCGTGTTAGAACACTTAGAGATCATATGAATCCAACAAGAACAAGTGCACCATCATGTATTGTTTTTCCTCCTGATGCATCTCATTTTAATTTTAAGCCAGGTATTATTCAACTTTTACCCACTTTTCATGGCTTAGAATTAGAAAATTCATACTTGCACTTAAGAGAATTTGAAGAAGTTTGTAACACTTATAATGACTTAAATTGTAGCATGAACACCATCAGATTAAAGCTTTTTCCTTTTTCGTTAAAAGATAAAGCTAAAACATGGCTACAAAATATTAGGTCAGGATCCATTCATGCTTGGGATGAAATGCAACAACAGTTTTTAAAGAAATTTTTCCCTTCTCATAGAACAAACTCTTTCAAAAGACAAATCACCACTTTTACTCAAAAACCAGGAGAAACATTTTATAAATGTTGGGATAGATATAAAGACTTGCTTAATACCTGTCCTCATCATGGTTTTGAAACATGGAGATTGGTTTCACAATTTTATGAAGGGTTAACATCTAAAGATAGGCAAATGGTGGAATTGATGTGCAATGGAACTTTTGAAAATAAAGACCCTGATGAAGCAATGGAGTACTTAGACTTGCTGGCTGAAAATGCTCAAAATTGGGACACCACAGGTACTTGTGAGGCACCAGGTAAAACTCAACCTCATACATCTAATGGAGGCATGTATAGCCTTAGGGAAGATCATGACCTTTAAGCTAAATTTGCATCTTTAGCTAGAAAAGTTGAGGCACTAGAATTAAAAAAGAGTGGTCAATTAAAATCTGTTCAAGAAATTGTGTGCCAAATTTGTGAAACCAATGAACACTCAACCAATGATTGTCCCACGTTGCCTTCTTTTAAGGAATGTCTCCATGAATAAGCCAATGCTTTAAATAGTTTCCAAAGACCAAGTCATAACTCGTACTCACAAACGTACAACCCTGGTTGGAGAAATCACCCAAATTTCAGTTGGAAGAGTGGTAAGAATAATGCACAAACTTCACAGCCACCATTTCAAACACAACATAATTTTCAAAATTCTCATGGATATACACCTCCTTATATTCCCCCTCCTAGAAGAAATCTTGAGGAAACATTACATGCATTCATTGAAAAGCAAGAGACAATCAACACTCAAAATGCTCAAACCATGGCTGATTTGAAAGATACTCTTGCAAAGTTCACATCTGCTCTCAGTTTTCAGGAGAAAGGTAAGTTTCCATCTCAACCCCAGCAAAATCCCAAAGGGCAATACAATTCAAGTACAAGCAGTTCTGGAAGCCAACATCTGGATCAAGTCAAATCAGTCACTACTCTCCGCAGTGGTAAGGTTATTAAAAAACCTATTCTTGAACCTTGTGAGAAAGAAGATGAGTTAGTCTCCAAGGGTAAGGAAATGGTTGAACCTGATCATTGCAAGGAAGAGACTGATTCCCCACCAGCACTTCCATTTCCTCATGCCATGACCAAACAAAGGAAAGTCAATCACAATTCTGAAATCTTTGAAACTTTCAAACAGGTAAGGATTAGTATACCTTTGCTAGATGCTATTAAACAGGTACCATCTTATGCTAAATTTTTGAAAGATCTATGCACTGTAAAGAGAAAATTGAATGTGAAAAAGAAAGCCTTCTTAGCCGAACAAGTAAGTGCCATTCTTCAGAACAATAATGCTTTGAAATATAAAGACCCTGGTTGTCCTACAATTTCTTGCTTTATTAGAGAACATAAAATTGACAGAGCTTTACTTGATCTTGGAGCTAGTGTGAATTTACTTCCATATTCGGTTTTTCAAAGTCTAAATCTCGGTGAGTTAAAACCTACTTCTGTTACTCTTTTACTTGCTGATAGATCTATAAAAATGCCTAGAGGAATAGTTGAAGATGTGTTAGTACAAGTTGATAAATTCATCTTTCCTGTGGATTTTATTGTCTTGGATACACAACCTGTTGAAGCATGCAATTCAATTCCTGTTATTTTAGGACGTCCATTTCTTGCAACTTCTAATGCATTGATTAATTGTAGGAATGGAGTGATGAAGTTATCTTTTGGAAACATGACATTAAAAATGAATGTTTTTAACATTTGCAAGCAACCTGGAGATGATAATGATTTACAGGAAGTAGATTTTATTGAAAAAATAATTTATGATCAATTTGAAAATTCTTCCAATGAAACTGAGTTTAATGAATCTGAAGATTTACAAATGGTTTGTTTTCAGGAAGAATCAAAGGCAAATATTTGGAGACCAAAAATTGAGGAATTGTCACCACGATCAATTGGGTCCATACCTTCAAGTGTTCAACCACCAAAACCCGATTTGAAGCCATTGCCATGTAATCTCAAATACTCATTTTTGGGAGAAAATGAAACTTTTCCGGTAATAATTTCTTCCAAACTTAATGTTCATCAAGAAGGTAAGTTATTACAAACTCTAAAAATGCACAAAAATGCATTAGGATGGACCATAGCTGACATAAAAGGAATTAGTCCTTTGATTTGCACACACAAGATTTATTTGGAGGAAAATGCTAAACCCTCTAGAGAAATGCAACGAAGGCTTAATCCTAATATGAAAGAAGTAGTGAGGAATGAAGTCATTAAACTTCTAGATAATGGAATCATTTATCCTATTTCTGATAGCAAATGGGTAAGTCCTACCCAAGTTGTACCTAAAAAGTCTGGAGTTACTGTGATAACAAATGAGAAAAATGAGTTAATTCCAACGAGGACTATTACTGGTTGGCGCATGTGCATTGACTATAGGAAACTCAATTCAATGACTAGAAAAGATCACTTTCCTTTACCTTTCATGGATCAAATTCTAGAAAGAGTTGCAGGTCATGAATTTTATTGTTTTCTAGATGGTTATTCAGGTTACAACCAAATTGAAATTGCATTTGAAGATCAAGAGAAAAATACTTTCACATGTCCATTTGGTACATTTGCATACCGAAGGATGCCTTTTGGATTATGTAATGCACCAGCCACGTTTCAAAGATGCATGCTTAGCATATTCAGTGATATGGTTGAACGTTTTCTTGAGATATTTATGGATGATTTTTCTGTTTTTGGTGATTCATTTGATAATTATTTAACTAATTTGGAAAAGGTTTTGAACAGGTGTGAAGAGAAGAATCTTGTGTTGAATTGGGAAAAATGTCATTTTATGGTAACAAACGGCATTGTACTTGGTCACATTGTTTCATCAATAGGAATTGAGGTTGATAAATCTAAAATTGAGTTAATTGCCAGCTTGCCAACACCAAAATCTGTTAAAAATGTTAGATCATTTTTAGGACATGCTGGTTTTTATAGAAGGTTTATCAAAGATTTTAGTATAATATCTAAGCCATTGTGTAACCTTCTAACAAAGGATAATGTTTTTGAATGGACTGAATATTGTGAAGAAGCCTTTGTTAAACTTAAAAACCTGCTTACATCTGCTCCTGTCATTCAACCTCCTAATTGGTCATTACCTTTTGAAATAATGTGTGATGCTAGTGATTATGCCGTGGGTGCTGTTTTAGGACAAAGAAAAGATAAGAAACCCTATGTGATTTACTATGCAAGTAAAACTTTAAATAGTGCTCAAATAAATTACACAACCACTGAAAAGGAATTACTTGCTGTAGTATTTGCATGTGAAAAATTCAGATCTTATCTTGTTGGCTCACCTGTTATTGTTTTTAGCGATCATGCAGCGTTGAAATATCTTCTTTCTAAGAAGGATTCTAAAGCTAGATTGGTGCGGTGGATTTTGTTACTTCAAGAATTCGATATCACAATCAAGGATAAGAAAGGCACCGAAAATGTTGTCGCGGATCATTTGTCAAGATTGACAACTGATTCGAAATCTGACATCACACCAATCGATGACTACTTTCCTGATGAATCTTTACTTTCTGTCACTACAATGCCTTGGTTTGCTAATATTGTTAATTTTCTTGTTTCAGGGCATTTGCCAGCGCATTGGGGCACTCAAGACAAAAGAAAGTTCTTAAACGAAGTGAAGAACTTTTATTGGGATGACCCTTATTTATTCAAATATTGTCCTGATCAAATATTTCAAAGATGCATTCCCGACAATGAGGTAAGTAATGTCATTAAATTTTGTCATTCTGAGGCATGTGGAGGTCATTTTTCGTCAAAAAAGACAGCCGCAAAAATCTTACAATGTGGATTTTATTGGCCCACCATGTTCAAGGACACGCATGCATTCTGCAAATCTTGTGAAAATTGTCAAAAGTTAGGATCTCTTTCAAAACGTCACATGATGCCTTTAAGTACTATTCTTGTCATTGAAATCTTTGACTGTTAGGGTATAGATTTTATGGGTCCATTTCCTCCATCATTTGGTTTTGTGTACATATTAGTCGCAGTAGACTATGTTTCAAAATGGATAGAAGCAATTCCAAGTCGTAACAACGATCATAAAACAGTCATTAAGTTTTTGAAAGAAAACATTTTGAGTCGATTTGGAATCCCTCGGGCCATGATAAGTGATGGTGGAACACATTTCTGTAACAAGCCATTTGAGTCTTTAATGAAGAAATATGGAATCACACACAAAGTTTCCACCCCTTATCACCCCCAGACAAATGGACAAATAGAACTTGCTAATAGGGAGATCAAACAAATCTTGGAAAAAACAATGAACCCTAATCGAAAGGACTGGTCTTTAAGACTTAATGATGCACTTTGGGCTTATCGAACTGCTTTTAAAACATCATTAGGTATGTCACCTTATAGGTTGGTTTATGGAAAACCTTGTCATTTGCCTGTGGAACTTGAATACAAAGCTTATTGGGCTATTAAAGCTTTCAATTCAAACCTGGATGATGCGAGTCAGTTGCGTAAGTTACAAATAAATGAGCTTGAAGAAATAAGAAATGATGCATATGAGAATTCAAAAATTCATAAAGCAAGAATCAAAGACTTTCATGATAAAAGAATCTTGAGAAAAACATTTGATGTTGGTCAAAAAGTTTTGCTTTATAATTCTCGACTCCATTTATTTCCTGGAAAGTTAAGATCAAGATGGAGCGGTCCATTTGTTGTGAAACATGTATATCCTTATGGGGCCTTTGATATTGAGAATCCAAAGAATGGTAATGTTTTCAAGGTCAATGGACATCGTTTGAAAGCTTACTTTGATAATTTTCCTAGTGAAAATGAATCCATTGGTTTGAATGATCCTGTATATGAAGGTTGATTATTTTGTTTTTCTCATATTTTTTTTGTGTTTCTTTTTGGTGTGACTTTTGTTTTGCTAGTCTTTCTCCAACCCCGGTCAAATGGCGGATAACGGTACTCCGTGACTCTTAAGTCGGTTCTTTCAGTTTCCCATGATAATTGATATCTCTGTATATATTTGTTCAATTCCTTGTTTCTTCTCTTTTCTTTACATCTCTTCTGCACTTCTCTTTAAAAACAAAACAAAAAATGGACACCACTCTTGAAAAATTGAAAAAGTATTTTCCTGCTCTGCCTCAGAATGCGATTACAAAAATTTACCATGCTAGGTGTGAAAGATTGAGGTTGTTAATGAACCATGGAATTCCTGAAGATATTCGCTGGATAATTGAAGCAAAGATCCGATTATCAGGTGAGTCTTCCAACTCTTTTATTTCATACATGCCTGTTACAGGTAAAAGCACTTTTGCAAAGAAACGTCGTGCAAAACGACTAAAAGTCTGTCACCGATGTGCCAGATGGACTTGTAATACAAAATGTCGTTCTTTAGGAATGGTATCTATAAACCGTGAAGATAAAATACAATTCATTAAGGATGGCTTGAGTAAGGAGTCTTTAGATAATCTTCTATTAACTCTTGAGACGCATCCTAGTGGAGATGTGCATCGTGCAATTCATGATTTATAGCCTCATTTTCATAAAGAACATGATCGACTTAGTCTTGGGAATCTGACTGAAAAAGACCCTGTTTGCCAGTTTTTAAGAAAACTGGATGGGAAGCCTATCCCCGACCCATAGAGGGCGTTTAAGCCGTTCTTGGACGTAAAACCAAGGGAAAGCTGTGAGCCACAATCACAACTGCTTGTACATACATATTTGTTTTTTTTATATATATATATAATAAAATAATAATAAATAAATAAATATATAAATAAATAAGAAAGAGAGAGAGAGTAAGACTTCAGCTAGTCTACATATAGGTGGTATGCTTTGCATTTTCAATTTCTCATCTATAAAATCTTCTTTTCTGATTAGTACTTAAAAGTGCATTTTTATCATGGTTTTATATCATCATTTTGCACTTGAAGTATCAATAACTCCTTAACTAAAATATGTTTTATAATAATGTATCTAATAATATAAGATACCTATAATTTGTGGTAAATGTCTATTTTTAATGCAGGTCTATCACATAAATGAAAGGATTGATTGATGACTTGAAGAACTTAAATTGCATGGATAAAGAGATGGTCAAACTTAGAGAAGAGATGTCGGTGCAATCCAAACCGGAACACTGTTCGGTAATTGGGCCATATCTGGAGCTACAGATCTCAGATTTAGGTCCAATTTATATGGATGGAAAGGTAAGACATAGGCCTACAACTTTCATATGGAGCCCAAGATCTAAAAAGGCCATTATCAAGTCCAAATTGTAGCAACAACAAAGAAGCCCGAATCTGTCTTCCAGCCCGAGCACTGTTCGGTATTTTGGCCATATCTGGAGTTCTAGAAGTCCAAATGAGCTGAATTTTTTACACAAGAAAGCTGAGACAATTGCCTACAACTTTCATGTTTGCACCTGGCTCCAGTTTTGACGTTATCAATGACGTTTTGGGCAGACAAGAGAAGATAAGGATTGTCACCAAGTCAAAAGTTGGCCACCCACTTATCAATTAGTCATCAAATCAATAGTTCCCAATTTTGGCCTATAAAAGGAGGCATTTGCCATGCATTTAGGCATCTTGGTTTCCAGATCAAGATCATGCTCTTCCTTTCTCTCTTTGTATTTTTTGTAATGTTTATGCTTTGCTTTCATTAATATTAAGTTTATGCTTTTCATTTCCTTTTCTTTACTTAGTTAACTTTTATGTTCTTATTTTGTTTATCTATTTTGCTTTCTTTCATTATGTCTAGCTAAGTTAATTATGTCAAGGTGAAAAGGTTACACTAATGGTGTGAGAATAAGTATAATGTAAACTTAATATGGACTTTAATGTTTGATACTAACATGTTTTATATTTGTTATCTTGTTCACTCTTTAATACTTTGCTTGTTAAATGACTAATCTTGATTTATGTTGTATAACACTTGGTACAACAAATGCTTGGCACTTTCATAGCCCATAATGTATGGTATAACCGACACCTGAGCTATGAAAGGAACTTGATTTGTTGTTAACATAAGTTATAATCATGAATGCTTGACGAGATTTACAAGTATTAGCATTAATTGAATAAGATGACTAATGTAATCATGTTAACAATATATAACCTGATTGGAACCTCCTTTGTGTGTGGTTTCCAATTTAATAATAAGAGTTTATACTATACTTGTTTGATATACCATTAGTGGAACCTCTAACCTTGACATTTGTTATTATTATTGTTTAATCCTTACATTAATAATTCATCTCTAAGTTCTCATCATCATCATCTTCTTCTTCTTCTCTTTCTTTATTATTATTATTATTATTATTATTATTATTATTATTATTAGTACTACTACTACTACTACTACTATTATTATTATTATTATTATTATTATTGTTGTTGTTGTTGTTGTTGTTATTGCTATTATTGTTGTTTATAATTATTGTCTATAATTTGTACAATTAACCTCCCTGTGGTTCGACCCCGGTCTTGCCGGGTTATTTATTACTTCGACACTCCTGCACTTGGGAGAAGACATCAATCTTTTAGTCGTGTCAAGTTTTTGGCGCCGTTGCCGGGGAGGTAAGTTCTTGTATAAATTATAGTATTTATTTTATTTTCTCTTTTCACTTTTCTTGTATATAACTTTGTTTCTTTTCTTTTGTTTTTTTTTATTTTGTTTTCTTCCTCCTTCTTTTGCTTTCTTCTTCTTCTTTTTATTTTATTCCTACACGTGCATGAGAGTGTGGTCACGTACATCAAGTGGTAGACTTTGTAGGGTATCCTCATCATTTTCAGAAAATATGGCCGAAGAAGATAATCAATCATTTCATAATGAAAATAATGAGAATAACCGTGCTAGAACACTTAGAGACCACATGAATCCCACAAGAACAAGTGCACCATCATGTATAGTTTTTCCTCCTGATGCATCTCATTTTAATTTTAAACCAGGCATTATTCAACTTTTACCATCTTTTCATGGTTTGGAATTGGAAAATCCATACTTGCATTTAAGGGAATTTGAGGAGGTGTGCAACACATATAATAATTTAAATTGTAGCATGAACACCATTAGATTAAAGCTTTTTCCTTTTTCATTAAAAGATAAAGCTAAAACATGGCTACAAAATTTGAGACCAGGATCCATTCGTGCTTGGGATGAAATGCAACAACAGTTTTTAAAGAAGTTTTTCCCATCTCATAGAACAAACTCTTTCAAGAGACAAATCACCACTTTCACTCAAAAACCAGGAGAAACATTTTACAAATGTTGGGATAGGTATCGAGACTTGCTTAGTACTTGCCCCCATCATGGTTTTGAAACATGGAGATTGGTTTCACATTTCTATGAAGGGTTAACATCTAAAGATAGGCAAATGGTTGAATTGATGTGCAATGGAACTTTTGAAGATAAAGACCCTGATGAAGCAATGGAGTACTTAGACTTGTTAGCTGAAAATGCTCAAAATTGGGACACCGCGGGTACTTATGAGGCACCGAGTAAAACTCAACCTCATACATCTAGTGGAGGGATGTACAACCTTAGGGAAGATCATGACCTTCAAGCCAAATTTGCATCTTTAGCTAGAAAAGTTGAGGCACTAGAATTGAAAAAGAGTGGTCAATTAAAATCTGTTGAAAACATTGTGTGTCAAATCTGTGAAACAAATGAACACTCAACCAACGATTGTCCAACCTTGCCTTCTTTTAAAGAATGTCTCCATGAACAAGCCCATGCTTTAAACAGTTTTCAAAGGCCCAACCACAACCCATACTCCCAAACATACAACCCTGGTTGGAGAAATCACCCAAATTTCAATTGGAAGAGTGAGAACAGCAATGTACAAACTTCACAACCACCGTTTCAAGCACACCACAATTTTCAAAATTCTCATGAGAAAGATGATGAGTCAATCTCTGAGGGTAAGGAAAGGGATGAATCTGAAAATTGCAAAGAAACGACTGACTCACCGCCAGCACTTCCATTTCCTCAAGCCATGACCAAACAAAGGAAAGTCAATCACAATTCTGAAATTTATGAAATTTTCAAACAGGTAAGGATCAATATACCTTTGCTGGATGCAATTAAACAGGTTCCTTCCTATGCTAAATTTTTGAAAGATCTCTGCACTGTGAAGAGGAAACTGAATGTGAAAAAGAAAGCCTTTCTAGCCGAACAAGTAAGTGCTATTCTTCAAAACAATAATGCTTTGAAATATAAAGACCCTGGTTGTCCTACAATTTCTTGCTTTATTGGAGAGCATAAAATTGAAAGAGCTTTACTTGATCTTGGAGCTAGTGTGAATTTACTTCCATATTCAGTTTTTCAAAGTCTCAATCTAGGTGAGTTAAAACCAACTTCTATATCTCTTTTACTTGCCGATAGATCTGTAAAAGTGCCTAGAGGAATAATTGAAGATGTGTTAGTACAAGTCGATAAATTCATTTATCCTGTGGATTTTATTGTCTTGGACACAGAACCTGTTGAAGCATGTAATTCATTTCCTGTTATTTTAGGACGTCCGTTTCTTGCAACTTCTAACGCATTGATTAATTGTAGGAATGGACTGATGAAGCTATCATTTGGAAACATGACATTGGAGATGAATATTTTCAACATTTGCAAGCAACCTGGAGATGATAATGATTTACAAGAAGTAGATCATATTGATGAATTAGTTTATGATCAACTTGAATCTACTTTAAGTAAAAATGAATCGGATGAAACTGAAGATTTGCAAATGGTTTATTCTGAGGAAGAAATCACGGATGAAACAAGCACCGAAAATGTTGATGCGAATCTTTTGTCAACAGTGACAACAGATTTGACATCTGACATCACACCAATTGATGATTACTTTCCTAACGAATCCTTACTTTCTCTTAGTCCAATGTCTTGGTATGATAAAAATATCAATTTTCTTTCTTTAGGAGATTTGCCAGCTGATTGGAGTACCCAAGAAAAAGAAAAGTTTTTGAACGAAGTGAAGAATTTTTATTGTGATGACCCTACCTTATTCAAATATTGTCCTGATCAAATATTTCAAAGATTCATTCCCGACAATGAGGTAAGTAGTGTCATTAAACTTTGTCATTCTGAAGCATGTGGAAGTTATTTCTCGTCAAAAAAGACAATTGCAAAAATCTTGCAAAATGGATTTTATTGGCCCACCATGTTCAAGGACACGCATGCATTCTGCAAAACTTGTGAAAATTGTCAAAAGATTGATACTGGTCAAAAAGTTTTGTTTTATGATTCTCAAATCTATGCAGTCCCTAGAGAGCTAAGACCAAGATGGAGCAATCCTTATGGGGCCTGTGATATTGAGAATTCAATGAATGATAATGATTTTAAGGAAAATGGACATCGTTTGAAAACTTACTTTGATAATTTTCCTAGTGAAAATGAATTAGCTGGTTTGAATGATCTTGTAGATAAAGGTTGATTATTTTGTTTTTCTCACATTTTCTTTTTTATGTTTCTTTTTGAGTGATTTTTGCTAGTTTCTCTCACCCCGGTCAAATGGCGGACAACGGTACTCCGTGACTTAAGTCGGTTCTTTCAGTTTCCCACAATAACTGATATTTGTGTATATATGTGTGCAATTCTTTGAATCTCTCTTCCAATTCTCAATTGATAATGGACACTAATCTTGAAAAATTGAAAAATTATTTTCCCGCTCTGCCTCAGAATGCGATTACAAAAATTTACCGTGCTAGATGTGCAAGATTGAGATTGTTAATGAATCATGGAATTCCTAAAGATATTCGTTGGTTGATTGAAGCAAAGGTCCGATTATCAGGTGAGTCCTCTAACTCCTTCATTTCACACATGCCTGGAACAGGTAAAAGCACTTTTGCAAAGAAGCGTCGTGCAAAACGACTGGATGTCTGTCATTGTTGTGCTAGATGGACTTGTAATACACAATGTCGTTCTTTAGGAATGGTATCTATAAACCGTGAAGATAAAATACAATTCATTAAGGATGGCTTGAGTAAGGAGTCTTTAGATAATCTTCTATTGACTCTTGAGACGCATCCTAGTGGAGATGTGCATCGTGCAATTCATGATTTATGGCCACTATTTCATAAAGAACATGATCGACTTAGTCTTGGGAATCTGACTAAAAAAGACCCTGTTTGCCAGTTTTTAAGAAAACTGGATGGGAAGCCTATCCCCGACCCATAGAGGGCGTTTAAACCGTTCTTGGACGTAAAACCAAGGGAAGATGTGAGCCACAATCACAACTACCTGTACATACACATGTTTTTTTCAAAAGTAAATAAATAAATAAATAAAAAGAGAGAGAGAGTGTGTGAGACTCTAGCTGGCCTACATATAGATGTTATGATTGTCTTTCTACTTTCTTATCTATAAAACCCTATTTTCCTTCCTTTCATTTCTACTCAACCCATACATTCAACAAATACAGAAGTGTGTAGAAATGGCAAGTTCCTCAAGTCATCAAATAAGAAATATTTGTGTTTTCGGTGGATCTAGTCCTGGGAAAGAAAAAGAGTTTTTAGAATCAGCAAACCATCTTGGTCAGGTGCTAGCTGAGAGAAAGATTCATTTAGTGTATGGGGGAGGCAGTCTTGGGTTAATGGGAGGTGTGTCAATAGCTGCATTTTTAGGAGGTAGTCAAGTTTTGGGGGTTGTCCCTAAAGCTTTGGCACAAGGGGACATCATTGGAAAAACAATTGGAGAGGAACTTCAGGTCTCCACAATGTCGGCTCGAATGAATGCAATGTTTAACCATGCTGATGCTTTCATTGCTTTACCAGGTGGTCTAGGCACATTGGAAGAGATCTTTCATATTTCCTCTTGGGCTCAATTGCACATTCACCATAAACCCATAGGTTTGTTAAATGTTAATGGTTATTATGATAAGTTGTTGTCTTTTCTTGATCATGCTGTGGAACAGGAATTTTTAACATCTTCTGCACGACAAATCATAATCTCTGCTGCTACTGCTGAACAATTGATTGACCAACTACAATCTTTCATTCCTGTGATTGATCCTTCCATGAGTCGCATAAATTGGTCATCTAAGGAAAGCCGTAAAAAGCTTAGATTGGATTTGAGCCTTCATTTGTGAATTTTTGTGTCTTTTGATTTTATTATGTTTTGTTATTTCTTATTTTTGTTTCAGTGTGTTTCAGGTTTTGTCAGTGTTCGTTATTTCAGGTGATATCTTTTATACTCTATCTTTCTACCTTAGAACATTGAGGACAATGTCTCGTTTTGGTTGGGGGGAGAGGGTAGTAGTTGATAAAAAAAAAAAAATTGTTTTTCATTTCATAAAGCATGTGCATAATTGTTGTTACTAGGATGGCAGAGTAAAGGAGTTCTTTGGTTAAAGTGACTCTTGAGACGCATCTTAGTAACCATTCTTAACAAGGTCTATTATAATACTTCCTGAAATATTCAGGTTTACAAACTCTCGTATTGTTACCGCTTAATTCTGCTCATATACTTATTTAACATGTATTCTTAAACCTTAATTTACACACACACACTTTAACATATGATTGTGGGTTGCATATTGGATTATTACATTATTTATGTTGTTTTGTTAAAGGTAACAACTAAGGGAAAGGGATTGTATATAATTTTAAAAAAAAAAGAAAAAAAAAAGAAAAAAAAAGAAAAAGAAAAAAAAAAAGAAAAAAAAAAGAAAAAGAAAAAAAAATGATGATAATAAAAATGTAGATAAGTTTGGTTTCGTAGCCTCCCTAACCTAAGCAATTAAGCCCGAAGGGGTGTTTTAACACCTAATACCCTAAAGTCAACTGACTTGGGAGCTATTGGCCCAACGCTTGTTACATGGGTTGAGGAGAAAAGCTTAAGGGAATCAAACATTGCACTATCTACATATCAGTATCTGCGACCCGAGTTACTAAGCTCGTTGGGGTGTCTTAACACCTAATGCCCTAAGACCAACTGATCTGGGAGTCATTAGCTGAAAGCTCGTTACATGGGTTAAAGATGCATGATGTTTTTAAATTATATGTATATAGATTTTTTTTTTTAAAAAAAGGAAAGAAAAAAAAGACAAAAATAATAATCTCAACCCAAGGAAGTTAACCTTGAACATTAGAACAAAAATTTTGTTTTCTTCCAAGAAAAGCCCCTTAATTATATGTTGATATATTGAGCACAAAAGAAAGGTTTATTAATATCTGGTTAAGTGGTATTGAGCAGATATATAAATTTAATGAGAGTTTGTTTATCTGGATAGATTAATGGAAGTTAAATGATGAATACCTTGCTTTGTAAAATGTGCAAATTGTTTTAACGCTTTGATTACTAGGGACTAGTAATAAGCTGGTTGGGGGGTGTGATTAGTACTTAAAAGTGCATTTTTATCATGGTTTTATATCATCATTTTGCACTTGAAGTATCAATAACTCCTTAACTAAAATATGTTTTATAATAATGTATCTAATAATATAAGATACCTATAATTTGTGGTAAATGTCTATTTTTAATGCAGGTCTATCACATAAATGAAAGGATTGATTGATGACTTGAAGAACTTAAATTGCATGGATAAAGAGATGGTCAAACTTAGAGAAGAGATGTCGGTGCAATCCAAACCGGAACACTGTTCGGTAATTGGGCCATATCTGGAGCTACAGATCTCAGATTTAGGTCCAATTTATATGGATGGAAAGGTAAGACATAGGCCTACAACTTTCATATGGAGCCCAAGATCTAAAAAGGCCATTATCAAGTCCAAATTGTAGCAACAACAAAGAAGCCCGAATCTGTCTTCCAGCCCGAGCACTGTTCGGTATTTTGGCCATATCTGGAGTTCTAGAAGTTCAAATGAGCTGAATTTTTTACACAAGAAAGCTGAGACAATTGCCTACAACTTTCATGTTTGCACCTGGCTCCAGTTTTGACGTTATCAATGACGTTTTGGGCAGACAAGAGAAGATAAGGATTGTCACCAAGTCAAAAGTTGGCCACCCACTTATCAATTAGTCATCAAATCAATAGTTCCCAATTTTGGCCTATAAAAGGAGGCATTTGCCATGCATTTAGGCATCTTGGTTTCCAGATCAAGATCATGCTCTTCCTTTCTCTCTTTGTATTTTTTGTAATGTTTATGCTTTGCTTTCATTAATATTAAGTTTATGCTTTTCATTTCCTTTTCTTTACTTAGTTAACTTTTATGTTCTTATTTTGTTTATCTATTTTGCTTTCTTTCATTATGTCTAGCTAAGTTAATTATGTCAAGGTGAAAAGGTTACACTAATGGTGTGAGAATAAGTATAATGTAAACTTAATATGGACTTTAATGTTTGATACTAACATGTTTTATATTTGTTATCTTGTTCACTCTTTAATACTTTGCTTGTTAAATGACTAATCTTGATTTATGTTGTATAACACTTGGTACAACAAATGCTTGGCACTTTCATAGCCCATAATGTATGGTATAACCGACACCTGAGCTATGAAAGGAACTTGATTTGTTGTTAACATAAGTTATAATCATGAATGCTTGACGAGATTTACAAGTATTAGCATTAATTGAATAAGATGACTAATGTAATCATGTTAACAATATATAACCTGATTGGAACCTCCTTTGTGTGTGGTTTCCAATTTAATAATAAGAGTTTATACTATACTTGTTTGATATACCATTAGTGGAACCTCTAACCTTGACATTTGTTATTATTATTGTTTAATCCTTACATTAATAATTCATCTCTAAGTTCTCATCATCATCATCTTCTTCTTCTTCTCTTTCTTTATTATTATTATTATTATTATTATTATTATTATTATTATTAGTACTACTACTACTACTACTACTACTATTATTATTATTATTATTATTATTATTGTTGTTGTTGTTGTTGTTGTTATTGCTATTATTGTTGTTTATAATTATTGTCTATAATTTGTACAATTAACCTCCCTGTGGTTCGACCCCGGTCTTGCCGGGTTATTTATTACTTCGACACTCCTGCACTTGGGAGAAGACATCAATCTTTTAGTCGTGTCATTTTCCTTCCCATCATTTCTACTCAACCCATTCATTCAGCATATATAGAAGTGTGTAGAAATGGCAAGTTCCTCTGTTCCTAAAATAAAAACTATTTGTGTTTTTGGTGGATCTAGTCCTGGGAAAGAAAAAGAGTTTTTAGAATCAGCAAATCATCTTGGTCGGGTACTAGCTGAGAGAAAGATTCATTTAGTGTATGGGGGAGGCAGTCTTGGGTTAATGGGGGGTGTTTCAATAGCTGCATTTGTAGGAGGCAGTCAAGTTTTGGGGGTTGTCCCCAAAGCTTTAGCCGAAGGGGACATCATTGGAAAAACAATTGGAGAGGAATTACAAGTCTCTACAATGTCTGATAGAATGAATACAATGTTTAACCATGCCGATGCCTTCATTGCCTTACCAGGTGGTCTGGTACATTGGAAGAGATCTTTCATATTTCCTCTTGGGCCCAACTGAACATTCACCATAAACCTATAGGTTTGTTAAATGTTAATGGTTTTTATGATAATTTGTTATCTTTTCTTGATCAAGCTGTGGAACAGGAATTTCTAACATCTTCGGCACGACAAATCATAATCTCTGCTGCTACTGCTGAACAATTGATTGACCAACTACAATCTTTCATCCCTGTAATTGATCCCTCCATGAGTCAACTCAATTGGTCAAACATGAAACGCCATAAAAAGCTTAAATTGGATTTGAGCCTTAGTTTGTGAAAAATTGTGTCTTTTGGTTTTATTAATAGCATAATATTTATGTTTTGTTGTTTCTTATATTTGTTTTAGTGTGTTTCAGGTTTGTCAATAGTCGCTGTTTCAGGTGATATCTTCTACACTCTATCTTTTTGCTTAGAACATTGAGGACAATGTCTCGTTTTGGTTGGGGGGAGAGGGTAGTAGTTGATATTAAAAAAAAAAAATTGTTATTAAGTAACTGTATTCTCTATTATTTAAACCATTTGCAAAAACTATTGTTACTAGGATGGCAGAGTAACGGAGGAACTTTAGTGACTCTTGAGACGCATCTTAGTAAACATTCTTAACAAGGTCTATTATAATACTTCTTGAAATATTCAGGTTTACAAACTCTTGGATTGTTATCTATAGATTCTGTTTATATGCTCATCTAACAAGTATTTCTAAACCTTCATTTTCACACACACACTCGAACATATGATTGTGGGTTGCACATTGGATTATTACATTATTTGTGTTCTTTTGTTAAAGGTAACAACTAAGGGAAAGGGATAGTATATAATATGCAAAAAAAAAAACAAAAAAAAAAACAAAAAAAAAAAACAAAAAAAAAAAAACAAAGTAGATAAGTTTGGTTTTGTAGCCTCCTTGACTTAAGCAAATAAGCCCGAAGGGGTGTTTGAACACCTAGTACCCTAAAGTCAACTGACTTGGGAGTTATTGGCCCAGTGCTTGTTACATTGGTTGAGGAGAAAGCTTAAGGGAATCAAACACTGCACTATCTACATATCAGTATTTGTAACCCGAGTTACTAAGCTCGTAGGGGTGTCTCAACACCTGATGCCCTAAGACCAACTGGTCTGGGAGTCATTAGCCGAAAGCTCGTTACATGGGTTCAGGATACATTGTGCTATAAATTCTTGCTTTAAAAAAAAAAGAAAAAAAAAAAGATAACAATCCCAACCCAAGGAAGTTAACCTTAAACATTAAAACAAAAATTTTGTTTTCTTCCATGAAAAGCTCCATAGCTATGTTTTGATTGATTTAGCACTAAAAGAAGGTTTACTAATATCTTGTTTAAGAGGTATTAAGCAGATATATAAATTTAATAAGAGTTTGTTTATCTGGATAGATTAATAGAAGTTAAATGATGAATGCCTTGCTTTGTGGTATTTGCAAATTATTTTTCTATTTTTAATGCTTTGATTACTAGGGACTAGTAATAAGCTGGTTGGGGGGTGTGATTAGTACTTAAAAGTGCATTCTCATTAAGGATTTATGTCATCATATTGCACCTAAAGTATCATTAAATTCCCTAACAAAAGCATGTTTTATATTAGCAAGTCTAAAAATATAATATACCTTTAATTCATGGTAAATGTTCATCCTAAATGCAGGTCTATCACATAAATAAAAGGATTGATTGATGAGTTTAAGGATTGAAATTGAAAGGATAAAAAGAAGGCCAAACTTAGCAAAGTGTTGCTAGTGCATTCCAAACTCGAACACCGTTCAGTAATTTGATCATATCTGGAGCTGTAGATATTAGATTTAGGTCCATTTTATATCGATGGAAAGGTAAGACATAGACCTACAACTTTCATATGAAGTCAAAGACTCAGTTCTGCCATTTTCAAGCCCAAATCTTAGCAACAACGAAGACGTCGGAAGCTGTCCTGCAGCTCAAGCACTATTCGGTTTTTGGCTCATATCTTGAGTTCTAGAAGTCCAAATGAGCTCTGGTTTTTTTTTATGGAAAGCTGAGACAATTTCCCACAGATTCCACAATTCAGTTGGCTATAATTCTGATGTGAGCAATGATGTTTTGGCCAGCCAACAATATCAAAAATCAGCCCACAATATCAAAAAACCAGTAGCCATTAATGTCAAAAACCAGCCACCAAATCAATGGATGCCCACCAATTCTTCAATCAATCAATAGTTCTGAAACTTAGCCTATAAAAGGAGGCATTGTCCATGTATTTAGTCATATTAATTTTCAGATCAAAGTTATCTTCTTGCTTTCTCTCTACATCTTTGTAATGTTCAAGTTTTCTTTCATGCTATAGTAATCTCTTGTTTATGCTCTTTCATTTCCTTTCCTATACTTAGTTAGCTTATATTATGTTTATGTTCTTATATTGCTTATTTATGTTTTTCTCCTTAATGTTTAGCTAAGTTAATTATGTCAAGGTGAAAAGGTTTCTCTAATGGTGTTAGAATAGGTATAATATAAACTCAACATGAGCTTTAAATGTTTATATCCAAGAAAGATTGTTATTAACATGTTTTATCTTTTTATCTTACTAATTCTTAATACCTTGCTTATTAAATGTTTAATTTAGATTTGTGTTGTATAATATTTGGTACATCAAATGCTTGATCTTTCATAGTTTTCGGCCGAAATCGTTATTATGATAGAAACTTGATTTGTTGTTAACATAAACTAGCAACATGAATGCTTGATGATATTTATAAGTATGGTATTACTTATATAAGATAATTAATATGATCATGTTAGTAATTTATAATGAGCTAATAACGAGAAATCATCCGATTAGAACCTCCTTTGTGTGTGGTTTCTAGTTGAGTAATAAAAAGAGTTTATATTATATTTATTTGAAATACTATTAGTAAATCCTATAACCTTGACATATGTTTTGTTATTGTTTAATCCTTACATCAATATCACATCCTAAAACTTTCTTCAACTCCTTTTCTGTTATTATTCTCTTTAAATCTTTTTCTTTATTTGTAATTTATATAATTCACCTTCCTGTGGTTCGACCCCGGTCTTGCCGGGTTATTTTACTTTGACACTCCTGCACTTGGGATAAGACATCAACTCTTTGATCATGTCAATTAGTCATCTTATTCGATTAGTGCTAATACTTGTAAATCTCGTTAAGCATTCATGATTATAACTTATGTTAACAACAAATCAAGTTCCTTTCATAGCTCAGGTGTTGGTTATACCATACAGTATGAACTATGAAATGCCAAGCATTTGTTGTACCAAGTGTTATACAACATAAATCAAGATTAGTTATTTAACAAGCAAAGTATTAAAAATTGAACAAGATAACAAATATAAAACATGTTAGTATCAAACATTAAAGTCCATATGAAGTTTACATTATACTTATTCTCACACCATTAGTGTAACCTTTTCACCTTGACATAATAAACTTAGCTAGACATAATGAAAAAAGAAAAATAGATAAACAAAATAAGAACATAAATAAGATAAAAGTTAACTAAGTAAAGGAAAGGAAATAAAAGACATAAACTTGATATTAATGAAAGCAAAGCATAAACATTACAAAAAAATACAAAGAGAGAAAGCAAGAGCATGATCTTTATCTGGAGACCAAGATGCCCAAATGCATGGCAAATGCCTCCTTTTATAGGCCAAAATTGAAAACTATTGATTTGATGACTAATTGATGAGTAGGTGGCTAACTCATGACTTGGTGACAATCCTTATCTTCTCTTGTCTACCCAAAACGTCATTGATAACGTCAAAATTGGAGCCACTCGAAAACATGAAAGTTGTAGAAAATTATTTTAGATTTGTTGTGTCAAACCTTCAGCTCTTTTGGACTTCTAGAACTCTAGATATGGCCAAAATACGAAACAGTGCTCGGGTTAGAGGACAAATTCGGGCTTCTTTGTTGTTGCTATAATTTGGACTTGAAAATGGCCTTTTTAGATCTTGGGCTCCATATGAAAGTTATAGGCCTATGTCTTACCTTTCCATCCATATAAAGTTGACCAAAATCTGAGATCTATAGCTCCAGATATGACCCAATCACCAAATAGTATTCCGGTTTGGATTGCACTGATATCTCTTTTCTAATTTTGGTCATCTCTTTGCCCTTTCAATTTAAGTTCTTAAAGTCATCAATCAATCCTTTCATTTATGTGATAAGCCTGTATTAAAATGAACATTTACCATAAATTAAAGGTATCTTTTATTATTAGATATATTATTATAAAACATGCTTTAGTTAAGGAGTTATTGATACTTCAAGTGGAAAATGATGATATAAAACCATGATAAAAATGCACTTTTAAGTACTAATCAGTTTTCTTATTCGATTAATACTAATACTTGTAAATATTGTGAGGCATTCATGATTATAACTTATGTTAACAACAAATCAAGTTTCTTTCATAACTCAAGTGTCGGTTATACCATACACTATGGGCGGTGAGAGTACCAAGTATTTATTGTACCAAGTGTTATACAACAAAAATCTAGATTAGTCATTTAACAAGTAAAGTATTAAAGAGTGAACAAGATAACAAATACAAAACATGTTAATATCAAATATTAAAGTCCATATTAAGTTTACACTAAACTTATTCTTCGACCGTTATTGTAACCTTTACACCTTGACATGATAAACTTAGCTAAACATTGACACGACGAAAAGATTGATGTCTTCTCCCAAGTGCAGGAGTGTCGAAGTAATAAATAACCCGGTAAGATCGGGGTCGAACCACAGGGAGGTTAATTGTACAAATTATAAACAACAATAATAGCAATAACAACAATAACTATAAAATAACAATAACAATAACAATAATAATAATAATAATAATAATAATAATAGTATTAGTAGTAGTAGTACTAGTAGTAGGAGTAGTAGTAGTAATAATAATAATAATAATAATAATAATAATAATAATAATAATGAAAGAGAAGAAGAAGATGATGATGATAACTTTGAGATGAAATATTAATTAAACAATGATAATAACAAATGTCAAGGTTAGAGATTTCACTAATGGTATGTCAAACAAGTATAATATAAACTCTTATTATTCAATTGGAAACCACACATAAAGGAGGTTCCAATCAAATTATAGATTGTTAACATGATTACATTAGTCATCTTATTCGATTAATGCTAATACTTGTAAATTTCGTCAAGCATTCATGATTATAACTTATGTTAACAACAAATCAAGTTCCTTTCATAGCTCAGGTGTCGGTTATACCATACAATATGGGCTATGAAAGTGCCAAGCATTTGTTGTACCAAGTGTTATACAACATAAATCAAGATTAGTCATTTAACAAGCAAAGTATTAAAGAGTAAATAAGATAACAAATATAAAACATGTTAGTATCAAACATTAAAGTCCATATTAAGTTTACATTATACTTATTCTCACACCATTAGTGTAACCTTTTCACCTTGACATAATAAACTTAGCTAGACATAATGAAAGAAAGAAAAATAGATAAACAAAATAAGAACATAAATAAGATAAAAGTTAACTAAGTAAAGGAAAGGAAATAAAAGACATAAACTTGATATTAATGAAAGCAAAGCATAAACATTACAAAAAAATACAAAGAGAGAAAGCAAGAGCATGATCTTTATCTGGAGACCAAGATGCCCAAATGCATGGCAAATGCCTCCTTTTATAGGCCAAAATTGAAAACTATTGATTTGATGACTAATTGATGAGTAGGTGGCTAACTCATGACTTGGTGACAATCCTTATCTTCTCTTGTCTACCCAAAACGTCATTGATAACGTCAAAATTGGAGCCACTCGAAAACATGAAAGTTGTAGAAAATTATTTTAGATTTGTTGTGTCAAACCTTCAGCTCTTTTGGACTTCTAGAACTCTAGATATGGCCAAAATACGAAACAGTGCTCGGGTTAGAGGACAAATTCGGGCTTCTTTGTTGTTGCTATAATTTGGACTTGAAAATGGCCTTTTTAGATCTTGGGCTCCATATGAAAGTTATAGGCCTATGTCTTACCTTTCCATCCATATAAAGTTGACCAAAATCTGAGATCTATAGCTCCAGATATGACCCAATCACCAAATAGTATTCCGGTTTGGATTGCACTGATATCTCTTTTCTAATTTTGGTCATCTCTTTGCCCTTTCAATTTAAGTTCTTAAAGTCATCAATCAATCCTTTCATTTATGTGATAAGCCTGTATTAAAATGAACATTTACCATAAATTAAAGGTATCTTTTATTATTAGATATATTATTATAAAACATGCTTTAGTTAAGGAGTTATTGATACTTCAAGTGGAAAATGATGATATAAAACCATGATAAAAATGCACTTTTAAGTACTAATCAGTTTTCTTATTCGATTAATACTAATACTTGTAAATATTGTGAGGCATTCATGATTATAACTTATGTTAACAACAAATCAAGTTTCTTTCATAACTCAAGTGTCGGTTATACCATACACTATGGGCGGTGAGAGTACCAAGTATTTATTGTACCAAGTGTTATACAACAAAAATCTAGATTAGTCATTTAACAAGTAAAGTATTAAAGAGTGAACAAGATAACAAATACAAAACATGTTAATATCAAATATTAAAGTCCATATTAAGTTTACACTAAACTTATTCTTCGACCGTTATTGTAACCTTTACACCTTGACATGATAAACTTAGCTAAACATTGACACGACGAAAAGATTGATGTCTTCTCCCAAGTGCAGGAGTGTCGAAGTAATAAATAACCCGGTAAGATCGGGGTCGAACCACAGGGAGGTTAATTGTACAAATTATAAACAATAATAATAGCAATAACAACAATAACTATAAAATAACAATAACAATAACAATAATAATAATAATAATAATACTAATAATAATAATAATAATAATAATAATAATAGTATTAGTAGTAGTAGTACTAGTAGTAGGAGTAGTAGTAGTAATAATAATAATAATAATAATAATAATAATAATAATAATAATGAAAGAGAAGAAGAAGATGATGATGATAACTTTGAGATGAAATATTAATTAAACAATGATAATAACAAATGTCAAGGTTAGAGATTTCACTAATGGTATGTCAAACAAGTATAATATAAACTCTTATTATTCAATTGGAAACCACACATAAAGGAGGTTCCAATCAAATTATAGATTGTTAACATGATTACATTAGTCATCTTATTCGATTAATGCTAATACTTGTAAATTTCGTCAAGCATTCATGATTATAACTTATGTTAACAACAAATCAAGTTCCTTTCATAGCTCAGGTGTCGGTTATACCATACAATATGGGCTATGAAAGTGCCAAGCATTTGTTGTACCAAGTGTTATACAACATAAATCAAGATTAGTCATTTAACAAGCAAAGTATTAAAGAGTAAATAAGATAACAAATATAAAACATGTTAGTATCAAACATTAAAGTCCATATTAAGTTTACATTATACTTATTCTCACACCATTAGTGTAACCTTTTCACCTTGACATAATTAACTTAGCTAGACATAATGAAAGAAAGCAAAATAGATAAACAAAATAAGAACATAAAAGCTAACTAAGTAAAGGAAAGGAAATGAAAGGCATAAACTTGATATTAATGAAAGGAAAGCATAAATATTACAAAGAATACAAAGAGAGAAAGGAAGAGCATGATCTTGATCTGAACACCAAGATGCCTAAATGCATGGCAAATGCCTCCTTTTATAGGTCAAAATTGGGAACTATTGATTTGATGACTAATTGATAAGTGGGTGGCCAACTTTTGACTTAGTGACAATCCTTATCTTCTCTTGTCTGCCCAAAACGTCATTGATAACGTCAAAATTGGAGCCAGTTGTACATGAAAGGTTTAGGCAATTGTCTCAGCTTTCTTGTGTAAAACATTCAGCTCATTTGGACTTCTAGAACTCCAGATATGGCCACAATACCGAACAGTGCTCGGGCTGGAAGACAGATTCGGGCTTCTTTGTTGTTGCTATAATTTGGACTTGATAATGGCCTTTTTAGATCTTGGGCTCCATATGAAAGTTATAGGCCTATGTCTTACCTTTCCATCCATATAAATTGGACCTAAATCTGAGATCTGTAGCTCCAGATATGACCCAATTACCGAACAGTGTTCTGGTTTGGATTGCACTGACATCTCTTCTCTAAGTTTGACCATCTCTTTATCCTTGCAATTTAAGTTCTTCAAGTCATCAATCAATCCTTTCATTTATGTGATAGGCCTGCATTAAAAATAGACATTTACCACAAATTATAGGTATCTTATATTATTAGATACATTATTATAAAACATGTTTTAGTTAAGGAGTTATTGATACTTCAAGTGCAAAATGATGATATAAAACCATGACAAAAATGCACTTTTAAGTACTAATCAAACATAATGAAAGAAAAATAAATAAATAAATAAAATAAGAACATAAATGAGATAAAAAGTTAATGGAGTAAAGGAAATGAATTGAAAGACATAAACTTGATATTAATGAAAGCAAACTTAAGCATTACAAATATATAAAGAGAGAAAGCAAGAGCATAATCTTGATTTGGAAACCAAGATGCCTAAATGCATGACAAATGTCTCTTTTTATAGGCCAAAATTGAAAACTATTGATCTAATGACTAGTTAAACAACTCTTGACTTGGTGACAATTCTTATCTTCTCTTGTCTGCCCAAAACTTCATTGACAATGTTAGAAGTAGAATCACTTGAAAACATGATAGTTGTAGAAAATTATCTCAGCTTTCCAGGAAATAAAATGGAGGTCATTTGGACTTTTAGAATTCCAGATATGAGTCAAACACTGAATAGTGCTCGGGCTATAGGACAGATTTAGACTTATTTGTTGTTGCTATAATTTGAACTTGAAAATGATCTTTTTAAATCTTGAAATAAAACTTGTAGGCCTATGTCTTACCTTTCCATCCATATAAATTAGACTTAAATCTGAGATCTACAGCTCCAGATATGACACAATTACCAAACAGTGTTCTGGTTTGGATAACACTAATATCTCTTTTCTAAGTTTGGCAATCTCTTTGTCCTTTCAATTTCAGTTCTTAAATTCATCAATCAATCATTTCATTTATATGATAGACCTGCATTTAAAATAAATATTTACCACAAATTAAAGGTATCTTATATTATTAAATATGTTATTATAAAATATGATTTAGTTAAGGAGTTATTGATACTTCAAGTGAAAAATAATGATATAAAATCTTGATAAAAATACACTTTTAAGTACCAATCAGTGAAGAAGTTGTTTTCCTTTTCTCGCTTTTTAACAAAAAGCCTTTTATTAAGGAAAAATCATATAAAAGGATGGTTTACATCCCCAACCTAAATAAGAAGAATTATTACACTTTTATTTGAAAAGGCAACAAATAGTTCTTTATTTAGGCTTAATGAGAATCTTAAACAACTAAACTAGATTACCTTGAAAATCATCTAGCATTTATATTCTTTGTCAAAATATTTCTATATTTTGTCTAGCTACTTGATGCAATTTGCATTGGCAATGTTGGGTTATGTTAGTATGAATTTCTTCCATAAGTTATGATCTCTCTCTTAAGGAACAAATTATCTTTTTTTCATTATATTTTTTTTTGGTATGTACTAATACATTCTTTAGTTATATTTGCCAATGTATTGCTAATAATTAACTTGTTTATGTATGGGTACAACTTAAGGTTGTCTTTTTTGATGTTTGAAAAGAGAAGAGTTTAGGGGGTTCTTTCTCTCTTTTTTTCCCTGAAAATCTTAGGTTTTTGAATAAAAAAATTAGAGATGTGATGAAGAAGGTGTAGGTATTAATTGAAGAATTAATGCTTTAATTACAATATAAAGTTGTTATTCCTGTAATCCTAAGCATCATGTGAAAAAAATTTGTTTTAATTTTTTTAAATTGCATGACAAGTTAGGCAGTGAAATATGATTAACTTTTTTAATAAATAATTTTTAGTTTTTCACATGATTCATAGTTGATTTATCAATCAATTTTAGTGTAAAATGCAAGTTAATATTCTTTTATTTATTTTAAATAAAAAAATATAAGGGAATTTCTTATACCAAGTAAAAGAAATTTTACAAGAAAGTCATGTATTGAGTGGTTAAAATTAGTAGTTGTTCTTTATTAATTTCTTATAAGGAGGTTAGAATTCACATGGCGGCCAATCCATCAAGTTATATGCAAAATAATTTTTTTTTTTGGCATGAATACTAGTATATATTACAAATTATCATATATATATATATATATATATATATATATATTAATGCCAACAAAATATGTGTGGATATAAGAAGAATAAATTCTACTAGATTTAAAATTGTATAGTTTTTATATTTCATATGATTATGATTTTATATTTACATGAAATTCTATTTTTTTAACTATATAAATAAGCCATCTAGAATGTTAGAATGATAGTCAACCTTATACACACTGTAATTTATTCACAACTTTATGTTTTTCATAACTTTCTCTTATTTATTATAATTTACAGCCTTTTTTTTAGCTTTCTCGTATCTTTATCTTTTCTTGTTATGTTTTTCTCAATATATATTTTAGTATTATTCTAAATTTATTTGAGTCAAGTTTAAAACTTCATATTATATTTGATTATTGAGGGTACTATTTGCTTCTAATAATTAAATTTTTAATTATAGTTTCTTGTTATTAAAATAATAAAAAATAAAAAACAAATAGTATGTTAATTAAAAAATAAAAATCAATGACTGATTGATATGTTAATAATTGTTGATTATCAAGACTTTCTTTATATAATGAATAATATCAAAATTCAATATAAAATTATTGAAGAAAGTATTGTTTTCTTCTTCTTCCATTATCTTCTTTTGTCTTAATTATACCACTAATAATTACTTGATAGTTTTTTTTCAAGATTTATTATACATACCATATATAATCTTTTGTTTATATTCATTTAAATTTCTTATCATGATTTATATAAAAAATTAAGTATGATTAAACATAGAAATTTTATCTACAAAGGAAACACAAATTTATAATGAATCTAAGCAATAGATGTAGTCATAACTAGCATAAATTATGTAGCGTTATTAAATATCATTGATAGATTTTATGTTAGAGGGAGAGAGGGGTGACATCCTTGTATGTACAGATGTTAGATTCTTATCGCAGCCTTTGCGTCCTTTAGTTTGCCTTAATTTCATGTTCTGGAGTCAAAACAGTTTGACGTCTTCTTCTCCTGCTGCTGCTTTTCTTGTCTTTAAAATCCAGCTAGTTTAATCTTTTCACCTCTTCCAACTCAGTTCTAATCTGAAGCAGTTCTTTGATATAGCCATGCAGTCTATCTATCATCAATGCCAGAAACAGAGAAAATCCTGCAAAGCAACCCTAAGAGTGATGATGAACCCTAGCTTAATATGTATTTTGCTCCCCTCTTATTAAGAATATCTGCACCTCTTAGGATTCTTTCTATCTACTCAAGGAGGAATAATGCTGTCTGACCTGCCATGGTTAAGGCAATTTATAGCAAGTTGCGCGGTTTTTGAAGTGCTTTGACTGTTTGTAATTTGACAGCCTTTCCAGCTTTGCCATATATAATATAATATTAATCTTGTTTCTTTTGCATGCCAAATATACATAGAACCTTATGAAAACCTCGACAGCCTCCCTCGCCATGATCTTATATACATATATATATATATATATATACACACATGCAACAAACAGTTTTTTTTCCTTTTCTTTTCAATAATCCCCGAATACGTCAGAGTTACATATATATAACATGATCCATGAGAACATTGTCAACACCATACATACATGTTATACCCAACAACAGCTAGAGGTAGCACGTATTAGTACAACCAAAGGTCTGTTTTTGGTATTACAGATGGGATTTACGAAGTGGTAAATTTTGTAAAAGGGGACGGATTTTATATGGGTATAATTAGAATTGTCACTGAACAAGTACTGGTATGTGTAAATTAATACCTTGTAGATAATAATACAGGAGAGTACTATATATATTGTTTGACAAAATAAAGTTACTATAACAATTGTATTTGGTTCAAAAACGTTGATAAAATATGACTACAGATGGTAGCTATTTTGATTCCTCAACTGAAAAGGTAAATCCATAGCTTCAAGGGAAAACAAGAACTCCTTTAAAATATATATTTGATTTTAAAATTGACACAGTTATAACTGTCTTGACAAGACTCCATTAATTTTTGAGATTAAAAATAATTTAAATTACACTAAAACAAATAATTTCATTTAAAAATAATAATTTCAAAATGATATTATTTTTTTAAATATTGAAATGATAACATATTGAATTATACAAGTTTTGCAGCTTAACTTGTAAATGATCTTCTAACTTAGATTATAGATTTTATTAAGTTTAAGTTTTTTATTTTTTTATATGTTTTTTATTTAATAATACGATAACAGAATAATAGATACTTGTAAAAATTAAATACAAATCAAATATCAAAATATTTATTTGAGATTACAATAATTTCATAAAAAAAATCAAAATAAAATTTAACAATTAATTTAAAATTAATAAAATATTAAAAGATGAAATTTAAAGAAAAACCAATTCAAAATCAATAATAAAAGAAAACACATTTGGAAGGTATACTTTTTTCTAAAAAAAAATGAAGAGAAAAAAATTAAAAAATAAATAAATAAGATTTCAGGTGGTTAAGTGTGCATATGAACAATAAAACACCATAATCTTCTCCTTTTTTTAGGAGAGAGAATAATACTTTAATATTTACATGTAATATTATTCCATCTCCTAAATTAAGAAAAACATCAACATAGTAAAATTCAATAATGTTTTTAAATCATCTTTCGTCTTGAAACTTTATTTTACTATCAGAAATTTAAAAATTTGATTTAAAAAGATAACAAAACTATTAAAATCCTAAGACAAATAGAATTAAATTAAATTTTATTAAATTACTATATCGGATTCTTATTTATATTTTTAGAAGACATTCTTGGCTATTTTCTTTAACTTAATCCTCTGTATGAAAGGATTCGTAAACTTTTTACTATTAGGTTTTGTTATAAACTCCACAGCCACTAAGAAAATATTTAAACAAAGAGGTCCATAAAATTTTCATCTAATCATGTAAATTAATCCCTTAAACAATTTTAGAGTTTGAAGAAACAAAATAAAATACTTTAAGATAATTTGAAAATTTTATTTCATATTATATATGATCTCACGCTAATTTCTAATGAATTAATATATATTGAGTTACAAGAATATTTTTTATGTTGAAAAATATCAAAATCACCTTTATGTTTTTTTTAATTATTTTTTTATCAATTCAGCTAATTAGTCTCTTTAAAAAAGATTTGCGCAGAATTTATCTTGTATTTTCAAGATTTAAATTTTTTATTTCTTCAAAATAGCTAAAAGTCTTAGGTTTATCTTGTGTTTTTAAATTATCTTCATTAAAAAATTAAAATTTTAATGATTAAGTTTCTTCCAAAAGAAATTTCATTTATATACATTTTTAGAATTATTTTAATATTTTTTATTATTTATTCAAGAAAAAATTTCAAAAGTTTTTTATGTTCTTCAAAAAAAATAATTTCTTAAATATCTTTTGAAATTCTTAATAGGTGGTTTATCTTTCTATTTAAAGTAATTGAGACCAGTGTGATAGGGTTCCCCAATTCTTACAAGCACGAGGTAAATTTTGAAGAGTTCTTTGAAGGGCTAATTCGTCGATATGATGAAAATATAGGGGTTGTTATGGAATTTTAAGTAACGGTTGCTGTATAGGATAACGGTCAATTATTTGATAGAATCAGGAAACTATTGTATGGCGTCATATATACATAGAGCACGTTACTTGCAGATCACAACAGTATTTGATTCTCCAGAAATAAAAAAAATTAAAGCAATACACTTCAAGATGAAAGGTCACAAGTTACCTAGAAGAGATGCTTCCAGGATGCGTTCGACCATAAGAACCTCGTCGGCAGAATTAACCGCGCCGGCATCTAGCAAACGTTTCCTAATCTGCAGCGCGTTGTGCAAGACGGAAGCGAACACCACAATCAAGGTTGTCGCCACAGTTTTCGCCACCAACGGACCCTTCCCTTGCTTCAACTGGTCAATCGCCATGATCACTAGCTTCCTTACAGGGGTCCTAAACAAAAGGATTAGGATCACAGCCATTTCGGTGAATACTACGGTAAACAAAAGATTGATCATGTTTATAAAAGGTTCTTTCTATGGTGGAATGAAGGAGAACTTAGCTAGCTTTAGGATATATAGAAAGAGAGAGAGAGTGAGAGATAAAAGGCGAGACTGACTTTAGTATATTGTGCAGTTTCGTTCGAACTTGTATGTTCTTTTCAAGACTTACAGTTTAGCTAAAGAATAATTCTTTCCATGACCCTGGAAATCATATATAGAATAGAATATCTTTACTTCGGGGTATCAACTTGTACACGTTTAACACCGGAGAGGAAGCTTTTAGTAGACCTGATGTATAATTTGCCAAGAGTAATACATACTAGTGATGTCCAAAAAAACACAATTAGCTTTAAGGCATAGCTTATATCTAGATAATCGGTTAATTTTCTGGTTCTAGTGATCTAATCTATTTTTTTTTATTAATGTGGGTGTCCGGACCAGTTTGCGTACACCACGACTAATCCCACGAGCTCTGAAGTTAACGACCATGTAAGCCTTCACTGACCATCATATGAGCAACCAAGGATTCGAACCTAAAACCACAGAGGGAGCAAACCCCTTGATCCCAAGTTCTTACCACTTGGCCACCACCTAGATGGTTGATCTAATCTATTCTTGTTAACTAAGGTGATTGTTGGTTAGTGGCTAACGCCTTGTACCTTTAAAAGATTTCATTTGATAAATATTAGCACTCTCCAATACTTACGTAAATATCATTTTAGAGAAAAAATAATTATATTTTAGATAAGAATTAAAAACAAATGTATATTAGAGAATGAAGAATTCCATAACCTTATTGAAAGATTTCATGGTCCTTTCTTATAGCCTATATGGCTTGCCTCTTTTTAAAGAAAAAAGGCTAAAGTATAAGAAAAAAATAAATATGACTCATCAGAAGGTAAAATATCTAAGACTAATGGTCTATACATGGAACCTAGGATCCCTAGGGTCAAAAGATGCCTAGACTCGGTGCTTGATTAAATCCAAGAATGGTGGGTTTGGCAGCTTGCCAAGCTCAGGTATGCTTTGAGCTTAATGCTTGGCTAAGCTTAGGGATGGTGAATCTAGCAACTCACTAGGCTCATATATGCCTAAGTTCATTGCTTGGCTGAGCCCGTAGGCATTGGGGCATCACCTTATCTTTGATTACTTAGAAAAAAAGATCCAAGTAAAAAGAAAACATGTTAATTCATTAGTAGCCCCTCAAATCTTTATGTATTCAATACATAAAGATTTTAAAAGTTTCTATTAGCAATGAATGAAGAGTCCTTTTACCTTCTTAATAAGATTTTATGTGTCCCACAGAGAATTGTTGGGATCCTCAAGACGAAGTGGCTTATCTTTACTAGGAGAAGGTGTTTGGGAAACAAAACGATGATTGTCTTTCACTATAACAATTTAGTGGACTTCTTGCAATCTGTGATGACTTGAAAAGTTTTCCATTCGACAATAGGAGTGAAAAGATTTTTTTCATTATAAACCTAACCAATATTGCTTCTTTCTTTCTATTTAAAAAAACAAACTTGAAAAAGTAAGATTTGTCTCTAAAATGAAAGGTGTTGCTTCCTGTAAAAAGAAGTTCAAGTTTTAACTAGAACATGAAAGAAGTAGCAAAGGATAGGGGTCCATCAAATTAGATCCAATAACAAAAGGGAGTGGTACACTAGCATCCGCCTTTGATAGGGGTCGAGTAGCCCTTCTCGTAGAAGTTCTTCTCTTCCTACTATTAGAGATCCTCAAGAGAGAAGGAGGTTGCCTCGAGCCCTAGAGAATGACTTCCCTAGAAGTGTATGTGACAAAGACATAAAACATCTGGCTCATCAATCAAGAAGTGCATGATTCAGATGCTTAAGAAAAGACCAGGGTCACTTTAAAACCACCACCTTCATCTACATGTATGGAACTGGTATGCCTTCCCTCTATGAAGATTTGCTAGAGAAGTTTCTAGGTACTACTAACTAGGTCCGGGTCAGTTGTACCCTAATATGTGTATAATTTGTTCCTCCTTTCAAAAGTTTTATAGGTTCGTTGAACTCGAGCCTTCAATCAATGTTTTTAGAAAATGTTATTAACTAGTTGCTAACTCTAATAGTAACAATGACATGCGTTGCTTTTTTACCTTTACCATCAGATCCGTTAATGCCATGAAAAGGACACTACATAGGAAGGCAACATATATCAAGAAATGGAGTTGGAGATGACTGGTTGTAAGATAAAGCAGACCAACCAATTGTAAAGAGGGGCTGCAATAGATTTGAGGTTGTTTCCATTACTAGAAAGTCCCTTGATGAAGCAAACATTAAGCCTCATTTAAGCTGGAACAAAAGGAAAACCTATGTTGTATTGGGCTCGCCTTTAATTGGATACAAAATCAATAACATGGCTAAAGGATACTACCAAGTCATCCTACAAAATAAGTTGCTTCCTTATTCTTTTATTTCTCTATAGATAAGTTTATTTTTGAACTTCCTTAGTTGTGTTCTGATTTCTACAGGATTAATAACTAAAAAAAAAAGATAAACTTCAGTGAGGCCTATGGAAAAGAATCCATCCAGAAGGTCCTTGTCTCTTATCTATAATAGAGGCAAAGAAGAAGAAATGATGAAGGATTACCCTATTATTATAGGTGAACTCCTCGCTCTTAAGGGTTTTATCCCTAAGGAGACAATAGTGGGAGTCATAACAATCGTAAAGGTTGGGGGCATTGATTTTCTCCTAGTAAGGAATCAAGTAAATTTATTCCATAATGATGATTACAGGTGATACTGCTTGGTTTAAAAGGAGAAAGGTCTCCATCCCAATGGAATCTTATGTTGCAGCTGTAACAACCTAAAATTTCCTTGTAACTTTTGTATTTCTAATCATCATTTTATAGTATAATAGGGTAAAAAAAATTATGCAATCTGTCTAACAATATATTTTATTATTGATCATTTAATTTACCAAATTTACAACAGAATTTTCCTTATAATTTATATATTTTCTCAATTCTTTTCGTATTCTTTTGGGTAACACAACATCAAATAACTCTATGATATATACGTAGGAGCCTTCAACCACCCACCAGTTCAATTATTTCTCTATTTGATTCTTTCACATTGCTTCTCGCAATTCAACTTATATTCTTTATGTAAAACATACACAAAATGGATACACATATGTAACAAAAGAGATTCAATAACCAAATACTAGATATACAATTATACCATTTAATACATTTTAAGGTGAATTTATTAACACAATCTTAAGTATTTATAGTACATAAAATAAGTACCTAAAAAAATTATAAATAGTGAAACAATACAATCAACACTAGCTTACTTCGGCACATAGACCTGTAATATATATATATCATTATAAGAGTTATTAGTCATCAAGAAGACTTATTTTCATGATTTTTTATGAGGAAAATCAATCATTATGTCTATTAGCACTTTTAACACTCTTACTTAAAACATTCGACCCAAGTTCAAGAATTTCTCAACTTATATGACAATATTCATGCCCGTCATTGCAACTAAAATAATATTATAAATTTAACAACTAGCCAAAAAATACGTGTATGTTTTTTCCATAAAAGAAAAAAAAACAATATTCTTATCCAGAATTCTATTAACATCAATAATATCATATACATATTGAATTGTAATTAGTACTTAAAAATGCATTTTTATCAAGGTTTTATATCATTATTTTGCACTTGAGGTATTAATAACTCATTAACTAAAACATGTTTTATAATAGCATATCCAATAATATAAGATACCTTTAATTTGTGGTAAATATTCACTTTAAATGTAGGCCTATCAAATAAATAAAAGAATTAATTGATGAGTTTAAGAACTGAAATTGAAAGGACAAAGAAATGGCTAATCTTAGAAAAATGATATTGGTACAGTCCAAACCGGAATACTGTTCGGTAATTGGGTCATATCTGGAGTTATAGATCTCAGATTTAGGTCTACTTTATATAGATGAAAAGATAAGACATAAGTTTATAATTTTCATATGGAGCTTAAGATTTAAAAAGGTTATTTTCAAGTCCAAATTATAGCAACAACAAAGAAGTTTGAATCTGTCCAGCAACCCGAATATTATTTAGTGTTTGACCCATATCTAGAGTTCTAGAAGTCCAAATGATCTCTATTTTTTTTCCTTAAAAGCTGAGACAATTTCCTACAACTTTCATGTTTTTCAAGTGGTTTTAGTTCTGATGTTGTCAACGATCTTTTGAGCAAACAAGATAAGATAAGGATTGTCACCAGTCAAGAATTGGCCACCCACTCATCAAATAGTCATCAAATCAATAACTATCAATTTTGGCCTATAAAAGGAGGCATTTATCATGCATTTAGGTATCTTGGTTTCCAGATAAACATTAAGATCAAGCTCTTGCTTTCTCTCTTTGTATTTTTGTAATGCTTAAGTTTTGCTTTCATTAATATCTTGTTCATTAATATTTTTGATAAGAACATAAATAAGATAAAAGTTAACTAATGGTGTAAGAATAAGTATAATGTAAACTTAATATGGACTTTAATGTTTGATACTAACATGTTTTATATTTGTTATTTTGTTCACTCTTTAATACTTTGTTTGTTAAATAACTAATCAAGATTTATGCTATATAAAACTTGGTACAACAAATGCTTAGCACTTTCATGGCCTATACTGTATGGTATAACCGACACCTGAGCTATGAAAGAAACTTGATTTATTGTTAATGATTAGTACTTAAAAGTGCATTTTTATCATGGTTTTATATCATCATTTTGCACTTGAAGTATCAATAACTCCTTAACTAAAATATGTTTTATAATAATGTATCTAATAATATAAGATACCTATAATTTGTGGTAAATGTCTATTTTTAATGCAGGTCTATCACATAAATGAAAGGATTGATTGATGACTTGAAGAACTTAAATTGCAAGGATAAAGAGATGGTCAAACTTAGAGAAGAGATGTCGGTGCAATCCAAACCGGAACACTGTTTGGTAATTGAGCCATATCTGGAGCTACAGATCTCAGATTTAGGTCCAATTTATATGGATGGAAAGATAAGACATAGGCCTACAACTTTCATATGGAGCCCAAGATCTAAAAAGGCCATTATCAAGTCCAAATTGTAGCAACAACAAAGAAGCCCGAATCTGTCTTCCAGCCCGAGCACTGTTCGGTATTTTGGCCATATCTGGAGTTCTAGAAGTCCAAATGAGCTGAATTTTTTACACAAGAAAGATGAGACAATTGCCTACAACTTTCATGTTTGCACCTGGCTCCAGTTTTGACGTTATCAATGACGTTTTGGGCAGACAAGAGAAGATAAGGATTGTCACCAAGTCAAAAGTTGGCCACCCACTTATCAATTAGTCATCAAATCAATAGTTCCCAATTTTGGCCTATAAAAGGAGGCATTTGCCATGCATTTAGGCATCTTGGTGTTCAGATCAAGATCATGCTCTTCCTTTCTCTCTTTGTATTTTTTGTAATGTTTATGCTTTACTTTCATTAATATCAAGTTTATGCCTTTCATTTCCTTTCCTTTACTTAGTTAGCTTTTATGTTCTTATTTTGTTTATCTATTTTGCTTTCTTTCATTATGTCTAGCTAAGTTAATTATGTCAAGGTGAAAAGGTTACACTAATGGTGTGAGAATAAGTATAGTGTAAACTTAATATGGACTTTAATGTTTGATACTAACATGTTTTATATTTGTTATCTTGTTCACTCTTTAATACTTTGCTTGTTAAATGACTAATCTTGATTTATGTTGTATAACACTTGGTACAACAAATGCTTGGCACTTTCATAGCCCATAATGTATGGTATAACCGACACCTGAGCTATGAAAGGAACTTGATTTGTTGTTAACATAAGTTATAATCATGAATGCTTGACGAGATTTACAAGTATTAGCATTAATTGAATAAGATGACTAATGTAATCATGTTAACAATATATAATCTCATTGGAACCTCCTTTGTGTGTGGTTTTCAATTCAATAATAAGAGTTTATACTATACTTGTTTGATATACCATTAGTGGAACCTCTAACCTTGACATTTGTTATTATTATTGTTTAATCCTTACATTAATTTTCCATCTCCAAGTTATCATCATCTTCTTCTTCTTCTCTTTCTTTATTATTATTATTATTATTACTACTACTATTACTACTACTATTACTACTACTACTACTACTACTACTATTATTATTATTATTATTATTATTATTATTATTATTATTATTATTATTAGTATTAGTATTACTATTATTATTGTTATTATTATTATTGTTATTATTATTATTGTTATTGTTGTTATTGTTGTTGTATTATTGTTATTTATAATTTGTACAATTAACCTCCCTGTGGTTCGACCCCGGTCTTACCGGGTTATTTATTACTTCGACACTCCTGCACTTGGGAGAAGACATCAATCTTTTAGTCGTGTCAAGTTTTTGGCGCCGTTGCCGGGGAGGTAAGTCCTTGTATAAATTATAATATTTATTTTATTTTCTCTTTTCACTTTTCTTGTATATAACTTTATTTCTTTTCTCTTGTATCTTCTTCTTTTCTTTTCTTCTTCTTTTTTATTTTATTCCTACACGTGCATGAAAGTGTGGTCACGTACATCAAGTGGTAGACTTTGTAGGGTATCCTCATCATTTTCAGAAAATATGGCCGAAGAAGATAATCAATCACTTCATAATGAAAATAATGAGAATAATCGTGCTAGAACACTTAGAGATCATATGAATCCCACAAGAACAAGTGCACCATCATGCATAGTTTTTCCTCCCGATGCATCTCATTTTAATTTTAAACCAGGCATTATTCAACTTTTACCTTCTTTTCATGGCTTAGAATTGGAAAATCCATACTTGCATTTAAGGGAATTTGAGCAGGTGTGCAACACATATAATAATTTAAATTGTAGCATGAACACCATCAGATTAAAGCTTTTTCCTTTTTCATTAAAAGATAAAGCTAAAACATGGCTACAAAATTTGAGACCAGGATCCATTCCTGCTTGGGATGAAATGCAACAACAATTTTTAAAGAAGTTTTTCCCATCTCATAGAACAAACTCTTTCAAGAGACAAATCACCACTTTCACTCAAAAACCAGGAGAAACATTTTACAAATGTTGGGATAGGTATCGAGACTTGCTTAGTACTTGCCCTCATCATGGTTTTGAAACATGGAGATTGGTTTCACATTTCTATGAAGGGTTAACACCTAAAGATAGGCAAATGGTTGAATTGATGTGCAATGGAACTTTTGAAGATAAAGACCCTGATGAAGCAATGGAGTACTTAGACTTGTTAGCTGAAAATGCTCAAAATTGGGACACCGCGGGTACTTATGAGGCACCGAGTAAAACTCAACCTCATACATCTAGTGGAGGTATGTACAACCTTAGGGAAGATCATGACCTTCAAGCCAAATTTGCATCTTTAGCTAGAAAAGTCGAGGCACTAGAATTGAAAAAGAGTGGTCAATTAAAATCTGTTGAAAACATTGTGTGTCAAATCTGTGAAACAAATGAACACTCAACCAACGATTGTCCAACCTTGCCTTCTTTTAAAGAATGTCTCCATGAACAAGCCCATGCTTTAAATAGTTTTCAAAGGGCCAACCACAACCCATACTCCCAAACATACAACCCTGGTTGGAGGAATCACCCAAATTTCAGTTGGAAGAGTGAGAACAACAATGCACAAACTTCACAACCACCATTTCAAGCACACCACAATTTCCAACATTCTCATGGATATGCACCTCCTTATGCTCCACCTCTTAGAAGAAATCTTGAGGAAACATTGCATGCATTCATTGAAAAGCAAGAGACAATCAATATTCAACTTGCTCAAAACATGACAGATTTTAAAGATACTCTTGCAAAATTAACAACTGCTCTCAGTTTCCAAGAGAAAGGTAAGTTTCCATCTCAACCACAACAAAATCCCAAAGGGCAATACAATGCAAATGCAAGTAGTTCCGGAAGCCAACATATGGATCAAGTCAAATCAGTCACTACTCTGCGCAGTGGTAAGGTTATTGAAAAACCCTCTCTTGAACCTTATGAGAAAGATGATGAGTCAATCTCTGAGGGTAAGGAAGGGGATGAATCTGAAAATTGCAAAGAAACGACTGATTCACCACCAGCACTTCCATTTCCTCAAGCCATGACCAAACAAAGGAAAGTCAATCACAATTCTGAAATTTATGAAATTTTCAAACAGGTAAGGATCAATATACCTTTGCTGGATGCAATTAAACAGGTTCCTTCCTATGCTAAATTTTTGAAAGATCTATGCACTGTGAAGAGGAAACTGAATGTGAAAAAGAAAGCCTTTCTAGCCGAACAAGTAAGTGCTATTCTTCAAAACAATAATGCTTTGAAATATAAAGACCCTGGTTGTCCTACAATTTCTTGCTTTATTGGAGAACATAAAATTGAAAGAGCCTTACTTGATCTTGGTGCTAGTGTGAATTTACTTCCATATTCAGTTTTTCACAGTCTCAATCTAGGTGAGTTAAAACCAACTTCTATATCTCTTTTACTTGCCGATAGATCTGTAAAAGTGCCTAGAGGAATAATTGAAGATGTGTTAGTACAAGTCGATAAATTCATTTATCCTGTGGATTTTATTGTCTTGGACACAGAACCTGTTGAAGCATGTAATTCATTTCCTGTTATTTTAGGACGTCCGTTTCTTGCAACCTCTAACGCATTGATTAATTGTAGGAATGGACTGATGAAGCTATCATTTGGAAACATGACATTGGAGATGAATATTTTCAACATTTGCAAGCAACCTGGAGATGATAATGATTTACAAGAAGTAGATCATATTGATGAATTAGTTTATTATCAACTTGAATCTACTTTAAGTAAAAATGAATTGGATGAAACTGAAGATTTGCAAATGGTTTATTCTGAGGAAGAAATCACGGATGAAACAAGCACAAAAAATGTTGATGCAAATCTTTTGTCAATAGTGACAACAGATTCAACATCTGACATCACACCAATCGATGATTACTTTCCTAACGAATCCTTACTTTCTCTTAGTCCAATGCCTTGGTATGATAAAAATATCAATTTTCTTTCTTTAGGAGATTTGCTAGTTGATTGGAGTACTCAAGACAAAGAAAAGTTTTTGAACGAAGTGAAAAGCTTTTATTGTGATGACCCTAACTTATTCAAATATTGTCCTGATCAAATATTTCAAAGATTCATTCCCGACAATGAGGTAAGTAGTGTCATTAAACTTTGTCATTCTGAAGCATGTGGAAGTTATTTCTCGTCAAAAAAGACAACTGCAAAAATCTTACAAAGTGGATTTTATTGGCCCACCATGTTCAAAGACACACATGCATTCTGCAAAACTTATGAAAATTGTCAAAAGATTGATACTGGTCAAAAAGTTTTGTTGGATAATTCTCAACTATATGCATTCCCTAAAGAGCTAAGATCAAGATGGAACAATTCTTATGGGGCCTGTGATATTGAGAATTCAATTAATGACAATGATTTTAAGGAAAATGGACATCGTTTGAAAGCTTACTTTGATAATTTTCCTAGTGAAAATGAATCAGCTGGTTTGAATGATCTTGTAGATAAAGGTTGATTATTTTGTTTTTCTCATATTTTTTTTTTGTGTTTCTTTTTGAGTGATTTTTGCAAGTTTCTCTCACCCCGGTCAAATGGCGGATAACGGTACTCCGTGACTTAAGTCGGTTCTTTCAGTTTCCCACAATTACTGATATCTGTGTATATATCTGTGCAATTCTTTGAATCTCTCTTCCAATTCTCATTTGAAAATGGACACTAATCTTGAAAAATTGAAAAAGTATTTTCCCGCTCTGCCTCAGAATGCGATTACAAAAATTTACCATGCTAGATGTGCAAGATTGAGATTGTTAATGAATCATGGAATTCCTGAAGATATTCGCTGGTTGATTGAAGCAAAGGTCCGATTATCAGGTGAGTCCTCTAACTTCTTCATTTCACACATGCCTGGAACAGGTAAAAGCACTTTTGCAAAGAAGCGTCGTTGACACGACTAAAAGATTGATGTCTTCTCCCAAGTGCAGGAGTGTCGAAGTAATAAATAACCCGGCAAGACCGGGGTCGAACCACAGGGAGGTTAATTGTACAAATTATAAACAACAATTATAAAACAACAATAACAACAACAACAATAGTAGTAATAATAATAATAATAATAATAGTAGTAGTAGTAGTAGTAGTAGTAGTAGTAGTAGTAGTACTAATAATAATAATAATAATAATAATAATAATAATAATAATAATAAAGAAAGAGAAGAAGAAGAAGATGATGATGATGAGAACTTGGAGATCAAATATTAATGTAAGGATTAAGCAATAATAATAACAAATGTCAAGGTTAGAGATTCCACTAATGGTATATCAAACAAGTATAGTATAAACTCTTATTATTGAATTGGAAACCACACACAAAGGAGGTTCCAATCAGATTATATATTGTTAACATGATTACATTAGTCATCTTATTCAATTAATGCTAATACTTGTAAATCTCGTCAAGCATTCATGATTATAACTTATGTTAACAACAAATCAAGTTCCTTTCATAGCTCAGGTGTCGGTTATACCATACATTATGGGCTATGAAAGTGCCAAGCATTTGTTGTACCAAGTGTTATACAACATAAATCAAGATTAGTCATTTAACAAGCAAAGTATTAAAGAGTGAACAAGATAACAAATACAAAACATGTTAGTATCAAACATTAAAGTCCATATTAAGTTTACACTATACTTATTCTTACACCATTAGTGTAACCTTTTCACCTTGACATAATTAACTTAGCTAGACATAATGAAAGAAAAGAAAATAAATAAACAAAATAAGAACATAAAAGTTAACTAAGTAAAGGAAAGGAAATGAAAGGCATAAACTTGATATTAATGAAAGTAAAGCATAAACATTACAAAAAATACAAAGAGAGAAAGGAAGAGCATGATCTTGATCTGGAAACCAAGATGCCTAAATGCATGGCAAATGCCTCCTTTTATAGGCCAAAATTGGGAACTATTGATTTGATGACTAATTGATAAGTGGGTGGCCAACTTTTGACTTGGTGACAATCCTTATCTTCTCTTGTCTGCCCAAAACGTCATTGATAACGTCAAAACTGGAGCCAGGTGCAAACAGGAAAGTTGTAGGCAATTGTCTCAGCTTTCTTGTGTAAAAAATTCAGCTCATTTGGACTTCTAGAACTCCAGATATGGCCAAAATACCGAACAGTGCTCGGGCTGGAAGACAGATTCGGGCTTCTTTGTTGTTGCTACAATTTGGACTTGATAATGGCCTTTTTAGATCTTGGGCTCCATATGAAAGTTGTAGGCCTATGTCTTACCTTTCCATCCATATAAATTGGACCTAAATCTGAGATCTGTAGCTCCAGATATGGCCCAATTACCGAATAGTGTTCCGGTTTGGATTGCACCGACATCTCTTCTCTAAGTTTGACCATCTCTTTATCCTTGCAATTTAAGTTCTTCAAGTCATCAATCAATCCTTTCATTTATTTGATAGGCCTGCATTAAAAATAGACATTTACCACAAATTATAGGTATCTTATATTATTAGATACATTATTATAAAGCATATTTTAGTTAAGGAGTTATTGATACTTCAAGTGCAAAATGATGATATAAAACCATGATAAAAATGCACTTTTAAGTACTAATCACACCCCTCAACCAGCTTATTACTAGTCCCTAGTAATTAAAGCGTTAAAACAATTTGCAAATTTCACAAAGCAAGGTATTCATCATTTAACTTCCATTAATCTATCCAGATAAACAAACTCTCATTAAATTTATATATCTGCTCAATACTACTTAACAAGATATTAATAAACCTTTCTTTTGTGCTCAATGTATCAACACATAATTATGGGGCTTTTCTTGGAAGAAAACAAAATTTTTGTTCTAATGTTTAAGGTTAACTTCCTTGGGTTGGGATTACTATTTTTGTCTTTTTTTTTTCTTTTTTTTTTTTAACTCTATATACATATACTTTAAAAACATCATGCATCTTTAACCCATGTAACGAGCTTTCAGCTAATGACTCCCAGACCAGTTGGTCTTAGGGCATTAGGTGTTAAGACACCCCTACGAGCTTAGTAACTCGGGTCGCAGATACTGATATGTAGATAGTGCAATGTTTGATTTCTTTAAGCTTTTCTCCTCAACCCATGTAACAAGCGTTGGGCCAATAGCTCCCAAGTCAGTTGACTTTAGGGTATTAGGTGTTAAAACACCCCTTCGGGCTTAATTGCTTAGGTTAGGGAGGCTACGAAATCAAACTTATCTACATTTTTATTATCATCATTTTTTTATTTTTTCTTTTTTCTTTTTTTTTTTCATGTTTTTTTTTTTAATTATATACAATCCCTTTCCCTTAGTTGTTACCTTTAACAAAAGAACATAAATAATGTAATAATCCAATATGCAACCCACAATCATATATTAAAGTGTGTGTGTGTAAATTAAGGTTTAAAAATACATGTTAAATAAGTATATGAGCAGAATTAAGTGGTAACAATACGAGAGTTTGTAAACCTGAATATTTCAGGAAGTATTATAATAGACCTTGTTAAGAATGGTTACTAAGATGCGTCTCAAGAGTCACTTTAACAAAAGAACTCCTTTACTCTGCCATCCTAGTAACAACAATTATGCTCATGCTTTATGAAATGAAAAACATTTTTTTTTTTTTTATCAACTACTACCCTCTCCCCCCAACCAAAACGAGACATTGTCCTCAATGTTCTAAGGTAGAAAGATAGAGTATAAAAGATATCACCTGAAATAACGAACACTGACAAAACCTGAAACACACTGAAACAAAAATAAGAAATAACAAAACATAATAAAATCAAAAGACACAAAAATTCACAAATGAAGGCTCAAATCCAATCTAAGCTTTTTACGGCTTTCCTTAGATGACCAATTTATGCGACTCATGGAAGGATCAATCACAGGAATGAAAGATTGTAGTTGGTCAATCAATTGTTCAGCAGTAGAAGCAGAGATTATGATTTGTCGTGCAGAAGATGTTAGAAATTCCTGTTCCACAGCATGATCAAGAAAAGACAACAACTTATCATAATAACCATTAACATTTAACAAACCTATGGGTTTATGGTGAATGTGCAATTGAGCCCAAGAGGAAATATGAAAGATCTCTTCCAATGTGCCTAGACCACCTGGTAAAGCAATGAAAGCATCAGCATGGTTAAACATTGCATTCATTCGAGCCGACATTGTGGAGACCTGAAGTTCCTCGCCAATTGTTTTTCCAATGATGTCCCCTTGTGCCAAAGCTTCAGGGACGACTCCTAAAACTTGACTACCTCCTAAAAATGCAGCTATTGACACACCTCCCATTAACCCAAGACTGCCTCCCCCATACACTAAATGAATCTTTCTCTCAGCTAGCACCTGACCAAGATGATTTGCTGATTCTAAAAACTCCTTTTCTTTCCCAGGACTAGATCCACCGAAAACACAAATATTTCTTATTTGATGACTTGAGGAACTTGCCATTTCTACAAACTTCTATATTTGTTGAATGTATGGGTTGAGTAGAAATGAAAGGAAGGAAGAGAGGGTTTTATAGATGAGAAATTAGAAAGGCAATCATAACACCTATATATAGGCCAGCTGGAGTCTCACACTCTCTCTCTCTCTTTTTATTTATTTATTTATTTACTTTTAAAAAAGCATGTGTATGTACAGGTAGTTGTGATTGTGGCTCACATCTTCCCTTGGTTTTACGTCCAAGAACGGCTTAAACGCCCTCTATGGGTCGGGGATAGGCTTCCCATCCAGTTTTCTTAAAAACTGGCAAACAGGGTCTTTTTTAGTCAGATTCCCAAGACTAAGTCGATCATGTTCTTTATGAAATAGTGGCCATAAATCATGAATTGCACGATGCACATCTCCACTAGGATGCGTCTCAAGAGTCAATAGAAGATTATCTAAAGACTCCTTACTCAGGCCATCCTTAATGAATTGTATTTTATCTTCACGGTTTATAGATACCATTCCTAAAGAACGACATTGTGTATTACAAGTCCATCTAGCACAACGATGGCAGACATCCAGTCGTTTTGCACGACGCTTCTTTGCAAAAGTGCTTTTACCTGTTCCAGGCATGTGTGAAATGAAGAAGTTAGAGGACTCACCTGATAATCGGACCTTTGCTTCAATCAACCAGCGAATATCTTCAGGAATTCCATGATTCATTAACAATCTCAATCTTGCACATCTAGCACGGTAAATTTTTGTAATCGCATTCTGAGGCAGAGCGGGAAAATACTTTTTTAATTTTTCAAGATTAGTGTCCATTTTCAAATGAGAATTGGAAGAGAGATTCAAAGAATTGCATAGATATATACACAGATATCAGTAATTGTGGGAAACTGAAAGAACCGACTTAAGTCACGGAGTACCGTTATCCGCCATTTGACCGGGGTGAAAGAAACTTGCAAAAATCACTCAAAAAGAAATAAAATAAAATAAAATCAATAAAATAAAATAAAATAAAATAAAATCAATCTTTATATACAGGATCACCCAATTCAATAGAGTTATGTTCAACTGAAAAATTGTCAAAGTAAACTTTCAGACGATGTCCATTTACCTTGAAAACATTGCCATTCTTTGGATTCTCGATGTCATAGGCCCCATATGGATACACATGTTTCACAATAAAAGGACCGCTCCATCTTGATCTTAATTTTCCAGGAAATAAATGCAGTCGAGAATTATAAAGCAAGACTTTTTGACCAACATTGAAGGTTTTTCTCTGTATTTTCTTGTCATGACATTCTTTTATTCTTGCTTTATGAATTCTTGAATTTTCATATGCATCATTTCTTATTTCCTCAAGCTCATTTATTTGTAATTTTCGCAGTTGACTAGCATCATCCAGATTTGAATTGAAAGCTTTAATAGCCCAATAAGCTTTATGTTCAAGTTCCACAGGCAAGTGACAAGGTTTTCCATAGACTAGTCTATAAGGTGACATACCTAATGATGTTTTATAAGCAGTTCGATAAGCCCAAAGTGCATCATTAAGTCTTAAAGACCAGTCTTTCCTATTAGGGTTCACTGTTTTCTCCAAAATATGTTTGATCTCCCTATTAGCAAGCTCTACTTGTCCACTTGTTTGAGGGTGATAAGGGGTGGCAACTTTGTGTGTGATTCCATATTTCTTCATTAAAGACTCAAATGGCTTGTTGCAGAAATGTGTTCCACCATCACTTATTATGGCTCGAGGGACTCCAAATCGACTCAAAATATTTTCTTTCAAAAACTTTATCACTGTTTTGTGATCATTGTTTCGACTTGGAATTGCCTCTATCCATTTTGAAACATAATCTACTGCGACTAATATGTATAAGAAACCAAATGATGGAGGGAATGGGCCCATGAAATCTATACCCCAACAGTCAAAGATCTCAATGACAATAATAGGGTTTAAAGGCATCATGTGACGTTTTGAAATAGATCCCAACTTTTGACAATTTTCACAAGACTTGCAGAATGCATGTGAGTCTTTGAACATGGTGGGCCAGTAAAATCCACTTTGTAAGATTTTTGCAGTTGTCTTTCTTGATGAGAAATGGCCCCCACATGCCTCAGAATGACAAAATTTAATGACACTACTTACCTCATTGTCAGGAATGCATCTTCGAAATATTTGATCAGGACAATATTTGAATAAATAAGGATCATCCCAATAAAAGTTCTTCACTTCGTTCAAAAACTTTCTTTTATCTTGGGTATTCCAATGAGCTGGCAATTGTCCTGAAACAAGAAAATTGACAATATTAGCAAACCAAGGCATTGTAGAGACAGAAAGTAAAGATTCATCAGGAAAGTAGTCATCGATTGGTGTGATGTCAGTTTCCGAATCTATTGTCAATCTTGACAAGTGATCTGCGACAACATTTTCGCTGCCTTTCTTATCTTTGATTGTGATATCAAATTCTTGAAGTAATAAAATCCACCGCACCAATCTAGCCTTGGAATCTTTCTTAGAAAGAAGATATTTCAATGCTGCATGATCACTAAAAACAACAACAGGTGAACCAACAAGATAAGATCTGAATTTTTCACATGCAAATACTACTGCAAGTAATTCTTTTTCAGTGGTGGTATAATTCATTTGAGCACTATTTAAAGTTTTACTTGCATAGTAAATTACATATGGTTTCTTATCTTTTCTTTGTCCCAAAACAGCACCTACGGCATAATCACTAGCATCACACATTATTTCAAAAGGTAATGACCAATCGGGAGGTTGAATGATAGGAGCACAAGTAAGCAAGTTTTTAAGTTTAACAAAGGCTTCTTCACAATGTTCAGTCCATTCAAAAATAGTATCCTTTGTTAGAAGGTTACTTAAAGGCTTAGATATTACACTAAAATCTTTGATGAACCTTCTATAAAAACCAGCATGTCCCAGGAATGATCTAACATCTTTAAGAGATTTTGGTGTTGGCAAGTTTGCAATTAACTCGATTTTAGATTTGTCAACCTCAATTCCTTTTGATGAAACAATGTGACCAAGTACAATGCCGTTTGTTACCATAAAATGACATTTTTCCCAATTCAGCACAAGATTCTTCTCTTCACACCTGGTTAAAACCTTTCCTAAATTAGTCAAACAATCATCAAATGAATCACCAAAAACAGAAAAATCATCCATGAAAATCTCAAGAAAATGTTCAACCATATCGCTAAATATACTAAGCATGCATCTTTGAAATGTGGCTGGTGCATTACATAATCCAAAAGGCATCCTTCGATATGCAAAAGTACCAAATGGACATGTGAAAGTAGTTTTTTCTTGATCTTCCAACGCAATTTCAATTTGGTTGTAACCTGAATAGCCATCTAGGAAACAATAAAATTCATGACCTGCAACTCTTTCTAGGATTTGATCCATGAAAGGTAAAGGAAAATGATCTTTTCTAGTCATTGAATTAAGTTTCCTATAGTCAATGCACATGCGCCAACCAGTAACAGTTCTAGTGGGAATTAACTCATTGTTCTCATTTGTTATCACAGTGACTCCAGATTTCTTAGGTACAACTTGGGTAGGACTTACCCATTTGCTGTCAGAAATAGGATAAATGATTTCATTATCTAGAAGCTTAATGACTTCATTTTTCACTACTTCTTTCATATTAGGATTTAGCCTTCGTTGCATTTCTCTAGAGGGTTTAGCATTTTCCTCTAAATAAATTCTGTGTGTACAAATCAAAGGACTAATTCCTTTTATATCAGCTATGGTCCATCCTAATGCTTTTTTGTGCATTTTCAGAGTTTGTAATACCTTACCTTCTTGATGTGCATTAAGTTTGGAAGAGATTATTACCGGAAAAGTTTCATTTTCTCCCAAAAATGAGTATTTGAGATTGGATGGCAACGGCTTCAAATCAGGTTTTGGTGGTTGAACACTTGAAGGTATGGACTTAATTGGTCGTGGTGGCAATTCCTCAATTTGTGGCCTCCAATTACTTGTCTTTGATTCTTCCTGAAAATAAATCATTTCCAAATCATCAGATTCATCAATCTCCATTTCATTGGAAGTGGTTGGAAATTGATCATGAATTAATTTTTCAGTAAAGTCCACTTCCTGTAAATCATTATCATCTCTCGGTTGCTTGCAAATGTTGAAAATATTCATCTCCAATGTCATGTTTCCAAATGATAGCTTCATCAGTCCATTCCTACAATTAATCAATGCATTAGAAGTTGCAAGAAATGGACGTCCTAAAATAACAGGAAATGAATTACATACTTCAACAGGTTGTGTGTCCAAGACAATAAAATCCACAGGATAAATGAATTTATCGACTTGTACTAACACATCTTCAATTATTCCTCTAGGCACTTTTATAGATCTATCGGCAAGTAAAAGAGTTATAGAAGTTGGTTTTAACTCACCTAGATTGAGACTCTGAAAAACTGAATATGGAAGTAAATTCACACTAGCACCAAGATCAAGTAAGGCTCTTTCAATTTTATGCTCTCCAATAAAGCAAGAAATTGTAGGACAACCAGGGTCTTTATATTTCAAAGCATTATTGTTTTGAAGAATAGCACTTACTTGTTCGGCTAGAAAGGCTTTCTTTTTCACATTCAGTTTCCTCTTCACAGTGCAGAGATCTTTCAAAAATTTAGCATAGGAAGGAACCTGTTTAATTGCATCCAGCAAAGGTATATTGATCCTTACCTGTTTGAAAATTTCATAAATTTCAGAATTGTGATTGACTTTCCTTTGTTTGGTCATGGCTTGAGGAAATGGAAGTGCTGGCGGTGAATCAGTTGTTTCTTTGCAATTTTCAGATTCATCCCCTTCCTTACCCTCAGAGATTGACTCATCATCTTTCTCATAAGGTTCAAGAGAGGGTTTTTCAATAACCTTACCACTGCGCAGAGTAGTGACTGATTTGACTTGATCCATGTGTTGGCTTCCGGAACTACTTGCATTTGCATTGTATTGCCCTTTGGGATTTTGTTGTGTTTGAGATGGAAACTTACCTTTCTCTTGGAAACTAAGAGCAGATGTTAATTTAGCAAGAGTATCTTTAAAATCTGTCATGTTTTGAGCAAGTTGAGTATTGATTGTCTCTTGCTTTTCAATGAATGCATGCAATGTTTCCTCAAGATTTCTTCTAGGAGGTGGAGCATAAGGAGGTGCATATCCATGAGAATTTTGGAAATTGTGGTGTGCTTGAAACGGTGGTTGTGAAGTTTGTGCATTGTTGTTCTCACTCTTCCAATTGAAATTTGGGTGATTTCTCCAACCAGGGTTGTATGTTTGGGAGTATGGGTTGTAGTTGGCCCTTTGGAAACTGTTTAAAGCATGGGCTTGTTCATGGAGACATTCCTTAAAAGAAGGCAAGGTTGGACAATCGTTGGTTGAGTGTTCATTTGTTTCACAGATTTGACACACAATGTTTTCAACAGATTTTAATTGACCACTCTTTTTCAATTCTAGTGCCTCGACTTTTCTAGCTAAAGATGCAAATTTGGCTTGAAGGTCATGGTCTTCCCTAAGGTTGTACATACCTCCACTAGATGTATGAGGTTGAGTTTTACTCGGTGCCTCATATGTACCTGCAGTGTCCCAATTTTGAGCATTTTCAGCTAACAAGTCTAAGTACTCCATTGCTTCATCAGGGTCTTTCTCTTCAAAAGTTCCATTGCACATCAATTCAACCATTTGCCTATCTTTAGGTGTTAATCCTTCATAGAAATGTGAAATCAATCTCCATGTTTCAAAACCATGATGAGGGCAAGTACTAAGCAAGTCTCGATACCTATCCCAACATTGGTAAAATGTTTCTCCTGGTTTTTGAGTGAAAGTGGTGATTTGTCTCTTGAAAGAGTTTGTTCTATGAGATGGGAAAAACTTCTTTAAAAATTGTTGTTGCATTTCATCCCAAGCACGAATGGATCCTGGTCTTAAATTTTGTAGCCATGTTTTAGCTTTATCTTTTAATGAAAAAGGAAAAAGCTTTAATCTGATGGTGTTCATGCTACAATTTAAATTATTATATGTGTTGCAGACCTCCTCAAATTCCCTTAAATGCAAGTATGGATTTTCCAATTCTAAGCCATGAAAAGAAGGTAAAAGTTGAATAATGCCTGGTTTAAAATTAAAATGAGATGCATCAGGAGGAAAAACTATACAAGATGGTGCACTTGTTCTTGTGGGATTCATGTGGTCTCTAAGTGTTCTAGCACGGTTATTCTCATTATTCTCATTTTGAAGTGATTGATTATCTTCTTCGGCCATATTTTCTGAAAATGATGAGGATACCCTACAAAGTCTACCACTTGATGTACGTGACCACACTCTCATGCACGTGTAGGAATAAAATAAAAAGAAGAAGAAGAAAGCAAAAGAAGGAGGAAGAAAACAAAATAAAAAGAAACAAAAGAAAAGAAACAAAGTTATATACAAAAAAAGTGAAAAGAGAAAATAAAATAAATACTATAATTTATACAAGAACTTACCTCCCCGGCAACGGCGCCAAAAACTTGACACGACTAAAAGATTGATGTCTTCTCCCAAGTGCAGGAGTGTCGAAGTAATAAATAACCCGGCAAGACCGGGGTCGAACCACAGGGAGGTTAATTGTACAAATTATAAACAACAATTATAAAACAACAATAACAACAACAACAATAGTAGTAATAATAATAATAATAATAATAGTAGTAGTAGTAGTAGTAGTAGTAGTAGTAGTAGTAGTACTAATAATAATAATAATAATAATAATAATAATAATAATAATAATAAAGAAAGAGAAGAAGAAGAAGATGATGATGATGAGAACTTGGAGATCAAATATTAATGTAAGGATTAAGCAATAATAATAACAAATGTCAAGGTTAGAGATTCCACTAATGGTATATCAAACAAGTATAGTATAAACTCTTATTATTGAATTGGAAACCACACACAAAGGAGGTTCCAATCAGATTATATATTGTTAACATGATTACATTAGTCATCTTATTCAATTAATGCTAATACTTGTAAATCTCGTCAAGCATTCATGATTATAACTTATGTTAACAACAAATCAAGTTCCTTTCATAGCTCAGGTGTCGGTTATACCATACATTATGGGCTATGAAAGTGCCAAGCATTTGTTGTACCAAGTGTTATACAACATAAATCAAGATTAGTCATTTAACAAGCAAAGTATTAAAGAGTGAACAAGATAACAAATACAAAACATGTTAGTATCAAACATTAAAGTCCATATTAAGTTTACACTATACTTATTCTTACACCATTAGTGTAACCTTTTCACCTTGACATAATTAACTTAGCTAGACATAATGAAAGAAAAGAAAATAAATAAACAAAATAAGAACATAAAAGTTAACTAAGTAAAGGAAAGGAAATGAAAGGCATAAACTTGATATTAATGAAAGTAAAGCATAAACATTACAAAAAATACAAAGAGAGAAAGGAAGAGCATGATCTTGATCTGGAAACCAAGATGCCTAAATGCATGGCAAATGCCTCCTTTTATAGGCCAAAATTGGGAACTATTGATTTGATGACTAATTGATAAGTGGGTGGCCAACTTTTGACTTGGTGACAATCCTTATCTTCTCTTGTCTGCCCAAAACGTCATTGATAACGTCAAAACTGGAGCCAGGTGCAAACAGGAAAGTTGTAGGCAATTGTCTCAGCTTTCTTGTGTAAAAAATTCAGCTCATTTGGACTTCTAGAACTCCAGATATGGCCAAAATACCGAACAGTGCTCGGGCTGGAAGACAGATTCGGGCTTCTTTGTTGTTGCTACAATTTGGACTTGATAATGGCCTTTTTAGATCTTGGGCTCCATATGAAAGTTGTAGGCCTATGTCTTACCTTTCCATCCATATAAATTGGACCTAAATCTGAGATCTGTAGCTCCAGATATGGCCCAATTACCGAATAGTGTTCCGGTTTGGATTGCACCGACATCTCTTCTCTAAGTTTGACCATCTCTTTATCCTTGCAATTTAAGTTCTTCAAGTCATCAATCAATCCTTTCATTTATTTGATAGGCCTGCATTAAAAATAGACATTTACCACAAATTATAGGTATCTTATATTATTAGATACATTATTATAAAGCATATTTTAGTTAAGGAGTTATTGATACTTCAAGTGCAAAATGATGATATAAAACCATGATAAAAATGCACTTTTAAGTACTAATCAGTCGTGCAAAACGACTGGATGTCTGTCATCGATGTGCTAGATGGACTTGTAATACACAATGTCGTTCTTTAGGAATGGTATCTATAAACCGTGAAGATAAAATACAATTCATTAAGGATGGCCTGAGTAAGGAGTCTTTAGATAATCTTCTATTGACTCTTGAGACGCATCCTAGTGGAGATGTGCATCGTGTAATTCATGATTTATGGCCACTATTTCATAAAGAACATGATCGACTTAGTCTTGGGAATTTGACTAAAAAAGACCCTGTTTGCCAGTTTTTAAGAAAACTGGATGGGAAGCCTATCCCCGACCTATAGAGGGCGTTTAAGCCGTTCTTGGACGTAAAACCAAGGGAAGATGTGAGCCACAATCACAACTACCTGTACATACACATGTTTTTTTTCAAAAGTAAATAAATAAATAAATAAAAAGAGAGAGAGAGTGTGTGAGACTCCAGCTGGCCTCCATATAGATGTTATGATTGCCTTTCTACTTTATCATCTATAAAACCCTATTTTCCTTCCTTTCATTTCTACTCAACCCATACATTCAACAAATATAGAAGTGTGTAGAAATGGCAAGTTCCTCAAGTCATCAAATAAGAAATATTTGTGTTTTTGGTGGATCTAGTCCTGGGAAAGAAAATGAGTTTTTAGAATCAGCAAACCATCTTGGTCAGGTACTAGCTGAGAGAAAGATTCATTTAGTGTATGGGGGAGGCAGTCTTGGGTTAATGGAAGGTGTGTCAATAGCTGCATTTTTAGGAGGTAGTCAAGTTTTAGGAGTCGTCCCTGAAGCTTTGGCACAAGGGGACATCATTGGAAAAACAATTGGAGAGGAACTTCAGGTCTCCACAATGTCGGCTCGAATGAATGCAATGTTTAACCATGCTGATGCTTTTATTGCTTTACCAGGTGGTCTAGGCACATTGGAAGAGATCTTTCATATTTCCTCTTGGGCTCAACTGCACATTCACCATAAACCCATAGGTTTGTTAAATGTTAATGGTTATTATGATAAGTTGTTGTCTTTTCTTGATCATGCTGTGGAACAGGAATTTCTAACATCTTCTGCACGACAAATCATAATCTCTGCTACTACTGCTGAACAATTGATTGATCAACTACAATCTTTCATTCCTGTGATTGATCCTTCCATGAGTCGCATAAATTGGTCATCTACGGGAAGCCGTAAAAAGCTTAGATTGGATTTGAGCCTTCATTTGTGAACTTTTGTGTATTTTGGTTTTATTATTGTGTTTTGTTATTTCTTATTTTTGTTTCAGTGTGTTTCAGCTTTTGTCAGTGTTCGTTATTTCAGGTGATATCTTCTATACTCTATCTTTCTACCTTAGAACATTGAGGACAATGTTTCATTTTGGTTGGGGGGAGAGGGTAGTAGTTGATAAAAAAAAAAAAATTGTTTTTCATTTCATAAAGCATGTGCATAATTGTTGTTACTAGGATGGCAGAGTAAAGGAGTTCTTTTGTTAAAGTGACTCTTGAGACGCATTTTAGTAACCATGTTTAACAAGGTCTATTATAATACTTCCTGAAATATTCAGGTTTACAAACTCTCGTATTGTTACCACTTAATTCTGCTCATATACTTATTTAACATGTATTCTTAAACCTTAATTTACACACACACACTTTAACATATGATTGTGGGTTGCATATTGGATTATTACATTATTTATGGTCTTTTGTTAAAGGTAACAACTAAGGGAAAGGGATTGTATATAATTAAAAAAAACAAAAACATGAAAAAAAAAGAAGAAAAAAAGAAAAAAAAAAAAAAAGAAAAAAAATGATGATAATAAAAATGTAGATAAGTTTGGTTTCGTAGCCTCCCTAACCTAAGCAATTAAGCCCGAAGGGGTGTTTTAACACCTAATACCCTAAAGTCAACTGACTTGGGAGCTATTGGCTCAACGCTTGTTACATGGGTTGAGGAGAAAAGCTTAAGGGAATCAAACATTGCACTATCTACATATCAGTATCTGCGACCCGAGTTACTAAGCTCGTAGGGGTGTCTTAACACCTAATGCCCTAAGACCAACTGGTGTGGGAGTCATTAGCTGAAAGCTCGTTACATGGGTTAAAGATGCATGATGTTTTTAAATTATATGTATATAGAGTTAAAAAAAAAAAAAAAAAAAAAACGAAAAAAAAGACAAAAATAATAATCCCAACCCAAGGAAGTTAACCTTAAACATTAGAACAAAAATTTTGTTTTCTTCCAAGAAAAGCCCCATAATTATGTGTTGATACATTAACCACACAAAAAAAAGGTTTATTAATATCTTGTTAAGAGGTATTGAGCAGATATATAAATTTAATGAGAGTTTGTTTATCTGGATAGATTAATGGAAGTTAAATGATGAATACCTTGCTTTGTGAAATTTGCAAATTGTTTTAACGCTTTGATTACTAGGGACTAGTAATAAGCTGGTTGGGGGGTGTGATTAGTACTTAAAAGTGCATTTTTATCATGGTTTTATATCATCATTTTGCACTTGAAGTATCAATAACTCCTTAACTAAAATATGTTTTATAATAATGTATCTAATAATATAAGATACCTATAATTTGTGGTAAATGTCTATTTTTAATGCAGGTCTATCACATAAATGAAAGGATTGATTGATGACTTGAAGAACTTAAATTGCAAGGATAAAGAGATGGTCAAACTTAGAGAAGAGATGTCGGTGCAATCCAAACCGGAACACTGTTTGGTAATTGAGCCATATCTGGAGCTACAGATCTCAGATTTAGGTCCAATTTATATGGATGGAAAGATAAGACATAGGCCTACAACTTTCATATGGAGCCCAAGATCTAAAAAGGCCATTATCAAGTCCAAATTGTAGCAACAACAAAGAAGCCCGAATCTGTCTTCCAGCCCGAGCACTGTTCGGTATTTTGGCCATATCTGGAGTTCTAGAAGTCCAAATGAGCTGAATTTTTTACACAAGAAAGATGAGACAATTGCCTACAACTTTCATGTTTGCACCTGGCTCCAGTTTTGACGTTATCAATGACGTTTTGGGCAGACAAGAGAAGATAAGGATTGTCACCAAGTCAAAAGTTGGCCACCCACTTATCAATTAGTCATCAAATCAATAGTTCCCAATTTTGGCCTATAAAAGGAGGCATTTGCCATGCATTTAGGCATCTTGGTGTTCAGATCAAGATCATGCTCTTCCTTTCTCTCTTTGTATTTTTTGTAATGTTTATGCTTTACTTTCATTAATATCAAGTTTATGCCTTTCATTTCCTTTCCTTTACTTAGTTAGCTTTTATGTTCTTATTTTGTTTATCTATTTTGCTTTCTTTCATTATGTCTAGCTAAGTTAATTATGTCAAGGTGAAAAGGTTACACTAATGGTGTGAGAATAAGTATAGTGTAAACTTAATATGGACTTTAATGTTTGATACTAACATGTTTTATATTTGTTATCTTGTTCACTCTTTAATACTTTGCTTGTTAAATGACTAATCTTGATTTATGTTGTATAACACTTGGTACAACAAATGCTTGGCACTTTCATAGCCCATAATGTATGGTATAACCGACACCTGAGCTATGAAAGGAACTTGATTTGTTGTTAACATAAGTTATAATCATGAATGCTTGACGAGATTTACAAGTATTAGCATTAATTGAATAAGATGACTAATGTAATCATGTTAACAATATATAATCTCATTGGAACCTCCTTTGTGTGTGGTTTTCAATTCAATAATAAGAGTTTATACTATACTTGTTTGATATACCATTAGTGGAACCTCTAACCTTGACATTTGTTATTATTATTGTTTAATCCTTACATTAATTTTCCATCTCCAAGTTATCATCATCTTCTTCTTCTTCTCTTTCTTTATTATTATTATTATTATTACTACTACTATTACTACTACTATTACTACTACTACTACTACTACTACTATTATTATTATTATTATTATTATTATTATTATTATTATTATTATTATTATTAGTATTAGTATTACTATTATTATTGTTATTATTATTATTGTTATTATTATTATTGTTATTGTTGTTATTGTTGTTGTATTATTGTTATTTATAATTTGTACAATTAACCTCCCTGTGGTTCGACCCCGGTCTTACCGGGTTATTTATTACTTCGACACTCCTGCACTTGGGAGAAGACATCAATCTTTTAGTCGTGTCAGTTAACATAAGTTATAATCATGAATGCATGAAAATATTTACAAGTATTAGCATTAATCAAATAAGATAATTAATGTAATCATGTTAACAATTTATAATATGATTGGAACCTCCTTTGTGTATGGTTTTCAATTGAATAATAAGAGTTTATACTATACTTGTTTGACATACCATTTACAAGTATTAAATAACCCAGTAAGACCGGGGTCGAACCACAGGGAGGTTAATTGTACAAATTATAAACAACAAAATACAACAACAACAACAACAACAACAATAATAATAATAATAATAATAACAATAATAATAATAATACTAGTAGTAGTAATAGTAGCAGTAGTAATAATAATACTAATAATAATAATAATAATAAAGAAAAAGAAGGAGAAGAAGAAGAAGATGATGATGAGAACTTTGAGGAGGAATATTAATGTAACGATTAAACAATGATAATAACAAATATCAAGGTTAGAGATTCCAGTAATAGTATGTCAAACAAGTATAATATAAACTCTTATTATTCAATTGGAAACCACACATAAAGTAGGTTCCAATCAGATTATAGATTGTTAACATGATTACATTAGTCATCTTATTCGATTAATGCTAATACTTGTAAATCTCGTCAAACATTCATGATTATAACTTATGTTAACAACAAATCAAGTTCCTTTCATAGCTTAGGTGTCGGTTATACCATACAGTATGAACTATGAAAGTGCCAAGCATTTGTTGTACCAAGTGTTATACAATATAAATCAAGATTAGTTATTCAACAAGCAAAGTATTAAAGAGTGAATAAGATAACAAATATAAAACATATTAGTATCAAACATTAAAGTCCATATTAGGTTTACATTATACTTATTCTTACACCATTAGTGTAACCTTTTCACCTTGACATAATAAACTTAGCTAGACATAATGAAAGAACGAAAAATAAATAAACAAAATAATAACATGAATAAGATTAAAGTTAACTAAGTAAGTGAAAGGAAATGAAAGGCATAAACTTGATATTAATGAAAGCAAAGCATAAACATTACAAAAAATATAAAGAGAGAAAGGAAGAGCATGATCTTGATTTGGACACCAAGATGCCTAAATGCATGGCAAATGCCTCCTTTTATATGCCAAAATTGAGAACTATTGATTTGATAACTAATTGATAAGTGGGTGGTCAACTGTTGACTTGGTGACAATCCTTATCTTCTCTTGTCTACCCAAACTTTCATTGATAACGTCAAAATTGGAGCTACTCAAAACATGAAAGTTGTAGCTAATTGTCTCAGCTATCTTGTATAAAAAATGTAGCTCATTTGGGCTTATAGAACTCCAGATATAGCCAAAATACTAAATAGTGCTCGTGTTGGAAGACAGATTCGGGCTTCTTTATTGTTGCTACAATTTGGACTTGAAAATTGCCTTTTTAGATCTTGGGCTTTATATGAAAGTTGTAGGCCTATGTCTTACCTTTCCATACATATAAGGTGGACCTAAATCTGAGATCTCTAGCTTTAGATATTACCCAATTACCGAACAGTGTTCCGGTTTGGATTGCACCGACATCTCTTTTCCTCTTTATCCTTGCAATTTAAGTTCTTAAAGTCTTCAATCAATCCTTTTATTTATGTGATAGGCTTGCATTTAAAATGAACATTTACCACAAATTAAAGGTATCTTATATTATTAGATATATCATTATAAAACATGCTTTCGTTAAGGAGTTATTGATACTTCAAGTGCAAAATGATGATATAAAATCATGATAAAAATGCACTTTTAAGTACTAATCAGCAACCCAAGACTCATCATTTGTATCACTTTTTTATGAAAGCCCTCACAATGGTTGATCACATGGCCTTTTACATTATGCAGTTCACAACACTTCTCACTACATTCATTGTACCTTGCATCTACCATCATTTGGTAGATTCTATCCATCGACACCTTTATGATGTTTAAGTGTTCCACTTCTAACATGTTTACAGACCCACTACCTTAAGCATTATTAGGTAGAGGGTTTGCATTCACATTAGGGGCATCTTCAAATGCTATCCATCCTGTTTTGATCAGTTGCAGAAGTTTTCTTCTAAAGGCATTGGAGGTATGGATATTGTGTCCAGCTATACCGGCATGGTATTCGCAAGTGGGATCTAGCTTATACCAGCTGGGGTAAGGTGGTTGTAGGGGTGTCAAAGGCACGGGGACTACTTGCCCAATACTTAGTAGCTTTTGGTACATTTCATTTAAGGGTAAAGGCAATAAAGGCAATTGTTCTTGGATTCTTTGGTAATTTCTTTTGAGGAAACTCTTGACTTGGGTTTTTACTTGGTGGTTTTGGGGTTCAAGTTTTCTGGCTGGGCTCGAGAAGTTCAAATTGGTATTGGCAATTTAGGGTGGAGAGGATTGAGTATTATATCTTTGGAAAGGGCTTTTCTTGCTTCTATAACTACTTTCAACATGATCAATCTCTCTTTTCTCCACTCCAAAACCCTTTTTCTCCACGAGTGTAGAGATTCTTCCACTTTTTACTCCTTGCTCTATTCGTTCAGCCACTTCCACAACATCTGTGAATTGTTGGGCCGAACTACCCATCATGTGTTCATAGTATGGTGCTTTTAGCGTGTTAGCAAACAGAGTAACCATTTCTTTTTCCAGGAGAGGGGGGTGGACTTGTGCTGCCAAATCTCTCCATCTTTGAGCATATTCTCTTATGCTTTCTTTATCTCCTTTCTCCAAGTTAGACCGACTGGTTATGTTAGGAGCAATATCCATGTTGTATTTGTATTGCTTGATGAAAGCATCTACGAGGTCCTTCCATGTATGGATCCTAGTATTATCTAACCTCATATACTAGTTTAACTCTGCTCCACTAAAGCTGTTTTGGAAGAAATGCATTAGTAGCTTTTCATCGTGAACTACTTCTGCCATTTTATTGCAATAGGATTTAAGAACCGGGCATTGAGTGCCGGTGTATTTGATAAACTTAGGAACTCAAAATTTATTTGGTACCACCATATTAGGGACTAGACACATTTCTACAACTCGTACAGGATCATAAAGTCTACTCCCTCAATGGCCTTAATCTTGGCCTCTAATATTGCCATTTTGTCTCGATCAATGTCCTCGGATGGCTTGGTTTTGTGGGACTCGTTAATGAATGCATCTACAACTACAGGTATTGGTATTGGTGTTGGTGTTGGTGACTGCACAAAAGCTGGAGTATGTCGAGCCTCTTGTGCATGTTCTCGTATTATTTCTTCAAGTTGGTTTACTGGGAGAGGGGCAGCCCTAGTTGAAGGACCTTCACCCGAGGTGTTCCTTAGTACTTGCTCGAGTAAGCCAGTGAGGCGAGCCATACTATCTTTTAAGGAATCCAACTCTTCTTGGAAACGAGTATCACGATAAACACGCTCTTCATCTTCCATGTTCCTTGCTCGAAGTCGGGTGTTGTAAGCTCTTTGGGGACCTATATTTTGGCCTGGCATGGAGAAAGTCAGCGGCCTGGCTGGTGGTGCATGGTGTGATTGGAGGCGGTAAGGCCGGCGGCGTGAGCTGGTTGCTGTAGTGGTGGAGGCCGGCCGGAGGAAGAAAAAAGAAGAAAAAAAAACTTGTAGCGAAGAGAGAGAGAGAGGTGTTGCAAGCTTCAATGAGATGGTTTTATGGCTTTTGGAGGTGGGGATGATGGTGTGGTGTTTCGTGGGAAGGACAGCGGCGAGGTTAGTGGTGGTGGCTGGAGGCAATGGCGGAGAGAAAAAAAAACAAGGGGCTGGTTGCAGGAAAAACGAGCAGAAAAGTTGATTTTTGACCAATTTTAGGTTCGATTTTCTCCTCCCTCTGACCATGAAATTTGCTCCTATTTATAGGGATGGAAAGAAGGTAATCTCATCTTCAATGGGAAAAAATGCTCAGCCTTTGATTCGACTCGAGGAATCCAGGCCGTTGGCTCAAAGTGTGCACCTCGAACTGCCAAATTTGGCAAATCCAAGGCTGTAGACTGCCCGAGGTAGCCACTTTGGGCTAATAAACGGAGTCATTTCAAAGTTTTTTGACCCAACCAAACCATTCTCCAAGATAAAGGGGTTGCAGGTGGACATGTTGGTGCACGCGTTGTCGGATTTGGTGGCCAAACAAGGTAGAAAATGCTCTTGGAAAGCTGCTACTTGGGTAGCTTTCCAGGGAAGACGATGAACAGTAACCAAGCGACTCGTCACTTGGTTTTTTTTTTTTAAATCCCAAAAAGCGACGCCATTTTGGGTTAAAATTAGGGATTTGTTGATTTTTAATTTGGTCCTTAAGCTTTCAATTTCTTTCAATCAAATCTCTAATTGATTCTAAACTTCTGATTTAATGCAATTTGGTCCCGGCTTAACTTCAACTTCAGCCCCAGATTTACGTGCCTTTAGCAATATAATCATTGGTCTCAGATTTATGCAATTTCATCCCTAATTAACCATTAAACTTTCAATTTCTTCAATTTGACCCCCAGATTTTGTCAATTAGACCCCTATAGTTCGGATTAGACCCATTTTGTAGATTGGTCCTTGGCTTTGGATTTTGTCAATTTAAACCCTAATTGGCCCCAAAACTTCTATTTTCTTTCAATTTGGCCTCTGATTTCAATCAATTAAATTGGTCAAAATTAAATTTGGTCTTTTAAAATTCCAATCTTCTCAATTAAGCCCAAATTAGGCTCCCAAACTTAATGTTTTGCCAATTAAAACCCAAATAAAATTAATTTGACCCATTTAAAGTATAATTAAGTCCTTGCACTTAATAAATCCTTCATTTGGACCTAAATTAATCCTTAAACATAATCAATTAACTTGGTAAATGACACGACCAAAAGATTGATGTCTACTTCCAAGTGTAGGAGTGTCGATGTAATAAATAACCCGGCAAGACCGGGGTTGAAACATAGGGAGGCTAATAGCACAAATTATAAATAACAATCATAATACAACAATAACAATAACAATAACAATAACAATAACAAGAACAATAACAATAACAATAACAATAGTAGTAATACTAATAATAATAATAATAATAATAATAATAATAATAAAGAAAAAGAAGGAGAAGAAGAAGAAGAAGATGAGAACTTTGAGAAGAAATATTAATGTAACGATTAAACAATGATAATAACAAATATCAAGGTTAGAGGATGCACTAATGGTATGTCAAGCAAGTATAGTATAAACTCTTATTATTCAATTGGAAACCACACACAAAGGAGGTTCAAATCAGATTATATATTATGAACATGATTAAATTAGTCATCTTATTCGATTAATGCTAATACTTGTAAATCTCGTCAAGCATTCATGATTATAACTTATGTTAACAACAAATCAAGTCCCTTTCATAGCTTAGGTGTTGGTTATACCATACAATATGGGCCATGAAAATGCCAAGTATTTGTTGTACCAAGTGTTATACAACATAAATCAAGATTAGTCATTTAACAAGCAAAGTATTAAAAAGTGAACAAGATAACAAATATAAAATATATTAGTATCAAATATTAAAGTCCATATTAAGTTTACATTATACTTATTCTTACACCATTAGTGTAACCTTTTCACCTTGACATAATAAACTTAGCTAGACATAATGAAAGAAAGAAAAATAAATAAACAAAATAAGAACATGAATAAGATTAAAGTTAACTAAGTAAGTGAAAGGAAATGAAAGGCATAAACTTGATATTAATGATAGCAAAGCATAAACATTACTAAAAATACAAAGAGAGAAAGAAAGAGCATGATCTTGATTTGGAAACCAAGATGCCTAAATGCATGGCAAATGCCTCCTTTTATAAGCCAAAATTGGGAACTATTGATTTGATGACTAATTGATAAGTGGGTGACCAACTCTTGACTTGTTGACAATCCTTATATTCTCTTAACTGCCGAAACCATCATTGATAACGTCACAATTAGAGCCACTCAAAAACATCAAAGTTGTAGGAAATTGTCTCATCTGTCTTGTGTAAATAATTCAGCTCATTTGGACTTCTAGAACTCTAGATATGGCCAAAATACTAAACAGTGCTCGGGCTGGAGGACAACTTCGGGCTTCTTTGTTGTTGCAATAATTTGGACTTGAAAATGGAATTTTTAGATCTTGGGCTCCATATGAAAGTTGTAGGTCTATGTCTTACCTTTCCATCCATATAAAGTAGACCTAAAGCTAAGATCTATAGCTCTAGATGTGACCCAATTACCGAACAGTGTTCCGGTTTGAATTGCACCGATATCTCTTTTCTAATTATGGTCATCTCTTTGCCCTTGCAATTTAAGTTCTTAAAGTCATCAATCAATCCTTTTATTTATTTGATAGGCCTCCATCTAAAATGAACATTTACCATAAATTAAAGGTATCTTATATTATTATAAAACATGCTTTAGTTAAGGAGTTATTGATACTTTAAGTGCAAAATAATGATATAAAACCATGATAAAAATGCACTTTTAAGTACTAATCAGGAAAAATTAAACTTGGTCTCTTAAAATTCCAATCTTCTCAATGTATCAACACATAATTATGGGGCTTTTCTTGGAATAAAACAAAATTTTTGTTCTAATATTTAAGGTTAACTTCCTTGGTTTGGGATTATTATTTCTTTTCTTTTCTTTTCTTTTCTTTTTTAAATATATATACATATAACTTAAAACCTCATGCATCTTTAACCCATGTAACGAGCTTTTGACTAATGACTCCCAGACGAATTGGTCTTAGGGCATTAGGTGTTTAGACACCACTATGAGCTTAGTAACTCGAGTCGCAGATAATGATATGTAGATAATGCAATGTTTGATTCCCTTAAGCTTTTCTCCTCAACCCATGTAACAAACGTTGGGCCAATAGCTCCCAAGTCAGTTGACTTTAGGGTATTAGGTGCTAAAACACCCCTTCGGGCTTAATTGTTTAGGTTAAGGAGGCTACGAAACCAAACTTATCTATATTTTTATTATCATCTTTTTTTTCTTTTTTCTTTTTTTTCTTTTTTTTAATTATATACGATCCCTTTCTCTTAGTTATTACCTTTAACAAAAGAACATAAATAATGTAATAATCCAATATACAACCCACAATAATATGTTAAAGTGTGTGTGTGTAAATTAAGGTTTAAGAATACATGTTAAATAAGTACATGAGCAGAATTAAGTGATAACAATGCAAGAGTTTGTAAACCTGAATATTTCAAGAAGTATTATAATAGACCTTGTTAAGAATGGTTACTAAGATGCGTCTCAAGAGTCACTTTAACAAAAGAGCTCCTTTACTCTACCATCCTAGTAACAACAATTATACACATGCTTTATGAAATGAAAAACAATTTTTTTTATCAACTACTACCCTCTCCCCTCAACCAAAACGAGACATTGTCCTCAATTTTCTAAGGTAGAAAGATAGAGTATAGAAGATATCACCTAAAATAACGAACACTAACAAATCTAAAACACACTGAAACAAAAATAAGAAATAACAAAACATAATAATAAAGCCAAAAGACACAAAAATTCACAAATGAAGGCTCAAATCCAATCTAAGCTTTTTACGGCTTTCCTTAGATGACCAATTTATACGACTCATGGAAGGATCAATCACAGGAATGAAAGATTGTAGTTGTTCAATCGTTTGTTCAGCAATAGCGGCAGAGATTATGATTTGTCGTGTAGAAGATGTTAAAAATTCCTATTCCACAGCATGATCAAGAAAAGACAACAACTTATCATAATAACCATTAACATTTAACAAACCTATGGGTTTATGATGAATGTGCAGTTGGGCCCAAGAGGAAATATGAAATATCTCTTCCAATGTGCCTAGACCACCTTGTAAAGCAATGAAGGCATCAACATGGTTAAACATTGCATTCATTCGAGTTGACATTGTGGAGACCTAAAGTTCCTCTCCAATTATTTTTCCAATGATGTCCCCTTGTGCTAAAGCTTCGGGGACGACCCCCAAAACTTGACTACCTCCTAAAAATGCAGCTATTGACACACCTCCCATTAACCCAAGACTGCCTCTGTCATACACTAAATGAATCTTTCTCTCAGCTAGCACTTAACTTAGTTAGAAAAGTCGAGGCACTAGAATTGAAAAAGAGTGGTCAATTAAAATCTGTTGAAAACATTGTGTGTCAAATTTATGAAATAAATGAACACTCAACCAACGATTATCTAACCTTGCCTTCTTTTAAGGAATGTCTCCATGAACAAGCCCATGCTTTAAACAGTTTTCAAAGGGCCAACCACAACCCGTACTCCCAAACATACAACCCTGGTTGGAGAAATCACCTAAATTTCAGTTGGAAGAGTGAGAACAACAATGCACAAACTTCACAACCATCATTTCAAGCACACCACAATTTCCAAAATTCTCATGGATATGCACCTCCTTATGCTCCACCTTCTAAAAGAAATCTTGAGGAAACATTGCATGCATTCATTGAAAAGCAAGAGACAATCAATACTCAACTTGCTTAAAACATAACAGATTTTAAAGATACTCTTGCAAAATTAACATCTGCTCTCAGTTTCCAAGAGAAAGGTAAGTTACCATCTCAACCACAACAAAATCCCAAAGGGAAAATCCAATGCAAACGCAAGTAGTTCTGGAAGCCAACACATGGATCAAGTCAAATTAGTCACTACTCTGCGCAGTGGTAAGGTTATGGAAAAACCCTCTCTTGAACCTTATGAGAAAGATGATGAGTCAATCTCTCAGGGTAAGGAAGGGGTTGAATCTGCAAATTGCAAAGAAAAGACTGATTCTCCGCCAGCACTTCCATTTCCTTAAGCATTGACCAAACAAAGGAAAGTCAATCACAACTATGAAATTTTTAAAATTTTCAAACAAGTAAGAATCAATATACCTTTGTTGGATGCTATTAAACAGGTTCCTTCCTATGCTAAATTTTTGAAAGATCTATGCATGTGAAGAGGAAACTGAATGTGAAAAAGAAAGCTTTTCTAGTTGAACAAGTAAGTGTCATTCTTCAAAACAATAATGCTTTGAAATATAAAGACCCTGGTTGTCTTACAATTTGTTGCTTTATTAGAGAACAAAAAATTGAAAGAGCCTTACTTGATCTTGGTGCTAGTGTGAATTTACTATCATATTTAGTTTTTCAAAGTCTCAATCTAGGTGAGTTAAAACCAACTTCTATAACTTTTTTACTTGCCGATAGATCTATAAAAGTGCCTAGAGGAATAATTGAGATGTTTTAGTACAAGTCGATAAATTCATTTATCCTGTGGATTTTATTGTCTTGGACACACAACTTGTTGAAGTATGTAATTCATTTCCTGTTATTTTAGGACGTCCATTTCTTGCAACTTATAATGCATTGATTAATTGTAAGAATGGACTGATGAAACTATCATTTGGAAACATGACATTGGAGATGAATATTTTCAACATTTGCAAGCAACCTAAAGATGATAATAATTTTCAAGAAGTGGACCTTAGTTAAAAATTAATTCATGATCAATTTCCAACCACTTCCAATGAAATTGAGATGGATGAATCTGATGATTTGCAAATGATTTATTTTCAGGAAGAATCAAAGACAAGTAATTGGAGGCCACAAATTGAGGAATTGCCACCACGATCAATTAAGTCCATACCTTCAAATGTTCAACCACCAAAATCTGATTTGAAGCCATTGCCATCCAATCTCAAATACTCATTTTTGGAAGAAAATGAAACTTTTTCGGTAATAATCTCTTCCAAACTTAATGCACATCAAGAAGGTAAGTTATTACAAACTCTGAAAATGCACAAAAATGTATTAGGATGGACCATCGTTGATATAAAAGAAATTAGTCCTTTGATTTGTACATATAGAATTTATTTAGAGAAAAATGCTAAACCCTCTAGAGAAATGCAACGAAGGCTAAATCCTAATATGAAGGAAGTAGTGAAAAATGAAGTCATTAAGCTTCTAGATAATGAAATCATTTATCCTATTTCTGATAGCAAATAGGTAAGTCTTACCCAAATTGTACCCAAGAAGTTTGGAGTCACTATGATAACAAATGATAACAATGAGTTAATTCCCACTAGAACTGTTACTTTCACATGTCTATTTGGTACTTTTGCATATCGAAGGATGCCTTTTGGATTATGTAATGCACTAGCCACATTTCAAAGATGCATGCTTAGTATATTTAGCGATATGGTTGAACATTTTCTTGAGATTTTCATGGATGATTTTTCTGTTTTTGGCGATTCATTTGATGATTGTTTGACTAACTTAGGAAAGGTTTTGACCAGGTGTGAAGAGAAGAATCTTGTGCTGAATTGGGAAAAATGTCATTTTATGGTAACAAACGGCATTGTACTTGGTCACATTGTTTCATCAAAAGGAATTGAGGTTGACAAATCTAAAATCGAGTTAATTGCAAACTTGCCAACACCAAAATCTCTTAAAGATGTTAGATCATTCCTGGGACATGATGGTTTTTATAGAAGGTTCATCCAAGATTTTAGTGTAATATCTAATCCTTTAAGTAACCTTCTAACAAAGGATACTATTTTTGAATGGACTGAACATTGTGAAGAAGCCTTTGTTAAACTTAAAAACTTGCTTACTTGTGCTCCTATCATTCAACCTCCCAATTGGTCATTACCTTTTAAAATAATGTGTGATGCTAGTGATTATGCCGTAGGTGCTGTTTTGGGCCAAAGAAAAGATAAGAAACCTTATGTAATTTACTATGCAAGTAAAACTTTAAATAATGCTCAAATGAATTATACCACCACTGAAAAAGAATTACTTGTAGTAGTATTTGCATGTGAACAATTCAGATCTTATCTTGTTGGCTCACTTGTTGTTGTTTTTAGTGATCATGCAGCATTGAAATATCTTCTTTCTAAGAAAGATTCTAAGGCTAGATTAGTGCGGTGGATTTTATTACTTCAAGAATTTGATATCACAATCAAAGATAAGAAAGGCAGCGAAAATGTTGTCGCAGATCACTTGTCAAGATTGACAACAGATTTGAAAACAGATATAACACCAATTGATGACTACTTTCCCGATGAATCTTTACTTTTTGTCTCTACAATGCCTTGGTTTGCTAATATTGTCAATTTTCTTGTTTTAGGACAATTGCCAGCTCATTGGAGTACCCAAGATAAAAAAAAAAAAGTTCTTGAATGAAGTGAAGAACTTTTATTGGGATGATCCTTAGTTATTCAAATATTGTCCTAATCAAATATTTCGAAGATGCGTTCCTGACAATGAGGTAAGTAGTGTCATTAAATTTTGTCATTCTAAGGCATGTGGGGGCCATTTCTCGTCAAGAAAGACAACTGCAAAAATCTTAAAAAGTGGATTTTACTGGCCCACCATGTTCAAAGACTCACATGCATTTTGAAAGTCTTGTAAAAATTGTCAAAAGTTGGGATCTATTTCAAAACGTCACATGATGCCTTTAAATCCTATTATTGTCATTGAGATCTTTGATTGTTGGGGTATAGATTTCATGGGTCCATTCCCTCCATCATTTGGTTTCTTATACATATTAGTTGCAGTAGATTATGTTTTAAAATGGATAGAGGCAATTCCAAGTCGAAACAATGATCACAAAACAGTGATAAAGTTTTTGAAAGAAAATATTTTGAGTCGATTTGGAGTCTCTTGAGCCATAATAAGTGATGGTGGAATACATTTCTGCAACAAGCCATTTGAGTCTTTAATGAAGAAATATGAAATCACACACAAACTTGCCACCCCTTATCACCCTCAAACAAGTGGACAAGTAGAGCTTACTAATAGGGAGATCAAACATATTTTGGAGAAAACAATGAACCCTAATAGGAAAGACTGGTCTTTAAGACCTAATGATGCACTTTGGGCTTATCGAACTGCTTATAAAACATCATTAGGTGTGTCACCTTATAGACTAGTCTATGGAAAACCTTGTCACATGCCTGTGGAACTTGAACATAAAGCTTATTAGGCTATTAAAGCTTTCAATTCAAATCTAGATGATGCTAGTCAACTACGAAAATTACAAATAAATGAGCTTGAGGAAATAAGAAACGATGCATATGAAAATTCAAGAATTCATAAAGCAAGAATTAAAGAGTTTCATGACAAGAAAATACTAAGAAAAGCATTCAATGTTGGTCAAAAAGTCTTACTTTATAATTCTCGACTGCATTTATTTCCTGGAAAATTAAGATCAAGATGGAGCGGTCCTTTTATTGTCAAACATGTGTATCCATATGGGGTCTATGACATCGAGAATCCAACGAATGACAATGTTTTCAAGGTAAATGGACATCGTCTGAAAGTTTACTTTGATAATTTTTCAGTTGAACATGACTCTATTGAATTGGGTGATCTGTATATAAAGATTGATTCTTATTTTTTTTATTTCTTTTTTAGTAATTTTTGCTAGTTTCTCTCATCTCGGTCAAATGGCGGACAACGGTACTCCGTGACTTAAGTCGGTTCCTTCAGTTTCCCATAATAACTGATATCTGTGTATATATTTATGCAATTCCTTGAATCTCTCATCCAATTCTCATTTGAAAATGGACACGAATGTTGAAAAATTGAAAAAGTATTTTCCCGCTCTACCTCAGAATGCGATTACAAAAATTTATCGTGCTAGATGTGGAAGATTGAGATTGTTAATGAACCATGGAATTCCTGAAGATATTCGCTGGTTGATTGAAGCAAAGGTCCGATTATCAGGTGAGTCCCCTAACTCCTTCATTTCATACATGAGTGGAACAGGTAAAAGCACTTTTGCAAAGAAACGTCGTGCAAAATGACTGAAAGTCTGTCATCGATGTGCTAAATGGACTTGTAATACACAATGTCGTTCTTTAGGAATGGTATCTATAAATCATGAAGATAAAATACAATTCATTAAGGATGGCCTGAGTAAGGAGTCTTTAAATAATCTTCTATTGACTCTTGAGACGCATCCTAGTGGAGATGTGCATCGTGTAATTCATTATTTATGGCCACTATTTCATAAAGAACATGATCGACTTAGTCTTGGGAATCTGACTAAAAAAAACATTGTTTGCCAGTTTTTAAGAAAACTGGATGGGAAGCTTATCCCCGACCCATAGAGGGCGTTTAAGTCGTTCTTGGACGTAAAACCAAGGGAAGATGTGAGCGACAATCACAACTACCTGTACATACACATGCTTTTTCAAAAGTAAATAAATAAATAAATAAATAAAGAGAGAGAGGGTGTGAGACTCCAGCTGGCCTACATATAGGTGTTATGATTGTCTTTCTAATTTCTCATCTATAAAACCCTCTCTTCCTTCCTTTCATTTCTACTCAACCCATATATTCAACAAATACATAAGTGTGTAGAAATGGCAAGTTCCTCAGGTCATCAGGTAAGAAATATTTGTGTTTTCGGTGGATCTAGTCCTAGGAAAGAAAACGAGTTTTTAGAATCAGCAAATCATCTTGGTCAGGTGCTAGCTGAGAGAAAGATTCATTTAGTGTATGGGGGAGGCAGCCTTGGGTTAATGGGAGGTGTGTCAATAGCTGCATTTTTAGGAGGTAGTCATGTTGTGGGGGTCGTCCCAGAGGCTTTAGCACAAGGGGACATCATTGGAAAAATAATTGGAGAGGAACTTCAGGTCTCCACAATGTCGACTCGAATGAATGCAATGTTTAACCATGCTGATGCCTTTATGATAAGTTGTTGTCTTTTCTTGATCATGCTGTGGAACAGGAATTTCTAACATCTTCTGCATGACAAATCATAATCTTTGCTGCTACTGCTGAACAATTGATTGACCAACTACAATCTCTCATTCTTGTGATTGATCCTTCCATGAGTCGCATAAATTGGTCATATAAGGAAAGCCGTAAAAACCTTAGATTGGATTTGAGCCTTCGTTTGTGAATTTTTATGTCTTTTGGTTTTATTATTGTGTTTTGTTATTTCTTATTTTTGTTTTAGTGTGTTTCAGGTTTGTCAGTGTTCGTTATTTCAGGTGATATCTTCTATACTCTATCTTTCTACCTTAAAACATTGAGGACAATGTCTCGTTTTGGTTGCGGGGAGAAGGTAGTCGTTGATAAAAAAAAATTGTTTTTCATTTCATAAAGCATGTGCATAATTGTTGTTACTAGAATAGCAGAGTAAAAGTGCTCTTTTGTTAAAGTGACTCTTAAGACGCATCTTAGTAACCATTCTTAATAAGGTCTATTATAATACTTATTGAAATATTCAGGTTTACAAACTCTCGCATTGTTATCACTTAATTCTGCTTATATACTTCTTTAACATGTATTCTTAAACCTTAATTTACACACACACACTTTAACATATGATTGTGGGTTGCATATTGGATTATTACATTATTTATGTTCTTTTGTTAAAGGTAACAACTCAGGGAAAGGAATTGTATATAATTAAAAAAAAGAAGAAAGAAAAAAATGATAATAATAAAAATATAGATAATTTTGGTTTCGTAGCCTCCCTAACCTAAGCAATTATGCCCAAAGGGGTGTTTTAACACCTAATACCCTAAAGTAAATTGACTTGGGAGCTATTGGCCCAACGCTTGTTACATGGGTTGAGGAGAAAAGCTTAAGGGAATCAAACATTGCATTATCCACATATCAGTATCTGCGACCCGAGTTACTAAGCTCGTAGGGGTGTCTTAATACCTAATGCCCTAAGACTAACTGGTTTGGGAGTCATTAGCCGAAAGCTCGTTACATGGATTAAAGATGCATGATGTTTTTAAATTATATGTATATACATTTTTTTTTAAAAAAAGAAGGAACAAAAAGAAAAGACAAAAATACTAATCCCAACCCAAGGAAGTTAACCTTAAACATTACAAGAGAAAGAAAGGTTTATTAATATCTTGTTAAGAGGTATTGAGCAGATATATAAATTTAATGAGAGTTTGTTTATCTAGATAGATTAATGGAAGTTAAATGATGAATACCTTGCTTTGTGAAATTTGCAAATTTGTTTTCTATTTTAACGCTTTGATTACTAGGGACTAGTAATAAGTTGGTTGGAGGGTGTGATTAGTACTTAAAAGTGCATTTTTATCATGGTTTTATATTATTATTTTGCACTTGAAGTATCAATAACTCCTTAATAAAAGCATGTTTTATAATAATATATCTAATAATATAAGAAACTTTTAATTTGTGGTAAATATTCATTTTAAATGTAGGCCTATCATATAAATGAAAGGATTGATTGATGAATTTAAGAACTGAAATTGGAAGGACAAAGAGATGGCCAAACTTAGAAAAGAGATGTCGGTGCAATCCAAATTGGAACACTATTTGGTAATTGGATCATATCTCAAGCTGTAGATCTCAGATTTAGGTCTACTTTATATCGATGGAAAGGTAAGACATAGGCCTACAACTTTCATATGGATCCTAAGATCTAAAAAGGTCATTTTCATGTTCAAATTGTTGCAATAACAAAGAAGTCTAAATCTGTCTTCCAGCCCGAGCACTATTCAGTATTTGGCCCATATCTAGAGTTTTAGAAGTCCAAATAAGCTGAATTGTTTGCATAAGAAAGTTGAGACATTTTCCTATAAGTTTTAGGCTTTCAAGTGTCTCTAATATTGACGTTATTGACATGACTAAAAGATTGATGTCTTCTCCCAAGTGCAGGAGTGTCGAAGTAATAAATAACCCGGCAAGACCGGGGTCGAACCACAGCGAGGTTAATTGTACAAATTATAAACAACAATTATAAAATAACAATAAAAACAACAACAATAGTAATAATAATAATAATAATAATAATAGTAGTAGTAGTAGTAGTAGTAGTACTAATAATAATAATAATAATAATAATAATAATAATAATAATAATAAAGAAAGAGAAGAAGAAGAAGATGATGATGATGAGAACTTGGAGATCAAATATTAATGTAAGGATTAAGCAATAATAATAACAAATGTCAAGGTTAGAGATTCCACTAATGGTATATCAAACAAGTATAGTATAAACTCTTATTATTGAATTGGAAACCACACACAAAGGAGGTTCCAATCAGATTATATATTGTTAACATGATTACATTAGTCATCTTATTCAATTAATGCTAATACTTGTAAATCTCGTCAAGCATTCATGATTATAACTTATGTTAACAACAAATCAAGTTCCTTTCATAGCTCAGGTGTCGGTTATACCATACATTATGGGCTATGAAAGTGCCAAGCATTTGTTGTACCAAGTGTTATACAACATAAATCAAGATTAGTCATTTAACAAGCAAAGTATTAAAGAGTGAACAAGATAACAAATATAAAACATGTTAGTATCAAACATTAAAGTCCATATTAAGTTTACATTATACTTATTCTTACACCATTAGTGTAACCTTTTCACCTTGACATAATTAACTTAGCTAGACATAATTAAAGAAAGAAAAATAGATAAACAAAATAAGAACATAAAAGCTAACTAAGTAAAGGAAAGAAAATGAAAGGCATAAACTTGATATTAATGAAAGTAAAGCATAAACATTACAAAAAATACAAAGAGAGAAAGAAAGAGCATGATCTTGATCTGGAAACCAAGATGCCTAAATGCATGGCAAATGCCTCCTTTTATAGGCCAAAATTGGGAACTATTGATTTGATGACTAATTGATAAGTGGGTGGCCAACTTTTGACTTGGTGACAATCCTTATCTTCTCTTGTCTGCCCAAAACGTCATTGATAACGTCAAAACTGGAGCCAGGTGCAAACATGAAAGTTGTAGGCAATTGTCTCAGCTTTCGTGTGTAAAAACTTCAGCTCATTTGGACTTCTAGAACTCCAGATATGGCCAAAATACCGAACAGTGCTCGGGCTGGAAGACAGATTCGGGCTTCTTTGTTGTTGCTATAATTTGGACTTGATAATGGCCTTTTTAGATCTTGGGCTCCATATGAAAGTTGTAGGCCTATGTCTTACCTTTCCATCCATATAAATTGGACCTAAATCTGAGATATATAGCTCTAGATATGACCCATATGACCCAATTACCGAACAGTGTTCCGGTTTGGATTGCACCGACATCTCTTTTCTAAGTTTGGCCATCTCTTTATCCTTGCAATTTAAGTTCTTCAAATCATCAATTAATCCTTTTATTTATGTGATAGGCCTGCATTAAAAATAGACATTTACCACAAATTATAGGTATCTTATATTATTAGATACATTATTATAAAACATATTTTAGTTAAGGAGTTATTGATACTTCAAGTGCAAAATGATGATATAAAACCATGATAAAAATGCACTTTTAAGTACTAATCAGTTATCAATGATGTTATGGGCAGACAAGAGAAGACAAGGATTGTCACCAAGTCAAGAGTTGGTCACCCACTCATCAATTAGTCATCAAATCAATAGTTTGCAATTTTGGCCTATAAAAGAAGGCATTTGCCATGCATTTAGGCATCCTGGTGTCCAGATCAAGATCATGCTCTTGCTTTCTCTCTTTGTATTTTTTGTAATGTTTATGCTTTCTTTTCATTAATATCAAGTTTATGCCTTTCATTTTCTTTCCTTTACCTAGTTAACTTTTATATTATTTATGTTCTTATTTTGTTTATCTATTTTTTTTTTCTTTCATTATGTCTAGCTAAGTTTATTATGTCAAGGTGAAAAGGTTACACTAATGGTGTAAGAATAAGTATAGTATAAACTTAATATGGACTTTAATGTTTGATACTAACATGTTTTATATTTGTTATCTTATTCACTCATTAATACTTTGCTTGTTAAATGACTAATCTTCATTTATGTTGTATAACACTTGGTACATCAAATTTTTGACACATTCATAGCCCATACTATATGGTATAACCGACACCTGAGCTATGAAAGGAACTTGATTTGTTGTTAACATAAGTTATAATCATAAATGCTTGACGAGATTTACAAGTATTCGCATTAATCGAATAAGATGACTAATATAATCATGTTAACAATCTATAATATGATTGGAACCTCCTTTGTGTGTGGTTTCCAAATGAATAATAAGAGTTTAAACTATACTTGTTGGACATATGATTAGTATGTAAAAGTGCATTTTTATCATGGTTTTATATCATCATTTTGCACTTGAAGTATCAATAACTCCTCAACTAAAGCATGTTTTATTTATTATAAGATACATAAATGAAAGGATTGATTGATGACTTTAAGAACTTAAATTGCAAGGGCAAAGAGATGACTAAAATTAGAAAAGAGATGTCGATGCAATCCAAACCGGAACACTGTTCGGTAATTGGGTCATATCTGGAGCTATAGATCTCAGATTTAGGTCCACTTTATATGGATGGAAAGGTAAGACATAGGCCTACAACTTTCATATGGAGCCTAAGATCTAAAAAGGTTATTTTAAAGTCTAAATTGTATCAACAACAAAGAAACACGAATCTATGCTCCAGCCCGAGCACTGTTCTGTATTTTGGCCATATCTGGAGTTCTAGAATTCCAAATGAGCTGAATTTGTTACACAAGAAGGCTGAAACAATTTCCTATAATATTGACATTATCAATGACGTTTTGGGTAGAAAAGAGAAGATAAGGATTGTCACCAAGTTAAGATTTGGCCACCCACTCATCAATTAGTTATCAAATCAATTGTTCCCAATTTTGGCCTATAAAAGGAGGCATTTGCCACGTATTTAGGCATCTTGGTTTCCAAATCAAGATCATGGTCTTCCTTTCTCTCTTTGTATTTTTTGTAATGTTTATGCTTTGCTTTCATTAATATCAAGTTTATGCCTTTAATTTCATTTCCTTTACTTAGTTAACTCTTATCTTATTTATGTTCTTATTTTGTTTATTTATTTTTCTTTCTTTCATTATGTCTAGCTAAGTTTATTATGTCAAGGTCAAAAGGTTACACTAATGGTGTGAGAATAAGTATAATGTAAACTTAATATGGACTTTAATGTTTGGTACTAACATGTTTTATATTTGTTATCTTGTTCACTAATTAATACTTTGCTTGTTAAATGACTAATCTTGATTTATGTTGTATAACACTTGGTACATCAAATTTTTGACACATTCATAGCCCATACTATATGGTATAACCGACACCTGAGCTATGAAAGGAACTTGATTTGTTGTTAACATAAGTTATAATCATAAATGCTTGATGAGATTTACAAGTATTAACATTAATCGAATAAGATGACTAATGTAATCATGTTAACAATATATAATCTGATTGGAACCTCCTTTGTGTGTGGTTTCCAATTCAATAATAAGAGTTTATACTATACTTATTTGATATACCATTAGTGGAACCTCTAACCTTGACATTTGTTATTATTATTGTTTAATCCTTACATTAATTTTCCATCTCCAAGTTCTCATCATCTTCTTCTTCTTCTCTTTCTTTATTATTATTATTATTATTACTACTACTATTACTACTACTACTACTACTACTACTACTAGTATTATTGTTGTTATTATTATTATTATTATTATTATTATTATTATTATTATAGTTGTTGTTGTTATTGTTATTGTTATTGTTGTTGTTCTTATTGCTATTATTGTTGTTTATAATTGTTATCTATAATTTGTACAATTAACCTCCCTGTGGTTCGACCCCGGTCTTGCCGGGTTTTTTATTACTTCGACACTCCTACACTTGGGAGAAGACATCAACCTTTTAGTCGTGTCAAGTTTTTGGCGCCGTTGCCGGGGAGGTAAGTTTTGTATAAATTATAATATTTATTTTATTTTCTCTTTTCACTTTTCTTGTATATAACTTTGTTTGTTTTCTTTTGTTTCTTTTTATTTTGTTTTCTTCCTCCTTCTTTTGCTTTCTTCTTCTTTTTTTTATTTTATTCCTACACGTGCATGAGAGTGTGGTCACGTACATCAAGTGGTAGACTTTGTAGGGTATCCTCATCATTTTCAGAAAATATGGCTGAAGAAGAAAATCAATTACTTCATAATGACAATAATGAGAATAACCGTGCTAGAACACTTAGAGACCACATGAATCCCACAAGAACAAGTGCACCATCATGCATAGTTTTTCCTCCCGATGCATCTCATTTTAATTTTAAACCTGGTATTATTCAACTTTTACCTTTTTTTCATGGTTTAGAATTGGAAAATCCATACTTGCATTTGAGGGAATTTGAGGAGGTCTGCAACACATATAATAACTTAAATTGTAGCATGAACACCATCAGATTAAAGCTTTTTCCTTTTTCATTAAAAGATAAAGCTAAAACATGGCTATAAAATTTAAGACCAGGATCCATTCGTGCCTGGGATGAAATGCAACAACAATTTTTAAAGAAGTTTTTCCCATCTCATAGAATAAACTCTTTCAAGAGACAAATCACCACTTTCACTCAAAAACCAGGAGAAACATTTTACAAATGTTGGGATAGGTATCGAGACTTGCTTAGTACTTGCCCTCATCATGGTTTAGAAACATGGAGATTGGTTTCACATTTCTATGAAGGGTTAACACCTAAAGATAGGCAAATGGTTGAATTTGTGCAATGGAACTTTTGAAGATAAAGACCCTGATGAAGCAATGGAGTACTTAGACTTGTTAGCTGAAAATGATCAAAATTGGGACACTGATTAGTACTTAAAAGTGCATTTTTATCATGGTTTTATATCATCATTTTGCACTTGAAGTATCAATAACTCCTTAACTAAAATATGTTTTATAATAATGTATCTAATAATATAAGATACCTATAATTTGTGGTAAATGTCTATTTTTAATGCAGGTCTATCACATAAATGAAAGGATTGATTGATGACTTGAAGAACTTAAATTGCATGGATAAAGAGATGGTCAAACTTAGAGAAGAGATGTCGGTGCAATCCAAACCGGAACACTGTTCGGTAATTGGGCCATATCTAGAGCTATAAATCTCAGATTTAGGTCCAATTTATATGGATGGAAAGGTAAGACATAGGCCTACAACTTTCATATGGAGCCCAAGATCTAAAAAGGCCATTATCAAGTCCAAATTGTAGCAACAACAAAGAAGCCCGAATCTGTCTTCCAGCCCGAGCACTGTTCGGTATTTTGGCCATATATGGAGTTCTAGAAGTCCAAATGAGCTGAATTTTTTCCACAAGAAAGCTGAGACAATTGCCTACAACTTTCATGTTTGCACCTGGCTCCAGTTTTGACGTTATCAATGACTTTTTGGGCAGACAAGAGAAGATAAGGATTGTCACCAAGTCAAAAGTTGGCCACCCACTTATCAATTAGTCATCAAATCAATAGTTCCCAATTTTGGCCTATAAAAGGAGGCATTTGCCATGCATTTAGGCATCTTGGTGTTCAGATCAAGATCATGCTCTTCCTTTCTCTCTTTGTATTTTTTGTAATGTTTATGCTTTGCTTTCATTAATATTAAGTTTATGCTTTTCATTTCCTTTCCTTTACTAAGTTAGCTTTTATGTTCTTATTTTGTTTATCTATTTTTCTTTCTTTCATTATGTCTAGCTAAGTTAATTATGTCAAGTTGAAAAGGTTACACTAATGGTGTAAGAATAAGTATAATGTAAACTTAATATAGACTTTAATGTTTGATACTAACATGTTTTATATTTGTTATCTTGTTCACTCTTTAATACTTTGCTTGTTAAATGACTAATCTTGATTTATGTTGTATAACACTTGGTACAACAAATGCTTGGCACTTTCATAGCCCATAATGTATGGTATAACCGACACCTGAGCTATGAAAGGAACTTGATTTGTTGTTAACATAAGTTATAATCATGAATGCTTGACGAGATTTACAAGTATTAGCATTAATTGAATAAGATGACTAATGTAATCATGTTAACAATATATAATCTGATTGGAACCTCCTTTGTGTGTGGTTTCCAATTCAATAATAAGAGTTTATACTATACTTGTTTGATATACCATTAGTGGAATCTCTAACCTTGACATTTGTTATTATTATTGCTTAATCCTTACATTAATATTTGATCTCCAAGTTCTCATCATCATCATCTTCTTCTTCTTCTCTTTCTTTATTATTATTATTATTATTATTATTATTATTATTACTACTACTACTACTACTACTATTATTATTATTATTATTATTATTATTATTATTACTATTGTTGTTGTTGTTATTGTTGTTTTATAATTGTTGTTTATAATTTGTACAATTAACCTCCCTGTGGTTCGACCCCAGTCTTGCCGGGTTATTTATTACTTCGACACTCCTGCACTTGGGAGAAGACATCAATCTTTTAGTCGTGTCAAGTTTTTGGCGCCGTTGCCGGGGAGGTAAGTTCTTGTATAAATTATAGTATTTATTTTATTTTCTCTTTTCACTTTTCTTGTATATAACTTTGTTTCTTTTCTTTTGTTTCTTTTTATTTTGTTTTCTTCCTCCTTCTTTTGCTTTCTTCTTCTTCTTTTTATTTTATTCCTACACGTGCATGAGAGTGTGGTCACGTACATCAAGTGGTAGACTTTGTAGGGTATCCTCATCATTTTCAGAAAATATGGCCGAAGAAGATAATCAATCACTTCATAATGAGAATAATGAGAATAACCGTGCTAGAACACTTAGAGACCACATGAATCCCACAAGAACTAGTGCACCATCATGCATAGTTTTTCCTCCTGATGCATCTCATTTTAATTTTAAACCAGGTATTATTCAACTTTTACCTTCTTTTCATGGTTTAGAATTGGAAAATCCATACTTGCATTTAAGGGAATTTGAGGAGGTCTGCAACACATATAATAATTTAAATTGTAGCATGAACACCATCAGATTAAAGCTTTTTCCTTTTTCATTAAAAGATAAAGCTAAAACATGGCTACAAAATTTGAGACCAGGATCCATTCGTGCTTGGGATGAAATGCAACAACAGTTTTTAAAGAAGTTTTTCCCATCTCATAGAACAAACTCTTTCAAAAGACAAATCACCACTTTCACTCAAAAACCAGGAGAAACATTTTATAAATGTTGGGATAGGTATCGAGATTTGCTTAGTACTTGCCCCCATCATGGTTTTGAAACATGGAGATTGGTTTCACATTTCTATGAAGGGTTAACACCTAAAGATAGGCAAATGGTTGAATTGATGTGCAATGGAACTTTTGAAGATAAAGACCCTGATGAAGCAATGGAGTACTTAGACTTGTTAGCTGAAAATGCTCAAAATTGGGACACTGCGGGTACATATGAGGCACCGAGTAAAACTCAACTTCATACATCTAGTGGAGGTATGTACAACCTTAGGGAAGATCATGACCTTCAAGCCAAGTTTGCATCTTTAGCTAAAAAAGTCGAGGCACTAGAATTGAAAAAGAGTGGTCAATTAAAATCTGTTGAAAACATTGTGTGTCAAATCTGTGAAACAAATGAACACTCAACCAACGATTGTCCAACCTTGCCTTCTTTTAAGGAATGTCTCCATGAACAAGCCCATGCTTTAAACAGTTTCCAAAGGCCCAACCACAACCCATACTCCCAAACATACAACCCTGGTTGGAGGAATCACCCAAATTTCAGTTGGAAGAGTGAGAACAACAATGCACAAACTTCACAACCACCGTTTCAAGCACACCATAATTTTCAAAATTCTCATGGATATGCACCTTCTTATGCTCCACCTTCTAGAAGAAATCTTGAGGAAACATTGCATGCATTCATTGAAAAGCAAGAGACAATCAATACTCAACTTGCTCAAAACATGACAGATTTTAAAGATACTCTTGCTAAATTAACATCTGCTCTCAGTTTCCAAGAGAAAGGTAAGTTTCCATCTCAACCGCAACAAAATCCCAAGGGGCAATACAATGCAAATGCAAGTAGTTTTGGAAGCCAACATATGGATCAAGTCAAATCAGTCACTACTCTGCGCAGTGGTAAGGTTATTGAAAAACCCTCTCTTGAACCTTATGAGAAAGATGATGAGTCAATCTCTGAGGGTAAGGAAGGGGATGAATCTGAAAATTGCAAAGAAACGACTGATTCACCGCCAGCACTTCCATTTCCTCAAGCCATGACCAAACAAAGGAAAGTTAATCACAACTCTGAAATTTATGAAATTTTCAAACAGGTAAGGATCAATATACCTTTGCTGGATGCAATTAAACAGGTTCCTTCCTATGCTAAATTTTTGAAAGATCTCTGCACTGTGAAGAGGAAACTGAATGTGAAAAAGAAAGCCTTTCTAGCCGAACAAGTAAGTGCTATTCTTCAAAACAATAATGCTTTGAAATATAAAGACCCTGGTTGTCCTACAATTTCTTGCTTTATTGGAGAGCATAAAATTGAAAGAGCCTTACTTGATCTTGGAGCTAGTGTGAATTTACTTCCATATTCAGTTTTTCAGAATCTCAATCTAGGTGAGTTAAAACCAACTTCTATATCTCTTTTACTTGCCGATAGATCTATAAAAGTGCCTAGAGGAATAATTGAAGATGTGTTAGTACAAGTCGATAAATTCATTTATCCTGTGGATTTTATTGTCTTGGACACAGAACCTGTTGAAGCATGTAATTCATTTCCTGTTATTTTAGGACGTCCGTTTCTTGCAACCTCTAACGCATTGATTAATTGTAGGAATGGATTGATGAAGCTATCATTTGGAAACATGACATTGGAGATGAATATTTTCAACATTTGCAAGCAACCTGGAGATGAAACATGACTTAGTCTTGGGAATCTGACTAAAAAAGACCCTGTTTGCCAGTTTTTAAGAAAACTGGATGGGAAGCCTATCCCCGACCCATAGAGGGCGTTTAAGCCATTTTTGGACGTAAAACCAAGGGAAGATGTGAGCCACAATCACAACTACCTGTACATACACATTTTTTTTTTCAAAAGTAAATAAATAAATAAATAAAAAGAGAGAGAGAGAGTGTGAGACTCCAGCTGGCCTACATATAGATGTTATGATTGCCTTTCTAATTTATCATCTATAAAACCCTCTTTTCCTTCCTTTCATTTCTACTCAACCCATACCTTCAACAAATACAGAAGTGTGTAGAAATGGCAAGTTCCTCAAGTCATCAAATAAGAAATATTTGTGTTTTCGGTGGATCTAGTCCTGGGAAAGAAAAGGAGTTTTTAGAATCAGCAAATCATCTTGGTCAGGTGCTAGCTGAGAGAAAGATTCATTTAGTGTATGGGGGAGGCAGTCTTGGGTTAATGGGAGGTGTGTCAATAGCTGCATTTTTAGGAGGTAGTCAAGTTTTAGGAGTCGTCCCTAAAGCTTTGGCACAAGGGGACATCATTGGAAAAACAATTGGAGAGGAACTTCAGGTCTCCACAATGTCGGCTCGAATGAATGCAATGTTTAACCATGCTGATGCTTTCATTGCTTTACCAGGTGGTCTAGGCACATTGGAAGAGATCTTTCATATTTCCTCTTGGGCTCAATTGCACATTCACCATAAACCCATTGGTTTGTTAAATGTTAATGGTTATTATGATAAGTTGTTGTCTTTTCTTGATCATGCTGTGGAACAGGAATTTCTAACATCTTCTGCACGACAAATCATAATTTCTGCTACTACTGCTGAACAATTGATTGACCAACTACAATCTTTCACTCCTGTGATTGATCCTTCCATGAGTCGCATAAATTGGTCATCTAAGGAAAGCCGTAAAAAGCTTAGATTGGATTTGAGCCTTCATTTGTGAATTTTTATGTATTTTGGTTTTATTATTGTGTTTTGTTATTTCTTATTTTTGTTTCAGTGTGTTTCAGGTTTTGTCAGTGTTCGTTATTTCAGGTGATATCTTCTATACTCTATCTTTCTACCTTAGAACATTGAGGACAATGTCTCGTTTTGGTTGGGGGAGAGGGTAGTAGTTGATAAAAAAAAAAAAATTGTTTTTCATTTCATAAAGCATGTGCATAATTATTGTTACTAGGATGGCAGAGTAAAGGAGTTCTTTTGTTAAAGTGACTCTTGAGACGCATCTTAGTAACCATTCTTAACAAGGTCTATTATAATACTTCCTGAAATATTCAGGTTTACAAACTCTCGTATTGTTATCACTTAATTCTGCTCATATACTTATTTAACATGTATTCTTAAACCTTAATTTACACACACACACTTTAACATATGGTTGTGGGTTGCATATTGGATTATTACATTATTTATGTTCTTTTGTTAAAGGTAACAACTAAGGGAAAGGAATTGTATATAATTAAAAAACAAAAACATAAAAAAAAGAGAAAAAAAAAGAAAAAAAATGATGATAATAAAAATGTAGATAAGTTTGGTTTCGTAGCCTCCCTAACCTAAGCAATTAAGCCCGAAGGGGTGTTTTAACACCTAATACCCTAAAGTCAACTGACTTGGGAGCTATTGGCCCAACGCTTGTTACATGGGTTGAGGAGAAAAGCTTAAGGAAATCAAACATTGTACTATCTACATATCAGTATCTACGACCCGAGTTACTAAGCTCGTAGGGGTGTCTTAACACCTAATGCCCTAAGACCAACTGGTCTGGGAGTCATTAGCTGAAAGCTCGTTACATGGGTTAAAGATGCATGATGTATTTAAATTATATGTATATACATTTAAAAAAAAAAAAGAAGTAAAAAAAAGACGACAAAAATAATAATCCCATCCCAAGGAAGTTAACCTTAAACATTAGAACAAAAATTTTGTTTTCTTCCAAGAAAAGCCCCATAATTATGTGTTGATACATTGAGCACAAATGAAAGGTTTATTAATATCTTGTTAAGTGGTATTGAGCAGATATATAAATTTAATGAGAGTTTGTTTATCTGGATAGATTAATGGAAGTTAAATGATGAATACCTTGCTTTGTGAAATTTGCAAATTGTTTTAACGCTTTAATTACTAGGGACTAGTAATAAGCTGGTTGAGGGGTGTGATTAGTACTTAAAAGTGCATTTTTATCATGGTTTTATATCATCATTTTGCACTTGAAGTATCAATAACTCCTTAACTAAAATATGTTTTATAATAATGTATCTAATAATATAAGATACCTATAATTTATGGTAAATGTCTATTTTTAATGCAGGTCTATCACATAAATGAAAGGATTGATTGATGACTTGAAGAACTTAAATTGCATGGATAAAGAGATGGTCAAACTTAGAGAAGAGATGTCGGTGCAATCCAAACCGGAACACTGTTCGGTAATTGGGCCATATCTAGAGCTATAGATCTCAGATTTAGGTCCAATTTATATGGATGGAAAGGTAAGACATAGGCCTACAACTTTCATATGGAGCCCAAGATCTAAAAAGGCCATTATCAAGTCCAAATTGTAGCAACAACAAAGAAGCCCGAATCTGTCTTCCAGCCCGAGCACTGTTCGGTATTTTGGCGATATCTAGAGTTCTAGAAGTCCAAATGAGCTGAATGTTTTACACAAGAAAGCTGAGACAATTGCCTACAACTTTCATGTTTGCACCTGGCTCCAGTTTTGACGTTATCAATGACGTTTTGGGCAGACAAGAGAAGATAAGGATTGTCACCAAGTCAAAAGTTGGCCACCCACTTATCAATTAGTCATCAAATCAATAGTTCCCAATTTTCGCCTATAAAAGGAGGCATTTGCCATGCATTTAGGCATCTTGGTGTTCAGATCAAGATCATGCTCTTCCTTTCTCTCTTTGTATTTTTTGTAATGTTTATGCTTTGCTTTCATTAATATTAAGTTTATGCTTTTCATTTCCTTTCCTTTACTCAGTTAGCTTTTATGTTCTTATTTTGTTTATCTATTTTTCTTTCTTTCATTATGTGTAGCTAAGTTAATTATGTCAAGGTGAAAAGGTTACATTAATGGTGTAAGAATAAGTATAATGTAAACTTAATATAGACTTTAATATTTGATACTAACATGTTTTATATTTGTTATCTTGTTCACTCTTTAATACTTTGCTTGTTAAATGACTAATCTTGATTTATGTTGTATAACACTTGGTACAACAATGCTTGGCACTTTCATAGCCCATAATGTATGGTATAACCGACACCTGAGCTATGAAAGGAACTTGATTTGTTGTTAACATAAGTTATAATCATGAATGCTTGACGAGATTTACAAGTATTAGCATTAATTGAATAAGATGACTAATGTAATCATGTTAACAATATATAATCTGATTGGAACCTCCTTTGTGTGTGGTTTCCAATTCAATAATAAGAGTTTATACTATACTTGTTTGATATACCATTAGTGGAATCTCTAACCTTGACATTTGTTATTATTATTGCTTAATCCTTACATTAATATTTGATCTCCAAGTTCTCATCATCATCATCTTCTTCTTCTTCTCTTTCTTTATTATTATTATTATTATTATTATTATTATTATTATTATTACTACTACTACTACTACTATTATTATTATTATTATTATTATTATTATTACTATTGTTGTTGTTGTTATTGTTGTTTTATAATTGTTGTTTATAATTTGTACAATTAACCTCCCTGTGGTTCGACCCCGGTCTTGCCGGGTTATTTATTACTTCGACACTCCTGCACTTGGGAGAAGACATCAATCTTTTAGTCGTGTCAGACACCGCGGGTACATATGAGGCACCGAGTAAAACTCAATCTCATACATCTAGTGGAGGTATGTACAACCTTAGGGAAGATCATGACCTTCAAGCCAAGTTTGCATCTTTAGCTAGAAAAGTCGAGGCACTAGAATTGAAAAAGAGTGGTCAATTAAAATCTGTTGAAAACATTGTGTGTCAAATCTGTGAAACAAATGAACACTCAACCAATGAGTGTCCAACCTTGCCGTCTTTTAAAGAATGTCTCCATGAACAAGCCCATGCTTTAAACAGTTTTCAAAGGGCCAACCACAACCCATACTCCCAAACATACAACCCTGGTTGGAGGAATCACCCAAATTTCAGTTGGAAGAGTGAGAACAACAATGCACAAACTTCACAACCAGCATTTCAAGCACACCATAATTTCCAAAATTCTCATGGATATGCACCTCCTTATGCTCCACCTCCTAGAAGAAATCTTGAGGAAACATTGCATGCATTCATTGAAAAGCAAGAGACAATCAATACTCAACTTGCTCAAAACATGACAGATTTTAAAGATACTCTTGCTAAATTAACATCTGCTCTCAGTTTCCAAGAGAAAGGTAAGTTTCCATCTCAACCGCAACAAAATCCTAAGGAGCAATACAATGCAAATGCAAGTAGTTCCGAAAGCCAACACATGGATCAAGTCAAATTAGTCACTACTCTACGCAGTGGTAAGGTTATTGAAAAACCCTCTCTTGAACCTTATGAGAAAGATGATGAGTCAATCTCTGAGGGTAAGGAAGGGGTTGAATCTAAAAATTGCAAAGAAACGACTGATTCACCGCCAGCACTTCCATTTCCTCAAGTCATGACCAAACAAAGGAAAGTTAATCACAACTCTGAAATCTTTGAAACTTTCAAACAGGTAAGGATCAATATACCTTTGTTGGATGCTATTAAACAGGTTCCTTCCTATGCTAAATTTTTGAAAGATCTATGCACTGTGAAGAGGAAACTGAATGTGAAAAAGAAAGTCTTTCTAGCCGAATAAGTAAGTGCTATTCTTCAAAACAATAATGCTTTGAAATATAAAGACCCTGGTTGTCCTACAATTTCTTGCTTTATTGGAGAGCATAAAATTGAAAGAGCCTTACTTGATCTTGGTGCTAGTGTGAATTTACTTCCATATTCAGTTTTTCAGAGTCTCAATCTAGGTGAGTTAAAACCAACTTCTATAACTCTTTTACTTGCCGATAGATCTGTAAAAGTGCCTAGAGGAATAATTGAAGATGTGTTAGTACAAGTCGATAAATTCATTTATCCTGTGGACTTTATTGTTTTGGACACAGAACCTGTTGAAGCATGTAATTCATTTCCTGTTATTTTAGGATGTCCATTTCTTGCAACTTCTAATGCATTGATTAATTGTAGGAATGGACTGATGAAGCTATCATTTGGAAACATGACATTGGAGATGAATATTTTCAACATTTGCAAGCAACCTGGAGATGATAATGATTTACAAGAAGTACATCATATTGACGAATTAGTTTATGATCAACTTGAATCTACTTTAAGTAAAAATGAATTGGATGAATCTGAAGATTTGCAAATGATTTATTCTGAGGAAGAAATCACGGATGAAACAAGCACCGAAAATGTTGATGCAAATCTTTTATCAACATTGACAACAGATTCGACATCTAACATCACACCAATCGATGATTGCTTTCCTAACGAATCCTTACTTTCTCTTAGTCCAATGCCTTGGTATAATAAAAATATCAATTTTCTTGCCTTAGAAGATTTGCCAGCTGATTGGAGTACGTAAGACAAAGAAAAGTTTTTGAACGAAGTGAAGAGCTTTTACTGTGATGACCCTAACTTATTCAAATATTGTCCTGATCAAATATTTCAAAGATTCATTCCCGACAATGAGGTAAGTTGTGTCATTAAACTTTTTCATTCTGAAGCATGTGGAAGTTATTTCTCCTCAAAAAAGACAACTGTAAAAATCTTTCAAAATGGATTTTATTGGCCCACCATGTTCAAGGACACGCATGCATTCTGCAAAACTTGTGAAAATTGTCAAAAGATTGATACTGGTCAAAAAGTTTTGTTTTATAATTCTCAAATCTATGCATTTCCTAGAGAGCTAAGACCAAGATGGAGCAATCTGTATAGGGCCTGTGATATTGAGAATTCAATGAATGACAATGATTTTAAGGAAAATAGACATCGTTTGAAAACTTACTTTGATAATTTTCCTAGTGAAAATGAATCAACTGATTTGAATGATCTTGTAGATAAAGGTTGATTATTTTGTTTTTCTCACATTTTCTTTTTTTATGTTTCTTTTTGAGTGATTTTTGTCACCAAGTCAAGAGTTGACCACCCACTCATTAATTAGTCATCAAATCAATAGTTCCCAATCTTGGCCTATAAAAAGGGGCATTTGTCATGCATTTAGGCATCTTGGTGTCCAGATCAAGATCATGCTCTTCCTTTCTCTCTTTGTATTTTTTGTAATGTTTATGTTTTGCTTTCATTAATATCAAGTTTATGCTTTTCATTTCCTGACCAAGATGATTTGCTGATTCTAAAAACTCCTTTTCTTTCCCAGGACTAGATCCACCAAAAACACAAATATTTCTTATATGATGACTTCAGGAACTTGCCATTTCTACACACTTCTGTATTTGTTGAATGTATGGGTTGAGTAGAAATGAAAGGAAGGAAAAGAGGGTTTTATAGATGAGAAAGTAGAAAGACAATCATAACATCTATATGTAGGCCAGCTAGAGTCTCACACACTCTCTCTCTCTTTTTATTTATTTATTTATTTACTTTTAAAAAAACATGTGTATGTACAGGTAGTTGTGATTGTGGCTCACATCTTCCCTTGGTTTTACGTCCAAGAACGGCTTAAACGCCCTCTATGGGTCGGGGATAGGCTTCCCATCCAGTTTTCTTAAAAACTGGCAAACAGGGTCTTTTTTAGTCAGATTCCCAAGACTAAGTCGATCATGTTCTTTATGAAATAGTGGCCATAAATCATGAATTGCACGATGCACATCTCTACTAGGATGCGTCTCAAGAGTCAATAGAAGATTATCTAAAGACTCCTTACTCAGGCCATCCTTAATGAATTATATTTTATCTTCACGGTTTATAGATACCATTCCTAAAGAACGACATTGTGTATTACAAGTCCATCTAGCACATCGATGACAGATTTCTAGTCGTTTTGCATGACGTTTCCTTGCAAAAGTACTTTTACCTGTTCCAGGCATGTGTGAAATGAAGGAGTTAGAGAACTCACCTGAAATTAGAGGACTCACCTGATAATCAGACCTTTGCTTCAATTAACCAGCGAATATCTTCATGATTCATTAACAATCTCAATCTTGCACATCTAGCATGGTAAAGTTTTGTAATCGCATTCTGAGGCAAAACGTGAAAATAGTTTATCAATTTTTCAAGATTAGTGTCCATTTTCAAATGAGAATTGGAAGAGAGATTTAAAGAATTTGCACAAATATATACACAGATATCAGTTATTTTGGGAAACTAAAAGAACCGGAGTGAGAGAGAGTACCGTTGTCTGCCATTTAACCGGGGTGAGAGAAACTAGCAAACATCACTCAAAAAGAAATAGAAAAACAATGTGAGAAAAACAAAATAATCAACCTTTATCTACAAGATCATTCAAACCAGTTGGTTCATTTTTCCTAGGAAAATTATCAAAGTAAGCTTTCAAATGATGTCCATTTTACTTAAAATCATTGTCATTCATTGAATTCTCAATATCATAGGCCCTATAAGGATTGCTCCATCTTAATCTTAGCTCTTTAGAGAATGCATAGAGTTGAGAATTATAAAACAAAACTTTTTGACCAGTATCAACTTTTTGACAATTTTCACAAGTTTTGCAGAATGCATGCGTGTCCTTGAACATGGTGGGCCAATAAAATCCATTTTGAAAGATTTCTGCAGCTGTCTTTTTTGACGAGAAATAGCTTCCATATCCTTCAAAATGACAAAGTTTAATGACACTACTTACCTCATTGTCGGGAATGAATCTTTGAAATATTTGATCAGGACAATATTTGAATAAGTTAGAGTCATCATAATAAAAGCTCTTCACTTCATTCAAAAACTTTTCTTTGTCTTGGGTACTCCAATCAGGTAGCAAATCTCCTAAAGTAAGAAAATTGATATTTTTATCATACCAAGGCATTGGACTAAGAGAAAGTAAGGATTTGTTAGGAAAGTAATCATCGATTGGTGTGATGTCAGATGTCGAATCTGTTGTCACTGTTGACAAAAGATTCACATCAACATTTTCAGTGCTTATTTCATCTGTGATTTCTTCCTCAGAATAAATCATTTGCAAATCTTCAGATTCATCCAATTCATTTTTACTTAAAGTAGATTCAAGTTGATCATTAACTAATTTGTCAATATGATCTACTTCTTGTAAATCATTATCATCTCTAGGTTGCTTGCAAATGTTGAAAATATTCATCTCCAACATCATGTTTCCAAATGATAGCTTCATCAACCCATTCCTACAATTAATCAATGCGTTAAAGGTTGCAAGAAACGGACGTCCTAAAATAATAGGAAATGAATTACATGCTTCAACAGGTTCTGTGTCCAAGACAATAAAATCCACAGGATAAATGAATTGATCTCTGCTGCTACTGCTGAACAATTGATTGACCAACTACAATCTTTCATCCATGTAATTGATCCCTCCATGAGTCAACTCAATTGGTCAAACATGAAACGCCGTAAAAAGCTTAAATTGGATTTGAGCCTTAGTTTGTAAAAAATTGTGTCTTTTGGTTTTATTAATAGCATAATATTTGTGTTTTGTTGTTTCTTATATTTATTTCAGGTTTGTTAGTAGTCGCTGTTTCAGGTGATATCTTCTACACTCTATCTTTTTGCTTAGAACATTGAGGACAATGTCTCGTTTTAGTTGGGGGGAGAGGATAGTAGTTGATATTAAAAAAAATATTATTATTAAGTAACTATATTTTATATTATTTAAACCATTTGCAAAGCTATTGTTACTAGGATGACAGAGTAATGGAGGAACTTTAGTGACTGTTGAGATGCATCTTAATAAACATTCTTAACAAGGTTTATTGATTGTGCATCAAAAGTGTCATTAAGTCTCTTGTTTTACATATGTATTTATTGTTTTTATTTGGTTGTTTTTATAATAATTGATGTGTTTTTTAGTAATGAAGTTTGTTTTAATGTTTCGATAGGTTTTTGGAGCTTAAATGAATTAATTCAGAAAATTCAACGTCGGAATTCAGAACAAAGAATTGAAGAGATATTTAGTTGAAGATTGAAGCAAATCTTGGTTCAAATAAGTGCTCTAAATTTGTCCCAAAAATCAATTCTATTCCAATTCTAGAAAAGAATATCATATGATTTATTTCAAGCCCAAACTTGCCTTATGTTGTGTGTAAACTTCAACCATTAAACACTCAAGGTTTCAATGTCAATCTTAGCCCAAATAATAAGTACATTTGTATACTTATTTGATGCTCAAATTCAGCCCAGAAATCAGCCCCAAATCAACCCCAAATCAACCCCAAATCAACCTTCAAATCAACCCAAACACAATCCATGATCTTACATGTCCACACAACAAATAACAATTGATTTATTTTGGGTAATCCATTGATCCAAGAAGGCAAGCACATGGATGGAAAGCTGGAGGGGATATTTTAACATTATTTTGGGTCAAAAAGAAGAAGGAGACACCTCATAAATGAGGAAGAAAAACGTGCACCAAAGTAGTTGTAAAGCTGTCTTGATTTGATTTTTCAGAACACCTTTCGGTGTTTTGCCCATAACTTTTGACTCAGGTGTCCAAATGAGCTGTTCTTTAATGATCTGGAAAGGTGACAGAATTGCCTATAAATATGTCTCTAATAGACTTCTCCAAAAAAAAAGCTTCTAAGAGGGTCGAATTGCTGTCCAAAGTTAGAGTCAGATTTGTGTCCGAATTTTTTCTGAAATTGTATTGTGTTCTTCTTTATAGATTTCGGTTCTTTAGTTTGTAAAACTTATTTTTTCAGTTGGATTCAAGTTCTTTCATGTTTATTGAAGTGTTCTTATATATAATCATGGTTGGCTAAACTCTTTCTTGGATCCAAATCAAGGATAATGGTGATTGAGGTGAGTTCTTTAGGATATGAATGAATCTTAATGTTTATCTTCTTATTTTCTTCATGAATGATTTATTATTGTAAAGAAATTTTAGAAATCATTTAGGTAATGTTATAATCTTGAATTTTTATGCACAAACTTTAGTTTTGGTATAGAGATTGCTTGATTCAATGTCTTACTTAATGTGAAAGTACTTGTTCATTCTTAAGCAATAATCAATCTTCATCTTTCTAATCTTCATTGTAATATCTTCCGATCTAATATCACCATCGTTGAGATTAGGTTGAGTTATCTTATATATGTTGAAGAAATCACCAATACATCACCATTAAAATTGATTTGGACCAAGACTTACTTTTCTTGTCATTTAAAATCTATTTACATTTTAATTTATCTTTGAAAACAAATCCATCAATTATTTTCAACCAAGTTATTGTTAATTTAATTTCTCTTGAGTTTTTTTTTTTTGTTACTTAGCTTAATTTCCAGATCTAGCTCTCTGTGGATATGACCTCGATCTTACCGAGTTAATTGCTACATCGCACACTCGTGCACTTGCGAGTTAAAACAAGCCGATCATAAAAAGCGGTCAAGCAATTTTGGCGCCGTTGCCGGGGAGCTAGCAAGCAAAGGTAACAAATTTAGATTTGATTATTGGAAAACTAAAAAAAATCATATAAAAAAATCAATTGGCTGGTTTTACCGCCTAAAAAAAAAATTTACCTTAACGTTTCGGATATTGGACTGTGGACTGGACTATTAATTGTTGGATTTTGGTTGGTTCAACCATTTTTCTTTTATTGTCTACTCTTATTAGTTTCTAATATTTTTCTTGTTTATTTCATTTTATTTTGTTGATATTGTTTTTATTTATTGTCTAAAGTGTTTGGCCGGTATTACCGCCTCTTGTTTATTTTAGTTTATTTTGTTGTTTTGTTATGCTTATTTTATATATATATATTTATTGTTTGAAGTGCTTGGCCGGTATTACCGCCTTTTTATTCATGCCTACTATAATTATCTTTTAATGTTTATTATTGTTATTTTTCTTATATTTATTGTCTAAAGTGCTTGGTCGGTATTACCGCCTCTTGTTTATTTCAGTTTATTTTGTTGTTTTGTTATGCTTATTTTATATATATATATATTTATTGTTTGAAGTGCTTGGCCGGTATCACCGCCTTTTTATTCATGCCTACTATAATTATCTTTTAATGTTTATTATTGTTATTTTTCTTGTATTTATTGTCTAAAGTGCTTGGTCGGTATTACCGCCTCTTGTTTATTTCCTTTTTGTTTTGTTGTTTTGTTATGATTATTTTTCTTATATTTATTGTTTGAAGTGCTTGGCCGGTATTACCGCCTTTTGTTTATTCATGCTTGTTATAATTATCTTTTAATGTTTATTGTTGTTAATAGTGCTTATTAGTTGGAGAGTGAATTTCTTAATTTGTTGTATTTTTATTTTTGAGCTATTACTTTTATTTGCATTTTTTTTTCTTTCCTTTCCTTTCATATTCATATAATTGTTATATTATTATTATTATTATTATTTTATCATGGCTAATGTTGAAGATGTAGAGGGTGAAGGGAGTGTTCAAGGTAATGGACCTCCACAATTCAATGATCAACCTAATTTTCGAACTCTTAGAGAGTATCTTCACCCGGCTAGACAAAGTACACCTTCGTGTATTATCTTACCTCTTAACCAACAAGCTTTCAATTTGAAACCGGGCATGATTCAACTTCTTCCCACATTTCATGGTATGGATTCTGAAAATCCATACATACACATTAAAGACTTTGAAGAGGTATGTAATACTTTTATTGATAGAACATGCACAGAGGAAACCATTCGACTTAAATTGTTCCCATTCTCTCTAAAGGATAAAGCCAAGCTTTGGCTAAACTCTTTGCGTCCTAGGTCTATAGGTACATGGAGAGAAATGCAAGCTGAATTTTTGAAAAAATACTTCCCCACTCATAGGACAGCAGCCTTACAACGTCAAATGATGAATTTTTCTTGTAGTCCAAATGAGTCATTTCACCAAGCTTGGGAAAGGTTCAAAGACTTGTTAAATGCATGCCCTCACCATGGTTTTGAGATGTGGAGGTTAGTGAGTTTCTTTTATGACTCTCTTACCGAAGATTTTAAAAAGCTAGTGTCAACCATGTGTAATGGTGAGTTTTATGACAAAGAACCAAGTGAGGCATTTGATTTTTTTGATCAATTGGCTGAAAACACAAAGCAATGGGAGACTTCTCTCCCAGTTCATGTTGAGTCTAGAAACACCATTTCTCATTCAAGTGGGAAGTTTCAATTGAAAGAGACTGATGACCTCAATGCTAGATTAGCCTCATTGGCTAGGAAAGTAGAGTCTCTTGAGATTAAAAAAGTGCATGTCATAAGTGAACAACAAGAGGAAAGTTGTGTTGTTTGTGAAAGCAAAGGGCATAGGACAACTGATTGTCCTACCATTCCAGCCTTCAAGGAAGTGCTATATGGCCAAACTTCTGATGCAAGTAATGTTAGAAAGCCATTTCCAAACCAAGTAGGCAATCCCTACTCTGAGACCTATAATCCTGGATGGAGGAACCACCCAAATTTTGGATGGAGAAATGAGGGCTCTTCAGTACCTCAAACATTTCCACCTCCACCCCAACCATTTCATGCTCCCACGCATAACACATACCAACCACCTCATAAGAGATCCTTAGAGGATACTCTTCAACAATTCATGCAAACGCAAGGAGGAATCAACAACCAAGTTTACAAATTCCAAGACCAGACCAATAGGACCTTAGATGACATTCGAAGTCAACTAACTAAGTTGACTCAATTACTAAGCATTCAAGAGAAGGGAAAAATCCCATCTCAACCAATGCCCAATCCTAGAGGTCAGGTACACATGAGTGAATCCTCACCTAGTGAACCTTCAAACCATGAACAAGTCCAAGCCATCACTACCCTTAGAAGTGGAAAGATTGTTGATAAAGGTGTAGGTTTTAGGATTCCTAAAGGTATTGTGGAGGAGAAATCTAGGGAAAGTGAAGAGGGAATCAAAACACAAGTGACAAATGAGAGTTTGAATGACAAAGAAGGTGAGATAAATGAGAAAGAGATGAGTGAGAAAGGAGATGATTCAAGAAAGATTGGAGTCAAAATGAGTGATTTAGAATTTGTTCCTAGAGCACCATTTCCACAAAGGTTAGGAAAACCTAAACAAGATCTTATGAACTCGGAAATCTATGAATTGTTCAAACAAGTGAAAGTCAATATTCCACTCCTTGATGCAATTAAACAAGTTCCATCTTATGCAAAGTTTCTTAAGGATTTATGCACAGTCAAAAGGAGATTAAATGTGAAAGAAAGAGCCTTTCTAACTGAACATGCTAGTGCCATCATCCAGTTTAAGACCCCTCCCAAATACAAAGATCCTGGTTGTCCTACCATTTCATGCATTATTGGAAGTCATAAGATAGATCAAGCTTTGTTGGATTTAGGAGCAAGTGTGAATTTAATACCCTACATTGTTTACGAACAATTAGGTTTAGGAGAAATCAAGCCTACTCGAATCACCCTTCAATTAGCTGATAGGTCAATCAAGATTCCCAGGGGTATCGTTGAGGATGTGTTGGTCCAAGTAGATAAATTCTACTTTCCTGTTGATTTTGTAGTATTAGACACCGCACCAATTCAAGGTTCTAATGCCCCCATTCCAGTCATCTTAGGGAGACCTTTCCTAGCTACATCCAATGCCTTAATTAACTGTAGGAATGGGGTGATGAAATTGTCTTTTGGGAATATGACTGTGGAGATGAACATATTCAATGTCTCCAAACAAATCGGGGAACATGAGGACATTAGAGAGGTAGATTTCATCCAAACAGTTTGTCAAGAACACTTTGAGAGAGTGTGGATCAAGGATCCATTGGAGAGAACTTTAATTCATGATGAAAGATTTTGTTCTTTGGAATGTGTTGATGAGGAAGTAAGAGAACTCGAGACTTATCTAGATCCAATGCCTATTATGTCAATAGGTCAATGGACCCCATCATTTGAGCCTTTGATTTCACCCCAAGTGAAAGTTGAGGAATCTCTTGTCCAGCCTGATAAACTAGAAAGGAAGCCTTTACCGAGTGATCTTAAGTATGCATTTCTAGGGGAAGATGAATCATATCCTATTGTGATCTCATCAAAACTTAGCATAGAGCAAGAACACAAACTTTTGAGAGTGGTGAGAAAACACAAGAAAGCAATTGGGTGGAAAATTACTGACTTGAAAGGAATTAACCCTCTTTTATGTACACATAGAATCTATCTTGAAGAAGAGGCTAAATCTGTGAGGCAAATGCAAAGACGATTGAACCCAAACATGAAGGAAGTAGTGAGAGGTGAAGTGCTTAAGCTACTTGATGCAGGTATCATTTACCCTATTGCAAACTCAAAATGGGTTAGTCCAACCCAAGTTGTCCCAAAAAAATCTGGAGTCACGGTAGTGAAGAATGAAAATAATGAGCTGGTACCAACTAGAATCCAAACTGGATGGCGTATGTGCATTGATTATCGTAAATTGAACATGGTGACTAGGAAGGACCATTTTCCGCTTCCATTTTTAGACCAAGTGCTTGAAAGAGTAGCTGGAAGAGCTTTCTATTGTTTTCTGGATGGATACTCAGGTTACAACCAAATTGAGATTTCTTTAGAAGACCAAGAAAAAACCACTTTCACTTGTCCTTTTGGTACTTATGCTTATAGAAGAATGCCATTTGGTTTGTGTAATGCACCAGCCACTTTTCAAAGGTGTATGATGAGTATCTTTAGTGACATGGTGGAAAATTTTTTGGAAGTTTTCATGGATGATTTTTCAGTTTATGGGGATTCTTATGAGTTGTGTCTAATGAATCTAGAAAAAGTTCTTGAAAGGTGTGAAGAGAGCAATCTTGTACTCAATTGGGAGAAGTGTCATTTTATGGTGACACATGGCATTGTTTTAGGTCACATTGTCTCTTCAAAAGGGATAGAGGTAGATAAGTCAAAAGTGGAAGTCATTCAAAAATTAACTACCCCTAAGACTATGAAAGATGTGAGATCCTTTTTAGGACATGCTGGTTTTTATCGAAGATTCATTCATTCTTTTAGTACCATTGCCAAACCATTGTGTAACTTGTTGTCACAAGATGTCCCATTTGATTGGACATCAAAATGTCAAGAAGCTTTTGAAAAGCTTAAAGGGTTGTTGACAACTGCACCAATCATACAAGCTCCTGATTGGTCTTTACCATTTGAACTGATGTGTGATGCTAGTGATTTTGCGGTTGGGGCTGTTTTAGGGCAAAGAAAAGACAAGAAACCTCATGTCATATATTATGCTAGCAAGACTTTGAATGATGCTCAATTGAATTACACTACAACTGAAAAAGAACTCTTAGCTGTGGTTTTTGCATTAGACAAGTTTAGGTCTTATTTGGTTGGATCTCTTGTTATTGTTTTCACTGATCATGCAGCATTGAAATATTTGCTCACAAAACAAGATGCCAAACCACGTTTGATTCGATGGATCCTCCTACTCCAAGAGTTTAACATTGAAATTCGAGATAAAAAGGGAGTAGAGAATGTAGTAGCTGATCATTTGTCCCGTCTTTCAAGCTATAAGACCATAATTGATGAATCTCCAATAAATGAACTCTTTACTGATGAAAATTTATTTTGTGCAGGTACTGTCTCTTACATTGGTTCTCCATGGTATGCTGACATAGCAAATTACCTAGCCACAAGTCAAATTCCTTCTCATTGGTCTAAACTTGACAAACAAAAATTCTTGCGCAATGTGCGCACCTTTTTTTGGGATGACCCCTACCTATTTAAATATTGTCCTGACCAAATTATTAGGCGGTGCATCCCTGATCATGAAATTCCAAGGGTCATTAATTTTTCATGCATTAGCCTATGGTGGGCATTTCTCTTCCAAGAAAACCATTGCCAAAATCTTGCAGTGTGGTTTTTATTGGCCTACCATGTTTAAAGATGTTCATGCCTTCTGTGTTGCATGTGACCGATGCCAACGACTAGGTAGCCTCACTAGGCGTAACATGATGCCCCTTAACCCCATCCTTGTTTTGGAAATATTTGATTGTTGGGGGATTGATTTCATGGGACCTTTTCCAAGTTCATTTGGTTACCAATTCATCCTTGTTGCTGTTGATTATGTGTCTAAATGGGTGGAGGCCATTGCATCTCGAACCAATGACCATCGAGTTGTGGTCAAATTCTTGAAAGAAAATATTTTCTCTCGTTTTGGCATGCCCCGGGCTATGATTAGTGATGGGGGAAAACACTTTTGTAACAAGCCTGTTGGGATTTTAATGAGAAAATATGGTGTAATTCACAAGGTCAGTACCCCCTATCACCTACAGACTAGTGGCCAAGCTGAGTTGGCAAATAGGGAGATCAAGAACATTTTAGAGAAAACAGTCAATCCAAACTGTAAAGATTGGTCCCTACGACTAGTTGATGCTTTGTGGGCATATCGCACTGCTTATAAGACCTCTTTAGGAATGTCTCCTTATAGGCTAGTTTATGGAAAGCCTTGTCATCTCCCTGTTGAGATTGAGCACCGTGCATATTGGGCCATTCGACAATTCAATGACAATGAAAACGAGGTTGGCAAAAATAGAAAGCTTTAATTGGATGAATTAGAGGAGTTGAGAAATGATGCATTTGAAAATGCAAAAATTTCAAAACATAAGATGAAAACTTTGCATGATAAACATATTCTTAGAAAATCCTTTCATGTTGGTCAAAAGGTTCTCTTGTATAATTCACGATTACATCTCTTTCCTGGGAAGTTGAGGACAAAATGGACTGGTCCATTTGTGATTAAATCCATCTCTGAGCATGGTGCATTTGAGGTAGAAAATCCCAAGAATGGAAATATTTTCAAAGTAAATGGTCATCGATTGAAACCTTATCTTGAAAATGTTGTGGCTGAAGTTGAGACATTGGATCTTCAAGATCCAATACCATTGTAGTATTAGAAGTAATGAGTTTTTATTTTTATTTTATTTTTATTTTTATTTTTCATTTTTATTATTTTTTTCTTCTTTCTTCCATCTCTTATATTTTCGTGTTCATGCATTCGGGACAATGCATTATTTTAAGTTGGGGGGTGTGAGGTTCTTTATTTTCAAAAAAAAAAAATCAATGTTTTCTTTTAGTTGTGATATGCAGGTTAAAAAAAAAATCAAGCAAGAAGTCAGCTCATGCCCAATTCAATCAGACATTCATCCTTGAAAACAGAAGGGGAGTAACAATTTTCTAATCTTTATACTTTTCTTCTCTTTCTCTTTTACATTGAGGATAATGTAAAACTTAATTTTAGATATTTCATTATGTTGAATGCTTGAGATAACCATGCTTGTTAAAAAAAAAAAAAAACTTGCATTCGTATGTGAATGAGACTTGTTTAGGATCATCATTATTTTTTTGGATTCATTATTATGTTGAACATTGCATACTTTAATTTGGGATAGATAATATCTTATAAAGCAAGATATAGCATACTTTTTTTTAAGATTACTGAAATACATCTTTCCTTGTAAAAGTTGTGTGAGTTGTGTGATTATGCATGAAAGATGAGTATGATGCTTTACTTGTGATTATCCCTTTTGATCCAGTCCTAAACAAGGTTTAAGTAAATAGAGTAACAATTATTACACGAATAAATAAATAAATGTGTACAAAGTTCTATCTACTCCAATGTTTTGAGTTGCTCAGTAACTAGGGGTATTCATCACAAATGTTTATCTTTACGTCAAACGGCAGCTTAAAATATGAGTATGCAAAGCACTTTAAGTTTGTGACTTTGTGAGTAACCGGGTGCATTCATCACAAATGTTTGTATTTGCGTCAAAAGGGAAGTGACTACTTAAAGACAAAAAATAAATCATATCTTCAAAAAAAAAAAACAAAGAAAGAAAAAAGAAAGAAAGAAAATATATAGATATTTCTCTAATTTGCTACCTTGTTTGTGTTGGTGAGAATGGAAGATTACAAGTTGAGTTTTCGTATGAATCAATTATGTTGGTTGCACAATAAATATGACTGAATTTGGAAATTTTGTATGGATGTTTGATTTAGAGAATGTGAGTATGCTTATTTTTCTTTATTTGCTATTGTGTACACTAAGTTAAAGATACCAATGTTTGCATGATAGGTCCTTCAAGTGTGATGAATCGAGCCTAATTATGGTTGTTATTATTATTATTTTTATTTTAAAGGTTTTATGTTTTGTTTTGCTTGAGGACTAGCAAAATCTAAGTTGGGGGGTGTGATTGTGCATCAAAAGTGTCATTAAGTCTCTTGTTTTACATATGTATTTATTGTTTTTATTTGGTTGTTTTTATAATAATTGATGTGTTTTTTAGTAATGAAGTTTGTTTTAATGTTTTGATAGGTTTTTGGAGCTTAAATGAATTAATTCAGAAAATTAAACGTCGGAATTCAGAACAAAGAATTGAAGAGATATTTAGTTGAAGATTGAAGCAAATCTTGGTTCAAATAAGTGCTCCAAATTTGTCCCAAAAATCAATTCTATTCCAATTCTAGAAAAGAATATCATATGATTTATTTCAAGCCCAAACTTGCCTTATGTTGTGTGCAAACTTCAACCATTAAACACTCAAGGTTTCAATGTCAATCTTAGCCCAAATAATAAGTACATTTGTATACTTATTTGATGCTCAAATTCAGCCCAAAAATCAGCCCCAAATCAGCCCCAAATCAACCCCAAATCAACCTTCAAATCAACCCAAACACAATCCATGATCTTACATGTCCACACAACAAATAACAATTGATTTATTTTGGGTAATCCATTGATCCAAGAAGGCAAGCACATGGATGGAAAGCTGGAGGGGATATTTTAACATTATTTTGGGTCAAAAAGAAGAAGGAGACACCTCATAAATGAGGAAGAAAAACGTGCACCAAAGTAGTTGTAAAGCTGTCTTGATTTGATTTTTCAGAACACCTTTCGGTGTTTTGCCCATAACTTTTGACTCAGGTGTCCAAATGAGCTGTTCTTTAATGATCTGGAAAGGTGACAGAATTGCCTATAAATATGTCTCTAATAGACTTCTCCAAAAAAAAAGCTTCTAAGAGGGTCGAATTGCTGTCCAAAGTTAGAGTCAGATTTGTGTCCGAATTTTTTCTGAAATTGTATTGTGTTCTTCTTTATAGATTTCGGTTCTTTAGTTTGTAAAACTTATTTTTTCAGTTGGATTCAAGTTCTTTCATGTTTATTGAAGTGTTCTTATATATAATCATGGTTGGCTAAACTCTTTCTTGGATCCAAATCAAGGATAATGGTGATTGAGGTGAGTTCTTTAGGATATGAATGAATCTTAATGTTTATCTTCTTATTTTCTTCATGAATGATTTATTATTGTAAAGAAATTTTAGAAATCATTTAGGTAATGTTATAATCTTGAATTTTTATGCACAAACTTTAGTTTTGGTATAGAGATTGCTTGATTCAATGTCTTACTTAATGTGAAAGTACTTGTTCATTCTTAAGCAATAATCAATCTTCATCTTTCTAATCTTCATTGTAATATCTTCCGATCTAATATCACCATCGTTGAGATTAGGTTGAGTTATCTTATATATGTTGAAGAAATCACCAATACATCACCATTAAAATTGATTTGGACCAAGACTTACTTTTCTTGTCATTTAAAATCTATTTACATTTTAATTTATCTTTGAAAACAAATCCATCAATTATTTTCAACCAAGTTATTGTTAATTTAATTTCTCTTGAGTTTTTTTTTTTTTTACTTAGCTTAATTTCCAGATCTAGCTCTCTGTGGATATGACCTCGATCTTACCGAGTTAATTGCTACATCGCACACTCGTGCACTTGCGAGTTAAAACAAGCCGATCATAAAAAGCGGTCAAGCATCTATCATAATACTTCTTAAAATATTCAGGTTTACAAACTCTTGGATTGTTATCACTTGATTCTGTTTATATGCTCATCTAACAAGTATTTCTAAACCTTCATTTTCACACACACACTCGAACATATGATTGTGGGTTGCATATTGGATTATTACATTATTTGTATTCTTTTGTTAAAGATAACAACTAAGAGAAAAGAATAGTATATAATATGCAAAAAAAACAAAAAAAATATAATAATAAAAAAAATAAAGTAGATAAGTTTGGTTTCGTAGCCTCCTTGACTTAAGCAAATAAGCCTGAAGGGGTGTTTGAACACCTAGTACCCTAAAGTCAATTGACTTGGGAGTTATTGGCCTAGTGCTTGTTACATGGGTTGAGGAGAAAGCTTAAGGGAATAAAATACTGCACTACTACATATCAGTATTTGCAACCCAAGTTACTAAGCTTGTAGGGGTGTCTCAACACCTGATGCCCTAAGACCAACTAGTCTGGGAGTCGTTAGCCGAAAGCTCGTTATATGGGTTCAGGATACATTGTGCTATAAATTCTTGCTTAAAAAAAAAAAGATAGCAATCTCAACCCAAGGAAGTTAACCTTAAACATTAGAAAAAAAATTATTTTCTTTCATGAAAAGCTCCATAGCTATGGTTTGATTTATTGAGCACCAAAAGAAGGTTTATTAATATCTTGTTTAAGAGGTATTAAGCAGATATATAAATTTAATAAGAGTTTGTTTATCTGGATAGATTAATAGAAGTTAAATGATGAATGCCTTGCTTTGTGGTATTTGCAAATTATTTTTCTATTTTAATGCTTTGATTACTAGGGACTAGTAATAAGCTGGTTGAAGGGTGTGATTAGTACTTAAAAGTACATTCTCATTAAGGATTTATGTCATAATATTGCACCTACAGTATCATTAAATTCCCTAACAAAGCATGTTTTATATTAGTAAGTCTAAAAATATAATATACCTTTCATTCATGGTAAATGTTCATCCTAAATGCAGGTCTATCACATAAATAAAAGGATTGATTGTTGAGTTTAAGGATTGAAATTGAAATGATAAAAAGAAGACCAAACTTAGCAAAGTGTTGCTGGTGCATTCCAAACTTGAATACCATTCAGTAATTGAATCATATCTGGAGCTGTAGATATCAAATTGAGGTCCATTTTATATGGATGGAAAGGTAAGAGATATACCTACAACTTTCATATGGACTCAAAGACTCAGTTCTATCGTTTACAAGTTCAAATCTTAGCAACAACGAAGATGTCGGAAGTTGTCCTAGATCTATCAAAAATTTAGTATAGGAAGAAACTTGTTTAATAGCATTCAACAAAGGTATATTGATTCTTACCTATTTGAAAGTTTCAAAAATTTCAGAGTTGTGATTGACTTTCCTTTGTTTGGTCATGGCTTGAGGAAATGGAAGTGCTGACGGAAAATTAGTCTTTTCTTTGCAATTTTCAAATTCAACCCCTTCCTTACCCTCAGAGATTGACTCATCATCTTTCTCATAAGGTTCAAGAGAGGGTTTTTGAATAACCTTACCACTGCGCAAAGTAGTGACTGATTTGACTTGATCCATGTGTTGGCTTCCGAAACTACTTGCATTTGTATTGTATTGCCCCTTGGGATTTTGTTGTGGTTGAGATGGAAACTTACCTTTCTCTTAGAAACTGAGAGCAGATGTTAATTTTGCAAGAGTATCTTTAAAATCTATCATGTTTTGAGTAAGTTGAGTATTGATTGTCTCTTGCTTTTCAATGAATGCATGCAATGTTTTCTCAAGACTTCTTCTAAGAGGTGGAGCATAAGGAGGTGCCTATCCATGAGAATTTTGTAAATTGTGGTGTCCTTTAAACGGTGGTTGTGAAGTTTGTGCATTGTTGTTCTTACTATTCCAACTAAAATTTGGGTAATTTCTCCAACTAGGGTTGTATGTTTGGGAGTATGGGTTGTCGTTGGCCCTTTGAAAACTATTTAAAGCGTGGGCTTGTTCATAGAGACATTCCTTAAAAGAAGGCAAGGTTGGACAATCGTTGGTTGAGTGTTCATTTGTTTCACAAATTTGACACACAATGTTTTCAACAAATTTTAATTGACCACTCTTTTTCAATTCTAGTGCCTCGACTTTTCTAACTAAAGATATCGACTTTTCTAGCTAAAGATACAAATTTAGCTTGAAGGTCATGATCTTTCCTAAGGTTGTACATACCTCCACTAGATGTATGAGGTTAAGTTTTACTCGGTGCCGTATAAGTCCCCCGCGGTGTCCCAATTTTGAACATTTTTAGCCAACAAGTCTAAGTACTCCATTACTTCATCAAGGTCTTTATCTTCAAAAGTTCCATTGCACATCAATTCAACCATTTGCCTATCTCTAGGTGTTAACCCTTCATAGAAATGTGAAACCAATCTCCATGTTTCAAAACCATGATAAGGGCAAGTACTAAGCAAGTCTCGATACCAATCCCAACGTTGGTAAAATGTTTCTCCTAGTTTTTGAGTGAAAGTAGTGATTTGTCTTTTGAAAGAGTTTGTTCTATGAGATGGGAAAAACTTTTTCAAAAACTATTGTTACATTTCATCCCAAGCACGAATGGATCCTGGTCTTAAATTTTATAGCCATGTTTTAGCTTTATCTTTTAATGAAATAGAAAAAAGCATTAATTTGATGGTGTTCATGCTACAATTTAAACTATTATATGTGTTGCAAACCTCCTCAAATTCCCTTAAATGCAAGTATGGATTTTCCAATTCCAAGTCATGAAAAGAAGGTAAAAGTTGAATAATGTCTGGCTTAAAATTAAAATGAGATGCATTAGGAGGAAAAACTATACATGATAGTGCACTTGTTCTTGTGGGATTCATGTGATCTCTAAGTGTTCTAACACGGTTATTCTCACTATTCTCATTATGAAGTGATTAATTATCTTCTTCAACCATATTTTATAAAAATTATGAGGATGCCCTACAAAGTCTACCACTTGATGTACGTGACCATACTCTCATGCACGTGTAGGAATAGAATAGAAGGAAGAAGAAAACAAAAGAAGAAGAAACAAGAGAAAAGAAACAAAGTTATAGACAAGAAAAGTAAAAAGAGAAAATAAAATAACTACTATAATTTATATAAAAACTTACCTCCCCGATAGCAGCGCCAAAAACTTGACACGACCAAAAGATTGATGTCTTCTCCCAAGTGCAGGAGTGTCGAAGTAATAAATAACCAGGCAAGACCGGGGTCGAACCACAGGGAGGTTAATTGTACAAATTATAAATAACAATAATACAACAATAATAATAACAACAACAACAACAACAACAACAACAACAACAATAATAATAATAATAATAATAATAATAATAAAGAAAAAGAAGGAGAAGAAGAAGAAGATGATGAGAACTTTGAGAAGGAATATTAATGTAAGGATTAAACAATGATAATAAAAAATGTCAAGATTAGAGATTCCACTAGTGGTATGTCAAACAAGTATAGTAAAAACTCTTATTATTCAATTGGAAACGACACACAAAGGAGGTTTCAATCAGATTATAGATTGTTAACACGATTACATTAGTCATCTTATTTGATTAATGCTAATACTTGTAAATCTCGTCAAGCATTCATGATTATAACTTATGTTAACAACAAATCAAGTTTCTTTCATATGTCAGGTGTCGGTTATACCATACAGTATGAACTATGAAAGTGCAAAGCATTTGTTGTACCAAGTGTTATACAACATAAATCAAGATTAGTCATTTAACAAGCAAAGTATTAAAGAGTGAACAAGTTAACAAATATAAAACATGTTAGTATCAAACATTAAAGTCCATATTAAGTTTATACTATACTTATTCTTACACCATTAGTATAACCTTTTCACCTTGAAATAATAAACTTAGCTAGACATAATGAAAGAAAGATAAATAAATAAACAAAATAAGAACATAAATAAGATAAAAGTCAACTAAGTAAATGAAAGGAAATGAAAGGCATAAACTTGATATTAATGAAAGCAAAGCATAAACATTACAAAAAATACAAAGAGAGAAAGGAAGAGCATGATCTTGATCTTGACACCAAGATGCCTAAATGTATGGCAAATGCCTCCTTTTATGGGCCAAAATTGGAAACTATTGATTTGATGACTAATTGATGGGTGGGTGGCCAATTCTTGACTTGGTGACAATCCTTATCTTCTCTTGTCTGCCCAAAACATCATTGATAACGTCACAATTAGAGCCACTCAAAAACATTAAAGTTGTAGGAAATTGTCTCATCTTTTTTGTGTAAAAACTTTCGCTCATTTGGACTTCTAGAACTCCAGATATGGCTAAAATCCTGAACAATGCTCGGGTTGGAGGACAGATTCGGGCTTCTTTGTTGTTGCAACAATTTGGACTTGAAAATGTATTGTAGAACTATGTCTTACCTTTTCATCTATATAAAGTAGACTTAAATTTGAGATCTATATCTCCAGATATGACCCAATTACCGAACAGTGGTCCGGTTTGGATTGCACCGATATCTCTTTTCTAATTTTGGTCATCTCTTTGCCCTTGCAATTTAAGTTTTTAAAGTCATCAATCAATCCTTTTATTTATGTGATAGACCTACATTTAAAATGAACATTTACCACAAATTAAAGGTATCTTATATTATTAGATATGTTATTATAAAACATGTTTTAGTTAAGGAGTTACTGATACTTCAAGTGCAAAATGATGATATAAAACCATCATAAAAATGCACTTTTAAGTACTAATCACATAATAAACTTAGCTAAACATAATAAAAGAAAGAAAAAAAATAAGAACATAAATAAGATAAAAGTTAACTAAGTAAATGAAAGGAAATGAAAGGCATAAACTTGATATTAATAACAGCAAAACATAAACATTACAAAAAATACAAAGAGAGAAAGCAAAAGCATGATCTTGATCTGGAAACCAAGATGCTTCAATGCATGTCAAATGCCTCCTTTTATAGGCCAAAATTGGGAACTATTGATTTGATGACTAATTGATGAGTAGGTGGCCAACTCTTGACTTGGTGACAATCCTTATCTTCTCTTGTCTACCCAAAACGTCATTGATAACGTTAAAATTGGAGCCATTTGAAAACATGAAAGTTGTAGGAAATTGTCTCAGCTTTCTTTTGTAAAACATTTCAGCTCATTTTGACTTCTAGAACTCCAGATATGGCCAAAATACTAAATAGTGCTCGGGCTAGAGGATAGATTCGGGCTTCTTTGTTGTTGCAAATATGTGGACTTGAAAATGGTCATTTTAGATCATGGGCTTCATATGAAAGTTATAGGCCTATGTCTTACCTTTCCATCCATATAAAGTAGACATAAATCTGAGATCTATAGCTCTAGATATGACACAATTACCGAATAGTGTTCTGGTTTGGATTGCACCGACATCTCTTTTCTAAGTTTGGCCATCTCTGTATCCTTTCAATTTCAGTTCTTAAATTCATCAATCAATCCTTTTATTTATGTGATAGGCCTGCATTTAAAATAAACATTTACTATAAGAGGGTTTCCAATTAGTTTGCTAATTATGAAACTAGTCAGCCCTGAGATAAGATTATCTTCTCAAATATTTCAATTTTCTTCCATAATTGCTTCAACTTAAGCCTTTTTATTAATATCCTAACTCATTTGATTAAAGACAATCTCATTTTTAAGAACCCTAAAATCAAAACATTAAGGGTTTCCAATTAGTTTGCTAATTATGAAATCAAAGAGAAAAATTAAAGAATAATACTTTTATCAATAATTTCAAGTTCAAATTGAAGAGTTATTACCAATTTATTCTTTAATTGTTTTTCCTCTTCATCACCCATATTTGTCCTCAAGTTCCTCTCCTCACCAAGCTTTCTAATTTTGATCTAAATGTGTTTCTCTAGTCGTAAATCTATTTGCAAGTTTCAATCTCACAATTTGAAAGGATTTCTTAAATGATTTAAAAAAAAAGGCAAGAGAGAAGCTTTTTCCTATCTTTTTAGTTGTTGTTTGGCATGAACAATAGCAACTACAATATTTATGTTAGATTTTTTCTGGGTCAATTAATATAATACCCCTACTTACCCTACAATTCTAGTTTATTATACTAACCCGATATTTTGTCTTTATTTTGAGGACTTTTCTAAACTCTAATGGATACAAAATTTTAACCTAAAGTAAAATAGTATGTCTTAAGACCCCACATTAAATTTTAGTTAAATCATATTGGGTCTTAGATCCTATTCATAATTATCATAAAAATTTTCTTAGAGTTTCTTACCACTTTCAATTGTAATAGCACGATTGAGCATAGAGATTATACTAAAATTCAATGTTTCTTGAACAAAGGGTCATGTGTTGATTTATTTAAAATTTCATTTTATTTTGCACATAATATCACCCAATCTATAAAATTTCCTCCTTCAAATTATTATTTATACTTGGTGAGGGAGTTTTCATGATTTATCATTAGTTAATATTTTACATATTATTGTATTACTTTATCTTCTCTAAATTTTAAATTAATCTCTTGAAAATGTTTATCCCAATTTATAAGATTTTCTCCATAATTGTTTTGTTTATATTCCAGATTTATCTATTTTTTACTGAGGGTTTACAATTGTTATTGAAAGATGCATAGGAGATTATTTAAATGCATTTAAGATAGAATCATTGTTTGATGAAATGGGTAGTAATATGATTTATAATATGAAAAAAAAAACTCATATACACTACTCTTGTTAGGATTTATTTTTTTTTGCAAATATGAGGATAACCATGGAGTCTAGAATTACTAGTCTTTAAAATAAGAGTATAGAGTTTGATTATGCTATATTAGCCAATATTTTAGATATTAGCAATAATGGCCCTTATGTTTTTAGATGAATAGTATCCCTACTATTGAGGAATTTGTGTATGATGATGCGATCATAATGCACACTAGTAGATATGATTTTGCATCGAGTGTTAAAATTAAAAGTCAAGACTTGATGCTTAGGCTTAGATTATTATATAAGATCATATGACATAATATTTTGCTTAAAAAAGGGCATTATGATGAGGTTACTTTTATGGATATATGCTTGATTAATTGTATGATTTGAAAAAGGCCTATAAACTTGCCATACAAAATGACAAATAATATGTTTATGGCACACGATCAAAAATAAAAGTCGTTAGCCTATGGTCAATGTTTATCCACCATTTTTTAACATTTTAATATTGTGTTAAAAGGTATGAATAGGACACCGTGTTCCAAGCATCTGGAGATAAACCACAAAAATCTTACCAAGATAAATTTTTTATTAAATAAGAAAGGAGTTTGGGTCATTAGAGACAAAGAGGGAGCTCATACTGAGGAAGTGCATGATGAGGAAGGTCAACCCCATGTTGGTGGTGATGATGAGTTTGTTGACATGTTTGAGACGACACCTACAACCTTCTCTTCTAGTTCAGAGAGATCTTAGGATGGAAGATCACATAACCCATATCAAGATGGATATAAGTTATCTTTGAGACCCTCAAGTGCACATCATAGCTAATCAAGAACATATGGTCGGCAACGTATAAGATATTAAGACTATGATAGCATATATACTTTCTTGATATCCATCACCCTAAGAGATTGTACAAAAAGAATTTTTCCTTTTTCATGATTTTAACTTTTTTTATCTTTTTGTATTTTCTTTTCCTAATCATAATTTATATTACATTTTGAACATTATGACATTTTTATTTTCACCTTTTCTATGCTTTTATGCTTCCCTATTACTTTTTGTTGAAGACAAGAAAGGGGGAATTGGAGGCAATAAAGAATAGCTATAAAACAATTTATATTAATTATATCATTAAAGGGTATAAACATTACTGTATAGATTATTGATAAAAAATAAAGTCTTCAAAAGGCGTTATAGTATAAAATATGGGGGGAGATTTTTTTTTATCTATACTTATCAATTAATTGTCATTGTTATAACTCTATTTTAGCCCACTAGCTTTTAATTTAATTTTATAGTGATGAAAATTTAAAATTAAAAAATCAAAGATTTATTTTAATAAAAAGTATGATTTGTTAACTTGTAGAAAAACTAAGGGCTACAATGTGTTTTGTTATTTTCTCCTTATCATCAAGATAATGATAGTTATTCTTTTTCAAATTTGATTTTTAATCAAATTCAAATTTTAAATAAGATAATGAGTTTATTTGGGATTTTATTTCTCATACGCAATGGGACTCTTGTACTATAAATACAAATGTCAATGCATACACAATGTAGGGGGAGGCCATTACAACAAACCCTAAGGAAAACACTACAAGAAAATCTAAAAGAGGGCAATACAGGAAAAAAGAAATTCCCCAATCCAAAACTCCCTCTCTCAGCCATAGCTGAGCAACCCTGACAAAAAAAATTGCCACCACAACCCTATCTTCAACCTCTAACCATTACAATTTATGAGTCATCATCGAGATTCATAACTCCCTTCTTTTTATGACCAATTCCTCCACGTCTCAACCTACATTACTCTATTTCTCTTCTCTATATCGCAGCGGCTACATCCAACAACTACACCAGTCCATAAACTATTGTCACGGTAGACCAACCACCCAACAAAAACACCATTAAGGCTGCCTAAACACTCACCACATGTGCAACTATAATACCTTTCCTCAACCATAGCAAAGCTGGACGCCAACCTCTAACCAGAAACAGCAGCAACCTGTAAACTCCAACAAGAGTTTTTCTTCGCAGTCGAATACCAATCTTCAAGATCACCAACAAGGATGCCCTTACACCAGGTCTCCATCTTCAGCAACAGCTGCACCAAAAATAAAGCATTCCAAGAAAAGGCCATAGTAGAAACAAAAACATAGGGACAAAGACAAAAATAGAAGAAAACTAAAAAAATCAGTGAGAGTAGAAAAGAAAACCAAAAAAAGGACTTAGAATAAGAGACCAGCATAGGCAGACAACAAAGGAAAAAACCCAACACACTAGAAATAGGACCAGGGAATATAGAATAGGGACACGATCCGAGAAGGAAAACACAAACACAAAAATAGTACACTGACACGATTAACAAATTAATGTCTTCTCCCAAACGCAGGAGTGTCAAAGTAATAAATAACCCAGCAAGACCGGGATTGAACCACGAGAAGGTAATTGTATAAATTATAGATGACAACAACAACAACACAACAACATCAACAACAACAACAACAACAACAATAATAATAATAATAATAATAATAATAATAATAATGAAAAAGAAAAAGAAGGAGAAGAAGAAGAAGATGATGCGAACTTTGAAATGGAATATTAATGTAAGGATTAAACAATAATAATAACAAATACCAAGGTTAGAGGTTTCACTAATGGTATGTCAAACAAGTATAGTATAAACTCTTATTAATCAATTGGAAACCACACACAAAAGAGGTTCTAATTAGATTATAAATTATCAACATGATCACATTTGTTAACATGATCACATTTGTCATCTTATTCGATTAATGCTAATACTTGTAAATCTCGTCAGGCATTCATGATTATAACTTATGTTAACAACAAATCAAGTTCCTTTTATAGCTTAATAGTCGATTATACCATACAATATGAGCTATGACAGTGCCAAGTATTTGTTGTACCAAGTGTTATATAACATAAATCTAGATTAGTCATTTAACAAGCAAAGTATTAATTAGTGAATAAGATAACAAATACAAAACATGTTAATATCAACTATTAAAGTCCATATTAAGTTTACATTATACTTATTGTTATACCATTAGTGTGATCTTTTCACCTTGACATAATAAACTTAACTAAAATAATAAAAAAAAAACAAAAATAAATAAACATAATAAGAACATAATAAGATAAAAGTTAACTAAGTAAATGAAAGGAAATGAAAGGCATAAACTTGATATTAATGAAAGCAAAGCATAAACATTTTATAAAATACAAAGAGAGAAAGTAAGAGCATGATCTTGATCTAGTAACCAAGATGCCTAAATACATGGAAAATGCCTCCTTTTATAGGCCAAAATTAGGAACTATTGATTTGATGACTAATTGATGAGTGGGTGGCCAACTCTTGACTTGGTGATAATCCTTATCTTCTCTCATCTGCCCAAAAAATTAAAATTAGAATCACTTGAAAACATGAAAGTTGTATGAAATTGTCTCAACTTTCGAGGGTAAAAACTTGAGTTCATTTGGACTTCTAGAACTCCAGATACAGGTCAAACACTGAACAGTGCTCGAGTTGGAGGATAGATTCGGACTTCTTTGTTGTTGCTATAATTTGGACATGAAAATGACCTTTTAAATCTTGGACTCCATATGAAAGTTGTAGGCTTATTTCTTACCTTTCCATCCATATAAAATACACCTAAATCTAAGGTATACAGCTCCAGATATGACCGAATTACCGAATAGTGTTCTGGTTTAGACTGCACCAGCATCTCTTTTCTAAGTTTGGTCATCTCTTTGTCCTTTTAATTTCAATTTTTAAATTCATCAATCAATCCTTTCATTTATGTGATAGGCCTGTATTTAAAATGAACATTTACTACAAATTAAAGGTATCTTTTATTATTAGATATGTTATTATAAAACATATTTTAGTTAAGGAGTTATTGATACTTCAAGTGCAAAATGATGATATAAAAACCTTGATAAAAATATACTTTTAAGTACTAATTATACACAGACAAGGAAATAGAGGCACACAAGATAGACAACGAACAACCAACTAAAGAAAAAAAATAAGAAAAAAAAACAGAGGAGAAAAAGCTTTTTAGACCAACAATATCATCTTCATCTTCAAAGAACATCCCAGGTGTGCTCTTATTCCTCTTGCCCAAATTAAAAATGATTAGGGATCTTTGTTGATTTATTTTTTGGGGGCCTTCATGCTTTACTTTATTTTTTTCTTTGCTTTTTTTGTTTTGTAATATGTCCTCAATCTATGGACCTTTGCTGTTAAACGTAAATCTATTGTACAATGCTTTTTTTTATTCTTGTCTAAAAGAGCAAATAAAAAAAAGGTAAATTGAAAAAGGAATGGAAAAATTATTTCTTCTTTATTAAAATTTCAAAATTGTGCAAACTTATTCAGTGGCGTCAAAGTTAGGAATATTGTATTTTTTAGGCTTGTGCAATATTTACCAAGTTGAAAATATTTATAGGTAAATATTCACTGATACTAGAGTCATGAACATTATAAGAAGAACAAAAAAAATAGGAGAACAAATTCTTAGCAATTTTAGACAAAACTAGCAATGTAGTCTAGCTCAGGTAGAATGCTTAAGGGGTGATAGTATCTTCCATTTCATGTAACTAATCTCGTACCACAGAATCTTTGTTGACCAGTTAGGGTTCCTAATGATCATACTACTAGGTAATGACTTCTTGAACTAGACATTTTCCTTCAAAAAACAAGATGTCAGGTATTTGTTCTCTTTTCATCAAAAAAAATTTTAATCGGTAGATGCGATGTCCAGGTGTGATAGTCATCATTAAAAATAAGGAGATTATTAACCTTTAAGTCATATATTAATAATTATGTATTTTGATGATAACAGTTGAATAAAAATGGACAAATAATATGCTAGGCTAAGAATAAGTTTAAACAAGTTTTATATAAAGATCACATCAACAAATATGAAGAATTAAATGAAGAAATCAATCAACAAGTTCAAGATACAAAGTAAGTGAAAACTTAGTTCTTAAGGATTCATTTTAGTGCAAAATATGTAAATCTTTATATCTTACTTGATAACACAAATTAAAATAAATTTACACGTTTCACATTACATGCGTTATAGGATTGATGTGTATTTAGTCGGTTCAAGATTCACTAGGCTTAAAACTGCTAAAACTAGATTTTAAGTTGAACTGGTAAACCAATTGGTCATATCAAGTGAACCAATCAATCACTTGTTCATTAGGGATGAACACCTGAAATTTATAGGAACTACCGATTGACTTGACTAATCTGAATCATTTGACCATTTCATCTATCAAAGGAACAATATTAGGTATAAAACGGCTAGTTCTCTCTCTCACTCTCTCACTCTCTCTCTATATATATATATAATTTAATTGCATTATTAAATATATATTTTTAATATCTATCATATCCAAGCTATTCTAAGAGAAAAAATAATTTCAAATCATTAATCATAAACTATACTCATATTTGTACTTTAAAACCTTTATATTCTTGCATAAAAGTATAAATTCCGACACTCACTAGTCACTACACTTAAACACTTTCATACATTATAAGTGTTATTATCATACATTATAAGTTCTTTAAAACCTTCATATTCTTGCACAAAAGTATAAATTCTGACACTCACTAGTCACTACACTTAAACACTTTCATACATTATATGTGTTATTACGTGAGTTATAGAGATATAAGCTTCAATTATATTATCTAATCTTTGATAGTGTTGTTACATTTCAAATAATTATAATCCTTCAAGAGTTTATGTGAAAAACTCTTGGTCATTGATGAGGTACATCACCAAGGTGAAAAAATCTTGAAGAGGGTATTTCTTCAAATGGTCAAAAGGGGCTTAGTAAGGATTCATCAAGAGCATTTAAATATTTGGCTTTGATTAGTAAATAATACAATATTCAAGATTGGGTTGGTGTTTAAGGTGTCGATATATGCTTGCCAAACCATATTAAAAATCGATTTTGCAATTTCTATACATCTACTCTTTACTTTAACCACTTTACTTATTTTATTGTTTAATTGATTTAATTGCAATTCTTATTATTATTATTATTATTATTATTATTATTATTAGTGAAACACTTAATTCACTCTCTAAGTGTTATTATTGCCTTAATTTTAGAATAATAATTGATATTAGAGCTTAGTTCTTATTTATCAAAGCTTAGTAAAATTCAATATTCAATTCAAAGAATGAAGCACGAGATTAATAAAGATGAATGGTGTATGAAATGTGACACACATGAAATATAAACAAGGATATATATAAAAACATGGATCACACAATAAATAAATAATAATAATTTTAGGTAAACAAGCATAATATATAAATCATGTCAAGTATATTATCACAAAATCAAACAATCAAAGCTTAGCACTAGCATCCCGATTAGAGTCATCATTATGTGAAAAGCCTAAGATAAAAGAAAGTAGTTGTCACCTAGTTTTATGGTAACTACAAGCCCTGACTGACATTCTAATATTTTTAGGTAAGGGGTTGATTATGCTAAAGAAAAGATGAAAATTACCCTAAAACATCTACATAAGATAAGCTATCTTATTGTTTGATTTTAATGATAAAATATATATTATGCATACATGTTAATATCCATGTAAATTATATATATATATATATATATATATATATATATATGTTTAATAGAGGAAAAAGCTTTTAGTGATTTGGGATTTAAGTTTGACAATGAAGTCTATATTGACCTTTGCATTACACATTAATATTTATATATTTTGATTATAATAATTAAATGAAAATAGAAATGATATGCTTGGTTCGGAATTCACAAATTGACATCACAAGGTTAGTTATACCTAGATAAGTTAAATTTCTTCTTTACCCCCGTAAAGAAAATGTGTTGCATCATGTAAAGTACAAGATTATTTCATAAATTCATGCCTGCTGAAAATTACAACATACAAAATCTTATATAATAGTTCAACTATTAACTCTAATGGATTCGAAACTTATGGGCTAATATTTATTCATTTACAATAAATCTAAAGTATGTTCACAAAACCCAAACATGAAGAAAATAATAAAAATAATCAATCTAACACATAAACTAAACTCATACACCTATTAAACAAAATAATCTAACATAGATAATTTTTCTAGTTTAAATAATGTCATGAATGAAATTTTCATCCTATAAAGGGTGTTTGTTGTCACCTTTAGATATTCAAGATAAGTTAGGGAATTAATTATTGAAATTGTCTTCCTTTTAATTTTCATGTTTGTCTAGAATAATTAATTGTAGTTTTAAAGAACTCTCTCAAAACATGGAAACCTTTGTTGTTTTTTTAACCTTCCTTGTAAGATTAAAAAATTTCCAAAGATAATCTAACTAATTTATCATTAAATATCATCAACACTTATTTTCTTGTGTAATGAGGATAAATAAGAAATATTTATAAGAAAATGATTTTGGAACATTAATGAATTCTTGCCATACTTGAAACTTATGTTATATTCCATTAAAGATCCTTGTAGAACTAGAAAAATCTCAAAACAAATTGTCACATCCTTGTAGAAAAAAAAATTGTTAAATAAAAAGTCTACAAGTCAAAAAAAAAAAATAACAAAACATGTATAACTTGTTCTAACCTATATTGTAAGGCCTTTATAAACTCTGATTAACTTAAAATTTTACCCTAATATAGAAAAATATGTCAGGAAACTCTAGATACATTTTCAGCTCAATCTAATAATTAGATTGAGAATTATAATTATTGCTATAAAATTTGATAGTATACATAATTATGCTGAAACCTGAATTTTCTTATTCAATCCTTTTTTGGATCGTATTACTAGTTGATCAATTAACTTGACCAATCTGAACTGATCGACTATTTTATATTTCAAAGGAACATATATATATATATATATATATATATATATATATAGCTTTTCTAATTATAGAGTTAAATATATAATTTAAATATATATCATACACAAGTTATTTTAAGAGCAAAAACAACTTTAAATCATCAATCATATTCATATTTGTGTATTAAAATCTTTATATTATTATATGAGAGTGTAAATTCTCACACTCATTATACTTAAACACCTTCATACATTCTAAATGTTAAAGTGAGCTATAGAGATATACACTTCAATTATATTATCTACTCTTTGAAAGAGTAATGTTACATTTCAAATAATTATGATCCTTTGAGAATTCAAGTGAAAAACTCTTGATCATGAGTGAGGTACATCACCAAGGTGAGAAATCTTGAAGATGACATTTCTATAAGTGGTGGAAAGGGGCTTAGTGGGGATTCATCAAAGACATTGTAATCTTTAAACTGGATCGATAAATAATACAATACTCAAGACCAATTTGGTGTTTAGATATGGAAGTAGGCTTGTCGAACCACTTTTAAAATCAAGTTTGCAATTTCTATCCATGTACTTTTTACTTTAACCATTTTAATTATATTGTTGATTAATTGTGTTTAATTAAGTAAATTATAATAATTGTTATTGTTAGTAAAACACCTAATTCACCTCCCTTAGATATTATTGTCTTAATCCTAAAACAACAGTCTAATCCTCATGATTTTTTTTTTTTTATCATAGGCCAAGATTGAAAATGATAGTAAATGAAGACTCGAGTTTTGACTTATTTCTTTCCATTAAATAATTTAAGTTAATCCATCATAAATTAATTATTTCACCAACCATACCCACCATTTAATATAAAGAAGTATAATTAAACATGAAAAGAAAATTATGTACACATCATGAATTAATCCAGAAAAACATACACAAAGACATTTGTGAGTTAAAAATTGACAAACAAATCACAAAATTACTTAAAAATAAATAAATCATATATAAAAATTTAAAATTGACCTTTACGGGTTATCATAGTTTATTAGATTGGGAAGAAAGTTGTTAAAAAAATAAAAAAAGTCTCAACGCATGATCTACACATGTGAGATGACAAGCTAGATAACGAGTATTGTTTGCATACACCGATCAGTGGTAAACGAACGTGGACCACTCCACCTTATTCCTAACTCGTTCCTTTTCATTTTGACAGGGACAATGTCAACCACCTCCATTGAAGATGGGAGATCGAAGGGCAGAAAGATTATTATACTGCTGATTTTCTAGGGTGTCCATAACAACTTTAGAGGGCTAGGTTTTTTTTTTTTTTTGGTGTTCTTGTCCTCTCCTTACTTGGTCTTTTATTTGACTAAATTTTTAACAAGAGTCTCTTTTTAATTTATATGTCTGTCCTTTTTTCATTATCTGATATATTTATATAGTCTAGAATTCTATGCAAAACAGGAAAAATTAAATTAAAAACTAATGTCATGCAATTATGTTTTCTTTCTTCTTGATTATGGATTCCTAATTAACTTAATGTGTAGGATCTCTTTCCCATAATTTTTTCATTTTTTTATTTTCTATTTATTTCTTTCTTTCTTTTTTCCATATAACTTTCTTTAGTCTCTAATCACATTTGTCCTCTTTTTCTTTTTACTCTTTATTCCACTCTCTATTCTTTCTCTCCTTTTTTATTATTTATATTATCATCATAATAAAATTTAAAATGAAACCACAAATTAAGTTAGATACATAGATAAATTAAGTATAAAAAATGAATTATGTCAATTGTTCAAATAAACAATGAAGCTCTTTTCTTTTTTCATTAATAAAGTCACCTAAAAATGATGATGCAGTGAAATTTTATTGTTTATATAAATAGTCATACCCTTAATTATTATTATTTTCATTTTAATGTAGCTCTTCTATAGCCTAATTAGCTTAAATTAGTTATCAAATCATAGTACAACTATTAAATTAAAATAAATAGGCAAATAGAGAGAATAATTAATTTGACCACTTTTTGATGGTGTTAAGAGGTTTTATTCAACATGGAGGGTTTAAAAATATTGGTTTTAAACCTTGATCTAGCCTTAAAAAGGAGATTGCAGTCTTGAGAGAGAAAAATTGCTCTATCTAATTATGTATTTTTGAATGATTTTAAGGTCTTTTAGGTTATAATGATGTGTTTTTAGTTGTTTATGGATGAAAATGGACTGTAAAATGAATTTTTAGACCAAGATGTTTTAGCCACCATAATGATATTTGAATTATAGGTGGAGCAATAATCTGGTGCTTTTAAAAAAAAAATGCAAAATACATATTATGTGCTTTTTAAAAAATAATAAACAAGTCTAAATCCACAAAATAATAAACAAGTCTAAATCCACAAAATAATAAACAAGTCTAAATCCACACACTTGGTTTTTCTAAAAGATCCAAACATGTTGATTCACCTAACCCATGCAACTAGGTTTTTTTGGTGTCCTTTGTTTATTTATTTTTTTTAAATTATTATTCCATATTTAATTGTTTTTTATAAGTTATTTTAATTTATTTTTTATAAAATTATCATCCTAAAAAAAAACACCTCATCATTTAATTGATGTTTAATTTTACAAGTTTTTTATTTTTATTATCAAATAATTAAGTAAAAGATTATTTACAAAAAAATATTAAATCCTATAAAATTTATAATTCAAGCTACAAATTTAGTGCATCACACGACAAAACCTAAGTTCATACAATATATTATTACTTTAATATTTTAAAAAAGATATTTTCATTTTTTTTTGCTAGACAATTCATTTATTTACTGATTATTTAGATTATTTTTATTCCTAACAAGTTAATGAAATCATGTCAAAATAACTTCATAGTGATTTAATTTAAAACCTAGGAAAAAAATCCAGGCAATAACTTAGTGAAGCATAAATCAAGTGCCAATAAAATAAGAAAATCCACGTCAATAAATCTAACGAGGACCAGAGAAATTTAAAACTATATATAGATTCATACAGCAAATACAGGTGCATTATACCAGAATCTGATATCTCGACATACATAAATGAAGAGTTTGATGAACATTTTGAAATATAAAGAACATGTAGACTGTCCCTCATTTTAGATTAAATTATGGCAAGCCGCAAGTGAAACTCATGGGGTGAATTAACAATCCAAACCCGGCAAAATTTCAATCTCAGTATTTATTCATGTCAAATAAAGCATGTTCAATGGAAAATTTAATGCCATTTTTATACATCCAGAAGCAGCCTGCGAGGATCCTCCACAACATCTTTGATTCGACGCAAGAAAAAAACTGCCTCTCTACCATCAATCAGCCTATGGTCGTATGTCAGAGCAATGTACATCATTGGCCTCGGAACAACATTGCCTCCAACAACCATTGGGCGACTCACAATCGAGTGCATGCCCAAAATAGCCGACTGCCAAAAAATTATTGGTTATGAGAACCATTAAAAAAAAAAAAAACAGCAGTCATTTATCCAATAAAATGAGTTGCTGTCCATAGCTGCACAATCAGGACCAGACTAGGCAGTGACCAAACAAGTAAGCCAGATCGCCAAGTCACGTTCAGGCAGAGCTAGGTTTCTTTTGTCTAAACTCAAATCATTGCCAGACTGGATTAGCAATGAGCACATATATTTCTAAATTTTATATGCTTTGAGAGCCAGTCAACCCACATTGAACAAGGGAAAACCCGAGAGATTCCCTAAAAACACCTGTTAAAACAGGTTTTTCTAATTTTCTTTGCTTAAATGGTCCAGATTAAAACCACACCAGCTTAGTGGCTGGTTCAACAGTTTTCGGATCCAAAAGGCCAGTCTGTTTCTGATAATCATGACCTAGAACATCAAGTTGGAGAACTACAGAGCCCAAAAGAGATGCACACCCTCATTAATTTAAATAGACGAGTTTGCAAGCTCAGCTAACTAGTAAATTTGTGCTGTGTCTCGATCAGTAAAGACAAGTGTATGTGAAAATATATGGAAGGTCATTTAAATTTTTATCAAACTAGAATGCCAAACCTGAGGGGGGTTGATAATGGGTGTGCTCAAAAGGCTTCCATAAACACCTCCATTGGATATTGTAAATGAACCTCCAGCCATTTCATCAATTGAAATAGTTCCATCATTTGCTTTCTTTGCAAGAGTGTTGATTTCCTTCTCTATCTCAGCAAAGTTCATCTTTTCAGCATTACGGATAACTGGAACTACCAGGCCCTGGAAGAAACAAGAATGAGCCATCATAGGGATGAAACATGAAGGAATCATGATAAAAAAAAGTTTACAAGATTATCATTTGAGATCCTCTATGATTAAATGAAACTTCAAAGTAACAGAGGTGGAAAGAAAGTGAAACCCAACAAGGAATGCAGGACTGCAGCATTTTTTTTCTCTTATTTATTCGTTCATGAAATTCCAAATGGCAACTTCAGATAGATTAACATTGAGAAATACTAAACCAAAGAACAAATACTTTGATTCGATCACAATGTTTGAACTAGATGCTTCAAGCATACAGTTAGTCAGAGATTAAACATGGCAGAAGCTCTGTAAAGACTGGCACCTCCAGAGCAGAGAATACACGCCTCAACAATGGTCAATCAAAGCAATAACCGGTGCCCTTGGAATATTATGTCTCGTAGTCCTCAACAACTCAGGTGCAGTATTTACTATGGAAAAGGCAGGTAGTATACAAGAAATCAAATATACTAGCATATTAGCCCAAGCTGGTTAATAACAATTTTAATTTTAAAGTTTTAAAAATACATATGTAAAGTATAGCAAATATTTTGAGTGCCTTGGGTCTGGCTGAGAAGCCAAATCCAATAGCCTTGCATTTGGAGGCAATACCAAAACCAATAGCATTAGATTTGGCGGCCCAGCCAGATTCAATGGCTTTGGGTCTGGCTACTGAACTGGTGGAGATTTTGAGGGGATAGAAAGCAAATAAAAGGGTCCCAGATCCTTAACTTGTCAAAGTCTCATAAGTGTCATTTCTTTCATTTATCCTTTACTTGTTTGCTAAATGTCCATGCTTTACTAGTCAGGTACTTGAAGATGCAAGGTAATGAATGTTATTACTGTAACCTTATGAAGATTATTATCATGTATCTCTGAGTGTTAATACCCGTTAAAATACAAAAAAAAAAAAAAAGAAAAAGAACTCCACTTGAGGTTTGACATTCAGAGATGAGTCTGCTGAGGTTCAAGGCTAGGTGTGAATCCATGTGAGGGTCTTGTGCTGATTGCTCGAGTTTTTGGGTGGAAATACTTAAGTTAAAGCTTCAAACTTGGACTTATGAATAATTTAGGCTAGAAGTTGTTGTTTTGTTTCTGTTAACAAACGGCCTGGTTTTGATTTTTCATTGTTTTGCCTTGTCTATTTTAATAATTGGTGGAGATAGGAAGCATGCTTGTTTGTGTGTTCAGTATTTCTTCTTTTTTTTGTTGTGGTAAAAATCTTGGGGGTAAATTGAAGTTAGCCAATGATGATGCCAAATGGGAGGTGGGCCTTTGAGAAAATTTCAATTGCTTGTTTCATTTCATGGATTGGTGTGGTTTTAATTTGATAATCTATGCTGAAATTTTAAGTTCTTGGGATTTGGATTATGAATAAAATTTCAGGTTTGATCTTTAGTGATACTGCATGGTTTTTTAGAGTTTTTGTGATGTAACATGGGTTTTCTCAAAGGCTTGCCCAAGGCCAACATTGATCTCTCTGATGACAAGTTCACGCATTTATAGATTTGCTTCACTTTATTTTCATGATTTTGTGATATTTTTAGCATATCTTCGTTGGGTTTGGCTCCGCAACAAAGCTCAAAGATATTGAGTCAGGTTCCAAATCCAAGGCCATTGAGTCTACTATGGAGCCGGACCCAATATCCTACAAAAATAAATTTAAAAATATCTTAAAATATTTTATTTTTTAAAATCTATTTTTTATATCATCAAATCAAAATAATACAAAAACATCAAAAAATACCCAACCTCAAGTGAGAAAAAACTTATCACCCAACTTTTGTACAATATACAAAACGTCTCATCAATTTATTCTTTTTATGGTATGAAAAAAAAAATTAAATAAGAGAAGGAAAATAAATAAATTAAAAATATCTAAAAAGGAAAAAAATTAAAGGGAAAGAAATTAGTTACTGGGGTATTGGGCACTGCTCTACTACGCACTCTTTATAGTGCTACTGTAGAAAAAAATTGAAGATAGCGATGGTACAAATACATTCCATGCTTTTAACCCAACTCAAGCATTTTTCACATTTGAAAAAAAAAATTGTTAATGACCCACTGCAAAGGGTGAGGCAATTTGCTAGTTATTATATTATTACGCAACAATTATTTTTTAAAACATTTTAAAAATATATATAGTGATAACATTTTTTTATTTTTTAAAATTTATTTTTTATATCATCATATCAAAATAATACAAAAACATCAAAAAATATTAATTTGAATTAAAAAAAATTAAAAAAAAAATCAAATTTTTTTGAAAGCATTTTTGAAACAAAAAAAAAAACATGCTTCGATAAGAAAATTCAACCTGATCTCAAATGAAAATATATATATATATATATATCATCACCCAACTTTTGTACAACATAAAAAAAAATCTCATCAATTCATTTCATCTTCATCATATGAAACAAAAATAAAAGGAGATTTCAAGATGAAAAATAAAATAAAATTGAAAATATCTTAAAAAGAAGAAGGTTGTTGAGCCAAGCCCACGATTTCTTGGGCAGCCAGACCCAAAAACATCGGGTCTGGTTGCCGAAGCCAGACCCAAAAACAGTGGGTCTGACTGTTGAGTCAGACCCAATAATCTTCTCTCCATGTTCTTCATCAATCATTGTCTCTCCTAATCTTCTCTCCATGTTTTTCATCAATCATTGTCTCTCCTTTATATGAGGCTTGTAGTCACTTTTTGTTCGAAAATTCAAAGTTTTAGGGAACTACGCCACTACCAAAGGAGCATTCGTAAGCATGTTGAAGTGATTTGGGCTTGGCTTCCAAGCCAAACCCAATAGCATTGGATCTAGTAGACAAGCTAGACCTAGCAGCTTTTGGCATAAAAAACAAAAAAAATAATGCCCCTCCCGGTCAAACCAGTAGCTTTTGGCATAGAAAACAGAAAAGACAATACTCCCTAGGTGCTACAGTGTCATCCACAACATAAATACTCTATGTTTATAGTGTGGTCCACAATGCAATGAGTCTATGTCCACAGTACATGCACAATGTTTTTCCCACGCCTTTTAAAGTATAGTATAATATGTCAATGAGGCATTGATCCAATTAAAGACTTAGGTTGAGGCTATGGATGTTATGACTACCCAGGTTCAAATTGTCCCACCCCCACATATCACAAACAGAAGTCAAATATGTCATTTCTTCACCTAACAAATAATCCTTACACTGAATAACCAATAGCAAGGGAAAAATTGCATTAAGAGAGACTAGAATAAAGGGAAATTTAGATTAGATGATATTAGGCCCTAGTCACCTAATAAATTATAATTAAAACATTATTTTGATGAACTCATCATGCACATAAATGCTCCAATTCTTTAAATAAAACCATGTTTAAAAACCAGAATCAAACTATAATAGCGTCCCACAATTTAGTTGGGATAAAAAAAGCATGCACAAGAAGATTCTTTTAAAAATGCAAACTCGAGAAAGATGCCTAACCAATAGACTGATTGTCAGCACCACAAAAAGCAGAAACATATAAAGAAAGCAAGTCCAGTGCATTACCATTAGTACCAAAGGTTGCATATAAGTGTGCACAAATAGTAAGTCAGTCAATTAACGAGATAAAGACAAACCTTTGGAGTGCCGACAGCTATGCTAATGTCTATATAGTCTCTGTATATGATATCATCCCCATCAATAACTGCATTTATAATAGGCTGATTCTGGAGACCACTGACAGCAGCCTGAGATATTGTACAGAGGAAACAAGAAAAAGGACACCACACATCTTAATGGTCAAGGGTATATTTCACGAATTATTTGTATCATTGCAGATAACGCATTGTGTACCTTTATAAATCCTGACATAAGGCCCAATTTCACTCCATGTTTCTCAACAAAAGCATCTTTGTATTCAGAGCGAAGCTTCATCAAATTAGTCCTACAATAAGCAGAAAATCAATGATGGGACAATAAACATGAAAAAAAGTAGGAAAAACAATTCAAGATAACATTATTTTGTTGGATACAACTCAGGAACTGATCTACCCCTTCCAAAGCACCATTTTCTGTTTTCTTAGGGACAGAAGCTTTAATAGGGAAGCAAAACTCATGAAGAAAGTACATGGTCTATGTTGACTAAACCAAACCAATAAGATATGGACTACCAACTATTATCAAAAGCTTGGAACTTTTAGGGCTATGAGAAAAGTGCTATAAGCAATGAGTCATCAAAATCAAACTGAACTCACATATCAACTTCATTGAATGTTGTCAACATGGCAAATGTGTTCTGAGAGTCCTTCAATCGGGTTGCAACCCTTTTTCGAAGCCTTGTCATAGGAACCTGTAATCAAGAAAGCATTTCAAGCCACACTGCTTGAGACATGGATAATAAATCACAAGGAACATTGCTCTACCACATAATGATGACCGAGAAAAGATACTTACTCTTCTTTCCTTTTCCTTGGGAGGAAGCTGGGGTTCTGTAGCAGAGCGTTTAGGAGGTGGTGGTGCTGGAGTTTTAGGCTTTACTGGGACAGGACTAGCTTCAACCTTAGGCTTTATCTTTTCTTCATCGTTCATTTCAGGAGCAGATTGCTTAGGAGCAGCTTTCTTTGATGTATTCTCAGAGGGAGCAGCATGAGCTACACCTTCACTGGACTTTGAAATAACAGCAATCTTGGTACCTGGTTCTACAGTATCCCCTTCCTTGGCTATATGCTGTTAGAAATCATGCTCGGAAGTTGAATTAAAATCCACAACCTCAATCATCAAACATCCCCAAAGGAACACAAAATTACATTAAAAAAACAGTATATGTATAACCTAAAATATCATTAAAAAATCATTAAAAAAACAGTATATGTATTACCTCTTTTATCACACCTGCTTCAGGACTAGCAACATCAATTGTCACCTGAACATAAATTGACATTACAAGTATTAGAAACACAACAAATTTTCTATTACATTAGATAGAAAGCAAGGGTGGGAAAGCATGTTGACAACACCACCTTATCTGTCTCAATTTGAGCAATTGACTCATCAACTTCTACTCTATCACCAGGATATGCTCTCAGAATATCGCATTCAACACAATTAGGAACTGGCAACTATATAAATGACAGAAAATGTGTTTGCAAACAGAAGAAATGAGAAATCATCACTAGTAAGACATACTCTTTAAGAATTTTGCCAGAGTGCCATCAGTGATGGATTCACCCATAAAAGGAACAACAGCATCAACCAAATCCCCTAAATCAGAACACAAAATTATCATTTATCAAGATATAGAAAAATTTTAATATACAATATCACCATGATAAGAAACAGCTGCAAGTTCCTCTTAAAAGATATAAAACTAAATTGACAGTAAACCATCCATGTCATTACATCCATGTCAACGTAACAAAGTATTTAACCATGGTGATAAGAATCAACACTTGGTGACGAGCCAAATAGGTGCTTCAAAGGCTACCACAATCTGAACCAACATACCACATGTCTGTCAACTATGACAGAGTATCTCGATTCAAAATTTCCCATTAATTATGTTTTCCCATGATAAAACTATATGGAAAGAGCTTCAAACTGCATTCTTTGTATATAAGCAACATCAAAGCTAAGTGGGATAAGAGCTAGAATTCTAAAATCCTAGATAAGTGATGGAAATTAACAATTATAAAATAAAAAGGATTAAGAAATCCTGTGTGAACTAGGATCCATGCATTTCTCCTTCACCAATACCACACACCAAAGCACAGACATGGAGAAGAGTGATGTGCAATACACAAATGAAGGAAATTCATAGAGTCCAGTCAACAACACACCACTGTCTGAAGAAAATGGCCTGCTCAAGATTAGCTTGCTAGCTGTGAGCTCCATGTTGGAAACACCTTCTCTGCATAACAAGGAAAAAAAAAACAGTGATAGAGAGAAAGCACTATAAGCAGCACATAATAAACAACTTTAATTAGCTTGAAAGTTCTTCAGCCTTTTTCAACTAATCTAAATTTTTATTAGAGAATAAGAAAGGACAGGTAATCTCCAGTTTAGAAATTCAACAGTGGATGAAAGATGGAAACTGTTGTTCTACACCACAGGTTAAATTAGTTAACCCACCCCATTGAAGCGCAAGAGTATCAACAACAGGAGCATGTATTTCAACCTTAGAGATACAAAAATTAGAGTAGGATTCATAAAAGTTACAGAAAAGGACATGATATAGACAATCAAATGTAAACACAGTCAAACAATAACCTAAGAACGGTTTCACTGAGTCATCTAGTTATCACTTTTACAGTCTAAATTCTGATCCTAGAAGCTCTAATTCAAATAGAGTCCCTTCAATTCAAATCACGGAAATAGAATGGGTGTCACTTACCTCATGATTCTTGAACTGATTGCCCTACCTGCAAATACCAAAAAGGAATAACATGATAAGTGACAGATTATGACTAATATAATTATGTTTATAAAAGGAACATAATGGCGCAATCAGTATTAAATATTACCTCGTAGAGGAGCAAGGCAACTGAATTTCCGAACATGTCCAAATCCTCTGGGATGAATTAAAATCTGTTGACAGACAAGATAGGATTATTGAAATCAAATTATTATAAACTACTTTCAACAGTAATAAATATATAAATAAATGAAAGCCATTAAAACCTCCTCGGAGACTCTGGAGGTAGACGAAGACACAGGTCGAATAGTTTGCAATGACTGCTTCAAGATCTGAAGATCACAAATATCAGTAATGAACAAATAAATTCCATACATAAATTAGTTAATAGATAGATAGATAGATAGAAGTAAATGAATTTTCTAACCGAAGATGAAGAAGAAGAAGACGAGCCTCCACTAGCGACTCTTCTTCTTATAACACCAAGCATCTTGTAGGATTCTTTCTATCTCTATCTGTTTTTTTTTAATTTATATATAAGAAAAGAAGCTGTTAATTAAAAAACGAAAAGAAACAATCCTAATTAAGATTATTAGTAGATTTAGACCTGATCAGAGTGTTCGCCAGCGAGAGCGAGGCTCTTTGATTTTGAATCGGGAGAGAAAGGGGTGTCTATAGTGTTTTTTACGTAGGGTTTGGCTCCAGATAAAAGGAGGACTTTGCTGCAAAGTTGAATGAAAATAAAAATCGTTGCGCCATTTCGGATTTGCTTGCGTGCTCCTTTTTATTATTATTATTATTATACGAGTCAAATATGTTTAAAATAATAGTATGTTTTTTATTAGAAAATACATAAAAATAATATTTTATTTTATTTTTAAATAATTTATTTTTTATATTAATATATTAAATTAATTTAAAAATATTAAAAAAAGTAATTTTAAATATAAAAATTAAGTTTTTGACAAATGCGTTGCCAAATGGGTTGTAATTTGGAGGGCTGTATTACTTCCTCCATTCTTGGATGACTTTATTTATACTATGTTTATTTGATTTATGTAAGATGATTTCTAATTTTTTTTCTTTTTTATTTATTATTATAAAATTTGATTAAAGAAAAATAATTTTAAGACAAAAAAATTTAATTTAGTTTTCAAAAGGTATTTTACTTTTTATTTTTGATGAAATACACTTTTTAGAATTTACAAAAATATTTTATTTTTTATTTTTTTAGATTAAAGTAGGTATCTTGGTCAGCTTTCGTACACCTCGATTTTCGTGCATTTTGACTAATCCTACAAGCCTTGAATTTAATTATCATGTAAGACTACAATGGCCTTGAAATATTTTATTATTTATTGATTATATTAGATTTGGCTTTCAATATTTTGATTGTTATATTTTTTTTTAATTTTTAATTTTATCCCTTTAAATTTGATTTAATTTGATATTTATATAAACTTTGTTTCTTATTTTTATTTTTATTATTTATTTTTTAATTAAAACTTTTTTATTTATCAAAATTAGTTCTTATTTTTATTATATTTTAAATAACGTATTAAATTAGAATTGTTTTCAATTTCATTATCTTTCAAGTTTTTCATCTATTAGATTTGGTCCCTCGTTCTTTTGATTAATATTTATTTTATTTGAAATAATTTATAAAATTAAATTTTTTTTATTTCATGCTTCTTCATAAATTAATATGTAATTTGTAGTTAATCGTATAGGCGATAATGTCAAGTATATTTTGAGATATGATTTATTGCAATAGCAGGATTTCTATATAAGAATTATTATTGACTACATTGGAGGGATTTGATGTATGATCTATTATTGATTGAAATGGTGGAAATTATGTGTAATTCATTTTAGATTATCATGACATAAAGTAATTTCAATATATATGCGCGTGTATATAATGAGAATTCTAAAATAATTAACGAGTGAAATAGCTAGCACATGAATGGATATTATTGTGGAAAAGATGTTGACACCTCGATACCTTATTCAACAAATTTATTATACCAAGTAATGGTAAGAACAATTAGCAATTCAATTTTGATTGATGAAAGCTTTATTGATGAGAAAATTTTAATTTGGGAAGAAAAATTAAAAATTAGATATTTAAGAACTCTTTAATTTTTTTTTTAGGGTTTAATTGAATTTATTAAGGGTTAAATTGTAATAAAAAATGAGTTTTAAATTCAATTTGGACTTTAATTAAAAGAAATTAAAGTCTATGGTTAAATCGCAGTTTTGATAAGTTAATTTGATCAAACCATGGTCTTAATTGTATTTAATGGGTAATTAGGGACTTGATTAAAGAAATTCAAAACTAAGAACCAATTTGTAAAAGGCACAAGACTTTAAGGATCGATATTGGTTTAATTAGAGGTCAAAATAAATAAATTGAAAGTTTACTGATCAATTAAGACTCAAAATGCATGAATTAATAACCAAGGACCAAACTGAAAAAAGCATTAAACTTCAAGGACTAACATTGGTTAAATTACGGGTAAAATTGTATGAAATTAAAAGTTGAAAAGCAACTATTGGTACAATTAAAATAAATTAAAAGATTCGATACTGAATTGAATTTTAGTCAAATCTTAAATTAAAAACATTAATTTCTTAGTGGTTAATGACGCGTTCAAAAAATAGATGTCTTCTCCCAAGTGCAAGAATGTCGAAGTAATAAATAATCATCCATATAAAGTATACTAAATCTGAGATCTACAACTCTAGATATGACTCAATTATCGAATAGTGTTCCGGTTTGGATTGCACCGACATCTCTTTTTTAAATTTGGCCATCTCTTTATCCTTTCAATTTCAGTTCTTAAATTTATCAATCAATCCTTTCATTTATGTGATAGGCCTGCATTTAAAATGAACATTTACCACAAATTAAAGGTATCTTATATTATTAGATATATTATTATAAAACATGTTTTAGTTAAGGAGTTATTGATACTTCAAGTGCAAAAATGATGATATAAAACCTTGATAAAAATACATTTTTAAGTATCAATCACACCCCCCAACTAACTTATTACTAGTCCCTAGTAATTAAAGCGTTAAAATAGAAAAATACTTTGCAAATTCCACAAAGCAAGGTAGTCATCATTTAACTTCCATTAATCTATCCAGATAAACAAACTCTTGTTAAATTTATATACCTGCTTAATACCTCTTAACAAGATATTCATAAACTTTTCTTTTGTGCTCAATGTATCAACACATAATTATGGGGCTTTTCTTGGAAGAAAACAAAATTTTTGTTCTAATGTTTAAGGTTAACTTCCTTAGGTTGGGATTATTATTTTTGTCTTCATTTTTTTTAATATATACATATAATTTAAAACACCATGCATCTTTAACTCATCTAACGAGCTTTCAGCTAAGGACTCCCAAACTAGTTGGTCTTAGGGCATTAGGTGTTAAGACACCCCTATGAGCTCAATAACTCGGGTCGTAGATACTGATATGTAGATAGTGCAATGTTTGATTCCCTTAAGCTTTTCTCCTCAACTCATGTAATAAGCGTTGGGTGAATAGCTCCCAAGTTAGTTGACTTTAGGGCATTAAGTGTAAAAACACTTATTTGGGCTTAATTGCTTAGGTTAGGGAGGCTACGAAACCAAACTTATCTACATTTTTTTTATTATTATTATTTTATCTTTTGTTTTGTTTTTAATTATATACTATCCCTTTCCTTTAATTGTTATCTTTAGCAAAAGAACATAAATAATGTAATAATCCAATATGTAACCTGATTAATACTTAAAAGTGCATTTTTGTCATGGTTTTATATTATCATTTTGCACTTGAAGTATCAATAACTCCTTAACTAAAGCATGTTTTATAATAATATATCAAATAATATAAGATACCTTTAATTTGTGGTAAATGTTCATTTTAAATGCAGGCCTATCACATAAATAAAAGGATTGATTGATGACTTTAAGAACTTAAATTGCAAGGGCAAAGAGATGGTCAAACTTAGAAAAGAGATGTCGGTGCAATCCAAACCGGAACACTGTTTGGTAATTGGGTCATATCTGGAGCTACAGATCTTAGATTTAGGTCCAATTTATATGGATGGAAAAGTAAGACATAGGCCTACAACTTTCATATGGCGCCCAAGATCTACAAAGGCCATTATCAAGTCCAAATTATAGCAACAACAAAGAAGCCCGAATCTGTCTTCCAGCCCGAGCACTGTTCGGTATTTTGGTCATATCTGGAGTTCTAGAAGTCCAAATGAGCTGAAGTTTTTACACAAGAAAGCTGAGATAATTTCCTACAACTTTCATGTTACAACTGGCTCCAATTTGGACGTTATCAATGACGTTTTAGGCAGACAAGAGAAGATAAGGATTGTCACCAAGTCAAAAGTTGGCCACCCACTTATCAATTAGTCATCAAATCAATAGTTCCTAATTTTGGCCTATTGATTAGTACTTAAAAGTGCATTTTTATCATGGTTTTATATCATCATTTTGCACTTGAAGTAGTAATAACTCCTTAACTAAAATATATTTTATAATAATGTATCTAATAATATAAGATACCTATAATTTGTGATAAATATCTATTTTTAATGCAGGCCTATCACATAAATGAAAGGATTGATTGATGACTTGAAGAACTTAAATTGCAAGGATAAAGAGATGGTCAAATTTAGAGAAGAGATGTCGGTGCAATCCAAACCGGAACACTATTCGGTAATTGGGTCATATCTGGAGCTACAGATCTCAGATTTAGGTCCAATTTATATGGATGGAAAGGTAAGACATAGGCCTACAACTTTCATATGGAGCCCAAGATCTAAAAAGGCCATTATCAAGTCCAAATTATAGCAATAACAAAGAAGCCTGAATCTGTCTTCCAACCCGAGCACTGTTCGGTATTTTGGCCATATCTGGAGTTCTAGAAGTCCAAATGAGCTGAAGTTTTTACACAAGAAAGCTGAGAGAATTGCCTACAACTTTCATGTTTACAACTGGCTCCACTTTTGACGTTATCAATAACGTTTTGGGCAGACAAGAGAAGATAAGGATTGTCACCAAGTCAAAAGTTGGTCACCCACTTATCAATTAGTAATCAAATCAATAGTTCCCAATTTTGGCCTATAAAAGGAGGCATTTGCCATGCATTTAGGCATCTTGGTTTCCAGATCAAGATCATGCTCTTCCTTTCTCTCTTTGTATTTTTTGTAATGTTTATGCTTTGCTTTCATTAATATCAAGTTTATGCCTTTCATTTCCTTTCCTTTACTTAGTTAACTTTTATGTTCTTATTTTGTTTATTTGTTTTCCTTTCTTTCATTATGTCTATCTAAGTTAATTATGTCAAGGTGAAAAGGTTACACTAATGGTGTGAGAATAAGTATACTATAAACTTAATATGGACTTTAATGTTTGATACTAACATGTTTTATATTTGTTATCTTGTTCACTCTTTAATACTTTGCTTGTTAAATGACTAATCTTGATTTATGTTGTATAACACTTGGTACAACAAATGCTTGGCACTTTCATAGCCCATAATGTATGGTATAACCGACACCTGAGCTATGAAAGGAACTTGATTTGTTGTTAACATAAGTTATAATCATGAATGCTTGACGAGATTTACAAGTATTAGCATTAATTGAATAAGATGACTAATGTAATCATGTTAACAATATATAATCTGATTGGAACCTCCTTTGTGTATGGTTTCCAATTCAATAATAAGAGTTTATACTATATTTGTTTGATATACCATTAGTGGAACCTCTAACCTTGACATTTGTTATTATTATTGTTTAATCCTTACATTAATTTTTCATCTCCAAGTTCTCATCATCTTCTTCTTCTTCTCTTTCTTTATTATTATTATTATTATTGTTATTATTGTTATTATTGTTGTTGTTGTTGTTGTTGTTGTTGTTATGGTTATTGTTGTTGTATTATTATTATTTATAATTTGTACAATTAACCTCCCTGTGGTTCGACCCCGGTCTTGCCGGGTTATTTATTACTTCGACACTCCTGCACTTGGGAGAAGACATCAACCTTTTAGTCGTGTCAAGTTTTTAGCGCCGTTGCCGGGGAGGTAAGTTCTTGTATAAATTATAGTATTTATTTTATTTTCTCTTTTCACTTTTCTTGTATATAACTTTGTTTCTTTTCTTTTGTTTCTTTTTATTTTGTTTTCTTCCTCCTTCTTTTGCTTTCTTCTTCTTCTTTTTATTTTATTCCTACACGTGCATGAGTGTGGTCACGTACATCAAGTGGTAGACTTTGTAGGGTATCCTCATCATTTTTAGAAAATATGGTCGAAGAAGATAATCAATCACTTCATAATGAAAATAATGAGAATAACCGTGCTAGAACACTTAGAGATCATATGAATCCCACAAGAACAAGTGCACCATCATGCATAGTTTTTCCTCCTGATGCATCTCATTTTAATTTTAAACCAGGTATTATTCAACTTTTACCTTCTTTTCATGGTTTAGAATTGGAAAATCCATACTTGCATTTAAGGGAATTTGAAGAGGTCTGCAACACATAATAATTTAAATTGTAGCATGAACACCATCAGATTAAAGCTTTTCCCTTTTTCATTAAAAGATAAAGCTAAAACATGGCTACAAAATTTGAGACCAGGATCCATTCGTGCTTGGGATGAAATGCAACAACAATTTTTAAAGAAGTTTTTCCCATCTCATAGAACAAACTCTTTCAAGAGACAAATCACCACTTTCACTCAAAAACCAGGAGAAACATTTTACCAATGTTGGGATAGGTATCGAGACTTGCTTAGTACTTGCCCTCATCATGGTTTTGAAACATGGAGATTGGTTTCACATTTCTATGAAGGGTTAACACCTAAAGATAGGCAAATGGTTGAATTGATGTGCAATGGAACTTTTGAAGATAAAGACCCTGATGATGCAATGGAGTACTTAGGAATGGACTGATGAAACTATCATTTGGAAACATGACATTGGAGATGAATATTTTCAACATTTGCAAGCAACCTAGAGATGATAATGATTTACAAGAAGTGGACTTTACTGAAAAATTAATTCATGATCAATTTCCAACCACTTCCAATGAAATTGAGATTGATGAAACTGATGATTTGGAAATGATTTATTTTCACGAAGAATCAAAGACAAGTAAATGGAGGCCACAAATTGAGGAATTGCCACCACGACCAATTAAGTCCATACCTTCAAGTGTTCAACCACCAAAACCTGATTTGAAGTCGTTGCCATCCAATCTCAAATACTCATTTTTGGGAGAAAATGAAACTTTTCCGGTAATAATCTCTTCCAAACTTAATGCACATCAAGAAGGTAAGTTATTACAAACTCTGAAAATGCACAAAAATGCATTAGGATGGACCATAGCTGATATAAAAGGAATTAGTCCTTTGATTTGTACACACAGAATTTATTTAGAGAAAAATGCTAAACCCTCTAGAGAAATGCAACGAAGGCTAAACCCTAATATGAAAGAAGTAGTGAAAAATGAAGTCATTAAGCTTCTAGATAATGAAATCATTTATCCTATTTCTGACAGCAAATGGGTAAGTCCTACCCAAGTTGTACCTAAGAAGTCTGGAGTCACTGTGATAACAAATGAGAACAATGAGTTAATTCCCACTAGAACTGTTACTGGTTGGCGCATGTGCATTGACTATAGGAAACTTAATTCAATGACTAGAAAAGATCATTTTCCTTTACCTTTCATGGATTAAATCCTAGAAAGAGTTGCAGGTCATGAATTTTATTGTTTCCTAGATGGCTATTCGGGTTACAACCAAATTGAAATTGCATTGGAAGATCAAGAAAAGACTACTTTCACATGTCCATTTGGTACTTTTGCATATCGAAGGATGCCTTTTGGATTATGTAATGCACCAGCCACATTTCAAAGATGCATGCTTAGTATATTTAGCGATATGGTTGAACATTTTCTTGAGATTTTCATGGATGATTTTTCTGTTTTTGGCAATTCATTTGATGATTGTTTGACTAATTTAGGAAAGGTTTTAACCAGGTGTGAAGAGAAGAATCTTGTGCTGAATTGGGAAAAATGTCATTTTATGGTAACAAACGGCATTGTACTTGGTCACATTGTTTCATCAAAAGGAATTGAGGTTGACAAATCTAAAATCGAGTTAATTGCAAACTTGCCAACACCAAAATCTCTTAAAGATGTTAGATCATTCTTGGGACATGCTGGTTTTTATAGAAGGTTCATCAAAGATTTTAGTGTAATATCTAAGCCTTTAAGTAACCTTCTAACAAAGGATACTATTTTTGAATGGACTGAACATTGTGAAGAAGCCTTTGTTAAACTTAAAAATTTGCTTACTTGTGCTCCTATCATTCAACCTCCCGATTGGTCATTACCTTTTGAAATAATGTGTGATGCTAGTGATTATGCTGTAGGTGCTGTTTTGGGACAAAGAAAAGATAAGAAACCTTATGTAATTTACTATGCAAGTAAAACTTTAAATAGTGCTCAAATGAATTATACCACCACTGAAAAAGAATTACTTGCAGTAGTATTTGCATGTGAAAAATTCAGATCTTATCTTGTTGGCTCACCTGTTGTTGTTTTTAGTGATCATGCAGCATTGAAATATCTTCTTTCTAAGAAAGATTCCAAGGCTAGATTGGTGCGGTGGATTTTATTACTTCAAGAATTTGATATCACAATCAAAGATAAGAAAGGCAACGAAAATGTTGTCGCAGATCACTTGTCAAGATTGACAACAGATTCGAAAACTGACATCACACCAATCGATGACTACTTTCCCGATGAATCTTTACTTTCTGTCTTTACAATGCCTTGGTTTGCTAATATTGTTAATTTTCTTATTTCAGGACAACTGCCAGCTCATTGGAGTACCCAAGATAAAAGAAAGTTCTTGAACGAAGTGAAGAACTTTTATTGGGATGATTCTTATTTATTCAAATATTGTCCTGATCAAATATTTCGAAGATGCATTCCTGACAATGAGGTAAGTAGTGTCATTAAATTTTGTCATTCTGAAGCATGTGGGGGCCATTTCTCATCAAGAAAGACAACTGCAAAAATTTTACAAAGTGGATTTTACTGGCCCACCACGTTCAAAGACTCACATGCATTCTGCAAGTCTTGTGAAAATTGTCAAAAGTTGGGATCTATTTCAAAACGTCACATGATGCCTTTAAACCCTATTATTGTCATTGAGATCTTTGACTGTTGGGGTATAGATTTCATGGGCCCATTCCCTCCATCATTTGGTTTCTTATACATATTAGTCGCAGTAGATTATGTTTCAAAATGGATAGAGGCAATTCCAAGTCGAAACAATGATCACAAAACAGTGATAAAGTTTTTGAAAGAAAATATTTTGAGTCAATTTGGAGTCCCTCGAGCCATAATAAGTGATAGTGGAACACATTTCTGCAACAAGCCATTTGAGTCTTTAATGAAGAAATATGGAATCACACACAAAGTTGCCACCCCTTATCACCCTCAAACAAGTGGACAAGTAGAGCTTGCTAATAGGGAGATCAAACATATTTTGGAGAAAATAGTGAACCCTAATAGGAAAGACTGGTCTTTAAGACTTAATGATGCACTTTGGGCTTATCGAACTGCTTATAAAACATCATTAGGTATGTCACCTTATAGACTAGTCTATGGAAAACCTTGTCACTTGCCTGTGGAACTTGAACATAAAGCTTATTGGGCTATTAAAGCTTTCAATTCAAATCTGGATGATGCTAGTCAACTGCGAAAATTACAAATAAATGAGCTTGAGGAAATAAGAAATGATGCATATGAAAATTCAAGAATTCATAAAGCAAGAATTAAAGAGTTTCATGACAAGAAAATACTGAGAAAAACCTTCAATGTTGGTCAAAAAGTCTTGCTTTATAATTCTTGACTGCATTTATTTCCTGGAAAATTAAGATCAAGATGGAGCGGTCCTTTTATTGTGAAACATGTGTATCCATATGGGGCCTATGACATCGAGAATCCAAAGAATGACAATGTTTTCAAGGTAAATGGACATCGTTTGAAAGTTTACTTTGACAATTTTTCAGTTGAACATAACTCTATTGAATTGGGTGATCCTGTATATAAAGATTGATTTTATTTTATTTTATTTTATTTTATTTTTGTTTCTTATATAAAGATTTATTTTATTTTATTTTATTTTATTTTTGTTTCTTTTTGAGTGATTTTTGCAAGTTTCTTTCACCCCAGTCAAATGGCGGATAACGGTACTCCGTGACTTAAGTCGGTTATTTCAGTTTCCCACAATTACTGATATCTGTGTATATATCTATGCAATTCTTTGAATCTCTCTTCCAATTCTCATTTGAAAATGGACACTAATCTTGAAAAATTGAAAAAGTATTTTCCCGCTCTGCCTCAGAATGCGATTACAAAAATTTACCGTGCTAGATGTGCAAGATTGAGATTGTTAATAAATCATGGAATTCCTGAAGATATTCGCTGGTTGATTGAAGCAAAGGTCCGATTATCAGGTGAGTCCTCTAACTTCATTTCACACATGCCTGGAACAGGTAAAAGCACTTTTGCAAAGAAGCATCGTGCAAAACGACTGGATGTCTGTCATCGATGTGCTAGATGGACTTGTAATACACAATGTCGTTCTTTAGGAATGGTATCTATAAACCGTGAAGATAAAATACAATTCATTAAGGATGGCCTGAATAAGGAGTCTTTAGATAATCTTCTATTGACTCTTGAGACGCATCCTAGTGGAGATGTGCATCGTGCAATTCATGATTTATGACCACTATTTCATAAAGAACATGATCGACTTAGTCTTGGGAATCTGACTAAAAAAGACCCTGTTTGCCAGTTTTTAAGAAAACTGGATGGGAAGCCTATCCCCGACCCATAGAGGGCGTTTAAGCCGTTCTTGGACGTAAAACTAAGGGAAGATGTGAGCCACAATCACAACTACCTGTACATACACATGCTTTTTTTCAAAAGTAAATAAATAAATAAATAAATAAATAAAAAGAGAGAAAGAGAGTGTGAGACTCCAGCTGGCCTACATATAGATGTTATGATTGCCTTTCTAATTTATCATCTATAAAACCCTCTTTTCCTTCCTTTCATTTCTACTCAACCCATACATTCAATAAATACAGAAGTGTGTAGAAATGGCAAGTTCCTCAAGTCATTGACACGACTAAAAGGTTGATGTCTTCTCCCAAGTGCAGGAGTGTCGAAGTAATAAATAACCCGGCAAGACCGGGGTCGAACCACAGGGAGGTTAATTGTACAAATTATAATAACAATAATACAACAACAATAACAATAACAATAACAACAACAATAATAATAACAACAACAATAATAATAACAACAATAATAGTAGTAGTAGTAGTAGTAGTAGTAGTAATAATAATAATAATAATAATAATAATAATAATAATAATAATAATAATAATAATAATAATAATAATAATAATAATACTAGTAGTAGTAGTAGTAGTAGTAATAATAATAATAATAAAGAAAGAGAAGAAGAAGATGATGATGAGAACTTGGAGATGGAAAATTAATGTAAGGATTAAACAATAATAATAACAAATGTCAAGGTTAGAAGTTCCACTAATGGTATATCAAACAAATATAGTATAAACTCTTATTATTGAATTGGAAACCACACACAAAGGAGGTTCCAATCAGATTATATATTGTTAACATGATTACATTAGTCATCTTATTCAATTAATGCTAATACTTGTAAATCTCATCAAGCATTCATGATTATAACTTATGTTAACAACAAATCAAGTTCCTTTCATAGCTCAGGTGTCGGTTATACCATACATTATGGGCCATGAAAGTGCCAAGCATTTGTTGTACCAAGTGTTATACAACATAAATCAAGATTAGTCATTTAACAAGCAAAGTATTAAAGAGTGAACAAGATAACAAATATAAAACATGTTAGTATCAAACATTAAGGTCCATATTAAGTTTACACTATACTTATTCTTCCACTATTAGTGTAACCTTTTCACCTTGACATAATTAACTTAGCTAGACATAATGAAAGAAAGGAAAACAAATAAACAAAATAAGAACATAAAAGTTAACTAAGTAAAGGAAAGGAAATGAAAGGCATAAACTTGATATTAATGAAAGTAAAGCATAAACATTACAAAAAATACAAAGAGAGAAAGGAAGAGCATGATCTTGATCTGAACACCAAGATGCCTAAATGCATGGCAAATGCCTCCTTTTATAGGCCAAAATTGGGAACTATTGATTTGATGACTAATTGATAAGTGGGTGGCCAACTTTTGACTTGGTGACAATCCTTATCTTCTCTTGTCTGCCCAAAACATCATTGATAACGTCAAAACTGGAGCCAGGTGCAAACATGAAAGTTTTAGGCAATTGTCTCAGCTTTCTTGTGTAAAAACTTCAGCTCATTTGGACTTCTAGAACTCCAGATATGGCCAAAATACCGAACAGTGCTCGGGCTGAAAGACAGATTCGGGCTTCTTTGTTGTTGCTACAATTTGGACTTGATAATGGCCTTTTTAGATCTTGGGCTCCATATGAAAGTTGTAGGCCTATGTCTTACCTTTCCATCCATATAAATTGGACCTAAATCTAAGATCTGTAGCTCCAGATATGGCCCAATTACCGAACAATGTTCCGGTTTGGATTGCACCGACATCTCTTCTCTAAGTTTGACCATCTCTTTATCCATGCAATTTAAGTTCTTCAAGTCATCAATCAATCCTTTCATTTATGTGATAGACCTGCATTAAAAATAGACATTTACCACAAATTATAGGTATCTTATATTATTAGATACATTATTATAAAACATATTTTAGTTAAGGAGTTATTGATACTTCAAGTGCAAAATGATGATATAAAACCATGATAAAAATGCACTTTTAAGTACTAATCAGTCATCAAATAAGAAATATTTGTGTTTTCGGTGGATCTAGTCCTGGGAAAGAAAAGGAGTTTTTAGAATCAGCAAATCATCTTGGTCAGGTGCTAGCTGAGAGAAAGATTCATTTAGTGTATGGGGGAGGCAGTCTTGGGTTAATGGGAGGTGTGTCAATAGGTGCATTTTTAGGAGGTAGTCAAGTTTTAGGAGTCGTCCCTGAAGCTTTGGCACAAGGGGACATCATTGGAAAAACAATTGGAGAGGAACTTCAGGTCTCCACAATGTCGGCTCGAATAAATGCAATGTTTAACCATGCTGATGCTTTCATTGCTTTACCAGGTGATCTAGGCACATTGGAAGAGATCTTTCATATTTCCTCTTGGGCTCAATTGCACATTCACCATAAACCCATTGGTTTGTTAAATGTTAATGGTTATTATGATAAGTTGTTGTCTTTTCTTGATCATGCTGTGGAACAGGAATTTCTAACATCTTCTACACGACAAATCATAATCTCTACTACTACTACTGAACAATTGATTGACCAACTACAATCTTTCACTCCTGTGATTGATCCTTCCATGAGTCGCATAAATTGGTCATCTAAGGAAAGCCGTAAAAAGCTTAGATTGGGTTTGAGCCTTCATTTGTGAATTTTTATGTATTTTGGTTTTATTATTGTGTTTTGTTATTTCTTATTTTTGTTTCAGTGTGTTTCAGGTTTTGTCAGTGTTCGTTATTTCAGGTGATATCTTCTATACTCTATCTTTCTACCTTAGAACATTGAGGACAATGTCTCGTTTTCGTTGGGGGGAGAGGGTAGTAGTTGATAAAAAAAAAAATTGTTTTTCATTTCATAAAGCATGTGGATAATTATTGTTACTAGGATGGCAGAGTAAAGGAGTTCTTTTGTTAAAGTGACTCTTGAGACGCATCTTAGTAACCATTCTTAACAAGGTCTATTATAATACTTCCTGAAATATTCAGGTTTACAAACTCTCGTATTGTTATCACTTAATTCTGCTCATATACTTATTTAACATGTATTCTTAAACCTTAATTTACACACACACACTTTAACATATGATTGTGGGTTGCATATTGGATTATTACATTATTTATGTTCTTTTGTTAAAGGTAACAACTAAGGGAAAGGAATTGTATATAATTAAAAAAAAAACATAAAAAAAAAGAAAAAAAAGAAAAAAAATGATGATAATAAAAATGTAGATAAGTTTGGTTTCGTAGCCTCCCTAACCTAAGCAATTAAGCCCGAAGGGGTGTTTTAACACCTAATACCCTAAAGTCAACTGACTTGGGAGCTATTGGCCCAACGCTTGTTACATGGGTTGAGGAGAAAAGCTTAAGGGAATCAAACATTGTACTATCTACATATCAGTATCTGCGACCCGAGTTACTAAGCTCGTAGGGGTGTCTTAACACCTAATGCCCTAAGACCAACTGGTCTGGGAGTCATTAGCTGAAAGCTCGTTACATGGGTTAAAGATGCATGATGTTTTTAAATTATATGTATATATATTTAAAAAAAATAAAAAAAAAAGACAAAAATAATAATCCCATCCCAAGGAAGTTAACCTTAAACATTAGAACAAAAATTTTGTTTTCTTCCAAGAAAAGCCCCATAATTATGTGTTGATACATTGAGCACAAAAGAAAGGTTTATTAATATCTTGTTAAGAGGTATTGAGCAGATATATAAATTTAATGAGAGTTTGTTTATCTGGATAGATTAATGGAAGTTAAATGATGAATACCTTGCTTTGTGAAATTTGCAAATTGTGTTAACGCTTTGATTACTAGGGACTAGTAATAAACTGGTTGGGGGCTGTGATTAGTACTTAAAAGTGCATTTTTATCATGGTTTTATATCATCATTTTGCACTTGAAGTAGTAATAACTCCTTAACTAAAATATATTTTATAATAATGTATCTAATAATATAAGATACCTATAATTTGTGGTAAATGTCTATTTTTAATGCAGGCCTATCACATAAATGAAAGGATTGATTGATGACTTGAAGAACTTAAATTGCAAGGATAAAGAGATGGTCAAACTTAGAGAAGAGATGTCGGTGCAATCCAAACCGGAACACTGTTCGGTAATTGGGTCATATCTGGAGCTACAGATCTCAGATTTAGGTCCAATTTATATGGATGGAAAGGTAAGACATAGGCCTACAACTTTCATATGGAGCCCAAGATCTAAAAAGGCCATTATCAAGTCCAAATTGTAGCAACAACAAAGAAGCCCGAATCTGTCTTCCAGCCCGAGCACTGTTCGGTATTTTGGCCATATCTGGAGTTCTAGAAGTCCAAATGAGCTGAAGTTTTTACACAAGAAAGCTGAGAGAATTGCCTACAACTTTCAGGTTTACAACTGGCTCCAATTTTGACGTTATCAATGACGTTTTGGGCAGACAAGAGAAGATAAGGATTGTCACCAAGTCAAAAGTTGGCACCCACTTACCAATTAGTCATCAAATCAATAGTTCCCAATTTTGGCCTATAAAAGGAGGCATTTGCCATGCATTTAGGCATCTTGGTTTTCAGATCAAGATCATGCTCTTCCTTTCTCTCTTTGTATTTTTTGTAATGTTTATGCTTTGCTTTCATTAATATTAAGTTTATGCCTTTCATTTCCTTTCCTTTACTTAGTTAACTTTTATGTTCTTATTTTGTTTATCTATTTTGCTTTCTTTCATTATGTCTAGCTAAGTTAGTTATGTCAAGGTGAAAAGGTTACACTAATGGTGTAAGAATAAGTATAGTGTAAACTTAATATGGACTTTAATGTTTGATACTAACATGTTTTGTATTTGTTATCTTGTTCACTCTTTAATACTTTGCTTGTTAAATGACTAATCTTGATTTATGTTGTATAACACTTGGTACAACAAATGCTTGGCACTTTCATAGCCCATAATGTATGGTATAACCGACACCTGAGCTATGAAAGGAACTTGATTTGTTGTTAACATAAGTTATAATCATGAATACTTGACGAGATTTACAAGTATTAGCATTAATTGAATAAGATGACTAATGTAATCATGTTAGCAATATATAATCTGATTGGAACCTCCTTTGTGTGTGGTTTCCAATTCAATAATAAGAGTTTATACTATATTTGTTTGATATACCATTAGTGGAACCTCTAACCATGACATTTGTTATTATTATTGTTTAATCCTTACATTAATTTTTCATCTCCAACTTTTCATCATCTTCTTCTTCTTCTCTTTCTTTATTATTATTATTATTATTATTATTATTATTATTGTTGTTGTTGTTGTTGTTGTTGTTGTTGTTGTTGTTGTTGTTGTTGTTGTTGTTGTTATTGTTATTGTTATTATTATTGTTGTTGTATTATTATTATTTATATTTTGTACAATTAACCTCCCTGTGGTTCGACCCCGGTCTTGCCGGGTTATTTATTACTTTGACACTCCTGCACTTGGGAGAAGACGTCAACCTTTTAGTCGTGTCACCTATAAAAGGAGGCATTTGCCATGCATTTAGGCATCTTGGTTTTCAGATCAAGATCATGCTCTTCCTTTCTCTCTTTGTATTTTTTGTAATGTTTATGCTTTGCTTTCATTAATATGAAGTTTATGCCTTTCATTTCCTTTCCTTTACTTAGTTAACTTTTATGTTCTTATTTTGTTTATCTATTTTGCTTTCTTTCATTATGTCTAGCTAAGTTAGTTATGTCAAGGTGAAAAGGTTACACTAATGGTGTAAGAATAAGTATAGTGTAAACTTAATATGGACTTTAATGTTTGATACTAACATGTTTTGTATTTGTTATCTTGTTCACTCTTTAATACTTTGCTTGTTAAATGACTAATCTTGATTTATGTTATATAACACTTGGTACAACAAATGCTTGGCACTTTCATAGCCCATAATGTATGGTATAACCGACACCTGAGCTATGAAAGGAATTTGATTTGTTGTTAACATAAGTTATAATCATGAATGCTTGACGAGATTTACAAGTATTAGCATTAATTGAATAAGATGACTAATGTAATCATGTTAGCAATATATAATCTGATTGGAACCTCCTTTGTGTGTGGTTTCCAATTCAATAATAAGAGTTTATACCATACTTGTTTGATATACCATTAGTGGAACCCTAACCTTGACATTTGTTATTATTATTGTTTAATCCTTACATTAATTTTCCATCTCCAAGTTCTCATCATCTTCTTCTTCTTCTCTTTCTTTATTACAACTACTACTATTACTACTACTACTACTACTACTATTATTATTACTAGTATTATTAGTATTACTATTATTATTATTATTATTATTATTATTATTATTATTGTTATTATTATTGTTATTATTATTGTTATTATTGTTGTTGTTGTTGTTATTGTTATTGTTGTTGTATTATTGTTATTTATAATTTATACAAATAACCTCCCTGTGGTTCGACCCCGGTCTTGCCGGGTTATTTATTACTTCGACACTCCTGCACTTGGGAGAAGACATCAATCTTTTAGTCGTGTCATAACCCAAAATCATATGTTAAAATGTATGTGTGTAAATTAAGATTTAAGAATACATGTTAAATAAGTATATGAGTAGAATTAAGTGATAACAATGCGAGAGTTTGTAAATCTGAATATTTCAAGAAGTATTATGATAGACCTTGTTACGAATGATTACTAAGATGCATCTCAAGAGTCATAAAAAGATCTTCTTTACTCTGCCATCATACTAACAACAATTTTGCACATGCTTTATGATTACTACTTAAAAGTGCATTTTTATCATGGTTTTATATCATCATTTTGCACTTGAAGTATCAATAACTCCTTAACTAAAATATGTTTTATAATAATGTATCTAATAATATAAGATACCTATAATTTATGGTAAATGTCTATTTTTAATGCAGGTCTATCACATAAATGAAAGGATTGATTGATGACTTGAAGAACTTAAATTGCAAGGATAAAGAGATGGTCAAACTTAGAGAAGAGATGTTGGTGCAATCTAAACCGGAACACTGTCCGGTAATTGGGTCATATCTGGAGCTATAGATCTCAGATTTAGGTCCAATTTATATGGATGGAAAGGTAAGACATAGGCCTACAACTTTCATATGGAGCCCAAGATCTAAAAAGGCCATTATCAAGTCCAAATTGTAGCAACAACAAAGAAGCCCGAATCTGTCTTCCAGCCCGAGCACTGTTCGGTATTTTGGCCATATCTGGAGTTCTAGATGTCCAAATGAGCTGAAGTTTTTACACCAGAAAGCTGAGACAATTGCCTACAACTTTCATGTTTGCACCTGGCTCCAGTTTTGACGTTATCAATGACGTTTTGGGCAGACAAGAGAAGATAAGGATTGTCACCAAGTCAAAAGTTGGCCACCCACTTATCAATTAGTCATCAAATCAATAGTTCCCAATTTTGGCCTATAAAAGGAGGCATTTGCCATGCATTTAGGCATCTTGGTGTTCAGATTAAGATCATGCTCTTCCTTTCTCTCTTTGTATTTTTTGTAATGTTTATGCTTTACTTTCATTAATATCAAGTTTATGCCTTTCATTTCCTTTCCTTTACTTAGTTAACTTTTATGTTCTTATTTTGTTTATTTATTTTCTTTTCTTTCATTATGTCTAGCTAAGTTAATTATGTCAAGGTGAAAAGGTTACACTAATGGTGTAAGAATAAGTATAGTGTAAACTTAATATGGACCTTAATGTTTGATACTAACATGTTTTATATTTGTTATCTTGTTCACTCTTTAATACTTTGCTTGTTAAATGACTAATCTTGATTTATGTTGTATAACACTTGGTACAACAAATGCTTGGCACTTTCATAGCCCATAATGTATGGTATAACCGACACCTGAGCTATGAAAGGAACTTGATTTGTTGTTAACATAAGTTATAATCATGAATGCTTGACGAGATTTACAAGTATTAGCATTAATTGAATAAGATGACTAATGTAATCATGTTAACAATATATAATTTAAAACACCATGCATCTTTAACTCATCTAACGAGCTTTCAGCTAAGGACTCCCAAACTAGTTGGTCTTAGGGCATTAGGTGTTAAGACACCCCTATGAGCTCAATAACTCGGGTCGTAGATACTGATATGTAGATAGTGCAATGTTTGATTCCCTTAAGCTTTTCTCCTCAACTCATGTAATAAGCGTTGGGTGAATAGCTCCCAAGTTAGTTGACTTTAGGGCATTAAGTGTAAAAACACTTATTTGGGCTTAATTGCTTAGGTTAGGGAGGCTACGAAACCAAACTTATCTACATTTTTTTTATTATTATTATTTTATCTTTTGTTTTGTTTTTAATTATATACTATCCCTTTCCTTTAATTGTTATCTTTAGCAAAAGAACATAAATAATGTAATAATCCAATATGTAACCTGATTAATACTTAAAAGTGCATTTTTGTCATGGTTTTATATCATCATTTTGCACTTGAAGTATCAATAACTCCTTAACTAAAGCATGTTTTATAATAATATATCAAATAATATAAGATACCTTTAATTTGTGGTAAATGTTCATTTTAAATGCAGGCCTATCACATAAATAAAAGGATTGATTGATGACTTTAAGAACTTAAATTGCAAGGGCAAAGAGATGGTCAAACTTAGAAAAGAGATGTCGGTGCAATCCAAACCGGAACACTGTTTGGTAATTGGGTCATATCTGGAGCTACAGATCTTAGATTTAGGTCCAATTTATATGGATGGAAAAGTAAGACATAGGCCTACAACTTTCATATGGCGCCCAAGATCTACAAAGGCCATTATCAAGTCCAAATTATAGCAACAACAAAGAAGCCCGAATCTGTCTTCCAGCCCGAGCACTGTTCGGTATTTTGGTCATATCTGGAGTTCTAGAAGTCCAAATGAGCTGAAGTTTTTACACAAGAAAGCTGAGATAATTTCCTACAACTTTCATGTTACAACTGGCTCCAATTTAGACGTTATCAATGACGTTTTAGGCAGACAAGAGAAGATAAGGATTGTCACCAAGTCAAAAGTTGGCCACCCACTTATCAATTAGTCATCAAATCAATAGTTCCTAATTTTGGCCTATTGATTAGTACTTAAAAGTGCATTTTTATCATGGTTTTATATCATCATTTTGCACTTGAAGTAGTAATAACTCCTTAACTAAAATATATTTTATAATAATGTATCTAATAATATAAGATACCTATAATTTGTGATAAATATCTATTTTTAATGCAGGCCTATCACATAAATGAAAGGATTGATTGATGACTTGAAGAACTTAAATTGCAAGGATAAAGAGATGGTCAAATTTAGAGAAGAGATGTCGGTGCAATCCAAACCGGAACACTGTTCGGTAATTGGGTCATATCTGGAGCTACAGATCTCAGATTTAGGTCTAATTTATATGGATGGAAAGGTAAGACATAGGCCTACAACTTTCATATGGAGCCCAAGATCTAAAAAGGCCATTATCAAGTCCAAATTATAGCAATAACAAAGAAGCCTGAATCTGTCTTCCAACCCGAGCACTGTTCGGTATTTTGGCCATATCTGGAGTTCTAGAAGTCCAAATGAGCTGAAGTTTTTACACAAGAAAGCTGAGAGAATTGCCTACAACTTTCATGTTTACAACTGGCTCCACTTTTGACGTTATCAATAACGTTTTGGGCAGACAAGAGAAGATAAGGATTGTCACCAAGTCAAAAGTTGGTCACCCACTTATCAATTAGTCATCAAATCAATAGTTCCCAATTTTGGCCTATAAAAGGAGGCATTTGCCATGCATTTAGGCATCTTGGTTTCCAGATCAAGATCATGCTCTTCCTTTCTCTCTTTGTATTTTTTGTAATGTTTATGCTTTGCTTTCATTAATATCAAGTTTATGCCTTTCATTTCCTTTCCTTTACTTAGTTAACTTTTATGTTCTTATTTTGTTTATTTGTTTTCCTTTCTTTCATTATGTCTATCTAAGTTAATTATGTCAAGGTGAAAAGGTTACACTAATGGTGTGAGAATAAGTATACTATAAACTTAATATGGACTTTAATGTTTGATACTAACATGTTTTATATTTGTTATCTTGTTCACTCTTTAATACTTTGCTTGTTAAATGACTAAACTTGATTTATGTTGTATAACACTTGGTACAACAAATGCTTGGCACTTTCATAGCCCATAATGTATGGTATAACCGACACCTGAGCTATGAAAGGAACTTGATTTGTTGTTAACATAAGTTATAATCATGAATGCTTGACGAGATTTACAAGTATTAGCATTAATTGAATAAGATGACTAATGTAATCATGTTAACAATATATAATCTGATTGGAACCTCCTTTGTGTGTGGTTTCCAATTCAATAATAAGAGTTTATACTATACTTGTTTGATATACCATTAGTGGAATCTCTAACCTTGACATTTGTTATTATTATTGTTTAATCCTTACATTAATATTTCATCTCCAAGTTCTCATCATCTTCTTCTTCTTCTCTTTCTTTATTATTATTATTATTATTATTATTACTACTACTACTACTACTAGTATTATTATTATTATTATTATTATTATTATTATTATTATTATTATTATTATTGTTATTGTTATTGTTATCGTTATTACTATTATTGTTGTTTATAATTTGTACAATTAACCTCCCTGTGGTTCGACCCCGGTCTTGCCGGGTTATTTATTACTTTGACACTCCTGCACTTGGGAGAAGACATCAACCTTTTAGTCGTGTCAAGTTTTTGGCGCCGTTGCCGGGGAGGTAAGTTCTTGTATAAATTATAGTTTTTATTTTATTTTCTCTTTTCACTTTTCTTGTATATAACTTTGTCTCTTTTATTTTGTTTCTCCTTATTTTGTTTTCTTCCTTCTTCTTTTGTTTTCTTCTTCATTTTATTATATTCCTACACGTGCATGAGAGTGTGGTCACGCACATCAAGTGGTAGACTTTGTAGGGTGTCCTCATCATTTTCAGAAAATATGGCCGAAGAAGATAATCAATCACTTCATAATGAAAATAATGAGAATAACCGTGCTAGAACACTTAGAGACCACATGAATCCCACAAGAACAAATGCACCATCATGCATAGTTTTTCCTCCTGATGCATCTCATTTTAATTTTAAACCAGGTATTATTCAACTTTTACCTTCTTTTCATGGTTTGGAATTGGAAAATCCATACTTGCATTTAAGAGAATTTGAGGAGCTCTGCAACACATATAATAACTTAAATTGTAGCATGAACACCATCAGATTAAAGCTTTTTCCTTTTTCATTAAAAGATAAAGCTAAAACATGGCTACAAAATTTGAGACCAGGATCCATTCGTGCTTGGGATGAAATGCAACAACAGTTTTTAAAGAAGTTTTTCCCATCTCATAGAACAAACTCTTTCAAGAGACAAATCACCACTTTCACCCAAAAACCAGGAGAAACATTTTACAAATGTTGGGATAGGTATCGAGACTTGCTTAGTACTTGCCCCCATCATGGTTTTGAAACATGGAGATTGGTTTCACATTTCTATGAAGGGTTAACACCTAAAGATAGGCAAATGGTTGAATTGATGTGCAATGGAACTTTTGAAGATAAAGACCCTGATGAAGCAATGGAGTACTTAGACTTGTTAGCTGAAAATGCTCAAAATTGGGACACTGCGGGTACATATGAGGCACCGAGTAAAACTCAACTTCATACATCTAGTGGAGGTATGTACAACCTTAGGGAAGATCATGACCTCCAAGCCAAATTTGCATCTTTAGCTAGAAAAGTCGAGGCACTAGAATTGAAAAAGAGTGGTCAATTAAAATCTGTTGAAAACATTGTGTGTCAAATCTGTGAAACAAATGAACACTCAACCAACGATTGTCCAACCTTGCCTTCTTTTAAAGAATGTCTCTATGAACAAGCCCATGCTTTAAACAGTTTTCAAAGGGCCAACCACAACCCATACTCCCAAACATACAACCCTGGTTGGAGGAATCACCCAAATTTCAGTTGGAAGAGTGAGAATAACAATGCACAAACTTCACAACCACCGTTTCAAGCACACCATAATTTTCAAAATTCTCATGGATATGCACCTCCTTATGCTCCACCTCCTAGAAGAAATCTTGAGGAAACATTGCATGCATTCATTGAAAAGCAAGAGACAATCAATACTCAACTTGTTCAAAACATGACAGATTTTAACGATACTCTTGCTAAATTAACATCTGCTCTTAGTTTCCAAGAGAAAGGTAAGTTTCCATCTCAAACACAACAAAATCCCAAAGGGCAATACAATGCAAATGCAAGTAGTTCCGGAAGCCAACACATGGATCAAGTCAAATCAGTCACTACTCTGCGCAGTGGTAAGGTTATTGAAAAACCCTCTCTTGAACCTTATGAGAAAGATGATGAGTCAATCTCTGAGGGTAAGGAAGGGGATGAATCTGAAAATTGCAAAGAAACGACTGATTCACAGCCAGCACTTCCATTTCCTCAAGCCATGACCAAACAAAGAAAAGTCAATCACAACTCTGAAATTTTTGAAATTTTCAAACAAGTAAGGATCAATATACCTTTGCTGGATGCTATTAAACAGGTTCCTTCCTATGCTAAATTTTTGAAAGATCTATGCACTGTGAAGAGGAAATTGAATGTGAAAAAGAAAGCCTTTCTAGCCGAACAAGTAAGTGCTATTCTTCAGAACAATAATGCTTTGAAATATAAAGACCCTGGTTGTCCTACAATTTCTTGCTTTATTGGAGAACATAAAATTGAAAAAGCCTTACTTGATCTTGGTGCTAGTGTGAATCTACTTCCATATTCAGTTTTTCAAAGTCTCAATCTAGGTGAGTTAAAACCAACTTCTATAACTCTTTTACTTGCCGATAGATCTGTAAAAGTGCCTAGAGGAATAATTGAAGATGTGTTAGTACAAGTCGATAAATTCATTTATCCTGTGGATTTTATTGTCTTGGACACAGAACCTGTTGAAGCATGTAATTCATTTCCTGTTATTTTAGGACGTCCATTTCTTGCAACTTCTAACGCATTGATTAATTGTAGGAATGGACTGATGAAGCTATCATTTGGAAACATGACATTGGAGATGAATATTTTCAACATTTGCAAGCAACCTGGAGATGATAATGATTTACAAGAAGTAGATAATATTGATGAATTAGTTTATGATCAACTTGAATCTACTTTAAGTAAAAATGAATTGGATGAAACTAAAGATTTGCAAATGATTTATTCTGAGGAAGAAATCATGGATGAAACAAGCACCGAAAATGTTGATGCGAATCTTTTGTCAACAGTGACAACAGATTCGACATCTGACATCACACCAATCGATGATTACTTTCCTAACGAATCCTTACTTTCTCTTAGTCCAATGCCTTGGTATGATAAAAATATCAATTTTCTTGCTTTAGGAGATTTGCTAGTTGATTGGAGTACTCAAGACAAAGAAAAGTTTTTGAACGAAGTGAAGAGCTTTTATTGTGATGACCCTAACTTATTCAAATATTGTCCTGATCAAATATTTCAAAGATTCATTCCCGACAATGAGGTAAGTAGTGTCATTAAACTTTGTCATTCTGAAGCATGTGGAAGTTATTTCTCGTCAAAAAAGACAACTGCAAAAATCTTGCAAAGTGGATTTTATTGGCCCACCATGTTCAAAGACACACATGCATTCTGCAAAACTTGTGAAAATTGTCAAAAGATTGATACTGGTCAAAAAGTTTTGTTTTATAATTCTCAACTCTATGCAGTCCCTAGAGAGCTAAGACCAAGATGGAGCAATCCTTATGGGGCCTGTGATATTGAGAATTCAATGAATGACAATGATTTTAAGGAAAATGGACATCGTTTGAAAGCTTACTTTGATAATTTTCCTAGTAAAAATGAATCAACTGGTTGGAATGATCTTGTAGATAAAGGTTGATTATTTTTTTTTCTCACATTGTTTTTGTGTTTCTTTTTTTAGTGATTCTTGCTAGTTTATCTCACCCCGGTCAAATGGCGGATAACGGTACTCCGTGACTTAAGTCGGTTCTTTCAGTTTCCCACAATAACTGGTATCGGTGTATATATCTGTGCAATTCTTTGAAGCTCTCTTCCAATTCTCATTTGAAAATGGACAGTAATCTTGAAAAATTGAAAAAGTATTTTCCCGCTCTGCCTCAGAATGCGATTACAAAAATTTACCGTGCTAGATATGCAAGATTGAGATTATTAATGAATCATGGAATTCCTGAAGATATTCGCTGGTTGATTGAAGCAAAGGTCCGATTATCAGGTGAGTCCTCTAACTTCTTCATTTCACACATGCCTGGAACAGGTAAAAGCACTTTTACAAAGAAGCGTCGTGCAAAACGACTGGATGTCTGTCATCGATGTGCTAGATGGACTTGTAATACACAATGTCGTTCTTTAGGAATGGTATCTATAAACCGTGAAGATAAAATACAATTCATTAAGGATGGCCTGAGTAAGGAGTCTTTAGATAATCTTCTATTGACTCTTGGGACGCATCCTAGTGGAGATGTGCATCGTGTAATTCATGATTTATGGCCACTATTTCATAAAGAACATGATCGACTTAGTCTTGGGAATTTGACTAAAAAAGACCCTGTTTGCCAGTTTTTAAGAAAACTGGATGGGAAGCCTATCCCCGACCCATAGAGGGCGTTTAAGTCGTTCTTGGACGTAAAACCAAGGGAAGATGTGAGCCACAATCACAACTACCTGTACATACACATGTTTTTTTTCAAAAGTAAATAAATAAATAAATAAAAAGAGAGAGAGAGTGTGTGAGACTCCAGCTGGCCTCCATATAGATGTTATGATTGCCTTTCTACTTTCTCATCTATAAAACCCTATTTTCCTTCCTTTCATTTCTACTCAACCCATACATTCAACAAATACAGAAGTGTGTAGAAATGGCAAGTTCCTCAAGTCATCAAATAAGAAATATTTGTGTTTTCGGTGGATCTAGTCCTGGGAAAGAAAAGGAGTTTTTAGAATCAGCAAATCATCTTGGTCAGATGCTAGCTGAGAGAAAGATTCATTTAGTGTATGGGGGAGGCAGTCTTGGGTTAATGGGAGGTGTGTCAATAGCTGCATTTTTAGGAGGTAGTCAAGTTTTGGGGGTCGTCCCTGAAGCTTTGGCACAAGGGGACATCATTGGAAAAATAATTGGAGAGGAACTTCAGGTCTCCACAATGTCGGCTCGAATGAATGCAATGTTTAACCATGCTGATGCTTTCATTGCTTTACCAGGTGGTCTAGGCACATTGGAAGAGATCTTTCATATTTCCTCTTGGGCTCAATTGCACATTCACCATAAACCCATAGGTTTGTTAAATGTTAATGGTTATTATGATAAGTTGTTGTCTTTTCTTGATCATGCTGTGGAACAGGAATTTCTAACATCTTCTGCACGACAAATCATAATCTCTGCTTCTACTGCTGAACAATTGATTGACCAAATACAATCTTTCATTCCTGTGATTGATCCTTCCATGAGTCGCATAAATTGGTCATCTACGGGAAGCCGTAAAAAGCTTAGATTGGATTTGAGCCTTCATTTGTGAATTTTTATGTATTTTGGTTTTATTATTGTGTTTTGTTATTTTTTATTTTTGTTTTAGTGTGTTTCAGGTTTTGTCAGTGTTCGTTATTTCAGGTGATATCTTCTATACTCTATCTTTCTACCTTAGAACATTGAGGACAATGTCTCGTTTTGGTTGGGGGGAGAGGGTAGTAGTTGATAAAAAAAAAAAATTATTTTTCATTTCATAAAGCATGTGCATAATTGTTGTTACTAGGATGGTAGAGTAAAGGAGTTCTTTTGTTAAAGTGACTCTTGAGACGCATCTTAGTAACCATTCTTAACAAGGTCTATTATAATACTTCCTGAAATATTCAGGTTTACAAACTCTCGTATTGTTACCACTTAATTCTGCTCATATACTTATTTAACATGTATTCTTAAACCTTAATTTACACACACACTTTAACATATGATTGTGGGTTGCATATTGGATTATTACATTATTTATGTTCTTTTGTTAAAGGTAACAACTAAGGGAAAGGGATTGTATATAATTAAAAAAAAACATGAAAAAAAAAGAAAAAAAATAAAAATAAAAAATGATGATAATAAAAATGTAGATAAGTTTGATTTCGTAGCCTCCCTAACCTAAGCAATTAAGCCTGAAGGGGTGTTTTAACACCTAATACCCTAAAGTCAACTGACTTGGGAGCTATTGGCCCAACGCTTGTTACATGGGTTGAGGAGAAAAGCTTAAGGCAATCAAACATTGCACTATCTACATATCAGTATCTGCGACCCGAGTTACTAAGCTCGTAGGGGTGTCTTAACACCTAATGCCCTAAGACCAACTGGTTTGGGAGTCATTAGCTGAAAGCTCGTTACATGGGTTAAAGATGCATGATGTTTTTAAATTATATGTATATACATTTAAAAAAAAAAGAAAAAAAAAGAAGTAAAAAAAAAAGACAAAAATAATAATCCCATCCCAAGGAAGTTAACCTTAAACATTAAAAAAAAAAAAATTTGTTTTCTTCCAAGAAAAGCCCCATAATTATGTGTTGATACATTGAGCACAAAAGAAAGGTTTATTAATATCTTGTTAAGAGGTATTGAGCAGATATATAAATTTAATGAGAGTTTGTTTATCTAGATAGATTAATGGAAGTTAAATGATGAATACCTTGCTTTGTGAAATTTGCAAATTGTTTTAACGCTTTAATTACTAGGGTCTAGTAATAAGCTGGTTGAGGGGTGTGATTAGTACTTAAAAGTGCATTTTTATCATGGTTTTATATCATCATTTTGCACTTGAAGTATCAATAACTCCTTAACTAAAATATGTTTTATAATAATGTATCTAATAATATAAGATACCTATAATTTGTGGTAAATGTCTATTTTTAATGCAGGTCTATCACATAAATGAAAGGATTGATTGATGACTTGAAGAACTTAAATTGCAAGGATAAAGAGATGGTCAAACTTAGAGAAGAGATGTCGGTGCAATCTAAACCGGAACACTGTCCGGTAATTGGGTCATATCTGGAGCTACAGATCTCAGATTTAGGTTCAATTTATATGGATGGAAAGGTAAGACATAGGCCTACAACTTTCATATGGAGCCCAAGATCTAAAAAGGCCATTATCAAGTCCAAATTGTAGCAACAACAAAGAAGCCCGAATCTGTCTTCCAGCCCGAGCACTGTTCGGTATTTTGGCCATATCTAGAGTTCTAGAAGTCCAAATGAGCTGAAGTTTTTACACAAGAAAGCTGAGACAATTGCCTACAACTTTCATGTTTGCACCTGGCTCCAGTTTTGACATTATCAATGACGTTTTGGGCAGACAAGAGAAGATAAGGATTGTCACCAAGTCAAAAGTTGGCCACCCACTTATCAATTAGTCATCAAATCAATAGTTCCCAATTTTGGCCTATAAAAGGAGGCATTTGCCATGCATTTAGGCATCTTGGTGTTCAGATCAAGATCATGCTCTTCCTTTCTCTCTTTGTATTTTTTGTAATGTTTATGCTTTACTTTCATTAATATCAAGTTTATGCCTTTCATTTCCTTTCCTTTACTTAGTTAACTTTTATGTTCTTATTTTGTTTATTTATTTTCTTTTCTTTCATTATGTCTAGCTAAGTTAATTATGTCAAGGTGAAAAGGTTACACTAATGGTGTAAGAATAAGTATAGTGTAAACTTAATATGGACCTTAATGTTTGATACTAACATGTTTTATATTTGTTATCTTGTTCACTCTTTAATACTTTGCTTGTTAAATGACTAATCTTGATTTATGTTGTATAACACTTGGTACAACAAATGCTTGGCACTTTCATAGCCCATAATGTATGGTATAACCGACACCTGAGCTATGAAAGGAACTTGATTTGTTGTTAACATAAGTTATAATCATGAATGCTTGACGAGATTTACAAGTATTAGCATTAATTGAATAAGATGACTAATGTAATCATGTTAACAATATATAATCTGATTGGAACCTCCTTTGTGTGTGGTTTCCAATTCAATAATAAGAGTTTATACTATACTTGTTTGATATACCATTAGTGGAATCTCTAACCTTGACATTTGCTATTATTATTGTTTAATCCTTACATTAATATTTCATCTCCAAGTTCTCATCATCTTCTTCTTCTTCTCTTTCTTTATTATTATTATTATTATTATTACTACTACTACTACTACTAGTATTATTATTATTATTATTATTATTATTATTATTATTATTATTATTATTATTATTATTGTTATTGTTATCGTTATTACTATTATTGTTGTTTATAATTGTTGTTTATAATTTGTACAATTAACCTCCCTGTGGTTCGACCCCGGTCTTGCCGGGTTATTTATTACTTCGACACTCCTGCACTTGGGAGAAGACATCAACCTTTTAGTCGTGTCACTTTATGAAATAGAAAACACAGTTAGTTTTTTTTTAAGCTACTACCCTCCCCCCAACCAAAATGAGACATTGTCCTCAATGATCTAAATCTGAGATCTATAGCTCTAGATATGACCCAATTACCTAATAGTGTTCCGGTTTGGATTGCACCGACATCTCTTTTCTAAGTTTGGCCATCTCTTTATCCTTTCAACTTCAATTCTTAAATTCATAAATCAATCCTTTCATTTATGTGATACGCTTATATTTAAAATGAACATTTACCACAAATTAAAGGTATCTTATATTATTAGATATATTATTATAAAACATGCTTTAGTTAAGGAGTTATTGATACTTCAAGTGCAAAATGATGATATAAAACCTTGATAAAAATGCACTTTTAAGTACTAATCATTATTATTGTTGTTGTATTATTGCAATTTATAATTTATACAATTAACCTACATGTGGTTTGACCCCGGTCTTGCTGGGTTATTTATTACTTCGACACTCCTGCACTTGGGAGAAGACATCAATCTTTTAGTCGTGTCAAGTTTTTGGCACCGTTGCTGGGGAGGGAAGTTCTTGTATAAATTATAATAGTTATTTTATTTTATCTTTTCACTTTTCTTGTATATAACTTTGTTTCTTTTCTTTTGTTTCTTCTTTTTTTGTTTTCTTTTTCCTTTTAATCTATTCCTACACGTGCATGAGATTGTGGTCACGTACATCAAGTGGTAGACTTTGTAGGATATCCTCATCATTTAAAAAAAATGGCCGAAGAAGATAATCAATCACTTCATAATGAGAATAACCATCTTAAAACACTTACAAACCACATGAATCCCACAAGAACAAGTGCACCATCACGCATTGTATTTCCTCCTGATGCATCTCATTTCAATTTCAAACTAGGCATTATTCAACTTTTACCTTCTTTTCATGGCTTAGAATTGGAAAATCAATACTTGCATTGGCGGCGCGTTGCTCCACACGCCGCCGCCGTTAAAGGTGGCAGAATCGGTGGATCAGGGTTGTCTTTATCCTCTTTGTCCGTCCGTACCAGCGGTGACTTCCACCACTTCTCAAGAAAAAAGATCTGGCTGCCTTAAGGTTCGGCCTTCTTTCCCCTTCCAATCTTCTTCGCCGGCGGAGATTCATGGTCATCTGAAATAGAAAACAAAAAACAACACAACAACAGTTGATTTTAATTATTTTTACAGGTCTGTTCTCATTTCTCTGCCTCATCTCTTCTCCATCTCAGATTGTCGGTAAGGAAGGGGAATGGACGAGAGGGAGGCTGGCTCCTATAGAGGCCGATCTGTGGGGAGATAAAGGAGAGAACAGGAATGGTCGGGCGTCCATGATTTGGCAACTGGTTCAAGAGCATAGGCTGTTGGGTCTGTTGCGTGGGCAGAAACTGCCACTGCTGAGGTCAGTTGAAGGAGAAATGGCTAGATCTGCAGGCACTGACTGTTGTGGGGAGGAGCTGTTGCTGTTGTTGTGGTGCTTGCAGGAGGTGGGTAGGCTTCTGTTCGTTACTATTGAGGGAGAGGTTGGTTTGTGTGCAGCTGAGAGAGGGAAGTGGCTGGCTTTTTCATGGTGGCTGGGTAGGCCGAAAGAAAAAAGAAGAACGGCTAGCCGAAAGAGGGCCAGAAGAAAAGGGAAAGTGGTGGAGATGGGTGAAGGAAGGAAAAATTCAAAAAGGGGAAGGGGGGGCGGTGCCCGGATGAAGGAGAAGGAGAAGTTAAGGTTTTTAGGGTTTTTCCTTTATTACAAAATTACCCCTCCTTACGGTAAAATTCGCCCCCCCTTTTACATGTTCAAGGTTGCTATTTATAGGCAAAATGTTGCTTGGTTTTTAAAATTGGTCCCTCAACTTTTTTTGTCAAATTTTGATTTTTTCGTTATATTTTTTGGTATTTTTTGAAAACAAGCAATATCAACATTGGCTCAATGAGGAAAATTAATGATTATAAATGTAACGCGCTAAAAGTTGAACTTGTTCCAAAGATCTTTAAAAATTTAAATTCTTTTGAGATGATGTTGAAAATGCTAAAAACAATGCAAATATATTTAAAAATATTTTTTTTTGAATTTTTGTTGTTTTTCTTTATTTTTTTGGATTTTCTAAAAATTTATAAAAACATTAGTCAAAATTAGGGAATAACATAGAATCGAGTTATGATAGTTGCCCATCTCTTTACAATGCTTACGAGTGAAAGTCTCATAAGAGACTTAAGATAGTAAGCGTTGTAAAGAAAGAAAATGAGATGATGGACTCATCATAGAAATGATGAATCCTCTTGAGGGCTAGAAAGCGCACTTAGAGTAAAAACTGGAAGAGTTTTTGAAAATTCAAAGATTTTGAAATGGTCAAATTGTCATAGGTGACCTACCTAGGGAAGAAAATTTTTTTTGAGGTAGTCTCATTGTAATGGGTGACCTACTGAGGTGAAAAACACAAAGATATTTCAAAGTGGTGAAAAATACAAAGATTTTTCAAAGAGGTGAAAAATACAAAGATTTTTCAAAGTGGGGAAGTGAGGAAAAATACAAAGATTTTTCAAAAGTGGTCTTGTTGTAATGGGCAACCTGCCCGGGTGAAAAACACGAAGATTTTTCAAAGTGGTGAGAAATGCGAAGATTTCTCAAAATGGTGAAGAGGTGAAAAATGTAGAGATTTTTTGAAGTGGTGAAAAATACAAAGATTTTTTAAAAGTGGTCTTACTGTAATGGGCAACCTGCCTGGGTGAAAAACACGAAGATTTTTCAAAGTGATGAGAAATGCGAAGATTTCTCACAATGGTGAAAAATGAAAAGATTTTTCAAAGTGGTGAGAAATGCGAAGATTTCTCCAAATGGTGAGAAATGCAGAGATTTCTCAAAGAGGTGAAAAATACATAGATTTTTCAAAAGTTTTATTGAAAAGGGGTAACCAACCCAGATGGAAGATTTTGCAAGTGGTGAGAAATGGAAGGATTTCTCAAAACATGGTTTCATTATAATGGGCAACCGACCCAAATAGAAGATTTTGGAGGTGCTAAGAAATTCAAGGATTTCTCAAAAGATGGTTTGATTATAATGGGCAATCGGCCCAAATGGAAGATTTTGAAGGTGGTGAGAAATGCAAGGATTTCTCAAAAGATGGTTTCATTATAATGGGCAACCGGCCCAAATAGAAGATTTCGAAGGTGGTGAGAAATGCAAGGATTTCTCAAAAGATGGTTTCATTGAATAAAAGATGAAAAGGGTTTTCAAAGAGGTTTGATTATGATGGGTAACCAGCCCAAGTTAAAACAATGAAATGTCTTCAAGAGACAACATGATGGGACTCGAAGGTGCACTATTGAAGAAATGGAAGCTTGACAAAGTATTCAAAAAGAGATAAGACTTGAAAAGGAATGAATGCTAAAAAGCGCACTTGAAAGGAGGTAAGGTTAGAAAACGCACTACCTAAGAGGTGAGTGCTCAAAGACGCACTCAAAAGGGAGGTAGGGTTGGAAAACACACTACCTAAGAGGTGAGGGCTCAAAGGCACACTAAAAGAGGAGGCAGGGTCACAAAACACACTACCTAAGAGGTGAGGGCTCGAAGGCGCATTAAAAAAGAAGGCAGCATTGGAAAACATACTACCTAAGAGGTGAGGGCTCGAAATCGCACTAAAAAAGGAGGCAGGGGTGGAAAACACACTACCTAAGAGGTGAGGGCTCAAAGGCGCACTAAAAAGGGTGCTAGGGTTGGAAAATACACTACCTAAAAGGTAAGGGCTCGAAGGCACACTAAAAAGGGAGGTAGGGTTGGAAAACACACGACCTAAGAGGTGAGGGCTTGAAGGCGCACTAAAAAGGGTGGTAGGCTTGGAAAACACACTACCTAAGATGGTTGAGTGCTCTAAGGCGCACTCAGAAAAGAAGGCAGGGTTAGAAAACACACTACCTAACGTGAGGGCTCGAAGGCGCACTAAAAAAGGGAGGTACGGTTAGAAAACCCGCTACCTAAAGTGGTCGAGTGCTCTAAGGCACACTAAAAAAGGAGACAAGGTTGGAAAACACACTACCTAAGAGGTGAGTGCTCAAAGGCGCACTAACAAGGGAGCACACACTACCTAAGAGGTTAGGGCTTGAAGGCATACTAAGAAGAGAGGTAAAAAGGAGGTAGGGTTAGAAAACACACTACTTAAGGTGAGGGTGGAAGGCGCACTAAAAAAGGGAGGTACGGTTGGAAAACCCACTACCTAAAGTGGTCGAGTGCTCTAAGGCGCACTAAAAAAGGAGACAAGGTTGGAAAACACACTACCTAAGAGGTGAGTGCTCAAAGGGGCACTAAAAGGGGAGCACACACTACCTAAGAGGTTAGGGCTTGAAGGCGTACTAAGAAGAGAGGTAAAAAGGAGGCAGGGTTAGAAAACACACTACCTAAGAAGTGAGAGCTCGAAAGAGCACTAAAAAGGGAGATAGCAGTGGAAAACACACTACCTATAAGGTGAGGGCTTGAAGGCGCATTCAAAAGGGGGGTAGGTGACACGATCAAAGAGTTGATGTCTTATCCCAAGTGCAGGAGTGTCAAAGTAAAATAACCCGGCAAGACCGGGGTCGAACCACAGGGAGGTGAATTATATAAATTACAAATAAAGAAAAAGAGTTGAAGAGAATAATAACAGAAAAAGAGTTGAAGAAAGTTTTGGGATGTGATATTGATGTAAGGATTAAACAATAACAAAACATATGTCAAGGTTATAGGATTCACTAATGGTATTTCAAATAAATATAATATAAACTCTTTTTATTACTCAACTAGAAACCACACACAAAGGAAGTTCTAATCGGATGATTTCTCGTTATTAGCTCATTATAAATTAGTAACATGATCATATTAATTATCTTATATAAGTAATACCATACTTATAAATATCATCAAGCATTCATGTTTCCAGTTTATGTTAACAACAAATCAAGTTTCTATCATAATAACGATTTCGGCCGAAAACTATGAAAGATCAAGCATTTGATGTACCAAATATTATACAACACAAATCTAAATTAAACATTTAATAAGCAAGGTATTAAGAATTAGTAAGATAAAAAGATAAAACATGTTAATAACAATCTTTCTTGGATATAAACATTTAAAGCTCATGTTGAGTTTATATTATACCTATTCTAACACCATTAGAGAAACCTTTTCACCTTGACATAATTAACTTAGCTAAACATTAAGAAGGAGAAAAACACAAATAAACAATATAAGAACATAAACATAATATAAGCTAACTAAGTATAGGAAAGGAAATGAAAGAGCATAAATAAGAGATTACTATAGCATGAAAGAAAACTTGAACATTACAAAGATGTAGAGAGAAAGCAAGAAGATAACTTTGATCTGAAAATTAATATGACTAAATACATGGACAATGCCTCCTTTTATAGGCTAAGTTTAAGAACTATTGATTGATTGAAGAATTGGTGGGCATCCATTGATTTGGTGGCTGGTTTTTGACATTAATGGCTGCTGGTTTTTTGATATTGTGGGCTGATTTTTGATATTGTTGGCTGGCCAAAACATCATTGTTCACATCAGAATTATAACCAACTGAATTGTGGAAGCTGTGGGCAATTGTCTCAGCTTTCCATAAAAAAAAAACCAGAGCTCATTTGGACTTCTAGAACTCAAGATATGAGCCAAAAACTGAATAGTGCTTGAGCTGCAGGACAGCTTCCGACATCTTCGTTGTTGCTCCAGATATGACCCAATTACTGAACAGTGTTCCGGTTTGGATTGCACCGACATCTCTTTTCTAAGTTTGGCCATCTCTTTATCCTTGCAATTTAAGTTCTTCAAGTCATCAATCAATCCTTTCATTTATATGATAGGCCTGCATTAAAAATAGACATTTACCACAAATTATAGGTATCTTATATTATTAGATACATTATTATAAAACATATTTTAGTTAAGGAGTTATTGATACTTCAAGTGCAAAATGATGATATAAAACCATGATAAAAATGCACTTTTAAGTACTAATCAACCTGCAACTCTTTCTAGAATTTGATCCATGAAAGGTAAAGGAAAGTGATCTTTTCTAGTCATTGAATTAAGTTTCCTATAGTTAATGCACATACGCCAACCAGTAATAGTCCTCGTTGGAATTAATTCATTTTTCTCATTTGTTATCACAGTAACTCCAGACTTTTTAGGTACAACTTGGGTAGGACTTACCCATTTGCTATCAGAAATAGGATAAATGATTCCATTATCTAGAAGTTTAATGACTTCATTCCTCACTACTTCTTTCATATTAGGATTAAGCCTTCGTTGCATTTCTCTAGAGGGTTTAGCATTTTCCTCCAAATAAATCTTATGTGTGCAAATCAAAGGACTAATTCCTTTTATGTCAGCTATGGTCCATCCTAATGCATTTTTGTGCATTTTAAGAGTTTGTAATAACTTACCTTCTTGATGAACATTAAGTTTGGAAGAAATTATTACCGGAAAAGTCTCATTTTCTCCCAAAAATGAGTATTTGAGATTACATAGCAATGGCTTCAAATCGGCTTTTGGTGGTTGAACACTTGAAGGTATGGACCCAATTGATCGTGGTGGCAATTCCTCAATTTTTGGTCTCCAAATATTTGCCTTTGATTCTTCTTGAAAACAAACCATTTGCAAATTTTCAGATTCATTAAACTCAATTTCATTAGAAGAATTTTCAAATTCATCGTAAATTATTTTTTCAATAAAATCTACTTTCTGTAAATCATTATCATCTCCAGGTTGCTTGCAAATGTTAAAAACATTCATTTTTAATGTCATGTTTCCAAAAGATAACTTCATCACTCCATTCCTACAATTAATCAATGTATTAGAAGTTGCAAGAAATGGACGTCCTAAAATAACAGGAATTGAATTGCATGCTTCAACAGGTTGTGTATCCAAGACAATAAAATCCACAGGAAAGATGAATTTATCAACTTGTACTAACACATCTTCAATTATTCCTCTAGGCATTTTTATAGATCTATCAGTAAGTAAAAGAGTAACAGAAGTAGGTTTTAACTCACTGAGATTTAGACTTTGAAAAACCGAATATGGAAGTAAATTCACACTAGCTCCAAGATCAAGTAAAGCTCTATCAATTTTATGTTCTCCAATAAAGCAAGAAATTGTAGGACAACCAGGGTCTTTATATTTCAAAGCATTATTATTCTGAAGAATGGCACTTACTTGTTCGGCTAAGAAGGCTTTCTTTTTCACATTCAATTTTCTCTTTACAGTGCATAGATCATTCAAAAATTTAGCATAAGATGGTACCTGTTTAATAGCATTTAGCAAAGGTATATTAATCCTTACCTGTTTGAAAGTTTCAAAGATTTCAGAATTATGATTGACTTTCCTTTGTTTAGTCATGGCATGAGGAAATGGAAGTGCTGGTGAGGAATCAGTCTCTTCCTTGCAATGATTAGGTTCAACCATTTCCTTACCCTTGGAGACTAACTCATCTTCTTTCTCACAAGGTTCAAGAATAGGTTTTTTAATAACCTTACCACTGCAGAGAGTAGTGACTGATTTGACTTGATCTAAATGTTGGCTTCCAGAACTGCTTGTACTTGAATTGTATTGCCATTTGGGATTTTGCTGGGGTTGAGATGGAAACTTACCTTTCTCCTGAAAACTGAGAGCAGATGTGAACTTTGCAAGAGTATCTTTCAAATCAGCCATGGTTTGAGCATTTTGAGTGTTGATTGTCTCTTGCTTTTCAATGAATGCATGTAATGTTTCCTCAAGATTTCTTTTAGGAGGGGGAATATAAGGAGGTGCATATCCATGAGAATTTTGAAAATTATATTGTGTTTGAAATGGTGGCTGTGAAGTTTGTGCATTATTGTTACCACTCTTCCAACTGAAATTTGGGTGATTTCTCCAACCAGGGTTGTACTTTTGTGAGTACGGGTTATGACTTGGTCTTTGAAAATTATTTAAAGCATTGGCTTGTTCATGGAGACATTCCTTAAAAGAAGGCAACGTGGGACAATCATTGGTTGAGTGTTCATTGGTTTCACAAATTTGACACACAATTTCTTGAACAGATTTTAATTGACCACTCTTTTTTAATTCTAGTGCCTCAACTTTTCTAGCTAAAGATGCAAATTTGGCTTGGAGGTCATGATCTTCCCTAAGGCTATACATGCCTCCATTAGATGTATGAGGTTGAGTTTTACCTGGTGCCTCACAAGTACCTGTGGTGTCCCAATTTTGAGCATTTTCAGCTAGCAAATCTAGGTACTCCATTGCTTCATCAGGGTCTTTATTTTCAAAAGTTCCATTGCACATCAATTCCACCATTTGCCTATCTTTAGGTGTTAACCCTTCATAAAATTGTGAAACCAATCTCCATGTTTCAAAACCATGATGAGGACATGTATTAAGCAAGTCTTTATATCTATCCCAACATTTGTAAAATGTTTCTCCTGGTTTTTGAGTAAAAGTGGTAATTTGTCTTTTGAAAGAGTTTGTTCTATGAGAAGGGAAAAATTTCTTTAAAAACTGTTGTTGCATTTCATCCCAAGTATGAATGGATCCTGACCTAATATTTTGTAGCCATGTTTTAGCTTTATCTTTTAGCGAAAAAGGAAAAAGCTTTAATCTGATGGTGTTCATGCTACAATTTAAGTCATTATAAGTGTTACAAACTTCTTCAAATTCTCTTAAGTGCAAGTATGGATTTTCTAATTCTAAGCCATGAAAAGTGGGTAAAAGTTGAATAATACCTGGCTTAAAATTAAAATGAGATGCATCAGGAGGAAATACAATACATGATGGTGCACTTGTTCTTATTGGATTCATATAATCTCTAAGTGTTCTAACACGATTATTCTCATTATTCTCATTATGAATTGATTAGTTATCTTCTTCGGCCATGTTTTCTAAAGAAAATGATGATTTTCTAGAAAGTCTACCACTTAATGTACGTGTCCAAACTCTCATACAAATACAAAAGAAAAGAAAAGAAAAAAAAAGAAAAAGCAAAAGAAACAACAATTAGAAAAACAAATAAAAGTGAAAATAAAATAAAATAAAATATTTAATTTATACAATAACTTACCTCCCCGGCAACGACGCCAAAAACTTGACACAATCAAAGAGTTGATGTCTTATCCCAAGTGCAGGAGTGTCAAAGTAAAATAACCCGGCAAGACCGGGGTCGAACCACAGGGAGGTGAATTATATAAATTACAAATAAAGAAAAAGAGTTGAAGAGAATAATAACAGAAAAAGAGTTGAAGAAAGTTTTGGGATGTGATATTGATGTAAGGATTAAACAATAACAAAACATATGTCAAGGTTATAGGATTCACTAATGGTATTTCAAATAAATATAATATAAACTCTTTTTATTACTCAAATAGAAACCACACACAAAGGAAGTTCTAATCGGATGATTTCTCGTTATTAGCTCATTATAAATTACTAACATGATCATATTAATTATCTTATATAAGTAATACCATACTTATAAATATCATCAAGCATTCATGTTTCTAGTTTATGTTAACAACAAATCAAGTTTCTATCATAATAACGATTTCGGCCGAAAACTATGAAAGATCAAGCATTTGATGTACCAAATATTATACAACACAAATCTAAATTAAACATTTAATAAGCAAGGTATTAAGAATTAGTAAGATAAAAAGATAAAACATGTTAATAACAATCTTTCTTGGATATAAACATTTAAAGCTCATGTTGAGTTTATATTATACCTATTCTAACACCATTAGAGAAACCTTTTCACCTTGACATAATTAACTTAGCTAAACATTAAGAAGGAGAAAAACACAAATAAATAATATAAGAACATAAACATAATATAAGCTAACTAAGTATAGGAAAGGAAATGAAAGAGCATAAACAAGAGATTACTATAGCATAAAAGAAAACTTGAACATTACAAAGATGTAGAGAGAAAGCAAGAAGATAACTTTGATCTGAAAATTAATATGACTAAATACATGGACAATGCCTCTTTTTATAGGCTAAGTTTAAGAACTATTGATTGATTGAAGAATTGGTGGGCATCCATTGATTTGGTGGCTGGTTTTTGACATTAATGGCTGCTGGTTTTTTGATATTGTGGGCTGATTTTTGATATTGTTGGCTGGCCAAAACGTCATTGCTCACATCAGAATTATAACCAACTGAATTATGGAAGCTGTGGGCAATTGTCTCAGCTTTCCATAAAAAAAAAAATCAGAGCTCATTTGGACTTCTAGAACTCAAGATATGAGCCAAAAACTGAATAGTGCTTGAGCTGCAGGACAGCTTCCGACGTCTTCGTTGTTGCTAAGATTTGAGCTTGAAAATGGCAGAACTGAGTCTTTGAGTTCATATGAAAGTTGTAGGTCTATGTCTTACCTTTCCATCGATATAAAATGGACCTAAATCTGATATCTATAGCTCCAGATATGATCAAATTACTGAACAGTGTTCGAGTTTGGAATGCACCAGCAACACTTTGCTAAGTTTGGCCTTCTTTTTATCCTTTCAATTTCAATCCTTAAACTCATCAATCAATCCTTTTATTTATGTGATAGACCTGCATTTAGGATGAACATTTACCATGAATTAAAGGTATATTATATTTTTAGACTTGCTAATATAAAACATGCTTTTGTTAGGGAATTTAATGATACTTTAGGTGCAATATGATGACATAAATCCTTAATGAGAATGCACTTTTAAGTACTAATCAGTAGGGTTGGAAAACACACTACCTAGTAGGTGAGTGTTCAAAGGTGCACTAAAAGGGGAGGTAGGGTTGGAAAACACATTACCTAAGAGGTGAGGGCTCGAAGGCGCACTAAGAAGGGAGGTAGGGCCCAAAGACACACTCGAAATGAGGTAGTCTTAGAAAACACGCTACCCGAGAGATGGTGGCTCAAAAGAGCACATAAAGAAAATGAGGGCACAAAGGCACACTCAAAATGAGGTAGGGTCAGAAAGCCCGCTACCCGAGAGATGGTGGCTCAAAAGAGCACATGAAAGGAAGTGAGGGCACAAAGGCACACTCAAAATGAGGTAGGGTTAGAAAACCCGTTACCCGAGAGATGATGGCTCAAAAGAGCATATGAAAGGAAATGAGGGCATAAAGGCACACTCAAAATGAGGTAGGGTTTAAAAAAGCACGCTACTTAGGAGATGGTGGCTCAAAAAAGCACTTAAAAAGAAGTGAGAGCACAAAGGCATACTCAAAATGAGGTAGGGTCAGAAAATTCGCTACCCGAGAGATGATGGCTCAAAAGAGCACATGAAAGGAAATGAGGGCACAGAGGCACACTCAAAATGAGGTAGGGTTTAAAAAAGCACGCTACCTAGGAGATGGTGGCTCAAAAGAGCACTTAAAAGGAAGTGAGGGCACAAAGGCACACTCAAAATGAGGTAGGGTCAGAAAACCCGCTACCCGAGAGATGATGGCTCAAAAGAGCACATGAAAGGAAATGAGGGCATAAAGGCACACTCAAAATGAGGTAGGGTTAAAAAAGCATGCTACCTAGGAGATGGTGGCTCAAAAGAGCACTTAAAAGGAAATGAGGGCACAAAGGCACACTCAAAATGAGGTAGGGTTTAAAAAAGCACGCTACCTAAGAGATGGTGACTCAAAAGAACACATAAAAAGAAGTGAGGGCAAATGCTCACTCAAAATGAGGTTGATTTAGAAAACACATTACCTAAAGGATGGTAAAACATGATCTAACAATGTTGAAAGTAATGCATTATGATCAATATGCATGTATGCTTACCTGAGAAATATGGGTCCCCATTTCTTCATGGTGTCTTCCTTTTCTCAAAAGTTGGAGTGTCAGCAGTAAGTTTAATGGCTTTCCCACTCTTGCTTACTCGAGTCAAATCTTGATTTTGACATCTAAGAAGGAGTTAATGTCATCATACTTTTTTGTCCTTCACCCTTTATCTCAATGGTTGCCAATTTTGCTTGGCATTCTTCTTAGAGAAGGGAATCATAGGGCCAGCCTTATCAGGCATTTTTTATTGCTCCCCAGCTTGATCATGCCCCTAAATGTTTAATTTGGGTTTAGGGATGAGGCTATGTGGAAGGTTTGGTCTTTGACAAGGAGTTGCTTTCATGCAGAAATTTTGGAATTTCAAAGCTATTCAAAACACAAAAATCATTTTGACATCAATTCGAAGCAAACTCATTCTGAAAAAATTCAAGTGATTCCTATGGAGAGTGATTAGTACTTAAAAGTGCATTTTTATCATGGTTTTATATCATCATTTTGCACTTGAAGTATCAATAACTCCTTAACTAAAATATGTTTTATAATAATGTATCTAATAATATAAGATACCTATAATTTGTGGTAAATGTCTATTTTTGATGCAGGTCTATCACATAAATGAAAGGATTGATTGATGACTTGAAAAACTTAAATTGCATGGATAAAGAGATGGTCAAACTTAGAGAAGAGATGTCGGTGCAATCCAAACCGGAACACTGTTCGGTAATTGGGTCATATCTGGAGCTACAGATCTCAAATTTAAGTCCAATTTATATGAATAGAAAGGTAAGACATAGGCCTAAAACTTTCATATGGAGCCCAAGATCTAAAAAGGCCATTATCAAGTCCAAATTGTAGCAACAACAAAGAAGCCCAAATCTGTCTTCCAGCCCGAGCACTGTTCGGTATTTTGGCCATATCGGGAGTTCTAGAAGTCCAAATGAGCTGAATTTTTTACACAAGAAAGCTGAGACAATCGCCTACAACTTTCATGTTTACAACTGGCTCCAATTTTGACGTTATCAATGATGTTTTGGGTAGACAAGAGAAGATAAGGATTATCACCAAGTCAAAAGTTGGCCACCCACTTATCAATTAGTCATCAAATCAACAGTTCCCAATTTTGGCCTATAAAAGGAGGCATTTGCCATGCATTTAGGCATCTTGGTGTTCAGATCAAGATCATGCTCTTCCTTTCTCTCTTTGTATTTTTTATAATGTTTATGCTTTGCTTTCATTAATATTAAGTTTATACTTTTCATTTCCTTTCCTTTACTTAGTTAGCTTTTATGTTCTTATTTTGTTTATCTATTTTGCTTTCTTTTATTATGTCTAGCTAAGTTAATTATGTCAAGGTGAAAAGGCTATACTAATGGTGTGAGAATAAGTATAATGTAAACTTAATATGGACTTTAATGTTTGATACTAACATGTTTTATATTTGTTATCTTGTTCACTCTTTAATACTTTACTTGTTAAATGACTAATCTTGATTTATGTTGTATAACACTTGGTACAACAAATGCTTGGCACTTTTATAGCCCATAATGTATGGTATAACCGACACCTGAGCTATGAAAGGAACTTGATTTGTTGTTAACATAAGTTATAATCATGAATGCTTGACGAGATTTACAAGTATTAGTATTAATTGAATAAGATGACTAATGTAATCATGTTAACAATATATAATCTGATTGGAACCTCCTTTGTGTGTTTATGCTTTTCTTTCATTAATATTAAGTTTATGCCTTTCATTTCCTTTCCTTTACTTAGTTAACTTTTATGTTGTTATTTTGTTTATCTATTTTGCTTTCTTTCATTATGTCTAGCTAAGTTAATTATGTCAAGGTGAAAAGGTTACACTAATGGTGTAAGAATAAGTATAGTGTAAACTTAATATGGACTTTAATGTTTGATACTAACATGTTTTATATTTGTTATCTTGTTCACTCTTTAATACTTTGCTTGTTAAATGACTAATCTTGATTTATGTTGTATAACACTTGGTACAACAAATGCTTGGCACTTTCATAGCCCATAATGTATGGTATAACCGACACCTGAGCTATGAAAGGAACTTGATTTGTTGTTAACATAAGTTATAATCATGAATGCTTGACAAGATTTACAAGTATTAGTATTAATTGAATAAGATGGCTAATGTAATCATGTTAACAATATATAATCTGATTGGAACCTCCTTTGTGTGTGGTTTCCAATTCAATAATAAGAGTTTATACTATACTTGTTTGATATACCATTAGTGGAACCTCTAACCTTGACATTTGTTGTTATTATTGTTTAATCCTTACATTAATATTTCATCTCTAAGTTCTCATCATCATCATCTTCTTCTTCTTCTCTTTATTATTATTATTGTTGTTGTTGTTATTATTATTATTATTATTATTATTACCGTTATTATTAGTATTATTACTACTACTACTACTACTACTACTATTACTATTACTATTACTATTATTATTATTGTTGTTGTTGTTGTTGTTGTTTATAATTGTTGTTTATAATTTGTACAATTAACCTCCCTGTGGTTCGACCCCGGTCTTGCCGGGTTATTTATTACTTCGACACTCCTGCACTTGGGAGAAGACATCAACCTTTTAGTCGTGTCAAGTTTTTGGCGCCGTTGCCGGGGAGGTAAGTTCTTGTATAAATTATAATATTTATTTTATTTTCTCTTTTCACTTTTCTTGTATATAACTTTGTTTCTTTTCTCTTGTTTCTTCTTTTTTTTTTTCTTCTTCCTTTTATTTTATTCCTATACGTGCATGAGAGTGTGGTCACGCACATCAAGTGGTAGACTTTATAGGATATCCTCATCATTTTCAGAAAATATGGCCGAAGAAAATAATCAATCACTTCAAAATGAGAATAACCGTGCTAGAACACTTAGAGACCACATGAATCCCACAAGAACAAGTGCACCATCATGCATAGTTTTTCCTCCTGATGCATCTCATTTTAATTTTAAACCAGGTATTATTCAACTTTTACCTTCTTTTCATGGTTTAGAATTGGAAAATCCATACTTGCATTTAAGGGAATTTGAGGAGGTCTGCAACACATATAATAACTTAAATTGTAGCATGAACACAATCAGATTAAACCTTTTTCCTTTTTCATTAAAAGATAAAGCTAAAACATGGCTACAAAATTTAAGACCAGGATCCATTCATGCTTGGGATGAAATGCAACAACAATTGTTAAAGAAGTTTTTCCCATCTCATAGAACAAACTCTTTCAAGAGACAAATCACCACTTTCACTCAAAAACCAGGAGAAACATTTTACAAATGTTGGGATAGGTATCGAGACTTGCTTAGTACTTGCCCTCATCATGGTTTTGAAACATGGAGATTGGTTTCACATTTTTATGAAGGGTTAACACCTAAAGATAGGCAAATGATTGAATTGATGTGCAATGGAACTTTTGAAGATAAAGACCCTGATGAAGCAATGGAGTACTTAGACTTGTTAGCTGAAAATGCTCAAAATTGGGACACCGCGGGTACTTATGAGGCACTGAGTAAAACTTAACCTCATACATCTAGTGGAGGTATGTACAACCTTAGGGAAGATCATGACCTTCAAGCCAAGTTTGCATCTTTAGCTAGAAAAGTCGAGGCACTAGAATTGAAAAAGAGTGGTCAATTAAAATCTGTTGAAAACATTGTGTGTCAAATCTGTGAAACAAATGAACACTCAACCAATGAGTGTCCAACCTTGCCTTCTTTTAAAGAATGTCTCCATAAACAAGCCCATGCTTTAAATAGTTTTCAAAGGGCCAACCACAACCCATACTCCCAAGCATACAACCCTGGTTGGAGGAATCACCCAAATTTTAGTTGGAAGAGTGAGAACAACAATGCACAAACTTCACAACCATCATTTCAAGCACACCACAATTTCCAAAATTCTCATGGATATGCACCTCATTATGCTCCACCTCCTAGAAGAAATCTTGAGGAAACATTGCATGCATTCATTGAAAAGCAAGAGACAATCAATACTGAACTTGTTCAAAACATGACAGATTTTAAAGATACTCTTGCTAAATTAACATCTGTTCTTAGTTTCCAAGAGAAAGGTAAGTTTCCATCTCAAACACAACAAAATCCCAAAGGGCAATACAATGCAAATGCAAGTAGTTCCGGAAGCCAACACATGGATCAAGTCAAATCAGTCACTACTCTGCGCAGTGGCAAGGTTATTGAAAAACCCTCTCTTGAACCTTATGAGAAAGATGATGAGTCAATCTCTGAGGGTAAGGAAGGGGATGAATCTGAAAATTGCAAAGAAACGACTGATTCACCGCCAGCACTTCCATTTCCTCAAGCCATGACCAAACAAAGGAAAGTTAATCACAACTCTGAAATCTTTGAAACTTTCAAACAGGTAAGGATCAATATACCATTCCTGGATGCTATTAAACAGGTTCCTTCCTATGCTAAATTTTTGAAAGATCTCTGCACTGTGAAGGGGAAACTGAATGTGAAAAAAAAAGCCTTTCTAGCCGAACAAGTAAGTGTTATTCTTCAAAACAATAATGCTTTGAAATATAAAGACCCTGGTTGTCCTACAATTTCTTGCTTTATTGGAAAGCATAAAATTGAAAGAGCCTTACTTGATCTTGGTGCTAGTGTGAATTTACTTCCATATTCAGTTTTTCAGAGTCTCAATCTAGGTGAGTTAAAACCAACTTCTATATCTCTTTTACTTGCCGATAGATCTGTAAAAGTGCCTAGAGGAATAATTGAAGATGTGTTAGTACAAGTCGATAAATTCATTTATCCTGTGGATTTTATTGTCTTGGACACAGAACCTGTTGAAGCATGTAATTCATTTCCTGTTATTTTAGGACGTCCATTTCTTGCAACTTCTAATGCATTGATTAATTGTAGGAATGGACTGATGAAGCTATCATTTGGAAACATGACGTTGGAGATGAATATTTTCAACATTTGCAAGCAACCTAGATGATAATGATTTACAAGAAGTAGATCATATTGATGAATTAGTTTATGTTCAACTTGAATCTACTTTAAGTAAAAATGAATTGGATGAAACTGAAGATTTGCAAATGGTTTATTCTGAGGAAGAAATCACGAATGAAACAAGCACCGAAAATGTTGATGCGAATCTTTTGTCAACAGTGACAACAGATTCGACATCTGACATCACACCAATGGATGATTACTTTCCTAACGAATCCTTACTTTCTCTTACTCCAATGCCTTGGTATAATAAAAATATCAATTTTCTTGCTTTAGAAGATTTGCCAGCTGATTGGAGTACCCAAGACAAAGAACAGTTTTTGAACGAAGTGAAGAATTTTTATTGTGATGACCCTACCTTATTCAAATATTGTCCTGATCAAATATTTCAAAGATTCATTCCCGACAATGAGGTAAGTAGTGTCATTAAACTTTGTCATTCTGAAGCATGTGGGAGTTATTTTTCTTCAAAAAAGACAGTTGCAAAAATCTTTCAAAATGGATTTTATTGGCCCACCATGTTCAAGGACACGCATGCATTCTGCAAAACTTGTGAAAATTGTCAAAAGATTGATACTGGTCAAAAAGTTTTGTTTGATAATTCTCAAATCTATGCATTTCCTAGAGAGCTAAGACCAAGATGGAGCAATCCTTATGGGGCTTGTGATATTGAGAATTCAATGAATGACAATGATTTTAAGGAAAATAGACATCGTTTGAAAGCTTACTTTGATAATTTTCCTAGTGAAAATGAATCAGCTAGTTTGAATGATCTTGTAGATAAAGGTTGATTATTTTGTTTTTCTCACATTTTCTTTTTTATGTTTCTTTTTGAGTGATTTTTGCTAGTTTCTCTCACCCCGGTCAAATGGCGGATAACGGTACTCCGTGACTTAAGTCGGTTCTTTCAGTTTCCCACAATTACTGATATTTGTGTATATATCTGTGCAATTCTTTGAATCTCTTTTCCAATTCTCATTTGAAAATGGACACTAATCTTGAAAAATTGAAAAAGTATTTTCCCGCTCTGCCTCAGAATGCGATTACAAAAATTTACCGTGCTAGATGTGCAAGATTGAGATTATTAATGAATCATGGAATTCCTGAAGATATTCGTTGGTTGATTGAAGCAAAGGTCCGATTATCAGGTGAGTCCTCTAACTTCTTCATTTCACACATGCCTGGAACAGGTAAAAGCACTTTTGCAAAGAAGCGTCGTGCAAAACGACTGGATGTCTGTCATCGATGTGCTAGATGGACTTGTAATACACAATGTCGTTCTTTAGGAATGGTATCTATAAACCGTGAAGATAAAATACAATTCATTAAGGATGGCCTGAGTAAGGAGTCTTTAGATAATCTTCTATTGACTCTTGAGACGCATCCTAGTGGAGATGTGCATCGTGTAATTCATGATTTATGGCCACTATTTCATGATTAGAACAAAAATAGTAATCCCAACCCATGAAAGTTAACCTTAAACATTAGAACAAAAATTTTGTTTTCTTCCAAGAAAACCCCCATAATTATATGTTGATACATTGAGCACAAAAGAAAGGTTTATTAATATCTTGTTAAGAGGTATTGAGCATATATATAAATTTAATGAGAGTTTGTTTATCTGGATAGATTAATGGAAGTTAAATGATGAATACCTTGCTTTGTGAAATTTGCAAATTGTTGTAACGCTTTAATTACTAGGGACTAGTAATAAGCTGGTTGAGGGGTGTGATTAGTACTTAAAAGTGCATTTTTATCATGGTTTTATATCATCATTTTGCACTTGAAGTATCAATAACTCCTTAACTAAAATATGTTTTATAATAATGTATCTAATAATATAAGATACCTATAATTTGTGGTAAATGTCTATTTTTGATGCAGGTCTATCACATAAATGAAAGGATTGATTGATGACTTGAAAAACTTAAATTGCATGGATAAAGAGATGGTCAAACTTAAGTTATAATCATGAATGCTTGACGAGATTTACAAGTATTAGTATTAATTGAATAAGATGACTAATGTAATCATGTTAACAATATATAATCTGATTGGAACCTCCTTTGTGTGTTTATGCTTTGCTTTCATTAATATTAAGTTTATGCCTTTCATTTCCTTTCCTTTACTTAGTTAACTTTTATGTTGTTATTTTGTTTATCTATTTTGCTTTCTTTCATTATGTCTAGCTAAGTTAATTATGTCAAGGTGAAAAGGTTACACTAATGGTGTAAGAATAAGTATAGTGTAAACTTAATATGGACTTTAATGTTTGATACTAACATGTTTTATATTTGTTATCTTGTTCACTCTTTAATACTTTGCTTGTTAAATGACTAATCTTGATTTATGTTGTATAACACTTGGTACAACAAATGCTTGGCACTTTCATAGCCTATAATATATGGTATAACCGACACCTGAGCTATGAAAGGAACTTGATTTGTTGTTAACATAAGTTATAATCATGAATGCTTGACGAGATTTACAAGTATTAGTATTAATTGAATAAGATGACTAATGTAATCATGTTAACAATATATAATCTGATTGGAACCTCCTTTGTGTGTGGTTTCCAATTCAATAATAAGAGTTTATACTATACTTGTTTGATATACCATTAGTGGAACCTCTAACCTTGACATTTGTTGTTATTATTGTTTAATCCTTACATTAATATTTCATCTCTAAGTTCTCATCATCATCATCTTCTTCTTCTTCTCTTTATTATTATTGTTGTTGTTGTTGTTATTATTATTATTATTATTATTATTACCATTATTATTAGTATTATTACTACTACTACTACTACTGCTATTACTATTACTATTATTATTATTGTTGTTGTTGTTATTGTTTATAATTGTTGTTTATAATTTGTACAATTAACCTCCTTGTGGTTCGACCCCGGTCTTGACGGGTTATTTATTACTTCGACACTCCTGCACTTGGGAGAAGACATCAACCTTTTAGTCGTGTCAGAGAGGTTTTTGGAAGTGATGATGATGTAACCATATTATTCGATAGTTTCACCCATATTTACCTAATGTTTTGTCCATGTTTTATATGTAAAATGCCTTGATATTCTTTCTTTTATGTTTTTAAGGCACTTTTGGATGAAAAATGCAAAAAGGAGTAAATTGGAGATAATTGACAGATTTGATGTTCAGTCAATGTTTTGTATAGAGCGTGAGTTCTAGAGATCAAAATGAAGTGATTCCAGTGGCACTAAAAAGCTAACATCCATAACTTTCTGGAAATGTAATGCAAGAAAAAGAAAAAGAGGAAGATCATGGAAATCACATCCTTCAAAGTCAAATCTCGCATTCTATCACTGTTGACCTTTGTCTATTCAAAATTCAATATCTGGAGCTATAGAAGTCCAATTTATGCAAACTCAATTGTTTTGGATTCCTGACTCAAAGGTATATAAACGCTCCAAATGTGATCCAAAAACGATGTCATATGAGGGAGATATGAGTTTTCAAAGATGACAACTGAATTCTGCCAGCAATCAGGTTTCGTGAAGAAATGAGTCCAAATTACGTTTCGAAGCTGCTAAACCATCATCCAAGTTTTTATATTAGCAATTTAGTTCCTCTAAGTTAGAGTTTGAAGATTTCATGTAAGGCTATTTCTCTTTTTTAGGGAAAATAGTTATTGAAGTACTTGAATGTCAATTGTCAACTTAAGGGAGGACTACTTTGTAAATTAGGAACTAGGGTTTCTTCGCATATAAAAAGAAAGAGAGAGAGGAGAGAAGGGGGGCAGCAACCAAAAGTGAAGAAACACAAATTCTCTCCTTTACAAACCCAAAAAAATCATGCTCTCTTTATTCTTTAAGAGTAGTTGTTCAATGGTTATGTAAGGCTAAGCTCTTTTCTTGGTTGCAAGGACACAACAAACTTTCGGATTTCAAGAACCATGAGATTTATTCTTCCTTTTATTTTTAGTTTATATTATGAATAAGTATGGTTGTTTTCCTATGCATATTTTCTATGATTGTTGTTGATAATTGCTAGAGCGGAACTCTAAGTTATCATTGTGAACAATTTATTGCTAAGTTTGATATCAAAATCGGAGTTGTGATGTATGAACTTGTGAAGCAACTAAGCTTGATAATTGTGGTGGAACTACATTACTAAACTTAGGGAGAACACTCAAATATCTAGTTCTTAAGGCTGCCATTGAACTAAATCATTAATGCGGACATTGTGATTGTTTGTTGGTTAGGGTTAGTTATACGGCGGATCCGTTAATTAACCAACATTAAGAAAAGATAAAAATTCAGAATATAAATTGTAGTTTTGTTTCAAGGATCGGTTCTAATTTCTGTTGGTGGATGATTAGTACTTAAAAATGCATTTTTATCATGGTTTTATATCATCATTTTGCACTTGAAGTATCAATAACTCCTTAACTAAAATATGTTTTATAATAATGTATCTAATAATATAAGATACCTATAATTTGTGGTAAATGTCTATTTTTAATGCAGGCCTATCACATAAATGAAAGGATTGATTGATGACTTGAAGAACTTAAATTGCAAGGATAAAGAGATGGTCAAACTTAGAGAAGAGATGTCGGTGCAATCCAAAACAGAACACTGTTCGGTAATTGGGTCATATCTGGAGCTACAGATCTTAGATTTAGGTCCAATTTATATGGATGGAAAGGTAAGATATAGGCCTATAACTTTTATATGGAGCCCAAGATCTAAAAAGGCCATTATCAAGTCCAAATTGTAGCAACAACAAAGAAGCCCAAATCTGTCTTCCAGCCCGAGCACTGTTCGGTATTTTGGCCATATCTGGAGTTCTAGAAGTCCAAATGAGCTGAATGTTTTACACAAGAAAGCTGAGACAATTGCCTACAACTTTCATGTTTACACCTGGCTCCAATTTTGACGTTATCAATGATGTTTTGGGTAGACAGGAGAAGATAAGGATTGTCACCAAGTCAAAAGTTGGCCACCCACTTATCAATTAGTCATCAAATCAATAGTTCCCAATTTTGGCCTATAAAAGGAGGCATTTGCCATGCATTTAGGCATCTTGGTTTCCAGATCAAGATCATGCTCTTCCTTTCTCTCTTTGTATTTTTTGTAATGTTTATGCTTTACTTTCATTAATATCAAGTTTATGCCTTTCATTTCCTTTCCTTTACTTAGTTAACTTTCATGTTCTTATTTTGTTTATTTGTTTTCCTTTCTTTCATTATGTCTACCTAAGTTAATTATGTCAAGGTGAAAAGGTTACACTAATGGTGTGAGAATAAGTATAATGTAAACTTAATATGAACTTTAATGTTTGATACTAACATGTTTTATATTTGTTATCTTGTTCACTCTTTAATACTTTGCTTGTCAAATGACTAATCTTGATTTATGTTGTATAACACTTGGTACAACAAATGCTTGGCACTTTCATAGCCCATAATGTATGGTCTAACCGACACCTGAGCTATGAAAGGAACTTGATTTGTTGTTAACATAAGTTATAATCATGAATGCTTGACGAGATTTACAAGTATTAGCATTAATTGAATAAGATGACTAATGTAATCATGTTAACAATATATAATCTGATTGGAACCTCCTTTGTGTGTGGTTTCCAATTCAATAATAAGAGTTTATATTATACTTGTTTGATATACCATTAGTGGAACCTCTAACCTTGACATTTGTTATTATTATTGTTTAATCCTTACTTTAATATTTCATCTCTAAGTTCTCATCATCATCATCTTCTTCTTCTTCTCTTTCTTTATTATTATTATTATTATTATTATTATTATTATTATTGTTGTTGTTGTTGTTGTTGTTGTTGTTGTTGTTGTTATTGTTGTTTTATAATTGTTGTTTATAATTTGTACAATTAACCTCCCTGCCCTGTGGTTCGACCCCGGTCTTGCCGGGTTATTTATTACTTCGACACTCCTGCACTTGGGAGAAGACATCAACCTTTTAGTCGTGTCAGTGGATGTGTGCTTGCAACCAAGGTTTGTTTTCTTGATAAATTTTGATTTCAATTGATTGTGTTTGCTAGTTTAATTTCTTCCATAGTTTAGATCATCACAAATCAAAACCCCCCAATTGCATAACGTATAGCGTAAAAATCTGAACTAAATCTTCCTTGTGGGATCGACCCCTTGCTTGCTCTATACTATCTTGTGTGTTGTGTTTTAAGCTAGGGTAATTAATTCGTGCAACCACGACATCGCAATAGATGAAAACGTTTTGTTTTGATTTTGGTAAAAATTATGAGGTGACATTTAGTTGGTCACAAAAGGTTTAAATTTCAATTTGAGGGTTATTGAGAATCATCTTTCAAAGCATTCATTTTATTTGCATGAATAATGATTTTCTTTCGCATGAGAAAGCAGTGCCTACCAATCCAGAGCCAATCCAGATTGCTTGTCTTTGATTAGAAAAGGCTTAATTAGGCACGTAATGTAGGCTTGGGCTATTGGTTATGAAGAAAAGGATATTTGTAGGCTCAAAAGGTGTTTAAGGGACTTTAAGACTAAGGGTCACTAGTGCTTATATCCCAAACTTTTTGTTCATACATTTCTGGACCTTGGAATTGATTTGTAAAATGGTCCACGGTGCCCCTTAGTGTAGGGTTTGGGCTCTTTGTTTTTGTTTTCTCATTTGGTTTTGAGCATCATTGTATTGGCTTTTTTTTATGCTCAAAATTTTTTGATTCTTTGGATTTTTTTTTCCTTTTTTTTTATGCCTAAAATTTTTAGATCCTTTGGATTTTTTTTATGCCCCCTATCTTTGTATGGGCACCTTCGATGATTGAGAATTTTCTTTTATACCCCCTAGTATTGTTTGGGCAATTTCAATTGTCGAGGTCTTTTTCATGCCCCCAAGAGTTATTTGGGCACTTTCAATCGTTAAAGATTTTTTGGCACTTGCCCCTCAATGTAGGGTGTGATCCTAGTCAAGGTTATTTTTCAAGAAAAATCTATTAGGCTCAAAAAGGGACTACAAAAGATATATTTTAGTCTTGTGAAAAGGATTATTAAAGATAGCCTTTCTTCATCTCAAATGCATGCATTTAGGATCGGTAAGCCTTGCTCTCATGCTAGTATGCAAAGTGATTTCTCATTATTCATGCAAATAAAACTCCGCTTTTGGAGTCACTTCATTATGTTTTTTTTGTTTTTTTTAGTGTATGGTTACCTCTCTAAGAAATCTCTTGAATTTCCAGAACTCGTTTGTTTTGGACAAACACCAACATGATTTCTGTTCTTGTACTAAACTTTGAATTCCCAAAAAATCTGGGTGAATATGTGAGATCATGCATTGTTTTGGAAGAAAGGGGAAACACACCCAAAAAAAATCTTGGTGTAATGGTTTTATGCTCGATGTGTTATTTGCATGAAATAGCAAAAAATGAAGGCATGTCATGAATTCAGGAAAATATATGATCTTATTAACAAGTAAGGCTTAGGGGACAGGGAAAGTCTTGGGGAATTTTGAGCCAATTTACCAATAACAACTAGAATAGGGTGAAAAAAATGAAGAATTTGTTTTGCAGGCATGATCGAACAGAGGTAGTTTTTTTGGACAGAGCAAGAACAGACTCTATTCTGTAATGGTGATGCAACTCCCCTTTGGTCAGCTTTCCCACAAAAGCTTTTATGGAAATGCTGTACTGTGATGGGGTCTTGATTGTGTTTGTCCCCAACTTCTTCAGGTTAAGTCATTGTTGAGTTTCAAACAAAGATGATAGGTCTGTTGGAAGGAACTTCCTTAGAGATGCTTTTCAATATTTGCTCGAGTAAGCTAGAGGTGAGTCAAGCTTTTGTTCAGAGATTCCAACTCTTCTTGAAAATGGATGCTACAGCGAGCATGCTCTTCATCTCCATTGTTGTGTGCTCAAGATTAGGTGTTGCAAACTCGTAGGGGACCCACCTTTATTTTGGTGCATGGATGACAAATGTATGAACATGAAATCTATATGATGAACTCGCCCTTCAAGGGATCACATATGATTGTGACTCTTATATGATGAAACAAGAATCTTGATTCTTGCCTAAACTCTACAATGAAAATTTTCAGAGTGACGGTCATTCTGTCACCCACAAGTCTTGAGTTCAAGATGATTCAAGAAGGGTTCGCCTCGATGCAAATAAATGATGGTACAACATACAACCTAAGAATAGGCATTATTCATTATGTGAACATGAGTAGGTTTTCTACCTGGTATCAAAAGGGTCTATGAACTGCCTAGTGACCACCTCGCGTGAAGGCAGTATGGGGGTTTACAAGAAATGGTTAGGGCACCGTGTGACTGCCATTATCGAGTAAACACTCAGCTCATAGTTGGATGTTTCACAAATTTGAACCCCGACTGAAAGTCATGAGGCAGATCGCTACTCCCCACCTAACTTAGAAGCTTGTGTGTGCTTTCAAAAATATATACAAGTGATGCATGTAACAATTCTAAAAATGCATGCATAAAACACAATAAAAATGCCACAATTTAAACACATCAAATACACAAAGCTTAGCCCAATATTGTTAGAAACAATACCTCCCCAGTGGAGTCGCCATTCTGTCGCACGTCAAAAAAATTCCGCACGGCGTCGGCTCCGGCAATTTTTCATCGTTATTATTTGATTTGATCTTGTTGGATTCGTTAGGAGTCGCCACCTAGTATTTAATTGAAGGTTACTAGGAAACCCGATTGTACTGTTCTTGTCAGAGATTCGCGGGTAAGGGATCGGTTGTGGTTAGGGAAGGTATTAGCACCCCTAATGTACCCTACCTAAGGTAAGATGCTTCATGGACTTGATGTGTTAAAGAAGTTTTAAAAATTTTGTCTTTTCATCGGATTTTAGAAATACAACTTTCGTACAAGTTTGTACTTCTACACCGTGATCCAATCAAATTATTAAATTCTTCTTTATTCTCTATAATTTTATCATAAATAAAAACAACATTCACAAGACAAATACAAGCACACACATGCATTTCCCTGTATTTTTCATTTCTTTTTGTTTTTTTTCCATATTTTACAAAATACAAATAAAAATTCAAACTAAACAAATATTACATTAAACAGTTTGAAACTTACAAAATAACCCTTAAAAACTCCATAATAGTGTTGGGAAGTCCTTCTGGGCGGTGTGAACAGTGCACGTGAACAGTGACAAGGAGAAACATTTTACCAATGTTGGGATAGGTATCGAGACTTGCTTAGTACTAGCCCTCATCATGGTTTTGAAACATGGAGATTGATTTCACATTTTTATGAAGGTTTAACACCTAGAGATAGGTAAATGGTTGAATTGATGTGCAATGGAACTTTTGAAGATAAAGACCCTGATGAAGCAATGGAGTACTTTGACTTGTTAGCTGAAAATGCTCAAAATTGGGACACTGCGGGTACTTATGAGGCACCGATTTAAACTCAACCTCATACATCTAGTGGAGGTATCTACAACCTTAGGGAAGATCATGACCTTCAAGCTAAGTTTGCATCTTTAGCTAGAAAAGTTGAGGCACTAGAATTGAAAAAAAGTGGTCAATTAAAATCTATTGAAAACATTGTGTGTCAAATATGTGAAATAAATAAACACTCAACCAACGATTGTCCAACCTTACCTTCTTTTAAGGAATGTTTCCATGAACAAACCCATGCTTTAAATAGTTTTGAAAGGACCAACCATGACCCATACTCACAAACATACAACCCTGGTTGGAGAAATCACCTAAATTTTAGTTGGAAGAGTAAGAACAACAATGCACAAACTTCACAACCACCATTTCAAGCACACCATAATTTCCAAAATTATCATGGATATGCACCTTCTTATGCTCCACCTCCTACAAGAAATTTTGAGGAAACTTTGTATGTATTCATTGAAAAGCAAGAGATAATCAACACTCAACTTGCTCAAAGCATAACAGATTTTAAAGATACTTTTGCAAAATTCACATCTGCTCTTAATTTTCACGAGAAAGGTAAGTTTCCATCTCAACCACAGTAAAATCCCAATGGGCAATACAATGCAAATGCAAGTAGTTCTGGAAGTCAACATATGGATCAAGTTAAATCAGTCATCACTCTTCGTAGTGGTAAGGTTATTCACAAACCAATTCTTGAACCTTGTGAGAAAGATGATGAATCAATCTCTAAGGGTAAGGAAGGGGTTGAATCTGAACATTGCAAAGAAAAAATTGATTCCCTACCAACTCTTCCATTTCCTCATGCCATGACCAATTAAGAAGAAATCGAGGATGAAAAAGGCATAAAAAATGTTGATACAGATCTTTTATCAAAAGTGACAACAGATTCGACACCTAACATCACACCAATCAATGATTACTTTGCTGATGAATCTCTACTTTCTCTTAGTTCAATGCCTTGGTTTGCTAAAAATATCTATTTTCTTGCTTCAGAATTTTTGCCAGCTTACTAGAGAACCGAAGACAAAAGAAAATTTTTGAGCAATGTGCGAATTTTTTATTGGGATGACCCTTACTTATTCAATTATTGTCTGACACGACTAAAAGGTTGATATCTTCTCCCAAGTGCAGGAGTGTCGAAGTAATAAATAACCCGGCAAGACCGGGGTCGAACCACAGGGAGGTTAATTGTACAAATTATAAACAACAATTATAAAACAACAATAACAACAACAACAATAGTAGTAGTAGTAATAATAATAATAATAATAATAATAATAATAATAATAAAGAAAGAGAAGAAGAAGAAGATGATGATGATGAGAACTTAGAGATGAAATATTAAAGTAAGGATTAAACAATAATAATAACAAATGTCAAGGTTAGAGGTTCCACTAATGGTATATCAAACAAGTATAGTATAAACTCTTATTATTGAATTGGAAACCACACACAAAGGAGGTTCCAATCAGATTATATATTGTTAACATGATTACATTAGTCATCTTATTCAATTAATGCTAATACTGGTAAATCTCGTCAAGCATTCATGATTATAACTTATGTTAACAACAAATCAAGTTCCTTTCATAGCTCAGGTGTCGGTTATACCATACATTATGGGCTATGAAAGTGCCAAGCATTTGTTGTACCAAGTGTTATACAACATAAATCAAGATTAGTCATTTAACAAGCAAAGTATTAAAGAGTGAACAAGATAACAAATATAAAACATGTTAGTATCAAACATTAAAGTCCATATTAAGTTTACATTATACTTATTCTCACACCATTAGTGTAACCTTTTCACCTTGACATAACTAACTTAGCTAGACATAATGAAAGAAAGCAAAATAGATAAACAAAATAAGAACATAAAAGTTAACTAAGTAAAGGAAAGGAAATGAAAGGCATAAACTTAATATTAATGAAAGCAAAGCATAAACATTACAAAAAATAAAAAGAGAGAAAGGAAGAGCATGATCTTGATCTGAACACCAAGATGCCTAAATGCATGGCAAATACCTCCTTTTATAGGCCAAAATTGGGAACTATTGATTTGATGACTAATTGAGAAGTGGGTGGCCAACTTTTGACTTGGTGACAATCCTTATCTTCTCTTATCTGCCCAAAACGTCATTGATAACGTCAAAATTGGAGCCAGTTGTAAACATGAAAGTTGTAGGCAATTGTCTCAGCTTTCTTGTGTAACAAATTCAGCTCATTTGGACTTCTAAAACTCCAGATATGGCCAAAATACCAAACAGTGCTCGGGCTGGAAGACAGATTCGGGCTTCTTTGTTGTTGCTACAATTTGGACTTGATAATGTAGAAAGATAGAGTATAGAAGATATCACCTGAAATAACGAACACTAACAAAACCTGAAACACACTGAAAAAATAAGAAATAACACAACACAATAATAAAACCAAAATACACAAAAATTCACAAATGAAGGCTCAAATCCAATCTAAGCTTTTTACGGCTTCCCGTAGATGACCAATTTATACGACTCATGGAAGGATCAATCACAGGAATGAAAGATTGTAGTTGGTCAATCAATTGTTCAGCAATAGTAGTAGAGATTATGATTTGTCGTGCAGAAGATGTCCCCTTGTGCCAAAGCTTCAGGGACGATTCCTAAAACTTGACTACCTCCTAAAAATGCAGCTATTGACACACCTCCCATTAACCCAAGACTGCCTCCCCCATACACTAAATGAATCTTTCTCTCAGCTAGCACCTGACCAAGATGGTTTGCTGATTCTAAAAACTCCTTTTCTTTCCCAGGACTAGATCCACCAAAAACATAAATATTTCTTATTTGATGACTTGAGGAACTTGCCATTTCTACACACTTCTGTATTTGTTGAATGTATGGGTTGAGTAGAAATGAAAGGAAGGAAAAGAGGGTTTTATAGATGAGAAAGTAGAAAGGCAATCATAACATCTATATGTAGGCCAGCTAGAGTCTCACACTCTCTCTCTCTCTTTTTATTTATTTATTTATTTACTTTTGAAAAAAAAAATGTGTATGTACAGGTAGTTGTGATTGTGGCTCACATCTTCCCTTGGTTTTACGTCCAAGAACAGCTTAAACGCCCTCTATGGGTCGGGGATAGGCTTCCCATCCAGTTTTCTTAAAAACTGGCAAACAGGGTCTTTTTTAGTCAGATTCCCAAGACTAAGTCGATCATGTTCTTTATGAAATAGTGGCCATAAATCATGAATTGCACGATGCACATCTCCACTAGGATGCGTCTCAAGAGTCAATAGAAAATTATCTAAAGACTCCTTACTCAGGCCATCCTTAATGAATTGTATTTTAGCTTCACGGTTTATAGATACCATTCCTAAAGAACGACATTGTGTATTACAAGTCCATCTAGCACATCGATGACAGACATCCAGTCGTTTTGCACGACGCTTCTTTACAAAAGTGCTTTTACCTGTTCCAGGCATGTGTGAAATGAAGTTAGAGGACTCACCTGATAATCGGACCTTTGCTTCAATCAACCAGCGAATATCGTCAGGAATTCCATGATTCATTAACAATCTCAATCTTAGACATCTAGCACAGTAAATTTTTGTGATTGCATTCTGAGGCAGAGCGGGAAAATACTTTTTCAATTTTTCAAGATTAGTGTCCATTTTCAAATGAGAATTGAAAGAGAGATTCAAAGAATTGCACAGATATATACACAGATATCAGTTATTATGGGAAACTGAAAGAACCGACTTAAGTCACGGAGTACCGTTGTCCGCCATTTGACCGGGGTGAGAGAAACTTGCAAAAATCACTCAAAAAGAAACATAAAAGAAAATGTGAGAAAAACAAAATAATCAACCTTTATCTACAAGATCATTTAAACCAGTTGATTCATTTTCATTAAAAAAAATTATCAAAGTGAGCTTTCAAACGATGTCCATTTTCCTTAAAATCATTGTCATTCATTGAATTCTCAATATCACAGGCCCCATAAGGATTGCTCCATCTTGGTCTTAGCTCTCTAGGGACTGCATAGATTTGAGAATCATAAAACAAAACTTTTTGACCAGTATCAATCTTTTGACAATTTTCACAAGTTTTGCAGAATGCATGCGTGTCCTTGAACATGGTGGGCCAATAAAATCCATTTTGCAAGATTTTTGCAATTGTCTTTTTTGACGAGAAATATCTTCCACATGCTTCAGAATGACAAAGTTTAATGACACTACTTACCTCATTGTCGGGAATGAATCTTTGAAATATTTGATCAGGACAATATTTGAATAAGGTAGGGTCATCACAATAAAAATTCTTCACTTCGTTCAAAAACTTTTCTTTATCTTGGGTACTCCAATCAGCTGGCAAATCTCCTAAAGTAAGAAAATTGATATTTTTATCATACCAAGGCATTGGACTAAGAGAAAGTAAGGATTCGTTAGGAAAGTAATCATCCTTTGGTGTGATGTCAGATGTCAAATCTGTTGTCACTGTTGACAAAAGATTCGCATCAACATTTTCGGTGCTTGTTTCATCCCTGATTTCTTCCTCAGAATAAATCATTTGTAAATCTTCAGTTTCATCCAATTCATTTTTACTTAAAGTAGATTCAAGTTGATCATAAACTAATTCGTCAATATGATCTACTTCTTGTAAATCATTATCATCTCCAGGTTGCTTGCAAATGTTGAAAATATTCATCTCCAATGTCATGTTTCCAAATGATAGCTTCATCAGTCCATTCCTACAATTAATCAATGCGTTAGAGGTTGCAAGAAAGGGACGTCCTAAAATAACAGGAAATGAATTACATGCTTCAACAGATTCTGTGTCCAAGACAATAAAATCCACAGGATAAATGAATTTATCGACTTGTACTAACACATCCTCAATTATTCCTCTAGGCACTTTTACAGATCTATCGGCAAGTAAAAGAGATATAGAAGTTGGTTTTAACTCACCTAGATTGAGACTCTAAAAAACTGAATATGGAAGTAAATTCACACTAGCACCAAGATCAAGTAAGGCTTTTTCAATTTTATGGTCTCCAAGAAAGCAAGAAATTGTAGGACAACCAGGGTCTTTATATTTCAAAGCATTATTGTTTTGAAGAATAGCACTTACTTGTTCGGCTAGAAAGGCTTTCTTTTTCACATTCAGTTTCCTCTTCACAGTGCATAGATCTTTCAAAAATTTAGCATAGGAAGGAACCTGTTTAATTGCATCCAGCAAAGGTATATTGATCCTTACCTGTTTGAAAATTTCATAAATTTCAGAATTGTGATTGACTTTCCTTTGTTTGGTCATGGCTTGAGGAAATGGAAGTGCTGGCGGTGAATCAGTCGTTTCTTTGCAATTTTCAGATTCATCCCCTTCCTTACCCTTAGAGATTGACTCATCATCTTTCTCATAAGGTTCAAGAGAGGGTTTTTCAATAACCTTACCACTGCGTAGAGTAGTGACTGATTTGACTTGATCCATGTGTTGGCTTCCGGAACTACTTGCATTTGCATTGTATTGCCCCTTAGAATTTTGTTGTGGTTGAGATGGAAACTTACCTTTCTCTTGGAAACTGAGAGCAGATGTTAATTTTGCAAGAGTATCTTTAAAATCTATCATGTTTTGAGCAAGTTGAGTATTAATTGTCTCTTGCTTTTCAATGAATGCATACAATGTTTCCTCAAGATTTCTTCTAGGAGGTGGAGCATAAGGAGGTGCATATCCATGAGAATTTTGAAAATTATGGTGTGCTTGAAATGGTGGTTGTGAAGTTTGTGCATTGTTGTTCTCACTCTTCCAACTGAAATTTGGGTGATTTCTCCAACCAGGGTTGTATGTTTGGAAGTATGGGTTGTGGTTGGGCCTTTGGAAACTGTTTAAAGCATGGGCTTGTTCATGGAGACATTCCTTAAAAGAAGGCAAGGTTGGACAATCATTGGTTAAGTGTTCATTTGTTTCACAGATTTGACACACAATGTTTTCAACAGATTTTAATTGACCACTCTTTTTCAATTCTAGTGCCTCAACTTTTCTAGCTAAAGATGCAAATTTGGCTTGGAGGTCATGATCTTCCCTAAGGTTGTACATACCTCCACTAGATGTATGAGGTTGAGTTTTACTCGGTGCCTCATATGTACCCGTAGTGTCCCAATTTTGAACATTTTCAGCTAACAAGTCTAAGTACTCCATTGCTTCATCAGGGTCTTTATCTTCAAAAGTTCCATTGCACATCAATTCAACCATTTGCCTATCTTTAGGTGTTAACCCTTCATAGAAATGTGAAACCAATCTCCATGTTTCAAAACCATGATGAGGGCAAGTACTAAGCAAGTCTCGATACCTATCCCAACATTTGTAAAATGTTTCTCTTGGTTTTTGAGTGAAAATGGTGATTTGTCTCTTGAAAGAGTTTGTTCTATGAGATGGGAAAAACTTCTTTAAAAACTGTTGTTGCATTTCATCCCAAGCACGAATAGATCCTGGTCTCAATTTTTGTAGCCATGTTTTAGCTTTATCTTTTAATGAAAAAGGAAAAAGCTTTGATCTAATGGTGTTCATGCTACAATTTAAATTATTATATATGTTGCAGACCTCCTCAAATTCCCTTAAATGCAAGTATGGATTTTCCAATTCTAAGCCATGAAAAGAAGGTAAAGGTTGAATAATGCCTGGTTTAAAATTAAAATGAGATGCATTAGGAGGAAAAACTATGCATGATGGTGCACTTGTTCTTGTGGGATTCATGCGGTCTCTAAGTGTTCTAGCACGGTTATTCTCATTATTTTCATTATGAAGTGATTGATTATTTTCTTCAGCCATATTTTCTGAAAATGATGAGGATACCCTACAAAGTCTACCACTTGATGTACGTGACCACACTCTCATGCACGAAGGACTTACCTCCCCGGCAACGGCGCCAAAAACTTGACACGACTAAAAGGTTGATATCTTCTCCCAAGTGCAGGAGTGTCGAAGTAATAAATAACCCGGCAAGACCGGGGTCGAACCACAGGGAGGTTAATTGTACAAATTATAAACAACAATTATAAAACAACAATAACAACAACAACAATAGTAGTAGTAGTAATAATAATAATAATAATAATAATAATAATAATAATAATAATAAAGAAAGAGAAGAAGAAAAAGATGATGATGATGAGAACTTAGAGATGAAATATTAAAGTAAGGATTAAACAATAATAATAACAAATGTCAAGGTTAGAGGTTCCACTAATGGTATATCAAACAAGTATAGTATAAACTCTTATTATTGAATTGGAAACCACACACAAAGGAGGTTCCAATTAGATTATATATTGTTAACATGATTACATTAGTCATCTTATTCAATTAATGCTAATACTTGTAAATCTCGTCAAGCATTCATGATTATAACTTATGTTAACAACAAATCAAGTTCCTTTCATAGCTCAGGTGTCGGTTATACCATACATTATGGGCTATGAAAGTGCCAAGCATTTGTTGTACCAAGTGTTATACAACATAAATCAAGATTAGTCATTTAACAAGCAAAGTATTAAAGAGTGAACAAGATAACAAATATAAAACATGTTAGTATCAAACATTAAAGTCCAAGTCCATATTAAGTTTACATTATACTTATTCTCACACCATTAGTGTAACCTTTTCACCTTGATATAACTAACTTAGCTAGACATAATGAAAGAAAGCAAAATAGATAAACAAAATAAGAACATAAAAGTTAACTAAGTAAAGGAAAGGAAATGAAAGGCATAAAGTTAATATTAATGAAAGCAAAGCATAAACATTACAAAAAATACAAAGAGAGAAAGGAAGAGCATGATCTTGATCTGGAAACCAAGATGCCTAAATGCATGGCAAATGCCTCCTTTTATAGGCCAAAATTGGGAACTATTGATTTGATGACTAATTGAGAAGTGGGTGGCCAACTTTTGACTTGGTGACAATCCTTATCTTCTCTTGTCTGCCCAAAACGTCATTGATAACATCAAAATTGGAGCCAGTTGTAAACATGAAAGTTGTAGAAAATTGTCTCAGCTTTCTTGTGTAAAACATTCAGCTCATTTGGACTTCTAGAACTCAAGATATGACCAAAATACCGAACAGTGCTCGGGCTGGAAGATAGATTCGGGCTTCTTTGTTGTTGCTACAATTTGGACTTGATAATGGCCTTTTTAGATCTTGGGCTCCATATGAAAGTTGTAGGCCTATGTCTTACCTTTCCATCCATATAAATTGGACCTAAATCTGAGATCTGTAGCTCCAGATATGACCCAATTACCGAACAGTGTTCCAGTTTGGATTGCACCGACATCTCTTCTCTAAGTTTGACCATCTCTTTATCCTTGCAATTTAAGTTCTTCAAGTCATCAATCAATCCTTTCATTTATGTGATAGGCCTGCATTAAAAATAGACATTTACCACAAATTATAGGTATCTTATATTATTAGATACATTATTATAAAACATGCTTTAGTTAAGGAGTTATTGATACTTCAAGTGCAAAATGATGATATAAAACCATGACAAAAATGCACTTTTAAGTACTAATCATTGTCCTAATCAAATATTTCAAAAATGCATTACCGACAATGAGGTAAGTAATTTCATTAAATTTTGTCACTCTAAGGCACGTGGGGATCATTTCTCGTCAAAAAAAAGGATTGAAGAAATCTTACAAAGTGGATTTTTAAATGAATCACCATATTCAAGGAATCACATGCATTCTGTAAAACCTGTAAAAATTGTTAAAAGGTGGGATTTATTTCAAAACACAGAGAGTCTTTAAATAATCTTCTATTGACTCTTAAGTCTCATCATAGTCAAGATAAACATCATGTAATTCATGATTTATGGCGGAATAAATATAAAACATGTTAGTATCAAACATTAAAGTCCATATTAAGTTTACACTGTACTTATTCTTACACCATTAGTGTAACCTTTTCACCTTGACATGATAAACTTAGCTAGACATGATGAAAGAAAGAAAAATAAATAAACAAAATAAGAACATGAATAAGATTAAAGTTAACTAAGTAAGTGAAAGGAAATGAAAGGCATAAACTTGATATTAATCTATTTAACTTCTATTAATCTATTTAGATAAACAAACTCTCATTAAATTTATATACCTGCTCAATACCTCTTAACAAGATATTCATAAACCTTTCTTTTGTGCTCAATGTATCAACATATAATTATGGGGCTTTTTTTTGAAAGAAATCAAAATTTTTGTTCTAATGTTTAAGGTTAACTTTCTTGGGTTGGGATTATTATTTTTATCTTCGTTTTTTTTAATATATACATATAATTTAAAACACCATGCATCTTTAACTCATGTAACGAGCTTTCAGCTAATGACTCCCAGACCAGTTAGTCTTAGGGTATTAGGTGTTGAGATACCCCTACGAGCTTAGTAACTCGGATTGTAGATACTAATATGTAGATAGTGCAATGTTTGATTCCCTTAAACTTTTCTCCTCAACCGAAGTAACAAACGTTGGGCCAATAACTCATTTTGCACATGCTTTATGAAATAGAAAACATATTTATTTTTTTTCTTTTTTTTAGCTACTACCCTCCCCCCAACCAAAACGTGACATCGTCCTCAATGTTCTAAGGTAAAAAGATAGAGTATAAAAGATATCACTTGAAATAACGAACACTAACAAACCTGAAACATACTAAAACAAATATAAGAAACAACAAAACACATTAATAAAACCAAAAGACACAAAGATTCACAAATGAAGGCTCAAATCCAATCTAAGCTTTTTACGGCTTTCCTTAGTTGACCAATTTATGTGACTCATGGAAGGATCAATTACAGGAATGAAAGATTGTAGTTGGTCAATTAATCGTTCAACAGTAGCACCATGGTTAAACATTGCATTCATTCGAGTCGACATTGTGGAGACCTGAAGTTCCTCTCCAATTGTTTTTCGAATGATGTCCCCTTGTGCTAAAGCTTCAGGGACAACCCCCAAAACTTGACTAACTCTTAAAGATGCAGCTATTGACACACCTCCCATTAACCCAAGACTGCCTCCCCCATACACTAAATGAATCTTTCTCTCAGCTAGCACTTGACCAAGATGATTTGCTAATTCTAAAAACTCATTTTCTTTCCTAGGACTAGATCCATTGAAAACACAAATATTTCTTATATGATGACCTGAGGAACTTGCCATTTCTACACACTTATGTATTTGTTAAATGTATGGGTTGAGTAGAAATAAAAGGAAGGAAGAGAGGATTTTATAGATGAGCAATTAGAAAGGCAATCATACCACCTATATGTAGGCCAGCTAGAGTCTCTCTCTCTCTCTCTTTATTTATTTACTTTTGAAAAAGCATGTGTATGTACAGGTAGTTGTGATTGTGGCTCACATCTTCCTTTGGTTTTACATCCAAGAACAGCTTAAACGCCCTCTATGGGTCGGGGATAGGCTTCCCATCTAGTTTTCTTAAAAACTGGCAAACAAGGTCTTTTTTAGTTAGATTCCCAAGACTATGTCGAGCATGTTCTTTATGAAAATGAGCTCATAAGTTATGAATTGCACGATGCTTATCTCGACTATGATGAGATTGAAGAGTCAATAGAAGATTATCTAAAGACTCTTTGTGTTTTGAAATAAATCCCACCTTTTAACAATTTTCACAGATTTTGCGGAATGCATGTGATTCCTTGAATATGGTGGGCCAGTAAAATTCACTTTGTAAGATTTCTACAGTTCTCTTTTTTTATGAGAAATGATCCCGACGTGCTTTAGAATGACAAAGTTTAATGACACTACTTACCTCATTGTCAAGAGTAAATCTTTGAAATATTTGATTAAGACAATAATTAAATAAGTAAGGGTCATCCCAATAAAAGTTTTGCACGTTGCTAAAAACTTTTCTTTTATCTTCGGTACTCAAGTGAGCTGGCAAAAATCCTAAAGCAATAAAATTGAAATTTTTAGCAAACCAAGGCATTGAACTTAGAGAAAGTAGAGATTCATCAGGAAAGTAATCATTGATTGGTGTGATGTTAGGTGTCGAATCTCTTGTCACTTTTGATAAAAGATCCGCATAAACATTTTCAGTGCCTTTTTCATCCACGATTTCTTTCTGATTGGTTATAACATGAGGAAATGAAAATGCTAGCAGGGAATCAGTATTTTCCTTGCAATATTCAGATTAACCCCTTCCTTAACCTAAGAGATTGACTCATCATCTTTCTCATAAGGTGCAAGAGTGAGTTTTTTAATAACCTTACCACTGCGAAGAGTGATGACTGATTTGACTTGAACTATATGTTGACTTCCAAAACTACTTGCATTTGCATTGTATTGCCCCTTGAGATTTTGCTGTGGTTGAGATGGAAACTTACCTTTCTCTTGAAAATTGAGAGCAGATATGAATTTTGCAAGAGTATCTTTAAAATCTATTATGCTTTGAACAAGTTGATTGTCTCTTGTTTTTCAATAAATGCATACAAAGTCTCCTCAAAATTTCTTATAGGAGGTAGAGTATAAGGAGGTACATATCCATGAGAATTTTAAAAATTATAGTGTGCTTGAAATGGTGGTTGTGAAGTTTGTATATTATTATTATCACTCTTCCAACTGAAATTTAGGTGATTTCTCCAACTAGGGTTGTATGTTTGTGAGTATGGGTTATGATTGGGCTTTTGGAAACTGTTTAAAGCATGAGCTTGTTTATTGAGACATTCCTTAAAACAAGGCAAGGTTGGACAGTTATTGGTTGAGTGTTCATTTGTTTCACATATTTGACACACAATGTTTTCAACAAATTTTAATTGACTACTCTTTTTCAATTCTAGTGTCTCGACTTTTCTAGCTAAAGATGCAAATTTCGCTTAGAGGTCATGATCTTCCCTAAGCTTGTATATACCTCCACTAGATGTATGAGGTTGAGTTTTACTCGGTGCCTCATAAGTAGCTGCGGTGTCCCAATTTTGAGCATTTTCAGCTAACAAGTTGATTAGTACTTAAAAGTGTATTTTTATCAAGGTTTTATATCATCATTTTGCACCTGAAGTATCAATAACTCCTTAACTAAAGCATGTTTTATAATAATATATCTAATAATATAAGATACTTTTAATTTATGGTAAATGTTCATTTTAAATGCAGGCCTATAACATAAACAAAAGGATTGATTGATGAATTTAAGAACTGAAATTGAAAGTATAAAAAGATGGCCAAACTTAGAAAAGAGATGTTGGTGCAATCCAAACCGGAATACTATTCGGTAATTGTGTCATATCTGGAGCTATAGATATCATATTCAGCTCTACTTTATATGGTTGGAAAGGTAAGATATAGGCCTACAACTTTCATATGCAGCCCAAGATCTAAAAAGGCAATTTTCAAGTCCAAATTGTAGCAACAACAAAGAAGCCCGAATCTCTCCTCCAGCCCGAGCACTGTTCAGTATTTTGGCTATATCTGGAGTTCTAGAAGTCCCAATGAGCTGAATTGTTTACACAAGACAGCTGAGATAATTGCCTATAACTTTCATGTTTTTGAGTGGCTCCCATTTTGACGTTATCAATGACGTTTTGGGCAGACAAGAGAAGATAAGGATTGTCACCAAGTCAAGAGTTGGTCACCCACTCATCAATTAGTCATCAAATCAATAGTTTCCAATTTTGGCCTATAAAAGGAGGCATTTACCATGCATTTAGGCATCTTGGTTTCCAGATCAAGATCATGCTCTTTCTTTCTCTCTTTGTATTTTTTGTAATATTTATGCTTTACTTTCATTAATATCAAGTTTATACCTTTGATTTCCTTTGATTTACTTAATTAACTCTTATCTTAATTATGTTCTTATTTTGTTTATTTTTTTTCTTTTATTATGTTTAGCTAAGTTTATTATGTCAAGGTGAAAAGGTTACACTAATGGTGTAAGAATAAGTATAGTGTAAACTTAATATGGACTTTAATGTTTGATACTAACATGTTTTATATTTGTTATCTTGTTCACTCTTTAAAACTTTGCTTGTTAAATGACTAATCTTGATTTATGTTGTATAACACTTGGTACAACAAATGCTTGGCACTTTCATAGCCCATACTATATGGTATAACCGACACTTGAGCTATGAAAAGAACTTGATTTGTTGTTAACATAAGTTGTAATCATAAATTCTTGACGAGATTTACAAGTATTAGTATCAATCGAATAAGATGACTAATGTAATCATGTTAACAATCTATAATCAGATTGAAACCTCTTTTATGTGTGGTTTCCAGTTGAATAATAAGAGTTTATACTATACCTGTTTGACATCCTGATTAGTACTTAAAAGTGCATTTTTATCATGGTTTTATATCATCATTTTGCACTTGAAGTATCAATAACTCCTTAACTAAAGCATGTTTTATAATAATATATCTAATAATATAAGATACCTTTAATTTGTGGTAAATGTTCATTTTAAATGCAGGCCTATCACATAAACGAAAGGATTGATTGATGACTTTAAGAACTTAAATTGCAAGGATAAAGAGATGGCCAAACTTAGAAAAGAGATGTCGGTGCAATCCAAACCGGAACACTATTCGGTAATTGGGATGGATGGAAAGGTAAGACATAGGCCTACAACTTTCATATGGAGCCCAAGATCTAAAAAGGCCATTTGTAAGTCCAAATTATAGCAACAACAAAGAAGCCCGAATCTATCTTCCAGCCCGAGCACTGTTCGGTATTTTGGCCATATCTAGAGTTCTAGAAGTCCAAACGAGCTGAATTTGTTACACAAGAAAGCTGAGACAATTAACTACAACATGGCTACAAAATTTAAGACCTGGATCTATTCGTGCTTGGGATGAAATTCAACAATAATTTTTAAAGAAACTTTTCCCATCTCATAGAACAAACTCTTTCAAAAGACAAATCACCACTTTCACTCAAAAACCAGGAGAAACATTTTACCAATGTTGGGATAGGTATTGAGACTTACTTTGTACTTGCCCTCATCATGGTTTTGAAACATGGAGATTGGTTTCATATTTCTATGAAGGGTTAACACCTAAAGATAGGCAAATGGTTGAATTGATGTGCAATGGAACTTTTGAAGATAAAGACCCTGATAAAGCAATGAAGTACTTAGACTTCTTAGCTGAAAATGCTCAAAATTGGGACACCGTAGGTATTTATAAGGCACTGAGTAAAACTCAACCTCATACATCTAGTGGAGGTATGTACAACCTTAGGGAAGATCATGACCTTCAAGCCAAGTTTGCACCTTTAGCTAGAAAAGTCAAGGCACTAGAATTGAAAAAGAGTGGTCAATTAAAATCTGTTGAAAACATTGTGTGTCAAATCTGTGAAACAAATGAACACTCAACCAACGATTGTTCAACCTTGCCTTCTTTTAAGGAATGGCTCCATGAACAAGCCTATGCTTTAAACAGTTTCCAAAGGGCCAACCACAACCCATACTCCCAAACATATAACCCTGGTTGGAGAAATCACCCAAATTTCAGTTGGAAGAGTGAGAACAACAATGCACAAACTTCACAACCACCTTTTCAAGCACACCATAATTTTCAAAATTCTCATGAATATGCACCTCCTTATGCTCCACCTCCTACAAGAAATCTTGAGGAAACATTGCATGCATTCATTGAAAAGCAAGAGACAATCAAAACTCAACTTGCTCAAAACATGACAGATTTTAAAGATACTCTTGCAAAATTAACATCTGCTCTTAGTTTCCAAGAGAAAGGTAAGTTTCCATCTCAACCACAACAAAATCCCAAGGGGCAATACAATGCAAATACAAGTAGTTCCGGAAGTCAACACATGGATCAAGTCAAATCAGTCATCACTCTACGCAGTGGTAAGGTTATTGAAAAACCCTCTCTTGAACCTTATGAGAAAGATGATGAGTCAATCTCTGAGTGTAAGGAAGGGGTTGAATATGAAAATTGCAAAGAAACAACTAATTCACCGCCAACACTTCCATTTCCTCATGCCATGACCAAACAAAGAAAAGTCAATCATAACTCTAATTTTTTTGAAATTTTCAAATAGGTAAGGATCAATATACCTTTGTTGGATGCTATTAAACAGGTTCCTTCCTATGCTAAATTTTTAAAAGATCTATGCACTGTGAAGAGGAAATTGAATGTGAAAAAGAAAGTCTTTCTAGCCGAACAAGTAAGTGATATTCTTCAGAACAATAATGCTTTGAAATATAAAGACCCTGGTTGTCCTACAATTTCTTGCTTTATTGGAGAACATAAAATTGAAAAAGCCTTACTTGATCTTAGTGCTAGTGTGAATTTACTTCCATATTCAGTTTTTTAGAGTCTCAATCTGGGTGAGTTAAAATCAACTTCTATAACTCTTTTACTTGCCGGTAGATCTATAAAAGTGCCTAGAGGAATAATTGAAGATGTGTTAGTACAAATCAATAAATTCATTTATCTTGTGGATTTTATTGTCTTGTACGCACAACCTGTTGAAGTATGTAATTCATTTCTTGTTATTTTAGGACGTCCATTTCTTGCAACTTCCAATGCATTGATTAATTGTAGGAATGGACTGATGAAACTATCATTTGGAAACATGACATTGGAGATGAATATTTTCAACATTTGCAAGCAACCTAGAGATGATAATGATTTACAGGAAGTGGACTTTACTGAAAAATTAATTCATGATCAATTTTGAACCACTTCGAGTGAAATTGTGATTGATGAATCTGACGATTTGCAAATGATTTATTTTCAGGAAGAATCAAAGACAAGTAATTGGAGGCCACAAATTGAGGAATTGCCACCACGATCAATTAAGTCCATACCTTCAAATGTTCAACCACCAAAACCTGATTTGAAGCCATTGCCATCCAATCTCAAATACTCATTTTTGGGAGAAAATGAAACTTTTCTGGTAATAATCTCTTCCAAACTTAATGCACATCAAGAAGGTAAGTTATTACAAACTCTGAAAATGCACAAAAAAGCATTAGGATGGACCATAGCTAATATAAAAGGAATTAGTCCTTTGATTTGTACACATAGAATTTATTTAGAGGAAAATGCTAAACCCTCTAGAGAAATTCAACGAAGGCTAAATCCTAATATGAAGGAAGTAGTGAAAAATAAAGTCATTAAGCTTCTAGATAATGAAATCATTTATCCTATTTCTGACAGCAAATGGGTATGTCCTACCCAAGAAGTTTGGAGTCACTGTGATAACAAATGAGAACAATGAGTTAATTCCCACTAGAACTATTACTGGTTGGCGCATGTGCATTGACTATAGGAAACTTAATTCAATGACTAGAAAAGATCATTTTCCTTTACCGTTCATGGATCAAATCCTAGAAAGAGTTGCAGGTCATGAATTTTATTGTTTCCTAGATGGCTATTCGGGTTACAACCAAATTGAAATTGCATTGGAAGATCAAGAGAAGACTACTTTTACATGTCCATTTAGTACTTTTGCATATCAAAGGATTCCTTTTGGATTATGTAATGCACCAGCCACATTTCAAAGATGCATGCTTAGTATATTTAGTGATATGGTTGAACATTTTCTTGAGATTTTCATGGATGATTTTTCTGTTTTTGGCGATTCATTTGATGATTGTTTGACTAACTTAGGAAAGGTTTTGACCAGGTGTGAAGAGAAGAATCTTGTGCTGAATTGGGAAAAATGTCATTTTATGGTAACAAACGACATTGTACTTGGTCACATTGTTTCATCAAAAGGAATTGAGGTTGATAAATCTAAAATCGAGTTACTTGCAAACTTGCCAACACCAAAATCTCTTAAAGATGTTAGATCATTCCTGAGACATGCTGGTTTTTATAGAAGATTAATCAAAGATTTTAGTGTAATATCTAAGCCTTTAAGTAACCTTCTAACAAAGGATACTATTTTTGAATGGACTGAACATTGTGAAGAAGCCTTTGTTAAACTTAAAAACTTGCTTACTTGTGCTCCTATCATTCAACCTCCCGATTGGTCATTACCTTTTGAAATAATGTGTGATGCTAGTGATTATGTCGTAGGTGCTGTTTTAGGACAAAAAAAAGATAAGAAAGCTTATGTAATTTACTATGCAAGTAAAAATTTTAAATAGTGCTCAAATGAATTATACCACCACTGAAAAAGAATTACTTGCAGTAGTATTTGCATATGAAAAATTCAGATCTTATCTTGTTGGCTCACCTGTTGTTGTTTTTAGTGATCATGCAGCATTGAAATATCTTCTTTCTAGGAAACATTCTAAGGCTAGATTGGTGCAGTGGATTTTATTACTTCAAGAATTTGATATCACAATCAAAGATAAGAAAGGCAGCGAAAATGTTGTCGCAGATCACTTGTCAAGATTGACAACAAATTCTAAAACAGACATCACACCAATCGATGTCTACTTTCCCGATGAATCTTTACTTTCTGTCTCCACAATGCCTTGGTTTGCTAATATTGTCAATTTTCTTGTTTCAGGACAATTGCCACCTCATTGGAGTACCAAAGATAAAAGAAAGTTCTTGAATGAAGTGAAGAACTTTTATTGGGATGATCCTTATTTATTCAAATATTATCCTGATCAAATATTTCAAAGATGCATTCCTGACAATGAGGTAAGTAGTGTCATTAAATTTTGTCATTCTGAGGCATGTCGGGGCCATTTCTTGTCAAGAAAGACAACTGCAAAAATCTTACAAAGTGGATTTTACTGGCCCACCATGTTCAAAGACTCACATGCATTCTGCAAGTCTTGTGAAAATTGTCAAAAGTTGGGATCTATTTCAAAACATCACATGATGCCTTTAAATCCTATTATTGTCATTGAGATTTTTGATTATTGGGGTATAGATTTCATGGGTCCATTCCCTCCATCATTTGGTTTCTTATACATATTAGTCGTAGTAGATTATGTTTCAAAATGGATAGAGGCAATTTTAAGTCGAAACAATGATCACAAAATAGTGATAAAGTTTTTGAAAGAAAATATTTTGAGTCGATTTGGAGTCCCTCGAGCCAAATAAGTGATGGTGGAACACATTTCTGCAACAAGCCATTTGAGTCTTTAATGAAGAAATATGGAATCACACACAAAGTTGCCACCCCTTATCACCCTCAAACAAGTGGACAAGTAGAGCTTGCTAATAGGGAGATCAAACATATTTTGGAGAAAACAATGAACCCTAATAGGAAAGAGTGGTCTTTAAGACTTAATGATGCTCTTTGGGTTTATCGAACTGCTTATAAAACATCATTAGGTATGTCACCTTATAGACTAGTCTATGGAAAACCTTGTCACTTGCCTGTGGAACTTGAACATAAAGCTTATTGGGCTATTAAAGCTTTCAATTCAAATCTGGATGATGCTAGTCAACTCCAAAAATTACAAATAAATGAGCTTGAGAAAATAAGAAATGATGCATATGAAAATTCAAGAATTCATAAAGCAAGAATTAAATAGTTTCATGACAAGAAAATACTGAGAAAAACATTCAATGTTGGTCAAAAAGTCTTGCTTTATAATTCTCGACTGCATTTATTTCCTGGAAAATTAAGATCAAGAAGGAGTAGTCCTTTTATTGTGAAACATGTGTATCCATATGGGGCCTATAACATCGAGAATCTAACAAATGACAATGTTTTCAAGGTAAATGTACATCATCTGAGAGTTTACTTTGATAATTTTTCAGTTGAACATGACTCTATTGAATTGGGTGATCCTGTATATAAAGATTGATTTTTTTTATTCATTTTTTTGAGTGATTTTTGCTAGTTTCTCTTACCCTGATCAAATGGCAAACAACGGTACTCCGTGACTTAAGTCAGTTCTTTCAGTTTCCTACAATAACTGATATTTGTGTATATATTTGAGCAATTCTTTGAATCTCTCTTCCAATTCTCATTTGAAAATGGACACTAATCTTGAAAAATTGAAAAAGTATTTTCCTGCTCTGCCTCAGAATGCGATTACGAAAATTTACCATGATAGATGTGCAAGATTGAGATTGTTAATGAATCATGGAATTCCTAAAGATATTCATTGGTTGATTGAAGAAAAGATCCGATTATCAGGTGAGTCCTCTAACTCCTTTATTTCACACATGCCTGGAACAGGTAAAAGCACTTTTGCAAAGAAGCATCGTGCAAAACGACTGAAAGTCTGTCATTGATATGCTAGATGGACTTGTAATACACAATGTCATTCTTTAGGAATGGTATTGATTGTGCATCAAAAGTATCATTAAGTCTCTTATTTTACATATGTATTTATTATTTTTATTTGGTTGTTTTTATAATAATTGATGTGTTTTTTAGTAATGAAGTTTGTTTTAATGTTTCGATAGGTTTTTGGAGCTTAAATGAATTAATTCAGAAAATTCAACGTCGGAATTCAGAACAAAGAATTGAAGAGACATTTAGTTAAAGATTGAAGCAAATCTTGGTTCAAATAAGTGCTCCAAATTTGTCCCAAAAATCAATTCTATTCCAATTCTAGAAAAGAATATCATATGATTTATTTCAAGCCCAAACTTGCCTTATGTTGTGTGCAAACTTCAACCATTAAACACTCAAGGTTTCAATGTCAATCTTAGCCCAAATAATAAGTACATTTGTATACTTATTTGATGCTCAAATTCAGCCCAAAATCAGCCCCAAATCAGCCCTAAATCAACCCCAAATCACACTTCAAATCAACCCAAACACAATCCATGATCTTACATGTCCACACAACAAATAACAATTGATTTATTTTGGGTAATCCATTGATCCAAGAAGGCAAGCACATGGATGGAAAGCTGGAGGGGATATTTTAACATTATTTTGGGTCAAAAAGAAGAAGGAGACACCTCATAAATGAGGAAGAAAAACGTGCACCAAAGTAGTTGTAAAGCTGTCTTGATTTGATTCCCAAGACAAGCCGATCATAAAAAGCGGTCAAGCAATTTTGACGCCGCAACGGAACCACAAAATTGCTTGACCGCTTTTTATGATCGGCTTGTTTTAACTCGCAAGTGCACGAGTGTGTGATGTAGCAATTAACTCGGTAAGATCGAGGTCATATCCACAGAGAGCTAGATCTGGAAATTAAGCTAAGTAACAAAAAAAAAAAAACTCAAGAGAAATTAGATTAACAATAACTTGGTTGAAAATAATTGATGGATTTGTTTTCAAAGATAAAAAAAAATATAAATAGATTTTAAATGACAAGAAAAGTAAGTCTTGGTCCAAATCAATTTTAATGGTGATGTATTGGTGATTTCTTCAACATATATAAGATAACTCAACCTAATCTCAGGTATCGATAAACCGTGAAGATAAAATACAATTCATTAGGGATGGCCTGAGTAAGGAGTCTTTAGATAATCTTCTATTAACTCTTGAGACGCATCCTAGTGGAGATGTGCATCGTGTAATTCTTGATTTATGGCCACTATTTCATAAAGAACATGATCGACTTAGTCTTGGGAATCTAACTAAAAAAGACCCTGTTTGCCAGTTTTTGAGAAAATTGGATGGGAAGCCTATCCCCGACCCATAGAGTGCGTTTAAGCCGTTCTTGGACGTAAAACCAAGGGAAGATGTGAGCCATAATCACAACTACCTGTACATACACATGCTTTTTCAAAAGTAAATAAATAAACAAATAAAGAGAGAGAGAGAGAGTGTGAGACTCTAGCTGGCCTACATATAGGTGTTATGATTGCCTTTCTAATTTTTCATCTATAAAACCCTCTCTTCCTTCCTTTCATTTCTATTCAACCCATACATTCAACAAATAGAAAAGTGTGTAGAAATGGCAAGTTCGTCAAGTCATCAAATAAGAAATATTTGTGTTTTTGATGGATCTAGTCCTCGAAAAGAAAAGGAGTTTTTAGAATCAGCAAATCATCTTGGTGAGGTGCTAGCTGAGAGAAAGATTCATTTAGTGTATGGGGGAGGCAGTCTTGGGTTAATGGGAGGTGTGTCAATAGCTGCATTTTTAGGAGGTAGTCAAGTTTTAGGGGTCGTCCCTGAAGCTTTAGCACAAGAGGACATTATTGGAAAAACAATTTGAGAGGAACTTTAGGTCTCCACAATGTCGGCTTGAATGAATGCAATATTTAACCATGCTGATGCCTTCATTGCTTTACCAGGTGGTCTAGGCACATTGGAAGAGATCTTTCATATTTCCTCTTGGGCTCAATTGCACATTCACCATAAACCCATAGGTTTGTTAAATGTTAATGGTTATTATGATAAGTTGTCTTTTCTTGATCATGCTGTGGAACAGGAATTTCTAACATCTTCTGCATGACAAATCATAATCTCTACTACTACTGCTGAACAATTGATTGACCAACTACAATCTTTCATTTGTGATTGATCCTTCTATAAGTCGCATAAATTGGTCATCTAAGGAAAGCTGTAAAAAGCATAGATTGGATTTGAGCCTTCATTTATGAATTTTTATGTCTTTTGGTTTTATTATTGTGTTTTGTTATTTCTTATTTTTGTTTCAGTGTGTTTCAGGTTTGTCAGTGTTCATTATTTCAGGTGATATCTTTTATACTCTATCTTTCTACCTTAGAAAATTGAGGACAATGTCTCGTTTTGGTTGGGGGGAGAGGGTAGTAGTTGATAAAAAAAAATTATTTTTCATTTCATAAAGCATGTGCATAATTGTTGTTACTAGGATGACAGAGTAAATGAGCTCTTTTGTTAAAGTGACTCTTGAGACGGATCTTAGAAACCATTCTTAACAAGGTCTATTATAATACTTCCTGAAATATTCAAATTTACAAACTCTTGCATTGTTATCACTTAATTCTGCTCATATACTTATTTAACATGTATTCTTAAACCTTAATTTACACACACACACACTTTAACATATGAATGTGGGTTGCATATTGGATTATTACATTATTTATGTTCTTTTGTTAAAGGTAACAACTAAGGGAAAGGGATTGTATATAATTAAAAAAAAAGAAAAAAAAATGATGATAGTAAAAATATAGATAAGTTTGGTTTCGTAGCCTCCCTAACCTAAGCAATTAAGCCCGAAGGGGTGTTTTAACACCAAATACCCTAAAGTCAACTGACTTGGGAGCTATTGGCCCAATGCTTGTAACATGGGTTGAGGAGAAAATTTTAAGGGAATCAAACATTGCACTATTGATTAGTACTTAAAAATGCATTTTTATCATGGTTTTATATCATCATTTTGCACTTGAAGTATCAATAACTCCTTAACTAAAACATGTTTTATAATAATATATCTAATAATATAAGATACCTTTAATTTATGGTAAATGTTCATTTTAAATGCAGGCCTATCACATAAATGAAAATATTGATTGATGACTTTAAGAACTTAAATTGCAAAGGCAAAGAGATGACCAAACTTAGAAAAGTGATGTCGGTGCGATCCAAACCGGAACACTGTTCGGTAATTGGGTCATATCTGGAGCTATATATCTCAGATTTAGGTCCAATTTATATGGATGGAAAGGTAAGACATAGGCCTACAACTTTCATATGGAGCCCAAGATCTAAAAAGGCCATTATCAAGTCCAAATTGTAGCAACAACAAAGAAGCCCGAATCTATCTTCCAGCCCAAGCACTGTTCGGTATTTTGGCCATATCTGGAGTTCTAGAAGTCCAAATGAGCTGAATTGTTTACACAAGAAAGCTGAGACAATTGCCTACAACTTTCATGTTTTCAACTGGCTCCAATTTGGACGTTATCAATGACGTTTGTGGCAGACAAGAGAAGATAAGGATTCTCACCAAGTCAAAAGTTGGTCAACCACTTCTCAATTAGTCATCAAATCAATAGTTCCTAATTTTGGCCTATAAAAGGAGACATTTGCCATGCATTTAGGCATCTTGGTTTCCAGATCAAGATCATGCTCTTCCTTTCTCTCTTTGTATTTTTTGTAATGTTTATGCTTTGCTTTCATTAATATCAAGTTTATGCCTTTCATTTCATTTCCTTTACCTAGTTAACTTTTATGTTCTTATTTTGTTTATTTATTTTTCTTTCTTTCATTATGTCTAGCTAAGTTAATTATGTCAAGGTGAAAAGGTTACACTAATGGTGTAAGAATAAGTATAGTGTAAACTTAATATGGACTTTAATGTTTGATACTAACATGTTTTATATTTGTTATCTTGTTCACTCTTTAATACTTTGCTTGTTAAATGATTAATCTTAATTTATGTTGTATAACACTTGGTACAACAAATGCTTGGCACTGTCATAGCCCATAATGTATGGTATAACCGACACCTGAGCTATGAAAGGAACTTGATTTGTTGTTAACATAAGTTATAATCATGAATGCTTGACGAGATTTACAAGTATTAGCATTAATTGAATAAGATGACTAATGTAATCATGTTAACAATATATAATCTGATTGGAACCTCCTTTGTGTGTGGTTTCCAATTAAATAATAAGAGTTTATACTATACTTGTTTGATATACCATTAGTGGATCCTCTAACCTTGACATTTGTTACATTAATTTTTCATCTTCAAGTTCTCATCATCATCTTCTTCTTCTCTTTCTTTATTATTATTATTATTATTATTACTATTACTACTACTACTACTACTACTACTGCTGCTACTACTACTAGTATTATTATTATTATTATTATTATTATTATTATTACTATTGTTGTTATTGTTGTTGTTGTTGTATTATTGTTATTTATAATTTGTACAATTAACCTCCCTGTGGTTCGACCCCGGTCTTGCCGGGTTATTTATTACTTCGACACTCCTGCACTTGGGAGAAGACATCAATCTTTTCGTCGTGTCAAGTTTTTGGTGTCGTTGCCGGGGAGGTAAGTTTTGTATAAATTATAATATTTATTTTATTTTTTCTTTTCACTTTTCTTGTATATAACTTTGTTTCTTTTCTCTTGTTTTTTTCTTCCTTTTATTCTATTCCTACACGTGCATGAGAGTGTGGTCACGTACATCAAGTGGTAGACTTTGTAGGGTATCCTCATCATTTTCAGAAAATATAGCTGAAGAAGATAATCAATCACTTTATAATGAGAATAATGAGAATAACCATGCTAGAACACTTAGAGACCACATGAATCCCACAAGAACAAGTGCACCATCATGCATAGTTTTTCCTCCTGATGCATCTCATTTTAATTTTAAACCAGGTATTATTCAACTTTTACCTTCTTTTCATGGTTTAGAATTGGAAAATCCATACTTGCATTTAAGGGAATTTGAGGAGGTGTGCAACACATATAATAATTTAAATTGTAGCATGAACACCATCAGATTAAAGCTTTTTCCTTTTTCATTAAAAGATAAAGCTAAAACATGGCTACAAAATTTGAGACCAGGATCCATTCGTGCTTGGGATGAAATGCAACAATAGTTTTTAAAGAAGTTTTTCCCATCTCATAGAACAAACTCTTTCAAGAGACAAATCACCACTTTCACTTAAAAACCAGGAGAAACATTTTATCAATGTTGGGATAGGTATCGAGACTTGCTTAGTACTTGCCCTCATCATGGTTTTGAAACATGGAGATTGGTTTCACATTTCTATGAAGGGTTAACAGCTAAAGATAGGCAAATGGTTGAATTGATGTGCAATGGAACTTTTGAAGATAAAGACCTTGATGAAGCAATGAAGTACTTAGACTTGTTAGCTGAAAATGCTCAAAATTGGGACACCATGTGTACATATGAGGCACCGAGTAAAACTCAACCTCATACATCTAGTGGAGGTATGTACAACCTTAGGGAAGATCATGACCTTCAAGCCAAGTTTGCATCTTTAGCTAAAAAAGTCGAGGCACTAGAATTGAAAAAGAGTGGTCAATTAAAATTTGATGAAAACATTGTGTGTCAAATCTGTGAAACAAATGAACACTCAACCAACGATTGTCCAACCTTGCCTTCTTTTAAGGAATGTCTCCATGAACAAGCCCATGCTTTAAACACTTTCCAAAGGCCCAACCACAACCCATACTCCCAAACATACAATCCTGGTTGGAGAAATCACCAAAATTTTAGTTGGAAGAGTGACAATGCACAAACTTCACAACCACAGTTTCAAGCACACCATAATTTCCAAAATTATCATGGATATGCACCTCCTTATGCTCCACCTCCTACAAGAAATTTTGAGGAAACTTTGTATGCATTCATTGAAAAGCAAGAGACAATCAACACTCAACTTGCTCAAAGCATAATTGATTTTAAAGATACTCTTGCAAAATTCACATCTGCTCTTAATTTTCAAGAAAAAGGTAAGTTTCCATCTCAACCACAACAAAATCTCAAGAAGCAATATAATGCAAATGCAAGTAGTTATAGAAGTCAACACATGGATCAAGTCAAATCAGTCATTACTCTTCGCAATGGTAAGGTTATTAAAAAACCCACTCTTGAACCTTGTGAGAAAGATGATGAGTCAATCTCTAAGGGTATGGAAGGGGTTGAATCTGAATATTGCAAGGAAAAGACTGATTCCCTGCCAGCACTTTCATTTCCTCATGTCATGACCAATCAGGAAGAAATCGATGATGAAAAAGGCACCGAAAATGTTGATACGGATCTTTTATCAAAAGTGACAACAGATTCGACACCCGACATAACACCAATCAATTATTACTTTCCTGATGAATCTCTACTTTCTCTTAGTTCAATGCCTTGGTTTGCTAAACATATCAATTTTCTTACTTCAGGATTTTTGCCAGCTCATTGGAATACCGAAGACAAAAGAAAATTTTTGAGCAATGTGCAAAATTTTTATTGGGATGACCCTTACTTATTCAATTATTGTCATGATCAAATATTTCAAAGATGCATCCCCGATTATGAGGTAACTAATTTCATTAAATTTTGTCACTCTAAGGCATGTGGGGATCATTTCCCGTCAAAAAAGAGGATTGTATAAATCTTACAGAGTGGATTTTACTGACTCACCATATTCAAGGAGTCACATGCATTTTGTAAAAACTGTGAAAATTGTCAAAATGTGGGATTTATTTCAAAACACAGAGAGTCTTTAGATAATCTTCTATTGACTCTTAAGTCTCATCATAGTCAAGATAAACATCGTGCGATTCATGAATTATGAACCATTTTCATAAAGAACATGCTTGGCTTAGTCTTGGGAATCTGACTAAAAAAGACCCTGTTTGCTAGTTTTTAAGAAAACTGGATGGGAAGCTTATCCCCGACCCATAGAGGGCGTTTAAGCCGTTCTTAGACGTAAAACCAAGGGAAGATGTGAGCCACAATCACAACTGCGATTTGAATTTTTGTTTGTAATAACTTGTGTCTTTTGGTTTTATTAATAGCATAATATTTTTGTTTTGTTGTTTACTATTTTTGTTTCAATGTGTTTCAGGTTTGTCTGTGTTCGTTATTTCATGTGATATCTTCTATACTCTATCTTTCTACCTTAGAACATTGAGGACAATGTCTCGTTTTGGTTGGGGGGAGAGGGTAGTAGTTGATAAAAAAAAATTATTTTTCATTTCATAAAGCATGTGCATAATTGTTGTTACTAGGATGGTAGAGTAAATGAGCTCTTTTGTTAAAGTGACTCTTGAGACGCATCTTAGTAACCATTCTTAACAAGGTCTATTATAATACTTCCTGAAATATTCAAATTTACAAACTCTCGCATTGTTATCACTTAATTCTGCTCATATACTTATTTAACATGTATTCTTAAACCTTAATTTACACACACACACTTTAACATATGATTGTGGGTTGCATATTGGATTATTACATTATTTATGTTCTTTTGTTAAAGGTAACAACTCAGGGAAAGGGATTGTATATAATTAAGAAAAAAAACATAAAAAAAAAGAAAAAGAAAAAATGATGATAATAAAAATGTAGATAAGTTTTGTTTCGTAGCCTCCCTAACCTAAGCAATTAAGCCCGAAGGGGTGTTTTAACACCTAATACCCTAAAGTCAACTGACTTGGGAGCTATTGGCCCAACGCTTGTTACATGGGTTGAGGAGAAAAGCTTAAGGGAATCAAACATTGCACTATCTATATATCAGTATCTGGGACCCGAGTTACTAAGCTCGTAGGGGTGTCTTAACACCTAATGCCCTACGACCAACTGGTCTAGGAGTCATTAGCTGAAAGCTCGTTACCTGGGTTAAAGATGCATGATGTTTTTAAATTATATGTATATACATTAAAAAAAAGGGAAAAAAAAACAAAAATAATAATCCCAACCCAAGGAAGTTAACCTTAAACATTAGAACAGAATTTTTATTTTATTCCAAGAAAAGCCCCGTAATTATGTGTTGATACATTGAGCACAAAAAAAAAGGTTTATTAATATCTTGTTAAGAAGTATTGAGCAGATATATAAATTTAATGAGAGTTTGTTTATCTGGATAGATTAATGGAAGTTAAATGATGAATACCTTGCTTTGTGGAATTTGCAAATTTTTTTTTCTATTTTAACGCTTTGATTACTAGGGACTAGTAATAAGCTGGTTGAGGGGTGTGATTAGTACTTAAAAATGCATTTTTATCATGGTTTTATATCATCATTTTGCACTTGAAGTATCAATAACTCCTTAACTAAAACATGTTTTATAATAATATATCTAATAATATAAGATACCTTTAATTTATGGTAAATGTTCATTTTAAATGCAGGTCTATCACATAAATGAAAATATTGATTGATGACTTTAAGAACTTAAATTGCAAAGGCAAAGAGATGACCAAACTTAGAAAAGTGATGTCGGTGCGATCCAAACCGGAACATTGTTCGGTAATTGGGTCATATTTGGAGCTATATATCTCAGATTTGGGTCCAATTTATATGGATGGAAAGGTAAGACATAGGTCTACAACTTTCATATGGAGCCCAAGATCTAAAAAGGCCATTATCAAGTGCAAATTGTAGCAACAACAAAGAATCCTGAATGTGTCTTCCAGCCCAAGCACTGTTCGGTATTTTGGCCATATCTGGAGTTCTAGAAGTCCAAATGAGCTGAATTGTTTACACAAGAAAGCTGAGACAATTGCCTACAACTTTCATGTTTTCAACTAGCTCCAATTTGGACGTTATCAATGACGTTTATGGCAGACAATAGAAGATAAGGATTGTCACCAAGTCAAAAGTTGGTCACCCACTTCTCAATTAGTCATCAAATCAATAGTTCCTAATTTTGGCCTATAAAAGGAGGCATTTGCCATGCATTTAGGCATCTTGGTTTCCAGATCAAGATCATGCTCTTCCTTTCTCTCTTTGTATTTTTTGTAATGTTTATGCTTTGCTTTCATTAATATCAAGTTTATGCCTTTCATTTCATTTCCTTTACCTAGTTAACTTTTATGTTCTTATTTTGTTTATTTATTTTTCTTTCTTTCATTATGTCTAGCTAAGTTAATTATGTCAAGGTGAAAAGGTTACACTAATGGTGTAAGAATAAGTATAGTGTAAACTTAATATGGACTTTAATGTTTGATACTAACATGTTTTATATTTGTTATCTTGTTCACTCTTTAATACTTTGCTTGTTAAATGATTAATCTTGATTTATGTTGTATAACCCTTGGTAAAACAAATGTTTGGCACTTTCATAGCCCATAATGTATGGTATAACCAACACCTGAGCTATGAAAGGAACTTGATTTGTTGTTAACATAAGTTATAATCATAAATGCTTGACGAGATTTACAAGTATTAGCATTAATCGAATAAGATGACTAATGTACTCATGTTAAAAATCTATAATCTGATTGGAACCTTCTTTATGTGTGGTTTCCAATTAAATAATAAGAGTTTATACTATACTTGTTTGAAATACCATTAGTGGAACCTCTAACTTTGACATTTATTATTATCATTTTTTAATCTTGACACTAATATTCGATTTCCAAGTTCTCATCTTTTTCTTCTTCTTCTCTTTCTTTATTACTATTACTACTACTACTACTACTACTACTATTATTTTTATTATTATTATTATTATTGTTGTTGTTGTTGTTGTTGCTGTTGTTATTACTATTATTATTGTTGTTGTTGTTATTGTTATTGTATTATTGTCATTTATAATTTGTACAATTAACCTCCCTGTGGTTCGACCCCGGTCTTGTTGGGTTATTTATTACTTCGACACTCCTGCACTTGGGAGAAGACATGAATCTTTTAGTCGTGTCATTGATGTCACTTAGTGCAAAGAAGATTTGTTTGTGATTGTTTTTTTTTTTAAATGAAATGGTTTTGGAACCTACCAAAAATAGCAGTAAGCTTTTGATGTTTGCTTTAATGCATGTTCTTGGTTTCTTAGTTTATGTGAGTTTTATTAAGTATTAAAATGCTAGTTATAAACACTAAATTATCGAATATGCTTACTCTTTTAATGTAGCAATTTTAGAAATTGAAATATTAGGCATGATTTTGATGCTTTTTTGTTGTTGTTCATGTTAACTCAATCATGTGTAACAATAGTAACATGGTTTGCGTGAACTGAAAAGGCTTGGTTTTTGGGATTGCAAGGCAAAATTCCAAGTTTGGAAATAATTAGGGTATTTCTAGGCAATTTTGGGTTTTTTTTTTCATCATGTTCTTGGAAAGAATATTATCTTAGCTCCATAATTTGGATCAATTTTGGTATAATACCTTACACCAATAATTTTATGAGACTTGATTAATCAAAACTCAAGGATTAATTTACATCAATAACTATTTTTTCTAGGTATTAACCTTAGGGTTTCATTTTTGCATTGAAACCTATTTTGATCAAGTCGTGATTATTGGTTGATAATTGATGATGTTTAATACTTTATTATTGTTCAATGATCGATTTCCAACATGTCTATATACTTTAATTGTTTATATTTGGTTTGGATTTTGATTCATGTTTACTAGGCATGTTCTTCGTGTTCTTAAGTTAATCTTGAATTTTCTAGGATTTCATTCGTTTATGGCAAAACAATGCATTTTTTGTGTGTTTTTTGCAAGTTTGATCTGTTTCGGGTTTAATTTTGGCTTTGGTTTGGTTTTTCGTCAAACTAGTGTTTTTTATGTTGGTTCACGATAATCACAATCTAGAATGATAAGGACTGAACTTTATGTTTGAGTCCCCGCAGAAACCGACTCCCTCAAACCATGCTCATCAAGAAGAGAGACGTTAGGTAGAGGGAGAGGAAGATTGGTCCCTATAAATACTCTAGCAGAGGGCGGAAAAAAAGTAGAAAAATAAAGGAAAAATCGAGAAAAAGAAAAAAACCCAAAAACAATGGCAAAAACCCATAACATAAATGAAACACACTAGAGTAGAGGGAGGAGAGACTGAAAGAAGGAGGAGGGGGAGGAGAACATTCTATGGTTGGTGTTAGGCCGTTACCTTCATATTCGTCTTCGACTTCGTCATTGATTAGTACTTAAAAGTGCATTTTTATTAAGGATTTATGTCATCATATTGCACCTAAAGTATCATTAAATTCCCTAACAAAAGCATGTTTTATATTAGCAAGTCTAAAAATATAATATACCTTTAATTCATGGTAAATGTTCATTCTAAATGTAGGTCTATCAAAAAAATAAAAGAATTGATTGATGAGTTTAAGGATTGAAATTGAAAGGATAAAAAGAAGGCCAAACTTAGCAAAGTGTTGCTGGTGCATTCCAAACTCGAACACTGTTCCGTAATTTAATCATATTTGGAGCTGTAGATATCAGATTTAAGTCAATTTTATATGGATGGAAAGGTAAGACATAGACCTACAACTTTCATATAGACTCAAAGACATCGGAAGCTGTCCTGCAACTCAAATACTATTCGGTTTTTGGCTCATATCTTGAGTTTTAGAAGTCCATGTATTTAGTCATATTAATTTTCAGATCAAAGTTATCTTCTTGCTTTCTCTCAACATCTTTGTAATGTTCAAGTTTTCTTTCATGCTATAGTAATCTCTTGTTTATGCTCTTTCATTTCCTTTCCTATACTTAGTTAGCTTATATTATGTTTATGTTCTTATATTGTTTATTTACGTTTTTCTCCTTCTTAATGTTTAGCTAAGTTAATTATGTCAAGGTGAAAAGGTTTCTCTAATGGTGTTAGAATAGGTATAATATAAACTCAACATGGGCTTTAAATGTTTATATCCAAGAAAGATTGTTATTAACATGTTTTATCTTTTTATCTTACTAATTCTTAATACCTTGAGGTGAAAAGGTTTCTCTAATGGTGTTAGAATAAGTATAATATAAACTCAACATGGGCTTTAAATGTTTATATCCAAGAAAAATTGTTATTAACATGTTTTATCTTTTTATCTTACTAATTCTTAATACCTTGCTTATTAAATGATATATTTAGATTTGTGTTGTATAATACTTGGTACATCAAATGCTTGATCCTTCATAGTCTTTGGCCGACATCGTTATTATGATAGGAACTTGATTTGTTGTTAACATAAACTAGCAACATGATTGCTTGATGATATTTATAACTATGGTGTTACTTAGATAAGATAATTAATATGATCATGTTAGTAATTTATAATGAGCTAATAAGGAGAAATCATCCGATTGGAATTTCCTTTGTGTGTGGTTTCTAGGTTCGACCTCGGTCTTGCCGGGTTATTTTACTTTAACACTCCTGCACTTTGGATAAGACATCAATTCTTTAGTCGTGTCAGTCATCGCTAAGTAAGGCTTTATTCTCTTACTCTCTTTTAAAGTTGAACTCTTCAAAATATGTGAAGGTAATTAATTACCTTTGCACTGTGCAATGCAAACATGAGTTGATTCACATGTATTTACTGCCTGGGTTGGTTCCTAGTTTAAACCAGTAACCATGGCAAGACGGCTGGCTGATTAGTACTTAAAAGTGCATTTTTATCATGGTTTTATATCATCATTTTGCACTTGAAGTATCAATAACTCCTTAACTAAAACATGTTCTATAATAATGTATCTAATAATATAAGATACCTATAATTTGTGGTAAATGTCTATTTTTAATGTAGGCCTATCACATAAATGAAAGGATTGATTGATGACTTGAAGAACTTAAATTGCAAGGATAAAGAGATGGTCAAACTTAGAGAAGAGATGTCGGTGCAATCCAAACCGGAACACTGTTCGGTAATTGGGTCATATCTGGAGCTACAGATCTCAGATTTAGGTCCAATTTATATGGATGGAAAGGTAAGACATAGGCCTACAACTTTCATATGGAGCCCAAGATCTAAAAAGGCCATTATCAAGTCCAAATTGTAGCAACAACAAAGAAGCCCGAATCTGTCTTCCAGCCCGAGCACTGTTCAGTATTGTGGCCATATATGGAGTTATAGAAGTCCAAATGAGCTGAACGTTTTACACAAGAAAGCTGAGACAATTACCTACAACTTTCATGTTTACAACTGGCTCCAGTTTTGACATTATCAATGACGTTTTGGGCAGACAAGAGAAGATAAGGATTATCACCAAGTCAAAAGTTGGCCACCCACTTATCAATTAGTCATCAAATCAATAGTTCCCAATTTTGGCCTATATGATTAGTACTTAAAAGTGCATTCTCATTAAGGATTTATGTCATCATATTGCACCTAAAGTATCATTAAATTCCCTAACAAAAGCATATATTAGCAAGTCTAAAAATATAATATACCTTTAATTCATGGTAAATATAATATATCTTTAATTCATGGTAAATGTTCATCCTAAATGCAGGTCTATCATATAAATAAAAGGATTGATTGATGAGTTTAAGGATTGAAATTGAAAGGATAAAAAGAAGGCCAAACTTAGCAAAGTGTTGCTGGTGCATTCCAAACTCGAACACCGTTCAGTAATTTGATCATATCTGGAGCTGTTGATATCAGATTTAGGTCCATTTTATATCAATGGAAAGGTAAGACATAGACCTACAACTTTCATATGAAGTCAAAGACTCAGTTCTGCCGTTTTCAAGCCCAAATCTTAGCAACAACGAAGACGTCGGAAGCTGTCCTGCAGCTCAAACACTATTCGGTTTTTGGCTCATATCTTGAGTTCTAGAAGTCCAAATGAGCTCTGGTTTTTTTTTATGGAAAGCTGAGACAATTGCCCACAGCTTCCACAATTCAGTTGGCTATAATTCTGATGTGAGCAATGACGTTTTGGCCAGCCAACAATATCAAAAATCAGCCCACAATATCAAAAAACCAGCAGCCATTAATGTCAAAAACCAGCCACCAAATCAATGGATGCCCACCAATTCTTCAATCAATCAATAGTTCTGAAACTTAGCCTATAAAAGGAGGCATTGTCCATGTATTTAGTCATATTAATTTTCAGATCAAAGTTATCTTCTTGCTTTCTCTCTACATCTTTGTAATGTTCAAGTTTTCTTTTATGCTATAGTAATCTCTTGTTTATGCTCTTTCATTTCCTTTCCTATACTTAGTTAGCTTATATTATGTTTATGTTCTTATATTGTTTATTTGTGTTTTTCTCCTTCTTAATGTTTAGCTAAGTTAATTATGTCAAGGTGAAAAGGTTTCTCTAATGGTGTTAGAATAGGTATAATATAAACTCAACATGAGCTTTAAATGTTTATATCCAAGAAAGATTGTTATTAACATGTTTTATCTTTTTATCTTACTAATTCTTAATACCTTGCTTATTAAATGTTTAATTTAGATTTGTGTTGTATAATATTTGGTACATCAAATGCTTGATCTTTCATAGTTTTCGGCCGAAATCGTTATTATGATAGAAACTTGATTTGTTGTTAACATAAACTAGCAACATGAATGCTTGATGATATTTATAAGTATGGTATTACTTATATAAGATAATTAATATGATCATGTTAGTAATTTATAATGAGCTAATAACGAGAAATCATCCGATTAGAACCTCCTTTGTGTGTGGTTTCTAGTTGAGTAATAAAAAGAGTTTATATTATATTTATTTGAAATACCATTAGTGAATCCTATAACCTTGACATATGTTTTGTTATTGTTTAATCCTTACATCAATATCACATCCCAAAACTTTCTTCAACTCCTTTTCTGTTATTATTCTCTTTAAATCTTTTTCTTTATTTGTAATTTATATAATTCACCTCCCTGTGGTTCGACCCCGGTCTTGCCGGGTTATTTTACTTTGACACTCCTGCACTTGGGATAAGACATCAACTCTTTGATCGTGTCACTATAAAAGGAGGCATTTGCCATGCATTTAGGCATCTTGGTTTCCAGATCAAGATCATGCTCTTCCTTTCTCTCTTTGTATTTTTTGTAATGTTTATGCTTTGCTTTCATTAATATTAAGTTTATGCCTTTCATTTCCTTTCTTTTACTTAGTTAACTTTTATGTTCTTATTTTGTTTATCTATTTTGCTTTATTTCATTATGTCTAGCTAAGTTAGTTATGTCAAGGTGAAAAGGTTACACTAATGGTGTAAGAATAAGTATAATGTAAACTTAATATGGACTTTAATGTTTGATACTAACATGTTTTATATTTGTTATCTTGTTCACTCTTTAATACATTGCTTGTTAAATGACTAATCTTGATTTATGTTGTATAACACTTGGTACAACAAATGCTTGGCACTTTCATAGCCCATAATGTATGGTATAACCGACACCTGAGCTATGAAAGGAACTTGATTTGTTGTTAACATAAGTTATAATCATGAATGCTTGACGAGATTTACAAGTATTAGCATTAATTGAATAAGATGACTAATGTAATTATGTTAACAATATATAATCTGATTGGAACCTCCTTTGTGTGTGGTTTCCAATTCAATAATAAGAGTTTATACTATACTTGTTTGATATACCATTAGTGGAACCTCTAACCTTGACATTTGTTATTATTATTGTTTAATCCTTACATTAATATTTCATCTCTAAGTTCTCATCATCATCATCTTCTTCTTCTTCTCTTTCTTTATTATTATTATTATTATTATTATTATTACTACTACTACTACTATTATTATTATTATTATTATTATTAGTACTACTACTACTACTACTACTACTACTACTATTATTATTATTATTATTATTATTACTATTGTTGTTGTTGTTATTGTTGTTTTATAATTGTTGTTATTATTGCTTATAATTGTTGTCTATAATTTGTACAATTAACCTCCCTGTGGTTCGACACTCCTGCACTTGGGAGAAGACATCAATCTTTCAGTCGTGTCAAGTTTTTGGCGTCGTTACCGGGGAGGTAAGTTCTTGTATAAATTATAGTATTTATTTTATTTTTTCTTTTCACTTTTCTTGTATATAACTTTATTTCTTTTCTCTTGTTTCTTCTTCTTTTGTTTTCTTCTTCTTTTTATTCTGTTCCTACACGTGCATGAGAGTGTGGTCATGTACATCAAGTGGTAGACTTTGTAGGGTATCCTCATCATTTTCAGAAAATATGGCCGAAGAAGATAATCAATCACTTCAAAATGAGAATAATGAGAATAACCGTGCTAGAACACTTAGAGACCACATGAATCCCACAATAACAAGTGCACCATCATGCATAGTTTTTCCTCCCGATGCATCTCATTTTAATTTTAAACCAGGTATTATTCAACTTTTACCATCTTTTCATGGTTTAGAATTGGAAAATCCATACTTGCATTTAAGGGAATTTGAGGAGGTGTGCAACACATATAATAACTTAAATTGTAGCATGAACACCATCAGATTAAAGCTTTTTTCCTTTTTCATTAAAAGATAAAGCTAAAACATGGCTACAAAATTTAAGACCAGGATCCATTCGTGCTTGGGATGAAATGCAACAACAATTTTTAAAGAAGTTTTTCCCATCTCATAGAACAAACTCTTTCAAAAGACAAATCACCACTTTCACTCAAAAACCAGGAGAAACATTTTACAAATGTTGGGATAGGTATCGAGACTTGCTTAGTACTTGCCCCCATCATGGTTTTGAAACATGGAGATTGGTTTCACATTTCTATGAAGGGTTAACACCTAAAGATAGGCAAATGGTTGAATTGATGTGCAATGGAACTTTTGAAGATAAAGACCCTGATGAAGCAATGGAGTACTTAGACTTGTTAGCTGAAAATGCTCAAAATTGGGACACCATGGGTACATATGAGGCACCGAGTAAAACTCAACCTCATACATCTAGTGGAGGTATGTACAACCTTAGGGAAGATCATGACCTTCAAGCCAAGTTTGCATATTTAGCTAGAAAAGTCGAGGCACTAGAATTAAAAAAGAGTGGTCAATTAAAATCTGTTGAAAACATTGTGTGTCAAATCTGTGAAACAAATGAACACTCAACCAACGATTGTCCAACCTTGCCTTCTTTTAAAGAATGTCTCCATGAACAAGCCCATGCTTTAAATAGTTTTCAAAGGGCCAACCACAACCCATACTCCCAAACATACAACCCTGGTTGGAGGAATCACCCAAATTTTAGTTGGAAGAGTGAGAACAACAATGCACAAACTTCACAACCACCGTTTCAAGCACACCATAATTTCCAAAATTCTCATGGATATGCACCTTCTTATGCTCCACCTTCTAGAAGAAATCTTGAGGAAACATTGCATGCATTCATTGAAAAGCAAGAGACAATCAATACTCAACTTGTTCAAAACATGACAGATTTTAAAGATACTCTTGCTAAATTAACATCTGCTCTTAGTTTCCAAGAGAAAGGTAAGTTTCCATCTCAAACACAACAAAATCCCAAAGGGCAATACAATGCAAATGCAAGTAGTTCCGGAAGCCAACACATGGATCAAGTCAAATCAGTCACTACTCTGCGCAGTGGTAAGGTTATTGAAAAACCCTCTTTTGAACCTTATGAGAAACATGATGAGTCAATCTCTGAGGGTAAGGAAGGGGATGAATCTGAAAATTGCAAAGAAACGACTGATTCACAGCCAGCACTTCCATTTCCTCAAGCCATAACCAAACAAAGGAAAGTCAATCACAATTCTGAAATTTATGAAATTTTCAAACAGGTAAGGATCAATATACCTTTGCTGGATGCAATTAAACAGGTTCCTTCCTATGGTAAATTTTTGAAAGATCTCTGCACTGTGAAGAGGAAACTGAATGTGAAAAAGAAAGCCTTTCTAGCCGAACAAGTAAGTGCTATTCTTCAAAACAATAATGCTTTGAAATATAAAGACCCTGGTTGTCCTATAATTTCTTGCTTTATTGGAGAGCATAAAATTGAAAGAGCCTTACTTGATCTTGGTGCTAGTGTGAATTTACTTCCATATTCAGTTTTTCAGAGTCTCAATCTAGGTGAGTTAAAACCAACTTCTATATCTCTTTTACTTGCCGATAGATCTATAAAAGTGCCTAGAGGAATAATTGAAGATGTGTTAGTACAAGTCGATAAATTCATTTATCCTGTGGATTTTATTGTCTTGGACACAAAACCTGTTGAAGCATGTAATTCATTTCCTGTTATTTTAGGACGTCCGTTTCTTGCAACCTCTAACGCATTGATTAATTGTAGGAATGGACTAATGAAGCTATCATTTGGAAACATGACATTGGAGATGAATATTTTCAACATTTGCAAGCAACCTGGAGATGATAATGATTTACAAGAAGTAGATCATATTGACGAATTAGTTTATGATCAACTTGAATCTACTTTAAGTAAAAATGAGTTGGATGAATCTGAAGATTTGCAAATGATTTATTCTGAGGAAGAAATCACGGATAACAAACGCACAGAAAATATTGATGCGAATCTTTTGTCAACAGTGACAACAGATTCGACATCTGACATCACACCAATGGATGATTACTTTCCTAACGAATCCTTACTTTCTCTTAGTCCAATGCTTTGGTATAATAAAAATATCAATTTTCTTGCTTTAGGAGATTTGCCAGCTGATTGGAGTACCCAAGACAAAGAAAAGTTTTTGAACGAAGTGAAGAGCTTTTATTGTGATGACCCTAACTTATTCAAATATTGTCCTGATCAAATATTTCAAAGATTCATTCCCGACAATGAGGTAAGTAGTGTCATTAAACTTTGTCATTCTGAAGCATGTGGAAGTTGTTTCTCGTCAAAAAAGACAACTGCAAAAATCTTTCAAAATAGATTTTATTGGCCCACCATGTTCAAGGACACGCATGCATTCTGCAAAACTTGTAAAAATTGTCAAAAAATTGACACTAGTCAAAAAGTTTTGTTTTATGATTCTCAGCTCTATGCATTCCCTAAAGAGCTAAGATTAAGATGGACCAATCCTTATGGGGCCTGTGATATTGAGAATTCAATGAATGACAATGATTTTAAGGAAAATGGACATCCTTTGAAAGCTTACTTTGATAATTTTCCTAGTGAAAATGAATCAGCTGGTTTGAATGATCTTGTAGATAAAGGTTGATTATTTTGTTTTTCTCACATTTTCTTTTTTTATGTTTCTTTTTGAGTGATTTTTGCTAGTTTCTCTCACCCCGGTCAAATGGCGGATAACGGTACTCCGTGACTTAAGTCGGTTCTTTCAGTTTCCCATAATTACTGATATTTGTGTATATATTTGTGCAATTCTTTGCATCTCTCTTCCAATTCTCATTTGAAAATGGACACTAATCTTGAAAAATTGAAAAAGTATTCTCCCGCTCTGCCTCAGAATGCGATTACAAAAATTTATCGTGCTAGATGTGCAAGATTGAGATTGTTAATGAATCATGGAATTCCTGAACATATTCGCTGGTTGATTGAAGCAAAGGTCCGATTATCAGGTGAGTCCTCTAATTTCTTTATTTCACACATGCCTCGAACAGGTAAAAGCACTTTTGCAAAGAAGCGTCGTGCAAAACGACTGAAAGTCTATCATCGATGTGCTAGATGGACTTGTAATACACAATGTCGTTCTTTAGGAATGGTATCTATAAACCGTGAACATAAAATACAATTCATTAAGGATGGCCTGAGTAAGGAGTCTTTAGATAATCTTCTATTGACTCTTGAGACGCATCCTTGTGGAGATGTGCATCGTGCAATTCATGATTTATGGCCACTATTTCATAAAGAACATGATCGACTTAGTCTTGGGAATCTGACTAAAAAAGACCTTGTTTGCCAGTTTTTAAGAAAACTGGATGGGAAGCCTATCCTCGACCCATAGAGGGCGTTTAAGCCGTTCTTGGACGTAAAACCAAGGGAAGATGTGAGCCACAATCACAACTACCTGTACATACACATGCTTTTTTTCAAAAGTAAATAAATAAATAAATAAAAAGAGAGAGTGTGTGTGAGACTCCAGCTGGCCTACATATAGATGTTATGATTTCCTTTCTAATTTCTCATCTATAAAACCCTCTTTTCCTTCCTTTCATTTCTACTCAACCCATACATTCAACAAATACAGAAGTGTGTAGACATGGCAAGTTCCTCAAGTCATCAAATAAGAAATATTTGTGTTTTCGGTGGACCTAGTCCTGGGAAAGAAAAGGAGTTTTTAGAATCAGCAAATCATCTTGGTCAGGTGCTAGCTGAGAGAAAGATTCATTTAGTGTATGGGGGAGGCAGTCTTGGGTTAATGGGAGGTGTGTCAATAGCTGCATTTTTAGGAGGTAGTCAAGTTTTAGGAGTCGTCCCTGAAGCTTTGGCACAAGGGGACATCATTGGAAAAACAATTGGAGAGGAACTTCAGGTCTCCACAATGTCGGCTCGAATGAATGCAATGTTTAACCATGCTGAAGCTTTCATTGCTTTACCAGGTGGTCTAGGCACATTGGAAGAGATCTTTCATATTTCCTCTTGGGCTCAATTGCACATTCACCATAAACCCATTGGTTTGTTAAATGTTAATGGTTATTATGATAAGTTGTTGTCTTTTCTTGATCATGCTGTGGAACAGGAATTTCTAACATCTTCTGCACGACAAATCATAATCTCTGCTACTATTGCTGAACAATTGATTGACCAACTACAATCTTTCATTCCTGTGATTGATCCTTCCATGAGTCGTATAAATTGGTCATTTACGGGAAGCCGTAAAAAGCTTAGATTGGATTTGAGCCTTCATTTGTGAATTTTTGTGTATTTTGGTTTTATTATTGTGTTTTGTTATTTCTTATTTTTGTTTCAGTGTGTTTCAGGTTTTATCAGTGTTTGTTATTTCAGGTGATATCTTCTATACTCTATCTTTCTACCTTAGAACATTGAGGACAATGTCTCGTTTTGGTTGGGGGGAGAGGGTAGTAGTTGATAAAAAAAAAAATTGTTTTTCATTTTATAAAGCATGTGCATAATTGTTGTTACTAGGATGACAGAGTAAAGGAGTTCTTTTGTTAAAGTGACTCTTCAGACGCATCTTAGTAACCATTCTTAACAAGGTCTATTATAATACTTCCTGAAATATTCAGGTTTACAAACTCTCGTATTGTTACCGCTTAATTCTGCTCATATACTTATTTAACATGTATTCTTAAACCTTAATTTACACACACACACTTTAACATATGATTGTGGGTTGCATATTGGATTATTACATTATTTATGTTCTTTTGTTAAAGGTAACAACTAAGGGAAAGGGATTGTATATAATTAAAAAAAAACATGAAAAAAAAGAAAAAAAAGAAAAAAAAATGATGATAATAAAAATGTAGATAAGTTTGGTTTCGTAGCCTCCCTAACCTAAGCAATTAAGCCCGAAGGGGTGTTTTAACACCTAATACCCTAAAGTCAACTGACTTGGGAGCTATTGGCCTAACGCTTGTTACATGGGTTGAGGAGAAAAGCTTAAGGGAATCAAACATTGCACTATCTACATATCAGTATCTGCGACCCGAGTTACTAAGCTCGTAGGGGTGTCTTAACACCTAATGCCCTAAGACCAACTGGTCTGGGAGTCATTAGCTGAAAGCTCGTTACATGGGTTAAAGATGCATGATGTTTTTAAATTATATGTATATATTTTTTAAAAAAAAAGATAAAAAAAAGACAAAAATAATAATCCCAACCCAAGGAACTAAACCTTAAACATTAGAATAAAAATTTTGTTTTCTTCCAAGAAAAGCCCCATAATTATGTGTTGATACATTGAGCACAAAAAAAAAAAGGTTTATTAATATCTTGTTAAGAGGTATTGAGCAGATATATAAATTTAATGAGAGTTTGTTTATCTGGATAGATTAATGGAAGTTAAATGATGAATACCTTGCTTTGTGAAATTTGCAAATTGTTGTAACGCTTTGATTACTAGGACTAGTAATAAGCTGGTTGAGGGGTGTGATTAGTACTTAAAAGTGTATTTTTATCATGGTTTTATATCATCATTTTGCACTTGAAGTATCAATAACTCCTTAACTAAAATATGTTTTATAATAATGTATCTAATAATATAAGATACCTATAATTTGTGGTAAATGTCTATTTTTAATGCAGGTCTATCACATAAATGAAAGGATTGATTGATGACTTGAAGAACTTAAATTGCAAGGATAAAGAGATGGTCAAACTTAGAGAAGAGATGTCGGTGCAATCCAAACTGGAACACTGTTCGGTAATTGGGTCATATCTGGAGCTACAGATCTCAGATTTAGGTCCAATTTATATGGATGGAAAGGTAAGATATAGGCCTACAACTTTCATATGAAGCCCAAGATCTAAAAAGGTCATTATTAAGTCCAAATTGTAGCAACAACAAAGAAGCCCAAATCTGTCTTCCAGCCCGAGCACTGTTTGGTATTTTGGCCATATCAGGAGTTCTAGAAGTCCAAATGAGCTGAAATGTTTACACAAGAAAGCTGAGACAATTGCCTACAACTTTCATGTTTACAACTGGCTCCAATTTTGACGTTATCAATGACGTTTTGGGCAGACAAGAGAAGATGAGGATTGTCACCAAGTCAAAAGTTGGCCACCACTTATCAATTAGTCATCAAATCAATAGTTCCCAATTTTGGCCTATAAAAGGAGGCATTTGCCATGCATTTAGGCATCTTGGTTTCCAGATCAAGATCATGCTCTTCCTTTCTCTCTTTGTATTTTTTGTAATGTTTATGCTTTGCTTTCATTAATATTAAGTTTATGCCTTTCATTTCCTTTCTTTTACTTAGTTAACTTTTATGTTCTTATTTTATTTATCTATTTTGCTTTATTTCATTATGTCTAGCTAAGTTAGTTATGTCAAGGTGAAAAGGTTACACTAATGGTGTGAGAATAAGTATAATGTAAACTTAATATGGACTTTAATGTTTGATACTAACATGTTTTATATTTGTTATCTTGTTCACTCTTTAATACTTTGCTTGTTAAATGACTAATCTTGATTTATGTTGTATAACACTTGGTACAACAAATGCTTGGCAGTTTCATAGCCCATAATGTATGGTATAACCGACACCTGAGCTATGAAAGGAACTTGATTTCTTGTTAACATAAGTTATAATCATGAATGCTTGACGAGATTTACAAGTATTAGCATTAATTGAATAAGATAACTAATGTAATTATGTTAACAATATATAATCTGATTGGAACCTCCTTTGTGTGTGGTTTCCAATTCAATAATAAGAGTTTATACTATACTTGTTTGATATACCATTAGTGGAACCTCTAACCTTGACATTTGTTATTATTATTGTTTAATCCTTACATTATTCATCTCTAAGTTCTCATCATCATCATCTTCTTCTTCTTCTCTTTCTTTATTATTATTATTATTATTATTATTATTATTATTATTAGTACTACTACTACTACTACTATTACTATTATTATTATTATTATTATTATTATTATTATTATTATTATTATTATTATTAGTACTACTACTACTACTACTACTACTACTATTATTATTATTATTATTATTACTATTGTTGTTGTTGTTATTTTTGTTTTATAATTGTTGTTATTATTGCTTATAATTGTTGTCTATAATTTGTACAATTAACCTCCCTGTGGTTCGACCCCGGTCTTGCCGGGTTATTTATTACTTCGACACTCCTGCACTTGGGAGAAGACATCAATCTTTCAGTCGTGTCACTGGCCTAGACCTAGTCTAAAAAAAAGGAAGAGAGTAGGTTGGGTATGGGTTTTAGGCCCAGCAAGCCCAAATTGTATTTACTAAGAATATGTTTGGCAAAACACACATTTATGTTTTAGTCGTAATTTTTATGCCCATTTTGTTGATTTATTTATGGGCCCTTCTCGCTTTAATTATTTTTTTCCTTCACGCTTGTATTTTTTTAGTGATGTGCTTAATCTATGGCCTATTATTGTTAAATAGAAATCTATCATGCAATGTTTTTTTTCATATAAAAAGGGAAAATAATAATAAAAGATAAACAAAAAAAATGACATAAGTTTTTTTTTCTTCAAATTCATTTTTTGAGAAAATATTCACTAACGTCAGAGTCAAGAATATCATATTTTTTGGATTTGTGCAATATTTACGGAAGCTAAAGTTGGAAATATTTGTAGGAATTATTCACTGACTTTAAAGTCAAGAACATGAAAGTAAGAATAAAAAAGGGAGAAAGAAGAACATATTCTTAGCAATTTTAGATAAAACCACTAATCTAGCTTACCTTAGGTATAATGTTTAAGGGGTCATAACATCTTTCCTTTTGCTTAACCAGCCTCGTATCATAGAATCCCTATTGACCATTTAGGGTTTCTAGTGATTATAATACCAGGCGATGACTTCTTGAACAAGACGTTTTTCCCTAAAAGAACAAGATACCACATATTTGTTCTTTTTCCATAAGTGATAAATTTTTAATCAGTCGCCGCAATGTCTGGGTGTGACAATAAAGATAAAAAAAACCTACAAAAAAGTTAATATCCAAAATATTATTAGGGATAATATTTATTATTATTCAATTTTAATATAAGGATAAAAAAACCTTGTAAGGGTTTGTATCTAAAATATTTTTCAAAGCAAAACAATTCATTTACTTCTAATATAAGTATAAAAAAATGCAAGGAGTTTTATCTAAAATATTATTTAAAATGACACAATAGCTAATAATTTCAAGTTTATCTTGGAAAAGGCCTCAATGATAATTAAGAATATTTTAACATATGTCCCATGATATAAGAGTCATAAGCATCTAAAATGCCAAAGAGAAAAGAGAAAAGAAAAGAAAAATTAATGAATCCCTTTGGATTTTTATCTATGGTTCATTTGTAATGCATAAGGTGTGAATAAATCTGTTTTCTTGAAATATCTTTCAGACCAAGTTCTTGAACTAAAAAACTAAGGTTTGTTCATTGTAGCATTCTTGTCATAGATATGTTGATAAAAATAAAAACACCATAAGACCATAGCAACTGCAAACAAAGAAAAACAATATAACTTACCTTAGTTAAGATTTACTAGGTTGTGACACGACGAAAAGATTGATGTCTTCTCCCAAGTGCAGGAGTGTCAAAGTAATAAATAACTCGACAAGACCGGGGTCGAATCATAGAAAGGTTAATTATATAAATTACAGATAACAATAATACAACAACAATAACAATAATACAACAACAACAACAATAATAACAATAACAACGACAACAACAACAACAATAATAATAAAGAAAAAGAAGAAGAAGAAGAAGAAAAAGATGAGAACTTTGAGATGGAAAATTAATGTAAGGATTAAACAATGATAACAACAAATATCAAGGTTAGAGGTTCCACTAATGGTATGTCAAACAAGTATAGTATAACTCTTATTATTCAATTGGAAACCACACACAAAGGAGGTTCCAATTAGATTATAGATTGTTAACATGATTACATTAGTCATCTTATTCGATTAATGCTAATACTTGTAAATCTCATTAAGCATTCATGATTATAACTTATGTTAACAACAAATCAAGTTTCTTTCATAGATCAAGTGTCGGTTATACCATATAGTATGAACTATGAAAGTACCAAGCATTTGTTGTACCAAGTGTTATACAACATAAATCAAGATTCGTCATTTAATAAGCAAAGTATTAAAGAGTGAACAAGATAACAAATACAAAACATGTTAGTTTCAAACACTAAAGTTCACATTAAGTTTACATGATACTTATTCTTACACCATTAGTATAACCTTTTCACCTTAACATAATAAAATTAGCTAAACATAATAAAATAAATAAATAAATAAATGAAATAAGAACATGAATAAGATTAAAGTTAACTAAGTGAAAGGAAATGAAAGGTATAAACTTGATATTAATGAAAGCAAAACAAAAATATTACAAAAAATACAAAGAGAGAAAGCAAGAGCAAGATCTTGATTTGAAAACCAAGATGCCTAAATGCATGGCAAATGCCTCCTTTTATAGGAAAAAATTGGAAACTATTGATTTGATGACTAATTGATGAGTGGGTACCAATTCTTGACTTGGTGACAATCCTTATCTTTTCTTGTGTGCCCAAAATATCATTGATAACGTCAAAATTGAAACCCATTGAAAACATGAAAGTTGTAGAAAATAGTCCCATATTTTTTCTTGTGTATAAAAAATACAGATCATTTGGACTTGTAGAACTCCAGATATGGGCCAAACATTGAATAGTGCTTGAGCTGGAGGATAGATTCGAACCTCTTTGTTGTTGCTCTAATTTGGACTTAAAAATGGTCTTTTTAGATCTTAGGCTCCATATGAAAGTTTTAGGCCTATGTCTTACTTTTCCATCCATATAAAGTAGACCTAAATCTAAGATCTACAACTCCAGATATGACCCAATTACCAAACAGTGTTCCAGTTTGGACAACACCAGTATCTCTTTTCTAAGTTTGACCATCTTTTTATCCTTTCAATTTCAGTTCTTAAATTCATCAATCAATCCTTTCATTTATATGATAGGCTGACACGACTAAAAGGTTGATGTCTTCTCCCAAGTGCAGGAGTGTCGAAGTAATAAATAAGTCGGCAAGACCGGGGTCGAACCACAGGGAGGTTAATTGTACAAATTATAGACAACAATAATAGCAATAATAACAACAACAATAACAATAACAACAACAACTATAACAATAATAATAATAATAATAATAATAATAATAGTATTAGTAGTAGTAGTAGTAGTAGTAGTAATAATAATAATAGTAGTAGTAGTAGTAGTAGTAGTAATAATAATAATAATAGTAGTAGTAGTAGTAGTAGTAGTAATAATAATAATAGTAGTAGTAGTAATAATAATAATAATAAAGAAAGAGAAGAAGAAGAAGATGATGAGAACTTGGAGATGGAAAATTAACGTAAGGATTAAACAATAATAATAACAAATGTCAAGGTTAGAGGTTCCACTAATGGTATATCAAACAAGTATAGTATAAACTCTTATTATTGAATTGGAAACCACACACAAAGGATATTCCAATCAGATTATATATTGTTAACATGATTACATTAGTCATCTTATTCAATTAATGCTAATACTTGTAAATCTCGTCAAGCATTCATGATTATAACTTATGTTAACAACAAATCAAGTTCCTTTCATAGCTCAGGTGTTGGTTATACCATACATTATGGGCTATGAAAGTGCCAAGCATTTGTTGTACCAAGTGTTATACAACATAAATCAAGATTAGTCATTTAACAAGCAAAGTATTCAAGAGTGAACAAGATAACAAATATAAAACATGTTAGTATCAAACATTAAGGTCCATATTAAGTTTACACTATACTTATTCTTCCACCATTAGTGTAACCTTTTCACCTTGACATAATTAACTTAGCTAGACATAATGAAATAAAGAAAAATAAATAAACAAAATAAGAACATTAAAGCTAACTAAGTAAAGGAAAGAAAATGAAAAGCATAAACTTGATATTAATGAAAGCAAAGCATAAAAATTACAAAAAATACAAAGAGAGAAAGGAAGAGCATGATCTTGATCTGAACACCAAGATGCCTAAATGCATGGCAAATGCCTCCTTTTATAGGCCAAAATTGGGAACTATTGATTTGATGACTAATTGATAAGTGGGTGGCCAACTTTTGACTTGGTGACAATCCTTATCTTCTCTTGTCTGCCCAAAACGTCATTGATAATGTCAAAATTAGAGCCAGTTGTAACATGAAAGTTGTAGGAAATTGTCTCAGCTTTCTTGTATAAAAAATTCAGCTCATTTGGACTTCTAGAACTCTAGATATGGCCAAAATACCGAACAGTGCTCGGGCTGGAAGACAGATTCGGGCTTCTTTGTTGTTGCTACAATTTGGACTTGATAATGGTGTTTTTAGATCTTGGGATCCATATCAAAGTTGTAGGCCTATTACCGAACAGTGTTCCAGTTTGGATTGCACCGACATCTCTTCTCTAAGTTTGACCATCTCTTTATCCTTGCAATTTAAGTTCTTCAAGTCATCAATCAATCCTTTCATTTATGTGATAGGCCTGCATTAAAAATAGACATTTACCACAAATTATAGGTATCTTATATTATTAGATACATTATTATAAAACATATTTTAGTTAAGGAGTTATTGATACTTCAAGTGCAAAATGATAATATAAAACCATGATAAAAATGCATTTTTAAGTACTAATCACACCCCTCAACCAGCTTATTACTAGTCCCTAGTAATCAAAGCATTAAAACAATTTGCAAATTTCATAAAGCAAGGTATTCATCATTTAACTTCCATTAATCTATCCAGATAAACAAACTCTCATTAAATTTATATATTTGCTCAATACCACTTAACAAGATATTAATAAACCTTTCTTTTGTGCTCAATGTATCAACACATAATTATGGGGCTTTTCTTGGAAGAAAACAAAATTTTTGTTCTAATGTTTAAGGTTAACTTCCTTGGGATGGGATTATTATTTTTATCTTTTTTTTTACTTCTTTTTTTTTTAAACAAAAATCTATATACATATAATTTAAAAACATCATGCATCTTTAACCTATGTAACGAGCTTTCAGCTAATGACTCCCAGACCAGTTGGTCTTAGGGCATTAGGTGTTAAGACACCCCTACGAGCTTAGTAACTCGGGTCGCAGATACTGATATGTAGATAGTGCAATGTTTGATTCCCTTAAGCTTTTCTCCTCAACCCATGTAACAAGTGTTGGGCCAATAGCTCCCAAGCCAGTTGACTTTAGGGTATTAGGTGTTAAAACACCCCTTCGGGCTTAATTGCTTAGGTTAGGGAGGCTACGAAACCAAACTTATCTACATTTTTATTATCATCATTTTTTTTTCTTTTTTCTTTTTTTTTTAATTATATACAATCCCTTTCCCTTAGTTGTTACCTTTAACAAAAGAACATAAATAATGTAATAATCCAATATGCAACCCACAATCATATGTTAAAGTGTGTGTGTGTAAATTAAGGTTTAAGAATACATATTAAATAAGTATATGAGCAGAATTAAGCGGTAACAATACGAGAGTTTGTAAACCTGAATATTTCAAGAAGTATTATAATAGACCTTGTTAAGAATGGTTACTAAGATGCGTCTCAAGAGTCACTTTAACAAAAGAGCTCCTTTACTCTACCATCCTAGTAACAACAATTATGCACATGCTTTATGAAATGAAAAATATTTTTTTTTTTTATCAACTACTACCCTCTCCCCCCAACCAAAACGAGACATTGTCCTCAATGTTCTAAGGTAGAAAGATAGAGTATAGAAGATATCACCTGAAATAACGAACACTGACAAAACCTAAAACACACTGAAACAAAAATAAGAAATAACAAAACACAATAATAAAACCAAAATACACAAAAATTCACAAATAAAGGCCTAAATCCAATCTAAGCTTTTTATGGCTTCCCGTAGATGACCAATTTATGCGACTCATGGAAGGATCAATCACAGGAATGAAAGATTGTAGTTGGTCAATCAATTGTTCAGCAGTAGTAGCAGAGATTATGATTTGTCGTGCAGAAGATGTTAGAAATTCCTGTTCCACAGCATGATCAAGGAAAGACAACAACTTATCATAATAACCATTAACATTTAACAAGCCAATGGGTTTATGGTGAATGTGCAATTGAGCCCAAGAGGAAATATGAAAGATCTCTTCCAATGTGCCTAGACCACCTGGTAAAGCAATGAAAGCTTCAGCATGGTTAAACATGTGTATGTACAGGTAGTTGTGATTGTGGCTCACATCTTCCCTTGGTTTTACGTCCAAGAACGGCTTAAACGCCCTTTATGGGTCAGGGATAGGCTTCCCATCCAGTTTTCTTAAAAACTGGCAAACAGGGTCTTTTTTAGTCAGATTCCCAAGACTAAGTCGATCATGTTCTTCATGAAATAATGGCCATAAATCATGAATTGCACGATGCACATCTCCACTAGGATGCGTCTCAAGAGTCAATAGAAGATTATCTAAAGACTCCTTACTCAGGCCATCCTTAATGAATTGTATTTTATCTTCATGGTTTATAGATACCATTCCTAAAGAACGACATCGTGTATTACAAGTCCATCTAGCACATCAATGACAGACATCCAGTCGTTTTGCACGACGCTTCTTTGCAAAAGTGCTTTTACTTGTTCCAGGCATGTGTGAAATGAAGTTAGAGGACTCACCTGATAATCAGACCTTTGCTTCAATCAACCAGCGAATATCTTCAGGAATTCCATGATTCATTAACAATCTCAATCTTGCACATCTAGCATGGTAAATTTTTGTAATCGCATTCTGAGGCAGAGCGGGAAAATACTTTTTCAATTTTTCAAGATTAGTGTCCATTTTCAAATGAGAATTGGAAGAGAAATTCAAAGAATTGCACAGATATATACACAGATATCAGTAATTGTGGGAAACTGAAAGAATCGACTTAAGTCACGGAGTACTGTTATCCGCCATTTGACCGGGGTGAGAGAAACTTGCAAAAATCACTCAAAAAGAAACACAAAAACAATGTGAGAAAAAAAAATCAACCTTTATCTACAAGATCATTCCAACCAGTTGATTCATTTTCATTAAGAAAATTATCAAAGTAAGTTTTCAAACGATGTCCATTTTCCTTAAAATCATTATCATTCATTGAATTCTCAATATCACAGGCCCCATAAGGATTGCTCCATCTTGGTCTTAGCTCTCTAGGGAATGCATAGAGTTGAGAATCATAAAACAAAACTTTTTGACCAGTATCAATCTTTTGACAATTTTCACAAGTTTTGCAGAATGCATGTATGTCCTTGAACATGGTGGGCCAATAAAATCCATTTTGAAAGATTTTTGCAATTGTCTTTTTTGACGAGAAACAACTTCCACATGCTTCAGAATGACAAAGTTTAATGACACTACTTACCTCATTGTCGGGAATGAATCTTTGAAATATTTGATCAAGACAATATTTGAATAAGTTAGGGTACTCCAATGAGCTGGCCAATCTCCTAAAGCAAGAAAATTGATATTTTTATTATACCAAGGCATTGGACTAAGAGAAAGTAAGGATTCATTAGGAAAGTAATCATCGATTGGTGTGATGCCAAATGTCGAATCTGTTGTCACTGTTGACAAAAGATTCGCATCAACATTTTCGGTGCTTGTTTCATCCGTGATTTCTTCCTCAGAATAAATCATTTGCAAATCTTCAGATTCATCCAATTCATTTTTACTTAAAGTAGATTCAAGTTGATCATAAACTAATTCATCAATATGATCTACTTCTTGTAAATCATTATCATCTCCAGGTTGCTTGCAAATGTTGAAAATATTCATCTCCAATGTCATGTTTCCAAATGATAGCTTCATCAGTCCATTCCTACAATTAATCAATGCGTTAGAAGTTGCAAGAAATGGACGTCCTAAAATAACAGGAAATGAATTACATGCTTCAACAGGTTCTGTGTCCAAGACAATAAAATCCACAGGATAAATGAATTTATCGACTTGTACTAACACATCTTCAATTATTCCTCTAGGCACTTTTACAGATCTATCGGCAAGTAAAAGAGATATAGAAGTTGGTTTTAACTCACCTAGATTGAGACTCTGAAAAACTGAATATGGAAGTAAATTCACACTAGCACCAAGATCAAGTAAGGCTCTTTCAATTTTATGCTCTCCAATAAAGCAAGAAATTGTAGGACAACCAGGGTCTTTATATTTCAAAGCATTATTGTTTTGAAGAATAGCACTTACTTGTTCGGCTAGAAAGGCTTTCTTTTTCACATTCAGTTTCCTCTTCACAGTGCATAGATCTTTCAAAAATTTAGCATAGGTGACACGATCAAAGAGTTGATGTCTTATCCCAAGTGCAGGAGTGTCAAAGTAAAATAACCCGGCAAGACCGGGGTCGAACCACAGGGAGGTGAATTATATAAATTACAAATAAAGAAAAAGATTTAAAGAGAATAATAACAGAAAAGGAGTTGAAGAAAGTTTTGGGATGTGATATTGATGTAAGGATTAAACAATAACAAAACATATGTCAAGGTTATAGGATTCACTAATGGTATTTCAAATAAATATAATATAAACTCTTTTTATTACTCAACTAGAAACCACACACAAAGGAGGTTCTAATCGGATGATTTCTCGTTATTAGCTCATTATAAATTACTAACATGATCATATTAATTATCTTATATAAGTAATACCATACTTATAAATATCATCAAGCATTCATGTTGCTAGTTTATGTTAACAACAAATCAAGTTTCTATCATAATAACGATTTCGGCCGAAAACTATGAAAGATCAAGCATTTGATGTACCAAATATTATACAACACAAATCTAAATTTAACATTTAATAAGCAAGGTATTAAGAATTAGTAAGATAAAAAGATAAAACATGTTAATAACAATTTTTCTTGGATATAAACATTTAAAACTCATGTTGAGTTTATATTATACCTATTCTAACACCATTAGAGAAACCTTTTCACCTTGACATAATTAACTTAGCTAAACATTAAGAAGGAGAAAAACACAAATAAACAATATAAGAACATAAACATAATATAAGCTAACTAAGTATAGGAAAGGAAATGAAAGAGCATAAACAAGAGATTACTATAGCATAAAAGAAAACTTAAACATTACAAAGATGTAGAGAGAAAGCAAGAAGATAACTTTGATCTAAAAATTAATATGACTAAATACATGGACAATGCCTCCTTTTATAGGCTAAGTTTCAGAAGTATTGATTGATTGAAGAATTGGTGGGCATCCATTGATTTGGTGGCTGGTTTTTGACATTAATGGCTGCTGGTTTTTTGATATTGTGGGCTGATTTTTGATATTGTTGGCTGGCCAAAACGTCATTGCTCACATCAGAATTATAGCCAACTGAATTGTGGAATCTATAGGCAATTGTCTCAGCTTTCCATAAAAAAAAACCAGAGCTCATTTGGACTTCTAGAACTCAAGATATGAGCCAAAAACCGAATAGTGCTTGAGCTGCAGGACAGCTTCCGACGTCTTTGTTGTTGCTAAGATTTGGGCTTGAAAACGGCAGAACTGAGTCTTTGACTTCATATGAAAGTTGTAGGTCTATGTCTTACCTTTCCATCGATATAAAATGGACCTAAATCTGATGTCTACAGCTCCAGATATGATCAAATTACTGAACGGTGTTCGAGTTTGGAATGCACCAGCAACACTTTGCTAAGTTTGGCCTTCTTTTTATCCTTTCAATTTCAATCCTTAAACTCATCAATCAATCCTTTTATTTATGTGATAGACCTGCATTTAGGATGAACATTTACCATGAATTAAAGGTATATTATATTTTTAGACTTGCTAATATAAAACATGCTTTTGTTAGGGAATTTAATAATACTTTTGGTGCAATATGATGACATAAATCCTTAATGAGAATGCACTTTTAAGTACTAATCACACCCCCCAACCAGCTTATTACTAGTCCCTAGTAATCAAAGCATTAAAATAGAAAAGTAATTTGCAAATACCACAAAGCAAGGCATTCATCATTTAACTTCTATTAATCTATCCAGATAAACAAACTCTCATTAAATTTATATATCTGCTTAATACCTCTTAAACAAGATATTAGTAAACCTTCTTTTGGTGCTAAATAAATCAAAACATAGCTATGGAGCTTTTCATGGAAGAAAACAAAATTTTTGTTTTAATGTTTAAGGTTAACTTCCTTGGGTTGGGATTGTTATCTTCTCTTTTTTTTTTTTTGAAAGCAAGAATTTATAGCACAATGTATCCTGAACCCATGTAACGAGCTTTCGGCTAATGACTCCTAGACCAGTTGGTCTTAGGGCATCAGGTGTTGAGACACCCCTACGAGCTTAGTAACTCGGGTTACAAATACTGATATGTAGATAGTGCAGTGTTTGATTCCCTTAAGCTTTCTCCTCAACCCATGTAACAAGCACTAGGCCAATAACTCCCAAGTCAGTTGACTTTAGGGTACTAGGTGTTCAAACACCCCTTCGGGCTTATTTGCTTAAGTCAAGGAGGCTACGAAACCAAACTTATCTACTTTGTTTTTATTTTCTTTTTTTTTTGTTTTTTTTTTGTTTTTTTTTTTTGCATATTATATATTATCCCTTTCCCTTAGTTGTTACCTTTAGCAAAAGAACACAAATAATGTAATAATCCAATATGCAACCCACAATCATATGTTCGAGTGTGTGTGTGAAAATGAAGGTTTAAAAATACTTGTTAGATGGGCATATAAACAGAATCTATAGATAGCAATCCAAGAGTTTGTAAACCTGAATATTTCAAGAAGTATTATAATAGACCTTGTTAAGAATGTTTACTAAGATGCGTCTCAAGAGTCACTAAAGTTCCTCCATTACTCTGCCATCCTAGTAACAATAGTTTTGCAAATGGTTTAAATAATAGAAATTTTTTTTTTAATATCAACTACTACCCTCTCCCCCCAACCAAAACAAGACATTGTCCTCAATGTTCTAAGCAAAAAGATAGAGTGTAGAAGATATCACCTGAAACAGCGACTATTGACAAACCTGAAACATACTAAAACAAATATAAGAAACAACAAAACACAAATATTATGCTATTAATAAAATCAAAAGACACAATTTTTCACAAACTAAGGCTCAAATCCAATTTAAGCTTTTTATGGCGTTTCATGTTTGACCAATTGAGTTGACTCATGGAGGGATCAATTACAGGGATGAAAGATTGTAGTTGGTCAATCAATTGTTCAGCAGTAGCAGCAGAGATTATGATTTGTCACGCCGAAGATGTTAGAAATTCCTGTTCCACAGCTTGATCAAGAAAAGACAACAAATTATTATAAAATCCATTAACATTTAACAAACCTATAGGTTTATGGTGAATGTTCAGTTGGGCCCAAGAGGAAATATGAAAGATCTCTTCTAATGTACCCAGACCACCTGGTAAGGCAATGAAGGCATCGGCATGGTTAAACATTGTATTCATTCTATCAGACATTGTAGAGACCTGTAATTCCTCTCCAATTGTTTTTCCAATGATGTCCCCTTCGGCTAAAGCTTTGGGGACAACCCCCAAAACTTGACTGCCTCCTACAAATGCAGCTATTGAAACACCCCCCATTAACCCAAGACTGCCTCCCCCATACACTAAATGAATCTTTCTCTCAGCTAGTACCCGACCAAGATGATTTGCTGATTCTAAAAATTCTTTTTCTTTCCCAGGACTAGATCCACCAAAAACACAAATAGTTTTTATTTTAGAAACACAGGAACTCGCCATTTCTACACACTTCTATATATGCTGAATGAATGGGTTGAGTAGAAATGATGGGAAGGAAGAGAAGATTTTATAGATGAACAATTGAAAATGCAAAGCATACCACCTATATGTAGGCTAGCTGAAGTCTTACTCTCTCTCTCTTTCTTTTTTATTTATTTATTTATTGGTATTATTTTATTATATATATATATATATATATATATATAATATGTATGTACAAGCAGTTGTGATTGTGGCTCACAGCTTTCCCTTGGTTTTACGTCCAAGAACGGCTTAAACGCCCTCTATGGGTCGGGGATAGGCTTCCCATCCAGTTTTCTTAAAAACTGGCAAACAGGGTCTTTTTCAGTCAGATTCCCAAGACTAAGTCGATCATGTTCTTTATGAAAATGAGGCCATAAATCATGAATTGCACGATGCACATCTCCACTAGGATGCGTCTCAAGAGTTAATAGAAGATTATCTAAAGACTCCTTACTTAAGCCATCCTTAATGAATTGGTCATAACATGTGATAGAATAAACATTGTTATAAGGATATGTCATTGCATCATGAAAATTAAATTCAATCTTTTCATCTCCTACCTTCATAGACAAAGTATCCTTACCACAATCAATCTTTGTATTGGCAGTTTTCAAGAATGGTCTCCCAAACAATATAGGAGTGCTGGTTGATAAATCATAAGAATCATGTTCCATATCAAGAATATAAAAATCACATGGAATAACCAAACTATCAATCTTGACTAGGACATCTTCTATCACACCAAGTGGGTAAACGAAACTATGATCTGCAAGTTGTATTACAATGCTAGTTTTATTCAAAGGTTCCAGACTAAGAGAATCATAAACATGTTTAGGCATAACACTAATGGATGCACCTAAATCACATAAAGCTCTTTTAAAACTAGCATTACCAATAACACATGGGATAGTAAACGCACCTGGGTCTTTTTGCTTTAAAGGCATATTCTTTTGAACAATAGCAGACACAACTTCACCCATACTTACCATTTCATGACCTTTCAGTTTGAAAGCTCTCTTGGTAGTACACAACTCCTTCAAAAATTTGGCATACTTGGGAATTTGCTTGATAGCATCAAGCAAAGGAATGTTGAGTTCTACTTTCTTGAAAACCTCTAAAATATCTTTTTCTTTGTCCTCTTTCTTTGACCTAGAAGAACTAACAGGAAAGGGTGGAATTGCTTTAGAACTAGAATTCATTGAGTGAGGAGTTACCTTTGGAGTGTTGGTCGTTGTTTCAGTTTGGAAAGGAGAAGGATGTTTCTTCTTTGTATTCAATTCAGTTTCTATCTCTTCTTCTTCCTCCATCTCAATCTCTTTCAACCTTTTCTCTTCAAGTTCTTTCCCACTTCGCAACATGATCGCACTAACATTCTCTTTTGGATTCAATGCTTGGGAGGGCAATTTTCCATTCATTTGTGCCTCCAATTTCCCTACACTCGAAGCTACTTGCCCCATTTGCTTCTCCAACTTATGAATACTTGACCTTGTTTCCTGTTGAAAAGACATGATATTTTGTTGCAAGGTAACAGTATTAGAAGCCAAAGTTTTCATCATCTCACGAAGATCATCATTGGATGACGACCCCATAACATTGGAGTTTGTGAATGGGAGGGGGTTGTCTTGCTTGATAATTCTGTTGGGGCTGAAATCCATTGGGATGGAACTGTCGGCCTTGATTGCCTTGTTGGGATGGGTTGCCATAACGTAAATTGGGATGATCTCTCCATCCGGGATTGTATGTGTTGGAAAAGGGATCATATTTATGCTGGGGTTGTCCGTTGAATGCTCCATCAACTGCATTAGCTTGTTCAATGTAATCTTCTAGCATTGTTGGGCACATATCCGAAGCATGTCCTTGTAAAGAGCATATGCTACAAACTTTCACCTGCTGCACATTTCCACAAGCCAAAGAACGCACAAGAGAAGTAAGATCATTAACTTTATTCTCAATGTTAGAAATACTTACCTCATTTACTCGTTTGTTGGAGAAGTCTCCACGAGTGCCAAACTGTTTTGAGTTGGCTGCCATGTTTGAGATCAATTGGCGTGCAGCCTCAGGTGTCTTATCCACCAATGCGCCTCCACTTGCAGCATCAATGATACTACGGTCAGTAGGCATTAATCCTTCATAGAAATATTGAATGAGCAACTGATCGGGTATTTGATGATGAGGACATTGAATGCACAGTTGCTCAAATCTTTCCCAATACTCGGAGAGTGTCTCTCCATGAGATTGACGAATCCCACATATTTCTTTCCTTATGTTGGCAACTCGAGATGCTCGGAAATACTTCTCAAGGAAAATCTTCTTCATGGCATTCCAAGTTCCAATAGATCCTGGGAGAATAGAGAAAAGCCATGCCTTTGCTGCCCCTTTTAAAGAGAAAGGGAAAGCTTTCAACTTAACCTGTTCTTCATCAACTCCATTCGGTTTCATGCCAACGCAAACCATATGGAACTCCTTGAGATGAGTATGTGGATCTTCTCCTGCAAGACCATTAAATGTTGGTAACAAACGTATAAAACCAGATTTGAGCTCAAAGTTTACATTATTGTCAATGTTTATGCATAGTGGCTGATTTTCCACATTAGGAGCAGCAAGCTCCTTGAGTGTTTGTTGTCGTGCAATAGCCATGGTGTTGAGGCGAGCTTCCTTTCTTAACCTGCGTAAAGTGCTTTCTATTTCAAAATCAACCTGCACTTGAATTTGATTAGTAGAACGGGTCACAGGCATCAATTGCTAAGAAAATTCAAAAGAAAGAAACCACACAAGACACGAAAAATAATGCAAATTATATGAAAATCCAACGCTAGGAAACTAAAATTGCCTAAACACCTTAGATAACAGTGGAATTTGGCCTCGAAATGGTAAGGTTAGTGGTTTTACCACTAGTCTTGTTCAAAACGTCATTTCCCTTCAGGAAACAAAAGGTCGAACCTTAATTCCACAAACAAATCTGTTTTGAACAGTACCGTTGCGGCAAGTGAACAGTACCGCCGCAAGCAAAAAACTTTTTTTTGTTTTTTTTGTTTTCTGAATAATAATAAATAATAATCACAGCAAATAAAAATAACAGTACAAGCACAAGAATTAACTAAAATTACTTCCCCGGCAACGGCGCCAAAATTTGTTGCGATGTCGCGATCGCACAAATTAATTACCCTTACACTTAAATCACACAAGATAGTATAGAGCAAGCAAGGGATCGATCCCACGAGGAAGAATTAGTTTAGATTTTTATGCTATACGTTATGCAATTGGGGGGTTTTGATTTGTGATAATCTAAACTATGGAAGAAATTAAACTAGTGAACACAATCAATTAAAACTGAAATTTATCAAGAAAACAAACCTTGGTCACAAGCACACATCCACCTACAGAAATCAGAACCGATCCTTGAAACGAAACTTCAGTTTATATTTTGAATTTTTATCTTTTCTTAACTTTGGTTAATTAACGGATCCGCCGTATAACTAGCCCTAACCAACAAATAATCACAGTGTCCGCACTAATGATTTAATCTAATGGCAGCCTTAAGATCTAGATAAATTCATTAATCTTAACAACCAAGTTGTCTGCTTGTGTTGCTTTGATCGAATGTTTTCCCTAAGTTTAATAACATAGTTCCGCCACAATTATCAAGCTTAGTTGCTTCACAAGTTTATATACCCTAACTCCGGTTTTGATACCAAACTTAGCAATAGATTGTTCACAATAATAACTTAGAGTCCGCTCTAGCAATTATCAATAACAATCATAGAAATAATGCATAGGAAAACAATCATACTCATTCATAATACAAACTGAAAGTAAATGGAAGAATAAATCTCACAGTTCTTGAAATCTGAAAGTTTCTGCGTCCTTGCAACCAATAAAAGAGCTTAGCCTTGCATATCTATTGAACAACTACTCCTAAAGATAAAAGAAAGCATTATTTCTAGTATGTAGAGAGGAGAGTTTGTGTTTCTTCACTTCTAGTTGCTACCACCTTTCTTTGATTCTATTGCACTCCCTCCTCTTCTTTCTTGGCTCTCTTGGTGTCTATATATAGGCTTCAATGGCAGCTCCTCTTGCTTCTTTATCAACAATGGTGGCTGCCAAACTTGCCAAACTTTGACATTAGTAGTCACCACAAACAACCCACCATTGTAGCCTCCTTCTTTGACAATGGCAGCATTCCAACTTGCAGCTGGTTTGTGGTTGGTGATTTGAGGTTGGTGGATTGAGGTTGGTGGCTACTTTTCTTGACCTTCTAGATTGATTTACTAGAGGGGCTAAATTGCTGAAATTATAACTTGGATGATAGTTTAGAAGCTTCGAAACATAATTTGGACTCATTTCTTCACGAAACCTAATTGCTGGCAGAATTCAGTTGTCATCTTTGAAAAATCATATCGCCCTCATCTGACATCTTTTTTGGCTGAAAATTGGAGCGTTTCTAGACCTTTGAGTCAGGAATCCAACCAAATTGAGTTTGCATCAATTGGACTTCTATAGCTCCAGATATGGAATTTTGAATGGACAAAGGTCAACAGTGGCAGAATACGAGATTTGACTTTGAAGGATGTGATTTCCATGATCTTCCTCTTTGTATTTTTCCTGCATTACATTTCCAGAAAGGTATGGATGTTAGCTTTTTAGAGCCACTGGAATCACTTCATTTTGATCTCTAGAAATTACGCTCTGCACAAAACATCGACTGAACATCAAATCTGCCAATTATCTCCAATTTACTCCTTTTTGCATTTTTCATCCAAAAGTGCCTTCAAAACATAAAACAAAGAATATCAAGGCATTTTACATATAAAACATGGACAAAACATTAGGTAAATGTGGGTGAAACAATCGAATAATATGGTTACATCACGCTGCATGATCGCTAAAAACAATAACAGGTGAGCCAACAAGATAAGATCTGAATTTTTCACACGCAAATACTACAGCAAGTAATTCTTTTTCAGTGGTTGTGTAATTTATTTGAGCACTATTTAAAGTTTTACTTGCATAGTAAATGACATAGGGTTTCTTATCTTTTCTTTGTCCTAAAATAGCACCCACGGCATAATCACTAGCATCACACATTATTTCAAAAGGTAATGACCAATCAGGAGGTTGAATAACAGGAGCAGATGTAAGCAGGTTTTTAAGTTTAACAAAGGCTTCTTCACAATATTCAGTCCATTCAAAAACATTATCCTTTGTTAGAAGGTTACACAAGGGCTTAGATATTATACTAAAATCTTTGATAAACCTTCTATAAAAACCAGCATGTCCTAAAAATGATCTAACATTTTTAACAGATTTTGGTGTTGGCAAGTTGGCAATTAACTTAATTTTAGATTTATCAACCTCAATTCCTATTGATGAAACAATGTGACCAAGTACAATGCCGTTTGTTACCATAAAATGACATTTTTCCCAATTCAACACAAGATTCTTCTCTTCACACCTGTTCAAAACCTTTTCCAAATTAGTTAAACAATTATCAAATGAATCACCAAAAATAGAAAAATCATCCATAAATATCTCAAGAAAGCGTTCAACCATATCACTGAATATGCTAAGCATGCATCTTTGAAACGTGGCTGGTGCATTACATAATCCAAAAGGCATCCTTCGATATGCAAATGTACCAAATGGACATGTGAAAGTAGTTTTCTCTTGATCTTCAAATGCAATTTCAATTTGGTTGTAACCTGAATAACCATCTAGGAAACAATAAAATTCATGACCTGCAACTCTTTCTAGAATTTGATCCATGAAAGGTAAAGGAAAGTGATCTTTTCTAGTCATTGAATTAAGTTTCCTATAGTCAATGCACATACGCCAACCAGTAATAGTCCTCGTTGGAATTAACTCATTTTTCTCATTTGTTATCACAGTAACTCCAGACTTTTTAGGTACAACTTGGGTAGGACTTACCCATTTGCTATCAGAAATAGGATAAATGATTCCATTATCTAGAAGTTTAATGACTTCATTCCTCACTACTTCTTTCATATTAGGATTAAGCCTTTGTTGCATTTCTCTAGAGGGTTTAGCATTTTCCTCCAAATAAATCTTGTGTGTGCAAATCAAAGGACTAATTCCTTTTATGTCAGCTATGGTCCATCCTAATGCATTTTTGTGCATTTTAAGAGTTTGTAATAACTTACCTTCTTGATGAACATTAAGTTTGGAAGAAATTATTACCGGAAAAGTTTCATTTTCTCTCAAAAATGAGTATTTGAGATTACATGGTAATGGCTTCAAATCGGGTTTTGGTGGTTGAACACTTGAAGGTATGGACCCAATTGATCGTGGTGGCAATTCCTCAATTTTTGGTCTCCAAATATTTGCCTTTGATTCTTCCTGAAAACAAACCATTTGCAAATCTTCAGATTCATTAAACTCAATTTCATTGGAAGAATTTTCAAATTGATCGTAAATTATTTTTTCAATAAAATCTACTTCCTGTAAATCATCATCATCTCGAGGTTGCTTGCAAATGTTAAAAACATTCATTTTTAATGTCATGTTTCCAAAAGATAACTTCATCACTCCATTCCTACAATTAATCAATGCATTAGAAGTTGCAAGAAATGGACGTCCTAAAATAACAGGAATTGAATTGCATGCTTCAACAAGTTGTGTATCCAAGACAATAAAATCCATAGGAAAGATGAATTTATCAACTTGTACTAACACATCTTCAACTATTCCTCTAGGCATTTTTATAGATCTATCAGCCAGTAAAAGAGTAACAGAAGTAGGTTTTAACTCACCGAGATTTAGACTTTGAAAAACCGAATATGGAAGTAAATTCACACTAGCTCCAAGATCAAGTAAAGCTCTGTCAATTTTATGTTCTCCAATAAAGCAAGAAATTGTAGGACAACCAGGGTCTTTATATTTCAAAGCATTATTGTTCTGAAGAATGACACTTACTTGTTCGGCTAAGAAGGCTTTCTTTTTCACATTCAATTTTCTCTTTACAGTGCATAGATCTTTCAAAAATTTAGCATAAGATGGTACTTGTTTAATAGCATCTAGCAAAGGTATATTAATCCTTACCTGTTTGAAAGTTTCAAAGATTTCAGAATTGTGATTGACTTTCCTTTGTTTGGTCATGGCATGAGGAAATGGAAGTGCTGGTGGGGAATCAGTCTCTTCCTTGCAATGATCAGGTTCAACCATTTCCTTACCCTTGGAGACTAACTCATCTTCTTTCTCACAAGGTTCAAGAATAGGTTTTTTAATAACCTTACCACTGCGGAGAGTAGTGACTGATTTGACTTGATCCAGATGTTGGCTTCCAAAACTGCTTGTACTTGAATTGTATTGCCCTTTGAGATTTTGCTGGGGTTGAGATAGAAACTTACCTTTCTCCTGAAAACTGAGAGCAGATGTGAACTTTGCAAGAGTATCTTTCAAATCAGCCATGGTTTGAGCATTTTGAGTGTCGATTGTCTCTTGCTTTTCAATGAATGCATGTAATGTTTCCTCAAGATTTCTTTTAGGAGGGGGAATATAAGGAGGTGCATATCCATGAGAATTTTGAAAATTATGTTGTGTTTGAAATGGTGGCTGTGAAGTTTGTGCATTATTCTTACCACTCTTCCAACTGAAATTTGGGTGATTTCTCCAACCAGGGTTGTACGTTTATGAGTACGGGTTATGACTTGGTCTTTGAAAATTATTCAAAGCATTGGCTTGTTCATGGAGACATTCCTTAAAAGAAGGCAACGTGGGACAATCATTGGTTGAGTGTTCATTGGTTTCACAAATTTGACACACAATTTCTTGAACAGATTTTAATTGACCACTCTTTTTTAATTCTAGTGCCTCAACTTTTCTAGCTAAAGATGCAAATTTGGCTTGGAGGTCATGATCTTCCCTAAGGCTATACATGCCTCCATTAGATGTATGAGGTTGAGTTTTACCTGGTGCCTCACAAGTACCTGTGATGTTCCAATTTTGAGCATTTTCAGCTAGCAACTCTAGGTACTCCATTGCTTCGTCAGGGTCTTTATTTTCAAAAGTTCCATTGCACATCAATTCTACCATTTGTCTATCTTTAGGTGTTAACCCTTCATAAAATTATGAAACCAATCTCCATGTTTCAAAACCATGATGAGGACAGGTATTAAGCAAGTCTTTATATCTATCCCAACATTTATAAAATGTTTCTCCTGGTTTTTGAGTAAAAGTGGTGATTTGTCTTTTGAAAGAGTTTGTTCTATGAGAAGGGAAAAATTTCTTTAAAAACTGTTGTTGCATTTCATCCCAAGCATGAATGGATCCTGACCTAATATTTTGTAGCCATGTTTTAGCTTTATCTTTTAACGAAAAAGGAAAAAGCTTTAATCTGATGGTGTTCATGCTACAATTTAAGTCATTATAAGTGTTACAAACTTCTTCAAATTCTCTTAAGTGCAAGTATGGATTTTCTAATTCTAAGCCATGAAAAGTGGGTAAAAGTTGAATAATACCTGGCTTAAAATTAAAATGAGATGCATCAGGAGGAAAAACAATACATGATGGTGCACTTGTTCTTGTTGGATTCATATGATCTCTAAGTGTTCTAACACGATTATTCTCATTATTCTCATTATTCTCATTATGAATTGATTGGTTATCTTCTTCGGCCATGTTTTCTGAAGAAAATGAGGATTTTCTAGAAAGTCTACCACTTAATGTACGTGTCCAAACTCTCATGCAAATACAAAAGAAAAGAAAAGAAAAAAGAAAAAGAAAAGGAAACAACAATTAGAAAAACAAATAAAAGTGAAAATAAAATAAAATAAAATATTTAATTTATACAATAACTTACCTCCCCGGCAACGGCGCCAAAAACTTGACACGATCAAAGAGTTGATGTCTTATCCCAAGTGCAGGAGTGTCAAAGTAAAATAACCTGGCAAGACCGGGGTCGAACCACAGGGAGGTGAATTATATAAATTACAAATAAAGAAAAAGATTTAAAGAGAATAATAACAGAAAAGGAGTTGAAGAAAGTTTTGGGATGTGATATTGATGTAAGGATTAAACAATAACAAAACATATGTCAAGGTCATAGGATTCACTAATGGTATTTCAAATAAATATAATATAAACTCTTTTTATTACTCAACTAGAAACCACACACAAAGGAGGTTCTAATCGAATGATTTCTCGTTATTAGCTCATTATAAATTACTAACATGATCATATTAATTATCTTATATAAGTAATACCATACTTATAAATATCATCAAGCATTCATGTTGCTAGTTTATGTTAACAACAAATCAAGTTTCTATCATAATAACGATTTCGGCCGAAAACTATGAAAGATCAAGCATTTGATGTACCAAATATTATACAACACAAATCTAAATTAAACATTTAATAAGCAAGGTATTAATAATTAGTAAGATAAAAAGATAAAACATGTTAATAACAATCTTTCTTGGATATAAACATTTAAAGCTCATGTTGAGTTTATATTATACCTATTCTAACACCATTAGAGAAACCTTTTCACCTTGACATAATTAACTTAGCTAAACATTAAGAAGGAGAAAAACACAAATAAACAATATAAGAACATAAACATAATATAAGCTAACTAAGTATAGGAAAGGAAATAAAAGAGCATAAACAAGAGATTACTATAGCATAAAAGAAAACTTTAACATTACAAAGATGTAGAGAGAAAGCAAGAAGATAACTTTGATCTGAAAATTAATATGACTAAATACATGGACAATGCCTTCTTTTATAGGCTAAGTTTCAGAACTATTGATTGATTGAAGAATTGGTGGGCATCCATTGATTTGGTGGCTGGTTTTTGACATTAATGGCTGCTGGTTTTTTGATATTGTGGGCTAATTTTTGATATTGTTGGCTGGCCAAAACGTCATTGCTCACATCAGAATTATAGCCAACTAAATTGTGGAATCTGTGGGCAATTGTCTCAGCTTTCCATAAAAAAAAACCAGAGCTCATTTGGACTTCTAGAACTCAAGATATGAGCCAAAAACCGAATAGTGCTTGAGCTGCAGGACAGCTTCCGACGTCTTTGTTGTTGCTAAGATTTAGGCTTGAAAACGGCAGAACTGAGTCTTTGACTTCATATGAAAGTTGTAGGTCTATGTCTTACCTTTCCATCGATATAAAATGGACCTAAATTTGATATCTACAGCTCCAGATATGATCAAATTACTGAACGGTGTTCGAGTTTGGAATGCACCAGCAACACTTTGCTAAGTTTGGCCTTCTTTTTATCCTTTCAATTTCAATCCTTAAACTCATCAATCAATCCTTTTATTTATGTGATAGACCTGCATTTAGGATGAACATTTACCATGAATTAAAGGTATATTATATTTTTAGACTTGCTAATATAAAACATGCTTTTGTTAGGGAATTTAATGATACTTTAGGTGCAATATGATGACATAAATCCTTAATGAGAATGCACTTTTAAGTACTAATCAATAGGAAGGAACCTGTTTAATAGCATCCAGCAAAGGTATATTGATCCTTACCTATTTGAAAGTTTCAAAGATTTCAGAGTTGTGATTAACTTTCCTTTGTTTGGTCATGGCTTGAGGAAATGGAAGTGCTGGCGGTGAATCAGTCGTTTCTTTGTAATTTTCAGATTCATCCCCTTCCTTACCCTCAGAGATTGACTCATCATCTTTCTCATAAGGTTCAAGAGAGGGTTTTTCAATAACCTTACCGCTGCACAGAGTAGTGACTAATTTGACTTGATCCATGTGTTGGCTTCCGCAACTACTTGCATTTGCATTGTATTGCCCTTTGGGATTTTGTTGTGTTTGAGATGGAAACTTACCTTTCTCTTGGAAACTAATAGCAGATGTTAATTTAGCAAGAGTATCTTTAAAATCTGTCATGTTTTGAGCAAGTTGAGTATTGATTGTCTCTTGCTTTTTAATGAATGCATGCAATGTTTCCTCAAGATTTCTTCTAAGTGGTGGAGCATAAGGAGGTGCATATCCATGAGAATTTTGGAAATTATGGTGTGCTTGAAACGGTGGTTGTGAAGTTTGTGCATTGTTGTTCTCACTCTTCCAATTGAAATTTGGGTGATTTCTCCAACCAGGGTTGTATGTTTGGGAGTATGGGTTGTGGTTGGCCCTTTGAAAACTGTTCAAAGCATGGGCTTGTTCATGGAGACATTCTTTAAAAGAAGGCAAGGTTGGACAATCGTTGGTTGAGTGTTCATTTGTTTCACAGATTTGACACACAATGTTTTCAACAGATTTTAATTGACCACTCTTTTTCAATTCTAGTGCCTCAACTTTTCTAGCTAAAGATGCAAATTTGGCTTGAAGGTCGTCATCTTCCCTAAGGTTGTACATACCTCCACTAGATGTATGAGGTTGAGTTTTACTCGGTGCCTTATATGTACCCGCAGTGTCCCAATTTTGAGCATTTTTAGCTAACAAGTCTAAGTACTCCATTGCTTCATCAGGGTCTTTATCTTCAAAAGTTCCATTGCACATCAATTCAACCATTTGCCTATCTTTAGGTGTTAACCCTTCATAGAAATGTGAAACCAATCTCCATGTTTCAAAACCATGATGAGGGCAAGTACTAAGCAAGTCTCGATACCTATCCCAACATTGGTAAAATGTTTCTCCTAGTTTTTGAGTGAAAGTGGTGATTTGTCTCCTAAAAATTGTTGTTGCATTTCATCCCAAGCATGAATGGATCCTGGTCTCAAATTTTGTAGCCATGTTTTAGCTTTATCTTTTAATGAAAAAGGAAAAAGCTTTAATCTGATGGTGTTCATGCTACAATTTAAATTATTATATGTGTTGCAGACCTCCTCAAATTCCCTTAAATGCAAGTATGGATTTTTCAATTCCAAACCATGAAAAGAAGGTAAAAGTTGAATAATACCTGGTTTAAAATTAAAATGAGATGCATCGGGAGGAAAAACTATGCATGATGGTGCACTTGTTCTTGTGGGATTCATGTGGTCTCTAAGTGTTCTAGCACAGTTATTCTCATTATTTTCATTATGAAGTGATTGATTATCTTCTTCGGCCTTATTTTCTGAAAATGATGAGGATATCCTACAAAGTCTACCACTTGATGTACGTGACCACACTCTGATACACGTGCAGGAATAAAATAAAAAGTAGAAGAAAATAAAAAAAGAAGAAACAAGAGAAAAGAAACAAAGTTATATACAAGAAAAGTGAAAAGAGAAAATAAAATAAATATTATAACTTATACAAGAACTTACCTCTCCGGCAACGGCACCAAAAACTTGACACGACTAAAAGGTTGATGTCTTCTCCCAAGTGCAGGAGTGTCGAAGTAATAAATAACCCGGCAAGACCGGGGTCGAACCACAGGGAGGTTAATTGTACAAATTATAGACAACAATTATAAACAACAATAATAGCAATAACAACAACAATAATAACAATAACAACAACAACTATAATAATAATAATAATAATAATAATAATAATAGTAGTAGTAGTAGTAGTAGTAGTAGTAGTAGAAGAAGAAGAAGATGATGAGAACTTGGAGATGGAAAATTAACGTAAGGATTAAACAATAATAATAACAAATGTCAAGGTTAGAGGTTCCACTAATGGTATATCAAACAAGTATAGTATAAACTCTTATTATTGAATTGGAAACCACACACAAAGGAGGTTTCAATCAGATTATATATTGTTAACATGATTACATTAGTCATCTTATTCAATTAATGCTAATACTTGTAAATCTCGTCAAGCATTCATGATTATAACTTATGTTAACAACAAATCAAGTTCCTTTCATAGCTCAGGTGTCGGTTATACCATACATTATGGGCTATGAAAGTGCCAAGCATTTGTTGTAACAAGTGTTATACAACATAAATCAAGATTAGTCATTTAATAAGCAAAGTATTCAAGAGTGAACAAGATAACAAATATAAAACATGTTAGTATCAAACATTAAGGTCCATATTAAGTTTACACTATACTTATTCTTCCACCATTAGTATAACCTTTTCACCTTGACATAATTAACTTAGCTAGACATAATGAAAGAAAGAAGAATAAATAAACAAAATAAGAACATAAAAGCTAACTAAGTAAAAGAAAGAAAATGAAAAGCATAAACTTGATATTAATGAAAGCAAAGCATAAAAATTACAAAAAATACAAAGAGAGAAAGGAAGAGCATGATCTTGATCTGAACACCAAGATGCCTAAATGCATGGCAAATGCCTCCTTTTATAGGCCAAAATTGGGAACTATTGATTTGATGACTAATTGATAAGTGGGTGGCCAACTTTTGACTTGGTGACAATCCTTATCTTCTCTTGTCTGCCCAAAACATCATTGATAACGTCAAAATTAGAGCCAGTTGTAAACATGAAAGTTGTAGGAAATTGTCTCAGCTTTCTTGTATAAAAAATTCAGCTCATATGAAAGTTGTAGGAACAGTGTTCCGGTTTGGATTGCACCGACATCTCTTCTCTAAGTTTGACCATCTCTTTATCCTTGCAATTTAAGTTCTTCAAGTCATCAATCAATCCTTTCATTTATGTGATAGGCCTGCATTAAAAATAGACATTTACCACAAATTATAGGTATCTTATATTATTAGATACATTATTATAAAACATATTTTAGTTAAGGAGTTATTGGTACTTCAAGTGCAAAATGATGATATAAAACCATGATAAAAATGCATTTTTAAGTACTAATCATAAGCCTACATTTAAAATGAGCATTTACCACAAATTAAAGGTATCTTATATTATTAGATACGTTATTATAAAACATGCTTTAGTTAAGGAGTTATTGATACTACAAGTGCAAAATGATGATATAAAATCTTGATAAAAATGTACTTTTAAGTACTAATTAGGTTGTTAATACCTTCCATTTACATTACTAGTCTCTTACCTTAGAATTTTGAAACCAATAAGAGTTCCTAACAACTACAATACTTGATAATGACTTCTTATCCAACAGCATACCTCTCAACCCGTCTAGGAAGGGTCATCGCAACGTCATGCTCTCATGAAAGGTACGACAAGTAATCCTTACGCAAACCTTAGACGATCTTAGAATATCTAATAAGATCTTGATGAATTCTATTTTTTTAAAAAAAGTATTATTTCCTTTGTGTCTAAGAGTTTTAGGAGACCTAGCAAATACTATGCTCATGTTTCGCAATTGGGATCTTTATAAAAGTGTTATCAAGCCTAACCTAACTTGCGTGTCTAGTGTTATTACTCATTTTTGGACCCCACGTGATGGAGATGTTGTATACCTCTTTTGAACTAAGTGTAGGAGTTTAACTTATGTTTGCTAGAAGATTGACAAAAGTAGAAAAAGAAATATTTTTTCGAAACCCTGTTTGAGTTGTTTTCTGCTCTCTTTATCCTTCCCCTTTACTTCTAAAATCATCAAGTTTCTTAGACTAACTAGGGATCTTTATAATGCTAAATTTGTTCGTTCATTATCTTGTTTTTAAGGTTGGATAAATCCATGATTTTGCTGCTGTTGTAATTTTTTATTCCAAATTAAGCTTTGATTCTGACTTGGTTTTGTACAATATATGACCATCCTAACTATGTTATGTCACTCATGACATATTGAAAAATTGACGTACACCTTTATTAGATCCTAGGGATCAATGTTTTTAAGGCAGATTCTCAGTCAGATTTGGATGCTGAGAATTGTTAAATGAAGAACCTTTTTGACTAACTAGATTACTGTCAGATTTTGTTCTCTAAAACAATTTTATCTCACTTCAACTCCTTCATCAAAGTTGTAGTCCTAAATGCGTAGATGATTTTGGGATTTTGAATTGCTTGATTTCGATATCAAAAGCTCAAGATATTCTTGTTTGAATATCTAACGTAAATGTAGAGAATTCTACTATGAGAAGGATATTGACCCGAGTCTGTACTAAAAAAACTTTATTTTGGCCTAGTTTTTGTGATTTTTGTTCTTAATTCATACTCTCAATCATATCAAGATTCTCGGCCTTCATCAGTTTTTCAGTTAAACCCGGAGATTTGTTTTGACCAACTAGATTACTGTCAGTTTCTATTTTGTAAATGATTTTATTTCACTTTGATTTCTCCATCATTGTAGTTCTAGATGTGTAGATAAATTTGGGCTTTTGAATCTGATTAGTACTTAAAAGTGCATTCTCATTAAGGATTTATGTCATCATATTGCACCTAAAGTATCATTAAATTCCCTAACAAAAGCATGTTTTATATTAGCAAGTCTAAAAATATAATATACCTTTAATTCATGGTAAATGTTCATCCTAAATGCAGGTCTATCACATAAATAAAAGGATTGATTGATGAGTTTAAGGATTGAAATTGAAAGGATAAAAAGAAGGCCAAACTTAGCAAAGTGTTGCTGGTGCATTCCAAACTCGAACACTGTTCAGTAATTTGATCATATCTGGAGCTGTAGTTATCAGATTTAGGTATATTTTTATCGATGGAAAGGTAAGACATAGACCTACAACTTTCATATGAAGTCAAAGACTCAATTCTACCGTTTTCAAGCCCAAATCTTAGCAACAACGAAGATGTCGGAAGCTGTCCTGCAGCTCAAGCACTATTCGGTTTTTGGCTCATATCTTGAGTTCTAGAAGTCCAAATGAGCTCTGGTTTTTTTTATGGAAAGCTGAGACAATTGACCACAGCTTCCATAATTCAGTTGGCTATAATTCTAATGTGAGCAATGACATTTTGGCCAGCCAACAATATCAAAAATCAGCCTACAATATCAAAAAAACAGCAGCCATTAATGTCAAAAACCAGCCACCAAATCAATAGATGCCCACCAATTCTTCAATCAATCAATAGTTCTGAAACTTAGCCTATAAAAGGAGGCATTATCCATGTATTTAGTCATATTAATTTTTAGATCAAAGTTATCTTCTTGCTTTCTCTCTACATCTTTGTAATGTTCAAGTTTTCTTTTATGCTATAGTAATCTCTTGTTTATGCTCTTTCATTTCCTTTCCTATACTTAGTTAGCTTATATTATGTTTATGTTCTTATATTGTTTATTTTTGTTTTTCTCCTTCTTAATGTTTAGCTAAGTTAATTATGTCAAGGTGAAAAGGTTTCTCTAATGGTGTTAGAATAGGTATAATATAAACTCAACATGAGCTTTAAATGTTTACATCCAAGAAAGATTGTTATTAACATGTTTTATCTTTTTATCTTACTAATTCTTAATACCTTGCTTATTAAATGGTTAATTTAGATTTGTGTTGTATAATATTTGGTACATCAAATGCTTCATCCTTCATAGTTTTCGGCCGACATCGTTATTATGATTGGAACTTGATTTGTTGTTAACATAAACTAGCAACATGAATGCTTGATGATATTTATAAGTATGGTATTACTTAGATAAGATAATTAATATGATCATGTTAGTAATTTATAATGAGCTAATAACGAGAAATCATTCGATTAGAACCTCCTTTATGTGTCGTTTCTAGTTGAGTAATAAAAAGAGTTTATATTATATTTATTTGAAATACCATTAGTCAATCCTATAACCTTGACATATGTTTTGTTATTGTTTAATCCTTACATCAATATCACATCCCAAAACTTTCTTCAACTGTTTTTCTGTTATTATTCTCTTTAAATCTTTTTCTTTATTTGTAATTTATATAATTCACCTTCCTGTGGTTCGACCCCGGTCTTGCCGGGTTATTTTACTTTGACACTCCTGCACTTGGGATAAGACATCAACTCTTTGATCGTGTCAAGTTTTTGGCGCCGTTGCCGGGGAAGTAAGTTATTGTATAAATTAAATATTTTATTTTATTTTATTTTCACTTTTATTTGTTTTTCTAATTGTTGTTTCCTTTTCTTTTTCTTTTTTCTTTTCTTTTCTTTTGTATTTGCATGAGAGTTTGGACACGTACATTAAGTGGTAGACTTTCTAGAAAATCATCATTTTCTTTAGAAAACATGGCCGAAGAAGATAACCAATCAATTCATAATGAGAATAATGAGAATAATCGTGTTAGAACACTTAGAGATCATATGAATTCAACAACAACAAGTGCACCATCATGTATTGTTTTTCCTCCTGATGCATCTCATTTTAATTTTAAGCCAGGTATTATTCAACTTCTACCCACTTTTCATGGCTTAGAATTAGAAAATCCATACTTGCACTTAAGAGAATTTGAAGAAGTTTGTAACACTTATAATGACTTAAATTGTAGCATGAACACCATCAGATTAAAGCTTTTTCCTTTTTCGTTAAAGATAAAGCTAAAACATGGCTACAAAATATTAGGTCAGGATCCATTCATGCTTGGGATGAAATGCAACAACAGTTTTTAAAGAAATTTTTCCCTTCTCATAGAACAAACTCTTTCAAAAGACAAATCACCACTTTTACTCAAAAACCAGGAGAAACATTTTATAAATGTTGGGATAGATATAAAGACTTGCTTAATACCTGTCCTCATCATGGTTTTGAAACATGGAGATTGGTTTCACAATTTTATGAAGGGTTAACACCTAAAGATAGACAAATGGTAGAATTGATGTGCAATGGAACTTTTGAAAATAAAGACCCTGATGAAGCAATGGAGTACCTAGAGTTGCTAGCTGAAAATGCTCAAAATTGGGACACCACAGGTACTTATGAGGCACCAGGTAAAACTCAACCTCATACATCTAATGGAGGCATGTATAGCCTTAGGGAAGATCATGACCTCCAAGCCAAATTTGCATCTTTAGCTAGAAAAGTTGAGGCACTAGAATTAAAAAAGAGTGGTCAATTAAAATCTATTTAAGAAATTGTGTGTCAAATTTGTGAAACCAATGAACACTCAACCAATGATTGTCCCACGTTGCCTTCTTTTAAGAAATGTCTCCATGAACAAGCTAATGCTTTAAATAATTTTCAAAGACCAAGTCATAACCCGTACTCACAAACGTACAACCCTGGTTGGAGAAATCACCCAAATTTCAGTTGGAAGAGTGGTAACAATAATGCACAAACTTCACAGCCACCATTTCAAACACAACATAATTTTCAAAATTCTCATGGATATGCACCTCCTTATATTTCCCCTCCTAGAAGAAATCTTGAGGAAACATTACATGCATTCATTGAAAAGCAAGAGACAATCAACACTCAAAATGCTTAAACCATGGCTGATTTGAAAGATACTCTTGCAAAGTTCACATCTGCTCTTAGTTTTCAGGAGAAAGGTAAGTTTCCATCTCAACCCCAGCAAAATCCTAAGGGGCAATACAATTCAAGTACAAGCAATTCCGGAAGCCAACATCTGGATCAAGTCAGATCAGTCACTACTCTCCGCAGTGGTAAGGTTATTAAAAAACCCATTCTTGAACCTTGTGAGAAAGAAGATGAGTTAGTCTCCAAGGGTAAGGAAATGGTTGAACCTGATCATTGCAAAAAAGAGACTGATTCCCCACCAGCACTTCCATTTTCTCATGCCATGACCAAACAAAGGAAAGTCAATCACAATTCTGAAATCTTTGAAACTTTCAAACAGGTAAGGATTAATATACCTTTGCTAGATGCTATTAAACAAGTACCATCTTATGCTAAATTTTTGAAAGATCTATGCACTGTAAAGCGAAAATTGAATGTGAAAAAGAAAGCCTTCTTAGCCGAACAAGTAAGTGCCATTCTTCAGAACAATAATGCTTTAAAATATAAAGACCCTGGTTGTCCTACAATTTCTTGCTTTATTGGAGAACATAAAATTGACAGAGCTTTACTTGATCTTGGAGCTAGTGTGAATTTACTTCCATATTCGGTTTTTCAAAGTCTAAATCTCGGTGAGTTAAAACCTACTTCTGTTACTCTTTTATTTGCTGATAGATCTATAAAAATGCCTAGAGGAATAGTTGAAGATGTGTTAGTACAAGTTGATAAATTCATCTTTCTTGTAGATTTTATTGTCTTGGATACACAACCTGTTAAAGCATGCAATTCAATTCCTGTTATTTTAGGACGTCCATTTCTTGCAACTTCTAATGCATTGATTAATTGTAGGAATGGAGTGATGAAGTTATCTTTTGGAAACATGACATTAAAAATGAATGTTTTTAACATTTGTAAGCAACCTGGAGATGATAATGATTTACAGGAAGTAGATTTTATTGAAAAAATAATTTATGATCAATTTGAAAATTCTTCCAATGAAATTGAGTTTAATGAATCTGAAGATTTGCAAATGGTTTGTTTTCAGGAAGAATCAAAGGCAAATAGTTGGAGACCAAAAATTGAGGAATTGCCACCACGATCAATTGGGTCCATACCTTCAAGTGTTCAACCACCAAAACCCGATTTGAAGTCATTACCATGTAATCTCAAATACACATTTTTGGGAGAAAATGAAACTTTTCCGGTAATAATTTCTTCCAAACTTAATGTTCATCATGAAGGTAAGTTATTACAAACTCTTAAAATGCACAAAAATGCATTAGGATGGACCATAGCTGACATAAAAGGAATTAGTCCTTTGATTTGCACACACAAGATTTATTTGGAGGAAAATGCTAAACCCTCTGGAGAAATGCAACGAAGGCTTAATCCTAATATGAAAGAAGTAGTGAGGAATGAAGTCATTAAACTTCTAGATAATGGAATCATTTATCCTATTTCTGATAGCAAATGGGTAAGTCCTACCCAAGTTGTACCTAAAAAGTCTGGAGTTACTGTGATAACAAATGAGAAAAATGAGTTAATTCCAACGAGGACTATTACTGGTTGGCGTATGTGCATTGACTATAGGAATCTTAATTCAATGACTAGAAAAGATCACTTTCCTTTACCTTTCATGGATTAAATTCTAGAAAGAGTTGCAGGTCATGAATTTTATTGTTTTCTAGATGGTTATTCAGGTTACAACCAAATTGAAATTGCATTTGAAGATCAAGAGAAAACTACTTTCACATGTCCATTTGGTACATTTGCATACCGAAGGATGCCTTTTGGATTATGTAATGCACCAGCCACGTTTCAAAGATGCATGCTTAGCATATTTAGTGATATGGTTGAACGTTTTCTTGAGATATTTATGGATGATTTTTCTGTTTTTGGTGATTCATTTGATAATTGTTTAACTAATTTGGAAAAGGTTTTGAATAGGTGTGAGGAGAAGAATCTTGTGTTGAATTGGGAAAAATGTCATTTTATGGTAACAAACGGCATTGTACTTGGTCACATTGTTTCATCAACAGGAATTGAGGTTGATAAATCTAAAATTGAGTTAATTGCCAACTTGCCAACACCAAAATCTGTTAAAAATGTTAGATCATTTTTAGGACATGCTGGTTTTTATAGAAGGTTTATCAAAGATTTTAGTATAATATCTAAGCCATTGTGTAACCTTCTAACAAAGGATAATGTTTTTGAATGGACTGAATATTGTGAAGAAGCCTTTGTTAAACTTAAAAACTTGCTTACGTGTGCTCCTATCATTCAACCTCCTGATTGGTCATTACCTTTTGAAATAATGTGTGATGCTAGTGATTATGCCGTGGGTGCTGTTTTAGGACAAAGAAAAGATAAGAAACCCTATGTCATTTACTATGCAAGTAAAACTTTAAATAGTGCTCAAATAAATTACACAACCACTGAAAAAGAATTACTTGCTGTAGTATTTGCATGTGAAAAATTCAGATCTTATCTTGTTGGCTCACCTGTTATTGTTTTTAGCGATCATGCAGCGTTGAAATATCTTCTTTCCAAGAAGGATTCTAAAGCTAGATTGGTGCGGTGGATTTTGTTACTTCAAGAATTCGATATCACAATCAAGGATAAGAAAGGCACCGAAAATGTTGTCGCGGATCATTTGTCAAGATTGACAACTGATTCGAAATCTGACATCACGCCAATCGATAACTACTTTCCTGATGAATCTTTACTTTCTATCACTACAATGCCTTGGTTTGCTAATATTGTTAATTTTCTTGTTTCAGGACATTTGCCAGCGCATTGGGGCACTCAAGACAAAACAAAGTTCTTGAACGAAGTGAAGAACTTTTATTGGGATGACCCTTATTTATTCAAATATTGTCCTGATCAAATATTTCGAAGATGCATTCCTGAAAATGAGGTAAGTAATGTCATTAAATTTTGTCATTCTCAAGCATGTGGAGGTCATTTTTCGTCAAAAAAGAGAGCCGCAAAAATCTTACAATGTGGATTTTATTGGCCCACCATGTTCAAGGACACGCATGCATTCTGCAAATCTTGTGAAAATTGTCAAAAGTTAGGATCTCTTTCAAAACGTCACATGATGCCTTTAAGCACTATTCTTGTCATTGAAATCTTTGACTGTTGGGGTATAGATTTTATGGGTCCATTTCCTCCATCATTTGGTTTTGTGTACATATTAGTCGCAGTAGACTATGTTTCAAAATGGATAGAAGCAATTCCAAGTCGTAACAATGATCATAAAACAGTCATTAAGTTTTTGAAAGAAAACATTTTAAGTCGATTTGGAATCCCTCGGGCCATGATAAGTGATGGTGGAACACATTTCTGTAACAAGCCATTTGATTCTTTAATGAAGAAATATGGAATCACACACAAAGTTTCCACCCCTTATCACCCCTAGACAAATGGACAAGTAGAACTTGCTAATAGGGAGATCAAACAAATCTTGGAAAAAATAGTGAACCCTAATCGAAAGGACTGGTCTTTAAGACTTAATGATGCACTTTGGGCTTATCGAACTGCTTTTAAAACAACATTAGGTATGTCACCTTATAGGTTGGTGACACGACTAAAAGGTTGATGTCTTCTCCCAAGTGCAGGAGTGTCGAAGTAATAAATAACCCGGCAAAACTGGGGTCGAACCACCGGGAGGTTAATTGTACAAATTATAAACAACAATTATAAAACAACAATAACAACAACAACAATAGTAATAGTAATAATAATAATAATAATAATAATACAAGTAGTAGTAGTAGTAGTAGTAGTAGTAGTACTAATAATAATAATAATAATAATAATAACAATAACAATAATAATAATAATAATAAAGAAAGAGAAGAAGAAGAAGATGATGATGATGAGAACTTAGAGATGAAATATTAATGTAAGGATTAAACAATAATAATAACAAATGTCAAGGTTAGAGGTTCCACTAATGGTATATCAAACAAGTATAGTATAAACTCTTATTATTGAATTAGAAACCACACACAAAGGATATTCCAATCAGATTATATATTGTTAACATAATTACATTAGTCATCTTATTCAATTAATGCTAATACTTGTAAATCTCGTCAAGCATTCATGATTATAACTTATGTTAACAACAAATCAAGTTCCTTTCATAGCTCACGTGTCGGTTATACCATACATTATGGGCTATGAAAGTGCCAAGCATTTGTTGTACCAAGTGTTATACAACATAAATCAAGATTAGTCATTTAACAAGCAAAGTATTAAAGAGTGAACAAGATAACAAATATAAAACATGTTAGTATCAAACATTAAAGTCCATATTAAGTTTACATTATACTTATTCTCACACCATTAGTGTAACCTTTTCACCTTGACATAATTAACTTAGCTAGACATAATGAAAGAAAGCAAAATAGATAAACAAAATAAGAACATAAAAGCTAACTAAGTAAAGGAAAGGAAAGGAAATGAAAGGCATAAACTTGATATTAATGAAAGCAAAGCATAAACATTACAAAAAATACAAAGAGAGAAAAGAAGAGCATGATCTTGATCTGGAAACCAAGATGCCTAAATGCATGGCAAATGCCTCCTTTTATACGCCAAAATTGGGAACTATTGATTTGATGACTAATTGATAAGTGGGTGGCCAACTTTTGACTTGGTGACAATCCTTATCTTCTCTTGTCTGCCCAAAACGTCATTGATAACGTCCAAATTGGAGCCAGTTGTAAACATGAAAGTTGTAGGCAATTGTCTCAGCTTTCTTGTGTAAAAATTCAGCTCATTTGGACTTCTAGAACTCCAGATATGGCCAAAATACCGAACAGTGCTCGGGCTGGAAGACAGTTTTGGGCTTCTTTGTTGTTGCTATAATTTGGACTTGATAATGGCCTTTTTAGATCTTGGGCTCCATATGAAAGTTGTAGGCCTATGTCTTACCTTTCCATCCATATAAATTGGACATAAATCTGATATATATAGCTCCAGATATGACCCAATTACCGAACAGTGTTCCGGTTTGGATCGCACCGACATCTCTTTTCTAAGTTTGGCCATCTCTTTGCCTTTGCAATTTAAGTTCTTAAAGTCATCAATCAATATTTTCATTTATGTGATAGACCTGCATTTAAAATGAACATTTACCATAAATTAAAGGTATCTTATATTATTAGATACATTATTATAAAACATGTTTTAGTTAAGGAGTTATTGATAGTTCAAGTGCAAAATGATGATATAAAACCTTGATAAAAATGCACTTTTAAGTACTAATCAGTTGGTTTATGGAAAACCTTGTCATTTGCCTGTGGAACTTGAATACAAAGCTTATTGGGCTATTAAAGCTTTCAATTCAAACCTGGATGATGCGAGTCAGTTGCGTAAGTTACAAATAAATGAGCTTGAAGAAATAAGAAATGATGCATATGAGAATTCAAAAATTCATAAAGCAAGAATCAAAGACTTTCATGATAAAAGAATCTTGAGAAAAACATTTTATGTTGGTCAAAAAGTTTTGCTTTATAATTCTCGACTCCATTTATTTCCTGGAAAGTTAAGATCAAGATGGAGTGGTCCATTTGTTGTGAAACATGTATATCCTTATGGGGCCTTTGATATTGAGAATCCAAAGAATGGTAATGTTTTCAAGGTCAATGGACATCATTTGAAAGCTTACTTTGATAATTTTCCTAGTGAAAATGAATCCATTGGTTTGGATGATCCTGTATATAAAGGTTGATTATTCTGTTTTTTTTAATATTTTTGTTTCTTTTTTGTGTGACTTTTGTTTTGCTAGTCTTTCTCCAACCCCGGTCAAATGGCGGATAACGGTACTCCGTGACTCTTAAGTCGGTTCTTTCAGTTTCCCATGATAATTGATAACTCTGTATATATTTGTTCAATTCCTTGTTCCTTCTCTTTTCTTTACATCTCTTCTCCACTTCTCTTTAAAAACAAAAACAAAAATGGACACCACTCTTGAAAAATTGAAAAAGTATTTTCCTGCTCTGCCTCAGAATGCGATTACAAAAATTTACCGTGCTAGGTGTGAAAGATTGAGGTTGTTAATGAACCATGGAATTCCTGAAGATATTCGCTGGATAATTGAAGCAAAGATCCGATTATCAGGTGAGTCTTCCAACTCTTTTATTTCATACATGCCTGGGACAGGTAAAAGCACTTTTGTAAAGAAACGTCGTGCAAAACGACTAAAAGTCTGTCACCGATGTGCCAGATGGACTTGTAATACAAAATGTCGTTCTTTAGGAATGGTATCTATAAACCGTGAAGATAAAATACAATTCATTAAGGATGGCTTGAGTAAGGAGTCTTTAGATAATCTTCTATTAACTCTTGAGACGCATCCTAGTGGAGATGTGCATTGTGCAATTCATGATTTATGGCCTCATTTTCATAAAGAACATGATCGACTTAGTCTTGGGAATCTGACTGAAAAAGACTCTGTTTGCCAGTTTTTAAGAAAACTGGATGGGAAGCCTATCCCCGACCCATAGAGGGCGTTTAAGCCGTTCTTGGACATAAAACCAAGGGAAAGCTGTGAGCCACAATCACAACTGCTTGTACATACATATTTGTTTTTTTTTTTATATATATATATATAATAAAATAATAATAATAAATAAATAAATAAGAAAGAGAGAGAGAGTAAGACTTCAGCTAGTCTACATATAGGTGGTATGCTTTGTATTTTCAATTTCTCATCTATAAAATCTTCTCTTCCTTCCCATCATTTCTACTCAACCCATTCATTCAGCATATATAGAAGTGTGTAGAAATGGCAAGTTCCTCTATTCCTAAAATAAAAACTATTTGTGTTTTTGGTGGATCTAGTCCTAGGAAAGAAAAAGAGTTTTTAGAATCAGCAAATCATCTTGGTCGGGTACTAGCTGAGAGAAAGATTCATTTAGTGTATGGGGGAGGCAGTCTGGGGTTAATGGGGGTGTTTCAATAGTTGCATTTGTAGGAGACAGTCAAGTTTTGGGGGTTGTCCCCAAAGCTTTAGCCGAAGGGGACATCATTGGAAAAACAATTGGAGAGGAATTACAGGTCTCTACAATGTCTGATAGAATGAATACAATGTTTAACCATGCCGATGCCTTCATTGCCTTACCAGGTGGTCTAGGTACATTGGAAGAGATCTTTCATATTTCCTCTTGGGCCCAACTGCACATTCACCATAAACCTATAGGTTTGTTAAATGTTAATGGTTTTTATAATAATTTGTTGTCTTTTCTTGATCAAGCTGTGGAACAGGAATTTCTAACATCTTCGGCACGACAAATCATAATCTCTGCTGCTACTGCTGAACAATTGATTGACCAACTACAATCTTTCATCCCTGTAATTGATCCCTCCATGAGTCAACTCAATTGGTCAAACATGAAACGCCATAAAAAGCTTAAATTGGATTTGAGCCTTAGTTTGTGAAAAATTGTGTCTTTTGGTTTTATTAATAGCATAAGATTTGTGTTTTGTTGTTTCTTATATTTGTTTTAGTGTGTTTCAGGTTTGTCAATAGTCGCTGTTTCAGGAGATATCTTCTACACTCTATCTTTTAGCTTAGAACATTGAGGACAATGTCTCGTTTTGGTTGGGGGGAGAGGGTAGTAGTTGATATTAAAAAAAAAAAAATTGTTATTACGTAAGTTTATTTTCTATTATTTAAACCATTTGCAAAACTATTGTTACTAGGATGGCAGAGTAACGGAGGAACTTTAGTGACTCTTGAGACGCATCTTAGTAAACATTCTTAACAAGGTCTATTATAATACTTCTTGAAATATTCAGATTTACAAACTCTTGGATTGTTATCTATAGATTCTGTTTATATGCTCATCTAACAAGTATTGCTAAACCTTCATTTTCACACACACACTCGAACATATGATTGTGGGTTGCACATTGGATTATTACATTATTTGTGTTCTTTTGTTAAAGGTAACAACTAAAGGAAAGGGATAGTATATAATATGCAAAAAAAAAAATAATAATAATAAAAAAAAAACAAAGTAGATAAGTTTGGTTTCGTAGCCTCCTTGACTTAAGCAAATAAGCCCGAAGGGGTGTTTGAACACCTAGTACCCTAAAGTCAACTGACTTGGGAGTTATTGGCCTAGTGCTTGTTACATGGGTTGAGGAGAAAGCTTAAGGGAATCAAACACTGCACTATCTACATATCAGTATTTGCAACCCGAGTTACTAAGCTCGTAGGGGTGTCTCAACACCTGATGCCCTAAGATCAACTGGTCTGGGAGTCATTAGCCGAAAGCTCGTTACATGGGTTCAGGATACATTGTGCTATAAATTCTTGCTTTCAAAAAAAAAAGAAAAGAGAAAAGATAACAATCCCAACCCAAGGAAGTTAACTTTAAACATTAGAACAAAAATTTTGTTTTCTTCCATGAAAAGCTCCATAACTATGTTTTGATTTATTGAGCACTGAAAGAAGGTTTACTAATATCTTGTTTAAGAGGTATTAAGCAGATATATAAATTTAATGAGAGTTTGTTTCTCTGGATAGATTAATAGAAGTTAAATGATGAATGCCTTGCTTTGTGGTATTTGCAAATTATTTTTCTATTTTAATGCTTTGATTACTAGGGACTAGTAATAAGCTAGTTGGGGGGTGTGATTAGTACTTAAAAGTGCATTCTCATTAAGGATTTATGTCATCATATTGCACCTAAAGTATCATTAAATTCCCTAACAAAAGCATGTTTTATATTAGCAAGTCTAAAAATATAATATACCTTTAATTCATGGTAAATGTTCATCCTAAATGCAGGTCTATCACATAAATAAAAGGATTGATTGATGAGTTTAAGGATTGAAATTGAAAGGATAAAAAGAAGGCCAAACTTAGCAAAGTGTTGCTGGTGCATTCCAAACTCGAACACCGTTCAGTAATTTGATCATATCTGGAGCTGTAGATATCAGATTTAGGTCCATTTTATATCGATGGAAAGGTAAGACATAGACCTCTCTGCCGTTTTCAAGCCCAAATCTTAGCAACAACAAAGACGTCGAAAGTTGTCCTGCAGCTCAAGCACTATTCGGTTTTTGGCTCATATCTTGAGTTCTAGAAGTCCAAATGAGCTCTGGTTTTTCTTTATGGAAAGCTGAGACAATTAACCACAGCTTCCATAATTCAGTTGGCTATAATTCTGATGTGAGCAATGACATTTTGGCCAGCCAACAATATCAAAAATCAGCCCATAATATCAAAAAAACAGCAGCCATTAATGTCAAAAACCAGCCACCAAATCAATGGATGCCCACCAATTCTTCAATCAATCAATAGTTCTGAAACTTAGCCTATAAAAGGAGGCATTATCCATGTATTTAGTCATATTAATTTTCAGATCAAAGTTATCTTCTTGCTTTCTCTCTACATCTTTGTAATGTTCAAGTTTTCTTTTATGCTATAGTAATCTCTTGTTTATGCTCTTTCATTTCCTTTCCTATACTTAGTTAGCTTATATTATGTTTATGTTCTTATATTGTTTATTTTTGTTTTTCTCCTTCTTAATGTTTAGCTAAGTTAATTATGTCAAGGTGAAAAGGTTTCTCTAATGGTGTTAGAATAGGTATAATATAAACTCAACATGAGCTTTAAATGTTTACATCCAAGAAAGATTGTTATTAACATGTTTTATCTTTTTATCTTACTAATTCTTAATACCTTGCTTATTAAATGGTTAATTTAGATTTGTGTTGTATAATATTTGGTACATCAAATGCTTGATCCTTCATAGTTTTCGGCCGACATCGTTATTATGATTGGAACTTGATTTGTTGTTAACATAAACTAGCATGCAAGAAGGGTTCTAGCATGCAAGTCTGATTCAAGGGATTATGGGTAGATTTGGACTTTTTTTTTTTCAAGGACAAAATAGAAAGGAGTTAAAATTAGGGATTTAACTAAAGATTAAAATTAGGGATTTAATTGGGATTGAAATTAAAAAGAACCTAAAATTAATTACGTTGCATGCATAACAAACCAATGTTCTACACCCAACGAACCCCACAATACAAGCCTTGCTAGTTTTTTCTCATCTTTGGTCCAAAGGAATCAACTTGAACACCTAGGCTAGCTATGGAAGAACGTAGAGGAGAGCTGCACCATTATTTAATGGTTGGGATTCTACACGTGGAGAATAATTACCAAGATCACAGAATCAATCAGAATATTTGGCTTCCTAATTTGCTTTATTCAATTGCAAGCCACCAACGATTGTGTCCCCAGATTTTGTTTCCTAAATGGAGTTGTATATAGGCTATATATAAGCCTGCTCTACTAACCTAAAGAAAAAAAAAAAGAAAAAGTGAGGAGGAGAGGAGGAGAAGAAACAGGGAATTTGACAACAAATAAAGTGGAGGCATTGCTACTAAAGAAAGAGGAGGAAAAACAAGAAAACGAAAGACAAGAAGAAATGAGAGAGAGGTAGGGCAGATAAAACCATAAGAACAACACTAAAGAAAGCAAGGAGAACATAAAGGCAAGGGCGGCAACTCCACCAGCACAAGCCATCATCTTCGTCATCTCTAGAGAAAGCATCAGCAGAAAGAGAGAAAAAGAACAGAGACCAAAATCGGTGTGGCCATCACTTTCGTTGTCCCTAGAAGTAACAACAATTGGTTGAGAGTAGAAGCTTCAGCACCTGTCGTCTTCGTCCGTCTCAGCGCCAGCTTTCAAGAAAAGGAAAGCAGAACAGAGAAGAAAGGAAAGAGAAGAGAAGAAAACAGGGAGAAGAAAGGAAAAAGAGACAAAGACACAGAGCTGAACGCAGGAGACCGACGCAAGTAGAGAACAAAAAGGAAAAGAGTTGGAACAAACAAATATGGACAAACCAGCAGCATGCCTTCAACATCGTTGTAGCTCCTTCATTTTTCTTCAGGTCTGTTATTCATTTCTACATGTATTTCTTGGTTGCATGTGTTACTGTTCAAGTGAAATTTAATTCACTTCAACAGTAACTCACCAGCTTTAATTAAGTTGTATGTGTCCAGCGGGGTTACTTGCGGCTGGACCTATTTTTTTTAAATAAAAAATAAAAGAAAGGAAAATAGATTTATTTTGTAGCATATTTATTTCAAGGTGTGGATTTTCTTATTGTAAAAAAATATATCAATCTTGTATTTAGAATACCCGATTTTCAACACAAATGTGACAAATATACATATATATTAAAAAATATTTTCTTATGTGTTGCATACGACCAATACCCTAACATGTTTTTGAAAATTATATATATATTAGAAGTTTTAAAAATGTGTTTTCGTATAGATTTCTTAAACACAAAAATTATTTTCTTGCATTTTTAGATTTTACAACATGTTTGTAAATTCCAAAGGGTGTTGGCCAATATTCTAAAAAATATAAAAATATTATTTTGGGGATATTCATCTATTATTCACCACTAATGTTTGGATAAAGAAATCCTTAACAGATGAATATCCAAAATATTATTGGGAATAATTTGTTATTATTCACTGTTAATTTTTAGATAAAGAAACTTGAAGTGGTAAATATCCAAAATAATTTTTTAGGAATAATAAATCCGCACACATCCTTAAAAGAAGCGTTGATTATAATCGAGGACATTTTAATTTTTTTATTCCATGATTTACGAGCTGTGAGAGTATAAAACACTAAGGCAAAAATAGGTTCTTTTTAAAAGCACCCTAGATTTTCAAATTTTTGTCCCTCCTCTTTGCGATTTACGAGTCGCAAACTTTTGAAATACTAAGGGAAAAATGAGCTTTTGAAGCACATGGAATCTCCTTAGATTTCTATTTTAATAAATTTAGTTAGAATCAAACTTAGAAAAACTGATGAAATTAGAAAATACCAACACCATAACAATTATAAGACAAATCAAACACCAAGTAGCTTACCTTAGGTAGGGCATACTATGGGTGCTAATACTTTCCCTTTACGCAACCAGTCTTTTGCCTTAGAATCTTTGAAAGACCAGTTTAGGTTTCCTAGTTACCATAATACTAGGTAGCAACTTCTTTATCCACAAAACAATAAAACAAAAAGACCCTGAAATCAATTGATAGTCGCCGCGACGCCGTGTTCCACCGTGAGGGTGCGACAGGATGACGACTCCACCATAAACCCTTGGACTAAGCTTGGTAATTGTTTTTTTATGCTATTTGTTGTTGTTTTTTTTTTTATTATTATGAAGGATACTTTGTTTAAAAGCTTTAACATGTATTTTGACACTGTCATATTATTATTATTATTATTATTCTTATTATTATCATCATCATCATCATCATGTTTTTAGGGGTACACATATTTAACTTTAAGTTAACTAGGGAACTAGTAGCTTGCCTTATGACTTAAGTCAAGGTTTAAGTTTGTGTAAACCCCAACTTTTGTAAGTGTTTAGACTGATAATGATTGGTACATGTGTCATCCCACTATTTGTTAAACCCTATATTGCCTTTAGGAGGGCGATCACTAGGACAATAAAAGACCCCTTTTTTTTAGAGACTAAGTAGTAAACCTACCCTATGTCTCACGTAAAGGAACTAGAACCTATCCTTAGGTTGTATGCTTCATAATATCTTTTGCATTAAAATAAGTCTAACCCCAAGGCATCTTAAATTGCAGCACTTGTGAATGAATGGCTACCATTGCTAAATTTTCTATCATAGACTATGGAAAAAATTATGAACTGTCATAATTGACTGAAGGAGACTGCTGCGATGTCGCGGTCGCATAAATTAATTACCCTAGCTTAAATCACATAAGATAGTATAGAGCAAACAAGGGATCGATCCCACGAGGAAGATTTAGTTCAGATTTTTATGCTATACGTTATGCAATTGGGGGGTTTTGATTTGTGATAATCTAAAATATGGAAGAAATTAAACTAGTGAACACAATCAATTAAAACTGAAATTTATCAAGAAAACAAACCTTGGTCACAAGCACACATCCACCTACAGAAATCAGAACTGATCCTTAAAACGAAACTCCAGTTTATATTCTGAATTTTTATCTTTTCTTAACTTTGGTTAATTAACGGATCCGTCGTATAACTAGCCCTAACCAACAAATAATCACAGTGTCCACACTAATGATTTAATCTAATGGCAGCCTTAAGATCTAGATAAATTCATTAATCTTAACAACCAAGTTGTATGTTTGTGTTGCTTTGATCGAATGTTTTCCCTAAGTTTAATAATGTAGTTCCGCCACAATTATCAAGCTTAGTTGCTTCACAAGTTTATATACCCTAACTCCGGTTTTGATATCAAACTTAGCAATAGCTTGTTCATAATAATAACTTAGAGTCCGCTCTAGCAATTATCAACAACAATCATAGAAAACATGCATAGGAAAACAATCATACTCATTCATAATACAAACTGAAAATAAATGAAGAATAAATCTCACAGTTCTTGAAATCTGAAAGTTTATGCGTCCTTGCAACCAAGAAAAGAGCTTAGCCTTGCATATCTATTGAACAACTACTCCTAAAGATAAAAGAAAGCATTATTTCTAGTATGTAGAGAGGAGAGTTTGTGTTTCTTCACTTCTAGTTGCTACCACCTTTCTTTGATTCTATTGCACTCCCTCCTCTCCTTTCTTAGCTCTCTTGGTGTCTATATATAGGCTTCAATGGCAACTCCTCTTGCTTCTTTAACAATAATGGTGGCTGCCAAACATGCCAAACTTTGACATTAGTAATCACCACAACCAACCCACCATTGTAGCCTCCTTTTTTGACAATGGCAGCATTCCAACTTGCAACTGGTTTGTGGTTGGTGATTTGAGGTTGGTGGCTACTTTTCATGACCTTCTAGATTGATTTACTAGAAGGGCTAAATTGCTAAAATTATAACTTGGATGATAGTTTAGAAGCTTCGAAACATCATTTGGACTCATTTCTTCACGAAACCTGATTGCTGGCAGAATTTAGTTGTCATCTTTGAAAAATCATCTCGCCCTCATCTGACATTTTTTTGGCTGAAAATTGGAGCGTTTCTAGACCTTTGCGTCAGGAATCCAAAAAAATTGAGTTTGCATCAATTGGACTTATATAGCTCCAGATATGGAATTTTGAATGGACAAAGGTCAACAGTGGCAAAACACGAGATTTGACTTTGAAGGATGTGATTTCCATGATCTTCCTCTTCGTATTTTTCTTGCATTACATTTTCAAAAAGGTATGGATGTTAGCTTTTTAGAGCCACTGGAATCACTTCATTTTGATCTCTAGAACTCACGCTCTGCACAAAACATCGACTGAACGTCAAATCTGCCAATTATCTCCAATTTACTCCTTTTTGCATTTTTCATCCAAAAGTGCCTTCAAAACATAAAATAAAGAATATCAAGGCATTTTACATATAAAACATGGACAAAACATTAGGTAAATGTGGGTGAAACTATCAAATAATATAGTTACATCAGAGACTACCTTCAAAGTGATGCTAAAAAGCTATCACCAATCAAGAACCTGAATTGCATTATGAATGAGGTGAACAAGTTAACGAATCACTTTTAAAATGTGGATAAGGATGCATTTTTTAGGAAATACAGACGTTTGGTGGAAATTGCAAGGGTATAAGCTTTAAGCCCAGCTGTGCGAGTCTTAGTTCATTTTTGGGATCCAAACTACTAGTGTTTTTCTTTTAAAAGCATAGATCGATGTCCCACTACAAAGGAATATGGAATGTTGACTAAGTTGCCAAACTTTTTGTATAAGATTTATTTCCCTTTAAGATTTGATAAGATCATCCCCGAATTGTTAAAATTGCTTAGAATCACCAACTTGAGAAAGTTTTTGGAAAAGAAAGCTATCGATTTGAAATAGAGGATGCTAGAAATTGGACTAGAAAAAAGTCAGGATTAGAAAAAGAGAGATTGATTGCCTTGCGCATATTTGGCCTTGTGTTGTTTCCAAGTTAAACAGGTGTAATGAGTTTAGAGGCCACTGCTACTTATATAGAGTATGAGAATACTGACACGACCAAAAGATTGATGTCTTCTCCCAAGTACAGGAGTGTCGAAGTAATAAATAACCCGGCAAGACCGGGGTCGAACCACAGGGAGGTTAATTGTACAAATTATAAACAACAATAACAACAACAACAATGGTAATAATAATAATAATAATAATAGTAGTAGTAGTAGTAGTAGTACTAAAGAAAGAGAAGAAGAAGAAGATGATGATGATGAGAACTTAGAGATGAAAAATTAATGTAAGGATTAAACAATAATAATAACAAATGTCAAGGTTAGAGGTTCCACTAATGGTATATCAAACAAGTATAGTATAAACTCTTATTATTGAATTGGAAACCACACACAAAGGAGGTTCCAATCAGATTATATATTGCTAACATGATTACATTAGTCATCTTATTCAATTAATACTAATACTTGTAAATCTCGTCAAGTATTCATGATTATAACTTATGTTAACAACAAATCAAGTTCCTTTCATAGCTCAGGTGTCGGTTAGACCATACAGTATGACCTATGAAAGTGCCAAGAATTTGTTGTACCAAGTGTTATACAACATAAATCAAGATTAGTTATTTAACTAGCAAAGTATTTAAGAGTGAACAAGATAACAAATATAAATGTAGATAAGTTTGGTTTCGTAGCCTCCCTTACCTAAGCAATTAAGCCCAAAGGGGTGTTTTAACACCTAATACCCTAAAGTCAACTGACTTGGGAGCTATTGGCCCAACGCTTGTTACATGGGTTGAGGAGAAAAGCTTAAGGGAATCAAACATTGCACTATCTACATATCAGTATCTGCGACCCGAGTTACTAAGCTCGTAGGGGTGTCTTAACACCTAATGCCCTAAGACCAACTGGTCTGGGAGTCATTAGCTGAAAGCTCGTTACATGGGTTAAAGATGCATGATGTTTTTAAATTATATGTATATAGATTTCTTTAAAAAAAAAAAAGAAAGAAAAAAAAAGACAAAAATAATAATCCCAACCCAAAGAAGTTAACCTTAAACATTAGAACAAAAATTTTGTTTTCTTCCAAGAAAAGCCCCATAATTATGTGTTGATATATTGAGCACAAAAGAAAGGTTTATTAATATCTTGTTAAGTGGTATTGAGCAGATATATAAATTTAATGAGAGTTTGTTTATCTGGATAGATTAATGGAAGTTAAATGATGAATACCTTGCTTTGTGAAATTTGCAAATTGTTTTAACGCTTTGATTACTAGGGACTAGTAATAAGCTGGTTGAGGGGTGTGATTAGTACTGAAAAGTGCATTTTTATCATGGTTTTATATCATCATTTTGCACTTGAAGTATCAATAACTCCTTAACTAAAATATGTTTTATAATAATGTATCTAATAATATAAGATACCTATAATTTGTGGTAAATGTCTATTTTTAATGCAGGCCTATCATATAAATGAAAGGATTGATTGATGACTTGAAGAACTTAAATTGCATGGATAATGAGATGGTCAAACTTAAAGAAGAGATGTTGGTGCAATCCAAATCGGAACACTGTTCGGTAATTGGGTCATATCTGGAGCTACAGATCTCAGATTTAGGTCCAATTTATATGGATGGAAAGGTAAGATATAGGCCTACAACTTTCATATGGAGCCCAAGATCTAAAAAGGTCATTATCAAGTCCAAATTGTAGCAACAACAAAGAAGCCCGAATCTATCTTCCAGCCCGAGCACTGTTTTGTATTTTGGCCATATCTGGAGTTCTAGAAGTCCAAATGAGCTGAAGTTTTTACACAAGAAAGATGAGACAATTGCCTACAACTTTCATGTTTACAACTGGCTCCAATTCTGACGTTATCAATGACGTTTTGGGCAGACAAGAGAAGATAAGGATTGTCACCAAGTCAAAAGTTGGCCACCCACTTATCAATTAGTCATCAAATCAATAGTTTCCAATTTTGGCCTATAAAAGGAGGCATTTGCCATGCATTTAGGCATCTTGGTGTTCAGATCAAGATTATGCTCTTCCTTTCTCTCTTTGTATTTTTTGTAATGTTTATGCTTTGCTTTCATTAATATTAAGTTTATGCTTTTCATTTCCTTTCCTTTACTTAGTTAGCTTTTATGTGCTTATTTTGTTTATTTATTTTTCTTTCTTTCATTATGTCTAGCTAAGTTAATTATGTCAAGGTGAAAAGGTTACACTAATGGTGTAAGAATAAGTATAATGTAAACTTAATATGGACTTTAATGTTTGATACTAACATGTTTTATATTTATTATCTTGTTCACTCTTTAATACTTTGCTTGTTAAATGACTAATCTTGATTTATGTTGTATAACACTTGGTACAACAAATGCTTGGCACTTTCATAGCCCATAATGTATGGTATAACCGACACGTGAGCTATGAAAGGAACTTGATTTGTTGTTAACATAAGTTATAATCATGAATGCTTGACGAGATTTACAAGTATTAGCATTAATTGAATAAGATGACTAATGTAATTATGTTAACAATATATAATCTGATTGGAACCTCCTTTGTGTGTGGTTTCCAATTCAATAATAAGAGTTTATACTATACTTGTTTGATATACCATTAGTGGAACCTCTAACCTTGACATTTGTTATTATTATTGTTTAATCCTTACATTAATTTTCCATCTCCAAGTTCTCATCATCATCATCTTCTTCTTCTTCTCTTTCTTTATTATTATTATTATTATTATTATTTTATTATTACTACTACTACTATTACTATTATTATTATTATTACTATTACTATTATTATTATTATTATTATTATTATTATTATTATTATTATTATTATTGTTATTATTATTATTATTGTTATTGTTATTGTTATTGTTATTGTTGTTGTATTATTGTTATTTATAATTTGTACAATTAACCTCCCTGTGGTTCGACCCCGGTCTTGCCGGGTTATTTATTACTTCGACACTCCTGCACTTGGTAGAAGACATCAACCTTTTAGTCGTGTCAATAAATAAGATAAGAGTTAACTAAGTAAATGAAAGGAAATGAAAGGCATAAACTTGATATTAATAAAAGCAAAGCATAAACATTACAAAAAATACAAAGAGAGAAAGGAAAAACATGGTCTTGATCTAGACACCAAGATGCCTAAATGCATGGCAAATGCCTCCTTTTATACGCCAAAATCGGGAACTATTGATTTGATGACTAATTGATGAGTGGATGGCCAACTCTTGACTTGGTGACAATCCTTATCTTCTCTTGTCTATCCAAAACGTCATTGCTAACGTCAAAATTAAAGCCACTCGAAAACATGGAAGTTGTAGGCAATTGTGTCAGTTGTCTTGTGTAAACAATTCATCATATTTGGACTTCTAGAACTCTAGATATGGCCAAAGCATTGAACAGTGCTCGGGCTGGAGGACATATTCAGGCTTCTTTGTTGTTGCTACAATTTGGACTTGAAAATGGCCTTTTTAGATCTTGGGCTCCATATGAAAGTTATAGGCCTATGTCTTACCTTTCCATCCATATAAAGTAGACCTAAATTTGAGATCTATAGCTCCAGATATGACCCAATTACCGAATAGTGTTTCGGTTTGGATTGCACCGATATCTCTTTTCTAATTTTGGTCATCTCTTTGCCCTTGCAATTTAAGTTCTTAAAGTCATCAATCAATCTTTTCATTTATGTGATAGGCCTGCATTTAAAATAAACATTTACCATAAATTAAACGTATCTTATATTATTAGATATATTATTATAAATCATGCTTTAGTTAAGGAGTTATTGATACTTCAAGTGCAAAATGATGATATAAAACCATGATAAAAATGCACTTTTAAGTACTAATCAGCATGCATTCTGCAAAACTTGTGAAAATTGTCAAAAAGTTGATTCTAGTCAAAAAGTTTTGTTTTATAATTCTCAACTTTATTCATTCCCCATAGAGCTAAGATCAAGATGGAACAATCCTTATAGGGCTTGTGATATTGAGAATTCAATGAATGACAATGATTTTAAGGAAAATGGACATCATTTGAAAGCTTACTTTGATAATTTTCCTAGTGAAAATGAATCAACTGGTTGGAATGATCTTGTAGATAAAGGTTGATTATTTAGTTTTTCTCACATTGTTTTTGTGTTTCTTTTTTAGTGATTTTTGATAGTTTCTCTCACCCCGGTCAAATGGTGGACAATGGTACTCCGTGACTTAAGTCGGTTCTTTCAGTTTCCCATAATAACTGATATTTGTGTATATATTTGTGCAATTCTTTGAATCTCTCTTCCAATTCTCATTTGAAAATGGACAATAATCTTGAGAAATTGAAAAAGTAGTTTCTCGCTCTACCTCAAAATGTCATTACAAAAATTTACCATGCTTGATGTGCAAGATTGAGATTGTTAATGAATCATGGAATTCCTAAAGATATTCGCTGGTTCATTGAAGCAAAGGTTTGATTATCAGGTCAGTCCTCTAACTCCTTCATTTCACACATGCCTGGAACAGGTAAAAGCACTTTTGCAAAGAAACGTCGTGCAAAATGATTGAAAGTCTGTCATCGATGTTCTAGATGGACTTGTAATGGACAATGTCATTCTTTAGGAATGGTATCTATAAACCATGAAGATAAAATACAATTCATTAAGGATGGCTTGAGTAAGGAGTTTTTAGATAATCTTCTACTGACTCTTGAGAAGCATCCTAGTGGAGAAGTACATCGTGCAATTCATGATTTATGGCCACTATTTCATAAATAACATGATTGACTTAGTCTTGGGAATCTAACTAAAAAAGACCTTGTTTGCTAGTTTTTAAGAAAACTAGATGGGAAGCTTATCCCCGACCTATAGAGGGCGTTTAACCCGTTCTTTGACGTAAAACCAAGGGAAAATGTGAGCCACAATCACAACTACCTGTACATACACATGCTTTTTTTTTCAAAATTAAATAAATAAATAAATAGAGAGAGAGAGAATGTGTGTGTGAGACTCTAGCTGGCCTACATATAGGTGGTATGATTGTCTTTCTAATTTCTAATCTATAAAACCCTCTCTTCCTTCCTTTTATTTCTACTCAACCCATACATTCAACAAATACCCAAATATGTAGAAATGGCAAGTTCCTCAGGTCATCACATAAGAAATATTTGTGTTTTCGGTGGATCTAGTCTTGGGAAAGAAAGGAGTTTTTAGAGTCAACAAATCATCTTAGTCAAGTGCTAGCAGAGAGAAAGATTCATTTAGTGTATGGGGGAGGCAGTCTTGGGTTAATGGGAGGTGTGTCAATAGTTGCATTTTTAGGAGGTAGTCAAGTTTTGGAGGTCGTCCCCGAAGCTTTAGCACAAGGGGACATCATTGAAAAAACAATTAGAGAGGAACTTCAGGTCTCTACAATGTCAACTCGAATGAATGCCATGTTTAACCATATTGATGCCTTCATTGCTTTACCAAGTGGTCTAGGCACATTAGAAGAGATCTTTCATATTTTCTTTTGGGCCCAACTGCACATTCACCATAAACCCATAGGTTTGTTCAATGTTAATGGTTATTATGATATGTTGTTGTCTTTTTGATCATGCTATGGAATAGAAATTTCTAACATCTTCTACACGACAAATCATAATCTCTGCTGCTACTACTGGACAATTGATTGACCAACTACAATCTTTCATTCCTGTAATTGATCCTTCCATGAGTCGTATAAATTGGTCAACTAAGGAAAGCCGTAAAAAGCTTAAATTGGATTTGAGCCTTCATTTTTTAATATTTGTGTCTTTTGGTTTTATTATTGTGTTTTGTTGTTACTTATATTTGTTTCAGTATGTTTCAGGTTTGTTAGTGTTCGTTATTTCAGATGATATCTTCTATACTCTATCTTTCTACCTTTAAACATTGAGGACAATGTTTTGTTTTAGTTGGGGGGAGAGGGTAGTAGTTAAAAAAAAAACTATGTTTTCTATTTCATAAAGTATGTGCAAAATTGTTGTTACTATGATGGTAGAGTAAGGAGAACTTTTATGACTCTTGAGATGCATCTTAGTAACCATTCTTAATAAGGTCTATCATAACTCTTCTTGAAATATTCAGGTTTACAAACTCTCGCATTGTTATCACTTAATTCCACTCATATAATTATTTAACATGTATTCTTAAACCTTAATTTACACACACACACACTTTAATATATGATTGTGGGTTGCATATTGGATTATTACATTATTTATGTTCTTTTGTTAAAGGTAACAACTAAGGGAAATGGATAATATATAATTAAAAAAAGAAAAAAAAGAAAAAAAATAATGATAATAAAAATATAGATAAGTTTGATTTCGTAGCCTCTCTAACCTAAGCAATTAAGCCCGAAGGGGTGTTTTAACACCTAATACCCTAAAGTAAACTGACTTGGGAGCTATTGGCCCAACGCTTGTTATATGGGTTAAGGAGAAAAGCTTAAGAGAATCAAACATTGCACTATCTACATATGAGTATCAACGACCCGAGTTACTAAGCTCGTAGGGGTGTCTCAACACCTAATGCCCTAAGACCAATTGGTTTGCGAGTTATTAGCTGAAAGCTCCTTACATGGGTTAAATATGCATGGTGTTTTAAGTTATATGTATATATATAAAAAAGAAAAAAAAAGAAAAATATAATAATCTCAACCCAAGGAAGTTAACCTTAAACATTAAAACAAAATTTTTTTTTTCTTCTAAGAAAAGCCACGTAATTATATGTTGATAAATTGAGCACAAAAGAAAGGTTTATTAATATCTTGTTAAGAGGTATTGAGCAAATATATAAATTTATGGAGAGTTTGTTTATCTGGATAGACTAATGGAACTTAAATGATAAATACCTTGCCTTATGGAATTTGCAAAAACATTTTCTATTTTAACGCTTTCATTACTAAGGACTAATAATAAGCTAGTTGGGGGGGGTGTGATTTGTACTTCAAAATACATTTTTATCAAGGTTTTATATCATCATTTTGCACTTGAAGTATCAATAATGCCTTAACTAAAGCATGTTCTATAATAATATATCTAATAAGATAAGATACCTTTAATTTATGGTAAATTTTCATTTTAAATACAGGCCTATCACATAAATAAAATGATTAATTGATGACTTTAAAAACTTAAATTGCAAGGGGAAAGAGATGACCAAACTTAGAAAAGAGATGTCGGTGCAATCCAAACCGGAACACTGTTCGGTAATTAGGTCATAGCTAGAGCTATAGATCTTAGATTTACGTCTATTTTATATGGATGAAAAGGTAAGACATAAGCCCACAACTTTCATATGGAGCCCAAGATCTAAAAAAGCTATTTTCAAGTCCAAATTGTAGCAACAACAAAGAAGCTCGAATCTGTCCTCTTGCCGGAGCACTGTTTAGTATTTTGGCCATATTTGGAGTTCTAGAAGTCAAAATGAGTTGAATGTTTTAGACAAGAAAGCTGAGCCAATTTCCTACAACTTTCATGTTTTCAAGTGGCTCTAATTTTTATGTTATCAATGACATTTTGGGCAGACAAGAGAAGATGAGAATTGTCACCAAGTTAAGAGTTGGTCCCCCACTCATTAATTAGTCATCAAATCAATAGTTCCCAATTTTGGCCTATAAAAGGAGGCATTTGCCATGCATTTAGGCATCTTGGTCTCCAAATCAAGATCATGCTTTTGCTTTCTCTCTTTGTATTTTTTGTAATGTTTATGCTTTGTTTTCAATAATATCAAGTTTATGCCTTTCATTTCCTTTCCTTTACTTAGTTAACTCTTATCTTATATATGTTCTTATTTTGTTTATTTATTTTTCTTTCTTTCATTATGTCTAGCTAAGTTTATTATGTTAAGGTGAAAAGGTTACACTAATGGTGTAAGAATAACTATAGTATAAACTTAATATGGACTTTAATGTTTGATACTAACATGTTTTGTATTTGTTATCTTGTTCACTCTTTAATACTTTGCTTGTTAAATGATTAATCTTGATTTATGTTGTATAACACTTGGTACAACAAATGCTTGGCACTTTCATAGCCCATACTGTATGGTATAACCGACACCTAAGTTATGAAAGGAACTTGATTTCTTGTTAACATAAGTTATAATCATGAATGCTTGACGAGATTTACAAGTATTCACATTAATTGAATAAGATGACTAATGTAATCATGTTAACAATCTATAATCTGATTGGAACCTCCTTTGTGTGTGGTTTTCAATTGAATAATAAGAGTTTATACTATACTTGTTTGATATACCATTAGTGGAACCTCTAACCTTGACATTTGTTATTATCGTTGTTTAATCCTTAGAGTAATATTCTATCTCCAAGTTCTCATCATCTTCTTCTTCTTCTCTTTCTCTATTATTATTATTATTATTATTATTATTATTAGCACTACTACTACTACTAGTACTACTAGTACTATTATTATTATTATTATTATTATTATTATAGTTATTGATGTTATTGTTATTGTTGTTATTGTTGTTATTGCTATTATTCTTTTTTTATATATATATAATTTGTACAATTAACCTCTCTGTGGTTCGACCCCGGTCTTACCGGGTTATTTATTACTTCGACACTCCTGCACTTGGGAGAAGATATAAATCTTTTAGTCGTGTCAATAGGCCAAAGATGAATGGTCCAATAGAAGCTACAAACAAAAATGTCGAGAAGATTATTTAGAAAATGGTAGTCACCTACAAAGATTGGCATGAGATATTGTCATTTGCCCTTCATGCGTACCGCACTGTAATTAAAACTTCAACAAGAGCCACCCCATACACTTTGGTATATGAAATGGAGGCGGTGATGCCTTTAAAAGTGGAAACCCCCTCATTAAGAGTATCGGTAGACTTTAATTTAGAAGAGGTGGGATAGGTAAAAGTTAAATATGAATTGTTGAATCTATAAAACCATGCTTCCCAGTCAATAAAATAAAGTTCGGTGATTGATACTTAAAAGTGTATTTTTATCAAAGTTTTATATCATCATTTTGCAATTGAAGTATTAATAACTCCTTAACTAAAGCATGTTTTATAATAATATATCTAATAATATAAGATACCTTTAATTTTCATTTTAAATACAAGCCTATCACATAAATGAAAGGATTGATTGATGACTTTAAGAACTTAAATTGCAAGGATAAAGAGATGGTCAAACTTAGAAAAGAGATGTCGGTGCAATCCAAACCGGAACACTATTCGGGAATTGGGTCATATCTGGAGCTATATATCTCAGATTTAGGTCCAATTTATATGGATGGAAAGGTAAGACATAGGCCTACAACTTTCATATGGAGACCAAGATCTAAAAAGGCTATTTTCAAGTCCAAATTGTTGCAATAATAAAGAAGCCTGAATCTATCTTCCAGCCCGACCACTATTCAATATTTTGGCCATATCTAGAGTTTTAGAAGTCAAAATGAGCTGAATTATTTAACAAGAAAGATGAGACAATTTCCTATAACTTTCATGTTTCAAGTGGCTCCAATTTTGATGTTATCAATGATGTTTTGGGCAGACAAGAGAAGATAAGGATTGTGACCAAGTCAAGAGTTGGTCACCCACTCATTAGTTAGTCATCAAATCAATAGTTCCTAATTTTGGCCTATAAAAGGAGGCATTTGCCATGCATTTAGACATCTTGGTTTCCAGATCAAGATCATACTCTTCCTTTCTCTCTTTGTATTTTTTGTAATGTTTATGCTTTGTTTTCATTAATATCAAGTTTATGCCTTTCATTTCCTTTCATTTACTTAACTGACTTTTATCTTATTTATGTTCTTATTTTGTTTATTTATTTTTCTTTCTTTCTTTATGTCTAGCTAAGTTTATTATGTTAAGGTGAAAAGGTTACACTAATGGTGTAAGAATAAGTATAGTGTAAACTTAATATAGACTTTAATGTTTGATACTAACATGTTTTGTATTTGTTATCTTATTCACTCTTTAATACTTTGCTTGTTAAATGACTAATCTTGATTTATATTGTATAACACTTAGTACAACAAATGCTTGACACTTTCATAGCCCATACTGTATGGTATAACCGACACCTAAGCTATGAAAGGAATTTGATTTGTTGTTAACATAAGTTATAATCATGAATGCTTGGCAAGATTTACAAGTATTCGCATTAATTGAATAAGATGACTAATGTAATCATGTTAACAATCTATAATCTGATTGAAACCTCCTTTGTGTGTGGTTTCCAATTAAATAATAAGAGTTTATACTATTATTATTGTAGTTGTTATTGTTTCTATTGTTGTTATTTATAATTATTGTTTATAATTTGTACAATTAACCTCCCTATGGTTCGACCCGGGTCTTGCTAGATTATTTATTACTTTGACACTTCTGCACTTGGGAGAAAACATCAATCTTTTAGTCGTGTCAAGTGTTTGGCGTTGTTGCCAGGGAGGTAAGTTTTGTATAAATTATAATATTTATTTTATTTTCTCTTTTCACTTTTCTTGTATATAACTTTGTTTCTTTTCTCTTGTTTCTTCTTCTTTTGTTTTCTTCTTCCTTTTATTCTATTCCCACACGTGCATGAGAGTGTGGTCACGTATATCAAGTGGTAGACTTTGTAAGGTATCCTCATCATTTTCAGAAAATATGGCCGAAAGGAATGTCCAACCTTGCCTTCTTTTAAGGAATGTCTCCATGATCAAGCCCATGCTTTTAACAATTTTCAAAGGGCCAACCACAACCCATACTTACAAACATACAACCCTAGTTAGAGAAATCACCCAAATTTTAGTTGGAAGAGTGAGAACAACAATGCACAAACTTCACAACCACCATTTCAAGTACACCATAATTTCTAAAATTCTCATAGATATGCACCTCCTTATGCTCCACCTCCTAGAAGAAATCTTGAGGAAACATTGCATGCATTCATTGAAAAGCAAGAGACAATCAATACTCAGCTTGCTCAAAACATGACAGATTTTAAAGATACTCTTGCAAAATTAACATCTGCTCTTAGTTTCCAAGAGAAACATAAGTTTACATCTCAACCATAACAAAATCCCAAGGGTTAATACAATGCAAATGTAAGTAGTTCCAGAAGCTAACACATGGATCAAGTCAAATCAGTCACTCTCTTCGCAGTGGTAAGGTTATTGAAAAACCCTCTTTTGAACCTTATGAGAAAGATGATGAGTCAATCTCTAAGGGTAAGGAAGGGGTTGAATTTGAAAATTGCAAAGAAAAGACTAATTCTCCGTCAGCACTTCCATTTCCTCAAGCCATGACCAAACAAAGGAAAGTCAATCACAACTCTAAAATTTTTGAAACTTTCAAACAGGTAAGAATCAATATACCTTTGTTGGATGCTATTAAACAGGTTCCTTCCTATGCTAAATTTTTGATAGATCTAGGACAACTTCCGACATCTTTGTTGTTGCTAAGATTTGAACTTGTAAACGATAGAACTAAGTCTTTGAGTCCATATGAAAGTTGTAGGTATATCTCTTACCTTTCCATCCATATAAAATGGACCTAAATCTGATAACTAAAACTCCAGATATGATTCAATTACCGAATGGTATTCGAGTTTGGAATGCACCAGCAACACTTTGCTAAGTTTGGTCTTCTTTTTATCCTTTCAATTTCAATCCTTAAACTCATCAATCAATCCTTTTATTTATGTGATAGACCTGCATTTAGGATGAACATTTACCATGCATCAAAGGTATATTATATTTTTAGACTTACTAATATAAAACATGCTTTGTTAGGGAATTTAATGATACTGTAGGTGCAATATTATGACATAAATCCTTAATGAGAATGTACTTTTAAGTACTAATCACACCCTCCAACCAGCTTATTACTAGTTCCTAGTAATCAAAGCATTAAAATAGAAAAATAATTTGCAAATACCACATAGCAAGGCATTCATCATTTAACTTCTATTAATCTATCCAGATAAACAAACTCTTATTAAATTTATATATCTGCTTAATACCTCTTAAACAAGATATTAATAAACCTTCTTTTAGTGCTCAATTAATCTAGTACTAGGTGTTTAAACACCCCTTCAGGCTTATTTGCTTAAGTCAAAGAGGCTACGAAACCAAACTTATCTACTTTATTTTTTTTATTATTATATTTTTTTTGTTTTTTTTTTGCATATTATATACTATTATTTTCCCTTAGTTGTTATCTTTAACAAAAGAATACAAATAATGTAATAATCCAATATGTAACCCACAATCATATGTTCGAGTGTATGTGTGAAAATGAAGGTTTAGAAATACTTGTTAGATGAGCATATAAACATAATCAAGTGATAACAATCCAAGAGTTTGTAAACCTGAATATTTCAAGAAGTATTATGATAGACCTTGTTAAGAATGTTTATTAAGATGCATCTCAAGAGTCACTAAAGTTCCTCCATTACTCTGTTATCCTAGTAACAATAGTTTTGTAAATGGTTTAAATAATAGAAAATACAGTTACTTAATAATAATATTTTTTTAATATCAACTACTATCCTCTCCCCCTAACCAAAACGAGACATTGTCCTCAACGTTCTAAGCAAAAAAATAGAGTGTAGAAGATATCACCTGAAACAACGACTACTAACAAACCTGAAACAAATATAAGAAACAACAAAACACAAATATTATGCTATTAATAAAACCAAAAGACACATTTTTTTACGAACTAAGGCTCAAATCCAATTTAAGCTTTTTACGGCGTTTCATGTTTGACCAATTAAGTTGACTCATTGGAAGATCAATTACAGGGATGAAAGATTGTAGTTGGTCAATCAATTCTTCAACAGTAGTAGCAGAGATTATGATTTGTCATGCCAAAGATGTTAGAAATTCCTGTTTCACAGCTTGATCAAGAAAAGACAACAAATTATCATAAAAACCATTAACATTTAACAAACTATAGGTTTATGGTGAATGTGCAATTGGGCCTAAGAGGAACTATGAAAGATATCTTCCAATGTACCCAGACCACCTAGTAAGGCAATGAAGGCATCAGCATGGTTAAATGACATGACTAAAAGATTGATGTCTTCTCCCAAGTGCAAGAGTGTCGAAGTAATAAATAATCCGGCAAGACCGGGGTCGAACCACAGGGAGGTTAATTGTACAAATTATAAACAACAATAATAACAATAACAACAACAACTATAATAATAATAATAATAATAATAATAATAATAATAATAGTAATAATACTAGTAATAATAATAATAATAATACTAGTAGTAGTAGTAGTAGTAGTAACAATAATAAAGAAAAAGAAGGAGAAGAAGAAAAAGAAGATGAGAACTTTGAGAAGGAATATTAATGTAACGATTAAACAATGATAATAACAAATGCCAAGGTTAGAGATTCCACTAATGGTATGTCAAACAAGTATAATATAAACTCTTATTATTCAATTGGAAACCGCACATAACGGAGGTTCCAATCAGATTATAGATTGTTAACATGATTACATTAATCATCTTATTTGATTAATGCTAATACTTGTAAATCTTGTCAAGCATTCATGATTATAACTTATGTTAACAACAAATCAAGTTCCTTTTATAGCTTAGTGACACGACCAAAAGATTGATGCCTTCTCCCAAGTGCAGGAGTGTCGAAGTAATAAATAACCCGGCAAGACCGGGGTCGAACCATAGGGAGGTTCATTGTACAAATTATAAACAACAATAATAGTAATAACGATAACAATAATAATAACAATAGTAATAATAACAATAATAGTAGTAGTAGTAGTAGTAGTAGTACTAATAATAATAATAATAATAATAATAAAGAAAGAGAAGAAGAAGAAGATGATGATGATGATGAGAACTTAGAGATGAAATATTAATGTAAGGATTAAACAATAATAATAACAAATGTCAAGGTTAGAGGTTCCACTAATGGTATATCAAACAAGTATAGTATAAACTCTTATTATTGAATTGGAAACCATACACAAAGGAGGTTCTAATCAGATTATATATTGTTAACATGATTACATTAGTCATCTTATTCAATTAATGCTAATACTTGTAAATCTCGTCAAGCATTCATGATTATAACTTATGTTAACAACAAATCAAGTTCCTTTCATAGCTCAGGTGTCGGTTATACCATACATTATGGGCTATGAAAGTGCCAAGTATTTGTTGTACCAAGTGTTATACAACATAAATCAAGATTAATCATTTAACAAGCAAAGTATTAAAGAGTGAACAAGATAACAAATATAAAACATGTTAGCACCAAACGTTAAAGTCCATATTAAGTTTACATTATACTTATTCTCACACCATTAGTGTAACCTTTTCACCTTGACATAATTAACTTAGCTAGACATAATGAAAGAAAGGAAAACAAATAAACAAAATAAGAACATAAAAGTTAACTAAGTAAAGGAAAGGAAATGAAAGGCATAAATTTGATATTAATGAAAGTAAAGTATAAACATTACAAAAAATACAAAGAGAGAAAGGAAGAGCATGATCTTGATCTGAACACCAAGATACCTAAATGCATGGCAAATGCCTCCTTTTATAGGCCAAAATTGGGAACTATTGATTTGATGACTAAATGATAAGTGGGTGGCCAACTTTTGACTTGGTGACAATCCTTATCTTCTCTTGTCTGCCCAAAACGTTATTGATAAAGTCAAAATTGGAGCCAGTTACATAAAAGTTGTAGGCAATTGTCTCAGCTTTCTTATGTAAAAAATTCAGCTCATTTGGACTTCTAGAACTCTAGATATGGCCAACATACCGAACAGTGCTCGGGCTGGAAGACAGATTCGGGCTTCTTTGTTGTTTCTATAATTTGGACTTGATAATGGCCTTTTTAGATCTTGGGCTCCATATGAAAGTTGAAGGCCTATGTCTTACCTTTCCATCCATATAAATTGGACCTAAATCTGAGATCTGTAGCTCCAGATATGACCCAATTACCGAACAGTGTTCCGGTTTGGATTGCACCGACATCTCTTCTCTAAGTTTGACCATCTCTTTATCCTTGCAATTTAAGTTCTTCAAGTCATCAATCAATCCTTTCATTTATGTGATAGGCCTGCATTAAAATAGACATTTACCATAAATTATAGGTATCTTATATTATTAGATACATTATTATAAAATATATTTTAGTTAAGGAGTTATTAATACTTCAAGTGCAAAATGATGATATAAAACCATGATAAAAATGCACTTTTAAGTACTAATCACACCCCTCAACCAGCTTATTACTAGTCCCTAGTAATCAAAGCGTTACAACAATTTGCATATTTCACAAAGCAAGGTATTCATCATTTAACTTCCATTAATCTATCCAGATAAACAAACTCTCATTAAATTTATATATCTGCTCAATACCACTTAACAAGATATTAATAAACCTTTCTTTTGTGCTCAATGTATCAACACATAATTATGGGCTTTTCTTGGAAGAAAAGAAAATTTTTGTTCTAATGTTTAAGGTTAACTTCCTTGGGTTGAGATTATTATTTTTGTCTTTTTTCTTTCTTTCTTTCTTTTTAAAAAAAAAATCTATATACATATAATTTAAAAACATCATGCATCTTTAACCCATGTAACGAGCTTTTAGCTAATAACTCCCAGACGAGTTGGTCTTAGGGTATTAGGTGTTAAGACACCCCTACGAGCTTAGTAACTCGGGTCGCAGATACTGATATGTAGATAGTGCAATATTTGATTCCCTTAAGCTTTTCTCCTCAACCCATGTAACAAACGTTGGGCCAATAGCTCCCAAGTCAGTTGACTTTAGGGTATTAGGTGTTAAAACACCCCTTCGGGCTTAATTGCTTAGGTCAGGGAGGCTACGAAACCAAACTTATCTACATTTTTATTATCATCATTTTTTTCTTTTTTCTTTTTTTTTTCATGTTTTTTTTTATTACATACAATCCCTTTCCCTTAGTTGTTACCTTTAACAAAAGAACATAAATAATGTAATAATCCAATATGCAACCCACAATCATATGTTAAAGTGTGTGTGTGTAAATTAAGGTTTAAGAATACATGTTAAATAAGTATACGAGCAGAATTAAGTGGTAACATTGCGAGAGTTTGTAAATCTAAATATTTCAGGAAGTATTATAATAGACCTTGTTAAGAATGGTTACTAAGATGCATCTCAAGAGTCACTTTAACAAAAGAACTCCTTTACTCTGCCATCCTAGTAACAACAATTATGCACATGCTTTATGAAATGAAAAACAATTTTTTTTTTATCAACTACTACCCTTTCCCCCCAACCAAAACGAGACATTGTCCTCAATGTTCTAAGGTAGAAAGATAGAGTATAGAAAATATCACCTGAAATAACGAACACTGACAAAACCTGAAACACACTGAAACAAAAATAAGAAATAACAAAACACAATAATAAAACCAAAAGACACAAAAATTCACAAATGAAGGCTCAAATCCAATCTAAGCTTTTTACGGCTTTCCTTAGATGACCAATTTATACGACTCATGGAAGGATCAATCACAGGAGTGAAAGATTGTAGTTGGTCAATCAATTGTTCAGCAGTAGTAGCAGAGATTATGATTTGGCGTGCAGAAGATGTTAGAAATTCCTGTTCCACAACATGATCAAGAAAAGACAACAACTTATCATAATAACCATTAACATTTAACAAACCTATGGGTTTATGGTGAATGTGCAATTGAGCCCAAGAGGAAATATGAAAGATCTCTTCGAATGTGCCTAAACCACCTGGTAAAGCAATGAAGGCATCAACATGGTTAAACATTGCATTCATTCGAGCTGACATTGTGGAGACCTGAAGTTCCTCTCCAATTGTTTTTCCAATGATGTCCCCTTGTGCCAAAGCTTCAGGGACGACCCCCAAAACTTGACTACCTCCTAAAAATGCAGCTATTGACACACCTCCCATTAACCCAAGACTGCCTCCCCCATATACTAAATGAATCTTTCTCTCAGCTAGCACCTGACCAAGATGATTTCCTGATTCTAAAAACTCTTTTTCTTTCCCGGGACTAAATCCACCAAAAACACAAATATTTCTTATTTGATGACTTGAGGAACTTGCCATTTCTACACACTTCTGTATTTGTTGAATGTATGGGTTGAGTAGAAATGAAAGGAAGGAAAAGAGGGTTTTATAGATGAGAAAGTAGAAAGACAATCATAACATCTATATGTAGGCCAGCTAGAGTCTCACACACTCTCTCTCTCTTTTTATTTATTTATTTATTTACTTTTGAAAAAAACATGTGTATGTACAGGTAGTTGTGAGTGTGGCTCACATCTTCCCTTGGTTTTACGTCCAAGAACGGCTTAAACGCCCTCTATGGGTCGGGGATAGGCTTCCCATGACTAAGTCAGATTCCCAAGACTAAGTCGATCATGTTCTTTATGAAATAGTGGCCATAAATCATGAATTGCACGATGCACATCTCCACTAGGATGCGTCTCAAGAGTCAATAGAAGATTATCTAAAGACTCCTTACTCAGGCCATTCTTAATGAATTGTATTTTATCTTCACGGTTTATAGATACCATTCCTAAAGAACGACATTGTGTATTACAAGTCCATCTAGCACATCGATGACAGACATCCAGTCATTTTGCACGACGCTTCTTTGCAAAAGTGCTTTTACCTGTTCTAGGCATGTGTGAAATGAAGTTAGAGGACTCACCTGATAACCGGACCTTTGCTTCAATCAACCAGCGAATATCTTCGGGAATTCCATGATTCATTAACAATCTCAATCTTGCACATCTAGCACGGTAAATTTTTGTAATCGCATTCTGAGGCAGAGCGGGAAAATACTTTTTCAATTTTTCAAGATTAGTGTCCATTTTCAAATGAGAATTGGAAGAGAGATTCAAAGAATTGCACAGATATATACACAGATATCAGTAATTGTGGGAAACTGAAAGAACCGACTTAAGTCATGGAGTACCGTTATCCGCCATTTGACCGGGGTGAAAGAAACTTGCAAAAATCACTCAAAAAGAAACAAAAATAAAATAAAATCAATCTTTATATACAGGATCACCCAATTCAATAGAGTTATGTTCAACTGAAAAATTGTCAAAGTAAACTTTCAGACGATGTCCATTTACCTTGAAAACATTGCCATTCTTTGGATTCTCGATGTCATAGGCCCCATATGGATACACATGTTTCACAATAAAAGGACCGCTCCATCTTGATCTTAATTTTCCAGGAAATAAATGCAGTCGAGAATTATAAAGCAAGACTTTTTGACCAACATTGAAGGTTTTTCTCTGTATTTTCTTGTCATGAAACTCTTTAATTCTTGCTTTATGAATTCTTGAATTTTTATATGCATCATTTCTTATTTCCTCAAGCTCATTTATTTGTAATTTTCGCAGTTGACTAGCATCATCCAGATTTGAATTGAAAGCTTTAATAGCCCAATAAGCTTTATGTTCAAGTTCCACAGGCAAGTGACAAGGTTTTCCATAGACTAGTCTATAAGGTGACATACCTAATGATGTTTTATAAGCAGTTCGATAAGCCCAAAGTGCATCATTAAGTCTTAAAGACCAGTCTTTCCTATTAGGGTTCACTGTTTTCTCCAAAATATGTTTGATCTCCCTATTAGCAAGCTCTACTTGTCCACTTGTTTGAGGGTGATAAGGGGTGGCAACTTTGTGTGTGATTCCATATTTCTTCATTAAAGACTCAAATGGCTTGTTGCAGAAATGTGTTCCACCATCACTTATTATGGCTCGAGGGACTCCAAATCGACTCAAAATATTTTCTTTCAAAAACTTTATCACTGTTTTGTGATCATTGTTTTGACTTGGAATTGCCTCTATCCATTTTGAAACATAATCTACTACGACTAATATGTATAAGAAACCAAATGATGGAGGGAATGGACCCATGAAATCTATACCCCAACAGTCAAAGATCTCAATGACAATAATAGGGTTTAAAGGCATCATGTGACGTTTTGAAATAGATCCCAACTTTTGACAATTTTCACAAGACTTGCAGAATGCATGTGAGTCTTTGAACATGGTGGGCCAGTAAAATCCACTTTGTAAGATTTTTGCAGTTGTCTTTCTTGATGAGAAATGGCCCCCACATGCCTTAGAATGACAAAATTTAATGACACTACTTACCTCATTCTCAGGAATGCATCTTCGAAATATTTGATCAGGACAATATTTGAATAAATAAGGATCATCCCAATAAAAGTTCTTCACTTCGTTCAAAAACTTTCTTTTATCTTGGGTACTCCAATGAGCTGGCAATTGTCCTAAAACAAGAAAATTGACAATATTAGCAAACCAAGGTGATTAGTACTTAAAAGTGCATTTTTATCATGGTTTTATATCATCATTTTGCACTTGAAGTATCAATAACTCCTTAACTAAAATATGTTTTATAATAATGTATCTAATAATATAAGATACCTATAATTTGTGGTAAATGTCTATTTTTAATGCAGGCCTATCAAATAAATGAAAGGATTGATTGATGACTTGAAGAACTTAAATTGCAAGGATAAAAAGATGGTCAAACTTAGAGAAGAGATGTCGGTGCAATCCAAACCGGAACACTATTCGGTAATTGGGTCATATCTGGAGCTACAGATCTCAGATTTAGGTCCAATTTATATGGATGGAAAGGTAAGACATAGGCCTACAACTTTCATATGGAGCCCAAGATCTAAAAAGGCCATTATCAAGTCCAAATTGTAGCAACAACAAAGAAGCCCGAATCTGTCTTCCACCCCGAGCACTGTTCGGTATTTTGGCCATATCTGGAGTTCTAGAAGTCCAAATAAGCTGAAGTTTTTACACAAGAAAGCTGAGACAATTGCCTACAACTTTCATGTTTGCACCTGGCTCCAGTTTTGATGTTATCAATGATGTTTTGGGCAGACAAGAGAAGATAAGGATTGTCACCAAGTCAAAAGTTGGCCACCCACTTATCAATTAGTCATCAAATCAATAGTTCCCAATTTTGGCCTATAAAAGGAGGCATTTGCCATGCATTTAGGCATCTTGGTGTTCAGACCAAGATCATGCTCTTCCTTTCTCTCTTTGTATTTTTTGTAATGTTTATGCTTTGCTTTCATTAATATTAAGTTTATGCTTTTCATTTTCTTTCCTTTACTTAGTTAGCTTTTATGTTCTTATTTTGTTTATCTATTTCTCTTTCTTTCATTATGTCTAGCTAAGTTAATTATGTCAAGGTGAAAAGGTTACACTAATGGTGTGAGAATAAGTATAATGTAAACTTAATATGGACTTTAATGTTTGATACTAACATGTTTTGTATTTGTTATCTTGTTCACTCTTTAATACTTTGCTTGTTAAATGACTAATCTTGATTTATGTTGTATAACACTTGGTACAACAAATGCTTGGCACTTTCATAACCCATAATGTATGGTATAACCGACACCTGAGCTATGAAAGGAACTTGATTTGTTGTTAACATAAGTTATAATCATGAATGCTTGACGAGATTTACAAGTATTAGCATTAATTGAATAAGATGACTAATGTAATCATGTTAACAATATATAATGTGATTGGAACCTCCTTTGTGTGTGGTTTCCAATTCAATAATAAGAGTTTATACTATACTTGTTTGATATACCATTAGTGGAACCTCTAACCTTGACATTTGTTATTATTATTGTTTAATCCTTACATTAATTTTCCATCTCCAAGTTCTCATCATCATCTTCTTCTTCTCTTTCTTTATTATTATTATTATTATTACTACTACTACTACTACTACTACTACTACTACTACTACTACTACTACCACTATTATTATTATTATTATTATTATTATTATTATTATTATTATTATTATTATTATTGTTGTTGTTGTTGTTATTGTTATTGTTGTTGTTATTATTGCTATTATTGTTGTTTATAATTGTTGTTTATAATTTGTACAATTAACCTCCCTGTGGTTCGACCCCGGTCTTGCCGGGTTATTTATTACTTCGACACTCCTGCACTTGGGAGAAGACATCAACCTTTTAGTCGTGTCAAGTTTTTGGCGCCGTTGCCGGGGAGGTAAGTTCTTGTATAAATTATAGTATTTATTTTATTTTCTCTTTTCACTTTTCTTGTATATAACTTTGTTTCTTTTATTTTGTTTCTCCTTATTTTGTTTTCTTCCTTCTTCTTTTATTTTCTTCTTCATTTTATTATATTCCTACACGTGCATGAGAGTGTGGTTACGCACATCAAGTGGTAGACTTTGTAGGGTGTCCTCATCATGTTCAAAAAATATGGCCGAAGAAGATAATCAATCACTTCATAACGAAAATAATGAGAATAACCGTGCTAGAACACTTAGAGACCACATGAATCCCACAAGAACAAGTGCACCATCATGCATAGTTTTTCCTCCTGATGCATCTCATTTTAATTTTAAACCAGGTATTATTCAACTTTTACCTTATTTTCATGGTTTAGAATTGGAAAATCCATACTTGCATTTAAGGGAATTTGAGGAGGTGTGCAACACATATAATAACTTAAATTGTAGCATGAACACCATAAGATTAAAGCTTTTTCCTTTTTCATTAAAAGATAAAGCTAAAACATGCTTACAAAATTTGAGACCAGGATCCATTCGTGCTTGGGATGAAATGCAACAACAGTTTTTAAAGAAGTTTTTCCCATCTCATAGAACAAACTCTTTCAAGAGACAAACCACCACTTTCACTCAAAAACCAGGAGAAACATTTTACAAATGTTGGGATAGGTATCGAGACTTGCTTAGTACTTGCCCCCATCATGGTTTTGAAACATGGAGATTGGTTTCACATTTCTATGAAGGGTTAACACCTAAAGATAGGCAAATGGTTGAATTGATGTGCAATGGAACTTTTGAAGATAAAGACCCTGATGAAGCAATGGAGTACTTAGACTTGTTAGCTGAAAATGCTCAAAATTGGGACACCGCGGGTACTTATGAGGCACTGAGTAAAACTCAATCTCATACATCTAGTGGAGGTATGTACAACCTTAGGGAAGATCATGACCTTCAAGCCAAGTTTGCATCTTTAGCTAGAAAAGTCGAGGTACTAGAATTAAAAAAGAGTGGTCAATTAAAATCTGTTGAAAACATTGTGTGTCAAATCTGTGAAACAAATGAACACTCAACCAACGATTGTCCAACCTTGCCTTCTTTTAAAGAATGTCTCCATGAACAAGCTCATGCTTTAAACAGTTTTCAAAGGGCCAACCACAACCCATACTCCCAAACATACAACCTTGGTTGGAGGAATCACCCAAATTTCAGTTGGAAGAGTGAGAATAATAATGCACAAACTTCACAACCACCGTTTCAAGCACACCATAATTTCCAAAATTCTCATGGATATGCACCTCCTTATGCTCCACCTCCTAGAAGAAATCTTGAGGAAACATTGCATGCATTCATTAAAAAGCAAGAGACAATGAATACTCAACTTGTTCAAAACATGACAGATTTTAAAGATACTCTTGCTAAATTAACATCTGCTCTTAGTTTCCAAGAGAAAGGTAAGTTTCCATCTCAAACACAACAAAATCCCAAAGGGCAATACAATGCAAATGCAAGTAGTTCCGGAAGCCAACATATGGATCAAGTCAAATCAGTCACTACTCTGCGCAGTGGTAAGGTTATTGAAAAACCCTCTCTTGAACCTTATGAGAAAGATGATGAGTCAATCTATGAGGGTAAGGAAGGGGATGAATCTGAAAATTGCAAAGAAACGACTGATTCACCGCGAGAACTTCCATTTCCTCAAGCCATGACCAAACAAAGGAAAGTCAATCAGAACTCTGAAATTTTTGAAATTTTCAAACAGGTAAGCATCAATATACCTTTGCTGGATGCTATTAAACAGGTTCCTTCCTATGCTAAATTTTTGAAAGATCTATGCACTGTGAAGAGAAAACTGAATGTGAAAAAGAAAGCCTTTCTAGCTGAACAAGTAAGTGTCATTCTTCAAAACAATAATGCTTTGAAATATAAAGACCCTGGTTGTCCTACAATTTCTTGCTTTATTGGAGAGCATAAAATTAAAAGAGCCTTACTTGATCTTGGTGCTAGTGTGAATTTACTTCCATATTCAGTCTTTCAGAGTCTCAATCTAGGTGAGTTAAAACCAACTTCTATATCTCTTTTACTTGCCGATAGATCTATAAAAGTGCCTAGAGGAATAATTGAAGATGTGTTAGTACAAGTCGATAAATTCATTTATCCTGTGGATTTTATTGTCTTGGACACAGAACCTGTTGAAGCATGTAATTCATTTCCTGTTATTTTAGGACGTCCATTTCTTGCAACTTCTAATGCATCGATTAATTGTAGGAATGGACTGATGAAGCTATCATTTGGAAACATGACATTGGAGATGAATATTTTCAACATTTGCAAGCAACCTGGAGATGATAATGATTTACAAGAAGTAGATCATATTGAGGAATTAGTTTATGATCAACTTGAATCTACTTTAAGTAAAAATGAATTGGATGAAACTGAAGATTTGCAAATGATTTATTCTGAGGAAGAAATCACGGATGAAACAAGCACCGAAAATGTTGATGTTAATCTTTTGTCAACAGATTCGACATCTGGCATCACACCAATCGATGATTACCTTCCTAACGAATCCTTACTTTCTCTTAGTCCAATGCCTTGGTATGATAAAAATATCAATTTTCTTACTTTAGGAGATTTGCCAACTGATTGGAGTATTCAAGACAAAGAAAAGTTTTTGAACGAAGTGAAGAGCTTTTATTGTGATGACCCTAACTTATTCAAATATTGTCCTAATCAAATCTTTCAAAGATTCATTCCCGACAATGAGGTAAGTAGTGTCATTAAACTTTGTCATTCTGAAGCATGTGGGAGTTATTTTTCTTTAAAAAAGACAGCTGCAAAAATCTTTCAAAATGGATTTTATTGGCCCACCATGTTCAAGGACACGCATGCATTCTGCAAAACTTGTGAAAATTGTCAAAAGATTGATACTGGTCAAAAAGTTTTGTTTTATAATTCTCAACTCTATGCACTCCCTAGAGAGCTAAGAACAAGATGGAGCAATCCCTATGGGGCCTGTGATATTGAGAATTCAATGAATGACAATGATTTTAAGGAAAATGGACATCGTTTGAAAGCTTACTTTGATAATTTTCCTAGTGAAAATGAATCAGCTGGTTTGAATGATCTTGTAGATAAAGGTTGATTATTTTGTTTTTCTCACATTTTCTTTTTTATGTTTCTTTTTGAGTGATTTTTGCAAGTTTCTTTCACCCCGGTCAAATGGCGGATAACGGTACTCCGTGACTTAAGTCGGTTCTTTCAGTTTCCCACAATTACTGATATCTGTGTATATATCTATGTAATTCTTTGAATCTCTCTTCTAATTCTCATTTGAAAATGGACTCTAATCTTGAAAAATTGAAAAAGTATTTTCCCGCTCTGCCTCAGAATACGATTACAAAAATTTACCGTGCTAGATGTGCAAGATTGAGATTGTTAATGAATCATGGAATTCCTGAAGATATTCATTGGTTGATTGAAGCAAAGGTCCAATTATCAGGTGAGTCCTCTAACTTCTTCATTTCACACATGCCTGGAACAGGTAAAAGCACTTTTGCAAAGAAGCGTCGTGCAAAACGATTAGAAGTTTGTCATCGATGTGCTAGATGGACTTGTAATACACAATGTCGTTCTTTAGGAATGGTATCTATAAACCGTGAAGATAAAATACAATTCATTAAGGATGGCCTGAGTAAGGAGTCTTTAGATAATCTTCTATTGACTCTTGAGACGCATCCTAGTGGAGATGTGCATCGTGCAATTCATGATTTATGGCCACTATTTCATAAAGAACATGATCGACTTAGTCTTGGGAATCTGACTAAAAAAGACCCTGTTTGCCAGTTTTTAAGAAAACTGGATGGGAAGCCTATCCCCGACCCATAGAGGGCGTTTAAGCCGTTCTTGGACGTAAAACCAAGGGAAGATGTGAGCCACAATCACAACTACCTGTACATACACATGCTTTTTCAAAAGTAAATAAATAAACAAATAAAAAGAGAGAGAGAGAGTGTGAGACTCCAGCTGGCCTACATATAGATGTTATGATTGCCTTTCTAATTTCTCATCTATAAAACCCTCTTTTCCTTCCTTTCATTTCTACTCAACCCATACATTCAACAAATACAGAAGTGTGTAGAAATGGCAAGTTCCTCAAGTCATCAAATAAGAAATATTTGTGTTTTCGGTGGATTTAGTCCTGGGAAAGAAAAGGAGTTTTTAGAATCAGCAAATCATCTTGGTCAGGTGCTAGCTGAGAGAAAGATTCATTTAGTGTATGGGGGAGGCAGTCTTGGGTTAATGGGAGGTGTGTCAATAGCTGCATTTTTAGGAGGTAGTCAAGTTTTAGGAGTCGTCCCTGAAGCTTTGGCACAAGGGGACATCATTGGAAAAACAATTGGAGAGGAACTTCAGGTCTCCACAATGTCGGCTCGAATGAATGCAATGTTTAACCATGTTGATGCTTTCATTGCTTTACCAGGTGGTCTAGGCACATTGGAAGAGATCTTTCATATTTCCTCTTGGGCTCAATTGCACATTCACCATAAACCCATTGGCTTGTTAAATGTTAATGGTTATTATGATAAGTTGTTGTCTTTTCTTGATCATGCTGTGGAACAGAAATTTCTAACATCTTCTGCACGACAAATCATAATCTCTGCTACTACTGCTGAACAATTGATTGACCAACTACAATCTTTCATTCCTGTGATTGATCCTTCCACGAGTCGCATAAATTGGTCATCTACGGGAAGCCGTAAAAAGCTTAGATTGGATTTGAGCTTTCATTTGTGAATTTTTGTGTATTTTGGTTTTATTATTGTGTTTTGTTATTTCTTATTTTTGTTTCAGTGTGTTTCAGGTTTTGTCAGTGTTCGTTATTTCAGGTGATATCTTCTATACTCTATCTTTCTACCTTAGAACATTGAGGACAATGTCTCCTTTTGGTTGGGGGGAGAGGGTAGTAGTTGATAAAAAAAAAATTCATTTCATAAAGCATATGCATAATTGTTGTTACTAGGATGGCAGAGTAAAGGAGTTCTTTTGTTAAAGTGATTCTTGAGACGCATCTTAGTAACCATTCTTAATAAGGTCTATTATAATACTTCCTGGAATATTCAGGTTTACAAACTCTCGTATTGTTACCGCTTAATTCTGCTCATATACTTATTTAACATGTATTCTTAAACCTTAATTTACACACACACACACACTTTAACATATGATTATGGGTTGCATATTGGATTATTACATTATTTATGTTCTTTTGTTAAAGGTAACAACTAAGGGAAAGGGATTGTATGTAATAAAAAAAAAACATGAAAAAAAAAAGAAAAAAGAAAAAAATGATGATAATAAAAATGTAGATAAGTTTGGTTTCGTAGCCTCCCTAACCTAAGCAATTAAGCCCGAAGAGGTGTTTTAACACCTAATACCCTAAAGTCAACTGACTTGGGAGCTATTGGCCTAACGCTTGTTACATGGGTTGAGGAGAAAAGTTTAAGGGAATCAAACATTGCACTATCTACATATCAGTATCTGCGACCCGAGTTACTAAGCTCGTAGGGGTGTCTTAACACCTAATGCCCTAAGACCAACTGGTTTGGGAGTCATTAGCTGAAAGCTCGTTACATGGGTTAAAGATGCATGATGTTTTTAAATTATATGTATATATTTAAAAAAAAAACAAAAAAAAAGACAAAAATAGTAATCCCAACCCAAGGAAGTTAACCTTAAACATTAGAACAAAAATTTTGTTTTCTTCTAAGAAAAGCCCCATAATTATGTGTTGATACATTGAGCAAAAAAAAAAAAAGGTTTATTAATATCTTGTTAAGAGGTATTGAGCAGATATATAAATTTAATGAGAGTTTGTTTATCTGGATAGATTAATGGAAGTTAAATGATGAATACCTTGCTTTGTGAAATTTGCAAATTGTTTTAACGCTTTAATTACTAGGGACTAGTAATAAGCTGGTTGAGGGGTGTGATTAGTACTTAAAAGTGCATTTTTATCATGGTTTTATATCATCATTTTGCACTTGAAGTATCAATAACTCCTTAACTAAAATATGTTTTATAATAATGTATCTAATAATATAAGATACCTATAATTTGTGGTAAATGTCTATTTTTAATGCAGGCCTATCAAATAAATGAAAGGATTGATTGATGACTTGAAGAACTTAAATTGCAAGGATAAAAAGATGGTCAAACTTAGAGAAGAGATGTCGGTGCAATCCAAACCGGAACACTGTTCGGTAATTGGGTCATATCTGGAGCTACAGATCTCAGATTTAGGTCCAATTTATATGGATGGAAAGGTAAGACATAGGCCTACAACTTTCATATGGAGCCCAAGATCTAAAAAGGCCATTATCAAGTCCAAATTGTAGCAACAACAAAGAAGCCCGAATCTGTCTTCCACCCCGAGCACTGTTCGGTATTTTGGCCATATCTAGAGTTCTAGAAGTCCAAATAAGCTGAATTTGTTACACAAGAAAGCTGAGACAATTGCCTACAACTTTCATGTTTGCACCTGGCTCCAGTTGTGACGTTATCAATGACGTTTTGGGCAGACAAGAGAAGATAAGGATTGTCACCAAGTCAAAAGTTGGCCACCCACTTATCAATTAGTCATCAAATCAATAGTTCCCAATTTTGGCCTATAAAAGGAGGCATTTGCCATGCATTTAGGCATCTTGGTGTTCAGACCAAGATCATGCTCTTCCTTTCTCTCTTTGTATTTTTTGTAATGTTTATGCTTTGCTTTCATTAATATTAAGTTTATGCTTTTCATTTTCTTTCCTTTACTTAGTTAGCTTTTATGTTCTTATTTTGTTTATCTATTTCTCTTTCTTTCATTATGTCTAGCTAAGTTAATTATGTCAAGGTGAAAAGGTTACACTAATGGTGTGAGAATAAGTATAATGTAAACTTAATATGGACTTTAATGTTTGATACTAACATGTTTTGTATTTGTTATCTTGTTCACTCTTTAATACTTTGCTTGTTAAATGACTAATCTTGATTTATGTTGTATAACACTTGGTACAACAAATGCTTGGCACTTTCATAACCCATAATGTATGGTATAACCGACACCTGAGCTATGAAAGGAACTTGATTTGTTGTTAACATAAGTTATAATCATGAATGCTTGACGAGATTTACAAGTATTAGCATTAATTGAATAAGATGACTAATGTAATCATGTTAACAATATATAATGTGATTGGAACCTCCTTTGTGTGTGGTTTCCAATTCAATAATAAGAGTTTATACTATACTTGTTTGATATACCATTAGTGGAACCTCTAACCTTGACATTTGTTATTATTATTGTTTAATCCTTACATTAATTTTCCATCTCCAAGTTCTCATCATCTTCTTCTTCTTCTCTTTCTTTATTATTATTATTATTACTACTACTACTACTACTACTACTACTACTACTACTACTACTACTACTACTATTATTATTATTGTTATTATTATTATTATTATTATTGTTGTTGTTGTTGTTGTTATTGTTATTGTTGTTGTTATTATTGCTATTATTGTTGTTTATAATTGTTGTTTATAATTTATACAATTAACCTCCCTGTGGTTCGACCCCGGTCTTGCCGGGTTATTTATTACTTCGACACTCCTGCACTTGGGAGAAGACATCAACCTTTTAGTCGTGTCACAAGGCATTGTAGAGACAGAAAGTAAAGATTCATCAGGAAAGTAGTCATCGATTGGTGTGATGTCAGTTTTCGAATCTGTTGTCAATCTTGACAAGTGATCTGCGACAACATTTTCGCTGCCTTTCTTATCTTTGATTGTGATATCAAATTCTTGAAGTAATAAAATCCACCGCACCAATCTAGCCTTGGAATCTTTCTTAGAAAGAAGATATTTCAATGCTGCATGATCACTAAAAACAACAACATGTGAGCCAACAAGATAAGATCTGAATTTTTCACATGCAAATACTACTGCAAGTAATTCTTTTTCAGTGGTGGTATAATTCATTTGAGCACTATTTAAAGTTTTACTTGCATAGTAAATTACATAAGGTTTCTTATCTTTTCTTTGTCGCAAAACAGCACCTACGACATAATCACTAGCATCACACATTATTTCAAAAGGTAATGACCAATCGGGAGGTTGAATGATAGGAGCACAAGTAAGCAAGTTTTTAAGTTTAACAAAGGCTTCTTCACAATGTTCAGTCCATTCAAAAATAGTATCCTTTGTTAGAAGGTTACTTAAAGGCTTAGATATTACACTAAAATCTTTGATGAACCTTCTATAAAAACCAGCATGTCCCAGGAATGATCTAACATCTTTAAGAAATTTTGGTGTTGGCAAGTTTGCAATTAACTCGATTTTAGATTTGTCAACCTCAATTCCTTTTGATGAAACAATGTGACCAAGTACAATGCCGTTTGTTACCATAAAATGACATTTTTCCCAATTCAGCACAAGATTCTTCTCTTCACACCTGGTTAAAACCTTTCCTAAATTAGTCAAACAATCATCAAATGAATCGCCAAAAACAGAAAAATCATCCATGAAAATCTCAAGAAAATGTTCAACCATATCGCTAAATATACTAAGCATGCATCTTTGAAATGTGGCTGGTGCATTACATAATCCAAAAGGCATCCTTCGATATGCAAAAGTACCAAATGGACATGTGAAAGTAGTCTTTTCTTGATCTTCCAATGCAATTTCAATTTGGTTGTAACCCGAATAGCCATCTAGGAAACAATAAAATTCATGACCTGCAACTCTTTCTAGGATTTGATCCATGAAAGGTAAAGGAAAATGATCTTTTCTAGTCATTGAATTAAGTTTTCTATAGTCAATGCACATGCGCCAACCAGTAACAGTTCTAGTGGGAATTAACTCATTATTCTCATTTGTTATCACAGTGACTCCAGACTTCTTAGGTACAACTTGGGTAGGACTTACCCATTTGCTGTCAGAAATAGGATAAATGATTTCATTATCTAGAAGCTTAATGACTTCATTTTTGACTACTTCTTTCATATTAGGATTTAGCCTTCGTTGCATTTCTCTAGAGGGTTTACCATTTTCCTCTAAATAAATTCTGTGTGTACAAATCAAAGGACTAATTCCTTTTATATCAGCTATGGTCCATCCTAATGCATTTTTGTGCATTTTCAGAGTTTGTAATAACTTACCTTCTTGATGTGCATTAAGTTTGGAAGAGATTATTACCGGAAAAGTTTCATTTTCTCCCAAAAATGAGTATTTGAGATTGGATGGCAACGGCTTCAAATCAGGTTTTGGTGGTTGAACACTTGAAGGTATGGACTTAATTGATCGTGGTGGCAATTCCTCAATTTGTGGCCTCCAATTACTTGTCTTTGATTCTTCCTGAAAATAAATCATTTCCAAATCATCAGATTCATCAATCTCAATTTCACTGGAAGTGGTTGGAAATTGATCATGAATTAAATTTTCAGTAAAGTCCACTTCCTGTAAGTCATTATCATCTCTAGGTTGCTTGCAAATGTTGAAAATATTCATCTCCAATGTCATGTTTCCAAATGATAGCTTCATTAGTCCATTCCTACAATTAATCAATGCATTAGAAGTTGCAAGAAATGGATGTCCTAAAATAACAGGAAATGAATTACATACTTCAACAGGTTGTGTGTCCAAGACAATAAAATCCACAGGATAAATGAATTTATCGACTTGTACTAACACATCTTCAATTATTCCTCTAGGCACTTTTATAGATCTATCAGCAAGTAAAAGAGTTATAGAAGTTGGTTTTAACTCACCTAGATTGAGACTTTGAAAAACTGAATATGGAAGTAAATTCACACTACCACCAAGATCAAGTAAGGCTCTTTCAATTTTATGTTCTCCAATAAAGCAAGAAATTGTAGGACAACCAGGGTCTTTATATTTCAAAGCATTATTGTTTTGAAGAATAGCACTTACTTGTTCGGCTAGAAAGGCTTTCTTTTTCACATTCAGTTTCCTCTTCACAGTGCATAGATCTTTCAAAAATTTAGCATAGGAAGGAACTTGTTTAATAGCATCCAACAAAGGTATATTGATCCTTACCTGTTTGAAAGTTTCAAAGATTTCGGAGTTGTGATTAACTTTCCTTTGTTTGGTCATGGCTTGAGGAAATGGAAGTGGTGGCGGTGAATCAGTCGTTTCTTTGCAATTTTCAGATTCATCCCCTTCCTTACCCTCAGAGATTGACTCATCATCTTTCTCATAAGGTTCAAGAGAGGGTTTTTCAATAACCTTACCACTGCGCAGAGTAGTGACTGATTTGACTTGATCCATGTGTTGGCTTCCGGAACTACTTGCATTTGCATTGTATTGCCCTTTGGGATTTTGTTGTGTTTGAGATGGAAACTTACCTTTCTCTTGGAAACTAAGAGCAGATGTTAATTTAGCAAGAGTATCTTCAAAATCTGTCATGTTTTGAACAAGTTGAGTATTAATTGTCTCTTGCTTTTCAATGAATGCATGCAATGTTTCCTCAAGATTTCTTTTAGAAGGTGGAGCATAAGAAGGTGCATATCCATGAGAATTTTGGAAATTATGGTGTGCTTGAAACGGTGGTTGTGAAGTTTGTGCATTGTTATTCTCACTCTTCCAACTGAAATTTGGGTGATTCCTCCAACCAAGGTTGTATGTTTGGGAGTATGGGTTGTGGTTGGCCCTTTGAAAACTGTTTAAAGCATGGGCTTGTTCATGGAGACATTCTTTAAAAGAAGGCAAGGTTGGACAATCGTTGGTTGAGTGTTCATTTGTTTCACAGATTTGACACACAATGTTTTCAACAGATTTTAATTGACCACTCTTTTTTAATTCTAGTGCCTCAACTTTTCTAGCTAAAGATGCAAACTTGGCTTGAAGGTCATGATCTTCCCCAAGGTTGTACATACCTCCACTAGATGTATGAGGTTGAGTTTTACTCGGTGCCTCATAAGTACCCGCGGTGTCCTAATTTTGAGCATTTTCAGCTAACAAGTCTAAGTACTCCATTGCTTCATTAGGGTCTTTATCTTCAAAAGTTCCATTGCACATCAATTCAACCATTTGCCTATCTTTAGGTGTTAACCCTTCATAGAAATGTGAAACCAATATCCATGTTTCAAAACCATGATGAGGGCAAGTACTAAGCAAGTGTCGATACCTATCCCAACATTGGTAAAATGTTTCTCCTGGTTTTTGAGTGAAAGTGGTGATTTGTCTCTTGAAAGAGTTTGTTCTATGAGATGGGAAAAACTTCTTTAAAAACTGTTGTTGCATTTCATCCCAAACACGAATGGATCCTGGTCTTAAATTTTATAGCCATGTTTTAGCTTTGTCTTTTAATGAAAAAGGAAAAAGCTTTAATCTGATGGTGTTCATGCTACAATTTAAGTTATTATATGTGTTGCACACCTCCTCAAATTCCCTTAAATGCAAGTATGGATTTTCCAATTCCAAACCATGAAAAGAAGGTAAAAGTTGAATAATACCTGGTTTAAAATTAAAATGAGATGCATCAGGAGGAAAAACTATACATGATGGTGCACTTGTTCTTGTGGGATTCATGTGGTCTCTAAGTGTTCTAGCACGGTTATTCTCATTATTCTCATTTTGAAGTGATTGATTATCTTCTTCGGCCATATTTTCTGAAAATGATGAGGATACCCTACAAAGTCTACCACTTGATGTACGTGACCACACTCTCATGCACGTGTAGGAATAAAATAAAAGGAAGAAGAAACAAGAGAAAGGAAACAAAGTTATATACAAGAAAAGTGAAAAGTGAAAAGAGAAAATAAAATAAATATTATAATTTATACAAGAACTTACCTCCCCGGCAACGGCGCCAAAAACTTGACACGACCAAAAGATTGATGCCTTCTCCCAAGTGCAGGAGTGTCGAAGTAATAAATAACTCGGCAAGACCAGGGTCGAACCACAGGGAGGTTAATTGTACAAATTATAAACAACAATTATAAACAACAATAATAGTAATAACGATAACAATAATAATAACAATAGTAATAATAATAATAATAATAATAATAATAGTAGTAGTAGTAGTAGTAGTAGTAGTACTAATAATAATAATAATAATAATAATAATAATAATAATAATAATAATAATAAAGAAAGAGAAGAAGAAGAAGATGATGATGATGATGAGAACTTAGAAATGAAATATTAATGTAAGGATTAAACAATAATAATAACAAATGTCAAGGTTAGAGGTTCCACTAATGGTATATCAAACAAGTATAGTATAAACTCTTATTATTGAATTGGAAACCATACACAAAGGAGGTTCCAATCAGATTATATATTGTTAACATGATTACATTAGTCATCTTATTCAATTAATGCTAATACTTGTAAATCTCGTCAAGCATTCATGATTATAACTTATGTTAACAACAAATCAAGTTCCTTTCATAGCTCAGGTGTCGGTTATACCATACATTATGGGCTATGAAAGTGCCAAGCATTTGTTGTACCAAGTGTTATACAACATAAATCAAGATTAATCATTTAACAAGCAAAGTATTAAAGAGTGAACAAGATAACAAATATAAAACATGTTAGTACCAAACATTAAAGTCCATATTAAGTTTACATTATACTTATTCTCACACCATTAGTGTAACCTTTTCACCTTGACATAATTAACTTAGCTAGACATAATGAAAGAAAGGAAAACAAATAAACAAAATAAGAACATAAAAGTTAACTAAGTAAAGGAAAGGAAATGAAAGGCATAAACTTGATATTAATGAAAGTAAAGCATAAACATTACAAAAAATACAAAGAGAGAAAGGAAGAGCATGATCTTGATCTGAACACTAAGATACCTAAATGCATGGCAAATGCCTCCTTTTATAGGCCAAAATTGGAAACTATTGATTTGATGACTAATTGATAAGTGGGTGGCCAACTTTTGACTTGGTGACAATCCTTATCTTCTCTTGTCTACCCAAAACGTCATTGATAACGTCAAAATTGGAGCCAGTTGTAAACATAAAAGTTGTAGGAAATTGTCTCAGCTTTCTTGTATAAAATATTAAGCTCATTTGGACTTCTAGAACTCTAGATATGGCCAACATACCGAACAGTGCTCGGGCTGGAAGACAGATTCGGGCTTCTTTGTTGTTGCTACAATTTGGACTTGATAATGGCCTTTTTAGATCTTAGGCTCCATATGAAAGTTGTAGGCCTATGTCTTACCTATCCATCCATATAAATTGGACATAAATCTGAGATCTGTAGCTCTAGATATGACCCAATTACCGAACAGTGTTCCGGTTTGGATTGCACTAACATCTCTTCTCTAAGTTTGACCATCTCTTTATCCTTGCAATTTAAGTTCTTCAAGTCATCAATCAATCCTTTCATTTATGTGATAGGCCTGCATTAAAAATAGACATTTACCATAAATTATAGGTATCTTATATTATTAGATACATTATTATAAAATATATTTTAGTTAAGGAGTTATTAATACTTCAAGTGCAAAATGATGATATAAAACCATGATAAAAATGCACTTTTAAGTACTAATCACTTAGGTGTCGGTTATACCATATAGTATGAACTATGAAAGTGCCAAGCATTTGTTGTACCAAGTGTTATACAACATAAATCAAGATTAGTTATTTAACAAGCAAAGTATTAAAGAGTGAACAAGATAACAAATATAAAACATGTTAGTATCAAATATTAAAGTCCATATTAAGTTTACATTATACTTATTCTTATACCATTAGTGTAACCTTTTCACCTTGACATAATAAACTTAGCTAGACATAATGAAAGAAAGAAAAATAAATAAACAAAATAAGAATATAAATAAGATAAGAGTTAACTAAGTAAAGGAAAGGAAATGAAAGGCATAAACTTGATATTAATGAAACCAAAGTGCTTGACCGCTTTTTATGATCGGCTTGTTTTAACTCGCAAGTGCACGAGTGTGCGATGTAGCAATTAACTCGGTAAGATCGAGGTCATATCCACAGAGAGCTAGATCTGGAAATTAAGCTAGGTAACAAAAAAAAAACTCAAGAGAAATTAAATTAACAATAACTTGGTTGAAAATTATTGATGGATTTGTTTTCAAAGATAAAAAAAATGTAAATAGATTTTAAATGACAAGAAAAAGTAAGTATTGGTCCAAATCAATTTTAATGGTGATGTATTGGTGATTTCTTCAACATATATAAGATAACTCAACCTAATATCAACGATGGTGATATTAGATCGGAAGATATTACAATGAAGTTTAGAAAGATGAAGATTGATTATTGCTTAAGAATGAACAAGTACTTTCATATTAAGTAAGACATTGAATCAAGCAATCTCTATACCAAAACTAAAGTTTGTGCATAAAAATTCAAGATTATAACATTACCTAAATGGTTTCTAAAATTTCTTTTCAATAATAAATCATTCATGAAGAAAATGAGAAGATAAACATTGAGATTCATTCATATCCTAAAGAACTCACCTCAATCACCATTATCCTTGATTTGGATCCAAGAAAGAGTTTAGCCAACCATGATTATATATAAGAACACTTCAATAAACATGAAATAACTTGAATAAAACAGAAATAATAAGTTTTACAAACTAAAGAACCGAAATCTATAAAGAAGAACACAATACAATTTCAGAAAACTTTCGGACACAAATCTGACTCTAACTTTGGACAGCAATTTGGCCCTCTTAGAAGCTTTTTTTCGAGAAGTCTATTAGACACATATTTATAGAAAATTCTGTCACCTTTCCAGATCATTAAAGAACAGCTCAATTGTTATTTGTTTTCCCAAAATAATGTTAAAATATCCCCTCCAGCTTTCCATCCATGTGTTTGCCTTCTTGGATCAATGGATTACCCAAAATAAATCAATTGTTATTTGTTGTGTGGACATGTAAAATCATGGATTGTGTTTGGGTTGATTTGAAGGTTGATTTGGGGTTGATTTAGGGCTGAATTTGGGCTGAATTTGAGCATCAAATAAGTATACAAATGTACTTATTATTTGGGCTAAGATGGACATTGAAACCTTGAGTGTTTAATGGTTGAAGTTTGCACACAACATAAGGCAAGTTTGGGCTTGAAATAAATCATATGATATTCTTTTCTAGAATTGGAATAGAATTGATTTTTGGGACAAATTTGAAGCACTTATTTAGGCCTATAAAAGTAGGCATTTGTCATGCATTTAGGCATCTTGATCTCCAGATCAAGATCGTGCTCATGTTTTTTCTCTTTGTATTTTTATAATGTTTATGTTTTATTTTCATAAATATCTTGTTTATGCCTTTCAATTCCTTTCCTTTACTAAGTTAACTTTTATCTTATGTATTTTCTTATTTTGTTTATTTATTTTTCTTTCTTTTATTATGTTTAGTTAAGTTTATTATATCAAGGTGAAAAGGATATACTAGTGGTGTAAGAATAAGTATAGTGTAAACTTAACATGGACTTTAATGTTTGATACTAACATGTTTTATATTTGTTATCTTGTTTACTCTTTAATACTTATTTATGTTGTATAACAGTTGGTACAATAAATGCTTGGCACTTTCATAGCCCATACTGTATGGTAAAACTGGCACCTAAGCTGTGAAAGGAATTTGATTTGTTGTTAACATAAGTTATAATCATGAATGCCTGACGAGATTTAGAATTATTGGCATTAATTGAATAAGACAACTAATGTATTTATGTTAAGATTTATAATATGACTGGAACCTCTTTTGTGTGTGGTTTCCAAATGAATAAGAAGAGTTTATACTATACTTGTTTGACATATCATTAGTGGTCCTCTAACCTTGACATTTGTTGTTATCATTGTTTAATTATTATATTAATCTTTCATTTCAAAGTTCTCATCAACTTCTTCTTCTTCTTTACTACTACTACTATTATTCTTATTGTTATTATTGTTGTTGTTATTGTTGTTATTGTTGTTGTTGTACTATTGTTATCTATAATTTATACTATTAACCTCCCTTTGGTTCGATCCCGGTTTTGCTGAGTTATTTATTACTTCGACATTTCTACACTTAGAAGAAGACATCAATATTTTGGTTGTGTCATGATTAGTACCTAAAAGTGCATTTTTATCAAGTTTTTATATCATTATTTTGCACTTAAAGTATCAATAACTCCTTAACTAAAACATGTTTTATACTAACATATCTAATAATATAAGATACCTTTAATTTATGGTAAATGTTCATCTTAAATGCAGGCCTATCATATAAATAAAAGGATTGATTGATGAGTTTAAGAACTAAAATTGAAAGCATAAAGAGATAGTCAAACTTAGAAAAGACATGTCAGTGTTGTCCAAATCGTAACATGGTTTGGTAATTGGGTTATATCTGGAGCTATAAATCTCGTTATATCTGGAGCTATAGATCTCAGATTTAGATCTACTTTGTATGGATGGAAAAGTAAGACATAAGCCTACAACTTTTATATGGAGTCCAAGATTTAATAAGGCCATGGTTGAAACATGGAGATTAGTTTTATATTTTTTTAAAGGGTTAACACTTAAATATAGGTAAATGATTGAATTGATGTGTAATGGAACTTTTGAAGATAAAAACCATGATAAAGCAATGGAGTACTTAGACTTGTTAGTTTAAAATGCTCAAAATTAGGACACCACGGGTACTTATAAGGTATCGAGTAAAACTAAACCTCATACATCTAGTGGAGGTATGTACAACCTTAGGGAAGATCATAACCTCCAAGTCAAGTTCGAATCTTTAGCTAGAAAAGTCGAGGCAGTAGAATTGAAAAAGAGTGGTCAATTAAAACCTCTTCAAAACATTGTGTGTTAAATATATGAAACAAATGAACACTCAACAATAATTGTCCAACTTTGCCTTTGATTAGTACTTAAAAGTGCATTTTTATAATGGATTTATATCATCATTTTGCACTTGAAGTATCAATAACTCCTTAACTAAAGCATGTTTTATAATGATATATCTAATAATATAAGATACCTTTAATTTGTGGTAAATGTTCATTTTAAATACAGGCCTATCACATAAATGAAAGGATTGATTTATGACTTTAAGAACTTAAATTGCAAGGGTAAAGAGATGACCAAAATTAGAAAAGAGATGTCGGTGAAATCCAAACCAGAACACTGTTCGGTAATTGGGTCATATCTAGAGCTATAGATCTCAGATTTAGATCTACTTTATATGGATGGTAAGTGATTGTGCATCAAAAGTGTCATTAAGTCTCTTGTTCTACATATGTATTTATTGTTTTTATTTGGTTGTTTTTATAATAATTGATGTGTTTTTTAGTAATGAAGTTTGTTTTAATGTTTCGATAGGTTTTTGGAGCTTAAATGAATTAATTCAGAAAATTCAACGTCGGAATTCAGAACAAAGAATTGAAGAGATATTTAGTTGAAGATTGAAGCAAATCTTGGTTCAAATAAGTGCTCCAAATTTGTCCCAAAAATCAATTCTATTCCAATTCTAGAAAAGAATATCATATGATTTATTTCAAGCCCAAACTTGCCTTATGTTGTGTGCAAACTTCAACCATTAAACACTCAAGGTTTCAATGTCAATCTTAGCCCAAATAATAAGTACATTTGTATACTTATTTGATGCTCAAATTCAGCCCAAAAATCAGCCCCAAATCAGCCCTAAATCAACCCCAAATCAACCTTCAAATCAACCCAAACACAATCCATGATCTTACATGTCCACACAACAAATAACAATTGATTTATTTTGGATAATCCATTGATCCAAGAAGGCAAGCACATGGATGGAAAGCTGGAGGGGATATTTTAACATTATTTTGGGTCAAAAAGAAGAAGGAGACACCTTATAAATGAGGAAGAAAAACGTGCACCAAAGTAGTTGTAAAGCTGTCTTGATTTGATTTTTCAGAACACCTTTCGGTGTTTTGCCCATAACTTTTGACTCAGGTGTCCAAATGAGCTGTTCTTTAATGATCTGGAAAGGTGACAGAATTGCCTATAAATATGTCTCTAATATACTTCTCCAAACAAAGCTTCTAAGAGGGTCGAATTGCTGTCCAAAGTTAGAGTCAGATTTGTGTCCGAATTTTTTCTGAAATTGTATTGTGTTCTTCTTTATAGATTTCGGTTCTTTAGTTTGTAAAACTTATTTTTTCAGTTGGATTCAAGTTCTTTCATGTTTATTGAAGTGTTATTATATATAATCATGGTTGGCTAAACTCTTTCTTGGATCCAAATCAAGGATAATGGTGATTGAGGTGAGTTCTTTAGGATATGAATGAATCTTAATGTTTATCTTCTTATTTTCTTCATGAATGATTTATTATTGTAAAGAAATTTTAGAAATCATTTAGGTAATGTTATAATCTTGAATTTTTATGCACAAACTTTAGTTTTGGTATAGAGATTGCTTGATTCAATGTCTTACTTAATATGAAAGTACTTGTTCATTCTTAAGCAATAATCAATCTTCATCTTTCTAATCTTCATTGTAATATCTTCCGATCTAATATCACCATCGTTGAGATTAGGTTGAGTTATCTTATATATGTTGAAGAAATCACCAATACATCACCATTAAAATTGATTTGGACCAAGACTTACTTTTCTTGTCATTTAAAATCTATTTACATTTTTTTTTTTTATCTTTGAAAACAAATCCATCAATTATTTTCAACCAAGTTATTGTTAATTTAATTTCTCTTGAGTTTTTTTTTGTTACTTAGCTTAATTTCCAGATCTAGCTCTCTGTGGATATGACCTCGATCTTACCGAGTTAATTGCTACATCGCACACTCGTGCACTTGCGAGTTAAAACAAGCCGATCATAAAAAGCGGTCAAGCAATTTTGGCGCCGTTGCCGGGGAGCTAGCAAGCAAAGGTAACAAATTTAGATTTGATTATTGGAAAACTAAAAAAAATCATATAAAAAAAATTCAATTGGCTGGTTTTACCGCCTAAAAAAATTTTTTACCTTAACGTTCCGGATATTGGACTGTGGACTGGACTATTAATTGTTGGATTTTGGTTGGTTCAACCATTTTTATTTTATTGTCTATTCTTATTAGTTGCTAATATTTTTCTTGTTTATTTCATTTTATTTAGTTGATATTGTTTTTATTTATTGTCTAAAGTGCTTGGCCGGTATTACCGCCTTTTTATTCATGCTTGTTATAATTATCTTTTAATATTTGTTGTTGTTATTTTTTTTATATTTATTGTTTGAAGTGCTTGGTCGGTATTACCGCCTCTTGTTTATTTCCTTTTTATTTTGTTGTTTTGTTATGATTATTTTTCTTATATTTATTGTTTGAAGTGCTTGGCCGGTATTACCGCCTTTTGTTTATTCATGCTTGTTATAATTATTTTTTAATGTTTATTGTTGTTATTTTTCTTATATTTATTGTCTAAAGTGCTTGGCCGGTATCACCGCCTTTTTATTCAAGCTTCTTATAATTATCTTTTAATGTTTATTGTTGTTAATAGTGCTTATTAGTTGGAGAGTGAATTTCTTAATTTGTTGTATTTTTATTTTTGAGCTATTACTTTTATTTGCATTTTTTTTTCTTTCCTTTCCTTTCATTTTCATATAATTGTTATATTATTATTATTTTTATTATTATTATTTTATCATGGCTAATGTTGAAGATGTAGAGGGTGAAGGGAGCGTTCAAGGTAATGGACCTCCACAATTCAATGATCAACCTAATTTTCGAACTCTTAGAGAGTATCTTCACCCGGCTAGACAAAGTACACCTTCGTGTATTATATTATTACCTCTTAACCAACAAGCTTTCAATTTGAAACCGGGCATGATTCAACTTCTTCCCACATTTCATGGTATGGATTCTGAAAATCCATACATACACATTAAAGACTTTGAAGAGGTATGTAATACTTTTATTGATAGAACATGCACAGAGGAAACCATTCGGCTTAAATTGTTCCCATTCTCTCTAAAGGATAAAGCCAAGCTTTGGCTAAACTCCTTGCGTCCTAGGTCTATAGGTACATGGAGAGAAATGCAAGCTGAATTTTTGAAAAAATACTTCCCCACTCATAGGACAGCAGCTTTACAACGTCAAATGATGAATTTTTCTTGTAGTCCAAATGAGTCATTTCACCAAGCTTGGGAAAGGTTCAAAGACTTGTTAAATGCATGCCCTCATCATGGTTTTGAGATGTGGAGGTTAGTGAGTTTCTTTTATGACTCTCTTACCGCAGATTTTAAAAAGCTAGTGTCAACCATGTGTAATGGTGAGTTTTATGACAAAGAACCAAGTGAGGCCTTTGATTTTTTTGATCAATTGGCTGAAAACACAAAGCAATGGGAGACTTCTCTCCCAGTTCATGTTGAGTCTAGAAACACCATCTCTCATTCAAGTGGGAAGTTTCAATTGAAAGAGACTGATGACCTCAATGCTAGATTAGCCTCATTGGCTAGGAAAGTAGAGTCTCTTGAGATTAAAAAAGTGCATGTCATCAGTGAACAACAAGAGGAAAGTTGTGTTGTTTGTGAAAGCAAAGGGCATAGGACAATTGAATGTCCTACCATTCCAGCCTTCAAGGAAGTGTTATATGGCCAAACTTCTGATTCAAGTAATGTTAGAAAGCCATTTCCAAACCAAGTAGGCAATCCCTACTCTGAGACCTATAATCCTGGATGGAGGAACCACCCAAATTTTGGATGGAGAAATGAGGGCTCTTCAGTACCTCAAACATTTCAACCTCCACCCCAACCATTTCATGCTCCCACACATAACACATACCAACCACCTCATAAGAGATCCTTAGAGGATACTCTTCAACAATTCATGCAAACGCAAGGAGGAATCAACAACCAAGTTTACAAATTCCAAGACCAGACCAATAGGACCTTAGATGACATTCGAAGTCAACTAACTAAGTTGACTCAATCACTAAGCATTCAAGAGAAGGGAAAAATCCCAGCTCAACCAATGCCCAATCCTAGAGGTCAGGTACACATGAGTGAATCCTCACCTAGTGAACCTTCAAACCATGAACAAGTCCAAGCCATCACTACCCTTAGAAGTTGAAAGGTTGTTGACAAAGGTGTAGGTTTTAGGATTCCTAAAGGTATTATGGAGGAGAAATCTAGGGAAAGTGAAGAGGGAATCAAAACACAAGTGACAAATGAGAGTTTGAGAGATAAAGAAGGTGAGCTAAATGAGAAAGAGATGAGTGAGAAAGGAGATGATTCAAGAAAAATTGAAGTCAAAGTGAGTGACTTAGAATTTGTTCCTAGAGCACCATTTCCACAAAGGTTAGGGAAACCTAAGCAAGATCTTATGAACTCAGAAATCTATGAATTGTTCAAACAAGTGAAAGTCAATATTCCACTCCTTGATGCAATTAAACAAGTTCCATCTTATGCAAAGTTTCTTAAGGATTTATGCACAGTCAAAAGGAGATTGAATGTGAAAGAAAGATCCTTTCTAACTGAACATGCTAGTGCCATCATCCAGTTTAAGACCCCTCCCAAATACAAAGATCCTGGTTGTCCTACCATTTCATGCATTATTGGAAGTCATAAGATAGATCAAGCTTTGTTGGATTTAGGAGCAAGTGTGAATTTAATACCCTACACTGTTTACGAACAATTAGGTTTAGGAGAAATCAAGCCTACTCGAATCACCCTTCAATTAGCTGATAGGTCAATCAAGATTCCCAGGGGTATCGTTGAGGATGTGTTGGTCCAAGTAGATAAATTCTACTTTCCTGTTGATTTTGTAGTATTAGACACCGCACTAATTCAAGGTTCTAATGCCCCCATCCCAGTCATCTTAGGGAGACCTTTCCTAGCTACATCCAATGCCTTAATTAACTGTAGGAATGGGGTGATGAAATTGTCTTTTGGGAATATGACTGTGGAGATGAACATATTCAATGTCTCCAAACAAATCGGGGAACATGAGGACATTAGAGAGGTAGATTTCATCCAAACAGTTTGTCAAGAACACTTTGAGAGAGTGTGGATCAAGGATCCATTGGAGAGAACTTTAATTCATAATGAAAGATTTTGTTCTTTGGAATGTGTTGATGAGGAAGTAAGAGAACTCGAGACTTATCTAGATCCAATGCCTATTATGTCAATAGGTCAATGGACCCCATCATTTGAGCCTTTGATTTCACCCCAAGTGAAAGTTGAGGAATCTCTTGTCCAGCCTGATAAACTAGAAAGGAAGCCTTTACCGAGTGATCTTAAGTATGCATTTCTAGGGGAAGATGAATCATATCCTATTGTGATCTCATCAAAACTTAGCATAGAGCAAGAACACAAACTTTTGAGAGTGGTGAGAAAACACAAGAAAGCAATTGGGTGGAAAATTACTGACTTGAAAGGAATTAGCCCTCTTTTATGTACACATAGAATCTATCTTGAAGAAGAGGCTAAATCTGTGAGGCAAATGCAAAGAGATTGAACCCAAACATGAAGGAAGTAGTGAGAGGTGAAGTGCTTAAGCTACTTGATGCAGGTATCATTTACCCTATTGCAAACTCAAAATGGGTTAGTCCAACCCAAGTTGTCCCAAAAAAATATGGAGTCACGGTAGTGAAGAATGAAAATAATGAGCTGGTACCAACTAGAATCCAAACTGGATGGCGTATGTGCATTGATTATCGTAAATTGAACATGGTGACTAGAAAGGACCATTTTCCGCTTCCATTCTTAGACCAAGTGCTTGAAAGAGTAGCTGGAAGAGCTTTCTATTGTTTTCTGGATGGATACTCAGGTTACAACCAAATTGAGATTTCTTTAGAAGACCAAGAAAAAACCACTTTCACTTGTCCTTTTGGTACTTATGCTTATAGAAGAATGCCATTTGGTTTGTGTAATGCACCAGCCACTTTTCAAAGGTGTATGATGAGTATCTTTAGTGACATGGTGGAAAATTTTTTGGAAGTTTTCATGGATGATTTTTCAGTTTATGGGGATTCTTATGAGTTGTGTCTAATGAATCTAGAAAAAGTTCTTGAAAGGTGTGAAGAGAGCAATCTTGTACTCAATTGGGAGAAGTGTCATTTTATGGTGACACATGGCATTGTTTTAGGTCACATTGTCTCTTCAAAAGGGATAGAGGTAGATAAGTCAAAAGTGGAAGTCATTCAAAAATTAACTACCCCTAAGACTATGAAAGATGTGAGATCCTTTTTAGGACATGCTGGTTTTTATCGAAGATTCATTCATTCTTTTAGTACCATTGCCAAACCATTGTGTAACTTGTTGTCACAAGATGTCCCATTTGATTGGACATCAAAATGTCAAGAAGCTTTTGAAAAGCTTAAAGGGTTGTTGACAACTACACCAATCATACAAGCTCCTGATTGGTCTTTACCATTTGAACTGATGTGTGATGCTAGTGATTTTGCGGTTGGGGCTGTTTTAGGGCAAAGAAAAGACAAGAAACCTCATGTCATATATTATGCTAGCAAGACTTTGAATGATGCTCAATTGAATTACACTACAACTGAAAAAGAACTCTTAGTTGTGGTCTTTGCATTAGACAAGTTTAGGTCTTATTTGGTTGGATCTCTTGTTATTGTTTTCACTGATCATGCAGCATTGAAATATTTGCTCACAAAACAAGATGCCAAACCACGTTTGATTCGATAGATCCTCCTACTCCAAGAGTTTAACATTGAAATTCGAGATAAAAAGGGAGTAGAGAATGTAGTAGCTGATCATTTGTCTCGTCTTTCAAGCTATAAGACCCTAATTGATGAATCTCCAATAAATGAACTCTTTGCTGATGAAAATTTATTTTGTGCAGGTACTGTCTCTTACATTGGTTCTCCATGGTATGCTGACATAGCAAATTACCTAGCCACAAGTCAAATTCCTTCTCATTGGTCTAAACTTGACAAACAAAAATTCTTGCGCAATGTGCGCACCTTTTTTTGGGATGACCCCTACCTATTTAAATATTGTCCTGACCAAATTATTAGGCGGTGCATCCCTGATCATGAAATTCCAAGGGTCATTAATTTTTGTCATGCATTAGCCTGTGGTGGGCATTTCTCTTCCAAGAAAACCATTGCCAAAATCTTGCAGTGTGGTTTTTATTGGCCTACCATGTTTAAAGATGTTCATGCCTTCTGTACTGCATGTGACCGATGCCAACGACTAGGTAGCCTCACTAAGCATAACATGATGCCCCTTAACCCCATCCTTGTTTTGGAAATATTTGATTGTTAGGGGATTGATTTCATGGAACCTTTTCCAAGTTCATTTGGTTACCAATTCATCCTTGTTGTTGTTGATTATGTGTCTAAATGGGTGGAGGCCATTGCATCTCGAACCAATGACCATCGAGTTGTGGTCAAATTCTTGAAAGAAAATATTTTCTCTCGTTTTGGCATGCCCCGGGCTATGATTAGTGATGGGGGAAAACATTTTTGTAACAAGCCCGTTGGGATTTTGATGAGAAAATATGGTGTAATTCATAAGGTCAGTACCCCCTATCACCCACAGACTAGTGGCCAAGCTGAGTTGGCAAATAGGGAGATCAAGAACATTTTAGAGAAAACAGTCAATCCAAACCGTAAAGATTGGTCCCTACGACTAGTTGATGCTTTGTGGGCATATCGCACTGCTTATAAGACCTCTTTAGGAATGTCTCCTTATAGGCTAGTTTATGGAAAGCCTTGTCCTCTCCCTGTTGAGATTGAGCACCGTGCATATTGGGCTATTCGGCAATTCAATGACAATGAAAACGAGGTTGGCAAAAATAGAAAGCTTCAATTGGATGAATTAGAGGAGTTCAGAAATGATGCATTTGAAAATGAAAAAATTTCAAAACATAAGATGAAAACTTTGCATGATAAACATATTCTTAGAAAATCCTTTCATGTTGGTCAAAAGGTTCTCTTGTATAATTCACGATTACATCTCTTTCCTGGGAAGTTGAGGACAAAATGGACTGGTCCATTTGTGATTAAATCCATCTCTGAGCATGGTGCATTTGAGGTAGAAAATCCCAAGAATGGAAATATTTTCAAAGTAAATGGTCATCGATTGAAACCTTATCTTGAAAATGTTGTGGCTAAAGTTGAGACATTGGATCTTCAAGATCCAATACCATTGTAGTATTAGAAGTAATGAGTTTTTATTTTTATTTTATTTTTATTTTTATTTTTCATTTTTATTATTTTTTCTTCTTTCTTCCATCTCTTATATTTTCGTGTTCATGCATTCGGGACAATGCATTATTTTAAGTTGGGGGGTGTGAGGTTCTTTATTTTCAAAAAAAAAAAACATCAATGTTTTCTTTTAGTTGTGATATGCAGGTTAAAAAAAAATCAAGCAAGAAGTGAGCTCATGCCCAATTCAATCAGACATTCATCCTTGAAAACAGAAGGGGAGTAACAATTTTCTAATCTTTATACTTTTCTTCTCTTTCTCTTTTACATTGAGGATAATGTAAAACTTAATTTTAGATATTTCATTATGTTGAATGCTTGAGATAACCATGCTTGTTAAAAAAAAAAAAAAAAAACTTGCATTCGTATGTGAATGAGACTTGTTTAGGATCATCATTACATTTTTGGATTCATTATTATGTTGAACATTGCATACTTTAATTTGGGATATATAATATCTTATAAAGCAAGATATAGCATACTTTTTTTTTAAGATTACTGAAATACATCTTTCCTTGTAAAAGTTGTGTGAGTTATGTGATTATGCATGAAAGATGAGTATGATGTTTTACTTGTGATTATCCCTTTTGATCCAGTCCTAAACAAGGTTTAAGTAAATAGAGTAATAATTATTATACGAATAAATAAATAAATGTGTACAAAGTTCTATCTACTCCAATGTTTTGAGTTGCTTAGTAACTAGGGGTATTCATCACAAATGTTTATCTTTACGTCAAACGGCAGCTTAAAATATGAGTATGCAAAGCACTTTAAGTTTGTGACTTTGTGAGTAACCGGGTGTATTCATCACAAATGTTTGTATTCGCGTCAAAAGGGAAGTGACTACTTAAAGACAAAAAATAAATCATATCTTCAAAAAAAAAAAAAAAAAAACAAAGAAAGAAAAAAGAAAGAAAGAAAATATATAGATATTTCTCTAGTTTGCTACCTTGTTTGTGTTGGTGAGAATGGAAGATTACAAGTTGAGTTTTCGTATGAATCAATTATGTTGGTTGCACGATAAATATGACTGAATTTGGAAATTTTGTATGGATGTTTGATTTAGAGAATGTGAGTATGCTTATTTTTCTTTATTTGCTATTGTGTACACTAAGTTAAAGATACCAATGTTTGCATGATAGGTCCTTCAAGTGTGATGAATCGAGCCTAATTATGGTTGTTATTATTATTATTTTTATTTTAAAGGTTTTATGTTTTGTTTTGCTTGAGGACTAGCAAAATCTAAGTTGGGGGGTGTGATTGTGCATCAAAAGTGTCATTAAGTCTCTTGTTCTACATATGTATTTATTGTTTTTATTTGGTTTTTTTTATAATAATTGATGTGTTTTTTAGTAATGAAGTTTGTTTTAATGTTTCGATAGGTTTTTGGAGCTTAAATGAATTAATTCAGAAAATTCAACGTCGGAATTCAGAACAAAGAATTGAAGAGATATTTAGTTGAAGATTGAAGCAAATCTTGGTTCAAATAAGTGCTCCAAATTTGTCCCAAAAATCAATTCTATTCCAATTCTAGAAAAGAATATCATATGATTTACTTCAAGCCCAAACTTGCCTTATGTTGTGTGCAAACTTCAACCATTAAACACTCAAGGTTTCAATGTCAATATTAGCCCAAATAATAAGTACATTTGTATACTTATTTGATGCTCAAATTCAGCCCAAAAATCAGCCCCAAATCAGCCCTAAATCAACCCCAAATCAACCTTCAAATCAACCCAAACACAATCCATGATCTTACATGTCCACACAACAAATAACAATTGATTTATTTTGGGTAATCCATTGATCCAAGAAGGCAAGCACATGGATGGAAAGCTGGAGGGGATATTTTAACATTATTTTGGGTCAAAAAGAAGAAGGAGACACCTTATAAATGAGGAAGAAAAACGTGCACCAAAGTAGTTGTAAAGCTGTCTTGATTTGATTTTTCAGAACACCTTTCGGTGTTTTGCCCATAACTTTTGACTCAGGTGTCCAAATGAGCTGTTCTTTAATGATCTGGAAAGGTGACAGAATTGCCTATAAATATGTCTCTAATATACTTCTCCAAAAAAAGCTTTTAAGAGGGTCGAATTGCTGTCCAAAGTTAGAGTCAGATTTGTGTTCGAATTTTTTCTGAAATTGTATTGTGTTCTTCTTTATAGATTTCGGTTCTTTAGTTTGTAAAACTTATTTTTTCAGTTGGATTCAAGTTCTTTCATGTTTATTGAAGTGTTATTATATATAATCATGGTTGGCTAAACTCTTTCTTGGATCCAAATCAAGGATAATGGTGATTGAGGTGAGTTCTTTAGGATATGAATGAATCTTAATGTTTATCTTCTTATTTTCTTCATGAATGATTTATTATTGTAAAGAAATTTTAGAAATCATTTAGGTAATGTTATAATCTTGAATTTTTATGCACAAACTTTAGTTTTGGTATAGACATTGCTTGATTCAATGTCTTACTTAATATGAAAGTACTTGTTCATTCTTAAGCAATAATCAATCTTCATCTTTCTAATCTTCATTGTAATATCTTCCGATCTAATATCACCATCGTTGAGATTAGGTTGAGTTATCTTATATATGTTGAAGAAATCACCAATACATCACCATTAAAATTGATTTGAACCAAGACTTACTTTTCTTGTCATTTAAAATCTATTTACATTTTTTTTTTATCTTTGAAAACAAATCCATCAATTATTTTCAACCAAGTTATTGTTAATTTAATTTCTCTTGAGTTTTTTTTTGTTACTTAGCTTAATTTCCAGATCTAGCTCTCTGTGGATATGACCTCGATCTTACCGAGTTAATTGCTACATCGCACACTCGTGCACTTGCGAGTTAAAACAAGCCGATCATAAAAAGCGGTCAAGCAGTAAGGTAAGACACAGGCCTACAACTTTTATGTGGAGCCCAAAATCTAAAAAGGTCATTTTCAAGTCCAAAATGTAGCAACAACAAAGAAGCTCGAATCTGTCCTTTAGCCCGAGCACTGTTCAGTATTTTGGCCATATCTGGAGTTATAAAAGTCCAAATGAGCTGAATGTTTTACACAAGAAAGGTGATACAATTGTTTACAACTTTCATGTTTTCACGTAGCTCTAATTTTGACGTTATCAATGATGTTTTGGGTAGACAAGAGAAGATAAGGATTGCCACCAAGTCAAGAGTTGGCCACCCACTCATCAATTAGTCATCAAATCAATAGTTCCCAATTTTGACCTATAAAAGGAGTCATTTGCCAGGCATTTAGGCATCGTGGTGTCCAGATCCAGATCATGCTCTTGCTTTCTCTCTTTGTATTTTTTGTAATGTTGTTTTCATTAATATCAAGTTTATGCCTTTCATTTCCTTTCACTTACTTAGTTAACTTTAATCTTATTCATGTTCTTATTTTGTTTTTTTTTTCTTTCATTATGTCTAGCTAAGTTTATTGTGTCAAGGTGAAAAAGTTACACTAATGGTGTAAGAATAAGTATAGTGTAAACTTAATATGGACTTTAATGTTTGATACTAAAATGTTTTATATTTGTTATCTTGTTCACTCTTAATACTTTGCTTGTTAAAATACTAATCTTGATTTATGTTGTATAACAATTGGTACAACAAATGCTTGGCACTTTCATAGCTCATACTGTATGGTATAACCGACACCTGAGCTATGAAAGGAACTTGATTTGTTGTTAACATAAGTTATAAACATGAATGCATGACGATATTTACAAGTATTAGCATTAATCAAATAAGATGACTAATGTAATCATGTTAACAATCTATAATCAGATTGGAACCTCCTTTATGTGTGGTTTCCAATTAAATAATAAGAGTTTATACTATACTTGTTTGAAATACCATTAGTGGAACCTTTAACCTTGACATTTATTATTATCATTGTTTAATCTTGACACTAATATTCTATTTCCAAGTTCTCATTTTTTTCTTCTTCTCTTTCTTTATTACTACTACTACGACTACTACTACTAGTATTATTATTATTGTTATTGTTGTTGTTGTTGTTTATAATTTGTAGAATTAACCTCCCTGTGGTTCAACCCCGTCTTGCCGGGTTATTTATTACTTTGACACTCCTGCACTAGGGAGAAGACATTAATCTTTTAGTCGTGTTAGCCTTCTTTTAAGGAATGTCTCTATGAACAAGCCCATGCTTTAAATAGTTTTCAAAGGGCCAACAACAACCCATACTCGCAAATATATAACCCTGGTTGGAGAAATCAACCAAATTTTAATTGGAAGAGTGACAATGCACAAACTTCACAACCACAGTTTCAACACACCATAATTTCTAAAATTCTCATGGATATCCACCTTCTTATGCTCCATCTCCTACAAAACATTTTGAGAAAACTTTGTATGCATTCATTGAAAAGCAAGAGATAATCAACACTTAATTTGCTCAAAGCATAATAGATTTTAAAGATACTCTTACAAAATTCACATCTGCTCTCAGTTTTCAAGAGAAAAGTAAGTTTCCATCTCAACCACAACAAAATCCTTAGGGGCAATACAATGCAAATACAAATAGTTCTGAAAGTCAACACATGGATGAAGTCAAATCAGTCATCATTCTTTGTAGTGGTAAGATTATTGAAAAACTCACTTTTGAACCTTGTGAGAAAGATGAAGAGTCAATCTTTAAGGATAAGGAAGGGGTTAAATCTGAAAATTGCAAGGAAAAGATTGATTCCCCGCTAGTACTTTGATTTCCTCATGCCATGACCAAACAAAGGGAAGTTAATCACGATTGTGAAATCTTTGAAACTTTCAAACAGGAAGAAATTAAGGATGAAAAAGGCATCAAAATTTTTGTCGCTGATCATTTGTCAAAATTGGTAATAGATTCAACATCTAACATCACACCAATCAATGATTACTTTCCTGACAATCCTTACTTTCTCTTAGTCTAGTGCCTTGGTATGATAAAAATAACAATTTTCTTACTTCAGAAGATTTGCAAGCTCATTGGGGTACTCAAGAAAGAAGAAATTTTTTAAGCGACATGCAAAACTTTTATTGTGATGATCCTTTCTTATTCAAATATTGTCCTGATCAAATATTTTAAAGTTGCATTCCTGACAATGAAGTAAGTTGTGTCATTAAATTTTATCACTGTAAGGCATATGGGAGTCATTACTCATCAAAGAAAACGACAGTAAAAATCTTACAAAGTGGATTTTATTGACCCACCATGTTCAAGGATTCATATGCATTCTACAAAACCTATGAAAATTTTCAAAAAGTGGGATTTATTTCAAAACACAGAGATTTTGTAGATAATCTTCTATTGACTCTTAAGTCTCCTCATAGTGGAGATAAGCATTATGCAATTTATGACTTATGAACCCATTTTTATAAAGAACATGTCTGGCATAGTCTTGGGAATCTGACTAAAAAAGACCATGTTTGCTAGTTTTTAAGAAAACAGGATGGGAAGCTTATCCCTGACCCATAAAGGGCGTTTAAGCCATTCTTGGATGTAAAACCAAGGGAAGTTGTGAGCTACAATCATAACTGTGATTTGAGTTATAGTTTGTAAAAAAATAAGTCTTTTGGCTTTATTATTGTGTCTTGTTATTTCTTATATTTGTTTAACTGTGTTTTAGGTTTGTCAGTATTCATAACTTCAGGTGATGTCTTCTATGCTCCATCTTTCTGCATTACGACATTGAGGACACTGTATTATTTTGGTTGGGGGAAGAGCATAGTAGATGAAAAAAATATTAACTAATTATATTTCCTATTATTTAAAACATGTGTAAAATTGTTGTTACTAAGATGGCAGAGTAAGGGAGCTTTTTTTTAAAAGTGACTCTTGAGATGCATTTTAGTAACTATTCTTACAAGATCTATCATAATACTTCTCAAAATATTCAGGTTACAAACTCTCGCATTGTTATTACTTAATTCTGCTCATATACTCATTTAACATGTATTCTTAAACCTTAATTTTCACACATACACTTTAACATATGATTGTGGGTTGCATATTAGATTATTATATTATTTATGTTCTTTTATCAAAGGTAACAACTAAGGGAAATGGATAGTATATAATTTGAAAAAAAATAGAAAAACAAAAAAAAAAAAAGCAAAAAGATGGTGATAATAAATATGTAGATAAGTTTGGTTTCGTAGCTTGCCTAACATAAGCAATTAAACCTGAATGGGTGTTTTAACACCTAATACCCTAAAGTTAACTAACTTGAGAGTTATTGGTCCAACGCTTGTTATATGGGTTGAGGAGAAAAGGTTAAGAGAATCAAACATTGCACTATCTACATATCAGTATCTGCAACCCCTGTTACTAAGCTTATAGGGGTGTCTCCACACCTAGTGCCTTAAGACCAACTGGTCTGGGAGTCATTAGTTGAAAACTCGTTACATGGGTTAAAGATGCATCATGTTTAAAGTTACATGTATATATATTTTAAAAAACAAAAAAAAAATCTCAACCCAATGAAGTTAACCTTAAACATTAGAATAAAAAAAGAAAATTTTTCCAAGTAAAGCCCCATAACTATGTATTGATATATTGAACACAAAAAGAAGATTTATTAATATTTGAAGTTCTATCCTACAACCCGAACACTGTTCAGTATTTGGTCCATATCTAAAGTTCTTGACATCCAAATGACCTTTGATTGATACTTAAAAGTATATTTTTATCAAGGTTTTATATCATCATTTTGCACTTGAAGTATCAATAACTCCTTAACTAAAGTATGTTTTATAATAATATATCTAATAATATAAGATACCTTTAATGTGTGGTAAATATTCAATTTAAATGCAGGCCTATCACATAAATGAAAGGATTGATTGATGAATTTAAGAACTGAAATTAAAAGGATAAAAAGATGGCCAAACTTAGAAAAAAAAATGTCGGTGCAATCCAAACCAGAACACTGTTTGGTAATTGGGTCATATCTGGAGCTATAGATCTCAAATTTAGGTCTACTTTATATGGATGGAAAGGTAAGACCTATGCTACAACTTTTATACGGAGCTCAAGATCTAAAAAGGTTATTTTCAAGTCCAAATTGTAGCAACAACAAAGAAGCTCGAATCTGTCCTCCAGTCCGAGCACTGTTCAGTCAAAATGAGCTGAAGTGGCTCTAATTTTGACGTTATTAATGACGTTTTGGGTAGACAAGAGAAGATAAGGACTGTCACCAAGTCAAGAGTTGGTCACCCACTCATTAATTAGTCATCAAATCAATAGTTCCTAATTTTGGCGTATACAAGGAGGCATTTGCCATCCATTTAGGCATCTTGGCATCCAGATCAAGATCATGCTCTTGCTTTCTCTCTTTGTATTTTTTTATAATGTTTATGCTTTGCTTTCATTAATATCAAGTTTATGTCTTTCATTTCCTTTTATTTACTTAGTTAACTTTTATCTTATTTATGTTCTTATTTTGTGTATTTATTTTTCTTTCTTTCATTATGTCTAGATAAGTTTATTATGTCAAGGTGAAAAGGTTACACTAACGGTGTAAGAATAAGTATAGTGTAAACTTGATATGAACTTTAATGTTTGATACTAACATGTTTTATATTTGTTATCTTCTTCACTCTTTAGTACTTTGCTTGTTAAATGACTAATCTTGATTTATGTTGTATAACACTTGGTACAACAAATGATTGGCACTTTCATAGTTCATACTGCATGGTATAACCGACACCTGAGCTATGAAAGGAACTTGATTTGTTGTTAACATAAGTTATAATCATGAATGCTTGATGAGATTTACAAGTATTAGCATTGATCGAATAAGATGACTAATGTAATCATGTTAACAATCTATAATCTGATTGGAACCTCCTTTGTGTATGGTTTCCAATTGAACAATAAGAGTTTATACTATACTTGTTTGACATACCATTAGTGGATCCTCTAACCTTGGTATTTTTTATTATCATTGTTTAATCGTTACATTGATATTCCATCTCAAAGTTCTGATCTTCTTTTTCTTCTTCACCTTCTTTTTCTTTATTATTGTTGTTGTTGTTGTTGGTATTATTATTGTTGTTGTATTATTGTTATTTCTAATTTGTACAATTAACCTCCCTATGGTTCGACCCTGGTCTTGCTGGGTTATTTATTACTTCGACACTCTTGCACTTAGAAGAAGACATCAATCTTTTAGTTGTGTCAACCTCCATTTTGTTTCTAGAAAGCTGAGATAATTTTCTACAACTTTCATGTTTCAAGTGGTTACAATTTTGATATTATCAATAACGTTTTAGGTAGACAAGAGAAGATAAGGATTGTTACCAAGTCAAGAGTTGGCCACCCACTCATCAATTAGTCATCATATCAATAGTTCCTTTCCTTTACTTAGTTAACTTTTATCTTATTTATGTTCTTATTTTTTTATTTATTTTTCTTTCTTTCATGATGTGTAGTTAAGTTTATTATGTTAAGGTGAAAAGGTTATCTAATGGTGTAAGAATAAGTATAGTGTAAACTTAACATGGACTTTAATGTTTGATACTAACATGTTTTATATTTGTTATCTTGTTCACTCTTTAATGCTTTGCTTGTTAAATGACTAATCTAGATTTATGTTATATAACAGTTGGTAAAATAAATGTTTAGCACTTTTATAGCCCATATTGTATGATATAATTGATACCTAAGCTATGAAAGGAACTTGATTTGTTGTTAACATAAGTTATAATCATGAATGCCTGACGAGATTTACAAGTATTAGCATTAATCAAATAAGATAACTAATATAATCATGTTAACAATTTATAATCTGACTGGAACCTCCTTTGTGTGTGGTTTCCAAATGAATAATAAGAGTTTATACTATACTTATTTGACATACCATTAGTGGATTCTCTAACCCTGACATTTATTGTTATCATTGTTTAATCATTACATTAATCTTCCATCTTATTATTCTTATTGATTAGTACTTAAAAGTGCATTTTTATCATGGTTTTATATCATCATTTTGCACTTGAAGTATCAATAACTCCTTAACTAAAATATGTTTTATAATAATATATCTAATAATATAAGATACCTATAATTTGTGGTAAATGTCTATTTTTAATGCAGGCCTATCACATAAATGAAAGGATTGATTGATGACTTGAAGAATTTAAATTGCAAGGATAAAGAGATGGTCAAACTTAGAGAAGAGATGTCGGTGCAATCCAAACCAGAACACTATTCGGTAATTGGGTCATATCTGGAGCTACAGATCTCAGATTTAGGTCCAATTTATATGGATAGAAAGGTAAGACATAGGCCTACAACTTTCATATGGAGCCCAAGATCTAAAAAGGCCATTATCAAGTCCAAATTGTAGCAACAACAAAGAAGCCCGAATCTATCTTCCAGCCCGAGCACTGTTCGGTATTTTGGCCATATCTGGAGTTCTAAAAGTCCAAATGAGCTGAATATTTTACACAAGAAAGCTGAGACAATTGTCTACAACTTTCATGTTTACAATTGGCTCCAATTTTGACGTTATCAATGACGTTTTGGGCAGACAAGAGAAGCTAAGGATTGTCACCAAGTCAAAAGTTGGCCACCCACTTATCAATTAGTCATCAAATCAATAGTTCCCAATTTTGGCCTATAAAAGGAGGCATTTGCCATGCATTTAGGCATCTTGGTTTCCAGATCAAGATCATGCTCTTCCTTTCTCTCTTAGTATTCTTTGTAATATTTATGCTTTCCTTTCATTAATATCAAGTTTATGCCTTTCATTTCCTTTCCTTTACTTAGTTAACTTTTATGTTCTTATTTTGTTTATCTATTTTGCTTTCTTTCATTATGTCTAGCTAAGTTAATTATGTCAAGGTGAAAAGGTTACACTAATGGTGTAAGAATAAGTATAATATAAACTTAATATGGACTTTAATGTTTGATACTAACATGTTTTATATTTGTTATCTTGTTCACTCTATAATACTTTGCTTGTTAAATGACTAATCTTGATTTATGTTGTATAACACTTGGTACAACAAATGCTTGGCACTTTCATAGCCCATAATGTATGGTATAACCGACACCTGAGCTATGAAAGGAACTTGATTTGTTGTTAACATAAGTTATAATCATGAATGCTTGACGAGATTTACAAGTATTAGCATTAATTGAATAAGATGACTAATGTAATCATGTTAACAATATATAATCTGATTGGAACCTCCTTTGTGTGTGGTTTCCAATTCAATAATAAGAGTTTATACTATACTTGTTTGATATACCATTAGTGGAACCTCTAACCTTGATATTTGTTATTATTATTGTTTAATCCTTACTTTAATTTTCCATCTCCAAGTTATCATCATTTTCTTCTTCTTCTCTTTCTTTATTACTACTACTACTACTACTACTACTACTATTATTATTATAGTTGTTGTTGTTATTGTCATTGTTGTTGTTATTATTGCTATTATTATTGCTTATAATTGTTGTCTATAATTTGTACAATTAACCTCCCTGTGGTTCGACCCCGGTCTTGCCGGGTTATTTATTACTTCGACACTCCTACACTTGGGAGAAGACATCAACCTTTTAGTCGTGTCACTCATCAACTTCTTCTTCCTTTTATTTATTATTATTATTATTATTACTACTACTACTACTACTACTATTATTGTTGTTGTTGTATTTTTGTTATCTATAATTTATACAATTAACCTTCCTATGGTTAGACCCCGGTTTTACTGGGTTATTTATTACTTCGTCACTTCTGCACTTAGAAGAAGACATCAATTTTTGGTCATGTCATGTCACTAATAAATACTTCTCCATATACATACCTGCACTTATAGTTCTCCATAAATCCTTTGTGTAGAAGATGCATCATTACAACATCTGGATGCAAATACTTTTTATTTGGACAGTTCTTGCATGAACACCTAATACCACCTCTAGTAAAATTTCTAGGAATAGATATTGTGAAATTAATAAAACCCTGAACCCCGTTACAATAATACATCCTCTGCAATCCTTGGGGTGAATCTTGATACATCTATGAATGGTTATCCATGACTTATATTGAACTTCTATAAAATTATGATGACATCATGTATTAATTAACTAAGTTAGGTAAATAAACTTGCAAAAATATTAATTTACCTCAAGATTATCCAACAAACCAATCACAACTTCTCATAAATATTACATATTTGTTGTCATTTATTAATGTTGATACCAATTAATATATATAAATTTACAGAAATTACCACTTTCCAATACCATTGATAAAACTTAAAACAAACCCATTAAGTAAGCTATTAATTATTTCAAAACAGCACATGTAATTCGGTAATTCCATTAAGTTTTAACAATTTACAAACAAATACCATCTTACAAAATCTAAAACAAACCATAACATGTATAAAATTATACATTCATATATTACAAGTTTGTTTGAGAAATAACAATAAAACATGTACATCTACTAACAAATTACATATAATAAAAAAAACAATAAAATTAGCATTTAAATGTTAAAATTTAAAAAGATAGAATTACTTACAAAAATTGATAAAATCCATCAATAAATCAGAACACGGAGGTTGTGACCACAAAACTTGAAGGAAAATATAACCTTTTGTGCTGAGATGAGGAAGATTTTTGTTTGGGGGGGGAGGGGGGCTAGTTGTTTGCAGATGAGGAGAGTTGGGATTAGGAAGAAGAATGAGAAATAGAGGAGGAAAGGGTCGGTAGAGAGGGCACATATTAATTTTTTCAGACGGTTTCATTGACGGAAACATCAATTAACTATTTTAATGGCAAAATCAACACATCACCATATGGATTTATCATTTCAAATCCTTTGATAATTTTGTTAATATTTTAAACGGTGAACCAATCACATCACTATACGGAGCTGCCATTTGGAATTCATCAATAAAAATCACCAGCAAAAACCTCTATGTTAGCAAACCGCCTTTCTTTATATATATTCAGAACTTTTCATTCATAATTTTATTAGTAACTACTAACATAATGACAGACAAAAAGTGTTTCGTCGGTAAGTTTGACCTTAAATTATCAACATAAATATTCCATCGGTAAATCCATTGCTATTAAGCAAATTTCTGGTGACGACTTGACACGACCAAAAGATTTACCATAAATTAAAGGTATCTTATATTATTAGATATGTTATTATAAAACATGTTTTCATTAAGGTATTATTGATACTTCAAGTGCAAAATGATGATATAAAACTTTGATAAAAATACACTTTTAAATACTAATCATTTATAAAAATACACTTTTAAATGCTAATCATTTGTAAAAATACTTAGAAGAATAGTTGAAGATGTGTTAGTACAAGTTGATAAATTCATTTATCATATGGATTTTATTGTCTTAGACACACAACCTGTTAAAGCATATAATTCATTTCCTGTTATTTTAAGATGTTCGTTTCTTGCAACTTCTAATGTATTGATCAATTGTAGGAATGGACTTATAAAGCTATTATTTAAAAACATTGGAGATGAGTATTTTTAACATTTACAAGTAACCTAGAGATAATAATGATTTATAGGAAGTAGACTTTATTAAAAAATTAATTCATGATCAATTTCAAATCACTTTTAGTGAAATTAAGATTGATGAATCTGACAATTTGTAAATGGTATATTTTTAAGAAGAATTAAAGGCAAGTACTTGGAGATCACAAATTGAGGAATTGCCACCACGATCAATTAAGTCCATATCTTCAAGTTTTCAACCACCCAAACCTGATTTGAAGTCATTACTATTCATTCTGAAATACTATTTTTTGGAAGAAAATGAAATTTTCTTTTAATAATCTGTTCCAAACTTAATGCATATCAATAAGGTAAGTTATTAAAAACTCTTAAAATACACAAAAACGTATTAGGATGGACCATAACTGACATAAAAGGAATTAATCCTTTGATTTGCACACTCAGAATTTATTTGGAGAAAAATACTAAAACCTCTATGGAAATGCAATGAAGGCTTAATCCTAATATGAAAGAAGTAGTGAAAAATAAAGTAATTAAACTTTTAGATAATGGAATCATTTATCTTATTTCTAATAGTAAATGAGTAAGTCTTACCTAAGTTGCACCCAAGAAGTCTAGAGTCCCTATGATAACAAATGAGAAAAATGAGTTAATTCTACTAGGACTATTACTGGTTGGCACATATGCATTAACTATAGGAAATTTAATTTAATGACTAGAAACGATCATTTTCCTTTACCTTTCATAGATCAAATCCTAGAAAGAATTGCAGGTCATGAATTTTATTGCTTCCTAGATGGCTATTCAGGTTACAACCAAATTGAACTTGCATTGAAAGATCAAGTAAGGACTACTTTCACATGTTCATTTAGCACTTTTGCAAATCAAATGATGCCTTTTAGATTATGTAATACATTCACCACGTTTCAAAGATGCATGCTCAGTATATTTAATGATATGGTTGAATGTTTTCTTGATATTTTTATGGATGATTTTTCTGTTTTTAGCTATTCATTTGATGATTGTTTGACAAACATAGAAAAGGTTTTGAGAAGATGTGAAGAGAAGAATCTTATAATGAATTGGAAAAAAATATATCACTTTATAGTAACAAACGACATTGTACTTGGTCATATTGTTTCATTGAAAGGAATTAAGGTTGACAAATCTAAAATAAAGTTAATTGCTAACTTGCCAACACCAAAATCTATTAAAGATTTTAGATCATTCTTAGAACATGTTAGTTTTTATAGAAGGTTCATCAAATATTTTAGTGTCATATATAAGTCCTTGAGTAATCTTCTAACAAAGAATAATATTTTTGAATGAATTGAACATTGTGAAGAAACCTTTGTTAAACTTAAAAACTTGTTTACTTCTACTCTGGTCATTCAACCTCCTTATTGGTCATTACCATTTGAAATAATATGCGGTGCTAGTGATTATGTTGTTGGTGCTGTTTTGAGACAAAGAAAAGATAAGAAACCTTAAGTAATTTGCTATGCAAGTAAAACTTTAAATAGTACTCAAATGAATTACACCACCATTGAAAAAGAATTACTTGTAGTAGCATTTGAATATGAAAAATTCAGGTCTTATCTTGTTGGCTTACTTGTTGTTATTTTTAGTGATCATGCAGAATTGAAAATATCTTCTTTCTAAGGAAGATTATAAGGCTAGATTAGTGTGGTGGATTTTGTTACTTCATGAATTTGATATCACAATCAAAGATAAGAAAGGCACTGAAAATGTTGTTGTAGTAGATCATTTGTCAAGATTGACATCATATTTGAAATTTGGCATCACATCAATTGATGACTACTTTCCTGATGAATCTTTACTTTCTGTCTTTACTTTTTCATGGTTTGCTAATATTAATTTTCTTATTTCAAGACAATTGCCAACTCATTGGAGTACCCAAGATAAAAGAAAGTTCCTAAATGAAGTGAAGAACTTTTATTGGGATGACACTTATTTATTCAAATATTATCTTTATCAAATATTTCAAAAATGCATTCCTGATAATGAGGTAAGTAGTGTTATTAAATTTTTCATTCTAAGAAATGTGGGGGTCATTTATCATCAAGAAAGACTAACTATAAAAATTCTACAAAATGGACTTTATTAACCCGCCATGTTTAAGGACTCATATGCATTCTACAACACTTGTGAAAATTATCAAAAGTTAGGATGTATTTCAAAACATCACATAATGCTTTTAAATCCTATTCTTATCATTATGATTGTTGACTACTGGGAATATATTTCATGGGTCCATTTCCACCATCATTTGGTTTCTTATACATATTAGTCATAGTAGATTATGTTTCAAAATAGATAGAGGCAATTCCAAGTCAAAACAATGATCACAAAACTGTGATAAAGTTATTAAAAGAAAATATTTTGAGTCAATTTGGAATTCTTCAAGCCATGGTAAGTGATTAGTACTTAAAAGTGTATTTTTTATCAAGGTTTTATGTCATTATTTTGCACTTGAAGTATCAATAACTGCTTAACTAAAACATGTTTTATAATAATATATCTAATAATATAAGATACCTTTAATTTGCCATGTATTTAGGCATCTTGGTTTCCAGATCAAGATCATGCTCTTGCTTTCTCTCTTTGTATTTTTTATAATGTTTATGCTTTGATTTCATTAATATCAAGTTTACGCCTCTCATTTCCTTTCATTTATTTAGTTAACTTTTATCTTATTTATGTTCTTATTTTCTTTTATTTATTTTTCTTTCTTTCATTATGTTTAGTTAAGTTTATTATGTCAAGGTAAAAAGGTTACACTAATGGTGTAAGAATAAGTATAGTGTAAACTTAATAGGGTATAACAAATGCTTGGCACTTTCATAACCCATACTATATAGTATAACCGACACCTGACCCATGAAAGGAATTTGATTTGTTGTTGCTATAATTTGGACTTGAAAATGGTATTTTTAGATTTTGGGCTCCATATGAAAGTTGTAGGCCTATGTCTTACCTTTCCATCCATATAAAGTAGACCTAAAGTATTTTAGTTTGGATTGCACTATCATCTCTTTTCTAAGTTTGGTCATCTTTTTGTCCTTTCAATTTCAATTCTGAAATTCATCAATCAATCCTTTCATTTATATGATAGGCCTATATTTAAAATGAACATTAACCACAAATTAAAGGTATCTTATATTATTAGATATATTATTATAAAACATGCTTTAGTTAAGGAGTTATCGATACTTTAAGTGCAAAATGATGACATAAAACCTTGATAAACAATGCACTTTTAAGTACTAATCACACCCCCCAACCAGCTTATTACTAGTCTCTAGTAATTGAGTAGTACTTAAAAGTGCATTTTTATCATGGTTTTATATCATCATTTTGCACCTGAAGTATCAATAACTCTTTAACTAAAGCATGTTTTATAATAATATATCTAATAATATAAGATACCTTTAATTTATGGTAAATATTCATTTTAAATGCAGGCCTATCACATAAATGAAAGGATTGATTGATGACTTTAAGAACTTAAATTGCAAGGGCAAATAGATGACCAAAATTAAAAAAGAGATGTCGGTGCAATCGAAACCGAAATACTATTCGGTAATTGCATCATATCTGGAGCTATAGATCTCATATTTAAGTCTACATTATATGGATGGAAAGGTAAGACATAGGCCTACAACTTTCATAGGAGCTTAAGATCTAAAAAAGCCATTTTCAAGTCCAAATTGTAGCAACAACAAAGAAGTCCGAATCTATCTTCCAACCCGAGCATTATTCAGTATTTTAGCTATATCTAGAGTTCTAGAAGTCTAAATGAACTGAATATTGTACACATGACAGAGGAGACAATTGCTTACAGCTTTCATGTTTTCGACTAGCTCTAATTTTGACTTTATCAATGACGTTTTGGGCAGACAAGAGAAGATAAGGATTGTCACCAAGTCAAGAGTTGACCACCCACTTATTAATTAGTCATCAAATCAATAGTTTCCAATTTTAGCCTATAAAAGCAGGCATTTTCCATGCATTTTGGCATCTTGGTTTCCAAATCAAGATCATGCTCTTCCTTTCTCTCTTTGTATTGTTTGTAATGTTTATGCTTTGCTTTCATTAACATCAAGTTTATGCCTTTCATTTCCTTTCATTTACTTAGTTAACTTTTATGTTCTTATTTTGTTTATTTATTTTTCTTTCTTTCATTATGTCTAGATAAGTTTATTATGTCAAGGTGAAAAGGTTACACTAACGATGTAAGAATAAGTATAGTGTAAACTTGATATGAACTTTAATGTTTGATACTAACATGTTTTGTATTTGTTATCTTCTTCACTCTTTAGTACTTTGCTTGTTAAATGACTAATTTTGATTTATGTTGTATAACACTTGGTACAACAAATGATTGGCACTTTTATAGTTCATACTACATGGTATAACCGACACCTGAGCTATGAAAGGAACTTGATTTGTTGTTAACATAAGTTATAATCATGAATGCTTGATGAGATTTACAAGTATTAGCATTAATTGAATAAAATGACTAATGTAATCATGTTAACAATCTATAATCTAATTGGAACCTTCTTTGTGTGTAGTTTCCAATTGAATAATAAGAGTTTATATTATACTTGTTTGACATACCATTAGTAGATCCTCTAACGTTGACATTTGTTATTATCATTGTTTAATTGTTACATTAATATTCCATCTCAAAGTTCTCATTTTCTTCTTCTTCTTCTCCTTCTTTTTCTTTATTATTATTATTATTATTATTATTACTATTATTATTAGTATTACTACTACTACTAGTATTATTATTGTTGTTGTTGTTGCTATTATTATTGTTGTTGTTGTTGTTGTTGCTATTGTTGTTGTTTATAATTGTTGATTATAATTTGTATAATTAACCTCCCTATGGTTCGACCCCGGTCTTGTCGGGTTATTTAGTACTTTGACACTCTTGTACTTGGGAGAAGAGATCAATCTTTTGGTCGTGTCAAGTTTTTGGCATCGTTGCCGGGGAGGTAAGTTTTGTATAAATTATAATATTTATTTTATTTTCTCTTTTCACTTTTCTTGTATATAACTTTATTTTTTTTCTCTTGTTTCTTCTTCTTTTATTTTCTTTTTCCTTTTATTCTTTTCCTACACATGCATGAGAGTGTGGTTGATTAGTACTTAAAAGTGCATTTTTATCATGGTTTTATATCATCATTTTGCACTTGAAGTATCAATAACTCCTTAACTAAAATATGTTTTATAATAATGTATCTAATAATATAAGATACCTATAATTTGTGGTAAATGTCTATTTTTAATGCAGGCCTATCAAATAAATGAAAGGATTGATTGATGACTTGAAGAACTTAAATTGCAAGGATAAAGAGATGGTCAAACTTAGAGAAGAGATGTCGGTGCAATCCAAACCGGAACATTGTTTAGTAATTGGGTCATATCTGGCGCTACAGATCTCAGATTTAGGTCCAATGTATATGGATGGAAAGGTAAGACATAGGCCTACAACTTTCATATGGAACCCAAGATCTAAAAAGGCCATTTTCAAGTCCAAATTGTAGCAACAACAAAGAAGCCCGAATCTGTCTTCCAGCCTGAGCACTGTTCGGTATTGTGGCCATATCTGGAGTTCTAGAAGTCCAAATGAGCTGAATGTTTTACACAAGAAAGCTGAGACAATTTCCTAGAACTTTGATGTTTTCACCTGGCTCCAATTTTGACGTTATCAATGACGTTTTGGGCAGACAAGAGAAGATAAGGATTGTCACCAAGTAAAAGGTTGGCCACCCACTTATCAATTAGTCATCAAATCAATAGTTCCCAATTTTGGCCTATAAATGGAGGTATTTGCCATGCATTTAGGCATCTTGGATTCCAGATCAAGATCATGCTCTTCCTTTCTCTCTTTGTATTTTTTGTAATATTTATGCTTTGCTCTCATTAATATCAAGTTTATGCCTTTCATTTCCTTTCCTTTACTTTGTTAGCTTTTATGTTCTTATTTTGTTTATCTATTTTTCTTTCTTTCATTATGTCTAGCTAAGTTAATTATGTCAAGGTGAAAAGGTTACACTAACGATGTAAGAATAAGTATAGTGTAAACTTGATATGAACTTTAATGTTTGATACTAACATATTTTGTATTTGTTATCTTCTTCACTCTTTAGTACTTTGCTTGTTAAATGACTAATCTTGATTTATGTTGTATACATGATTAGTACTTAAAAGTGCATTTTTATCATGGTTTTATATCATCATTTTGCACTTGAAGTATCAATAACTCCTTAACTAAAATATGTTTTATAATAATGTATCTAATAATATAAGATACCTATAATTTGTGGTAAATGTCTATTTTTAATGCAGGCCTATCACATAAATAAAAGGATTGATTGATGATTTGAAGAACTTAAATTGCAAGGATAAAGAGATGGCCAAACTTAGAAAAGAGATGTCGGTGCAATCCAAACCGGAACACTGTTCGGTCATTGGGTCATATCTAGAGCTATATATCTCAGATTTAGGTCCAATTTATATGGATGGAAAGGTAAGACATAGGCCTACAACTTTCATATGGAGCCCAAGATCTAAAAAGGCCATTATCAAGTCCAAATTATAGCAACAACAAAGAAGCCCGAATCTGTCTTCCAGCCCGAGCACTGTTTGGTATTTTGGCCATATCTGGAGTTCTAAAAGTCCAAATGAGCTGAATGTTTTACACAAGAAAGCTGAGACAATTGCCTACAACTTTTATGTTTGCACCTGGCTCCAGTTTTGACGTTATCAATGACGTTTTGGGCAGACAAGAGAAGATAAGGATTGTCACCAAGTCAAAAGTTGGCCACCCACTTATCAATTAGTCATCAAATCAATAGTTCCCAATTTTGGCCTATAAAAGGAGGCATTTGCCATGCATTTAGGCATCTTGGTGTTCAGATCAAGATCATGCTCTTCCTTTCTCTCTTTGTATTTTTTGTAATGTTTATGCTTTACTTTCATTAATATCAAGTTTATGCCTTTCATTTCCTTTCCTTTACTTAGTTAACTTTTATGTTCTTATTTTTTTTATTTGTTTTCCTTTCTTTCATTATGTCTAGCTAAATTAATTATGTCAAGGTGAAAAGGTTACACTAATGGTGTAAGAATAAGTATAATGTAAACTTAATATGGACTTTAATGTTTGATACTAACATGTTTTATATTTGTTATCTTGTTCACTCTTTAATACTTTGCTTGTTAAATGACTAATCTTGATTTATGTTGTATAACACTTGGTACAACAAATGCTTGGCACTTTCATAGCCCATAATGTATGGTATAACCGACACCTGAGCTATGAAAGGAACTTGATTTGTTGTTAACATAAGTTATAATCATGAATGCTTGACGAGATTTACAAGTATTAGCATTAATTGAATAAGATGACTAATGTAATCATGTTAACAATATATAATCTGATTGGAACCTCCTTTGTGTGTGGTTTCCAATTCAATAATAAGAGTTTATACTATACTTGTTTGATATACCATTAGTGGAACCTCTAACCTTGACATTTGTTATTATTATTGTTTAATCCTTACATTAATTTTCCATCTTTAAGTTCTCATCATCATCATCTTCTTCTTCTTCTCTTTCTTTATTATTATTATTATTATTATTATTATTATTATTATTATTATTATTATTATTATTATTAATACTATTATTATTATTATTATTATTGTTGTTGTTGTTATTATTGTTATTGTTGTTATTGTTGTTGTATTATTCTTATTTATAATTTGTACAATTAACCTCCCTGTGGTTCGACCCCGGTCTTACCGGGTTATTTATTACTTCGACACTCCTGCACTTGGGAGAAGACATCAATCTTTCAGTCGTGTCAAGTTTTTGGCGCCGTTGCCGGGGAGGTAAGTTTTGTATAAATTATAGTATTTATTTTATTTTCTCTTTTCACTTTTCTTGTATATAACTTTGTTTCTTTTCTTTTGTTTCTTTTTATTTTGTTTTCTTCCTCCTTCTTTTGCTTTTTTTTCTTCTTTTTTTTTATTTTATTCCTACACGTGCATGAGAGTGTGGTCACGTACATTAAGTGGTAGACTTTGTAGGATATCCTCATCATTTTCAGAAAATATGGCCGAAGAAGATAATCAATCACTTCAAAATGAGAATAATGAGAATAACCGTGCTAAAACACTTAGAGACCACATGAATCCCACAAGAACAAGTGCACCATCATGCATAGTTTTTCCTCCTGATGCATCTCATTTTAATTTTAAACCAGGTATTATTCAACTTTTACCTTCTTTTCATGGTTTAGAATTGGAAAATCCATACTTGCATTTAAGGGAATTTGAGGAGGTGTGCAACACATATAATAACTTAAATTGTAGCATGAACACCATCAGATTAAAGCTTTTTCCTTTTTCATTAAAAGATAAAGCTAAAACATGGCTACAAAATTTAAGACCAGGATCCATTCGTGCTTGGGATGAAATGCAACAACAGTTTTTAAAGAAGTTTTTCCCATCTCATAGAACAAACTCTTTCAAGAGACAAATCACCACTTTCACTCAAAAACCAGGAGAAACATTTTATAAATGTTGGGATAGGTATCGAGACTTGCTTAGTACTTGCCCTCATCATGGTTTTGAAACATGGAGAATGGTTTCACATTTCTATGAAGGGTTAACACCTAAAGATAGGCAAATGGTTGAATTGATGTGCAATGGAACTTTTGAAGATAAAGACCCTGATGAAGCAATGGAGTACTTAGACTTGTTAGCTGAAAATGCTCAAAATTGGGACACCGCCGGTACTTATGAGGCACCGAGTAAAACTCAACCTCATACATCTAGTGGAGGTATGTACAACCTTAGGGAAGATCATGACCTTCAAGCCAAATTTGCATCTTTAGCTAGAAAAGTCGAGGCACTAGAATTAAAAAAGAGTGGTCAATTAAAATCTGTTGAAAACATTGTGTGTCAAATCTGTGAAACAAATGAACACTCAACCAACGATTGTCCAACCTTGCCTTCTTTTAAAGAATGTCTCCATGAACAAGCCCATGCTTTAAACAGTTTTCAAAGGGCCAACCACAACCCATACTCCCAAACATACAACCCTGGTTGGAGGAATCACCCAAATTTCAGTTGGAAGAGTGAGAACAACAATGCACAAACTTCACAACCACCGTTTCAAGCACACCACAATTTCCAAAATTCTCATGGATATGCACCTCCTTATGCTCCACCTCTTAGAAGAAATCTTGAGGAAACATTGCATGCATTCATTGAAAAGCAAGAGACAATTAATACTCAACTTGTTCAAAACATGATAGATTTTAAAGATACTCTTGCTAAATTAACATCTGCTCTTAGTTTCCAAGAGAAAGGTAAGTTTCCATCTCAAACACAACAAAATCCCAACGGGCAATACAATGCAAATGCAAGTAGTTCCGGAAGCCAACACATGGATCAAGTCAAATCAGTCACTACTCTGCGCAGCGGTAAGGTTATTGAAAAACCCTCTCTTGAACCTTATGAGAAAGATGATGAGTCAATCTCTGAGGGTAAAGAAGGGGTTGAATCTGAAAATTGCAAAGAAACGACTGATTCACCGCCAGCACTTCCATTTCCTCAAGCCGTGACCAAACAAAGGAAAGCCAATCACAACTCTGAAATTTATGAAATTTTCAAACAGGTAAGGATCAATATACCTTTGCTGGATGCAATTAAACAGGTTCCTTCCTATGCTAAATTTTTGAAAGATCTATGCACTGTGAAGAGAAAACTGAATGTGAAAAAGAAAGCCTTTCTAGCCGAACAAGTAAGTGCTATTCTTCAGAACAATAATGCTTTGAAATATAAAGACCCTGGTTGTCCTACAATTTCTTGTTTTATTGGAGAACATAAAATTGAAAAAGCCTTACTTGATCTTGGTGCTAGTGTGAATCTACTTCCATATTCAGTTTTTCAAAGTCTCAATCTAGGTGAGTTAAAACCAACTTCTATATCTCTTTTACTTGCCGATAGATCTGTAAAAGTGCCTAGAGGAATAATTGAAGATGTGTTAGTACAAGTCGATAAATTCATTTATCCTGTGGATTTTATTGTCTTGGACACAGAACCTGTTGAAGCATGTAATTCATTTCCTGTTATTTTAGGACGTCCATTTCTTGCAACTTCTAATGCATTGATTAATTGTAGGAATGGACTGATGAAGCTATCATTTGGAAACATGACATTGGAGATGAATATTTTCAACATTTGCAAGCAACCTGGAGATGATAATGATTTACAAGAAGTAGATCATATTGATGAATTAGTTTATGATCAACTTGAATCTACTTTAAGTAAAAATGAATTGGATGAAACTGAAGATTTGCAAATGATTTATTCTGAGGAAGAAATCACGGATGAAACAAGCACCAAAAATGTTGATGCAAATCTTTTGTCAACATTGACAACAGATTCGACATCTAACATCACACCAATCGATGATTGCTTTCCTAACGAATCCTTACTTTCTCTTAGTCCAATGCCTTGGTATAATAAAAATATCAATTTTCTTGCCTTAGAAGATTTGCCAGCTGATTGGAGTACGCAAGACAAAGAAAAGTTTTTGAACGAAGTGAAGAGCTTTTACTGTGATGACCCTAACTTATTCAAATATTGTCCTGATCAAATATTTCAAAGATTCATTCCCGACAATGAGGTAAGTAGTGTCATTAAACTTTGTCATTCTGAAGCATGTGGAAGTTATTTCTCGTCAAAAAAGACAGCTACAAAAATCTTTCAAAATGGATTTTATTGGCCCACCATGTTCAAGGACACACATGCATTCTGCAAAACTTGTGAAAATTGTCAAAAGATTGATATAGGTCAAAAAGTTTTGTGTTATAATTCTCAACTCTATGCATTCCCTAGAGAGCTAAGACCAAGATGGAGCAATCCTTATGGGGCCTGTGATATTGAGAATTCAATGAATGACAATGATTTTAATGAAAATGGACATCGTTTGAAAGCTTACTTTGATAATTTTCCTAGTGAAAATGAATCAACTGGTTGCACTGATCTTGTAGATAAAGGTTATTTTTTTTTTCTCACATTGTTTTTGTGTTTCTTTTTGAGTGATTTTTGCTAGTTTTTCTCACCCCGGTCAAATGGCGGATAACGGTACTCCGTGACTTAAGTCGGTTCTTTCAGTTTCCCATAATTATTGATATCTGTGTATATATCTGTGCAATTCTTTGAATCTCTCTTCCAATTCTCATTTGAAAATGGACACTAATCTTGAAAAATTGAAAAAGTATTTTCCCGCTCTGCCTCAGAATGCGATTACAAAAATTTACCGTGCTAGATGTGCAAGATTGAGATTGTTAATGAATCATGGAATTCCTGAAGATATTCGCTGGTTGATTGAAGCAAAGGTCCGATTATCAGGTGAGTCCTATTATCAGGTGAGTCCTCTAACTCCTTCATTTCACACATGCCTGGAACAGGTAAAAGCACTTTTGCAAAGAAGCGTCGTGCAAAACGACTGGATGTTTGTCATCGATGTGCTAGATGGACTTGTAATACACAATGTCATTCTTTAGGAATGGTATCTATAAACCGTGAAGATAAAATACAATTCATTAAGGATGGCCTGAGTAAGGAGTCTTTAGATAATCTTCTATTGACTCTTGAGACGCATCCTAGTGGAGATGTGCATCGTGCAATTCATGATTTATGGCCACTATTTCATAAAGAACATGATCGACTTAGTCTTGGGAATCTGACTAAAAAAGACGCTGTTTGCCAGTTTTTAAGAAAACTGGATGGGAAGCCTATCCCCGACCCATAGAGGGCGTTTAAGCCGTTCTTGGACGTAAAACCAAGGGAAGATGTGAGCCACAATCACAACTACCTGTACATACACATGCTTTTTTCAAAAGTAAATAAATAAATAAATAAAAAGAGAGAGAGTGTGTGTGAGACTCCAGCTGGCCTACATATAGATGTTATGATTGTCTTTCTAATTTCTCATCTATAAAACCCTCTTTTCCTTCCTTTCATTTCTACTCAACCCATACATTCAACAAATACAGAAGTGTGTAGAAATGGCAAGTTCCTCAAGTCATCAAATAAGAAATATTTGTGTTTTTGGTGGATCTAGTCCTGGGAAAGAAAAGGAGTTTTTAGAATCAGCAAATCATCTTGGTCAGGTCCTAGCTGAGAGAAAGATTCATTTAGTGTATGGGGGAGGCAGTCTTGGGTTAATGGGAGGTGTGTCAATAGCTGCATTTTTAGGAGGTAGTCAAGTTTTGGGGGTCGTCCCTGAAGCTTTGGCACAAGGGGACATCATTGGAAAAACAATTGGAGAGGAACTTCAGGTCTCCACAATGTCGGCTCGAATGAATGCAATGTTTAACCATGCTGATGCTTTCATTGCTTTACCAGGTGGTCTAGGCACATTGGAAGAGATCTTTCATATCTCCTCTTGGGCTCAATTGCACATTCACCATAAACCCATTGGTTTGTTAAATGTTAATGGTTATTATGATAAGTTGTTGTCTTTTCTTGATCATGCTGTGGAACAGGAATTTCTAACATCTTCTGCACGCCAAATCATAATCTCTGCTACTACTGCTGAACAATTGATTGACCAACTACAATCTTTCACTCCTGTGATTGATCCTTCCATGAGTCGCATAAATTGGTCATCTAAGGAAAGCCATAAAAAGCTTAGATTAGATTTGAGCCTTCATTTGTGAATTTTTGTGTCTTTTGGTTTTATTATTGTGTTTTGTTATTTCTTATTTTTGTTTCAGTGTGTTTCAGGTTTTGTTAGTGTTCGTTATTTCAGGTGATATCTTCTATACTCTATCTTTCTACCTTAGAACATTGAGGACAATGTCTCATTTTGGTTGGGGGGAGAGGGTAGTAGTTGATAAAAAAAAAAAAATTGTTTTTCATTTCATAAAGCATGTGCATAATTGTTGTTACTAGGATGGCAGAGTAAAGGAGTTCTTTTGTTAAAGTGATTCTTGAGACGCATCTTAGTAACCATTCTTAACAAGGTCTATTATAATACTTCCTGAAATATTCAGGTTTACAAACTCTCGTATTGTTACCACTTAATTCTGCTCATATACTTATTCAACATGTATTCTTAAACCTTAATTTACACACACACACTTTAACATATGATTGTGGGTTGCATATTGGATTATTACATTATTTATGTTCTTTTGTTAAAGGTAACAACTAAGGGAAAGGGATTGTATATAATTAAGAAAAAAAACATGAAAAAAAAGAAAAAAAAAAGAAAAAAAAATGATGATAATAAAAATGTAGATAAGTTTGGTTTCGTAGCCTCCCTAACTTAAGCAATTAAGCCCGAAGGGGTGTTTTAACACCTAATACCCTAAAGTCAACTGACTTGGGAGCTATTGGCCCAACGCTTGTTACATGGGTTGAGGAGAAAAGCTTAAGGGAATCAAACATTGCACTATCTACATATCAGTATCTGCGACCCGAGTTACTAAGCTCGTAGGGGTGTCTTAACACCTAATGCCCTAAGACCAACTGGTTTGGGAGTCATTAGCTGAAAGCTCGTTACATGGGTTAAAGATGCATGATGTTTTTAAATTATATGTATATAGAGTTGAAAAAAAAAAAGCAAAAAAAAAAAAGAAAAGAAAAAAAAGACAAAAATAATAATCCCAACCCAAGGAAGTTAACCTTAAACATTAGAACAAAAATTTTGTTTTCTTCCAAGAAAAGCCCCATAATTATGTGTTGATACATTAACCACACAAAAGAAAGGTTTATTAATATCTTGTTAAGAGGTATTGAGCAGATATATAAATTTAATGAGAGTTTGTTTATCTGGATGGATTAAAGGAAGTTAAATGATGAATACCTTGCTTTGTGAAATTTGCAAACTTGTTTTCTATTTTAACGCTTTGATTACTAGGGACTAGTAATAAGCTGGTTGGGGGGTGTGATTAGTACTTAAAAGTGCATTTTTATCATGGTTTTATATCATCATTTTGCACTTGAAGTATCAATAACTCCTTAACTAAAATATGTTTTATAATAATGTATCTAATAATATAAGATACCTATAATTTGTGGTAAATGTCTATTTTTAATGCAGGCCTATCACATAAATAAAAGGATTGATTGATGATTTGAAGAACTTAAATTGCAAGGATAAAGAGATGGCCAAACTTAGAAAAGAGATGTCGGTGCAATCCAAACCGGAACACTGTTCGGTCATTGGGTCATATCTAGAGCTATATATCTCAGATTTAGGTCCAATTTATATGGATGGAAAGGTAAGACATAGGCCTACAACTTTCATATGGAGCCCAAGATCTAAAAAGGCCATTATCAAGTCCAAATTATAGCAACAACAAAGAAGCCCGAATCTGTCTTCCAGCCCGAGCACTGTTCGGTATTTTGGCCATATCTGGAGTTCTAGAAGTTCAAATGAGCTGAATTTTTTACACAAGAAAGCTGAGACAATTGCCTACAACTTTTATGTTTGCACCTGGCTCCAGTTTTGACGTTATCAATGACGTTTTGGGCAGACAAGAGAAGATAAGGATTGTCACCAAGTCAAAAGTTGGCCACCCACTTATCAATTAGTCATCAAATCAATAGTTCCCAATTTTGGCCTATAAAAGGAGGCATTTGCCATGCATTTAGGCATCTTGGTGTTCAGATCAAGATCATGCTCTTCCTTTCTCTCTTTGTATTTTTTGTAATGTTTATGCTTTACTTTCATTAATATCAAGTTTATGCCTTTCATTTCCTTTCCTTTACTTAGTTAACTTTTATGTTCTTATTTTTTTTATTTGTTTTCCTTTCTTTCATTATGTCTAGCTAAATTAATTATGTCAAGGTGAAAAGGTTACACTAATGGTGTAAGAATAAGTATAATGTAAACTTAATATGGACTTTAATGTTTGATACTAACATGTTTTATATTTGTTATCTTGTTCACTCTTTAATACTTTGCTTGTTAAATGACTAATCTTGATTTATGTTGTATAACACTTGGTACAACAAATGCTTGGCACTTTCATAGCCCATAATGTATGGTATAACCGACACCTGAGCTATGAAAGGAACTTGATTTGTTGTTAACATAAGTTATAATCATGAATGCTTGACGAGATTTACAAGTATTAGCATTAATTGAATAAGATGACTAATGTAATCATGTTAACAATATATAATCTGATTGGAACCTCCTTTGTGTGTGGTTTCCAATTCAATAATAAGAGTTTATACTATACTTGTTTGATATACCATTAGTGGAACCTCTAACCTTGACATTTGTTATTATTATTGTTTAATCCTTACATTAATTTTCCATCTTTAAGTTCTCATCATCATCATCTTCTTCTTCTTCTCTTTCTTTATTATTATTATTATTATTATTATTATTATTATTAATACTATTATTATTATTATTATTGTTGTTGTTGTTGTTATTATTGTTATTGTTGTTATTGTTGTTGTATTATTCTTATTTATAATTTGTACAATTAACCTCCCTGTGGTTCGACCCCGGTCTTACTGGGTTATTTATTACTTCGACACTCCTGCACTTGGGAGAAGACATCAATCTTTCAGTCGTGTCAATACACTTGGTACAATGACACGACGAAAAGATTGATGTCTTCTCCCACGTGCAGGAGTGTCGAAGTAATAAATAACCCGGCAAGACCGGGGTCGAACCACAGGGAGGTTAATTGTACAAATTATAAACAACAATTATAAAACAACAATAATAACAACAACAATAGTAGTAGTAGTAGTAATAATAATAATAATAATAATAATAATAATAATAATAATAATAAAGAAAGAGAAGAAGAAGAAGATGATGATGATGAGAACTTAGAGATGAAATATTAAAGTAAGGATTAAACAATAAAAATAACAAATGTCAAGGTTAGAGGTTCCACTAATGGTATATCAAACAAGTATAGTATAAACTCTTATTATTGAATTGGAAACCACACACAAAGGAGGTTCCAATCAGATTATATATTGTTAACATGATTACATTAGTCATCTTATTCAATTAATGCTAATACTTGTAAATCTCGTCAAGCATTCATGATTATAACTTATGTTAACAACAAATCAAGTTCCTTTCATAGCTCAGGTGTCGGTTATACCATACATTATGGGCTATGAAAGTGCCAAGCATTTGTTGTACCAAGTGTTATACAACATAAATCAAGATTAGTCATTTAACAAGCAAAGTATTAAAGAGTGAACAAGATAACAAATATAAAACATGTTAGTATCAAACATTAAAGTCCATATTAAGTTTACACTATACTTATTCTTACACCATTAGTGTGACCTTTTCACCTTGACATAATTAACTTAGCTAGACATAATGAAAGAAAGAAAAATAAATAAACAAAATAAGAACATAAAAGTTAACTAAGTAAATGAAAGGAAATGAAAGGCATAAACTTGATGTTAATGAAAGCAAAGCATAAACATTACAAAAAATACAAAGAGAGAAAGGAAGAGCATGATCTTGATCTGAACACCAAGATGCCTAAATGCATGGCAAATGCCTCCTTTTATAGGCCAAAATTGGGAACTATTGATTTGATGACTAATTGATAAGTGGATGGCCAACTTTTGACTTGGTGACAATCTTTATCTTCTCTTGTCTGCCCAAAACGTCACTGATAACGTCAAAACTAGAGCCAGTTGTAAACATGAAAGTTGTAGGCAATTGTCTCAGATTTCTTGTGTAAAACATTCAGCTCATTTGGACTTCTAGAACTCCAGATATGGCCAAAATACCGAACAGTGCTCGGGCTGGAAGACAGATTCGGGCTTCTTTGTTGTTGCTACAATTTGGACTTGATAATGGCCTTTTTAGATCTTGGGCTCCATATGAAAGTTGTAGGCCTATGTCTTACCTTTCCATCCATATAAATTGGACCTAAATCTGAGATCTGTAGCTCCAGATATGACCCAATTACCGAACAGTGTTCCGGTTTGGATTGCACCGACATCTCTTCTCTAAGTTTGACCATCTCTTTATCCTTGCAATTTAAGTTCTTCAAGTCATCAATCAATCCTTTCATTTATGTGATAGGCCTGCATTAAAATAGACATTTACCATAAATTATAGGTATCTTATATTATTAGATACATTATTATAAAATATATTTTAGTTAAGGAGTTATTTATACTTCAAGTGCAAAATGATGATATAAAACCATGATAAAAATGCACTTTTAAGTACTAATCACACCCCTCAACCAGCTTATTACTAGTCCCTAGTAATCAAAGCGTTACAACAATTTGCATATTTCACAAAGCAAGGTATTCATCATTTAACTTCCATTAATCTATCCAGATAAACAAACTCTCATTAAATTTATATATCTGCTCAATACCACTTAACAAGATATTAATAAACCTTTCTTTTGTGCTCAATGTATCAACACATAATTATGGGCTTTTCTTGGAAGAAAAGAAAATTTTTGTTCTAATGTTTAAGGTTAACTTCCTTGGTTTGGATTGCACCGACATCTCTTCTCTAAGTTTGACCATCTCTTTATCCTTGCAATTTAAGTTCTTCAAGTCATCAATCAATCCTTTCATTTATGTGATAGGCCTGCATTAAAAATAGACATTTACCACAAATTATAGGTATCTTATATTATTAGATACATTATTATAAAACATATTTTAGTTAAGGAGTTATTGATACTTCAAGTGCAAAATGATGATATAAAACCATGATAAAAATGCACTTTTAAGTACTAATCACACCCCTCAACCAGCTTATTACTAGTCCCTAGTAATCAAAGCGTTACAATAATTTGCAAATTTCACAAAGCAAGGTATTCATCATTTAACTTCCATTAATCTATCCAGATAAACAAACTCTCATTAAATTTATATATCTGCTCAATACCGCTTAACAAGATATTAATAAACCTTTTTTTTGTGCTCAATGTATCAACACATAATTATGGGGCTTTTCTTGGAAGAAAACAAAATTTTTGTTCTAATGTTTAAGGTTAACTTCCTTGGGTTGGGATTATTATTTTTGTCTTTTTTTTTGTCTTTTTTTTTTTAAATATATACATATAATTTAACCCATGTAACGAGCTTTTAGTTAATGACTCTCAGACCAGTTGGTCTTAGGGCATTAGGTGTTAAGACACCCCTACGAGCTTAGTAACTCGGGTCGCCGATACTGATATGTAAATAGTGCAATGTTTGATTCCCTTAAGCTTTTCTCCTCAACCCATGTAACAAGCGTTGGGCCAATAGCTCCCAAGTCAGTTGACTTTAGGGTATTAGGTGTTAAAACACCCCTTCGGGCTTAATTGCTTAGGTTAGGGAGGCTACAAAACCAAACTTATTTACATTTTTATTATCATCATTTTTTTTTCTTTTTTTTTTCTTCTTTTTTCATGTTTTTTTTAATTATATACAATCCCTTTCCCTTAGTTGTTACCTTTAACAAAAGAACATAAATAATGTAATAATCCAATATGCAACCCACAATCATATGTTAAAGTGTGTGTGTGTAAATTAAGGTTTAGGAATACATGTTAAATAAGTATATGAGCAGAATTAAGCGGTAACAATACGAGAGTTTGTAAACCTGAATATTTCAGGAAGTATTATAATAGACCTTGTTAAGAATGGTTACTAAGATGCGTCTCAAGAGTCACTTTAACAAAAGAACTCCTTTACTCTGCCATCCTAGTAACAACAATTATGCACATGCTTTATGAAATGAATTTTTTTTTTTTATCAACTACTACCCTCTCCCCCCAACCAAAATGAGACATTGTCCTCAATGTTCTAAGGTAGAAAGATAGAGTATAGAAGATATCACCTGAAATAACGAACACTAACAAAACCTGAAACACACTGAAACAAAAATAAGAAATAACAAAACACAATAATAAAACCAAAATACACAAAAATTCACAAATGAAGGCTCAAATCCAATCTAAGCTTTTTACGACTTCCCGTAGATGACCAATTTATGCGACTCATGGAAGGATCAATCACAGGAATGAAAGATTGTAGTTGGTCAATCAATTGTTCAGGAGTAGTAGCAGAGATTATGATTTGTCGTGCAGAAGATGTTAGAAATTCCTGTTCCACAGCATGATCAAGAAAAGACAACAACTTATCATAATAACCATTAACATTTAACAAGCCAATGGGTTTATGGTGAATGTGCAATTGAGCCCAAGAGGAAATATGAAAGATCTCTTCCAATGTGCCTAGACCACCTGGTAAAGCAATGAAAGCATCAGCATGGTTAAACATTGTATTCATTCGAGCTGACATTGTGGAGACCTGAAGTTCCTCTCCAATTGTTTTTCCAATGATGTCCCCTTGTGCCAAAGCTTCAGGGATGACTCCTTAAACTTGACTACCTCCTAAAAATGCAGCTATTGACACACCTCCCATTAACCCAAGACTGCCTCCCCCATACACTAAATGAATCTTTCTCTCAGCTAGCACCTGACCAAGATGATTTGCTGATTCTAAAAACTCCTTTTCTTTCCCAGGACTAGATCCACCGAAAACACAAATATTTCTTATTTGATGACTTGAGGAACTTGCCATTTCTACACACTTCTGTATTTGTTGAATGTATGGGTTGAGTAGAAATGAAAGGAAGGAAAAGAGGGTTTTATAGATGAGAAATTAGAAAGGCAATCATAACATCTATATGTAGGCCAGCTGGAGTCTCACACTCTCTCTCTCTCTTTTTATTTGTTTATTTATTTACTTTTGAAAAAGCATGTGTATGTACAGGTAGTTGTGATTGTGGCTCACATCTTCCCTTGGTTTTACGTCCAAGAACGGCTTAAACGCCCTCTATGGGTCGGGGATAGGCTTCCCATCCAGTTTTCTTAAAAACTGGCAAACAGGGTCTTTTTTAGTCAGATTCCCAAGACTAAGTCGATCATGTTCTTTATGAAATAGTGGCCATAAATCATGAATTGCACGATGCACATCTCCACTAGGATGCGTCTCAAGAGTCAATAGAAGATTATCTAAAGACTCCTTACTTAGGCCATCCTTAATGAATTGTATTTTATCTTCACGGTTTATAGATACCATTCCTAAAGAACGACATTGTGTATTACAAGTCCATCTAGCACATCGATGACAGACATCGAGTCGTTTTGCACGACGCTTCTTTGCAAAAGTGCTTTTACCTGTTCCAGGCATGTGTGAAATAAAGAAGTTAGAGGACTCACCTGATAATCGGACCTTTGCTTCAATCAACCAGCGAATATCTTCAGGAATTCCATGATTCATTAACAATCTCAATCTTGCACATCTAGCACGGTAAATTTTTGTAATCGCATTCTGAGGCATAGCGGGAAAATACTTTTTTAATTTTTCAAGATTAGTGTCCATTTTCAAATGAGAATTGGAAGAGAGATTCAAAGAATTGCACAGATATATACACAAATATCAGTAATTGTGGGAAACTGAAAGAACCGACTTAAGTCACGGAGTATCGTTATCCGCCATTTGACCGGGGTGAGAGAAACTAGCAAAAATCACTCAAAAAGAAACATAAAAAAAGAAAATGTGAGAAAAACAAAATAATCAACCTTTATCTACAAGATCATTCAAACCAGTTGATTCATTTTCACTAGGAAAATTATCAAAGTAAGTTTTCAAACGATGTCTATTTTCCTTAAAATCATTGTCATTCATTGAATTCTCAATATCACAGGCCCTATACAGATTGCTCCATCTTGGTCTTAGCTCTCTAGGAAATGCATAGATTTGAGAATTATAAAACAAAACTTTTTGACCAGTATCAATCTTTTGACAATTTTCACAAGTTTTGCAGAATGCATGCGTGTCCTTGAACATGGTGGGCCAATAAAATCAATTTTAAAAGATTTTTGCAACTGTCTTTTTTGAAGAAAAATAACTCCCACATGCTTTAGAATGACAAAGTTTAATGACACTACTTACCTCATTGTCGGGAATGAATCTTTGAAATATTTGATCAGGACAATATTTGAATAAGTTAGGGTCATCACAATAAAAGCTCTTCACTTCATTCAAAAACTTTTCTTTGTCTTGGGTACTCCAATCAGCTGGCAAATCTCCTAAAGAAAGAGAATTGATATTTTTATCATACCAAGGCATTGGACTAAGAGAAAGTAAGGATTCGTTAGGAAAGTAATCATCGATTGGTGTGATGTCAGATATCGAATCTGTTGTCACTGTTGACAAAAGATTCGCATCAACATTTTCGGTGCTTGTTTCATCCATGATTTCTTTCTCGGAATAAATCATTTGCAAATCTTCAGTTTCATCCAATTCATTTTTACTTAAAGTAGATTCAAGTTGATCATAAACTAATTCGTCAATATGATCTACTTCTTGTAAATCATTATCATCTCCAGGTTGCTTGCAAATGTTGAAAATATTCATCTCCAATGTCATGTTTCCAAATGATAGCTTCATCAGTCCATTCCTATAATTAATCAATGGACGTCCTAAAATAACAGTAAATGAATTACATGCTTCAACAGGTTCTGTGTCCAAGACAATAAAATCCACAAGATAAATGAATTTATCGACTTGTACTAACACATCTTCAATTATTCCTCTAGGCACTTTTATAGATCTATCGGCAAGTAAAAGAGATATAGAAGTTGGTTTTAACTCACCTAGATTGAGACTCTGAAAAACTGAATATGGAAGTAAATTCACACTAGCACCGAGATCAAGTAAGGCTTTTTCAATTTTATGTTCTCCAATAAAGCAAGAAATTGTAGGACAACCAGGGTCTTTATATTTCAAAGCATTATTGTTTTCAAGAATAGGACTTACTTGTTCGGCTAGAAAGGCTTTCTTTTTCACATTCAGTTTCCTCTTCACAGTGCAGAGATCTTTTAAAAATTTAGCATAGGAAGGAACCTGTTTAATAGCATCCAGCAAAGGTATATTGATCCTTACCTGTTTGAAAATTTCAAAAATTTCAGAGTTGTGATTGACTTTTCTTTGCAATTTTCAGTCATTTCTTTGCAATTTTCAGATTCATCCCCTTCCTTACCCTCAAAGATTGACTCATCATCTTTCTCATAAGGTTCAAGAGAGGGTTTTTCAATAACCTTACCACTGCGCAGAGTAGTGACTGATTTGACTTGATTCATGTGTTGGCTTCCAGAACTACTTGCATTTGCATTGTATTGCCCTTTGGGATTTTGTTGTGTTTGAGATGGAAACTTACCTTTCTCTTGGAAACTAAGAGCAGATGTTAATTTAGCAAGAGTATCTTTAAAATCTGTCATGTTTTGAACAAGTTGAGTATTAATTGTCTCTTGCTTTTCAATAAATGCATGCAATGTTTCCTCAAGATTTCTTCTAGAAGGTGGAGCATAAGAAGGTGCATATCCATGAGAATTTTGAAAATTATGGTGTGCTTGAAACGGTGGTTGTGAAGTTTGTGCATTGTTGTTCTCACTCTTCCAACTGAAATTTGGGTGATTCCTCCAACCAGGGTTGTATGTTTGGGAGTATGGGTTGTGGTTCGCACTTTGGAAACTGTTTAAAGCATGGGCTTGTTCATGGAGACATTCCTTAAAAGAAGGCAAGGTTGGACAATCGTTGGTTGAGTGTTCATTTGTTTCACAGATTTGACACACAATGTTTTCAACAGATTTTAATTGACCACTCTTTTTCAATTCTAGTGCCTCGACTTTTCTAGCTAAAGATGCAAACTTGGCTTGAAGGTCATGATCTTCCCTAAGGTTGTACATACCTCCACTAGATGTATGAGGTTGAGTTTTACTTGGTGCCTCATATGTACCCGTAGTGTCCCAATTTTGAGCATTTTCAGCTAACAAGTCCAAGTACTCCATTGCTTCATCAGGGTCTTTATCTTCAAAAGTTCCATTGCACATCAATTCAACCATTTGCCTATCTTTAGGTGTTAACCCTTCATAGAAATGTGAAACCAATCTCCATGTTTCAAAACCATGATGGGGGCAAGTACTAAGTAAATCTCGATACCTATCCCAACATTTGTAAAATGTTTCTCCTGGTTTTTGAGTGAAAGTGGTGATTTGTCTTTTGAAAGAGTTTGTTCTATGAGATGGGAAAAACTTCTTTAAAAACTGTTGTTGCATTTCATCCCAAGCACGAATGGATCCTGGTCTTAAATTTTGTAGCCATGTTTTAGCTTTATCTTTTAATGAAAAAGGAAAAAGCTTTAATCTGATGGTGTTCATGCTACAATTTAAGTTATTATATGTGTTGCACACCTCCTCAAATTCCCTTAAATGCAAGTATGGATTTTCCAATTCTAAGCCATGAAAAGAAGGTAAAAGTTGAATAATACCTGGTTTAAAATTAAAATGAGATGCATCAGGAGGAAAAACTATGCATGATGGTGCACTTGTTCTTATGGGATTCATGTGGTCTCTAAGTGTTCTAGCATGGTTATTCTCATTATTCTCATTTTGAAGTGATTGATTATCTTCTTCGGCCATATTTTCTGAAAATAATGAGGATATCCTACAAAGTCTACCACTTGATGTACGTGACCACACTCTCATGCACGTGTTGGAAAAAAAATAAAAAAAAAGAAGAAGAAAGCAAAAGAAGGAAGAAAACAAAATAAAAAGAAACAAAAGAAAAGAAAGAAAAGTGAAAAGAGAAAATAAAATAAATATTATAATTTATACAAAACTTACCTCCCCGGCAACGGCGCCAAAAACTTGACACGATGAAAAGATTGATGTCTTCTCCCAAGTGCAGGAGTGTCGAAGTAATAAATAACTTGGCAAGACCGGGGTCGAACCACAAGGAGGTTAATTGTACAAATTATAAACAACAATTATAAAACAACAATAATAACAACAACAATAGTAGTAGTAATAATAATAATAATAATAATAATAATAAAGAAAGAGAAGAAGAAGAAGATGATGATGATGAGAACTTAGAGATGAAATATTAAAGTAAGGATTAAACAATAAAAATAACAAATGTCAAGGTTAGAGGTTCCACTAATGGTATATCAAACAAGTATAGTATAAACTCTTATTATTGAATTGGAAACCACACACAAAGGAGGTTCCAATCAGATTATATATTGTTAACATGATTACATTAGTCATCTTATTCAATTAATGCTAATACTTGTAAATCTCGTCAAGCATTCATGATTATAACTTATGTTAACAACAAATCAAGTTCCTTTCATAGCTCAGGTGTCGGTTATACCATACATTATGGGCTATGAAAGTGCCAAGCATTTGGTGTACCAAGTGTTATACAACATAAATCAAGATTAGTCATTTAACAAGCAAAGTATTAAAGAATGAACAAGATAACAAATATAAAACATGTTAGTATCAAACATTAAAGTCCATATTAAGTTTACACTATACTTATTCTTACACCATTAGTGTGACCTTTTCACCTTGACATAATTAACTTAGCTAGACATAATGAAAGAAAGAAAAATAGAAAAACAAAATAAGAACATAAAAGCTAACTAAGTAAAGGAAAGGAAATGAAAAGCATAAACTTAATATTAATGAAAGCAAAGCATAAACATTACAAAAAATACAAAGAGAGAAAGGAAGAGCATGATCTTGATCTGAACACCGAGATGCCTAAATGCATGGCAAATGCCTCCTTTTATAGGCCAAAATTGGGAACTATTGATTTGATGACTAATTGATAAGTGGGTGGCCAACTTTTGACTTGGTGACAATCCTTATCTTCTCTTGTCTGCCCAAAATGTCATTGATAACGTCAAAACTGGAGCCAGTTGTAAACATGAAAGTTGTAGGCAATTGTCTCATCTTTCTTGTGTAAAAACTTCAGCTCATGTGGACTTCTAGAACTCCAGATATGGCCAAAATACCGAACAGTGCTCGGGCTGGAAGACAGATTCGGGCTTCTTTGTTGTTGCTACAATTTAGACTTGATAATGGCCTTTTTAGATCTTGGGCTCCATATGAAAGTTGTAGGCCTATGTCTTACCTTTCCATCCATATAAATTGGACCTAAATCTGAGATCTGTAGCTCCAGATATGACCCAATTACCGAACAGTATTCCGGTTTGGATTGCACCGACATCTCTTCTCTAAGTTTGACCATCTCTTTATCCTTGCAATTTAAGTTCTTCAAGTCATCAATCAATCCTTTCATTTATGTGATAGGCCTGCATTAAAATAGACATTTACCATAAATTATAGGTATCTTATATTATTAGATACATTATTATAAAATATATTTTAGTTAAGGAGTTATTTATACTTCAAGTGCAAAATGATGATATAAAACCATGATAAAAATGCACTTTTAAGTACTAATCACACCCCTCAACCAGCTTATTACTAGTCCCTAGTAATCAAAGCATTACAACAATTTGCATATTTCACAAAGCAAGGTATTCATCATTTAACTTCCATTAATCTATCCAGATAAACAAACTCTCATTAAATTTATATATCTGCTCAATACCACTTAACAAGATATTAATAAACCTTTCTTTTGTGCTCAATGTATCAACACATAATTATGGGCTTTTCTTGGAAGAAAAGAAAATTTTTGTTCTAATGTTTAAGGTTAACTTCCTTGGTTTGGATTGCACCGACATCTCTTCTCTAAGTTTGACCATCTCTTTATCCTTGCAATTTAAGTTCTTCAAGTCATCAATCAATCCTTTCATTTATGTGATAGGCCTGCATTAAAAATAGACATTTACCACAAATTATAGGTATCTTATATGATAAAAATGCACTTTTAAGTACTACTCATATAACAAATGCATGGCACTTTCATAGCCTATAATGTATGGTATAACCGACACCTGAGCTATGAAAGGAACTTGATTTGTTGTTAACATAAGTTATAATCATGAATGCTTGACGAGATTTACAAGTATTAGCATTAATTGAATAAGATGACTAATGTAATCATGTTAACAATATATAATCTGATTGGAACCTCCTTTGTATGTGGTTTCCAATTCAATAATAAGAGTTTATACTATACTTGTTTGATATACCATTAGTGGAACCTCTAACCTTGACATTTGCTATTATTATTGCTTAATCCTTACATTAATATTTCATCTCTAAGTTCTCATCATCATCATCATCTTCTTCTTCTCTTTCTTTATTATTATTATTATTATTATTATTATTATTATTATTATTATTATTAGTAGTAGTAGTAGTAGTAGTAGTACTACTACTACTACTACTAATATTATTATTATTATTATTACTATTGTTGTTGTTGTTATTGTTGTTTTATAATTGTTGTTTATAATTTGTACAATTAACCTCCCTGTGGTTCGACCCCGGTCTTGCTGGGTTATTTATTACTTCGACACTCCTGCACTTGGGAGAAGACATCAACCTTTTAGTCGTGTCAAGTTTTTGGTGCCGTTGCCGGGGAGGTAAGTTCTTGTATAAATTATAGTATTTATTTTATTTTCTCTTTTCACTTTTCTTGTATATAACTTTGTTTCTTTTCTTTTGTTTCTTTTTATTTTGTTTTCTTCCTCCTTCTCTTCCTTTCTTCTTCTCTTTTTTATTTTATTCCTACACGTGCATGAGAGTGTGGTCACGTACATCAAGTGGTAGACTTTGTAGGGTATCCTCATCATTTTCAGAAAATATAGCTGAAGAAGATAATCAATCACTTCATAATGAAAATGATGAGAATAACCGTGCTAGAACACTTAGAGAACACATGAATCCCACAAGAACAAGTGCACCATCACGCATAGTTTTTCCTCCCGATGCATCTCATTTTAATTTTAAACCAGGTATTATTCAACTTTTACCTTCTTTTCATGGTTTAGAATTGGAAAATCCATACTTGCATTTAAGGGAATTTGAGGAGGTGTGCAACACATATAATAACTTAAATTGTAGCATGAACACCATCAGATTAAAGCTTTTTCCTTTTTCATTAAAAGATAAAGCTAAAACATGGCTACAAAATTTGAGAGCAGGATCCATTCGTGCTTGGGATGAAATGCAACAACAGTTTTTAAAGAAGTTTTTCCCATCTCATAGAACAAACTCTTTCAAGAGACAAATCACCACTTTCACTCAAAAACCAGGAGAAACATTTTACAAATGTTGGGATAGGTATCGAGACTTGCTTAGTACTTGCTCTCATCATGGTTTTGAAACATGGAGATTGGTTTCACATTTCTATGAAGGGTTAACACCTAAAGATAGGCAAATGGTTGAATTGATGTGCAATGGAACTTTTGAAGATAAAGACCCTGATGAAGCAATGGAGTACTTAGACTTGTTAGCTGAAAATGCTCAAAATTGGGACACTGCGGTTACATATGAGGCACCGAGTAAAACTCAACCTCATACATCTAGTGGAGGTATGTACAACCTTAGGGAAGATCATGACCTTCAAGCCAAATTTGCATCTTTAGCTAGAAAAGTGGAGGCACTAGAATTGAAAAAGAGTGGTCAATTAAAATCTGTTGAAAACATTGTGTGTCAAATCTGTGAAACAAATGAACACTCAACCAATGATTGTCCAACCTTGCCTTCTTTTAAAGAATGTCTCCATGAACAAGCCCATGCTTTAAATAGTTTTCAAAGGGCCAACCACAACCCATACTCCCAAACATGCAACCCTGGTTGGAGGAATCACCCAAATTTCAGTTGGAAGAGTGAAAACAACAATGCACAAACTTCACAACCACCATTTCAAGCACACCATAATTTCCAAAATTCTCATGGATATGCACCTTTTTATGCTCCACCTTCTAGAAGAAATCTTGAGGAAACATTGCATGTATTCATTGAAAAGCAAGAGACAATTAATACTCAACTTGTTCAAAACATGACAGATTTTAAAGATACTATTGTTAAATTAACATCTACTCTTAGTTTCCAAGAGAAAGGTAAGTTTCCATCTCAAACACAACAAAATCCCAAAGGGCAATACAATGCAAATGCAAGTAGTTCTGGAAGCCAACACATGGATCAAGTCAAATCAGTCACTACTCTGCGCAGTGGTAAGGTTATTGAAAAACCCTCTCTTGAACCTTATGAGAAAGATAATGAGTCAATCTCTGAGGGTAAGGAAGGGGTTGAATCTGAAAATTGCAAAGAAATGACTGATTCACCGCCAGCACTTCCATTTCCTCATGCCATGACCATTCTTAACAATGGGTTGAATCTGAAAAATGCACTTTTAAGTATTACTCATATAACAAATGCTTGGCACTTTCATAGCCCATAATGTATGGTATAACCGACACCTGAGCTATGAAAGGAACTTGATTTGTTGTTAACATAAGTTATAATCATGAATGCTTGACGAGATTTACAAGTATTAGCATTAATTGAATAAGATGACTAATGTAATCATGTTAACAATATATAATCTGATTGGAACCTCCTTTGTGTGTGGTTTCCAATTCAATAATAAGAGTTTATACTATACTTGTTTGATATACCATTAGTGGAACCTCTAACCTTGACATTTGTTATTATTATTGCTTAATCCTTACATTAATATTTCATCTCTAAGTTCTCATCATCATCATCATCTTCTTCTTCTCTTTCTTTATTATTATTATTATTATTATTATTATTATTATTAGTAGTAGTAGTAGTACTACTACTACTACTACTATTATTATTATTATTATTATTATTACTATTGTTATTGTTGCTGTTGTTGTTTTATAATTGTTGTTTATAATTTGTACAATTAACCTCCCTGTGGTTCGACCCCGGTCTTGCCGAGTTATTTATTACTTCGACACTCCTGCACTTGGGAGAAGACATCAACCTTTTAGTCGTGTCAGTGGTCACGTACATCAAGTGGTAAACTTTGGAGGGTATCCTCATTAATTTCAGAAAATATGGTCGAAGAAGATAATCAATCACTTCATAATGAGAATAATGAGAATAACCATGCTAGAACACTTAGAGACCATATGAATTTCACAAGAACAAGTGCATCATCATGCATAGTTTTTCCTCCCGATGCATCTCATTTTAATTTTAAGCGAGACATTATTCAACTTTTACCATCTTTTCATGGCTTAGAATGGAAAATCTATACTTGCATTTAAGGGAATTTGAGGAGGTCTGTAACACATATAATAACATAAATTGTAGCATGAACACTATCAGATTAAAGCTTTTGACTTTTTCATTAAAAGATAAAGTTAAAACATGGCTACAAAATATAAGACTAGGATCCATTCGTGCTTGGGATGAAATGCAACAATAATTTTTGAAAAAGTTTTTCTCATCTCACAAAACAAACTCTTTCAAAAGACAAATCACTACTTTCACTCAAAAACCAGGAGAAACATTTTATCAATATTGGGATAGGTATCGAGGGTTGCTTAGTACTTGCCCTCATCATCGTTTTGAAACATGGAGATTCGTTTCACATTTCCATGAAGGCTTAACACCTACAGATAGGCAAATGGTTGAATTGATGTGCAATGAAACTTTTGAAGATAAAGATCCTGATGAAGCAATGGAGTAATTAGACTTGTTAGCTGAAAATGCTCAAAATTGGGACACCGCGGGTACTTATGAGGCACCGAGTAAAACTCAACCTCATACATCTTGTGGAGGTATGTACAACCTTAGGGAAGATCATGACCTCCAAGCCAAGTTTGCATCTTTAGCTAGAAAAGTCGAGGCACTAGAATTGAAAAAGAGTGGTCAATTAAAATTTGTTGAAAACATTATGTGTCAAATCTGTGAAACAAATGAACACTCAACCAACGATTGTCCAACCTTGCCTTCTTTTAAGGAATGTCTCCATGAACAAGCCCATGCCTGAAACAGTTTCGAAAGGGCCAACCACAACCCATACTCCCAAACATACAACCCTGGTTGGAGAAATCACCCAAATTTCAGTTGGAAGAGTGAGAACAACAATGCACAAACTTCACAACCACCATTTTAAGCACACTATAATTTTCAAAATTCTCATGGATATGCACCTCCTTATGCTCCACCTTCTAGAAGAAGGTGGAGCAAGAATTACATGCATTCATTGAAAAGCAAGAGACAATCAATACTTAACTTGCAACTTGTAACGCATTGATTAATTGTAGGACGTCCGTTTCAAGTTGTAAATCTCGTTTCACATTTCCTGTTATTTTAGGATGTCCGTTTCTTGCAACTTCTAACGCATTGATTAATTGTAGGAATGGACTAATGAAGCTATCATTTGGAAACATGACATTGGAAATGAATATTTTCAACATTTGCAAGCAACCTGGAGATGATAATGATTTACAAGAAGTAGATCATATTGATGAATTAGTTTATGATCAACTTGAATCTACTTGAAGTAAAAATGAATTAGATGAATTTGAAGATTTGCAAATGATTTATTCTAAGGAAGAAATCACGGATGAAACAAGCACCAAAAATATTGACGTGAATCTTTTGTCAACAGTGACAACAAATTCGACATCTGACATCACACCAATCGATGATTACTTTCCTAACAAATCCTTACTTTCTCTTAGTCCAATGCCTTGGTATGATAAAAATATCAATTTTCTTGCGTTAGGAGATTTGCTAGCTGATTGGAGTACTCAAGACAAAGAAAAGTTTTTGAACGAAGTGAAGAATTTTTATTGTGATGACCCTAACTTATTCAATTCTTGTCCTAATCAAATATTTCAAAGATTCATTCCCGACAATGAGGTAAGTAGTGTCATTAAACTTTGTCATTCTGAAGCATGTGAAAGTTATTTCTCGTTAAAAATGACAGTTGCAAAAATCTTTCAAAATGGATTTTATTGGCCCACCATGTTCAAGGACACACATGCATTTTGCAAAACTTGTGAAAATTATCAAAAAGTTGATATTGGTCAAAAAGTTTTGTTTTATAATTCTCAACTCTATTCATTCCCTACAGAGCTAAGATCAAGATGGAACAATCCTTATGGGACCTGTGATATTGAAAATTCAATGAATGATAATGTTTTTAAGGAAAATGGACATCGTTTGAAAGCTTACTTTGATAATTTTCCTAGTGAAAATGAATCAACTGGTTGGAATGATCTTGTAGATAAAGGTTGACTATTTTGTTTTTTTTTTCTCACATTGTTTTTGTATTTCTTTTTGAGTGATTTTTGCTAGTTTCTCTCACCCAGACAAATGGCAGACAACGGTACTCCGTGACTTAAGTCGGTTCTTTCAGTTTCCCACAATAACTGATATATGTGTATATATTTATGCAATTCTTTAAATCTCTTTTCCAATTCTCATTTGAAAATGGACATTAATCTTAAAAAATTGAAAAAGTATTTTCCCACTTTGCCTCAAAATGCGATTACAAAAATTTACCGTGCTAGATGTGCACGATTGAGATTGTTAATGAATCATGGAATTCCTGAAGATATTTGCTGGTTGATTAAAGCAAATGTTTGATTATTAGGTGAATCCTCTCACTCCTTCATTTCACATATGCCTGGAATAGGTAAAAACACTTTTGCAAAGAAACGTCGTGCAAAATGACTGAAAGTTTGTCATCGATATGCTAGATGGACTTGTAATACATAATGTCGTTCTTTAGGAATGATATCTATAAACTGTGAAGATAAAATACAATTCATTAAGGATGGTCTAGGTAAGAAGTCTTTAGATAATCTTCTATTGACTCTTGAGACGCATCCTAGTGGAGATGTGTATCGTGCAATTCATGATTTATGGACCATTTTCATAAGGAACATGCTCGACCTAGTCTTGGGAATCTAACTAAAAAAGACCCTATTTGCCAGTTTTTAAGAAAACTGGATGAGAAGTTTATCCCTGACCCATAGAGGGCGTTTAAGCCATTCTTAGACATAAAACCAAGGGAAGATGTGAGCCACAATCACAACTACTTGTACATCCACATGCTTTTTCAAAAGTAAATAAATAAATAAATAAAGAGAGAGAGAGAGTGTGTGAGACTCTAGCTGGCCTACATATAGGTGTTATGATTGCCTTTCTAATTTCTCATCTATAAAATCCTCTCTTCGTTCCTTTCATTTCTACTCAACCCATATATTCAACAAATACATAAGTGTGTAAAAATGACAAGTTTCTCAGGTCATCAGATAAGAACTATTTGTGTTTTTGATGGATCTAGTCCTGGGAAAGAAAAGGAGTTTTTAGAATCAGCAAATCATCTTGGTCAGGTGCTAGCTAAGAGAAAGATTCATTTAGTGTATGGGGGAGGCAATCTTGGGTTAATGGGAGGTGTGTCAATAGCTGCATTTTTAGGAGGTAGTCAAGTTTTGGGGGTCATCCCCGAAGCTTTAGCACAAGGAGACATTATTGGAAAAATAATTGGAGCGGAACTTCAGGTCTCCACAACGTCAGCTCGAATGAATGCATGTTTAAGCATGTTGATGCCTTCATTGCTTTACCAGGTGGTCTAGGCGTATTAGAAGAGATCTTTCATATTTTCTCTTGGGCTCAACTGCACATTCACCATAAACCTATAAGTTTGTTAAATGTTAATGGTTATTATGATAAATTATTGTCTTTTCTTGATCATGCTGTGGAACAGGAATTTCTAACATCTTCTACACGACAAATCCTTCATTCCTGTAATTGATCCCTCCATGAGTCACATAAATTGGTCAAGTAAGGAAAGCCGTAAAAAGCTTAGATTGGATTTGAGCCTTCATTTGTGAATTTTTGTGTCTTTTGGTTTTATTATTGTGTTTTGTTATTTCTTATTTTTGTTTTAGTGTGTGACACGACTAAAAGGTTGATGTCTTCTCCCAAGTGCATGAGTGTCGAAGTAATAAATAACCCGGCAAGACCGGGGTCGAACCATAGGGAGGTTAATTGTACAAATTAAAGACAACAATTATAAGCAACAATAATAACAGTAATAATAAAAACAATAACAACAACAACAACAACTATAACAATAATAATAGTAGTAGTAGTAGTAGTAGTAGTAATAATAATAATAATAATAATAATAATAATAATAAAGAAAGAGAAGAAGAAGAAGATGATGATGATGAGAACTTAGAGATGAAATATTAATGTAAGGATTAAACAATAATAATAACAAATGTCAAGGTTAGAGGTTCCACTAATGGTATATCAAACAAGTATAGTATAAACTCTTATTATTGAATTGGAAACCACACACAAAGGAGGTTCTAATCAGATTATATATTGTTAATATGATTACATTAGTCATCTTATTCAATTAATGCTAATACTTGTAAATTTCATCAAGCATTCATGATTATAACTTATGTTAACAACAAATCAAGTTCCTTTCATAGCTCAGGTGTCGGTTATACCATACATTATGGGCTATGAAAGTGCCAAGCATTTGTTGTACCAAGTGTTATACAACATAAATCAAGATTAGTCATTTAACAAGCAAAGTATTAAAGAGTGAACAAGATAACAAATATAAAACATGTTAGTATCAAACATTAAGGTCCATATTAAGTTTACACTATACTTATTCTTCCACCATTAGTGTAACCTTTTCACCTTGACATAATTAACTTAGCTAGACATAATGAAAGAAAGGAAAACAAATAAACAAAATAAGAACATAAAAGTTAACTAAGTAAAGGAAAGGAAATAAAGGCATAAACTTCATATTAATGAAAGCAAAGCATAAACATTACAAAAAAATACAAAGAGAGAAAGGAAGAGCATAATCTTGATCTGGAAACCAAGATGCCTAAATGCATGGCAAATGCCTCCTTTTATAGGCCAAAATTGGGAACTATTGATTTGATGACTAATTGATAAGTGGGTGGCCAACTTTTGACTTGGTGACAATCCTTATCTTCTCTTGTCTGCCCAAAACGTCATTAATAACGTCAAAATTGGAGCCAGTTGTAAACATGAAAGTTGTAGGCAATTATCTTATATTATTAGATATATTATTATAAAACATGCTTTAGTTAAGGAGTTATTGATACTTCAAGTGCAAAATGATGATATAAAACCATGACAAAAATGCACTTTTAAGTACTAATCAGTGTGTTTCAGGTTTGTTAGTGTTTGTTATTTCAGGTGATATCTTCTATACTCTATCTTTCTATCTTAGAACATTGAAGACAATGTCTCATTTTGGTTGGGGGAAGAGGGTAGTAGTTGATAAAAAAAAAATTGTTTTTCATTTCATAAAGCATGTGCATAATTGTTGTTACTAGGATGGTAGAGTAAAGGAGCTCTTTTGTTAAAATGACTCTTGAGACGGATCTTAGTAACCATTCTTAACAAGGTCTATTATAATACTTCTTGAAATATTCAGGTTTACAAACTCACGCATTGTTATCACTTAATTCTGTTCATATACTTGTTTAACATGTATCCTTAAACCTTAATTTACACACACACACACACACACTTTAACATATGATTGTGGGTTGCATATTTGATTATTACATTATTTATGCTCTTTTGTTAAAGGTAACAACTAAGGGAAAGGGATTGTATATAACTAAAAAAAAGAGAAAAAAAGAAAAAAAATGATAATTATAAAAATATAAATAAGTTTGGTTTCATAGCCTCCCTGACCTAAGCAATTAAGCCCGAAGGGGTGTTTTAACACCTGGTACCCTAAAGTCAACTAACTTGGGAACCATTGACTCAACGCTTGTTACATGGGTTGAGGAGAAAAGCTTAAGGAAATCAAACATTGCACTATCTACATATCAGTATCTGCGACCCATAATTATTTGTTGATATATTTAGCACAAAAGAAAGGTTTGTTAATATCTTGTTAAGAGATATTGAGCAGATACATAAATTTAATGAGAGTTTGTTTATCTGGATAGATTAATGAAAGTTACATGATGAATACCTTGCTTTGTGGAATTTGCAAATTGTTTTTCTATTTTAACGCTTTGATTACTAAGGACTAGTAATAAGCTGGTTGGGGGGGTGTGATTAGTACTTAAAAGTGCATTTTTATCATGGTTTTATATCATCATTTTGCATCTGAAGTATCAATAACTCCTTAACTAAAGCATGTTTTATAATAATATATCTAATAATATAAGATACCTTTAATTTATGGTAAATGTTCATTTTAAATGCAGGCCTATCACATAAATAAAAGGATTGATTGATGACTTTAAGAACTTAAATTGCAAGGGCAAAGAGATGCCTAAAATTAGAAAAGAGATGTCAGTGCAATCCAAACCGGAACACTATTCGGTAATTGGGTCATATCTGGAGCTATAAATCTCAGATTTAGGTCTATTTTAAATGGATGGAAAGGTAAGACATTGGCCTACAACTTTCATATGGAGGCCAAGATCTACAAAGGCCATTTTCAAGTCCAAATTGTATCAACAACAAAGAAGTCCGAAACTGTCCTCCACCCCGAGTATTATTCAGTATTTTGGCCATATCTGGAGTTCTAAAAGTTCAAATGAGCTGAATGTTTTATACAAGAAAGCTGAGACAATTACCTACAACTTTCATGTTTTCGAGTGGCTCCAAGTTTGACGTTTTGGGCAGACAAGAGAAGATAAGGATTGTCATCAAGTCAAGAGTTGGCCACCCACATATCAATTAGTCATCAAGTCAATAGTTTCCAATTTCGGCCTATAAAAGGAGGCATTTGCCATGCATTTAGGCATCTTGGTTTCCAGATCAAGATCATGCTCTTTCTTTCTCTCTTTGTATTTTTAGTAATGTTTATGCTTTACTTTCATTAATATCAAGTTTATGCCTTTCATTTCCTTTCTTTTACTTAGTTAACTTTTATGTTCTTATTTTGTTTATCTATTTTTCTTTCTTTCGTTACGTCTAGCTAAGTTTATTATGTCAAGGTGAAAAGTTTACAGTAATGGTGTAAGAATAAGTATAGTGTAAACTTAAGATGGACTTTAATGTTTGACACTAACATGTTTTATATTTGTTATCTTGTTCACTCTTTAATACTTTGCTTGTTAAATGACTAATCTTAATTTATGTTGTATAACACTTGGTACAACAAATGCTTGGCACTTTCATAGCCCATACTGTATGGTATAATCTACACATGAGCTATGAAAGGAACTTGATTTGTTGTTAACATAAGTTATAATCATGAATGCTTGATGAGATTTACAAGTACTAGCATTAATCGAATAAGATGACTAATGTAATCATGTTAACAATCTATAATCTAATTGGAACCTCCTTTGTGTGTAGTTTCCAATTGAATAATAAGAGTTTATATTATACTTGTTTGACATACTATTAGTGGATCCTCTAACCTTGACAATTGTTATTATCATTGTTTAATCGTTACATTAATATTCCATCTCAAAGTTCTCATTTTCTTCTTCTTCTTCTCCTTCTTTTTCTTTATTATTATTATTATTATTATTAGTATTATTATTAGTATTACTACTACTACTAGTATTATTATTGTTGTTGTTGTTGTTACTATTGTTGTTGTTTATAATTGTTGATTATAATTTGTACAATTAACCTCCCTGTGGTTCGACCCTGGTCTTGCCAGGTTATTTGTTACTTCGACACTCCTACACTTGGGAGAAGACATCAATCTTTTAGTCGTGTCAATAATCAAAGCGTTAAAATAGAAAAAAAATTTGTAAATTCCACAAAGCAAGGTATTCATCATTCAACTTCCATTAATCTATCCAGTTAAACAAACTCTCATTAAATTTATATATCTGCTCAATACATATTAATAAGATATTAATGAACCTTTCTTTCATGCTCAATATATCAACACATAATTATGGAGCTTTTCTTGGAAGAAAATTTTTTTTTGTTCTAATATTTAAGGTTAACTTCCTTGGGTTGGGATTATTATTTTTTTTCTTATTTTTATTATATATTTTTAATATATATCATATACCTTAAAACATCATGCATCTTTAACCCATGTAACGAGCTTTCGGCTAATGACTCCCAGACCAGTTGGTCTTAGGGCATTAGGTGTTGAGACACCCCTACGAGCTTAGTAACTAGGGTCACAGATACTGATATGTAGATAGTGCAATGTTTGATTCCTTTAAGTTTTTCTCCACAACCCATGTAGCAAGCGTTAAGCCAATAGCTCTCAAGTTAGTTGACTTTAGGGTATTAGGTGTTAAAGTACCCCTTCAGACTTAATTGCTTAAGTTAGGGAGGTTACGAAACCAAACTTATCTACATTTTTATTATCATTATTTTTTTTTGCTCTTTTTTTGTTTTTTTTAATTATATATTATCCTTTTCCCTTAGTTGTTACCTTTAACAAAAGAATATAAATAATATAATAATTCATTGTGTAACCCACCATCATATGTTAAAGTGTGTGTGTAAATTAAGGTTTAAGAATACATGTTAAATGAGTAAATTAGCAGAATTAAGTGATAGTAATACAAGAGTTTGTAAACCTAAATATTTTAAGAAGTATTATGATAGACCTTATTAAGAATGGTTACTAAGATGCGTCTCAAGAGTCATAAAAAGATCTCCTTTACTCTATTATCATAGTAACAACAATTTTGCACATGCTTTATGAAATAGAAAACACATTTAGTTTTTTTTTTAGCTACTACCCTCTCCCCCCAACCAAAATGAGACATTGTCCTTAATGTTCTAAAGTAGAGTATAGAAGATATCACCTGAAATAACAAACATTGACAAACCTGAAACATACTGAAACAAATATAAAAAACAACAAAACACAATAATAAAACCAAAAGACACAAAGATTCACAAATGAAGGCTTAAATCTAATGTAAGCTTTTTATGGCTTTCCTTAGATGACCAATTTATGCGACTCATAGAGGGATTAATCACAGGAATGAAAGATTGTAGTTAGTCAATCAATTGTTCAATAATAGCAGCATATATTATGATTTGTCGTATAGAAGATGTAAGAAATTCCTATTCTACAACATGATTAAAAAAAAGACAACAACTTATCATAATAACCATTAACATTTAACAAACCTATGGGTTCATGGTGAACGTGCAGTTGGGCCCAAGAGAAAATATGAAAGATCTCTTCCAATATGCCTAGATCACCTAGTAAAGCAATGAAGACATCAACATGGTTAAACATTGTATTCATTTGAGCTGACATTGTGGAGACCTCAAGTTTCTCTCCAATTATTTTTCTAATGATATCTCCTTATGGTAAAGTTTCAATGATGACCCCAAAAACTTGGCTACCTCTTAAAAATGTAGCTAATGACACATCCTATTAACCCAAGACTGCCTCCCCCACATACTAAATGAATCTTTCTCTCAGCTAGCACCTGATCAAGATGATTTACTTATTCTAAAAACTCCTTTTCTTTCTCAGGATTGGATCCACCGAAAACACAAATATTTCTTATGTGATGACTTAAAGAACTTGCCATTACTACACACTTCTATATTTGTTAAATGTATGGGTTGAGTAGAAATGAAAGGAAGGAAGAGAGGATTTTATAGATCAGAAATTGAAAAGGCAATCATACCACCTATACATAAGCCAGTTAGAGTCTCTCTCTCTCTCTCTCTCTCTCTCTCTCTCTTTATTTATTTATTTTTGAAAAAACATATGTATGTACAGGTAGTTATGATTGTGACTCACATCTTTCCTTGGTTTTACGTCCAAGAACGACTTAAACGCCCTCTATGGGTCGAGGATAGGCTTCCCATCTAGTTTTCTTAAAAAGTGGCAAACTTAGTCTTTTTTAGTAAGATTCTCAAGACTAAGTCGATCATGTTCTTTATGAAAATAGGGTCATAAATCATGAATTGCACGATGCACATCTCCATTAGGATGTGTCTCAAGAGTTAATAGAAGATTATCTAAAGACTCCTTACTAAGGTCATCCTTAATGAATTGTATTTAGCTTCATGGTTTATAGATACCATTTCTAAATAACGACATTGTGCATTACAACTTCATCTAGCATATCGATGACAGACTTTCAGTTGTTTTGCATGATGTTTCTTTGCAACAGTGCTTTTACCTGTTCCAGGCATGTGTGAAACAAAAGAATTAGAGGACTCACCTGATAATCGAACCATTACTTCAATCAACCAGTGAATATCTTCAAGAATTCCATGATTCATTAACAACCTCAATCTTGCACATCTAGCACGATAAATTTTTGTAATTGCATTATGAGGCAGAGCGAGAAAATACTTTTTCAATTTTTCAAGATTAGTGTCCATTTTCAAATGATAATTGAAAGAGAGATTCATAGAATTGCATAAATATATACACATATATCAGTTATTATGGGAAACTAAATGAACCAACTTAAGTCACAGAGTACCATTGTCCACCATTTGACCGAGGTGAGAGAAACTAACAAAAATTACTAAAAAAGAAACACAAAAATAATGTGAGAAAAAAAATAATAATCAACCTTTATCTATAAGATCATTCCAACTAGTTGATTCATTTTCACTAGGAAAATTATCAAAGTAAGCTTTCAAACGATGTCCATTTTCCTTAAAATCATTGTCATTCATTGAATTCTCAATATCACAGGCCCTATAAGGATTGCTCCATCTTGATCTTAGCTCTCTAGGGAATGAATAAAGTTGAGAATTATAAAACAAAACTTTTTGACCAGTATCAACTTTTTGACAATTTTCACAAGTTTTGCAGAATGCATGCGTGTCCTTGAACATGGTGGGCTAATAAAATTCATTTTGAAAGATTTTTGCAGCTATCTTTTTTTATGAGAAATAACTTCCACATGCTTCAGAATGACAAAGTTTAATGACACTACTTACCTCATTGTCGGGAATGAATCTTTGAAATATTTGATCAAGACTATTTGAATAAGTTAGGGTTATCTCAATAAAAGTTCTTCACTTAGTTCAAAAACTTATCTTTATCTTTGGTACTCCAATCAGCTAGCAAATCTCCTAAAGTAAGAAAATTGATATTTTTATCATACCAAGGCATTGGACTAAGAGAAAGTAAGGATTCGTTAGGAAAGTAATCATCAATCTGTTGTCACTTTTGATAAAAGATCTGTATCAACATTTTCGATGCATTTTTCATCGGTGGTTTCTTTCTCAGAATAAATCATTTGCAAATCTTCAAATTCATTCAACTCATTTTTACTTGAAGTAGATTCAAGTTGATCATAAACTAATTCATCAATATGATCTACTTCTTGTAAATCATTATCATCTCCAGGTTGTTTGCAAATGTTGAAAATATTCATCTCCAATGTCATGTTTTCAAATGATAGCTTCATCAGTCCATTCCTACAATTAATAAATGAATTTTGCAAGAGTATCTTTAAAATCTGTCATATTTTGAGCAAGTTAAGTATTGATTGTCTCTTGCTTTTCAATGAATGCATGCAATCTTTCCTCAAGATTTCTTCTAGGAGGTGGAGCAAAAGGAGGTACATATCCATGAGAATTTTGAAAATTGTCGTGTGCTTGAAATGGTGGTTGTGAAGTTTGTACATTGTTATTATCACTCTTCCAATTGAAATTTGGGTGATTTATCCAACCAGGGTTGTATGTTTGGGAGTATGGATTGTGGTTAGCCCTTTGAAAACTGTTTAAAGCATGGGCTTGTTCATGGAGACATTCCTTAAAAGAAGGCAAGGTTGGACAATCGTTGGTTGAGTGTTCATTTGTTTCACAGATTTGACACACAATGTTTTCAATAGATTTTAATTGACCACTCTTTTTCAATTCTAGTGCCTCGACTTTTCTAGTTAAAGATGCAAACTTGGCTTGAAGGTCATGATCTTCTCTAAGGTTGTACATACCTCCACTAGATGTGTGAGGTTGAGTTTTACTCGGTACCTCATAAGTACCCGCGGTGTCCCAATTTTTAGCATTTTCAGCTAACAAGTCTAAGTATTTCATTGCTTCATCAGGGTCTTTATCTTCAAAAGTTCCATTGCACATCAATTCAACCATTTGCCTATCTTTAAGTGTTAACCCTTCATAGAAATGTGAAATCAATCTCCATGTTTCAAAACCATAATGAGAGCAAGTACTAAGCAAGTCTCGATACCTATCCCAACATTGGTAAAATGCTTCTTTTCTCTTGTTTCTTCTTCTTTTGTTTTCTTTTTTCTTTTATTTTATTTCTACATGTGTATGAGAGTGTGGTCACATAAATCAAGTGGTAGACTTTGTAGGGTATCCTCACCATTTTCAGAAAACATGGCTAAAGAAGATAATCAATCACTTCATAATGAGAATAATGAGAATAACCGTGCGAGAACACTTAGAGACCACATGAATCCCACAAGAACAAGTGCACCATCATGCATAGTTTTTCCTCTCGATGCATCTCATTTTAATTTTAAGCTAGGAGTTATTCAACTTTTACTATCTTTTCATGGCTTAGAATTGGAAAATCCATACTTGCATTTAAGAGAATTTTAAAAAGGTTTGTAAAACATATAATGATTCAAAGAAGTTTTTAAATGCAACAACAGTTTTTAAAGAAGTTTTCCCCATCTTACAAAACAAACTCTTTCAAAAGACAAATCATCATTTTCACATAAAAACTAGGAGAAATATTTTACCAATGTTGGGATAGGTATCGAGACTTGCTTAATATTTGCCCTCATCATGGTTTTGAAACATGGAGATTGGTTTTATCTTTTTATGAAGGGTTAACACTTAGAGAGGCAAATGGTTGAATTGATGTGCAATGGAACTTTTGAAGATAAGGACCCTGATGAAGTAATGAAGTACTTAGACTTGTTAGCTGAAAATGCTCAAAATTAGGACACCGTGGCTACTTATGAGGCATCGAGTAAAACTTAACCTCATACATCTAGTGGAGATATGTACAACCTTAGGGAAGATCATGACCTCTAAGCTAAGTTTACATCTTTAGCTAGAAAAGTCGAGGCACTAGAATTGAGAAAGAGTGGTAAATTAAAATTTGTTCAAAAGATTACATGTCAAATATGTGAAACAAATGAACACTCAACCAGTAATTGTCCAACCTTGCCTTATTTTAAGGAATGTCTCCATGAACAAGCCCATGCTTTAAACAGTTTTCAAAGGGCCAACCACAATCCATACTCCCAAACATACAACCCTGGTTGGATAAATCACCTAAATTTCAATTGGAAGAGTGATAATAACAATGTACAAACTTCACAACCACCATTTCAAGCACACGACAATTTTCAAAATGTTGGGATAGGTATCGAGACTTGCTTAGTACTTGCCCTCATTATGGTTTTGAAACATGGAGATTGATTTCACATTTCTATGAAGGGTTAACACCTAAAGATAGGCAAATGGTTGAATTGATGTGCAATGGATCTTTTGAAGATAAAGACCCTGATGAAGCAATGAAATACTTAGACTTGTTAGCTGAAAATGCTAAAAATTAGGACACAGCGGGTACTTATGAGGCACCGAGTAAAACTCAACCTCACACATCTAGTGGAGGTATGTACAACCTTAGAGAAGATCATGACCTTCAAGCCAAGTTTGCATCTTTAACTAGAAAAGTCGAGGCACTAGAATTGAAAAAGAGTGGTCAATTAAAATCTACTGAAAACATTGTGTGTCAAATCTGTGAAACAAATGAACGCTCAACCAACGATTGTCCAACCTTGCCTTCTTTTAAGGAATGTCTCCATGAACAAGCCCATGCTTTCAACAGTTTTCAAAGGGCCAACCACAATCCATACTCCCAAACATACAACCCTGGTTGGAGAAATCACCCAAATTTTAGTTGGAAGAGTGAGAACAACAATGCACAAACTTCACAACCACCGTTTCAAGCACACCATAATTTCCAAAATTCTCATGGATATGCACCTCCTTATGCTCCACCTTCTAGAAGAAATCTTGAGGAAACATTGCATGCATTCATTGAAAAGCAAGAAACAATCAATACTCAACTTGCTCAAAGCATAACAAATTTTAAAGATACTCTTGCAAAATTCACATATGCTCTCAGTTTTCAAGAGAAAGGTAAGTTTCCATCTCAACCACTACAATACAAATGCAAGTAGTTCCGGAAGCCAACACATGGATCAAGTCAAATCAGTCACTACTCTACGCAGTGGTAAGGTTATTGAAAAACCTATTCTTGAACCTTATAAGAAAGATGATGAGTCAATATCTGAGGGTAAGGAAGGGGTTGAATTTGAAAATTACAAAGAAAAGACTGATTCTCCGCCAGCACTTTCATTTCCTCAAGTCATAACCAAACAAAGGAAAGTCAATCACAACTCTGAAATTTTTGAAATTTTCAAACAGGTTAGGATCAATATACCTTTGCTGGATGCTATTAAGCAGGTTCGTTCCTATGCTAAATTTTTAAAAGATCTATGCACTGTGAAGAGGAAACTGAATGTGAAAAAGAAAGCCTTTCTAGCCGAACAAGTAAGTGCTATTCTTTAGAACAATAATGCTTTGAAATATAATGACCCTGGTTGTCCTATAATTTCTTGCTTTATTGGAGAGCATAAAATTGAAAGAGCGTTACTTGATCTTGGTGCTAGTGTGAATTTACTTCCATATTCAGTTTTTCAGAGTCTCAATCTAGGTAAGTTAAAACCAACTTCTATAACTCTTTTACTTACCGATAGATCTGTAAAAGTGCCTAGAGGAATAATTAAAGATGTGTTAGTACAAGTCGATAAATTCATTTATCCTGTGGATTTTATTGTCTTGGACATATAACCTGTTGAAGCATGTAATTCATTTCATGTTATTTTAGGATGTCTGTTTCTTGCAACTTCTAATGCATTGATTAATTGTAGGAATGGACTGATGAAGCTAACATTTGAAAACATGACATTGGAGATGAATATTTTCAACATTTGCAAGCAACCTGGAGATGATAATGATTTACAAGAAGTAGATCATATTGATGAATTAGTTTATAATCAACTTGAATCTACTTTAAGTAAAAATAAATTGGATGAATCTGAAGATTTGCAAATGATTTATTCTGAGGAAGAAATCACGGATGAAAAACGCACCAAAAATGTTGATGCGAATCTTTTGTCAACAGTGACAACAGATTCGACATCTGACATCACACCAATCGATGATTACTTTCCTAACGAATCCTTACTTTCTCTTAGTCCAATGCCTTGGTATGATAAAAATATTAATTTTCTTACTTTAGGAGATTGGCCAGCTGATTGGAGTAATCAAGACAAAGAAAAGTTTTTGAACGAAGTGAAGAATTTTTAATGTGATGACCCTAACTTATTCAAATATTGTCCTGATCAAATATTTCAAAGATTCATTCCCGACAATGAGGTAAGTAGTGTTATTAAACTTTGTCATTCTGAAGCATGTGGAAGTTATTTCTCGTCAAAAAAGACAGCTACAAAAATCTTTCAAAATGGATTTTATTGGCCCACCATGTTCAAGGACACGCATGCATTCTGCAAAACTTGTGAAAATTGTCAAAAAGTTGATACTGGTCAAAAAGTTTTGTTTTATAATTCTCAACTCTATGCATTCCCTAAAGAGCCAAGATTAAGATGGAGCAATCCTTATAGGGTCTGTGATATTGAGAATTCAATGAATGACAATGATTTTAAGGAAAATGGACATCGTTTGAAAGCTTACTTTGATAATTTTCCTAGTGAAAATGAATCAACTGGTTTGAATTATCTTGTAGATAAAGGTTCATTATTTTGTTTTTCTCACATTGTTTTTGTGTTTCCTTTTGAGTGATTTTTGCTAGTTTCTCTCACCCCGGTCAAATGGCAGACAACGGTACTCCGTGACTTAAGTCGGTTCTTTCAGTTTTCCATAATAACTGATATCGGTGTATATATTTGTGCAATTCTTTGAATCTCTCTTCCAATTCTCATTTGAAAATGGACACTAATCTTGAAAAATTAAAAAAGTATTTTCCCACTTTGCCTCAGAATGCGATTACAAAAATTTACCATGCTAGATGTGCAAGATTGAGATTGTTAATGAATCATCGAATTCCTGAAGATATTCGCTAGTTGATTGAAGCAAAGGTTCGATTATCAAGTGAGTCCTCTAATTCCTTCATTTCACATATGCCTGAAACAGGTAAAAGCACTTTTGCAAAGAAACGTCGTGCAAAATGACTAGAAGTCTGTCATCGATGTGCTAGATGGACTTGTAATACAAGTCTATCGTTCTTTAGGAATGGTATCTATAAACCGTGAAGATAAAATACAATTCATTAAGGATGGCCTGAGTAAGGAGTCTTTAGATAATCTTCTATGGACTCTTGAGACGCATCCTAGTGGAGATGTGCATCGTGCAATTCATGATTTATGGCCACTATTTCATAAAGAACATGATCAACTTAGTCTTGGGAATCTGACTAAAAAAGACCATGTTTGCCAGTTTTTAAGAAAACTAGATGGGAAGCCTATCCCCGACCTATAGAGGGCGTTTAAGCCGTTCTTGGACGTAAAACCAAGGGAAGATGGGAGCCACAATCACAACTACCTGTACATACACATGCTTTTTCAAAAGTAAATAAATAAAGAGAGAGAGAGAGTGTGTGAGACTCCAGCTGGCCTACATATAGGTGGTATGATTGCCTTTCTAATTTCTCATCTATAAAACCCACTCTTCCTTCCTTTCATTTTTACTCAACCCATACATTCAACAACTACAGAAGTGTGTAAAAATGGCAAGTTCCTCAAGTCATCATATAAGAAATATTTGTGTTTTTGGTGGATTTAGTCTTGGGAAAGAAAAGGAGTTTTTAGCATCAGCAAATCATCTTGGTCAAGTGCTAGCTGAGAGAAAGATTCATTTAGTGTATGGGGGAGGCAGTCTTGAGTTAATGGGAGGTGTGTCAATAGCTGCATTTTTAGGAGGTAATCAAGTTTTGGGGGTCGTTCCCGAAGCTTTAGCACAAGGGGACATCATTGGAAGAATAATTGGAGAGGAACTTCAGGTCTCCACAATGTCAGCTCGAATGAATGCAATGTTTAACCATGCTGATGCCTTCATTGCTTTACTAGGTGGTCTAGGTACATTGGAAGAGATCTTTCATATTTCCTCTTGGGCTAAACTGCACATTCACCATAAACCCATAGGTTTGCTAAATGTTAATGGTTATTATGATAAGTTGTTGTCTTTTCTTGATCATGCTATGGAACATATAATATATATATATATATATATATATATATGCATATAATTTAAAAACAACATGCATCTTTAACTCATGTAACGAGCTTTCGGCTAATGACTCCCAGACCAGCTAGTCTTAGGGCATTAGGTGTTAAGACACCCCTACAAGCTTAGTAATTCGGGTCGCAAATACTGATATGTAGATAGTGCAATGTTTGATTCCCTTAAGTTTTTCTCCTTAACCCATGTAACAAGTATTGGGCCAATAGCTTCCAAGTCAGTTGACTTTACGGTATTGGGTGTTAAAACACCCCTTCAGGCTTAATTGCTTAGGTTAGGGAGGCTACGAAACCAAACTTATCCACATTTTTATTATTACCATTTTTTTCTTTTTCTCTTTTTTTAATTATATACTATCCCTTTCCCTTAGTTATTACCTTTAACAAAAGAACATAAATAATGTAATAATCCAATATGCAACCCACAATCATATGTTAAAGTGTGTGTGTCTAAATTAAGGTTTAAGAATACATGTTAAATAAGTATATGAGCAGAATTAAGTGATAATAATGCGAGAGTTTGTAAATCTAAATATTTCAAGAAGTATTATGATAGACTTTGTTAAGAATGGTTACTAAGATGCGTCTCAAGAGTCACTTTAACAAAAGAGCTCCTTTACTCTGCCATCCTAGTAACAACAATTATGCACATGCTTTATGAAATGGAAAATAATTTTTTTTTTAGCTACTATCCTCTCCCCCCAACTAAAACAAGACATTGTCCTTAGTGTTTAAAGGTAGAAAGATATAGTATATAAGATATCACCTGAAATAATGAACACTAACAAACCTGAAACACTCTAAAACAAATATAAGTAACAACAAAACACAATAATAAAACCAAAAGACACAAAGATTCAAAAATGAAGGCTCAAATCGCAATTGTGATTATGGCTCACACTTCCCTTGGTTTTACGTCCAAGAACAGCTTAAACGCCCTCTATGGGTCGGGGATAGGCTTCCCATCTAGTTTTCTTAAAAACTAGCAAATATGGTTTTTTTTTTAGTTAGATTCCCAAGACTATGCCAAGCATGTTTCTTATGAAAATGGTTCATAATTCATGAATTGCACGATGCTTATCTCGAATATGATGAGACTTAAGAGTCAATAAAAGATTATCTAAAGACTCTTTGTGTTTTGAAATAAATCCCACCTTTTAACAATTTTCACAATTTTTACGGAATGTATGTGACTCCTTGAATATGGTGGGCCAGTAAAATCCACTTTGTAAGATTTCTACAATCCTTTTTTTTTACGGGAAATGATCCCCACATGCCTTAGAGTGACAAAATTTAATGTAATTACTTACCTCATTATCGGGAATGCATCTTGAAATATTTGATCAGGACAATAATTGAATAAGTAAGGGTCATCCCAATAAAATTTTTGCACGTTGCTCAAAAAATTTCTCTTGTCTTCGGTACTCTAGTGAGTTGGCAAAAATCTTGAAGCAAGAAAATTGATATGTTAGCAAACCAAAGCATTGAACTAAGAGAAAGTAGAGATTCATCAGGAAAGTAATCATCGATTAGTGTGATGTCGGGTGTCGAATCTATTGTCACTTTTGATAAAAAATTTGCATCAATATTTTCGGTGCTTTTTTCATCCTTGACTTCTTCCTGATTAATCATGGCATGAGAATATGGAAGTGCTGGTGGGGAATTAGTCTTTTCTTTGCAATGTTTAGATTGAACCCCTTCCTTACCCTTAGAGATTGACTCATCATCTTTTTCACAAGGTTCAAGAATTGGTTTTTCAATAACTTTACCACTACAAAGAGTAGTGACTGATTTGACTTGATCCATGTGTTGGTTTTTGGAACTACTTGCATTTACATTGTATTGCCCCTTAGGTTTTTGCTGTGTTTGAGATGGAAACGTACCTTTCTCTTGAAAACTAAGAGCAGATGTGAATTTTGCAAGAGTATCTTTAAAATATGTTATGCTTTGAGAAAGTTGAGTGTTGATTATCTCTTGCTTTGCAATGAATGCATACAAAGTTTCCTCAAAATTTCTTGTAGGAGGTAGAGCATAAAAAGCTGCATATCCATGGGAATTATTGAAATTATGGTGTGCTCGAAACTGTAGTGGTGAAGTTTGTGCATTGTCACTCTTCCAACTAAAATTTGGGTGATTTCTCTAATAGTATTGTATGTTTGCAAATATGGGTTATGATTGGGCCTTTCAAAACTGTTTAAAGCATGGTCTTGTTCATGGAGACATTCCTTAAAAGAAGGCAAGGTTGGACAGTTATTGGTTGAGTGTTCATTTGTTTCACATTTTTGACACACAATGTTTTCAACAAATTTTAATTGACCACTCTTTTTCAATTCTAGTGCCTCGACTTTTCTAGCTAAAGATGCAAACTTGGCTTGAAGGTCATGATCTTCCCTAAAGTTGTACATACCTCCACTAGATGTATGAGGTCGAGTTTTACTTGATACCTCATAATTACCCACGGTGTCCTAATTTTGAGCATTTTCAACTAACAAGTCTAAGTACTCCATTACTTCATCAAGGTCAATTCAACCATTTGCCTATCTTTAGGTGTTAACCCTTCATAGAAATGTGAAACCAATCTCCATCTTTCAAAACCATGATGAGGGCAAGTACTAAGCAAGTCTCGATACCTATCCCTACATTGGTAAAATGTTTCTCCTGGTTTTTGAGTGAAAGTAGTGATTTGTCTTTTGAAAGAGTTTATTCTGCGAGATGGGAAAAACTTCTTCAAAAATTGTTGTTACATTTCATCCTAAGCACGAATGGATCCTGGTCCTAAATTTTATAGCCATGTTTTAGCTTTATCTTTTAATGAAAAAGGAAAAAAGCTTTAATTTGATGGTGTTCATGCTACAATTTAAATTATTATATGTGTTGCAAACCTCCTCAAATTCCCTTAAATGCAAGTATGCATTATCCAATTCTAAGCCATGAAAAGAAGGTAAAAGTTGAATAATACCTGACTTAAAATTAAAATGAGATGCATCGGGAGAAAAAACTATGCATGATGGTGTACTTGTTCTTGTGGGATTCATGTGGTCTCTAAGTGTTGTAGCACGGTTATTCTCATTATTCTCATTATGAAGTGATTGTTTATCTTCTTCAGCCATATTTTCTGAAAATGATGAGGATACCCTACAAAGTCTACCACTTGATGTACGTGACCACACTCTCATACACGTGTAGGAATAGAATAAAAAGAAACAGAAAAAAAAAAGAAGAAGAAACAAGAGGAAAAAAAAAACAAAGTTATATACAAGAAAAGTGAAACGAGAAAATAAAATAACTACCATAATTTATACAAGACTTGCCTCCCCGGCAACGGTGCTAAAAACATGACACGACCAAAAGATTGATGTCTTCTGCCAAGTGCAAGAGTGTCGAAGTAATAAATAACACGGCAAAACCGGGGCCGAACCACAGGGAGGTCAATTGTACAAATTATAAATAATAATAATACAACAACAACAACAATAATAATAATAATAAAGAAAGAGAAGAAGAAGATGATGATGAGAACTTGAAGATAGAATATTAATGTAAGGATTAAACAATGATAATAACAAATGTCAAGGTTAGAGGTTCCACTAATAGTATGTCAAACAAGTATAATATAAACTATTATTATTCAATTGGAAACCACACCCAAAGGAGGTTCCAATTTGATTATAGATTGTTAACATGATTATATTAGTCATCTTAGTCAATTAATGCTAATACTTATAAATCTCGTCAAGCATTCATGATTATAACTTATGTTAACAACAAATCAAGTTCCTTTCATAGCTCAGGTGTTAGTTATACCATACAGTATGGGCTATGAAAGTGCTAAGCATTTGTTGTACCAAGTGTTATATAACATAAATCAAGATTACTCATTTAACAAGCAAAGTATTAAAAGTGAACAAGATAACAAATACAAAACATGTTAGTATCAAACATTAAAGTCTATATTAAGTTTACACTATTCTTATTCTTACACCATTAGTGTAACCTTTTCACCTTGACATAATAAACTTTGCTATACATAATGAAAGAAAGAAAAATAAATAAAAAAATAAGAACATAAATAAGATAAAAGTTAACTAAGTAAAGGAAAAGAAATGAAATGCATAAACTTGATATTAATGAAAGCAAACATAAACATTACAAAAAAAAAACAAAGAGAGAAAGCAAGAGCATGATCTTGATCTAGACACCAAGAGGCCTAAATGCATGGCAAATGCCTCCTTTTATAGGCCAAAATTGGGAACTATTGATTTGATGACTAATTAATGAGTGGGTGACCAACTCTTGACTTGGTAACAATCCTTATCTTCTTTTGTCTGCCTAAAACATCATTGATAACGTTAGAATTAGAGCCACTTGAAAGCATGAACATTGTAGGAAATTGTCTCAGCTTTTTTGTATAAAACATTCAACTCATTTGGACTTCTAGAACTCCAGATATGGCCAAAATACTGAATAGTGATCGGCCTGGAGGACAAATTTAGGCTTCTTTGTTGTTGCTATAATTTGGACTTGAAAATGGCCTTTTTAGATCTTGGCCTCCATATAAAAGTTGTAGGCCTATGTCTTACCTTTCCATCCATATAAAAGATCTAAATACGACCCAATTACCAAACAGTGTTCCGGTTTGGATTGCACCGATATCTCTTTTCTAATTTTGGTCATCTTTTTGCCCTTGCAATTTAAGTTCTTAAAGTCATCAATCAATCCTTTCATTTATGTGATAGGCCTGCATTTAAAATGAACATTTACCACAAATTAAACGTATCTTATATTATTAGATATATTATTACAAAGCATGCTTTAGTTAAGGAGTTATTTATACTTCAAGTGTAAAATGATGATATAAAACCATGATAAAAATACACTTTTAAGTACTAATCAGCTTGTTAAATGACTAATCTTGATTTATGTTTTATAACACTTGGTACAACAAATGCTTGGTACTTTCATAACTCATACTGTATGGTATAACCGACACTTGAGTTATGGAAGGAACTTGATTTGTTGTTAACATAAGTTATAATTATAAATGCTTGACTAAAATTTACAAGTATTAGCATTAATTGAATAAGATGACTAATGTAATCATGTTAACAATCTATAATCTAATTGGAACCTCCTTTGTGTGTGGTTTTTAATTGAATAATAAGAGTTTATACTATACTTTTTTGACATACTATTAGTGGATCCTGTAACCTTGACATTGTTTGTTATCATTATTTAATCCTTGCATTAATTTTCCATCTCAAAGTTCTCATCAACTCTTCTTCTTCTTCTTTATTATTGTTGTTGTTATTATTATTATTATTATTACTACTACTACTAGTATTATTAGTATTATTATTGCTACTATTATTATTGTTGTTGTTTATAATTATTGTTCATAATTTGTACAATTAACCTTTCTATGGTTCGACCCTAGTCTTGCCGAGTTATTTATTACTTGGACACTCCTGCACTTGGGGAAGACATCAATATTTTCATCGTGTCAACCAACATCAAGGGCATTGGTCCTTCAATATGTATGTATCACATACTATTGGAGGACAATGCAAAACCAATAAGAAAAATACAAAGGAGGTTGAATCTATAAATGATGGAGGTGGTGAGAGCTAAATTTTTTAAACAATTACATGCAAGAGTCATTTACCCCATCATGGACAATAAATGGGTGGTGCCAATCCAAGTGGTGCCTTAAAAGACCAAAATCATATTGGTAAAAAACAAAGAAGATGAATTCATTTCTACTAGTGACACAAATAAAAGATTGATGTATTCTCCCAAATGCAAGAGTGTCGAAGTAATACATAACCCGGCAAGACTGGGTCGGACCACAAGGAGGTTAATTGTAGAAATTATAAATAATAAAAACAACAACAATAATTGAAGAATAAGAAAATAAAGAAGAAGTTGATGGGCACTTTGATATGAAAAATCAATGTGAGGATTAAACAATGGTAACAACAAATGTCAAGGTTAGAGGATCCATTAATAATATTTCAAACAAGTATAGTATAAAACTTTTATTATTCAACCGGAAACCACACACAAAGAAGGTTCCAATTGAATTATAAATTGTTAACATGATTACATTAATTATCTTATTTGAATAATGCTAATACTTTACTAATATTATCAAACATTCATGATTATAACTTATGTTAATAACAAATCAAGTTCCTTTAATAGCACAAGTATAGGTTATATACCATATGGTTGGGCTATGAAAGTGCCAAATATTTGTTGTACCAAGTTTCATATAACATGAATCTAAATTAATCATTTAACAAGCGAAGTATTAAGAGTGAACAAGATAACAAATACAAAACATGTTAGTATCAAACATTAAAGTCATGTTGTATCAAATAGAGTTTACACTATACTTATTCTCGCACCATTAATGTAACCTTTTCACCTTGACATAATAAACTTAGCTAAACATAATGAAAGAGAGAAACATAAATAAACAAGATAAGAGTATAAATAAAATAAAACTTAACGAAGTAAAGGAAAGGAAATGAAAGGTATAAACAAGATATTATTGAAAGTAAAAATTAAGCATTACAAAAATACAAAGAGATAAAGTGAGAGCATGATCTTGATCTAGAAACCAAGATGCCTAAATGCATGGTAAATGCCTCCTTTCATAGGTCAAAATTAAGAACTATTGATTTGATGACTAATTGATGAGTGGGTGGCCAACACTTGAATTGTTGACAATCTTTATCATCTCTTGTCTAAATAAAACATCATTGATAACATTAGAATTTGAACCAGACCTCCATATGAAAGTTCTAGAAAATTGTCTCAGCTTTCCAGGAAAAACAATTGAGGTCATTTAGTGACCCGACCAAAAGATTGATGTCTTCACCTAAGTGCAGGAGTGTCGAAGTAATAAATAATTCAGTAAGACCGAGGTCGAACCATATGGAGGTTCATTGTATAAATTATAAACAACAACAATAATAATAATAATAGTAATATTAATAATACTACTAATAATAGTAATAGTAATAATAATAATAATAGTAATAGTAAAAATAATTAAAAAAGAAGAAGAAAAAGAAGTTGATGAGAACTTTGAGATGGAAGATCAATGTAAGGATTAGACAATGATCATAACAAATGTCAAGGTTAGAGGTTCCACTAATGGTATGTCCAACAAGTATAGTATAAACTCTTATTACTCAATTGGAACCTACACACAAAGGAGGTTCTAATCATATTATAAATTGTTAACATGATTATATTAGTTATCTTATTTGAATAATGTTAATACTTGTAAATTTTGTCAGGTATTCATGATTATAACTTATATTAACAACAAATCAAGTTCCTTTCATAGCTCAGGTGTCGATTGATTAGTACTTAAAAGTGCATTTTTATCAAGGTTTAATATCATCATTTTGCATTTGAAGTATCAATAACTCCTTAACTAAAGCATGTTTTATAATAACATATCTAATAATATAAGTGATTGTGCATCAAAAGTGTCATTAAGTCCCTTATTTTACATATGTATTTATTGTTTTTATTTGGTTGTTTTTATAATAATTGATGTGTTTTTTAGTAATGAAGTTTGTTTCAATGTTTCAATAGGTTTTTGGAGCTTAAATGAATTAATTCAGAAAATTCAATGTCGGAATTTAGAACAAAGAATTGAAGAGACATTTGGTTGAAGATTGAAGCAAATCTTGGTTCAAATAAGTGCTCCAAATTTGTCCCAAAAATCAATTCTATTCCAATTCTAGAAAAGAATATCATATGATTGAGGTGAGTTCTTTAAGATATGAATGAATCTTAATGTTTATCTTTTCATTTTCTTCATGAATGATTTATTACTGCAAAGAAATTTTAGAAATCATTTAGGTAATGTTATAATCTTGAATTTTTATGCACAAACTTTAGTTTTGGTATAGAGATTGCTTGATTCAATGTCTTCCTAATATGAAAGTACTTGTTCATTCTTAAGCAATAATCAATCTTCATCTTTCTAAACTTCATTGTAATATCTTCCGATCTAATATCACCATCATTGATATTAGGTTGAGTTATCTTATATATGTTGAAGAAATCATCAATACATCACCATTAAAATTGATTGGGACCAAGACTTACTTTTTCTTGTCATTTAAAATCTATTTACACCTTTTCATCTTTGAAAACAAATCCATCAATTATTTTCAACCAAGTTATTGTTAATTTAATTTCTCTTGAGTTTTTTTCTGTTACCTAACTTAATTTCCAGATTTAGCTCTCTGTGGATATGACCTCGATCTTACCGAGTTAATTACTACATCGCACGCTAGTGCACTTGCGAGTTAAAACAAGGCGATCATAAAAAGCGGTCAAGCAATTTTGGCGCCGTTGTCAAGGAGCTAGCAAGCAAAGGTAACAAATTTAGATTTGATTATTGGAAAACTAAAAAAAAATCATATAAAAAAAATTCAATTGGCTGGTTTTACCGCCTAAAACAAAATTGACCTTAACGTTTCAGATATTGGACTGTGGACTGGACTATTATTTGTTGAATTTTGGTTGGTTCAACCATTTTTCTTTGATTGTGTATTCTTATTAGTTTCTAATATTTTTCTTGTTTATTTCATTTTATTTTGTTGATAGTGTTTTTATTTATTGTCTAAAGTGCTTGGCCGATATTACCGCCTGTTTATTCATGCTTGTTATAATTATCTTTTAATGTTTATTGTTGTTAATAGTGCTTATTAGTTGGAGAGTGAATTTCTTAATTTGTTGTATTTTTATTTTTGAGCTATTACTTTTATTTGCATTTTTTTTCTTTTCTTTCCTTTCATATTCATATAATTGTTATATTATTATTATTATTATTATTATTATTATTATTATTATTTTATCATGGCTAATGTTGAAGATGTAGAGGGTGAAGGGAGTGTTCAAGGTAATAGACCTCCACAATTCAATGATCAACCTAATTTTCGAACTCTTAGAGAGTATCTTCACCCGGCTAGACAAAGTAAACCTTCATGTATTATCTTACCTCTTAACCATCAAGCTTTCAATTTGAAACCGAGCATGATTCAACTTCTTCCCACATTTCATGGTATGGATTCTGAAAATCCATACATACACATTAAAGACTTTAAAGAGGTATGTAATACTTTTATTGATAGAACATGCACCGAGGAAACCATTCGGCTTAAATTGTTCCCATTCTCTCTAAAGGATAAAGCCAAGCTTTGGCTAAACTCCTTGCGTCCTAGGTCTATAGGTACATGGAGAGAAATGCAAGCTAAATTTTTGAAAAAATACTTCCCCACTCATAGGACAGCAGCCTTACAACGTCAAATGATGAATTTTTCTTGTAGTCCAAATGAGTCATTTCACCAAGCTTGGAAAAGGTTCAAAGACTTGTTAAATGCATACCCTCACCATGGTTTTGAGATGTGGAGGTTAGTGAGTTTCTTTTATGACTCTCTTACCGCAGATTTTAAAAAGCTAGTGTTAACCATGTGTAATGGTGTGTTTTATGACAAAGAACCAAGTGAGGCCTTTGATTTTTTTGATCAATTGGCTGAAAACACGAAGCAATGGGAGACTTCTTTCCCAGTTCATGTTGAGTCTAGAAACACCATTTCTCATTCAACTAGGAAGTTTCAATTGAAAGAGACTGATGACCTCAATGCTAGATTAGCCTCATTGGCTAGGAAAGTAGAGTCTCTTGAGATTAAAAAAGTGCATGTCATAAGTGAACAACAAGAGGAAAGTTGTGTTGTTTGTGAGAGCAAAGGGCATAGGAAAACTGAGTGTCCTACCATTCCAGCCTTCAAGGAAGTGTTATATGGCCAAACTTCTGATTCAAGTAATGTTAGAAAGCCATTTCCAAACCAAGTAGGCAATCCCTACTCTGAGACTTATAATCCTGGATGGAGGAACCACTCAAATTTTGGATGGAGAAATGAGGGCTCTTCAGTACCTCAAACATTTCAACCTCCACCACAACCATTTCATGCTCCCACATATAACACATACCAACCACCTCATAAGAGATCCTTAAAGGATACTCTTCAACAATTCATGCAAACGCAAGGAGGAATCAACAACCAAGCTTACAAATTCCATGACCAAACCAACAGGACCTTAGATTACATTTGAAGTCAACTAACTAAGTTGACTCAATCACTAAGCATTCAAGAGAAGGGAAAAATCCCAGCTCAACCAATGCCCAATCCTAGAGGTCAGGTGACACGACGAAAAGATTGATGTCTTCTCTCAAGTGCAGGAGTGTCGAAGTAATAAATAACCCGGCAAGACCGGGGTCGAACCACAGGGAGGTTAATTGTACAAATTATAAATGACAATAGTACAACAACAACAACAACAATGACAATAATAACAACAATGACAATAACAATAATAACTATAATAATAATAATAATAATAATAATAATAATAATAATAATAATAATAATAATAATACTAGTAGTAGTAGTAGTAGTAATAATAATAATAATAATAATAAAGAAAGAGAAGAAGAAGATGATGATGAGAACTTGGAGATGGAAAATTAATGTAAGGATTAAACAATAATAATAACAAATGTCAAGGTTAGAGGTTCCACTAATGGTATATCAAACAAATATAGTATAAACTCTTATTATTGAATTGGAAACCACACACAAAGGAGGTTCCAATCAGATTATATATTGTTAACATGATTACATTAGTCATCTTATTCAATTAATGCTAATACTTGTAAATCTCGTAAAGCATTCATGATTATAACTTATGTTAACAACAAATCAAGTTCCTTTCATAGCTCAGGTGTCGGTTATACCATACATTATGGGCTATGAAAGTGCCAAGCATTTGTTGTACCAAGTGTTATACAACATAAATCAAGATTAGTCATTTAACAAGCAAAGTATTAAAGAGTGAACAAGATAACAAATATAAAACATGTTAGTATCAAACATTAAAGTCCATATTAAGTTTACATTATACTTATTCTCACACCATTAGTGTAACCTTTTCACCTTGACATAACTAACTTAGCTAGACATAATGAAAGAAAGCAAAATAGATAAACAAAATAAGAACATAAAAGTTAACTAAGTAAAGGAAAGGAAATGAAAGGCATAAACTTAATATTAATGAAAGCAAAGCATAAACATTACAAAAAATACAAAGAGAGAAAGGAAGAGCATGATCTTGATCTGGAAACCAAGATGCCTAAATACATGGCAAATGCCTCCTTTTATAGGCCAAAATTGGGAACTATTGATTTGATGACTAATTGATAAGTGGGTGGCCAACTTTTGACTTGGTGACAATCTTTATCTTCTCTTGTCTGCCCAAAACGTCATTGATAACGTCAAAATTGGAGCTAGTTGTAACATGAAAGTTGTAGGCAATTGTCTCAGCTTTCTTGTGTAAAAAATTCAGCTCATTTGGACTTCTAGATCTCCAGATATGGCCAAAATATCGAACAGTGCTCGGGCTGGAAGACAGATTCGGGCTTCTTTGTTGTTGCTACAATTTGGACTTGATAATGGTCTTTTTAGATCTAGGGCTCCATATGAAAGTTGTAGGCCTATGTCTTACCTTTCCATCCATATAAATTGGACCTAAATCTGAGATCTGTAGCTCCAGATATGACCCAATTACCGAATAGTGTTCCGGTTTGGATTGCACCGACATCTCTTCTCTAAGTTTGACCATCTCTTTATCCTTGCAATTTAAGTTCTTCAAGTCATCAATCAATCCTTTCATTTATGTGATAGGCCTGCATTAAAAATAGACATTTACCACAAATTATAGGTATCTTATATTATTAGATACATTATTATAAAACATATTTTAGTTAAGGAGTTATTGATACTTCAAGTGCAAAATGATGATATAAAACCATGATAAAAATGCACTTTTAAGTACTAATCATCAGGTACACATGAGTGAATCCTCACCTAGTGAACTTTCAAACTATGAACAAGTCCAAGCCATCACTACCCTTAGAAGTGGAAAGATTGTTGACAAAGGTATAGGTTTTAGGATTCCTAAAGGTATTGTGGAGGAGAAATTTAGGGAAAGTGAAGAGGGAATCAAAACACAAGTGAGAAATGAGAGTTTGAGTGATAAAGAAGGTGAGCTAAATGAGAAAGAGATGAGTGAGAAAGGAGATGATTCAAGAAAAATTAAAGTCAAAGTGAGTGATTTAGAATTTGTTCCTAGAGCACCATTTCCACAAAGGTTAGGGAAACCTAAACAAGATCTTATGAACTCAGAAATCTATGAATTGTTTAAACAAGTGAAAGTCAACATTCCACTCCTTGATGCAATTAAACAAGTTCCATCTTATGCAAAGTTTCTTAAGGATTTATGCACACTCAAAAGGAGATTGAATGTGAAAGAAAGAGCCTTTCTGAGTAAACATGCTAGTGCCATCATCCAGTTTAAGACCCCTCCTAAATACAAACATCCTAGTTGTCCTACCATTTCATGCATTATTGGAAGTCATAAGATAGATCAAGCTTCGTTGGATTTAGGAGCAAGTGTGAATTTAATACCCTACACTGTTTACGAACAATTAGGTTTAGGAGAAATCAAGCCTACTCGAATCACCCTTCAATTAGCTGATAGGTCAATCAAGATTCCCAGCGGTATCGTTGAGGATGTGTTGGTCCAAGTAGATAAATTCTACTTTCCTATTGATTTTGTAGTGTTAGTGACACGACGAAAAGATTGATGTCTTCTCCCAAGTGCAGGAGTGTCGAAGTAATAAATAACCCGGCAAGACCGGGGTCGAATCACAAGGAGGTTAATTATACAAATTATAAACGACAATAGTACAACAACAATAACAACAACAACAATGACAATAATAACAACAATGACAATAACAATAATAACTATAATAATAATAATAATAATAATAATAATAATAATAATAATAATAGTAGTAGTAGTAGTAGTAGTAGTAGTAGTAGTAGTAGTAGTAGTAGTAATAATGATAAAGAAAGAGAAGAAGAAGATGATGATGAGAACTTGGAGATGGAAAATTAATGTAAGGATTAAACAATAATAATAACAAATGTCAAGGTTAGAGGTTCCACTAATGGTATATCAAACAAGTATAGTATAAACTCTTATTATTGAATTGGAAACCACACACAAAGGAGGTTCCAATCAGATTATATATTGTTAACATGATTACATTAGTCATCTTATTCAATTAATGCTAATACTTGTAAATCTCGTCAAGCATTCATGATTATAACTTATGTTAACAACAAATCAAGTTCCTTTCATAGCTCAGGTGTCGGTTATACCATACATTATGGGCTATGAAAGTGCCAAGCATTTGTTGTGCCAAGTGTTATACAACATAAATCAAGATTAGTCATTTAACAAGCAAAGTATTAAAGAGTGAACAAGATAACAAATATAAAACATGTTAGTATCAAACATTAAAGTCCATATTAAGTTTACATTATACTTATTCTCACACCATTAGTGTAACCTTTTCACCTTGACATAACTAACTTAGCTAGACATAATGAAAGAAAGCAAAATAGATAAACAAAATAAGAACATAAAAGCTAACTAAGTAAAGGAAAGGAAATGAAAGGCATAAACTTGATATTAATGAAAGCAAAGCATAAACATTACAAAAAATACAAAGAGAGAGAGGAAGAGCATGATCTTGATCTAGAAACCAAGATGCCTAAATGCATGGCAAATGCCTCCTTTTATAGGCCAAAATTGGGAACTATTGATTTGATGACTAATTGATAAGTGGGTGGCCAAGTTTTGACTTGGTGACAATCCTTATCTTCTCTTGTCTGCCCAAAACGTCGTTGATAACGTCAAAATTGGAGCCAGTTGTAAACATGAAAGTTGTAGCCAATTGTCTCAGCTTTCTTGTGTAAACAATTCAACTCATTTGGACTTCTAGAACTCCAGATATGGCCAAAATACCGAACAGTGCTCGGGCTGGAAGACAGATTCGGGCTTCTTTGTTGTTGCTACAATTTGGACTTGCAAATGGCCTTTTTAGATCTTGGGCTCCATATGAAAGTTGTAGGCCTATGTCTTACCTTTCTATCCATATAAATTGGACCTAAATCTAAGATCTGTAGCTCCAGATATGACCCAATTACCGAACAGTGTTCCGGTTTGGATTGCACCGACATCTCTTCTCTAAGTTTGACCATCTCTTTATCCTTGCAATTTAAGTTCTTCAAGTCATCAATCAATCCTTTCATTTATTTGATAGGCCTGCATTAAAAATAGACATTTACCACAAATTATAGGTATCTTATATTATTAGATACATTATTATAAAACATATTTTAGTTAAGGAGTTATTGATACTTCAAGTGCAAAATGATGATATAAAACCATGATAAAAATGCACTTTTAAGTACTGATCAGTTAGACACCGCACCAATTCAAGGTTCTAATGCTCCCATCCTAGTCATCTTAGGGAGACCTTTCCTAGCTACATCTAATGCCTTAATTAATTGTAGGAATGGGGTGATGAAATTGTCTTTTGGGAATATGTTTGTGGAGATGAACATATTCAATGTCTCCAAACAAATTAGGGAACATGAGGACATTAGAGAGGTAGATTTGATCCAAAAAGTTTGTCAAGACCACTTTGAGAGAGTGTGGATCAAGGATCTATTGGAGAGAACTTTAATTCATGATGAAAGATTTTGTTCTTTGGAATGTGTTGATGAGGAAGTAAGAGAACTCGAGACTTATCTAAATCTAATGCCTATTATGTCAATAGGTCAATAGACCCCATCATTTGAGCCTTTGATTTCACCCCATGTGAAAGTTGAGGCATCTCTTGTCCAGCCTTATAAACCAGAAAGAAAGCCTTTACTGAGTGATCTTAAGTATGCATTTCTAGGGGAAGATGAATCATATCCTATTGTGATCTCATCAAAACTTAGCATAGAGCAAGAACAAAAACTTTTGAGAGTGGTGAGAAAACACAAGAAAGCAATTGGGTGGAAAATTACTGACTTGAAAGGAATTAGCCCTCTTTTATGTACACATAGAATCTATCTTGAAGAAGAGGCTAAATCTGTGAGCCAAATACAAAGACGATTGAACCCAAACATGAAGGAAGTAGTGAGAGGTGAAGTGCTTAAGCTACTTGATGCAGGTATCATTTACCTTATTGCAAACTCAAAATGGGTTAGTCCAACCCAAGTTGTCCCTAAAAAATCTGGAGTCACGGTAGTGAAGAATGAAGGTAATGAACTAGTACCAACTAGAATCCAAACTGGATAGCGTATATGCATTGATTATTGTAAATTGAACATAGTGACTAGGAAGGACCATTTTCCACTTCCATTTTTAGACCAAGTGCTTGAAAGAGTAGCTGGAAGAGCTTTCTATTGTTTTCTTGATGGATACTCAGGTTACAACCAAATTGAGATTTCTTTAAAAGACCAAGAGAAAACCACTTTCACTTGTCCTTTTGGTACTTATGCTTATCATTTGAATTGATGTGTGATGCTAGTGATTTTGCAGTTGGGGTTGTTTTAAGGCAAAGAAAAGACAAGAAACCTCATGTCATTTATTATGCTAGCAAGACTTTGAATGATGCTCAATTGAATTACACTACAACTAAAAAAGAACTCTTAGCTGTAGTCTTTCCATTAGACAAGTTTAGGTCTTATTTGGTTGGATCTCTTGTTATTGTTTTCACTGATCATGCAGCATTGAAATATTTGCTCACAAAACAAGATGTCAAACCACGTTTGATTCGATGGATCCTCCTACTCCAAGAGTTTAACCTTGAAATTCGAGATAAAAAGGGAGTAGAGAATGTAGTGGCTGATCATTTGTCTCGTCTTTCAAGCTATGAGACCATAATTGATGAATCTCCAATAAATGAACTCTTTGCTGATGAAAATTTATTTTATGCAGATACTGTCTCCTACATTGGTTCTCCATGGTATGCTGACGTAGCAAATTACCTAGCCACAAGTCAGATTCCTTCTCATTAGTCTAAACTTGACAAACAAAAATTCTTGCGCAATGTGCGCACCTTTTTTTGGGATGACTGCTACCTATTTAAATATTGTCCTGACCAAATTATTAGGCGGTGCATCCCTCAACATGAAATTCCAAGTGTCATTGATTGTTTTCATCCATTAGCCTGTGGTGGGCATTTCTCTTCCAAGAAAACCATTTCCAAAATCTTGCAGTGTGGTTTTTATTGGCCCGCCATGTTTAAAGATGTCCATGCCTTCTGTGTTGCATGTAACCGATGCCAACAACTAGGTAGCCTCACTAGGTGTAACATGATGCCCCTTAACCCCATCCTTGTTTTGGAAATATTTGATTGTTGGGGGATTGATTTCATGGGACCTTTTCCAAGTTTATTTGGTTACCAATTCATCCTTGTTGTTGTTGATTATGTGTCTAAATGGGTGGAGGCCATTGCATCTCGAAACAATGACCATTGAGTTGTGGTCAAATTCTTGAAAGAAAATATTTTCTCTCATTTTGGCATGCCCCGAGTTATGATTAGTGATGGGGGAAAACATTTTTGTAACAAGCCTGTTAGGATTTTGATGAGAAAATATGGTGTAATTCACAAGGTCAGTACCCCCTATCACCCACAGACTAGTGGCCAAGCTGAGTTGGCAAATAAGGAGATCAAGAACATTTTAGAGAAAACAGTCAATCCAAACCGTAAAGATTGGTCCCTACGACTAGTTGATGCTTTGTGGGCATATCGCACTACTTATAAGACCTCTTTAGGAATGTCTCCTTATAGGCTAGTTTATTGAAAACCTTGTCATCTCCCTGTTGAGATTGAGCACCGTGCATATTGGGCCATTCGGTAATTCAATGACAATGAAAACAAGGTTGGCGAAAATAGAAAGCTTCAATTGGATGAATTAGAGGAGTTGAGAAATGATGCATTTGAAAATGCAAAAAATTCAAAACATAAGATGAAAACTTTGCATGATAAATATATTCTTAGAAAATCCTTTCATGTTAGTCAAAAGGTTCTCTTATATAATTCACGATTACATCTCTTTCCTGGAAAGTTGAGGACAAAATGGATTGGTCCATTTGTGATTAAATCCATCTCTGAACATGGTGTATTTGAGGTAAAAAATCCCAAAAATGGAAATATTTTCAAAGTAAATGGTCATCGATTGAAACCTTATCTTGAAAATGTTGTGGCTAAAGTTGAGACATTGGATCTTGAAGATCCAATACCATTGTAGTATCAGAAGTAATGATTTTTTATTTTTATTTTTATTTTTTTCTTCTTTCTTCCATGTCTTATACTTTCTTGTTCATGCATTCGGGACAATGCATTATTTTAAGTTGGGGGGTGTGAGGTTCTTTATTTTTTTAAAAAAAAACATCAATGTTTTCTTTTAGTTGTGATATGCAGGTAAAAAAAAAATCAAGCAAAAAGTCAGCTCATGCCCAATTCAATCAGACATTCATCCTTGAAAACAGAAGGGGAGTAACAATTTTCTAATCTTTATACTTTTCTTCTCTTTCTCTTTTACATTGAGGATAATGTAAAACTTAATTTTAGATATTTCATTATGTTGAATGCTTGAGATAACCATGCTTGTTAAAAAAAAAAAATACTTGCATTGGTATGTGAATGAGACTTGTTTAGGATCATCATTACCTTTTTGGGTTCATTATTGTGTTGAACATTGCATGCTTTAATTTGGGATAGATAATATCTTATAAAGCAAGATATAGCATACTTTTTTTTAAGATTACTGAAGTACATCTTTCCTTGTAAAAGTTGTGTGAGTTGTGTGAATATGCATGAAAGATGAGTATGATGCTTTACTTGTGATTATCCCTTTTAATCTAGTCCTAAACAAGGTTTAAGTAAATAGAGTAATAATCATTACATAAATAAATAAATAAATAAATGTGTACAAAGTTCTATCTACTCCAATTTTTTTAAAATTGATTTGGACCAAGACTTACTTTTCTTGTCATTTAAAATCTATTTACATTTTTTTTTTATCTTTGAAAACAAATCCATCAATTATTTTCAACCAAGTTATTGTTAACTTAATTTATCTTGAGTTTTTTTTTGTTACTTAGCTTAATTTCCAGATCTAGCTCTCTGTGGATATGACCTCGATCTTACCGAGTTAATTGCTACATCGCACACTCATGCACTTGCGAGTTAAAACAAGCCGATCATAAAAAGCGGTCAAGCAATGCTCAAATTCAGCCCAAAATCAACCCCAAATCAACCTTCAAATCAGCCTAAACACAATCCATAATCTTACAAGTCCACATAACAAATAACAATTGATTTATTTTGGGTAATCCATTGATCCAAGAAGGCAAGCACATGGATGGAAAGCTGGAGGGGATATTTTTACATTATTTTGGGTCAAAAAGAAGAAGGAGACAACTCATAAATGAGGAAGAAAAACGTGCACCAAAGTGGTTGCAAAGCTGTCATGATTTGATTTTTCAGAACACCTTTCGGTGTTTTGCCCATAACTTTTGACTCAGGTGTCCAAACGAGCTATTATTTAATGATCTGGAAAGGTGACAGAATTTCCTATAAATATGTCTCTATAGATATCTTGAAAAAAAGCTTCTAAGAGGGTCAAATTGTTGTCCAAAGTTAGAGTCAGATATATGTCCTAATTTTTTCTGAAATTGTGTTGTATTCTTTCTGAAATTGTGTTGTATTCTTCTTTATAGATTTCGGTTCTTTTGTTTGTAAAACTTATTATTTTAGTTTGATTCAAGTTATTTAATGTTTATTGAAGTGTTCTTATATATAATTATGGTTGGCTAAACTCTTTCTTGGATCCAAATCAAGGATAATGGTGATTGAGGTGAGTTCTTTAAGATATGAATGAATCTTAATGTTTATCTTTTCATTTTCTTCATGAATGATTTATTATTGCAAAGAAATTTTAGAAATCATTTAGGTAATGTTATAATCTTGAATTTTTATGCACAAACTTTAGTTTTGGTATAGAGATTGCTTGATTCAATGTCTTACTTAATATGAAAGTACTTGTTCATTCTTAAGCAATAATCAATCTTCATCTTTCCAAACTTCATTGTAATATCTTCCGATCTAATATCACCATCATTGATATTAGGTTGAGTTATCTTATATATGTTGAAGAAATCATCAATACATTACCATTAAAATTGATTTGGACCAAGACTTACTTTTTCTTGTCATTTAAAATCTATTTACACCTTTTCATCTTTGAAACAAATCCATCAATTATTTTCAACCAAGTTATTGTTAATTTAATTTCTCTTGAGTTTTTTTTTTTGTTACCTAGCTTAATTTCTAGATCTAGCTCTCTGTGGATATGACCTCGATCTTACCGAGTTAAGTGCTACATCGCACACTCGTGCACTTGCGAGTTAAAACAAGTCGATCATAAAAAGTGGTCAAGCAATAAGATACCTTTAATTTGTGGTAAATGTACGAACTTCACAACCACAGTTTCAAGCAAACCATAATTTCCAAAAATCTCATGGATATGCACCTCCTTATGCTCCACCTCCTACAAAACACCTCCTACAAGAAATTTTGAGGAAACTTAGTATATATTTATTGAAAAGCAAGAGACAATCAACATTCAACTTGCTCAAAGCATAATAGATTTTAAAGATACTCTTGTAAAATTTACATCTACTCTGAGTTTTCAAGAGAAAGGTAAGTTTTTATCTTAATCACAGCAAAATCTCAAGGAACAATACAAATACAAGTAATGCTAGAAGTCAACATATGGATCAAATCAAATCAGTCAGCACTCGTCGTAGTGGAAAGGTTATTCAAAAACCAATTCTTGAACCTTGTGAGAAAGATGATGAGTCAATCTCTAAGGGTAAGGAAAGGGTTCAATCTGAACATTACAAAGAAAAGACTGATTCCCCGCTAACACTTTTATTTTCTCATGCCATGACCAATCAGGAAGAAATTGAGGATGAAAAAGGCACCAAAAACATTGATGGGGATCTTTTATCAAAAGTGACAATAGATTCAACACCCGACATCACACCAATCAATGATTACTTGGTTTGCTAAAAATATCAATTTTCTTATTTCAGGATTTTTGCTAGCTCACTAGAGTATTGAAGACAAAAGCAAATTTTTGAGCAATGTGAAAAATTTTTATTGGTATCACCCTTACATATTCAATTATGGTCCTGGTCAAATATTTCAGACATGCATTCCTGACAATGAGGTAAGTAATGTCATTAAATTTTGTCACTCTAAGGCACGTGGGGATCATTTCTCGTAAAAAAAGGACTGTAGAAATCTTACAAAGTGGATTTTACTAGCCCACCATATTCAGGAAATCACATGCATTCTACAAAAACTATGAAAATTATCAAAAGGTGGGATTTATTTCAAACTATAGACAGTCTTTAGATAATCTTCTATTAACTCTTAAGTCTCATCATAGTGAAGATGTGCATCATATAATTCATGATTTATAACCGTATTTTTATAAAGAACATGATCAACTTAATCTTAGGAATCTAACTAAAAAAGACCCTCTTTGCCAGTTTTTAAGAAAACTGGATGGGAAGACTATCCCCCACCCATAAAGGGCATTTAATCCATTCTTGGACGTAAAACCAAGAAAAGATGTGAGCCACAATCACAACTACCTGTACATATGCATGCTTTTTCAAAAATAAATAAATAAAAAGAGAGAGTGTGTATATGAGACTCTACCTAACCTATATATAGGTGGTATGATTGCCTTTTAATTTCTCATCTATAAAATCCTCTCTTCCTTCCTTTCATTTCTACTTAACCTATACATTCAACAAATATAAAAGTGTGTAGAAATGGTATTTGTGTTTTTAGTGGATCTAGTCCTAGAAAAGAAAAGGAATTTTTAGAATCAGCAAATCATGTTGATCAGGTGCTAGCTGAGAGAAAGATTCATTTAGTGTATGGGGGAGGCAGTCTTGGGTTAATGGGAGGTGCGTCAATAGCTGCATTTTTAGGAAGTAGTCAATTTTTGGAGGTTGATGTAACCATATTATTCGATAGTTTCACCCACATTTACCTAATGTTTTGTCCATGTTTTATATGTAAAATGCCTTGATATTCTTTGTTTTATGTTTTGAAGGCACTTTTGGATGAAAAATGCAAAAAAGAGTAAATTGGAGATAATTGGCAGATTTGATGTTCAGTCGATGTTTTGTGCAGAGCGTGAGTTCTAGAGATCAAAATGAAGTGATTCCAGTGGCTCTAAAAAGCTAATATCCATACCTTTCTAGAAATGTAATGGAAGAAAAATACGAAGAGGAAGATCATGGAAATCACATCCTTCAAATCAAATCTCGTATTCTGCCACTATTGACCTTTGTCCATTCAAAATTCCATATTTGGAGCTATAGACGTCCAATTTATGCAAACTCAATTGTTTTGGATTCCTGACTCAAAGGTCTAGAAACGCTCCAATTTTCAGCCAAAAAAGATGTCAGATGAAGGCGATATGGTTTTTCAAAGATGACAAATGAATTCTGCCAGCAATTAGGTTTCGTGAAGAAATGAGTTCAAATTATGTTTCGAAGCTTCTAAACTATCATCCAAGTTATAATTTCAGTAATTTAGCCCCTCTAGTAAATCAATCTAGAAGGTCAAGAAAAGTAGCCACCAACCTCAATCCACCAACCTCAAATCACCAACCACAAACTAGCTGCAAGTTGGAATGCTGCCATTGTCAAAGAAGGAGGCTACAATGGTGGGTTGTTTGTGGTGACTACTAATGTCAAAGTTTGGCATGTTTAGCAGCCACCATTACTGATAAAGAAGCAAGAGGAGCTGCCATTGAAGCCTATATATAGACACCAAGAGAGCCAAGAAAGGAGAGGAAGGGAGTGCAATAGAATCAAAGAAAGGTGGCAGCAACTAGAAGTGAAGAAACACAAACTCTCCTCTCTACATATTAGAAATAATGCTTTCTTTTATCTTTAGGAGTAGTTGTTCAATAGATATGCAAGGCTAAGCTCTTTTCTTGGTTGCAAGGACGCAGAAACTTTCAGATTTCAAGAACTGTGAGATTTATTCTTCATTTATTTTCAGTTTGTATTATGAATGAGTATGATTGTTTTCCTACGCATATTTTATATGATTGTTGTTGATAATTGCTAGAGCGGACTCTAAGTTATTATTATGAATAATCTATTGCTAAGTTTGATATCAAAACCGGAGTTAGGGTATATAAACTTGTGAAGCAACTAAGCTTGATAATTGTGGCGGAACTACGTTATTAAACTTAGGGAAAATATTTGATCAAAGCAACACAGGCAGTCAACTTGGTTGTTAAGATTAATGAATTTATCTAGATCTTAAGGCTGCCATTAGATTAAATCATTAGTGCGGACACTGTGATTATTTGTTGGTTAGGGCTAGTTATACGGTAGATCCATTAATTAACCAAAGTTAAGAAAAGATAAAAATTCAAAATATAAACTGGAGTTTCGTTTCAAGGATCAGTTCAGATTTCTGTAGGTGGATGTATGCTTGTGACCAAGGTTTGTTTTCTTGATAAATTTCAGTTTTAATTGATTGTGTTCACTAGTGATTAGTACTTAAAAGTGCATTTTTATCATGATTTTATATCATCATTTTGCACTTGAAGTATCAATAACTCCTTAACTAAAATATGTTTTATAATAATGTATCTAATAATATAAGATACCTATAATTTGTGGTAAATGTCTATTTTTAATGCAGGTCTATCACATAAATGAAAGGATTGATTGATGACTTGAAGAACTTAAATTGCAAGGATAAAGAGATGGTCAAACTTAGAGAAGAGATGTCGGTGCAATCCAAACCGGAACACTGTTCGGTAATTGGGTCATATCTGGAGCTACAGATCTCAGATTTAGGTCCAATTTATATGGATGGAAAGGTAAGACATAGGCCTACAACTTTCATATGGAGCCCAAGATCTAAAAAGGCCATTATCAAGTCCAAATTGTAGCAACAACAAAGAAGCCCGAATCTGTCTTCCAGCCCGAGCACTGTTCGGTATTTTGGCCATATCTGGAGTTCTAGAAGTCCAAATGAGCTGAATTTTTTACACAAGAAAGCTGCGACAATTGCCTACAACTTTCATGTTTACAACTGGCTCCAGTTTTGACGTTATCAATGACGTTTTGGGCAGACAAGAGAAGATAAGGATTGTCACCAAGTCAAAAGTTGGCCACCCACTTATTAATTAGTCATCAAATCAATAGTTCCCAATTTTGGCCTATAAAAGGAGGCATTTGCCATGCATTTAGGCATCTTGGTTTCCAGATCAAGATCATGCTCTTCCTTTCTCTCTTTGTATTCTTTGTAATATTTATGCTTTGCTTTCATTAATATCAAGTCTATGCCTTTCATTTCCTTTCCTTTACTTAGTTAACTTTTATGTTCTTATTTTGTTTATCTATTTTGCTTTCTTTCATTATGTCTAGCTAAGTTAGTTATGTCAAGGTGAAAAGGTTACACTAATGGTGTAAGAATAAGTATAATGTAAACTTAATATGGACTTTAATGTTTGATACTAACATGTTTTATATTTGTTATCTTGTTCACTCTTTAATACTTTGCTTGTTAAATGACTAATCTTGATTTATGTTGTATAACACTTGGTACAACAAATGCTTGGCACTTTCATAGCCCATAATGTATGGTATAACCGACACCTGAGCTATGGAAGGAACTTGATTTGTTGTTAACATAAGTTATAATCATGAATGCTTGACGAGATTTACAAGTATTAGCATTAATTGAATAAGATGACTAATGTAATCATGTTAACAATATATAATCTGATTGGAACCTCCTTTGTGTGTGGTTTCCAATTCAATAATAAGAGTTTATACTATACTTGTTTGATATACCATTAGTGGAACCTCTAACCTTGACATTTGTTATTATTATTGTTTAATCCTTACATTAATTTTCCATCTCCAAGTTATCATCATCTTCTTCTTCTTCTCTTTCTTTATTATTATTATTATTATTACTACTACTACTACTACTATTATTATTATTATTATTATTATTATTATTATTATTATTATTATTGCTATTGTTGTTGTTGTTATTGTTGTTTATAATTTGTACAATTAACCTCCCTGTGGTTCGACCCCGGTCTTGCCGGGTTATTTATTACTTCGACACTCCTGCACTTGGGAGAAGACATCAACCTTTTAGTCGTGTCAAGTTTTTGGCGCCGTTGCCGGGGAGGTAAGTCCTTGTATAAATTATAGTATTTATTTTCTTTTCTCTTTTCACTTTTCTTGTATATAACTTTGTTTCTTTTTATTTTGTTTTCTTCCTCCTTCTTTTGCTTTCTTCTTCTTTTTTATTTTATTCCTACACGTGCATGAGAGTGTGGTCACGCACATCAAGTGGTAGACTTTGTAGGGTGTCCTCATCATTTTCAGAAAATATGGCCGAAGAAGATAATCAATCACTTCATAATGAAAATAATGAGAATAATCGTGCTAGAACACTTAGAGACCACATGAATCCCACAAGAACAAGTGCACCATCATGTATAGTTTTTCCTCCCGATGCATCTCATTTTAATTTTAAGCCAGGTATTATTCAACTTTTACCTTCTTTTCATGGTTTAGAATTGGAAAATCCATACTTGCATTTAAGGGAATTTGAGGAGGTGTGCAACACATATAATAATTTAAATTGTAGCATGAACACCATCAGATTAAAGCTTTTTCCTTTTTCATTAAAAGATAAAGCTAAAACATGGCTACAAAATTTGAGACCAGGATCCATTCGTGCTTGGGATGAAATGCAACAACAATTTTTAAAGAAGTTTTTCCCATCTTATAGAACAAACTCTTTCAAGAGACAAATCACCACTTTCACTCAAAAACCAGGAGAAACATTTTACAAATATTGGGATAGGTACCGAGACTTGCTTAGTACTTGCCCTCATCATGGTTTTGAAACATGGAGATTGGTTTCACATTTCTATGAAGGGTTAACACCTAAAGATAGGCAAATGGTTGAATTGATGTGCAATGGAACTTTTGAAGATAAAGACCCTGATGAAGCAATGGAGTACTTAGACTTGTTAGCTGAAAATGCTCAAAATTGGGACACCGCGGGTACTTATGAGGCACCGAGTAAAACTCAACCTCATACATCTAGTGGAGGTATGTACAACCTTAGGGAAAATCATGACCTCCAAGCCAAATTTGCATCTTTAGCTAGAAAAGTCGAGGCACTAGAATTGAAAAAGAGTGGTCAATTAAAATCTGTTGAAAACATTGTGTGTCAAATTTGTGAAACAAATGAACACTTAACCAACGATTGTCCAACCTTGCCTTCTTTTAAGGAATGTCTCCATGAACAAGCCCATGCTTTAAACAGTTTCCAGAGGGCCAAATACAACCCATACTCCCAAACATACAACCCTGGTTGGAGAAATCACCCAAATTTCAATTGGAAGAGTGAGAACAACAATGCACAAACTTCACAACCACCATTTCAAGCACACCATAATTTCCAAAATTCTCATGGATATGCACCTCCTTATGCTCCACCTCCTAGAAGAAATCTTGAGGAAACATTGCATGCATTCATTGAAAAGCGAGAGACAATCAATACTCAACTTGCTCAAAACATGACAGATTTTAAAGATACTCTTGCTAAATTAACATCTGCTCTCAGTTTCCAAGAGAAAGGTAAGTTTCCATCTCAACCACAGCAAAATCCCAAGTGGCAATACAATGCAAATGCAAGTAGTTCCGGAAGCCAACATATGGATCAACTCAAATCAGTCACTACTCTACGCAGTGGTAAGGTTATTGAAAAACCCTCTCTTGAACCTTATGAGAAAGATGATGAGTCAATCTCTGAGGGTAAGGAAGGGGATGAATCTGAAAATTGCAAAGAAACGACTGATTCACCGCCAGCACTTCCATTTCCTCAAGCCATGACCAAACAAAGGAAAGTCAATCACAATTCTGAAATTTATGAAATTTTCAAACAGGTAAGGATCAATATACCTTTGCTGGATGCAATTAAACAGGTTCCTTCCTATGCTAAATTTTTGAAAGATCTCTGCACTGTGAAGAGGAAACTGAATGTGAAAAAGAAAGCCTTTCTAGCCGAACAAGTAAGTGCTATTCTTCAAAACAATAATGCTTTGAAATATAAAGACCCTGGTTGTCCTACAATTTCTTGCTTTATTGGAGAGCATAAAATTGAAAGAGCCTTACTTGATCTTGGTGCTAGTGTGAATTTACTTCCATATTCAGTCTTTCAGAGTCTCAATCTAGGTGAGTTAAAACCAACTTCTATATCTCTTTTACTTGCCGATAGATCTGTAAAAGTGCCTAGAGGAATAATTGAAGATGTGTTAGTACAAGTCGATAAATTCATTTATCCTGTGGATTTTATTGTCTTGGACACAGAACCTGTTGAAGCATGTAATTCATTTCCTGTTATTTTAGGACGTCCATTTCTTGCAACTTCTAATGCATTGATTAATTGTAGGAATGGACTGATGAAGCTATCATTTGGAAACATGACATTGGAGATGAATATTTTCAACATTTGCAAGCAACCTGGAGATGATAATGATTTACAAGAAGTAGATCATATTGATGAATTAGTTTATGATCAACTTGAATCTACTTTAAGTAAAAATGAATTGGATGAAACTGAAGATTTGCAAATGGTTTATTCTGAGGAAGAAATCACGAATGAAACAAGCACCGAAAATGTTGATGCGAATCTTTTATCAACAGTGACAACAGATTCGACATCTGACATCACACCAATTGATGATTACTTTCCTAACAAATCCTTACTTTCTCTTAGTTCAATGCCTTGGTATGATAAAAATATTAATTTTCTTGCTTTAGGAGATTTGCCAGCTGATTGGAGTACCCAAGACAAAGAAAAGTTTTTGAACGAAGTGAAGAGCTTTTATTGTGATGACCCTAACTTATTCAAATATTGTCCTGATCAAATATTTCAAAGATTCATTCCCGACAATGAGGTAAGTAGTGTCATTAAACTTTGTCATTTTGAAGCATGTGGAAGTTATTTCTCGTCAAAAAAGACTGCTGCAAAAATCTTTCAAAATGGATTTTATTGGCCCACCATGTTCAAGGACACACATGCATTCTGTAAAACTTGTGAAAATTGTCAAAAAATTGACACTGGTCAAAAAGTTTTGTTTTATGATTCTCAACTCTATGCACTCCCTAAAGAGCTAAGATTAAGATGGACCAATCCTTATGGGGCCTGTGATATTGAGAATTCAATGAATGACAATGATTTTAAGGAAAATGGACATCGTTTGAAAGCATACTTTGATAATTTTCCTAGTGAAAATGAATCAGCTGGTTTGAATGATCTTGTAGATAAAGGTTGATTATTTTGTTTTTCTCACATTTTGTTTTTTGTATTTCTTTTTGAGTGATTTTTGCTAGTTTCTCTCACCCCGGTCAAATGGCGGACAACGGTACTCCGTGACTTAAGTCGGTTCTTTCAGTTTCCCATAATAACTGATATTTGTGTATATATTTGTGCAATTCTTTGAATCTCTCTTCCAATTCTCATTTGATAATGGACACTAATCTTGAAAAATTGAAAAAATATTTTCCCGCTCTGCCTCAGAATGCGATTACAAAAATTTACCGTGCTAGATGTGCAAGATTAAGATTGTTAATGAATCATGGAATTCCTGAAGATATTCGCTGGTTGATTGAAGCAAAGGTCCGATTATCAAGTGAGTCCTCTAACTTCTTCATTTCACACATGCCTGGAACAGGTAAAAGCACTTTTGCAAAGAAGCGTCGTGCAAAACGACTGGATGTCTGTCATCGTTGTGCTAGATGGACTTGTAATACACAATGTCGTTCTTTAGGAATGGTATCTATAAACCGTGAAGATAAAATACAATTCATTAAGGATGGCCTGAGTAAGGAGTCTTTAGATAATCTTCTATTGACTCTTGAGACGCATCCTAGTGGAGATGTGCATCGTGCAATTCATGATTTATGGCCACTATTTCATAAAGAACATGATCGACTTAGTCTTGGGAATCTGACTAAAAAAGACCCTGTTTGCCAGTTTTTAAGAAAACTGGATGGGAAGCCTATCCCCGACCCATAGAGGGCGTTTAAGCCGTTCTTGAACGTCAAACCAAGGGAAGATGTGAGCCACAATCACAACTACCTGTACATACACATGTTTTTTTTTTTTTCAAAAGTAAATAAATAAATAAATAAAAAGAGAGAGAGAGAGAGTGTGAGACTCCAGCTGGCCTACATATAGGTGTTATGATTGCCTTTCTAATTTCTCATCTATAAAACCCTCTCTTCTTTCATTTCTACTCAACCCATACATTCAACAAATACAGAAGTGTGTAGAAATGGCAAGTTCCTCAAGTCATCAAATAAGAAATATTTGTGTTTTTGGTGGATCTAGTCTTGGGAAAGAAAAAGAGTTTTTAGAATCAGCAAACCATCTTGGTCAGGTGCTAGCTGAGAGAAAGATTCATTTAGTGTATGGGGGAGGCAGTCTTGGGTTAATGGGAGGTGTGTCAATAGCTGCATTTTTAGGAGGTAGTCAAGTTTTGGGGGTCGTCCCTGAAGCTTTGGCACAAGGGGACATCATTGGAAAAACAATTGGAGAGGAACTTCAGGTCTCCACAATGTCAGCTCGAATGAATGCAATGTTTAACCATGCTGATGCTTTCATTGCTTTACCAGGTGGTCTAGGCACATTGGAAGAGATCTTTCATATTTCCTCTTGGGCTCAATTGCACATTCACCACAAACCCATTGGCTTGTTAAATGTTAATGGTTATTATGATAAGTTGTTGTCTTTTCTTGATCATGCTGTGGAACAGGAATTTCTAACATCTTCTGCACGACAAATCATAATCTCTGCTACTACTGCTGAACAATTGATTGACCAACTACAATCTTTCATTCCTGTGATTGATCCTTCCATGAGTCGCATAAATTGGTCATCTAAGGAAAGCCGTAAAAAGCTTAGATTGGATTTGAGCCTTCATTTGTGAATTTTTGTGTCTTTTGGTTTTATTATGTTTTGTTATTTCTTATTTTTGTTTCAGTGTGTTTCAGGTTTTGTCAGTGTTCGTTATTTCAGGTGATATCTTCTATACTCTATCTTTCTACCTTAGAACATTGAGGACAATGTCTCGTTTTGGTTGGGGGGAGAGGGTAGTAGTTGATAAAAAAAAAAATTGTTTTTCATTTCATAAAGCATGTGCATAATTGTTGTTACTAGGATGGCAGAGTAAAGGAGCTTTTTTTGTTAAAGTGACTCTTGAGACGCATCTTAGTAACCATTCTTAACAAGGTCTATTATAATACTTCCTGAAATATTCAGGTTTACAAACTCTCGTATTGTTACCGCTTAATTTTGCTCATATACTTATTTAACATGTATTCTTAAACCTTAATTTACACACACACACTTTAACATATGATTGTGGGTTGCATATTGGATTATTACATTATTTATGTTCTTTTGTTAAAGGTAGCAACTAAGGGAAAGGGATTGTATATAATTAAAAAAGAAAAAGAAAAAAAGAAAAGAAAAAAGAAAAAAAAATGATGATAATAAAAATGTAGATAAGTTTGGTTTCGTAGCCTCCCTAACCTAAGCAATTAAGCCCGAAGGGGTGTTTTAACACCTAATACCCTAAAGTCAATTGACTTGGGAGCTATTGGCCCAACGCTTGTTACATGGGTTGAGGAGAAAAGCTTAAGGGAATCAAACATTGCACTATCTACATATCAGTATCTGCGACCCGAGTTACTAAGCTCGTAGGGGTGTCTTAACACCTAATGCCCTAAGACCAACTGGTCTGGGAGTCATTAGCTGAAAGCTCGTTACATGGGTTAAAGATGCATGATGTTTTTAAAATATATGTATATATATTTAAAAAAAAGAAAAAAAAGACAAAAATAATAATCCCAGTCCAAGAAAGTTAACCTTAAACATTAGAACAAAAAAATTTTGTTTTCTTCCAAGAAAAGCCCCATAATTATGTGTTGATACATTGAGCACAAAAGAAAGGTTTATTAATATCTTGTTAAGAGGTATTGAGCAGATATATAAATTTAATGAGAGTTTGTTTATCTGGATAGATTAATGGAAGTTAAATGATGAATACCTTGCTTTGTGAAATTTGCAAATTGTTTTAACGCTTTGATTACTAGGGACTAGTAATAAGCTGGTTGGGGGGTGGCAAAAACTTGACACGACTAAAAGGTTGATGTCTTCTCCCAAGTGCAGGAGTGTCGAAGTAATAAATAACCCGGCAAGACCGGGGTCGAACCACAGGGAGGTTAATTGTACAAATTATAAACAACAATAACAACAACAACAATAGTAATAATAATAATAATAATAATAATAATAATAATAATAATAATAATAGTAGTAGTAATAATAATAATAATAATAAAGAAAGAGAAGAAGAAGAAGATGATGATAACTTGGAGATGGAAAATTAATGTAAGGATTAAACAATAATAATAACAAATGTCAAGGTTAGAGGTTCCACTAATGGTATATCAAACAAGTATAGTATAAACTCTTATTATTGAATTGGAAACCACACACAAAGGAGGTTCCAATCAGATTATATATTGTTAACATGATTACATTAGTCATCTTATTCAATTAATGCTAATACTTGTAAATCTCGTCAAGCATTCATGATTATAACTTATGTTAACAACAAATCAAGTTCCTTCCATAGCTCAGGTGTCGGTTATACCATACATTATGGGCTATGAAAGTGCCAAGCATTTGTTGTACCAAGTGTTATACAACATAAATCAAGATTAGTCATTTAACAAGCAAAGTATTAAAGAGTGAACAAGATAACAAATATAAAACATGTTAGTATCAAACATTAAAGTCCATATTAAGTTTACATTATACTTATTCTTACACCATTAGTGTAACCTTTTCACCTTGACATAACTAACTTAGCTAGACATAATGAAAGAAAGCAAAATAGATAAACAAAATAAGAACATAAAAGTTAACTAAGTAAAGGAAAGGAAATGAAAGGCATAGACTTGATATTAATGAAAGCAAAGCATAAATATTACAAAGAATACAAAGAGAGAAAGGAAGAGCATGATCTTGATCTGGAAACCAAGATGCCTAAATGCATGGCAAATGCCTCCTTTTATAGGCCAAAATTGGGAACTATTGATTTGATGACTAATTAATAAGTGGGTGGCCAACTTTTGACTTGGTGACAATCCTTATCTTCTCTTGTCTGCCCAAAACGTCATTGATAACGTCAAAACTGGAGCCAGTTGTAAACATGAAAGTTGTAGGCAATTGTCTCATCTTTCTTGTGTAAAAAATTCAGCTCATTTGGACTTCTAGAACTCCAGATATGGCCAAAATACCGAACAGTGCTCGGGCTGGAAGACAGATTCGGGCTTCTTTGTTGTTGCTACAATTTGGACTTGATAATGGCCTTTTTAGATCTTGGGCTCCATATGAAAGTTGTAGGCCTATGTCTTACCTTTCCATCCATATAAATTGGACCTAAATCTGAGATCTGTAGCTCCAGATATGACCCAATTACCGAACAGTGTTCCGGTTTGGATTGCACCGACATCTCTTCTCTAAGTTTGACCATCTCTTTATCCTTGCAATTTAAGTTCTTCAAGTCATCAATCAATCCTTTCATTTATGTGATAGACCTGCATTAAAAATAGACATTTACCACAAATTATAGGTATCTTATATTATTAGATACATTATTATAAAACATATTTTAGTTAAGGAGTTATTGATACTTCAAGTGCAAAATGATGATATAAAATCATGATAAAAATGCACTTTTAAGTACTAATCAACTAGTTTAATTTCTTCCATATTTTAGATTATCACAAATCAAAACCCCCCAATTGCATAACGTATAGCATAAAAATCTAAACTAAATCTTCCTTGTGGGATCGATCCCTTGCTTGCTCTATACTATCTTGTGTGATTTAAGCTAGGGTACTTAATTTGTATGACCGCGACATCGCAACAGGGGTCGTCCCCGAAGCTTTAGCACAAGGGGACATCATTGGAAAAATAATTGGCAAGGAACTTCAGGTCTCCACAATGTCGACTCGAATGAATGCAATGTTTAACCATGTTGATGCCTTCATTGCTTTACCAGGTGGTCTAGGCACATTGGAAGAGATCTTTCATATTTCCTCTTGGGCTCAACTACACATTCATCATAAACCCATAGGTTTGTTAAATGTTAACGGTTATTATGATAAGTTGTTGTCTTTTCTTGATCATGCTGTGGAACAGAAATTTCTAACATCTTCTTCACGACAAATCATAATCTCTGATGCTACTGCTAAATAATTGATTGACCAATTACAATCTTTCATTCCTGTAATTGATCCCTCCATGAGTCATATAAATTGGTCATCTAAGGAAAGTTGTAAAAAGCTTAGATTGGATTTGAGTCTTTATTTTTGAATCTTTATGTCTTTTGGTTTTATTATTGTGTTTTGTTGTTTCTTATATTTGTTTAAGTGTGTTTCAAGTTTATCAATGTTCTTTATTTCAGGTGATGCCTTTTATACTCTATCTTTCTACCATATAACATTAAGGATAATGTATTATTTTGGTTAGGGGGGCGGGTACTGATTGACAAAAAAAATAAATTTACTAATTGTGCTTTCTATTTTATAAAGCATATGCAAAATTGTTTTTACTAGGATGACAAAGTAAAGGAGCTCTTTTGTTAAAATTACTCTTGAGACGTATTTTAGTAATCATTCTTAACAAGGTTTATCATAATACTTCTTGAAATATTCCCGTTTACAAACTCTCACATTGTTATCACTTAATTCTGTTCATATACTCATTTAACATGTATTCTTAAACCTTAATTTTAACACACACATATTAACATATGATTGTGGGTTGCACATTGAATTATTGCATTATGTATGTTCGTTTGTTAAAAGTAACAACTAAGGGAAAGGGATAGTATATAATTTAAAAAAAAAAACAAAAAAAGAAAATAATAATAATAATAATAAAAGTGTAGATAAGTTTGGTTTCGTAGCCTCCCTAACCTAAACAATTAAGCCTGAAGGGATGTTTTAATACCTAATACCCTAAAGTCAACTGACTTAAGAGCTATTGGCCCAACGCTTGTTACATGGGTTGAGGAGAAAAGCTTAAGGAAATCAAACATTGCATTATCTACATATCAGTATCGACAACCCGAGTTACTAAGCTCGTAGGGGTCTCTCAACACCTAATGCCCTATGACCAAGTAGTTTGGGAGTCATTAGCTGAAAGCTTGTTACATGGGTTAAAGATGCATTATGTTTTAATATATATATATAAAAAGAAAAAAAATCTCAACAAAAAAAAGTCAACCTTAAACATTAGAACAATAATTTTGTTTTCTCCCAAGTAAAACCGCATAACTATGTGTTGATATATTGAGCACAAAAGGAAGATTTATTAATATCTTGTATAAAAGGTATTAAGAAGATATATAAATTTAATGAGAGTTTGTTTATCTAGATAGATTAATGGAAGTTGAATGATGAATTGCTTTGTAGAATTTACAAATTATTTTTCTATTTTAACTCTTCGATTACTAGGGACTAGTAATAAGCTGGTTGGGGGGTGTGATTAGCACTTAAAAATACATTTTTATCAAGGTTTTATATCATCATTTTGCACTTGATGTATCAATAACTCTTTAACTAAAACATGTTTTATAATAACATATCTAATAATATAAGATACCTTTAATTTATAGTAAATGTTCATTTTAAATACAGGCCTATCGCATAAATGAAAAGATTGATTGATGAGTTTAAGAACTAAAATTGAAAAGACAAAGAGATAGTCAAACTTAGAAAAGAGATGTCGGTGCAGTCCAAATCGGAATACTGTTTGGTAATTGGGTCATATCTGGAGCTATAGATCTCAGAGTTAGGTCTACTTTATATGGATGGAAAGGTAAAACATAGGCCTACAACTTTCATATGGAGGCTAAGATTTAAAAAGGCCATTTCAAGTCCAAATTATAGCAACAACAAAGAAGTCTGAATCTATCCTCCAGCCCGAGCACTATTCAATATTTGACCCATATCTAGAGTTATAGAAGTCCAAATGACCTCCATTTTCTTTTTCTGGAAAGCTAAGATAATTTCCTACAACTTTTATGTTTTCAAGTTGTTCCAATTTTAATGTTATCAATGAGGTTTTGGGTAGACAATAAAAGATAAGAATTGTCACCAAGTCAAGAGTTGGCTACCCACTTATCAATTAGTCATCAAATCAATAGTTTCCAATTTTAGCCTATAAAAGGAGGTATTTGCCATGCATTTAGGAATCTTGGTCTCCAGATCAGATCAAGATCATGCTCTTACTTTCTCTTTTTGTATTTTTGTAATGTTTAAGTTTTGTTTTCATTAATATCTTGTTTATGCCTTTCAATTCCTTTCGTTTACTTAGTTAACTTTTATCTCATTTATGTTCTTATTTTATTTATTTATTTTTCTTTCTTTCATTATGTTTAGTTAAGTTTACTGATTGATACTTAAAAGTATATTTTTATCAAGATTTTATATCATCATTTTGCACTTAAAGTATCAATAACTCCTTAACTAAAGCATGTTTTATAATAATATATCTAATAATATAAGATACCTTTAATTTGTGATACATGTTCGTTTTTAATACAGACCTATCATATAAATGAAAGGATTGATTGATGAATTTATGAACTGAAATTAAAAGGACAAAGAGATGGCCAAACTTAGAAAAGAGATGCTAGTGCAGTACAAAACAGAACATTGTTTGATAATTGGGTCATATCTAGAGTTGTAGATCTCAAATTTAGGTCTACTTTGTATGGATGGAAAGGTAAAACTACAACTTTCATATGGAGCCCAAGATTTAAAAAGGCCATTTTCAAGTCCAAATTGTAGCAACAACAAAAACATTTGAATCTATCTTCCAACCCGACCACTGTTCAGTATTTGACCCATATCTAGAGTTCTAAAAGTCTAAATGAGTTGAATTGTTTACACAAGAAAGCTGAGACAATTTCCTACAACTTTCATGTTTTTAAGTGGCTCCAATTTTAATGTTATTGGAAGCCACCTATATGGAGGCCAACTAAAGTCTCACGCTCTCTCTCTCTTTTTATTTATTTATTTATTTACTTTTGAAAAAGGATGTGTATGTATAGGTAGTTGTGATTGTGGCTCACATCTTCCCTTGGTTTTACGTCCAAGAACGGCTTAAATGCCCTTTGTGGGTCGGGGATAGGCTTCCCATCCAGTTTTCTTAAAAACTGGTAAATAGGGTCTTTTTTAGTCATATTCTCAAGACTAAGTCGATCATGTTCTTTATGAAATAGTGGCCATAAATCATGAATTCCACGATGCACATCTCCACTAGGATGCGTCTCAAGAGTCAATAGAAGATTATCTAATGACTCCTTACTTAGGCCATCCTTAATGAATTGTATTTTATCTTCACGATTTATAGATACCATTCCTAAAGAATGACATTGTGTATTACAAGTCCATCTAGCACATCTATGACAGACTTTCAGTCATTTTGCATGACGCTTCTTTGCAAAAGTGCTTTTACCTGTTCTAGGCATATGTGAATTGAAGGAGTTAGAGGACTTACCTAATAATCTGACATTTGCTTCAATCAACCACCGAATATCTTCAGGAATTCCATGATTCATTAAAAATCTCAATCTTGTACATCTAGCACGGTAAATTTTTATAATCGTATTTTGAGGCAAAGTGGGAAAATGCTTTCTCAATTTTTCAAGATTAGTGTCCATTTTCAAATGAGAATTGAAAGAGAGATTCAAAGAGTTGCACAAATATATATACAAATATCAGTTATTGTGGGAAACTGAAAGAACCGACTTAAGTTACAGAGTACCGTTGTCCGCCATTTGACTGGGGTGAGAGAAACTAGCAAAAATCACTCAAAAAGAAACACAAAAACAATGTGAGAAAAACAAAATAATCAACCTTTATCTACAAGATCATTCAAACTAGTTGATTCATTTTCACTAGGAATATTATCAAAATAAGCTTTCAAACGATGTCCATTTTCCTTAAAATCATTGTCATTCATTGAATTCTCAATATCACAGGCCTCATAAAGATTGCTCCATCTTAATCTTAGCTCTTTAGGGAATGTATAGAGTTGATAATTATAAAACAAAACTTTTTGACCAATATCAACTTTTTGACAATTTTCACAAGTTTTGCAGAATGCATGTGTGTCCTTGAACATAGTGGGCCAATAAAATCCATTTTGAAAGATTTTTATAATTGTCTTTTTTGATGAGAAATAAGGCTCTTTCAATTTTATGTTCTCCAATAAAGCTAGAAATTATAGGACAACCAGGGTCTATATATTTCAAAGCATTATTGTTCTGAAGAATGACACTTACTTGTTCTGCTAAAAAGGCTTTCTTTTTCACATTCAGTTTCCTCTTCACAGTGCATAGATCTTTCAAAAATTTAGCATAGGAAGGAACCTGTTTAATAGCATCCAGCAAAGATATATTGATCCTTACCTGTTTGAAAATTTCATAAATTTCAGAATTGTGATTGACTTTCCTTTGTTTGGTCATGGCTTGAGGAAATGGAAGTGCTGACGGTGAGTCAGTCGTTTCTTTGCAATTTTCAGATTCATCCCCTTCCTTACCCTCAGAGATTGACTCATCATCTTTCTCATAAGGTTCAAGAGAGGGTTTTTCAATAACCTTACCACTGCGCAGAGTAGTGACTGATTTGACTTGATCCATGTGTTGGCTTCCGGAACTACTTGCATTTGCATTGTATTGCCCTTTGGGATTTTGTTGTGGTTGAGATGGAAACTTACCTTTCTCTTGGAAACTAAGAGCATATGTTAATTTAGCAAGAGTATCTTTAAAATCTGTCATGTTTTGAACAAGTTGAGTATTAATTGTCTCTTGCTTTTCAATGAATGCATGCAATGTTTCCTCAAGATTTCTTCTAGAAGGTGGAGCATAAGAAGATGCATATCCATGAAAATTTTGGAAATTATGGTGTGCTTGAAACGGTGGTTGTGAAGTTTGTGCATTGTTGTTCTCACTCTTCCAACTGAAATTTGGGTGATTCCTCCAACCAGGGTTGTATGTTTGGGAGTATGGGTTATGGTTGGGTCTTTGGAAACTATTTAAAGCATTGGCTTGTTCATGGAGACATTCCTTAAAAGAAGGCAAGGTTGGACAATCGTTGGTTGAGTGTCCATTTCTTTCACATATTTGACACACAATGTTTTCAACATATTTTAATTGACCACTCTTTTTCAATTCTAGTGCCTCGACTTTTCTAGCTAAAGATGCAAACTTGACTTGAAGGTCATGATCTTCCCTAAGGTTGTACATACCTCTACTAGATGTATGAGGTTGAGTTTTACTCAGTGCCTCATAAGTACCCGCGATGTCCCAATTTTGAGCATTTTCAGCTAACATGTCTAAGTACTCCATTGCTTCATCAGGGTCTTTATCTTCAAAAGTTCCATTGCACATCAATTCAACCATGTGCCTATCTTTAGGTGTTAACCCTTCATAGAAATGTGAAATCAATCTCCATGTTTCAAAACCATGATAAGCGCAAGTACTAAGCAAGTCTCGATACCTATCCCATCATTGGTAAAATGTTTCTCTTAGTTTTTGAGTGAAAGTGGTGATTTGTCTTTTGAAAAAGTTTGTTCTGTGAGATGGGAAAAACTTCTTTAAAAATTGTTGTTGCATTTTATCCCAAGCATGAATGGATCCTGGTCTTAAATTTTGTAGCCATGTTTTAGTTTTATCTTTTAATGAAAAAGGAAAAAGCTTTAATCTGATGATGTTCATGCTACAATTTAAATTATTATATGTGTTGCAGACCTCCTTAGATTCCCTTAAATGCAAGTACAGATTATCCAATTCTAAGCCATGAAAACAAGGTAAAAGTTGAATAATGCCTGACTTAAAATTAAAATGAGATGCATCCGGAGGAAAAACTATGCATGATGGTGCACTTGTTCTTGTGAGATTCATGTGGTCTCTAAGTATTTTGACACAGTTATTCTCATTATTCTCATTATGAAGTGATTAAATCTTCTTCGGCCATATTTTCTGAAAATGATGAGGATATCCTACAAAGTCTACCACTTGATGTACGTGACCACACTCTCATGCACGTGTAGGAATAGAATAAAAGGAAGAAGAAAACAAAAGAAGAAGAAACAAGAGAAAAGAAACAAAGTTATATACAAGAAAAGTGAAGAGAAAATAAAATAATTTATACAAGAACTTACCTACCCGGCAACGGCGCCAAAAACTTGACACGACAAAAAGATTGATGTCTTCTCCTAAGTGTCAAAGTAAAAAATAACCCTGCAAGACTGGGGTCGAACTATAGGGAGAAGAAGAAACCAAAAGAAGAAGAAACAAGAGAAAAGAAACAAAGTTATATACAAGAAAAGTGAAGAGAAAATAAAATAATTTATACAAGAACTTACCTACCCGGCAACGGCGCCAAAAACTTGACACGACAAAAAGATTGATGTCTTCTCCTAAGTGTCAAAGTAAAAAATAACCCTGCAAGACTGGGGTCGAACTATAGGGAGGTTAATTGTATAAATTATAAATAACAATAATACAACAATAATAACAACAACAAGAACAACAACAACAATAAGAATAGTAATAACAACAACAACAACAACAACAACAACAATAATAATAATAAAAAAGAAGAAGAAGAAGATGAGAACTTTGAGATAGAATATTAACGTAATTATTTAACAACGATAACAAACAATGTCAAGGTTAAGAGGATCCACTAATGGTATGTCAAACAAGTATAGTATAAACTCTTATTATTCAATTGGAAACCACACACAAAGGAGGTTCCAATCAGATTATAGATTGTTAACATGATTATATTAGTCATCTTATTCAATTAATGTTAATACTTGTAAATCTCGTCAAGCATTCATGATTACAACTTATGTTAACAACAAATCAAGTTCCTTTCATCGCTCAGGTGTCGGTTATACCATATAGTATGGGCTATGAAAGTGCCAAGCATTTGTTGTACCAAGTGTTATACAACATATTAGTCATTTTACAAGCAAAGTATTAAAGAGTGAAAAAGATAACAACTATAAAACATGTTAATGTCAAACATTAAAGTCCATATTAAGTTTACACTATACTTATTCTTACACCATTAGTGTAACCTTTTCAACTTGACATAATAAACTTAGCTAGACATAATGAAAGAAAGAAAAATAAATAAACAAAATAAGAACATAAATAAGATAAAAGTGAGCTAAGTAAAGGAAAGGAAATGAAAGGCACAAACTTGATATTAATGAAAGCAAAGCATAAACATTACAAAAAATACAAAGAGAGAAAGGAAGAGGATGATCTTGATCTGGACACCAAGATGCCTAAATGCATGGCAAATGCCTCCTTTTTATAGGCCAAAATTGAGAACAATTGATTTGATGATTAATTGATAAGTGGGTGGCCAACTCTTGACTTGGTGACAATCCTTATCTTCTCTTGTCTGCCCAAAACATCATTGATAACGTTAAAATTGGAGCCACTCGAACACATCAAAGTTGTAGGCAATTATATCATCTGTCTTGTGTAAAACATTAAGCTCATTTGGACTTCTAGAACTTCAGATATGGCCAAAATACTGAATAGTGCTTGGGCTGGAGGATAGATTCGAGCTTCTTTACTGTTGCTATAATTTGGAATTTAAAATGGTCTTTTTAGATCTTGGGCTCCATATGAAAGTTGTAGGCCTATGTCTTACCTTTCCATCCATATAAAGTGGACCTAAATCTGAGATCTATAGCTCCAGATATGACCCAATTACCGAACAGTGTTCCAGTTTGGATTGCACCGATATCTCTTTTCTAAGTTTGGTCATCTCTTTATCCTTGCAATTTAAGTTCTTAAAGTCATCAATCAATCCTTTCATTTATGTGATAGACCTCCATTTAAAATGAACATTTACCACAAATTAAAGGTATCTTATATTATTAGATATATTATTATAAAACATGCTTTAGTTAAGGAGTTATTGCTACTTCAAGTGCAAAATGATGATATAAAACCATAATAAAAATGCACTTTTACGTACTAATCATAATGCTTGTTGGTTTGTGTAATGCACTCGTAACTTTTCAAAGATGTATGATGAGTAGTGCTTTTTAGTATATTGGAAAAATAATTGAGGTTTTCATGGATGGTTTAATTCTTTTGATAAGTGTTTAAAAAATTTATCTTTAGTTTTGAAAAGATGCATTGATACTAACCTTATTTTAAACAATGAAAAATGTTATTTAACGGTAGAACAAGGAATAATTCTTAAGTATGTTGTGTTTTCCCATGGTTTAAAGGTTCATAAAGCTAAAATAAATATTATTTCTTCATTGCTTTACCCCTTATATGTGAGGGAGGTTTGTTCTTTTATTGGCCATATAGGTTTCTATCGATGTTTTATCAAAAAATTCTAAAAGATTACAACAACACCTTTATACAAATTGTTAGCCAAAGAAGTGGATTTTAATGTTTGATCAAGCATGTAAATATGTCCATAATGAGCTTAAGAGGTGTTTCATATCTGCCTCCTTCATGTAACCACCAAATTAGGATGAACTTTTTGAGATGATGTGTAATACGAGTGATTATATGGTAGGGGTCGTACTTGGACAAAGAATACAAAAGAATTTGCATGTTATCATATATGCTTCCTGGATGTTGGATGAAGCACAATACAATTACCATATACTGAAAAAAGAACTTTTTGTAGTGATGTTTACTCTAGAAAAATTCAAGTCTTATTTACTTGGCACAAAAATTGTTGTTTTTACTAACCATGCAGCTTTGTCGTATCTTTTGAAGAAAAAACAATTCAAACCAAGATTGATTAGGTAGTTTTTGCTTTTACTAGAATTTGATCTTGAGATTAAAAACAAAAAAGGTGTCAAGAATCATATAAGTGATCACTTGAGCCGATTGCGGACCAATGATATACCAACCAAAAAAGTATGAGAGACATTCCCAGACGAGCAGTTGTATGTGTTCCATTCCTCTATGAGACCATGGTATATTGATTTGGTGAACTATTAAGTCAATAAAGAATTGCCTTTAGTTTTGTTTAAACCCTAAAAAGACAATTTATAAGTTGATGCTAAATATTATTTTTGGGACACTTCTTATCTGTGAAAATTTTATGCGGATTAAGTAGTTAGAAGATGTGTACCATATGATGAATTTCATTCCATTCTCACTTTGATCATTCTCATTCTTGTGGTGGACATTTTGGAGCAAAAAGAACATCCCACAAGGAATTTGAAGTGGTCTCTATTAGCTTTTTCTTTTTAAGGATACTTTTGTAAATCATGTGAAAAATGCCAAAGAACTAGCAATATCACTTACAAGAATCGAATGCAAATAATATTTTTGTAAGTGAAATTTTTTATATTTGGGGTATTAATTTTATAAGTCCATTTTCTTCTTCTTTTAGTAATCTTTATATCCTTCTTATTGTTGATTATGTGTTTAAATGGATTAAGACAAAAGCCATATGAACTAATAAAGTTATCATTAGTGATTGTGACATTTATTTTTTCAATCGTTTAATAGAATCATTATTATGCAAGTACCATATGACTCATCAGACTTGTATAGCCTACCATCCTCAAATGAATGGCCAGGTTGAAATCAAGTTCATTTTGGAGAAGGTAGTGAAACCTAATCAATGAGATTGAAGTTTGTGATTTGGTGATAGACTTTAGGCTTATCAGACTGTTTATAAATCACTTCTAAAAATGTCACCTTATAAGATGATTTACAAGAAAGCATGTCATCTACCAATAGAGCTTGGACACAAAGCTTTTTAGGCCATTAAGCAATGCAACTTGGATTATGAGAATATAAGTATTATGTACAAGCATTAGTTGAGATAAATAAAGATATAAATCAAATGAATGAGTATGCATACAAGTTTTAAAGTTTAATTAGTTTAGAGATTGACTTTGAAAATATATCATGTTGACTTAATAGTGTTGTATTAATGTAAGTTTTTAAGCCTTCAGCATTATATTTTTTCATTGTGCATTTTTTCAATGATATATATATCTCTAGAACTTGCTTCATATCTTGTTAAGATTACTTTCACATTACATGTGTATATGAAGATGATAAAGACACTACGAATTTTAACCACTTGAGCCAAAATTTCAACCCAAAATATATTACCATTAGTGAGCTATTTTGAACTTGTTTATCTTTTATTTTCTTTATCAATGTTGTAAGTCTTAACTTTTTATATGTTTTTCTTTCCTCCTGGTCAAGGATTAGTAGAGCATATACTTTTTGATATCTCATGAGATTATGGTTACAAATTGTGTGAAAAAGTTAATACTTAATGAAAGTAATGACCAAGGTTGCTAAAGGTAGACCCATCCTAAAAAAAAAAGAAAAAAAGAAAAGAGTTGTTCCACTATGTTAAAAAAACTCTATGTTTGTGGAGCTTAAAATAAAAAGAAGTTAAGTTTTGGTGCTTAAAGATGGTGAATTTGTATGCTTTGATGAGGTATCATGTTTCAAAATTCATTTTTGATCGAATGTTATACTTCCTTTGGTTTTAACCTTTTCCTTTCCTTTTCTGACCTCAAATTAACCATAGCCCCATTACAATAAAAAAAAAAAAGGCCTTTTTATTCATGTATAACTTGCAATATTTTAATAATAGAGATGAGATTGAAAAGCAAACATATGATAGAACATATTCATTGATTGAATTTGAGAGATTTGAACACATAAGCCTTATACACATGAGCATTTGAGTGTATATCAATGAGAAGACCTATCATTTTGACATGACATAGATTTCATTTAAATCTTAATGACTAATTGGGTTTTAAAGTTTGCGTGTAAATAAATTCATGAAAATTTATGTTTTTACCCTTATTGATTGTATTCTTGTTTATAATGGATGTACTCTTGGACATTGATGAAAGATTATGAGATTAGTCATAATTATTTTATTTATTTATGCTTTTGTCTTCTTGAAGTTTGATTTTATCTCTCATTTCTTGAGAACGAGCAACAGTTAAGTGTAAAGGTATTTGATGCAACCATATTATTCAATAACTTTACCCATATTTACCTAGTATTTTGTTCATGTTATATATATATATATATGAAGTTTTATGTTTTAAAGGTATTTTTGGATGTAAGATTTAAAAAAGAGTAAATTGAAGATAAAATTCAAACTGCGTTGCAAGTTGTGTCAAATATTGGCAGATTTGACATCTAATCGATGTTTTATGCAAAACTTGAGTTATAGAGGTCGAAATGAAGTGATTCTAGTCGTGTTAGAAATGTAACATCCATACTTTTCTATACATATATGGTAAGAAAAAAAAAGTTGGAAATCACAGCCTTTAAAGACAAGTTTCGCATTCTGCTAGTTGTTGCGATGTCACAGTTGTACAAATTAATTGCCCTAACTTCAAACACAACACACAAGATAATATAGAGTAAGCAAGTGGTCGATCCCACGAGGAAGCTTTAAGTCAAATAGTATAGAGTAAGCAATTTAGGGGGTTTTGATGTTATTTAGGTTAAATCAAAAGAAATTAGAAAACTATCAAGCAAAATTAAATAAAATCAAAAAATTATCAAGATAACAAACCTTGATCACAAGCACACATTCACTTATAGAAATCATTATTGATCATGAAAATGAAACATCAATTTATATTCTAAATATTTATATCTTTTTAATAATGGTTAGTAAACAGATTTGTTGTATAACTAACCCTAACCATCAAACAACCACAGTGTCTGATTAATTATTTAATTTAATGGTAGCCTTTAGAACTAGATAAGTTGATTAATCAAGAAAACATACTTGTTCGCAATCTATGTTTGATTTGATTGTATGTTCTTTGATTAGTACTTAAAAGTGTATTTTTATCATGGTTTTATATCATCATTTTGCACTTGAAGTATCAATAACTCCTTAACTAAAATATGTTTTATAATAATGTATCTAATAATATAAGATACCTATAATTTATGGTAAATGTCTATTTTTAATGCAGGCCTATCACATAAATGAAAGGATTGATTGATGACTTGAAGAACTTAAATTGCAAGGATAAAGAGATGATCAAACTTAGAGAAGAGATGTCGGTGCAATCCAAACCGGAACACTGTTCGGTAATTGGGTCATATCTGAAGCTAAAGATCTCAGATTTAGGTCCAATTTATATGGATGGAAAGGTAAGACATAGGCCTACAACTTTCATATGGAGCCCAAGATCTAAAAAGGCCATTATCAAGTCCAAATTGTAGCAACAACAAAGAAGCCCGAATCTGTCTTCCAGCCCGAGCACTATTCGGTATTTTGGCCATATTTGGAGTTCTAGAAGTCCAAATGAGCTGAAGGTTTTACACAAGAAAGCTGAGACAATTGCCTACAACTTTCATATTTACAACTGGCTCCAATTTTGACGTTATCAATGATGTTTTGGGAAGACAAGAGAAGATAAGGATTGTCACCAAGTCAAAAGTTGGCCACCCACTTATCAATTAGTTGACACAACTAAAAGGTTGATGTCTTCTCCCAAGTGCAGGAGTGTCGAAGTAATAAATAACCCGGCAAGACCGGGGTCGAACCACAGGGAGGTTAATTGTACAAATTATAAACAACAATTATAAAACAACAATAATAACAATAACAATAACAATAACAACAATAATAATAATAACAATAACAATAACAATAATAATAATAATAATAATAATAATAGTAGTAGTAGTAGTAGTAGTAGTAGTAGTAATAATAATAAAGAAAGAGAAGAAGAAGAAGATGATGAGAACTTGGAGATGGAAAATTAATGTAAGGATTAAACAATAATAATAACAAATGTCAAGGTTAGAGGTTCCACTAATGGTATATCAAACAAGTATAGTATAAACTCTTAGTATTGACTTGGAAACCACACACAAAGGAGGTTCCAATCAGATTATATATTGTTAACATGATTACATTAGTCATCTTATTTAATTAATGCTAATACTTGTAAATCTCGTCAAGCATTCATGATTATAACTTATGTTAACAACAAATCAAGTTCCTTTCATAGCTCAGGTGTCGGTTATACCATACATTATGGGCTATGAAAGTGCCAAGCATTTGTTGTACCAAGTGTTATACAATATAAATCAAGATTAGTCATTTAACAAGCAAAGTATTAAAGACTGAACAAGATAACAAATATAAAACATGTTAGTATCAAACATTAAAGTCCATATTAAGTTTACATTATACTTATTCTTACACCATTAGTGTAACCTTTTCACCTTGACATAACTAACTTAGCTAGACATAATGAAAGAAAGCAAAATAGATAAACAAAATAAGAACATAAAAGTTAACTAAGTAAAGGAAAGGAAATGAAAGGCATAAACTTAATATTAATGAAAACAAAGCATAAAAAATACAAAGAGAGAAAGGAAGAGCATGATCTTGATCTGGAAACTAAGATGCCTAAATGCATGGCAAATGCCTCCTTTTATAGGCCAAAATTGGGAACTATTGATTTGATGACTAATTGATAAGTGGGTGGCCAACTTTTGACTTGGTGACAATCCTTATCTTCTCTTGTCTGCCCAAAACGTCATTGCTAACGTCAACATTGGAGCCAGTTGTAAACATAAAAGTTGTAGGCAATTGTCTCAGCTTTCTTGTGTAAAAACTTCAGCTCCTTTGGACTTCTAGAACTCTAGATATGGCCAAAATACCGAACAGTGCTCGGGCTGGAAGACAGATTCGGGCTTCTTTGTTGTTGCTACAATTTGGACTTGATAATGGTCTTTTAAGACCTTGGGCTCCATATGAAAGTTGTAGGCCTATGTCTTACCTTTCCATCCATATAAATTGGACCTAAATCTGAGATCTGTAGCTCCAGATATGTCCCAATTACCGAACAGTGTTCCGGTTTGGATTGCACCGACATCTCTTCTCTAAGTTTGACCATCTCTTTATCCTTACAATTAAAGTTCTTCAAGTCATCAATCAATCCTTTCATTTATGTGATAGGCCTGCATTAAAAATAGACATTTACCACAAATTATAGGTATCTTATATTATTAGATATATTATTATAAAACATGCTTTAGTTAAGGAGTTAATGATACTTCAAGTGCAAAATGATGATATAAAACCATGACAAAAATGCACTTTTAAGTACTAATCACACCCCTCAACCAGCTTATTACTAGTCCCTAGTAATCAAAGCGTTAAAACAATTTGCAAATTTCACAAAGCAAGGTATTCATTATTTAACTTCCATTAATCTATCTAGATAAACAAACTCTCATTAAATTTATATATCTGCTCAATACCTCTTAACAAGATATTAATAAACCTTTTTTTTGTGCTCAATGTATCAACACATAATTATGGGGCTTTTCTTGGAAGAAAACAAAATTTTTGTTCTAATGTTTAAGGTTAACTTCCTTGGGTTGGGATTACTATTTTTGTCTTTTTTTTTCTTTTTTTTTTCTTTTTTTTTAAATCTATATACATATAATTTAAAAACATCATGCATCTTTAACCCATGTAACGAGCTTTCAGCTAATGACTCTCAGACCAGTTGGTCTTAGGGCATTAGGTGTTAAGACACCCCTACGAGCTTAGTAACTCGGGTCGCAGATACTGATATGTAGATAGTGCAATGTTTGATTTCCTTAAGCTTTTCTCCTCAACCCATGTAACAAGCGTTGGGCCAATAGCTCCCAAGTCAATTGACTTTAGGGTATTAGGTGTTAAAACACCCCTTCGGGCTTAATTGCTTAGGTTAGGGAGGCTACGAAACCAAACTTATCTACATTTTTATTATCATCATTTTTTTTTCTTTTTCTTTTTTCTTTTTTTTCTTTTTTTTTAATTATATACAATCCCTTTCCCTTAGTTGTTACCTTTAATAAAAGAACATAAATAATGTAATAATCCAATATGCAACCCACAATCATATGTTAAAGTGTGTGTGTGTAAATTAAGGTTTAAGAATACATGTTAAATAAGTATATGAGCAGAATTAAGTAGTAACAATACGAGAGTTTGTAAACCTGAATATTTCAGGAAGTATTATAATAGACCTTGTTAAGAATGGTTACTAAGATGCGTCTCAAGAATCACTTTAACAAAAGAACTCCTTTACTCTGCCATCCTAGTAACAACAATTATGCACATGCTTTATGAAATGAAAAACAATTTTTTTTTTATCAACTACTACCCTCTCCCCCCAACCAAAACGAGACATTGTCCTCAATGTTCTAAGGTAGAAAGATAGAGTATAGAAGATATCACCTGAAATAACGAACACTGACAAAACCTGAAACACACTGAAACAAAAATAAAAAATAACAAAACACAATAATAAAACCAAAAGACACAAAAATTCACAAATGAAGGCTCAAATCCAATCTAAGCTTTTTACGGCTTCCCGTAGATGACCAATTTATGCGACTCATGGAAGGATCAATCACAGGAATGAAAGATTGTAGTTGGTCAATCAATTATTCAGCAGTAGTAGCAGAGATTATGATTTGTCGTGCAGAAGATGTTAGAAATTCCTGTTCCACAGCATGATCAAGAAAAGACAACAACTTATCATAATAACCATTAACATTTAACAAACCAATGGGTTTATGGTGAATGTGCAATTAAGCCCAAGAGGAAATATGAAAGATCTCTTCCAATGTGCCTAGACCACCTGGTAAAGCAATGAAAGCATCAGCATGGTTAAACATTGCATTCATTCGAGCCGACATTGTGGAGACCTGAAGTTCCTCTCCAATTGTTTTTCCAATGATGTCCCCTTGTGCCAAAGCTTCAGGAACGACTCCTAAAACTTGACTACCTCCTAAAAATGCAGCTATTGACACACCTCCCATTAACCCAAGACTGCCTCCCCCATACACTAAATGAATCTTTCTCTCAGCTAGCACCTGACCAAGATGATTTGCTGATTCTAAAAACTCTTTTCTTTCCCAGGACTAGATCCACCGAAAACACAAATATTTCTTATTTGATGACCTGAGGAACTTGCCATTTCTACACACTTTTGTATTTGTTGAATGTATGGGTTGAGTAGAAATAAAAGGAAGGAAAAGAGGGTTTTGTAGATGAGAAAGTAGAAAGGCAATCATAACATCTATATGTAGGCCAGCTGGAGTCTCACACTCTCTCTCTCTCTTTTTATTTATTTATTTATTTACTTTTGAAAAAAAAAAAGCATGTGTATGTACACGTAGTTGTGATTGTGGCTCACATCTTCCCTTGGTTTTACGTCCAAGAACGGCTTAAACGCCCTCTATGGGTCGGGGATAGGCTTCCCATCCAGTTTTCTTAAAAACTGGCAAACAGGGTCTTTTTTAGTCAGATTCCCAAGACTAAGTCGATCATGTTCTTTATGAAATAGTGGCCATAAATAATGAATTGCACGATGCACATCTCCACTAGGATGCGTCTCAAGAGTCAATAGAAGATTATCTAAAGACTCCTTACTCAGGCCATCCTTAATGAATTGTATTTTATCTTCACGGTTTATAGATACCATTCCTAAAGAACGACATTGTGTATTACAAGTCCATCTAGCACATCGATGACAGACATCTAGTCGTTTTGCACGACGCTTCTTTGCAAAAGTGCTTTTACCTGTTCCAGGCATGTGTGAAATGAAGAAGTTAGAGGACTCACCCGATAATCGGACCTTTGCTTCAATCAACCAGCGAATATCTTCAGGAATTCCATGATTCATTAACAATCTCAATCTTGCACATCTAGCACGGTAAATTTTTGTAATCGCATTCTGAGGCAGAGCGGGAAAATATTTTTTCAATTTTTCAAGATTAGTGTCCATTTTCAAATGAGAATTGGAAGAGATTCAAAGAATTGCACAGATGTATACACAAATATCAGTAATTATGGGAAACTGAAAGAACCAACTTAAGTCACGGAGTACGGTTCTCCGCCATTTGACCGGGGTGAGAGAAACTAGCAAAAATCACTCAAAAAGAAACATAAAAAAGAAAATGTAAGAAAAACAAAATAATCAACCTTTATCTACAAGATCATTCAAACCAGCTGATTCATTTTCACTAGGAAAATTATCAAAGTAAGCTTTCAAACGATGTCCATTTTCCTTAAAATCATTGTCATTCATTGAATTCTCAATATCACAGGCCCCATAAGGATTGGTCCATCTTAATCTTAGCTCTTTAGGGAATGTATAGAGTTGAGAATCATAAAACAAAACTTTTTGACCAGTGTCAATTTTTTGACAATTTTCACAAGTTTTGCAGAATGCATGTGTGTCTTTGAACATGGTGGGCCAGTAAAATCCACTTTGTAAGATTTTTGCAGTTGTCTTTCTTGATGAGAAATGGCCCCCACATGCTTCAGAATGACAAAATTTAATGACACTACTTACCTCATTGTCAGGAATGCATCTTCGAAATATTTGATCAGGACAATATTTGAATAAATAAGGATCATCCCAATAAAAGTTCTTCACTTCGTTCAAGAACTTTCTTTTATCTTGGGTACTCCAATGAGCTGGCAGTTGTCCTGAAACAAGAAAATTAACAATATTAGCAAACCAAGGCATTGTAGAGACATAAAATAAAGATTCATCGGGAAAGTAGTCATCGATTGGTGTGATGTCAGTTTTCGAATCTGTTGTCAATCTTGACAAGTGATCTGTGACAACATTTTCACTGCCATTCTTATCTTTGATTGTGATATCAAATTCTTGAAGTAATAAAATCCACCGCACCAATCTAGCCTTGGAATCTTTCTTAGAAAGAAGATATTTCAATGCTGCATGATCACTAAAAACAACAACAGGTGAGCCAACAAGATAAGATCTGAATTTTTCACATGCAAATACTACTGCAAGTAATTCTTTTTCAGTGGTGGTATAATTCATTTGAGCACTATTTAAAGTTTTACTTGCATAGTAAATTACATAAGGTTTCTTATCTTTTTTTTGTCCCAAAACAGCACCTACGGCATAATCACTAGCATCACACATTATTTCAAAAGGTAATGACCAATCGGGAGGTTGAATGATAGGAGCACAAGTAAGCAAATTTTTAAGTTTAACAAAGGCTTCTTCACAATGTTCAGTCCATTCAAAAATAGTATCCTTTGTTAGAAGGTTACTTAAAGGCTTAGATATTACACTAAAATCTTTGATGAACCTTCTATAAAAACCATCATGTCCCAAGAATGATCTAACATCTTTAAGTGATTTTGGTGTTGGCAAGTTTGCAATTAACTCGATTTTAGATTTGTCAACCTCAATTCCTTTTGATGAAACAATGTGACCAAGTACAATGCCGTTTGTTACCATAAAATGACATTTTTCCCAATTCAGCACAAGATTCTTCTCTTCACACCTGGTTAAAACCTTTCCTAAATTAGTCAAACAATCATCAAATGAATTGCCAAAAACAGAAAAATCATCCATGAAAATCTCAAGAAAATGTTCAACCATATCGCTAAATATACTAAGCATGCATCTTTGAAATGTGGCTGGTGCATTACATAATCCAAAAGGCATCCTTCGATATGCAAAAGTACCAAATGGACATGTGAAAGTAGTCTTTTCTTGATCTTCCAATGCAATTTCAATTTGGTTGTAACCCGAATAGCCATCTAGGAAACAATAAAATTCATGACCTGCAACTCTTTCTAGGATTTGATCCATGAAAGGTAAAGGAAAATGATCTTTTCTAGTCATTGAATTAAGTTTCCTATAGTCAATGCACATGCGCCAACCAATAACAGTTCTAGTGGGAATTATTTCATTGTTCTCATTTGTTATCACAGTGACTCTAGACTTCTTAGGTACAACTTGGGTAGGACTTACCCATTTGCTATCAGAAATAGGATAAATGATTTCATTATCTAGAAGCTTAATGACTTCATTTTTCACTACTTCTTTCATATTAGGATTTAGCCTTCGTTGCATTTCTCTAGAGGGTTTAGCATTTTCCTCTAAATAAATTATGTGTGTACAAATCAAAGGACTAATTCCTTTTATATCAGCTATGGTCCATCCTAATGCATTTTTGTGCATTTTCAGAGTTTGTAATAACTTACCTTCTTGATGTGCATTAAGTTTGGAAGAGATTATTACCGGAAAAGTTTCATTTTCTCCCAAAAATGAGTATTTGAGATTGGATGGCAACGGCTTCAAATCAGGTTTTGGTGGTTGAACACTTGAAGGTATGGACTTAATTGGTCGTGGTGGCAATTCCTCAATTTGTGGCCTCCATTTACTTGTCTTTGATTCTTCCTGAAAATAAATCATTTCCAAATCATCAGATTCATCAATCTCAATTTCATTGGAAGTGGTTGGAAATTGATCATGAATTAATTTTTCAGTAAAGTCCACTTCCTGTAAATCATTATCATCTCTAGGTTGCTTGCAAATGTTGAAAATATTCATCTCCAATGTCATGTTTCCAAATGATAGCTTCATCAGTCCATTCCTACAATTAATCAATGCATTAGAAGTTGCAAGAAATGGACGTCCTAAAATAACAGGAAATGAATTACATACTTCAACAGGTTGTGTGTCCAAGACAATAAAATCCACAGGATAAATGAATTTATCGACTTGTACTAACACATCTTCAATTATTCCTCTAGGCACTTTTATAGATCTATCGACAAGTAAAAGAGTTATAGAAGTTGGTTTTAACTCACCTAGATTGAGACTCTGAAAAACTGAATATGGAAGTAAATTCACACTAGCACCAAGATCAAGTAAGGCTCTTTCAATTTTATGCTCTCCAATAAAGCAAGAAATTGTAGGACAACCAGCGTCTTTATATTTCAAAGCATTATTGTTTTGAAGAATAGCACTTACTTGTTCGGCTAGAAAGGCTTTCTTTTTCACATTCAGTTTCCTCTTCACAGTGCATAGATCTTTCAAAAATTTAGCATAGGAAGGAACCTGTTTAATAGCATCCAGCAAAGATATATTGATCCTTACCTGTTTGAAAATTTCATAAATTTCAGAATTGTGATTGACTTTCCTTTGTTTGGTCATGGCTTGAGGAAATGGAAGTGCTGACGGTGAGTCAGTCGTTTCTTTGCAATTTTCAGATTCATTCCCTTCCTTACCCTCAGAGATTGACTCATCATCTTTCTCATAAGGTTCAAGAGAGGGTTTTTCAATAACCTTACCACTGCGCAGAGTAGTGACTGATTTGACTTGATCCATGTGTTGGCTTCCGGAACTACTTGCATTTGCATTGTATTGCCCTTTGGGATTTTGTTGCGGTTGAGATGGAAACTTATCTTTCTCTTGGAAACTAAGAGCATATGTTAATTTAGCAAGAGTATCTTTAAAATCTGTCATGTTTTGAACAAGTTGAGTATTAATTGTCTCTTGCTTTTCAATGAATGCATGCAATGTTTCCTCAAGATTTCTTCTAGAAGGTGGAGCATAAGAAGGTGCATATCCATGAAAATTTTGAAAATTATGGTGTGCTTGAAACGGTGGTTGTGAAGTTTGTGCATTGTTGTTCTCACTCTTCCAACTGAAATTTGGGTGATTCCTCTAACCAAGGTTGTATGTTTGGGAGTATGGGTTGTGGTTGGGTCTTTGGAAACTGTTTAAAGCATTGGCTTGTTCATGGAGACATTCCTTAAAAGAAGGCAATGTTGGACAATCGTTGATTGAGTGTTCATTTGTTTCACAGATTTGACACACAATGTTTTCAACAAATTTTAATTGACCACTCTTTTTCAATTCTAGTGCCTCGACTTTTCTAGCTAAAGATGCAAATTTGGCTTGAAGGTCATGGTCTTCCTTAAGGTTGTACATACCTCCACTTGATGTATGAGGTTAAGTTTTACTCGGTGCCTCATATGTACCCGCGGTGTCCCAATTTTGAGCATTTTCAGCTAACAAGTCTAAGTACTCCATTGCTTCATTAGGGTCTTTATCTTCAAAAGTTCCATTGCACATCAATTCAACCATTTGCCTATCTTTAGGTGTTAACCCTTCATAGAAATGTGAAACCAATCTCCATGTTTCAAAACCATGATGAGGGCAAGTACTAAGCAAGTCTCGATACCTATCCCAACATTTGTAAAATGTTTCTCCTGGTTTTTGAGTGAAAGTGGTGATTTGTCTCTTGAAAGAGTTTGTTCTATGAGATGGGAAAAACTTCTTTAAAAACTGTTGTTGCATTTCATCCCAAGCACGAATGGATCCTGGTCTCAAATTTTGTAGCCATGTTTTAGCTTTATCTTTTAATGAAAAAGGAAAAAGCTTTAATCTGATGGTGTTCATGCTACAATTTAAGTTATTATATGTGTTGCACACCTCCTCAAATTCCCTTAAATGCAAGTATGGATTTTCTAATTCTAAACCATGAAAAGAAGGTAAAAGTTGAATAATGCCTAACTTAAAATTAAAATGAGATGCATCAGGAGGAAAAACTATGCATGATGGTGCACTTGTTCTTGTAGGATTCATGTGGTCTCTAAGTGTTCTAGCACGGTTATTCTCATTATTTTCATTATGAAGTGATTGATTATCTTCTACGGCCATATTTTCTGAAAATGATGAGGATATCCTACAAAGTCTACCACTAGATGTATGTGACCACACTCTCATGCACGTGTAGGAATAAAATAAAATAAAAAGAAGAAAGCAAAAGAAGGAGGAAGAAAACAAAATAAAAAGAAACAAAAGAAAAGAAACAAAGTTATATACGAGAAAGGTGAAAAGAGAAAATAAAATAAATACTATAATTTATACAAGAACTTACCTCCCCGGCAACGGCGCCAAAAACTTGACACAACTAAAAGGTTGATGTCTTCTCCCAAGTGCAGGAGTGTCGAAGTAATAAATAACCCGGCAAGACCGGGGTCGAACCACAGGGAGGTTAATTGTATAAATTATAAACAACAATTATAAAACAACAATAATAACAATAACAATAACAATAACAACAATAATAATAATAACAATAACAATAACAATAATAATAATAATAATAATAATAATAATAATAATAATAATAATAATAATAATAATACTAGTAGTAGTAGTAGTAGTAGTAGTAGTAGTAGTAGTAGTACTAATAATAATAAAGAAAGAGAAGAAGAAGAAGATGATGAGAACTTGGAGATGGAAAATTAATGTAAGGATTAAACAATAATAATAACAAATGTCAAGGTTAGAGGTTCCACTAATGGTATATCAAACAAGTATAGTATAAACTCTTAGTATTGACTTGGAAACCACACACAAAGGAGGTTCCAATCAGATTATATATTGTTAACATGATTACATTAGTCATCTTATTTAATTAATGCTAGTACTTGTAAATCTCGTCAAGCATTCATGATTATAACTTATGTTAACAACAAATCAAGTTCCTTTCATAGCTTAGGTGTCGGTTATACCATACATTATGGGCTATGAAAGTGCCAAGCATTTGTTGTACCAAGTGTTATACAATATAAATCAAGATTAGTCATTTAACAAGCAAAGTATTAAAGAATGAACAACATAACAAATATAAAACATGTTAGTATCAAACATTAAAGTCCATATTAAGTTTACATTATACTTATTCTTACACCATTAGTGTAACCTTTTCACCTTGACATAACTAACTTAGCTAGACATAATGAAAGAAAGCAAAATAGATAAACAAAATAAGAACATAAAAGTTAACTAAGTAAAGGAAAGGAAATGAAAGGCATAAACTTAATATTAATGAAAACAAAGCATAAAAAATACAAAGAGAGAAAGGAAGAGCATGATCTTGATCTGGAAACTAAGATGCCTAAATGCATGGCAAATGCCTCCTTTTATAGGCCAAAATTGGGAACTATTGATTTGATGACTAATTGATAAGTGGGTGGCCAACTTTTGACTTGGTGACAATCCTTATCTTTTCTTGTCTGCCAAAAACGTCATTGATAACGTCAAAATTGGAGCCAGTTGTAATATGAAAGTTGTAGGCAATTGTCTCATCTTTCTTGTGTAAAAACTTCAGCTCATTTGGACTTCTAGAACTCCAGATATGGCCAAAATACCGAACAGTGCTCGGGCTGGAAGACAGATTCGGGCTTCTTTGTTGTTGCTACAATTTGGACTTGATAATGGCCTTTTTAGATCTTGGGCTCCATATGAAAGTTGTAGGCCTATGTCTTACCTTTCCATCCATATAAATTGGACCTAAATCTGAGATCTGTAGCTCCAGATATGTCCCAATTACCGAACAGTGTTCCGGTTTGGATTGCACCGACATCTCTTCTCTAAGTTTGACCATCTCTTTATCCTTACAATTAAAGTTCTTCAAGTCATCAATCAATCCTTTCATTTATGTGATAGGCCTGCATTAAAAATAGACATTTACCACAAATTATAGGTATCTTATATTATTACATACATTATTATAAAACATATTTTAGTTAAGGAGTTATTGATACTTCAAGTGCAAAATGATGATATAAAACCATGATAAAAATGCACTTTTAAGTACTAATCATTAGTCATCAAATCAATAGTTCCCAATTTTGGCCTATAAAAGGAGGCATTTTGCTTGACCGCTTTTTATGATCGGCTTGTTTTAACTCGCAAGTGCACGAGTGTGCGATGTAGCAATTAACTCGGTAAGATCGAGGTCATATCCACAGAGAGCTAGATCTGGAAATTAAGCTAAGTAACAAAAAAAAACTCAAGAGAAATTAAATTAACAATAACTTGGTTGAAAATAATTGATGGATTTGTTTTCAAAGATAAAAAAAATGTAAATAGATTTTAAATGACAAGAAAAGTAAGTCTTGGTCCAAATCAATTTTAATAGTGATGTATTGGTGATTTCTTCAACATATATAAGATAACTCAACCTAATCTCAACGATGGTGATATTAGATCGGAAGATATTACAATGAAGATTAGAAAGATGAAGATTGATTATTGCTTAAGAATGAACAAGTACTTTCATATTAAGTAAGACATTGAATCAAGCAATCTCTATACCAAAACTAAAGTTTGTGCATAAAAATTCAAGATTATAACATTACCTAAATGATTTCTAAAATTTCTTTACAATAATAAATCATTCATGAAGAAAATAAGAAGATAAACATTAAGATTCATTCATATCCTAAAGAACTCACCTCAATCACCATTATCCTTGATTTGGATCCAAGAAAGAGTTTAGCCAACCATGATTATATATAAGAACACTTCAATAAACATTAAAGAACTTGAATCCAACTGAAAAAATAAGTTTTACAAACTAAAGAACCGAAATCTATAAAGAAGAACACAATACAATTTCAGAAAAAATTCGGACACAAATCTGACTCTAACTTTGGACAGAAATTCGACCCTCTTAGAAGCTTTTTTTGGAGAAGTCTATTAGAGACATATTTATAGGCAATTCTGTCACCTTTCCAGATCATTAAAGAACAGCTCATTTGGACACCTGATTCAAAAGTTATGGGCAAAACACCGAAAGGTGTTCTGAAAAATCAAATCAAGACAGCTTTACAACTACTTTGGTGCACGTTTTTCTTCCTCATTTATGAGGTGTCTCCTTCTTCTTTTTGACCCAAAATAATGTTAAAATATCCCCTCCAGCTTTCCATCCATGTGCTTGCCTTCTTGGATCAATGGATTACCCAAAATAAATCAATTGTTATTTATTGTGTGGACATGTAAGATCATGGATTGTGTTTGGGTTGATTTGAAGGTTGATTTGGGGTTGATTTAGGGCTGATTTGGGGCTGATTTTGGGCTGAATTTCAGCATCAAATAAGTATACAAATGTACTTATTATTTGGGCTAAGATTGACATTGAAACCTTGAGTGTTTAATGGTTGAAGTTTGCACACAACATAAGGCAAGTTTGGGCTTGAAATAAATCATATGATATTCTTTTCTAGAATTGGAATAGAATTGATTTTTGGGACAAATTTGGAGCACTTATTTGAACCAAGATTTGCTTCAATCTTCAACTAAATGTCTCTTCAATTCTTTGTTCTGAATTCTGACGTTGAATTTTCTGAATTAATTCATTTAAGCTCCAAAAACCTATCGAAACATTAAAACAAACTTCATTACTAAAAAACACATCAATTATTATAAAAACAACCAAATAAAAACAATAAATACATATGTAAAACAAGAGACTTAATGACACTTTTGATGCACAATCACATTTGCCATGCATTTAGGCATCTTGGTTTCTAGATCAAGATCATGCTCTTCCTTTCTCTCTTTGTATTTTTTGTAGTGTTTATGCTTTGCTTTCATTAATATTAAGTTTATGCCTTTCATTTCCTTTCCTTTACTTAGTTAGCTTTTATGTTCTTATTTTGTTTATCTATTTTGCTTTCTTTCATTATGTCTAGCTAAGTTAATTATGTCAAGGTGAAAAGGTTACACTAATGGTGTGAGAATAAGTATAATGTAAACTTAATATGGACTTTAATGTTTGATACTACTAACATGTTTTATATTTGTTATCTTGTTCACTCTTTAATACTTTGCTTGTTAAATGACTAATCTTGATTTATGTTGTATAATACTTGGTACAACAAATGCTTGGCACTTTCATAGCCCATAATGTATGGTATAACCGACACCTGAGCTATGAAAGGAACTTGATTTGTTGTTAACATAAGTTATAATCATGAATGCTTGACGAGATTTACAAGTATTAGCATTAATTGAATAAGATGACTAATGTAATCATGTTAACAATATATAATCTGATTGGAACCTCCTTTGTGTGTGGTTTCCAATTCAATAATAAGAGTTTATACTATACTTGTTTGATATACCATTAGTGGAACCTCTAACCTTGACATTTGTTATTATTATTGTTTAATCCTTACATTAATTTTTCATCTCCAAGTTCTCATCATCTTCTTCTTCTTCTCTTTCTTTACTACTACTACTACTACTACTACTAGTATTATTATTATTATTATTATTATTATTATAGTTGTTGTTGTTATTGTTGTTTTTATTGTTGTTGTTATTATTGCTATTATTGTTGTTTATAATTGTTGTCTATAATTTGTACAATTAACCTCCCTGTGGTTCGACTCCGGTCTTGCCGGGTTATTTATTACTTCGACACTCCTGCACTTGGGAGAAGACATCAACCTTTTAGTCGTGTCATTCTTCCTAAGATTAATAATGTAGATCCATCATAATTATTAAACTAAGTTGCTTCACAAGTTCATACCACAACTCTGGTTTTGATAGAAATAGATTATCTACAATAATAACTTAGAGTCTACTCTAGCAATTTAAATAAACAATCATAAGAAAAATAAACATAAAAAAACAAACATATTCATCATATAAATTGAAAAGAAAAGGTAAAATAAATATCACAATTCTTGAAATCCGAAGGTTTTTGTGTCTTTGCAACAAAAAAGTGTTTAGCCTTGCATGTTTATTGAACAACTAATTAAAAAGAAGGAAGACTGCATTATTTTTAGTTTCTTAGAGGAAGGGGGTGTTTTTCTCTTCTTGGCTGGTTGCCCCCCTTCTCGTTTCTCATTTGTTTTTTATCCTAGGAAACTCTAGTTTTTATTTTACAAAATAGTCCTTCTTTAAGTAAACAATTTACATTTAAGTACTTCAATAACTATTTTTCTAAAAAAAAAAAGAAATAGCCTTACATGAATCTTTAACTTAGAGGAGCTAAATTGCTGAAATAAAAACTTGGATATTGGTTTAGAAACTTTCGGATGTAAGTTGGACTCATTTCTTCATGAAACTTGTTTGCTGGTAAAATTCAATTGTCATCTTTGAAAAATCATATCTCCCTCATATGATATCTTTTTTTATGAAATTTAAAGCGTTTATAGACCTTTGAGTTAGGAATCCAACAAAATTGAGTTTGCATCAACTGGACTTCTATATCTCTAGATATTCAAGTTAGAATGGAAAAAGATCAATATTGGTAGATTGCGAGATTTGACTTTAAAGGCTGTGATTTTCATGCTTTTTCTTATTTTAAATTTTTAGAAAGGTATGAATGTCAACTTTTTAATGCCACTGGCTGCACAAAAAATCGACTGAATGTCAAATCTGTCAATTACCTCTAATTTACTTCCTTTTGCATCTTTCATCAAAAAGTGCTTTCAAAATATAAAATAAAGAATATTAAGGCATTTTATATATAAAATATAGGCAAAACACTGGTTAAATATGGGTGAAACTATCGAATAATATGGTTGCATCACTAGTTTTGACTTTTAACCATTCCAACTTGAATATCTTGAGTTAGAGAAGTCTATTTGATGCAAATATAATTGTTTTGAACTCTTGACTCAAATACTTGTTATCCTACAAGATTATAGCTGAAAAAAAAAGCTCATATGAGAGATTTGAGTTTTCTAAGACTAACTATAAATTCTATTAGCAAATAAGTTTTGTAAAGAAATAAGTCCAACTTACTTAAATATAGATTGTTTACTTTGGAAATGACTATTTTTATATTTTTTTTTTGGAGAATACAAACAGATTGGAGGGATGTAGGGATTGAAGTTTCCTATCAAATAAAAAAGAAAAAAAGAAAGAAAAGGAAGAGGAGCAAAAAGAGGAAGAAAAACTCTACCCTTTTCTCCTATACCCAAAATTGTGTTCTCATATGTTTTATTATTATTTCTTCAAAAGAGATGCAACGTGAAGTTATTTTTAGTTTGTATGATGAATATGAATGTTTTCTTATGCTTATTTTCTATGATTGTTTATTATGATTATTAGAGTGAACTCTAAATTATTATTCTAAACCAATCTACTATTAAGTTTGCTATCAAAATTAGAGTTGTGATATTTGAACTTATAAAATAATTAGGTTTAATAATTATGATGGATTTATGTTATGAATCTTAGAAAAAAATGTTTAATTAATTGAATATAGACTACAAACAATTATGTTATCTAGATTTATCAACCTATCTAGTTCTTAAGGCTACCATTGAATTTAATTAGTAGTGTGGATATTATGGTTGTTTAATTTAAAGTTAGTTATATAATGTATCACTTAACTGATTAATGTTATAAAAGGATAAATATTTAGAATATAAATTAACGTATTATTTTAGTGATTATTTTTTATTGTCATAAGTGGATGTTTATTTGAGGCCAATGTTTTTGTCTTGATTAGTTTTAAATTTATTTCATTTGCTTTGATTATTTTTTTTATTTACCATAGCATAGCCTAAATAATCGCAAAAGCCCCCAACTTTGAATCATCTAGCATAAAGATCTAAACTATATCTTCTTTATGAAATCAACTCTCTTTTTTATCTATATTATTTTAATTGTTTAGGTTACGATAATTAATTTGTGTGACTATAACATTGCAATAAATGCTAAATTAGATTGGTTTTTTATAAAATTAGCACAATAATTTTAAAATTATAAAAAAGTAACACATCTTAAAAAAATTCTGATAAAATAATATTTTTTTACATCTAGCTACCGAGAAACATGACATTTAAATAATATTAAGTTTCATAACTATTAACAAATTTTAATTGATATTATGGTTAGCAATCGGGACATCAAGTCATCAATTATATTTTTGCTTTTACTTTCTTTGATGCAGTATCTTTGCTTTCTCATACAAATCCTCAACTTTATCTTAATCCCCCGCATCGTCTCTCTGTTTCCTTTCATGTACAAATCCTCAACTCTATCTTTGCCTTCTCCTTCACTTCCGACCCATCCCTCATATGAAGGGTAGATCAAGCCTACAAAGGGCAAACCATATGAATGCAAAAGGAAAGCAAAGACCAAGTTCTCACATTGCCTCTCTAGTCAATGTCGCTTTATCATCAATAAGCATCCCACACTTGTCCTTGTAAATACACTCAGCTTCTTCTTCCATACTTTTGCAAAGCCTTGTCAACCTAAGAATATAGAGAAATGAAGTAAATGGAATTATTCAAAAAAAAAAATCATGCTAATTTCCAAAAAAAAAAAATACTTTTATATTAATTCATAATTTATTTTTATTTTATATATTAATTACCTAATTTATCTAATCACTTTCGCCTTTAGCACCAGCATTCTACAAGTCGAGTAAAGGGTATCTAATCACATCGCACACAACAAGCTTGTTCAACCTGTGGCTTGTATTTCTCAATATCTTACATACCATAGAGACCATAAGCGCACGATTCCCTTCTCTGTTGTTGACGAACAGCATTAGAAAACACATCCCAATGCCATTTTATTATAGCTTATAAATATATATTAGTTAGCTTTTATATATTTTTTTCTTTCTTAAAGTAACAATTTTTTATTAGAATTCTATTTGATTGCTCATAACTATCATGGAGTAATTAGCTAAATTATGAAAAGATAAGATAATTATTTTTGGTATATTAAGTGATTCTATATAACTTTTCAAAATTATTTACTTGTTACAAACCGATTTTTTTAAGGTAATATATTTCCAGCTAGAATCATAGAATAATAATATTAGCGATAATGCCAACAACCTTATATTAACTACCTTATATTAACTAGAAAAACATAAAATGCACTTAAAAAAATCCTGTGAGTTAAGTGAGATAATATCCTTTAAAGGATTTATCATCAGAGGATTTATCATATCCAGGTATTGACACATATAATTAATTAGTAATTAATATATTTATTTGTGTTTGGGTTCTAAAAGAGTTTTTAAAATATTAAAATTTTTTATTTTAATTAAATTTTTTAATATTTTTACATCATTTTAATATTCTAATATTAATACTGATTTTTAAAAAATAAAAAATATTATTTTAATATATTTTTGTATAAATGTTTTTTAAAAAACTAGCTTTTAGATTTTCTCCAATCGGGCCCTGTGATTTTCTCATCCCAAGGCATTCTAACAGAAGTTCAATTGCGAAGGGCTTTAACTAACCGTAGTTTTCCAGCTAGAATGGCTTGAAGGGGGGCCCACATTCCTTAACTATTTCTTTGAAAAAAGTCGGGCTTGTCTTGGTGTCGGAAGCTGTCCCTACCTATAAAAACGCACATATATCCGTTCCCATTGGTCCGTTGCTTGCCAGCCAACGCGTGGGGCGGTGTTCCTTCTCTTCCTCTATTTATAACCTGTACTAATAATGTACATGAAATGCCATGTCATGCCGTCCCGTCTCCATCTCTTTTCTTGATTACCATGAGTTAATAAATTAAAAAATATAATACAAAAACTGTTACAAATGCAGTGAAGCTGCAATTCCAAACGCCTCCAGAGTATTCTACCCGGACGTATCATCGTCACAAAAATTGGAAAATGGAGAATGATCCAGTATAACTGAATAAGCTAAGCATTATACGTATTTATTTACACTGCAAAGGCTGCCGACAAGACGCTCGTGGTTCCTTCTGTATTTTGTTGGATTGTTATCTAACTTTATAAGTTTTTTGTCAAGGTTTATATATATATATATATTACTGAGTGTTTGAGATTGTATTTTGATTATATTTTTGAAGAGTTTAATTTAATAATTTTTAATTTACTTTAATATATTAATATTATAAATAAAAAAATATTATTATAATATATTTTCATATAAAAATAATTTAAAAAAATAATCTTTGCGGCAACCTCACTTTAAAAATATTTTATCAAGTTCTTTTTATATATCATTGTTGATTATTAATGTAGTTGGATTTTTTTAAAAAATTTAATTTTTTTATTTTAAAATATTAATATTAAAAGAAATATATTATAAAATATTTCTTAACAATAAAAATATTTTAAAAAATAATATCTTTTCTGCAGGATAAATATATATGATCATCCGAAAGAAGAGAAAATAGAGCAGGAGCGAAGTGGTAGATTTTATTCTCTTCTTTTCAGCCTACTGTTAGTACGAGTTTTCACTGGCTTGCGAACTCTTATTTGAACAACAAAAACAAAAGCGAAAGAAAATACTCCGTCATCAATAACAATACGACCCGATTCACTAACTGGGTCTTGTCCAGATCTTGTATTAGAACCTCACTTCATTTTAACTTTGTTGCTAAAGGTGAGTTTTTTTTTTTTTTTGAAATAAATTTTCTCTGTTTTGTTTAGTTCCATTTCTTACTTTCTTTGGGTAGTTCTTGAGGCGTTTCGAGGAGAGTTTAAGTGGGTTTTGTTTTTCAAACCTCGTCAACTGTGCCATCTTTGGCCTTTAGTTAATTACGGCTTGTTTCTGGCTTTCCCTGTTTCGCTCTCTTGGATTCCGGTTTCGGTGTGGAAAAAGTTGATAGCTTTATTGATATCTGGTCATGTCGCATAATTGTTGATTGGTCTTCCTCGCTTTATGTTTCAGGGTCAGGGTATACAGCACTTGTTCTCTAGAAACTCTCAATTTTCAGGGTTTCTGGCTTCTGGGTTTTAGAGAAGGTGGGGACTGCCGTCTGCTTTCGGTGGGTTTCGGTTTGTACGCGTATGTGCTGTTTTTATAGGGTTTTTTTAGCAGTTCATATTCAAGGTCTCTTTTTTGGGGTTTTGGGATTTGATAATTCTCTTAAATCGAACTTCATTTTGTTAATTTTAAGGTTGGTTTGGGGTTCTGAAGTTGATCTTGTAGAAGCTTAAGGTTATATTTCTTTGGGTTTTGGCTTCTGGGTTTGAGAATTTTTATATTCACACCTGCACAACAACGGGGGGCTACAGCTGTTTGCTTGCTTGCTTCTGAGTTTTATAGTTGGCTGAATCTTTTGTTTTGGGTTTAATTGGATCATGCAAAAGGTTTCCTTTTGCAATTTGCCTATGAATTTTAAGAATTTGTGATTGTTTTAGCTCAGACTTGGTGTTAGAAAAAGTGTTTCAAGCATCAAAGATCTATTTTTGGGATTTAATATTTGGAATTGATTTTTTAGTGCAGGGTGTAGAGTACTAAAAAACTTTGTATCTGCCGTTTTTTCAAATAATAACTTGTTTTGTGCTTAGCCAGGTCTATTATCGGTGCAGTTATGGATTCTCCTCAATCTGTTGTGTCACCATTCAAGACCTCTGTTGGCTTTGAGACAGAGAAGCAGAAGTATGATTATCCAGTTCAGAGCACTGGCAGCTTCTCCAAGGGAATTGAGATCCCCAGAAACGATACTGTGGTTGGCAATCTCGAAGATTTTGTTGGTGTAGTTGAGGTTTACATACACCAGGCTAGGGACATCCAAAACATATGCATTTACCACAAGCAAGATGTTTATGCTAAGTTTTGCCTGACTAGCGATCCTGAGCACACTGTCTCCACCAAAATCATCAATGGTGGTGGGAGGAATCCAGTCTTCAATGATAGCCTGCGGCTCAATGTTAAGACTATTGATTCCTCCCTTAAATGTGAGGTATTCATGATGAGCAGGGTGAGGAATTATCTGGAGGATCAGCTGTTAGGTTTTGCTCTGGTGCCTTTGTCCGAAGTACTAATCAATAATGGGAATTTGGACAAAGAGTTCTCTCTTTCTTCAACTGATTTGTTCCACTCTCCCGCGGGGTTTGTTCAACTATCTCTATCATACAGCGGAGCTTCACCGGAGGTAATGGCGATTTCAGCAATACCCACTGCTTTAGCTGCAAATGGAACTATTCAGGATTCAGAGATACAGGAATCGCTTCCTTGTGAATTGGATAAGATTGAGTTCCCGGATCCAAAGGTTGTGAATGAAAACCAGATGATGGTCTCTGAGTATTTTGGAATTCCATGTTCCAGTCTGGATTCTGAAGCCTCTGAGAGCTTGGCCACCTCTGATACTGAGAATTATCTCAGTTCAGAAAATGGAGTTCATGTTGTAGAAAGCTTCTCAGCTGCCACTTCCGACTCAATTCAAGTTGCGAAGCTTGGCTCTCCTCCAAGCAGTGTGTCAACTAACGGTGTTTCTTCTCCTTCTGTTGATGCAAGTTCAGAAACCTCTGACAGCCCAGCAGCTTCTAAAACACCGAATCTGGGCCATGTATCAGACCGTAAAGAGAGAGAGAGTACAAATGTCAGAGATGGTGAGACTGATTCTTCTGGTGGAGCATCAAATGAGAAAATTGCTAAACCTGTTATTACAGTAAACATTGAGCCGGAAACAAATATGGTTCAGCAGGACATAGTAGACATGTACATGAAAAGCATGCAACAATTCACAGAGTCGCTGGCCAAGATGAAGCTTCCTTTGGACATTGATAGTGGACCAACTAGTTCAGGAAGTTCGAGCTCTGATCAGAATGTGCAGGCATCAAAGAATACTGGTTCCCGTGTGTTTTATGGGAGTAGAGCTTTCTTCTGAGCTTTGAGTTTTCTATTTAAGAGGAAAACACACAGGTGACTCTAGACTTTAGCTTGGTGACTAAACTAATAGTGAAAGTGTAATAATGTATCATGTAGTGTGTTGTTTCCTTGTGTATGTTGGGATGACGGGGAAATCATGACTTGTATGTGTTACCAGCTTTGTTTCATAACAACTGCTGTGTTATACATGGAAATTCCCTCTTTCGTTGTTACTTTCCTATGTTTTATTCAAGTCTTAATAATTATGAAATGGATTGTCATCTAATTATAAGCTAATAATGAGTGTAATCATATCTGTGTCCACATTCACATGGTGATTTTAGTCGAAAAGTCAAGACTGGCTAAAGCTTCCATGATTTTGCTTCTGGCAATTTTGCATAATTGTGTCCGCTAATATCAGTCGACATTAACGTCGTCTTCTTCTCTCCATGCTCAGACTATGCTAGTGTGTCCTGCCCAAGGAAAACATTTCCTTCTAACTAGACAGGTTTTTCTTCCAATTTGTGTGCTATGCTGGCCTCGATATTTGCTATTATTATTGTTATTTTTAAATTGTAATGTGGACATTAGGGAACAATTGCCTTAAAGGTGGATTCTTCCGTTACATATATGACACTACATTTTGATCTATTTCGCGAATTTATATAACCAATATTATATTAAAGAATCACTACAAGCTGGAATGGAGGTCATTTTGTCACCCTTTCATTACTGAAGACAACATGCGTGCATAGAAGAAAAACAAGAACGAGAAACACCATTTCCCATACTTCCATGCATCTCAATAATTTTAAATGGGCACTTCAATTGTTTCATTCGCCCTCATAGTACGCCATCTATAGAAGCATGCAATTTGCTCATCAACTCTATCTAAACTCTCCACAATCCAAACTTCTCTGCAATATCCTTTCCAGTTGAGCACCTGCGGTCCCTTGAAAAATCCACCAACCATTGCTAAGCTGCTCTTAAATCTTGTTTCATGTCTCTTGAGCTTTCTGCAGCCCTGCTTCTGTTCCTGCTGCTTTGTGCTGCAGCCCCCACAGCTCAAGCTGCAACTGCTCCTGCTGTGCCACGTTCAAAAGGGAAGAGCCAGTCAGATGGGCAACTTCTCTGCTCAAATATGGTATCATCTCCCACATTCCAGTTGCCAGTTGCGCTCCTATCTTGAGAGAAAATGTTAAAAGTTTCATGAATATCTTCATGAATGGAGCCAAACTCTTTACTGCCATGTTATCAACCTGCATCACTTCACAACCAATCTGATCTTCAACAACATGTATTTCTCCCCTAAATTCACAAAACATTTGCAGACAAAGTGCAGTCATTCCAGAAATCATGTTGGTGATCAATCTTCTCGAGTAATTTTCTGTTCTAATAGGAAAGAAAAAGTGTGGCACTTTCCTTTTCAACTTGGTTATTGTACCTCACAAGGTAATTAATTCACTTTGCGTTGAAATTCAATTATGAGTTTGCGCTTATAGAATTTCAGTCCTTGTATCTCCTGTTTTAAATCTCATATTTCTTCAATGATCTTGAGTCTCTGCAATACTTGTTCCCCCCTTTGCAATTCCAGCAAAGCTTGGAACCACTTTGTCAGGTTCATTGCCTGCCAGTTCTACTCCATCTAGAGAACTATTTGGTGGGTCATCCAACTCCACAGCAAGGTTGTACAGGTGGTCCTTATTTCGATGGTGCAGTACTTCCTTGAAGTCATCATCTGACAGGAGGTAGATCCAAATCAAATCCAGTTCTTAGAACAGGTCTTCAAGTCTGAAACTGGATTCCAAGTGTGTTGATAATCATGCTTGCGTTCTGCAGGTGCTGAGAGCAGTGCAGACTGTAAGTTGCTCCATGTTGGTTTTTTAATGCCATAATTCTGTTATGAAGATGAACCTGGATTTGTAAGCAAATGAAAATTAGGAGATTGCAAATTCCTTGACTATGCCAATCAAACGCGAGCGATATCCTGGTGTGGGTATGTATACGATTTACAATTCCACGCTATGGCTTGCATTCAAGCTACATTTAAGAATCCAAGGAGCCCATTTTAAGAGTTTATTCTTGCATAGAAAATAGTTAAAATTTATATTAGATACTCGATGCTACCTGCAGAATGTATTTTATCCATCTAAAAGAACAGAAGGCTGAATATTCATGCAGACAAGCAACGGATCTAAAAAGTGACGAACAGGATTAAAAATTTCTGAGGTTGAGAGATTCTCGTACTTAAAGGAGGTGAATGTTATACTTTAAATACTCTGAATACTTCAACTTCATCTACTCTTGAGGTAAATGAAGTAGAGAAGCAGGATTACATGGAAGTATCAACTCAAAGTTTTATGGTAAAAGTTATTTGATTTTCCATGATATACACTTGCTCTTCACATCAGTCTTTATTCTCTTTAGTGTTTAAATTGTATTACTTGTATAATTAGAATGCCAATAAATTCATTCAGAAGAATACAAGACTGTAGTTTGCAGCATCGAATTCTCAATGCAGTATAAATGATAAGAGTTATCCTTAAAATCAATTGTAATTAGCATAGAATTCATTGTATCCATCAATTCTTTCACTTGCACTTATCCAATCCTATTATATAGGACTCTTTAACTATAACTTGGTTATTTAAATGTCAAGGCATCTCCTTAGATAGTTAAAGAGATTGACAGCGGTATTACATAATCTAACACTTTTAACACTTTTATCGTATGACAGCTTCGATTTGGAGATTGAAATCATGGCCAATTCATCTTTTTCATACCCTACTTTTCCACTCAACACAAATGGTGTACATATTTATCATTAAATTGACACCCTCCAATTATCTATTATAGAAAAATCAGTTGGTTCCCTATTAACTAGTTAAGAACTCTTTGGTTTTTTGGATGGGAGTATTATTGCTCGTGCTATGATCACTCATTCAATGGAGTCAATGCTCACAATTCTTGGCTATATTCAAACCAAATGCTTTTGAGTTTGTTGTTTTTCCCTCACAAATAAGTCCATGAGTGAGGTGTTGGGTTTGCAACACTCACATGACAAGCTCTTGAAGTTTTCTTCTCACACCTAATAATTTAAGCCATTAGCTTTAGATGGTTACTTGACATGGTATCAGAAGTTTAATATGATCCTATGCAAGTTTAAAGTTCAAAAGACTTTTATTTGATGGGGTATGTTAGAAAATAATATAAATTATATCTTTGGACCTTATCTCATAGCTTAAGCTTTTGGGTTGAATTAGTTTTTTGACATGGTATCAAAGCCTTAATAATTAAATGGTTACGAGTTTGAATCTCATCACCCCTATTTATTTAATAAAAATCAAGCTCGAGGTAATATAGGTTTGTGTAAGTTTTAAACTCAAAGAGTTTTCACTAGAGAAGGTGTGTTAGAGAATAATTTAATTCATATCTTGAGATCTTATTTAACAGCTTAAGTTATTGTGTTAAGATGATTCTTTAACATAGTATCAGAGCCTTGATGACTGACACAACCGAAAGATTGATATTTTCCTTCAAGTGTAGGAGTGTCGAAGTAATAAATAACCCGACAAGACCGGGATCGAACCACAAGAAGGTTAATTGTATATATTATAAACAATAATAATAGTAGTAGTAATAATAATAATAATAATAATAAAAAAGAAAAAAAAGTTGATAAGAACTTTGAGATGGAAGATCAATGTAAGGATTAAACAATGACAACAATAAATGTCAAGGTTAGAGGATCTAGTAATAGTATTTCAAACAAGTATAGTATAAACTCTTATTATTCAACTCGAAATCACACACAAAGAAGGTTCCAATTGGATTATGAATTGTTAACATGATTTCATTAGTTATCTTCTTCGAATAATACAAATACTTGTAAATGTTGTCAAACATTCATGATTATAACTTATGTTAACAACAAATCAAGTTTCTTTCATAGCACAAATGTAGGTTATACCATACAGTTGGGCTATAAAAGTACCAAGTATTTATTGTACCAAGTATTATATAACATAAATCTAAATTAGCAATTCAACAAGTAAAATATTAAAGAGTGAACAAGATAACAAATAAAAAACATGTTAGTATCAAACATTAAAGTTTATGTTGAGTTTACACTATACCTATTCTTACACCATTAGTGTAACCTTTTCATCTTAACATAATAAACTTAGCTAAACATAATGAAAGAGAGAAATATAAATAAACAAAATAAAAACATAAATAAGATAAAAGTTAACTAAGTAAAGAAAAGGAATTGAAAGGTATAAATAAGATATTAATGAAAACAAAACTTAAGCATTACAAAAATACAAAAAGAGAAAGCAAAAATATAATCTTGATCTGGAAACCAATATGTCTAAATGCATGGAAAATGTCTCCTTTTTAGGCTAAAATTGGAAACTATTGATTTGATGACTAATTGATAAGTGGGTGGCCAACTCTTGACTTGGTGACAGTCCTTATCTTCTCTTGTTTGAATTAAATGTGAAAGTTGTAGGAAATTATCTCAGCTTTCTAGGAAAAAAACATTGAGGTCATTTGTACTTCTAGAACTCTAAATATGGGTTAAACATTGAACATTATTTGAGCTGCAGGACAGATTCAAACTTCTTCGTTGTTGTTATAATTTAGACTTGGAAACGACCTTATTAAAACTAGATCTCTACATGAAATTTATAGGCCTATGTCTTACCTTTCCATCCATATAAAGTTGATCTAAATCTGAGATGTAAAGCTCCAAATATGATCCAATTACTAAATAGTGTTCTAGTTTGGACTACACTAGCATCATTTTTCTAAGTTTGGTCATCTCTTTGTCCTTTCAATTTTAATAATTCAAATTGTCAATCAATTCTTTTATTTATATGATAGGCTTGCATTTAAGATGAACATTTACCATAAATTAAAGGTATCTTATATTATTAGATATGTTATTATAAAACATACTTTAATTAAGGAGTTATTGATACTTCAAGTACAAAATGATGATATAAAACCTTGATAAAAATTCACTTTTAAGTACTAATCAATGACCAAGTGGTCACAAGTTTGAATCTCATCATCCCCCATTTATTTGATAAAAATTAAGTATAGGGTAGTATGAGCCTATATAAGTTTCAAGACCAAAGGGCTTTCACTTGTGGGTGTGTGTATTAGAGAATAATTTAAATCATATATGAGACCTTATCTAATAGCCTAAGCTATTAGGTTTAAATGATTACTTTCAAATCTCACCATCTCTATTTGTTTGATAAAAATTAAAGCACAAGGTGAAATTGTCCTGTACAAGTTTCCAGTCCAAAAGACTTTCACTTAAGGGGGTGTTAGAGAATAATATAAATCATATCCTAAGACCTCACCTGAAAGCTTAAGCTTTTGGGTTGAGATGGTTTTTTGACATCATATCAGAGTCTTAATGACCAAATGGTTATGAGTTCGAATCTTATAATCCTTATTTATTTGATAAAAATTAAAGCACAAGGTAATATGAGTCTGTGCAAGTTTTAAGCTCAAAGAACTTTCACTCGAGGGGGTGTGTTAAAGAATAATATTCAATTCTTTGGCTACATATGACACGACCAAAAGATTGATGTCTTCTCCCAAGTGCAGGAGTATTGAAGTAATAAATAACCCGGCAAGACCGGGGTCAAACTACATGGAGGTTAATTGTACAAATTATAAATAACAATAATACAACAACAACAATAATAATAACAATAAAAATAATAATAGCAGCAGCAGCAACAACAATAACAATAATAATACTACTAGTAGTAGTAGTAGTAATAAAAATAATAATAGCAGCAGCAACAACAACAATAACAATAATAATACTACTACTAGTAGTAGTAGTAGTAATAAAAATAATAATAATAAAAAAAAAGAAGGAGAAGAAGAAGAAGATGATGAGAACTTTGAGATGGAATATTAATGTAACGATTAAACAATGATAATAACAAATGTCAAGGTTAGAGATTCCACTAATGGTATGTCAAACAAGTATAATATAAACTCTTATTATTTAATTGGAAACCACACATAAAGGAGGTTCCAATCAGATTATAGATTGTTAACATGATTACATTAGTCATCTTATTCAATTAATGCTAATACTTGTAAATCTCGTCAAGTATTAATGATTATAACTTATGTTAACAACAAATCAAGTTCCTTTCACAGCTCAGGTGTCGGTTATACCATACAGTATGAACTATAAAAGTTCCAAGCATTTGTTGTACCAAGTGTTATACAACATAAATCAAGATTAGTGATTTAACAAGCAAAGTATTAGAGAGTGAACAAGATAACAAATATAAAACATGTTAGTATCAAACATTAAAGTCCATATTAAGTTTATATTATACTTATTCTTACACCATTAGTGTAACCTTTTCACCTTGACATAATAAACTTAGTTAGAAATAATGAAAGCAAGAAAAATAAATAAACAAAATAAGAACATAAATAAGATAAGAGTTAACTAAGTAAAGGAAAGGAAATGAAAGGCATAAACTTGATATTAATGAAAGCAAAGCATAAACATTACAAAAAATATAAAGAGAGAAAAGAAGAGCATGATCTTGATCTGGACACCAAGATGTCTAAATGAATGGAAAATGCCTCATTTTATAGGCCAAAATTGAGAACTATTTATTTGATGACTAATTGATAAGTGGGTGACTAACTCTTGACTTGGTGACAATCCTTATCTTCTCTTGTCTGCCCAAAACATCATTGATAACGTCCAAATTGGAGCCACTAGAACAACTGAAAGTTGTAGGCAATTGTCTCAGATATCTTGTGTAAAAACTTCAGCTCATTTGGACTTTTAAAACTCAAGATATGGCCAAAATACTGAACAGTGCTCGGGCTGGAGGACAACTTCGGGCTTCTTTGTTGTTGCTATAATTTGGACTTTAAAATGACCTTTTTAGATCTTGGGCTCCATATGAAAGTTATAGGCCTATGTCTTACCTTTCCATCCATATAAAATAGACCTAAATCTGAGATTTATAGCTCTAGATATGACACAATTACCGAACAGTGTTCCGGTTTAGATTGCACCGACATCTCTTTTCTAATTTTGATCATCTCTTTGCCCTTACAATTTAAGTTCTTAAAGTCATAAATTATTCCTTTCATTTATTTGATAGACCTACATTTAAAATGAACATTTACCATAAATTAAAGGTATCTGATATCATTAAATATATTATTATAAAACATGCTTTAGTTAAGGAATTGTTGATACTTCAAGTGAAATGATGATATAAAATCATAATAAAAATGCACTTTTAAGCACTAATCACACCCCTAACCAGGTTATTACTATTCCTTAGTAATTAAAGTGTTAAAATAGAAAAACAATTTACAAATTCCACAAAGCAAGGTATTCATCATTTAAGTTCCATTAATCTATCCAGATAAACAAACTATAGTTAAATATATATATATTTGCTCAATACCTCTTAACAAGATATTAATAAACCTTTCTTTTGTGCTTAATGTATTAACACATAATTATGGGGCTTTTCTTGGAAGAAAACAAAATTTTTGTTCTAATGTTTAAGGTTAACTTCCTTAGATTGGGTTATTTCTTTTTGTCTTTTTTTTTTGTCTTTTTTATATATATACATACATATAACTTAAAACACCATGCATCTTTAACCCATGTAACAAGCTTTCAACTAACGACTCCCAGACCAGTTGGTCTTAGGGCATTAGGTGTTGAGACACCCCTACGAGCTTAATAACTCGGGTCGCAGATACTGATATGTAGATAGTGCAATATTTGATTCCCTTAAGCTTTTCTCCTCAACCTTTGTAACAAGTATTGAGCCAATAGCTTCCAAGTCAGTTGACTTTAGGGTATTAGGTGTTAAAACACCCCTTCGGGCTTAATTACTTAGGTTAGTGATGCTACGAAACCAAACTTATCTATATTTTTATTATCATCATTTTTTTTCTTTTTTCTTTTTAATTATATACTATCCATTTTCCTTAGTTGTTACCTTTAACAAAAGAACATAAATAATGTAATAATCCAATATGTAACCCACAATTATATGTTAAAGTGTGTGTGTATAAATTAAGGTTTAAGAATACATGTTAAATAAGCATATGAGCAGAATTAAGTGATAACAATGCGAGAGTTTGTAAACCTGAATATTTCAAGAAGTATTATAATAGACCTCGTTAAGAATGGTTACTAAGATGTGTCTCAAGAGTCACTTTAACAAAAGAGATCATTTACTCTGCCATCCTAGTAACAACAATTACGCACATGTTTTATAAAATAAAAAATAATTTTTTTTTATATCAACCACTACCCTTTTCCCCCAACCAAAAGGATATATTGTCCTCAATGTTCTAAGGTAGAAAGATAGAGTATCGAAGATATCACCTGAAATAACGAATACTGACAAACCTAAAACACACTTAAACAAATATAAGAAACAACAAAACACAATAATAAAACCAAAAGACAAAAATATTCATAAATGAAGGCTCAAATTGATTAGTACTTAAAAGTGCATTTTTATCAAGGTTTTATATCATCATTTTGCACTTGAAGTATCAATAACTCCTTAACTAAAATATGTTTTATAATAATGTATCTAATAATATAAGATACCTATAATTTGTGGTAAATATCTATTTTTAATGCAGGCCTATCACATAAATGAAAGGATTGATTGATGACTTGAAGAACTTAAATTGCAAGGATAAAGAGATGGTCAAACTTAGAGAAGAGATGTCGGTGCAATCCAAACCGGAACACTGTTCGGTAATTGGGTCATATTTGGAGCTACAGATCTCAGATTTAGGTCCAATTTATATGGATGGAAAGGTAAGACATAGGCCTACAACTTTCATATGGAACCCAAGATCTAAAAAGGCCATTATCAAGTCCAAATTGCAGCAACAACAAAGAAGCCCGAATCTGTCTTCCAGCCCGAGCACTGTTCGGTATTTTGGCCATATATGGAGTTCTAGAAGTCCAAATGAGCTGAATGTTTTACACAAGAAAGCTGAGACAATTACCTACAACTTTCATGTTTACAACGGGCTCTAATTTTGACGTTATCAATGACATTTTGGGCAGACAAGAGAAGATAAGGATTGTCACCAAGTCAAAAGTTGGCCACCCACTTATCAATTAGTCATCAAATCAATAGTTCCCAATTTTGGCCTATAAAAGGAGGCATTTGCCATGCATTTAGGCATCTTGGTTTCCAGATCAAGATCATGCTCTTCCTCTCTCTCTTTGTATTTTTTGTAATGTTTATGCTTTGCTTTCATTAATATCAAGTTTATGCCTTTCATTTCCTTTCCTTTACTTAGTTAGCTTTTATGTTCTTATTTTGTTTATCTATTTTTCTTTTCTTCATTATGTCTAGCTAAGTTAATTATGTCAAGGTGAAAAGGTTACACTAATGGTGTGAGAATAAGTATAATGTAAACTTAATATGGACTTTAATGTTTGATACTAACATGTTTTATATTTGTTATCTTGTTCACTCTTTAATACTTTGCTTGTTAAATGACTAATCTTGATTTATGTTGTATAACACTTGGTACAACAAATGCTTGGCACTTTCATAGCCCATAATGTATGGTATAACCGACACCTGAGCTATGAAAGGAACTTGATTTGTTGTTAACATAAGTTATAATCATGAATGCTTGACGAGATTTACAAGTATTAGCATTAATTGAATAAGATGACTAATGTAATCATGTTAACAATATATAATCTGATTGGAACCTCCTTTATGTGTGGTTTCCAATTCAATAAGAAGACTTTATAGTATACTTGTTTGATATACCATTAGTGGAACCTCTAACCTTGACATTTGTTATTATTATTGTTTAATCCTTACATTAATTTTTGATCTCTAAGTTCTCATCATCATCATCTTCTTCTTCTTCTTTTTCTTTATTATTATTATTATTATTATTATTATTATTATTACTATTGTTGTTGTTGTTATTGTTGTTTTATAATTGTTGTTTATAATTTGTACAATTAACCTCCCTGTGGTTCGACCCCGGTCTTGCCGGGTTATTTATTACTTCGACACTCCTACACTTGGGAGAAGACATCAACCTTTTTGTCATGTCAAGTTTTTGGCGCCGTTACCGGGGAGGTAAGTTCTTGTATAAATTATAATATTTATTTTATTTTCTCTTTTCACTTTTCACTTTTCTTGTATATAACTTTGTTTCCTTTCTCTTGTTTCTTCTTCTTTTATTTTCTTCTTCCTTTTATTCTATTCCTACACGTGCATGAGGGTGTGATCACGTACATCAAATGGTAGACTTTGTAGGGTATCCTCATCATTTTCAGAAAATATGGCCGAAGAAGATAATCAATCACTTCATAATGAAAATAATGAGAATAACCGTGCTAGAACACTTAGAGACCACATGAATCCCACAAGAACAAGTGCACCATCATGCATAGTTTTTCCTCCCGATGCATCTCATTTTAATTTTAAACCAGGTATTATTCAACTTTTACCTTCTTTTCATGGTTTAGAATTGGAAAATCCATACTTGCATTTAAGGGAATTTGAGGAGGTGTGCAACACATATAATAACTTAAATTGTAGCATGAACACCATCAGATTAAAGCTTTTTCCTTTTTCATTAAAAGATAAAGCTAAAACATGGCTACAAAATTTGAGACCAGGATCCATTCTTGCTTGGGATGAAATGCAACAACAGTTTTTAAAGAAGTTTTTCCCATCTCATAGAACAAACTCTTTCAAGAGACAAATCACCACTTTCACTCAAAAACCAGGAGAAACATTTTACAAATGTTGGGATAGGTATCGAGACTTGCTTAGTACTTGCCCTCATCATGGTTTTGAAACATGGAGATTGGTTTCACATTTCTATGAAGGGTTAACACTTAAAGATAGGCAAATGGTTGAATTGATGTGCAATGGAACTTTTGAAGATAAAGACCCTGATGAAGCAATGGAGTACTTAGACTTGTTAGCTGAAAATGCTCAAAATTGGGACACCGCGGGTACATATGAGGCACCAAGTAAAACTCAACCTCATACATCTAGTGGAGGTATATACAACCTTAGGGAAGATCATGACCTTCAAGCCAAGTTTGCATCTTTAGCTAGAAAAGTTGAGGCACTAGAATTGAAAAAGAGTGGTCAATTAAAATCTGTTGAAAACATTGTGTGTCAAATCTGTGAAACAAATGAACACTCAACCAACGATTGTCCAACCTTGCCTTCTTTTAAGGAATGTCTCCATGAACAAGCCCATGCTTTAAACAGTTTCGAAACGTCCAATCACAACCCATATTCACAAACATACAATCCTGGTTGGAGAAATCACCTAAATTTCAGTTGGAAGAGTGACAATGCACAAACTTCACCACCATAGTTTCAAACACACCATAATTTCCAAAATTCTTATGAATATGCACCTTCTTATGCTCCACCTCTTAGAAGTAATTTTGAGGAAACTTTGTATGCATTCATTGAAAAGCAAGAGACAATCAACACTCAACTTGGTCAAAGCATAATAGATTTTAAAGATACTCTTGCAAAATTCACATCTACTCTTAATTTTCAAGAAAAAGGTAAGTTTCCATCTCAACCACTGATTAGTACTTAAAAGTGCATTTTTATCATGGTTTTATATCATCATTTTGCACTTGAAGTATCAATAACTCCTTAACTAAAATATGTTTTATAATAATGTATCTAATAATATAAGATACCTATAATTTGTGGTAAATGTCTATTTTTAATGCAGGCCTATCAAATAAATGAAAGGATTGATTGATGACTTGAAGAACTTAAATTGCAAGGATAAAGAGATGGTCAAACTTAGAGAAGAGATGTCGGTGCAATCCAAACCGGAACACTGTTCGGTAATTGGGCCATATCTGGAGCTACAGATCTCAGATTTAGGTCCAATTTATATGGATGGAAAGGTAAGACATAGGCCTACAACTTTCATATGGAGCCCAAGATCTAAAAAGGCCATTATCAAGTCCAAATTGTAGCAACAACAAAGAAGCCCGAATCTGTCTTCCAGCCCGAGCACTGTTCGGTATTTTGGCCATATCTGGAGTTCTAGAAGTCCAAATGAGCTGAATTTTTTACACAAGAAAGCTGAGACAATTGCCTACAACTTTCATGTTTGCACCTGGCTCCAGTTTTGACGTTATCAATGACGTTTTGGGCAGACAAGAGAAGATAAGGATTGTCACCAAGTCAAAAGTTGGCCACCCACTTATCAATTAGTCATCAAATCAATAGTTCCCAATTTTGGCCTATAAAAGGAGGCATTTGCCATGCATTTAGGCATCTTGGTGTTCAGATCAAGATCATGCTCTTCCTTTCTCTCTTTGTATTTTTTGTAATGTTTATGCTTTCCTTTCATTAATATCAAGTTTATGCCTTTCATTTCCTTTCCTTTACTTAGTTAACTTTTATGTTCTTATTTTGTTTATCTATTTTGCTTTCTTTCATTATGTCTAGCTAAGTTAATTATGTCAAGGTGAAAAGGTTACACTAATGGTGTGAGAATAAGTATAATGTAAACTTAATATGGACTTTAATGTTTGATACTAACATGTTTTATATTTGTTATCTTGTTCACTCTTTAATACTTTGCTTGTTAAATGACTAATCTTGATTTATGTTGTATAACACTTGGTACAACAAATGCTTGGCACTTTCATAGCCCATAATGTATGGTATAACCGACACCTGAGCTATGGAAGGAACTTGATTTGTTGTTAACATAAGTTATAATCATGAATGCTTGACGAGATTTACAAGTATTAGCATTAATTGAATAAGATGACTAATGTAATCATGTTAACAATATATAATCTGATTGGGACCTCCTTTGTGTGTGGTTTCCAATTCAATAATAAGAGTTTATACTATACTTGTTTGATATACCATTAGTGGAACCTCTAACCTTGACATTTGTTATTATTATTGTTTAATCCTTACATTAATATTTCATCTCTAAGTTCTCATCATCATCATCTTCTTCTTCTTCTCTTTCTTTATTATTATTATTATTGTTATTGTTATTATTATTATTATTATTATTAGTACTACTACTATTATTATTATTATTATTATTACTATTATTATTATCGTTATTACTATTATTGTTATTTATAATTGTTGTTTATAATTTGTACAATTAACCTCCCTGTGGTTCGACCCCGGTCTTGCCGGGTTATTTATTACTTCGACACTCCTGCACTTGGGAGAAGACATCAATCTTTTAGTCGTGTCAAGTTTTTGGCGCCGTTGCCGGGGAGGTAAGTTCTTGTATAAATTATAGTATTTATTTTATTTTCTCTTTTCACTTTTCTTGTATATAACTTTGTTTCTTTTCTTTTGTTTCTTTTTATTTTGTTTTCTTCCTCCTTCTTTTGCTTTCTTCTTCTTTTTATTTTATTTTATTTACTACACGTGCATGAGAGTGTGGTCACGTACATCAAGTGGTAGACTTTGTAGGGTATCCTCATCATTTTCAGAAAATATGGCCGAAGAAGATAATCAATCACTTCATAATGAAAATAATGAGAATAACCGTGCTAGAACACTTAGAGACCACATGAATCCCACAAGAACAAGTGCACCATCATGTATAGTTTTTCCTCCTGATGCATCTCATTTTAATTTTAAACCAGGTATTATTCAACTTTTACCATCTTTTCATGGTTTGGAATTGGAAAATCCATACTTGCATTTAAGGGAATTTGAGGAGGTGTGCAACACATATAATAACTTAAATTGTAGCATGAACACCATCAGATTAAAGCTTTTTCCTTTTTCATTAAAAGATAAAGCTAAAACATGGCTACAAAATTTAAGACCAGGATCCATTCGTGCTTGGGATGAAATGCAACAACAATTTTTAAAGAAGTTTTTCCCATCTCATAGAACAAACTCTTTCAAGAGACAAATCACCACTTTCACTCAAAAACCAGGAGAAACATTTTACAAATGTTGGGATAGGTATCGAGACTTGCTTAGTACTTGCCCTCATCATGGTTTTGAAACATGGAGATTGGTTTCACATTTCTATGAAGGGTTAATACCTAAAGATAGGCAAATGGTTGAATTGATGTGCAATGGAACTTTTAAAGATAAAGACCCTGATGAAGCAATGGAGTACTTAGACTTGTTAGCTGAAAATGCTCAAAATTGGGACACTGCAGGAACATATGAGGCACCGAGTAAAACTCAACTTCATACATCTAGTGGAGGTATGTACAACCTTAGGGAAGATCATGACCTTCAAGCCAAGTTTGCATCTTTAGCTAGAAAAGTCGAGGCACTAGAATTGAAAAAGAGTGGTCAATTAAAATCTGTTGAAAACATTGTGTGTCAAATCTGTGAAACAAATGAACACTCAACCAACGATTGTCTAACCTTGCCTTCTTTTAAGGAATGTCTCCATGAACAAGCCCATGCTTTAAACAGTTTCCAAAGGCCCAACCACAACCCATACTCCCAAATATACAACCCTGGTTGGAGAAATCACCCAAATTTCAGTTGGAAGAGTGAGAACAACAATGCACAAACTTCACAACCACCGTTTCAAGCACACCACAATTTCCAAAATTCTCATGGATATGCATTTCCTTATGCTCCACCTCTTAGAAGAAATCTTGAGGAAACATTGCATGCATTCATTGAAAAGCAAGAGACAATTAATACTCAACTTGTTCAAAACATGACAGATTTTAAAGATACTCTTGCTAAATTAACATCTGCTTTTAGTTTCCAAGAGAAAGGTAAGTTTCCATCTCAAACACAACAAAATCCCAAAGGGCAATACAATGCAAATGCAAGTAGTTCCGGAAGCCAACACATGGATCAAGTCAAATCAGTCACTACTCTACGCAGTGGTAAGGTTATTGAAAAACCCTCTTTTGAACCTTATGAGAAAGATGATGAGTCAATCTCTGAGGGTAAGGAAGGGGATGAATCTGAAAATTGCAAAGAAACGACTGATTCACCGCCAGCACTTCCATTTCCTCAAGCCATGACCAAACAAAGGAAAGTCAATCACAACTCAGAAATTTTTGAAATTTTCAAACAGGTAAGGATCAATATACCTTTGTTGGATGCTATTAAACAGGTTCCTTCCTATGCTAAATTTTTGAAAGATCTATGCACTGTGAAGAGGAAACTGAATGTGAAAAAGAAAGCCTTTCTAGCCGAACAAGTAAGTGCTATTCTTCAAAACAATAATGCTTTGAAATATAAAGACCCTGGTTGTCCTACAATTTCTTGCTTTATTGGAGAGCATAAAATTGAAAGAGCTTTACTTGATCTTGGTGCTAGTGTGAATTTACTTCCATATTCAGTCTTTCAGAGTCTCAATCTAGGTGAGTTAAAACCAACTTCTATATCTCTTTTACTTGCTGATAGATCTGTAAAAGTGCCTAGAGGAATAATTGAAGATGTGTTAGTACAAGTCGATAAATTCATTTATCCTGTGGATTTTATTGTCTTGGACACAGAACCTGTTGAAGCATGTAATTCATTTCCTGTTATTTTAGGACGTCCGTTTCTTGCAACCTCTAACGCATTGATTAATTGTAGGAATGGACTGATGAAGCTATCATTTGGAAACATGACATTGGAGATGAATATTTTCAACATTTGCAAGCAACCTGGAGATGATAATGATTTACAAGAAGTAGATCATATTGACGAATTAGTTTATGATCAACTTGAATCTACTTTAAGTAAAAATGAATTGGATGAAACTGAAGATTTGCAAATGATTTATTCTGAGGAAGAAATCATGGATGAAACAAGCACCGAAAATGTTGATGTAAATCTTTTGTCAACATTGACAACAGATTCGACATCTAACATCACACCAATCGATGATTACTTTCCTAACGAATCCTTACTTTCTCTTAGTCCAATGCCTTGGTATGATAAAAATATCAATTTTCTTGCTTTAGGAGATTTGCCAACTGATTGGAGTACCCAAGACAAAGAAAAGTTTTTGAACGAAGTGAAGAATTTTTATTGTGATGACCCTACTTTATTCAAATATTGTCCTGATCAAATATTTCAAAGATTCATTCCCGACAATGAGGTAAGTAGTGTCATTAAACTTTGTCATTCTGAAGCATGTGGAAGTTCTTTCTCGTCAAAAAAGACAATTGCATAAATCTTACAAAGTGGATTTTATTGGCCCACCATGTTCAAGGACACACATGCATTCTGCAAAACTTGTGAAAATTGTCAAAAGATTGATACTGGTCAAAAAGTTTTGTTTTATAATTCTCAACTCTATACAGTCCCTAGAGAGCTAAGACCAAGATGGAGCAATCCTTATGGGGCCTGTGATATTGAGAATTCAATGAATGACAATGATTTTAAGGAAAATGGACATCGTTTGAAAGCTTACTTTGATAATTTTCCTAGTAAAAATGAATCAACTGGTTGGAATGATCTTGTAGATAAAGGTTGATTATTTTTTTTTCTCACATTGTTTTTGTGTTTCTTTTTTAGTGATTTTTGCTAGTTTATCTCACCCCGGTCAAATGGCGGATAATGGTACTCCGTGACTTAAGTCGGTTCTTTCAGTTTCCCACAATAACTGATATCGGTGTATATATCTGTGCAATTCTTTAAAGCTCTCTTCCAATTCTCATTTGAAAATGGACACTAATCTTGAAAAATTGAAAAAGTATTTTCCCGCTCTGCCTCAGAATGCGATTACAAAAATTTACCGTGCTAGATGTGCAAGATTGAGATTGTTAATGAATCATGGAATTCCTGAAGATATTCGTTGGTTGATTGAAGCAAAGGTCCGATTATCAGGTGAGTCCTTTAACTTCTTCATTTCACACATGCTTGGAACAGGTAAAAGCACTTTTGCAAAGAAGCGTCGTGCAAAACGATTAGAAGTTTGTCATCGATGTGCTAGATGGACTTGTAATACACAATGTCGTTCTTTAGGAATGGTATCTATAAACCGTGAAGATAAAATACAATTCATTAAGGATGACCTGAGTAAGGAGTCTTTAGATAATCTTTTATTGACTCTTGAGACGCATCCTAGTGGAGATGTGCATCGTGCAATTCATGATTTATGGCCACTATTTCATAAAGAACATGATCGACTTAGTCTTGGGAATCTGACTAAAAAAGACCCTGTTTGCCAGTTTTTAAGAAAACTGGATGGGAAGCCTATCCCCGACCCACAGAGGGCGTTTAAGCCGTTCTTGGACGTAAAACCAAGGGAAGATGTGAGCCACAATCACAACTACCTGTACATACACATGCTTTTTTAAAAATAAATAAATAAATAAATAAAAAGAGAGAGAGAGAGTGTGAGACTCCAGCTGGCCTATATATAGGTGTTATGATTGCCTTTCTAATTTCTCATCTATAAAACCCTCTCTTCCTTCCTTTCATTTCTACTCAACCCATACATTCAACAAATACAGAAGTTTGTAGAAATGGCAAGTTCCTCAAGTCATCAAATAAGAAATATTTGTGTTTTCGGTGGATCTAGTCCTGGGAAAGAAAAGGAGTTTTTAGAATCAGCAAATCATCTTGGTCAGGTGCTAGCTGAGAGAAAGATTCATTTAGTGTATAGGGGAGGCAGTCTTGGGTTAATGGGAGGTGTGTCAATAGCTGCATTTTTAGGAGGTAGTCAAGTTTTAGGAGTCGTCCCTGAAGCTTTGGCACAAGGGGACATCATTGGAAAAATAATTGGCGAGGAACTTCAGGTCTCCACAATGTCGGCTCGAATGAATGCAATGTTTAACCATGCTGATGCTTTCATTGCTTTACCAGGTGGTCTAGGCACATTGGAAGAGATCTTTCATATTTCCTCTTGGGCTCAATTGCACATTCACCATAAACCCATAGGTTTGTTAAATGTTAATGGTTATTATGATAAGTTGTTGTCTTTTCTTGATCATGCTGTGGAACAGGAATTTCTAACATCTTCTGCACGACAAATCATAATCTCTGCTTCTACTGCTGAACAATTGATTGACCAACTACAATCTTTCATTCCTGTGATTGATCCTTCCATGAGTCGCATAAATTGGTCATCTAAGGAAAGCCGTAAAAAGCTTAGATTGGATTTGAGCCTTCATTTGTGAATTTTTTGTGTCTTTTGGTTTTATTATGTTTTGTTATTTCTTATTTTTGTTTCAGTGTGTTTCAGGTTTTGTCAGTGTTCGTTATTTCAGGTGATATCTTTTATACTCTATCTTTCTACCTTAGAACATTGAGGACAATGTCTCGTTTTGGTTGGGGGGAGAGGGTAGTAGTTGATAAAAAAAAAAAATTGTTTTTCATTTCATAAAGCATGTGCATAATTGTTGTTACTAGGATGGCAGAGTAAAGGAGTTCTTTTGTTAAAGTGACTCTTGAGACGCATCTTAGTAACCATTCTTAACAAGGTCTATTATAATACTTCCTGAAATATTCAGGTTTACAAACTCTCGTATTGTTAGCACTTAATTCTGCTCATATACTTATTTAACATGTATTTTTAAACCTTAATTTACACACACACTTTAACATATGATTGTGGGTTGCATATTGGATTATTACATTATTTATGTTCTTTTGTTAAAGGTAACAACTAAGGGAAAGGGATTGTATATAATTAAAAAAAAAAACATGAAAAAAAAAAAAATAAATAAATAAAAAATGATGATAATAAAAATGTAGATAAGTTTGATTTCGTAGCCTCCCTAACCTAAGCAATTAAGCCCGAAGGGGTGTTTTAACACCTAATACCCTAAAGTCAACTGACTTGGGAGCTATTGGCCCAACGCTTGTTACATGGGTTGAGGAGAAAAGCTTAAAGAAATCAAACATTGCACTATCTACATATCAGTATCTGCGACCCGAGTTACTAAGCTCGTAGGGGTGTCTTAACACCTAATGCCCTAAGACCAACTGGTCTGGGAGTCATTAGCTGAAAGCTCGTTACATGGGTTAAAGATGCATGATGTTTTTAAAGTATATGTATATAGAGTTAAAAAAAAAAAAAAAGACAAAAATAGTAATCCCAACCCAAGGAAGTTAACCTTAAACATTAGAACAAAAATTTTGTTTTCTTCCAAGAAAAGCCCCATAATTATGTGTTGATACATTGAGCACAAAAGAAAGGTTTATTAATATCTTGTTAAGTGGTATTGAGCAGATAAATAAATTTAATGAGAGTTTGTTTATCTGGATAGATTAATGGAAGTTAAATGATGAATACCTTGCTTTGTGAAATTTGCAAATTGTTTTAACGCTTTAATTACTAGGGACTAGTAATAAGCTGGTTGAGGGGTGTGATTAGTACTTAAAAGTGCATTTTTATCATGGTTTTATATCATCATTTTGCACTTGAAGTATCAATAACTCCTTAACTAAAATATGTTTTATAATAATGTATCTAATAATATAAGATACCTATAATTTGTGGTAAATGTCTATTTTTAATGCAGGCCTATCAAATAAATGAAAGGATTGATTGATGACTTGAAGAACTTAAATTGCAAGGATAAAGAGATGGTCAAACTTAGAGAAGAGATGTCGGTGCAATCCAAACCGGAACACTGTTCGGTAATTGGGCCATATCTGGAGCTACAGATCTCAGATTTAGGTCCAATTTATATGGATGGAAAGGTAAGACATAGGCCTACAACTTTCATATGGAGCCCAAGATCTAAAAAGGCCATTATCAAGTCCAAATTGTAGCAACAACAAAGAAGCCCGAATCTGTCTTCCAGCCCGAGCACTGTTCGGTATTTTGGCCATATCTGGAGTTCTAGAAGTCCAAATGAGCTGAAGTTTTTACACAAGAAAGCTGAGACAATTGCCTACAACTTTCATGTTTGCACCTGGCTCCAGTTTTGACGTTATCAATAACGTTTTGGGCAGACAAGAGAAGATAAGGATTGTCACCAAGTCAAAAGTTGGCCACCCACTTATCAATTAGTCATCAAATCAATAGTTCCCAATTTTGGCCTATAAAAGGAGGCATTTGCCATGCATTTAGGCATCTTGGTGTTCAGATCAAGATCATGCTCTTCCTTTCTCTCTTTGTATTTTTTGTAATCTTTATGCTTTACTTTCATTAATATCAAGTTTATGCCTTTCATTTCCTTTCCTTTACTTAGTTAACTTTTATGTTCTTATTTTGTTTATCTATTTTGCTTTCTTTCATTATGTCTAGCTAAGTTAATTATGTCAAGGTGAAAAGGTTACACTAATGGTGTGAGAATAAGTATAATGTAAACTTAATATGGACTTTAATGTTTGATACTAACATGTTTTATATTTGTTATCTTGTTCACTCTTTAATACTTTGCTTGTTAAATGACTAATCTTGATTTATGTTGTATAACACTTGGTACAACAAATGCTTGGCACTTTCATAGCCCATAATGTATGGTATAACCGACACCTGAGCTATGGAAGGAACTTGATTTGTTGTTAACATAAGTTATAATCATGAATGCTTGACGAGATTTACAAGTATTAGCATTAATTGAATAAGATGACTAATGTAATCATGTTAACAATATATAATCTGATTGGGACCTCCTTTGTGTGTGGTTTCCAATTCAATAATAAGAGTTTATACTATACTTGTTTGATATACCATTAGTGGAACCTCTAACCTTGACATTTGTTATTATTATTGTTTAATCCTTACATTAATATTTCATCTCTAAGTTCTCATCATCATCATCTTCTTCTTCTTCTCTTTCTTTATTATTATTATTATTGTTATTGTTATTATTATTATTAATATTATTAGTACTACTACTATTATTATTATTATTATTATTATTATTACTACTATTATTATTATCGTTATTACTATTATTGTTATTTATAATTGTTGTTTATAATTTGTACAATTAACCTCCCTGTGGTTCGACCCCGGTCTTGCCGGGTTATTTATTACTTCGACACTCCTGCACTTGGGAGAAGACATCAATCTTTTAGTCGTGTCAACCACAGCAAAATCTCAAGGGGCAATACGATGCAAATGTAAGTAGTTATGGAAGTCAACACATGGATCAAGTCAAATCAGTCATTACTTTTCGCAGTGGTAAGGTTATTGAAAAACCCTTTCTTGAACCTTATGAGAAAGATGATGAGTCAATCTCTAAGGGTAAGGAAGGGGTTGAATCTGAAAATTGCAAAGAAATGACTGATTCTCCGCCAGCACTTCCATTTTCTCATGCCATGACCAATCAGGAAGAAATCGAGGATGAAAAAGGCATCGAAAAGGTTGATGCGAATCTTTTATCAAAAGTGACAACAGATTCGACACCCGACATCACACCAATCGATGATTACTTTCCTGATGAATCTCTACTTTCTCTTAATTCAATGCCTTGGTTTGCTAAAAATATCAATTTTCTTGCTTTAGGATTTTTGCCAACTCATTGGAGTATTGAAGACAAAAGAAAATTTTTGAGCAACGAGCAAAATTTTTATTGGGATGACCCTTACTTATTCAATTATTGTCCTGATCAAATATTTCAAAAATGCATTCTCGATAATGAGGTAAGTAATTTCATTAAATTTTGTTACTCTAAGGCATGTGGGGATCATTTCTCATCAAAAAAGAGGATTGTAGAAATCTTACAAAGTGGATTTTATTGGCCCATCATATTCAAGGAGTCAGATGCATTCCGCAAAAACTGTGAAAATTGTCAGAAGGTGGGATTTATTTCAAAACACAGAGTCTTTAGATAATCTTCTATTGACTCTTAAGTCTCATCATAGTCGAGATAAGCATCGTGTAATTCATGACTTAGGAACCCATTTTCATAAAGAACATGCTTGGCATAGTCTTGGAAATCTGACTAAAAAAAGACCCTGTTTGCCAGTTTTTAAGAAAACTGGATGGAAAGCCTATCCTCGACCCATAAAGGGCGTTTAAGTCGTTCTTGGACGTAAAACCAAGGGAAGATGTGAGCCATAATCACAACTGCGATTTGAGTCTTAGCTTGTAAAAAATTGTGTCTTTTCTTTTTATTAATAGCATAATATTTGTGTTTTGTCATTTCTTATTTTTTCAGTGTATTTCAGGTTTGTCAATGTTTGTTATTTCAGGTGATATCTTCTATACTCTATCTTTCTACCTTAGAACATTGAGGACAATGTCTCGTTTTGGTTGGGGGGAGAGGGTAGTAGTTGATAAAAAAAAAATTATTTTTCATTTCATAAAGCATGTGCATAATTATTGTTACTAGGATGGCAGAGTAAAGGAGTTCTTTTGTTAAAGTGACTCTTGAGACGCATCTTAGTAACCATTCTTAACAAGGTCTATTATAATACTTCCTGAAATATTCAGGTTTACAAACTCTCGTATTGTTACCACTTAATTCTGCTCATATACTTATTTAACATGTATTCTTAAACCTTAATTTACACACACACACTTTAACATATGATTATGGGTTGCATATTGGATTATTACATTATTTATGTTCTTTTGTTAAAGGTAACAACTAAGAGAAAGGGATTGTATATAATTAAAACAAGAAAAAAAAAAGAAAAAAAATGATGATAATAAAAATGTAGATAAGTTTGGTTTCGTAGCCTCCCTAACCTAAGCAATTAAGCCCGAAGGGGTGTTTTAACACCTAATACCCTAAAGTCAACTAACTTGGGAGCTATTGGCCCAACGCTTGTTACATGGGTTGAGGAGAAAAGCTTAAGGGAATCAAACATTGCACTATCTACATATCAGTATCTGCGACCAGAGTTACTAAGCTCGTTGGGGTGTCTTAACACCTAATGCCCTAAGACCAACTGGTCTGAGAGTCATTAGCTGAAAGCTCGTTACATGGGTTAAAGATGCATGAGGTTTTTAAAATATATGTATATATTTTTTTTAAAAAAAAGACAAAAAAAAAGACAAAAATAATAATCCCAACCCATGGAAGTTAACCTTAAACATTAAAACAAAAATTTTGTTTTCTTCCAAGAAAAGCCCCATAATTATGTGTTGATACATTGAGCACAAAAGAAAGGTTTATTAATATCTTGTTAAGAGGTATTGAGCAGATATATAAATTTAATGAGAGTTTGTTTATCTGGATAGATTAATGGAAGTTAAATGATGAATACCTTGCTTTGTGAAATTTCCAAATTGTTTTAACGCTTTGATTACTAGGGACTAGTAATAAGCTGGTTGGGGGGTGTGATTAGTACTTAAAAGTGCATTTTTATCAAGGTTTTATATCATCATTTTGCACTTGAAGTATCAATAACTCCTTAACTAAAATATGTTTTATAATAATGTATCTAATAATATAAGATACCTATAATTTGTGGTAAATATCTATTTTTAATGCAGGCCTATCACATAAATGAAAGGATTGATTGATGACTTGAAGAACTTAAATTGCAAGGATAAAGAGATGGTCAAACTTAGAGAAGAGATGTCGGTGCAATCCAAACCGGAATACTGTTCGGTAATTGGGTCATATCTGGAGCTATAGATCTCAGATTTAGGTTAAATTTATATGGATGGAAAGGTAAGACATAGGCCTACAACTTTCATATGGAGCCCAAGATCTAAAAAGGCCATTATCAAGTCCAAATTGTAGCAACAACAAAGAAGCCCGAATCTGTCTTCCAGCCCGAGCACTGTTCGGTATTTTGGCCATATATGGAGTTCTAGAAGTCCAAATGAGCTGAATGTTTTACACGAGAAAGTTGAGACAATTACCTACAATTTTCATGTTTACAACGGGCTCCAATTTTGACGTTATCAATGACATTTTGGGCAGACAAGAGAAGATAAGGATTGTCACCAAGTCAAAAGTTGGCCACCCACTTATCAATTAGTCATCAAATCAATAGTTCCCAATTTTGGCCTATAAAAGGAGGCATTTGCCATGCGTTTAGGCATCTTGGTTTCCAGATCAAGATCATGCTCTTCCTCTCTCTCTTTGTATTTTTTGTAATGTTTATGCTTTGCTTTCATTAATATCAAGTTTATGCCTTTCATTTCCTTTCCTTTACTTAGTTAACTTTTATGTTTTTATTTTGTTTATCTATTTTGCTTTCTTTCATTATGTCTAGCTAAGTTAATTATGTCAAGGTGAAAAGGTTACACTAATGATGTGAGAATAAGTATAATGTAAACTGAATATGGACTCTAATGTTTGATACTAACATGTTTTATATTTGTTATCTTGTTCACTCTTTAATACTTTGCTTGTTAAATGACTAATCTTGATTTATGTTGTATAACACTTGGTACAACAAATGCTTGGCACTTTCATAGCCCATAATGTATGGTATAACCGACACCTGAGCTATGAAAGGAACTTGATTTGTTGTTAACATAAGTTATAATCATGAATGCTTGACGAGATTTACAAGTATTAGCATTAATTGAATAAGATGACTAATGTAATCATGTTAACAATATATAATCTGATTGGAACCTCCTTTGTGTGTGGTTTCCTATTCAATAATAAGAGTTTATACTATACTTGTTTGATATACCATTAGTGGAACCTCTAACCTTGACATTTGTTATTATTATTGTTTAATCCTTACATTAATATTTCATCTCTAAGTTCTCATCATCATCATCTTCTTCTTCTTCTTTTTCTTTATTATTATTATTATTATTATTATTATTATTATTATTATTATTACTATTGTTGTTGTTGTTATTGTTGTTTTATAATTGTTGTTTATAATTTGTACAATTAACCTCCCTGTGGTTCGACCTCGGTCTTGCCGGGTTATTTATTACTTCGACACTCCTACACTTGGGAGAAGATATCAACCTTTTTGTCGTGTCACAAATCCAATCTAAGCTTTTTACGGCTTTCCGTAGATGACCAATTTATGCGACTCATGGAAAGATCAATCATAGAAATGAAAGATTGTAGTTGGTCAATCAATTGTTCAGCAGCAGCAGCAGAGATTATGATTTGTTGTGTAGAAGATGTTAGAAATTCCTATTATACAGCATGATCAAGAAAAGACAATAAATTATCATAATAACCATTAACATTTAACAAACCTATTGGTTTATGGTGAATGTGCAGTTGAGCCCAAGAGAAAATATAAAAGATCTCTTTCAATGTGCCTAGACCACCTGGTAAAGCAATGAAAGCATCAGCATGGTTAAACATTGCATTCATTCAAGCAGATATTGTGGAGACTTGTAGTTCCTCTCCAATTATTTTTCAATGATGTCCCTTTGTGCTAAGGCTTTGGGGATGAGCTCCAAAACTTGACTACCTCCTAAAAATTCAGTTATTGACACACCTCCTATTAACCCAAGACTGTCTTCCCTATACACTAAATGAATCTTTCTCTCAGCTAGCACTTGACCAAGATGATTTGCTGATTCTAAAAACTCCTTTTCTTTCCCAGGACTAGATCCACCGAAAACACAAATATTTCTTATCTGATGACCTGAGGAACTTGTCATTTCTACACACTTATGTATTTGTTGAAAATATGGGTTGAGTGGAAATGAAAGGAAGGAAGAGAGGGTTTTATAGATGAGAAATTAGAAAGACAATCATAACACCTATATGTAGGCCAGCCATAGTCTGGCACTCTCTCTCTCTTTTTATTTATTTATTTACTTTTGAAAAAGCATGTGTATGTACAGGTAGTTGTGATTGTGGCTCACATCTTCCCTTGGTTTTACGTCCAAGAACAGCTTAAACGCCCTCTATGGGTCGGGGATAAGCTTCCCATCCAGTTTTCTTAAAAACTGGCAAACAAGGTCTTTTTTAGTCAGATTCCCAAGACTAAGTCGATCATGTTCTTTATGAAATAGTGACCATAAATCATGAATGGCACGATGCACATCTCCATTAGGATGCATCTCAAGAGTTAATAGAAGATTATCTAAAGACTCCTTACTTAGGTTATCCTTAATGAATTATATTTTATCTTCACGGTTTATGGATACCATTCCTAAAGTCCATCTAGCACATCGATGACAGACTTTTAGTCGTTTTGCACGACGTTTCTTTGCAAAAGTGCTTTTACCTATTCCTAGCATGTGTGAATTGAAGGAGTTAGAGGACTCACCTGATAATCGGATCTTTACTTCAATCAACCAGCGAATATCTTCAGGAATTCCATGATTCATTAACAATCGCAATCTTGCACATCTAGCACGGTAAATTTTTGTAATCGCATTCTGAGGTAGAGCGAGAAAATGCTTTTTCAATTTTTCAAGATTAGTGTCCATTTTCAAATGAGAATTGGAAGAGAGATTCAAAGAATTGCATAAATATATACACAAATATCAGTTATTGTGGGAAACTGAATGAACCGACTTAAGTCATGGAGTACCGTTGTCCGCCATTTGACCAGGGTAAGAGAAACTAGCAAAAATCACTTAAAAGAAACACAAAAACAATGTGAGAAAAACAAAATAATCAACCTTTATCTACAAGATCATTCCAACTAGTTGATTCATTTTCACTAGGAAAATTATCAAAGTAAGCTTTCAAACGATGTCCATTTTCCTTAAAATCATTGTCATTCATTGAATTCTCAATATCACAGGCCCCATAAGGATTGCTCCATCTTGGTCTTAGCTCTCTAGGGAATGCATAGAGTTGAGAATCATAAAACAAAACTTTTTGACCAATATCAACTTTTTGACAATTTTCACAAGTTTTGCAGAATGCATGTGTATCCTTGAACATGGTGGGCCAATAAAATCTATTTTGAAAGATTTTTATAATTGTCTTTTTTGATGAGAAATAACTTCCACATGCTTCAAAATGACAAAGTTTAATGACATTACTTACCTCATTATCGGGAATGAATCTTTGAAATATTTGATTAGGAAAATATTTGAATAAGTTAGGGTCATCACAATAAAAGCTCTCTTCACTTCGTTCAAAAACATTTCTTTGTCTTGGGTACTCCAATCAGCTATCAAATCTCCTAAAGTAAGAAAATTGATATTTTTATCATACCAAGGCATTAGACTAAGAGAAAGTAAGGATTCGTTAGGAAAGTAATCATCGATTGGTGTGATGTCAGATGCCAAATTTGGTGTCACTTTTGACAAAAGATTTACATCAACATTTTTTATGCTTGTTTCATCCGTGATTTCTTCCTCAGAATAAATCATTTACAAATCTTGAGTTTCATCCAATTCATTTTTACTTAAAGTAGATTCAAGTTGATCATAAACTAATTCATCAATATGATCTACTTCTTGTAAATCATTATCATCTCTAGGTTGCTTGCAAATATTGAAAATATTCATCTCCAATGTCATGTTTCCAAATGATAGCTTCATCAGTCCATTCCTACAATTAATCAATGCGTTAGAGGTTGCAAGAAACGGACGTCCTAAAATAACAGAAAATGAATTACATGCTTCAATAGGTTCTGTGTCCAAGATAATAAAATCTACAAGATAAATGAATTTATGGACTTGTACTAACACATCTTTAATTATTCCTCTAGGCACTTTTATAGATCTATCGGCAAGTAAAAGAGATATAGAAGTTGGTTTTAACTCACCTAGATTGAGACTCTGAAAAACTAAATCTGGAAGTAAATTCACACTAGCACCAAGATCAAGTAAGGCTCTTTCAATTTTATGTTCTCCAATAAAGCAAGAAATTGTAGGACAACGAGGGTCTTTATATTTCAAAGCATTATTGTTCTGAAGAATGACACTTACTTGTTCTACTAAAAAGGCTTTCATTTTCACATTCAGTTTTCTCTTCACAGTGCATAGATCTTTCAAAAATTTAGCATAGGAAGGAACCTGTTTAATAGAATCCAGCAAAGGTATATTGATCCTTACCTGTTTGAAAATTTCAAAAATTTCAGAGTTGTGATTGACTTTCATTTGTTTGGTCATGCTTGAGGAAATGGAAGTGCTGGCGGAGAATCAGTCTTTTCTTTGCAATTTTCAAATTCAACCCCTTCCTTACCCTCAGAGATTGACTCGTCATCTATCTTATAAGGTTCAAGAGAGAGTTTTTCAATAACCTTACCACTGCGCAGAGTAGTGACTGATTTGACTTGATCCATGTGTTGGCTTCCGAAACTACTTGCATTTGCATTGTATTGCCCCTTGGGATTTTGTTGTGGTTGAGATGGAAACTTACCTTTCTCTTGGAAACTAAGAGCATATGTTAATTTTGCAAGGGTATCTTTAAAATTTGTCATGTTTTGAGCAAGTTGAGTATTGATTGTCTCTTGCTTTTCAATGAATGCATGCAATGTTTCCTCAAGATTTCTTCTTGGAGGTGGATCATAAGGAGGTACATATCCATGAGAATTTTGTAAATTGTGGTGTGCTTGAAATGGTGGTTATGAAGTTTGTAAATTGTTCTTATCACTCTTTCAATTGAAATTTGGGTGATTTCTCCAACCAGAGTTGTATGTTTGGGAGCATGGGTTATGGTTGGGCCTTTGAAAATTGTTTAAAGCATGGGCTTGTTCATGGAGACATTCCTTAAAAGAAGGCAAGGTTGGACAATTGTTGGTTGAGTGTCCATTTGTTTCACAGATTTGACACACAATGTTTTCAACAGATTTTAATTGACCACTCTTTTTCAATTCTAGTGCCTCGACTTTTCTAGCTAAAGATGCAAACTTGGCTTGAAGGTCATGATCTTTCCTAAGATTGTACATACTTCCACTAGATGTATGGGGTTTAGTTTTACTCGATGCCTCATAAGTACCCGCGGTGTCCTAATTTTGAGCATTTTCAACTAACAAGTCTAGGTACTCCATTGCTTCATCAGGGTCTTTATCTTCAAAAGTTCCATTACACATCAATTCAACCATTTGCCTATCTTTAGGTATTAACCCTTCATAAAATGTGAAACCAATCTCCGTGTTTCAAAACCATGATGAGGGAAAATAGTAAGTAAGTCTCGATACCTGTCCCGACATTGGTAAAATGTTTCCCCTCATTTTTGAGTGAAAGTAGTGATTTGTCTTTTGAAAGAGTTTGTTCTTTGAGATGAAAAAAACTTCTTTAAAAATTGTTGTTGCATTTCATCTCAAGCATGAATGGATCCTGGTCTTAAATTTTGTAGCCATGTTTTAGCTTTATCTTTTAATGAAAAAGGAAAAAGCTTTAATCTGATGGTGTTCATGCTACAATTTAAATTATTATATGTGTTGCAAACCTCCTCAAATTTCCTTAAATGCAAGTATGGATTTTCCAATTCTAAGCCATGAAAAGAAGGTAAAAGTTGAATAATACTTGGTTTAAAATTAAAATGAAATGCATTGGGAGGAAAAACTATACATGATGGTGCACTTGTTCTTGTGGGATTCATGTGGTCTCTAAGTGTTCTAGCACGATTATTCTCATTATGAAATAATTGATTATCTTCTTCGGCTATATTTTCTGAAAATGATGAGGATACCTACAAAGTCTACCACTTGATGTACTTGACCATACTCTCATGCACGTTGAGGACTAGAATAAAAGGAAAAAGAAAACAAAAGAAGAAGAAATAAGAGAAAAGAAACAAAGTTATATACAAGAAAAGTGAAAAGAGAAAATAAAATAGCTACTATAATTTATAAAAGAACTTACCTCCCCGGCAATGGCGGCAAAAACTTGACACGACCAAAAGATGGATATCTTCTCCCAAGTGCAGGAGTGTCGAAGTAATAAATAACCTAGCAAGACCGGGGTCGAACCATAGGGAGATTAATTGTACAAATTATAAATAACAATAATACAACAATAATAATAATAATAGCAATAACAATAATAATAGCAACAACAACAATAATAATAGTAATACTAATAATAATAATAGTAATACTACTACTAATAATAATAATAATAATAATAATAGTAGTAGTAGTAGTAGTAGTAGTAATACTAATAATAATAGTAGTAATAGGAGAAGAAGAAGAAGATGATGAGAACTTTGAGAAGGAATATTAATGTAACGATTAAACAATGATAATAATAAATGTCAAGGTTAGAGATTCCACTAATGGTAATAATAACAAGTATAATATAAACTCTTATTATTTAATTGGAAACCACACATAAAGGAGGTTCCAATCGGATTATACATTGTTAACATGATTACATTAGTCATCTTATTCGATTAATGCTAATACTTGTAAATCTCGTCAAGCATTCATGATTATAACTTATGTTAACAACAAATCAAGTTCTTTTCACGGCTCAGGTGTCGGTTATACCATACAGTATGAACTATAAAAGTTTCAAGCATTTGTTGTACCAAGTGTTATACAACATAAATCAAGATTAGTGATTTAACAAGCAAAGTATTAGAGAGTGAACAAGATAACAAATATAAAACATGTGAGTATCAAACATTAAAGTCCATATTAAGTTTACATTATACTTATTCTTACACCATTAGTGTAACCTTTTCACCTTGACATAATAAACTTAGCTAGAAATAATGAAAGCAAGAAAAATAAATAAACAAAATAAGAACATAAATAAGATAAGAGTTAACTAAGTAAAGGAAAGGAAATGAAAGGCATAAACTTGATATTAATGAAAGCAAAGCATAAACATTACAAAAAATACAAAGAGAGAAAGCAAGAGCATGATCTTGATCTAAAAACCAAGATGCCTAAATGCTTGACAAATGCCTCCTTTTATAGGCCAAAATTGGGAACTATTGATTTGATGACTAATTGATATGTGGGTGACCAACTCTTGACTTGGTGACAATCCTTATCTTCTCTTGTATGCCCAAAACGTCATTGATAACATTCAAATTGGAGCCACTCGAAAACATGAAAGTTGTAGGCAATTGTCTCAGATATCTTGTGTAAAACATTCAGCTCACTTGGACTTCTCAAACTCTAGATATGACCAAAATACTGAACAGTGCTCGGGTTGGAGGACAACTTCGGGCTTTTTTGTTGTTGCTAAAATTTGGACTTTAAAATGGCCTTTTTAGATCTTGGGCTCCATATAAAAGTTATAGGCCTATGTCTTACCTTTCCATCCATATAAAGTACACCTAAATTTGAGATATATAGCTCTAGATATGACCCAATTACCGAATAGTATTCCGGTTTGGATTGCACCAATATCTCTTTTCTAATTTTGGTCATCTCTTTGCCCTTGCAATTTAAGTTCTTAAAGTCATTAATCATTCCTTTCATTTATGTGATAGACCTGTATTTAAAATGAACATTTACCATAAATTAAAGGTATCTTATATTATTAGATATATTATTATAAAACATGCTTTAGTTAAGGAGTTATTGATACTTCAAGTGCAAAATGATGATATAAAACCATGATAAAAATACACTTTTAAGTACTAATCAACATACTAACAAAATGCTTCTGAGTTTGCTATTTTCTTCCCTTACAGAAGAGTCCATGAGTGAGGTGTTGGGTTTACAACACTCATATCAGGCTTGACAAGCTCTTGAAGTTTCCTTCTCACACCAATCAAAGATTGAGAATTGCAACTTAAAGATGAAGTTCAACTAATACAACAAGGATCTTAGTCTGTTGTTGAATTCTCTAGAATTTGTGGCCATTGGTTGACCTTTTAATGACATAGATGACCATTTGTTAGTATGTTGATTAGTACTTAAAAGTGCATTTTTATCAAAGTTTTATATCATGATTTTGCACTTGAAGTATTAATAACTCCTTAACTAAAACATGTTTTATAATAACATATCTAATAATATAAGTGATTAGTACTTAAAAGTACATTTTTTATCAAGGTTTTATGTCATCATTTTGCACTTGAAGTATCAATAACTCAACTAAAGCATGTTTTATACTAATATATCTACTACTATAAGAAACCTTTAATTTATGGTAAATATCCATTTTAAATGCAAGCCTACCACATAAATGAAAGGATTGATTGATGAATTTAAGAATTGAAATTGAAAGGACAAAGAGATGACGAAACATAGAAAATAGATGTCGGTGCAATCAAAACCAGAATACTGTTTGGTAATTGGGTCATATATGGAGCTGTAAATCTCAGATTTAGGTCTACTTTATATTGATAGAAAGATAAGATATAGGCCTACAACTTTTATATGGAGCCCAAGACTTAAAAAGGCCATTTTCAAGTCCAAATTGTAGCAACAACAAAGAAGTGTGAATATGTCTTTCAGCCCGAGCACTGTTCAGTGTTTAGCCCATATCTAGAGTTCTAGAAGTCCAAATGACTTGAATTTGTTACACAAGCAAGCTGAGACAATTTACTACAACTTTTATATTTCAAATGCTTGGCACTTTCATAGCCCATATTGTATGGTATAACCGACACCTGAGCTTTGAAAGGAACTTGATTTGTTGTTAACATAAGTTATAATCATGAATGCTTGACGAGATTTACAAGTATTAACATTAATCAAATAAGATGACTAATGTAATCATGTTAACACTTTATAATTTGATTGGAACCTCCTTTTTATTATTATTATTATTATTTTTTTTACTATTACTACTACTACTACTACTACTACTACTACTATTATTGCTAATTAACACGATGAAAAGATTGATGTCTTCTCCCAAGTGCAGGAGTGTCGAAGTAATAAATAACCCGGCAAGACTGGGGTCGAACCACAGGGAGGTTAATTGTACAAATTATAAATAACAACAACAACAACAACAACAACAATAATAATAATAGTAGTTGTAGTAGTAGTAGTAGTAATATTAGTAGTAGTAATAATAATAATAATAATAATAAAGAAAGAGAAGAAGAAGAAGATGATGAGAACTTGGAGATGGAAAATTAATGTAGGGATTAAACAATAATAATAACAAATGTCAATGTTAGAGGTTCCACTAAAGGTATATCAAACAAGTATAGTATAAACTCTTATTATTGAATTGGAAACCACACACAAAGGAGGTTCCAATCAGATTATATATTGTTAACATGACAACATTAGTCATCTTATTCAATTAATGCTAATACTTGTAAATCTCGTCAAGCATTCATGATTATAACTTATGTTAACAACAAATCAAGTTCCTTTCATAGCTTAGGTGTCGGTTATACCATACATTATGGGCTATAAAAGTGACAAGCATTTGTTGTACCAAGTGTTATACAACATAAATCAAGATTAGTCATTTAACAAGCAAAGTATTAAGGAGTGAACAAGATAACAAATATAAAACATGTTAGTATCAAACATTAAAGTCCATATTAAGTTTACACTATACTTATTCTTACACCATTAGTGTAACCTTTTCACCTTGACATAATTAACTTAGCTAGACATAATGAAAGAAAGGAAAACAAATAAACAAAATAAGAACATAAAACTTAACTAAGTAAAGGAAAGGAAATGAAAGGCATAAACTTGGTATTAATGAAAGTAAAGCATAAACATTACAAAAAATACAAAGAGAGAAAGGAAGAGCATGATCTTGATCTGAACACCAAGATGCCTAAATGCATGGCAAATGCCTCCTTTTATAGGCCAAAATTGGGAACTATTGATTTGATGACTAATTGATAAGTGGGTGGCCAACTTTTGACTTGGTGACAATCTTTATCTTCTCTTGTCTGCCCAAAACGTCATTGATAACGTCAAAACTGGAGCCAGGTGCAAACATGAAAGTTGTAGGAAATTGTCTCAGATTTCTTGTGTAAAACATTCAGCTCATTTGGACTTCTAGAACTCCAGATATGGCCAAAATACCGAACAGTGCTCGGGCTGGAAGACAGATTCGGGCTTCTTTGTTGTTGCTACAATTTGGACTTGATAATGGCCTTTTTAGATCTTGGCTCCATATGAAAGTTATAGGCCTATGTCTTACCTTTCCATCCATATAAATTGGACCTAAATCTGAGATCTGTAGCTCCAGATATGGCCCAATTACCGAACAGTGTTCCGATTTGGATTGCACCGACATCTCTTCTCTAAGTTTGACCATTTCTTTATCCATGCAATTTAAGTTCTTCAAGTCATCAATCAATCCTTTCATTTATGTGATAGACCTGCATTAAAAATAGACATTTACCACAAATTATAGGTATCTTATATTATTAGATATATTATTATAAAACATGCTTTAGTTAAGGAGTTATTGATACTTCAAGTGCAAAATGATGATATAAAACCATGATAAAAATGCACTTTTAAGTACTAATCACACCCCCCAACCAGCTTATTACTAGTCCCTAGTAATAAAAGCGTTAAAACAATTTGCAAATTTCACAAAGCAAGGTATTCATCATTTAACTTTCATTAATCTATCCAGATAAACAAATTCTCATTAAATTTATATATCTGTTTAATACCTCTTAACAAGATATTAATAAACCTTTCTTTTGTGCTCAATGTATCAACACATAATTATAGGGCTTTTCTTGGAATAAAACAAAATTTTCTTGGATTATTTTTTTTGTCTTTTTTTTTCTTTATATATATATATATACATATAACTTAAAACACCATGCATCTTTAATCCATGTAACGAGCTTTCGGCTAATGACTCCCAGACCAGTTGGTCTTAGGGCATTAGGTGTTGAGACACCCCTACGAGCTTAATAACTCGGGTCGTAGATACTGATATGTAGATAGTGCAATGTGGTCTCTAAGTGTTCTAGCACGATTATTCTCATTATTTTCATTATGAAGTGATTGATTATCTTCTTCGGCCATATTTTCTGAAAATGATGAGGATACCCTACAAAGTCTACCACTTGATGTACGTGACCACACTCTCATGCACGTGTAGGAATAAAATAAAATAAAAGAAGAAGAAAGCAAAAGAAGGAGGAAGAAAAGAAAATAAAAAGAAAGAAAAGAAAAGAAACAAAGTTATATACAAGAAAAGTGAAAAGAAAAAATAAAATAAATACTATAATTTATACAAGAACTTACCTCCCCGGCAACGACGCCAAAAACTTGACACGACTAAAAGATTGATGTCTTCTCCCAAGTGCAGGAGTGTCGAAGTAATAAATAACCCGGCAAGACCGGGGTCGAACCACAGGGAGGTTAATTGTACAAATTATAAATGACAATAGTTCAACAACAATAATAATAACAACAACAATAATAATACTAACAACAATAATAACAACAATGACAATAACAATAATAACTATAATAATAATAATAATAATAATAAAGAAAGAGAAGAAGAAGAAGATGATGAGAACTTGGATATGAAAAATTAATGTAAGGATTAAACAATAATAATAACAAATGTCAAGGTTAGAGGTTCCACTAATGGTATGTCAAACAAGTATAGTATAAACTCTTATTATTCAATTGGAAACCACACACAAAGGAGGTTCCAATTGCATTATAGATTGTTAACATGATTACATTAGTCATCTTATTCAATTAATGCTAATACTTGTAAATCTCGTCAAGCATTCATGATTATAACTTATGTTAACAACAAATCAAGTTCCTTTCATAGCTCAGGTGTCGGTTATACCATACATTATGGGCTATGAAAGTGCCAAGCATTTGTTGTACCAAGTGTTATACAACATAAATCAAGATTAGTCATTTAACAAGCAAAGTATTAAAGAGTGAACAAGATAACAAATATAAAACATGTTAGTATCAAACATTAAAGTCCATATTAAGTTTACATTATACTTATTCTTACACCATTAGTGTAACCTTTTCACCTTGACATAATTAACTTAGCTAGACATAATGAAAGAAAGAAAAATAGATAAACAAAATAAGAACATAAAAGCTAACTAAGTAAAGGAAAGGAAATGAAAAGCATAAACTTAATATTAATGAAAGCAAAGCATAAACATTAAAAAAAATACAAAGAGAGAAAGGAAGAGCATGATCTTGATCTGAACACCAAGATACCTAAATGCATGGCAAATGCCTCCTTTTATAGGCCAAAATTGGGAACTATTGATTTGATGACTAATTGATAAGTGGGTGGCCAACTTTTGACTTGGTGACAATCCTTATCTTCTGTTGTATGCCCAAAACGTCATTGATAACGTCAAAATTGGAACCAGTTGTAAACATGAAAGTTGTAGGTAATTGTCTCAGCTTTCTTGTGTAAAAACTTCAGCTCATTTGGACTTCTAGAACTCCAGATATGGCCAAAATACCGAACAGTGCTCGGGCTGGAAGACAGATTCGGGCTTCTTTGTTGTTGCTACAATTTGGACTTGATAATGGCCTTTTTAGATCTTTGGCTCCATATAAAAGTTGTAGGCCTATGTCTTACCTTTCCATCCATATAAATTGGACCTAAATCTGAGATCTGTAGCTCCAGATATGACCCAATTACCGAACAGTGTTCCGGTTTGGATTGCACCGACATCTCTTCTCTAAGTTTGACCATCTCTTTATCCATGCAATTTAAGTTCTTCAAGTCATCAATCAATCCTTTCATTTATGTGATAGGCCTACACTAAAAATAAACATTTACCATAAATTATAGGTATCTTATATTATTAGATACATTATTATAAAATATATTTTAGTTAAGGAGTTATTGATACTTCAAGTGCAAAATGATGATATAAAACCATGATAAAAATGCACTTTTAAGTACTAATCAGTTATCAATGATGTTTTGGGCAGACAAGAGAAGATAAGGATTGTCACCAAGTCAAAAGTTGGTCACCCACTTATCAATTAGTCATCAAATCAATAGTTCCCAATTTTGGCCCATAAAAGGAGGCATTTGCCATGCATTTAGGCATCTTGGTGTTCAGATCAAGATCATGCTCTTCCTTTCTTTCTTTGTATTTTATGTAATGTTTATGCTTTGCTTTCATTAATATCAAGTTTATGCCTTTTATTTCCTTTCCTTTACTTAGTTAACTTTTATATTTTTATTTTGTTTATCTATTTTGCTTTCTTTCATTATGTCTAGCTAAGTTAGTTATGTCAAGGTGAAAAGGTTACACTAATGGTGTAAGAATAAGTATAATATAAACTTAATATGGACTTTAATGTTTGATACTAACATGTTTTATATTTGTTATCATGTTCACTCTTTAATACTTTGCTTGTTAAATGACTAATCTTGATTTATGTTGTATAACACTTGGTACAACAAATGCTTGGCACTTTCATAGCCCATAATGTATGGTATAACCGACACCTGAGTTATGAAAGGAACTTGATTTGTTGTTAACATAAGTTATAATCATGAATGCTTGACGAGATTTACAAGTATTAGCATTAATGGAATAAGATGACTAATGTAATCATGTTAACAATATATAATCTGATTGGAACCTCCTTTGTGTGTGGTTTCCAATTTAATAATAAAAGTTTATACTATACTTGTTTCATATACCATTAGTGGAACCTCTAACCTTGACATTTGTTATTATTATTGTTTAATCCTTGCATTAATTTTCCATCTCCAAGTTCTCATCATCATCTTCTTCTTCTCTTTCTTTATTATTATTATTATTATTACTACTATTAATACTACTACTACTACTACTACTACTACTACTACTACTACTACTACTACTATTATTATTATTATTATTATTGTTGTTGTTGTTGTTGTTGTTGTTGTTATTGTTATTGTTATTGTTGTTGTATTATTGTTATTTATAATTTGTACAATTAACCTCCATGTGGTTCGACCCTAGTCTTGCCGGGTTATTTATTACTTCGACACTCCTGCACTTGGGAGAAGACATCAAGAAGACATCAATCTTTTCGTCGTGTCAAGTTTTTAGCGCCATTGCCGGGGAGGTAAGTTCTTGTATAAATTATAGTAGTTATTTTATTTTCTCTTTTCACTTTTCTTGTATATAACTTTGTTTCTTTTCTCTTGTTTCTTCTTCTTTTGTTTTCCTTTTCCTTTTATTTTATTCCTACACGTGCATGAGAGTGTGGTCACGTACATCAAGTGGTAGACTTTGTAGGGTATCCTCATTATTTTCAGAAAATATGGCCGAAGAAGATAATCAATCACTTCATAATGAGAATAATGAGAATACCGTGCTAGAACACTTAGAGACCACATAAATCCCACAAGAACAAGTGCACCATCATGCATAGTTTTTCCTCCCGATGCATCTCATTTTAATTTTAAACCAGGTATTATTCAACTTTTACCTTCTTTTCATGGTTTAGAATTGGAAAATCCATACTTGTATTTAAGGGAATTTGAGGAGGTCTGCAACACCTATAATAACTTAAATTGTAGCATGAACACCATCAGATTAAAGCTTTTTCCTTTTTCATTAAAAGATAAAGCTAAAACATGGCTACAAAATTTGAGACCAGGATCCATTTGTGCTTGGGATAAAATGCAACAATAGTTTTTAAAGAAGTCTTTCAAAAGACAAATCACTACTTTCACTCAAAAACCAGGAGAAACATTTTACCAATGTTTGGATAGGTATCGAGACTTGCTTAGTACTTGCCCTCATCATGGTTTTGAAATATGGAGATTGGTTTCACATTTTTATGAAGGGTTAACACCTAGAGATAGACAAATGGTTGAATTGATGTGCAATGGAACTTTTGAAGATAAAGACCCTGATGAAGCAATGGAGTACTTAGACTTGTTAGCTGAAAATGCTCAAAATTAGGACACCGCGGGTACTTATGAGGCATACATCTAATGAAGGTATGTACAACCTTAGGGGAGATCATGACCTTCAAGCCAAGTTTGCATCTTTAGCTAGAAAAGTCGAGGCACTAGAATTGAAAAAGAGTGGTCAATTAAAATCTGTTGAAAACATTGTGTGTCAAATCTGTGAAACAAATGAACACTCAACCAATGATTGTTCAACCTTGCCTTCTTTTAAGGAATGTCTCCATGAACAAGCCCATGCTTTAAATAGTTTTCAAAGGGCCAACCACAACCCATACTCACAAACATACAACCCTGGTTGGAGAAATCACCCAAATTTGAGTTGGAAGAGTGACAATGCACAAACTTCACCACCACAGTTTCAAGCACACCATAATTTCCAAAATTCCCATGGATATGCACCTTTTTATGCTCCACCTCCTACAAGAAATTTTGAGGAAACTTTGTATGCATTCATTGAAAAGCAAGAGACAATTAACACTCAACTTGCTCAAAGCATAACAGATTTTAAAGATACTCTTGCAAAATTCACATGTGCTCTTAGTTTTCAAGAGAAAGGTAAGTTTCCATCTCAACCACAGCAAAATCCCAAAGGGCAATACAATGCAAATGCAAGTAGTCCTGGAAGTCAACACATGGATCAAGTCAAATCAGTCACCACTCTTCATAATGGTAAGGTTATTCACAAACCAATTCTTGAACCTTGTGAGAAAGATGATGAGTCAATCTCTAAGGGTAAGGAAGGGGTTGAATCTAAACATTGCAAAGAAAAGACTGATTCCCCTCCAACACTTCCATTTTCTCATGCCATGACCAATCAAGAAGAAATCAAGGATGAAAAAGGCATCGAAAATGTTGATACGAATCTTTTATCAAAAGTGACAACAGATTCGACACCCGACATCACACCAATCGATGATTACTTTCCTGATGAATCTCTACTTTCTCTTAGTTCAATGCCTTGGTTTGCTAAAAATATCTACTTATTCAATTATTGTCCTGATCAAATATTTCAAAAATACATTCTTGACAATGAGGTAAGTAATTTCATTAAATTTTGTCACTCTAAGGCACGTGGGGATCATTTCTCGATAAAAAAAGGATTGTAGAAATCTTACAAAACAGATTTTATTGGCCCACCATATTTAAGGAATCACATGCACTCCGCAAAACCTGTGAAAATTGTCAAAAGGTGGGATTTATTTCAAAACACAGAGAGTCTTTAGATAATCTTCTATTGACTCTTAAGTCTCATCATAGTCGAGATAAGCATCGTGCAATTCATGATTTATGACCAATATTCCATAAGGAACATGCTCGACATAGTCTTAGGAATATGACATAGCTCGACATATGCACCTCCTTATGCTCCACCTCCTAGAAGAAATCTTGAGGAAACATTGCATGCATTCATTGAAAAGCAAGAGACAATTAATACTCAACTTGTTCAAAACATGACAGATTTTAAAGATACTCTTGCTAAATTAACATCTGCTCTTAGTTTCCAAGAGAAAGGTAAGTTTCCATCTCAAACACAACAAAATCCCAAAAGGTAATACAATGCAAATGCAAGTAGTTCAGGAAGCCAACACATGGATCAAGTCAAGTCAGTCACTACTCTGCGCAGTGGTAAGGTTATTAAAAAACCCTCTCTTGAACCTTATGAGAAAGATGATGAGTCAATCTCTGAGGGTAAGGAAGGGGATGAATCTGAAAATTGCAAAGAAACGACTGATTCACCGCCAGCACTTCCATTTCCTCAAGCTATGACCAAACAAAGGAAAGTCAATCGCAATTCTGAAATTTATGAAATTTTCAAACAGGTAAGGATCAATATACCTTTGCTGGATGCAATTAAACAGGTTCCTTCCTATGCTAAATTTTTGAAAGATCTCTGCACTGTGAAGAGGAAACTGAATGTGAAAAAAAGAGCCTTTCTAGCCGAACAAGTAAGTGCTATTCTTCAAAACAATAATGCTTTGAAATATAAAGACCCTGGTTGTCCTACAATTTCTTGCTTTATTGGAGAGCATAAAATTGAAAGAGCCTTACTTGATCTTGGTGCTAGTGTGAATTTACTTCCATATTCAGTTTTTCAGAGTCTCAATCTCGGTGAGTTAAAACCAACTTCTATAACTCTTTTACTTGCCGATAGATCTATAAAAGTGCCTAGAGGAATAATTGAAGATGTGTTAGTACAAGTCGATAAATTCATTTATCCTGTGGATTTTATTGTCTTGGACACACAACCTGTTGAAGTATGTAATTCATTTCCTGTTATTTTAGGACGTCCATTTCTTGCAACTTCTAATGCATTGATTAATTGTAGGAATGGACTGATGAAGCTATCATTTGGAAACATGACATTGGAGATGAATATTTTCAATATTTGCAAGGAACCTAGAGATGATAATGATTTACAGGAAGTGGACTTTACTGAAAAATTAATTCATGATCAATTTCCAACCACTTCCAATGAAATTGAGATTGATGAATCTGATGATTTGGAAATGATTTATTTTCAGGAAGAATCAAAGACAAGTAATTGAAGGCCACAAATTGAGGAATTGCCACCACGACCAATTAAGTCCATACCTTCAAGTGTTCAACCACCAAAACCTGATTTGAAGCCGTTGCCATCTGATTAGTACTTAAAAGTGCATTTTTATCATGGTTTTATATCATCATTTTGCACTTGAAGTATCAATAACTCCTTAACTAAAATATATTTTATAATAATGTATCTAATAAGATAAGATACCTATAATTTATGGTAAATGTCTATTTTTAATGCAGGCCTATCACATAAATGAAAGGATTGATTGATGACTTGAAGAACTTAAATTGCAAGGATAAAGAAATGGCCAAACTTAGAAAAGAGATGTCGGTGCAATCCAAACCGGAACACTGTTCGGTAATTGGGTCATATCTGGAGCTATAGATCTCAGATTTAGGTCCAATTTATATGGATGGAAAGGTAAGACATAGGCCTACAACTTTCATATGGAGCCCAAGATCTAAAAAGGCCATTATCAAGTCCAAATCGTAGCAAAAACAAAGAAGCCCGAATCTGTCTTCCAGCCCGAGCACTGTTCGGTATTTTGGCCATATTTGGAGTTCTAGAAGTCCAAATGAGCTGAATTTTTTTACACAAGAAAGCTGAGACAATTGCCTACAACTTTCATGTTTACAACTGGCTCCAATTTTGACGTTATCAATGATGTTTTGGGCAGACAAGAGAAGATAAGGATTGTCGCCAAGTCAAAAGTTGGCCACCCACTTATCAATTAGTCATCAAATCAATAGTTCCCAATTCTGGCCTATAAAAGGAGGCATTTGCCATGCATTTAGGCATCTAGGTTTTCAGATCAAGATCATGCTCTTCCTTTCTCTCTTTGTATTTTTTGTAATGTTTATACTTTGCTTTCATTAATATTAAGTCTATGCCTTTCATTTCCTTTCCTTTACTTAGTTAACTTTTATGTTCTTATTTTGTTTATCTATTTTGCTTTCTTTCATTATGTCTAGCTAAGTTAATTATGTCAAGGTGAAAAGGTTACACTAATGGTGGAAGAATAAGTATAGTGTAAACTTAATATGGACCTTAATGTTTGATACTAACATGTTTTATATTTGTTATCTTGTTCACTCTTTAATACTTTGCTTGTTAAATGACTAATCTTGATTTATGTTGTATAACACTTGGCACAACAAATGCTTGGCACTTTCATAGCCCATAATGTATGGTATAACCGACACCTGAGCTATGAAAGGAACTTGATTTGTTGTTAACATAAGTTATAATCATGAATGCTTGACGAGATTTACAAGTATTAGCATTAATTGAATAAGATGACTAATGTAATCATGTTAACAATATATAATCTGATTGGAACCTCCTTTGTGTGTGGTTTCCAATTCAATAATAAGAGTTTATACTATGCTTGTTTGATATACCATTAGTGGAACCTCTAACCTTGACATTTGTTATTATTATTGTTTAATCCTTACATTAATATTTCATCTCTAAGTTCTCATCATCATCATCTTCTTCTTCTTCTCTTTCTTTATTGTTATTATTATTATTACTACTACTACTACTAGTATTATTATTATTATTATTGTTATTATTATTGTTGTTGTTGTTGTTGTTGTTGTTGTTGTTGTTGTTATTATTATTATTATTGTTATCGTTATTACTATTATTGTTGTTTATAATTTGTACAATTAACCTCCCTGTGGTTCGACCCCGGTCTTGCCGGGTTATTTATTACTTCGACACTCCTGCACTTGGGAGAAGACATCAACCTTTTAGTCGTGTCACCATCCAATCTCAAATACTCATTTTTGGGAGAAAATGAAACTTTTCTGGTAATAATCTCTTCCAAACTTAATGCACATCAAGAAGGTAAGTTATTACAAACTCTGAAAATGCACAAAAAAGCATTAGGATGGACCATAGCTGATATAAAAGGAATTAGTCCTTTGATTTGTACACACAGAATTTATTTAGAGGAAAATGCTAAACCCTCTAGAGAAATGCAACGAAGGCTAAATCCTAATATGAAAGAAGTAGTGAAAAATGAAGTCATTAAGCTTCTAGATAATGAAATCATTTATCCTATTTCTGACAGCAAATGGGTAAGTCCTACCCAAGTTGTACCTAAGAAGTCTGGAGTCACTGTGATAACAAATGAGAACAATGAGTTAATTCCCACTAGAACTGTTACTGGTTGGCGCATGTGCATTGACTATAGGAAACTTAATTCAATGACTAGAAAAGATCATTTTCCTTTACCTTTCATCGATCAAATCCTAGAAAGAGTTGCAGGTCATGAATTTTATTGTTTCCTAGATGGTTATTCGGGTTACAACCAAATTGAAATTGCATTGGAAGATCAAGAAAAGACTACTTTCACATGTCCATTTGGTACTTTTGCATATCGAAGGATGCCTTTTGGATTATGTAATGCACCAGCCACATTTCAAAGATGCATGCTTAGTATATTTAGCGATATGGTTGAACATTTTCTTAAGATTTTCATGGATGATTTTTCTGTTTTTGGCGATTCATTTGATGATTGTTTGACTAATTTAAGAAAGGTTTTAACCAGGTGTGAAGAGAAGAATCTTGTGCTGAATTGGGAAAAATGTCATTTTATGGTAACAAACGGCATTGTACTTGGTCACATTGTTTCATCAAAAGGAATTGAGGTTGACAAATCTAAAATCGAGTTAATTGCAAACTTGCCAACACCAAAATCTCTTAAAGATGTTAGATCATTCCTGGGACATGCTGGTTTTTATAGAAGGTTCATCAAAGATTTTAGTGTAATATCTAAGCCTTTAAGTAACCTTCTAACAAAGAATACTATTTTTGAATGGACTAAACATTGTAAAGAAGCCTTTGTTAAACTTAAAAACTTACTTACTTGTGCTCCTATCATTCAACCTCCCGATTGGTCATTACCTTTTGAAATAATGTGTGATGCTAGTGATTATGCCGTAGGTGCTGTTTTGGGACAAAGAAAAGATAAGAAACCTTATGTAATTTACTATGCAAGTAAAACTTTAAATAGTGCTCAAATGAATTATACCACCACTGAAAAAGAATTACTTGCAGTAGTATTTGCATGTGAAAAATTCAGATCTTATCTTGTTGGCTCACCTGTTGTTGTTTTTAGTGATCATGCAGCATTGAAATATCTTCTTTCTAAGAAAGATTCCAAGGCTAGATTGGTGCGGTGGATTTTATTACTTCAAGAATTTGATATCACAATAAAAGATAAGAAAGGCAGCGAAAATGTTGTCGCAGATCACTTGTCAAGATTGACAACAGATTCGAAAACTGACATCACACCAATCGATGACTATTTTCCCGATGAATCTTTACTTTCTGTCTCTACAATGCCTTGGTTTGCTAATATTGTCAATTTTCTTGTTTCAGGACAATTGCCAGCTCATTGGAGTACCCAAGATAAAAGAAAGTTTTTGAACGAAGTGAAGAACTTTTATTGGGATGATCCTTATTTATTCAAATGTTGTCCTGATCAAATATTTCAAAGATGCATTCCTGACAATGAGGTGAGTTGTGTCATTAAATTTTGTCATTCTGAGGCATGTGGGGGCCATTTCTCATCAAGAAAGACAACTGCAAAAATCTTACAAAGTGGATTTTACTGGCCCACCATGTTCAAAGACTCACATGCATTCTGCAAGTCTTGTGAAAATTGTCAAAAGTTGGGATCTATTTCAAAACGTCACATGATGCCTTTAAACCCTATTATTGTCATTGAGATCTTTGATTGTTGGGGTATAGATTTCATGGGCCCATTCCCTCCATCATTTGGTTTCTTATACATATTAGTCGCAGTAGATTATGTTTCAAAATGGATAGAGGCAATTCCAAGTCGAAACAATGATCACAAAACAGTGATAAAGTTTTTGAAAGAAAATATTTTGAGTCGATTTGGAGTCCCTCGAGCCATAATAAGTGATGGTGGAACACATTTCTGCAACAAGCCATTTGAGTCTTTAATGAAGAAATATGGAATCACACACAAAGTTGCCACCCCTTATCACCCTCAAACAAGTGGACAAGTAGAGCTTGCTAATAGGGAGATCAAACATATTTTGGAGAAAACAGTGAATCCTAATAGGAAAGACTGGTCTTTAAGACTTAATGATACACTTTGGGCTTATCGAACTGCTTATAAAACATCATTAGGTATGTCACCTTATAGACTAGTCTATGGAAAACCTTGTCACTTGCCTGTGGAACTTGAACATAAAGCTTATTGGGCTATTAAAGCTTTCAATTCAAATCTGGATGATGCTAGTCAACTGCGAAAATTACAAATAAATGAGCTTGAGGAAATAAGAAATGATGCATATGAAAATTCAAGAATTCATAAAGCAAGAATAAAAGAATTTCATGACAAGAAAATACAGAGAAAAACCTGTAATGTTGGTCAAAAAGTCTTGCTTTATAATTCTCGACTGCATTTATTTCCTGGAAAATTAAGATCAAGATGGAGCGGTCCTTTTATTGTGAAACATGTGTATCCATATGGGGCCTATGACATCGAGAATCCAAAGAATGGCAATGTTTTCAAGGTAAATGGACATCGTCTGAAAGTTTACTTTGACAATTTTTTAGTTGAACATAACTCTATTGAATTGGGTGATCCTGTATATAAAGATTGATTTTATTTTATTTTATTTTCTTTTCTTTTTGTTTCTTTTTGAGTGATTTTTGCAAGTTTCTTTCACCCCGGTCAAATGGTGGATAACGGTACTCCGTGACTTAAGTCGGTTCTTTCAGTTTCCCACAATTACTGATATCTGTGTATATATCTGTGCAATTCTTTGAATCTCTCTTCCAATTCTCATTTGAAAATGGACACTAATCTTGAAAAATTAAAAAAGTATTTTCCCGCTCTGCCTCAGAATGCGATTACAAAAATTTACCGTGCTAGATGTGCAAGATTGAGATTGTTAATGAATCATGGAATTCCTGAAGATATTCGCTGGTTAATTGAAGCAAAGGTCCGATTATCAGGTGAGTCCTCTAACTCCTTCTTTTCACACATGCCTGGAACAGGTAAAAGCACTTTTGCAAAGAAGCGTCGTGCAAAATGACTGGATGTCTGTCATCGATGTGCTAGATGGACTTGTAATACACAATGTCGTTCTTTAGGAATGGTATCTATAAACCGTGAAGATAAAATACAATTCATTAAGGATGGCCTGAGTAAGGAGTCTTTAGATAATCTTCTATTGACTCTTGAGACGCATCCTAGTGGAGATGTGCATCGTGCAATTCATGATTTATGGCCACTATTTCATAAAGAACATGATCGACTTAGTCTTGGGAATCTGACTAAAAAAGACCCTGTTTGCCAGTTTTTAAGAAAACTGGATGGGAAGCCTATCCCCGACCCATAGAGGGCGTTTAAGCCGTTCTTGGACGTAAAACCAAGGGAAGATGTGAGCCACAATCACAACTACTTGTACATACACATGTTTTTTTTTCAAAAGTAAATATATAAATAAATAAAAAGAGAGAGAAAGAGAGTGTGAGACTCCAGCTAGCCTACATATAGATGTTATGATTGCCTTTCTAATTTCTCATCTATAAAACCCTCTTTTCCTTCCTTTCATTTCTCCTCAACCCATACATCCAACAAATACAGAAGTGTGTAGAAATGGCAAGTTCCTCAAGTCATCAAATAAGAAATATCTGTGTTTTTGGTGGATCTAGTCCTGGGAAAGAAAAGGAGTTTTTAGAATCAGCAAACCATCTTGGTCAGGTGTTAGCTGAGAGAAAGATTCATTTAGTGTATGGGGGAGGCAGTCTTGGGTTAATGGGAGGTGTGTCAATAGCTGCATTTTTAGGAGGTAGTCAAGTTTTGGGGGTCGTCCCTGAAGCTTTGGCACAAGGGGACATCATTGGAAAAACAATTGGAGAGGAACTTCAGGTCTCCATAATGTCGGCTCGAATGAATGTAATGTTTAACCATGCTGATGCTTTCATTGCTTTACCAGGTGGTCTAGGCACATTGGAAGAGATCTTTCATATTTCCTCTTGGGCTCAATTGCACATTCACCATAAACCCATAGGTTTGTTAAATGTTAATGGTTATTATGATAAGTTGTTGTCTTTTCTTGATCATGCTGTGGAACAGGAATTTTTAACATCTTCTGCACGACAAATCATAATCTTGCTACTACTGCTGAACAATTGATTGACCAACTACAATCTTTCATTCCTGTGATTGATCCTTCCATGAGTCGTATAAATTGGTTATCTACGGGAAGCCGTAAAAAGCTTAGATTGGATTTGAGCCTTCATTTGTGAATTTTTGTGTCTTTTGGTTTTATTATTATGTTTTGTTATTTCTTATTTTTGTTTTAGTGTGTTTCAGGTTTTGTCAGTGTTCGTTATTTCAGGTGATATCTTTTATACTCTATCTTTCTACCTTAGAACATTGAGGACAATGTCTCGTTTTGGTTGGGGGGAGAGGGTAGTAGTTGATAAAAAAAAATTGTTTTTCATTTCATAAAGCATGTGCATAATTGTTGTTACTAGGATGACAGAGTAAAGGAGTTCTTTTGTTAAAGTGACTCTTGAGACGCATCTTAGTAACCATTCTTAACAAGGTCTATTATAATACTTCCTGAAATATTCAGGTTTACAAACTCTCGTATTGTTACCACTTAATTCTGCTCATATACTTATTTAACATGTATTCTTAAACCTTAATTTACACACACACTTTAACATATGATTGTGGGTTGCATATTGGATTATTACATTATTTATGTTCTTTTGTTAAAGGTAACAACTAAGGGAAAGGGATTGTATATAATTAAAAAAAAAAGAAAAACATGAAAAAAAAAAGAAAAAAAAAGAAAAAAAATGATGATAATAAAAATGTAGATAAGTTTGGTTTCGTAGCCTCCCTAACCTAAGCAATTAAGCCCGAAGGGGTGTTTTAACACCTAATACCCTAAAGTCAACTGACTTGGGAGCTATTGGCCCAACGCTTATTACATGGGTTGAGGAGAAAAGCTTAAGGGAATCAAACATTACACTATCTACATATCAGTATCTGCGACCCGAGTTACTAAGCTCGTTGGGGTGTCTTAACACCTAATGCCCTAAGACCAACTGGTCTGGGAGTCATTAGCTGAAAGCTCGTTACATGGGTTAAAGATGCATGATGTTTTTAAATTATATGTATATATTTTTTTAAAAAAAAAAAGATAAAAAAAAGACAAAAATAATAATCCCAACCCAAGGAAGTTAACCTTAAACATTAGAAAAAAAATTTTGTTTTCTTCCAAGAAAAGCCCCATAATTATGTGTTGATACATTGAGCATAAAAGAAAGGTTTATTAATATCTTGTTAAGTGGTATTGAGCAGATATATAAATTTAATGAGAGTTTGTTTATCTGGATAGATTAATGGAAGTTAAATGATGAATACCTTGCTTTGTCAAATTTGCAAATTGTTGTAACGCTTTGATTACTAGGGACTAGTAATAAGCTGGTTGAGGGGTGTGATTAGTACTTAAAAGTGCATTTTTATCATGGTTTTATATCATCATTTTGCACTTGAAGTATCAATAACTCCTTAACTAAAATATGTTTTATAATAATGTATCTAATAATATAAGATACCTATAATTTGTGGTAAATGTTTATTTTTAATGTAGGCCTATCACATAAATGAAAGGATTGATTGATGACTTGAAGAACTTAAATTGCATGGATAAAGAGATGGTCAAACTTAGAGAAGAGATGTCGGTGCAATCCAAACCGGAACACTGTTCGGTAATTGGGTCATATCTGGAGCTACAGATCTCAGATTTAGGTCCAATTTATATGGATGGAAAGGTAAGACATAGGCCTATAACTTTCATATGGAGCCCAAGATCTAAAAAGGCCATTATCAAGTCCAAATTGTAGCATCAACAAAGAAACCCGAATCTGTCTTCCAGCCCGAGCACTGTTCGGTATTTTGGCCATATCTGGAGTTCTAGAAGTCCAAATGAGCTGAATTATTTACACAAGAAAGTTGAGACAACTACCTACAACTTTCATGTTTACAACTGGTTCCAATTTTGATGTTATCAATGACGTTTTGGGCATACAAGAGAAGATAAGGATTGTCACCAAGTCAAAAGTTGGCCACCCACTTATCAATTAGTCATCAAATCAGTAGTTCCCAATTTTGGCCTATAAAAGGAGGCATTTGCCATGCATTTAGGCATCTTGGTGTTCAGATCAAGATCATGCTCTTCCTTTCTCTCTTTGTATTTTTTGGTAATGTTTATGCTTTGCTTTCATTAATATTAAGTTTATGCTTTTCATTTCCTTTCCTTTACTTAGTTAGCTTTTATGTTCTTATTTTGTTTATCTATTTTTCTTTCTTTCATTATGTCTAGCTAAGTTAATTATGTCAAGGTGAAAAGGTTACACTAATGGTGTCAGAATAAGTATAATGTAAACTTAATATGGACTTTAATGTTTGATACTAACATGTTTTCTATTTGTTATCTTGTTCACTCTTTAATACTTTACTTGTTAAATGACTAATCTTGATTTATGTTGTATAACACTTGGTACAACAAATGCTTGGCACTTTCATAGCCCATAATGTATGGTATAACCGACACCTGAGCTATGAAAGGAACTTGATTTGTTGTTAACATAAGTTATAATCATGAATGCTTGACGAGATTTACAAGTATTAGCATTAATTGAATAAGATGACTAATGAAATCATGTTAACAATCTATAATGCAATTGGAACCTCCTTTGTGTGTGGTTTCCAATTGAATAATAAGAGTTTATACTATACTTGTTTGACATACCATTAGTGGAACCTCTAACCTTGACATTTGTTATTATTATTGTTTAATCCATACATTAATTTTCCATCTTCAAGTTCTCATCATCTTCTTCTTCTTCTCTTTCTTTATTATTATTATTATTATTATTATTATTATTATTATTATTATAGTTATTATTGTTATTGTCATTGTTGTTATTATTGTTGTTAGTATTATTGTTGTTGTTATTATTATTGTTGTTGAACTATTGTCGTTTATAATTTGTACAATTAACCTCCCTGTGGTTCGACCCCGGTCTTGCCGGGTTATTTATTACTTCGACACTCCTGCACTTGGGAGAAGACATCAATCTTTTAGTTGTGTCAATAACGTTCAAATTGGAGCCAGTTGAAAACATAAAAGTTGTAGGAAATTGTCTCAGCTTTCTTGTGTAAACAATTCAGCTCATTTGGACTTTTAGAACTCTAGCTATGGCCAAAATACCAAACAGGCTCGGGCTGGAAGACAGATTCGGATTTCTTTTTTGTTGCTACAATGTGGACTTGATAATGGCCTTTTTAGATCTTGGGCTCCATATGAAAGTTGTAGGCCTATGTCTTACCTTTCCATCCATATAAATTGGACCTGAATCTGAGATCTATAACTCCAGATATGACCCAATTACCGAACAATATTCCGGTTTGGATTGCACCGACATCTCTTTTCTAAGTTTGACCATCTCTTTGCCCTTGCAATTTAAGTTCTTAAAGTCATCAATCAATCCTTTCATTTATGTGATAGGCTTGAATTTAAAATAAATATTTACCACAAATTAAAGGTATCTTATATTATTAGATATATTATTATAAAACATGCTTTAGTTAAGGAGTTATTGATACTTCAAGTGCAAAATGATGATATAAAACCATGATAAAAATGCACTTTTAAGTACTAATCACTAATATTATTATTGTTGTTGTTATTATTACTATTATTGTTGTTTATAATTTGTATAATTAACCTTCTTGTGGTTCGACCCTAGTCTTGCCGGGTTATTTATTACTTCGACACTCCTACACTTGGGAGAAGACATCAATCTTTTAGTCATGTCAATAAGATACCTTTAATTTGTGGTAAATGTTCATTTTAAATACAGGCCTATCAGATAAATGAAAGGATCGATTGATGAGTTTAACAACTGAAATTGAAAGGACAAAGAGATCACCAAACTTAGAAAAGAGATGTTGGTATGGTCCAAACCGGAACACTATTTGGTAATTGAGTCATATCTGATGTCTTCTCCCAAGTGTAGGAATGTTGAAGTAATAAATAACCCGGCAAGACCGAGATCGAATCACATGGACCTCTATAATTGTAACCACACTCAAATTATAAATAACAATAATATAATAACAATAACAACAATAACAACAACAACAATAATAGCAGTAGTAGTAGTAGTAGTAGTAGTAGTAGTAGTAGTAGTACTAGTAGTAGTAATAAAGAAAAAGAAGGAGAAAAAGAAGAAGAAGATGAGAACTTTGAGATGGAATATTAATGTAACGATTAAACAATGATAATAAAAAATGTCAAGGTTAGAGATTCCATTAATGGTATGTCAAACAAGTATAATATAAACTCTTATTATTCAATTGGAAACCACATATAAAGGAGGTTCCAATCAGATTATAGATTGTTAACATGATTACATTAGTCATCTTATTCGATTAATGCTAATACTTGTAAATCTCATTAAGCATTCATGATTGTAACTTATATTAACAACAAATCAAGTTTCTTTCATAGCTCAGGTGTTGGGTATACCATACAGTATGAACTATGAAAGTGCCAAGCATTTGTTGTATCAAGTGTTATACAACATAAATCAAGATTAGTTATTTAACAAGCAAAGTATTAAAGAGTGAACAAGATAACAAATATAAAACATGTTAGTATTAAATATTAAAGTCCATATTAAGTTTACATTATACTTATTCTTACACCATTAGTGTAACCTTTTCACCTTGACATAATAAACTTAGCTAGACATAATGAAAGAAAGAAAAATAAATAAACAAAATAAGAACATAAATAAGATAAAAGTTAACTAAGTAAAGGAAAGGAAATGAAAGACATAAACTTGATATTAATGAAAGTAGGAGCATGATCTTGATTTAGACACCAAGATGCCTAAATGCATGACAAATGCCTCTTTTTATAGGCCAAAATTGGGAACTATTGATTTGATGACTAATTGATAAGTGGGTAGCCAACTCTTGACTTGGTGACAATCCTTATCTTCTCTTGTTTGCCCAAAACATTATTGATAGCTCATTTGGACTTCTAGAACTCTAGATATGGCTAAAATACTGAACAGTGCTCGGGCTGGAGGACAGATTCGGGCTTCTTTGTTGTTGCTACAATTTGGACTTGATAATGGCCTTTTTAGATCTTGGGCTCCATATGAAAGTTATAGGTCTATGTCTTACCTTTCCATCCATATAAAGTAGACTTAAAAATGAGATCTATAGCTCCAAATATAACCCAATTACCGAACAGTGTTCCAATCATATTTTTATGAAGGGTTAACACTTAGGGATTGGCAAATGGTTGTATTAATGTGCAATAAAATTTTTGAAGATAAAGACCCTGATGAAGTAATGGAGTATTTAGACTTGTTAGCTGAAAATGCTGAAAATTGAGACACCGCAGGTACGTATAAGGCACCGAGTAAAACTCAACCTCATACATCTAGTGGAGGTATGTACAACTTTAGGGAAGATCATGACCTCCAAGCCAAGTTTGCATCTTTAGCTAGAAAAGTCACGACACTAGAATTGAAAAAGAGTGGTAAATTAAAATCTGTTTAAAACATTGTGTGTCAAATATGTGAAACAAATGAGCACTCAACCAATAACTGTCCAACCTTACCTTCTTTTAAAGAATGTGTACATGAACAAGCTCATGCTTTAAATAGTTTCCAAAGACCCATTCAGAACCCATACTCACAAACACACAACCCGGGCTGAAAAAATCACCCAAATTTCATTTGGAAGAGTGATAATAACAATGTACACACTTCACAACCACCATATTAAGAACACTATAATTTCTAAAATTCTCATGGATATGCATCTCCTTATGCTCCATCTCCTAGAAGAAATCTTGAGGAAACATTGCATGCATTTATTGAAAAGCAAGAGACAATCAATACTCAACTTTCTCAAAATATGATAAATTTTAAAGATACTCTTGTAAAACTAACATCTATTCTCAGTTTCTAAGAGAAAGGTAAGTTTTCGTCTCAACCACAACAAAATCCCAGGCGGCAATACAATGCAAATGCAAATAGTTCCAGAAGCCAACACATGGATCAAGTCAAATCACTCACTACTCTGCGCAGTGGTAAGGTTATTGAAAAACCCTCTCTTGAACCTTATGAGAAAGATGATGAGTCAATCTCTAAGGGTAAGGAAGGGGTTGAATATGAAAATTACAAAGAAAAGACTGATTCCCCTCTAGCACTTTCATTTCCTCATGCCATGACTAAACAAAGGAAAGTCAATCATAATTCTGAAATCTTTGAAACTTTCAAACAGGTAAATATTAATATACCTTTGCTGGATGCTATTAAACAGGTTCCTTTTTATGCTGAATTTTTATAGATCTGTGCACTGTGAAGAGAAAACTAAATGTGAAAAATAAAGCCTTTTTAGCCAAACAAATAAGTGTCATTCTTTAGAACAATAATGCTCTGAAATATAAAGACTGGTTGTCCTATAATTTCTTGCTTTATTAGAGAACATAAAATTAAAAAAGCTTTGATGTTGGAGCTAGTTAAAACCAACTTCTGTAACTCTTTTACTTATCGATAGATCTATAAAAGTGTCTGGAGGAATAATTAAAGAGGTGTTAGTACAAGTTGATAAATTCATTTATCTTGTGGATTTTATTGTCTTTGACACATAACTTGTTGAAGCAAGTAATTCATTTCCTGTTATTTTAGGACGTCCATTTCTTGCAACTTATCAACTTGGACATGATATTGGAGATGAATATTTTCAATATTTACAAACAACATGGAGATGATAATGATTCACAAGAAGTAGATCTTATTGATGAATTAGTTTATGATCAATTTGAATCTACTATGAGTAAAATAAAATTTGGTGAATTTGAAGATGTGCAAATAATTTATTCTTAGGAAGAAATCACAAATGAAAAATACATAAAAAATGTTGATGTAAATCTTTTGTCAAGAGTGATAATAAATTTGACATCTGACATCACACCAATCGATGATTACTTTCCTAACAAATACTTACTTTTTCTTAGTCCAATACCTTGGTATGATAAAAATATAATTTTTCTTGCTTCAGGAGATTTTCTAGTTGATTGGAGTACCCAAAACAAAGAAAAGATTTTGAATAAAGTGAAGAACGTTTTTATTAGGATGACCCTAACATATTCAAATATTGTCCTGATCAAATATTTCAAAGATGCATTCCTGACAATGAGGTAAGTAGTGTTATTAAATTTTGTCATTCTAAAGCATGTGGGAGTCATTTCTTGTTAAACAAGACAGCTGTGAAATTTTTAAAAATGAATTTCATTGGCCTACCATGTTTAAGGTCATGCATGCATTCTACAAAGCTTCTGAAAATTGTCAAAAAGTTGAAACTGGTCAAAAAGTTTTATTTTATAATTCTTGACTTTATTTATTTCCTAGAGAGCTAAGAACAAGATGGGACAATCCATTTATTGAGAAACATGTGTATCCTTATGGGCTTTTGATATTGAGAATCTAAAGAATGACAATGTTTTTAAGGTAAATGGACATCGTTTGAAAGCTTACTTTGATAATTTTCCAAGTGAAAATAAATCAACTCGTTTGAATGATCTTATAGATAAAGGTTGATTGTTTTGTTTTTCTCACATTATTTTTATGTTTTTTTTATGACTCTTGGTTTGCTAGTCTCTCTCACCTTGGTTAAATGACGAATAAGGGTACTTAGTGACTCTTAAGTCGGTTCTTTCAGTTTCCCATGATAACTGATATCTGTATATATATTAGTTCAATTCCTTATTCCTTCTCTTCTCTTTACATCTCTTTTCCACTTTTCATCTTAAAAAATAGACACCACTCTTGAACGATTAAAAAAGTATTTTCCTACTTTGCCTCAAAATGTGATTATAAAAATTTACCAAAATAGGTATGCAAGATTAAGGTTGTTAATGAACCATGGAATTCCTGAAGAAATTCACTGATTAATTGAAGCAAAGGTTTGATTATCAAGTGAGTCTTCCAAGTCTTTCATTTCACACATGCTTGGAACAAGTAAAAACACTTTTGCAAAGAAACATAATGCAAAACAATTGATAGTCTACAATCAATGTGCCAGATGGACTTGCAATGCATAATGTTGTTCCTTGAGGATGGTATCTGTAAATCGTAAAGATAAAATACTATTAAAGAAGGATGACCTGAGTACGGGGGTCTTTAGATAATCTTCTATTGACTCTTGAGACGCATCCTAGTAGAGATGTGCATCGTGCAATTCATGATTTATGACCACTATTCTATAAAGAGCATGCTTAACATAGTCTTAGAAATCTAACTAAAAAAAACCCGATTTGCCGATTTTTAAGAAAACTAGATGGGAAACCTATCCCTGACCTATATAAGACGTTTAAGTCATTTTTTGACGTAAAACCAAGGGAAGATGTGAACCACAATCACAACTGTGATTTGAGTCTTACTTTGTAAAAACTTGCGTCTTTTGGTTTTGTTAATAGCATAATATTTATGTTTTGATGTTTCTTATATTTGTGTTTTCTATTTGATAAGGCATGTGCAAAATTGTTATTATTAGGATAATAGAGTAAAGGAGCTTTTTTGTTAAAGTGACTCTTGAGACGCATCTTAATAGTCATTCTTATAAAAATTCTATCATAATACTTCTTGAAATATTCAGGTTTATAAACTCTCACATTATTACCACTTAATTTTGCTCATATACTCATTTAACATGTATTTTTAAATCTTAACATATGATTTTGGGTTGCATATGAGATTATTACATTATTTATATTCTTTTCTTAAAGGTAACGACTAAGGTAAATGGATAGTATATAATTTGAAAAAAAAAACAAAAAAAGAGCAAAAAAATTATGATAATAAAAATGTAGATAAGTTTAGTTTTGTAGCCTCCCTAACCTAAGCAATTAAGCCCGAAGGGGTGTTTTAACACCTAAATACCCTAAAGTCAACTGCATTGGGAGCTATTAGCCCAACACTTGTTACATGGGTTGAGGAGAAACGCTTAAGGAAATCAAACATTGCACTATCCACATATCAATATCGGCAACCCGAGTTACTAAGCTTGTAGGGGTGTCTCAATACCTAATGCCCTAAGACCAACTAGTTTGGGAGTTACTAGCCGAAAGCTCGTTATATGAGTTAAAGATGCATTGTATTTTAATTCACATGTATATATTAACAAACAAACAAAAAAAAATCTCAACCCAAAGAAGTTAACCTTTAACATTAGAACAAGAATTTTGTTTTCTAAGTAAAACCCCATAACTATATGTTGATATATTGAGCACAAAAGAAACGTTTATTAATATCTTTTTTAAGAGGTATAGAGCAAATATATAAATTTAATGAGAGTTTGTTTATCCGGATAGATTAATGAAAGTTGAATAATAAATACCTTACTTTGTGGAATTTACAAATTGTTTTTCTATTTTAATGTTTTGATTACTACGGACTAGTAATAAGCTGGTTGAGAGGTGTGATTAGTACTTAAAAGCATATTTTTATCAAGGTTCTATATCATCATTTTGCACTTGAAATATCAATAACTCCTTAACTAAAACATGTTTTATAATAACATATCTAATAATATAAGATACCTTTAATTTATGATGAATGTTCATTTTGAATACAAACTTATCATATAAATGAAAGCATTGATTGATGAGTTTAAGTACTAAAATTGAAAGGATAAAGAGATGGCCAAACTTAGAAAAGAGATGCTGGTGTAGTCCAAACTAAAACACTATTCGGTAATTGGGTCATATCTAGAGTTGTAGATCTTGGATTTAGGTCCACTTTATATGGATGGAAAGGTAAGACATAGGCCTACAACTTTTATGTGGAATCTGGTTTTAAAAACGCCATTTTCAAATCTAAATTATAGCAATAATGAAAAAGTCTGAATTTGTCATACAGCCCATACACTGTTTGGTGTTCAACCCATATCTAGAGTTCTAAAAGTCCAAATGACCTTTTTTTTTCCTGAAAAGTTGAGAGAATTTCTTAGAACTTTCATGCGTAAGGTTAATTCAAATTCTAACATTATCAAAATGATGTTTTATTCAAACAAGAGAAGATAAGGATTGTCACCAAGTCAATAGTTAGCACCCACTTATCAATTATTCATCAAATCAATAGTTCTTAATTTTAGCCTATAAATAGAGACAAGTTCCATGTATTTAGGCATCTTTTGCTTTCTCTCTTTATATTTTTGTAATGCTTAAGTTTTGCTTTTATTAATATGTTATTTATGCCTTTCATTTTCTTTTCTTTATTCAGTTAAATTTCATCTTATTTATGTTCTTATCTTATTTATTTATGTTTCTCTATTTCATTATGTTTAGCTAAGTTTATTATGTTATGGTGAAAAGGTTACACTAATGGTATGTCAAATAAGAATAGTATAAAGTCTTATTACTCAAATGAAAACCACACAGAGAGAAGGTACTAATTAGATTATAAATTGTTAACATGATTATAAAAGATTGATGTCTTCTTCTAAGTGCAGGAGTGTCGAAGTAATAAATAACCTAGTAAGACTGGGATCGAACCATAGGAAGGTTAATTGTACAAATTATAAACAATAACAATAGTAATAACAACATCATCAACAACAACAACAACAACAACAACAACAACAACAACAATAATAGTAGTAGTAGTAGTAGTAGTAGTAGTACTAATAATAATAATAATAATAAAGAAAGAGAAGAAGAAGAAAAAGATGAGCAATTGGAGATAGAATATTAGTACAAACATTAAACAATGATAATAATAACTGTCAAGGTTAGAGGTTCCACTAATGGTATGTCAAACAAGTATAGTATAAACTCTTATTATTTAATTCGAAACCACTCACAAAGGAGATTCCAATCTGATTATAGATTGTTAACATGATTACATTAGCCATCTTATTCGATTAATGCTAGTACTTGTAAATCTCGTCAAGTATTCATGATTATAACTTATGTTAACAACAAATCAAGTTCCTTTCATAGCTCAGGTGTCAGATATACCATACAGTACGGGCTATGAAAGTGCCAAGCATTTGTCCAAAATGTCATTGATAACATCAAAATTGGAGGCACTTGAAAACATGAAAGTTGTAGAAAATTGTCTCAGCTTTCTTGTGTAAACAATTCAGCTCATTTCAACTTCTATTTTGTATGGTATAACCAACACCTAAGCTATGAAAGGAACTTGATTTGTTGTTAACATAAGTTATAATCATGAATGCTTGACGAGATTTACAAGTATTAGCATTAATCGAATAAGACGACTAATGTAATCATGTTAACAATTTATAATCTGATTGGAACCTCCATTATGTGTGGTTTCCAATTGAATAATAAGAGTTTATATTATACTTGTTTGACATACCATTAGTGAAATCTCTAACATTGACATTTGTTATTATCATTGTTTAATCGTTACATTAATATTCCATCTCAAAGTTCTCATCTTCTTCTTCTCCTTCTTTTTCTTTATTATTATTATTATTATTATTATTATTATTATTATTACTATTATTATTATTATTATTAGTACTACTAATACTATTATTATTGTTGTTGTTGTTGTTATTGCTATTATTGTTGTTTATAATTTGTACAATTAACCTCCATGTGGTTCGACCCCGGTCTTGCCGGGTTATTTATTACCTCGACACTCCTACACTAGGGAGAAGACATCAATCTTTTCGTCATGTCATGTTTTTGGCGCCGTTGCTGGGGAGGTAAGTTTTGTATAAATTATAATATTTATTTTATTTTCTCTTTTCACATTTCTTGTATATAACTTTGTTTCTTTTCTTTTGTTTCTTTTTATTTTGTTTTCTTCCTCCTTCTTTTGCTTTCTTCTTCTTCTTTTTTATTCCTACACATGCATGAGAGTGTGGTCACGTACATCAAGTGGTAGACTTTGTAGGGTATCCTCATCATTTTAAGAAAATATGGTCGAAGAAGATAATCAATCACTTCATAATGAAAATAATGAGAATACCGTGCTAGAACACTTAGAGACCACATGAATCCCACAAGAACAAGTGCACCATCATGCATAGTTTGTCCTCCCAATGCATCTCATTTTAATTTTAAACCAGGTATTATTCAACTTTTACCTTCTTTTCATGGCTTAGAATTGGAAAATTCATACTTGCATTTAAGGGAATTTGAGGAGGTCTGCAACACATATAATAACTTAAATTGCAGCATGAACACCATCAGATTAAAGCTTTTTCCTTTTTCATTAAAAGATAAAGCTAAAACATGGCTACAAAATTTAAGACCAGGATCCATTCGTGCTTAGGATGAAATGCAACAACAATTTTTAAAGAAGTTTTTTCCCATCTCATAGAACAAACTCTTTCAAAAGACAAATCACCACTTTCACTCAAAAACCAGGAGAAACATTTTACCAATGTTGGGATAGGTATCGAGACTTGTGTAGTACTTGTCCCCATCATGATTTTGAAACATGGAGATTGGTTTCACATTTTTATGAAGGGTTAACACCTAAATATAGGCAAATGGTTGAATTGATGTGCAATGGAACTTTTGAAGATAAAGACCTTGATGAAGCAATGAAGTACTTAGACTTGTTAGCTGAAAATGCTCAAAATTGGGACACCGCGGGTACTTATGAGGAACGGAGTAAAACTCAACCTCATACATCTAGTGGAGGTATGTACAATGATTAGTACTTAAAAGTGCATTTTTATCATGGTTTTATATCATCATTTTGCACTTGAAGTATCAATAACTCCTTAACTAAAATATGTTTTATAATAATGTATCTAATAATATAAGATACCTATAATTTGTGGTAAATGTCTATTTCTAATGCAGGCCTATCACATAAATGAAAGGATTGATTGATGACTTGAAGAACTTAAATTGCAAGATAAAGAGATGGCCAAACTTAGAAAAGAGATGTCGGTGCAATCCAAACCAGAACACTGTTCAGTAATTGAGTCATATCTAGAGCTATATATCTCAGATTTAGGTCCAATTTATATGGATGGAAAGGTAAGACATAGGCCTACAACTTTCATAGGAGCCCAAGATCTAAAAAGGCCATTATTAAGTCCAAATTGTAGCAACAACAAAGAAGCCCGAATTTGTCTTCCAGCCCGAGCACTGTTCGGTATTTTGGCCATATCTGGAGTGTTAGAAGTCAAAATGAGCTGAATTATTTACACAAGAAAGCTGAGACAATTACCTAGAACTTTCATGTTTTCACCTGGCTCCAAGTTTGACGTTATCAATGATGTTTTGGGCAGACAAGAGAAGATAAGGATTGTCACCAAGTCAAAAGGTGGCCACCCACTTATCAATTAGTCATCAAATCAATAGTTCCCAATTTTGACCTATAAAAGGAGGCATTTGTCATGTATTTAGGCATCTTGGTTTCTAGATCAAGATCATGCTCTTACTTTCTCTCTTTGTATTTTTTGTAATGTTTATGCTTTGCTTTCATTAATATTAAGTTTATGCCTTTCATTTCCTTTCCTTTACTTAGTTAACTTTTATGTTCTTATTTTGTTTATCTATTTTTCTTTCTTTCATTATGTCTAGCTAAGTTAATTATGTCAAGGTGAAAAGGTTACACTAATGGTGTAAGAATAAGTATAATGTAAACTTAATATGGACTTTAATGTTTGATACTAACATGTTGAATAAGTAAGTGAAAGGAAATGAAAGGCATAAACTTGAATTAATGAAAACAAAGAATAAACATTACAAAAAATACAAAGTGAGAAAGCAAGAGCATGATCTTGATCTGGACACCAAGATGCCTAAATGAATTACAAATGCCTCCTTTTATAGGCCAAAATTGGGAACTATTGAATTGATGACTAATTGATGAGTGGGTGACTAACTCTTGACTTGGTGACAATTGTTATCTTCTCTTGTTTGCCTAAAACGTCATTGATAACGTCAAAATTGGAGCCAGTTAAGTGAAAGATGTAGAAAATTGTCTTAACTTTCTTGTATAAATAGTTCAGCTCATTTTGACTTTTAGAACTCTAGATATGGCCAAAATACTGAACAGTGCTCAGGTTAGAGGATAGATTCAGGCTTCTTTGTTATTGCTACAATTTGAACTTGAAAATGGCCTTTTTAGGTCTTGGACTCCATATGAAAGTTGTAGGCCTATGTTTTACCTTTCCATCCATATAAAGTAGACTAAATTTGAGATCTATAGCTCCAAATATGACCTAATTTCCGAATAGTGTTCCAGTTTGGATTGCACTAACATCTCTTTTCTAAGTTTGACCATCTCTTTATCCTTCCAATTTCAGTTCTTAAATTCATCAATCAATCCTTTTATTTATGTGATAGGCCTACATTTAAAATGAACATTTACCACAAATTAAAGGTATCTTATATTATTAGATATATTATTATAAAACATGCTTTAGTTAAGGAGTTATTGGTACTTCAAGTGCAAAATGATGATATAAAACCTTGATAAAAATGCACTTTTAAGTACTAATCAACAAGTTTTTTAAATTAAATTATGAGCAATAAAAGTTACTTCCTAGTTGTCCCTAAAAAAAAGAAAATTCATGTGGTTGTCTTTGTTTTGAACGGAGACCATTGTATTGTTATTTTCAATGAGTAGAAACCATGGTGTTGTTGTTTCCAAATAATAAAAACCATTAAAACTATCCTTAATTATATGATGGAAACCATTGTGTAAGTGATTAGGACTTAAAAGTGCATTTTTATCATGGTTTTATATCATCATTTTGCACTTGAAGTATCAATAACTCCTTAACTAAAATATGTTTTATAATATTGTATCTAATAATATAAGATACCTATAATTTGTGGTAAATGTCTATTTCTAATGCAGGCCTATCACATAAATGAAAGGATTGATTGATGACTTGAAGAACTTAAATTGCAAGGATAAAGAGATGGCCAAACTTAGAAAAGAGATGTCGGTGCAATCCAAACCAGAACACTGTTCGGTAATTGAGTCATATCTAGAGCTATATATCTCAGATTTAGGTCTAATTTATATGGATGGAAAGGTAAGACATAGGCCTACAACTTTCATAGGAGCCCAAGATCTAAAAAGGTCATTATCAAGTCCAAATTGTAGCAACAACAAAGAAGCCCGAATTTGTCTTCCAGCCCGAGCACTGTTCGGTATTTTGGCCATATCTGGAGTGTTAGAAGTCAAAATGAGCTGAATTATTTACACAAGAAAGCTGAGACAATTACCTAGAACTTTCATGTTTTCACCTGGCTCCAAGTTTGACGTTATCAATGATGTTTTGGGCAGACAAGAGAAGATAAGGATTGTCACCAAATCAAAAGGTGGCCACCCACTTATCAATTAGTCATCAAATCAATAGTTCCCAATTTTGACCTATAAAAGGAGGCATTTGTCATGTATTTAGGCATCTTGGTTTCTAGATCAAGATCATGCTCTTACTTTCTCTCTTTGTATTTTTTGTAATGTTTATGCTTTGCTTTCATTAATATTAAGTTTATGCCTTTCATTTCCTTTCCTTTACTTAGTTAACTTTTATGTTCTTATTTTGTTTATCTATTTTTCTTTCTTTCATTATGTCTAGCTAAGTTAATTATGTCAAGGTGAAAAGGTTACACTAATGGTGTAAGAATAAGTATAATGTAAACTTAATATGGACTTTAATGTTTGATACTAACATGTTGAATAAGTAAGTGAAAGGAAATGAAAGGCATAAACTTGAATTAATGAAAACAAAGAATAAACATTACAAAAAATACAAAGTGAGAAAGCAAGAGCATGATCTTGATCTGGACACCAAGATGCCTAAATGAATTACAAATGCCTCCTTTTATAGGCCAAAATTGGGAACTATTGAATTGATGACTAATTGATGAGTGGGTGACTAACTCTTGACTTGGTGACAATTGTTATCTTCTCTTGTTTGCCTAAAACGTCATTGATAACGTCAAAATTGGAGCCAGTTAAGTGAAAGATGTAGAAAATTGTCTTAACTTTCTTGTATAAATAGTTCAGCTCATTTTGACTTTTAGAACTCTAGATATGGCCAAAATACTGAACAGTGCTCAGGTTAGAGGATAGATTCAGGCTTCTTTGTTATTGCTACAATTTGAACTTGAAAATGGCCTTTTTAGGTCTTGGACTCCATATGAAAGTTGTAGGCCTATGTTTTACCTTTCCATCCATATAAAGTAGACTAAATTTGAGATCTATAGCTCCAAATATGACCTAATTTCCGAATAGTGTTCCAGTTTGGATTGCACTAACATCTCTTTTCTAAGTTTGACCATCTCTTTATCCTTCCAATTTCAGTTCTTAAATTCATCAATCAATCCTTTTATTTATGTGATAGGCCTACATTTAAAATGAACATTTACCACAAATTAAAGGTATCTTATATTATTAGATATATTATTATAAAACATGCTTTAGTTAAGGAGTTATTGGTACTTCAAGTGCAAAATGATGATATAAAACCTTGATAAAAATGCACTTTTAAGTACTAATCAACAAGTTTTTTAAATTAAATTATGAGCAATAAAAGTTACTTCCTAGTTGTCCCTAAAAAAAAGAAAATTCATGTGGTTGTCTTTGTTTTGAACGGAGACCATTGTATTGTTATTTTCAATGAGTAGAAACCATGGTGTTGTTGTTTCCAAATAATAAAAACCATTAAAACTATCCTTAATTATATGATGGAAACCATTGTGTAAGTGATTAGGACTTAAAAGTGCATTTTTATCATGGTTTTATATCATCATTTTGCACTTGAAGTATCAATAACTCCTTAACTAAAATATGTTTTATAATATTGTATCTAATAATATAAGATACCTATAATTTGTGGTAAATGTCTATTTCTAATGCAAGCCTATCACATAAATGAAAGGATTGATTGATGACTTGAAGAACTTAAATTGCAAGGATAAAGAGATGGCCAAACTTAGAAAAGAGATGTCGGTGCAATCCAAACCAGAACACTGTTCGGTAATTGGGTCATATCTGGAGCTATATATCTCAGATTTAGGTCCAATTTATATGGATGGAAAGGTAAGACATAGGCCTACAACTTTCATAGGAGCCCAAGATCTAAAAAGGTCATTATCAAGTCCAAATTGTAGCAACAACAAAGAAGCCCGAATTTGTCTTCCAGCCCGAGCACTGTTCGGTATTTTGGCCATATCTGGAGTGTTAGAAGTCAAAATGAGCTGAATTATTTACACAAGAAAGCTGAGACAATTACCTAGAACTTTCATGTTTTCACCTGGCTCCAAGTTTGACGTTATCAATGATGTTTTGGGCAGACAAGAGAAGATAAGGATTGTCACCAAGTCAAAAGGTGGCCACCCACTTATCAATTAGTCATCAAATCAATAGTTCCCAATTTTGACCTATAAAAGGAGGCATTGGCATGCATTTAGGCATCTTGGTGTTCAGATCAAGATCATGCTCTTCCTTTCTCTCTTTGTATTTTTTGTAATGTTTATGCTTTCCTTTCATTAATATCAAGTTTATGCCTTTCATTTCCTTTCCTTTACTTAGTTAACTTTTATGTTCTTATTTTGTTTATTTGTTTTCCTTTCTTTCATTATGTCTAGCTAAGTTAATTATGTCAAGGTGAAAAGGTTACACTAATGGTGGAAGAATAAGTATAGTGTAAACTTAATATGGACCTTAATGTTTGATACTAACATGTTTTATATTTGTTATCTTGTTCACTCTTTAATACTTTGCTTGTTAAATGACTAATCTTGATTTATGTTGTATAACACTTGGTACAACAAATGCTTGGCACTTTCATGGCCCATAATGTATGGTATAACCGACACCTGAGCTATGAAAGGAACTTGATTTGTTGTTAACATAAGTTATAATCATGAATGCTTGACGAGATTTACAAGTATTAGCATTAATTGAATAAGATGACTAATGTAATCATGTTAACAATATAAAATCTGATTGGAACCTCCTTTGTGTCTGGTTTCCAATTCAATAATAAGAGTTTATACTATACTTGTTTGATATAACATTAGTGGAACCTCTAACCTTGACATTTATTATTATTATTGTTTAATCCTTACATTAATATTTCATCTCTAAGTTCTCATCATCATCATCATCTTCTTCTTCTTCTCTTTCTTTATTATTATTATTATTATTATTATTATTATTATTATTATTATTATTAGTACTACTACCACTATTATTATTATTATTATTGTTGTTGTTGTTGTTGTTGTTGTTATTGTTGTTTTATAATTGTTGTTTATAATTTATACAATTAACCTCCCTGTGGTTCGACCCCAGTCTTGCTGGGTTATTTATTACTTCGACACTCCTGCACTTGGGAGAAGACATCAACCTTTTAGTCGTGTCAGTAAGGCCACAACCAATGCTTAAAAATGTATATGATAGGGTGGTTGATTGGAAACTTAAGATATAATACCATTTGACGTATTACAAAGTCAAAGTAAATGTTAGTGGGGTGATAATGTAACAAATGGTTGTGATACCTAGAAAATAAAAAATATGGTAATGTTACAAACAAATTATGTTAAAAAATGATGGTGATTAGTAAATATAGGACGTGTGGTTACTTCAAGGATTGTACCCAAGAAAATCGATAACTAAGGAAATGAAATATTACTTATTGATTAGGGAATCAAAATTTAAGAAATTAAGTTACTTCTTGGTGACATATAGTCGATAACCTTAGATTTGAATATATTACATAATTCATTGTAAAGGCAACGCAAAAGTGACAATTATGAATTTAGACACCATAACAGCTAGTGCATAATTCAATATGTATATGATGTAATCGATACTAACAAAATTCTAAATAAACATATTGTTTTCCTTCCTTATAAAAAGCCACGTACATGTATTTTATAGCTAGATGTTAAATTTGTAATGTTATTTTAGTTGCGATGATGAGCAAGAGTATTGTTTTATGAGATAAGTTTGGTTTCGTAGCCTCCCTAACCTAAGCAATTAAGCCCGAAAGGGTGTTTTAACACCTAATACCCTAAAGTCAATTGACTTGGGAGCTATTGGCCCAATGCTTGTTACATGGGTTGAGGAGAAAAGCTTAAGGGAATCAAACATTGCACTATCTACATATCAGTATCGGCGACCCGAGTTATTAAGCTCGTAGGGGTGTCTCAACACCTAATGCCCTAAGACCAACTAGTCTGGGAGTCATTAGCCGAAAGCTCGTTACATGGGTTAAAAATGCATGGTGTTTTAAGTTATATGTATGTATGTATATATATATATATATATATAAAAGAAAAAAATAATAATCTCAATCTAAGGAAGTTAACCTTAAACATTAGAACAAAAATTTTGTTTTCTTCCAAAAAAAGCCCCATAATTATGTGTTGATACATTAAGCACAAAAAAAAGGTTTATTAATATCTTGTTAAGAGGTATTGAGCAGATATATAAATTTAATGAGAGTTTGTTTTTCTGGATAGATTAATGAAGTTAAATGATGAATACCTTGCTTTGTGAAATTTTCAAATTGTTTTTCTATTTTAACGATTTGATTACTAGGGACTAGTAATAAGCTGGTTGGGGGGTGTGATTAGTACTTAAAAGTGCATTTTTATCATGGTTTTACATCATTATTTTGTACTTGAAGTATGAATAACTCCTTAACTAAAACATGTTTTATAATAATATATCTAATAATATAAGATACCTTTAATTTGTGGTAAATCTTCATTTTAAATGCAGGTCTATCACATAAATGAAAGGATTGATTGATGACTTTAAGAACTTAAATTGCAAGGATAAAGAGATGACCAAACTTAGAAAAGAGATGTCGGTGCAATTCAAACTGGAATACTATTCGGTAATTGGGTCATATCTAGAGCTATAGATCTCAGATTTAGGTCCAATTTATATGGATACAAAGGTAAGACATAGGCCTAAAACTATCATATGGAGCCCAAGATCTAAAAAGATCAGTTTCAAGTCCAAATTCTAGCAACAACAAAGAAGCCCGAATCTATCTTCCAGCCCGAGCACTGTTTAGTATTTGACCCATATATGGAGTTCTCGAAGTCCAAATGAGATGAATGTTTGGCACAAGAAATCTGAGACAATTTCCAACAACTTTCATGTTTTCGACTGGCTCTAATTTAGACGTTATCAATGATGTTTTGGGTAGACAAGAGAAGATAAGGATTGTCACCAAGTTAAGAGTTGGCCACCCACTTATTAATTAGTCATCAAATCAATAGTTCCCAATTTTGACTTATAAAAGGAGGCATTTGCCATGCATTTAGGCATCTTGGTTTCCAGATCAAGATCATGCTCTTCCTTTCTCTCTTTGTATTTTTTGTAATGTTTATGCTTTGCTTTCATTAATATTAAGTTTATGCCTTTCATTTCCTTTCCTTTACTTAGTTAACTTTTATGTTCTTATTTTGTTTATCTATTTTTCTTTCTTTCATTATGTCTAGCTAAGTTAATTATGTCAAGGTGAAAAGGTTACACTAATGGTGTAAGAATAAGTATAATGTAAACTTAATATGGACTTTAATGTTTGATACTAACATGTTTTATATTTGTTATCTTGTTTACTCTTTAATACTTTGCTTGTTAAATGACTAATCTAGATTTATGTTGTATAACACTTGGTACAACAAATGCTTGGCACTTTCATAGCCCATATTGTATGGTATAACCGACACCTGAGCTATGAAAGGAACTTGATTTGTTGTTAACATAAGTTATAATCATGAATGCTTGACGAGATTTACAAGTATTAACATTAATTGAATAAGATGACTAATGTAATCATGTTAACAATATATAATCTGATTGAAACCTCCTTTGTGTGTGGTTTCCAATTCAATAATAAGAGTTTATACTATACTTGTTTGATATACCATTAGTGGAACCTCTAACCTTGACATTTGTTATTATTATTGTTTAATCCTTGCATTAATTTTCCATCTCCAAGTTCTCATCATCTTCTTCTTCTTCTCTTTCTTTATTATTATTATTATTACTACTACTACTACTATTATAGTTATTATTGTTATTGTCATTGTTGTTATTATTGTTATTAGTATTATTGTTGTTGTTGTTATTATTGTTGTTGTTGTACTATTGTCGTTTATAATTTGTACAATTAACCTCCATGTGGTTCGACCCTGGTCTTGCCGGGTTATTTATTACTTCGACACTCCTGCACTTGGGAGAAGACATCAATCTTTTCGTCGTGTCAAGTTTTTGGCGCCGTTGCCGGGGAGGTAAGTTTTGTATAAATTATAATATTTATTTTCTTTTCTTTTTTCACTTTTCTTGTATATAACTTTGTTTCTTTTCTTTTGTTTCTTTTTATTTTGTTTTCTTCCTCCTTTTGCTTTCTTCTTTTTTTTTTTTATTCCTACACGTGTATGAGAGTGTGGTCATGTATATCAAGTGGTAGACTTTGTAGGATATCCTCATCATTTTCAGAAAATATGGCCGAAGAAGATAATCAATCACTTCATAATGAAAATAATGAGAATAACCATGCTAGAACACTTAGAGACCACATGAATCCCACAAGAACAAGTGCACCATCATGCATAGTTTTTCCTCCTGATGCATCTCATTTTAATTTTAAACCAGGTATTATTCAACTTTTACCTTCTTTTCATGGTTTGAAATTGGAAAATTCATACTTGCATTTAAGGGAATTTGAGGAGGTCTACAACACATATAATAATTTAAATTGTAGCATGAACACCATCAGATTAAAGCTTTTCCCTTTTTCATTAAAAGATAAAGCTAAAACATGGCTACAAAATTTAAGACCAGGATCCATTCGTGCTTGGGATGAAATGCAACAACAATTTTTAAAGAAGTTTTTCCCATCTCATAGAACAAACTATTTCAAGAGACAAATCACCACTTTCACTCAAAAACCAGGAGAAACATTTTACAAATGTTGGGATAGGTATCGAGACTTGCTTAGTACTTGCCCCCATCATGGTTTTGAAACATGGAGATTGGTTTCACATTTCTATGAAGGGTTAACACCTAAAGATAGGCAAATGGTTGAATTGATGTGCAATGGAACTTTTAAAGATAAAGACCCTGATGAAGCAATGGAGTACTTAGACTTGTTAGCTGAAAATGCTCAAAATTGGGACACCGCGGGTACTTATGAGGCACCGAGTAAAACTCAACCTCATACATCTAGTGGAGGTATGTACAACCTTAGGGAAGATCATGACCTTCAAGCCAAATTTGCATCTTTAGCTAGAAAAGTCGAGGCACTAGAATTAAAAAAGAGTGGTCAATTAAAATCTGTTGAAAACATTGTGTGTCAAATCTGTGAAACAAATGAACACTCAACCAACGATTGTCCAACCTTGCCATCTTTTAAGGAATGTCTCCATGAACAAGCCCATGGTTTAAACAGTTTCCAAAGGCCCAACCACAACCCATACTCCCAAACATACAACCTTGGTTGGAGGAATCACCCAAACTTCAATTGGAAGAGTGAGAACAACAATGCACAAACTTCACAACCACCATTTCAAGCACACCATAATTTCCAAAATTCTCATGGATATGCACCTCCTTATGCTCTACCTCCTAGAAAAAATCTTGAGAAAACATTGCATGCATTCATTGAAAAGCAAGAGACAATCAATACTCAACTTGCTCAAAACATGACAGATTTTAAAGATACTCTTGCTAAATTAACATCTGCTCTCAGTTTCCAAGAGAAAGGTAAGTTTCCATCTCAACCACAACAAAATCCCAAAGGGCAATACAATGCAAATGCAAGTAGTTCCGGAAGCCAATATATGGATCAAGTCAAATCAGTCACTACTCTGCGCAGCGGTAAGGTTATTGAAAAACCTTCTCTTGAACCTTATGAGAAAGATGATGAGTCAATCTCTGAGGGTAAGGAAGGGGATGAATCTGAAAATTGCAAAGAAACGACTGATTCACCGCCAGCACTTCCATTTCCTCAAGCCATGACCAAACAAAGGAAAGTTAATCACAACTCTGAAATTTTTGAAATTTTCAAACAGGTAAGGATCAATATACCATTGTTGGATGCTATTAAATAGGTTCCTTCCTATGCTAAATTTTTGAAAGATCTATGCACTGTGAAGAGGAAACTGAATGTGAAAAAGAAAGCCTTTCTAGCCGAACAAATAAGTGCTATTCTTCAGAACAATAATGCTTTGAAATATAAAGACCCTGGTTGTCCTACAATTTCTTGCTTTATTGGAGAGCATAAAATTGAAAGAGCCTTACTTGATCTTGGAGCTAGTGTGAATTTACTTCCATATTCAGTTTTTCAAAGTCTCAATCTAGGTGAGTTAAAACCAACTTCTATATCTCTTTTACTTGCCGATAGATCTGTAAAAGTGCCTAGAGGAATAATTGAAGATGTGTTAGTACAAGTCGATAAATTCATTTATCCTGTGGATTTTATTGTCTTGGACACAGAACCTGTTGAAGCATGTAATTCATTTCCTGTTATTTTAGGACGCCCATTTCTTGCAACTTCTAACGCATTAATTAATTATAGGAATGGACTGATGAAGCTATCATTTGGAAACATGACATTGGAGATGAATATTTTCAACATTTGCAAGCAACCTGGAGATGATAATGATTTACAAGAAGTAGATCATATTGATGAATTAGTTTATGATCAACTTGAATCTACTTTAAGTAAAAATGAATTCGATGAAACTGAAGATTTGAAAATGGTTTATTCTGAGGAAGAAATCACGGATAACAAACGCACAGAAGATGTTGATGCGAATCTTTTGTCAACAGTGACAACAGATTCGACATCTGGCATCACACCAATCGATGATTACTTTCCTAACGAATCCTTACTTTCTCTTAGTCCAATGCCTTGGTATGATAAAAATATCAATTTTCTTGCTTTAGGAGATTTGCCAGCTGATTGGAGTACCCAAGACAAAGAAATGTTTTTGAATGAAGTGAAGAGCTTTTATTGTGATGACCCTAACTTATTCAAATATTGTCCTGATCAAATATTTCAAAGATTCATTCCTGACAATGAGGTAAGTAGTGTCATTAAACTTTGTCATTCTGAAGCATGTGGAAGTTGTTTCTTGTCAAAAAAGACAATTGCAAAAATCTTTCAAAATGGATTTTATTGGCCCACCATGTTCAAGGACACGCATGCATTCTACAAAATTTGTGAAAATTGTCAAAAAGTTGATACTGGTCAAAAAGTTTTGTTTTATAATTCTCAACACTATGCATTCCCTAGAGAGCTAAGACCAAGATGGAGCAATCCTTATGGGGCCTGTGATATTGAGAATTCAATGAATGACAATGATTTTAAGGAAACTGGACATCGTTTGAAAGCTCACTTTGATAATTTTCTTAATGAAAATGAATCAACTGGTTTGAATGATTTTGTAGATAAAGGTTGATTATTATTTTTTCTCACATTGTTTCTGTGTTTCTTTTTGAGTGGTTTTTGCTAGTTTCTCTCACCCCGGTCAAATGGCGGATAACGGTACTTCATGACTTAAGTCGGTTCTTTCAGTTTCTCATAATTACTGATATTTCTGTATATATTTGTGCAATTCTTTGAATCTCTCTTCCAATTCTCATTTGATAATGGACACTAATCTTGAAAAATTGAAAAACTATTTTCCCGCTCTGCCTCAGAATACGATCACAAAAATTTACTGTGCTAGATGTGCAAGATTGAGATTGTTAATGAATCATGGAATTCCTGAAGATATTCGCTGGTTGATTGAAGCAAAGGTCCGATTATCAGGTGAGTCCTCTAATTCCTTCATTTCACACATGCCTGGAACAGGTAAAAGCACTTTTGTAAAGAAACGTCGTGCAAAATGACTCGAAGTCTGTCATCGATGTGCTAGATGGACTTGTAATACACAATGTCGTTCTTTAGGAATGGTATCTATAAATCGTGAAGATAAAATACAATTCATTAAGGATGGCCTGAGTAAGGAGTCTTTAGATAATCTTCTATTGACTCTTGAGACGCATCCTAGTGGAGATGTGCATCGTGTAATTCATGATTTATGGCCACTATTTCATAAAGAACATGATCGACTTAGTCTTGGGAATCTGACTAAAAAAGACCCTGTTTGCCAGTTTTTAAGAAAACTGGATGGGAAGCCTATCCCCGACCCATAGAGGGCGTTTAAGCCGTTCTTGGATGTAAAACCAAGGGAAGATGTGAGCCACAATCACAACTACCTGTACATACACATGTTTTTTTTCAAAAGTAAATAAATAAATAAATTAAAAGAGAGAGAGAGAGAGAGTGTGAGACTCCAGCTGGCCTACATATAGATGTTATGATTGCCTTTCTAATTTCTCATCTATAAAACCCTCTTTTCCTTCCTTTCATTTCTACTCAACCCATACATTCAACAAATACAGAAGTGTGTAGAAATGGCAAGTTCCTCAAGTCATCAAATAAGAAATATTTGTGTTTTCGATGGATCTAGTCTTGGGAAAGAAAAGGTGTTTTTAGAATCAGCAAATCATCTTGGTCAGGTGCTAGCTGAGAGATATATTCATTTAGTGTATGGGGGAGGCAGTCTTGGGTTAATGGGAGGTGTGTCAATAGCTGCATTTTTAGGAGGTAGTCAAGTTTTGGGGGTCGTCCCTGAAGCTTTGGCACAAGGGGACATCATTGGAAAAACAATTGGAGAGGAACTCCAGGTCTCCACAATGTCAGTTCGAATGAATGCAATGTTTAACCATGCTGATGCCATCATTGCTTTACCAGGAAGTCTAGGCACATTGGAAGAGATCTTTCATATTTCCTCTTGGGCTCAATTGCACATTCACCATAAACCCATAAGTTTGTTAAATGTTAATGGTTATTATGATAAGTTGTTGTCTTTTCTTGATCATGCTGTGGAACAGGAATTTCTAACATCTTCTGCACGACAAATCATAATCTCTGCTACTACTGCTGAACAATTGATTGACCAACTACAATCTTTCATTCCTGTGATTGATCCTTCCATGAGTCGCATAAATTGGTCATCTACGGGAAGTCGTAAAAAGCTTAGATTGGATTTGAGCCTTCATTTGTGAATTTTTGTGTCTTTTGGTTTTATTATTGTGTTTTGTTATTTCTTATTTTTGTTTCAGTGTGTTTCAGGTTTTGTCAGTGTTCGTTATTTCAGGTGATATCTTCTATACTCTATCTTTCTACCTTAGAACATTGAGGACAATGTCTCGTTTTGGTTGGGGGGAGAGGGTAGTAGTTTATAAAAAAAAATTGTTTTTCATTTTATAAAGCATGTGCATAATTGTTGTTACTAAGATGGCAGAGTAAAGGAGCTCTTTTAAGACATTGAATCAAGCAATCTCTATACCAAAACTAAAGTTTGTGCATAAAAATTCAAGATTATAACAATACCTAAATGATTTCTAAAATTTCTTTACAATAATAAATCATTCATGAAGAAAATAAGAAGATAAACATTAAGATTCATTCATATCCTAAAGAACTCACCTCAATCACCATTATCCTTAATTTAGATCCAAGAAAGAGTTTAGCCAACCATGATTATATATAAGAACACTTCAATAAACATGAAAGAACTTGAATCCAACAGAAAAAATAAGTTTTACAAACTAAAGAACCGAAATCTATAAAGAAGAACACAATACAATTTCAGAAAAAATTCGGATACAAATCTGACTCTAACTTTGGACAGCAATTCAACCCTCTTAGAAGCTTTTCTTCAAGAAGCCTATTAGAGACATATTTATAGGAAATTCTATCACCTTTCCCGATCATTAAAGAACAGCTCATTTGGAAACCTGAGTCAAAAGTTATGGGCAAAACACCGAAAGGTGTTCTGAAAAATCAAATCAAGACAGCTTTACAACTACTTTGGTGCACGTTTTCTTCCTCATTTATGAGGTGTCTCCTTCTTCTTTTTGACCCAAAATAATGTTAAAATATCCCCTCCAGCTTTCCATCCATGTGCTTGCCTTCTTGGATCAATGGATTACCCAAAATAAATCAATTGTTATTTGTTGTGTGGACATGTAAGATCATGGATTGTGTTTGGATTGATTTGAAGGTTGATTTGGGGTTGATTTAGGGCTGATTTGGGGCTGAATTTGGGCTGCATTTGAGCATCAAATAAGTATACAAATGTACTTATTACTTGGGCTAAGATTGACATTGAAACCTTGAGTGTTTAATGGTTGAAGTTTGCACACAACATAAGGCAAGTTTGGGCTTGAAAGAAATCATATGATATTCTTTTCTAGAATTGGAATAGAATTGATTTTTGGGACAAATTTGGAGCACTTATTTGAACCAAGATTTGCTTCAATCATCAACTAAATGTCTCTTCAATTCTTTGTTCTGAATTCCGACGTTGAATTTTCTGAATTAATTCATTTAAGCTCCAAAAACCTATCGAAACATTAAAACAAACTTCATTACTAAAAAACACATCAATTATTATAAAAACAACCAAATAAAAACAATAAATACATATGTAAAATAAGAGACTTAATGACACTTTTGATGCACAATCACACCCCCCAACTTAGATTTTGCTAGTCCTCAAGCAAAACAAAACATAAAACCTTCAAAATAACAATAATAATAATAACAACCATAATTAGGCTCGATTCATCACACTTGAAGGACCTATCATTCAAAGATTGGTATCTTTAACTTAGTGTACTAACACGACTAAAAGGTTGATGTCTTCTCCCAAGTGCAGGAGTGTCGAAGTAATAAATAACCCGGCAAGACCGGGGTCGAACCACAGGGAGGTTAATTGTACAAATTATAAACAACAATTATAAAACAACAATAACCACAACAACAACAATAGTAATAATAATAATAATAATAATAATAATAATAATAATAATAAAGAAAAAGAAGAAGAAGAAGATGATGATGATGAGAACTTAGAGATGAAATATTAATGTAAGGATTAAACAATAATAATAACAAATGTCAAGGTTAGAGGTTCCACTAATGGTATGTCAAACAAGTATAGTATAAACTCTTATTATTGAATTGGAAACCACACACAAAGGAGGTTCCAATCAGATTATATATTGTTAACATGATTACATTAGTCATCTTATTCAATTAATGCTAATACTTGTAAATCTCGTCAAGCATTCATGATTATAACTTATGTTAACAACAAATCAAGTTCCTTTCATAGCTCAGGTGTCGGTTATACCATACATTATGGGCTATGAAAGTGCCAAGCATTTGCTGTACCAAGTGTTATACAACATAAATCAAGATTAGTCATTTAACAAGCAAAGTATTAAAGAGTGAATAAGATAACAAATATAAAACATGTTAGTATCAAACATTAAAGTCCATATTAAGTTTACACTATACTTATTCTTCCACCATTAGTGTAACCTTTTCACCTTGACATAATTAACTTAGCTAGACATAATAAAAGAAAGAAAAATAGATAAACAAAATAAGAACATAAAAGTTAACTAAGTAAAGGAAAGGAAATGAAAGGCATAAACTTGATATTAATGAAAGCAAAGCATAAACATTACAAAAAATACAAAGAGAGAAAGGAAGAGCATGATCTTGATCTGGAAACCAAGATGCCTAAATGCATGGCAAATGCCTCCTTTTATAGGCCAAAATTGGGAACTATTGATTTGATGACTAATTGATAAATGGGTGACCAACTTTTGACTTGGTGACAATCCTTATCTTCTCTTGTCTGCCCAAAACGTCATTGATAACATCAAAATTGGAGCCAGGTGAAAACATGAAAATTGTAGACAATTGTCTTAGCTTTCTTGTGTAAAACATTCAGTTCATTTGGACTTCTAGAACTCCAGATATGGCCAAAATACTGAACAGTGCTCGGGTTGGACGACAGATTCGGGCTTCTTTGTTGTTGCTACAATTTGGACTTGAAAATAGCCTTTTTAGATCTTGGGCTTCATATGAAAGTTGTAGGCCTATGTCTTACCGTTCCAGCCATATAAAGTGGACCTAAATCTGAGATCTGTAGCTCCACATATGACCCAATTACCGAACAGTGTTCCGATTTGGATTGCACCGACATCTCTTTTCTAAGTTTGACCATCTCTTTGCCTTTGCAATTTAAGTTCTTAAAGTCATCAATCAATATTTTCATTTATATGATAGGCCTGCATTTAAAATGAACATTTACCACAAATTAAAGGTATCTTATATTATTAGATATATTATTATAAAACATGCTTTAGTTAAGGAGTTATTGATACTTCAAGTGCAAAATGATGATATAAAACCATGACAAAAATGCACTTTTAAGTACTAATCACACCCCCCAACCAGCTTATTACTAGTTCCTAGTAATCAAAGCGTTAAAACAATTTGCAAATTTCACAAAGCAAGGTATTCATCATTTAACTTCCATTAATCTATCCAGATAAACAAACTCTTATTAAATTTATATATCTGCTCAATACCTCTTAACAAGATATTAATAAACCTTTCTTTTGTGCTCAATATATCAACACATAATTATGGGGCTTTTCTTGGAAGAAAACAAGATTTTTGTTCTAATGTTTAAGGTTAACTTCCTTGGGTTGGGATTACTATTTTTGACTTTTTTTTTTCATTTTTTTTTTAAATCTATATACATATAATTTAAAAACATCATGCATCTTTAACCCATGTAATGAGCTTTCAACTAATGACTCCCAGACCAGTTGGTCTTAGGGCATTAGGTGTTAAGACACCCCTACGAGCTTAGTAACTCGGAGCAGCAGATACTGATATGTAGATAGTGCAATGTTTGATTCCCTTAAGCTTTTCTCCTCAACCCATGTAACAAGCGTTGGGCCAATGGCTCCCAAGTCAGTTGACTTTAGGGTATTAGGTGTTAAAACACCCCTTCGGGCTTAATTGCTTAGGTTAGGGAGGCTACGAAACCAAACTTATCTACATTTTTATTATCATCATTTTTTTTTCTTTTTTCTTTTCTTTTTTTCTTTTTTTTTAATTATATACAATCCCTTTTCCCTTAGTTGTTACCTTTAACAAAAGAACATAAATAATGTAATAATCCAATATGCAACCCACAATCATATATTAAAGTGTGTGTGTGTAAATTAAGGTTTAAGAATACATGTTAAATAAGTATATAAGCAGAATTAAGTGGTAACAATACGAGAGTTTGTAAACCTGAATATTTTAGGAAGTATTATAATAGACCTTGTTAAGAATGGTTACTAAGATGCGTCTCAAGAGTCACTTTAACAAAAGAACTCCTTTACTCTGCCATCCTAGTAACAACAATTATGCACATGCTTTATGAAATGAAAAACAATTTTTTTTTTATATCAACTACTACCCTCTCCCCCCAACCAAAACGAGACATTGTCCTCAATGTTCTAAGGTAGAAAGATAGAGTATAGAAGATATCACCTGAAATAACAAACACTGACAAAACCTGAAACACACTGAAACAAAAATAAGAAATAACAAAACACAATAATAAAACCAAAAGACACAAAAATTCACAAATGAAGGCTCAAATCCAATCTAAGCTTTTTACGGCTTCCCGTAGATGACCAATTTATGCGACTCATGGAAGGATCAATCACAGGAATGAAAGATTGTAGTTGGTTAATCAATTGTTCAGCAGTAGTAGCAGAGATTATGATTTGTCGTGCAGAAGATATTAGAAATTCCTGTTCCACAGCATGATCAAGAAAAGACAACAACTTATCATAATAACCATTAACATTTAACAAACCAATGGGTTTATGGTGAATGTGCAATTGAGCCCAAGAGGAAATATGAAAGATCTCTTCCAATGTGCCTAGACCACCTGGTAAAGCAATGAAAGCATCAGCATGGTTAAACATTGCATTCATTCGAGCCGACATTGTGGAGACCTGGAGTTCCTCTCCAATTGTTTTTCCAATGATGTCCCCTTGTGCCAAAGCTTCAGGGACGACTCCTAAAACTTGACTACCTCCTAAAAATGCAGCTATTGACACACCTCCCATTAACCCAAGACTGCCTCCCCCATACACTAAATGAATCTTTCTCTCAGCTAGCACCTGACCAAGATGATTTGCTGATTCTAAAAACTCCTTTTCTTTCCCAGGACTAGATCCACCGAAAACACAAATATTTCTTATTTGATGACTTGAGGAACTTGCCATTTCTACACACTTCTGTATTTGTTGAATGTATGGGTTGAGTAGAAATGAAAGGAAGGAAAAGAGGGTTTTATAGATGAGAAATTAGAAAGGCAATCATAACATCTATATGTAGGCCAGCTGGAGTCTCACTCTCTCTCTCTCTCTTTTTATTTATTTATTTATTTACTTTTGAAAAAAACATGTGTATGTACAGGTAGTTGTGATTGTGGCTCACATTTTCCCTTGGTTTTACGTCCAAGAACGGCTTAAACGCCCTCTATGGGTCGGGGATAGGCTTCCCATCCAGTTTTCTTAAAAACTGGCAAACAAGGTCTTTTTTAGTCAGATTCCCAAGACTAAGTCGATCATGTTCTTTATGAAATAGTGGTCATAAATCATGAATTGCATGATGCACATCTCCACTAGGATGCGTCTCAAGAGTCAATAGAAGATTATCTAAAGACTCCTTACTCAGGCCATCCTTAATGAATTGTATTTTATCTTCACGGTTTATAGATACCATTCCTAAAGAACGACATTGTGTATTACAAGTCCATCTAGCACATCGATGACAGACATCCAGTCGTTTTGCATGACGCCTCTTTGCAAAAGTACTTTTACCTGTTCCAGGCATGTGTGAAATGAAGTTAGAGGACTCACCTGATAATCGGACCTTTGCTTTAATCAACCAGCGAATATCTTCAGGAATTCATTGATTCATTAACAATCTCAATCTTGCACATCTAGCACGGTAAATTTTTGTAATCGCATTCTGAGGTAGAGCGGGAAAATACTTTTTCAATTTTTCAAGATTAGTGTCCATTTTCAAATGAGAATTGGAAGAGAGATTCAAAGAATTGCACAAATATATACACAGATATTAGTAATCGTGGGAAACTGAAAGAACCGACTTAAGTCACGGAGTACCGTTATCCGCCATTTGACCGGGGTGAAAGAAACTAGCAAAAATCACTCAAAAAGAAACATAAAAAAGAAAATGTGAGAAAAACAAAATAATCAACCTTTATCTACAAGATCATTTAAACTAGCTGATTCATTTTCACTAGGAAAATTATCAAAGTAAGCTTTCAAACGATGTCCATTTTCCTTAAAATCATTGTCATTCATTGAATTCTCAATATCACAGGCCCCATAAGGATTGGTCCATCTTAATCTTAGCTCTTTAGGGAATGCATAGAGTTGAGCATCATAAAACAAAACTTTTTGACCAGTGTCAATTTTTTGACAATTTTCACAAGTTTTGCAGAATGCATGTGTGTCCTTGAACATGGTGGGCCAATAAAATCCATTTTGAAATATTTTTGCAGCAGTCTTTTTTGACGAGAAATAACTTCCACATGCTTCAAAATGACAAAGTTTAATGACACTACTTACCTCATTGTCCGAAATGAATCTTTGAAATATTTGACCAGGACAATATTTGAATAAGTTAGGGTCATCACAATAAAAGCTCTTCACTTCATTCAAAAACTTTTCTTTGTCTTGAATACTCCAATCAGTTGGCAAATCTCCTAAAGCAAGAAAATTGATATTTTTATCATACCAAGGCATTGGACTAAGAGAAAGTAAGGATTCATTAGGAAAGTAATCATCGATTGGTTTGATGTTAGATGTCGAATCTGTTTTCAAAAGATTTGCATCAACATTTTCTGTGCGTTTGTTATCCGTGATTTCTTCCTTAGAATAAATCATTTGCAAATCTTCAGTTTCATCCAATTTATTTTTACTTAAAGTAGATTCAAGTTGATCATAAACTAATTCCTCAATATCATCTACTTCTTGTAAATCATTATCATCTCCAGGTTGCTTGCAAATGTTGAAAATATTCATCTCCAATGTCATGTTTCCAAATGATAGCTTCATCAGTCCATTCCTACAATTAATCAATGCGTTAGAGGTTGCAAGAAACGGACGTCCTAAAATAACAGGAAATGAATTACATGCTTCAACAGGTTCTGTGTCCAAGACAATAAAATCCACAGGATAAATGAATTTATCGACTTGTACTAACACATCTTCAATTATTCCTCTAGGCACTTTTACAGATCTATCGGCAAGTAAAAGAGATATAGAAGTTGGTTTTAACTCACCTAGATTGAGACTTTGAAAAACTGAATATGGAAGTAAATTCACACTAGCTCCAAGATCAAGTAAGGCTCTTTCAATTTTATGCTCTCCAATAAAGCAAGAAATTGTAGGACAACCAGGGTCTTTATATTTCAAAGCATTATTGTTCTGAAGAATAGCACTTACTTGTTCGGCTAGAAAGGCTTTCTTTTTCACATTCAGTTTCCTCTTCACAGTGCATAGATCTTTCAAAAATTTAGCATAGGAAGGAACCTATTTAATAGCATCCAACAATGGTATATTGATCCTTACCTGTTTGAAAATTTCAAAAATTTCAGAGTTGTGATTAACTTTCCTTTGTTTGGTCATGGCTTGAGGAAATGGAAGTGCTGGCGGTGAATCAGTCGTCTCTTTGCAATTTTCAGATTCATCCCCTTCCTTACCCTCAGAGATTGACTCATCATCTTTCTCATAAGGTTCAAGAGAGGGTTTTTCAATAACCTTACCACTGCGCAGAGTAGTGACTGATTTGACTTAATCCATATATTGGCTTTCGGAACTACTTGCATTTGCATTGTATTGCCCCTTGGGATTTTGTTGTGGTTGAGATGGAAACTTACCTTTCTCTTGGAAACTCAGAGTAGATGTTAATTTAGCAAGAGTATGTTTCAAATCTGTCATGTTTTGAGCAAGTTGAGTATTGATTGTCTCTTGCTTTTCAATAAATGCATGCAATGTTTCCTCAAGATTTCTTCTAGGCGGTGGAGCATAAGGAGGTGCATATCCATGAGAATTTTGGAAATTGTGGTGTGCTTGAAATGGTGGTTGTGAAGTTTGTGCATTGTTGTTCTCACTCTTCCAATTGAAATTTGGGTGATTTCTACAACCAGGGTTGTATGTTTGGGAGTATAGGTTATGGTTGGGCCTTTGGAAACTGTTTAAAGCATGAGCTTGTTCATGGAGACATTCCTTAAAAGAAGGCAAGGTTGGAAAATCATTGGTTGAGTATTCATTTGTTTCACAGATTTGACACACAATGTTTTCAACAGATTTTAATTGACCACTCTTTTTCAATTCTAGTGCCTCGACTTTTCTAGCTAAAGATGCAAACTTGGCTTGAAGGTCATGATCTTCCCTAAGGTTGTACATACCTCCACTAGATGTATGAGGTTGAGTTTTACTCGGTGCCTCATATGTACCCGCAGTGTCCCAATTTTGAGCATTTTCAGCTAACAAGTCTAAGTACTCCATTGCTTCATCAGGGTCTTTATCTTTAAAAGTTCCATTGCACATCAATTCAACCATTTGCCTATCTTTAAGTGTTAACCCTTCATAGAAATGTGAAACCAATCTCCATGTTTCAAAACCATGATGAGGGCAAGTACTAAGCAAGTTTCGATACCTATCCCAACATTGATAAAATGTTTCTCCTGGTTTTTGAGTGAAAGTGGTGATTTGTCTCTTGAAAGAGTTTGTTCTATGAGATGGGAAAAAATTCTTTAAAAACTGTTGTTGCATTTCATCCCAAGCACGAATGGATCCTGGTCTCAAATTTTATAGCCATGTTTTAGCTTTATCTTTTAATGAAAAAGGAAAAAGCTTTAATCTAATGGTGTTCATGCTACAATTTAAATTATTATATGTGTTGCAGACCTCCTCAAATTCCCTTAAATGCAAGTATGGATTTTCCAATTCTAAGCCATGAAAAGAAGGTAAAAGTTGAATAATACCTGGCTTAAAATTAAAATGAGATGCATCAGGAGGAAAAAGTATGCATGATGGTGCATTTGTTCTTGTGGGATTCATGTGGTCTCTAAGTGTTCTAGCACGGTTATTCTCATTATTTTCATTATGAAGTGATTGATTATCTTCTTCAGCCATATTTTCTGAAAATGATGAGGATACCCTACAAAGTCTACCACTTGATGTACGTGACCACACTCTCATGCACGTGTAGGAATAAAATAAAAAAGAAGAAGAAAGCAAAAGAAGGAGGAAGAAAACAAAATAAAAAGAACCAAAAGAAAAGAAACAAAGTTATATACAAGAAAAGTGAAAAGAGAAAATAAAATAAATACTATAATTTATATAAGAACTTACCTCCCCGGCAACGGCGCTAAAAACTTGACACGACTAAAAGGTTGATGTCTTCTCCTAAATGCAGGAGTGTTGAAGTAATAAATAACCCGGCAAGACCGGGGTCGAACCACAGGGAGGTTAATTGTACAAATTATAAACAACAATTATAAAACAACAATAACAACAACAACAACAATAGTAATAATAATAATAATAATAATAATAATAATAATAATAATAATAATAAAGAAAAAGAAGAAGAAGAAGATGATGATGATGAGAACTTAGAGATGAAATATTAATGTAAGGATTAAACAATAATAATAACAAATGTCAAGGTTAGAGGTTCCACTAATGGTATATCAAACAAGTATAGTATAAACTCTTATTATCGAATTGGAAACCACACACAAAGGAGGTTCCAATCAGATTATATATTGTTAACATGATTACATTAGTCATCTTATTCAATTAATGCTAATACTTGTAAATCTCGTCAAGCATTCATGATTATAACTTATGTTAACAACAAATCAAGTTCCTTTCATAGCTCAGGTGTCGGTTATACCATACATTATGGGCTATGAAAGTGCCAAGCATTTGTTGTACCAAGTGTTATACAACATAAATCAAGATTAGTCATTTAACAAGCAAAGTATTAAAGAGTGAACATGATAACAAATATAAAACATGTTAGTATCAAACATTAAAGTCCATATTAAGTTTACATTATACTTATTCTCACACCATTAGTGTAACCTTTTCACCTTGACATAATTAACTTAGCTAGACATAATGAAAGAAAGCAAAATAGATAAACAAAATAAGAACATAAAAGTTAACTAAGTAAAGGAAAGGAAATGAAAGGCATAAACTTGATATTAATGAAAGCAAAGCATAAACATTACAAAAAATACAAAGAGAGAAAGGAAGAGCATGATCTTGATCTGGAAACCAAGATGCCTAAATGCATGGCAAATGCCTCCTTTTATAGGCCAAAATTGGGAACTATTGATTTGATGACTAATTGATAAGTGGGTGACCAACTTTTGACTTGGTGACAATCCTTATCTTCTCTTGTCTGCCCAAAACGTCATTGATAACATCAAAATTAGAGCCAGGTGAAAACATGAAAGTTGTAGGCAATTGTCTCAGCTTTCTTGTGTAAAAACTTCAGCTCATTTGGACTTCTAGAATTCCAGATATGGCTTCTTTGTTGTTGCTACAACTTGGACTTGCAAATGGCCTTTTTAGATCTTGGGCTTCATATGAAAGTTGTAGGCCTATGTCTTACCTTTCTCGCCATATAAATTGGACCTAAATTTGAGATCTTTAGCTCCACATATGACCTAATTACCGAATAGTGTTCCGGTTTGGATTGCACCGACATCTCTTTTCTAAGTTTGACCATCTCTTTGCCTTTGCAATTTAAGTTCTTAAAGTCATCAATCAATATTTTCATTTATGTGATAGGCCTGCATTTAAAATGAACATTTACCACAAATTAAAGGTATCTTATATTATTAGATATATTATTATAAAGCATGCTTTAGTTAAGGAGTTATTGATATTTCAAGTGCACTTTTAAGTACTAATCATGTACACAATAGCAAATAAAGAAAAATAAGCATACTCACATTCTCTAAATCAAACATCCATACAAAATTTTCAAATTCAGTCATATTTATCGTGCAACCAACATAATTGATTCATATGAAAACTCAACTTGTAATCTTCCCTTCTCACCAACACAAACAAGGTAGCAAACTAGAGAAATATCTATATATATTTTTTTCTTTTTTTCATTTTTTTTAAGATATGATTTATTCTTTATCTTTAAGTTTTCACTTCCCTTTTGACGCGAATACAAACATTTGTGATGAATGCACCCGGTTACTCACAAAGTCACAAACTTAAAGTGCTTTGCATACTCATATTTCAAGCTGCCATTTGACGTAAAGATAAACATTTGTGATGAATACCCCTAGTTACTAAGCAACTCAAAACATTGGAGTAGATAGAACTTTGTACACATTTATTTATTTATGTAATGATTATTACTCTATTTACTTAAACCTTGTTTAGGACTAGATCAAAAGGGATAATCACAAGTAAAGCATCATACTCATCTTTCATGCATATTCACACAACTCACACAACTTTTACAAGGAAAGATGTACTTCAGTAATCTTAAAAGAGTACATTGATGTTGTTTTTTTTTTTTGAAAATAAAGAACCTCACACCCCCCAACTTAAAATAATGCATTGTCCCGAATGCATGACCAAGAAAATATAAGAGATGGAAAAAAGAAGAAAAAAATGAAAATGAAAATAAAAATAAAAATAAAAAACTCATTACTTTTGATACTACAATGGTATTGGATCTTCAAGATCCAATGTCTCAACTTCAGCCACAACATTTTCAAGATAAAGTTTCAATCGATGACCATTTACTTTGAAAATATTTCCATTCTTGAGATTTTCTACCTCAAATGCACCATGCTCAGAGATGGATTTATCACAAATGGACCAATCCATTTTGTCCTCAACTTCCCAGGAAAGAGATGTAATCGTGAATTATACAAGAGACCTTTTGACCAATATGAAAGGATTTTCTAAGAATATGTTTATCATGCAAAGTTTTCATCTTATGTTTTGAAATTTTTGCATTTTCAAATGCATCATTTCTCAGCTCCTCTAATTCATCCAATTGAAGCTTTCTATTTTTGCCAACCTCGTTTTCATTGTCATTGAATTGCCGAATGGCCCAATATGCACGGTGCTCAATCTCAACAGGGAGATGACAAGGCTTTCCATAAACTAGCCTATAAGGAGACATTCCTAAAGAGGTCTTATAAGCAGTGCGATATGCCCACAAAGCATCAACTAGTCGTAGGGACCAATCTTTACGGTTTGGATTGACTGTTTTCTCTAAAATGTTCTTGATCTCCTTATTTGCCAACTCAGCTTGGCCACTAGTCTATGGGTGATAAGGGGTACTAACCTTGTGAATTACACCATATTTTCTCATCAAAATCCTAACGGGCTTGTTACAAAAATGTTTTCCCCCATCACTAATCATAGCCCGAGGCATGCCAAAATGAAAGAAAATATTTTCTTTCAAGAATTTGACCACAACTCGATGGTCATTAGTTCGAGATGCAATGGCCTCCACCCATTTAGACACATAATCAACAGCTACAAGGATGAATTGGTAACCAAATGAACTTGGAAAAGGTCCCATGAAATCAATCCCCCAACAATCAAATATTTCCAAAACAAGGATGGGGTTAAGGGGCATCATGTTACGCCTAGTGAGGCTACCTAGTCGTTGGCATCGGTCACATGCAACACAAAAGGCATGAACATCTTTAAACATGGTAGGCCAATAAAAACCACACTGCAAGATTTTGGCAATGGTTTTCTTGGAACAGAAATGCCCACCACAAGCTAATGCATGACAAAAATTAATGACCCTTGGAATTTCATGATCAGGGATGCACCGCCTAATAATTTGGTCAGGACAATATTTAAATAGGTAGGGGTCATCCCAAACAAAGGTGCGCACATTGCGCAAGAATTTTTGTTTGTCAAGTTTAGACTAATGAGAAAGAATCTGACTTGTGGCTAGGTAATTTCCTATGTCAGCATACCATGGAGAACCAATATAAGAGACAGTACCTGCACAAAATAAATTTTCATCAGCAAAGAGTTCATTTATTGGAGATTCATCAATTATGGTCTTATAGCTTGAAAGACGAGACAAATGATCAGCCACTACATTCTCTACTCCCTTTTTATCTCGAATTTCAATTTTAAACTCTTGGAGTAGGAGGATCCATCGAATCAAACGTGGTTTGGCATCTTTTTTTGTGAGCAAATATTTCAATGCTGCATGATCAGTGAAAACAATAACAAGAGATCCAACCAAATAAGACCTAAACTTGTCTAATGCAAAGACCACAGCTAAGAGTTCTTTTTCAGTTGTAGTGTAATTCGATTGAGCATCATTCAAAGTCTTGCTAGCATAATATATGACATGAGGTTTCTTGTCTTTTCTTTGCCCTAAAACAGCCCCAACCGCAAAATCACTAGCATCACACATCAGTTCAAATGGTAAAGACCAATCAGGAGCTTGTATGATTGGTGCAGTTGTCAACAACCCTTTAAGCTTTTCAAAAGCTTCTTGACATTTTGATGTCCAATCAAATGGGACATCTTGTGACAACAAGTTACACAATGGTTTGGCAATGGTACTAAAAGAATGAATGAATCTTCGATAAAAACCAGCATGTCCTAAAAAGGATCTCACATCTTTCACAGTCTTAGGGGTAGTTAATTTTTGAATGACTTCCACTTTTGACTTATCTACCTCTATCCCTTTTGAAGAGACAATGTGACCTAAAACAATGCCATGTGTCACCATAAAATGACACTTCTCCCAATTGAGTACAAGATTGCTCTCTTCACACCTTTCAAGAACTTTTTCTAGATTCATTAGACACAACTCATAAGAATCCCCATAAACTGAAAAATCATCCATGAAAACTTCCAGAAAATTTTCCACCATGTCACTAAAGATACTCATCATACACCTTTGAAAAGTGGCTGGTGCATTACACAAACCAAATGGCATTCTTCTATAAGCATAAGTACCAAAAGGACAAGTGAAAGTGGTTTTTTCTTGGTCTTCTAAAGAAATCTCAATTTGGTTGTAACCTGAGTATCCATCCAGAAAACAATAGAAAGCTCTTCCAGCTACTCTTTCAAGCACTTGGTCTAAAAATGGAAGTGGAAAATGGTCCTTCCTAGTCACCATGTTCAATTTACGATAATCAATGCACATACGCCATCCAGTTTGGATTCTAGTTGGTACCAGCTCATTATTTTCATTCTTCACTACCGTGACTCTAGATTTTTTTGGGACAACTTGGGTTGGACTAACCCATTTTGAGTTTGCAATAGGGTAAATGATACCTGCATCAAGTAGCTTAAGCACTTCACCTCTCACTACTTCCTTCATGTTTGGGTTCAATCGTCTTTGCATTTGCCTCACAGATTTAGCCTCTTCTTCAAGATAGATTCTATGTGTACATAAAAGAGGGCTAATTCCTTTCAAGTCAGTAATTTTCCACCCAATTGCTTTCTTATGTTTTCTCACCACTCTCAAAAGTTTTTGTTCTTCCTCTATGCTAAGTTTTGATGAGATCACAATAGGATATGATTCATCTTCCCCTAGAAATGCATACTTAAGATCACTCGGTAAAGGCTTCCTTTCTAGTTTATCAGGCTGGACAAGAGATTCCTTAACTTTCACTTGGGGTGAAATCAAAGGCTCAAATGATGGGGTCCATTGACCTATTGACATAATAGATAAGTCTCGAGTTCTCTTACTTCCTCATCAACACATTCCAAAGAACAAAATCTTTCATCATGAATTAAAGTTCTCTCCAATGGATCCTTGATCCACACTCTCTCAAAGTGTTCTTGACAAACTGTTTGGATGAAATCTGCCTCTCTAATGTCCTCATGTTCCCCGATTTGTTTGGAGACATTGAATATGTTCATCTCCACAGTCATATTCCCAAAAGACAATTTCATCACCCCATTCCTATAGTTAATTAAGGCATTGGATGTAGCTAGGAAAGGTCTCCCTAAGATGACTGGGATGGGGGCATTAGAACCTTGAATTGGTGCGGTGTCTAATACTACAAAATCAACAGGAAAGTAGAATTTATCTACTTGGACCAACACATCCTCAACGATACCCCTAGGAATCTTGATTGACCTATCAGCTAATTGAAGGGTGATTCGAGTAGGCTTGATTTCTCCTAAACCTAATTGTTCGTAAACAGTGTAGGGTATTAAATTCACACTTGCTCCTAAATCCAACAAAGCTTGATCTATCTTATGACTTCCAATAATGCATGAAATGGTAGGACAACCAGGATCTTTGTATTTGGGAGGGGTCTTAAACTGGATGATGGCACTAGCATGTTCAGTTAGAAAGGCTCTTTCTTTCACATTCAATCTCCTTTTGACTGTGCATAAATCCTTAAGAAACTTTGCATAAGATGGAACTTGTTTAATTGCATCAAGGAGTGGAATATTGACTTTCACTTGTTTGAACAATTCATAGATTTCTGAGTTCATAAGATCTTGCTTAGGTTTCCCTAACCTTTGTGGAAATGGTGCTCTAGGAACAAATTCTAAGTCACTCACTTTGACTTTAATTTTTCTTGAATCATCTCCTTTCTCACTCATCTCTTTCTCATTTAGCTCACCTTCTTTATCTCTCAAACTCTCATTTGTCACTTGTGTTTTGATTCCCTCTTCACTTTCCTTAGATTTCTCCTCCACAATACCTTTAGGAATCCTAAAACCGACACCTTTGTCAACAATCTTTCCACTTCTAAGGGTAGTGATGGCTTGAACTTGTTCATGGTTTGAAGGTTCACTAGGTGAGGATTCACTCATGTGTACCTGACCTCTAGGATTGGGCATTGGTTGAGCTGGGATTTTTCCCTTCTCTTGAATGCTTAGTGATTGAGTCAACTTAGTTAGTTGACTTCGAATGTCATCTAAGGTCCTATTGGTCTGGTCTTGGAATTTGTAAACTTGGTTGTTGATTCCTCCTTGCGTTTGCATGAATTATTGAAGAGTATCCTCTAAGGATCTCTTATGAGGTGGTTGGTATGTGTTATGTGTGGGAGCATGAAATGGTTGGGGTGGAGGTTGAAATGTTTGAGGTACTAAAGAGCCCTTATTTCTCCATCCAAAATTTGGGTGGTTCCTCCATCCAGGATTATAGGTCTCAGAGTAGGGATTGCCTACTTGGTTTGGAAATGGCTTTCTAACATTACTTGAATCAGAAGTTTGGCCATATAGCACTTCCTTGAAGGCTGGAATGGTAGGACACTCAGTTGTCCTATGCCCTTTGCTTTCACAAACAACACAACTTTCCTCTTGTTGTTTACTTATGACATGCACTTTTTTAATCTCAAGAGACTCTACTTTCCTAGCTAATGAGGCTAATCTAGCATTGAGGTCATCAGTCTCTTTCAATTGAAACTTCCCACTTGAATGAGAAATGGTGTTTCTAAACTTAACATGAACTGGGAGAGAAGTCTCCCATTGCTTTGTGTTTTCAGCCAATTGATCAAAAAAATCAAAGGCCTCACTTGGTTCTTTGTCATAAAACTCACCATTACATATGGTTGACACTAGCTTTTTAAAATCTGCGGTAAGAGAGTCATAAAAGAAACTCACTAACCTCCACATCTCAAAACCATGATGAGGGCATGCATTTAACAAGTCTTTGAACCTTTCCCAAGCTTGGTGAAATAACTCATTTGGACTACAAGAAAAATTCATCATTTGACGTTGTAAAGCTGCTGTCCTATGAGTGGGGAAGTATTTTTTCAAAAATTCAGCTTGCATTTCTCTCCATGTACCTATAGACCTAGGATGCAAGGAGTTTAGCCAAAGCTTGGCTTTATCTTTTAGAGAGAATGGGAACAATTTAAGCTGAATGGTTTCCTCGGTGCATGTTCTATCAATAAAAGTATTACATACCTCTTCAAAGTCTTTAATGTGTATGTATGGATTTTCAGAATCCATACCATGAAATGTGGGAAGAAGTTGAATCATGCCCGGTTTCAAATTGAAAGCTTGTTGGTTAAGAGGTAAGATAATACACGAAGGTGTACTTTGTCTAGCCGGGTGAAGATACTCTCTAAGAGTTCGAAAATTAGGTTGATCATTGAATTGTGGAGGTCCATTACCTTGAACACTCCCTTCACCCTCTACATCTTCAACATTAGCCATGATAAAATAATAATAATAATAATAATATAACAATTATATGATATGAAAGGAAAGGAAAGGAAAGAAAAACAAATTGCAAATAAAAGTAATAGCTCAAAAATAAAAATATAACAAATTAAGAAATTCACTCTCCAACTAATAAGCACTATTAACAACAATAAACATTAAAAGATAATTATAATAAGCTTGAATAAAAAGGCGGTAATACCGGCTAAGCACTTCAAACAATAAATATAAAAAAAATAAGCATAACAAAACAACAAAATAAACTAAAATAAACAAGAGGCGGTAATACCGGGCAAACACTTTAGACAATAAATATAAGAAAAATAACAACAATAAACATTAAAAGATAATTATAACAGGCATGAATAAAAAGGCGGTAATACCGGCCAAGCACTTTAAACAATAAATATAAAAAAAATAAGCATAACAAAACAACAAAATAAACTGAAATAAACAAGAGGCGGTAATACCGGCCAAACACTTTAGACAATAAATAAAAACAATATCAACAAAATAAAATGAAATAAACAAGAAAAATATTAGAAACTAATAAGAGTAGACAATAAAAGAAAAATGGTTGAACCAACCAAAATCCAACAATTAATAGTCCAATCCACAGTCCAATATCCGAAACGTTAAGGTAAATTTTTTTTTAGGCGGTAAAACCAGCCAATTGATTTTTTTTATATGATTTTTTTTTTAGTTTTCCAAGAATCAAATCTAAATTTGTTACCTTTTCTTGCTAGCTCCCCGGCAACGGCGCCAAAATTGCTTGACCGCTTTTTATGATCGGCTTGTTTTAACTCGCAAGTGCATGAGTGTGCGATGTAGCAATTAACTCGGTAAGATCGAGGTCATATCCACAGAGAGCTAGATCTGGAAATTAAGCTAGGTAACAAAAAAAAAATCAAGAGAAATTAAATTAACAATAACTTGGTTGAAAATAATTGATGGATTTGTTTTCAAAGATAAAAAAAAATGTAAATAGATTTTAAATGACAAGAAAAGTAAGTCTTGGTCCAAATCAATTTTAATGGTGATGTATTGGTGATTTCTTCAACATATATAAGATAACTCAACCTAATCTCAACGATGGTGATATTAGATCGGAAGATATTACAATGAAGATTAGAAAGATGAAGATTGATTATTGCTTAAGAATAAACAAGTACTTTCATATTAAGTAAGACATTGAATCAAGCAATCTCTATACCAAAACTAAAGTTTGTGCATAAAAATTCAAGATTATAACATTACCTAAATGATTTCTAAAATTTCTTTACAATAATAAATCATTCATGAAGAAAATAAGAAGATAAACATTAAGATTCATTCATATCCTAAAGAACTCACCTCAATCACCATTATCCTTGATTTGGATCCAAGAAAGAGTTTAGCCAACCATGATTATATATAAGAACACTTCAATAAACATGAAAGAACTTCAATCCAACAGAAAAAATAAGTTTTACAAACTAAAGAACCGAAATCTATAAAGAAGAACACAGTACAATTTCAGAAAAAATTCGGACACAAATCTGACTCTAACTTTGGACAGCAATTCAACCCTCTTAGAAGCTTTCCTTCGAGAAGTCTATTAGAGACATATGTATAGGAAATTCTGTCACCTTTCCAGATCATTAAAGAACAGCTCATTTGGATACCTGAGTCAAAAGTTATGGGCAAAACACCGAAAGGTGTTCTGAAAAATCAAATCAAGACAGCTTTACAACTACTTTGGTGCACGTTTTTCTTCCTCATTTATGAGGTGTCTCCTTCTTCTTTTTGACCCAAAATAATGTTAAAATATCCCCTCCAGCTTTCTATCCATGTGCTTGCCTTCTTGGATCAATGGATTACCCAAAATAAATCAATTGTTATTTGTTGTGTGGACATGTAAGATCATGGATTGTGTTTGGGTTGATTTGAAGGTTGATTTGGGGTTGATTTAGGGCTGATTTTGGGCTGAATTTGAGCATCAAATAAGTATACAAATGTACTTATTATTTGGGCTAAGATTGACATTGAAACCTTGACTGTTTAATGGTTGAAGTTTGCACACAACATAAGGCAAGTTTGGGCTTCAAATAAATCATATGATATTCTTTTCTAGATTTGGAATAGAATTGATTTTTGGGACAAATTTGGAGCACTTATTTGAACCAAGATTTGCTTCAATCTTCAACTAAATGTCTCTTCAATTCTTTGTTCTGAATTCCGACGTTGAATTTTCTGAATTAATTCATTTAAGCTCCAAAAACCTATCGAAACATTAAAACAAACTTCATTACTAAAAAACACATCAATTATTATAAAAACAACCAAATAAAAACAATAAATACATATGTAAAATAAGAGACTTAATGACACTTTTGATGCACAATCACACCCCCCAACTTAGATTTTGCTAGTCCTCAAGCAAAACAAAACATAAAACCTTTAAAATAACAATAATAATAATAACAACCATAATTAGGCTCGATTCATCACACTTGAAGGACCTATCATGCAAAGATTGGTATCTTTAACTTAGTGTACTGACACGACTAAAAGGTTAATGTCTTCTCCCAAGTGCAGGAGTGTCGAAGTAATAAATAACCCGGCAAGACCGGGGTCGAACCACAGGGAGGTTAATTGTACAAATTATAAACAACAATTATAAAACAACAATAACATGGTGACTAGGAAGGACTATTTTCCACTTCCATTTTTAGACCAAGTGCTTGAAAGAGTAGCTGGAAGTGCTTTCTATTGTTTTCTAGATGGATACTGAGGTTACAACCAAATTGAGATTTCTTTAGAAGACCAAGAAAAAACCACTTTCACTTGTCCTTTTGGTACTTATGCTTATAGAAGAATGCCATTTGGTTTGTGTAATGCACCAGCCACTTTTCAAAGGTGTATGATGAGTATCTTTAGTGACATGGTGGAAAATTTTCTAGAAGTTTTCATGGATGATTTTTCAGTTTATGGGGATTCTTATGAGTTGTGTCTAATGAATCTAGAAAAAGTTCTTAAAAGGTGTGAAGAGAGCAATCTTGTACTCAATTGGGAGAAGTGTCATTTTATGGTGACACATGGCATTGTTTTAGGTCACATTGTCTCTTCAAAAGGGATAGAGGTAGATAAGTCAAAAGTGGAAGTCATTCAAAAATTAACTACCCCTAAGACTGTGAAAGATGTGAGATCCTTTTTAGGACATGCTGGTTTTTATCGAAGATTCATTCATTCTTTTAGTACCATTGCCAACCATTGTGTAACTTGTTGTCGCAAGATGTCCCATTTGATTGGACATCAAAATGTCAAGAAGCTTTTGAAAAGCTTAAAGGGTTGTTGACAACTGCACCAATCATACAAGCTCCTGATTGGTCTTTACCATTTGAACTGATGTGTGATGCTAGTGATTTTGTGATTGGGGCTGTTTTAGGGCAAAGAAAAGACAAGAAACCTCATGTCATATATTATGCTAGCAAGACTTTGAATGATGCTCAATCGAATTACACTACAACTGAAAAAGAACTCTTAGATGTGGTCTTTGCATTAGACAAGTTTAGGTCTTATTTGGTTGGATCTCTTGTTATTATTTTCACTGATCATGCAACATTGAAATATTTGCTCACAAAACAAGATGCCAAACCACGTTTGATTCGATGGATCCTCCTACTCCAAGAGTTTAACATTGAAATTCGAGATAAAAAGGGAGTAGAGAATGTAGTGGCTGATCATTTGTCTCGTCTTTCAAGCTATAAGACCATAATTGATGAATCTCCAATAAATGAACTCTTTGTTGATGAAAATTTATTTTGTGCAGGTACTGTCTCTTATATTGGTTCTCCATGGTATGCTGACATAGGAAATTACCTAGCCACAAGTCAGATTCCTTCTTATTGGTCTAAACTTGACAAACAAAAATTCTTGCGCAATGTGCGCACCTTTTTTTGGGATGACCCCTACCTATTTAAATATTGTCCTGACCAAATTATTAGGCGGTGCATCCCTGATCATGAAATTCCAAGGGTCATTAATTTTTGTCATGCATTAGCTTGTGGTGGGCATTTCTGTTCCAAGAAAACCATTGCCAAAATCTTGCAGTGTGGTTTTTATTGGCCTACCATGTTTAAAGATGTTCATGCCTTTTGTGTTGCATGTGACCGATGCCAACGACTAGGTAGCCTCACTAGGCGTAACATGATGCCCCTTAACCCCATCCTTGTTTTGGAAATATTTGATTGTTGGGGGATTGATTTCATGGTACCTTTTCCAAGTTCATTTGGTTACCAATTCATCCTTGTAGCTGTTGATTATGTGTCTAAATGGGTGGAGGCCATTGCATCTCGAACTAATGACCATCGAGTTGTGGTCAAATTCTTGAAAGAAAATATTTTCTTTCATTTTGGCATGCCTCGGGCTATGATTAGTGATGGGGAAAAACATTTTTGTAACAAGCCCGTTAGGATTTTGATGAGAAAATATGGTGTAATTCACAAGGTCAGTACCCCCTATCACCCACAGACTAGTGGCCAAGCTGAGTTGGCAAATAAGGAGATCAAGAACATTTTAGAGAAAACAATCAATCCAAACCGTAAAGATTGGTCCCTACGACTAGTTGATGCTTTGTGGGCATATCGCACTGCTTATAAGACCTCTTTAGGAATGTCTCCTTATAGGCTAGTTTATGGAAAGCCTTGTCATCTCCCTGTTGAGATTGAGCACCGTGCATATTGGGCCATTCGGCAATTCAATGACAATGAAAACGAGGTTGGCAAAAATAGAAAGCTTCAATTGGATTAATTAGAGGAGCTGAGAAATGATGCATTTGAAAATGCAAAAATTTCAAAACATAAGATGAAAACTTTGCATGATAAACATATTCTTAGAAAATCCTTTCATATTGGTTAAAAGGTTCTCTTGTATAATTCACGATTACATCTCTTTCCTGGGAAGTTGAGGACAAAATGGATTGGTCCATTTGTGATTAAATCCATCTCTGAGCATGGTGCATTTGAGGTAGAAAATCCCAAAAATGGAAATATTTTCAAAGGAAATGGTCATCGATTGAAACTTTATCTTGAAAATGTTGTGGCTGAAGTTGAGACATTGGATCTTGAAGATCCAATACCATTGTAGTATCAAAAGTAATGAGTTTTTTATTTTTATTTTTATTTTCATTTTCATTTTTTTCTTCTTTTTTCCATCTCTTATATTTTCTTGTTCATGCATTCGGGACAATGCATTATTTTAAGTTGGGGGGTGTGAGGTTCTTTATTTTCAAAAAAAAAACAACATCAATGTTTTCTTTTATGTTTTCTTTTAGTTGTGATATGCAGGTTAAAAAAAAATCAAGCAAGAAGTCAGCTCATGCCCAATTCAATCAGACATTCATCCTTGAAAACAGAAGGGGAGTAACAATTTTCTAATCTTTATACTTTTCTTCTCTTTCTCTTTTACATTGAGGATAATGTAAAACTTAATTTTAGATATTTCATTATGTTGAATGCTTGAGATAACCATGCTTGTTAAAAAAAAAAAAATACTTGCATTCGAATGTGAATGAGACTTGTTTAGGATCATCATTACCTTTTTGGGTTCATTATTGTGTTGAACATTGCATGCTTTAATTTGGGATAGATAATATCTTATAAAGCAAGATATAGCATACTTTTTTTAAGATTACTGAAGTACATCTTTCCTTGTAAAAGTTGTGTGAGTTGTGTGAATATGCATGAAAGATGAGTATGATGCTTTACTTGTGATTATCCCTTTTGATCTAGTCCTAAACAAGGTTTAAGTAAATAGAGTAATAATCATTACATAAATAAATAAATGTGTACAAAGTTCTATCTACTCCAATGTTTTGAGTTGCTCAGTAACTAGGGGTATTCATCACAAATGTTTATCTTTACGTCAAACGGTAGCTTGAAATATGAGTATGCAAAACACTTTAAGTTTGTGACTTTGTGAGTAACCGGGTGCATTCATCACAAATGTTTGTATTCGCGTCAAAAGGGAAGTGACAACTTAAAGATAAAGAATAAATCATATCTTAAAAAAAATGAAAAAAAGAAAAAAAAATATATAGATATTTCTCTAGTTTGCTACCTTGTTTGTGTTGGTGAGAAGGGAAGATTACAAGTTGAGTTTTCATATGAATCAATTATGTTGGTTGCACGATAAATATGACTGAATTTGGAAATCTTGTATGGATGTTTGATTTAGAGAATGTGAGTATGCTTATTTTTCTTTATTTGCTATTGTGTACATGATTAGTACTTAAAAGTGCATTTTTGTCATGGTTTTATATCATCATTTTGCATTTGAAATATCAATAACTCCTTAACTAAAGCATGTTTTATAATAATATATCTAATAATATAAGATACCTTTAATTTATGGTAAATGTTCATTTTAAATGCAGGCCTATCACATAAATGAAAATATTGATTGATGACTTTAAGAACTTAAATTGCAAAGGCAAAGAGATGGTCAAACTTAGAAAAGAGATGTCGGTGCAATCCAAACCGGAACACTGTTCGGTAATTGGGTCATATGTGGAGCTACAGATCTCAGATTTAGGTCCAATTTATATGGCGGGAAAGGTAAGACATAGGCCTACAACTTTCATATGAAGCCCAAGATCTAAAAAGGCCATTTGCAAGTCCAAGTTGTAGCAACAACAAAGAAGCCCGAATCTCTCTTCCAGCCCGAGCACTGTTCGGTATTTTGGCCATATCTGGAGTTCTAGAAGTCCAAATGAGCTGAATTGTTTACACAAGAAATCTAAGACAATTGCCTACAACTTTCATGTTTTCACCTGGCTCCAATTTTGACGTTATCAATGACGTTTTGGGCAGACAAGAGAAGATAAGGATTGTCACCAAGTCAAAAGTTGGCCACCCACTTATCAATTAGTCATCAAATTAATAGTTCCCAATTTTGGCCTATAAAAGGAGGCATTTGCCATGCATTTAGGCATCTTGGTTTCCAGATCAAGATCATGCTCTTCCTTTCTCTCTTTGTATTTTTTGTAATGTTTATGCTTTGCTTTCATTAATATCAAGTTTATGCCTTTCATTTCCTTCCCTTTACTTAGTTACCTTTTATGTTCTTATTTTGTTTATCTATTTTGCTTTCTTTCATTATGTCTATCTAAGTTAATTATGTCAAGGTGAAAAGGTTACACTAATGGTGTGAGAATAAGTATAATGTAAACTTAATATGGACTTTAATGTTTGATACTAACATGTTTTATATTTGTTATCTTGTTCACTCTTTAATACTTTGCTTGTTAAATGACTAATCTTGATTTATGTTGTATAACACTTGGTACAACAAATGCTTGGCACTTTCATAGCCCATAATGTATGGTATAACCGACACCTGAGCTATGAAAGGAACTTGATTCGTTGTTAACATAAGTTATAATCATGAATGCTTGACGAGATTTACAAGTATTAGCATTAATTGAATAAGAAGACTAATGTAATCATGTAAACAATATATAATCTGATTGGAACCTCCTTTGTGTGTGGTTTCCAATTCAATAATAAGAGTTTATACTATACTTGTTTGATATACCATTAGTGGAACCTCTAACCTTGACATTTGTTATTATTATTGTTTAATCCTTGCATTAATTTTCCATCTCCAAGTTCTCATCATCTTCTTCTTCTTCTCTTTCTTTATTATTATTATTATTATTACTACTACTACTACTACTACTACTACTATTATAGTTATTATTGTTATTATCATTGTTGTTATTATTGTTATTAGTATTATTGTTGTTGTTATTATTATTGTTGTTGTTGTACTATTGTCGTTTATAATTTGTACAATTAACCTCCCTATGGTTCGACCCCGGTCTTGCCGGGTTATTTATTACTTCGACACTCCTGCACTTGGGAGAAGACATCAATCTTTTTGTCGTGTCATACAACCTTAGGAAAGATCATGACCTTCAAGCCAAGTTTGCATCTTTAGCTAGAAAAGTCGAGGCACTAGAATTGAAAAAGAGTGGTCAATTAAAATCTATTGAAAACATTGTGCTTCAAATCTGTGAAACAAATGAACACTCAACCAACGATTGTCCAACCTTTCCTTCTTTTAAGGAATGTCTCCATGAACAAGCCCATGCTTCAAACAGTTTCCAAAGGGCCAACCACAACCCATACTCTCAAACATTCAACCCTAGTTGGAGAAATCACCCAAATTTCAGTTGGAAGAGTGAGAACAACAATGCACAAACTTCACAACCACCATTTCAAGCACATCATAATTTTCAAAATTCTCATGGATATGCACCTCCTTATGCTCCACCTTCTAGAAGAAATGTTGAGGAAACATTGCATGGATTCATAGTAAGAGACAATCAATACTCAAATTGCTCAAAACATGACAAATTTTAAACATACTCTTGCAAAATTAACATCTGCTCTTAGCTTCCAAGATAAAGGTAAGTTTCCATCTCAACCACAATAAAATCCCAAGGGGCAATACAATGCAAATACAAGTAGTTCTGGAAGCCAACACATGGATCAAGTCAAATGAGTCACTACTCTGCGCAGTGGTAAGGTTATTGAAAAACCCTCTCTTGAACCTTATGAGAAAGATGATGAGTCAATCTCTGAGGGTAAGGAAGGGGTTGAATCTGAAGTTTGCAAAGAAAAGACCGATTCTCCACCAGCACTTCCATTTCCTCATGCCAAGACCAAACAAAAGAAAGTCAAGTTGGGTTAATGGGAGGTGTGTCAATAGCTGCATTTTTAGAAGGTAGTCAAGTTTTGGGGGTCGTCCCTGAAGCTTTAGCACAAGGGGACATTAATGGAAAAACAATTGGAGAGGAACTTCAGGTCTCCACAATGTCGGCTTGAATGAATGCAATGTTTAACCATGTTGATGCCTTCATTGCTTTACCAGGTGGTCTAGGCACATTGGAAGAAATCTTTCATATTTTCTCTTGGGCTCAACTGCACATTCACCATAAACCCATAGGTTTGTTAAATATTAATGGTTATTATGATAAGTTGTTGTCTTTTCTTAATCATACTGTGGAACAGGAATTTCTAACATCTTCTGCACGACAAATCATAATCTCTGCTGCTAGTGCTAAATAATTGATTGACCAACTACAATCTTTCATTCTGTGATTGATCCTTCCATGAGCTGCATAAATGGATCATTTAAGGAAAGTCGTAAAAAGCTTAGATTGGATTTGAGCCTTCATTTGTGAATTTGTGAATTTGTGTGTCTTTTAGTTTTATTATTGTGTTTTGTTATTTCTTATTTTTGTTTCAGTATGTTTCAGGTTTGTCGATGTTCGTTATTTCAGGTGATATCTTCTATACTCTATCTTTCTACCTTAGAATATTAAGGACAATATCTCGTTTTGGTTGGGGAAGAGGGCAGTAGTTGATAAAAAAAAATTGTTTTTCATTTCATAAAGCATGTGCAAAATTGTTGTTACTAGGATGGTAGAGTAAAGAAGCTCTTTTGTTAAAGTGACTCTTGAGACGCATCTTAGTAACCATTCTTAACAAGGTCTATTATAATACTTCCTGAAATATTCAAGTTTACAAACTCTCATATTGTTACCACTTAATTCTGCTCATATACTTATTTAACATGTATTTTTAAACCTTAATTTACACACACACACTTTAACATATGATTGTGGGTTGCATATTGGATTATTACATTATTTATGTTCTTTTGTTAAAGGTAACAACTAAGGGAAAGGGATTGAATATAATTAAGAAAAAAAAAAGAAAAAAAGAAAAAAAAATTTGATAATAAAAATGTAGATAAGTTTGGTTTCGTAGCCTCCCTAACCTAAGCAATTAAGCCCGAAAGGGTGTTTTAACACCTAATACCCTAAAGTCAATTGACTTGGGAGCTATTGGCCCAATGCTTGTTACATGGGTTGAGGAGAAAAGCTTAAGGGAATCAAACATTGCACTATCTACATATCAGTATCGGCGACCCGAGTTATTAAGCTCGTAGGGGTGTCTCAACACCTAATGCCCTAAGACCAACTAGTCTGGGAGTCATTAGCCGAAAGCTCGTTACATGGGTTAAAAATGCATGGTGTTTTAAGTTATATGTATGTATGTATGTATATATATATATATATATATATATATATATATATATAAAAGAAAAAAAATGAAAAAAATAATAATCCCAATCTAAGGAAGTTAACCTTAAACATTAGAACAAAAATTTTGTTTTCTTCCAAGAAAAGCCCCATAATTATATGTTGATACATTAAGCACAAAAAAAAGGTTTATTAATATCTTGTTAAGAGGTATTGAGCAGATATATAAATTTAATGAGAGTTTGTTTTTCTGGATAGATTAATAAAGTTAAATGATGAATACCTTGCTTTGTGAAATTTGCAAATTGTTTTTCTATTTTAACAATTTGATTACTAGGGACTAGTAATAAGTTGGTTGGGGGGTGTGATTAGTACTTAAAAGTGCATTTTTATCATGGTTTTACATCATTATTTTGCACTTGAAGTATCAATAACTCCTTAACTAAAGCATGTTTTATAATAATATATCTAATAATATAAGATACCTTTAATTTGTGGTAAATCTTCATTTTAAATGCAGGTCTATCACATAAATGAAAGGATTGATTGATGACTTTAAGAACTTAAATTGCAAGGATAAAGAGATGGCCAAACTTAGAAAAGAGATGTTAGTGCAATTCAAACTAGAATACTATTCGGTAATTGGGTCATATCTAGAGCTATAGATCTCAGATTTAGGTCCAATTTATATGGATACAAAGGTAAGACATAGGCCTAAAACTATCATATGGAGCCCAAGATCTAAAAAGATCAGTTTCAAGTCCAAATTCTAGCAACAACAAAGAAGCCCGAATCTGTCTTCCAGCCCGAGCATTGTTTAGTATTTGACCCATATATGGAGTTCTCGAAGTCCAAATGAGATGAATATTTGACACAAGAAATCTGAGACAATTTCCAACAACTTTCATGTTTTCGACTGGCTCTAATTTAGACGTTATCAATGATGTTTTGGGTAGACAAGAGAAGATAAGGATTGTCACCAAGTCAAGAGTTGGCCACCCACTTATTAATTAGTCATCAAATCAATAGTTCCCAATTTTGACCTATAAAAGGAGGCATTTGTCATGCATTTAGGCTTCTTGGTTTCTAGATCAAGATCATGCTCTTACTTTCTCTCTTTGTATTTTTTGTAATGTTTATGCTTTGCTTTCATTAATATTAAGTTTATGTCTTTCATTTCCTTTCCTTTACTTAGTTAACTTTTATGTTCTTATTTTGTTTATCTATTTTTCTTTCTTTCATTATGTCTAGCTAAGTTAATTATATCAAGGTGAAAAGGTTACACTAATGGTGTAAGAATAAGTATAATGTAAACTTAATATGGACTTTAATGTTTGATACTAACATGTTGAATAAGTAAATGAAAGGAAATGAAAGGCATAAACTTGAATTAATGAAAACAAAGAATAAACATTACAAAAAATACAAAGTGAGAAAGCAAGAGCATGATCTTGATCGGGACACCAAGATGCCTAAATGAATTACAAATGCCTCCTTTTATAGGTCAAAATTGGGAACTATTGAATTGATGACTAATTGATGAGTGGGTGACCAACTCTTGACTTGGTGACAATTGTTATCTTCTCTTGTTTGCCTAAAACGTCATTGATAACATCAAAATTGGAGCCAGTTAAGTGAATGATGTAGAAAATTGTCTTAACTTTCTTGTATAAACAGTTCAGCTCATTTTGACTTTTAGAACTCTAGATATGGCCAAAATACTGAACAGTGCTCAGGCTGGAGGATAGATTCAGGCTTCTTTGTTATTGCTACAATTTGAACTTGAAAATGGCCTTTTTAGGTCTTAGACTCCATATGAAAGTTGTAGGCCTATGTCTTACCTTTCCATCCATATAAAGTAGACTAAATTTGAGATCTATAGCTCCAAATATGACCTAATTTCCGAATAGTGTTCCAGTTTGGATTGCACTGACATCTCTTTTCTAAGTTTGACCATCTCTTTATCCTTCCAATTTTACTTCTTAAATTCATAAATCAATCCTTTTATTTATGTGATAGGCCTGCATTTAAAATGAACATTTACCACAAATTAAAGGTATCTTATATTATTAGATATATTATTATAAAACATGCTTTAGTTAAGGAGTTATTGGTACTTCAAGTGCAAAATGATGATATAAAACCTTGATAAAAATGCACTTTTAAGTACTAATCAACAAGTTTTTTAAATTAAATTATGAGCAATAAAAGTTACTTCCTAGTTGTCCCTAAAAAAAAGAAAATTCATGTGGTTGTCTTTGTTTTGAACGGAGACCATTGTATTGTTATTTTCAATGAGTAGAAACCATGGTGTTGTTGTTTCCAAATAATAAAAACCATTAAAACTATCCTTAATTATATGATGGAAACCATGGTGTAAGGCCATCAACCAATGCTTAAAAATGTATATGATAGGGTGGTTGATTGGAAACTTAAGATATAATACCATTTGACGTATTACAAAGTCAAAGTAAATGTTAGTGGGGTGATAATGTAACAAATGGTTGTGATACCTAGAAAATAAAAAATATGGTAATGTTACAAACAAATTATGTTAAAAAATGAGGGTGATTAGTAAATATAGGACGTGTGGTTACTTCGAGGATTGTACCCAAGAAAATCGATAACTAAGGAAATGAAATATTACTTATTGATTAGGGAATCAAAATTTAAGAAATTAAGTTACTACTTGGTGACATATAGTCGATAACCTTAGATTTAAATATATTACATAATTCATTGTAAAGGCAACGTCAAAAGTGACAATTATGAATTTAGACATCGTAACAGCTAGTGCATAATTCAATATGTATATGATGTAATCGATACTAACAAAATTCTAAATAAACATATTGTTTTCCTTCCTTATAAAAAGCCATGTACATGTATTTTATAGCTAGATGTTAAATTTGTAATGTTATTTTAGTTGCGATGATGAGCAAGAGTATTGTTTTATGAGTTGACGTATTATTGAACTTGAGTTAAATGTTTTGAGCAAGATTGTTAAGGTCTTGATTATACCATATAGTATGGGCTATAAAAGCACCAAACATTTGTTGTACCAAGTGTTATACAATACAAAATTGAAAACAATTGATTTGATGACTAATTATTAAGTGGGTGGCCAACTCTTGACTTGGTGACAATCCTTATCTTCTTTTATCTACCTAAAATGTCATTGATAATATCAAAATTTGAACCACTTGAAAATAAAAGTTGTAAGAAATTGTCTTAGCTTTTCAGCGAAAAAAAAAATGGAAGTCATTTGGACTTTTAGAACTCCAAATATGGACCAAAAACTAAACAATGCTCGGGTTGTATGATAGATTTGAACTTCCTTATTATTGCTACAATTTGGACTTGAAAATGACCTTTTTAATTCTTATGCTTTATGAAAGTTATAGGCCTATGTCTTACCTTTCCATCTACATAAAGGAGACCTAAATCTGAGATCTATAACTCTAGATATGACCTAATTACCAAACATTATTTCAATTTGACTGCACTAACATCTCTTTTCTAAGTTTGGCCATCTTTTTGTCCTTTCAATTTCAGTTCTTAAACTCATCAATCAATTATTTCATTTATATGATAGGCCTACATTTAAAATGAACATTTACCATAAATTAAAGGTATCTTATATTATTAGATATGTTATTATAAAACATGTTGTAATTAAGGAGTTATTAATACTTCATATGCAAAATGGTGATATAAAACCTTGATAAAAATACACTTTTAAGTACTAATCACACCCCCAACCAGCTTATTACTAGTCCCTAGTAATCAAAGCGTTAAAATAGAAAAGCAATTTATAAATTCCATAAAGCAAGGTATTCATCATTCAACTCCCATTAATCTATCCTTATAAACAAACTCTCATTAAATTTATATATCTGCTCAATACCTCTTAAACAAAATATTAATAAACCTTTCTATTGTGCTCAATACATCAACACATTATTATGAGGCTTTACCTGGAAGAAAACAAAATTTTTCTTTGAATGTTTAAGGTTAACTTCCTTGGGTTGAGATTTTTTTATTTTTTTTAATAGATATACATATAACTTTAAGCATGATGCATCTTTAACCAATGTAACGAGCTATTGGCTAATGACTTCTAGACCAATTGGTCTTAGGGCATTAGGTGTTGAGACACCCCTATAAGTTTAGTAACTCGAGTTGCTGATACTAATACATATATAGTGCAATGTTTGATTCCCTTAAGCTTTTCTCCTCAACCCATGTAACAAGCGTTGAGCCAACAGCTCTCAAGTCAGTTAACTTTAGGGTATTAGGTGTTAAAACACCCTTTGAGGCTTAATTGTTTAGGTTAGGGAGACTAAAAAACTAAACTTATCTATATATTTGTTATCATCATTCTTTTTTTTTTACAAATTATATACTATCCCTTTCTCTTAGTTATTATCTTTAACTAAAGAACATAAATAATGTAATAATCCAATGTGCAACCCACAATTATATGCTAAAGTGTATGTGTGTGAAAATAAAAGTTTAATAATACATGTTAAATGAGTATATGAGTAGAATTAAGTGATGATAATATGAGAGTTTGTAAACCTGAATATTTAAAGAAGTATTATAATAGACTTTGTTAAGAATGATTACTAAGATACGTCTCAAGAGTCACTTTAACAAAAAAGCTCATTTACTCTACCATCCTATTAACAACAATTTTGCACATGCTTTATGAAACAAAAAACATAGTTAGTTTTTTTTTGTCAACTACTACCCTCTCTCCCCAACCAAAACGAGATATTGTCCTCAAAATCCTAAAGTAAAAAGATAGAGTATAAAAGACATTACCTGAAATAGCGAATACTAACAAACCTAAAACACACTTAAACAAATATAAGAAACAACAAAACACAATAACAAAAGCAAAAGATGCAAAGATTCACAAATGAATACTCAAATCTAATCTAAGTTTTTTACGACTTTCCTTAGATGATCAATTTATAAGACTCATAGAGGGATTAATTACAGGAATAAAACATTATGTTTGGTCAATCAATTATTCAGCAGTAGCAGCAGAGATTATGATTTGTCATGCAGAAGATGTTAGAACTTCCTATTCCACAGCATGATCAAGAAACAACAACAACTTATCATAATAACCATTAACATTTAATAGACTTATGGGTTTATGGTGAATGTGCAGTTGGGCCCAAGAGGAGATATGAAAGATCTCTTTCAATGTGCCTAGACCATCTGGTAAAGCAATGAAAGCATCAGCATGGTTAAATATTGCATTCATTCAAGCAGATATTGTGGAGACTTGTAGTTCCTCTCCAATTATTTTCCAATGATGTCCCTTTGTGCTAAGGCTTTGGGGATGAGCTCCAAAACTTGACTACCTCCTAAAAATTCAGTTATTGACACACCTCCTATTAACTCAAGGCTACCTCCCCCATACACTAAATGAATCTTTCTCTTAGCTAATACCTGGCCAAGATGATTTGTTGATTCTAAAAACTCTTTTTATTTCCTTGAACTAGATCCACCAAAAACATAAACATTTCTTATGTGATGACCTAAGGAACTTGCCATTTCTACATACTTCTATATTTGTTGAATGTATGAGTTGAGTAGAAATGAAAGGAAGGAAGAGAGGATTTTATAGATGAGAAATTAAAAAGGCAATCATACCACCTATATGTAGGCCAGCTAGAGTCTCTCTCTCACACACACTCTCATTTTATTTATTTATTTATTTTAAAAAATATGTGTATGTATAGGTGGTTGTGAATGTGGCTCATATTTTTCCTTGGTTTTACGTCCAAGAACGACTTAAATGCTCTTTATGGGTTGGGGATAGGCTTCCTATCCAGTTTTCTTAAAAACTAACAAATAAGGTCTTTTTTAGTCAGATTTCTAAGACTATGTCAAGCATATTCTTTATAAAAATAGGTTCATAAGTCATGAATTGCACGATACTTATCTCAACTATGATGAGACTTAAGAGTCAATAGAAGATTATATAAAGACTCTTTGTGTTTTGAAATAAATCTCACCTTTTGATAATTTTCATAGATTTTGCAAAATACATGTGATTCCTTGATATAGTGGGCTAGTAAAATCCACTTTGTAAGATTTCTATAGTCTTTTTTTGGTAAGAAATGATCCCCACGTTCCTTAGAGTGACAAAATTTAATGATATTACTTACTTTATTATCGAGAATGCATCTTTAAAATATTTGATTAGGACAATAATTGAATAAGTAAGAGTCATCCCAATAAAATTTTTGCATGTTGCTTAAAAATTTTCTTTTGTATTCGGTACTCTAGTGTGCTGGCAAAAATTCTAAAGCAAGAAAATTGATATTTTTAGCAAACCAATGCATTGAATTAAGAAATAGTAGAGATTCATTAGGAAAGTAATCATCGATTAATGTGATGTTAAGTGTCGAATCTGTTGTCACTTTTGATAAAAGATGCACATCAACATTTTATCAATGTTTTTGTATTTTTTATTTTGTTTATTCTTTAATACTTTGCTTGTTAAATGACTAATCTAGATTTATGTTATATAACACTTGGTACAACAAATGCATGATACTTTCATAGCTCAATTGTATGGTATAACCTATACTTGTACTGTGAAAGGAACTTGATTTGTTGTTAACATAAATTATAATCATGAATGTTTAACAACATTTACAAGTATTAGTATTATTCGAATAAGATAATTAAGGTAATCATGTTAACAATTTATAATCTAATTCGAACATCTTTTTTGTATAGTTTCCATTTAAATAATAAGAGTTTACACTATACTTGTTTTAAATATCATTAGTGGATCCTCTAACCTTAATATTTGTTGTTATCACTATTTAATCCTTACATTGATATTCCATAATGAACTCTAAAAACTTGTCTCTTACCTTCTAAATTAAATTTAGAGTTAGCTATGGGTTTTGTGATGGTTGATTGATTTAATCAAAATGTGTAATAATTATAGTTACATTTGGTAACATGCATCATTGGAGTCAAGGTTATTAAGAATATTTTTTAAACACGACATGAAAAAATACAATATAAATTTGGATCATAAAAACATAAATAAAATCTTTTAACTAATTATATAAACAATTTCAGCCAAGTATTAAATAACAATATAACACAATTAAGACAAAATGAAATAAACAATATAAAAGTTCATGCACCTTATAATACTTAGTTCAAATAAAAATTCATACATGGTTTAATTTAAAAATCCCTTGCCATATAATCATGTCCATAGAATTTCATTAATTAATAATCAACAAGCCTAAAAAAAATAATTTACTAATGTATTATGTAAATTAAAACCAATATTATTGACTTCATCTTCCTTGTTATTCCTAAGATATCCATCAAGATCATTATCATCTAAAGAATTATTAGTGCTACTATTAGTACCAACACTAATATTTTGAACATTAATGTAACTATCAATACTAACACCAATATTGTCAACAATATTTTACTCAAAACTCCTTGAATTCTTCGGATTGATATCAATTTGAATCTCCAAATCATCTCCAATACTAAGACTCTTCATGTTAACATCATTAGAATTTTGTTCTTTATCACTTTCATTTTCTTTATAATTTTTTTCTTTATGTTACACTATCAATAGCACCAAGAAATAAAGTTTGATGAAACAATATGATTTTCTCCCATAGTTTTCTAATCATTATAAGATGAAAGATCATCTGGAACTTCATCAAAATTATCAGCAAACTTTTTGACTTGGTTGTCATTCAATTTTAAATTGCACATTACAAATACCAAGTTATTTATTTTTTCATAGTGTAAATAATTTTTTTTATTTTTTATGAACCTAAGCAACCAATTCAAATTTATAACTTATTAGATTCTTATTAAATAAAAAAACATAAAAAAAAACTTATCATCTCGAATGCACTCTAGTTACGCTCATATATAGATGAATCAAAAGTCAAGCTTAGAATCTAGATTGCAAATTTGTATAATTTTGGACATTCATCCCCATAAAAATCTCATCATTTAGTTAGAGTTTTCATATATATAACTATCTTAGCAGCTTCAATGACAACTAACCCTTTTGCAACCTTAAATGTAATTTTGCACCTTACAATCTAATTTTAATATTGGTATTAACAGTAAATTAAGATTATAATAAAAATAAAGATTCAAGTAATAAGATGTTACTACATGTAGAAGTCTATGGAGTTAAGGTTCCTATCTTACATCAATAATATTCCATATTGATATATAACTATAAAATAATAATAAGAAGAATATTAATAACTAGTTAACTAATATAAAATTAAAATAAACATTAATGAAAAACTACTAGTAATAAATAAACAATTAACAAGATAGATAGTTTGTACCTTTTTCTCACAGAACCAAAACTCATTTGTATATTTTCTTTTATTGATTCATCACTTCATATATAAAACCCATACCTGATTTCTTATATGAATCAATTGATCGAAGAACTTTAATTAGAAGATATGTTGTCTTCATATATATAGTGATATCATAACAAAACATGTTGTCTAAAACATAGCTTTGAATTCACGTCCCTTCTCCTATTTTTGAAAACATGCTTGTCCTGTACTAGTTAGAAGTAAACATTATCATTAGTTATATTTTATAATTATTCAGGTATCCTAGAGTCAAATATACAATGACAAATTGTATGGTAATAGACTTAATCAAATCCTTTTTCTTTTGTAAAGTGCTTTAGTATGGAAATATAAATTGTTCTTAAATAAAATATATGAGGTAATTATCCTCCTCTTAACAATAATTACTTGAAGGATTTCAAACTTATTCTTAAAATCTTCCAATATCAAGTCTATATAATCGGAAGCATATGGTGTCCAAAACATTCTTTTCTCTTTTTCATCATCAATTGTCTTATAGTCTTATAATTTACAACATTAACAATGATTACTTGTACAACATTTTTCTCTCCAATTCTCTCTATAATAACCTTTAACATCTCAAATATTTTATCAACAGTTTTGGACATATTAGAGATATTCACTGATGACAAAAAAAATTGTTCTTTTACGACTATTAATTAAAAAGTTGCAAAAAGAATGTCATTCCATCCATCAAACATTATTGAACAACCTCTTTTTTTTTTTTAGCTTATACTTATTAAGTAAGTTCATTGTTTGATCTACTTGCTTCAAATACTTCTATTTAATATTATGGTAAGATGAAGGCTTGAAACATGACTCATGCTTTGCAACCAATTCAAGTGTGTTAGGGTTTTCACACAACTAAAAAGAATCATACTAGTATAGAAAAACTTTGCAATTTATTGAAATGCTTATTCTCTGAGATTCTTTTTTAATAAATGATTGAAGGCACCTTATGTACTTCCACTTCCACTAACTATTCTCTTTCCTTTATTTATTCATCTAATTTCTCTCTTTATCTTCATCATTTTTTTCAATATATTGTTTTTTTTTTCAAATACTTCTTGTTTTTTCACCAAAACACTCAAAATCATCTTTTTTACATCTTCTAGTACTTAATGGCATACTCAACATCCTTGTGATATTTGAAATGCTAAATGTCTACACTGAAATTTTTCTAACAATACTTACACCGAACTTTTCTTGAATTCTTATAAATATTTTATATCATGTTGTCATCCTATATATCATGTTTTACATTGCTAGAATTTGTTTAGTAGAGCTTCATTAATTACAACCGAGTAAAAAGTAGTTTCAACATATGTCATAATCAGGTAGACAAAACAAGTAGGAAATCCCAGAGGTGCTGTAGAAATGACCACTATACAGAGTCAAAAGCCTTTCTAAAATCAATTTGAATGAGACATCTTCATGAAGCCTTTTTCCTCTAATAGTGCCGGAGGACCTCCTAAACAAGATGGATATTATGAACCATAAGCTGACCACCCAGGAAAACATTCTGCAATGAACTGATCATGCTAGTAAAAGCATCAACCAATCTAGAAGTTAGAATTTTTGAGATCATCTTATAAACCACATTGCAGTAAGAGATTAGACCGAAATCATTAGAAGAAGTAACATTGGAGGATTTATGCACAAGCAAAATGACTGAGTGATTGAGCTGCCTTAAAGGATTTATGCACAAGCACAATGACTTAGTGATTGACCTACCTTAATAGCTTTCTAGAGTTGAAAAAATCATGCATAGTAGAACAAACATCTTGCCCAACCACATCTTAATACTTCTTAAAGAATAAAGAAGAATACCCATCAAGGCTAGGAGATTTATCATCTCCAATGTTGAAAAGAACTAATTTGATAACATCATTAAAGAAAATAACTAATAAAGGGTCGTACACAGCTTCATTCAATCGAGACCCACAACAAATAACTGATTCATTAAAAGGTTGGATAGTACTAGAAGAATACAATAGCTGTTGGAAATATTAGACAAAGACTTCCCCAACCTCATTAGTAAAAACAAAAAGGGAGCCAAAAATATTACTGATAATTGAAATGAAATTCTTCTTACATCTTTGATTCATCAAAGCATAAAAAACCTTGGACCTTTTGTAAGATTCCTTAAAGAAGTTGCATTTCAGTTTCTGGGCATAAAACAGTTTTTCAACAACCTTAAGATTAAAAAGGTTCAAACAAAGAACCTTTTCTCGAGCCAAAAGATCAACATTATCCCTATCATTATAAAATAGACTGATGATGTACCATAGCTATTTCTGCATGAGCAACTGTTGCTTAATTTCACAAGTGCATAAATCGTAACAAGTAATAAAGCGATAAGTAGAGTATCGTCTCATGAGGATTTGTAAAAATTACTACTAATTATAAAAGACTTTTAAAATTATGATCTATTTGAGGAATCAAATGAGATAGTTTATGAAAGAAAAATTGATGATTAAAAATAAACAACCAATTGCTTAAATATTAATAAATTTAATTATATTTCTTTTGAGATTTTTGACTTACCATAACTATTACTATGTGAATTTTCTCAATTGAATTAATTACTCCTAGCATTGATAATCAAGTTTTTCTAATTTAAACATCAATCTCTCTTGAGTATCAATGAATTATTTTGACAAGTAAATTTCATATATAACATGATCAAAGAGTTGATGTTTTATCTCATGTGCAAAAGTGTCAAATTAATAAATAACCTAATAAGACCAGAGTCGATCCATATAGATGTCAACTATATAAATTATAAATAATATATATAATTTAACAAAGAGTTAAAAAAATATTTGAGATGTGAGATTAATATGAGGATTAAACAATAATAAAAATAATTATCAAGGTTACAAGATCTACAAATAATATTAAAGATAAGTAAATTATAAACTCTTTATGAATTATCAACATGATCATATTAATCATTTTATTTACATAACACCATATTCATAAATTTTATCAGGTATTCATGATACTAACTTATGTTAACAACAAATCAAGTTCCTTCATAATAATGATATTGGTCAAAAACTATGAAGGATCAAGTATTTGATATACCAAGTGTTATACAACAGAAATCTATTTAACCTTTTAACAAGCAAGATATTAAGAATTGATAAGATAAAAATGATAAGACATGTTAATATCAAGTTGTTTAGGATATAAGCATTGAAGTCCAAATTGAATTTATATTATACTTATCCTAACACCATTAATGAAACTTAGTTAAACATTATGAAGAAGAAACACATAGATAAACAAGATAAGAACATAATTATATAAGATAGTAAAGGAAAGAAAAGCATGAACAAGAGAAAAAAAATATAACATGGAATATAACTAGAACATTACAAAATATAAAGAAAGAAAGTAAGAGCAGGATCTTGATCTAAACAACCAAGATAAGAGCAGGATCTTGATCTAAACAATCAAGATGCCTAAATGGATGACAAATGCCTCCTTTTATAGGCTAAAATTCAGAACTATTCATTTGGTAATTAATTATTGATATAGTGACCAACTATTGATTTAATGAACTTGGTGGATAACAACATTCAAGCATTTTAGCTAGATGAAATGATATTGATACAATCAAAATTTGGCAAAGTGTTCTTTATAAAAGTTGTTGGAAATCATCTTCTATTTCCACCCAAAAACGTTTAGAGCATTTGGATCACTAAGGCTCGAGATATGACTAAAATATTGAGTAGTGCTTCTTATGGACGTGGTGGATAGCGATGAAGCTTTTGTTTGGATGAAATGTCATTGCCAACATCAAATTTTGAGCAGGTAGTCTACATGAAAGTTGTTAAAAATTATCATATCTTTCCACCTGCCAAATTTGACATCATTTTGCCTTTTAGAACTTCAGCTATGGATAAAATTCTAAGTAGTGTTTAGGTTGAATTACAAGACAAATTATAACTTCCCTTTTGTGACCAAGCTTTAAATTTGAAAATGGTAGATTTAGGTCTACCACTCTTTATGAACGTTGTAGGCTTAGCTATATAAACCAATCTGAAATCCCAGAACTACACCTCTAAATATGACCCAATGACTGAATACTGTTCGAATTTGAATTGAATTGGCATCTCTTTTTTAAGCTTAACTTTTACTTTGTCCTTTCACTTTCAATAGTTAATCACATCAATCAATCCTTTGAATTGTCAGATATGCCTGCATTTAAAATAAGCATTTACTATAAATTAAATTTATATTATATTATCAGTCTTGTTATTATAAAATATGCTTTAGTTAAGATGTTATTGATACTTCAAGTGCAAAACGATGATATAAAATCTTGATAAAAATACACTTTTAAGTACTAATCAATATACTCTACAAAAGGTTTGAACTTATCAAAGTTTATTAAGTACTATTAAACCTATAACAATTACAAAAGTTCCTAAGATATCTCTGTCTATAGATTTTTTACAGTATTTTGAATAATAGCTAAAATAATTATCACTTCTTAGTTTTAAATTAAATTCTAAATCATTTAGATGTTGGGCAAACATACACAAGCATTACACATAGAATGAAATACTCAACAACTTAATATAATAATTTAATCGAAGAAATTGTTCACATATTCTTATTAAGGTTACATAAAAAATTCCAAAATAAATGTCTACTCCATAGTTAAATTAAAGAAAAGCAAACTTTATATGATAAACATCACTCAAAAACAAAAAATGGAAGTGGAATAGATAGGTGTTTACAATCTTCTATGTTTTTACTTCTGTTTTTTGTCGCCTCTTCTCCTCTCTTTAGTCTATTTTAGGGTCTTTTTATGTATGCACATGTCCCTTACAGACCCCTCTTTTTTTCTTTTATATTGTGGCCTTTTTACCCCTTATTGGAATGAAAATAGTTTCCTTTTCTGATTTAAATTTCTTCCTACCAGACATTGCGGGCTAAATTTAAGGCAAGAAAATGTGTGAATTCAAAGATTTTTATTTCTAGAGAAATTGTAGAAAATTAAATCTTATTTCCAACTACATTGATCTTGTAATTTTAAAACCTTTAAGACTTCAAATAAAGGTCATAAACCGAGACAATATTTGGAGTGCAGAAAGTTCAGGTTTGATTTAATCCCTGTTTTTCAACTCACTTTTTGGGCTTCGAAACAACAAAATTAAGTTATATGCCCTTCATATGTTTTGTAGACCTTTATTTCAGATATTTAAAAATAGTGATGAACATTTAGAATTGAGTTGTATAGCTTTTTTTACAGCACACAATAATCAATGTTTGCTTTTACTACTGAATTCTACGTGTTCAATAACCTAATATATAAAAACATATTAATTTATCACAAGGTCAATAGTTCAAAAATGGACCCAAAATTCTAATTATCTTGTGCAATACATTTAAAATATTTCAGAATCAAGCATGAATAATAAAAAATATACATGCTAAAAATTCCTTTAATATGAAAAAGCACTTGGGTTACTAAAGTGTACATGAGTAGATTGTTACAGAGAGAACCAATATGGGTTAGCTAGCTCTCTATTAATTTTGCTCCACACCTTGCTGTTGGACCAAGTGAAATCACACCCAGAAAAATTAAGATTAGAAAGACCAAGATTAGAGAAACGAGTTCTGAAGTCTGAGAATTCATAAATAGAGATTGGCTCACCATTATGTTTGAGGTGAGAGTTGAAATCTCCAAGAAGAAGCCAAGGACAATTGGAACTCCAATTGCGCAGGTCATCCCAAAGAGAACGACGAGCAATCAAAGAAATGTAACCATAAACAAAAGTGGCAACAAAACTATATTGATTACCTAGGCTACTGATGCTGACATGAAGACCCTAAGCAGAATAATTAAGAAGGTCTACTATGAGAGTGAAAGGATTTCAAAAAACCACAATTCTTGCAGTATTGGCTACTACAGCATTAGACAAATATTGCCAATTCTTCAATCTGAGCTTGTGCATAGAAGAAGCGAAGAAGAACTCAGTTTGGTTTCAACAAGACCATAAACATCCATTTTATTCATCTTCATAAGGTGAACTAACTCATGCTATTTTGGAGGACTATTGAGTCCCCTAATATTCCAACTGTAAACTATCATCAAAGTGCAGGAGGGGTTTGAGGCCGCCTACGACTGCCTTTTAACCTCTGTTGATGACCTCTAACCCTACTCCTTGTAGTTACCCTAGTAGAAGACACTGTGAGAAGGTCCAGCACCAGTCGTGCTCCCCATCCTTGGAACTATAATGGCTGGAGTCTCTTCACAAACCCTTTCCTCGCTGCAGACAGTCTCAACAGTGTAAGGATCATCACAAGCCTGCCTATCTGAAACAGGCTTCATCATTGCCTTACCCTTGGTGTTGATACCAACAGCAATAGAGGAACCTGCTACCAGCTCCCTCTGATTACTATTGGGATGCTAACGGGAATTGTTCCCCCCCGAACTACTTCCCAAGCTCCAACAGTTGCCTCAAACTCTGTTTGTATTGGATCATTAGGCTGTACATTGTGGTCAACCGGTAATTTTCCAATGTTTCGCTTTGCATGGTTGACTCCATGAGGTCGTCGTCTTTGAAGAGCACTTCCCCAACTCTTGTTCTCGGGTTTATTTCGAACTTGAGGTGCCAGCTTATCTAACTCACTAGTTGAGGGGCATGCAGTAGTAGAATGACTAAGGACTCTGCAGAGCTTTCAGAATTTCATAGATAACTGATTGGGATAGGGTAGAGCCAGCCATCTGGTAGCAGAATGTTAATAGAGTAGGGCAGAATATCCATCAGATTATTTCCACAAGAACTCTAGCATAGGAAAGCCGAGACATTATAAATGTTAATCAATCACTCTGCAAGGGTTTCCCAAGCATACTAGCAAATCTTCGACAAACATCTAGGAGACCAGTTGTCCAAGGAAAGATTAAGAAATTTCACCCAGACAGGCACACAAGACATCTACTGGGCAGAGAAGTTAAAGAACGCAGGCATTGGCCTCAATATCAAAGGACGTCCAAACACCAAATAGGGGCCTCTATTAAGAACAACAAGTTTGTCCTTAATCCTATTAAATTTATATATTAGCCACCCTGAGTCATGGATGGATAAAGTAGCGTCACATTTCCAGGTGTTGCTAATAATACAATTTAAAGCTCTAAAACCTAAGGATTTTCCAGAAACATACCTAGCAATACAAGATTTCCATACATCACCATAAGGGCCTAAGTCCTCCGACAACAGAGCAAGTTTTAGAGCTACTAATGCAGGAAAATTGACTAAGCTTGGAACAATTAACACAATTACGATTATCAGTGAATAGATCTCTCCATCTTCCTATCATAGGCTCTAAGGGCGGAGAAATACCTGATTTTTGAGGAGCCCCTGAAATGTCAGGGATGGGGTTAGTGGCCTGCACATCACTCTTAATGGGAGTGCACTCGTCTGCAGAAATGTGTCCCTCAACCATGTTGGGGTGGGGGGGGGGGGGGGGGGGGGTTGTGGGGTCCAACATCTTCAACAGGGGGTCCGATAGCTGGAATAGTAAGAGAAGAAGGGAAGAAGGGGAGCGACATCCCCAGGTTCCCAGGGCAGGTAGAGGCCATGTCTGCAGAAGCTTTAGCGATGAGGGAAGAAGGGGGAGTACTCCTGATGTCCTCTTCAGAATCATCATAATCAACTTTAACCACATCAAAGGCCTTGTCGTCTGACAAATCTTCCACTAAAACAGCATCAGCATGGTGGACATGTTTACTTGAACTGGGTCCTCTCACAATCACCGTGGGAGGATGAGGTGATTCTGTCAAAGAAGGGTTCTTTGAGGCCATACGGGAGGCTTGGCACTTTTAAACTCGGAACAACGTTTTCAGTCCGAGTCGTAGGCGAAAGATTTCGCTTACCACAAGTTGAGGGTTTCCGTTTGCTTTTTGCCATGCAGGCCAACCAAAATAGGAATTAAAGAAAAGAAAAGAAAAGAATTGCAATACAAAGAGGTTCAAGATCCAGCGGGTGCGATCACGAGGGAACAAGTTTAGGAAAGGAAAGAAGAACGTCTCTCTCTAGCTTCTCTCTCTAGTGCAATTCCCTTATACAAGAGAGAATTCCCCATAATTTCTTGTAAACATTTATACTATCTTTATTAGAGATAATCATTGGATAGATCATAAAACTTTTTAAGATAGATAATAAGCCTGCCTCTCATGTCATAACTAAAATCTACCCTCAAGATGTTTTACTTTCTAATAATTTATTTTAAGTTAAAAAATCTAATTAAAGATGCTAAACTTTATAGACCATAACTTCTATAATGTTTCTTTAAATATAAGCATTAATATTAATATGAAATGACGTAACTAGTTGAAGAGAATTATCTAAAGGCCAAAGACAAGGAATTACCATGCATAACTAAAGAAAAAACATTGTTCTAAAAATAATAAGTGAAAACTTATAATAATTATAGGTTACGTGGATGAGATTTTTTTTGAAAGAATATATAAAAGGATGTATCATCTAATAAGAATTCTGATATAAATCTTCATGGTTAAAGTCCTGTTATAATTTTAGAACCCAAATTAAAAATGTATTTCCCTTAAAGATATTGACACAACCTCTTTTGCTAAGAGTATGCTAAAATTTTGAATTTTTTAAACAACCCTTATATAAACTAATAGATTTTCTAATAAATACTAAGTATACTTTAAATTATAATTTCATAATTAATCCCAACACCCCTTCAATCTGTAAGGAAGATTTGTCACTTCATGGATGTCATAACAATCCTTATGCCAATATAGCTAGCTTTAAAAAAAAAAATTGAAACACTTTCAAGCATAATAGAGTTTTTAATAATGTCATTCGCTTCCGTTTATTTCTATTTTCTCTTTAAGATAGAGCAAGATATTGGTTAAAGTTAATGCCCACAGACTCAATCACTATTTGGGAAGCTTTAGTTCAGGATTTTCTTGCTAAATTATTCCTATTAGCCAATACAACAAAGTCGAGCACTAAAGTTTCAAACTTTGTTTAATTTGAAGTGAATCACTTATAAGAATGAAAATGTCATGTTGTTCTCGTGTAATGTTTAGTATTTTATACTTATTTAATGTCTAAATATACTTGTTATTTTTATATTTTAATATTTTAATTTAAGATATAAATAAAGACATTAAGAACGAAACGAAGTTAAATTGATGATTCTAGATAGTTTCATTACAACTTAGTAATATAAGATTAACTTTTTCATAGAAGATATAATTTAGATGATTCAAATTGCCACGAAACCTTAAGGAATAGTTCCACAACTTTCATATTTTAGGTTTTGAGAAATGTTAACTTAATAGAGGTTGAAAATGCATAAAGCTAGTGTGCTTGTGCTACCAACATGCTAGAATATTATTTGGCTTGCAAATTTAATATGATGTAATTTATTTTTAGAAGTTGTCAAATTTGGTACATGAATTCCAGTTGAAGAAATCAATTTCCTTGCTATACAAAGATTTTATCTTATTATTTAATAACTTTATTAAATATTTAGATTTGGTGATTATTATTGGAGGATAATTTTGAGAGTATTTTTAGGTTTTAGGCTTCAAAAGAGAAAACAAATTGTAAAAGAAAAAAGGAGAGATGAGATTAGACATCTTGCTTCTCTCTTATCTCGACCCTCTTTCCTTTTCACCATTTTTTTTTGTGATTCGAGTTTTTATGATGATACTATGTAACTAAATTTTTATTTAGTCAAAGAAATGGAAGCCTTAGAATCAATAAAACCATGAAATCTAATTTGTTTTCATTGTTTAATTTATTCTTTAAGTATTGAATGTTCTTTGATGTCTATTTTAATAATTATCTCGTTTAATTACTAAGAGGACTAGTTTATTATTTAGTGCAATCTATTGTTAGGTTAAATATCAAATCCATACTTGTTTAATCTATTTAATCTATGAAGCAATTAAGGTTAATGATTTTTTGCATTAAAAATTAGAAAATCTTAGGAAGAATATCAAATAAATTAAATGCAACCACTTGTTCTTGTTGTTTAGCTTCATCAATCTCTCCAATTCTTTAGGTCGCTATTAGATTAAATTTTTGGTACTTGTCTTGAGCTGTTTAGTAGTTAGAGTTAATTAGATCATTTATTTTTTAATTGACTACAACTAAGAAGAGATAGAGAAATAGCTCCAATAGTGAATATTAAAAGTATGAAATGATATGTATGTATTTGTATCGAAGATCAATTGTACTTGGTAGTGGATGTTAACTTAGACTAAGGTTTTTTTTTTAATTGATTTTGATATTTTAATTTGAGTTGTTTTTTAGTTGTTTTTTTCAAAGTTTTTTTTTTTTATAATCAAACCCCTCATCTTTGTTCACAAAGCATAAAACTAGGCTAGATACTCTATGTGAGAATAATCCTTATTCACACCACTTGTAAGCACCCAACAAAAAATATATAAATCTGGGTTAAATAAAATAACTATCATTGAAAAATGATAAATTAGGGAGAAAATCTTATAAATTAGGATGAACATTTTAGAGAGATTAATTTAAAATTTAGAGAAGCTAAAGTAATAAAATAGTATGTGAAATATTAGTTAACGATAAATCATGAAAACTCTTAACTAGGTAAAAATAAAAATTTGAAGGAGGAAATTTTGTACATTTGGTGATATTATTTGTATCTGCTATATTGAATAACTAGGATTCATTGATGAGATTAGTTTCAGCTAATGGTATCCAAATTAGATAATTAGGATTAAATGATGTGATTAGATCCTGCTAATAATATTTATGTTGGAAAGCTAAAAATAAATGATGAGATTAGCTTTGGCTAATAGTATCCATCTTGAATAGCCAATAATAAGCATTGAATCTTAGCTTTGGCTAATGATATCTATATTAGATAGCCACGAGTAAAGGATGAGGTAAACTCCGATGAATGGGATTACTAGTAATGGGTGTTGTGAATCATCTCATTTGAAAGCATTTACTAATATGATGAAATAAAAAGTATGATGTGTTATGTTTACTAATACAATGAAATAAAAAGTATGATGTGTTATTCACAATCGAAATTAATGTTTAAAGAACCATATACAAAATTGATCATAGTTAGGAATGAATAGTTAACATGATCAAAATATTAATGTCTTCTCTCAAGTGTAGGAATGTCAAAGTAATAAATAACTTGGCAATCCCGAGGTCAAAGCACATGGAAATTAACTATATAAATTTAAATAATGATGATAATGAGGAGGAAGAGGAGGACTTTGAAATATAAGATTAATGTGAAGATCAAACAATGATAAAAACAGTTGTCAAAGTTAGAAGATCCACTAATTGTATTTCAACTAAATATAATATAAACTCTTTTTATTACTCAATTAGAAACCACAGACCAAGAAGGTTCCAATCAGATGATTTGTCATTAATAGCTCATTATAAATTGTTAACGTGATCATATTAATTATCTTATTCAAGTAACACTAAACTTTTAAATATTGTCAAGTATTTATAATACTAACTTATGTTAATAACAAATCAAGTTTCTTTCATAGCACAAGTGTAGGTTATACAATACGGTAGGCTATGAAAGTGGCAAATATTTGTTGTACCAAGTATTATATACAACACAAATTAGGAGTAACTATTTAACAAGCAAGGTATTAATAATTAATAAAATAAAAATGATAAGATATGTTAATAACAAGTTGTTTAGGATAAGACATGTTAATAGCAAGAAGAGAAACATAAATAAACAAGAGGAGAACTTGATTATATATGTATACTAAAGAAAATGAAAGACATAAATAAGAGATTAATAAAAGTAAAACTTAAGCATTACAAAAATATAAAGAAAGATAGCAAGAACATGATCTTGATTTGAAAATCAAAATGTCTAAATATATGACAAATGCCTCCTTTTATAAGCTAAAATTTGGAACTATTGATTTGATGACTAATTATTAAGTAGGTGTCTACCTCTTGACTTAGTGACAACCCTTATTTTCTTGTTTGAACAAAATGTCATTTCTAACATTAGAATTTGAACAAATAGACTATATGAAAGTTTTGGGCATTTGTCTTAGATTTCCAACAAAAAGCAAATGAGCTCATTTGAACTTCTATAACTCGAGATATGGTGACACGACTAAAAGGTTGATGTCTTCTCCTAAGTCCAGGAGTGTCAAAGTAATAAATAACCCGGCAAGACCGGGGTCGAACCACAGGGAGGTTAATTGTACAAATTATAGACAACAATTATAAACAACAATAACAACAACAATAGTAGTAGTAGTAGTAATAATAATAATAATAATAATAATAATAATAATAATAATATTAGTAGTAGTAGTAGTAGTAGTAGTAGTAGTAATAAAGAAAGAGAAGAAGAAGAAGATGATGAGAACTTGAAGATGGAAAATTAATGTAAGGATTAAACAATAATAATAACAAATGTCAAGGTTAGAGGTTCCACTAATGGTATATCAAACAAATATAGTATAAACTCTTATTATTGAATTGGAAACCACACACAAAGGAGGTTCCAATCAGATTATATATTGTTAACATGATTACATTAGTCATCTTATTCAATTAATGCTAATACTTGTAAATCTCGTCAAGCATTCATGATTATAACTTATGTTAACAACAAATCAAGTCCCTTTCACAGCTCAGGTGTCGGTTATACCATACATTATGGGCCATGAAAGTGCCAAGCATTTGTTGTACCAAGTGTTATACAACATAAATCAAGATTAATCATTTAACAAGCAAAGTATTAAAGAGTGAACAAGATAACAAATATAAAACATGTTAGTATCAAACATTAAAGTCCATATTAAGTTTACACTATACTTATTCTTACACCATTAGTGTAACCTTTTCACCTTGACATAATTAACTTAGCTAGACATAATGAAAGAAAGAAAAATAAACAAACAAAATAAGAACATAAAAGTTAACTAAGTAAAGGAAAGGAAATGAAAGGCATAAACTTGATATTAATGAAAGTAAAGCATAAACATTACAAAAAATACAAAGAGAGAAAGGAAGAGCATGATCTTGATCTGAACACCAAGATGCCTAAATGCATGGCAAATGCCTCCTTTTATAGGCCAAAATTAGGAACTATTGATTTGATGACTAATTGATAAGTGGGTGGCCAACTTTTGACTTGGTGACAATCCTTATCTTCTCTTGTCTGCCCAAAACGTCATTGATAACGTCAAAATTGGAGCCAGTTGACATTAAAGTTGTAGGAAATTATCTCAGCTTTCGTGTGTAAAAACTTCAGCTCATTTGGACTTCTAGAACTCTAGATATGGCCAAAATACTGAACAGTGCTTGGGCTGGAAGACAGATTCGGGATTTTTTGTTGTTGCTACAATTTGGACTTGATAATGACCTTTTTAGATCTTGGGCTCCATATGAAAGTTGTAGGCCTATGTCTTACCTTTCCATCCATATAAATTGGACCTAAATTTGAGATCTGTAGCTCCAGATATGACCCAATTACCGAACAGTGTTCTGGTTTGGATTGTACCGACATCTCTTTTCTAAGTTTGACCATCTCTTTGCCTTTGCAATTTAAGTTCTTAAAGTCATCAATCAATATTTTCATTTATGTGATAGGCCTGCATTTAAAATGAACATTTACCATAAATTAAAGGTATCTTATATTATTAGATATATTATTATAAAACATGCTTTAGTTAAGGAGTTATTGATACTTCAAGTGAAAATGATGATATAAAACCATGACAAAAATGCACTTTTAAGTACTAATCACACCCCCCAACCAGCTTATTACTAGTCCCTAGTAATCAAAGCGTTAAAACAATTTGCAAATTTCACAAAGCAAGGTATTCATCATTTAACTTCCATTAATCTATCCAGATAAACAAACTCTCATTAAATTTATATATTTGCTCAATACCTCTTAACAAGATATTAATAAACCTTTCTTTTGTGCTCAATGTATCAACACATAATTATGGGGCTTTTCTTGGAAGAAAACAAAATTTTTGTTCTAATGTTTAAGGTTAACTTCCTTGGGTTGGGATTATTATTTTTGTCTTTTTTTTTGGTCTTTTTTTTGTCTTTTTTTTTAAATATATACATATAATTTAAAAACATCATGCATCTTTAACCCATGTAACGAGCTTTCAGCTAATGACTCCCAGACCAGTTAGTCTTAGGGCATTAGGTGTTAAGACACCCCTACGAGCTTAGTAACTCGGGTCGCAGATACTGATATGTAGATAGTGCAATGTTTGATTCCCTTAAGCTTTTCTCCTCAACCCATGTAACAAGCGTTGAACCAATACCTCCCAAGTCAGTTGACTTTAGGGTATTAGGTGTTAAAACACCCCTTCGGGCTTAATTGCTTAGGTTAGGGAGGCTACAAAACCAAACTTATCTACATTTTTATTATCATCAATTTTTTTCAATGTGCAATTGAGCCCAAGAGGAAATATGAAAGATCTCTTCTAATGTGCCTAGACCACCTGGTAAAGCAATGAAAGCATCAGCATGGTTAAACATTGCATTCATTCGAGCCGACATTGTGGAGACCTGAAGTTCCTCTCCAATTGTTTTTCCAATGATGTCCCCTTGTGCCAAAGCTTCAGGGACGACTCCTAAAACTTGACTACCTCCTAAAAATACAGCTATTGACACACCTCCCATTAACCCAAGACTGCCTCCCCCATACACTAAATGAATCTTTCTCTCAGCTAGCACCTGACCAAGATGATTTGCTGATTCTAAAAACTCCTTTTCTTTCCCAGGACTAGATCCACCGAAAACACAAATATTTCTTATTTGATGACTTGAGGAACTTGCCATTTCTACACACTTCTGTATTTGTTGAATGTATGGGTTGAGTAGAAATGAAAGGAAGGAAAAGAGGGTTTTATAGATGAGAAATTAGAAAGGCAATCATAACACCTACATGTAGGCCAGCTGGACTCTCACACTCTCTCTCTCTCTCTCTCTTTTTATTTATTTATTAATTTACTTTTGAAAAAAACATGTCTATGTACAGGTAGTTGTGATTGTGGCTCACATCTTCCCTTGGTTTTACGTCCAAGAACGGCTTAAACGCCCTCTATGGGTCGGGGATAGGCTTCCCATTCAGTTTTCTTAAAAACTGACAAACAGGGTCTTTTTTAGTCAGATTCCCAAGACTAAGTCGATCATGTTCTTTATGAAATAGTGGCCATAAATCATGAATTACACGATGCACATCTCCACTAGGATGCATCTCAAGAGTCAATAGAAGATTATCTAAAGACTCCTTACTCAGGCCATCCTTAATGAATTGTATTTTATCTTCACGGTTTATAGATACCATTCCTAAAGAACGACATTGTGTATTACAAGTCCATCTAGCATATCGATGACAGACATCCAGTCGTTTTGCACGACGCTTTTTTGCAAAAGTGCTTTTACCTATTCTAGGCATGTGTGAAATGAAGTTAGAGGACTCACCTGATAATCGGACCTTTGCTTCAATCAACCAGTGAATATCTTCAGGAATTCCATGATTCATTAACAATCTCAATCTTGCACATCTAGCACGGTAAATTTTTGTAATCGCATTCTGAGGTAGAGCGGGAAAATACTTTTTCAATTTTTCAAGATTAGTGTCCATTTTCAAATGAGAATTGGAAGAGAGATTCAAAGAATTGCACAGATATATACATAGATATCAGTAATTGTGGGAAACTGAAAGAACCGACTTAAGTCACGGAGTACCATTATCCGCCATTTGACCGGGGTGAGAGAAACTTGCAAAAATCAACCTTTATCTACAAGATCATTCCAACCAGTTGATTCATTTTCATTAAGAAAATTATCAAAGTAAGTTTTCAAACGATGTCCATTTTCCTTAAAATCATTATCATTCATTGAATTCTCAATATCACAGGCCCCATAAGGATTGCTCCATCTTGGTCTTAGCTCTCTAGGGAATGCATAGAGTTGAGAATCATAAAACAAAACTTTTTGACCAGTATCAATCTTTTGACAATTTTCACAAGTTTTGCAGAATGCATGTGTGTCCTTGAACATGGTGGGCCAATAAAATCCATTTTGAAAGATTTTTTCAATTGTCTTTTTTGACGAGAAACAACTTCCACATGCTTCAGAATGACAAAGTTTAATGATACTACTTACCTCATTGTCGGGAATGAATCTTTGAAATATTTGATCAGGACAATATTTGAATAAGTTAGGGTCATCACAATAAAAATTCTTCACTTCGTTCAAAAACTTTTCTTTGTCTTGGGTACTCCAATGAGCTGGCAAATCTCTTAAAGTAAGAAAATTGATATTTTTATTATACCAAGGCATTGGACTAAGAGAAAGTAAGGATTCATTAGGAAAGTAATCATCGATTGGTGTGATGCCAAATGTCGAATCTGTTGTCACTGTTGACAAAAGATTCGCATCAACATTTTCGGTGCTTGTTTCATCCGTGATTTCTTCCTTAGAATAAATCATTTGCAAATCTTCAGATTCATCCAATTCATTTTTACTTAAAGTAGATTCAAGTTGATCATAAACTAATTCATCAATATGATCTACTTCTTGTAAATCATTATCATCTCTAGGTTGCTTGCAAATGTTGAAAATATTCATCTCCAATGTCATGTTTCCAAATGATAGCTTCATCAGTCCATTCCTACAATTAATCAATGCGTTAGAAGTTGCAAGAAATGGACATCCTAAAATAACAGGAAATGAATTACATGCTTCAACAGGTTCTGTGTCCAAGACAATAAAATCCATAGGATAAATGAATTTATCGACTTGTACTAACACATCTTCAATTATTCCTCTACACACTTTTACAGATCTATCGGCAAGTAAAAGAGTTATAGAAGTTGGTTTTAACTCACCTAGATTGAAACTCTGAAAAACTGAATATGGAAGTAAATTCACACTAGCACCAAGATCAAGTAAGGCTCTTTCAATTTTATGGTCTCCAATAAAGCAAGAAATTGTAGGACAACCAGGGTCTTTATATTTCAAAGCATTATTGTTTTGAAGAATAGCACTTACTTGTTCAGCTAGAAAGGCTTTCTTTTTCACATTCAGTTTCCTCTTCACAGTGCATAGATCTTTCAAAAATTTAGCATAGGAAGGAACCTGTTTAATAGCATCCAGCAAAGGTATATTGATCCTTACCTGTTTGAAAATTTCAAAAATTTCAGAGTTGTGATTAACTTTCCTTTGTTTGGTCATGGTTGAGGAAATGGAAGTGCTGGCGGTGAATCAGTCGTTTCTTTGCAATTTTCAGATTCAACCCCTTCCTTACCCTCAGAGATTGACTCATCATCTTTCTCATAAGGTTCAAGAGAGGGTTTTTCAATAACCTTACCGCTGCGCAGAGTAGTGACTGATTTGACTTGATCCATGTGTTGGCTTCCAGAACTACTTGCATTTGCATTGTATTGCCCCTTGGGATTTTGTTGCGGTTGAGATGGAAACTTACCTTTCTCTTGGAAACTGAGAGCAGATGTTAATTTAGCAAGAGTATCTTTAAAATCTGTCATGTTTTGAGCAAGTTGAGTATTGATTGTCTCTTGCTTTTCAATGAATGCATGCAATGTTTCCTCAAGATTTCTTCTAAGCGGTGGAGCATAAGGAGGTGCATATCCATGAGAATTTTGGAAATTGTGGTGTGCTTAAAATGGTGGTTGTGAAGTTTGTGCATTGTTGTTCTCACTCTTCCAACTGAAATTTGGGTGATTTCTCCAACCAGGGTTGTATGTTTGGGAGTATGGGTTGTGGTTGGGTCTTTGGAAACTGTTTAAAGCATGGGCTTGTTCATGGAGACATTCCTTAAAAGAAGGCAAGGTTGGACAATCGTTCGTTGAGTGTTCATTTGTTTCACATATTTGACACACAATGTTTTCAACAGATTTTAATTGACCACTCTTTTTCAATTCTAGTGCCTCGACTTTTCTAGCTAAAGATGCAAACTTGGCTTGAAGGTCATGATCTTCCCTAAGGTTGTACATACCTCCACTAGATGTATGAGGTTGAGTTTTACTCGGTGCCTCATATGTACCCGCGGTGTCCTAATTTTGAGCATTTTCAGCTAACAAGTCTAAGTACTCCATTGCTTCATCAGGGTCTTTATCTTCAAAAGTTCCATTGCACATCAATTCAACCATTTACCTATCTTTAGGTGTTAACCCTTCATAGAAATGTGAAACCAATCTCCATGTTTCAAAACCATGATGGGGGCAAGTACTAAGCAAATCTCGATACCTATCCCAACATTTGTAAAATGTTTCTCCTGGTTTTTGAGTGAAAGTGGTGATTTGTCTTTTGAAAGAGTTTGTTCTATGAGATGGGAAAAACTTCTTTAAAAAATGTTATTGCATTTCATCCCAAGCACGAATCGATCCTGGTCTCAAATTTTATAGCCATGTTTTAGCTTTATCTTTTAATGAAAAAGGAAAAAGCTTTAATCTGATGGTGTTCATGCTACAATTTAAATTATTATATGTGTTGCAGACCTCCTCAAATTCCCTTAAATGCAAGTATGGATTTTCCAATTCCAAACCATGAAAAGAAGGTAAAAGTTGAATAATACCTGGTTTAAAATTAAAATGAGATACATCGGGAGGAAAAACTATGCATGATGGTGCACTTGTTCTTGTGGGATTCATGTGGTCTCTAAGTGATCTAACACAATTATTCTCATTATTTTCATTATGAAGTGATTGATTATCTTCTTCGGCCATATTTTCTGAAAATGATGAGGATATCCTACAAAGTTTACCACTTGATGTACGTGACCACACTCGCATGCACGTGTAGGAATAAAATAAAAGGAAAAAGAAAACAAAAGAAGAAGAAACAAGAGAAAAGAAACAAAGTTATATACAAGAAAAGTGAAAAGAGAAAATAAAATAACTACTATAATTTATACAAGAACTTACCTCCCCGGCAACGGCGCCAAAAACTTGACACGACTAAAAGGTTGATGTCTTCTCCCAAGTGCAGGAGTGTCGAAGTAATAAATAACCCGGCAAGACCGGGGTCGAACCACAGGGAGGTTAATTGTACAAATTATAGACAACAATTATAAACAACAATAACAACAACAATAGTAGTAGTAGTAATAATAATAATAATAATAATAATAATAATAATAATAATAATAATAATAATAATATTAGTAGTAGTAGTAGTAGTAGTAGTAGTAGTAATAAAGAAAGAGAAGAAGAAGAAGATGATGAGAACTTGAAGATGGAAAATTAATGTAAGGATTAAACAATAATAATAACAAATGTCAAGGTTAGAGGTTCCACTAATGGTATATCAAACAAATATAGTATAAACTCTTATTATTGAATTGGAAACCACACACAAAGGAGGTTCCAATCAGATTATATATTGTTAACATGATTACATTAGTCATCTTATTCAATTAATGCTAATACTTGTAAATCTCATCAAGCATTCATGATTATAACTTATGTTAACAACAAATCGAGTCCCTTTCACAGCTCAGGTGTCGGTTATACCATACATTATGGGCCATGAAAGTGCCAAGCATTTGTTGTACCAAGTGTTATACAACATAAATCAAGATTAATCATTTAACAAGCAAAGTATTAAAGAGTGAACAAGATAACAAATATAAAACATGTTAGTATCAAACATTAAAGTCCATATTAAGTTTACACTATACTTATTCTTACACCATTAGTGTAACCTTTTCACCTTGACATAATTAACTTAGCTAGACATAATGAAAGAAAGAAAAATAAACAAACAAAATAAGAACATAAAAGTTAACTAAGTAAAGGAAAGGAAATGAAAGGCATAAACTTGATATTAATGAAAGCAAAGCATAAACATTACAAAAAATACAAAGAGAGAAAGGAAGAGCATGATCTTGATCTGAACACCAAGATGCCTAAATGCATGGCAAATGCCTCCTTTTATAAGCCAAAATTAGGAACTATTGATTTGATGACTAATTGATAAGTGGGTGGCCAACTTTTGACTTGGTGACAATCCTTATCTTCTCTTGTCTGCCTAAAACGTCATTGATAATGTCAAAATTGGAGCCAGTTGTAAACATGAAAGTTGTAGGCAATTGTCTCAGCTTTCTTGTGTAAAAAATTCAGCTCATTTGGACTTCTAGAACTCCAGGCCGGAAGACAGATTCGGGCTTCTTTGTTGTTGCTACAATTTGGACTTGATAATGGCCTTTCTAGATCTTGGGCTCCATATGAAAGTTGTAGGCCTATGTCTTACCTTTCTATCCATATAAATTGGACCTAAATCTGAGATCTGTAGCTCCAGATATGACCCAATTACCGAACAGTGTTCCGGTTTGGATTGCACCGACATCTCTTTTCTAAGTTTGACCATCTCTTTGCCTTTGCAATTTAAGTTCTTAAAGTCATCAATCAATATTTTCATTTATGTGATAGGCCTACATTTAAAATGAATATTTACCATAAATTAAAGGTATCTTATATTATTAGATATATTATTATAAAACATGCTTTAGTTAAGGAGTTATTGATACTTCAAGTGCAAAATGATGATATAAAACCATGACAAAAATGCACTTTTAAGTACTAAACATATGGCATGAACACTAAATAATGTCTAAGCTATAGGATAGATTCAGACTTCTCTTTCGATGCTAAGATTTGGACTTCCAAATAACAGAATTGAGTCTTGGACTTATGAATGTTTTAGGCCCATATCTTAGCTTTCTAGCCATATAAACTAAACTAAAATCCAAGATCTGCAGCTCTAGATATGACCCAATAACTGAATGGTGTTCTAGTTTGAATTAAATCAACATTTTTTTTCTAAGTTTAGCCATGTCTTTCTCCTTTCACTTTCAGTAGTTAAACAAATCAATCAATCTTTTGAATTGTAAAACATAAATGAAAATTTACTATAAATTAAAGATATTTTATATTATTAGACTTGTTATTATAAAACATGCTTAAGTTAGAGAATTTAATGATACTTTAAGTGCAATATGATGATATAAAACTTTGATAAAAATAAAATCTGAAGTACTAATCAATAGTTATGCATGGAATAATCCTATATATACAAGGATTCCTAAACATAATACATGTCATCAGTTGTTTGTTGAACATATCTAAAATAAAATAATATGGTATAAGGATGCATGAAGATGTGGAGTAAAATATTAAAGATAGCTTGGTAGGAAGATATTAATAGCTAAATTTGTTGGCAATCAAATAGGATTTCTAGAATTATTGGCGTTCACGAAGGGACGACTGGATTATATGTAGTCACCATAGTGTCGATGACTAAGGATAGGAAAGGAATGATACTTAATGATTGTATTATTAGTGACTAAAGACAAGTTATAAATTGATAGTCAATGATTAATTACCAATATCTATGAATATGACAACTTTTGATGTTTAGTTGCCCAAAAGAATAATGACCAAGGAAGCAAAGTATGATTTGATTAATTATACGATGATGTAGATTCTTAATTTCCTATGCTTTTACTTAAGCTGACAAGTGACATGACTAAAAGGTTGATATCTTCTCCCAATTGTAGGAGTGTCGAAGTAATAAATAAACCGACAAGACTGGGGTCGAACCTTAGGGAGGTTAATTGTACAAATTATAAACAACAATAATAGCAATAACAACAATATAACAATAACAACACCAACTATAATAATAATAATAATAATAATAATAATAATAATAATAATAATAATAATAATAAAGAAAGAGAAGAAGAAGATGATGATGAGAACTTGAAGATAGAATATTAATACAAGGATAAAACAATGATAATAACAAATGTCAAGGTTAGAGGATCCACTAATGGTATGTCAAACAAGTATAGTATAAACTCTTATTGTTTAATTGGAAACCACACAGAAAGGAGGTTCCAATCGGATTATAGATTGTTAACATGATTACATTAGTCATTGACACGACTAAAAGGTTGATGTCTTCTCCCAAGTGCAGGAGTGTCGAAGTAATAAATAACCCGGCAAGACCGGGGTCGAACCACAGGGAGGTTAATTGTATAAATTATAAACAACAATTATAAAACAACAATAATAACAACAACAATAGTAGTAGTAGTAATAATAATAATAATAATAATAATAATAATAATAATAATAATAATAATAATAATAAAGAAAGAGAAGAAGAAGAAGATGATGATGATGAGAACTTAGAGATGAAATATTAAAGTAAGGATTAAACAATAATAATAACAAATGTCAAGGTTAGAGGTTCTACTAATGGTATATCAAACAAGTATAATATAAACTCTTATTATTGAATTGGAAACCACACACAAAGGAGGTTCCAATCAGATTATATATTGTTAACATGATTACATTAGTCATCTTATTCAATTAATGCTAATACTTGTAAATCTCGTCAAGCATTCATGATTATAACTTATGTTAACAACAAATCAAGTTCCTTTCATAGCTCAGGTGTCGGTTATACCATACATTATGGGCTATGAAAGTGCCAAGCATTTGTTGTACCAAGTGTTATACAACATAAATCAAGATTAGTCATTTAACAAGCAAAGTATTAAAGAGTGAACAAGATAACAAATATAAAACATGTTAGTATCAAACATTAAAGTCCATATTAAGTTTACATTATACTTATTCTCACACCATTAGTGTAACCTTTTCACCTTGACATAATTAACTTAGCTAGACATAATGAAAGAAAGAAAAATAGATAAACAAAATAAGATCATAAAAGTTAACTAAGTAAAGGAAAGGAAATGAAAGGCATAAACTTACTATTAATGAAAGCAAAGCATAAACATTACAAAAAATACAAAGAGAGAAAGGAAGAGCATGATCTTGATCTGGAAACCAAGATGCCTAAATGCATGGCAAATGCCTCCTTTTATAGGCCAAAATTGGGAACTATTGATTTGATGACTAATTGATAAGTGGGTGGCCAACTTTTGACTTGGTGACAATCCTTATCTTCTCTTGTCTGCCCAAAACGTCATTGATAACGTCAAAACTGGAGCCAGGTGCAAACATGAAAGTTGTAGGCAATTGTCTCAGCTTTCTTGTGTAAAAAATTCAGCTCATTTGGACTTCTAGAACTCCAGATATGGCCAAAATACCGAACAGTGCTCGGGCTGGAAGACAGATTCGGGCTTCTTTGTTGTTGCTATAATTTGGACTTGATAATGGCCTTTTTAGATCTTGGGCTCCATATGAAAGTTGTAGGCCTATGTCTTACCTTTCCATCCATATAAATTGGACCTAAATCTGAGATATATAGCTCTAGATATGACCCAATTACCGAACAGTGTTCCGGTTTGGATTGCACCGACATCTCTTTTCTAAGTTTGGCCATCTCTTTATCCTTGCAATTTAAGTTCTTCAAATCATCAATCAATCCTTTTATTTATGTGATAGGCCTGCATTAAAAATAGACATTTACCACAAATTATAGGTATCTTATATTATTAGATACATTATTATAAAACATATTTTAGTTAAGAAGTTATTGATACTTCAAGTGCAAAATGATGATATAAAACCATGATAAAAATGCACTTTTAAGTACTAATCAGTCATCTTATTCAATTAATGTTAATACTTGTAAATTTCATCAAGTATTCACGATTATAACTTATATGAACAACAAATCAAGTTCCTTTTATAGCTCAGGTGTCGGTTATACCATACAGTATGGGCTATGAAAGTGTCAAGCATTTGTTGTACCACATGTTATACAACATAAATCAAGATTAATCATTTAACAAGCAAAGTATTAAAGAGTGAACAAGATAACAAATATAAAACATGTTAGTATCAAACATTAAAGTCCATATTAAGTTTATACTATACTTATTCTTACACCATTAGTGTAACCTTTTCACCTTAACATAATAAAATTAGCTAGACATAATGAAAGAAAGAAAAAATAAATAAACAAAATAAGAACATAAAAGTTAACTAAGTGGGAACTATTGATTTGATGACTAATTGATGAGTGGGTGACCAACTCTTGACTTGGTGACAATCCTTATCTTCTCTTGTCTGCCCAAAACGTCATTGATAACGTTAAAATTGGAGCCACTTGAAAACATGAAAGTTGTAGGAAATTATCTTGCCCAAAACATCATTGATAACGTCTTAGCTCATTTCGACTTCTAGAACTCCAAATATGGCCAAAATATTGAACAGTGCTCGAGTAGGAGGATAAATTCAGGCTTCTTTGTTGTTGCTACAATTTGGACTTGAAAATGGCCTTTTTTAGATCTTGGGCATATGAAAGTTATAGGTCTATGTCTCACCTTTTCATCCATATAAAGTAGACCTAAATCTGAGATTTATAGCTCCAGATATGACCCAGTTACTGAACAGTGTTCCGATTTGGATTGCATCGACATCTCTTTTCTAAGTTTGGCCATCTCTTTATCCTTTCAATTTCAGTTCTTAAATTCATCAATCAATCATTTGATTTATATGATAGGCCTGCATTTAAAATAAACATTTACCACAAATTATTATTAGATATATTATTATAAAACTTGCTTTAGTTAAGGAGTTATTGGTACTTCAAGTGCAAAATGATGATATAATACCTTGATAAAAATGCACTTTTAAGTACTAATCAACAAGTTTTTTAAATTAAATTATGAGCAATAAAAGTTACTTCATAGTTGTCCCTGATAAAAAGAAAATTCATATGGTTGTCTTTTTTTTGAACAGAGACCATTGTATTGTTATTTTCAATGAGTAGAAACCATGGTGTTGTTGTTTCCAAATAATAAAAACCATTAAAACTATCCTTAATTATATGATGGAAACCATTGTGTAAGGCCACCAACCAATGCTTAAAAATGTATATGATAGGGTGGTTGATTGGAAACTTAAGATATAATACCATTTGATGTATTACAAAGTCAAAGTAAATGTTAGATAATGTAACAAATGGTTGTGATACCTAGAAAATAAAAAATATGGTAATGTTACAAACAAATTATGTTAAACAATGATGGTGATTAGTAAATATAGGATTAATACGTATGGTTACTCTGAGGATTGTACCCAAGAAAATCGATAACTAAGGAAATGAAATATTAATTATTGATTAGGGAATCAAAATTTAAGAAATTAAGTTACTACTTGGTGACATATAGTCGATAACCTTAGATCTGAATATATTACATAATTCATTGTAAAGGCAACGTCAAAAGTGACAATTATGAATTTAGACACCATAACAGCTAGTGCATAATTCAATATGTATATGATGTAATTGATACTAACAAAATTCTAAATAAACATATTGTTTTCCTTCCTTATAAAAAGCCACGTAGATGTATTTTATAGCTAGATGTTAAATTTGTAATGTTATTTTAGTTGTGATGATGAGCAAGAGTATTGTCTTATGAGTTGAGGTATTATTGAACTTGAGTTAAATGTTTTGAGCAAGATTGTTAAGAGTGCTAATTGACATAATGATTCATTTCCCTCATTAAACAAATTATGAGCATAAGCTTTCTTGATGACTAATAACTTTTATAATGTTATAGATGATGCAGGTTTATGATACCAAGTAGGCCAACACAAATTGTGTTATTTTATTATTTATAATTTTGTTAGGTACTTGTGTTTATATACTATGAATACTTAAAAAAATGTGTTAGTAACTTCACCTCGAAATATACTAAATGGTATGATTGTATTTCTAACATTTGGTTATTGCATCTCTTTTGTTTTGTGTGTATGTGTGTGTATCCATCACATGTATATTTTAAGTAAATTAAAAGTGGATCCAAAAAAACGATGTAAGGCTCAAACTTTAAGAAGATACATAGAATTATAAACTCTAGTTACAATTAAGAGATCCATCAAAGAAGATAATGAAAGGCAACTCTAAACACCACATCCCTTTATAGAGATTTTTGAAATTCAACTAATGTCATCATAAGATCTAACACCTAGAGTTCCATTCCTTTAATGATTAGAAAAGATCAAACTTGATAAATAATTTTTTAAATTTCTAAATGTGTTTACAAAATTGTATATTAACATTCCTTTGTAGATGCTCTCAAATAAATGTCAAGTTATATGAGATTTTTAATGACATCATGTATTCAAGAGGAAGTTGGATAAGTATGAAATTATACCTCTTATTAAAGAGTCCAATGCTACTTTACAAAAGAAATTGCCTATAAAGCTTAAAGATCTAGGTAGTTCCATTATTCCCTGTTTAATTAGAAATTTTTTGTTTGAAAGAGCTTTATATGATTTATGTGCAAGTATCAATTGCATACCTTTATTCATTTTATAAATCTTAGATTAAGAGAAGTGATATCTAATATGATTTCATTATAATTAGCAAATAACTCAATAAAACACCACAAGGAATAATTGGTGTTCTTGTAAAAGTGAGAAAGTTTATTTTCCAATGGACTTTATCATTTAGGACATAAAAAAGGATAAGGAAATCTTCACCTTATTGGCAGGCCATTTTTAACTACTAGATGAGTTTTAATTGATATCTTAAAAGGAGAATTGGGGTAGAGAGTGAACAAGAAAAAGGTAACTTTTAATGTTTATAATACCATCAAGTATTCATATATAAGTGAGCATTGTTTTATCATTCAAACAATTGACACTTTGGTCATTAATGGATTAAGTCAATAAAATGAATCCTTAAAAGCTTATTTAGTTGATCTCAATTAGACTATGGTAGAAGATCTTGAAATGTTAAAATATACCTTGTGGATGGATTTATTTGGACCTAACAACAGAAATATTTTGAAGGATTTAGATAAAGACCTTCTAGATCCTTTTCTATTTATTGAGGAACCATTCATTTTAAAGCTCAAACCTTTACCAAAACACCTTCTGTATGCTTATCTTGGAAAATCATCTATTTTTTGGTAATTATTTCACCTAAGTTTTCTAGTAAAGATGAGGAAAAGTTGTTCAGAATGCTTAGAAAGTATAAGTTAGCTACTAGATGGGTGTTAATGAATATCAAATGTATTAGCCCTTTTATTTTTATGCATCAAATTTAATTGGAAAAGAAAAGTAAGCTTACTATAAAGCACTAAAGAAGACTTAACTTGACAATGAAGGAAGTGGTGTATTAAGATATCTTAAAATGGTTGTATGTTATAGTATTTTACCTTATTTCTAATGGTTCATGGTCCATTTTGTTCAAATAATACCAAAAAAGGGAGGAATGACAATGGTAAGAGATTGGTTAGTACTTAAAAGTGTATTTTTATCAAGGTTTTATATCATAATATTGCACTTAAAATATCATTAAATTCCTTAACTTAAACATGTTTTATAATAACAAGTTTGATAATATATTATTAATTTATAATAAATGCTCATTTCAAATATAGGCATGTTTCACAATTTAAAGGATTGATTGATTTATTTAACTATTGAAATTGAGAAGACAAAGAAAGGACCATACTTAGAGAAGAGATGTTGGTTCAATTCAAACCGGAACACTACTCGGTTATTGGATCATAGCTAGAGTTGTGGAACTAGATTTAGGTCTAGTTTATATGGATGAAAAGCTAAGATATAGGCCTAAAACTTTTATAAGAGTCTAAGATTCAAAATGGTCATTTTCAATTCAAATTATAGCAACAAAAGAGATGTCAAAATCTATCCTCCAATCTAAACATTATTCAGTGTTTAGCCCATATCTCATGTTCTAAAAATACAAATAAGCTCATTTTTATTTTATTCGAAAGTTGAGACAAATTTTCCAGAACTTTCATGAAGACTATCTGTTCAAATTTTGACATTAGTAATGATGTTTTATTTAGAACTAGAAGATTGTAGCATGTTGGAAAATCCACGCGGCATTGGTTGATTTCCAAAAATGGCACCGTCTTGGATAAAAAATTAGGGATTTTTGCTGATTTTCAATTTAGTCCTCTAGCTTTCAATTTCTTTCAATATAATTTCCTAATTGACCCTAAACTTCTAATTTAATGCAATTTGGTCCCGGCTTAACTTCAACTTCATTCCCAGATTTACGCGCCTTTTGCAATATGGTCCTTGATCTTGGATTTATGTAGTTTCATCCCTAATTGACCATTAAACTTTTAATTTCTTCAATTTGACCCCCGGATTTTGTCAATTAGACCCCTATAGTTTGACGCCTTTTGCAGAGTGGTCCTTGACTTTGGATTTTGGCAATTTAACCCCTAATTGGCCCTAAAACTTTAATTTTCTTTCAATTTGGCCCCTGATTTCAATTAATTAAATTGGTAAAAATTAAATTTGATCCCTTAAAATTCCAATCTTCTCAATTAAACCCAAATTAGGGTCCCAAACTTAATTGTTTCACCAATTAAGCCCTAATTAAAATTAATTTGACCCATTTAAAGTATAATTAAGTCCTTGCACTTAATTAAATCCTTCATTTGGACCTAAATTAATTCTTAAACATAATTAAAATTTAATTTGGCCCATGATTAAATGAAATTGGCCTATTAAAAAATTAATTATGTTATTAGACTTAATTTTTATGCAAATTTGTCCAATAATCATTTAATTTGACCTTGAATTTGTATTTTTTTTCTCCAATTTTGGGCATAATAGGGTGCTAATAGGTGTGGAATCTCCTCCGAAAATTGTAGCTTGATTTTTGCCCATTTTTATAGTCTTTCTAGATCAGCTTTCTCCGCATTGCCAGCCTTTATTCTATTTTTTTATTTTTATTTTGAAAAAAAGTGAATTTTAGAGAATAACCCAAAATTGAGTTATAACAGTTGCCCCCCTTTTTACAAGGCTTGCGATAGAAAGTCTCATCAGAGACTTTAGATAGGAAGCATTGTAAAGATGAAAAAGAAGGATAGGAAATGGTTGACTCATCATATTGAGAAATAATGAATCCTTTTGAGGGCTAGAAAGTGCACTTAGAGTAAAAACTGGAAGATTTTTTCTTTTAAAAAAAATCCAAAGATTTTAAAATGGTCAAATTATCATGGATGACCTACCCAAGAGAAAAGTAATGGGTGACTTTCCCATGTGAAAAACACATATTTTTCAGAGATTTTTTAAAATGATGAAAAATACCAAGATTTTTCAAAGAGGTCTTGTTATGTTGGGCGACCTGCCCAAGTGAAAGGTTTTGGAAAATACAAAGATTTTTTAAAAATACAAAATTTTTCAAAGCGGTCTTGTTGTGTTAGGTGACTTGCCCAAGAAAAGTTTTGAAAAATACAAGGATTTTTCAAAAAATACAAAACTTTTCAAAGTGGTCTTATTGTGTTGGGTGACCTACCTTGGAAAAGTTTTGAAAAATATAAAGATTTTTCAAAAATATAAAAATTTTCAAAATGGTCTTGTTGTGTTAGGTGACCTACCCAAGTGAAAAACATGAAGATTTTAAAGTGGTGAAAAATATGATAATTTCTCAAAATGGTTTTATTGTAATGGGCAACCAACCTAAATGGAAGATTTTAGAGGTGGTGCGAAATGCAAGGGTTTCTCAAAAGATGGTTTCATTATAATGAGCAACCGACCCAAATCGAAGATTTTGAAGGTGTGAGAAATGTAAGGATATTTTAAAAAGACGGTTTCATCTAAACAAAAGATTTTGAAGATGTGAGAAATGCAAGGATTTCCTGAAAAGATGGTTTCATTGTAATGGGAAACCGACCCAAATAGAAGATTTGAAAGTGGTAAGGAATGTGAGGATTCTTTAAAAGATGGTTTCATTGTAATAGACGATGAAAAGAGTTTTCAAAGAGGTCTGATAGGTGGCCTGCCTAGGTGAAAACAATAAAATGTCTTCAAGAGATAACGTGATAGTACTCGAAGATGCACTACATAAGAGATTGCAGCTCAAATGAGTGTTTGAAAAGAGATAGGACTTAGGGGGAATAAGGGTTGAAAGGCACACTCGAAAGAGGCAGGGTTAAAAAACATGTTATATTAGAGGTGAGTGCTCAACGGTGCGCTAGAAAAGAGGTAGGGTTAAAAAACGCATTGCCTAAGGTGGTTGAGGGCTCAAAAGCTCACTTGAAAAATAGGTAATGTCAGAAAACATACTACCTAAGGTGGCTGAGGGCTTAGAGGCGCACTCATATGGAGGCAAGGTTAGAAAATGCATTACCTGAGAAGATGATGGCTCAAAAGCGCACTCAGAGTGAGGTAATATTGTAAAGCACATTACTTGAGGGGGGTGAGTGTTCAAAGGCACACTCAAAAAATAGGTAAGGTTAAAAAACACGCTACCTAAGAGATGATGGCTCAAAAGAGCACATAAAAGGAAGTGACGACATAAGGTCGCACTCAAAATAAGGTAGGGTTAGAAAACACACTACCTAAAAGATGGTGAAATCGATCTGACAATGTTGGAAGCAATGTATTATGATCAATATGCATGTATACTTACATGAGAAATATAGGTTCCCATTTCTTTATGGTGTCCTTCTTTTCTCAAAAGTTAGGGTGTTGGCAGTAGACTTCAATGGCTTTTTTGCTCTTGCTTACTTGAGTCAAATCTTGATTTTGACCTCTAGGAAAGACTTGATGTCATTATGCTTCTTTGTCCTCCACCCTTTATCTCAATGGTTGACAATTTTACTTGGCATTCTTCTTAGAAACGGGAATCATGGAGCCAACCCTAGCAGGAGTTTTTGATTGCCCTCCAGCTTGATCATGCCCCCAAGTGTTTAATTTGGGTTTGGGGATAGGCTATAGGAAGGAAGGTTTGACAAAGAGTTGTTTTCATGTAGAAATTTGGAATTTCAAAGTTATTCCAGACATGAAAATCATTTTGACATCGATTCAGAGTAAACTTATTCTGAAGAAATTCAAGTGATTCCTATGGAGAGGTCTTTAGAAGTGATGGAAACTTTTTGATTTTGATGAAAAATATGAAGTGACATTTAGTTGGTCAAAAAGGTTTCAAATTTAATTTGAGGGTTTCAAAGAACCAAGGTTCAAAGCATTTATTTTATTTGCATGAATAATGATTTGGTTTGCATGAGAAAATGATGTTTACCGATCCAGATTGCTTGCCTTTGATAAAAAAAAAATGCTTGATTAGACATGTAATGTATGCTTAGGCTCTTAGTTATGAAGAAAAATGATATTTTGCAGGCTCAAAAGGTGTTTAAGGGTTTGTAGGACTAAGGATCACTTGTGCTTGTTTCCTAACTTTTTATATTTGGAATATCTCCCTAAAATGGTTTATCATGCCCCCTAGTGTTGAGCTTGGGCTCTTTCTCTTTGTTTTTGTTTTCTTCATTTAGTTGAGCATCATTATATTGGTGATTTTTTATGCTCAGAATTCTTGGATCCTTTGGATTTTTTTTTCTTTATGCCTGCATCTTTGAATGGGCACTTCGATGATTAAGAAATTTCTTTTATGCCCCCCAGTATTGTTTGGACACTTTCAATCATCGAGGTTTTTTCTATGTCTCTCGCACTTGCCCCCAAGTGTGAGGTGTGACCCTAATCAAGGTTATTTATCTTAAGAAAAATAGTAGGCTAAAAAAGGGACCGCAAGGGATTTATTTCAGCTTTGTGAAAGGATTATCAAATATAGCCTTCCTTCATCTCAAATGCATGCATTTAGTATCGGTAAGTCTTGCTTTCATGCAAATATGCAAATTGATTTCTCATTATTTATTCAAATAAAACTCAACTTTAGAGTCACTATATGATGTTTTTTTTTTCTTCAGGTTTTCTAGGTGTATGGTTACCTCTTTAAGAAATCACCTAAATTTTTAGAACTCGTTTGTTTCAGACAAACACCAACATGATTTCTATTTTGTACTAAACTTTGAATTCTCAAAAATCCTTGTGAATATGTATGATCATGCATAGCTTTGGAAGAAAGGGGAAACACCCCCAAAAAATCTCGGTGTAATGGTTTTATTCTCAATGTGTTACTTGCATGAAAAGGCATGTCATGTGACATGATCAAAGAGTTGATGTCTTATCCCAAATGCAGAAGTGTCAAAGTAATAAATAACCAGGCAAGACCGGGGTCAAACCACAGAGAGGTTAACTATATAAATTATAAATAAAAACAACAACAACAACAATGATGATGGTGGTGGTGAAGATGAGTTAAAGAGGACTTTGAGATGTAAAATTAATGTGAAGATTACACAATGATAAAAACAAATGTCAAGGTTAGAGGATACACTAATAGTATTAGAGATAAGTAAGGTATAAACTCTTTATTAATTATCAACATGATCATATTAATCATCTTATTTACATAACACCATACTTATAAGTTTTATCAAGTATTAATGATGTTAACTTATGTTGACAACAAATCAAGTTCCTCTCATAATAACAATGTCGGCCGAATACTATGAAGGATCAAGTATTTGATGTGCCAATTGTTACACAACACAAATCTAGATTAACCATTTAACAAGTAAGGTATTAAGAATTAATAAGATAAAAATGATAAGACATGTTAATAGCAAGTTGTTTAGGATATAAGCATTGAAGTCCATATTGAGTTTATATTTACTTATCCTAACACCATTAGTGAAACCTTTTCACCTTGACATAATTAACTTAGGTAGACATTATGAACAAGAAAAACTTAAAGAAACAATATAAGAACATAAACATGATATAAGTTAACAAAGTATAGTAAAGGAAATGAAAAGCATGACCAAGAGATTAATGAAAGCAAAACTTAAGCATTACAACAATAAAAAGAGAAAGAGCAAGAACATGATCTTGATATGGAAAATAAGATGCCCAAATGAATGGCAAATGCCTCCTTTTATAGGCTAAAATTCAGAACATGAAAGTTGTTGCAAATTGTCTTTTCCTTCCACCCACCAAATTTCAGATCATTTGGATCACTACACCTCAAAATATGTCTAAAATACTAAGTAGTGGTACCGGTGGACGTGATGGATAGCCCTCATGCTCTTGTGTGGATGAAATCTCATTTCTACCATCCGAATTTGAGCTGGTTCTCTAATGAAAGTTGTTGGAAATTGTCTTTTCCTTCCACCCACCAAATTTCAGACCATTTAGACTTTTAGAACTCCAGTTATGGATAAAACTTTAAGTAGTATTTGGGTTGGATTGCAAGACAGATTCAGACTTCTCTTTTATGGCCAAACATTGAATTTGAAAATGGCAAATTTGGGTCTTTCCATACCCATGAAAGTTGTAGGTCTACTTGTTATCTTTCCAGCCATATAAATTAATATGAAATCCAAGATCTAGAGCTCTAGATATAATTCAATGACTGAACAATGTTTGAATTTGAAGTGAATTTCTTTATCCTTTCACTTCCAATAGTTAATCCTAACAATCAATCATTTGAATTGTGAGAATACCAGCAGTTAAAATGAGCTTTTATCATAAATTAAATATATCTTATATTATCAAACTTGTTATTACAAAACATGTTCTAGTTAAGGAGTTATTGATACTTCAAGTGCAAAAATGATGATATAAAGCCTTGATAAAAATGAAATTTTAAGTACGAATCATCATGAACACAAGAAAACACATGACCTTATTAACAAGAAAGGCTTGTTTGACAAGGAAAGTCTTACAGCATCGTGAGCTAAATTGCCAACAAGACTAAAATATGAAAAAAATCAAAATAACCTTATAGACATGATCAAACCAAGGTAATTATTAGGGGTAGACGCCAACCTCCTATCTTGTGACAAAACTTCATCTTTATCCTAAAAAATTCATTCTTTCTCCACACCCTACTCATGCTTCATGTTTGGAGTTCCATCGAGGCTTATCCATCCAGTTTTAATCAAATGCACGAGCCTCTTCTTAAAGGCACTACAAGTATGAATGTTATGTCCCGCGGTGCCAGCATGGTATTCGCAAGTGAGGTCGAGCTTATACCAATTAGGGTAAGGTGGTTGTAGAGGTGTCATTTAAGGGTAGCGATAGTGGAGGTAGTTGTTCTTGGTCTCTTTGATGTTTGGTTTGAGGCTCAGGTTTTCTAGTAGGAAAAGAAGAGATGAGATTGATGTTGGCGATTTGGGATGAAAAGGATGGAGTATGGTATGAGTCAACCTTTTTCTTTTTGAAACCCCTTTTATCCATAGGTGTACAGATTGTACCACTCTTTACTCCTTGTTCTATACGGTTAGCTACTACCACAACATCAGTAAATTGCTAGGCTGAACTACCCATTACATGCTCATAATAGGGGGCCTTAAGTGTGTTGGCAAATGACATGACGAAAAGCTTGATGTCTTCTCCCAAGTGCAGGAGTGTCGAAGTAATAAATAACCCGGCAAGACTGAGGTCGAACCACAGGGAGGTTAATTGTACAAATTATAAACAACAATTATAAAACAACAATAATAACAACAACAATAGTAATAATAATAATAATAATAATAATAATAAAGAAAGAGAAGAAGAAGAAGAAGATGATGATGATGAGAACTTAGAGATGAAATATTAAAGTAAGGATTAAACAATAATAATAACAAATGTCAAGGTTAGAGGTTCCACTAATGGTATATCAAACAAGTATAGTATAAACTCTTATTATTGAATTGGAAACCACACACAAAGGAGGTTCCAATCAGATTATATATTGTTAACATGATTACATTAGTCATCTTATTCAATTAATGCTAATACTTGTAAATCTCGTCAAGCATTCATGATTATAACTTATGTTAACAACAAATCAAGTTCCTTTCATAGCTCAGGTGTCGGTTATACCATACATTATGGGCTATGAAAGTGCCAAGAATTTGTTGTACCAAGTGTTATACAACATAAATCCAGATTAGTCATTTAACAAGCAAAGTATTAAAGAGTGAACAAGATAACAAATACAAAACATGTTAGTATCAAACATTAAAGTCCATATTAAGTTTACACTATACTTATTCTTACACCATTAGTGTAACCTTTTCACCTTGACATAATTAACTTAGCTAGACATAATGAAAGAAAGCAAAATAGAAAAACAAAATAAGAACATAAAAGCTAACTAAGTAAAGGAAAGGAAATGAAAGGCATAAACTTGATATTAATGAAAGTAAAGCATAAACATTACAAAAAATACAAAGAGAGAAAGAAAGAGCATGATCTTGATCTGAACACTAAAATGCCTAAATGCATGGCAAATGCCTCCTTTTATAGGCCAAAATTGGGAACTATTGATTTGATGACTAATTGATAAGTGGGTGGCCAACTTTTGACTTGGTGACAATCCTTATCTTCTCTTATCTGCCCAAAACGTCATTGATAACTTCAAAACTGGAGCCAATTGTAACATGAAAGTTGTAGGCAATTGTCTCAGCTTTCTTGTGTAAAACATTCAGCTCATTTGGACTTCTAGAACTCCAGATATGGCCAAAATACCGAACAGTGCTCGGGCTGGAAGATAGATTCGGGATTCTTTGTTGTTGCTACAATTTGGACTTGATAATGGCCTTTTTAGATCTTGGGCTCCATATGAAAGTTGTAGGCCTATGTCTTACCTTTCCATCCATATAAATTGGACCTAAATCTGAGATCTGTAGCTCCAGATATGACCCAATTACCGAACAGTGTTCTGGTTTGGATTGCACCGACATCTCTTTTTGGAGTTTAGCCATCTCTTTGTCCTTTCAATTTCAATTCTTAAATTCATCTATCAATCCTTTCATTTATGTGATAGGCTTGCATTTAAAATGAACATTTACCACAAATTAAAGGTATCTTATATTATTAGATATATTATTATAAAACATGCTTTAGTTAAGGAGTTATTGATACTTCAAGTGCAAAATGATGATATAAAACCATGATAAAAATGCACTTTTAAGTACTAATCACACCCCTCAACCAGCTTATTACTAGTCCCTAGTAATCAAAGCGTTAAAACAATTTGCAAATTTCACAAAGCATCATTTAACTTCCATTAATCTATCCAGATAAACAAACTCTCATTAAATTTATATATCTGCTCAATACCACTTAACAAGATATTAATAAACCTTTCTTTTGTGCTCAATGTATCAACACATAATTATGGGGCTTTTCTTGGAAGAAAACAAAAATTTTGTTCTAATGTTTAAGGTTAACTTCCTTGAGTTGGGATTATTATTTTTGTCTTTTTTTTTCTTTTTCTTTTTTTAAAAAAAATCTATATACATATAATTTAAAAACATCATGCATCTTTAACCCATGTAATGAGCTTTCAGCTAATGACTCCCAGACCAGTTGATCTTAGGGCATTAGGTGTTAAGACACCTCTACGAGCTTAGTAACTCGGGTCGCAGATACTGATATGTAGATAGTGCAATGTTTGATTCCCTTAAGCTTTTCTCCTCAACCCATGTAACAAGCGTTGGGCCAATAGCTCCCAAGTCAGTTGACTTTAGGGTATTAGGTGTTAAAACACCCCTTCGGGCTTAATTGCTTAGGTTAGGGAGGCTACGAAACCAAACTTATCTACATTTTTATTATCATCATTTTTTTCTTTTTTTTCTTTTTTTTTCTTTCTTTTTAATGTTTTTTTTAAATTATATACAATCCCTTTCCTTAGTTGTTACCTTTAACAAAAGAACATAAATAATGTAATAATCCAATATGCAACCCACAATCATATGTTAAAGTGTGTGTGTGTAAATTAAGGTTTAAGAATACATGTTAAATAAGTATATGAGCAGAATTAAGCGGTAACAATACGAGAGTTTGTAAACCTGAATATTTCAGGAAGTATTATAATAGACCTTGTTAAGAATGGTTACTAAGATGCGTCTCAAGAGTCATTTTAACAAAAGAACTCCTTTACTCTGCCATCCTAGTAACAACAATTATGCACATGCTTTATGAAATGAAAAATAATTTTTTTTTTATCAACTACTACCCTCTCCCCCCAACCAAAACGAGACATTGTCCTCAATGTTCTAAGGTAGAAAGATTGAGTATAGAAGATATCACCTGAAGTAACGAACACTAACAAAACCTGAAACACACTAAAACAAAAATAAGAAATAACAAAACACAATAATAAAACCAAAAGACACAAGTTTTTACAAACAAAAAAAATTCAAATCGCAGTTGTGAATGTGGCTCACATCTTCCCTTGGTTTTACGTCCAAGAACAGCTTAAACGCCCTCAATGGGTCGGGGATAGGCTTCCCATCCAGTTTTCTTAAAAACTAGCAAACAAGGTCTTTTTTAGTCATATTCCCAAGACTAAGTCAAGTATGTTCTTTATGAAAATGGCTTCATAAGTCATGAATTACACGATGCTTATCTCGACTATGATGAGACTTAAGAGTCAATAGAAGATTATCTAAAGACTCTCTGTGTTTTGAAATAAATCCCACCTTTTGACAATTTTCACAGTTTTTGCAGAATGCATGTGACTCCCTTGAATATGGTGGGCCAGTAAAATCCACTCTGTAAGATTTCTACAATCCTCTTTTTTGACAAGAAATGATCCCCACGTGCCTTAGAGTGACACAATTTAATGAAATTACTTACCTCATTATCAGGAATGCATATTTGAAATATTTGATCATGACAATAATTGAATAAGTAAGGGTCATCCCAATAAAAAATTTGCACATTGCTCAAAAAATTTCTTTTGTCTTCGGTATTCCAATGAGCTGGCAAAAATCCTAAAGTAAGAAAATTGATATGTTTAGCAAATCAAGGCATTGAACTAAGAGAAAGTAGAGATTCATCAGGAAAGTAATAATTGATTGGTGTGATGTCAGGTGCCGAATCTGTTGTCACTTTTGATAAAAGATCCGCATCAACATTTTCGGTGCCTTTTTCATCATCGATTTCTTCCTGATTGGTCATGGCATGAGGAAATGAAAGTGCTGGCAGGGAATCAGTCTTTTCCTTGCAATATTCAGATTCAACCCCTTCCTTACCCTTAGAGATTGACTCATCATCTTTCTCACAAGGTTCAAGAGTGGGTTTTTTAATAACCTTACCATTGCGAAGAGTAATGACTGATTTGACTTGATCCATGTGTTGACTTCCATAACTACTTACATTTGCATCGTATTGCCCTTTGAGATTTTGATGTGGTTGAGATGGAAACTTACCTTGCTCTTGAAAACTGAGAGCAGATGTGAATTTTGCAAGAGTGTCTTTAAAATCTGTTATGCTTTGAGTAAGTTGAGTGTTGATTGTCTCTTGCTTTTCAATGAATGCATACAAAGTTTCCTCAAAATTACTTCTAAGAGGTGGAGCATAAGAAGGTGCATATCCATAAGAATTTTGGAAATTATGGTGTGCTTGAAACTGTGGTTGTGAAGTTTGTGCATTATCACTCTTCCAACTGAAATTTTGGTGATTTCTCCAACCAGGGTTGTATGTTTGCAAATATGGGTTATGATTAGGCCTTTCGAAACCGTTTAAAGCATGGGCTTGTTCATGGAGACATTCATTAAAAGAAGGCATGGTTGGACAGTTACTAGTTGAGTGTTCATTTGTTTCACATATTTGACATACAATGTTTTTAATAGATTTAAATTGACCACTCTTTTTCAATTCTAGTGCCTCGACTTTTCTAGCTAAAGATGCAAACTTGGCTTGAAGGTCATGATCTTCCCTAAGGTTGTACATACCTCCACTAGATGTATGAGGTTGAGTTTTACTCCGTGCCTCATAAGTACCCGCGATGTCCTAATTTTGAGCATTTTCAGCTAACAAGTCTAAGTACTCCATTGCTTCATCAGGGTCTTTATCTTCAAAAGTTCCATTGCACATCAATTCAACCATTTGCCTATCTTTAGGTGTTAACCCTTCATAGAAATGTGAAACCAATCTCCATGTTTCAAAACCATGATGACGGCAAGTACTAAGCAAGTCTCGATACCTATCCCAACATTTGTAAAATGTTTCTCCTGGTTTTTGAGTGAAAGTGGTGATTTGTCTCTTGAAAGAGTTTGTTCTATGAGATGGGAAAAACTTCTTGAAAAATTGTTGTTGCATTTCATCCCAAGCACGAATGGATCCTGGTCTCAAATTTTGTAGCCATGTTTTAGCTTTATCTTTTAATGAAAAAGGAAAAAGCTTTAATCTGATGGTGTTCATGCTATAATTTAAGTTATTATATGTGTTGCACACCTCCTCAAATTCCCTTAAATACAAGTATGGATTTTCCAATTCTAAACCATGAAAGGAAGGTAAAAGTTGAATAATGCCTGGTTTAAAATTAAAATGAGATGCATCAGGAGGAAAAACTATGCATGATGGTGCACTTGTTCTTGTAGGATTCATGTGGTCTCTAAGTGTTCTAGCACGGTTATTCTCATTATTCTCATTTTGAAGTGATTGATTATCTTCTTCGGCTATATTTTCTGAAAATGATGAGGATACCCTACAAAGTCTACCACTTGATGTACGTGACCACACTCTCATGCACGTGTAGGAATAAAATAAAGAAAGAAGAAGAAAGCAAAAAAAGGAGGAAGAAAACAAAATAAAAACAAACAAAAGAAAAGAAACAAAGTTATATACAAGAAAAGTGAAAAGAGAAAACAAAATAAATACTATAATTTGTACAAGAACTTACCTCCCCGGCAACGGCGCCAAAAACTTGACACGACGAAAAGATTGATGTCTTCTCCCAAGTGCAGGAGTGTCGAAGTAATAAATAACCCGGCAAGACCGGGGTCGAACCATAGGGAGGTTAATTGTACAAATTATAAACAACAATTATAAAACAACAATAATAACAACAACAATAGTAATAATAATAATAATAATAATAATAATAATAATAATAATAAAGAAAGAGAAGAAGAAGAAGAAGATGATGATGATGAGAACTTAGAGATGAAATATTAAAGTAAGGATTAAACAATAATAATAACAAATGTCAAGGTTAGAGGTTCCACTAATGGTATATCAAACAAGTATAGTATAAACTCTTATTATTGAATTGGAAACCACACACAAAGGAGGTTCCAATCAGATTATATATTGTTAACATGATTACATTAGTCATCTTATTCAATTAATGCTAATACTTGTAAATCTCGTCAAGCATTCATGATTATAACTTATGTTAACAACAAATCAAGTTCCTTTCATAGCTCAGGTGTCGGTTATACCATACATTATGGGCTATGAAAGTGCCAAGAATTTGTTGTACCAAGTGTTATACAACATAAATCAAGATTAGTCATTTAACAAGCAAAGTATTAAAGAGTGAACAAGATAACAAATACAAAACATGTTAGTATCAAACATTAAAGTCCATATTAAGTTTACACTATACTTATTCTTACACCATTAGTGTAACCTTTTCACCTTGACATAATTAACTTAGCTAGACATAATGAAAGAAAGCAAAATAGAAAAACAAATTAAGAACATAAAAGCTAACTAAGTAAAGGAAAGGAAATGAAAGGCATAAACTTGATATTAATGAAAGTAAAGCATAAACATTACAAAAAATACAAAGAGAGAAAGAAAGAGCATGATCTCTTATTGGAGTTTAGCCATCTCTTTGTCCTTTCAATTTCAATTCTTAAATTCATCAATCAATCCTTTCATTTATGTGATAGGCCTACATTTAAAATGAACATTTACCACAAATTAAAGGTATCTTATATTATTAGATATATTATTATAAAACATGCTTTAGTTAAGGAGTTATTGATATTTCAAGTGCAAAATGATGATATAAAACCATGATAAAAATGCACTTTTAAGTACTAATCAGCAAACAAAGGGACCATGTCTTTATCCAAGAGTGGAAGATTGATTAGTACTTAAAAGTGCATTTTTATCATGGTTTTATATCATCATTTTGCACTTGAAGTATCAATAACTCCTTAACCAAAGCATGTTTTATAATAATATATCTAATAATATAAGATACCTTTAATTTGTGGTAAATGTCTATTTTTAATGCAGGCCTATCACATAAATGAAAGGATTAATTGATGACTTGAAGAACTTAAATTGCAAGGATAAAGAGATGGCCAAACTTAGAAAAGAGATGTCGGTGCAATCCAAACCGGAACACTGTTCGGTAATTGGGTCATATATGGAGCTACAGATCTCAGATTTAGGTCCAATTTATATGGATGGAAAGGTAAGACATAGGCCTACAACTTTCATATGGAGCCGAAGATCTAAAAAGGCCATTATCAAGTCCAAATTGTAGCAACAACAAAGAAGCCCGAATCTGTCTTCCAGCCCGAGCACTGTTCGGTATTTTGCCCATATCTGGAGTTCTAGAAGTCCAAATGAGCTGAAGTTTTTACACAAGAAAGCTGAGACAATTGCCTACAACTTTCATGTTTACAACTGGCTCCAATTTTGATGTTATCAATGATGTTTTGGGCAGACAAGAGAAGATAAGGATTGTCACCAAGTCAAAAGTTGGCCACCCACTTATCAATTAGTCATCAAATCAATAGTTCCCAATTTTGGCCTATAAAAGGAGGCATTTGCCATGCATTTAGGCATCTTGGTTTCCAGATCAAGATCATGCTCTTCCTTTCTCTCTTTGTATTTTTTGTAATGTTTATGCTTTGCTTTCATTAATAGTAAGTTTATGCCTTTCATTTCCTTTTCTTTACTTAGTTAACTTTTATGTTCTTATTTTGTTTATCTATTTTGCTTTCTTTCATTATGTCTAGCTAAGTTAGTTATGTCAAGGTAAAAAGGTTACACTAATGGTGTAAGAATAAGTATAATGTAAACTTAATATGGACTTTAATGTTTGATACTAACATGTTTTATATTTGTTATCTTGTTCACTCTTTAATACTTTGCTTGTTAAATGACTAATCTTGATTTATGTTGTATAACACTTGGTACAACAAATGCTTGGCACTTTCATAGCCCATAATGTATGGTATAACCGACACCTGAGCTATGAAAGGAACTTGATTTGTTGTTAACATAAGTTATAATCATGAATGCTTGACGAGATTTACAAGTATTAGCATTAATTGAATAAGATGACTAATGTAATCATGTTAACAATATATAATCTGATTGGAACCTCCTTTGTGTGTGGTTTCCAATTCAATAATAAGAGTTTATACTATACTTGTTTGATATACCATTAGTGGAACCTCTAACCTTGACATTTGTTATTATTATTGTTTAATCCTTACATTAATTTTCCATCTCCAAGTTCTCATCATCTTTTTCTTCGTCTCTTTCTTTGTTATTATTACTACTACTACTACTACTAGTATTATTATTATTATTATTATTATTATTATTATTATTATTATTATTATAATTGTTGTTGTTATTGTTATTGTTGTTGTTATTGCTATTATTGTTGTTGTATTATTATTATTTATAATTTGTACAATTAACCTCCCTGTAGTTCGACCCCGATCTTGCCGGGTTATTTATTACTTCGACACTCCTGCACTTGGGAGAAGACATCAATCTTTTAGTCGTGTCAAGTTTTTGGCGCCGTTGCCGGGGAGGTAAGTTTTGTATAAATTATAATATTTATTTTATTTTCTCTTTTCACTTGTCTTTCTTTTCTTTTGTTTCTTTTTATTTTGTTTTCTTCCTCCTTTTGCTTTCTTCTTCTTTTTTTTTTATTTTATTCCTACACGTGCATGAGAGTGTGGTCACGTACATCAAGTGGTAGACTTTGTAGGGTATCCTCATCATTTTCAGAAAATATGGCTGAAGAAGATAATCAATCACTTCATAATGAAAATAATGAGAATAACCGTGCTAGAACACTTAGAGACCACATGAATCCCATAAGAACAAGTGCACCATCATGCATAGTTTCTCCTCCCGATGCATCTCATTTTAATTTTAAACCAGGTATTATTCAACATTTACCTTCTTTTCATGGTTTGGAATTAGAAAATCCATACTTGCATTTAAGGGAATTTGAGGAGGTCTGCAACACATATAATAATTTAAATTGTAGCATGAACACCATTAGATTAAAGCTTTTTCCCTTTTCATTAAAAGATAAAGCTAAAACATGGCTACAAAATTTGAGACCAGGATCCATTCGTGCTTGGGATGACATGCAACAACAGTTTTTAAAGAAGTTTTTCCCATCTCATAGAACAAACTCTTTCAAGAGACAAATCACCACTTTCACTCAAAAACCAGGAGAAACATTTTATAAATGTTGGGATAGGTATCGAGATTTGCTTAGTACTTGCACCCATCATGGTTTTGAAACATGGAGATTGGTTTCACATTTCTATGAAGGGTTAACACCTAAAGATAGGCAAGTGGTTGAATTGATGTGCAATGGAACTTTTGAAGATAAAGACCCTGATGAAGCAATGGAGTACTTAGACTTGTTAGCTGAAAATGCTCAAAATTGGGACACTGCGGGTACATATGAGGCACCGAGTAAAACTCAACCTCATACAGCTAATGGAGGTATGTACAACCTTAGGAAAGATCATGACCTCCAAGCTAAGTTTGCATCTTTAGCTAGAAAAGTTGAGGCACTAGAATTGAAAAAGAGTGGTCAATTAAAATCTGTTGAAAACATTGTGTGTCAAATCTGTGAAACAAATGAACACTTAACCAACGATTGTCCAACCTTGCCTTCTTTTAAGGAATGTCTCCATGAACAAGCCCATGCTTTAAACAGTTTCCAAAGGGCCAAGCACAACCCATACTCCCAAACATACAACCCTGGTTGGAGGAATCACCCAAATTTCAGTTGGAAGAGTGAGAACAACAATGCACAAACTTCACAACCACCATTTCAAGCACACCACAATTTCCAAAATTCTCATGGATATGCACCTTCTTATGCTCCACCTCCTAGAAGAAATCTTGAGGAAACATTGCATGCATTCATTGAAAAGCAAGAGACAATTAATACTCAACTTGTTCAAAACATGACAGATTTTAAAGATACTCTTGCTAAATTAACATCTGCTCTCAGTTTCCAAGAGAAAGGTAAGTTTCCATCTCAACCACAGCAAAATCCCAAGGGGCAATACAATGCAAATGCAAGTAGTTCTGGAAGCCAACATATGGATCAAGTCAAATCAGTCACTACTCTGCGCAGTGGTAAGGTTATTGAAAAACCCTCTCTTGAACCTTATGAGAAAGATGATGAGTCACTCTCTGAGGGTAAGGAAGGGGATGAATCTGAAAATTGCAAAGAAACGACTGATTCACCGCCAGCACTTCCATTTCCTCAAGCCATGACCAAACAAAGGAAAGTCAATCACAATTCTGAAATTTATGAAATTTTCAAACAGGTAAGGATCAATATACCTTTGCTGGATGCTATTAAACAGGTTCCTTCCTATGCTAAATTTTTAAAAGATCTCTGCACTGTGAAGAGGAAACTGAATGTGAAAAAGAAAGCCTTTCTAGCTGAACAAGTAAGTTCCATTCTTCAAAACAATAATGCTTTGAAATATAAAGACCCTGGTTGTCCTACAATTTCTTGCTTTATTGGAGAGCATAAAATTGAAAGAGCCTTACTTGATCTTGGTGCTAGTGTGAATTTACTTCCATATTCAGTTTTTCAGAGTCTTAATCTAGGTGAGTTAAAACCAACTTCTGTATCTCTTTTACTTGCCGATAGATCTGTAAAAGTGCCTAGAGGAATAATTGAAGATGTGTTAGTACAAGTCGATAAATTCATTTATCCTGTGGATTTTATTGTCTTGGACACAAAACCTGTTGAAGCATGTAATTCATTTCCTGTTATTTTAGGACGTCCCTTTCTCGCAACCTCTAACGCATTGATTAATTGTAGGAATGGACTAATGAAGCTATCATTTGGAAACATGACATTGGAGATGAATATTTTCAACATTTGCAAGCAACCTGGAGATGATAATGATTTACAAGAAGTAGATCATATTGATGAATTAGTTTATGATCAACTTGAATCTACTTTAAGTAAAAATGAATTGGATGAAATTGAAGATTTGCAAATGGTTTATTCTGAGGAAGAAATCACGCATGAAACAAGCACCGAAAATGTTGATGCGAATCTTTTGTCAACAGTGACAACAGATTCGACATCTGACATCACACCAATCAATGATTACTTTCCTAACAAATCCTTACTTTCTCTTAGTTCAATGCCTTGGTATGATAAAAATATTAATTTTCTTGCTTTAGGAGATTTGCCAGCTGATTGGAGTACCCAACATAAAGAAAAGTTTTTGAACGAAGTGAAGAGCTTTTATTGTGATGACCCTAACTTATTCAAATATTGTCCTGATCAAATATTTCAAAGATTCATTCCCGACAATGAGGTAAGTAGTGTCATTAAACTTTGTCATTCTGAAGCATGTGGAAGTTATTTCTCGTCAAAAAAGACAGCTGCAAAAATCTTTCAAAATGGATTTTATTGGCCCACCATGTTCAAGGACACGCATGCATTCTGCAAAACTTGTGAAAATTGTCAAAAGCTTGATACTGGTCAAAATGTTTTGTTTTATAATTCTCAACTCTATGCATTTCCTAGAGAGCTAAGACCAAGATGGAGCAATCCTTATGGGGCCTGTGATATTGAGAATTCAATGAATGACAATGATTTTAAGGAAAATGGACATCGTTTGAAAGCTCACTTTGATAATTTTCTTAATGAAAACGAATCAACTGGTTTGAATGATTTTGTAGATAAAGGTTGATTATTTTTTTTTCTCACATTGTTTTTGTGTTTCTTTTTGAGTGATTTTTGCTAGTTTCTCTCACCCCGGTCAAATGGCGGATAACGGTACTCCGTGACTTAAGTCGGTTCTTTCAGTTTCCCACAATTACTGATATCTGTGTATATATCTATGCAATTCTTCGAATCTCTCTTCCAATTCTCATTTGAAAATGGACACTAATCTTGAAAAATTGAAAAAGTATTTTCCCGCTCTGCCTCAGAATGCGATTACAAAAATTTACCGTGTTAGATGTGCAAGATTGAGATTGTTAATGAATCATGGAATTCCTGAAGATATTCGCTGGTTGATTGAAGCAAAGGTCCGATTATCAGGTGAGTCCTCTAACTTCATTTCACACATGCCTGGAACAGGTAAAAGTACTTTTGCAAAGAAGCGTCATGCAAAACGACTAGAAGTCTGTCATCGATGTGCTAGATGGACTTGTAATACACAATGTCGTTCTTTAGGAATGGTATCTATAAACCTTGAAGATAAAATACAATTCATTAAGGATGGCTTGAGTAAGAAGTCTTTAGATAATCTTCTATTGACTCTTGAGATGCATCCTAGTGGAGATGTGCATCGTGCAATTCATGATTTATGGCCACTATTTCATAAAGAACATGATAGACTTAGTCTTGGGAATCTGACTAAAAAAGACCCTGTTTGCCAGTTTTTAAGAAAACTGGATGGGAAGCCTATCCCCGACCCATAGAGGGCGTTTAAGCCGTTCTTGGACGTAAAACCAAGGGAAGATGTGAGCCACAATCACAACTACTTGTACATACACATTTTTTTTTCAAAAGTAAATAAATAAATAAATTAAAAGAGAGAGAGAGAGAGAGTGTGAGACTCCAGCTGGCCTACATATAGATGTTATGATTGCCTTTCTAATTTCTCATCTATAAAACCCTCTTTTCCTTCCTTTCATTTCTACTCAACCCATACATTCAACAAATACAAAAGTGTGTAGAAATGGCAAGTTCCTCAAGTCATCAAATAAGAAATATTTGTGTTTTCGGTGGATCTAGTCCTGGGAAAGAAAAGGAGTTTTTAGAATCAGCAAATCATCTTGGTCAGGTGCTAGCTGAGAGAAAGATTCATTTAGTATATGGGGGAGGCAGTCTTGGGTTAATGGGAGGTGTGTCAATAGCTGTATTTTTAGGAGGTAGTCAAGTTTTAGGAATCGTCCCTGAAGCTTTGGCACAAGGGGACATCATTGGAAAAACAATTGGAGAGGAACTTCAGGTCTCCACAATGTCGGCTCGAATGAATGCAATGTTTAATCATGCTGATGCCTTCATTACTTTACCAGGTGGTCTAGGCACATTAGAAGAGATCTTTCATATTTCCTCTTGGGCTCAATTATACATTCACCATAAACCCATAGGTTTGTTAAATGTTAATGGTTATTATGATAAGTTGTTGTCTTTTCTTGATCATGCTGTGGAACAGGAATTTCTAACATCTTCTGCACGACGAATCATAATCTCTGCTGCTACTGCTGAACAATTGATTGACCAACTACAATTTTTCATTCCTGTGATTGATCCTTCCATAGTCGTATAAATTGGTCATCTAAAGACAGCCGTAAAAAGCTTAGATTTGATTTGAGCCTTCATTTGTGAATTTTTGTGTCTTTTGGTTTTATTATTGTGTTTTGTTATTTCTTATTTTTGTTTTAGTGTGTTTCAGGTTTTGTCAGTGTTCGTTATTTCAGGTGATATCTTCTATACTCTATCTTTCTACCTTAGAACATTGAGGACAATGTCTCGTTTTGGTTGGGGGGAGAGGGTAGTAGTTGATAAAAAAAAAATTGTTTTTCATTTCATAAAGCATGTGCATAATTGTTGTTACTAGGATGGCAGAGTAAAGGAGTTCTTTTGTTAAAGTGACTCTTGAGACGCATCTTAGTAACCATTCTTAACAAGGTCTATTATAATACTTCCTGAAATATTCAGGTTTACAAACTCTCGTATTGTTACCACTTAATTCTGCTCATATACTTATTTAACATGTATTCTTAAACCTTAATTTACACACACACACTTTAACATATGATTGTGGGTTGCATATTGGATTATTACATTATTTATGTTCTTTTGTTAAAGGTAACAACTAAGGGAAAGGGATTGTATATAATTAAAAAGACAAAAAGAAAAAAAGAAAAAAAAATGATGATAATAAAAATGTAGATAAGTTTGGTTTCGTAGCCTCCCTAACCTAAGCAATTAAGCCCGAAGGGGTGTTTTAACACCTAATACCCTAAAGTCAACTGACTTGGGAGCTATTGGCCCAACGCTTGTTACATGGGTTAAGGAGAAAAGCTTAAGGGAATCAAACATTGCACTATCTACATATCAGTATCTGCAACCCGAGTTACTAAGCTCGTAGGGGTGTCTTAACACCTAATGCCCTAAGGTCAACTGGTCTGGGAGTCATTAGCTGAAAGCTCGTTACATGGGTTAAAGATGCATGATGTTTTTAAATTATATGTATATAGATTTAAAAAAAAAATGAAAAAAAAAGACAAAAATAGTAATCCCAACCCAAGGAAGTTAACCTTAAACATTAGAACAAAAATTTTGTTTTCTTCCAAGAAAAGCCCTATAATTATGTGTTGATATATTGAGCACAAAAGAAAGGTTTATTAATATCTTGTTAAGAGGTATTGAGCAGATATATAAATTTAATGAGAGTTTGTTTATCTGGATAGATTAATGGAAGTTAAATGATGAATACCTTGCTTTGTGAAATTTGCAAATAGTTTTAACGCTTTGATTACTAAGGACTAGTAATAAGCTAGTTGGGGGGTGTGATTAGTACTTAAAAGTGCATTTTTATCATGGTTTTATATCATCATTTTGCACTTGAAGTATCATTAACTCCTTAACCAAAGCATGTTTTATAATAATATATCTAATAATATAAGATACCTTTAATTTGTGGTAAATGTCTATTTTTAATGTAGGCCTATCACATAAATGAAAGGATTGATTGATGACTTGAAGAACTTAAATTGCAAGGATAAAGAGATGGCCAAACTTAGAAAAGAGATGTCGGTGCAATCCAAACCAGAACACTGTTCGGTAATTGGGTCATATATGGAGCTACAGATCTCAGATTTAGGTCCAATTTATATGGATGGAAAGGTAAGACATAGGCCTACAACTTTCATATGTAGCCCAAGATCTAAAAAGGCCATTATCAAGTCCAAATTGTAGCAACAACAAAGAAGCCCGAATCTGTCTTCCAGCCCGAGCACTGTTCGGTATTTTGCCCATATCTGGAGTTCTAGAAGTCCAAATGAGCTGAATGTTTTACACAAGAAAGCTGAGACAATTGCCTACAACTTTCATGCAACTGGCTCTAATTTTGACATTATCAATGACGTTTTGGGCAGACAAGAGAAGATAAGGATTGTCACCAAGTCAAAAGTTGGCTACCCACTTATCAATTAGTCATCAAATCAATAGTTCCCAATTTTGGCCTATAAAAGGAGGCATTTGCCATGTATTTAGGCATCTTGGTTTCCAGATCAAGATCATGCTCTTCCTTTCTCTCTTTGTATTTTTTGTAATGTTTATGCTTTGCTTTCATTAATAGTAAGTTTATGTCTTTCATTTCCTTTTCTTTACTTAGTTAACTTTTATGTTCTTATTTTGTTTATCTATTTTGCTTTCTTTCATTATGTCTAGCTAAGTTAGTTATGTCAAGGTGAAAAGGTTACACTAATGGTGTAAGAATAAGTATAATGTAAACTTAATATGGACTTTAATGTTTGATACTAACATGTTTTATATTTGTTATCTTGTTCACTCTTTAATACTTTGCTTGTTAAATGACTAATCTTGATTTATGTTGTATAACACTTGGTACAACAAATGCTTGGCACTTTCATAGCCCATAATGTATGGTATAACCGACACCTGAGCTATGAAAGGAACTTGATTTGTTGTTAACATAAGTTATAATCATGAATGCTTGACGAGATTTACAAGTATTAGCATTAATTGAATAAGATGACTAATGTAATCATGTTAACAATATATAATCTGATTGGAACCTCCTTTGTGTGTGGTTTCCAATTCAATAATAAGAGTTTATACTATACTTGTTTGATATACCATTAGTGGAACCTCTAACCTTGACATTTGTTATTATTATTGTTTAATCCTTACATTAATTTTTCATCTCCAAGTTCTCATCATCTTTTTCTTCGTCTCTTTCTTTGTTATTATTACTACTACTACTACTACTAGTATTATTATTATTATTATTATTATTATTATTATTATTATTATTGTTGTTGTTGTTGTTGTTATTGTTGTTGTTGTTGTCATTGCTATTATTGTTGTTGTATTATTGTTATTTATAATTTGTACAATTAACCTCCCTGTGGTTCGACTCCGGTCTTGCCGGGTTATTTATTACTTCGACACTCCTGCACTTGGGAGAAGACATCAATCTTTTAGTCATGTCAAAGATGTACTTGAGCAGCTCGGTCTCTCCACCTTTGAGCATATTCCCTTAATGTTTCCTTATCCCTTTTCTCTAGGTTGGACAAACTGATTCTGTCAGGAGTGATGTCCATATTATACTTGTATTGCTTGACAAAAGCATCCACCAAGTCTTTCCATTTTTGGATCTTGGTGTTGTCCAATCTCATGTACTAGTTTAATGTCGCTCCACTTAAGCTATCTAGGAAAAAATACATTAGTAGGTTTTCATCATGTTTTACTTCTGCCATTTTGTTACAGTAGGATTTGAGATGAGTCATGGGGCATTGTGTTTCAGTATATTTGATGAATTCAAGAACATGAAACTTCTTCGGGACAACACCATTTGGGACCAAACACATCTTTATTGCTCGTACTCGATTATACAAGTCTACCCCTTCAATGAATTTCAGAGATTCTAACTCTTCTTGGAAATAGACATCACAGTGAGCACGCCCTTCACCTTCCATGTTTTATGCTCGGAGTCAGGTGTTATAGACTCTTTCGGGACCTATATTTCAACTTCTTGCATGTATGTATGTTATTTACAATGAATGGATGTATGTGTGTGGATGCAAATGTATGTACATTGGGTATGACCGGCAAAAACCCATGCAAAATGAACATGTAAGGGGTTCATGCTCTAAATGAAGGTTTTAGGTCATTACATGATGGGTAGGCTTTCTACCTAGTCTTAAAAGGGTCTATGAACTACCTAGTGACCACCTCACGTGAAGGTAGTATAAGGGTTTACAAGGAATGGTTGGGACACATTGTGACCGTCATTACCGAATAAATACTTAATTCATAGTTGGATGTTTCACGAATCTGAACCCTGACTGAAAGTCATGAGACAGACCTCTACTCCCTGCCTATCCTAGAATTGAGTTTATTTGTAAAATTAAAATGCATGCTAAAGTAGTGAAAATGCGACCTAAAATTAAAGACCAACAAAAGGAAAACAATCAAACCATCAATGTTTAGTCTAACCAGATATGGTTGTCCCCAACAGAGTCGCCATTCTGTTGCACGTCGGAAAATCCACGCTGCATCGGCTGGCGATTTTTTTTTAACACAAAAACGGTGCCGTCTTGGATCAAAAATTAGGGATTTTTGCTGATTTTCAATTTAGTCCTCCAGCTTTCAATTTCTTTCAATATAATTTCCTAGTTGATCCTAAACTTCTGATTTAATGTAATTTGGTCTCGGCTTAACTTCAACTTCAGCCCCAAATTTACGCGTCTTTTGCAATATGGTCCTTGGTCTAGGATTTATGCAGTTTCATCCCTAATTGACCATTAAACTTTCAATTTCTTCAATTTGACCCCCAGATTTTGTCAATTAGACCCCTATAATTTGGTGCCTTTTGCAAATTGGTCCTTGGCTTTGGATTTTGTTAATTTAACCCCTAATTGACCCCAAAACTTCAATTTTCTTTCAATTTGGCCCTTGATTTCAATCAATTAGCTTGGTAAAAATTAAATTTGATCTTTTAAAATTCTAATCTTCTCAATTAAGCCCAAATTAGGCTCCCAAACTTAATTGTTTTGACCAATTAAGCCCTAAATAAAATTAGTTTGACCCATTTAAAGTATAATTAAGTCCTTGCACTTAATGAAATCCTTCATTTGGACCTAAATTAATTATTAAACATAATTAAAATTTAATTTGGCCCATGATTAAATCAAATTGGCCTATTAAAAATTTAATTATGTTATTGGACTTAATTTTTATGCAAATTTATCCAATAATCATTTAATTTGACCTTGAATTTGCATTTTTTTCTCCAATTTTGGGTACAATAGGGCGCTAATAGGTCTTGAATCTCCTTCGAAAATTACAGCTTGATTTTTTCCTATTTTTATAGTCTTTCTAGATCAGCTTTCTCAACATTGCCACCTTTATTTTATTTTTTTATTTTTATTTTTAAAAAAATGAATTTTGGGGAATAACCCATAATTGGATTATGACAAAAATAATAGTTGTGAAAAGGTCATACTAATAGTGAAAAGGTCATACTAATAGCGTAAGAACAAGTATAGTATAAACTTAACATGGACTTTAATGTTTGATATTAACATGTTTTGTATTTGTTATGTTATTCACTCTTGATACTTTGCTTGTTAAATGGTTAATCTAGATTTGTGTCGTACAACCCTTAGTACAACAAATACTTGGCACTTTAATAGCCTACTATATGCTATAATTGAAACTTGTGTTATGAAAGGAACTTGATTTGTTATAAACATAAATTAACATCATGAATGTTTGACAACATTTATAGGTACTAGCATTATTTGAATAATATAACTAATGTAATCATGTTAATAATTTATAATCCGATTGGATCCTCCTTTGTGTATAGTTTTCAACTGAGTAATAAAAATATTTTATACTATAATTATTTGAAATACCATTAGTGGATCCTCTAACCTTGAAAATTATTATATCATTATTTAATCCTTACATCAATATCTTATAAAATTCTTATAAACTCATTGTTTTATTAAATATATATATATATATATATATATATATATATATATATTATTTGTAATTTACATAGTTCACCTCCCTATATTTCTATCCCGGTCTTGCCGAATTATTTATTACTTCGACACTCCTACACTTGGAATAAGACATCAACACTTTAATCATGTCAAGTTTTTGGTGCCATTGTTAGAGAGGAAAATTCTTGTATTAATTATAATTTTTATTTTATTTTCACTTTTCACTTTTCTTATATCTAACTTTTGTTTCTTTTTGTTTATTTCTTTTTATTCTCTTCCTACATGTGCATAAGAGTTTAATCATGTATATTAAGTGGTAAACTTTCTAGGCAATCCTTGTCATTATAGAAAACATGGTCAAAGAGGATAATCAATTGCTTCATAATTAGAATAATGAGAACAAGTGCACCATCATGTATACTTTTCCCTCTCGATGCATCTTATTTCAATCTTAAGCCAAACATTATTCAACGTTTTCTTATTTTTCTTTGATTAGAACTAGAAAATCCATACTTGCATTTGAAAGAATTTGAAGTTTATAACACTTATAATGACTTAAATTGTACCATGAACACCATCAAATTAAAACTTTTTTCTTTTTCTTTAAAAGATAAAGCTAAAACATGGCTACAAAATCTTAGGACAGGATTTATTTGTGCTTGAGATTGCTTGACCGCTTTTTATGATTGGCTTGTTTTAACTCGCAAGTGCACGAGTGTGCGATGTAGCAATTAACTCGGTAACATCGAGGTCATATCCACAGAGAGCTAGATCTGGAAATTAAGCTAGGTAACAAAAAAAACTCAAGAGAAATTAACTTAACAGTAACTTGGTTGAAAATAATTGATGGATTTGTTTTCAAAGATAAAAAAGTATAAATAGATTTTAAATGACAAGAAAAAGTAAGTCTTGGTCCAAATCAATTTTAATGGTGATGTATTGGTGATTTCTTCAACATATATAAGATAACTCAACCTAATATCAACAATGGTGATATTAGATCGGAAGATATTACAATGAAGTTTAGAAAGATGGATATTGATTATTGCTTATGAATGAACAAGTACTTTCATATTAAGTAAGACATTGAATCAAGCAATCTCTATACGAAAACTAAAGTTTGTGCATAAAAATTCAAGATTATAACATTACCTAAATGATTTCTAAAATTTCTTTACAATAATAAATCAGTCATGAAGAAAATGAGAAGATAAACATTAAGATTCATTCATATCCTAAAGAACTCACCTCAATCACCATTATCCTTGATTTGGATCCAAGAAAGAGTTTAGCCAACCATGATTATATATAAGAACACTTCAATAAACATGAAAGAACTTGAATCCAACTGAAATAATAGGTTTTACAAACTAAAGAACCGAAATCTATAAAGAAGAACACAATACAATTTCAGAAAAAATTCGAACACAAATCTGACTCTAACTTTGGACAGCAATGTGACCCTCTTAGAAGCTTTGTTTCGAGATATCTATTAGAGACATATTTATAGGAAATTCTGTAACCTTTCCAGATCATTAAAGAACAGCTCATTTGGACACTTGAGTAAAATGTTATGGGCAAAACACCGAAAGGTGTTCTGAAAAATCAAATCAAGACAGCTTTCCAACCACTTTGGTGCACGTTTCTCTTCCTCATTTATGAGGTGTCTCCTTCTTCTTTTTGACCCAAAATAATGTTAAAATATCCCTTCCAGCTTTCCATCCATGTGCTTGCCTTCTTGGATCAATGGATTACCCAAAATAAATTAATTGTTATTTGTTGTGTGGACATGTAAGATCATGGATTGTGTTTGGGTTGATTTGAAGGTTGATTTAGGGCTGATTTTGGGCTGAATTTGAGCATCAAATAAGTATACAAATGTACTTATTATTTGGGCTAAGATTGACATTGAAACCTTGAGTGTTTAATAGTTGAAGTTTGCACACAACATAAGGCAAGTTTGGGCTTGAAATAAATCATATGATATTCTTTTCTAGAATTGGAATAGAATTGATTTTTGGGACAAATTTGGAGCACTTATTTGAACCAAGATTTGCTTCAATCTTCAACTAAATGTCTCTTCAATTCTTTATTCTGAATTCCGACGTTGAATTTTCTGAATTAATTCATTTAAGCTCCAAAAACCTATCGAAACATTAAAACAAACTTCATTACTAAAAAACACATCAATTATTATAAAAACAACCAAATAAAAACAATAAATACATATGTAAAATAAGAGACTTAATGAGACTTTTGATGCACAATCAGAGATGAAATGCAACAACAATTTTTAAAGAAATTTTTCCTTTCTTATAGAACAAACTCTTTCAAAAGACAAATCACCACTTTTGCTCAAACGTTAAGAGAAACATTTTACCAATGTTGGGATAGGTATAGAAATTTGTTTAATACTTGTCCTCATCATGGTTTTGAAATATAAAGATTGGTCTCATATTTTTATGAAAGATTAACATGCCGCAATTCTATAAAGAACATGATCAACTTAGTCTTGAGAATCTGACTATACAAGACTTAGTTTGCTAGTTTTTAAGAAGACTAAATGGGAAGCCTATCCTTGACCAAGCCATTTTTAGATGTAAAACCAAGAAAAGATGTGAGCTACAATTACAACTACAATTTAAGCCTTAGTTTGTAAGAACGTGTGTCTTTTGATTTTATTAATAGCATAATATTTATGTTTTGTTGTTTCTTGTATTTGTTTAAGTGTGTTTCAGGTTTGTTAGTGTTCGCTATTGTAGGTAATATCTTCTATACTTTATCTTTCTAAATTAGGATATTGAGGAAAACGTCTCATTTTGGTTGAGGGGAGAGGGTAGTTGTTGACAAAAAAAAATAACTTACTAATTATTTTTGCTATTATTAAAACAATTTTGTTAAATTGTTATTAGGATGGAAGAATAAAGAGGAATTTTATTGACTCTTGAAATGCATCTTAATAAATATTCTTATCAAGGTCTATAAGAATACTTCTTAAAATATTCAGGTTTACAAAATCTCACATTATCATTAATTGATTATGCTCACATACTCATTTAACAAGTGCTCTTAAAACTTTATTTTCACATACACACTTTAATATATAATTGTAGGTTGCACATTAGATTACTATATTATTTATGTTTTTTTGTTAAAAGTAATATGTAACAACTTGGCTTTGCAAGCCCAAAACAACAGTAAATTTATATATATATATATATAATTGACACACATCTTATCGATAATCGGCGAACCTAATCCCTCACATCATCAAGATATGATCCATACAATCAACATTTTATTTAAAAGTGAATCTTACATAAACACATAATATTATATTTGCATGCTTAGGAGTTCACATTAAAAATATACATACATAGATATGAGTTTGCATTCCTATCCTCCTAATAGCCATTACGAATTTAAACAAAAAGGATCTAATAAAATATATATGTTCAGTACATTGATTCATATAAAATACATCGTGATTTAGAATACAACTACATGATTCCTTGCAAAAGTAGTTTCCTATTGACACGACTAAAAGGTTGATGTCTTCTCCCAAGTGCAGGAGTGTCGAAGTAATAAATAACCCGGCAAGACCGGGGTCGAACCACAGGGAGGTTAATTGTACAAATTATAAACAACAATTATAAAACAACAATAACAACAACAACAATAGTAGTAGTAATAATAATAATAATAATAATAATAATAATAGTACTAGTAGTAGTAGTAGTAGTAATAATAATAATAATAATAATAATAATAATAATAATAAAGAAAAAGAAGAAGAAGAAGATGATGATGATGAGAACTTAGAGATGAAATATTAATGTAAGGATTAAACAATAATAATAACAAATGTCAAGGTTAGAGGTTCCACTAATGGTATATCAAACAAGTATAGTATAAACTCTCATTATTGAATTGGAAACCACACACAAAGGAGGTTCCAATCAAATTATCTATTGTTAACATGATTACATTAGTCATCTTATTCAATTAATGCTAATACTTGTAAATCTCGTCAAGCATTCATGATTATAACTTATGTTAACAACAAATCAAGTTCCTTTCATAGCTCAGGTGTCGGTTATACCATACATTATGGGCTATGAAAGTGCCAAGCATTTGTTGTACCAAGTGTTATACAACATAAATCAAGATTAGTCATTTAACAAGCAAAGTATTAAAGAGTGAACAAGATAACAAATATAAAACATGTTAGTATCAAACATTAAAGTCCATATTATGTTTACATTATACTTATTCTTACACCATTAGTGTAACCTTTTCACCTTGACATAATTAACTTAGCTAGACATAATGAAAGAAAGAAAAATAGATAAACAAAATAAGAACATAAAAGTTAACTAAGTAAAGGAAAGGAAATGAAAGGCATAAACTTACTATTAATGAAAGCAAAGCATAAACATTACAAAAAATACAAAGAGAGAAAGGAAGAGCATGATCTTGATCTGCACACCAAGATGCCTAAATGCATGGCAAATGCCTCCTTTTATAGGCCAAAATTGGGAACTATTGATTTGATGACTAATTGATAAGTGGGTGGCCAACTTTTGACTTGGTGACAATCCTTATCTTCTCTTGTCTGCCCAAAACGTCATTGATAACGTCAAAATTTGAGCCAGTTGTAAACATGAAAGTTGTAGGCAATTGTCTCAGCTTTCTTGTGTAAAACATGCAGCTCATTTGGACTTCTAAAACTCCAGATATGGCCAAAATACCGAACAGTGCTCGGGCTGGAAGATAGATTCGGGCTTCTTTGTTGTTGCTACAAATTGGACTTGATAATGGCCTTTTTAGATCTTAGGCTCCATATGAAAGTTGTAGGCCTATGTCTTACCTTTCCATCCATATAATTGGACCTAAATCTGAGATCTGTAGCTCCAGATATGGCCCAATTACCGAACAGTGTTCCGGTTTGGATTGCACCGACATCTCTTCTCTAAGTTTGACCATTTCTTTATCCATGCAATTTAAGTTCTTCAAGTCATCAATCAATCCTTTCATTTATGTGATAGACCTGCATTAAAAATAGACATTTACCACAAATTATAGGTATCTTATATTATTAGATACATTATTATAAAACATATTTTAGTTAAGGAGTTATTGATACTTCAAGTGCAAAATGATGATATAAAACCATGATAAAAATGCACTTTTAAGTACTAATCACACCCCTCAACCAGCTTATTACTAGTCCCTAGTAATTAAAGCGTTAAAACAATTTGCAAATTTCACAAAGCAAGGTATTCATCATTTAACTTCCATTAATCTATCCAGATAAACAAACTCTCATTAAATTTATATATCTGCTCAATACCACTTAACAAGATATTAATAAACCTTTCTTTTGTGCTCAATGTATCAACACATAATTATGGGGCTTTTCTTGGAAGAAAACAAAATTTTTGTTCTAATGTTTAAGGTTAACTTCCTTGGGTTGGGATTATTATTTTTGTCTTTTTCTTTTCTTTTTTTTTTCTTTTTTTTTTTGCTTTTTTTTTTTCAACTCTATATACATATAATTTAAAAACATCATGCATCTTTAACCCATGTAACGAGCTTTCAGCTAATGACTCCCAGACCAGTTGGTCTTAGGGCATTAGGTGTTAAGACACCCCTACGAGCTTAGTAACTCGGGTCGCAGATACTGATATGTAGATAGTGCAATGTTTGATTCCCTTAAGCTTTTCTCCTCAACCCATGTAACAAGCGTTGGGCCAATAGCTCCCAAGTCAGTTGACTTTAGGGTATTAGGTGTTAAAACACCCCTTCGGGCTTAATTGCTTAGGTTAGGGAGGCTACGAAATCAAACTTATCTACATTTTTATTATCATCATTTTTTTTCTTTTTTTCTTTTTTTTTTTATTATATACAATCCCTTTCCCTTAGTTGTTACCTTTAACAAAAGAACATAAATAATGTAATAATCCAATATGCAACCCACAATCATATGTTAAAGTGTGTGTGTGTAAATTAAGGTTTAAGAATACATGTTAAATAAGTATATGAGCAGAATTAAGCGGTAACAATACGAGAGTTTGTAAACCTGAATATTTCAGGAAGTATTATAATAGACCTTGTTAAAATGGTTACTAAGATGCGTCTCAAGAGTCACTTTAACAAAAGAACTCCTTTACTCTGCCATCCTAGTAACAACAATTATGCACATGCTTTATGAAATGAAAAACAATTTTTTTTTTTATCAACTACTACCCTCTCCCCCCAACCAAAACGAGACATTGTCCTCCATGTTCTAAGGTAGAAAGATAGAGTATAAAAGATATCACCTGAAATAACGAACACTGACAAAACCTGAAACACACTGAAACAAAAATAAGAAATAACAAAACATAATAAAACCAAAAGACACAAAAATTCACAAATGAAGGCTCAAATCCAATCTAAGCTTTTTACGGCTTTCCTTAGATGACCAATTTATACGACTCATGGAAGGATCAATCACAGGAATGAAAGATTGTAGTTGGTCAATCAATTGTTCAGCAGTAGAAGCAAAGATTATGATTTGTCGTGCAGAAGATGTTAGAAATTCCTGTTCCACAGCATGATCAAAAAAAGACAACAACTTATCATAATAACCATTAACATTTAACAAGCCAATGGGTTTATGGTGAATGTACAATTGAGCCCAAGAGAAAATATGAAAGATCTCTTCCAATGTGCCTAGACCACCTGGTAAAGCAATGAAAGCATCAGCATGGTTAAACATTGCATTCATTCGAGCCGACATTGTAGAGACCTGCAGTTCCTCTCCAATTGTTTTTCCAATGATGTCCCCTTATGCCAAAGCTTCAGGGACGACCCCCAAAACATGACTACCTCCTAAAAATGCAGCTATTGACACACCTCCCATTAACCCAAGACTGCCTCCCCCATACACTAAATGAATCTTTCTCTCAGCTAGCACCTGACCAAGATGACTTGCTGATTCTAAAAACTCTTTTTCTTTCCCAGGACTAGATCCACCGAAAACACAAATATTTCTTATTTGATGACTTGAGGAACTTGCCATTTCTACACACTTCTGTATTTGTTGAATGTATGGGTTGAGTAGAAATGAAAGGAAGGAAAATAGGGTTTTATAGATGAGAAAGTAGAAAGGCAATCATAACATCTATATGTAGGCCAGCTAGAGTCTCACACACTCTCTCTCTCTTTTTATTTATTTATTTATTTACTTTTGAAAAAAAAAACATGTGTATGTACAGGTAGTTGTGATTGTGGCTCACATCTTCCCTTGGTTTTACGTCCAAGAACGGCTTAAACGCCCTCTATGGGTCGGGGATAGGCTTCCCATCCAGTTTTCTTAAAAACTGGCAAACAGGGTCTTTTTTAGTCAGATTCCCAAGACTAAGTCGATCATGTTCTTTATGAAATAGTGGCCATAAATCATGAATTGCACGATGCACATCTCCACTAGGATGCGTCTCAAGAGTCAATAGAAGATTATCTAAAGACTCCTTACTCAGGCCATCCTTAATGAATTGTATTTTATCTTCACGGTTTATAGATACCATTCCTAAAGAACGACATTGTGTATTACAAGTCCATCTAGCACATCGATGACAGACATCCAGTCGTTTTGCACGACGCTTCTTTGCAAAAGTGCTTTTACCTATTCCAGGCATGTGTGAAATGAAGAAGTTAGAGGACTCACCTGATAATCGGACCTTTGCTTCAATCAACCAGCGAATATCTTCAGGAATTCCATGATTCATTAACAATCTCAATCTTGCACATCTAGCACGGTAAATTTTTGTAATCGCATTCTGAGGCAGAGCGGGAAAATACTTTTTTAATTTTTCAAGATTAGTGTCCATTTTCAAATGAGAATTGGAAGAGAGATTCAAAGAATTGCATAGATATATACACAGATATCAGTAATTGTGGGAAACTGAAAGAACCGACTTAAGTCACGGAGTACCGTTATCCGTCATTTGACCGGGGTGAGAAAAACTAACAAAAATCACTTAAAAAGAAACACAAAAACAATGTGAGAAAAAAAAAATTAACCTTTATCTACAAGATCAGTCCAACCAGTTGATTCATTTTCACTAGGAAAATTATCAAAGTAAGCTTTCAAACGATGTCCATTTTCATTAAAATCATTGTCATTCATTGAATTCTCAATATCACAGGTCCCATAAGGATTGCTCCATCTTGGTCTTAGCTCTCTAGGGAATGCATAGAGTTGAGAATTATAAAACAAAACTTTTTGACCTGTATCAATCTTTTGACAATTTTCACAAGTTTTGCAGAATGCATGTGTGTCCTTGAACATGGTGGGCCAATAAAATCCATTTTGAAAGATTTTTGTAGCTGTCTTTTTTGACGAGAAACAACTTCCACATGCTTCAAAATGACAAAGTTTAATGACACTACTTACCTCATTGTCGGGAATGAATCTTTGAAATATTTGATCAGGACAATATTTGAATAAGGTAGGGTCATCACAATAAAAGCTCTTCACTTCGTTCAAAAACTTTTCTTTGTCTCGGGTACTCCAATCAGCTGGCAAATCTCCTAAAGCAAGAAAATTGATATTTTTATTATACCGAGGCATTGGACTAAGAGAAAGTAAGGATTTGTTAGGAAAGCAATCATCGATTGGTGTGATGTTAGATGTTGAATCTGTTGTCAATGTTGACAAAAGATTTGCATCAACATTTTCGGTGCTTGTTTCATCTGTGATTTCTTCCTCAGAATAAATCATTTGCAAATCTTCAGTTTCATCCAATTTATTTTTACTTAAAGTAGATTCAAGTTGATCATAAACTAATTCATCAATATGATCTACTTCTTGTAAATCATTATCATCTCCAGGTTGCTTGCAAATGTTAAAAATATTCATCTCCAATGTCATGTTTCCAAATGATAGCTTCATCAGTCCATTCCTACAATTAATCAATGCGTTAGAGGTTGCAAGAAATGGACGTCCTAAAATAACAGGAAATGAATTACATGCTTCAACAGGTTCTGTGTCCAAGACAATAAAATCCACAGGATAAATGAATTTATCGACTTGTACTAACACATCTTTAATTATTCCTCTAGGCACTTTTACAGATCTATCGGCAAGTAAAAGAGATATAGAAGTTGGTTTTAACTCACCTAGATTGAGACTCTGAAAAACTGAATATGGAAGTAAATTCACACTAGCTCCAAGATCAAGTAAGGCTCTTTCAATTTTATGCTCTCCAATAAAGCAGGAAATTGTAGGACAACCAGGGTCTTTATATTTCAAAGCATTATTGTTTTGAAGAATAGCACTTACTTGTTCGGCTAGAAAGGCTTTCTTTTTCACATTCAGTTTCCTCTTCACAGTGCAGAGATCTTTCAAAAATTTACCATAGGAAGGAACCTGTTTAATTGCATCCAGCAAAGGTATATTGATCCTTACCTGTTTGAAAATTTCATAAATTTCAGAGTTGTGATTGGCTTTCCTTTGTTTGGTCATGGCTTGAGGAAATGGAAGTGCTGGCGGTGAATCAGTCGTTTCTTTGCAATTTTCAGATTCATCCCCTTCCTTACCCTCAGAGATTGACTCATCATCTTTCTCATAAGGTTCAAGAGAGGGTTTTTCAATAACCTTACCACTGCGCAGAGTAGTGACTGATTTGACTTGATCCATGTGTTGGCTTCCGGAACTACTTGCATTTGCATTGTATTGCCCTTTGGGATTTTGTTGTGTTTGAGATGGAAACTTACCTTTCTCTTGAAAACTGAGAGCAGATGTTAATTTAGCAAGAGTATCTTTAAAATCTGTCATGTTTTGAATAAGTTGAGTATTAATTGTCTCTTGCTTTTCAATGAATGCATGCAATGTTTCCTCAAGATTTCTTCTAGAAGGTGGAGCATAAGAAGGTGCATATCCATGAGAATTTTGAAAATTCTGGTGTGCTTGAAACGGTGGTCGTGAAGTTTGTGCATTGTTGTTCTCACTCTTCCAACTGAAATTTGGGTGATTCCTCCAACCAGGGTTGTATGTTTGGGAGTATGGGTTGTGGTTGGGCCTTTGGAAACTGTTTAAAGCATGGACTTGTTCATGGAGACATTCTTTAAAAGAAGGCAAGGTTGGACAATCGTTGGTTGAGTGTTCATTTGTTTCACATATTTGACACACAATGTTTTCAACAGATTTTAATTGACCACTCTTTTTCAATTCTAGTGCCTCGACTTTTCTAGCTAAAGATGCAAACTTGGCTTGAAGGTCATGATCTTCCCTAAGGTTGTACATACCTCCACTAGATGTATGAGGTTGAGTTTTACTCGGTGCCTCATAAGTACCCGCGGTGTCCCAATTTTGAGCATTTTCAGCTAACAAGTCTAAGTACTCCATTGCTTCATCAGGGTCTTTATCTTCAAAAGTTCCATTGCACATCAATTCAACCATTTGCCTATCTTTAGGTGTTAACCCTTCATAGAATTGTGAAACCAATCTCCATGTTTCAAAACCATGATGAGGGCAAGTACTAAGCAAGTCTCGATACCTATCCCAACATTTGTAAAATGTTTCTCCTGGTTTTTGAGTGAAAGTGGTGATTTGTCTCTTGAAAGAGTTTGTTCTATGAGATGGGAAAAACTTCTTTAAAAACTGTTGTTGCATTTCATCCCAAGCACGAATGGATCCTGGTCTTAAATTTTGTAGCCATGTTTTAGCTTTATCTTTTAATGAAAAAGGAAAAAGCTTTAATCTGATGGTGTTCATGCTACAATTTAAGTTATTATATGTGTTGCACACCTCCTCAAATTCCCTTAAATGCAAGTATGGATTTTCCAATTCCAAGCCATGAAATGAAGGTAAAAGTTGAATAATACCTGGCTTAAAATTAAAATGTGATGCATCGGGAGGAAAAACTATGCATGATGGTGCACTTGTTCTTGTGGGATTCATGTGGTCTCTAAGTGTTCTAGCACGGTTATTCTCATTATTCTCATTTTGAAGTGATTGATTATCTTCTTCGGCCATATTTTCTGAAAATGATGAGGATACCCTACAAAGTCTACCACTTGATGTACGTGACCACACTCTCATGCACGTGTAGGAACAAAATAAAAAGAAGAAGAAAACAAAAGAAGAAGAAACAAGAGAAAACAAATAAAGTTATATACAAGAAAAGTGAAAAGAGAAAATAAAATAAATACTATAATTTATACAAGAACTTACCTCCCCGGCAACGGCGCCAAAAACTTGACACGACTAAAAGGTTGATGTCTTCTTCCAAGTGCAGGAGTGTCGAAGTAATAAATAACCCGGCAAGACCGGGGTCGAACCACAGGGAGGTTAATTGTATAAATTATAAACAACAACAACAACAACAACAATAACAACAACAACAACAACAATAATAATAATAATAATAATAATAATAACAATAATAATAATAATAATAATAATAATAATAATAATAATAATAATAATAATACTAGTAGTAGTAGTAATAATAGTAGTAGTAATAGTAGTAATAATAATAAGAATAATAAAGAAGGAGAAGGAGAAGAAGAAGATGATGAGAACTTCGAAATGGAATATTAATGTAAAGATTAAACAATGATAATAACAAATGTCAAGGTTAGAGGTTCCACTAATGGTATATCAAACAAGTATAGTATAAACTCTTATTATTGAATTGGAAACCACACACAAAGGAGGTTCCAATCAGATTATATATTGTTAACATGATTACATTAGTCATCTTATTCAAGTAATGCTAATACTTGTAAATCTCGTCAAGCATTCATGATTATAACTTATGTTAACAACAAATCAAGTTCCTTTCATAGCTCAGGTGTCAGTTATACCATACATTATGGGCTATGAAAGTGCCAAGCATTTGTTGTACCAAGTGTTATACAACATAAATCAAGATTAGTCATTTAACAAGCAAAGTATTAAGGAGTGAACAAGATAACAAATATAAAACATGTTAGTATCAAACATTAAAGTCCATATTAAGTTTACACTATACTTATTCTTACACCATTAGTGTAACCTTTTCACCTTGACATAATTAACTTAGCTAGACATAATGAAAGAAAGGAAAACAAATAAACAAAATAAGAACATAAAACTTAACTAAGTAAAGGAAAGGAAATGAAAGGCATAAACTTGGTATTAATGAAAGTAAAGCATAAATATTACAAAAAATACAAAGAGAGAAAGGAAGAGCATGATCTTGATCTGAACACCAAGATGCCTAAATGCATGGCAAATGCCTCCTTTTATAGGCCAAAATTGGGAACTATTGATTTGATGACTAATTGATAAGTGGGTGGCCAACTTTTGACTTGGTGACAATCCTTATCTTCTCTTGTCTGCCCAAAACGTCATTGATAACGTCAAAACTGGAGCCAGGTGCAAACATGAAAGTTGTAGGAAATTGTCTCAGCTTTCTTGTGTAAAAACTTCAGCTCATTTGGACTTCTAGAACTCCAGATATGGCCAAAATACCAAACAGTGCTCGGGCTGGAAGACAGATTCGGGCTTCTTTGTTGTTGCTACAATTTGGACTTGATAATGGCCTTTTTAGATCTTGGGCTCCATATGAAAGTTATAGGCCTATGTCTTACCTTTCCATCCATATAAATTGGACCTAAATCTGAGATCTGTAGCTCCAGATATGGCCCAATTACCGAACAGTGTTCCGCTTTGGATTGCACCGACATCTCTTCTCTAAGTTTGACCATTTCTTTATCCATGCAATTTAAGTTCTTCAAGTCATCAATCAATCCTTTCATTTATGTGATAGACCTGCATTAAAAATAGACATTTACCACAAATTATAGGTATCTTATATTATTAGATACATTATTATAAAACATATTTTAGTTAAGGAGTTATTGATACTTCAAGTGCAAAATGATGATATAAAACCATGATAAAAATGCACTTTTAAGTACTAATCACTTTAGTTAAGGAGTTAATGATACTTCAAGTGCAAAATGATGATATAAAACCATGACAAAAATGCACTTTTAAGTACTAATCACACCCCTCAACCAGCTTATTACTAGTCCCTAGTAATCAAAGCGTTACAACAATTTGCAAATTTCACAAAGCAAGGTATTCATCATTTAACTTCCATTAATCTATCTAGATAAACAAACTCTCATTAAATTTATATATCTGCTCAATACCTCTTAACAAGATATTAATAAACCTTTCTTTTGTGCTCAATATATCAACACATAATTATGGGCTTTTCTTGGAAGAAAACAAAATTTTTGTTCTAATGTTTAAGGTTAACTTCCTTGGGGTTGGGATTACTATTTTTTTATTTTTTTTTCGTTTTTTCTTTTTTTTTTTAAATCTATATACATATAATTTAAAAACATCATGCATCTTTAACCCATGTAACGAGCTTTCAGCTAATGACTCCCAAACCAGTTGGTCTTAGGGCATTAGGTGTTAAGACACCCCTACGAGCTTAGTAACTCGGGTCGCAGATACTGATATATAGATAGTGCAATGTTTGATTCCCTTAAGCTTTTCTCCTCAACCCATGTAACAAGCGTTGGGCCAATAGCTCCCAAGTCAGTTGACTTTAGGGTATTAGGTGTTAAAACACCCCTTCGGGCTTAATTGCTTAGGTTAGGGAGGCTACGAAACCAAACTTATCTACATTTTTATTATCATCATTTTTTTTCTTTTTTTCTTTTTTTTTTTATTATATACAATCCCTTTCCCTTAGTTGTTACCTTTAACAAAAGAACATAAATAATGTAATAATCCAATATGCAACCCACAATCATATGTTAAAGTGTGTGTGTGTAAATTAAGGTTTAAGAATACATGTTAAATAAGTATATGAGCAGAATTAAGCGGTAACAATACGAGAGTTTGTAAACCTGAATATTTCAGGAAGTATTATAATAGACCTTGTTAAAATGGTTACTAAGATGCGTCTCAAGAGTCACTTTAACAAAAGAACTCCTTTACTCTACCATCCTAGTAACAACAATTATGCACATGCTTTATGAAATGAAAAACATTTTTTTTTTTATCAACTACTACCCTCTCCCCCCAACCAAAACGAGACATTGTCCTCAATGTTCTAAGGTAGAAAGATAGAGTATAGAAGATATCACCTGAAATAACGAACACTGACAAAACCTGAAACACACTAAAACAAAAATAAGAAATAACAAAACACAATAATAAAACCAAAAGACACAAGTTTTTACAAACAAACAAAAAAATAATTCAAATCACAGTTGTGAATGTGGCTCACATCTTCCCTTGGTTTTACGTCCAAGAACAGCTTAAACGCCCTCAATGAGTCGGGGATAGGCTTCCCATCCAGTTTTTTTAAAAACTAGCAAACAGGGTCTTTTTTAGTCAGATTCCCAAGACTAAGTCAAGTATGTTCTTTATGAAAATGGGTTCATAAGTCATGAATTACACGATGCTTATCTCGATTATGATGAGACTTAAGAGTCAATAGAAGATTATCTAAAGACTCTCTGTGTTTTGAAATAAATCCCACCTTCTGACAATTTTCACAGTTTTTGCGGAATGCATCTGACTCCTTGAATATGATGGGCCAGTAAAATTCACTTTGTAAGATTTCTACAATCCTTTTTTTTTATGAGAAATGATCCCCACATGCCTTAGAGTAACAAAATTTAATGAAATTACTTACCTCATTGTCGAGAATGCATTTTTGAAATATTTGATCAGGACAATAATTGAATAAGTAAGGGTCATCCCAATAAAAATTTTGCTCGTTGCTCAAAAATTTTCTTTTGTCTTCAATACTCCAATGAGTTGGCAAAAATCCTGAAGCAAGAAAATTGATATTTTTAGCAAACCAAGGCATTGAATTAAGAGAAAGTAGAGATTCATCAGGAAAGTAATCATTGATTGGTGTGATGTCGGGTGTCGAATCTGTTGTCACTTTTGATAAAAGATTCGCATCAACCTTTTCGATGCCTTTTTCATCCTCGATTTCTTCCTGATTGGTCATGGCATGAGAAAATGGAAGTGTTGGCGGAGAATCAGTCGTTTCTTTGCAATTTTCAGATTCAACCCCTTCCTTTCCCTTAGAAATTGACTCATCATCTTTCTCATAAGGTTCAAGAGAGGGTTTTTCAATAACCTTACCACTACGTAGAGTAGTGACTGATTTGACTTGATCCATGTGTTGGCTTCTGGAACTACTTTTAAGTACTAATCAAGTCTCACACTCTCTCTCTCTCTCTTTTATTTATTTATTTATTTAGTTTTGAAAAAAGCATGTGTATGTACAGGTAGTTGTGATTGTGGCTCACATCTTCCCTTGGTTTTACATCCAAGAACGGCTTAAACGCCCTCTATGGGTCGGGGATAGGCTTCCCATCCAGTTTTCTTAAAAACTGGCAAACAGGGTCTTTTTTAGTCAGATTCCCAAGACTAAGTCGATCATGTTCTTTATGAAATAGTGGCCATAAATCATGAATTGCACGATGCACATCTCCACTAGGATGCGTCTCAAGAGTCAATAGAAGATTATCTAAAGACTCCTTACTCAGGTCATCCTTAATGAATTGTATTTTATCTTCATGGTTTATAGATAACATTCCTAAAGAACAACATTGTGTATTACAAGTCTATCTAGCACATCGATGACAGACTTCTAGTCGTTTTGCACGACGCTTCTTTGCAAAGTGCTTTTACCTATTCCAGGCATGTGTGAAATGAAGTTAGAGGACTCACCTGATAATCGGACCTTTGCTTCAATCAACCCGCGAATATCTTCAGGAATTCCATGATTCATTAACAATCTCAATCTTGCACATCTAGCATGGTAAATTTTTTTAATCGCATTCTAAGGTAGAGCGGGAAAATACTTTTTCAATTTTTCAAGATTAGTGTCCATTTTCAAATGAGAATTGGAAGAGAGATTCGAAGAATTGCATAGATATATACACAGATATCAGTAATTGTGGGAAACTGAAAGAACCGACTTAAGTCACGGAGTACCGTTATCCGCCATTTGACCAGGGTGAGAGAAACTAGCAAAAATCACTCAAAAAGAAACACAAAAACAATGTGAGAAAAAAAATAATCAACCTTTATCTACAAAATCATTCAAATCAGTTGATTCATTTTCATTAAGAAAATTATCAAATTGAGCTTTCAAACGATGTCCATTTTCCTTAAAATCATTGTCATTCATTGAATTCTCGATATCACAAGCCCCATAAGGATTGCTCCATCTTAATCTTAGCTCTCTAGGTAATGAATAGAGTTGAGAATTATAAAACAAAACTTTTTGACTAGTATCAATCTTTTGACAATTTTCACAAGTTTTGCAGAATGCATGCGTGTCCTTGAACATGGTGGGCCAATAAAATCCATTTTGAAAGATTTTTGCAATTGACTTTTTTGACGAGAAACAACTTCCACATGCTTCAGAATGACAAAGTTTAATGACACTACTTACCTCATTGTCGGGAATGAATCTTTGAAATATTTGATCAGGACAATATTTGAATAAGGTAGGGTCATCACAATAAAAATTCTTAACTTCGTTCAAAAACTTTTCTTTGTATTGGGTACTCCAATCAGCTGGCAAATCTCCTAAAGAAAGAAAATTGATATTTTTATTATACCAAGGCATTGGACTAAGAGAAAGTAAGGATTCGTTATGAAAGTAATCATTCATTAGTGTGATGTCAGTTGTCAAATCTGTTGTCACTGTTGACAAAAGATTCGCATCAACATTTTCTGTGCGTTTGTTATCCGTGATTTCTTCCTCGGAATAAATCATTTGCAAATCTTCAGTTTCATCCAATTCATTTTTACTTAAAGTAGATTCAAGTTGATCCTAAACTAATTCCTTAATATGATCTACTTCTTGTAAATCATTATCATCTCTAGGTTGCTTGCAAATGTTGAAAATATTCATCTCCAATGTCATGTTTCCAAATGATAGCTTCATCAGTCCATTCCTACAATTAATCAATGCGTTAGAAGTTGCGAGAAAAGGACGTCCTAAAATAACAGGAAATGAATTACATGCTTCAACAGGTTCTGTGTCCAAGACAATAAAATCCACAGGATAAATGAATTTATCGACTTGTACTAACACATCTTCAATTATTCCTCTAGGCACTTTTACAGATCTATCGGCAAGTAAAAGAGATACAGAAGTTGGTTTTAACTCACCTAGATTGAGACTCTGAAAAACTGAATATGGAAGTAAATTCACAATAGCACTAAGATCAAGTAAGGCTCTTTCAATTTTATGCTCTCCAATAAAGCAAGAAATTGTAGGACAACCAGGGTCTTTATATTTCAAAGCATTATTGTTTTGAAAAATGACACTTACTTGTTCAGCTAGAAAGGCTTTCTTTTTCACATTCAGTTTCCTCTTCACAGTGCAGAGATCTTTTAAAAATTTTGCATAGGAAGGAACCTGTTTAATAGCATCTAGCAAAGGTATATTGATCCTTACCTGTTTGAAAGTTTCAAAAATTTCAGAGTTGTGATTGACTTTCCTTTGTTTAGTCATGGCATGAGGAAATGGAAGTGCTGCCAGTGAATCAGTCGTTTCTTTGCAATTTTCAGATTCAACCCCTTCCTTACCCTCAGAGATTGACTCATCATCTTTCTCATAAGGTTCAAGAGAGGGTTTTTCAACCTTACCGTTGCGCAGAGTAGTGACTGATTTGACTTGATCCATATGTTGGCTTCCGGAACTACTTGCATTTGCATTGTATTGCCCTTTGGGATTTTGTTGTGTTTGAGATGGAAACTTACCTTTCTCTTGGAAACTAAGAGCAGATGTTAATTTAGCAAGAGTATCTTTAAAATCTGTCATGTTTTGAACAAGTTGAGTATTAATTGTCTCTTGCTTTTCAATGAATGCATGCAATGTTTCCTCAAGATTTCATCTAGAAGGTGGAGCATAAGAAGGTGCATATCCATTAGAATTTTGGAAATTGTGGTGTGCTTGAAATGGTGGTTGTGAAGTTTGTGCATTGTTGTTCTCACTCTTCCAACTGAAATTTGGGTGATTCCTCCTACCAGGGTTGTATGTTTGGGAGTATGGGTTGTGGTTGGGCCTTTGGAAACTGTTTAAAGCATGGGCTTGTTCATGGAGACATTCTTTAAAAGAAGGCAAGGTTGGACAATCGTTGGTTGAGTGTTCATTTGTTTCACAGATTTGACACACAATGTTTTCAACAGATTTTAATTGACCACTATTTTTCAATTCTAGTGCCTCAACTTTTCTAGCTAAAGATGCAAATTTGGTTTGAAGGTCATGATCTGCCCTAAGGTTGTACATACCTCCACTAGATGTATGAGGTTGAGTTTTACTCGGTACCTCATATGTACCCGTAGTGTCCCAATTTTGAGCATTTTCAGCTAACAAGTCTAAGTACTCCATTGCTTCATCAGGGTCTTTATCTTCAAAAGTTCCATTGCACATCAATTCAACCATTTGCCTATCTTTAGGTGTTAACCCTTCATAGAAATGTGAAACCAATCTCCATGTTTCAAAACCATGATGGGTGCAAGTACTAAGCAAATCTCGATACCTATCCCAACATTTATAAAATGTTTCTCCTGGTTTTTGAGTGAAAGTGGTGATTTGTCTCTTGAAAGAGTTTGTTCTATGAGATGGGAAAAACTTCTTTAAAAACTGTTGTTGCATTTCATCCCAAGCACGAATGGATCCTGGTCTCAAATTTTGTAGCCATGTTTTAGCTTTATCTTTTAATGAAAAAGGAAAAAGCTTTAATCTAATGGTGTTCATGCTACAATTTAAATTATTATATGTGTTGCACACCTCCTCAAATTCCCTTAAATGCAAGTATGGATTTTCCAATTCTAAACCATGAAAAAAGGTAAAAGTTGAATAATACCTGGTTTAAAATTAAAATGAGATGCATCAGGAGGAAAAACTATGCATGATGGTGCACTTGTTCTTGTGGGATTCATGTGGTCTCTAAGTGTTCTAGCACGGTTATTCTCATTATTCTCATTATGAAGTGATTGATTATCTTCTTCGGCCATATTTTCTGAAAATGATGAGGATACCCTACAAAGTCTACCACTTGATGTACGTGACCACACTCTCATGCACGTGTAGGAATAAAATAAAAGGAAGAAGAAAATAAAAGAAGAAGAAACAAGAGAAAAGAAATAAAGTTATATACAAGAAAAGTGAAAAGAGAAAATAAAATAAATACTATAATTTATACAAGAACTTACCTCCCCTGCAACGGCGCCAAAAACTTGACATGACTAAAAGGTTGATGTCTTCTCCCAAGTGCAGGAGTGTCGAAGTAATAAATAACCCGGCAAGACCGGGGTCGAACCACAGGGAGGTTAGTTGTACAAATTATAAACAACAATTATAAAACAACAATAACAACAACAACAATAGTAGTAGTAGTAGTAATAATAATAATAATAATAATAATAATAATAATAATAATAGTACTAGTACTAGTAGTAGTAGTAGTAGTAATACTAATAATAATAATAATAATAATAATAATAATAATAATAAAGAAAAAGAAGAAGAAGAAGAAGATGATGATGATGAGAACTTAGAGATGAAATATTAATGTAAGGATTAAACAATAATAATAACAAATGTCAAGGTTAGAGGTTCCACTAATGGCATATCAAACAAGTATAGTATAAACTCTCATTATTGAATTGGAAACCACACACAAAGGAGGTTCCAATCAGATTATATATTGTTAACATGATTACATTAGTCATCTTATTCAATTAATGCTAATACTTGTAAATCTCGTCAAGCATTCATGATTATAACTTATGTTAACAACAAATCAAGTTCCTTTCATAGCTCAGGTGTCGGTTATACCATACATTATGGGCTATGAAAGTGCCAAGCATTTGTTGTACCAAGTGTTATACAACATAAATCAAGATTAGTCATTTAACAAGCAAAGTATTAAAGAGTGAACAAGATAACAAATATAAAACATGTTAGTATCAAACATTAAAGTCCATATTATGTTTACATTATACTTATTCTTATACCATGAGTGTAACCTTTTCACCTTGACATAATTAACTTAGCTAGACATAATGAAAGAAAGAAAAATAGATAAACAAAATAAGAACATAAAAGTTAACTAAGTAAAGGAAAGGAAATGAAAGGCATAAACTTACTATTAATGAAAGCAAAGCATAAACATTACAAAAAATACAAAGAGAGAAAGGAAGAGCATGATCTTGATCTGAACACCAAGATGCCTAAATGCATGGCAAATGCCTCCTTTTATAGGCCAAAATTGGGAACTATTGATTTGATGACTAATTGATAAGTGGGTGGCCAACTTTTGACTTGGTGACAATCCTTATCTTCTCTTGTCTGCCCAAAACGTCATTGATAATGTCAATATTTGAGCCAGTTGTAAACATGAAAGTTGTAGGCAATTGCCTCAGCTTTCTTGTGTAAAACATTCAGCTCATTTGGACTTCTAGAACTCCAGATATGGCCAAAATACCGAGCAGTGCTCGGGCTGGAAGATAGATTCGGGCTTCTTTGTTGTTGCTACAATTTGGACTTGATAATGGCCTTTTTAGATCTTGGGCTCCATATGAAAGTTGTAGGCCTATGTCTTACCTTTCCATCCATATAAATTGGACCTAAATCTGAGATTTGTAGCTCTAGATATGACCCAATTACCGAATAGTCTTCCGGTTTGGATTGCACCGACATCTCTTCTCTAAGTTTGACCATCTCTTTATCCTTGCAATTTAAATTCTTCAAGTCATCAATCAATCCTTTCATTTATGTGATAGGCCTGCATTAAAAATAGACATTTACCACAAATTACAGGTATCTTATATTATTAGATACATTATTATAAAATATATTTTAGTTAAGGAGTTATTGATACTTCAAGTGCAAAATGATGATATAAAACCATGATAAAAATGCACTTTTAAGTACTAATCACCTATATATTGGGTCTTCTAGATATCTCGTTGATGTAATGTCCCTACTGTAGTACAAAAGATTTAAGAGAATGTAATTACCTAATAATAATAAAGATGATAATTAAATGGTTTGGCAGTTAAATGAAGCATTAATATTATCCCATGTTTGAAGCATGACATTTATAGTTTCTTCATATACTTGGTATAAACAACTTGTAGTACATATAGTTGCACCAATTCTTGCAATCAACCATAATCATAAACCCAGTTATCCTCTTAAGGCATCATTTGCTGAGGTTAACCATTCACTCACCCCGATCATCCACTTTGGATGTCATCAACCAAAGTTAATCAACCATTGTCTTGGTCATCCAATTAGATGCCATTAGTCATTCAATTGTCCCGGTCATCCATTTAATGCCATTAGCTGAGGCTAATCAAAGCTAATCATTCATATGCCAACATTTAATCGTTTGACAATCTAATATCCATTCTAACGCAGTATGGTAACATTCATGATAAAGTATTTTATTATTTGATGTATGAAAAAGGAAGGTGAAAGTCACCTACTTGCTCCACCTGTGGGTTGTTGTCTTGACGATGGTCCCATCCCAACGACACCACCTAAGATATAATTGGTCACAAATCAGTACTTGTGTATCTTTGAATCACATTCGTCGCCACACTTATTTTAAGAGTTCATATGTTTACATTCAAGTGTTCTATATTTTACATTATCATACTATGAAATTGTTACGAGCATTTAAGTCATTTCAGCCTAGGAGGCCTATTGTAGAATTTGGCAGCGAAAAATGGTTCGCTGCAAGCTGCCAATTCAGCAGTAAAAACTAGTTCATTGTAGATAACTCAATTTCATCAATAAATATTAATTCGTTGTAGCTAAAACAGTTTCGGTAGCAAATCATAATTTTGATACAAAACACCCAATTTGGCAGCGAATATTAATTCACTGCAAACAACTCAGTTTTGACAACAAATCACCAATTCACTACAGAACACACCATTAGGCAACGAATCATAATTTTGTTACAGAACACGATTTGGTAGCGAATGACAAATTTGCTACAGACAGCTTAGTTTCGACAGCGGATGCTAATTTGCTATAGCTGACATAGTTTCGACAACGAATTAACACACAATTCAGTAGTGAATGTTAATTCGCTACAGCCCATATAGTTTTGGTAGTGAATCACAACTTCGTTATAGAACACCGAATTCCGCAGTGAATGTTAATTTGTTGTTGCCGACACAATGTCGGCAGCGAATGTTAATTCCTGGCAGACGACACATTTTCGACAATGAATAATAATTTTGTTGTAGAACACATGACACGACCAAAAGATTGATGTCTTCTCCCAAGTGTAGGAGTGTCGAAGCAATAAATAACCCAGCAAGACCGGGGTCGAACCACAAAGAGGTTAATTGTACAAATTATAAACAACAATTATAAACAACAATAATAGCAATAACAACAATAACTATAATAATAATAATAATAATAATAATAATAATAATAATGATAATAAAGAAAGAGAAGAAGAAGATGATGATGAGAACTTGGAGAAGGAATATTAATGTAACGATTAAACAATGATAATAACAAATGTCAAGGTTAGAGGTTCCACTAATGGTATATCAAACAAGTATAGTATAAACTCTTATTATTGAATTGCAAACCACACACAAAGGAGGTTCCAATCAGATTATATATTGTTAACATGATTACATTAGTCATCTTATTCGATTAATGCTAATACTTGTAAATCTGGTCAAGCATTCATCATTATTGATGTAACCATATTATTCGATAGTTTCACCCATATTTACCTAATGTTTTGTCCATGTTTTATATGTAAAATGCCTTGATATTCTTTGTTTTATGTTTTGAAGGCACTTTTGGATGAAAAATGCAAAAAGGAGTAAATTGGAGATAATTGGCAGATTTGATGTTCAGTCAATGTTTTGTGCAGAGCGTGAGTTCTAGAGATCGAAATGAAGTGATTCTAGTGGCAATAAAAAGCTAACATCCATACCTTTCTGGAAATGCAATGCAAGAAAAATAAAAAGAGGAAGATCATGGAAATCACATCCTTCAAAGTCAAATCTCGCATTCTGCCACTATTGACCTTTGTCTATTCAAAATTCAATATCTGGATCTATAGAAGTCCAATTTATGCAAACTCAATTGTTTTGGATTCCTGACTCAAAGGACTATAAACGCTCCAAATTTCATCCAAACACGAAGTCATATGAGGGAGATATGATTTTTCAAAGATGACAAATGAATTCTGCCAGCAATCAGGTTTCGTGAAGAAATGAGTCCAAATTACGTTTCGAAGCTTCTAAACCGTCATCCAAGTTTTTATATCAGCAATTTAGCTCCTCTAAGTCAGAGTTTGAAGATTTCATGCAAGGCTATTTCTCTTTTTTAGGGAAAATAGTTATAGAAGTACTTAAATGTCAATTGTCAACTTAAGGGAGGACTACTTTGTAAATTAGGAACTAGGGTTTCTTAGCATATAAAAAGAAAGAGAGAGAGGAGAGAAGGGGGGCAGCAGCCAGAAGTGAAGAAACACAAATTCTCTCCTCTACAAACCCAAAAAATCATGCTCTCTTCATTGTTTAAGAGTAGTTGTTCAATGGTTATGCAAGGCTAAGCTCTTTTCTTGGTTGCAAGGACATAACAAACCTTCAGATTTCAAGAACCGTGAGATTTATTCTTCCTTTTATTTTCAGTTTATATTATGAATAAGTATGGTTGTTTTCCTATGCATATTTTCTATGATTGTTATTGATAATTGCTAGAGCGGAACTCTAAGTTATTATTGTGAACAATTTATTGCTAAGTTTGATATCAAAACCGGAGTTGTGATGTATGAACTTGTGAAGCAACTAAGCTTGATAATTGTGGCGGAACTACATTATTAAACTTAGGGAGAACACTCAAATATCTAGTTCTTAGGGCTGCCATTGAACTAAATCATTAATGCGGACATTGTGATTGTTTATTGGTTAGGGTTAGTTATACGGCGGATCTGTTAATTAACCAACATTAAGAAAAGATAAAAATTCAGAATATAAATTGTAGTTTTGTTTCAAGGATCGGTTCTAATTTCTGTTGGTGGATGTGTGCTTGCAACCAAGGTTTGTTTTCTTGATAAATTTCGATTTCAATTGATTTTGTTTGCTAGTTTAATTTCTTCCATAGTTTAGATCATCACAAATCAAAACCCCCCAATTGCATAACGTATAGCATAAAAATCTGAACTAAATCTTCCTTGTGGGATCGACCCCTTGCTTGCTCTATACTATCTTGTATGTTGTGTTTTAAGCTAGGGTAATTAATTTGTGCGACCACGACATCGCAACAAATTTTGGCGTCGTTGCCGGGGACGTAATTTTAGTTGATTCTTGTGCTTGTACTGTTATTTTTAGTTGCTGTGATTTTTTATTTATATTTCTGAAAAAAAAAGAGAAATAGAATTTTTTCTTGTGGCGGTACTGTTTATTTGCGGTGGCGATACTGTTCAAAACAGAATTGTTTGTGGAATTAGGTTTCAACTTAATAAACAAAACTAGTAGTATACTACTAGCCCCACCCTATTGAGGCCAAATTCCACTGTTTTCTAAGGGTTTAAGGCAGTTTTAGTTTTCTAACGTAGGATTTTCGTACAATTTGCATTGTTTTCGGTCTCTTGTGTGATTGGTTTCTTTTGAGTTTTCTTGATGATTTATGCTAGTAACCCATTCTACTAATCAAATTCAAGTGCAGTTGGATCTCGAAATAGAAAAAACTTTACGCAGGTTACGCAAGGAAGCTCGCCTCAACACTATGGCTATTGCACGACAACAAACACTCAAGGAGCTTGCTGCTCCTAACGTGGAAAATCAGCCACTATGCATAAACATTGACAATAATGTAAACTTTGAGCTCAAATCTGGTTTTATACATTTGTTACCAACATTTAATGGTCTTGCAGGAGAAGATCCTCATACTCATCTCAAGGAGTTCCATATGGTTTGTGTTGGCATGAAACCGAATGGAGTTGATGAAGAACAAGTTAAGTTGAAAGCTTTCCCTTTCTCTTTAAAAGGGCTAGCAAAGGCATGGCTTTTCTCTATTCTCCCAGGATCTATTGGAACTTGGAATGCCATGAAAAAGATTTTCCTTGAGAAGTATTTCCCAGCATCTCGAGTTGCCAACATAAGGAAAGAAATATGTGGGATTCGACAATCTCATGGAGAGACACTCTCCGAGTATTGGGAAAGATTTGAGCAACTATGCATTCAATGCCCTCATCATCAAATACCCGATCAACTGCTCATTCAATATTTTTATGAAGGATTGATGCCTACTGACCGTAGTATCATTGATGCTGCAAGTGGAGGCGCATTGGTGGATAAGACACCTGAGGCTGCACGCCAATTGATCTCAAACATGGTAGCTAACTCAAAACAGTTTGGCACTCGTGGAGACTTCTCCAACAAACGAGTAAATGAGGTAAGTATTTCTAACCTTGAAAATAAAGTTAATGATCTTACTTCTCTTGTGCGTTCTTTGGCTTGTGGAAATGTGCAGCAAGTGAAAGTTTGTAGCATATGCTCCTTACAAGGACATGCTTCGGATATGTGCCCAACAATGCAAGAAGATTACATTGAACAAGCTCATGCAATTGATGGAGCATTCAACGGACAGCCCCAGTGTAAATATGATCCTTTTTCCAACACGTACAATCCCGGATGGAGAGATCATCCCAACTTACGTTATGGCAACCCATCCCAACAAGGCAATCAAGGCCAACAATTCCATCCCCATGGATTTCAGCCCCAACAGAATTATCAAGCAAGACAACCCCCTCCATTCACAAACTCCAATGTTGCGGGGTCGTCATCCAATGATGATTTTCGTGAGATGATGAAAACTTTGGCTTCTAATACTGTTACCTTGCAACAAAATGTCATGTCTTTTCAACAAGAAACAAGGTCAAGTATTCACAACTTGGAGAAGCAAATGGGGCAAGTAGCTTCAAGTGTAGGGAAATTGGAGGCACAAATGAACCGAAAATTGCCCTCCCAAGCATTGAATCCAAAAGAGAATGTTAGTACGATCATGCTGAGAAGTGGGAAAGAACTTGAAGAGAAAAGGTCAAAACAAATTGAGATGGAGGAAGAAGAAGAGATAGAAATTGAATTGAGTACAAAGAAGGAACATCATCCTCCTTCACAAACTAAAACATCGACCAACACTCCAAAGGTAACTCCTCACTCAATGAATTCCAGTTTTAAAGCAATTCCACCCTTTCCTGTGAGTTCTTCTAGGTCAAAGAAAGAGGACAAAGAAAAAGAGATTTTAGAGGTTTTCAAAAAAGTAGAACTCAACATTCCTTTACTTGATGCTATCAAGCAAATTCCCAAGTATGCTAAATTTTTGAAGGAGTTGTGTACTACCAAGAGAGCTTTCAAATTGAAAGGTCATGAAATGGTAAGTATGGGTGAAGTTGTGTCTGCTGTTGTTCAAAAGAATATGCCTTTAAAGCAAAAGGACCCAGGTGCGTTTACTATCCCATGTGTTATTGGTAATGCTAGTTTCAAGAGGGCCTTGTGTGATTTAGGTGCATCCATTAGTGTTATGCCCAAACATGTTTATGATTCTCTTAGTCTTGAGCCTTTGCATAAAACTAGCATTGTAATACAACTTGCGGATCGTAGTTTGGTTTACCCACTTGGTGTGATAGAGGATGTCCTAGTCAAGATTGATACTTTGGTTATTCCATGTGACTTTTATATTCTTGATATGGAACATGATTCTTGTGATTCATCAACCAGCACTCCTATATTATTTGGAAGACCATTCTTGAAAACTGCCAACACAAAGATTGATTGTGGTAAGGATACCTTGTCTATGGAGGTAGGAGATGAAAAAATTGAATTCAATTTTCATGATGCAATGAAATATCCTTATAGCAATGTTTATTCTATCACATGCTATGACCAGATTGATAAGTGTGTGCAGCAAGTTTGTGATTTTGATTGTGAAGATGGATTAAGCATAGCTTTGAGTTATGGCTATGATTTCACCAAGATAGAAGAGATGGAGAGGCACATATGTGTTCCCCAAAACATGCACGAATCAGTATTGGCCTTACAAGCTTTACAAACCGTTCCCCATGGTAATGTCTTTATTGATTTATTACTCTCACATAAAAAGCTTTTGCCATCTATTTTACAGGCCCCCGAGTTAGAATTAAAACCTTTGCTCGATAATTTGAAGTATGTATTCATTGGCGACAATAATACACTTCCTGTTATCATAGCAAAAGTTTTGACAAGTATACAAGAGGAAAAACTTGTGAAGTTGTTGTGTGATCACAAAGCTACCATTGGATGGACTTTAGCCGACATCAAGGGCATTAGTCCCTCAATGTGTATGCATCACATACTATTGGAGGACAACGCAAAACCAACAAGGGAACTGCAAAGGAGGTTGAACCCACCTATGATGGAGGTAGTGAAAGCTGAAATTTTAAAACTGTTAGATGCAGGAGTCATTTACCCCATCACTGACAGTAAATGGGTGGCGCCAATCCACGTGGTGCCTAAAAAGACTGGAATCACATTGGTGAAAAACAAAAATGATGAGCTCATTCCTACTCGCATCTCGAGTGGATGGAGAATGTGTGTTGATTACAGAAAGCTCAATCTTTCTACACGCAAAGATCATTTCCCATTACCATTCATAGATCAAATGCTTGAACGCCTAGCAGGTAAGTCTTTTTATTGCTTTCTTGATGGATATAGTGGATACAATCAGATTGTTATTAATCCTGAGGATCAAGAAAAAACTACATTTACTTGTCCATTTGATACATATGCATATAGGAGAATGCCTTTTGGTCTTTGTAATGCTCCTGCAACTTTTCAAAGATGGATGATGAGTATTTTTTCTGACTATGTTGAAAGAATAATCGAGGTTTTTATGGATGATTTCACGGTGTATGGTGATTCTTTTGATAAATGTCTAGAAAATTTATCTTTGATCCTAAAAAGGTGCATTGAAACAAACCTTGTCTTGAACTATGAAAAGTGTTATTTTATGGTAGAACAAGGAATAGTTCTTGGGCATGTTGTGTCTTCACGTGGATTACAAGTTGATAAAGCTAAGATAGATGCTATTTCATCATTGCCTTACCCCTCATGCGTGAGGGAAGTTCGTTCTTTTCTAGGTCATGCAGGTTTCTATCGACGCTTTATCAAAGATTTCTCGAAGATTACAGCACCTTTGTGCAGACTATTAGCCAAAGAAGTGGATTTTGTGTTTGATCAAGCCTGTAAAGATGCCCATGATGAGCTTAAGAGACGTGTCACATCTGCCCCTATCATCCAACCACGAAATTGGGATGAACCTTTTGAGATAATGTGTGATGCGAGTGACTATGCGGTAGGAGTTGTGCTTGGGCAAAGAATTGGGAAGAATTTGCATGTTATCGCCTACGCTTCTCGCATGTTGGATGGAGCACAATGCAATTACCATACAACTGAAAAGGAACTTTTTGCAGTGGTGTTTGCTCTTGAAAAATTCAGGTCATATCTACTTGGTACAAAAGTCATTTTTTTTACTGACCATGCAGCTCTTAGGTATGTTTTGAAGAAGAAGGAGTCCAAACCAAGACTGATTAGGTGGATCTTGCTTTTATAAGAATTTGATCTTGAGATCAAAGACAAAAAAGGTGTCGAAAACCATGTGGCTGATCACTTGAGTCGACGGAGGACCGATGATATTCCAACTGAAACAATAAGAGAAACATTTCCTGATGAACAGTTGTATATGTTGCACTCCTCCACAAGACCATGGTATGCTGATTTGGTGAACTATTTAGTCACCAAAGAATTCCCTCCAGGTTTGTCTACATCCCAAAAGGACAAGTTACGAGCTGATGCTAAATATTATTTTTGGGATACTCCTTACTTGTGGAAATTTTGTGTGGATCAAGTAGTAAGGAGATGTGTACCACAGGATGAATTTCATTCCATTCTCACTTTTTGTCATTCTCATTCTTGTGGTGGGCATTTTGGAGCAAAAAGAACAGCCCACAAGGTACTTGAAAGTGGTTTCTATTGGCCTTCTATTTTTAAAGATGCATATCACTTCTGCAAATCATGTGAAAAATGCCAAAGAACAGGTAATATCACTCATAAAAATCAAATGCCTTTAACAAATATTCTTGTAAGTGAAATTTTTGATGTTTGGGGTATTGACTTTATAGGTCCATTTCCTTCTTCTTTTGGAAATCTTTATATTCTTCTTGCTGTCGATTATGTGTCCAAATGGATTGAGGCGAAAGCCACACGAACTAACGATGCTAAGGTTGTTTTAGATTTTGTCAGGACTCACATATTTGATAGGTTTGGCATCCCTAAAGCTATCATCAGTGATCGTGGCACTCATTTCTGCAATCGTTCCATGGAAGCATTGCTACGCAAATATCATGTGACTCATCGAACATCCACAACATATCATCCGCAAACGAATGGCCAAACTGAAATTTCCAATCGAGAAATCAAGTCCATTTTGGAGAAAACAGTGCAACCTAACCAACGAGATTGGAGTCTACGCCTTGGAGATGCACTTTGGGCTTATAGGACTACTTATAAATCACCTATAGGAATGTCACCTTATAGAATGATTTATGGGAAAGCATGTCATCTACCGGTGGAGCTTGAACACAGAGCTTTTTGGGCCATTAAACAATGCAACATGGATTATGATGCTGCTGGGATTGCAAGAAAATTGCAACTACAAGAGTTGGAAGAAATTCGAAATGATGCTTACGAGAATGCAAGAATTTACAAAGAAAAGACTAAGAATCTTCATGACCGAATGCTTACAAGAAAGGAATTTCATGTTGGAGACAAAGTCCTTCTTTATCATTCGCGTTTAAAACTTTTTCCTGGAAAATTGCGCTCTCGTTGGATTGGACCCTTTATTGTTTCTAATATTTTCCTTATGGTGCAGTTGAAATTACAAGTTTAGAAACCAGCAAAGTACTCAAGGTCAATGGACATCGTTTGAAACCTTTCTATGAAGGTTGGACGGCAGAACTCACCGCTTCTGTAGAGTTAGCTGAACCAATCTATGAAGAATGAGCATGCCACATGTCAAGCCAATGACATAAAACAAAAGCGCTTACTGGGAGGCAACCCAGCACACAAAAAGAAAAATCAGATTTGCTCTCTTTTTCCTTATCTTTTATTTTTTTTGCATTTTAATTTATTTTCTGTCATTCTCTTATGTTCCTTTGCTTTTATTTCAACATTGAGGACAATGTTGTGTTTTAAGTGTGGGGGTATTGGGAGAATTTTTATTTTCTTATTTTAGTTTTCTTTGTTGTTCTTAAAAAAAAAAAATTTGTGTTTGATCTTTTTAACTCCCATTGGTTTTTGAGAATATGAGTATTATGTATAAGAATTAATTGAGATAGATGAAGATATAAATCAAATGAAAGAGTATGCATGCAAATTTTAAGGTTTAATTGGTTTAGGGATTGACTTTGAGAATATGCCATGTTGATTTTATAGTGTTATACCAATGCAAGTTTTTGAGCCTTCAACATTGTATTCTTTGAGGTGCATTCTTTCAATGATATGTATCTCTAGAACTTGCTTCATATCTTATTGAGATTATATTACATTACAAATATACATGAAGATGATAAAGGCAATAGGAATTTTAAAGCACTTGAACCAAAAAGCCAACCTAAAGCATATTATCCTTAGTGAGCCCCTTTTGAGCTTATTTATCTTTTCTTTGCTTTATCCATGTATAAGCCTTAACTTTATATATATTTTCCTTTTCCCCTGGCCAAGGTAATGCATGTACTTGTGATACTTCATGGAATTATGGTTGGAAATTATATGAAAAGATAGAAGAAGTGATGCTTGATGAAAAGATGGGCAAAATTACAAAAAAAAAAGAAAAAAAAAGAAAAGAAGAAAAAAAAATGTTCCTTTATGTTCTTAAGATTTTATGTTAAAAGAGCTTACAATCAAAAGGAGTTAAGCATTGGTGATTAAAGATGAAAAATTTATGAGCTTTGATGGAATATCTTGTTTGAAATATCATTTTTCGGAATGCTCTACTTTCTTTGATTTGAACCTTTTCTTTTACTCTCTTTTACCTCACCTTAACCTTAGCCCCATTACAACCGGAAAATAAGACCTTTTGATTCATGCATTGTTTGTAATATGTTAGTAATGGAGATGAGATTGAAAAGCAAGCTTATGGTAGAACATACTCTTTGATTGAATTTGAGAGATTTAAACACATAAACCCTAAACACATGAGTGTTGGAGTGTATATCAATGAGAGGACCTATCACTTTGACATGGCATAGATTTCATTTAAATCCCGACGATTGATTGAATTTTGAAGTTTGCATGTAAACAAATTCATAAAAATTTATTTATTTTATCCTTTTTTATTATATTCTTATTTATAATGCTTGTACTCTTAGATATTGATGGGAGATTAAGAGATTGATCATGGATATTTTCAATTCAATTTAATTTTATTTATCCTTTCTCGAGGATGAGAAAGAGCTAAGTGTGGGGGTATTTGATGTAACCATATTATTCGATAGTTTCACCCATATTTACCTAATGTTTTGTCCATGTTTTATATGTAAAATGCCTTGATATTCTTTGTTTTATGTTTTGAAGGCACTTTTGGATGAAAAATGCAAAAAGGAGTAAATTGGAGATAATTGGCAGATTTGATGTTCAGTCAATGTTTTGTGCAGAGCGTGAGTTCTAGAGATCGAAATGAAGTGATTCTAGTGGCAATAAAAAGCTAACATCCATACCTTTCTGGAAATGCAATGCAAGAAAAATAAAAAGAGGAAGATCATGGAAATCACATCCTTCAAATTCAAATCTCGCATTCTGCCACTATTGACCTTTGTCTATTCAAAATTCAATATCTGGAGCTATAGAAGTCCAATTTATGCAAACTCAATTTTTTTGGATTCTTGACTCAAAGGACTATAAACGCTCCAAATTTCATCCAAACACAAAGTCATATGAGGGAGATATGATTTTTCAAAGATGACAAATGAATTCTGCCAGCAATCAGGTTTCGTGAAGAAATGAGTCCAAATTACGTTTCGAAGCTGCTAAACCGTCATCCAAGTTTTTATATCAGCAATTTAGCTCCTCTAAGTCAGAGTTTGAAGATTTCATGCAAGGCTATTTCTCTTTTTTAGGGAAAATAGTTATAGAAGTACTTAAATGTCAATTGTCAACTTAAGGGAGGACTACTTTGTAAATTAGGAACTAGGGTTTCTTAGCATATAAAAAGAAAGAGAGAGAGGAGAGAAGGGGGGCAGCAGCCAGAAGTGAAGAAACACAAATTCTCTCCTCTACAAACCCAAAAAATCATGCTCTCTTCATTGTTTAAGAGTAGTTGTTCAATGGTTATGCAAGGCTAAGCTCTTTTCTTGGTTGCAAGGACATAACAAACCTTCAGATTTCAAGAACCGTGAGATTTATTCTTCCTTTTATTTTCAGTTTATATTATGAATAAGTATGGTTGTTTTCCTATGCATATTTTCTATGATTGTTATTGATAATTGCTAGAGCGGAACTCTAAGTTATTATTGTGAACAATTTATTGCTAAGTTTGATATCAAAACCGGAGTTGTGATGTATGAACTTGTGAAGCAACTAAGCTTGATAATTATGGTGGAACTACATTATTAAACTTAGGGAGAACACTCAAATATCTAGTTCATAGGGCTGCCATTGAACTAAATCATTAATGCGGACATTGTGATTGTTTATTGGTTAGGGTTAGTTATACGGCGGATCCGTTAATTAACCAACATTAAGAAAAGATAAAAATTCAGAATATAAATTGTAGTTTTGTTTCAAGGATCGGTTCTAATTTCCGTTGGTGGATGTGTGCTTGCAACCAAGGTTTGTTTTCTTGATAAATTTCGATTTTAATTGATTTTGTTTGCTAGTTTAATTTCTTCCATAGTTTAGATCATCACAAATCAAAACCCCCCAATTGCATAACGTATAGCATAAAAATCTGAACTAAATCTTCCTTCTGGGATCGACCCCTTGCTTGCTCTATACTATCTTATGTGTTGTGTTTTAAGCTAGGGTAATTAATTTGTGCGACCACGACATCGCAACAATTATAACTTATGTTAACAACAAATCAAGTTCCTTTCATAGCTCAGGTGTCAGTTATACCATACATTATGGGCTATGAAAGTGCTAAGCATTTGTTGTACCAAGTGTTATACAACATAAATCAAGATTAGTCATTTAACAAGCAAAGTATTAAAGAGTGAACAAGATAACAAATATAAAACATGTTAGTATCAAACATTAAAGTCCATATTAAGTTTACATTATACTTATTCTTACACCATTAGTGTAACCTTTTCACCTTGACATAACTAACTTAGCTAGACATAATGAAAGAAAGCAAAATAGATAAACAAAATAAGAACATAAAAGTTAACTAAGTAAAGGAAAGGAAATGAAAGGCATAAACTTGATATTAATGAAAGCAAAGCATAAACATTACAAAAAATACAAAGAGAGAAAGGAAGAGCATGATCTTGATCTGAACACCAAGATGCCTAAATGCATGGCAAATGCGTCCTTTTATAGGCCAAAATTGGGAACTATTGATTTGATGACTAATTGATAAGTGGGTGGCCAACTTTTGACTTGGTGACAATCCTTATCTTCTCTTATCTGCCCAAAACGTCATTGATAATGTCAAAATTAGAGCCAGTTGAAAACATAAAAGACTTCTAGAACTCCAGATATGACCAAAATACCGAATAGTGCTCGGGCTGGAAGATAGATTCGGTCTTCTTTGTTGTTGCTACAATTGGGACTTGATAATGGCCTTTTTAGATCTTGGGCTCCATATGAAAGTTGTAGGCCTATGTCTTACCTTTCCATCCATATAAATTGGACCTATATCTGAGATCTGTAGCTCCAGATATGACCCAATTACCGAACAGTGTTCCGATTTGGATTGCACCGACATCTCTTTTCTAAGTTTGACCATCTCTTTGCCCTTGCAATTTAAGTTCTTAAAGTCATCAATCAATCCTTTCATTTATGTGATAGGCCTACATTTAAAATGAACATTTACCACAAATTAAAGGTATCTTATATTATTAGATATATTATTATAAAACATGCTTTAGTTAAGGAGTTATTGATACTTCAAGTGCAAAATGATGATATAAAACCATGACAAAAATGCACTTTTAAGTACTAATCACACCCCCCAACCAGCTTATTACTAGTCCCTAGTAATCAAAGCGTTAAAACAAGTTGCAAATTTCACAAAGCAAGGTATTCATCATTTAACTTTCATTAATCTATCCAGATAAACAAACTCTCATTAAATTTATATATCTGCTCAATACCTCTTAACAAGATATTAATAAACCTTTCTTTTGTGCTCAATGTATCAACACATAATTATAGGGTTTTTCTTGGAAGAAAACAAAATTTTTGTTCTAATGTTTAAGGTTAACTTCCTTGGAATGAGATTATTATTTTTGTCTTTTTTTTTACTTCTTTTTTTTTAAAATATATATACATATAATTTAAAAACATCATGCATCTTTAACCTATGTAACAAGCTTTCAACTAATGACTCCCAGACCAGTTGGTCTCAGGGCATTAGGTGTTAAGACACCCCTACGAGCTTAGTAACTCGGGTCGCAGATACTGATATGTAGATAGTGCAATGTTTGATTCCCTTAAGCTTTTCTCCTCAACCCATGTAACAAGCGTTGGGCCAATAGCTCCCAAGTCAGTTGACTTTAGGGTATTAGGTGTTAAAACACCCCTTCGGGCTTAATTGCTTAGCTTAGTGAGGCTACGAAACCAAACTTATCTACATTTTTATTATCATCATTTTTTTTCTTTTTTTTCTTTTTTTTCTTGTTTTTGTTTTTTTAATTATATACAATCCCTTTCCCTTAGTTTTTACCTTTAACAAAAGAACATAAATAATGTAATAATCCAATATGCAACCTACAATCATATGTTAAAGTGTGTGTGTGTAAATTAAGGTTTAAGAATACATGTTAAATAAGCATATGAGCAGAATTAAGTGGTAACAATACGAGAGTTTGTAAACCTGAATATTTTAGGAAGTATTATAATAGACCTTGTTAAGAATGGTTACTAAGATGCGTCTCAAGAGTCACTTTAACAAAAGAACTCCTTTACTCTGCCATCCTAGTAACAATAATTATGCACATGCTTGATGAAATGAAAAACATTTTTTTTTTTATCAACTACTACCCTCTCCCCCCAACCAAAACGAGACATTGTCCTCAATGTTCTAAGGTAGAAAGATAGAGTATAGAAGATATCACCTGAAATAATGAACACTGACAAACCCTGAAACACACTGAAACAAAAATAAGAAATAACAACACACAATAATAAAACCAAAAGACACAAAAATTCACAAATGAAGGCTCAAATCCAATCTAAGCTTTTTACGGCTTCCCGTAGATGACCAATTTATGCGACTCATGGAAGGATCAATCACAGGAATGAAAGATTGTAGTTGATCAATCAATTGTTCAGCAGTAGTAGTAGACATTATGATTTGTCGTGCAGAAGATATTAGAAATTCCTGTTCCACAGCATGATCAAGAAAAGACAACAATTTATCATAATAACCATTAACATTTAACAAATCTATGGGTTTATGGTGAATGTGCAGTTGAGCCCAAGAGGAAATATGAAAGATCTCTTCCGTTGTGCCTAGACCACCTGGTAAAGCAATGAAGGCATCAGCATGGTTAAACATTGCATTCATTCGAGCCGACATTGTGGAGACCTGAAGTTCCTCTCCAATTGTTTTTCCAATGATGTCCCCTTGTGCTAAAGCTTCGGGGACGACCCCCAAAACTTGACTACCTCCTAAAAACGCAGCTATTGACACACCTCCCATTAACCCAAGACTGCCTCCCCCATATACTAAATGAATCCTTCTCTCAGCTAGCACCTAACCAAGATGATTTGCTAATTCTAAAAACTCCTTTTCTTTCCCAAGACTAGATCCACCGAAAACACAAATATTTCTTATTTGATGACTTGAGGAACTTGCCATTTCTACACACTTCTCTATTTGTTGAATGTATGGGTTGAGTAGAAATGAAAGGAAGGAAAAGAGGGTTTTATAGATGAGAAATTAGAAAGGCAATCATAACACCTATATGTAGGCCAGCTGGAGTCTCACACACACTCTCTCTCTCTTTATTTATTTATTTATTTACTTTTGAAAAAAAAACATGTGTATGTACACGTAGTTGTGATTGTGGCTCATATCTTCCCTTGGTTTTACGTCCAAGAACGGCTTAAACGCCCTCTATGGGTCGGGGATAGGCTTCCCATCCAGTTTTCTTAAAAACTAGCAAACAGGGTCTTTTTTAGTCAGATTCCCAAGACTAAGTCAATCATGTTCTTTATGAAATAGTGGCCATAAATCATGAATTGCACGATGCACATCTCCACTAGGATGCGTCTCAAGAGTTAATAGAAGATTATCTAAAGAGTCCTTACTCAGGCCATCCTTAATGAATTGTATTTTATCTTCACGGTTTATAGATACCATTCCTAAAGAACGACATTGTGTATTGCAAGTCCATCTAGCACATCGATGACAGACTTTCAGTCGTTTTGCACGACGCTTCTTCGCAAAAGTGCTTTTACCTGTTCCAGGCATGTGTGAAATGAAGGAGTTAGAGGACTCACCTGATAATCAGACCTTTGTTTCAATCAAGCAACGAATATCTTCAGGAATTCCATAATTCATTAATAATCTCAATCTTGCACATCTAGCAGGGTAAATTTTTGTGATCACATTCTGAGGCAGAGTGGGAAAATACTTTTTCAATTTTTCAAGATTAGTGTCCATTTTCAAATGAGAATTGGAAGAGAGATTCAAAGAATTGCACAAATATATACACAAATATCAGTTATTGTGGGAAACTGAAAGAACTGACTTAAGTCACGGAGTACCATTGTCCGCCATTTGACCGGGGTGAGAGAAACTAGCAAAAATCACTCAAAAAGAAACACAAAAAAGAAAATATGAGAAAAACAAAATAATCAACCTTTATCTACAAGATCATTCAAACCAACTGATTCATTTTCACTAGGAAAATGATCAAAGTAAGCTTTCAAACGATGTCCATTTTCCTTAAAATCATTGTCATTCATTGAATTCTCAATATCACAGGCCCCATAAGGATTGGTTCATCTTAATCTTAGCTCTGTAGGGAATGCATAGAGTTGAGAATCATAAAACAAAACTTTTTGACCAGTGTCAATTTTTTGACAATTTTCACAAGTTTTGTAGAATGCATGTGTGTCCTTTAACATGGTGGGCCAATAAAATCCATTTTGAAAGATTTTTGCAGCAGTCTTTTTTGACAAAGTTTAATGACACTACTTACCTCATTGTTAGGAATGAATCTTTGAAATATTTGATTAGGACAATATTTGAATAAGTTAGGGTCATCACAATAAAAGCTCTTCACTTCGTTCAAAAACTTTTCTTTGTCTTGAGTATTCCAATCAGTTGGCAAATCTCCTAAAGCAAGAAAATTGATATTTTTATCATACCAAGGCATTGGACTAAGAGAAAGTAAGGATTCGTTAGGAAAGTAATCATCAATTGGTATGATGCCAAATGTCGAATCTGTTGTCACTATTGACAAAAGATTTGCATCAACATTTTCTATGCGTTTATTATCCGTGATTTCTTCCTTAAAATAAATCATTTGCAAATCTTCAGATTCATCCAACTCATTTTTACTTAAAGTAGATTCAAGTTGATCATAAACTAATTCGTCAATATGATCTACTTCTTGTAAATCATTATCATCTCCAGGTTGCTTGCAAATGTTGAAAATATTCATCTCCAATGTCATGTTTCTAAATGATAGCTTCAATTAGTCCATTCCTACAATTAATCAATGCGTTAGAGGTTGCAAGAAACGGACGTCCTAAAATAACAGGAAATGAATTACATGCTTCAACAGGTTCTGTGTCCAAGACAATAAAATCCACAGGATAAATGAATTTATCGACTTGTACTAACACATCTTCAATTATTCCTCTAGGCACTTTTACAGATCTATCGGCAAGTAAAAGAGATATAAAAGTTGGTTTTAACTCACCTAGATTGAGACTTTGAAAAACTGAATATGGAAGTAAATTCACACTAGCTCCAAGATCAAGTAAGGCTCTTTCAATTTTATGTTCTCCAATAAAGCAGAAAATTGTAGGACAACCAGGGTCTTTATATTTCAAAGCATTATTGTTTTGAAGAATGGCACTTACTTGTTCCGCTAGAAAGACTTTCTTTTTCACATTCAGTTTCCTCTTCATAGTGCAGAGATCTTTCAAAAATTTAGCATAGGAAGGAACCTGTTTAATAGCATCCAGCAAAGGTATATTGATCCTTACCTGTTTGAAAGTTTCAAAGATTTCAGAGTTGTGATTAACTTTCCTTTGTTTGGTCATGGCTTGAGGAAATGGAAGTGCTGGCGGTGAATCAATCGTTTCTTTGCAATTTTCAGATTCATCCCCTTCCTTACCCTTAGAGATTGACTCATCATCTTTCTCATACGGTTCAAGAGAGGGTTTTTTAATAACCTTACCACTGCGCAGAGTAGTGACTGATTTGACTTGATCCATATGTTGGCTTCCGGAACTACTTGCATTTGCATTGTATTGCCCCTTAGGATTTTGTTGCGGTTGAGATGGAAACTTACCTTTCTCTTGGAAACTGAGAGCACATGTTAATTTAGCAAGAGTATCTTTAAAATCTGTCATGTTTTGAGCAAGTTGAGTATTGATTGTCTCTTGCTTTTCAATGCATGCATGCAATGTTTCCTCAAGATTTCTTCTAGGAGGTGGAGCATAAGGAGGTGCATATCCATGAGAATTTTGGAAATTGTGGTGTGCTTGAAATGGTGGTTATGAAGTTTGTGCATTGTTGTTCTCACTCTTCCAATTGAAATTTGGGTGATTTCTCCAACCAGGGTTGTATGTTTGGGAGTATGGGTTGTGGTTGGGCCTTTGGAAATTGTTTAAAGCATCGGCTTGTTCATAGAGACATTCCTTAAAAGAAGGCAAGGTTGGACAATCGTTGGTTGAGTGTTCATTTGTTTCACAGATTTGACACACAATGTTTTCAACAGATTTTAATTGACCACTCTTTTTTAATTCTAGTGCCTCGACTTTTCTAGCTAAAGATGCAAACTTGGCTTGAAGGTCATGATCTTCCCTAAGGTTGTACATACCTCCACTAGATGTATGAGGTTGAGTTTTACTCGGTGCCTCATAAGTACCCGCGGTGTCCCAATTTTGAGCATTTTCAGCTAACAAGTCTAAGTACTCCATTGCTTCATCAGGGTCTTTATCTTCAAAAGTTCCATTGCACATCAATTCAACCATTTGCCTATCTTTAGGTGTTAACCCTTCATTGGTAAAATGTTTCTCCTGGTTTTTGAGTGAAAGTGGTGATTTATCTTTGAAAGAGTTTGTTCTATGAGATGGGAAAAACTTCTTTAAAAATTATTGTTGCATTTCATCCCAAGCACGAATGGATCCTGGTCTCAAATTCTGTAGCCATGTTTTAGCTTTATCTTTTAATGAAAAAGGAAAAAGCTTTAATCTGATGGTGTTCATGCTACAATTTAAATTATTATATGTGTTGCAGACCTCCTCAAATTCCCTTAAATACAAGTATGGATTTTCGAATTCTAAACCATGAAAAAAAGGTAAAAGTTGAATAATACCTGGTTTAAAATTAAAATGAGATGCATCAGGAGGAAAAACAATGCATGATGGTGCACTTGTTCTTGTGGGATTCATGTGGTCTCTAAGTGTTCTAGCACGGTTATACTCATTATTTTCATTATGAAGAGATTGATTATCTTCTTCGGCCATATTTTCTGAAAATGATGAGGATATCTTACAAAGTCTACCACTTGATGTACGTGACCACACTCTCATGCACGTGTAGGAATAAAATAAAAAAGAAGAAGAAAGCAAAAGAAGGAGGAAGAAAACAAAATAAAAAGAAACAAAAGAAAAGAAACAAAGTTATATACAAGAAAAGTGAAAAGAGAAAATAAATAAAAACTATAATTTATACAAGAACTTACCTCCCCGGCAACGGCGCCAAAAACTTGACACGACCAAAAGATTGATGTCTTCTCCCAAGTGTAGGAGTGTCGAAGCAATAAATAACCCGGCAAGACCGGGGTCGAACCACAGGGTGGTTAATTGTACAAATTATAAACAACAATAATAGCAATAACAACAATAACTATAATAATAATAATAATAATAATAATAATAATAATAATAATAATAATAATAAAGAAAGAGAAGAAGAAGATGATGATGAGAACTTGGAGAAGGAATATTAATGTAACGATTAAACAATGATAATAACAAATGTCAAGGTTAGAGGTTTCACTAATGCTATGAAAGGAACTTGATTTGTTGTTAACATAAGTTATAATCATGAATGCTTGACGAGATTTACAAGTATTAGCATTAATCGAATAAGATGACGAATGTAATCATATTAACAATATATAATCTGATTGGAACCTCCTTTGTGTGGTTTGCAATTCAATAATAAGAGTTTATACTATACTTGTTTGATATACCATTAGTGGAACCTCTAACCTTGACATTTGTTATTATTATTGTTTAATCCTTACATTAATATTTCATCTTTAAGTTCTCATCATCATCATCTTCTTCTTCTTCTCTTTATTATTATTGTTATTGTTATTCTTATTATTATTATTACCGTTATTATTAGTATTATTACTACTACTACTACTACTACTACTATTACTATTACTATTATTATTATTATTGTTGTTGTTGTTGTTGTTGTTGTTGTTGTTGTTTATAATTGTTGTTTATAATTTGTACAATTAACCTCCCTGTGGTTCGACCCCGGTCTTGCCGGGTTATTTATTACTTCGACACTCCTGCACTTGGGAGAAGACATCAATCTTTTAGTCGTGTCAATAGAGTATAGAAGATATCACCTGAAATAACGAACACCGACAAACCTGAAACACACTATGGGTTTATGGTGAATGTGCAGTTGAGCCCAAGAGGAAATATGAAAGATCTCTTCCAAACATTAAAGTCCATATTAAATTTACATTATACTTATTCTTACACCATTAGTGTAACCTTTTCACCTTGACATAACTAACTTAGCTAGACATAATGAAAGAAAGCAAAATAGATAAACAAAATAAGAACATAAAAGTTAACTAAGTAAAGGAAAGGAAATGAAAGACATAAACTTGATATTAATGAAAGCAAAGCATAAACATTACAAAAGATACAAAGAGAGAAAGGAAGAGCATGATCTTTATCTGAACACCAAGATGCCTAAATGCATGGCAAATGCCTCCTTTTATAGGCCAAAATTAGAAACTATTGATTTGATGACTAATTGATAAGTGGGTGGCCAACTTTTGACTTGGTGACAATCCTTATCTTCTCTTGTCTGCCCAAAACGTCATTGATAACGTCAAAATTGGAGCCAGTTGAAAACATAAAAGTTGTAGGCAATTGTCTCAGCTTTCTTGTGTAAACAATTCAGCTCATTTGGACTTCTTGAACTCCAGATATGACCAAAATACCGAACAGTGCTCGGGGTGGAAGATAGATTCGAGCTTCTTTGTTGTTGCTACAATTTGGACTTGATAATGACCTTTTTAGATCTTGGGCTCCATATAAAAGTTGTAGGCCTATGCCTTACCTTTCCATCCATATAAATTGGACCTAAATCTGAGATCTGTAGCTCTAGATATGGCCCAATTACCGAACAGTTTTCCCGTTTGGATTGCACCGACATCTCTTTTCTAAGTTTGACCATCTCTTTGCCCTTGCAATTTAAGTTCTTAAAGTCATCAATCAATCCTTTCATTTATGTGATAGGCCTGCATTTAAAATGAACATTTACCACAAATTAAAGGTATCTTATATTATTAGATATATTATTATAAAACATGCTTTAGTTAAGGAGTTATTGATACTTCAAGTGCAAAATGATGATATAAAACCATGACAAAAATGCACTTTTAAGTACTAATCAACACACAATTCAGAAGCGAATGCTAATTCATTATATACAACTCAGTTTCAACAACGAATAACAATTTCTCTACAAAACATCTAATTCGACAGCGAATGTTAACTCACTGTAAATAACTTAGTTTTGGCAGGGAAACACCAATTCACTACAAAAGACGCCATTCAACAATTAATGCCAATTCGCTTCAGATGATGTAGTTTCGACAGCGAATCATAATTTTGCTTTAAAACACATGATTTGGCAGCAAATGCTAATTCACTTCAGACAACTCAGTTTCAGCAACGAATCACAAATTCATTGCAGACAACTCAGTTTCAGTAGCAAATGCTAATTCGTTATAGCCGACAGTTTCAACAATAAATCACTGCAAAACACACAATTCAGCAGCGAATGCTAATTCACTGTAGATAACTCAGTTTTGGTAGCAAATATTAATTTGCTACAGTTGACACAGTTTCGGCAACAAATCACAATTTCACTACAGAACACCTAATTCGATAACGAATGTTAATTTGCCACAGACAACACAATTTCAACAGAGAATCATAATTTTGCTGCAGAACACACAATTTTGTCAAATGGTTTTAATAACAACAAAAAGTTAGTTTTTTTTTTTAACTTATGACTACTACATTTTCCTCCTAACCAAAATGAGACATTGTCCTCAATATTCTATGGTAGAAAGCTAGAATATAAAAGACATTACCTGAAGCAGCGACTATTGACAAGCCTAAAATACACTTAAGAAAAATAAAAGATAACAAAACAGAAAAATATTATGCTATTAATAAAACTAAAAGACACAAGTTTTTACAAACTAAAGCTCAAATCCAATATCAGTTTTTTACGACTTTCCTTGTTTAACCAGTTTATTCGACTCATAGAGGAATTAATTACAGGGATGAAAGATTGCAATTGATTAATTAGCTATTCAGTGGTAGTAGTAGAGATTATGATTTGTCGTGTCAAAGATGTTAGAAAATTCTATTTCACAATATGATCAAGAAAGGAGAACAATTTATCATAAAATCATTAATATGGACTAAACTTATAAGTCTATGGTGAATGTGAAGTTGGGCCCAATAGGAAATATAAAACATTTCTTCTAATGTGCCCAAACCACCTAGTAAGGTAATGAAGGCATTAGCGTGTTTAAACATTATATTCAGGCTTTCATATATTATGGAGACATGTAGTTCTTTTCCAATTGTTTTTTCAATAATGTTTCTTTTGGCTACAGTGACACGATGAAAAGATTGATGTCTTTTTCCAAGTGCAGGAGTGTTGAAGTAATAAATAACCTAGCAAGACCGGGGTCAACCACAGGGAGGTTAATTGTACAAATTATAAATAACAATAATACAACCATAAAAATAACAACAACAACAACAAGAACAATAACAATAATAATAATAATAATAATAATAATAATAATAATAATAATAATAATAATAATAATACTAGTAGTAGTAGTAGTAGTAGTACTACTACAAATAATAGTAATAATAATAATAATAATAATAATAAAGAAAAAGAAGGAGAAGAAGAAGAAGAAAAAGATGAGAACTTTGAGATGAAATATTAATGTAACGATTAAAAAATAATAATAACAAATGTCAAGGTTAGATGTTCCACTAATGGTATGTCAAACAAGTATAGTGTAAACTCTTATTATTCAATTGGAAACCACACACAAAGGAGGTTCCAATCAGATTATAGATTGTTAACACGATTACATTAGTCATCTTATTCAATTAATGCTAATACTTGTAAATTTCATCAAGCATTCATGATTATAACTTATGTTAACAATAAATCAAGTTTCTTTCATAGCTCAGGTGTCGGTTATACCATACATTATGGGCTATGAAAGTGCCAAGCATTTGTTGTACCAAGTGTTATACAACATAAATCAAGATTAGTCATTTAACGAGCAAAGTATTAAAGAGTGAACAAGATAACTAATTAGTACTTAAAAGTGCATTTTTATCATGGTTTTATATCATCATTTTGCACTTGAAGTATCAATAACTCCTTAACTAAAACATGTTTTATAATAATATATCTAATAATATAATATACCTTTAATTTGTGGTAAATATTCATTTTAAATGCAGGCCTATCACATAAATGAAAGGATTGATTGATGACTTCAAGAACTTAAATTGCAAGGATAAAGAGATGGCCAAACTTAGAAAAGAGATGTCGGTGCAATCCAAATTGGAACATTGTTCGGTAATTGGGTAATATCTAGAGCTATATATCTTAGATTTAGGTCCAATTTATATGGATGGAAAGGTAAGACATAGGCCTACAACTTTCATATGGAGCCCAAGATCTAGAAAGGCCATTTTCAAATTCAAATTGTAGCAACAACAAAGAAGCCCAAATCTGTCTTCCAGCCCGAGCATTGTTCAGTATGTTGGCCATATTTGGAGTTAACTGTTATATTTGTTATCTTGTTCACTCTTTAATACTTTGCTTGTTAAATGATTAATCTTGATTTATGTTGTTAACATAAGTTATAATCATGAATGCTTGACGAGATTTACAAGTATTAGCATTAATCGAATAAGATGACTAATGTAATCATGTTAGCAATATATAATCTGATTGGAACCTCCTTTATGTGTGGTTTCCAATTGAATAATAAGAGTTTAAACTATACTTGTTTGACATACCATTAGTGGATCCTGTAACCTTGACATTTGTTATTATCATTGTTTAATTGTTATATTAATATTTCATCTCAAAGTTCTCATCATCATCATCATCATCATCTTCTTCTTCTTCTCTTTCTTTATTATTATTATTATTATTATTACTACTACGACTACTACTACTACTACTACTATTGTTATTATTGTTATTACTATTATTGTTGTTTTATAATTGTTGTTTATAATTTGTACAATTAACCTCCCTATGGTTCGACCCCGGTCTTGCCGGGTTATTTATTACTTTGACACTCCTACACTTCGGAGAAGACATCAACCTTTTAGTCGTGTCAATAACAAATATAAAACATGTTAGTATCAAACATTAAAGTCTTATATTTGTTATCTTGTTCACTAATGGTGTAAGAATAAGTATAATGTAAACTTAATATGGACTTTAATGTTTGATACTAACTTGTTTTATATTTGTTATCTTGTTCACTCTTTAATACTTTGCTTGTTAAATAACTAATCTTGATTTATGTTGTATAACACTTGGTATAACAAATGCTTGGCACTTTCATAGTTCATAGTGTATGGGATAACCGACACCTCAGCTATGAAAGGAACTTGATTTGTTGTTAACATAAGTTATAATCATGAATGCTTGACGAGATTTACAAGTATCAGCATTAATAGAATAAGATGACTAATGTAATCATGTTAACAATCTATAATCTGATTGGAACCTCCGTTATGTGTGGTTTCCAATTGAATAATAAGAGTTTATAGTATACTTGTTTGACATACCATTAGTGGAATCTCTAACCTTGACATTTGTTATTATCATTGTTTAATCATTACATTAATATTCCTTCTCAAAGTTCTCATCTTCTTCTTCTTCTTCTCCTTCTTCTCCTTCTTTTTCTTTATTACTACTACTACTACTACTACTACTACTACTACTATTGTTATTATTGTTATTATTATTGTTGTTGTTATTGTTGTTGTTAGTGTTGTTTTATAATTGTTGTTTATAATTTGTACAATTAGCCTCCCTATGGTTCGACCCTAGTCTTGCCGGGTTATTTATTACTTTAACACTCCTACACTTGGGAGAAGACATCAACCTTTTAGTCGTGTCAAGTTTTTGGCGCCGTTGCCGGGGAGGTAAGTTCTTGCATAAATTATAGTAATTATTTTATTTTCTCTTTTCACTTTTCTTGTATATAACTTTGTTTCTTTTCTCGTGTTTCTTCTTCTTTTGTTTTCTTCTTCCTTTTATTCTATTCCTACACGTGCATGAGAGTGTGGTCACGTACATCAAGTGGTAGACTTTGTAGGGTATCCTCATCATTTTCAGAAAATATGACCGAAGAAGATAATCAATCACTTCAAAATGAGAATAATGAGAATAACCGTGCTAGAACACTTAGAGACCACATGAATCCTGCAAGAACAAGTGCACCATCATGCATAGTTTTTCCTCTCGATGCATCTCATTTTAATTTTAAACCAGGTATTATTCAACTTTTACCTTCTTTTCATGGCTTAGAATTGGAAAATCCATACTTGCATTTAAGGGAATTTGAAGAGGTTTGCAACACATATAATAATTTAAATTGTAGCATGAACACCATCAGATTAAAGCTTTTTCCATTTTCATTAAAAAATAAAGCTAAAACATGGCTACAAAATTTGGGACCACGATGAAATGCAACAATAATTTTTAAAGAAGTTTTTCCCATCTCATAGAACAAACTCTTTCAAGAGAGAAATCACCAGTTTCACTTAAAAACTAGGAGAAACATTTTACAAATGTTGGGATAGGTATCGAGATTTGCTTAGTACTTGCCCCCATCATGGTTTTGAAACATGGAGATTGGTTTCACATTTCTATGAAGTGTTAAAACCTAAAGATAGGCAAATGGTTGAATTGATGTGCAATGGAACTTTTGAAGATAAAGACCCTGATGAAGCAATGGAGTACTTAGACTTGTTAGCTGAAAATGTTGAAAATTGAGACATATTAGTCGCAGTAGATTATGTTTCAAAATGGATAGAGGCAATTCCAAGTCGAAACAATGATCACAAAACAGTGATAAAGTTTTTGAAAGAAAATATTTTGAGTCAATTTGGAGTCCCTCGAGCGATAATAAGTGATGGTGGAACACATTTTTGCAACAAGTCATTTGAGTCTTTAATGAAGAAATATGGAATCAAACACAAATTTGCCACCCCTTATCACCCTCAAACAAGTGGACAAGTAGAGCTTGCTAATAGGGAGATCAAATATATATTGGAGAAAATAGTGAACTCTAATAGGAAAGACTGGTCTTTAAGACTTAATGATGCACTTTAGGCTTATCGAACTGCATATAAAACATCATTAGGTATGTCACCTTATAGACTAGTCTATGGAAAACCTTGTCACTTGCCTGTGGAACTTGAACATAAAGCTTATTGGGCTATTAAAGCTTTTAATTCAAATCTGGATGATGCTAGTCAACTACGAAAATTACAAATAAATGAGCTTGAGGAAATAAGAAATGATGTATATGAAAATTCAAGAATTCATAAAGCAAGAATTAAAGAGTTTCATGACAAGAAAATAATGAGAAGAACATTCAATGTTGGTCAAAAAGTCTTGCTTTATAATTCTCGACTGCATTTATTTCCTGGAAAATTAAGATCAAGATGGAGCGGTCCTTTTATTGTGAAACATGTGTATCCATATGGGGCCTATGACATCGAGAATCCAACAAATGGAAATGTTTTCAAGGTAAATGGACATCGTTTGAAAGTTTACTTTAATAATTTTTCAGTTAAACATGACTTTATTGAATTGGGTGATCCTGTATATAAAGATTGATTTTTATTATTTTTATTTATTTTGTTAGTTATTTTTGCTAGTTTCTCTCACCCCGGTCAAATGGCGGATAACGGTACTCCGTGACTTAAGTCGGTTCTTTCAATTTCCCACAATTACTGATATTTGTGTATATATTTGTGCAATTCTTTGAATCTCTCTTCCAATTCTCATTTGAAAATAGACACTAATCTTGAAAAATTGAAAAAGTATTTTCCTGCTCTGCCTCAGAATGCGATTATAAAAATTTACCGTGCTAGAAGTGCAAGATTGAGATTGTTAATGAATCATGGAATTCCTGAAGATATTCGCTGGTTGATTGAAGCAAAGGTCCGATTATCAAGTGAGTCCTCTAACTCCTTCATTTCACACATGCCTGGAACAGGTAAAAGCATTTTTGCAAAAAAGCGCCGTGCAAAACGATTAAAAGTTTGTCATTGATGTGCGAGATGGACTTGTAATACACAATGTTGTTCTTTAGGAATGGTATCTATAAACCGTGAAGATAAAATACAATTCATTAAGGATGGCCTGAGTAAGGAGTCTTTAGATAATCTTCTATTGACTCTTGAGACGCATCCTAGTGGAGATGTGCATCGTGTAATTCATGATTTATGGCCACTATTTCATAAAAAACATGATCGACTTGGGGGAGACAGATTTATAGCTGAGAGAAAGATTCATTTAGTGTATGAGGGAGACAGTCTTGGGTTAATGGGAGGTGTGTCAATAACTGTATTTTTAGGAGGTAGTCAAGTTTTAGGAGTCATCCCCAAAGCTTTAACACAAGGGGACATCATTAGAAAAAACAATGGAGAGGAACTTCAGGTCTCCACAATGTCAACTCGAATGAATGCAATGTTTAACCATTCTAATGCCTTCATTGTTTTACCAAGTGGTCTAGGCAAATTGAAAGAGATCTTCCATATTTCCTCTTGGGCCCAATTGCACATTCATCATAAACTCATAGGTTTGTTAAATGTTAATGGTTATTATGATAAGTTGTCTTTTCTTGATCATGCTGTGAAACAGGAATTTCTAACATATTCTGCACGACAAATCATAATCTCTACTGCTACTACTGAACAATTGATTGACCAACTACAATCTTTCATTCGTGTAATTGATCCTTCCATGAGTCGCATAAATTGGTCAACTAAGAAAAGTCGTAAAAAGCTTAAATTGGATTTGAGCCTTTATTTGTGAATCTTTGTGTCTTTTGGTTTTATTGTTGTGTTTTGTTGTTTCTTATATTTGTTTCAGTGTGTTCCAGGTTTGTCAGTATTCATTATTTCAGGTGATATCTTATATACTCTATCTTTCTACCTTTAAACATTGAGAACAATGTCTCGTTTTAGTTGGGGGAGAGGGTGGTAGCTAACAAAACAAAAAAAATATATGTTTTCTATTTCATAAAGCATGTGCAAAATTGTTGTTACTATGATGGAAAAGTAAGGAGAACTTTTTATGACTCTTGAGACACATCTTAGTAATCATTCGTAACAAGGTCTATCATAATACTTCTTGAAATATTCAAATTTACAAACTCTCGCATTGTTATCACTTAATTCTGCTCATATACTTATTTAACATGTATTCTTAAACCTTAATTTACACATACACTTTAACATATGATTGTAGGTTGCATATTGGATTACTACATTATTTACGTTCTTTTGTTAAAGGTAACAACTAAGGGAAAGGGATAGTATATAATTAAAAAAAAATGATAATAATAAAAATGTAGATAAGTTTGGTTTCGTAGCCTCCCTAACCTAAGCAATTAAGCCCGAAGAGGTGTTTTAACACCTAATATCCTAAAGTCAACTGACTTGGGAGCTATTGGCCCAATGCTTGTTACATGGGTAGAGGAGAAACGTTTAAGGGAATCAAACATTGCTCTATCTACATATTAGTACCTGCGACTTGAGTTACTAAGCTCGTAGGGGTGTCTTAACACCTAATGCCCTAAGACCAACTAGTGTGGGAGTCATTAGTTGAAAGCTCGTTACATGGATTAAAGATGCATGGTGTTTTTAAATTATATGTATATACATATTTAAAAAAAATAAGACAAAAATAATAATCCCAAACTAAGGAAGCACAAAAGAAAGGTTTATGAATATCTTGTTAAGAGGTATTGAGCAAGTATGTAAATTTAACGAGAGTTTGTTTATCTGGATAGATTAATAGGTTATTTAAAAGTGTATTTTTATCAAGATTTTATATCATCATTTTGCACTTGAAGTATGAATAACTCCTTAACTAAAGCATGTTTTATAATAATATATCTAATATTATAAGTTATTAGTACTTAAAAGTGCATTTTTATCATGGTTTTATATCATCATTTTGCACTTAAAGTATCAATAACTCCTTAACTAAAGCATGTTTTATAATAATATATCTAATAATATAAGATACCTTTAATTTGTGGTAAATGTTCATTTTAAATACAGGCTTATCACGTAAATGAAAGGATTGATTGATGACTTTAAGAACTTAAATTGCAAGGGCAAAGAGATGGTCAAACTTAGAAAAGAGATGTCGGTGCATTCCAAACCGGAACACTGTTCGGTAATTGGGTCATATCTGGAGCTACAGATCTCAGATTTAGGTCTAATTTATATGGATCGAAAGGTAAGACATAGGCCTACAACTTTCATACGGAACCCAAGATCTGAAAAGGTCATTTTCAAGTCCAAATTATTACAACAACAAAGAAGCCCGAAGCTGTCCTCTAGCCCGAGCACTGTTCCGTAATTTTGCTATATCTGGAGTTCTGGAAGTCCAAATGAGCTGAATTAATTACAAAAGAAAGCTGAGACAATTGTCTACAACTTTCATGTTTTCGACTGGCTTCAATTTGGACGTTATCAATGACGTTTTGGGCAGACAAGAGAAGATAAGGATTGTTACCAAGTCAAGAGTTGGTCACCCACTTATCAATTAGTCATCAAATCAATAGTTCCCAATTTTGGCCTATAAAAGGAGGCATTTGCCATGCATTTAGGCATCTTGGTTTCCAGATCAAGATCATGCTCTTCCTTTCTCTCTTTGTATTTTTTGTAATGTTTATGCTTTGCTTTCATTAATATTAAGTTTATGCCTTTCATTTCCTTTCCTTTACTTAGTTAACTTTTATGTTCTTATTTTGTTTATCTATTTTTCTTTCTTTCATTATGTCTAGCTAAGTTTATTATGTCAAGGTGAAAAGGTTACACTAATGGTGTAAGAATAAGTATAGTATAAACTTAATATGGACTTTAATGTTTGATACTAACATATTTTATATTTATTATCTTGTTCACTCTTTAATACTTTGCTTGTTAAATGACTAATCTTGATTTATGTTGTATAACACTTGGTACAACAAATGCTTGGCACTTTCATAGCTCATAATGTATGGTATAACTGACACTTGAGCTATGAAAGGAACTTGATTTGTTGTTAACATAAGTTATAATCATGAATGCTTGACGAGATTTATAAGTATTAGCATTAATTGAATAAGATGACTAATGTAATCATGTTAACAATCTATAATCCAATTGGAACCTTCTTTATGTGTGGTTTCCAATTGAATAATAAGAGTTTATATTATACTTGTTTGACATACCATTAGTGAAATCTCTAACCTTGACAATTTTTATTATCATTGTTTAATCATTACATTAATATTCCTTCTCCAAGTTCTCATCATCATCTTTTTCTTCTCATTCTTTATTATTATTATTATTATTAGTACTACTACTACTATTACTACTATTATTATTATTATTATTATTGTTGTTGTTGTTGTTGTTGTTATCGCTATTATTATAGTTATTGTTGTTATTGCTATTATTGTTGTTTATAATGGTTGTTTATAATTTGTACAATTAACCTCCCTGTGGTTCGACCCCGGTCTTGCCGGGTTATTTATTACTTCGACACTCCTGCACTTGGGAGAAGACATCAACCTTTTAGTCGTGTCAAGTTTTTGGCGCCGTTGCCGGGGAGGTAAGTTTTTTGTATAAATTATAATATTTATTTTATTTTCTTTTTTTTTACTTTTCTTGTATATAACTTTGTTTCTTTTGTTTTGTTTGTCTTTATTTTGTTTTCTTCTTCCTTTTATTCTATTCCTACACGTGCATAAGAGTGTGGTCACGTACATCAAGTGGTAGACTTGTAGGATATCCTCATCATTTTTAGAAAATATGGCCGAAGAAGATAATCAATCACTTCATAATGAGAATAATGAGAATAACCGTGCTAGAACACTTAGAGACCACATGAATCCCACAAGAACAAGTGCACCATCATGCATAGTTTTTCCTCCCGATGCATCTCATTTTAATTTTAAGCCAGGCATTATTCAACTTTTACCATATTTTCATGGCTTGGAATTTGAAAATCCATACTAGCATTTAAGGGAATTTGAGGAGGTTTGAACACATATAATAATTTAAATTGTAGCATGAACACCATCAAATTAAAGCTTTTTTCTTTTTCATTAAAAGATAAAGCTAAAACATGGCTACAAAATTTAAGACCAGGATCCTTTCGTGCTTGGGATGAAATGCAACAACAATTTTTAAAGAAGTTTTTCCCATCTCATAGAACAAACTCTTTCAAGAGACAAATCACTACTTTCACTCAAAAACCAGGAGAAACATTTTACCAATGTTGGGACAGGTATCGCGACTTGCTTAGTACTTGCCCTCATCATGGTTTTGAAACATGGAGATTGGTTTCACATTTCTATAAAGGGTTAACACCTAAAGATAGGCAAATGGTTGAATTGATGTGCAATGAAACTTTTGAAGATAAAGACCCTGATGAAGCAATGGAGTACTTAGACTTGTTAGCTGAAAATGCTCAAAATTGGGATACCGCAGGTACATATAAGACACCGAGTAAAACTCAACCTCATACATCTAGTGGAGGTATGTACAACCTTAGGGAAGATCATGACCTTCAAGCCAAGTTTGCATCTTTAGCTAGAAAAGTCGAGGCACTAGAATTGAAAAAGAGTGGTCAATTAAATTCTGTTGAAAACATTGTGTGTCAAATCTGAGAAACAAATGAACACTCAACCAATGATTGTCCAACCTTGCCTTTTTTTAAGGAATGTCTCCATGAAAAAGCTCATGCTTTAAACAGTTTTCAAAGGGGCAACCATGATTAGTACTTAAAAGTGCATTTTTATCATGGTTTTATATCATCATTTTGCACTTAAAGTATCAATAACTCCTTAACTAAAATATATTTTATAATAATGTATCTAATAATATAAGATACCTATAATTTGTGGTAAATGTCTATTTTTAATGCAGGCCTATCACATAAATGAAAGGATTGATTGATGACGTGAAGAACTTAAATTGCAAGGATAAAGAATGGTCAAACTTAGAGAAGAGATGTCGGTGCAATCCAAACCGGAACACTATTCGGTAATTGGGTCATATCTGGAGCTACAGATCTCAGATTTAGGTCCAATTTATATGGATGGAAAGGTAAGACATAGGCCTACAACTTTCATATGGAGCCCAAGATCTAAAAAGGCCATTATCAAGTCCAAATTGTAGCAACAACAAAGAAGCCCGAATCTGTCTTCCAGCCCGAGCACTGTTCAGTATTTTGGCCATATCTGGAGTTCTAGAAGTCCAAATGAGCTGAATGTTTTACACAAGAAAGCTGAGACAATTGCCTACAACTTTCATGTTTACAACTGGCTCCAGTTTTGACGTTATCAATGACGTTTTGGGCAGATAAGAGAAGATAAGGATTGTCACCAAGTCAAAAGTTGGCCACCCACTTATCAATTAGTCATCAAATCAATCGTTCCCAATTTTGGCCGATAAAAGGAGGCATTTGCCATGCATTTAGGCATCTTGGTTTCCAGATCAAGATCATGCTCTTCCTTTCTCTCTTTGTATTTTTTGTAATGTTTATGCTTTGCTTTCATTAATATCAAGTTTATGCCTTTCATTTCCTTTCCTTTACTTAGTTAACTTTTATGTTCTTATTTTGTTTATTTGTTTTCCTTTCTTTCATTATGTCTAGCTAAGTTAATTATGTCAAGGTGAAAAGGTTACACTAATGGTGGAAGAATAAGTATAGTGTAAACTTAATATGGACCTTAATGTTTGATACTAACATGTTTTATATTTGTTATCTTGTTCACTCTTTAATACTTTGCTTGTTAAATGACTAATCTTGATTTATGTTGTATAACACTTGGTACAACAAATGCTTGGCACTTTTATAGCCCATAATGTATGGTATAACCGACACCTGAGCTATGAAAGGAACTTGAAAGGAACTTGATTTGTTGTTAACATAAGTTATAATCATGAATGCTTGACGAGATTTACAAGTATTAGCATTAATTGAATAAGATGACTAATGCAATCATGTTAACAATATATAATCTGATTGGAACCTCCTTTGTGTGTGGTTTCCAATTCAATAATAAGAGTTTATACTATACTTGTTTGATATACCATTAGTGGAACCTCTAACCTTGACATTTGTTATTATTATTGTTTAATCCTTACTTTAATATTTCATCTCTAAGTTCTCATCATCATCATCTTCTTCTTCTTCTCTTTCTTTATTATTATTATTATTATTATTATTATTATTACTATTGTTGTTGTTATTATTGTTGTTTTATAATTGTTGTTTATAATTTGTACAATTAACCTCCCTGTGGTTCGACCCCGGTCTTGCCGGGTTATTTATTACTTCGACACTCCTGCACTTGGGAGAAGACATCAATCTTTTCGTCATGTCAAGTTTTTGGCGCCGTTGCCGGGGAGGTAAGTTCTTGTATAAATTATAGTTTTTATTTTATTTTCTCTTTTCACTTTTCTTGTATATAACTTTGTTTCTTTTCTTTTGTTTCTTTTTATTTTGTTTTCTTCCTCCTTCTTTTGCTTTATTCTTCTTCTTTTTTTATTTTATTCCTACACGTGCATGAGAGTGTGGTCACGTACATCAAGTGGTAGACTTTGTAGGATATCCTCATCATTTTCAGAAAATATGGCCGAAGAAGATAATCAATCACTTCAAAATGAGAATAATGAGAATAACCGTGCTAGAACACTTAGAGACCACATGAATCCCACAAGAACAAGTGCACCATCATGCATAGTTTTTCCTCCCGATGTATCTCATTTTAATTTTAAACCAGGTATTATTCAACTTTTACCTTCTTTTCATGGTTTGGAATTGGAAAATCCATACTTGCATTTAAAGGAATTTGAGGAGGTGTGCAACACATATAATAACTTAAATTGTAGCATGAACACCATTAGATTAAAGCTTTTTCCTTTTTCATTAAAAGATAAAGCTAAAACATGGCTACAAAATTTGAGACCAGGATCCATTTGTGCTTGGGATGAAATGCAACAACAGTTTTTAAAGAAGTTTTTCCCATCTCATAGAACAAACTCTTTCAAGAGACAAATCACCACTTTCACTCAAAAACCAGGAGAAACATTTTACAAATGTTGGGATAGGTATCGAGACTTGCTTAGTACTTGCCCTCATCATGGTTTTGAAACATGGAGATTGGTTTCACATTTCTATGAAGGGTTAACACCTAAAGATAGGCAAATGGTTGAATTGATGTGCAATGGAACTTTTGAAGAGAAAGACCCTGATGAAGCAATGGAGTACTTAGACTTGTTAGCTGAAAATGCTCAAAATTGGGACACCGCGGGTACTTATGAGGGACCGAGTAAAACTCAACCTCATACATCTAGTGGAGGTATGTACAACCTTAGGGAAGATCATGACCTTCAAGCCAAGTTTGCATCTTTAGCTAGAAAAGTCGAGGCACTAGAATTGAAAAAGAGTGGTCAATTAAAATCTGTTGAAAACAATGTGTGTCAAATTTGTGAAACAAATGAACACTCAACCAATGATTGTCCAATCTTGCCTTCTTTTAAGGAATGTCTCAATGAGCAAGCCCATGCTTTAAACAGTTTCCAAAGGCCTAACCATAACCCATACTCCCAAACATACAACCCTGGTTGGAGAAATCACCCAAATTTCAATTGGAAGAGTGAGAACAACAATGCACAAACTTCACAACCACCATTTCAAGCACACCATAATTTCCAAAATTCTCATGGATATGCACCTCCTTATGCTCCACCTCCTAGAAGAAATCTTGAGGAGACATTGCATGCATTCATTGAAAAGCAAGAGACAATCAATATTCAACTTGCTCAAAACATGACAGATTTTAAAGATGCTCTTGCAAAATTAACATCTGCTCTCAGTTTCCAAGAGAAAGGTAAGTTTCCATCTCAACCACAATAAAATCTCAAGGGGCAATACAATGCAAATGCAAGTAGTTCCGGAAGCCAACATATGGATCAAGTCAAATCAGTCACTACTCTACGCAGTGGTAAGGTTATTGAAAAACCCTCTCTTGAACCTTATGAGAAAGATGATGAGTCAATCTCTGAGGGTAAGGAAGGGGATGAATCTGAAAATTGCAAAGAAATGACTGATTCACCGCCACCACTTCCATTTCCTCAAGCCATGACCAAACAAAGAAAAGTCAATCACAACTCTAAAATTTTTGAAATTTTCAAACAGGTAAGGATCAATATACCTTTGCTGGATGCTATTAAACAGGTTTCTTCCTATGCTAAATTTTTGAAAGATCTATGCACTGTGAAGAGGAAACTGAATGTGAAAAAGAAAGCCTTTCTAGCCGAACAAGTAAGTGCTATTCTTCAGAACAATAATGCTTTGAAATATAAAGACCCTGGTTGTCCTACAATTTCTTGCTTTATTGGAGAACATAAAATTGAAAAAGCCTTACTTGATCTTGGTGCTAGTGTGAATCTACTTCCATATTCAGTTTTTCACAGTCTGAATCTAGGTGAGTTAAAACCAACTTCTATATCTCTTTTACTTGCCGATAGATCTATAAAAGTGCCTAGAGGAATAATTGAAGATGTGTTAGTACAAGTCGATAAATTCATTTATCCTGTGGATTTTATTGTCTTGGACACAGAACCTGTTGAAGCATGTAATTCATTTCCTGTTATTTTAGGACGTCCGTTTCTTGCAACCTCTAACGCATTATTAACTGTAGGAATGGACTGATGAAGCTATCATTTGGAAACATGACATTGGAGATGAATATTTTCAACATTTGCAAGCAACCTGGAGATGATAATGATTTACAAGAAGTAGATCATATTGATGAATTAGTTTATGATCAACTTGAATCTACTTTAAGTAAAAATGAATTGGATGAAACTGAAGATTTGCAAATGATTTATTTTGAGAAAGAAATCACGGATGAAATGTTGATGTGAATCTTTTATCAACAGTGACAACAGATTCTTCATCTGACATCACACCAATCGATGATTACTTTCCTAACGAATCCTTACTTTCTCTTAGTCCAATGCCTTGGTATGATAAAAATATCAATTTTCTTGCTTTAGGAGATTTGCCAGTTGATTGGAGTATCCAAGACAAAGAAAAGTTTATGAACGAAGTGAAGAGCTTTTATTGTGATGACCCTAACTTATTCAAATATTGTCCTGATCAAATATTTCAAAGATTCATTCCCGACAATGAGGTAAGTAGTGTCATTAAACTTTGTCATTCTAATGCATGTGGAAGTTATTACTCGTTAAAAAAGATAGCTGCAAAAATCTTTCAAAATGGATTTTATTGGCCCACCATGTTCAAGGACACACATGCATTCTGCAAAACTTGTGAAAATTGTCAAAAGATTGATACTGGTCAAAATGTTTTGTTTTATAATTCTCAACTCTATGCATTCCCTAGAGAGCTAAGACCAAGATGGAGCAATCCTTATGGGGCCTGTGATATTGAGAATTCAATGAATGACAATGATTTTAAGGGAAATGGACATCGTTTGAAAGCTCACTTTGATAATTTTCCTAGTGAAAATCAATCAACTGGTTTGAATGATCTTGTAGATAAAAGTTGATTATTATTTTTTTCTCACATTGTTTTTGTGTTTCTTTTTGAGTGATTTTTGCTAGTTTCTCTCACCGCAGTCAAATGGCGAATAACAGTACTCCATGACTTAAGTTGGTTCTTTCAGTTTCCCACAATAACTGATATCTGTGTATATATTTATGAAATTCTTTGAATCTCTCTCTTCCAATTCTCATTTGAAAATGGACACTAATCTTGAAAAATTGAAAAAGTATTTTCCCGTTCTGCCTCAAAATGCAATTACAAAAATTTACCGTGCTAGATGTGCAAGATTGAGATTGTTAATGAATCATGAAATTCCTGAAGATATTCGCTGGTTGATTGAAGCAAAGGTCCGATTATCAGGTGAGTCCTCTAACTCCTTCATTTCACACATGCCTAGAACAGGTAAAAGCACTTTTGCAAAGAAGCGTCGTGCAAAATGATTGGAAGTCTGTCATCGATGTGCTAGATGAACTTGCAATACACAATGTCGTTCATATGAAAGTTGTAGGTCTATGTCTTACCTTTCCATCGATATAAAATGAACCTAAATATGATATCTACAGCTCTAGATATGATCAAATTACTAAACGGTGTTCGAATAGTGCTTGAGCTGCAGGACAGCTTCCGATGTCTTCGTTGTTGCTAAGATTTGAGCTTGGAAATGGCAGAACTGAGTCTTTGAGTTCATATGAAAGTTGTAGGTCTATATCTTACCTTTCTATCGATATAAAATGAACCTAAATCTAATATCTACAGTGACACGACTAAAAGGTTGATGTCTTCTCCCAAGTGCAGGAGTGTCGAAGTAATAAATAACCCGGCAAGACCGGGGTCGAACCACAGGGAGGTTAATTGTACAAATTATAAACAACAATTATAAAACAACAATAACAACAACAACAATAGTAATAATAATAATAATAATAATAATAATAATAATAATAATAATAGTACTAGTAGTAGTAGTAGTGATAATAATAATAATAATAATAATAATAATAATAATAATAAAGAAAAAGAAGAAGAAAAAGATGATGATGATGAGAACTTAGAGATGAAATATTAATGTAAGGATTAAACAATAATAATAACAAATGTCAAGGTTAGAGGTTCCACTAATGGTATATCAAACAAGTATAGTATAAACTCTCATTATTGAATTGGAAACCACACACAAAGGAGGTTTCAATCAGATTATATATTATTAACATGATTACATTAGTCATCTTATTCAATTAATGCTAATACTTGTAAATCTCGTCAAGCATTCATGATTATAACTTATGTTAACAACAAATCAAGTTCCTTTCATAGCTCAGGTGTCGGTTATACCATACATTATGGGCTATGAAAGTGCCAAGCATTTGTTGTACCAAGTATTAAACAACATAAATCAAGATTAGTCATTTAACAAGCAAAGTATTAAAGAGTGAACAAGATAACAAATATAAAAGATGTTAGTATCAAACATTAAAGTCCATATTAAGTTTACATTATACTTATTCTTACACCATTAGTGTAACCTTTTCACCTTGAAATAATTAACTTAGCTAGACATAATGAAAGAAAGCAAAATAGATAAACAAAATAAGAACATAAAAGTTAACTAAGTAAAGGAAAGGAAATGAAAGGCTTAAACTTAATATTAATGAAAGCAAAGTATAAACATTATAAAAAATACAAAGAGAGAAAGGAAGAGCATGATCTTGATCTGAACACCAAGATGCCTAAATGCATGGCAAATGCCTCCTTTTATAGGCCAAAATTGGGCACTATTGATTTGATGACTAATTGATAAGTGGGTGGCCAACTTTTGACTTGGTGACAATCCTTATCTTCTCTTGTCTGCCCAATACGTCATTGATAACGTCAAAACTGGAGCTAGGTACAAACATGAAAGTTGTAGAAAATTGTCTCCGCTTTCTTGTGTAAAACATTCAGCTCATTTGGACTTCTATAACTCCAGATATGGCCAAAATACCGAACAGTGCTCGGGCTGGAAGACAGATTCGGACTTCTTTGTTGTTGCTACAATTTGGACTTGATAATGGCCTTTTTAGATCTTGGGCTCCATATGAAAGTTGTAGGCCTATGTCTTACCTTTCCATCCATATAAATTGGACCTAAATCTGAGATCTGTAGCTCTAGATATGACCCAATTACCGAACAGTGTTCCGGTTTGGATTGCACCGACATCTCTTCTCTAAGTTTGACCATCTCTTTATCCATGCAATTTAAGTTCTTCAAGTCATCAATCAATCCTTTCATTTATGTGATAGACCTGCATTAAAAATAGACATTTACCACAAATTATAGGTATCTTATATTATTAGATACATTATTATAAAACATATTTTAGTTAAGGAGTTATTGATACTTCAAGTGCAAAATGATGATATAAAACCATGATAAAAATGCACTTTTAAGTACTAATCACACCCCTCAACCAGCTTATTACTAGTCCCTAGTAATTAAAGCGTTAAAACAATTTGCAAATTTCACAAAGCAAGGTATTCATCATTTAACTTCCATTAATCTATCCAGATAAACAAACTCTCATTAAATTTATATATCTGCTCAATACCACTTAACAAGATATTAATAAACCTTTCTTTTGTGCTCAATGTATCAACACATAATTATGGGGCTTTTCTTGGAAGAAAACAAAATTTTTGTTCTAATGTTTAAGGTTAACTTCCTTGGGATGGGATTATTATTTTTGTCGTCTTTTTTTTACTTCTTTTTTTTTTTTTAAATGTATATACATATAATTTAAAAACATCATGCATCTTTAACCCATGTAACGAGCTTTCAGCTAATGACTCCCAGACCAGTTGGTCTTAGGGCATTAGGTGTTAAGACACCCCTACGAGCTTAGTAACTCGGGTCGTAGATACTGATATGTAGATAGTACAATGTTTGATTGCCTTAAGCTTTTCTCCTCAACCCATGTAACAAGCGTTGGGCCAATAGCTCCCAAGTCAGTTGACTTTAGGGTATTAGGTGTTAAAACACCCCTTCGGGCTTAATTGCTTAGGTTAGGGAGGCTACGAAACCAAACTTATCTACATTTTTATTATCATCATTTTTTTTCTTTTTTTTTTCTCTTTTTTTTATGTTTTTGTTTTTTAATTATATACAATTCCTTTCCCTTAGTTGTTACCTTTAACAAAAGAACATAAATAATGTAATAATCCAATATGCAACCCACAATCATATGTTAAAGTGTGTGTGTGTAAATTAAGGTTTAAGAATACATGTTAAATAAGTATATGAGCAGAATTAAGTGATAACAATACGAGAGTTTGTAAACCTGAATATTTCAAGAAGTATTATAATAGACCTTGTTAAGAATGGTTACTAAGATGCGTCTCAAGAGTCACTTTAACAAAAGAACTCCTTTACTCTGCCATCCTAGTAACAATAATTATGCACATGCTTTATGAAATGAAAAACAATTTTTTTTTTTATCAACTACTACCCTCTCCCCCCAACCAAAACGAGACATTGTCCTCAATGTTCTAAGGTAGAAAGATAGAGTATAGAAGATATCACCTGAAATAACGAACACTGACAAAACCTGAAACACACTGAAACAAAAATAAGAAATAAGAAAACACAATAATAAAACCAAAATACATAAAAATTCACAAATGAAGGCTCAAATCCAATCTAAGCTTTTTACGGCTTTCCTTAGATGACCAATTTATGCGACTCATGGAAGGATCAATCATAGGAGTGAAAGATTGTAGTTGGTCAATCAATTGTTCAGCAGTAGTAGCAGAAATTATGATTTGTCGTGTAGAAGATGTTAGAAATTCCTGTTCCACAGCATGATCAAGAAAAGACAACAACTTATCATAATAACCATTAACATTTAACAAACCAATGGGTTTATGGTGAATGTGCAATTGAGCCCAAGAGGAAATATGAAAGATCTCTTCCAATGTGCCTAGACCACCTGGTAAAGCAATGAAAGCATCAGCATGGTTAAACATTGCATTCATTCGAGCCGACATTGTGGAGACCTGAAGTTCCTCTCCAATTATTTTTCCAATGATGTCCCCTTGTGCCAAAGCTTCAGGGACGACTCCTAAAACTTGACTACCTCCTAAAAATGCAGTTATTGACACACCTCCCATTAACCCAAGACTGCCTCCCCCATACACTAAATGAATCTTTCTCTCAGCTAGCACCTGACCAAGATGATTTGCTGCTTCTAAAAACTCCTTTTCTTTCCCAGGACTAGATCCACCGAAAACACAAATATTTCTTATTTGATGACTTGAGGAACTTGCCATTTCTACACACTTCTGTATTTGTTGAAGGTATGGGTTGAGTAGAAATGAAAGGAAGGAAAAGAGGGTTTTATAGATGATAAATTAGAAAGGCAATCATAACATCTATATGTAGGCCAGCTGGAGTCTCACACTCTCTCTCTCTCTTTTTATTTATTTATTTATTTACTTTTGAAAAAAAAATGTGTATGTACAGGTAGTTGTGATTGTGGCTCACATCTTCCCTTGGTTTTACGCCCAAAAATGGCTTAAACGCCCTCTATGGGTCGGGGATAGGCTTCCCATCCAGTTTTCTTAAAAACTGGCAAACAGGGTCTTTTTTAGTCAGATTCCCAAGACTAAGTCGATCATGTTCTTTATGAAATAGTGGCCATAAATCATGAATTGCACGATGCACATCTCCACTAGGATGCGTCTCAAGAGTCAATAGAAGATTATCTAATGACTCCTTACTCAGGCCATCCTTAATGAATTGTATTTTATCTTCACGGTTTATAGATACCATTCCTAAAGAACGACATTGTGTATTACAAGTCCATCTAGCACATCGATGACAGACATCCAGTCGTTTTGCACGACGCTTCTTTGCAAAAGTGCTTTTACCTGTTCCAGGCATGTGTGAAATGAAGAAGTTAGAGGACTCACCTGATAATCGGACCTTTGCTTCAATCAACCAACGAATATCTTCAGGAATTCCATGATTCATTAATAATCTCAATCTTGCACATCTAGCACGGTAAATTTTTGTAATCGCATTCTGAGGCAGAGCGGGAAAATACTTTTTCAATTTTTCAAGATTAGTGTCCATTTTCAAATGAGAATTGGAAGAGAGCTTCAAAGAATTGCACAGATATATACACAGATATCAATAATTATGGGAAACTGAAAGAACCGACTTAAGTCACGGAGTACCGTTATCCGCCATTTGACCGGGGTGAGAGAAACTAGCAAAAATCACTCAAAAAGAAACACAAAAACAATGTGAGAAAAACAAAATAATCAACCTTTATCTACAAGATCATTCAAACTAGTTGATTCATTTTCACTAGGAAAATTATCAAAATAAGCTTTCAAACGATGTCCATTTTCCTTAAAATCATTGTCATTCATTGAATTCTCAATATCACAGGCCCCATAAGGATTGGTCCATCTTAATCTTAGCTCTTTAGGAAATGCATAGAGTTGAGAATCATAAAACAAAACTTTTTGACCAGTGTTAATTTTTTGACAATTTTCACAAGTTTTGCAGAATGCATGTGTGTCCTTGAACATGGTGGGCCAATAAAATCCATTTTGAAAGATTTTTGCAGTTGTCTTTTTTGACGAGAAATAACTGCCACATGCTTCGGAATGACAAAGTTTAATGACACTACTTACCTCATTGTCGGGAATGAATCTTTGAAATCTTCGATCAGGACAATATTTGAATAAGTTAGGGTCATCACAATAAAAGTTCTTCACTTCGTTCAAAAACTTTTCTTTGTCTTGAGTACTCCAATCAACTGGCAAATCTCCTAAAGCAAAACAATTGATATTTTTATCATACCAAGGCATTGGACTAAGAGAAAGTAAGGATTCGTTAGGAAAGTAATCATCAATTGGTGTGATGTCAAATGTCGAATCTGTTGTCACTTTTGACAAAAGATTCGCATCAACATTTTCGGTGCTTGTTTCATTCGTGATTTCTTCCTCAGAATAAATCATTTGCAAATCTTCAGATTCATCCAACTCATTTTTACTTAAAGTAGATTCAAGTTGATCATAAACTAATTCGTCAATATGATCTACTTCTTGTAAATCATTATCATCTCCAGGTTGCTTGCAAATGTTGAAAATATTCATCTCCAATGTCATGTTTCCAAATGATAGCTTCATCAATCCATTCCTACAATTAATCAATGCGTTAGAGGTTGCAAGAAACGGACGTCCTAAAATAACAGGAAATGAATTACATGCTTTAACAGGTTCTGTGTCCAAGACAATAAAATCCACAGGATAAATGAATTTATCGACTTGTACTAACACATCTTTAATTATTCCTCTAGGCACTTTTATAGATCTATCAGCAAGTAAAAGAGATATAGAAGTTGGTTTTAACTCACCTAGATTGAGATTCTGAAAAACTGAATATGGAAGTAAATTCACACTAGCTCCAAGATCAAGTAAGGCTCTTTCAATTTTATGCTCTCCAATAAAGCAAGAAATTGTAGGACAACCAGGGTCTTTATATTTCAAAGCATTATTGTTTTGAAGAATAGCACTTACTTGTTCGGCTAGAAAGGCTTTCTTTTTCACATTCAGTTTCCTCTTCACAGTGCAGAGATCTTTCAAAAATTTAGCATAGGAAGGAACCTGTTTAATTGCATCCAGCAAAGGTATATTGATCCTTACCTGTTTGAAAATTTCATAAATTTCAGAGTTGTGATTAACTTTCCTTTGTTTGGTCATGGCTTGAGGAAATGGAAGTGCTGGCGGTGAATCAGTCGTTTCTTTGCAATTTTCAGATTCATCCCCTTCCTTACCCTCAGAGATTGACTCATCATCTTTCTCATAAGGTTCAAGAGAGGGTTTTTCAATAACCTTACCACTGCGCAGAGTAGTGACTGATTTGACTTGATCCATATGTTGGCTTCCAGAACTACTTGCATTTGCATTGTATTGCCCCTTGGGATTTTGTTGCGGTTGAGATGGAAACTTACCTTTCTCTTGGAAACTGAGAGCAGATGTTAATTTAGCAAGAGTATCTTTAAAATCTGTCATGTTTTGAGCAAGTTGAGTATTGATTGTCTCTTGCTTTTCAATGAATGCATGCAATGTTTCCTCAAGATTTCTTCTAGAAGGTGGAGCATAAGAAGGTGCATATCCATGAGAATTTTGAAAATTATGGTGTGCTTGAAACGGTGGTTGTGAAGTTTGTGCATTGTTGTTCTCACTCTTCCAACTGAAATTTGGGTGATTCCTCCAACCAGGGTTGTATGTTTGGGAGTATGGGTTGTGGTTGGGCCTTTGGAAACTGTTTAAAGCATGGGCTTGTTCATGGAGACATTCCTTAAAAGAAGGCAAGGTTGGACAATCGTTGGTTGAGTGTTCATTTGTTTCACAGATTTGACACACAATGTTTTCAACAGATTTTAATTGACCACTCTTTTTCAATTCTAGTGCCTCGACTTTTTTAGCTAAAGATGCAAACTTGGCTTGAAGGTCATGATCTTCCCTAAGGTTGTACATACCTCCACTAGATGTATGAAGTTGAGTTTTACTCGGTGCCTCATATGTACCCGCAGTGTCCCAATTTTGAGCATTTTCAGCTAACAAGTCTAAGTACTCCATTGCTTCATCAGGGTCTTTATCTTCAAAAGTTCCATTGCACATCAATTCAACCATTTGCCTATCTTTAGGTGTTAACCCTTCATAGAAATGTGAAACCAATCTCCATGTTTCAAAACCATGATGGGGGCAAGTACTAAGCAAATCTCGATACCTATCCCAACATTTATAAAATGTTTCTCCTGGTTTTTGAGTGAAAGTGGTGATTTGTCTTTTGAAAGAGTTTGTTCTATGAGATGGGAAAAACTTCTTTAAAAACTGTTGTTGCATTTCATCCCAAGCACGAATGGATCCTGGTCTCAAATTTTGTAGCCATGTTTTAGCTTTATCTTTTAATGAAAAAGGAAAAAGCTTTAATCTGATGGTGTTCATGCTACAATTTAAATTATTATATGTGTTGCAGACCTCCTCAAATTCCCTTAAATGCAAGTATGGATTTTCCAATTCTAAACCATGAAAAGAAGGTAAAAGTTGAATAATACCTGGTTTAAAATTAAAATGAGATGCATCAGGAGGAAAAACTATGCATGATGGTGCACTTGTTCTTGTGGGATTCATGTGGTCTCTAAGTGTTCTAGCACGGTTATTCTCATTATTCTCATTATGAAGTGATTGATTATCTTCTTCGGCCATATTTTCTGAAAATGATGAGGATACCCTACAAAGTCTACCACTTGATGTACGTGACCACACTCTCATGCACGTGTAGGAATAAAATAAAAAGAAGAAGAAGAAAGCAAAAGAAGGAGGAAGAAAACAAAATAAAAAGAAATAAAAGAAAAGAAAGAAAGTTATATACAAGAAAAGTGAAAAGAGAAAATAAAATAAATACTATAATTTATACAAGAACTTACCTCCCCGGCAACGGCGCCAAAAACTTGACACGACTAAAAGATTGATGTCTTCTCCCAAGTGCAGGAGTGTCGAAGTAATAAATAACCCGGCAAGACCGGGGTCGAACCACAGGGAGGTTAATTGTACAAATTATAAACAACAATTATAAAACAACAATTATAAAACAACAATAACAACAACAACAATAGTAATAATAATAATAATAATAATAGTAGTAGTAGTAGTAGTAGTATTAATAATAATAATAATAATAATAATAATAATAATAAAGAAAGAGAAGAAGAAGATGATGATGATGATGAGAACTTGGAGATCAAATATTAATGTAAGGATTAAGCAATAATAATAACAAATGTCAAGGTTAGAGATTCCACTAATGGTATATCAAACAAGTATAGTATAAACTCTTATTATTGAATTGGAAACCACACACAAAGGAGGTTCCAATCAGATTATATATTGTTAACATGATTACATTAGTCATCTTATTCAATTAATGCTAATACTTGTAAATCTCGTCAAGCATTCATGATTATAACTTATGTTAACAACAAATCAAGTTCCTTTCATAGCTCAGGTGTCGGTTATACCATACATTATGGGCTATGAAAGTGCCAAGCATTTGTTGTACCAAGTGTTATACAACATAAATCAAGATTAGTCATTTAACAAGCAAAGTATTAAAGAGTGAACAAGATAACAAATATAAAACATGTTAGTATCAAACATTAAAGTCTATATTAAGTTTACATTATACTTATTCTTACACCATTAGTGTAACCTTTTCACCTTGACATAATTAACTTAGCTAGACATAATGAAAGAAAGAAAAATAGATAAACAAAATAAGAACATAAAAGCTAACTAAGTAAAGGAAAGGAAATGAAAAGCATAAACTTAATATTAATGAAAGCAAAGCATAAACATTACAAAAAAAACAAAGAGAGAAAGGAAGAGCATGATCTTGATCTGAACACCAAGATGCCTAAATGCATGGCAAATGCCTCCTTTTATAGGCCAAAATTGGGAACTATTGATTTGATGACTAATTGATAAGTGGGTGGCCAACTTTTGACTTGGTGACAATCCTTATCTTCTCTTGTCTGCCCAAAACGTCATTGATAACGTCAAAACTGGAGCCAGGTGCAAACATGAAAGTTGTAGCCAATTATCTCAGCTTTCTTGTGTAACAAATTCAGCTCATTTGGACTTCTAGAACTCCAGATATGGCCAAAATACCGAACAGTGCTCGGGCTGGAAGACAGATTCGGGCTTCTTTGTTGTTGCTACAATTTGGACTTGAAAATGGCCTTTTTAGATCTTGGGCTCCATATGAAAGTTGTAGGCCTATGTCTTACCTTTCCATCCATATAAATTGGACCTAAATCTGAGATCTGTATCTCCAGATATGGCCTAATTACCGAACAGTGTTCCGGTTTGGATTGCACCGACATCTCTTCTCTAAGTTTGACCATCTCTTTATCCATGCAATTTAAGTTCTTCAAGTCATCAATCAATCCTTTCATTTATATGATAGACCTGCATTAAAAATAGACATTTACCACAAATTATAGGTATCTTATATTATTAGATACATTATTATAAAACATATTTTAGTTAAGGAGTTATTGATACTTCAAGTGCAAAATGATGATATAAAACCATGATAAAAATGCACTTTTAAGTACTAATCACACCCCTCAACCAGCTTATTACTAGTCCCTAGTAATTAAAGCGTTAAAACAATTTGCAAATTTCACAAAGCAAGGTATTCATCATTTAACTTCCATTAATCTATCCAGATAAACAAACTCTCATTAAATTTATATATCTGCTCAATACCACTTAACAAGATATTAATAAACCTTTCTTTTGTGCTCAATGTATCAACACATAATTATGGGGCTTTTCTTGGAAGAAAACAAAATTTTTGTTCTAATGTTTAAGGTTAACTTCCTTGGGTTGGGATTACTATTTTTGTCTTTTTTTTTTTTTAACTCTATATACATATACTTTAAAAACATCATGCATCTTTAACCCATGTAACGAGCTTTCAGCTAATGACTCTCAGACCAGTTGGTCTTAGGGCATTAGGTGTTAAGACACCCTTACGAGCTTAGTAACTCGGGTCGCAGATACTGATATGTAGATAGTGCAATGTTTGATTACCTTAAGCTTTTCTCCTCAACCCATGTAACAAGCGTTGGGCCAATAGATCCCAAGTCAGTTGACTTTAGGGTATTAAGTGTTAAAACACCCCTTCGGGCTTAATTGCTTAGGTTAGGGAGGCTACGAAATCAAACTTATCTACATTTTTATTATCATCATTTTTTATTTTTTTTTTCTTTTTTTTTTTCATGTTTTTTTTTTAATTATATACAATCCCTTTCCCTTAGTTGTTACCTTTAACAAAAGAACATAAATAATGTAATAATCCAATATGCAACCCACAATCATATGTTAAAGTGTGTGTGTGTAAATTAAGGTTTAACAATACATGTTAAATAAGTATATGAGCAGAATTAAGTGGTAACAATACGAGAGTTTGTAAACCTGAATATTTCAGGAAGTATTATAATAGACCTTGTTAAAAATGGTTACTAAGATGCGTCTCAAGAGTCACTTTAACAAAAAAACTCCTTTACTCTGCCATCCTAGTAACAACAATTATGCACATGCTTTATGAAATGAAAAACAATTTTTTTTTTTTATCAACTACTACCCTCTCCCCCCAACCAAAACAAGACATTGTCCTCAATGTTCTAAGGTAGAAAGATAGAGTATAAAAGATATCACCTGAAATAACGAACACTGACAAAACCTGAAACACACTGAAACAAAAATAAAAAATAACAAAACATAATAAAACCAAAAGACACAAAAATTCACAAATGAAGGCTCAAATCCAATCTAAGCTTTTTACGGCTTTCCTTAGATGACCAATTTATGCGACTCATGGAAGGATCAATCACAGGAATGAAAGATTGTAGTTGGTCAATCAATTGTTCAGCAGTAGAAGCAGAGATTATGATTTGTCGTGCAGAAGATGTTAAAAATTCCTGTTCCATAGCATGATCAAGAAAAGACAACAACTTATCATAATAACCATTAACATTTAACAAACCTATGGGTTTACGGTGAATGTGCAATTGAGCCCAAGAGGAGATATGAAAGATCTCTTCCAATGTGTCTAGACCACCTGGTAAAGCAATGAAGGCATCAGCATGGTTAAACATTGCATTCATTCGAGCCGACATTGTGGAGACCTGAAGTTCCTCTCCAATTGTTTTTCCAATGATGTCCCCTTGTGCCAAAGCTTCAGGGACGACCCCCAAAACTTGACTACCTCCTAAAAATGCAGCTATTGACACACCTCCCATTAACCCAAGACTGCCTCCCCCATACACTAAATGAATCTTTCTCTCAGCTAGCATCTGACCAAGATGATTTGCTGATTCTAAAAACTCCTTTTCTTTCCCAGGACTAGATCCACCGAAAACACAAATATTTCTTATTTGATGACTTGAGGAACTTGCCATTTCTACACACTTCTATAGTTTTTGAATGTATGGGTTGAGTAGAAATGAAAGGAAGGAAGAGAGGGTTTTATAGATGAGAAATTAGAAAGGCAATCATAACACCTATATGTAGGCCAGCTGGAGTCTCACACTCTCTCTCTCTCTTTTTATTTATTTATTTATTTACTTTTGAAAAAAAAACATGTGTATGTACAGGTAGTTGTGATTGTGGCTCATATCTTCCCTTGGTTTTACGTCCAAGAACGGCTTAAACGCCCTCTATGGGTCGGGGATAGGCTTCCCATCCAGTTTTCTTAAAAACTGGCGAACAGGGTCTTTTTTAGTCAGATTCCCAAGACTAAGTCGATCATGTTCTTTATGAAATAGTGGCCATAAATCATGAATTGCACGATGCACATCTCCACTAGGATGCGTCTCAAGAGTCAATAGAAGATTATCTAATGACTCCTTACTCAGGCCATCCTTAATGAATTGTATTTTATCTTCACGATTTATAGATACCATTCCTAAAGAACGACATTGTGTATTACAAGTCCATCTAGCACATCGATGACAGACATCCAGTCGTTTTGCACGACGTTTCTTTGCAAAAGTGCTTTTACCTGTTCCAGGCATGTGTGAAATGAAGAAGTTAGAGGACTCACCCGATAATCGGACCTTTGCTTCAATCAACCAGCGAATATGTTCAAGAATTCCATGATTCATTAACAATCTCAATCTTGCACATCTAGCACGGTAAATTTTTGTAATCGCATTCTGAGGCAGAGCGAGAAAATACTTTTTCAATTTTTCAAGATTAGTGTCCATTTTCAAATGAGAATTAGAAGAGAGATTCAAAGAATTGCACAGATATATACACAGATATCAGTAATTATGGGAAACTGAAAGAACCAACTTAAGTCACGGAGTACCGTTATCCGCCATTTGACCGGGGTGAGAAAAACTAGCAAAAATCACTCAAAAAGAAAGAAAAACAATGTGAGAAAAAAAAAATTAACCTTTATCTACAAGATCAGTCCAACCAATTGATTCATTTTCACTAGGAAAATTATCAAAGTAAGCTTTCAAACGATGTCCATTTTCATTAAAATCATTGTCATTCATTGAATTCTCAATATCACAGGCCCCATAAGGATTGCTCCATCTTGGTCTTAGCTCTCTAGGGAATGCATAGAGTTGAGAATTATAAAACAAAACTTTTTGACCTATATCAATCTTTTGACAATTTTCACAAGTTTTGCAGAATGCATACGTGTCCTTGAACATGGTGGGCCAATAAAATCCATTTTGAAAGATTTTTGTAGCTGTCTTTTTTGACGAGAAACAACTTCCACATGCTTCAGAATGACAAAGTTTAATGACACTACTTACCTCATTGTCGGGAATTAATCTTTGAAATATTTGATCAGGATAATATTTGAATAAGGTAGGGTCATCACAATAAAAATTCTTCACTTCGTTCAAAAACTTTTCTTTGTCTTGGGTACTCCAATCAGCTGACAAATCTTCTAAGGCAAGAAAATTGATATTTTTATTATACCAAGGCATTGGACTAAGAGAAAGTAAAGATTTGTTAGGAAAGTAATCATCGATTGGTGTGATGTTAGATGTCGAATCTGTTGTCAATGTTGACAAAAGATTTGCATCAACATTTTCGGTGCTTGTTTCATCCGTGATTTCTTCCTTAGAATAAATCATTTGCAAATCTTCAGATTCATCCAATTCATTTTTACTTAAAGTAGATTCAAGTTGATCATAAACTAATTCATCAATATGATCTACTTCTTGTACATCATTATCATCTCCAGGTTGCTTGCAAATGTTGAAAATATTCATCTCCAATGTCATGTTTCCAAATGATAGCTTCATCAGTCCATTCCTACAATTAATCAATGCGTTAAAGGTTGCAAGAAAGGGACGTCCTAAAATAACAGGAAATGAATTACATGCTTCAACAGGTTCTGTGTCCAAGACAATAAAATCCACAAGATAAATGAATTTATCGACTTGTACTAACACATCCTCAATTATTCCTTTAGGCACTTTTATAGATCTATCGGCAAGTAAAAGAGATATAGAAGTTGGTTTTAACTCACCTAGATTGAGACTCTGATAAACTGAATATGGAAGTAAATTCACACTAGCACCAAGATCAAGTAAGGCTTTTTCAATTTTATGTTCTCCAATAAAGCAAGAAATTGTAGGACAACCAGGGTCTTTATATTTCAAAGCATTATTGTTTTGAAGAATAGCACTTACTTGTTCGGCTAGAAAGGCTTTCTTTTTCACATTCAGTTTCCTCTTCACAGTGCATAGATCTTTCAAAAATTTAGCATAGGAAGGAACCTGTTTAATAGCATCTAGCAAAGGTATATTGATTCTTACCTGTTTGAAAATTTCAAAAATTTCTGAGCTGTGATTGAATTTCCTTTGTTTGGTCATGGCTTGAGGAAATGGAAGTGCTGGTGGTGAATCAGTCGTTTCTTTGCAATTTTCAGATTCAACTCCTTCCTTACCCTCAGAGATTGACTCGTCATCTTTCTCATAAGGTTCAAGAGAGGGTTTTTCAATAACCTTACCGCTGCGCAGAGTAGTGACTGATTTGACTTGATCCATGTGTTGGCTTCCGGAACTACTTGCATTTGCATTGTATTGCCCTTTGGGATTTTGTTGTGTTTGAGATGGAAACTTACCTTTCTCTTGGAAACTAAGAGCAGATGTTAATTTAGCAAGAGTATCTTTAAAATCTGTCATATTTTGAACAAGTTGAGTATTAATTGTCTCTTGCTTTTCAATGAATGCATGCAATGTTTCCTCAAGATTTCTTCTAGGAGGTGGAGCATAAGGAGGTGCATATCCATGAGAATTTTGGAAATTATGGTGTGCTTGAAACGGTGGTTGTGAAGTTTTTGCATTGTTGTTCTCACTCTTCCAACTGAAATTTGGGTGATTTCTCCAACCAGGGTTGTATGTTTGGGAGTATGGGTTGTGGTTGGGCCATTGGAAACTGTTTAAAGCATGCGCTTGTTCATGGAGACATTCCTTAAAAGAAGGCAAGGTTGGACAATAATTGGTTGAGTGTTCATTTGTTTCACAGATTTGACACATAATGTTTTCAACAGATTTTAATTGACCACTCTTTTTCAATTCTAGTGCCTCGACTTTTCTAGCTAAAGATGCAAACTTGGCTTGAAGGTTATGATCTTCCCTAAGGTTGTACATACCTCCACTAGATGTATGAGGTTGAGTTTTACTCGGTGCCTCATAAGTACCCGCGGTGTCCCAATTTTGAGCATTTTCAGCTAACAAGTCTAAGTACTCCATTGCTTCATCAGGGTCTTTATCTTCAAAAGTTCCATTGCACATCAATTCAACCATTTGCCTATCTTTAGGTGTTAACCCTTCATAGAAATGTGAAACCAATCTCCATGTTTCAAAACCATGATGAGGGCAAGTAGTAAGCAAGTCTCGATACCTATCCCAACATTGGTAAAATGTTTCTCCTGGTTTTTGAGTGAAAGTGGTGATTTGTCTCTTGAAAGAGTTTGTTCTATGAGATGAGAAAAACTTCTTTAAAAATTGTTGTTGCATTTCATCCCAAGCACGAATGGATCCTGGTCTTAAATTTTGTAGCTATGTTTTAGCTTTATCTTTTAATGAAAAAGGAAAAAGCTTTAATCTGATGGTGTTCATGCTACAATTTAAGTTATTATATGTGTTGCAGACCTCCTCAAATTCCCTTAAATGCAAGTATGGATTTTCCAATTCCATGCCATGAAAAGAAGGTAAAAGTTGAATAATACCTGGTTTAAAATTAAAATGAGATGCATCAGGAGGAAAAACTATACATGATGGTGCACTTGTTCTTGTGGGATTCATGTGGTCTCTAAGTGTTCTAGCACGGTTATTCTCATTATTTTCATTATGAAGTGATTGATTATCTTCTTCGGCCATATTTTCTGAAAATGATGAGGATACCCTACAAAGTCTACCACTTGATGTACGTGACCACACTCTCATGCACGTGTAGGAATAAAATTAAAAAAAACAAGAAGAAAGCAAAAGAAGGAGGAAGAAAACAAAATAAAAAGAAACAAAGTTATATACAAGAAAAGTGAATAGAGAAAATAAAATAAATACTATAATTTATACAAGAACTTAGCTCTCCGGCAACGGCGCCAAAAACTTGACACGACTAAAAGGTTGATGTCTTCTCCCAAGTGCAGGAGTGTCGAAGTAATAAATAACCCGGCAAGACCGGGGTCGAACCACAGGGAGGTTAATTGTACAAATTATAAACAACAATTATAAAACAACAATAACAACAACAACAATAGTAATAATAATAATAATAATAATAATAATAGTACTAGTAGTAGTAGTAGTGATAAAAATAATAATAATAATAATAATAATAATAATAAAGAAAAAGAAGAAGAAAAAGATGATGATGATGAGAACTTAGAGATGAAATATTAATGTAAGGATTAAACAATAATAATAACAAATGTCAAGGTTAGAGGTTCCACTAATGGTATATCAAACAAGTATAGTATAAACTCTCATTATTGAATTGGAAACCACACACAAAGGAGGTTTCAATCAGATTATATATTATTAACATGATTACATTAGTCATCTTATTCAATTAATGCTAATACTTGTAAATCTCGTCAAGCATTCATGATTATAACTTATGTTAACAACAAATCAAGTTCCTTTCATAGCTCAGGTGTCGGTTATACCATACATTATGGCCTATGAAAGTGCCAAGCATTTGTTGTACCAAGTATTAAACAACATAAATCAAGATTAGTCATTTAACAAGCAAAGTATTAAAGAGTGAACAAGATAACAAATATAAAAGATGTTAGTATCAAACATTAAAGTCCATATTAAGTTTACATTATACTTATTCTTACACCATTAGTGTAACCTTTTCACCTTGAAATAATTAACTTAGCTAGACATAATGAAAGAAAGCAAAATAGATAAACAAAATAAGAACATAAAAGTTAACTAAGTAAAGGAAAGGAAATGAAAGGCTTAAACTTAATATTAATGAAAGCAAAGTATAAACATTATAAAAAATACAAAGAGAGAAAGGAAGAGCATGATCTTGATCTGAACACCAAGATGCCTAAATGCATGGCAAATGCCTCCTTTTATAGGCCAAAATTGGGCACTATTGATTTGATGACTAATTGATAAGTGGGTGGCCAACTTTTGACTTGGTGACAATCCTTATCTTCTCTTGTCTGCCCAATACGTCATTGATAACGTCAAAACTGGAGCTAGGTACAAACATGAAAGTTGTAGAAAATTGTCTCCGCTTTCTTGTGTAAAACATTCAGCTCATTTGGACTTCTATAACTCCAGATATGGCCAAAATACCGAACAGTGCTCGGGCTGGAAGACAGATTCGGACTTCTTTGTTGTTGCTACAATTTGGACTTGATAATGGCCTTTTTAGATCATGGGCTCCATATGAAAGTTGTAGGCCTATGTCTTACCTTTCCATCCATATAAATTGGACCTAAATCTGAGATCTGTATCTCCAGATATGGCCCAATTACCAAACAGTGTTCCGGTTTGGATTGCACCGACATCTCTTCTCTAAGTTTGACCATCTCTTTATCCATGCAATTTAAGTTCTTCAAGTCATCAATCAATCCTTTCATTTATGTGATAGACCTGCATTAAAAATAGACATTTACCACAAATTATAGGTATCTTATATTATTAGATACATTATTATAAAACATATTTTAGTTAAGGAGTTATTGATACTTCAAGTGCAAAATGATGATATAAAACCGTGATAAAAATGCACTTTTAAGTACTAATCATACAGCTCCAGATATGATCAAATTACTGAACGGTGTTCGAGTTTGGAATACACCAGCAACACTTTGCTAAGTTTGGCCTTCTTTTTATCCTTTCAATTTCAATCCTTAATCTCATCAATCAATCCTTTTATTTATGTGATAGACCTGCATTTAGGATGAACATTTACCATGAATTAAAGGTATATTATATTTTTAGACTTGCTAATATAAAACATGCTTTTGTTAGGGAATTTAATGATACTTTAGGTGCAATATGATGACATAAATCCTTAATGAGAATACACTTTTAAGTACTAATCAATTAACCATTTAACATACAAAGTATTAAAAGAGAACAAGATAACAAATACAAAACATGTTAGTATCAAATATTAAAGTCCATGTTGAGTTTATTCTATACTTATTCTTACACCATTAGTATAACTTTTTCACCTTAACATAATAAACTTAAATAAACATAATGAAAGAGAGAGACATAAATAAACAAGATAAGAACATAAATAAGATATGAGTTAACTAAGTAAAAGAAAGAAAATAAGAAGTATAAACAAGAGATTAATATAAGCAAAACTTAAGCATTACAAAAATATAAAGAGAAAAAAAGCAATAATATAATCTTGATTTAAAAACCAAGATGCCTAAATGCATGGCAAACGCTTCCTTTTATAGGCCAAAATTTAAAACTATTGATTTGATAACTAATTGTTGAGTGCATGGCCAACTCTTGACTTGGTGACAATCCTTATTTTCTTGTTTCAACAAAACGTCATTGCTAACTTTAGAATTTGAACATATAATCTTCCTGAAAGTTCTAGGAAATTGTCTTAACTTTCCAACAAAAAACAAATTGGTGCATTTGGACTTTTAGAACTCAAGATATGATTTGAACACTGAACATTATTTGAACTACAAAACAGATTCCGACTTCTCCGTTGTTACTACAATTTGAACTTAAAAACAGCCTTTTTAAATTTTGGACTCTCATGAAAGATTTAGCTTTATGTCTTAGCTTTCCATCCATATAGATTAGACCTAAATCTAAGTTCTACAACTCCAATTACAATCCAATAATCGAATGGTGTTTTAATGTGGACTGAACCAGTATTTTTTTTTCTAAACTTAACCCTTTCTTAGTCTTCTAATAAACTTATCAATCAATCCTTTTATTTATGTGATAGGCTTGTATTTGAGATAAACATTTACCTTATAGTATTAGACATGATATGATAAAACATGCTCTAGTTTAAGAGTTATTGATACTTTAAGTGTAAAATGATGATATAAAACTTTGATAAAAATATACTTTTAAGTACTAATCAACATGTCACTAGTCACAACAGCTTCTTCTCCTCTCATCTTTAACAATCAAGACAACTACAAGCATTGATGACATTGAACCTATGCCACCAATAACAACAATACGTGGAGTAAACACACTACCACCAATAGCTTCTTCTCCTCTCATATTTTCTTTTTCATTCAAGGTGATGCATGGCTCCATATGCCACCAATAATGACAATGCATGAAGTAAACACACTACCACTACCACCATTCCTACACTTCTAGAATCCCCCAAGCAGTGTTCCTAATTTCCCAACATTTCTCCAGATTAATTTGGGAATGTTGGAAGGCTTTTTTTGTAAATTATAAGTGTTTAATATATATATTTGAATTATATTGAATTTTAGTTATTTGTAAACATGTAATTGTAATATGTTGTTTAGTTAGCAAAAATAGTGTGCATATGTTTGTATTTATTTTTATTTATATGTTTTAAATGTTTAAAACCAAAAAAATGAAACAAATTAAACGTTTTAATTACTTGTCAAATATCTCAAAAATACAAAGAAAATCATATTGCACAACATTTTTATATAAAAATTCAAAATATATTTCATATGGATTTTAAAATTTGATAATTAGTTTATTAAAATCATAAGAATTTAGCTAATATTTCAATAAACCATCATTTTTTTAATCCATAAGAATTAATAATTAAAAATCTTGGTATAGAACATTTGATCTATAAATGAGATTGGTATTTGAAATATCAGAGTTGACTATAAAATTTTTAAAATTATTTTAAATATTTATCAATTTTAATTGAAAATATTTTTCATTATAATACAAAAATTACAAAGAATATTTTTCTAAAAATTTTTTTGGGTACATAGTCCATAATAAATTCTTATATTCATATAAATAAATCTCAAATCCTAAACCACAAATAATTCATCAATTAAAAAATCATTAAAATCTCTAAACTACATAACAATTTAGCTCAAATAGGAATGTTAATATCTTCTTTAACTACAACCAACTCCTTACTTTTAAATTCCTAATAAAACCAATACATTCAGGTTTTTTAAAAACCCTACACCAAACAACTAAGTATCAATTCCAAACATCATATATCCACATGCGACAACAACTTATGTCATTAGCATTTTGCACAAAATATTTATTTATACTAGCTAATAATTATAGAACCATACGAGGGTAATAACAAGCAAGCAATCGCAATCACAATCTGGCATTCATTTAAATACATGAAAGAACAGCATCCATCCGAGAGTGAACTTGCTTTTATAGTACTCTCAATTAATAAAAAATGAATAAGAATATTATGTAACTTATTTCTGGGGGTGGGGATCGTAAAAGAACATCCCTTATAATGTTTCACACTAGAAGATAAGAAAAAACCTCAAATACAATCTGGGAGAGACAAATATAGAGGAGCAAAAATACTGACAGCAACCAGCACCATAGGCAGGCAAAATCAAAAAAGAAAATGAAAGAAAATCCTGTTTTTTTTTTTTTAAACCAACTGCCACTACCACAGGGGCACCTCGCTGAAGATGCACGTACATTTATGGAACCAATCTTCCTGAGTATATGTCCCACAATCCAATTTTACACCTCACTCAAATGCCAAAGGAACCTAAGCTTTTGACTATGTAGAAAGAAAAAATAATCAAATCTCAAACCTTACACAAAATTCCTTGTAACTGCTTTCTCTCAACGTGTATAATGCAAATCAAGAACCCTCGTTAGCTCTGTAAGATAAATTTCTTTAAATGCTGATCGTAATCAAGACGGGACGTATGAAATTCACAATTCTTCACCTGTTTAAAGAGATTCCTTCACCTACAATTATCAAGTGACATCCATTAACAGATCTCCTAGGTAGCAATTCCTGAAGCAAGTACCAATTAAAAGAAAAGCTAAAATTAGTACCAGATGTTAGCAATTAGCTACTGAATATCAGCACCCAAAATAGCTAAAAGCTGAAGGCGTCTTAATATTTTATTATATCTTTTAAAACTCAGATTGCTCAAATGCATGTTTGGACAAGTCAATGTTTTAGATGAACTCGCATATTTAGATAGATATGTACATACATGTCCACTAAGTCAAACATAGCATAGGAATGCCTTTTGAATTTACAGATTATTGATGTCCACTTCCACTCCCAAATGAAAGAATGAGAGAACTACACACACACAACCCTTCTGCATAGTTTTTTTTATGCAAGTGAATTCCAGCATAAGAGAATTACACAATCTATAAATAGGCCTCCCAATTGGTTAAAAATCTGGAAATGAAAAATAAAGTTCTGATATGTCATCAATCCAAATTGTTAAGAATTCAAGGACTGCATGCAAGACAAGGCCAGTCAAAATAATTAAAAAAAAAATTTCCATGTAGAATTAACATATCTAGAAAATTACTAAAGCATGTCATATATAATGTGTAGTCGAGGCAGCGGTGTGGATCCTTTTCAACAAAAATGCAGTTTAGGGGAAATAAAAAGTTACGATACCAATCCAAAGATATTAACATTGATAAGGGCATGTCTAAATGGAAATAGATAACATCGTTCATTGAGGAGATAACACCATCTTTTACTTTATAAGCAAACCTAATTGAGATTTTGCTATGAACTTGTCAATGCAAAAGAAATAAAAGAGCGCTCAAATATCATATAATTGTTTTGATGCTCCAGTAAAAGAATTCTTCTAGAAGTTTTCACTCAAACATAAATGTTTGTGACAAATGCAGACACACAGATGCCCATGTGCACTGGCATATATATATAGTCTATTAGATTTTATTTACAACCTATACTATTTCAAAGAATGTTCAAAGGAAAGTGTTACCTCTATTTGACTGTCTACTTGTAACACCATAACTCCCAATATAACCCTCAGAATTCTTAGTTGTAACATCTGAAGCTACATCTCCGAGTCCATAACCAAATGATCCGGATCCATCTAGCTCGGGGATTGCAGTTCGCCAAGTTGAATCACCATAAACTGAACCACTACGGTAAAGTTCCCCATAGGACCCCTCATAACCACCAATTGAACCAGAGAATGATGAAGTTGGTGGTACACTAGCTCCACTGTTTCTTGCATATCCTGACCCACCAAAACTATAATTGCTGTCACCATTCCCATAACCCATGCTGCCACTACTATAGCCAGAAGCAATCCCTCCACCTTGGGCTGAAACAGTAGAGGTGCCCCAATTTGCTCCACTATTCCCAAATGAAACTCCAAAACTTCCAGATCCAGATCCCAGCAGAGGACCAGGGCTGCCAGGATTTGTGGCAGTGTTGAGGCTCCCATTTCCCCAAACATTCCGAGTAGTAGGGCTCAAGAGAGCATCATTTCTTGCATTCCCAACACCATAACCTATTGGGGTGCTGTACCTGCTTGGATTACTACTATAATAGGGATTTGAGATCCGCCCATATGCAGGAGTGTTGCCAAAGTTGGAACCTCCACCATAGCTTGGACTCAAGACTGGCTCTAAATTCATACTCGTCCCATAACCACTGGTGCCAAATGGAGCAAAGCCACTTCGACCAGTGGCAAGTGGATTAAACCTACCATCCATCCTCATTCCAAAACCTCCAACAGAGCTCATATTATATCCCTGAGCGTATGAATTCAGAAAGTTGTTGGCCCTGGTCAAACTGTAGTTGTACCCCATCAGAGGGCTCCGACTAGGCCCTGGTGATAACTCCTTTGGGACTGCCCGCTTGACCTCAACCATTTTACCATTGAGTTCATGAAATGTTTTATGCAGAACTCTGTCAACTGCTTCCTCTGAATCATAAGTGATGAAGCCAAAGCCTCTTGGCCTTTGAGTGTTATGATCATACATCACTACAACGTCAATAATAATACCATACTGCTCGAAGTACTTCTTAAATTCATTTTCAGTAACTGTAGATGCCAGGCCACCAACAAAAATCTTTTTGGTGCGTCCAGGACCTGGAGAACCATGAATATTACTAATGTTTCTACTTAAAATGTGCTGATCATCCCTAGGAACAGCCTTCTTTGCTTCAACCTGAGACATTGAGAATGAAGTATCTAAAATCAAGCAGTTACATTTCATTCTACTCCAGACCAAAATTGGTTTACATTTCTCACCATGGTCGGAGACCATAACCATAAAGTCTCTTTCACTCTTTAATACAGAGTACTAAACTTGAAGTTGATACATTTCGAAACATTCTGCGACTAAATTAAAATACGAATATTTTAATTGTCCCAATATTAATTTCACAATACTAACTCGGAGTTAAACATGGGAGAAAGAGTATGTTCAACTCATGAAATTGGACATCTAAATAAATATGATCTGAATTAGAGCAAGAAAGTTAACATTGCGCCATAAATTTTCACAATGCACAGAAGATGTTTGCAATCCAGCTACTCACCGTGCGGCCGTCAATCACATGCTTCTCCATGATGACTCTCTCGGCAACAGTAAGATCTGCAAAGACAACAAAGCCAAAGCCACGGGCACGGCCTGTTGCTCGATCTCTCATGATCACTGCCTCAACCACTTCCCCATACTTGCTAAAATATTCCTTTAGACGTTCCTCATCAGTGTCCCATGAAATCCCACCAATGAAGAGCTTACCAAGATCTGATTCCATCTCTTGCTACAAGAATCCATTACAACAAATTCCCTCATCCATTGCGAATACCAATCAAAAGAAAAGGTAGTTCAAAATATAACATCCAAATCAAACAAAATTTATAATTCAGTTGATAATTTAATAATCATTAGCTTAATCAATAGTAAACAAATATGAATTATACAAGTTAATAAATACTTCGATGCTAATGCTCAATGTTTATCAATAGAATAAGAACAGATCAATCTGTCAATAAGAACAGTCAGACAAGCAAAGAAAAAAGAATACCCGTTTAAAATGATTTAGATAGAATCTGATTGATACCCAGTCAAAAAAGGAAGGTGGGTGTTTAACAAATCCAATCTAGGACCATCTGATCCTTCTAGCACCAATCAAAAGCCAATCCATGATAACTGATGAACCAAAATAATAATAATAATAATAATAATAAGCACAGGAATTGTGGTGGATGTATCACGACCCAGATAATGCTTGATTGAGATCAGGAGAAAAGAAGAGTGAAAGATTAATAATTTACCATATTGGAGAGGACCAAGATGGGAAAATTGAGAGAAGCTAGGATCTAAAGGGAGGAATTGTTGAAATGTAAACAGAGGAAGAGGTGCTCAGGCTTTGAAGGGAGGCTTTATTGTGTCTCTCTCCGTTTTTTTCTGTTTTTTATCTTTTCTTAGTTTTTCCACTCCTCTTAATTAAACGAAAAGAAAAGAAATGGAATTTGTAGCTGAGAAGGTGAGTGAGGGAGAGAATATATTTATATAATACAAAAATGGAGAGAGATATTGAAATTTGGCAATCCTCTGTTGTGAGAATATTTGAAGGAGCGTAAGAGTGAAGGCAGGAGATAGGATCTTTTTTCCTCTTTTTTTTCTTTTTTTCTTTTTACATTCATGAGGGATGATGATTTCTTTTTTTTAAAAAAAAAAAAAGATTCCACAGTTACATAATTTATTTTCGTGCTATTATACTACATTACATTTTAAATATTTCTGTGTAGCATAATGTTTCCTTCTTCTTCTTTACAATGCATGAGTACGTAATAATGGCGTAATGTTTCCTTCTTCTTCTTCTTTACAATGCATGAGTAGCATAATAATGGTTTGCACTATTTTGTTGAAATCATAGAGGATGGAGCTAAAGGCTTGTGGGAGATGTTGAATTTGATATTATGTGAACGTATCATATAACTATTTCCTGCTTGGATTGGATGCCAGAACCAAATCTTAAATAGAGCTTTTGCATTTTTCAGGGCATGCTCTCTTTTATATACACTCACACACAAATTTAATATTCTTTTTTCCCCTCCCATTCTCATTTAAGTTCTCATACATTTGGACCAAATATAATTATAGGAGATCATTAATATCCAATTGATATAATTACGGTGACTTTCTTTCTTCTGACATTATATGATTCAAAACCTAGGTGATAATATGATTTTAGGTTATACATTTGTCTTTATACACCTTACCATTGCTATATTTATGAATTTCCTCGCCTGTCTAATTGAGCTAGTGCTTAATTGGCAATATGAGAATGCACAAGCACATAATATAATACTTCACAAAATTGCTAAGCAAACAAAAAAATAAAATTGAAAAACAACTCCATAAAACTTTACCTATCATAGAGCAAACAACTCAATAGATTTCCAAATAATTCATCATTTACATGTAGAGTTAGTTCATATGGTGTGCTTAGCCACTCTTCCACTCTAATTATAATTATGATAGCTAAAGATTCTTAACTCAGAAACCTACATAGTCAACCTTAGTTACTTCAAGTCTAAAAAGTTTTTGCTTATAATTATTGAATTTTTTAATATTATATACTGTAAAAATAATAAAATAAAATTATTCAAGAATCTCTAAGGTCTTTTTAAACAAATTCAAAATTGTTTAAAGATTTACTACCTGAAAATATGGTTTTTGTTTTAGCTTTAAATAATTCTTTAAGGTTGAGTTGCCATAAACTACAAGTTGTTTAATTATACAATGATAATTCACGCGAACTACTAGTAAAAAAATTCCTAATTCTTCCTAAAAAAAAGTAAAGACATAAACAACTCCACCATAGCTGGCAATTTCTGATAGCAACACATTTCTGGTTAACAATTTCTAAGTCGACAGCGACTCAGTTTTTGTTGATAATTTCTTAATCAATAGAGGCTGTGTATGCTAACAAATCCATACATCAATTATGGAAGCAATTTTGTTGATGATTGATTAATACTTAAAAGTGCATTTTTATCAAGGTTTATATCATTATTTTGCACTTGAAGTATCAATAACTCCTTAACTAGAGTATGTTTTATAATAACAAGTCTGATAATATAAGATACCTTTAATTTATGGTAAATACTCATTTTAAATGCAGATATTCTCACAATTTGAAGGATTGATTGTTGTTATTAACTATTGGAAGTGAAAGGACGAAGAAAAGGTTAAGCTTATGAAGGAGATGTTGATTTACTTCAAATTCGAACACTATTAAGTCATTAGATCATATATAGAGCTATAGATCTTCGATTTCAGATTAATTTATATGGATGAAAAGATAAGAAATAAACCTACAACTTTCATGATATAGAAAGATCTAAATTTACTGTTTTCAAATTCAGAGTTTAGCCACAAAAGAGAAGTCTGAAGCTATCCTACAATCCAGCCCAAACATTGCTCATATTTTTACCCATAACTAGAGTTCTAGAAGTTCAAATGCTCTGAAATTAAGTGGGTGGAAAGAAAAGATAATTTCTAACAACTTTCATGAAGAACACTTTGCCAAATTCATATTGCATCAATGTCAATTGAGCCAGCCAAAGTGCTTGAGTAATGTTGTCCACTAAGTCCACTAATCAATAATTGACCACTACATCAATTACCAAATGAATAGTTCTGAATTTTAGCCTATAAAAGGAGGTATTTTTTATTCATTTAGGCATCTTGTTTTTTATATCAAGATCATGTTATTGCTCCCTTTCTTTATATTTTTGTGATGCTCAAGTTTTGCTTTCATTAATCTCTTGTTCATGCTTTTTGTTTCCTTTACTATACTTAGTTAACTTATATCATGTTTATGTTCTTATATTGTTTATTAGCATGACCAAAAGATTGATATCTTCTTCCAAGTGTAGGAGTGTCAAAGTAATAAATAATCTGACAATATCGGGGTCAAACCACATGGAGGTTAATTCTATAAATTATAAACAACAATTATATTAATAACAATAACAACAATACTAGTAGTAGTAGTAGTAGTAGTAGTAGTAATAGTAGTAGTAGTACTACTACTACTGATAATAAAGAAGAATATAGAAGAAGAAGAAGAAGTTAATGAGAATTTTGAAATGGAAGATCAATTTAAGGATTAAACAATGATAACAACAAATGTAAAGGTTAGAGGATCCACTAATTATATGTCAAATAAGTATAGTATAAACTGTTATTATTCAATTGGAAACAACACACAAAGGAGGTTCCAATCAGATTAGAAATTATTAACATGATTACATTAGTTATCTTATTCAATTAATGCTAATATTTGTAAATCTCATCAGACATTCATAATTATAACTTATATTAACAACAAATCAAGTTTCTTTCACAACTCAAGTGTCGGTTATACCATACAATATGGGCTATGAAAGTGTCAAACATTTGTTATACCAAATGTTATACAACATAAATCTAGATTAGTCATTTGAACAAGATAACAAATATAAAACATGTTAGTATTAAACATTAAAGTCCATCTTGTATTTACACTATACTTATTCTTATACCATTAGTGTAACCTTTCCACCTTGACATAATAAACTTAGCTAAATATAATAAAAGAGAGAAACATAAATAAACAAGATAAGAACATAAATAAGATAAAAGTTAACTAAGTAAAGGAAAGGAATTGAAAGGCATAAACAAGATATTAATGAAAATAAATCTTAAGCATTACAAAAATGCAAAGAGAAAAAGTAAGAGCATGATCTTGATCTGGAGACCAAGATGCCTAAATGTATGGTAAATGCCTCCTTTATAGGCTAAAATTAGGAACTATTGATTTGATAACTAATTGATGAGTGAGTGACCACCTCTTCACTTGATGACAATCCTTATCTTCTCTTGTCTACCCAAAACATGATTGATAACATCAAAATTGAAATAACTTGAACATGAAAGTTGTAGGAAATTGTCTCATCTTTCTAGGAAACAAAATGGATGTCATTTGGACTTCTAGAACTCTAGATATGGGCTAAACACTGAATAGTGCGCGGGCTATAGGACAGATTCAGACTTCTTTGTTGTTGCTACAATTTGGACTTGAAAATAACTTTTTTAAATCTCGAGCTCTATATAAAAGTTATAGGCCTATATCTTATGTTTTTATCCATATAAAGTAGACCTAAATTCGAGATCTACAGCTCCAAATATGACCCAATTACTAAACAATGTTTCGGTTTGGACTACACTAACATGTCTTTTCTAAGTTTGGTCATCTCTTTGTCTTTTCAATTTAAATTCTTAAATTCATCAATCAATTCTTTTATTTATATGATAGGCCTGCATTTAAAATGAATATTTACCACAAATTAAAGGTATCTTATATTATTAGATATGTTATCATAAAACATGTTTTAATTAAGGAGTTATTGATACTTCAAGTGCAAAACAATGATATAAAACCTTGATAAAAATGCACTTTTAAGTATTAATCATTTATTTAAGTTTTTCTTCTTCATAATATCTAACTAAGATAATTATGTGAAGGTGAAAAGATTTCAGTAATGGTGTTAGGATAAGTATAACATAAACTTAATATGGATTTTAATGCTTATATCCTAAACAACATGATATTAACATGTCTTATTATTTTTATCTTATTAATTCTTAATACCTTACTTATTAAATGGTTAATTTAGATTTGTGTTGTATAACACTTGGTACATCAAATACTTGATCCTTCATAGTCTTCGTCTGATATCGTTATTATGAGAGGAACTTGGATTGTTGTCAACATAAGTTAGCATTATGAATACTTGATAAAATTTATAAGTATAGTGTTATGTAAATAAGATGATTAAAATGATCATGTTGATAATTTATAAAGAGTTTATAATTTACTTATCTCTAATACTATTAGTGTATCCTCTAATCTTGATATTTTTTTTTATCATTGTATAATCTTCACATTAATCTTACACCTCAAAGTCCTCTTTAACTCATCTTCACCACCATCATCATCATCATCATTGTTGTTGTTGTTGTTCTTCTTCTTCTTCTTCTTCTTCTTCTTCTTCTTCTTCTTATTTTTATTATTATTTATAATTTATATAGTTAATTTCCCTATGGTTCGACCCCGGTCTTGCTGGGTTATTTATTACTTGACACTCCTGCACTTGGAATAAGACATCAACTCTTTGATTGTGTCAAGTTTTTGATGCCATTGCTGGGGGGGTAAATTCTTTTATAAATAATAATATTTATTTTATTTTTACTTTTCATTCTTTTTTGTATCTAACTTTTGTTTCTTTTGTTTTCTTTCCTTCTTCTTTTATTTTCTTCCTACATGTGCTTGAGAGTTTGGTCACGTACATTAAGTGGTAGACTTTGTAGGGTATCCTCATTATTTAAAAAAAAAAATGACCGAAGAAGATAACCAATCACTTCATAATGAGATTAATGAGAATAACTGACACGACTAAAAGGTTGATGTCTTCTCCCAAGTGCAGGAGTGTCGAAGTAATAAATAACCCGGTAAGACCGGGGTCGAACCACAGGGAGGTTAATTGTACAAATTATAAATAACAATAATACAACAACAATAACAACAACAACAATAATAATAATAACAATAATAATAATAACAATAATAATAGTAATACTAATAATAATAATAATAATAATAATAATAATAATAATAATAATAGTAGTAGTAGTAGTAGTAGTAATAGTAGTAGTAATAATAATAATAATAAAGAAAGAGAAGAAGAAGAAGATGATGATAACTTGGAGATGGAAAATTAATGTAAGGATTAAACAATAATAATAACAAATGTCAAGGTTAGAGATTCCACTAATGGTATATCAAACAAGTATAGTATAAACTCTTATTATTGAATTGGAAACCACACACAAAGGAGGTTCCAATCAGATTATATATTGTTAACATGATTACATTAGTCATCTTATTCAATTAATGCTAATACTTGTAAATCTCGTCAAGCATTCATGATTATAACTTATGTTAACAACAAATCAAGTTCCTTTCATAGCTCAGGTGTCGGTTATACCATACATTCTGGGCTATGAAAGTGCCAAGCATTTGTTGTACCAAGTGTTATACAACATAAATCAAGATTAGTCATTTAACAAGCAAAGTATTAAAGAGTGAACAAGATAACAAATATAAAACATGTTAGTATCAAACATTAAAGTCCATATTAAGTTTACATTATACTTATTCTTACACCATTAGTGTAACCTTTTCACCTTGACATAATTAACTTAACTAGACATAATTAAAGAAAGGAAAATAGATAAACAAAATAAGAACATAAAAGCTAACTAAGTAAAGGAAAGAAAATGAAAGGCATAAACTTGATATTAATGAAAGTAAAGCATAAACATTACAAAAAATACAAAGAGAGAAAGGAAGAGCATGATCTTGATCTGAAAACCAAGATGCCTAAATGCATGGCAAATGCCTCCTTTTATAGGCCAAAATTGGGAACTATTGATTTGATGACTAATTGATAAGTGGGTGGCCAACTTTTGACTTGGTGACAATCCTTATCTTCTCTTGTCTGCCCAAAACGTCATTGATAACGTCAAAACTGGAGCCAGGTGCAAACATGAAAGTTGTAGGCAATTGTCTCAGCTTTCTTGTGTAAAAAATTCAGCTCATTTGGACTTCTAGAACTCCAGATATGGCCAAAATACCGAACAGTGCTCGGGCTGGAAGACAGATTCGGGCTTCTTTGTTGTTGCTACAATTTGGACTTGATAATGACCTTTTTAGATCTTGGGCTCCATATGAAAGTTGTAGGCCTATGTCTTACATTTCCATCCATATAAATTGGACCTAAATCTGAGATCTGTAGCTCCAGATATGACCCAATTACCGAACAGTGTTCCGGTTTGGATTGCACCGACATCTCTTCTCTAAGTTTGACCATCTCTTTATCCATGCAATTTAAGTTCTTCAAGTCATCAATCAATCCTTTCATTTATGTGATAGACCTGCATTAAAAATAGACATTTACCACAAATTATAGGTATCTTATATTATTAGATACATTATTATAAAACATATTTTAGTTAAGGAGTTATTGATACTTCAAGTGCAAAATGATGATATAAAACCATGATAAAAATGCACTTTTAAGTACTAATCACACCCCTCAACCAGCTTATTACTAGTCCCTAGTAATTAAAGCGTTAAAACAATTTGCAAATTTCACAAAGCAAGGTATTCATCATTTAACTTCCATTAATCTATCCAGATAAACAAACTCTCATTAAATTTATATATCTGCTCAATACCTCTTAACAAGATATTAATAAACCTTTCTTTTGTGCTCAATGTATCAACACATAATTATGGGGCTTTTCTTGGAAGAAAACAAAATTTTTGTTCTAATGTTTAAGGTTAACTTCCTTGGGTTGGGATTATTATTTTTGTCTTTTTTTTTGTCTTTTTTTTTAAATATATATACATATAATTTAAAAACATCATGCATCTTTAACCCATATAACGAGCTTTCAGCTAATGACTCCCAGACCAGTTGGTCTTAGGGCATTAGGTGTTAAGACACCCCTACGAGCTTAGTAACTCGGGTCGCAGATACTGATATGTAGATAGTGCAATGTTTGATTCTCTTAAGCTTTTCTCCTCAACCCATGTAACAAGCGTTGGGCGAATAGCTCCCAAGTCAGTTGACTTTAGGGTATTAGGTGTTAAAACACCCCTTCGGGCTTAATTGCTTAGGTTAGGGAGGCTACGAAACCAAACTTATCTACATTTTTATTATCATCATTTTTTCTCTTTTTTTTTTCTTTTTTTTTTTTCATGTTTTTTTTTTTAATTATATACAATCCATTTCCCTTAGTTGTTACCTTTAACAAAAGAACATAAATAATGTAATAATCCAATATGCAACCCACAATCATATGTTAAAGTGTGTGTGTGTAAATTAAGGTTTAAAAATACATGTTAAATAAGTATATGAGCAGAATTAAGTGGTAACAATACGAGAGTTTGTAAACCTGAATATTTCAGGAAGTATTATAATAGACCTTGTTAAGAATGGTTACTAAGATGCGTCTCAAGAGTCACTTTAACAAAAGAGCTCCTTTACTCTGCCATCCTAGTAACAACAATTATGCACATGCTTTATGAAATTAAAAACATTTTTTTTTTATCAACTACTACCCTCTCCCCCCAACCAAAACGAGACATTGTCCTCAATGTTCTAAGGTAGAAAGATAGAGTATAGAAGATATCACCTGAAATAACGAACACTGACAAAACCTGAAACACACTGACACAAAAATATGAAATAACAAAACACAATAATAAAACCAAAAGACACAAAAATTCACAAATGAAGGCTCAAATCCAATCTAAGCTTTTTACGGCTTCCCGTAGATGACCAATTTATACGACTCATGGAAGGATCAATCACAGGAATGAAAGATTGTAGTTGGTCAATCAATTGTTCAGCAGTAGTAGCAGAGATTATGATTTGTCGTGCAGAAGATGTTAGAAATTCCTGTTCCACAGCATGATCAAGAAAAGACAACAACTTATCATAATAACCATTAACATTTAACAAACCAATGGGTTTATGGTGAATGTGCAATTGAGCCCAAGAGGAAATATGAAAGATCTCTTCCAATGTGCCTAGACCACCTGGTAAAGCAATGAAAGTATCAGCATGGTTAAACATTGCATTCATTCGAGCCGACATTGTAGAGACCTGAAGTTCCTCTCCAATTGTTTTTCCAATGATGTCCCCTTGTGCCAAAGCTTCAGGGACGACTCCTAAAACTTGACTACCTCCTAAAAATGCAGCTATTGACACACCTCCCATTAACCCAAGACTGCCTCCCCCATACACTAAATGAATCTTTCTCTCAGCTAGCACCTGACCAAGATGATTTGCTGATTCTAAAAACTCCTTTTCTTTCCCAGGACTAGATCCACCAAAAACACCAATATTTCTTATTTGATGACTTGAGGAACTTGCCATTTCTACACACTTCTGTATTTGTTGAATGTATGGGTTGAGTAGAAATGAATGGAAGGAAAAGAGGGTTTTATAGATGAGAAATTAGAAAGGCAATCATAACATCTACATGTAGGCCAGCTGGAGTCTCACACTCTCTCTCTCTCTTTTTATTTATTTACTTTTGAAAAAAAACATGTGTATGTACAGGTAGTTGTGATTGTGGCTCACATCTTCCCTTGGTTTTACGTCCAAGAACGGCTTAAACGCCCTCTATGGGTCGGGGATAGGCTTCCCATCCAGTTTTCTTAAAAACTGGCAAACAGGGTCTTTTTTAGTCAGATTCCCAAGACTAAGTCGATCATGTTCTTTATGAAATAGTGGCCATAAATCATAAATTGCACGATGCACATCTCCACTAGGATGCGTCTCAAGCGTCAATAGAAGATTATCTAAAGACTCCTTACTCAGGCCATCCTTAATGAATTGTATTTTATCTTCACGGTTTATAGATACCATTCCTAAAGAACGACATTGTGTATTACAAGTCCATCTAGCACATCGATGACAGACATCCAGTCGTTTTGCACGACGCTTCTTTGCAAAAGTGCTTTTACCTGTTCCAGGCATGTGTGAAATGAAGTTAGAGGACTCACCTGATAATCGGACCTTTGCTTCAATCAACCAACGAATATCTTCAGGAATTCCATGATTCATTAATAATCTCAATCTTGCACATCTAGCACGATAAATTTTTGTAATCGCATTCTGAGGCAGAGCGGGAAAATACTTTTTCAATTTTTCAAGATTAGTGTCCATTTTCAAATGAGAATTGGAAGAGAGATTCAAAGAATTGCACAGATATATACACAGATATCAGTAATTGTGGGAAACTGAAAGAACCGACTTAAGTCACGGAGTACCGTTATCCGCCATTTGACCGGGTGAGAGAAACTAGCAAAAATCACTCAAAAAGAAACATAAAAAAGAAAATGTGAGAAAAACAAAATAATCAACCTTTATCTACAAGATCATTCAAACCAGCTGATTCATTTTCACTAGGAAAATTATCAAAGTAAGCTTTCAAACGATGTCCATTTTCCTTAAAATCATTGCCATTCATTGAATTCTCAATATCACAAGCCCCATAAGGATTGCTCCATCTTGGTCTTAGCTCTCTAGGGATTGCATAGAGTTGAGAATCATAAAACAAAACTTTTTGACCAGTATCAATCTTTTGACAATTTTCACAAGTTTTGCAGAATGCATGCGTGTCCTTGAACATGGTGGGCCAATAAAATCCATTTTGAAAGATTTTTGCAGTTGTCTTTTTTGACGAGAAATAACTTCCACATGCTTCAGAATGACAAAGTTTAATGACACTACTTACCTCATTGTCGGGAATGAATCTTTGAAATATTTGATCAGGACAATATTTGAATAAGGTAGGGTCATCACAATAAAAGCTCTTCACTTCGTTCAAAAACTTTTCTTTGTCTTGGGTGCTCCAATCAGCTGGCAAATCTCCTAAAGCAAGAAAATTGATATTTTTATCATACCAAGGCATTGGACTAAGAGAAAGTAAGGATTCGTTAGGAAAGTAATCATCGATTGGTGTGATGTCAGATGTCGAATCTGTTGTCACTGTTGACAAAAGATTCGCATCAACATTTCCAGTGCTTGTTTTAGCCGTGATTTCTTCCTCAGAATAAACCATTTGCAAATCTTCAGTTTCATCCAATTCATTTTTACTTAAAGTAGATTCAAGTTGATCATAAACTAATTCATCAATATGATCTACTTCTTGTAAATCATTATCATCTCCAGGTTGCTTGCAAATGTTAAAAATATTCATCTCCAATGTCATGTTTCCAAATGATAGCTTCATCAGTCCATTCCTACAATTAATCAATGCGTTAGAAGTTGCAAGAAATGGACGTCCTAAAATAACAGGAAATGAATTACATGCTTCAACAGGTTCTGTGTCCAAGACAATAAAATCCACAGGATAAATGAATTTATCGACTTGTACTAACACATCTTCAATTATTCCTCTAGGCACTTTTATAGATCTATCGGCAAGTAAAAGAGATATAGAAGTTGGTTTTAACTCACCTAGATTGAGACTCTGAAAAACTGAATATGGAAGTAAATTCACACTAGCACCAAGATCAAGTAAGGCTCGTTCAATTTTATGCTCTCCAATAAAGCAAGAAATTGTAGGACAACCAGGGTCTTTATATTTCAAAGCATTATTGTTTTGAAGAATGGCACTTACTTGTTCCGCTAGAAAGGCTTTCTTTTTCACATTCAGTTTCCTCTTCACAGTGCATAGATCTTTCAAAAATTTAGCATAGGAAGGAACCTGTTTAATTGCATCCAGCAAAGGTATATTGATCCTTACCTGTTTGAAAATTTCATAAATTTCAGAATTGTGATTGACTTTGCTTTGTTTGGTCATGGCTTGAGGAAATGGAAGTGCTGGCGGTGAATCAGTCGTTTCTTTGCAATTTTCAGATTCATCCCCTTCCTTACCCTCAGAGATTGACTCATCATCTTTCTCATAAGGTTCAAGAGAGGGTTTTTCAATAACCTTACCACTGCGCAAAGTAGTGACTGATTTGACTTGATCCATGTGTTGGCTTCCGGAACTACTTGCATTTGCATTGTATTGCCCTTTGGGATTTTGTTGTGTTTGAGATGGAAACTTACCTTTCTCTTGGAAACTAAGAGCAGATGTTAATTTAGCAAGAGTATCTTTAAAATCTGTCATGTTTTGAGCAAGTTGAATATTAATTGTCTCTTGCTTTTCAATGAATGCATGCAATGTTTCCTCAAGATTTCTTCTAGGAGGTGGAGCATAAGGAGGTGCATATCCATGAGAATTTTGGAAATTGTGGTGTGCTTGAAACGGTGGTTGTGAAGTTTGTGCATTGTTGTTCTCACTCTTCCAATTGAAATTTGGGTGATTTCTCCAACCAGGGTTGTATGTTTGGGAGTATGGGTTGTGGTTGGGCCTTTGGAAACTGTTTAAAGCATGGGCTTGTTCATGGAGACATTCCTTAAAAGAAGGTATGGTTGGACAGTTACTAGTTGAGTGTTCATTTGTTTCACATATTTGACATATAGTGTTTTCAACAGATTTTAATTGACCACTCTTTTTCAATTCTAGTGCCTCGACTTTTCTAGCTAAAGATGCAAACTTGGCTTGCAGGTCATGATCTTCCCTAAGGTTGTACATACCTCCACTAGATGTATGAGGTTGAGTTTTACTCGGTGCCTCATATGTACCCGCGGTGTCCCAATTTTGAGCATTTTCAGCTAACAAGTCTAAGTACTCCATTGCTTCATCAGGGTCTTTATCTTCAAAAGTTCCATTGCACATCAATTCAACCATTTGCCTATCTTTAGGTGTTAACCCTTCATAGAAATGTGAAACCAATCTCCATGTTTCAAAACCATGATGGGGGCAAGTACTAAGCAAGTCTCGATACCTATCCCAATATTTATAAAATGTTTCTCCTGGTTTTTGAGTGAAAGTGGTGATTTGTCTCTTGAAAGAGTTTGTTTTATGAGATGGGAAAAACTTCTTTAAAAATTGTTGTTGCATTTCATCCCAAGCACGAATGGATCCAGGTCTTAAATTTTGTAGCCATGTTTTAGCTTTATCTTTTAATGAAAAAGGAAAAAGCTTTAATCTGATGGTGTTCATGCTACAATTTAAGTTATTATATGTGTTGCACACCTCCTCAAATTCCCTTAAATGCAAGTATGGATTTTCCAATTCTAAACCATGAAAAGAAGGTAAAAGTTGAATAATACCTGGTTTAAAATTAAAATGAGATGCATCAGAAGGAAAAACTATGCATAATGGTGCACTTGTTCTTGTGGGATTCATGTGGTCTCTAAGTGTTCTAGCACGGTTATTCTCATTATTTTCATTATGAAGTGATTGATTATCTTCTTCGGCCATATTTTCTGAAAATGATGAGGATATCCTACAAAGTCTACCACTTGATGTACGTGACCACACTCTCATGCACGTGTAGGAATAAAATAAAAAAAGAAGAAGAAAGCAAAAGAAGGAGGAAGAAAATAAAATAAAAAGAAACAAAAGAAAAGAAATAAAGTTATATACAAGAAAGGTGAAAAGAGAAAAAAAATAACTACTATAATTTATACAAGAACTTACCTCCCCGGCAACGGCGCCAAAAACTTGACACGACTAAAAGGTTGATGTCTTCTCCCAAGTGCAGGAGTGTCGAAGTAATAAATAACCCGGTAAGACCGGGGTCGAACCACAGGGAGGTTAATTGTACAAATTATAAATAACAATAATACAACAACAATAACAACAACAACAACAATAATAATAACAATAATAATAATAACAATAATAATAGTAATACTAATAATAATAATAATAATAATAATAATAATAATAATAATAGTAGTAGTAGTAGTAGTAGTAATAGTAGTAGTAATAATAATAATAATAAAGAAAGAGAAGAAGAAGAAGATGATGATAACTTGGAGATGGAAAATTAATGTAAGGATTAAACAATAATAATAACAAATGTCAAGGTTAGAGATTCCACTAATGGTATATCAAACAAGTATAGTATAAACTCTTATTATTGAATTGGAAACCACACACAAAGGAGGTTCCAATCAGATTATATATTGTTAACATGATTACATTAGTCATCTTATTCAATTAATGCTAATACTTGTAAATCTCGTCAAGCATTCATGATTATAACTTATGTTAACAACAAATCAAGTTCCTTTCATAGCTCAGGTGTCGGTTATACCATACATTCTGGGCTATGAAAGTGCCAAGCATTTGTTGTACCAAGTGTTATACAACATAAATCAAGATTAGTCATTTAACAAGCAAAGTATTAAAGAGTGAACAAGATAACAAATATAAAACATGTTAGTATCAAACATTAAAGTCCATATTAAGTTTACATTATACTTATTCTTACACCATTAGTGTAACCTTTTCACCTTGACATAATTAACTTAACTAGACATAATTAAAGAAAGGAAAATAGATAAACAAAATAAGAACATAAAAGCTAACTAAGTAAAGGAAAGAAAATGAAAGGCATAAACTTGATATTAATGAAAGTAAAGCATAAACATTACAAAAAATACAAAGAGAGAAAGGAAGAGCATGATCTTGATCTGAAAACCAAGATGCCTAAATGCATGGCAAATGCCTCCTTTTATAGGCCAAAATTGGGAACTATTGATTTGATGACTAATTGATAAGTGGGTGGCCAACTTTTGACTTGGTGACAATCCTTATCTTCTCTTGTCTGCCCAAAACGTCATTGATAACGTCAAAACTGGAGCCAGGTGCAAACATGAAAGTTGTAGGCAATTGTCTCAGCTTTCTTGTGTAAAAAATTCAGCTCATTTGGACTTCTAGAACTCCAGATATGGCCAAAATACCGAACAGTGCTCGGGCTGGAAGACAGATTCGGGCTTCTTTGTTGTTGCTACAATTTGGACTTGATAATGACCTTTTTAGATCTTTGGCTCCATATGAAAGTTGTAGGCCTATGTCTTACATTTCCATCCATATAAATTGGACCTAAATCTGAGATCTGTAGCTCCAGATATGACCCAATTACCGAACAGTGTTCCGGTTTGGATTGCACCGACATCTCTTCTCTAAGTTTGACCATCTCTTTATCCATGCAATTTAAGTTCTTCAAGTCATCAATCAATCCTTTCATTTATGTGATAGACCTGCATTAAAAATAGACATTTACCACAAATTATAGGTATCTTATATTATTAGATACATTATTATAAAACATATTTTAGTTAAGGAGTTATTGATACTTCAAGTGCAAAATGATGATATAAAACCATGATAAAAATGCACTTTTAAGTACTAATCAATAACCGAGTTAGAACACTTAGAGACCACATGAATCCTACAAGAACAAGTGCACTCTCATATATAATTTTCTCTCTTGATGCATCTCATTTTAATTTTAAGCAAGACATTATTAAACTTTTACCTTTTTTTTTCATGGGTTAGATCTAAAAAATCCATACTTGTATTTGAAAGAATTTGAAGAAGTCTGTAACACCTATAATGACTTCAATTATAGCATGAACACTATCAGATTAAAGTTTTTTCCTTTTTCATTAAAAGATAAAGCTAAAGCATGACTACAAAATCTTAGGTTAGGATCCATTCATGCTTGGGATGAAATGCAACAATAATTTTTAAAGAAGTTTTTTCCATCTCATAAAAGAAACTTTTTCAAAAGACAAATCACCACTTCCACTCAAAAACCAGGAAAAACATTTTACCAAATTTGAAATAAGTATCGAGACTTACTTAATACTTGCCCTCATCAGGGTTTTGAAACATAGAGATTGGTTTCATATTTTTATGAAGGGTTAACACCTAAAGATAGACAACTGGTGGAATTGATGTGCAATGAAACTTTTGAAAATAAAGACCCTGATAAAACAATAGAGTACCTCGACTTGCTAGTTGGAAATGCTCAAAATTAGGATACTATAAGTACTTATAAGGCATTAGGTAAGACTCACCCTCATACATCTAGTGGAGATATGTACAACCTTAGGGAAGATCATGATCTCCAAGCCAAATTTGCATGTTTAGCCAGAAAAGTTGAAGCACTAGAATTAAAAAAGAATGGTCAATTAAAATCTATTCAAGACATTATGTGTCAAATTTGTGGAACCAATGAACATTCAAGCAATGGCTGTCCAACTTTGCCTTCTTTTAAGGAATGTCTTTATGAATAAGCTCATGCTTTAAATAGTTTCCAAAGGCCCAATCATAACCCATACTAGCAAAGATACAACCATAGTTGGATAAATCACCTAAATTTCAGTTGGAAGAGTGGTAACAATAATGCACAAACTTCACAGCCATCGTTTTAAGCAAACCATAATTTTCAAAATTCTCATAGATATGCACCTCCCTATAGTCCACCTTTTAGAAGAAATCTTGAGGAAACATTGTATGTATTTATTAAAAAGCAGGAGATAATCAACACTTAAAATGCTCAAACCATGACAGATTTAAAAGATATTGCAAAATTCACATCTACTCTCATTTTTTAAGAAAAAGGTAAGTTTTTATCTCAACCAAAGCAAAATCTCAAGGGGCAGTATAATGCAAATGCAAGCAGCTCCACAAACCATCACATTGATCAAATCAAATCAGTCATCACTTTTCGTAGTGGTAAGGTTATTGAAAAAACCACTCTTGAACTTTGTGAGAAAGATGATTAGTTAATCTCCGAGGGTAAGGAAGGGATTGAAGCTAAACAATGCAAAGAAAAGACTGATTCCCCGCCAGCACATCCATTTTCTCATGCCATCACTAAACAAAGGAAAGTCAATCACAACTCTGAAATCTTTGAAACTTTCAAACAAGTAAGAATCAATATACCTTTGCTGGATGCTATTAAACAAGTACCTTTTTATGCTAAATTTTTGAAAGATTTGTGCACTGTGAAAAAGAAAGTCTTTTTAACCGAACAAGTAAGTGCCATTTTTCATAACAATAATGCTTTGAAATATAAAGACCCTGGTTGTTCTATAATTTCATGCTTTATTGGAAACACATAAAATTAAGAGAGATTTACTTGATCTCAGAGCTAGTGTGAATTTACTTCCATATCTAGTCTTTCAAAGTCTCAATCTAGGTGAGTTAAACCAAATTCTTTAATTCTATTACTTGCTGATAAATTTGTAAAAGTTTCTAGAGAAATAGTTGAAAATGTGTTAGTATAAGTTGACAAATTCATTTATCATGTGTATTTTATTGTCCTAGATACATAAACTATTGAATATGTAATTTAATTCCTATTATTTTAGGACTCCCATTTCTTACAACTTTTAATGCATTGATTAATTTTAGGAATGTACTAATGAAGTTATCATTTGGAAACATGACATTAGAGATGAATATTTTCAACATTTGCAAACAACTTAGAGATAATAATGATTTATAGGAAGTGGACTTTATTGAAAAATTAGTTCATGATCAATTTGAAACTATTTCCAGTGAAATTGAGTTTAATAAATTTGAGAATTTACAAATGGTTTATTTTCAAGAAGAAACAAATGCATGTAATTGGAGACCACAAATTGAAGAGTTGTCACCACGATCAATTGACTTTATACCTTCATGTGTTCAACCACCAAAACCTGATTTGAAGTCGTTACCATTCAATCTCAAATACTCATTTTTGAGAGAAAATAAAACTTTTCCAGTAATAATTTCTTCCAAACTTAATGCACATAAAAAAGGTAAGTTATTACAAACTTTGAAAATGCACAAAAATGCATTAGGATGGACCATAGCTGACATAAAAGAAATTAGTCCTTTGATTTGCACATACAAGATTTATTTAGAGGAAAATGCTAAACCCTCTAGAGAAATGCAGTGAAGGCTAAATCTTAATATGAAAGAAGTAGTGAGGAATAAAGTCATTAAGCTTCTAGATAATGGAATCATTTATCCTATTTTTGATAGCAAATCGGTAAGTTCTACCCAAGTTGTACTGAAAAAGTTTGAAGTTACTGTGATAACAAATGAGAAAAATAAGTTAATTCTAACTAGGACTGTTACTGGTTAGCGCATGTGCATTAACTATAGAAAACTTAATTCAATGACTAGAAAAGATCACTTCCCCTTACCTTTTATGGATCAAATCCTAGAAAGAGTTGCAGGTCATGAATTTTATTATTTTCTAGACGGTTATTTAGGTTATAATCAAATTGAAATTGCATTGGAAGATCAAGAGAAGATTACTTTCACATGTTCATTTGGTACTTTTGTATATCGAAGGATGCCTTTTTTATTATGTAATGCACTAGCCACATTTCAAAGATGCATGTTTAGCATATTCAGTGATATAGTTGCACATTTTCTTGAAATGTTTATGGATGATTTTTCTGTTTTTGGCAATTCATTTGATGATTGTTTGACTAGCTTAGAAAAGGTTTTGAGCAGGTGTGAAGAGAAGAATCTTGTGTTGAATTAGAGAAAATATCATTTTATGGTAACAAATGGCATTATACTTAGTCACATTATTTCATCAAAAGGAATTGAGGTTGACAAATCTAAAATCGAGTTAATTATCAATTTGCCAACACCAAAATCTGTTAAAGATGTTAGATCATTCTTAGGACATGTTGGTTTTATAAAAGGTTCATCAAAGATTTTAGTGTTATATCTAAACTATTGTGTAACCTTCTAACAAAGAAAAATGTTTTTGAATGGATTGAACAATGTTAAAAAGCCTTTTTTAAACTTAAAAACTTGCTTGCTTCTGCTCCTATCATTCAACCTCTTGATTAGTCATTACCTTTTGAAATAATGTGTGACACTAGTGATTATATCGTGAGTGTTGTTTTGGTACAAAGAAAAGATAAGAAACCTTATGTGATTTACTATGCAGATAAGAAACCTTATATGATTTACTATGCAAGTAAAACTTTAAATAGTGCTTAAATAAATTATACTACCACTGAAAAAGAATTGCTTGCAGTAATATTTGCATGCGAAAAATTTAGGTCTTATCTTATCGGCTCACCTATTGTTTTTAGTGATCATGTAGCTTTGAAATATCTTCTTTCAAAAAAGAATTCTAAGGCTAGACTAGGACAATGGATTTTGTTACTTTAATAATTTGATATCACAATTAAAGATAAAAAAGGCACAAAAAATATTGTTGCGGATCATTTGGCAGGATTGACAACAAATTCAAGATCTGACATTATACCAATCGATAACTACTTCTTGATGAATCCTTATTTTCTATCTCTATAATACCTTGGTTTGCTAACGATGTTAATTTTCTTGTTTTAGGACATTTGCCAACTCATTGGAGTACCTAAGATAAAAGAAAGTTCTTGAACGAAGTGAAGAACTTTTATTGGGATGACCTTTATTTATTTAAATATTATCTTGATCAAATATTTAGAAGATGCATTCCTGACAATGAGGTAAGTAGTGTCATTAAATTTTATCAGTCTGAGGCATGTAGGAGTCATTTCTCATCAAGAAAGACTACTGCAAAAATCTTACTAAGTAGATTTTACTGCCCTACCATGTTCAAGGACTCACACGCATTCTATAAGACTTGTGAAAATTGTCAAAAGTTGGGATCTATTTCAAAACATCATATGATGTCTTTAAGTCCTATTCTTGTCATCGAGATCTTTGACTGTTGGGGTATAGATTTCATGGGTCCATTTCCTCCATCATTTGGTTTCTTGTACATATTAGTCATAGTAGATTATGATTCAAAATGGATAGAGGCAATTCCAGGTCAAAACAATGATTACAAAACAGTGATAAAGTTTTTGAAAGAAAATATTTTATGTCAATTTGGAATTCCTCGAGCCATGATAAGTGATGGTGGAACACATTTCTACAACAAGTCATTTGAGTCTTTAATGAAGAAATATGGAATCATACATAAATTGGCCACCCCTTATCACCGTCAGACAAGTGGACAAGTAGACCTTGCTAATAGGGAGATCAAATAGATTTTGGAGAAAACATTGAACCCTAATAGAAAAGACTAGTCTTTAAGACCTAATGATGCACTTTGGGCTTATCGAACTGCTTATAAAACATCATTAAGCTATTAGGCTATTAAAGCTTTCAATTCAAATATTGATGATGCTAGTCAACTGCGGAAATTATAAATAAATGAGCTTGAGAAAATAAGAAATGATGCATAAGAAAATTCAAGAATTCATAAAGTAAGAATCAAAGAGTTTCATGACAAGAAAATACTAAGCAAAACATTCAATGTTGGTAAAAAAGTCTTACTTTATAATTCTTGACTCTATTTATTTCTTAGAAAACTAAGATCAAGATGGAGTAGTCCTTTTATTGTGAAACATGTGGATCCATATAGAGTCTGTGATATTGAGAATTCAAAGAATGGTAACGTTTTTAAGGTAAATAGACATTGTTTGAAAGCTTACTTTGATAATTTTTCAATTGAAAATGACTTTATTGAATTGAGTGATCCTTTATATAAAGATTGATATTTTTTTCTCACATTGATTTTGTATTTCCTTTTGGTGTCACCTTTATTATGCTAGTTTTTTTTCCACTCTGGTCAAATGGCGGATAACGATACTCTTGACTTAAGTCGGATCTTTTAGTTTCTTATAATAACTGATATTTGTATGTATATTTCTTTAATTCTTTGCTTTTTCTCGCTTCTTTACATCTCTTCTCAATTAAAAATGGACACCACTTTTGAAAAATTGAAAAAAGTATTTTCCTGCTCTACCTCGGAATATTTACCGTGCTAGATATGCAAGATTGAGATTGTTAATGAGCCATGGAATTCCTGAAGAGATTCGCTAGCTAATTGAAGCAAAGGTCTAATTATCAGGTGAGTCCTCCAATTCTTTCATTTCATACATGCTCAGAACAGGTAAAAACACTTTTGCAAAGAAACGTCGTGCAAAATGACCAAAATTCTGTCACAAATATACCAAATAGACTTGTAATACAAAATATCGTTCTTTAGAAATGGTATCTGTAAATCGTAAAGATAAAATATAGTTCATTAAGGATGACCTGAGTAAGAAGCCTTTAGATAATCTTCTATTGACTCTTGAGACGCCCCCTAGTAGAAATTTGCATCGTGAAATTTATAATTTATAACCACAATTCCATAAAAAAACATGCTTAACATAGTCTTGGAAATCTGACTAAAAAAGACATTGTTTTACTAGTTTTAAAAAAACTGGATGGGAAGCCTATCCCCGACCCATAAAGAGCGTTTAAGCCACTCTTGGATGTAAAACAAATGGAAAATGTGAGTCACAATCACAACTACCTATATATACATATTAATTACTTGTAAATACACATGTTTTAAAAAATATAAAAGAGAGAGAGAGAGAGAGACTCTAGTTGGTCTACATATAGGTGATATGATTGCATTTTCACTTTCTCATCTATAAATTCTTCTCTTTCTTCCCTTCATTTCTACTTAACCCACACATTCCATAGATATCAAAGTGTGTAGAAATAACAAGTTTCTTAAGTCATCAAATACAAAATATTTGTGTTTTTGGTAGATCTAGTCTTAGGAAAAAAAAGGTATTTTTAGAATCAGCAAATCATCTTGGTCAGGTATTAGCTGCAAGAAAGATTCATTTTATGTATGGAGGAGGCAGTCTTGGGTTAATGGTGTGATTGTGCATCAAAAGTGTCATTAAGTCTCTTATTTTACATATGTGTTTATTGTTTTTATTTGGTTGTTTTTATAATAATTGATGCGTTTTTTTAGTAATGAAGTTTGTTTTAATGTTTCGATAGGTTTTTGGAGTTTAAATGAATTAATTTAGAAAATTCAATGTTAGAATTCAGAACAAAGAATTAAAGAGACATTTAGTTGAAGATTGAAGCAAATGTTGGTTCAAATAAGTGCTCCAAATTTGTCCCAAAAATCAATTCTATTCTAATTCTAGAAAAGAATATCATATGATCTATTTCAAGCCCAAACTTGCCTTATGTTGTGTGCAAACTTCAACCATTAAACACTCACGGTTTCATTGTCAATCTTAGCCCAAATAATAAGTACATTTGTATACTTATTTGATGCTCAAATTCAGCCCAAAATCAACCCCAAATCAACCTTCAAAAGTATTACATGAAATGGTTTCCTCCGTGCATGTTCTATCAATAAAAGTATTACATACCTCTTCAAAGTCTTTAATGTGTATGTATGGATTTTCAGAATCCATACCATGAAATGTGGGAAGAAGTTGAATCATGCCCGGTTTCAAATTGAAAGCTTGTTGGTTAAGAGGTAAGATAATACACGAAGGTGTACTTTCTCTAGCCGGGTGAAGATACTCTCTAAGAGTTCAAAAATTAGGTTGATCATTGAATTGTGGAGGTCCATTACCTTGAACACTCCCTTCACCCTCTACATCTTCAACATTAGCCATGATAAAATAATAATAATAATAATAATACAACAATTATATGAATATGAAAGGAAAGGAAAGAAAAGAAAAAAAAATGCAAATAAAAGTAATAGCTCAAAAATAAAAATACAACAAATTAAGAAATTCACTCTCCAACTAATAAGCACTATTAACAACAATAAACATTAAAAGATAATTATAACAAGCTTGAATAAAAAGGCGGTAATACCGGCCAAGCACTTCAAACAATAAATATAAGAAACATAATCATAACAAAACAACAAAATAAAATGAAATAAACAAAAGGCGGTAATACCGACCAAGCACTTTAGACAATAAATAAAAACAATATCAACAAAATAAAACGAAATAAACAAGAAAAATATTAGAAACTAATAAGAATAGACAATAAAAGAAAAATGGTTGAACCAACCAAAATCCAACAATTAATAGTCCAGTCCACAGTCCAATATCTGAAATGTTAAGGTCAATTTTTTTAGGCGGTAAAACCAGCCGCTTGATTTGTTTTCTAAAATAATGTTAAAATATCCCCTCCAGCTTTCCATCCATGTGCTTGCCTTCTTGGATCAATGGATTACCCAAAATAAATCAATTGTTATTTGTTGTGTGGACATGTAAGATCATGGATTGTGTTTGGGTTGATTTGAAAGTTGATTTGGGGTTGATTTAGGGCTGATTTTGGGCTGAATTTGGGCTGAATTTGAGCATCAAATAAGTATACAAATGTACTTATTATTTGGGCTGAGATTGACATTAAAACCTTGAGTGTTTAATGGTTGAAGTTTGCACACAACATAAGGCAAGTTTGGGCTTGAAATAGATCATATGATATTCTTTTCTAGAATTGGAATATAATTGATTTTTGGGACAAATTTGGAGCACTTATTTGAACCAAGATTTGCTTCAATCTTCAACTAAATGTCTCTTCAATTCTTTGTTTTGAATTCCGACGTTGAATTTTCTGAATTAATTCATTTAAGCTCCAAAAACCTATCGAAACATTAAAACAAACTTCATTACTAAAAAACACATCAATTATTATAAAAACAACCAAATAAAAACAATAAATACATATGTAAAATAAGAGACTTAATGACACTTTTGATGCACAATCAATCACCATCATTGATATTAGGTTGAGTTATCTTATATATGTTGAAGAAATCACCAATACATCACCATTAAAATTGATGTGGACCAAGACTTACTTTTTCTTATCATTTAAAATCTATTTACACTTTTTCATCTTTGAAAACAAATCCATCAATTATTTTCAACCAAGTTATTGTTAATGTAATTTGTCTTGAGTTTTTTTTGTTACCTAACTTAATTTCAAGATCTAGCTCTCTATGGATATGACCTCGATCTTACCAAGTTAATTGCTACATCGCACACTCATGCACTTGCAAGTTAAAACAAGTCGATCATAAAAAGTAGTCAAGCAATTTTGTCGCCGTTACCAGGGAGCTAGCAAACAAAGGTAACAAATTTAGATTTGATTATTGAAAAAATAAAAAAAATCATATAAAAAAAATTCAATTGGCTGGTTTTAGCGCCTCAAAAAAAAATTGAAAAACAAATCAAGTGGCTAGTTTTACCGCCTAAAAAACAATTGACCTTAACGTTTCGGATATTGGATTGTGGACTGGACTATTATTTGTTGGATTTTGGTTGGTTCAACCATTTTTCTTTTATTGTCTATTCTTATTAGTTTCTAATATTTTTCTTGTTTATTTCATTTTATTTTGTTGATATTGTTTTTATTTATTGTCTAAAGTGCTTGGCCGGTATTACCGCCTTTTTATTCATGCTTGTTATAATTATCTTTTAATGTTTATTATTGTTATTTTTCTTATATTTATTGTCTAAAGCGCTTGGTCGGTATTACCGCCTCTTGTTTATTTCAATTTATTTTGTTGTTTTGTTATGATTATTTTTCTTATATTTATTGTTTGAAGTGCTTGGCCGGTATTACCGCCTTTTTATTCAAGCTTGTTATAATTATCTTTTAATGTTTATTGTTGTTAATAGTGCTTATTAGTTGGAGAGTGAATTTCTTAATTTGTTGTATTTTTATTTTTGAGCTATTACTTTTATTTGCAATTTTTTTCTTTCCTTTTCTATCGTATTCATATAATTGTTATATTATTATTATTATTATTATTATTATTATTATTATTATTTTATCATGGCTAATGTTGAAGATGTAGAGGGTGAAGGGAGTGTTCAAGGTAATGGACCTCCACAATTCAATGATCAACCTAATTTTTGAACTCTTAGAGAGTATCTTCACCCGGCTAGAGAAAGTACACCTTCGTGTATTATCTTACCTCTTAACCAACAAGCTTTCAATTTGAAACTGGGCATGATTCAACTTCTTCCCACATTTCATGGCTAAACTCCTTGCGTCCTAGGTCTATAGGTACATGGAGAGAAATGCAAGTTGAATTTTTGAAAAAATACTTTCCCACCCATAGGACAACAACCTTACAACGTCAAATGATGAACTTTTCTTGTAGTCCAAATGAGTCATTTCACCAAGCTTGGGAAAGGTTCAAAGACTTGTTAAATGCATGCCCTCACCATGGTTTTGAGATGTGGAGGTTAGTGAGTTTCTTTTATGACTCTCTTACCGCAGATTTTAAAAAGCTAGTGTCAACCTTGTGTAAGGGTGAGTTTTATGACAAATAACCAAGTGAGGCCTTTGATTTTTTTGATCAATTGGCTAAAAACACAAAGCAATGGGAGACTTCTCTCCCAGTTCATGTTGAGTCTAGAAACACCATTTCTCATTCAAGTGGAAAGTTTCAATTGAAAGAGACTGATGACCTAAATGCTAGATTAGCCTCATTGGCTAGGAAAGTAGAGTCTCTTGAGATTAAAAAAGTGCATGTCATCAGTGAACAGCAAGAGGAAAGTTGTGTTGTTTGTGAGAGCAAAGGGCATAGGACAATTGAGTATCCTACCATTCCAGCCTTCAAGGAAGTGCTATATGGCCAAACATCTAATTCAAATAATGTTAGAAAGCCATTTCCAAACCAAGTAGGCAATCCCTACTCTAAGACCTATAATCCTGGATAGAGGAACCACCTAAATTTTGGATGGAGAAATGAGGGCTCTTCAGTACCTCAAACATTTCAACCTCCACCCCAACCATTTCATGCTCCCACACATAACACATACCAACCACCTCATAAGAGATCCTTAGAGGATACTCTTCAACAATTCATGCAAACGCAAGGAGGAATAAAAAACCAAGCTTACAAATTTCAAGACCAGACCAATACGACCTTAGATGACATTCGAAGTCAACTAATTAAGTTGACTCAGTCACTAAGCATTCAAGAGAAGGGAAAAATCCCAGCTCAACCAATGCCCAATTCTAGAGGTCAGGTACACATGAGTGAATCCTCACCTAGTGAACCTTCAAACCATGAACAAGTCCAAGCCATCACTACCCTTAAAAGTGGAAAGATTGTTCACAAAGGTATAGGTTTTAGGATTCCTAAAGGTATTATGGAGGAGAAATCTATGGAAAGTGAAGAGGGAATCAAAACACAAGTGACAAATGAGAGTTTGAGTGATAAAGAAGGTGAGCTAAATAAGAAAGAGATGAGTGAAAAAGGAGATGATTCAAGAAAAATTAAAGTCAAAGTGAGTGATTTAGAATTTGTTCCTAGAGCACCATTTCCACAAAGGTTAAGGAAACCTAAACAAGATCTTATGAACTCAGAAATCTATGAATTGTTCAAACAAGTGAAAGTCAATATTCCACTCCCTGATGCAATTAAACAAGTTCCATCTTATGCAAAGTTTCTTAACGATTTATGCACAGTAAAAAAGAGATTGAATGTGAAAGAAAGAGCCTTTCTGACTGAACATGCTAGTGCCATCATCCAGTTTAAGACCCCTCCCAAATACAAAGATCCTGGTTGTCCTACCATTTCATGCATTATTGGAAGTTATAAGATAGATCAAGCTTTGTTGGATTTAGGAGCAAGTGTGAATTTAATACCCTACACTATTTACGAACAATTAGGTTTAGGAGAAATCAAGCTTATTCGAATCACCCTTTAATTAGCTGATAGGTCAATCAAGATTCCCAGGGGTATTGTTGAGGATGTGTTGGTCTAAGTAGATAAATTCTACTTTCCTATTGATTTTGTAGTGTTTGACACCGCACCAATTCAAGGTTCTAATGCTCCCATCCTAGTCATCTTAGGGAGATCTTTCCTAGCTACATCCAATGCCTTAATTAACTGTAGGAATGGGGTGATGAAATTGTCTTTTGGGAATATGACTGTGGAGATGAACATATTCAATGTCTCCAAACAAATTGGGGAACATGAGGACATTAGAGAGGTAGATTTGATCCAAACAGTTTGTCAAGAACACTTCGAGAGAGTGTGGATCAAGGATCCATTAGAGAGAACTTTAATTCATGATGAAAGATTTTGTTCTTTGGAATCTGTTGATGAGGAAGTAAGAGAACTTGAGACTTATCTAGATCCAATGCCTCTTATGTCAATAGGTCAATAGACCCTATCAGTTGAGCCTTTGATTTCACCCCATGTGAAAGTTGAGGCATCTCTTGTCTAGCCTTATAAACCAGAAAGAAAGCCTTTACCGAGTGATCTTAAGTATGCATTTCTAGGGGAAGATGAATCATATCCTATTGTGATCTCATTAAAACTTAGCATAGAGCAAGAACAAAAACTTTTGAGAGTGGTGAGAAAACACAAGAAAGCAATTGGGTGGAAAATTACTAACTTGAAAGGAATTAACCCTCTTTTATGTACACATATAATCTATCTTGAAGAAGAGGCTAAATCTGTGGGGCAAATGCAAAGACGATTGAACACAAACATGAAGGAAGTAGTGAGAGGTGAAGTGCCTAAGCTACTTCATGCAGGTATCATTTACCTTATTACAAACTCAAAATGGGTTAGTCAAACCTAAGTTGTCCCTAAACAATCTGGAGTCACGGTAGTGAAGAATAAAAATAATGAGCTGGTACCAATTAGAATCCAAATTGGATGGCGTATGTGCGTTGATTATCGTAAATTGAACATGGTGACTAGGACTAGGAAGGACCATTTTCCACTTCCATTTTTAGACCAAATGCTTGAAAGAGTAGCTGGAAGAGCTTTCTATTGTTTTCTTGATGGATACTCAGGTTACAACCGAATTGAGATTTCTTTAGAAGACCAAGAAAAAACCATTTTCACTTGTCCTTTTGGTACCTATGCTTATAGAAGAATGCCTTTTGGTTTATGTAATGCACCAGCCACTTTTCAAAGGTGTATGATGAGTATCTTTAGTGACATGGTGGAAATTTTTTTGGAAGTTTTCATGGATGATTTTTCAGTTTATAGGAATTCTTATGAGTTGTGTCTAATGCATTTAGAAAAAGTTCTTAAAAGGTGTGAAGACAGCAATCTTGTACTCAATTGGGAGAAGTATCATTTTATGGGGACACATGGCATTGTTTTAGGTCACATTGTCTCTTCAAAAGGGATAAAGGTAGATAAGTCAAAAGTGGAAGTCATTCAAAAATTAACTACCCCTGAATTGATGTCTTATTCCAAGTGCAGGAGTGTCAAAGTAAAATAACCCGGCAAGATCGGGGTCGAACCACAAGGAGGTGAATTATATAAATTACAAATAAAGAAAAAGATTTGAAGAGAATAATAACAGAAAAAGAGTTGAAGAAAGTTTTGGGATGTGATATTGATGTAAGGATTAAACAATAACAAAACATATGTCAAGGTTATAGGATTCACTAATGGTATTTCAAATAAATATAATATAAACTCTTTTTATTACTCAACTAGAAACCACACACAAAGGAGGTTATAATCGGATGATTTCTCGTTATTAGCTCATTATAAATTACTAACATGATCATATTAATTATCTTATCTAAGTAATACCATACTTATAAATATCATCAAGCATTCATGTTGCTAGTTTATGTTAACAACAAATCAAGTTCCAATCATAATAACGATGTCAGTCGAAAACTATGAAGGATCAAGCATTTGATGTACCAAATATTATACAACACAAATCTAAATTAACCATTTAATAAGCAAGGTATTAAGAATTAGTAAGATAAAAAGATAAAACATGTTAATAACAATCTTTCTTGGATATAAACATTTAAAGCTCATGTTGAGTTTATATTATACCTATTCTAACACCATTAGAGAAAGCTTTTCACCTTGACATAATTAACTTAGCTAAACATTAAGAAGGAGAAAAACATAAATAAACAATATAAGAACATAAAAATAATGTAAGCTAACTAAGTATAGGAAAGGAAATGAAAGAGCATAAACTAGAGATTACTAGAACATGAAATAAAACTTAAACATTACAAAGATGTAGAGAGAAAGCAAGAAGATAACTTTGATCTGAAAATTAATGTGACTAAATACATGGACAATGCCTCCTTTTATAGGCTAAGTTTCAGAACTATTGGTTGATTGAAGAATTGGTGGGCATCCATTGATTTGGTGGCTGGTTTTTGACATTAATGGCTGCTAGTTTTTTGATATTGTGGGCTGATTTTTGATATTATTGGTTGGCCAAAACATCATTGCTCACATCAGAATTATAGCCAACTGAATTATGGAAGTTATGGGCAATTGTCTCAGCTTTCCATAAAAAAAAAACCAGAGCTCATTTGAACTTCTAGAACTCAAGATATGAGCCAAAAACCGAATAGTGCTTGAGCTGCAGGACAGCTTCCGATGTCTTCGTTGTTGCTAAGATTTGAGCTTGGAAACGACAGAACTGAGTCTTTAAGTTCATATGAAAGTTGTAGGTCTATATCTTACCTTTCTATCGATATAAAATGAACCTAAATCTGATATCTACAGCTCTAGATATGATCAAATTACTGAAAGGTGTTCGAGTTTGGAATGCACCAGCAACACTTTGCTAAGTTTGGCCTTCTTTTTATCCTTTCAATTTCAATCCTTAATCTCATCAATCAATCCTTTTATTTATGTGATAGACCTGCATTTAGGATGAATATTTACCATGAATTAAAGGTATATTATATTTTTAGACTTGCTAATATAAAACATACTTTTGTTAGGGAATTTAATGATACTTTAGGTGCAATATGATGACATAAATCCTTAATGAGAATGCACTTTTAAGTACTAATCATGGCTGAAGTTGAGACATTGGATCTTGTAGATCCAATACCATTGTAGTATCAAAAGTAATGAGTTTTTATTTTTATTTTTATTTTTATTTTCATTTTTATTTTTTTCTTCTTTCTTCCATCTCTTCTATTTTCTTGTTCATGCATTTGGGACAATGCATTATTTTAAGTTGGGGGGTGTGAGGTTCTTTATTTTCAAAAAAAAAAACATTAATGTTTTCTTTTAGTTGTGATATGCAGGTTAAAAAAAAAATCAATCAAGCAAGAAGTCAGCTCATGCCCAATTCAATCAGACATTCATCCTTGAAAATAGAAGGGGAGTAACAATTTTCTAATCTTTATACTTTTTTTCTCTTTCTCTTTTACATTGAGGATAATGTAAAACTTAATTTTAGATATTTTATTATGTTGAATGCTTGAGATGACCATTGTTAAAAAAAAAAAAACTTGCATGTAATGTAAACTTAATATAGACTTTAATGTTTGATACTAACATGTTTTATATTTGTTTCTTGTTCACTCTTTAATACTTTGCTTGTTAAATAACTAATCTTGATTTATGTTGTATAACATTTGGTACAACAAATGCTTAGAACTTTCATAGTTCATACTGTATGGTATAACCGACACCTGAGCTATGAAAGAAACTTGATTTGTTGTTAACATAAGTTATAATCATGAATGCTTGACGAGATTTACAAGTATTAGCATTAATCGAATAAGATGACTAATGTAATCATGTTAACAATTTATAATCTGATTGAAACCTCCTTTATGTGTGGTTTCCAATTAAATAATAAGAGTTTATATTATACTTGTTTGACATACCATTAGTGCAACCTCTAACCTTGACATTTGTTATTATCATTGTTTAATCGTTACTTTAATATTCCTTCTCAAAGTTCTCATCTTCTTCTTCTTCTCCTTTATTTATTTATTTATTTATTTATTATTATTATTATTATTATTATTATTATTATTATTATTATTATTATTATTGTTGTTGTTGTTGTTGTTGTTATTGTTGTTGTTGTTGTTGTTGTTGTTGTTGTTGTTGTTGTTGTTGTATTATTGTTATTTATAATTTATACAATTAACGTCCCTGTGGTTCGACCCCGGTCTTGCCGGGTTAAGTTTTTGGCGCCGTTGCCGGGGAGGTAAGTTTTTGTATAAATTATAATATTTATTTTATTTTCTCTTTTCACTTTTCTTGTATATAACTTTGTTTCTTTTCTCTTGTTTCTTCTTCTTTTGTTTTTTTTCTTTTATTTTATTCCTACACGTGCATGAGAGTGTGGACACGTACATCAAGTGGTAGAGTTTGTAGGATATCCTCATCATTTTCAGAAAATATGGTCGAAGAAGATAATCAATCACTTCATAATGAGAATAATGAGAATAACCGTACTAGAACACTTAGAGACCACATGAATCCCACAAGAACAAGTGCATCATCATGCATAGTTTTTCCTCCCGATGCATCTCATTTTAATTTTAAACCAGACATTATTCAATTTTTACCTTCTTTTCATGGCTTGGAATTGGAAAATCCATACTTGCATTTAAGGGAATTTGAGGAGGTATGTAACACATATAATAATTTAAATTGTAGCATGAACACCATCAGATTAAAGCTTTTTCCTTTTTCATTAAAAGATAAAGCTAAAACATGGCTACAAAATTTAAGACCAGGATCCATTCGTGCTTGTGATGAAATGCAACAACAGTTTTTAAAGAAGTTTTTCCCATCTCACCGAACAAACTCTTTCAAAAGACAAATCACTACTTTCACTCAAAAACCAGGAGAAACATTTTACCAATGTTGGGACAGGTATCGCGACTTACTTAGTACTTGCCCTCATCATGGTTTTGAAACATGGAGATTGGTTTCACATTTCTATGAAGGGTTAACACCTAAACATAGGCAAATGGTTGAATTGATGTGTAATGGAACTTTTAAAGATAAAGACCCTGATGAAGCAATGAAGTATTTACACTTGTTAGCTGAAAATGCTCAAAATTAGGACACCGCCGGTACTTATGAGGCACCGAGTAAAACTCAACTTCATACATCTAGTGGAGGTATGTATAACCTTAGGGAAGATCATGACCTTCAAGCCAAATTTGCATCTTTAGCTAGAAAAGTTGAGGCACTAGAATTGAAAAAGAGTGGTCAAGTAAAATCTGTTGAAAACATTGTATGTCAAATCTGTGAAATAAATGAACACTCAACCAACGATTGTCCAACCTTGCCTTCTTTTAAGGAATGTCTCCATGAACAAGCTCATGCTTTAAATAGTTTCCGAAGGGCCAACCACAACCCATACTCCCAAACATACAACCCTGGTTGGAGAAATCACCTAAATTTCAGTTGGAAGAGTGAGAACAACAATGCACAAACTTCACAACCACCATTTCAAGCACACCACAATTTCCAAAATTCTCATGGATATGCACCTCCTTATGCTCCATCTTCTAAAAGAAATCTTGAGGAAACATTGCATGCATTCATTGAAAAGCAAGAGACAATCAATACTCAACTTGCTCAAAACATGACAGATTTTAAAGATACTCTTGCAAAATTAACATCTGCTCTGAGTTTCAAAGAGAAAGGTAAGTTTCCATCTCAACCACAATAAAATCCCAAGGGGCAATACAATGCAAATGCAAGTAGTTCCGGAAGCCAACACATGGATCAAGTCAAATCAGTCACTACTCTACGCAATGGTAAGGTTATTGAAAAACCCTCTCTTGCACCTTATGAGAAAGATGATGTGTCAATCTCTGAGGGTAAGGAAGGGGTTGAATCTGAAAATTACAAAGAAACGACTGATTCACCGCCAGCACTTCCATTTCCTCATGCCATGACTAAATAAAGGAAAGTCAATCATAACTTTGAAATCTTTGAAACTTTCAAACAGGTAAGAATCAATATACCTTTGTTGGATGCTATTAAACAAGTTCCTTCTTATGCTAAATTTGTAAAAGATCTATGCACTGTGAAGAGGAAACTGAATGTGAAAAAGAAAGCCTTTCTAGCTGAACAAGTAAGTGTCATTCTTCAAAACAATAATGCTTTGAAATATAAAGACCCTGGTTGTCCTACAATTTCCTACTTTATTGGAGAGCATAAAATTGAAAGAGCCTTACTTGATCTTGGTGCTAGTGTGAATTTACTTCCATATTAAGTTTTTTAGAGTCTCAATCTAGGTGAGTTAAAATCAACTTCTATAACTCTTTTACTTGCCGATAGATCTATAAAAGTGCCTAGAGGAATAATTGAAGATGTGTTAGTACAAATCGATAAATTCATTTATCTTGTGGATTTTATTATCTTGGACACACAACCTGTTGAAGTATGTAATTCATTTCCTGTTATTTTAGGACGTCCATTTCTTGCAACTTCTAATGCATTGATTAATTATAGGAATGGACTGATGAAACTATCATTTGGAAACATGACATTGGAGATGAATATTTTCAACATTTGCAAGCAACCTAGAGATGATAATGATTTACAGGAAGTGGACTTTACTGAAAAATTAATTCATGATCAATTTCCAACCACTTCTAGTAAATTGCGATTGATGAATGTGATGATTTGCAAATGATTTATTTTCAGGAAGAATCAAAGACATGTAATTGGAGGCCACAAATTGAGGAATTGCCACCACGATCAATTAAGTCCATACCTTCAAATGTTCAACCACCAAAACCTGATTTGAAGCCATTGCTATCCAATCTCAAATACTCATTTTTGGGAGAAAATGAAACTTTTCCGGTAATAATGTCTTCCAAACTTAATGCACATCAAGAAGGTAAGTTATTACAAACTCTGAAAATGCACAAAAATGCATTAGGATGGACCATAGCTGATATAAAAGAAATTAGTCCTTTGATTTGTACACATATAATTTATTTAGAGGAAAATGCTAAACCCTTTAGAGAAATGCAACGAAGGCTAAATCCTAATATGAAGGAAGTAGTGAAAAATGAAGTCATTAACCTTCTAGATAATGAAATCATTTATCCTATTTCTAACAGCAAATGGGTAAGTCCTACCCAAGAAGTTTGGAGTCATTGTGATAACAAATGAGAACAATGAGTTAATTCCCATTAGAACTGTTACTGGTCGGCGCATGTGCATTGACTATAGGAAACTTAATTCAATGACTAGAAAAGATCATTTTCCTTTACCTTTCATGGATCAAATCCTAGAAAGAGTTGCAGGTCATGAATTTTATTATTTCCTAGATGGCTATTCGGGTTACAACCAAATTGAAATTGCATTGGAAGATCAAGAGAAGACTACTTTCACATGTCCATTTGGTACTTTTGCATATCGAAGGATGCCTTTTGGATTATGTAATGCACCAGCCACATTTCAAAGATGCATGCTTAGTATATTTAGTGATATGGTTGAACATTTTCTTGAGATTTTCATGGATGATTTTTTTGTTTTTGGCGATTCATTTGATGATTGTTTGACTAACTTAGGAAAGGTTTTGACCAGGTGTGAAGAGAAGAATCTTGTGCTAAATTGGGAAAAATGTCGCAGATCACTTGTCAAGATTGACAATAGATTCAAAAATTGACATCACACCAATCAATGACTACTTTCCCGATGAATCTTTACTTTCTGTCTCTACAATGCCTTGGTTTGCTAATATTGTCAATTTTCTTGTTTCAAGACAATTGGCAGCTCATTGGAGTACCCAAGATAAAAGAAACTTCTTGAATGAAGTGAAGAACTTTTATTGGGATGACCCTTATTTATTCAAATATTGTCCTGATCAAATATTTTGAAGATGCATTCCTGACAATGAGGTAAGTAGTGTCATTAAATTTTGTCATTCTAAGGCATGTGGGGGCCATTTCTCGTCAAGAAAGACAACTGCAAAAATCTTACAAAGTGGATTTTACTGGCCCACCATGTTCAAAGACTCACATGCATTCTGCAAGTCTTGTGAAAATTGTCAAAAGTTGGGATCTATTTCAAAACATCACATGATGCCTTTAAATCCTATTATTGTCATTGAGATCTTTGATTGTTAGGGTATAGATTTCATGGGTCCATTCCCTCCATCATTTGGTTTCTTATACAGATTAGTCGTAGTAGATTATGTTTCAAAATGGATAGAGGCAATTCCAAGTTGAAACAATGATCACAAAATAGTGATAAAGTTTTTGAAAGAAAATATTTTGAGTCAATTTGGAGTCCCTCCAGCCATAATAAGTGATGGTGGAACACATTTCTACAACAAGCCATTTGAGTCTTTAATGAAGAAATATGGAATCACACACAAAGTTGCCACCCCTTATCACCCTCAGAGAAGTGGACAAGTAGAGCTTGCTAATAGGAAGATCAAACATATTTTGGAGAAAATAGTGAATCCTAATAGGAAAGACTGGTCTTTAAGACTTAATGATGCACTTTGGGCTTATCGAATTGCTTATAAAACATCATTAGGTATGTCACCTTATAGACTAGTCTATGGAAAACCTTGTCACTTGCCTGTGGAACTTGAACATAAAGCTTATTGGGCTATTAAAGCTTTCAATTCAAATCTGGATGATGCTAGTCAACTGCGAAAATTACAAATAAATGAGCTTGAAGAAATAAGAAATGATGCATATGAAAATTCAAGAATTCATAAAGCAAGAATTAAAGAGTTTCATGACAAGAAAATACTGAGAAAAACATTCAATGTTGGTCAAAAGGTCTTACTTTATAATTCTCGACTACATTTATTTCCTGGAAAATTAAGATCAAGATGGAGCGGTCCTTTTATTGTGAAACATGTGTATCCATATGGGGCCTATGACATCGAGAATCCAACCAATGACAATGTTTTCAAGGTAAATGGATATCGTCTAAAAGTTTACTTCGACAATTTTTCAGTTGAACATGACTCTATTGAATTGGGTGATCCTGTATATAAAGATTGATTTTTTTGTTTCTTTTTGAGTGATTTTTGCTAGTTTCTCTCACCCCGATCAAATGGCAGACAACGGTACTCCATGACTTGAGTCGGTTCTTTCAGTTTCCCACAATAACTGATATCTGTGTATATATTTGTGCAATTCTTTGAATCTCTCTTCCAATTCTCATTTAAAATTGGACACTAATCTTGAAAAATTGAAAAAGTATTTTCCTGCTCTGCCTCAGAATGCGATTACAAAAATTTACCATGCTAGATGTGCAAGATTGACATTGTTAATGAATCATGGAATTTTTGAAGATATTCGGTAGTTGCTTGAAGCAAAGGTCCGATTATCAGGTGAGTCCTCTAACTTCATTTCACACATGCCTGGAATAGGTAAAAGCACTTTTGCAAAGAAGTGTCGTGCAAAACGACTCAAAGTTTGTCATCGATGTGCTAGATGGACTTGTAATACACAATGTCGTTCTTTAGGAATGGTATCTATAAACCATGAAGATAAAATACAATTCATTAAGGATGGCCTGAGTAAGGAGTCTTTAGATAATCTTCTATTGACTCCTGAGACGCATCCTAGTGGAGATGTGCATCGTGTAATTCATGATTTATGGTCACTATTTCATAAAGAACATGATCGACTTAGTCTTGGGAATCTGACTAAAAAAGACCCTGTTTGCCAGTTTTTAAGAAAACTGGATGGAAAGCCTATCCCCGACCCATAGAGGGCGTTTAAGCCGTTCTTGGATGTAAAACCAAGGGAAGATGTGTGCTTGACTGCTTCTTATGATCGGCTTGTTTTAACTCGCAAGTGCACGAGTGTGCGATGTAGCAATTAACTCGGTAAGATCGAGGTCATATCCACAGAGAGCTAGATCTGGAAAGTAAGCTAGGTAATAAAAAAAACTCAAGAGAAAGTAAATTAACAATAACTTGTTTGAAAATAATTGATGGATTTGTTTTCAAAGATGAAAAAGTGTAAATAGATTTTAAATGACAAGAAAAAGTAAGTCTTGGTCCAAATCAGATGAAGATTGATTATTGCTTAAGAATGAACAAGTACTTTCATATTAAGTAAGACATTGTTGTGCCGTGAATGATTCAAAAATCGACAACAATGAATCTGATGAAAATGGATAAAGGATGGGTCTGGTTGTGTTGTCTTTCTTTTGGTGTTTAGGCTGGATTATAGTATTTTTAAGGTAAATAAAATGGAGGATAAACTAGAGTGATACTTTGATAAGTCGATCTGGACGCCACAAAGATCAATTTAGGATTTTGACGCCACACTCTCTGTGATTGAAGAGTGATAAGTGACACGACTAAAAGGTTGATGTCTTCTCCCAAGTGCAGGAGTGTCGAAGTAATAAATAACCCGGCAAGACCGGGGTCGAACCACAGGGAGGTTAATTGTACAAATTATAGACAACAATTATAAACAACAATAATAGCAATAATAACAACAACAATAACAATAAGAACAACAACTATAATAATAATAGTAATAATAATAATAATAATAATAATAGTAGTAGTAGTAGTAGTAATAGTAGTAGTAGTAGTAGTAGTAGTAGTAGTAGTAGTAATAATAATAATAATAATAATAATAATAATAATAAAGAAAGAGAAGAAGAAGAAGATGATGATAACTTGGAGATGGAAAATTAATGTAAGGATTAATCAATAATAATAACAAAAGTCAAGGTTAGAGGTTCCACTAATGTTATATCAAACAAGCATAGTATAAACTCTTATTATTGAATTGGAAACCACACACAAAGGAGGTTCCAATCAGATTATATATTGTTAACATGATTACATTAGTCATCTTATTCAATTAATGCTCATACTTGTAAATCTCGTCAAGCATTCATGATTATAACTTATGTTAACAACAAATCAAGTTCCTTTCATAGCTCAGGTGTCGGTTATACCATACATTATGGGATATGAAAGTGCCAAGCATTTGTTGTACCAAGTGTTATACAACATAAATCAAGATTAGTCATTTAACAAGCAAAGTATTAAAGAGTGAACAAGATAACAAATATAAAACATGTGAGTATCAAACATTAAGGTCCATATTAAGTTTACATTATACTTATTCTTCCACCATTAGTGTAACCTTTTCACCTTGACATAATTAACTTAGCTAAACATAATGAAAGAAAGGAAAACAAATAAACAAAATAAGAACATAAAAGGTAACTAAGTAAAGGAAAGGAAATGAAAGGCATAAACTTGATATTAATGAAAGTAAAGCATAAACATTACAAAAAATACAAAGAGAGAAAGGAAGAGCATGATCTTGATTTGAACACCAAGATGCCTAAATGCATGGCAAATGCCTCCTTTTATAGGCCAAAATTGGGAACTATTGATTTGATGACTAATTGATAAGTGGGTGGCCAACTTTTAACTTGGTGACAATCCTTATCTTCTCTTGTCTGCCCAAAACGTCATTGATAACGTCCAAATTGGAGCCAGTTGTAACATGAAAGTTGTAGGCAATTGTCTCAGCTTTCTTGTGTAAAACATTCAGCTCATTTGGACTTCTAGAACTCCAGATATGGCCAAAATACCGAACAGTGCTCGGGCTGGAAGATAGATTCGGGCTTCTTTGTTGTTGCTACAATTTGGACTTGATAATGGCCTTTTTAGATCTTGGGTTCCATATGAAAGTTGTAGGCCTATGTCTTACCTTTCCATCCATATAAATTGGACCTAAATCTGAGATCTGTAGCTCCAGATATGACCCAATTACCGAGCAGTGTTCCGGTTTGGATCGCACCGACATCTCTTTTCTAAGTTTGGCCATCTCTTTGCCCTTGCAATTTAAGTTCTTAAAGTCATCAATCAATATTTTCATTTATGTGATAGGCCTACATTTAAAATGAATATTTACCACAAATTAAAGGTATCTTATATTATTAGATGTATTATTATAAAACATGCTTTAGTTAAGGAGTTATTGATACTTCAAGTGCAAAATGATGATATAAAACCATGATAAAAATGCACTTTTAAGTACTAATCAATAAGTCAGGTAGGGTTCTTCATAAATCAATTTGGAAGAATAACTCTTAATTCTCGGAATTAAGTTCAAATCTTGGCCAAAAGTTGTTTATTACATATTCTGATGCCATATTTATAATGGAACATCCCTCCACACTTAGGAAAATTCAACATGACAACAATCAAGCCCAAAAATTGGACTTTGACAAAGTAACTAGACAAATTAAACTAGCACATGTTTTCTGACTTTAATTGAAACATAAACAGACCGAATTTAAAATGGCTATAACTTCTTGGACAAAAGTCCAATGCAATCATGGTTGGACAATCTGGAAAGATCACGTTCTGAACTTGAAATCCACCTAGATTAGTCTTGTTTTCACATGCAATGGATGACTTCAAATTCGGGTTCAAATTCATCTACTGTTCTAATATAAACAGCATCAATTTCTTAACTTATTTGCATTATCAACCCAAATTCATGTAGTCCAGCATCAAAAGAACCATTAAGGGCTCTTCCCATCTTTAAGCTCTAATTGTAGGCAAATAAGCACCCTTGAACCAATTTGAAACTGATTGCCAAATTTTAACTCCGACGCAGTTTCAATCATTCCAATCTAACTCGTCAAGGTCCTTTGTAGTTGTTTCGCTCTCGCTCTTATCATTGGACCATCTGAATCCTCTTGCATATTTGATTTACCTTTACGAGATGGATTATCATTCCCATGATGCACATCATCAGCCTTGGGTTGATAATGATTTGTCCTCAAATCATAATCGTCGTCATCATCCAAGTATGGAGTCAAGTCTTTCACATTAAAAGTAGCTGATACATTGTAATCACCAGGAAGATCTACCTTATACGCATTATCATTCACCTTCTCTATAATCCAAAATGGACCATCAGCTCTTGGCATTAACTTGGACTTGCGTTTGCTTGGAAATCTGCCCTTACTAAGATGAATCCAAACTAGATCACCAGGTTCAAACCTAACCATTTTCCGCCCCTTGTTAGCTTGTTTAGCATACTTTGTTGTTTTCTCCTCAATATGTAATCGAACCTGCTCATGTAGTTTCTTCATCAATTCTGCCTTTCTAATTCCATCCATAGATGTCCTCTCATCAATTGAAATATGAACAAGATCAATAGGGACACAAGGATTAAAGCCATACATGACCTCAAATGGTGAAAATTTTGTAGCCCCATGCACACTACGATTATATGCAAACTCCACAATAGGCAAACAAGTATCCCAACTCTTCAAATTCTTATGTATAACAGCTCGTAACAAAGAAGATAAAGTTCGATTTACTACCTCAGTTTGTCCATCAGTTTTTGGATGACATGCCGTACTGAAAAGTAACTTTGTTCCTAGCTTCCTCCAAAGAGTCTTCCAAAAGTGGCTTAAGAACTTTGTATCATGATCAGAAACAATGCTTTTAGGAACTCCATGCAAATGAACAATCTCTTGAAAGAACAAATCAGCTACATGTACGACATCGTCAGTTTTGTTACAAGGAATGAAATGGGACATTTTGGAGAATCAATCAACCACAACCATTATTGAATCCTTTCCACGCTGTGTTCTTGGTAACCCGAGTACAAAGTCCATGCTAACATCCATCCACGGTTGCTCTGGAATAGGCAACGACATATACAGCCCATATTCATTCTCTTTACCCTTAGCTTTCTTGCAAATAGCACATCTCTCAATCACCTTGTGCACATCCCGTAACATGCTAGGCCAAAAGAAATGTTCTTTCAGCAACTCATAAGTCTTTTTCTCCCCAAAATGACCACTAAGACCACCACCATGAGCCTCTCACACAAGCAACTCCTGTAATGAACCTGAAGGAATACACATTCTGCCCATTTTGAACAAGTAACCTTCATGCATAAAGAACCCATCACAAGCTCCCTTTGCACATTCGGTAACCACATTAGCAAAGTAGGAATCATTAGCGTACTGATCCTTCACCTGTTCAAAACCCATCAGCCTTGCATTCAACATAGAGATCAGTGCATACCTCCTAGAAAGAGCATCAACAACCATATTAACTTGCCCCTTCTTGTACTTTATCACATAAGGAAATGACTCCATAAACTCCACCCATTTAGCATGTCTTCGATTCAGCTTGCTTTGCCCTTTAAGATACTTCAAGGATTCATGATTAGTATGAATAACGAATTCTTTTGGCAACAAGTAGTGCTGCCATACCTCCAGTGCCCAAATCAAAGCATAAAACTCCTTGTCATAAATAGAGTAGTCGAAACGTGCTCTATTTAACTTTTCACTGAAGAATGCAATCGACCTCTTTTCTTGCATCAAAACAGCCCCAATTCCAACTCTGGAAGCATCACACTTTATATCAAATGTTTTAGCAAAGTCTGGAAGTGCTAAAACAGGAGCAGTACACAACTTTTCTTCAATTAGCTCAAAAGCTTTCTGCGCATCTGCACTCCATCTAAACTCATTCCCTTTTTTCAAGCATTCTGTCATGGGAGCAACAATAAAGCTGAAGTCTTTCACAAATCGCCTGTAAAAAGAAGCTAAACCATGAAAACTCCTTACATCAGCGATACTAGTAGGTTTTGACGAGTCTAGAATTGCCTCAATTTTCTCCTCATCAACCTTAACTCCCTCACTAGAGATAATATATCCAAGAAACACGACACTTTCTTTACAGAAGTAACACTTTGTGAGTTTCCCATACAACTTAGAATCTTGCAGAGTTTCAAACACAACTCTAAGATGCTTCACATGATCATCAAAGGTCTTGCTATACATCAGGATATCATCAAAATATACTACAACAAACAGCCCAATATACTTCCTCAAAACATGATTCATAAGCCTCATAAATGTACTAGGCACAGTAGATAACCCAAATGGCATTACCATCCATTCATATAACCCCTGTTTAGTTTTAAATGTTGTTTTCCATTCATCTCCCTCTTTCATTCTAATTTGGTGATAACCACTCATCAAATCGACTTTAGAAAACAATGCAGCACCATGCAACTCATCAAGAAAATCATCAAGTCTAGGTATAGGAAATCAATACTCAACTGTTATTTTATTGATAGCACGGTTGTCCATACACATCCTCATGGTACCATCTTTCTTTAGTACAAGCAAAGTAGGTACGGAACATGGACTAAGTGATTCTCGAACATAGCCCTTCTCTACAAGCTCACCAACCTGCCTTTGAATCTCTTTTTCTTCTGCTAGTTTACATCTGTATGCTGGTCTATTAGGAAGTGAAGCTCCCGGCACCAAATCAATTTGATGCTCAATTCCACGAATAGGCAGTAACCCTTTAGGTAATTCATCTGGAAACACATCTTTAAATTCTTCTAGCAATTCCTTAATCTGTGTTGGTAAGTCCAGTCCTTCTACTTGTAGCAATTGCTTTGCCCAGATCATGAAAACAACCCCCGTCGAAGCTAATGCCTATTTGATATTGCCTTTTTTGGCTAACAACAGCCCCTTACATGATTGCACCTCCTTTTGTTGGCTTCGTAACTGATCCTCTCTAACCTGCTGAGAACTCAATGGTAACAAGTTCACCTTCTTTCCATTCAACATGAAAGAATAAGTGTTCTTTCGTCCATTGTAGGTCACATCCTTATCAAACTGCCATGGACGACCCAGTAACAAATGGCTAGCTGACATCGGCGCAACCTCACACAGAACCTCGTCATGATAGGTTTTAATGGAAAAGGGCACAAGAACTTGCTTTGTCACCTGAATCTCCCCATTCTCATTCAGCCATCGCAAACTATACGGTCTGGGATGTGGAATGGTAGTTAAACCGAATTTCTCCACCAAGGTAGTTGATGCAACATTAGTGCAACTTCCATTATCAATGATCATCCCACACACCTTATCTCGAATCTGACATCGAGTATGAAAGATGTTTGATTAGTACTTACAAGTGCATTTTTATCATGGTTTTATATCATCATTTTGCACTTGAAGTATCAATAACTCCTTAACTAAAGCATGTTTTATAATAATATATCTAATAATATAAGATACCTTTAATTTATGGTAAATATTCATTTTAAATGCAGGCCTATCACATAAATGAAAATATTGATTGATGACTTTAAGAACTTAAATTGCAAAGGCAAAGAGATGGTCAAACTTAGAAAAGAGATGTCGGTGCAATCCAAACAGGAACACTGTTCGGTAATTGGGTCATATCTGGAGCTACAGATCTCAGATTTAGGTCTACTTTATATGGATGGAAAGGTAAGACATAGGCCTACAACTTTCATATGGAGCCCAAGATCTAAAAAGGCCATTATCAAGTCCAAATTGTAGCAACAACAAAGAAGCCCGAATCTGTCTTCCAGCCCGAGCACTGTTCGGTATTTTGGCCATATCTGGAGTTCTAGAAGTCTAAATGAGCTGAAGTTTTTACAAAAGAAAGCTGAGACAATTGCCTACAACTTTCATGTTTACAACTGGCTCCAATTTTGACGTTATCAATAACGTTTTGGGCAGACAAGAGAAGATAAGGATTGTCACCAAGTCAAAAGTTGGCCACCCACTTATCAATTAGTCATCAAATCAATTGTTCCCAATTTTGGCCTATAAAAGAAGGCATTTGCCATGCATTTAGGCATCTAGGTTTTCAGATCAAGATCATGCTCTTCCTTTCTCTCTTTGTATTTTTTGTAATGTTTATGTTTTGCTTTCATTAATATTAAGTTTATGCCTTTCATTTCCTTTCTTTTACTTAGTTAACTTTTATGTTCTTATTTTGTTTATCTATTTTGCTTTCTTTCATTATGTCTAGCTAAGTTAGTTATGTCAAGGTGAAAAGGTTACACTAATGGTGTAAGAATAAGTATAATGTAAATTTAATATGGACTTTAATGTTTGATACTAACATGTTTTATATTTGTTATCTTGTTCACTCTTTAATACTTTGCTTGTTAAATGACTAATCTTGATTTATGTTGTATAACACTTGGTACAACAAATGCTTGGCACTTTCATAGCCCATAATGTATGGTATAACGGACACGTGAGCTATGAAAGGAACTTGATTTGTTGTTAACATAAGTTATAATCATGAATGCTTGACGAGATTTACAAGTATTAGCATTAATTGAATAAGATGACTAATGTAATCATGTTAACAATATATAATCTGATTGGAACCTCCTTTATGTGTGGTTTCCAATTCAATAATAAGAGTTTATACTATACTTGTTTGATATACCATTAGTGGAACCTCTAACCTTGACATTTGTTATTATTATTGTTTAATCCTTACATTAATTTTCCATCTCCAAGTTCTCATCATCTTCATCTTCTTCTCTTTCTTTATTATTATTATTAGTACTACTACTACTACTACTACTACTACTATTATTATTATTACTATTATTATTATTATTATTATTATTATTATTATTCTTGTTGTTGTTGTTATTATTATTGTTGTTTTATAATTGTTGTTTATAATTTGTACAATTAACCTCCCTGTGGTTCGACCCCGGTCTTGCCGGGTTATTTATTACTTCGACACTCCTGCACTTGGGAGAAGACATCAACCTTTTAGTCGTGTCAATGTTCTCACGTTGCTCAGCACTAACATCAACTTGCGCATTCAGAACCCGTTGCGCAACCAACAAATCTCCCTTCACTGGTTCGAAATCCTCTTTCTGTTCCATTTGTGCCTCATCTTCATCTTCAGTTTCAGCCTTATCTCCACTGATCAGCTTTCCATGATCCCCATGCAATATCATTACCCTTTTATTTGGACATTCTGAAGCAATGTGCCCATGTCCTAAGCACTTGAAGCACTTGATGTCCCGTGATCTCCTAGGATGTGGAGGTTCTGTCACCTTCTCCTTTCCCTTTAAAGAATCTGAACTGGTATTCCCCTTGCTAACCTCCACCTTCTCATCTCGTTTAGGTGTGCTCCATGTTCGTGTAGGCGTAGATCTGTCCCTTATTGTACTTGATGTAGTTACACTAGTTCAGACACCTCCTCGTTTCTGCTGCCTCTCTACACGACTTGCAAGCTTTATAACATCCTCAAGGAAGATGTACGGTTGCAATTCAACCACATTAGTTATATCCTTCCTCAACACTCCAAAAAATCTAGCTATTGTTTGTTCTTGGGGTTCCATCAATTCACATTGAATATGTAGCAACTTAAACTCTTTCACATACTCTTCCACACTTAAAGATCCTTGTCGCAAAGTCTGAAGTCTGATGTATAGCTCTTATTTATAGTAATCAGGAACAAATCTTTTCTTCATCACTCTTTTTATAGTTGCCCACGTTCTAATCTCCTCTTCTCCATCCCTTCTCCTCTGAATCTTTAAGTTTTCCCACCATAAAAAAGCATAATCTGTAAACTCAAGTGTTGCCACCTTGCACTTCCTTTCTTCAGAATATTCATACCATTCAAACACCTTTTCAACCTTTTGAATCCATTCCATGTATTCCTCGGGTGAACTACTTTCCCGAAACGGTGGAATCTTGAGTTTGAGACCACTAGGAGGATTATTATTTTGTCTTCTTGGTCTGCCCCTGCCATCGGCCTCATCATCCCCATTTGGATCTCCATCAGCTTCTACAAAATCATTTCATGGCACCCTAAGTGCTTGCCTCTGCTGGGGTTGCAAATTATTTCTTTGCATCATTTGCAAAAGGGTATGCAACTGTTCACGAATTCCAGTCATTTCTTCCCGAATCTCAGCATGAGATCGTTGTAATCCCATAACCTGTGCCTATTCTAAACTTAACCCTCTTGGCAAATCTTCTTTATCTCCAGCCATAATTAAGTTTATCAACCTCAATTCCTGCAAATCTTTCTTCTATTTCTGGCTCCTATCTTAGATCGCAACCAGGCTCTAATACCAGATGTTGTGCCGTGAATGATTCAAAAATCAACAACAATGAATCTGATGAAAATGGATGAAGGATGGGTCTGGTTGTGTTGTCTTTCTTTTGGTGTTTAGGCTGGATTATAGTATTTTTAAGGTAAATAAAATGGAGGATAGACTAAAGTGATACTTTGATAAGTCGATCTGGACGCCACAAAGATCAATCTAGGATTTTGATGCCACACTCTCTGTGATTGAAGAGTGATAAGTCAGGTAGGGTTCTTCACAAATCAATTTGGAAGAATAACTCTTAATTCTCGGAATTAAGTTCAAATCTTGGCCAAAAGTTGTTTATTACATATTCTAATGCCATATTTATAATGGAACATCCCTCCACACTTAGGAAAATTCAACATGACAACAATCAAGCCCAAAAATTGGACTTTGACAAAGTAACCAGACAAATTAAACTAGCACACGTTTTCTGACTTTAATTGAAACATAAACAAACCGAATTTAAAATGGCTATAACTTCTTGCACAAAAGTCCAATGCAATCATGGTTGGACAATCTGGAAAGATCACGTTCTGAACTTGAAATCCACCTAGATTAGTCTTGTTTTCACATGCAATGGATGACTTCAAATTCGGGTTCAAATTCATCTACTGTTCTGACGTAAGCAACATCAATTTCTTAACTTATTTGCATTATCAACCCAAATTCATGTAGTCCAGCATCAAAAGAACCATTAAGGGCTCTTCCCATCTTTAAGCTCTAATTGTAGGCAAATAAGCACCCTTGAGCCAATTTGAAACTGATTGCCAAATTTTAACTCCGACGAAGTTTCAATCATTCCAATCTGACTCGTCAAGGTCCTTTGTAGTTGTTTCACTCTCGCTCTTGTCATAAGACCATCTGAATCCTCTTGCATATTTGATTTACCTTTATGAGATGGATTATCATTCCTATGATGCACATTCTCTAAATCAAACATCCATACAAAATTTTAAAATTCAGTCATATTTATTGTGCAACCAACATAAGTGATTCATATGAAAACTCAATTTGTAATCTTCCCTTCTCACCAACACAAAGGTAGCAAACTAGAGAAATATCTATATATTTTTTTTCGTTTTTTCTTTCTTTGTTTTTTTTTTTGAAGATATGATTTATTCTGTCTTTAAGTAGTCACTTTCCTTTTGGTGCGAATACAAACATTTGTGATGAATGCACCCGGTTACTCACTAAGTCACAAACTTAAAGTGATTTGTATAGTCATATTTCAAGCTGCTGTTTGACGTAAAGATAAACATTTGTGATGAATACCCCTAGTTACGGAGCAACCCAAAACATTGGAGTAGATAGAACTTTGTACACATTTATTTATTTATTTATTTAATAATTATTACTCTATGTACTTAAACCTTGTTTAGGACTAGATCAAAAGGGATAATCACAAGTAAAGCATCATACTCATCTTTCATGCATATTCACACAACTCACACAACTTTACAAGGAAAGATGTACTTCAGTAATCTAAAAAAAAAGTATGTTATATCTTGCTTTATAAGATATTATCTATCCCAAATTAAAGCACACAATGTTCAACATAATAATGAATTAAAAAATGTGATGATGATCCTAAACAAGTCTCATTCACATACAAATGCAAGTTTTTTTAAAAAAAACAAGCATGGTTATCTCAAGCATTCAATATAATGAAATATCTAAAATTAATTTTTACATTATCCTCAATGTAAAAGAGAAAGAGAAGAAAAGTATAATGATTAGAAAATTGTTACTCCCTTTTTGTTTTCAAGGATGAATGTTTGATTGAATTAGGCATGAGCTCACTTTTTGCTTGAATTTTTTTTAACCTGCATATCACAACTAAAAGAAAACATTGATTTTTTTTTGAAAATAAAGAACCTCACACCCCCCACTTAAAATAATGCATTGTCCCGAATGCATGAATAACAAAATATAAGAGATGGAAGAAAGAAGGAAAAAAAATGAAAAAAATAAAAATAAAAATAAAAATAAAAATAAAAACTCATTACTTCTGATACTATAATGGTATTGGATCTTGAAGATCCAATGTCTCAACTTTAGCCACGACATTTTCAAGATAAGGTTTCAATCGATGACCATTTACTTTGAAAATATTTCCATTCTTGGGATTTTCTACCTCAAATGCACCATGCTCAGAGATGGATTTAATCACAAATGGATCAATCCATTTTGTCCTCAACTTCCCAGGAAAGAGATGTAATCATGAATTATACAAGAGAACCTTTTGACCAACATGAAAGGATTTTCTAAGAATATGTTTATCATGCAAAGTTTTCATCTTATGTTTTCAAATTTTTGCATTTTCAAATGCATCATTTCTCAGCTCCTCTAATTCATCCAATTTAAGCTTTTTATTTTTGCCAACCTCGTTTTCCTTGTCATTGAATTGCCAAATGGCCTAATACCCTTTTGACCAACATGAAAGGATTTTCTAAGAATATGTTTATCATGCAAAGTTTTCATCTTATGTTTTTAAATTTTTGCATTTTCAAATGCATCATTTCTAAGCTCCTCTAATTCATCCAATTAAAGCTTTTTATTTTTGCCAACCTCGTTTTCATTGTCATTGAATTGCCGAATGGCCTAATATGCACGGTGCTTGACACGACTAAAAGGTTGATGTCTTCTCCCAAGTGCAGGAGTGTCGAAGTAATAAATAACCTGGCAAGACCGAGGTCGAACCACAGGGAGGTTAATTGTACAAATTATAAATAACAATTATAAACAACAATAACAACAATAACTATAACTATAATAATAATAATAATAATAATAATAGTAGTAGTAGTAGTAGTAGTACTAATAATAATAATAATAATAATAATAATAATAATAATAATAATAAAGAAAGAGAAGAAGAAGATGATGATGATGATGAGAACTTTGAGATGAAATATTAATGTAACAATTAAACAATGATAATAACAAATGTCAAGGTTAGAGGTTCCACTAATGGTATATCAAACAAGCATAGTATAAACTCTTATTATTGAATTGGAAACCACACACAAAGGAGGTTCCAATCAGATTATATATTGTTAACATGATTACATTAGTCATCTTATTCAATTAATGCTAATACTTGTAAATCTCGTCAAGCATTCATGATTATAACTTATGTTAACAACAAATCAAGTTCCTTTCATAGCTCAGGTGTCGATTATACCATACATTATGGGCTATGAAAGTGCCAAGCATTTGCTGTACCAAGTGTTATACAACATAAATCAAGATTAGTCATTTAACAAGCAAAGTATTAAAGAGTGAACAAGATAACAAATATAAAACATGTTAGTATCAAACATTAAAGTCCATATTAAGTTTACATTATACTTATTCTCACACCATTAGTGTAACCTTTTCACCTTGACATAATTAACTTAGCTAGACATAATGAAAGAAAGCAAAATAGATAAACAAAATAAGAACATAAAGGCTAACTAAGTAAAGGAAAGGAAATGAAAAGCATAAATTTAATATTAATGAAAGCAAAGCATAAACATTACAAAAAATACAAAGAGAGAAAGGAAGAGCATGATCTTGATCTGAAAACCTAGATGCCTAAATGCATGGCAAATGCCTCCTTTTATAGGCCAAAATTGGGAACTATGGATTTGATGACTAATTGATAAGTGGGTGGCCAACTTTTGACTTGGTGACAATCCTTATCTTCTCTTGTCTGCCCAAAACTTCATTGATAACATCAAAATTAGAGCCTGTTGTAAACATGAAAGTTGTAGGCAATTGTCTCAGATTTCTTGTGTAAAACATTCAGCTCATTTGGACTTCTAGAACTCCAGATATGGCCAAAATACCGAACAGTGCTTGGGCTAGAAGACAGATTCGGGCTTCTTTGTTTTTGCTACAATTTGGACTTGATAATGGCCTTTTTAGATCTTGGGCTATGAAAGTTGTAGGCCTATGTCTTACCTTTCCATCCATATAAATTGGACTTAAATCTGAGATCTGTAGCTCCAGATATGACCCAATTACCGAACAGTGTTCCGATTTGGATTGCACCGACATCTCTTTTCTAAGTTTGGCCATCTCTTTATCCTTGCAATTTATGTTCTTCAAGTCATCAATCAATCCTTTCATTTATGGGATAGGCCTGCATAAAAAATAGACATTTACCACAAATTATAGGTATCTTATATTATTAGATACATTATTATAAAACATATTTTAGTTAAGGAGTTATTGATACTTCAAGTGGAAAATGATGATATAAAACCATGATAAAAATGCACTTTTAAGTACTAATCACACCCCTCAACCAGCTTATTATTAGTCCCTAGTAATCAAAGCGTTACAACAATTTGCAAATTTCACAAAGCAAGGTATTCATCATTTAACTTCCATTAATCTATCTAGATAAACAAACTCTAATCAAATTTATATATGTGCTCAATACCTCTTAACAAGATATTAATAAATCTTTTTTTTGTGCTCAATGTATCAACACATAATTATGAGGCTTTTCTTAGATGAAAACAAAATTTTTGTTCTAATGTTTAAGGTTAACTTTCTTGGTTCGGGATTACTATTTTTGTTTTTTTTTTTTCGTTTTTTTTTAAATCTATATACATATAATTTAAAAACATCATGCATCTTTAACCCATGTAACGAGCTTTCAGCTAATGACTCCCAGACCAGTTGGTCTTAGGGCATTAGGTGTTAAGACACCCCTACGAGCTTAGTAACTCGGGTCGCAGATAGTGATATATAGATAGTGCAATGTTTGATTCCCTTAAGCTTTTCTCCTCAACCCATGTAACAAGCGTTGGGCCAATAGCTCCCAAGTCAGTTGAGTTTAGGGTATTAGGTGTTAAAACACCCCTTCGGGCTTAATTGCTTAGGTTAGGGAGGCTACGAAACCAAACTTATCTACATTTTTATTATCATCATTTTTTTTTTCTTTTTTTCTTTTTTTTTTTAATTATATACAATCCCTTTCCTTAGTTGTTACCTTTAACAAAAGAACATAAATAATATAATAATCCAATATGTAACCCACAATCATATGTTAAAGTGTGTGACACGATCAAAGAGTTGATGTCTTATCCCAAGTGCAGGAGTGTCAAAGTAAAATAACCCGGCAAGACCGGGGTCGAACCACAGGGAGGTGAATTATATAAATTACAAATAAAGAAAAAGAGTTGAAGAATGTTTTGGGATGTGATATTGATGTAAGGATTAAACAATAACAAAACATATGTCAAGGTTATAGGATTCACTAATGGTATCTCAAATAAATATAATATAAACTCTTTTTATTACTCAACTAGAAACCACACACAAAGGAGGTTCTAATCGGATGATTTCTCGTTATTAGCTCATTATAAATTACTAACATGATCATATTAATTATCTTATATAAGTAATACCATACTTATAAATATCATCAAGCATTCATGTTACTAGTTTATGTTAACAACAAATCAAGTTTCTATCATAATAACGATTTCGGCCGAAAACTATGAAAGATCAAGCATTTGATGTACCAAATATTATACAACACAAATCTAAATTAAACATTTAATAAGCAAGGTATTAAGAATTAGTAAGATAAAAAGATAAAACATGTTAATAACAATCTTTCTTGGATATAAACATTTAAAGCTCATGTTGAGTTTATATTATACCTATTCTAACACCATTAGAGAAACCTTTTCACCTTGACATAATTAACTTAGCTAAACATTAAGAAGGAGAAAAACACAAATAAACAATATAAGAACATAAACATAATATAAGCTAACTAAGTATAGGAAAGGAAATGAAAGAGCATAAACAAGAGATTACTATAGCATAAAAGAAAACTTGAACATTACAAAGATGTAGAGAGAAAGCAAGAAGATAACTTTGATCTGAAAATTAATATGACTAAATACATGGACAATGCCTCCTTTTATAGGCTAAGTTTCAGAACTATTGATTGATTGAAGAATTGGTGGGCATCCATTGATTTGGTGGCTGGTTTTTGACATTAATGGTTGCTGGTTTTTTAATATTGTGGGCTGATTTTTGATATTGTTGGCTGGCCAAAACGTCATTGCTCACATCAGAATTATAGCCAACTGAATTGTGGAAGCTGTGGGCAATTGTCTCAGCTTTCCATAAAAAAAAACCAGAGCTCATTTGGACTTCTAGAACTCAAGATATGAGCCAAAAACCGAATAGTGCTTGAGCTGCAGGACAGCTTCCGATGTCTTCGTTTTTGCTAAGATTTGGGCTTGAAAACGGTAGAACTGAGTCTTTGACTTCATATGAAAGTTGTAGGTCTATGTCTTACCTTTCCATCGATATAAAATGGACCTAAATCTGATATCTACAGCTCCAGATATGATCAAATTACTGAACGGTGTTCAAGTTTGGAATGCACCAGCAACACTTTGCTAAGTTTGGCCTTCTTTTTATCCTTTCAATTTCAATCCTTAAACTCATCAATCAATCCTTTTATTTATGTGATAGACCTGCATTTAGAATGAACATTTACCATGAATTAAAGGTATATTATATTTTTAGACTTGCTAATATAAAACATGCTTTTGTTAGGGAATTTAATGATACTTTAGGTGCAATATGATGACATAAATCCTTAATGAGAATGCACTTTTAAGTACTAATTACACCCCCCAACCAGCTTATTACTAGTCCCTAGTAATCAAAGCATTAAAATAGAAAAATAATTTGCAAATACCACAAAGCAAGGCATTCATCATTTAACTTCTATTAATCTATCCAGATAAACAAACTCTCATTAAATTTATATATCTGCTTAATACCTCTTAAACAAGATATTAGTAAACCTTCTTTCGGTGCTCAATAAATCAAAACATAGCTATGGAGCTTTTAATGGAAGAAAACAAAATTTTTGTTCTAATGTTTAAAGTTAACTTCCTTGGGTTGGGATTGTTATCTTTTTTTTTTCTCTTTTTTTTTTTAAAAAAGCAAGAATTTATAGCACAATGTATCTTGAACCCATGTAACGAGCTTTCGGCTAATGACTCCCAGACCAGTTGGTCTTAGGACATCAGGTGTTGAGACACCCCTACGAGCTTAGTAACTCGGGTTGCAAATACTGATATGTAGATAGTGCAGTGTTTAATTCCCTTAAGCTTTCTCCTCAACCCATATAACAAGCACTGGGCCAATAACTCCCAAGTCAGTTGACTTTAGGGTACTAGGTGTTCAAACACCCCTTCGGGCTTATTTGCTTAAGTCAAGAAGGCTACGAAACCAAACTTATCTACTTCGTTTTTTTTTATTATTATTATTTTTTTTTTGTTTTTTTTTTTGCATATTATATACTATCCCTTTCCCTTAGTTGTTACCTTTAATAAAAGAACACAAATAATGTAATAATCCAATGTGCAACCCACAATCATATATTCGAGTGTGTGTGTGAAAATGAAGGTTTAGCAATACTTGTTAGATTAGCATATAAACAGAATCTATAGATAACAATCCAAGAGTTTGTAAATCTGAATATTTCAAGAAGTATTATAATAGACCTTGTTAAGAATGTTTACTAAGATGTGTCTCAAGAGTCACTAAAGTTTCTCCGTTACTCTGCCATCCTAGGAACAATAGTGTTGCAAATAAAATAAAGTTACGTAATAATAATGTTTTTTTTTTTAATATCAACTACTACCCTCTCCCCCCAACCAAAATGAGACATTGTCCTTAATGTTCTAAGCAAAAAGATAGAGTGTAGAAGATATCACCTGAACAACGACTATTGGCAAACCTGAAACACACTAAAACAAATATAAGAAACAACAAAACACAAATATTATGTTATTAATAAAACCAAAAGACACAATTTTTCACAAACTAAGGCTCAAATCCAATTTAAGCTTTTTATGGTGTTTCATGGTTGACCAATTGAGTTGACTCATGGAGGGATCAATTACAGGGATGAAAGATTGTAGTTGGTCAATCAATTGTTCAGCAGTAGCAGCAGAGATTATGATTTGTCGTGCCGAAAATGTTAGAAATTCCTGTTCAACAGCTTGATCAAGAAAAGACAACAAATTATTATAAAAACCATTAACATTTAACAAACTTATAGGTTTATGGTGAATGTGCAGTTGGGCCCAAGAGGAAATATGAAAGATCTCTTCCAATGTACCCAGACCACCTGGTAAGGCAATGAAGGCATCGGCATGGTTAAACATTGTATTCATTCTATCAGACATTGTAGAGACCTGTAATTCCTCTCCAATTGTTTTTCCAATGATGTCCCCTTCGGTTAAAGTGACACGACTAAAAGGTTGATGTCTTCTCCCAAGTGCAGGAGTGTCGAAGTAATAAATAACCCGGCAAGACCGGGGTCGAACCACAGGGAGGTTAATTGTACAAATTATAAACAACAATTATAAAATAACAATAACAACAACAACAATAGTAGTAATAATAATAATAATAATAATAATAATAATAATAATACTAGTAGTAGTAGTAGTAGTAGTACTAATAATAATAATAATAATAATAATAAAGAAAGAGAAGAAGAAGAAGATGATGATGATGATGAGAACTTTGAGATGAAATATTAATGTAACAATTAAACAATGATAATAACAAATGTCAAGGTTAGAGGTTCCACTAATGGTATATCAAACAAGTATAGTATAAACTCTTATTATTGAATTGGAAACCACACACAAAGGAGGTTCCAATTAGATTATATATTGTTAACATGATTACATTAGTCATCTTATTCAATTAATGCTAATACTTGTAAATCTCGTCAAGCATTCATGATTATAACTTATGTTAACAACAAATCAAGTTCCTTTCATAGCTCAGGTGTCAGTTATACCATACATTATGGGCTATGAAAGTGCCAAGCATTTGTTGTACCAAGTGTTATACAACATAAATCAAGATTAGTCATTTAACAAGCAAAGTATTAAAGAGTGAACAAGATAACAAATATAAAACATGTTAGTATCAAACATTAAAGTCCATATTAAGTTTACATTATACTTATTCTTACACCATTAGTGTAACCTTTTCACCTTGACATAACTAACTTAGCTAGACATAATGAAAGAAAGCAAAATAGATAAACAAAATAAGAACATAAAAGTTAACTAAGTAAAGGAAAGGAAATGAAAGGCATAAACTTAATATTAATGAAAACAAAGCATAAAAAATACAAAGAGAGAAAGGAAGAGCATGATCTTGATCTGGAAACCAAGATGCCTAAATGCATGGCAAATGCCTCCTTTTATAGGCCAAAATTGGGAACTATTGATTTGATGACTAATTGATAAGTGGGTGGCCAACTTTTGACTTGGTGACAATCCTTATCTTCTCTTGTCTGCCCAAAACGTCATTGATAACGTCAAAATTGGAGCCAGTTGTAAACATGAAAGTTGTAGGCAATTGTCTCAGCTTTCTTGTGTAAAAAATGCAGCTCATTTGGACTTCTAGAACTCCAGATATGGCCAAAATACCGAACAGTGCTCGGGCTGGAAGACAGATTCGGGCTTCTTTGTTGTTGCTACAATTTGGACTTGATAATGACCTTTTTAGATCTTGGGCTCCATATGAAAGTTGTAGGCCTATGTCTTACCTTTCCATCCATATAAATTGGACCTAAATCTGAGATCCGTAGCTCCAGATATAACCCAATTACCGAACAGTGTTCCGGTTTGGATTGCACCGACATCTCTTCTCTAAGTTTGACCATCTCTTTATCCTTGCAATTTAAGTTCTTCAAGTCATCAATCAATCCTTTCATTTATGTGATAGGCCTGCATTAAAAATAGACATTTACCATAAATTAAAGGTATCTTATATTATTAGATATATTATTATAAAACATGCTTTAGTTAAGGAGTTATTGATACTTCAAGTGCAAAATGATGATATAAAACCATGATAAAAATGCACTTTTAAGTACTAATCACACCCCCCAACCAGCTTATTACTAGTCCCTAGTAATCAAAGCGTTACAACAATTTGCAAATTTCACAAAGCAAGGTATTCATCATTTAACTTCCATTAATCTATCCAGATAAACAAACTCTCATTAAATTTATATATCTGCTCAATACCTCTTAACAAGATATTAATAAACCTTTCTTTTGTGCTCAATGTATCAACACATAATTATGGGGCTTTTCTTGGAAGAAAACAAAATTTTTGTTCTAATGTTTAAGGTTAACTTCCTTGGGTTGGGATTATTATTTTTGTCTTTTTTTTTTGTCTTTTTTAAAAAAAACAAATATATATACATATAATTTAAAAACATCATGCATCTTTAACCCATGTAACGAGCTTTCAGCTAATGACTCCCAGACTAGTTGGTCTTAGGGCATTAGGTGTTAAGACACCCCAACGAGCTTAGTAACTCGGGTCGCAGATACTGATATGTAGATAGTGCAATGTTTGATTCCCTTAAGCTTTTCTCCTCAACCCATGTAACAAGCGTTGGGCCAATAGCTCCCAAGTCAGTTGACTTTAGGGTATTAGGTGTTAAAACACCCCTTCGGGCTTAATTGCTTAGGTTAGGGAGGCTACGAAACCAAACTTATCTACATTTTTATTATCATCATTTTTTCTCTTTTTTTTTTCTTTTTTTTTTCATGTTTTTCTTTTTTTTTTTAATTATATACAATCCCTTTCCCTTAGTTGTTACCTTTAACAAAAGAACATAAATAATGTAATAATCCAATATGCAACCCACAATCATATGTTAAAGTGTGTGTGTGTAAATTAAGGTTTAAGAATATATGTTAAATAAGTATATGAGCAGAATTAAGTGGTAACAATACGAGAGTTTGTAAACCTGAATATTTCAGGAAGTATTATAATAGACCTTGTTAAGAATGGTTACTAAGATGCGTCTCAAGAGTCACTTTAACAAAAGAACTCCTTTACTCTGCCATCCTAGTAACAACAATTATGCACATGCTTTATGAAATGAAAAACAATTTTTTTTTATCAACTACTACCCTCTCCCCCCAACCAAAACGAGACATTGTCCTCAATGTTCTAAGGTAGAAAGATAGAGTATAGAAGATATCACCTGAAATAACGAACACTGACAAAACCTGAAACACACTAAAACAAAAATAAGAAATAACAAAACACAATAATAAAACCAAAAGACACAAGTTTTTACAAATAAAAAAAATTCAAATCGCAGTTGTGATTGTGGCTCACATCTTCCCTTGGTTTTACGTCCAAGAACAGCTTAAACGCCCTCAATGGGTCGGGGATAGGCTTCCCATCCAGTTTTCTTAAAAACTGGCAAACAGGGTCTTTTTTAGTCAGATTCCCAAGACTAAGTCAAGTATGTTCTTTATGAAAATGAGTTCATAAGTCATGAATTACACGATGCTTATCTCGACTATGATGAGACTTAAGAGTCAATAGAAGATTATCTAAAGACTCTCTGTGTTTTGAAATAAATCCCACCTTCTGACAATTTTCACTGTTTTTGCGGAATGCATCTGACTCCTTGAATATGATGGGCCAGTAAAATTCACTTTGTAAGATTTCTACAATCCTCTTTTTTGATGAGAAATGATCCCCACATGCCTTAGAGTAACAAAATTTAATGAAATTACTTACCTCATTGTCGAGAATGCATTTTTGAAATATTTGATCAGGACAATAATTGAATAAGTAAGGGTCATCCCAATAAAAATTTTGCTCGTTGCTCAAAAATTTTCTTTTGTCTTCAATACTCCAATGAGTTGGCAAAAATCCTGAAGCAAGAAAATTGATATTTTTAGCAAACCAAGGCATTGAATTAAGAGAAAGTAGAGATTCATCAGGAAAGTAATCATCGATTGGTGTGATGTCGGGTGTCGAATCTGTTGTCACTTTTGATAAAAGATTCGCATCAACCTTTTCGATGCCTTTTTCATCCTCGATTTCTTCCTGATTAGTCATGGCATGAGAAAATGGAAGTGCTGGCGGAGAATCAGTCGTTTCTTTGCAATTTTCAGATTCAACCCCTTCCTTTCCCTTAGAAATTGACACATTATCTTTCTCATAAGGTTCAAGAATTGGTTTTTGAATAACCTTACCACTACAAAAAGTGATGACTGATTTGACTTGATCCATGTGTTGACTTCCATAACTACTTGCATTTGCATTGTATTGCTCCTTGAGATTTTGCTGTGGTTCAGATGGAAACTTACCTTGCTCTTGAAAATTGAGAGTAGATGTGAGTTTTGCAAGAGTTTCTTTAAAATCTGTTATGCTTTGAGTAAGTTGAGTATTGATTGTCTCTTGCTTTTCAATGAATGCATACAAAGTTTCCTCAAAATTACTTCTAAGAGGTGGAGCATAAGGAGGTGCATATCCATGAGAATTTTGGAAATTGTGGTGTGCTTGAAATGGTGGTTGTGAAGTTTGTGCATTGTTGTTCTCACTCTTCCAATTGAAATTTGGGTGATTTCTCCAACCAGGGTTGTATGTTTGGGAGTATGGGTTGTGGTTAGGCCTTTGGAAACTGTTTAAAGCATGGGTTTGTTCATGGAGACATTCCTTAAAAGAAGGCAAGGTTGGACAATCGTTGGTTGAGTGTTCATTTGTTTCACAGATTTGACACACAATGTTTTCAACAGATTTTAATTGACCACTCTTTTTTAATTCTAGTGCCTCGACTTTTCTAGCTAAAGATGCAAACTTGGCTTGAAGGTCATGATCTTCCCTAAGGTTGTACATACCTCCACTAGATGTATGAGGTTGAGTTTTACTTGGTGCCTTATAAGTACCCGCGGTGTCCCAATTTTGAGCATTTTCAGCTAACAAGTCTAAGTACTCCATTGCTTCATCAGGGTCTTTATCTTCAAAAGTTCCATTGCACATCAATTCAACCATTTGCCTATCTTTAGGTGTTAACCCTTCATAGAAATGTGAAACCAATCTCCATGTTTCAAAACCATGATGAGGGCAAGTACTAAGCAAGTCTCGATACCTATCCCAACATTTGTAAAATGTTTCTCCTGGTTTTTGAGTGAAAGTGGTGATTTGTCTCTTGAAAGAGTTTGTTCTATGAGATGAGAAAAACTTCTTTAAAAACTGTTGTTGCATTTCATCCCAAGCACGAATGGATCCTCGTCTTAAATTTTGTAGCCATGTTTTAGCTTTATCTTTTAATGAAAAAGGAAAAAGCTTTAATCTGATGGTGTTCATGCTACAATTTAAGTTATTATATGTGTTGTACACCTCCTCAAATTCCCTTAAATGCAAGTATGGATTTTCCAATTCTAAACCATGAAAAGAAGGTAAAAGTTGAATAATACCTGGTTTAAAATTAAAATGAGATGCATCAGGAGGAAAAACTATGCATGATGGTGCACTTGTTCTTGTGGGATTCATATGGTCTCTAAGTGTTCTAGCACGGTTATTCTCATTATTCTCATTATGAAGTGATTGATTATCTTCTTCGGCCATATTTTCTGAAAATGATGAGGATACCCTACAAAGTCTACCACTTGATGTACGTGACCACACTCTCATGCACGTGTAGGAATAAAATAAAATAAAAAGAAGAAAGCAAAAGAAGGAGGAAGAAAACAAAATAAAAAGAAACAAAAGAAAAGAAATAAAGTTATATACAAGAAAAGTGAAAAGAGAAAATAAAATAAATACTATAATTTATACAAGAACTTACCTCCCCGGCAACGGCGCCAAAAACTTGACACGACTAAAAGGTTGATGTCTTCTCCCAAGTGCAGGAGTGTCGAAGTAATAAATAACCCGGCAAGACCGGGGTCGAACCACAGGGAGGTTAATTGTACAAATTATAAACAACAATTATATAATAACAATAACAACAACAACAATAGTAGTAATAATAATAATAATAATAATAATAATAATAATACTAGTAGTAGTAGTAGTAGTAGTACTAATAATAATAATAATAATAATAATAAAGAAAGAGAAGAAGAAGAAGATGATGATGATGATGAGAACTTTGAGATGAAATATTAATGTAACAATTAAACAATGATAATAACAAATGTCAAGGTTAGAGGTTCCACTAATGGTATATCAAACAAGTATAGTATAAACTCTTATTATTGAATTGGAAACCACACACAAAGGAGGTTCCAATTAGATTATATATTGTTAACATGATTACATTAGTCATCTTATTCAATTAATGCTAATACTTGTAAATCTCGTCAAGCATTCATGATTATAACTTATGTTAACAACAAATCAAGTTCCTTTCATAGCTCAGGTGTCGGTTATACCATACATTATGGGCTATGAAAGTGCCAAGCATTTGTTGTACCAAGTGTTATACAACATAAATCAAGATTAGTCATTTAACAAGCAAAGTATTAAAGAGTGAACAAGATAACAAATATAAAACATGTTAGTATCAAACATTAAAGTCCATATTAAGTTTACATTATACTTATTCTTACACCATTAGTGTAACCTTTTCACCTTGACATAACTAACTTAGCTAGACATAATGAAAGAAAGCAAAATAGATAAACAAAATAAGAACATAAAAGTTAACTAAGTAAAGGAAAGGAAATGAAAGGCATAAACTTAATATTAATGAAAACAAAGCATAAAAAATACAAAGAGAGAAAGGAAGAGCATGATCTTGATCTGGAAACCAAGATGCCTAAATGCATGGCAAATGCCTCCTTTTATAGGCCAAAATTGGGAACTATTGATTTGATGACTAATTGATAAGTGGGTGGCCAACTTTTGACTTGGTGACAATCCTTATCTTCTCTTGTCTGCCCAAAACGTCATTGATAACGTCAAAATTGGAGCCAGTTGTAAACATGAAAGTTGTAGGCAATTGTCTCAGCTTTCTTGTGTAAAAAATGCAGCTCATTTGGACTTCTAGAACTCCAGATATGGCCAAAATACCGAACAGTGCTCGGGCTGGAAGACAGATTCGGGCTTCTTTGTTGTTGCTACAATTTGGACTTGATAATGACCTTTTTAGATCTTGGGCTCCATATGAAAGTTGTAGGCCTATGTCTTACCTTTCCATCCATATAAATTGGACCTAAATCTGAGATCCGTAGCTCCAGATATAACCCAATTACCGAACAGTGTTCCGGTTTGGATTGCACCGACATCTCTTCTCTAAGTTTGACCATCTCTTTATCCTTGCAATTTAAGTTCTTCAAGTCATCAATCAATCCTTTCATTTATGTGATAGGCCTGCATTAAAAATAGACATTTACCATAAATTAAAGGTATCTTATATTATTAGATATATTATTATAAAACATGCTTTAGTTAAGGAGTTATTGATACTTCAAGTGCAAAATGATGATATAAAACCATGATAAAAATGCACTTTTAAGTACTAATCATAAAGCTTTGGGGACAACCCCCAAAACTTGACTGCCTCCTACAAATGCAGCTATCAAAACACCCCCCATTAACCCAAGACTGCCTCCCCCATAGACTAAATGAATCTTTCTCTCAGCTAGTACCCGACCAAGATGATTTGCTGATTCTAAAAATTCTTTTTCTTTCCCAAGACTAGATCCACCAAAAACACAAATAGTTTTTATTTTAGAAACAGAGGAACTCGCCATTTCTACACACTTATATATATGCTGAATGAATGGGTTGAGTAGAAATGATGGGAAGGAAGAGAAGATTTTATAGATGAACAATTGAAAATGCAAAGCATACCACCTATATGTAGGCTAGCTGAAGTCTTACTCTCTCTCTCTTTCTTTTTTATTTATTTATTTATTGGTATTATTTTATTATTATATATATAGATATATATTAAAAAAAAATGTATGTACAAGCAGTTGTGATTGTGGCTCACAGCTTTCCCTTGGTTTTACGTCCAAGAACGGCTTAAACGCCCTCTATGGGTCGGGGATAGGCTTCCCATCCAGTTTTCTTAAAAACTGGCAAACAGGGTCTTTTTCAGTCAGATTCCCAAGACTAAGTCGATCATGTTCTTTATGAAAATGAGGCCATAAATCATGAATTACACGATGCACATCTCCACTAGGATGCGTCTCAAGAGTTAATAGAAGATTATCTAAAGACTCCTTACTCAGGCCATCCTTAATGAATTGTATTTTATCTTCACGGTTTATAGATACCATTCCTAAAGAATGACATTTTGTATTACAAGTCCATCTGGCACATCGGTGACAGACTTTTAGTCATTTTGCACGACGTTTCTTGGAAAAAGTGCTTTTACCTGTCCCAGGCATGTATGAAATAAAAGAGGTGGAAGACTCACCTGATAATCGGATCTTTGCTTCAATTATCCAGCGAATATCTTTAGGAATTTCATGGTTCATTAACAACCTCAATCTTTCACACCTAGCACGGTAAATTTTTGTAATCGCATTCTGAGGCAGAGCAGGAAAATACTTTTTCAATTTTTCAAGAGTGGTGTCCATTTTTGTTTGTTTTTTTTTTGTTTTTAAAGAGAAGTGGAGAAGAGATGTAAAGAAAAGAGAAGGAACAAGGAATTGAACAAATATATACAGAGTTATCAATTATCATGGGAAACTGAAAGAACCGACTTAAGAGTCACGGAGTACCGTTATCCGCCATTTGACCGGGGTTGGAGAAAGACTAGCAAAACAAAAGTCACACCAAAAAGAAACACAAAAAAAAATATGAGAAAAACAAAATAATCAACCTTCATATACAGGATCATTCAAACCAATGGATTCATTTTCACTAGGAAAATTATCAAAGTAAGCTTTCAAACGATGTCCATTGACCTTGAAAACATTACCATTCTTTGGATTCTCAATATCAAAGGCCCCATAAGGATATACATGTTTCACAACAAATGGACCGCTCCATCTTGATCTTAACTTTCCAGGAAATAAATGGAGTCGAGAATTATAAAGCAAAACTTTTTGACCAACATCAAATGTTTTTCTCAAAATTCTTTTATCATGAAAGTCTTTGATTTTTGCTTTATGAATTTTTGAATTCTCATATGCATCATTTCTTATTTCTTCAAGCTCATTTATTTGTAACTTACGCAACTGACTTGCATCATCCAGGTTTGAATTGAAAGCTTTAATAGCCCAATAAGCTTTGTATTCAAGTTCCACAGGCAAATGACAAGGTTTTCCATAAACCAATCTATAAGGTGACATACCTAATGATGTTTTAAAAGCAGTTCGATAAGCCCAAAGTGCATCATTAAGTCTTAAAGACCAGTCCTTTCGATTAGGGTTCACTGTTTTTTCCAAGATTTGTTTGATCTCCCTATTAGCAAGTTCTACTTGTCCATTTGTCTGGGGGTGATAAGGGGTGGAAACTTTGTGTGTGATTCCATATTTCTTCATTAAAGACTCAAATGGCTTGTTACAGAAATGTGTTCCACCATCACTTATCATGGTCCGAGGGATTCCAAATCGACTTAAAATGTTTTCTTTCAAAAACTTAATGATTGTTTTATGATCATTGTTACGACTTGGAATTGCTTCTATCCATTTTGAAACATAGTCTACTGCGACTAATATGTACACAAAACCAAATGATGGAGGAAATGGACCCATAAACTCTATACCCCAACAGTCAAAGATTTCAATGACAAGAATAGTACTTAAAGGCATCATGTGACGTTTTGAAAGAGATCCTAACTTTTGACAATTTTCACAAGATTTGCAAAATGCATGCGTGTCCTTGAACATGGTGGGCCAATAAAATCCACATTGTAAGATTTTTGCGGCTGTCTTTTTTGACGAAAAATGACCTCCACATGCCTCAGAATGACAAAATTTAATGACATTACTTACCTCATTGTCAGGAATGCATCTTCAAAATATTTGATCAGGACAATATTTGAATAAATAAGGGTCATCCCAATAAAAGTTCTTCACTTCGTTCAAGAACTTTCTTTTGTCTTGAGTGCCCCAATGCGCTGGCAAATGTCCTGAAACAAGAAAATTAACAATATTAGCAAACCAAAGCATTGTAGTGACAGAAAGTAAATATTCATCAGGAAAGTAGTCATCGATTGGCGTGATGTCAGATATCAAATCAGTTGTCAATCTTGACAAATGATCCGCGACAACATTTTCGGTGCCTTTCTTATCCTTGATTGTGATATCGAATTCTTGAAGTAACAAAATCCACCGCACCAATCTAGCTTTAGAATCCTTCTTGGAAAGAAGATATTTCAACGCTGCATGATCGCTAAAAACAATAACAAGTGAGCCAACAAGATAAGATCTGAATTTTTCACACGCAAATACTACAACAAGTAATTCTTTTTCAGTGGTTGTGTAATTTATTTGAGCACTATTTAAAGTTTTACTTGCATAGTAAATGACATAGGGTTTCTTATCTTTTCTTTGTCCTAAAACAGCACCCACGGCATAATCACTAGCATCACACATTATTTCAAAAGGTAATGACCAATCAGGAGGTTGAATAACAGGAGCAGATGTAAGCAGGTTTTTAAGTTTAACAAAGGCTTCTTCACAATATTCAGTCCATTCAAAAACATTATCCTTTGTTAGAAGGTTACACAATGGCTTAGATATTATACTAAAATCTTTGATAAACCTTCTATAAAAACCAGCATGTCCTAAAAATGATCTAACATTTTTAACAGATTTTGGTGTTGGCAAGTTGGCAATTAACTCAATTTTAGATTTATCAACCTCAATTCCTATTGATGAAACAATGTGACCAAGTACAATGCCGTTTGTTACCATAAAATGACATTTTTCCCAATTCAACACAAGATTCTTCTTTTCACACCTGTTCAAAACCTTTTCCAAATTAGTTAAACAATTATCAAATGAATCACCAAAAACAGAAAAATCATCCATAAATATCTCAAGAAAGCGTTCAACCATATCACTGAATATGCTAAGCATGCATCTTTGAAACGTGGCTGGTGCATTACATAATCCAAAAGGCATCCTTCGATATGCAAATGTACCAAATGGACATGTGAAAGTAGTTTTCTCTTGATCTTCAAATGCAATTTCAATTTGGTTGTAACCTGAATAACCATCTAGGAAACAATAAAATTCATGACCTGTAACTCTTTCTAGAATTTGATCCATGAAAGGTAAAGGAAAGTGATCTTTTCTAGTCATTGAATTAAGTTTCCTATAGTCAATGCACATACGCCAACCAGTAATAGTCCTCGTTGGAATTAACTCATTTTTCTCATTTGTTATCACAGTAACTCCAGACTTTTTAGGTACAACTTGGGTAGGACTTACCCATTTGCTGTCAGAAATAGGATAAATGATTCCATTATCTAGAAGTTTAATGACTTCATTTCTCACTACTTCTTTCATATTAGGATTAAGCCTTCGTTGCATTTCTCTAGAGGGTTTAGCATTTTCCTCCAAATAAATCTTGTGTGTGCAAATCAAAGGACTAATTCCTTTTATGTCAGCTATGGTCCATCCTAATGCATTTTTGTGCATTTTAAGAGTTTGTAATAACTTACCTTCTTGATGAACATTAAGTTTGGAAGAAATTATTACCGGAAAAGTTTCATTTTCTCCCAAAAATGAGTATTTGAGATTACATGGTAATGGCTTCAAATCGGGTTTTGGTGGTTGAACACTTGAAGGTATGGACCCAATTGATCGTGGTGGCAATTCCTCAATTTTTGGTCTCCAAATATTTGCCTTTGATTCTTCCTGAAAACAAACCATTTGCAAATCTTCAGATTCATTAAACTAAATTTCATTGGAAAAATTTTTAAATTGATCGTAAATTATTTTTTCAATAAAATCTACTTCCTGTAAATCATTATCATCTCCAGGTTGCTTGCAAATGTTAAAAACATTTATTTTTAATGTCATGTTTCCAAAAGATAACTTCATCACTCCATTCCTACAATTAATCAATGCATTAGAAGTTGCAAGAAATGGACGTCCTAAAATAACCGGAATTGAATTGCATGCTTCAACAGGTTGTGTATCCAAGACAATAAAATCCACAGGAAAGATGAATTTATCAACTTGTACTAACACATCTTCAACTATCCCTCTAGGCATTTTTATAGATCTATCAACAAGTAAAAGAGTAACAGAAGTAGGTTTTAACTCACCGAGATTTAGACTTTGAAAAACCGAATATGGAAGTAAATTCACACTAGCTCCAAGATCAAGTAAAGCTCTGTCAATTTTATGTTCTCCAATAAAGCAAGAAATTGTAGGACAACCAGGGTCTTTATATTTCAAAGCATTATTGTTCTGAAGAATGGCACTTACTTGTTCGGCTAAGAAGGCTTTCTTTTTCACATTCAATTTTCTCTTTACAGTGCATAGATCTTTCAAAAATTTAGCATAAGATGGTACCTGTTTAATAGCATCTAGCAAAGGTATATTAATCCTTACCTGTTTGAAAGTTTCAAAGATTTCAGAATTGTGATTGACTTTTCTTTATTTGGTCATGGCATGAGGAAATGGAAGTGCTGGTGGGGAATCAGTCTCTTCCTTGCAATGATCAGGTTCAACCATTTCCTTACCCTTGGAGACTAACTCATCTTCTTTCTCACAAGGTTCAAGAATAGGTTTTTTAATAACCTTACCACTGCGGAGAGTAGTGACTGATTTGACTTGATCCAGATGTTGGCTTCCAGAACTGCTTGTACTTGAATTGTATTGCCCTTTGGGATTTTGCTGGGGTTGAGATGGAAACTTACATTTCTCCTGAAAACTGAGAGCAGATGTGAACTTTGCAAGAGTATCTTTCAAATCAGTCATGGTTTGAGCATTTTGAGAGTTGATTGTCTCTTGCTTTTCAATGAATGCATGTAATGTTTCCTCAAGATTTCTTCTAGGAGGGGGAATATAAGGAGGTGCATATCCATGAGAATTTTGAAAATTATATTGTGTTTGAAATGGTGGTTGTGAAGTTTGTGCATTATTGTTACCACTCTTCCAACTGAAATTTGGGTGATTTCTCCAACCAGGGTTGTACGTTTGTGAGTACGGGTTATGACTTGGTCTTTGGAAACTATTTAAAGCATTGGCTTGTTCATGGAGACATTCCTTAAAAGAAGGCAACGTGGGACAATCATTGGTTGAGTGTTCATTGGTTTCACAAATTTGACACACAATTTCTTGAACAGATTTGACTTGACCACTCTTTTTTAATTCTAGTGCCTCAACTTTTCTAGCTAAAGATGCAAATTTGCCTTGGAGGTCATGATCTTCCCTAAGGCTATACATGCCTCCATTAGATGTATGAGGTTGAGTTTTACCTGGTGCCTCACAAGTACCTGTGGTGTCCTAATTTTGAGCATTTTCAGCTAGCAACTCTAGGTACTCCATTGCTTCATCAGGGTCTTTATTTTCAAAAGTTCCATTGCACATCAATTCTACCATTTGTCTATCTTTAGGTGTTAACCCTTCATAAAATTATGAAACCAATCTCCATGTTTCAAAACCATGATGAGGACAGGTATTAAGCAAGTCTTTATATCTATCCCAACATTTTTAAAATGTTTCTCCTGGTTTTTGAGTAAAACTGGTGATTTGTCTTTTGAAAGAGTTTGTTCTATGAGAAGGGAAAAATTTCTTTAAAAACTGTTGTTGCATTTCATCCCAAGCATGAATGGATCCTAACCTAATATTTTGTAGCCATGTTTTAGCTTTATCTTTTAACGAAAAAGGAAAAAGCTTTAATCTGATGGTGTTCATGCTACAATTTAAGTCATTATAAGTGTTACAAACTTCTTCAAATTCTCTTAAGTGCAAGTATGGATTTTCTAATTCTAAGCCATGAAAAGTGGGTAAAAGTTGAATAATACCTGACTTAAAATTAAAATGAGATGCATCAGGAGGAAAAACAATACATGATGGTGCACTTGTTCTTGTTGGATTCATATGATCTCTAAGTGTTCTAACACGATTATTCTCATTATTCTCATTATTCTCATTATGAATTGATTGGTTATCTTCTTCGGCCATGTTTTCTAAAGAAAATGATGATTTTCTAGAAAGTCTACCACTTAATGTACGTGTCCAAACTCTCATGCAAATACAAAAGAAAAGAAAAGAAAAAAGAAAAAGAAAAAGAAACAACAATTAGAAAAACAAATAAAAGTGAAAATAAAATAAAATAAAATATTTAATTTATACAATAACTTACCTCCCCGGCAACGGCGCCAAAAACTTGACATGATCAAAGAGTTGATGTCTTATCCCAAGTGCAGGAGTGTCAAAGTAAAATAACCCGGCAAGACCGGGGTCGAACCACAGGGAGGTGAATTATATAAATTACAAATAAAGAAAAAGAGTTGAAGAATGTTTTGGGATGTGATATTGATGTAAGGATTAAACAATAACAAAACATATGTCAAGGTTATAGGATTCACTAATGGTATCTCAAATAAATATAATATAAACTCTTTTTATTACTCAACTAGAAACCACACACAAAGGAGGTTCTAATCGGATGATTTCTCGTTATTAGCTCATTATAAATTACTAACATGATCATATTAATTATCTTATATAAGTAATACCATACTTATAAATATCATCAAGCATTCATGTTACTAGTTTATGTTAACAACAAATCAAGTTTCTATCATAATAACGATTTCGGCCGAAAACTATGAAAGATCAAGCATTTGATGTACCAAATATTATACAACACAAATCTAAATTAAACATTTAATAAGCAAGGTATTAAGAATTAGTAAGATAAAAAGATAAAACATGTTAATAACAATCTTTCTTGGATATAAACATTTAAAGCTCATGTTGAGTTTATATTATACCTATTCTAACACCATTAGAGAAACCTTTTCACCTTGACATAATTAACTTAGCTAAACATTAAGAAGGAGAAAAACACAAATAAACAATATAAGAACATAAACATAATATAAGCTAACTAAGTATAGGAAAGGAAATGAAAGAGCATAAACAAGAGATTACTATAGCATAAAAGAAAACTTGAACATTACAAAGATGTAGAGAGAAAGCAAGAAGATAACTTTGATCTGAAAATTAATATGACTAAATACATGGACAATGCCTCCTTTTATAGGCTAAGTTTCAGAACTATTGATTGATTGAAGAATTGGTGGGCATCCATTGATTTGGTGGCTGGTTTTTGACATTAATGGTTGCTGGTTTTTTAATATTGTGGGCTGATTTTTGATATTGTTGGCTGGCCAAAACGTCATTGCTCACATCAGAATTATAGCCAACTGAATTGTGGAAGCTGTGGGCAATTATCTCAGCTTTCTATAAAAAAAAACCAGAGCTCATTTGGACTTCTAGAACTCAAGATATGAGCCAAAAACCGAATAGTGCTTGAGCTGCAGGACAGCTTCCGACGTCTTCGTTTTTGCTAAGATTTGGGCTTGAAAATGGTAGAACTGAGTCTTTGACTTCATATGAAAGTTGTAGGTCTATGTCTTACCTTTCCATCGATATAAAATGAACCTAAATCTGATATCTACAGCTCCAGATATGATCAAATTACTGAACGGTGTTCGAGTTTAGAATGCACCAGCAACACTTTGCTAAGTTTGGCCTTCTTTTTATCCTTTCAATTTCAATCCTTAAACTCATCAATCAATCCTTTTATTTATGTGATAGACCTGCATTTAGGATGAACATTTACCATGAATTAAAGGTATATTATATTTTTGGACTTGCTAATATAAAACATGCTTTTGTTAGGGAATTTAATGATACTTTAGGTGCAATATGATGACATAAATCCTTAATGAGAATGCACTTTTAAGTACTAATCAGTGTGTGTGTGTAAATTAAGGTTTAAGAATACATGTTAAATAAGTATATGAATCAGTGTGTGTGTGTAAATCCTTAATGAGAATGCACTTTTAAGTACTAATCAGTGTGTGTGTGTAAATTAAGGTTTAAGAATACATGTTAAATAAGTATATGAGCAAAATTAAGCGGTAATAATACGAGAGTTTGTAAACCTGAATATTTCAGGAAGTATTATAATAGACCTTGTTAAGAATGGTTACTAAGATACGTCTCAAGAGTCACTTTAACAAAAGAATTCCTTTACTCTGCCATCCTAGTAACAACAATTATGCACATGCTTTATGAAAAACAATTTTTTTTTATCAACTAATACCCTCTCCCCCCAACCAAAACGAGACATTGTCCTCAATGTTCTAAGGTAGAAAGATAGAGTATAGAAGATATCACCTGAAATAACGAACACTGACAAAACCTGAAACACACTGAAACAAAAATAAGAAATAACAAAACACAATAATAAAACCAAAATACATAAAAATTCACAAATGAAGGCTCAAATCCAATCTAAGCTTTTTACGGCTTCCCGTAGATGACCAATTTATGTGACTCATGGAAGGATCAATCACAGGAATAAAAGATTGTAGTTGGTCAATTAATTGTTCAACAGTAGTAGCAGAGATTATGATTTGTCGTGCAGAAGATGTTAGAAATTCCTGTTCCACAGCATGATCAAGAAAAGACAACAACTTATCATAATACCATTAACATTTAACAAACCAATGGGTTTATGGTGAATGTTCAATTGAGCCCAAGAGGAAATATGAAAGATCTCTTCCTATGTGCCTAGACCACCTGGTAAAGCAATGAAAGCATCAGCATGGTTAAACATTGCATTCATTCGAGCCGACATTGTGGAGACCTGAAGTTCCTCTCCAATTGTTTTTCCAATGATGTCCCCTTGTGCCAAAGCTTCAGGGACAATTCCTAAAACTTGACTACCTCCTAAAAATGCAGCTATTGACACACCTCCCATTAACCCAAGACTGCCTCCCCCATACACTAAATAAATCTTTCTCTCAGCTAGCACCTGACCAAGATGATTTGCTGATTCTAAAAACTCCTTTTCTTTCCCAGGACTAGATCCACCAAAAACACAAATATTTCTTATTTGATGACTTGAGGAACTTGCCATTTCTACACACTTCTGTATTTGTTGAATGTATGGGTTGAGTAGAAATGAAAGGAAGGAAAAGAGGGTTTTATAGATGAGAAAGTAGAAAGGCAATCATAACATCTATATGTAGGCCAGCTAGAGTCTCACACACTCTCTCTCTCTTTTTATTTATTTATTTATTTACTTTTGAAAAAAAACATGTGTATGTACAGTGACACGACTAAAAGATTGATGTCTTCTCCCAAGTGTAGGAGTGTCGAAGTAATAAATAACCCGGCAAGACCGGGGTCGAACCACAGGGAGGTTAATTGTACAAATTATAAATAACAATAATACAACAACAACAATAATAATAGTAATAATAATAATAATAATAATAATAATAATAATAATAATAATAATAATAATAATAATAATAATAATAATAATACTAGTAGTAGTAGTAGTACTAATAATAATAATAAATATAATAAAGAAAGAGAAGAAGAAGATGATGATGATGATGAGAACTTAGAGATGAAATATTAATGTAAGGATTAAACAATAATAATAACAAATGTCAAGGTTAGAGGTTCCACTAATGGTATATCAAACAAGTATAGTATAAACTCTTATTATTGAATTGGAAACCACACACAAAGGAGGTTCCAATCAGATTATATATTGTTAACATGATTACATTAGTCATCTTATTCAATTAATGCTAATACTTGTAAATCTCGTCAAGCATTCATGATTATAACTTATGTTAACAACAAATCAAGTTCCTTTCATAGCTCAGGTGTCGGTTATACCATACATTATGGGCTATGAAAGTAACAAGCATTTGTTGTACCAAGTGTTATACAACATAAATCAAGATTAGTCATTTAACAAGCAAAGTATTAAAGAGTGAACAAGATAACAAATATAAAACATGTTAGTATCAAACATTAAAGTCCATATTAAATTTACACTATACTTATTATTCCACCATTAGTGTAACCTTTTCACCTTGACATAATTAACTTAGCTAGACATAATGAAAGAAAGAAAAATAAATAAACAAAATAAGAACATAAAAGTTAACTAAGTAAAGGAAATGAAATGAAAGGCATAAACTTGATATTAATGAAAGTAAAGCATAAACATTACAAAAAAAATACAAAGAGAGAAAGGAAGAGCATGATCTTGATCTGAACACCAAGATGCCTAAATGCATGGCAAATGCCTCCTTTTATAGGCCAAAATTGGGAACTATTGATTTGATGACTAATTGATAAGTGGGTGGCCAACTTTTGACTTGGTGACAATCCTTATCTTCTCTTGTCTGCCCAAAACGTCATTGATAACGTCAAAACTGGAGTCAGGTGCAAACATGAAAGTTGTAGGCAATTGTCTCAGCTTTCTTGTGTAAAAAAGTCAGCTCATTTGGACTTCTAGAACTCCAGATATGGCCAAAATACCGAACAGTGCTCGGACTGGAAGACAGATTCGGGCTTCTTTGTTGTTGCTACAATTTGGACTTGATAATGGCCTTTTTAGATCTTGGGCTCCATATGAAAGTTGTAGGCCTATGTCTTACCTTTCCATCCATATAAATTGGACCTAAATCTGAGATCTGTAGCTCCAGATATGGCCCAATTACCGAACAGTGCTCCGGTTTGGATTGCACCGACATCTCTTCTCTAAGTTTGACCATCTCTTTATCCATGCAATTTAAGTTCTTCAAGTCATCAATCAATCCTTTCATTTATGTGATAGACCTGCATTAAAAATAGACATTTACCACAAATTATAGGTATCTTATATTATTAGATACATTATTATAAAACATATTTTAGTTAAGGAGTTATTGATACTTCAAGTGCAAAATGATGATATAAAACCATGATAAAAATGCACTTTTAAGTACTAATCACACCCCTCAACCAGCTTATTACTAGTCCCTAGTAATTAAAGCGTTAAAACAATTTGCAAATTTCACAAAGCAAGGTATTCATCATTTAACTTCCATTAATCTATCCAGATAAACAAACTCTCATTAAATTTATATATCTGCTCAATACCACTTAACAAGATATTAATAAACCTTTCTTTTGTGCTCAATGTATCAACACATAATTATGGGGCTTTTCTTGGAAGAAAACAAAATTTTTGTTCTAATGTTTAAGGTTAACTTCCTTGGGTTGGGATTACTATTTTTGTCTTTTTTTTTTCTTTCTTTTTTTTTTTTTTTAACTCTATATACATATACTTTAAAAACATCATGCATCTTTAACCCATGTAACGAGCTTTCAGCTAATGACTCCCAGACCAGTTGGTCTTAGGGCATTAGGTGTTAAGACACCCCTACGAGCTTAGTAACTCGGGTCGCAGATACTGATATGTAGATAGTGCAATGTTTGATTCCCTTAAGCTTTTCTCCTCAACCCATGTAACAAGCGTTGGGCCAATAGCTCCCAAGTCAGTTGACTTTAGGGTATTAGGTGTTAAAACACCCCTTCGGGCTTAATTGCTTAGGTTAGGGAGGCTACGAAACCAAACTTATCTACATTTTTATTATCATCATTTTTTTTTTCTTTTTCTTTTTTTTTTCATGTTTTTTTTTTAATTATATACAATCCCTTTCCCTTAGTTGTTACCTTTAACAAAAGAACATAAATAATGTAATAATCCAATATGCAACCCACAATCATATGTTAAAGTGTGTGTGTGTAAATTAAGGTTTAAGAATAAATGTTAAATAAGTATATGAGCAGAATTAAGTGGTAACATTACGAGAGTTTGTAAACCTGAATATTTCAGGAAGTATTATAATAGACCTTGTTAAGAATGGTTACTAAGATGCGTCTCAAGAGTCATTTTAACAAAAGAACTCCTTTACTCTGTCATCCTAGTAACAATAATTATGCACATGCTTTATGAAATGAAAAACAATTTTTTTTTTTGTTATCAACTACTACCCTCTCCCGCCAACCAAAACGAGACATTGTCCTCAATGTTCTAAGGTAGAAAGATAGAGTATAGAAGATATCACCTGAAATAACGAACACTGACAAAACCTGAAACACACTGAAACAAAAATAAAAAATAACAAAACATAATAATAAAACCAAAATACATAAAAATTCACAAATGAAGGCTCAAATCCAATCTAAGCTTTTTACGGCTTCCCGTAGATGACCAATTTATGCGACTCATGGAAGGATCAATCACAGGAATGAAAGATTGTAGTTGGTCAATCAATTGTTCAGCAGTAGAAGCAGAGATTATGATTTGTCGTGCAGAAGATGTTAGAAATTCCTGTTCCACAGCATGATCAAGAAAAGACAACAACTTATCATAATAACCATTAACATTTAACAAACCTATGGGTTTATGGTGAATGTGCAATTGAGCCCAAGAGGAAATATGAAAGATCTCTTCCAATGTGCCTAGACCACCTGGTAAAGCAATAAAAGCATCAGCATGGTTAAACATTGCATTCATTCGAGCCGACATTGTGGAGACCTGAAGTTCCTCTCCAATTGTTTTTCCAATGATGTCCCCTTGTGCCAAAGCTTCAGGGACGACTCCTAAAACTTGACTACCTCCTAAAAATGCAGCTATTGACACACCTCCCATTAACCCAAGACTGCCTCCCCCATACACTAAATGAATCTTTCTCTCAGCTAGCACCTGACCAAGATGATTTGCTGATTCTAAAAACTCTTTTTCTTTCCCAGGACTAGATCCACCAAAAACACAGATATTTCTTATTTGATGACTTGAGGAACTTGCCATTTCTACACACTTCTGTATTTGTTGAATGTATGGGTTGAGTAGAAATGAAAGGAAGGAAAAGAGGGTTTTATAGATGAGAAAGTAGAAAGGCAATCATAACATCTATATGTAGGCCAGCTAGAGTCTCACACACTCTCTCTCTTTTTTTATTTATTTATTTATTTACTTTTGAAAAAAACATGTGTATGTACAGGTAGTTGTGATTGTGGCTCACATCTCCCCTTGGTTTTACGTCCAAGAACGGCTTAAACGCCCTCTATGGGTCGGGGATAGGCTTCCCATCCAGTTTTCTTAAAAACTGGCAAACAGGGTCTTTTTTAGTCAGATTCCCAAGACTAAGTCGATCATGTTCTTTATGAAATAGTGGCCATAAATCATGAATTGCACGATGCACATCTCCACTAGGATGCGTCTCAAGAGTCAATAGAAGATTATCTAAAGACTCCTTACTCAGGCCATCCTTAATGAATTGTATTTTATCTTCACGGTTTATAGATACCATTCCTAAAGAACGACATTGTGTATTACAAGTCCATCAAGCACATCGATGACAAACATCCAGTCGTTTTGCACGACGCTTCTTTGCAAAAGTGCTTTTACCTGTTCCAGGCATGTGTGAAATGAAGTTAGAGGACTCACCTGATAATCGGACCTTTGCTTCAATCAACCAGCGAATATCTTCAGGAATTCCATGATTCATTAACAATCTCAATCTTGCACATCTAGCATGGTAAATTTTTGTAATCGCATTTTGAGGCAGAGCGGGAAAATACTTTTTCAATTTTTCAAGATTAGTGTCCATTTTCAAATGAGAATTGGAAGAGAGATTCAAAGAATTGCACAGATATATACACAGATATCAGTAATTATGGGAAACTGAAAGAACCGACTTAAGTCACGGAGTACCGTTATCCGCCATTTGACCGGGGTGAGATAAACTAGCAAAAATCACTAAAAAAGAAACACAAAAATAATGTGAGAAAAAAAATAATCAACCTTTATCTACAAGATCATTCCAACCAGTTGATTCATTTTTACTAGGAAAATTATCAAAGTAAGCTTTCAAACGATGTCCATTTTCCTTAAAATCATTGTCATTCATTGAATTCTCAATATCACAGGCCCCATAAGGATTGCTCCATCCTGGTCTTAGCTCTCTAGGGACTGCATAGAGTTGAGAATTATAAAACAAAAGTTTTTGACCAGTATCAATCTTTTGACAATTTTCACAAGTTTTGCAGAATGCATGTGTGTCCTTGAACATGGTGGGCCAATAAAATCCATTTTGAAAGATTTTTGCAGCAGTCTTTTTTGACGAGAAATAACTTCCACATGCTTCAGAATGACAAAGTTTAATGACACTACTTACCTCATTTTCGGGAATGAATCTTTGAAATATTTGATCAGGACAATATTTGAATAAGTTAGGGTCATCACAATAAAAGCTCTTCACTTCGTTCAAAAACTTTTCTTTGTCTTGGGTACTCCAATCAGCTGGCAAATCTCCTAAAGAAAGAAAATTAATATTTTTATCATACCAAGGCATTGAACTAAGAGAAAGTAAGGATTTGTTAGGAAAGTAATCATCGATTGGTGTGATGTCAAATGTCGAATCTGTTGTCACTGTTGACAAAAGATTCGCATCAACATTTTCGGTGCTTGTTTCATTCGTGATTTCTTCCTCAGAATAAACCATTTGCAAATCTTCATATTCATCCAACTCATTTTTACTTAAAGTATATGCAAGTTGATCATAAACTAGTTCGTCAATATGATCTACTTCTTGTAAATCATTATCATCTCCAGGTTGCTTGCAAATGTTGAAAATATTCATCTCCAATGTCATGTTTCCAAATGATAGCTTCATCAATCCATTCCTAGATTGAGACTCTGAAAAACTGAATATGGAAGTAGATTCACATTGTTCGGCTAGAAAGGCTTTCTTTTTCACATTCAGTTTCCTCTTCACAGTGCATAGATCTTTCAAAAATTTAGCATAGGAAGGAACCTGTTTAATTGCATCCAGCAAAGGTATATTGATCCTTACCTGTTTGAAAATTTCATAAATTTCAGAATTGTGATTGACTTTCCTTTGTTTGGTCATGGCTTGAGGAAATGGAAGTGCTGGCGGTGAATCAGTTGTTTCTTTGCAATTTTCAGATTCATCCCCTTCCTTACCCTCAGAGATTGACTCATCATCTTTCTCATAAGGTTCAAGAGAGGGTTTTTCAATAACCTTACCACTGCGCAGAGTAGTGACTGATTTGACTTGATCCATGTGTTGGCTTCCGGAACTACTTGCATTTGCATTGTATTGCCCTTTGGGATTTTGTTGTGTTTGAGATGGAAACTTACCTTTCTCTTGGAAACTAAGAGCAGATGTTAATTTAGCAAGAGTATCTTTAAAATCTGTCATGTTTTGAGCAAGTTGAGTATTGATTATCTCTTGCTTTTCAATGAATGCATGCAATGTTTCCTCAAGATTTCTTCTAGGAGGTGGAGCATAAGGAGGTGCATATCCATGAGATTTTTGGAAATTATGGTGTGCTTGAAATGGTGGTTGTGAAGTTTGTGCATTGTTGTTCTCACTCTTCCAATTGAAATTTGGGTGATTTCTCCAACCAGGGTTGTATGTTTGGGAGTATGGGTTGTAGTTGGCCCTTTGGAAACTGTTTAAAGCATGGGCTTGTTCATGGAGACATTCCTTAAAAGAAGGCAAGGTTGGACAATCGTTGGTTAAGTGTTCATTTGTTTCACAAATTTGACACACAATGTTTTCAACAGATTTTAATTGACCACTCTTTTTCAATTCTAGTGCCTCGACTTTTCTAGCTAAAGATGCAAATTTGGCTTGGAGGTCATGATCTTCCCTAAGGTTGTACATACCTCCACTAGATGTATGAGGTTGAGTTTTACTCGGTGCCTCATATGTACCCGCGGTGTCCCAATTTTGAGCATTTTCAGCTAACAAGTCTAAGTACTCTATTGCTTCATCAGGGTCTTTATCTTCAAAAGTTCCATTGCACATCAATTCAACCATTTGCCTATCTTTAGGTGTTAACCCTTCATAGAAATGTGAAACCAATCTCCATGTTTCAAAACCATGATGGGGGCAAGTACTAAGCAAATCTCGATACCTATCCCAACATTTGTAAAATGTTTCTCCTGGTTTTTGAGTGAAAGTGGTGATTTGTCTCTTGAAAGAGTTTGTTCTATGAGATGGGAAAAACTTCTTTAAAAATTGTTGTTGCATTTCATCCCAAGCACGAATGGATCCTGGTCTTAAATTTTGTAGCCATGTTTTAGCTTTATCTTTTAATGAAAAAGGAAAAAGCTTTAATCTGATGGTGTTCATGCTACAATTTAAGTTATTATATGTGTTGCACAACTCCTCAAATTCCCTTAAATGCAAGTATGGATTTTCCAATTCTAAGCCATGAAAAGAAGGTAAAAGTTGAATAATACCTGGTTTAAAATTAAAATGAGATGCATCGGGAGGAAAAACTATGCATGATGGTGCACTTGTTCTTGTAGGATTCATGTGGTCTCTAAGTGTTCTAGCACGATTATTCTCATTATTTTCATTTTGAAGTGATTGATTATCTTCTTCGGCCATATTTTCTGAAAATGATGAGGATATCCTACAAAGTCTACCACTTGATGTACGTGACCACACTCTCATGCACGTGTAGGAATAAAATAAAAAAGAAGAAGAAAGCAAAAGAAGGAAGAAAACAAAATAAAAAGAAACAAAAGAAAAGAAACAAAGTTATATACAAGGAAAGTGAAAAGAGAAAATAAAATAAATATTATAATTTATACAAAACTTACCTCCCCGGCAACGGCGCCAAAAACTTGACACGACTAAAAGATTGATGTCTTCTCCCAAGTGCAGGAGTGTCGAAGTAATAAATAACCCGGCAAGACCGGGGTCGAACCACAGGGAGGTTAATTGTACAAATTATAAATAACAATAATACAACAACAACAATAATAATAGTAATAATAATAATAATAATAATAATAATAATAATAATAATAATAATAATAATAATAATAATAATAATAATAATAATAATAATACTAGTAGTAGTAGTAGTACTAATAATAATAATAAATATAATAAAGAAAGAGAAGAAGAAGATGATGATGATGATGAGAACTTAGAGATGAAATATTAATGTAAGGATTAAACAATAATAATAACAAATGTCAAGGTTAGAGGTTCCACTAATGGTATATCAAACAAGTATAGTATAAACTCTTATTATTGAATTGGAAACCACACACAAAGGAGGTTCCAATCAGATTATATATTTTTAACATGATTACATTAGTCATCTTATTCAATTAATGCTAATACTTGTAAATCTCGTCAAGCATTCATGATTATAACTTATGTTAACAACAAATCAAGTTCCTTTCATAGCTCAGGTGTCGGTTATACCATACATTATGGGCTATGAAAGTAACAAGCATTTGTTGTACCAAGTGTTATACAACATAAATCAAGATTAGTCATTTAACAAGCAAAGTATTAAAGAGTGAACAAGATAACAAATATAAAACATGTTAGTATCAAACATTAAAGTCCATATTAAATTTACACTATACTTATTATTCCACCATTAGTGTAACCTTTTCACCTTGACATAATTAACTTAGCTAGACATAATGAAAGAAAGAAAAATAAATAAACAAAATAAGAACATAAAAGTTAACTAAGTAAAGGAAATGAAATGAAAGGCATAAACTTGATATTAATGAAAGTAAAGCATAAACATTACAAAAAAAATACAAAGAGAGAAAGGAAGAGCATGATCTTGATCTGAACACCAAGATGCCTAAATGCATGGCAAATGCCTCCTTTTATAGGCCAAAATTGGGAACTATTGATTTGATGACTAATTGATAAGTGGGTGGCCAACTTTTGACTTGGTGACAATCCTTATCTTCTCTTGTCTGCCCAAAACGTCATTGATAACGTCAAAACTGGAGTCCGGTGCAAACATGAAAGTTGTAGGCAATTGTCTCAGCTTTCTTGTGTAAAAAATTCAGCTCATTTGGACTTCTAGAACTCCAGATATGGCCAAAATACCGAACAGTGCTCGGACTGGAAGACAGATTCGGGCTTCTTTGTTGTTGCTACAATTTGGACTTGATAATGGCCTTTTTAGATCTTGGGCTCCATATGAAAGTTGTAGGCCTATGTCTTACCTTTCCATCCATATAAATTGGACCTAAATCTGAGATCTGTAGCTCCAGATATGGCCCAATTACCGAACAGTGCTCCGGTTTGGATTGCACCGACATCTCTTCTCTAAGTTTGACCATCTCTTTATCCATGCAATTTAAGTTCTTCAAGTCATCAATCAATCCTTTCATTTATGTGATAGACCTGCATTAAAAATAGACATTTACCACAAATTATAGGTATCTTATATTATTAGATACATTATTATAAAACATATTTTAGTTAAGGAGTTATTGATACTTCAAGTGCAAAATGATGATATAAAACCATGATAAAAATGCACTTTTAAGTACTAATCATACAGGTAGTTGCGATTGTGGCTCACATCTTCCCTTGGTTTTACGTCCAAGAACGGCTTAAACGCCCTCTATGGGTCGGGGATAGGCTTCCCATCCAGTTTTCTTAAAAACTAGCAAACAGGGTCTTTTTTAGTCAGATTCCCAAGACTAAGTCGATCATGTTCTTTATGAAATAGTGGCCATAAATCATGAATTGCACGATGCACATCTCCACTAGGATGCGTCTCAAGAGTCAATAGAAGATTATCTAAAGACTCCTTACTCAGGCCATCCTTAATGAATTGTATTTTGTCTTCACAGTTTATAGATATCATTCCTAAAGAACGACATTGTGTATTACAAGTCCATCTAGCACATCGATGACAAACATCCAGTCGTTTTGCACGACGCTTCTTTGCAAAAGTGCTTTTACCTGTTCCAGGCATGTGTGAAATGAAGTTAGAGGACTCACCTGATAATCGGACCTTTGCTTCAATCAACCAGCGAATATCTTCAAGAATTCCATGATTCATTAACAATTTCAATCTTGCACATCTAGCACGGTAAATTTTTGTAATCGCATTCTGAGGCAGAGCGGGAAAATACTTTTTCAATTTTTCAAGACTAGTGTCCATTTTCAAATGAGAATTGGAAGAGAGATTCAAAGAATTGCACAGATATATACACAGATATCAGTAATTGTGGGAAACTGAAAGAACCGACTTAAGTCACGGAGTACCGTTATCCGCCATTTGATCGGGGTGAAAGAAACTTGCAAAAATCACTCAAAAAGAAACAAAAATAAAATAAAATAAAATAAAATAAAATCAATCTTTATATACAGGATTACCCAATTCAATAGAGTTATGTTCAACTGAAAAATTGTCAAAGTAAACTTTCAGACGATGTCCATTTACCTTGAAAACATTGTCATTCTTTGGATTCTCGATGTCATAGGCCCCATATGGATACACATGTTTAACAATAAAAGGACCGCTCCATCTTGATCTTAATTTTCCAGGAAATAAATGCAGTCGAGAATTATAAAGCAAGACTTTTTGACCAACATTGAAGGTTTTTCTTAGTATTTTCTTGTCATGAAACTCTTTAATTCTTGCTTTATGAATTCTTGAATTTTCATATGCATCATTTCTTATTTCCTCAAGCTCATTTATTTGTAATTTTCGCAGTTGACTAGCATCATCCAGATTTGAATTGAAAGCTTTAATAGCCCAATAAGCTTTATGTTCAAGTTCCACAGCAAAGTGACATGGTTTTCCATAGACTAGTCTATAAGGTGACATACCTAATGATGTTTTATAAGCAGTTCGATAAGCCCAAAGTGCATCATTAATTCTTAAAGACCAGTCTTTCCTATTAGGGTTCACTGTTTTCTCCAAAATATGTTTGATCTCCCTATTAGCAAGCTCTACTTGTCCACTTGTTTGAGGGTGATAAGGGGTGGCAACTTTGTGTGTGATTCCATATTTCTTCATTAAAGACTCAAATGGCTTGTTGCAGAAATATGTTCCACTATCACTTATTATGGCTCGAGGGACTCCAAATCGACTCAAAATATTTTCTTTCAAAAACTTGATCACTATTCTGTGATCATTGTTTCGACTTGGAATTGCCTCTATCCATTTTGAAACATAATCTACTGCGACTAATATGTATAAGAAACCAAATGATGGAGGGAATGGGCCCATGAAATCTATACCCCAACAATCAAAGATCTCAATGACAATAATAGGGTTTAAAGGCATCATGTAACGTTTTGAAATAGATCCCAACTTTTGATAATTTTCACAAGACTTGCAGAATGCATGTGAGTCTTTGAACATGGTGGGCCAGTAAAATCCACTTTGTAAGATTTTTGCAGTTGTCTTTCTTGATGAGAAATGGCCCCCACATGCCTTAGAATGACAAAATTTAATGACACTACTTACCTCATTGTCAGGAATGCATCTTCGAAATATTTGATCAGGACAATATTTGAATAAATAAGGATCATCCCAATAAAATTTCTTCACTTCGTTCAAAAACTTTCTTTTATCTTGGATACTCCAATGAGCTGGCAATTGTCCTGAAACAAGAAAATTGACAATATTAGCAAACCAAGGCATTGTAGAGACATAAAGTAAAGATTCATCAGGAAAGTAGTCATCGATTGGTGTGATGTCAGTTTTCGAATCTGTTGTCAATCTTGACAAGTGATCTGCGACAACATTTTCGCTGTCTTTCTTATCTTTGATTGTGATATCAAATTCTTGAAGTAATAAAATCCACCGCACCAATCTAGCCTTGGAATCTTTCTTAGAAAGAAGATATTTCAATGCTGCATGATTACTAAAAACAACAACAGGTGAGCCAACAAGATAAGATCTGAATTTTTCACATGCAAATACTACTGCAAGTAATTCTTTTTCAGTGGTGGTATAATTCATTTGAGCACTATTTAAAGTTTTACTTGCATAGTAAATTACATAAGGTTTCTTATCTTTTCTTTGTCCAAAAACAGCACCTACGGCATAATCACTAGCATCACACATTATTTCAAAAGGTAATGACCAATCGGGAGGTTGAATGATAGGAGCACAAGTAAGCAAATTTTTAAGTTTAACAAAGGCTTCTTCACAATGTTCAGTCCATTCAAAAATACTATCCTTTGTTAGAAGGTTACTTAAAGGCTTAGATATTATACTAAAATCTTTGATGAACCTTCTATAAAAACCAGCATGTCCCAGGAATGATCTAACATCTTTAAGAGATTTTGGTGTTGGCAAGTTTGCAATTAACTCGATTTTAGATTTGTCAACCTCAATTCCTTTTGATGAAACAATGTGACCAAGTACAATGCCGTTTGTTACCATAAAATGACATTTTTCCCAATTCAGCACAAGATTCTTCTCTTCACACCTGGTTAAAACCTTTCCTAAATTAGTCAAACAATCATCAAATGAATCGCCAAAAACAGAAAAATCATCCATGAAAATCTCAAGAAAATGTTCAACCATATCGCTAAATATACTAAGCATGCATCTTTGAAATGTGGCTGGTGCATTACATAATCCAAAAGGCATCCTTTGATATGCAAAAGTACCAAATGGACATGTGAAAGTAGTCTTTTCTTGATCTTCCAATGCAATTTCAATTTGGTTGTAACCCGAATAGCCATCTAGGAAATAATAAAATTCATGACTTGTAACTCTTTCTAGGATTTGATCCATGAAAGGTAAAGGAAAATGATCTTTTCTAGTCATTGAATTAAGTTTCCTATAGTCAATGCACATGCGCCAACCAGTAACAGTTCTAGTGGGAATTAACTCATTATTCTCATTTGTTATCACAGTGACTCCAGACTTCTTAGGTACAACTTGGGTAGGACTTACCCATTTGCTGTCAGAAATAGGATAAATGATTTCATTATCTAGAAGCTTAATGACTTCATTTTTCACTACTTCTTTCATATTAGGATTTAGCCTTCATTGCATTTCTCTAGAGGGTTTAGCATTTTCCTCTAAATAAATTCTGTGTGTACAAATCAAAGGACTAATTCCTTTTTATATCAGCTATGGTCCATCCTAATGCATTTTTGTGAATTTTCAGAGTTTGTAATAACTTACCTTCTTGATGTGCATTAAGTTTGGAAGAGATTATTACCGGAAAAGTTTCATTTTCTCCCAAAAATAAGTATTTGAGATTGGATGGCAACGGCTTCAAATCAGGTTTTGGTGGTTGAACACTTGAAGGTATGGACTTAATTGATCGTGGTGGCAATTCCTCAATTTGTGGCCTCCAATTACTTGTCTTTGATTCTTCCTGAAAATAAATCATTTCCAAATCATCAGATTCATCAATCTCAATTTCACTGGAAGTGGTTGGAAATTGATCATGAATTAAATTTTCAGTAAAGTCCACTTCCTGTAAGTCATTATCATCTCTAGGTTGCTTGCAAATGTTGAAAATATTCATCTCCAATGTCATGTTTCCAAATGATAGCTTCATCAGTCCATTCCTACAATTAATCAATGCATTAGAAGTTGCAAGAAATGGTCGTCCTAAAATAACAGGAAATGAATTACATACTTCAACAAGTTGTGTGTCCAAGACAATAAAATCCACAGGATAAATGAATTTATCGACTTGTACTAACACATCTTCAATTATTCCTCTAGGCACTTTTATAGATCTATCGGCAAGTAAAAGAGTTATAGAAGTTGGTTTTAACTCACCTAGATTGAGACTCTGAAAAACTGAATATGAAAGTAAATTCACACTAGCACCAAGATCAAGTAAGGCTTTTTCAATTTTATGCTCTCCAATAAAGTAGGAAATTGTAGGACAACTAGGGTCTTTATATTTCAAAGCATTATTGTTTTGAAGAATAGCACTTACTTGTTCGGCTAGAAAGACTTTCTTTTTCACATTCAGTTTCCTCTTCACAGTGCAGAGATCTTTCAAAAATTTAGCATAGGAAGGAACCTGTTTAATAACATCCAGCAAAGGTATATTGATCCTTACCTGTTTGAAAGTTTCAAAGATTTCAGAGTTGTGATTAATTTTCCTTTGTTTGGTCATGGCTTGAGGAAATGGAAGTGCTGGCGGTGAATCTGTCGTTTCTTTTCAATTTTCAGATTCATCCCCTTCCTTACCCTCAGAGATTGACTCATCATCTTTCTCATAAGGTTCAAGAGAGGGTTTTTCAATAACCTTACCACTGCGTAGAGTAGTGACTGATTTGACTTGATCCATGTGTTGGCTTCCGGAACTACTTGCATTTGCATTGTATTGCCCCTTGGGATTTTGTTGCGGTTGAGATGGAAACTTACCTTTCTCTTGGAAACTGAGAGCAGATGTTAATTTAGCAAGAGTATCTTTAAAATCTATCATGTTTTGAGCAAGTTGAGTATTGATTGTCTCTTGCTTTTCAATGAATGCATGCAATGTTTCCTAAAGATTTCTTCTAGGAGGTGGAGCATAAGGAGGTGCATATCCATGAGAATTTTGGAAATTGTGGTGTGCTTGAAATGGTGGTTGTGAAGTTTGTGCATTGTAGTTCTCACTCTTCCAATTGAGATTTGGGTGAGGTCTCTAACCAGGGTTGTATGTTTGTGAGTATGGGTTGTGGTTGGGCCTTTGGAAACTGTTTAAAGCATGGGCTTGTTCATGGAGACATTCCTTAAAAAAAGGCAAGGTTGGACAATCGTTGGTTGAGTGTTCATTTGTTTCACAGATTTGACACAGAATGTTTTCAACAGATTTTAATTGACCACTCTTTTTCAATTCTAGTGCCTCGACTTTTCTAGCTAAAGATGCAAACTTGGCTTGAAGGTCATGATCTTCCCTAAGGTTGTACATACCTCCACTAGATGTATGAGGTTGAGTTTTACTCGGTGCCTCATATGTACCCGCAGTGTCCCAATTTTGAGCATTTTCAGCTAACAAGTCTAAGTACTCCATTGCTTCATCAGGGTCTTTATCTTCAAAAGTTCCATTGCACATCAATTCAACCATTTGCCTATCTTTAGGTGTTAACCCTTCATAGAAATGTGAAACCAATCTCCATGTTTCAAAACCATGATGGGGGCAAGTACTAAGCAAATCTCGATACCTATCCCAACATTTGTAAAATGTTTCTCCTGGCTTTTGAGTGAAAGTGGTGATTTGTCTCTTGAAAGAGTTTGTTCTATGAGATGGGAAAAACTTCTTTAAAAACTGTTGTTGCATTTCATCCCAAGCACGAATGGATCCTGGTCTCAAATTTTATAGCCATGTTTTAGCTTTATCTTTTAATGAAAAAGGAAAAAGCTTTAATCTGATGGTGTTCATGCTACAATTTAAGTTATTATATGTGTTGCACACCTCTTCAAATTCCCTTAAATGCAAGTATGGATTTTCTAATTCCAAACCATGAAAAGAAGGTAAAAGTTGAATAATACCTGGTTTAAAATTAAAATGAGATGCATCGGGAGGAAAAACTATGCATGATGGTGCACTTGTTCTTGTGGGATTCATGTGGTCTCTAAGTGTTCTAGCACGGTTATTCTCATTATTTTCATTATGAAGTGATTGATTATCTTCTTCAGTCATATTTTCTAAAAATAATAAGGATACCCTACAAAGTCTACCACTTGATGTACGTGACCACACTCTCATGCACGTGTAGGAATAAAATAAAATAAAAAGAAGAAAGCAAAAGAAGGAGGAAGAAAACAAAATAAAAAGAAACAAAAGAAAAGAAACAAAGTTATATATATAAGAAAAGTGAACAGAGAAAATAAAATATATACTATAATTTATACAAGAACTTACCTCCCCGGCAACGGCGCCAAAAACTTGAAACGACTAAAACGTTGATGTCTTCTCCCAAGTGCAGGAGTGTCGAAGTAATAAATAACCTGGCAAGACCGGGGTCGAATCACAGGGAGGTTAATTGTACAAATTATAAATAACAATTATAAACAACAATAACAACAATAACTATAACTATAATAATAATAATAGTAGTAGTAGTAGTAGTAGTAGTAGTAATAATAAAGAAAGAGAAGAAGAAGATGATGATGATGATGAGAACTTTGAGATGAAATATTAATGTAACAATTAAACAATGATAATAACAAATGTCAAGGTTAGAGGTTCCACTAATGGTATATCAAACAAGTATAGTATAAACTCTTATTATTGAATTGGAAACCACACACAAAGGAGGTTCCAATCAGATTATATATTGTTAACATGATTACATTAGTCATCTTATTCAATTAATGCTAATACTTGTAACTCTCGTCAAGCATTCATGATTATAACTTATGTTAACAACAAATCAAGTTCCTTTCATAGCTCAAGTGTCGGTTATACCATACATTATGGTCTATGAAAGTGCCAAGTATTTGTTGTACCAAGTGTTATACAACATAAATCAAGATTAGTCCTTTAACAAGCAAAGTATTAAAGAGTGAACAAGATAACAAATATAAAACATGTTAGTATCAAACATTAAAGTCCATATTAAGTTTACATTATACTTATTCTCACACCATTAGTGTAACCTTTTCACCTTGACATAATTAACTTAGCTAGACATAATGAAAGAAAGCAAAATAGATAAACAAAATAAGAACATAAAAGCTATCTAAGTAAAGGAAAGGAAATGAAAAGCATAAACTTAATATTAATAAAAGCAAAGCATAAACATTACAAAAAATACAAAGAGAGAAAGGAAGAGCATGATCTTGATCTGAAAACCAAGATGTCTAAATGCATGGCAAATGCCTCCTTTTATAGGCCAAAATTGGGAACTATTGATTTGATGACTAATTGATAAGTGGGTGGCCAACTTTTGACTTGGTAACAATCCTTATCTTCTCTTGTCTGCCCAAAACTTCATTGATAAGGTCAAAATTGGAGCCCGTTGTAAACATAAAAGTTGTAGGCAATTGTCTCAGCTTTCTTGTGTAAAACATTCAGCTCATTTGGACTTCTAGAACTCCAGATATGGCCAAAATACCGAACAGTGCTCGGGCTGGAAGACATATTCAGGCTTCTTTGTTGTTGCTACAATTTGGACTTGATAATGGCCTTTTTAGATCTTGGGCTCCATATGAAAGTTGTAGGCCTATGTCTTACCTTTCCATCCATATAAATTGGACCTAAATCTGAGATCTGTAGCTCCAGATATGACCCAATTACCGAACAATGTTCCGGTTTGGATTGCACCGACATCTCTTCTCTAAGTTTGACCATCTCTTTATCCTTGCAATTTAAGTTCTTCAAGTCATCAATCAATCCTTTCATTTATGTGATAGGCCTGCATTAAAAATAGACATTTACCACAAATTATAGGTATCTTATATTATTAGATACATTATTATAAAACATATTTTAGTTAAGGAGTTATTGATACTTCAACTGGAAAATGATGATATAAAACCATGATAAAAATGCACTTTTAAGTACTAATCAGTGCTCAATATCAACAGGGAGATGACAAGGCTTTCCATAAACTAGCCTATAAGGAGACATTCCTAAAGAGGTCTTATAAGCAGTGCGATATGCCCACAAAGCATCAACTAGTTGTAGGGACCAATCTTTATGATTTGGATTGACTGTTTTCTTTAAAATGTTCGTGATCTCCCTATTTACCAACTCAGCTTGGCCACTAGTCTGTGGGTGATAGGGGTACTGACCTTGTGAATTACACCATATTTTCTCATCAAAATCCCAACGAGCTTGTTATAAAAATGTTTTCCCTCATCACTAATCATAGCCCAGGGCATGCCAAAACAAGAGAAAATATTTTCTTTCAAGAATTTGACCACAACTTGATGGTCATTAGTTCGAGATGCAATGGCCTCCACCCATTTAGACACATAATCGACAGCTACAAGGATGAATTGGTAACCAAATGAACTTAGAAAAGGTCTCATGAAATCAATCTCCCAACAATCAAATTTTTCCAAAACAAGGATGGGGTTAAGGGGCATCATGTTATGCCTAGTGAGGCTACCTAGTCGTTGGCATCGGTCACATGCAACACAGAAGGCATGAACATCTTTAAACATGGTGGGCCAATAAAAACCACACTGCAAGATTTTGGCAATGGTTTTTGACACGACTAAAAGATTGATGTCTTCTCCCAAGTGCAGGAGTGTCGAAGTAATAAATAACCCGGCAAGACCGGGGTCGAACCACAGGGAGGTTAATTGTATAAATTATAAACAACAACTATAAATAACAACAATAGTAACAACAACAACAACAACAACAACAACAATAATAATAATAATAATAATAATAATACTAGTAGTAGTAGTAGTAATAATAAGAATAATAAAGAAGGAGAAGGAGAAGAAGAAGATGATGAGAACTTCGAAATGGAATATTAATGTAAAGATTAAACAATGATAATAACAAATGTCAAGGTTAGAGGTTCCACTAATGGTATATCAAACAAGTATAGTATAAACTCTTATTATTGAATTGGAAACCACACACAAAGGAGGTTCCAATCAGATTATATATTGTTAACATGATTACATTAGTCATCTTATTCAATTAATGCTAATACTTGTAAATCTCGTCAAGTATTCATGATTATAACTTATGTTGACAACAAATCAAGTTCCTTTCATAGCTCAGGTGTCGGTTATACCATACATTATGGGCTATGAAAGTGCCAAGCATTTGTTGTACCAAGTGTTATACAACATAAATCAAGATTAGTCATTTAACAAGCAAAGTATTAAAGAGTGAACAAGATAACAAATATAAAACATGTTAGTATCAAACATTAAGGTCCATATTAAGTTTACACTATACGTATTCTTCCACCATTAGTGTAACCTTTTCACCTTGACATAATTAACTTAGCTAGACATAATGAAAGAAAGGAAAACAAATAAACAAAATAAGAACATAAAAGTTAACTAAGTAAAGGAAAGGAAATGAAAGGCATAAACTTGATATTAATGAAAGTAAAGCATAAACATTACAAAAAATACAAAGAGAGAAAGGAAGAGCATGATCTTGATCTGAACACCAAGATGCCTAAATGCATGGCAAATGCCTCCTTTTATAGGCCAAAATTGGGAACTATTGATTTGATGACTAATTGATAAGTGGGTGGCCAACTTTTGACTTGGTGACAATCCTTATCTTCTCTTGTCTGCCCAAAACGTCATTGATAACGTCAAAACTGGAGTCAGTTGTAAACATGAAAGTTGTAGGAAATTGTCTCAGCTTTTTTGTGTAAAAACTTCAGCTCATTTGGACTTCTAGAACTCCAGATATAGCCACAATACCGAACAGTGCTCGGGCTGGAAGACAGATTCGGGCTTCTTTGTTGTTGCTACAATTTGGACTTGATAATGGCCTTTTTAGATCTTGGGCTCCTATGAAAGTTGTAGGCCTATGTCTTACCTTTCCATCCATATAAATTGGACCTAAATCTGAGATCTGTAGCTCCAGATATGACCCAATTACCGAACAGTGTTCCAGTTTGGATTGCACCGACATCTCTTCTCTAAGTTTGACCATCTCTTTATCCTTGCAATTTAAGTTCTTCAAGTCATCAATCAATCCTTTCATTTATGTGATAGGCTTGCATTAAAAATAGACATTTACCACAAATTATAGGTATCTTATATTATTAGATACATTACTATAAAACATATTTTAGTTAAGGAGTTATTGATACTTCAAGTGCAAAATGATGATATAAAACCATGATAAAAATGCACTTTTAAGTACTAATCACACCCCTCAGCCAGCTTATTACTAGTCCCTAGTAATCAAAGCGTTACAACAATTTGCAAATATCACAAAGCAAGGTATTCATCATTTAACTTCCATTAATCTATCCAGATAAACAAACTCTCATTAAATTTATATATCTGCTCAATACCTCTTAACAAGATATTAATAAACCTTTCTTTTATGCTCAATGTATCAACACATAATTATGGGGCTTTTCTTGGAAGAAAACAAAATTTTTGTTCTAATGTTTAAGGTTAACTTCCTTGGGTTGGGATTACTATTTTTGTCTTTTTTTTGTTTTTTTTCTTGTTTCTTTTTTTTTTAAATCTATATACATATAATTTAAAAACATCATGCATCTTTAACCCATGTAACGAGCTTTCAGCTAATGACTCCCAGACCAGTTGGTCTTAGGGCATTAGGTGTTAAGACACCCCTACGAGCTTAGTAACTCGGGTCGCAGATAGTGATATATAGATAGTGCAATGTTTGATTCCCTTAAGCTTTTCTCCTCAACCCATGTAACAAGCGTTGGGCCAATAGCTCCCAAGTCAGTTGACTTTAGGGTATTAGGTGTTAAAACACCCCTTCAGGCTTAATTGCTTAGGTTAGGGAGGCTACGAAACCAAACTTATCTACATTTTTATTATCATCATTTTTTTTTCTTTTTTTTTCTTTTTTTTTTCATGTTTTTTTTAATTATATACAATCCCTTTCCCTTAGTTGTTACCTTTAACAAAAGAACATAAATAATGTAATAATCCAATATGCAACCCACAATCATATGTTAAAGTGTGTGTGAGTAAATTAAGGTTTAAGAATACATGTTAAATAAGTATATGAGCAGAATTAAGCGGTAACAATACGAGAGTTTGTAAACCTGAATATTTCATGAAGTATTATAATAGACCTTGTTAAGAATGGTTACTAAGATGCGTCTCAAGAGTCAATTTAACAAAAGAGCTCATTTACTCCGCCATCCTAGTAACAACAATGTTGCATATGCTTTATGAAATGGAAAACAATTTTTTTTTATCAACTACTACCCTCTCCCCCCAACCAAAACGAGACATTGTCCTCGATGTTCTAAGGTAGAAAGATAGAGTATAGAAGATATCACCTGAAATAACGAACACTGACAAAACCTGAAACACACTAAAACAAAAATAAGAAATGACAAAACACAATAATAAAATCAAAAGACACAAGTTTTTACAAACAAAAAAAATTCAAATCGCAGTTGTGAATGTGGCTCACATCTTCCCTTGGTTTTACGTCCAAGAACAGCTTAAACGCCCTCACTAGGTCGGGGATAGGCTTCCTATCCAGTTTTCTTAAAAACTGGCAAACAGGGTCTTTTTTAGTCAGATTCCCAAGACTAAGTCAAGTATGTTCTTTATGAAAATGGGTTCATAAGTCATGAATTACACAATGCTTATCTCGACTATGATGAGACTCAAGAGTCAATAGAAGATTATCTAAAGACTCTCTGTGTTTTGAAATAAATCCCACCTTCTGACAATTTTCACAGTTTTTGCGGAATGCATCTGACTCCTTGAATATGATGGGCCAGTAAAATTCACTTTGTAAGATTTCTACAATCCTCTATTTTGATGAGAAATGATCCCCACATGCCTTAGAGTAACAAAATTTAATGAAATTACTTACCTCATTGTCAAGAATGCATTTTTGAAATATTTGATCAAGACAATAATTGAATAAGTAAGGGTCATCCCAATAAAAATTTTGCTCGTTGCTCAAAATTTTTCTTTTGTCTTCAATACTCCAATGAGTTGGCAAAAATCCTGAAGCAAGAAAATTGATATTTTTAGCAAACCAAGGCATTGAATTAAGAGAAAGTAGAGATTCATCAGGAAAGTAATCATCGATTGGTGTGATGTCGGGTGTCGAATCTGTTGTCACTTTTGATAAAAGATTCGCATCAACCTTTTCGATGCCTTTTTCATCCTCGATTTCTTCCTGATTGGTCATGGCATGAGAAAATGGAAGTGCTGGCGGAGAATCAGTCGTTTCTTTGCAATTTTCAGATTCAACCCCTTCCTTTCCCTTAGAAATTGACTCATCATCTTTCTCATAAGGTTCAAGAGAGTGTTTTTCAATAACCTTACCACTGCGTAGAGTAGTGACTGATTTGACTTGATCCATGTGTTGGCTTCTGGAACTACTTGCATTTGCATTGTATTGCCCCTTAGGATTTTGTTGTGGTTGAGATGGAAACTTACCTTTCTCTTGGAAACTGAGAGCAGATGTGAATTTTGCAAGAGTATCTTTAAAATCTGTTATGCTTTGAGCAAGTTGAGTGTTGATTGTCTCTTGCTTTTCAATGAATGCATACAAAGTTTCCTCAAAATTTCTTCTAGGAGGTGGAGCATAAGGAGGTGCATATCCATGATAATTTTGGAAATTATGGTGTGCTTGAAATAGTGGTTGTGAAGTTTGTGCATTGTTGTTCTCACTCTTCCAACTGAAATTTGGGTGATTTCTCCAACCAGGGTTGTATGTTTGGGAGTATAGGTTATGGTTGGGCCTTTGGAAACTGTTTAAAGCATGGGCTTGTTCATGGAGACATTCCTTAAAAGAAGGCAAGGTTGGACAATCGTTGGTTGAGTGTTCATTTGTTTCACAGATTTGACACACAATGTTTTCAACAGATTTTAATTGACCACTCTTTTTCAATTCTAGTACCTCGACTTTTCTAGCTAAAGATGCAAACTTGGCTTGAAGGTCATGATCTTCCCTAAGGTTGTACATACCTCCACTAGATGTATGAGGTTGAGTTTTACTCGGTGCCTCATATGTACCCGCAGTGTCCCAATTTTGAGCATTTTCAGCTAACAAGTCTAAGTACTCCATTGCTTCATCAGGGTCTTTATCTTCAAAAGTTCCATTGCACATCAATTCAACCATTTGCCTATCTTTAGGTGTTAACCCTTCATAGAAATGTGAAACCAATCTCCATGTTTCAAAACCATGATGAGGGCAAGTACTAAGCAAGTCTCGATACCTATCCCAACATTGATAAAATGTTTCTCCTGGTTTTTGAGTGAAAGTGGTGATTTGTCTCTTGAAAGAGTTTGTTCTATGAGATGGGAAAAACTTCTTTAAAAACTGTTGTTGTATTTCATCCCAAGCACGAATGGATCCTGGTCTCAAATTTTGTAGCCATGTTTTAGCTTTATCTTTTAATGAAAAAGGAAAAAGCTTTAATCTAATGGTGTTCATACTACAATTTAAATTATTATATGTGTTACAGACCTCCTCAAATTCCCTTAAATGCAAGTATGGATTTTCCAATTCTAAGCCATGAAAAGAAGGTAAAAGTTGAATAATACCTGGCTTAAAATTAAAATGAGATGCATCGGGAGGAAAAACTATGCATGATGGTGCACTTGTTCTTGTGGGATTCATGTGGTCTCTAAGTGTTCTAGCACGGTTATTCTCATTATTTTCATTATGAAGTGAATGATTATCTTCTTCAGCCATATTTTCTGAAAATGATGAGGATACCCTACAAAGTCTACCACTTGATGTACGTGACCACACTCTCATGCACGTGTAGGAATAAAATAAAAAAGAAGAAGAAAGCAAAAGAAGGAGGAAGAAAACAAAATAAAAAGAAACAAAAGAAAAGAAACAAAGTTATATACAAGAAAAGTGAAAAGAGAAAATAAAATAAATACTATAATTTATACAAGAACTTACCTCCTCGGCAACGGCGCCAAAAACTTGACACGACTAAAAGATTGATGTCTTCTCCCAAGTGCAGGAGTGTCGAAGTAATAAATAACCCGGCAAGACCAGGGTCGAACCACAGGGAGGTTAATTGTACAAATTATAAACAACAACTATAAATAACAACAATAGTAACAACAACAACAACAACAACAACAACAACAACAATAATAATAATAATAATAATAATAATAATAATAATACTAGTAGTAGTAGTAGTAGTAATAAGAATAATAAAGAAGGAGAAGGAGAAGAAGAAGATGATGAGAACTTCGAAATGGAATATTAATGTAAAGATTAAACAATGATAATAACAAATGTCAAGGTTAGAGGTTCCACTAATGGTATATCAAACAAGTATAGTATAAACTCTTATTATTGAATTGGAAACCACACACAAAGGAGGTTCCAATCAGATTATATATTGTTAACATGATTACATTAGTCATCTTATTCAATTAATGTTAATACTTGTAAATCTCGTCAAGTATTCATGATTATAACTTATGTTGACAACAAATCAAGTTCCTTTCATAGCTCAGGTGTCGGTTATACCATACATTATGGGCTATGAAAGTGCCAAGCATTTGTTGTACCAAGTGTTATACAACATAAATCAAGATTAGTCATTTAACAAGCAAAGTATTAAAGAGTGAACAAGATAACAAATATAAAACATGTTAGTATCAAACATTAAGGTCCATATTAAGTTTACACTATACTTATTATTCCACCATTAGTGTAACCTTTTCACCTTGACATAATTAACTTAGCTAGACATAATGAAAGAAAGGAAAACAAATAAACAAAATAAGAACATAAAAGTTAACTAAGTAAAGGAAAGGAAATGAAAGGCATAAACTTGATATTAATGAAAGTAAAGCATAAACATTACAAAAAATACAAAGAGAGAAAGGAAGAGCATGATCTTGATCTGAACACCAAGATGCCTAAATGCATGGCAAATGCCTCCTTTTATAAGCTAAAATTGGGAACTATTGATTTGATGACTAATTGATAAGTGGGTGGCCAACTTTTGACTTGGTGACAATCCTTATCTTCTCTTGTCTGCCCAAAACGTCATTGATAACGTCAAAATTGGAGCCAGTATGAAAGTTGTAGGCAATTGTCTCAGCTTTCTTGTGTAAAAAATTCAGCTCATTTGGACTTCTAGAACTCCAGATATGGCCAAAATACCGAACAGTGCTCGGGCTGGAAGACAGATTCGGGCTTTTTTGTTGTTGCTACTATTTGGACTTGATAATGGCCTTTTTAGATCTTGGGCTCCTATGAAAGTTGTAGGCCTATGTCTTACCTTTCCATCCATATAAATTGGACCTAAATCTGAGATCTGTAGCTCCAGATATGACCCAATTACCGAACAGTGTTCCGGTTTGGATTGCACCGACATCTCTTCTCTAAGTTTGACCATCTCTTTATCCTTGCAATTTAAGTTCTTCAAGTCATCAATCAATCCTTTCATTTATGTGATAGGCCTGCATTAAAAATAGACATTTACCACAAATTATAGGTATCTTATAATATTAGATACATTATTATAAAACATATTTTAGTTAAGGAGTTATTGATACTTCAAGTAGGTATCTTATAATATTAGATACATTATTATAAAACATATTTTAGTTAAGGAGTTATTGATACTTCAAGTGCAAAATGATGATATAAAACCATGATAAAAATGCACTTTTAAGTACTAATCAGTTTTCTTGGAAGTGAAATGCCCACCACAAGCTAATGCATGATAAAAATTAATGACACTTGGAATTTCATGATCAGGGATGCACCACCTAATAATTTGGTCAGGACAATATTTAAATAGGTAGGGGTCATCCCAAAAAAAGATGTGCACATTGCGCAAGAATTTTTATTTGTCAAATTTAGACCAATGAGAAGGAATCTGACTTGTGGCTAGGTAATTTGCTATGTCAGCATACCATGGAGAACTAATGTAGGAGACAATACCTGCACAAAATAAATTTTTATTAGGAAAGAGTTCATTTATTGGAGATTTATCAATTATGGTCTCATAGCTTAAAAGACAAGACAAATGATCAGCCATTACATTCTCTACTCCCTTTTTATCTCGAATTTCAAGGTTAAACTCTTGGAGTAGGAGGATCCATCGAATCAAACGTGGTTTGACATCTTGTTTTGTGAGCAAATATTTTAATGCTTCATGATTAGTGAAAACAATAACAAGAGATCCAACCAAATAAGACTTAAACTTGTCTAATGCAAAGACTATAGCTAAAAGTTCTTTTTCAGTTGTAGTGTAATTCAATTGAGCATCATTCAAAGTCTTGCTTGCATAATATATGACATGAGGTTTCTTGTCTTTTATTTGCCCTAAAATAGCCCCAACCGCAAAATCCCTAGCATCACACATCAGTTCAAATGGTAAAGACCAATCAGGATCTTGCATGATTGGTGCAGTTGTCAACAACCCTTTAAGCTTTTCAAACGCTTCTTGACATTTTGATGTCCAATCAAATTGGGCATCTTGTGAAAACAAGTTACACAATGGTTTGGCGATGGTACTAAAAAAATGAATGAATCTTCGATAAAAACCAACATGTCCTAAAAAGGATCTCATATCTTTCACAGTCCTAGGGGTAGGTAATTTTTGAATGATTTCAACTTTTGAATTATCTACCTCTATTCCTTTTAAAGAGACAATGCGACCTGAGACAATGCTATGTGTCACCATAAAATGACACTTCTCCCAATTAAGTACAAGATTGCTCTCTTCACACCTTTCAAGAACTTTTTCTAAATGCATTAGACACAACTCATAAGAATCCCTATAAACTGAAAAATCATCCATAAAAACTTCCAAAACATTTTCCACCATGTCACTAAAGATACTCATCATACACCTTTGAAAAGTGGCTGGTACATTATACAAACCAAAAGGCATCTTCTATAAGCATAGGTACCAAAAGGACAAGTGAAAGTGGTTTTTTCTTGGTCTTCTAAAGAAATCTCAATTTGGTTGTAACCTGAGTATCCATCAAGAAAATAATAGAAAGCTCTTCCAGCTACTCTTTCAAGCACTTGGTCTAAAAATGGAAGCGGAAAATGGTCCTTCCTAGTCACCATGTTCAATTTACGATAATCAATGCACATACGCCATCCAATTTGGATTCTAATTGGTACCAGCTCATTATTTTCATTCTTCACTACTGTGACTCCAGATTTTTTAGGGACAACTTGGGTTGGACTAACCTATTTTGAGTTTGCAATAAGGTAAATGATACCTGCATCAAGTAGCTTAAGCACTTCATCTCTCACTACTTCCTTCAAGTTTGGGTTCAATCGTCTTTGTATTTGCCTCACAGATTTAGCCTATTCTTCAAGATAGATTCTATGTGTACATAAAAGAGGGCTAATTCCTTTCAAGTCAGTAATTTTCTATCCAATTGCTTTCTTATGTTTTCTCACCACTCTCAAAAGTTTTTGTTCTTGCTCTATGCTAAGTTTTGATGAGATCACAATAGGATATGATTCATCTTCCCCTAGAAATGCATACTTAAGATCACTCGGTAAAGGCTTCCTTTCTGGTTTATAAGGCTGGACAAGAGATGCCTCAACTTTCATATGGGGTGAAATCAAAGGCTCAAATGATGGGGTCCATTGACCTATTGACATAATAGGCATTAGATCTAGACAAGTCTCGAGTTCTCTTACTTCCTCATCAAATATTCCAAAGAACAAAATCTTTCATCATGAATTAAAGTTCTCTCCAATGGATCCTTGATCCACACTCTCTCAAAGTGTTTTTAACAAACTGTTTGGATCAAATCTACCACTCTAATGTCCTCATGTTCCTCAATTTGTTTGGAGACATTGAATATGTTCATGTTTACAATCATTTTCCTAAAAGACAATTTCATCACCCCATTCCTACAGTTAATTAAGGCATTGGATATAGCTAGGAAAGGTCTCCCTAAAATGACTAGGATGGGAGCATTAGAACCTTGAATTGGTGCGGTATCTAACACTATAAAATCAACAGGAAAGTAGAATTTATCTACTTGGACCAACACATCCTCAACAATACCCCTGGGAATCTTAATTGACCTATCAGCTAATTGAAGGGTGATTCGAGTAGGCTTGATTTCTCCTAAACCTAATTGTTCGTAAATAGTGTAGGGTATTAAATTCACACTTGCTCCTAGATCCAACAAAGCTTGAGTTATCTTATGACTTCCAATAATGCATGAAATGGTAGGACAACCAGGATCTTTGTATTTGGGAAGGGTCTTAAACTGGATGATGGCACTAGCATGTTCAGTCAGAAAGGCTCTTTCTTTCACATTCAATCTCCTTTTGACTGCGCATAAATCCTTAAGAAACTTTGTATAAGATGGAACTTGTTTAATTGACTTTCACTTGTTTGAAAAATTCATAGATTTCTGAGTTCATAAGATCTTGTTTAGGTTTCCCTAACCTTTGTGGAAATGGTGCTCTAGGAACAAATTCTAAATCACTCACTTTGACTTCAATTTTTCTTGAATCATCTCCTTTCTCACTCATCTCTTTCTCATTTAGCTCGCCTTCTTTATCACTCAAACTCTCATTTGTCACTTGTGTTTTGATTCCCTCTTCACTTTCCCTAGATTTCTCCTCCACAATACCTTTAGGAATCCTAAAACCTATACCTTTGTCAACAATCTTTCCACTTCTAAGGGTAGTGATGGCTTGGACTTGTTCATGGTTTGAAGGTTCACTAGGTGAGGATTCACTCATGTGTACCTGACCTCTAGGATTGGGCATTGGTTGAGCTGGGATTTTTCCCTTCTCTTGAATGCTTAGTGATTGAGTCAACTTAGTTAGTTGACTTCGAATGTCATGTAAGGTCCTATTGGTTTGGTCTTGGAATTTGTAAGCTTGGTTGTTGATTCCTCCTTGCGTTTGCATGAATTGTTGAAGAGTATCCTCTAAGGATCTCTTATGAGGTGGTTGGTATGTGTTATGTGTGGGAGCATGAAATGGTTGGGGTAGAGGTTGAAATGTTTGAGGTACTGAAGAGCCCTCATTTCTCCATCCAAAATTTAGGTGGTTCCTCCATCCAAGATTATAGGTCTCAGAGTAGGGATTGCCTATTTGGTTTGGAAATGGCTTTCTAACATTACTTGAATCAGAAGTTTGGCCATATAGCACTTCCTTGAATGTTGGAATGGTAGGACACTCAGTTGTCCTATGCCCTTTTCTCTCACAAACAACACAACTTTCCTCTTGTTGTTCACTCATGACATGCACTTTTTTAATCTCAAGAGACTCTACTTTCCTAGCCAATGAGGCTAATCTAGCATTGAGGTCATCATTCTCTTTCAATTGAAACTTCCCACTTGAATGAGAAATGGTGTTTCTAGACTCAACATGAACTCGGAGAGAAGTCTCCCATTGCTTTGTGTTTTCAGCCAATTGATCAAAAAAATCAAAGGCCTCACTTGGTTCTTTGTCATAAAACTCACCATTACACATGGTTGACATTAGCTTTTTAAAATCTGTGGTAAAAGAGTCATAGAAGAAACTCACTAACCTCCACATCTCAAAACCATGGTGAGGGCATGCATTTAACAAGTCTTTGAACCTTTCCCAAGCTTGGTGAAATGATTCATTTGGACTACAAGAAAAATTCATCATTTGACATTGTAAGGCTGCTATCCTATGAGTGGGAAAGTATTTTTTTCAAAAATTCAGCTTGCATTTCTCTCCATGTACCTATAGACCTAGGACGCAAGGAGTTTAGCCAAAGCTTGGCTTTATCCTTTAGAGAGAATGGGAACAATTTAAGCCGAATGGTTTCCTCGGTGCGTGTTCTATCAATAAAAGTATTACATACTTCTTTAAAGTCTTTAATTTGTATGTATGGATTTTCAGAATCCATACCATGAAATGTGGGAAGAAGTAGAATCATGCCCGGTTTCAAATTGAAGACTTGTTGGTTAAGAGGTAAGATAATACACGAAGGTGTACTTTGTCTTGCCGGGTGAAGATACTCTCTAAAAGTTCAAAAATTAGGTTGATTATTGAATTGTGGAGGTCCATTACCTTGAACACTCCCTTCACCCTTTACATCTTCAACATTAGCCATGATAAAATAATAATAATAATAATATAACAATTATATGAATATGAAAGGAAAGGAAAGAAAAAAATTGCAAATAAAAGTAATAGCTCAAAAATAAAAATACAACAAATTAAGAAATTCACTCTCCAACTAATAAGCACTATTAACAACAGTAAATATTAAAAGATAATTATAACAAGCTTGAATAAAAAGGCGGTAATACCGGCCAAGCACTTCAAACAATAACTATAAGAAAAATAATCATAACAAAACAACAAAATAAAATGAAATAAACAAGAGGCGTTAATATCGGCCAAGCACTTTAAACAATAAATATAAGAAAAATAACAACAATGAACATTAAAAGATAATTATAACAAGCATGAATAAAAAGGTGGTAATACCAGCCAAACACTTTAGACAATAAATAAAGAGAATATCAACAAAATAAAATGAAATAAACAAGAAAAATATTTGAAACTAATAAGAATAGACAATAAAAGAAAAATGGTTGAATCAATTAAAATCCAACAATTAATAGTCTAATCCACAGTCCAATATCCGAAACGTTAAGGTCAAATTTATTTTTTTTAGGCGGTAAAACCAGCCACTTGATTTTGTTTTAGGCGGTAAAACCAGCCAATTGATTTTTTTTATATGATTTTTTTTAGTTTTCCAATAATCAAATATAAATTTGTTACCTTTGCCTGCTAGCGCCCCAGCAACGATGCCAAAATTGCTTGACCGCTTTTTATGATCGGCTTGTTTTAACTCGCAAGTGCATGAAAAAGTAACTCAGTATGATCGAGGTCATATCCATAGAGAGCTAGATCTGGAAATTAAGCTGGATAACAAAAAAAAACTCAAGAGAAATTAAATTAACAATAACTTGGTTGAAAATAATTGATGGATTTGTTTTCAAAGATGAAAAAGTGTAAATAGATTTTAAATGACAAGAAAAAGTAAGTCTTGTTCCAAATCAATTTTAATGGTGATGTATTGGTGATTTCTTCAACATATATAAGATAACTCAACCTAATATCAACTATGGTGATATTAGATCGGAAGATATTACATGAAGTTTAGAAAGATGAAGATTGATTATTGCTTAAGAATGAACAAGTACTTTCATATTAAGTAAGACATTGAATCAAGCAATCTCTATACCAAAATTAAAGTTTATGCATAAAAATTCAAGATTATAACATTACCTAAATGATTTCTAAAATTTCTTTGCAATAATAAATCATTCATGGAGAAAATGAGAAGATAAACATTAAGATTCATTCATATCCTAAAGAACTCACCTCAATCACCATTATCCTTGATTTGGATCCAAGAAAGAGTTTAGCCAACCTTGATTATATATAAGAACACTTCAATAAACATGAAATAACTTGAATCAAATTGAAATAATAAGTTTTACAAACCAAAAAAACCAAAATCTATAAAGAAGAACACAACACAATTTCAAAAACATTTCGGACATAAATCTTACTCTAACTTTGGATAGCAATTTGACCCTCTTCGAAGCTTTTTTTTTTAGATGTCTATTAGAGACATATTTATAAGAAATTTTGTCACCTTTTCAAATCATTAATGAACAGCTCATTTGGACACCTGAGTCAAAAGTTATGGGCAAAACACCGAATGGTGTTCTGAAAAATCAAATCAGGACAGCTTTGCAACCATTTTGGTGCACGTTTTTTTCCTCATTTATGAGCTATCTCTTTATTCTTTTTTACCCAAAATAATGTAAAAATGTCCCCTCCAGCTTTCCATCCATGTGCTTGTCTTCTTGGATCAATGGATTACCCAAAATAAATCAATTGTTGTTGTGTGGACATGTAAGATCATGGATTGTTTTTGGGCTGATTTGAAGGTTGATTTAGGGCTGATTTGGGGCTGAATTTAAGCATCAAATAAGTATATAAATATACCTATTATTTGGGCTAAGATTGACATTGAAACCTTGAGTGTTTAATGGTTGAAGTTTGCACACAACATAAGGCAAGTTTGGGCTTGAAATAGATCATATGATATTCTTTTCTAGAATTGATTTTTAGGACAAATTTGGAGCACTTATTTGAACCAAGATTTGCTTCAATCTTCAACTAAATGTCTCTTCAATTCTTTATTTTGAATTCCGACATTGAATTTCTTGAATTAATTCATTTAAGCTCCAAAAACCTATCGAAACATTAAAACAAACTTCATTACTAAAGAACACATCAATTATTATAAAAAAACCAAATAAAACTAATAAATACATATGTAAAATAAAAGGCTTAATGACACTTTTGATGCACAATCAATATGAGCCACAATTACAACTACCTGTACACTTTTGATGCACATGCTTTTTCAAAAGTAAATAAATAAATAAATAAAAAGAGAGTGAGAGAATGTGATACTCTAGCTGGCCTACATATAGGTCTTATGATTGCCTTTCTAATTTCTCATCTATAAAACCCTCTCTTCCTTCCTTTCATTTTTACTCAACCCATACATTCAACAAATACAGAAGTGTATAGAAATGGCAAGTTCCTTAAGTCATCATATAAGAAATATTTGTGTTTTTCGGTGGATCTAGTCTTGGGAAAGAAAATGAGTTTTTAGAATCAGCAAATCATCTTGGTCAGGTGCTAGTTGAGAGAGAGTAGTATTTGATAAAAAAAAAATTATTGAGAACAATGTCTCATTTTGGTTGGGGGGGAGAGAGTAGTATTTGATAAAAAAAGAAATATTTTTCATTTCATAAAGCATGTGCATAATTATTGTTACTAGGATGGCAAAGTAAAGGAGCTCTTTTGTTAAAGTGACTCTTAAGACGCATCTTAGTAACCATTCTTAACAAGGTCTATTATAATATTTCTTGAAATGTTCAGGTTTACAAACTCTCGCATTGTTATCACTTAATTCTGCTCATATACTTATTTAACATGTATTCTTAAACCTTAATTTACACAGACACACTTTAACATATGATTGTGGGTTGCATATTGGATTATTACATTATTTATGTTCTTTTGTTAAAGGTAACAACTAAGGGAAAGGGATTGTATATAATTAAAAAAAAAAGAAAAAAAGAAAAAAATGATGATAATAAAAATGTAGATAAGTTTGGTTTCGTAGCCTCCCTAACCTAAGCAATTAAGCCCGAAGGGGTGTTTTAACACCTAATAACCTAAAGTCAACTGACTTGGGAGATATTGGCCCAATGCTTGTTACATGGGTTGAGGAGAAAAGCTTAAGGGAATCAAACGTTGCATTATCTACATATCAGTACCTACGACCCGAGTTACTAAGCTCGTAGGGGTGTCTTAACACCTAATGCCCTAAGACCAACTCGTTTGGGAGTCATTAGCTGAAAGCTCATTACATGTGTTAAAGATGCATGGTGTATTTAAATTATATGTATATACATTTAAAAAAAAAAGAAGGAAGAAAAAAAAAGACAAAAATAATAATCCCAACAGAAGGAAGTTAACCTTAAACATTAGAACAAAACTTTTGTTTTCTTCCAAGAAAAGCCCCATAATTATGTGTTGATGCATTGAGAACAAAAGAAAGGTTTATTAGTATCTTGTTAACAGGTATTAAGCAGATATATAAATTTAATGAGAGTTTGTTTATCTAGATAGATTAATGGACGTTAAATGATGAATACCTTGCTTTGTGGAATTTGCAAATTATTTTTCTATTTTAACACTTTGATTACTAAGGACTAGTAATAAGCTGGTTGGGGGGTGTGATTAATACTTAAAAGTGCATTTTTATCATGGTTTTATATCATCATTTTGCACTTGAAGTATCAATAACTCCTTAACTAAAACATGTTTTATCATAATATATCTAATAATATAAGATACCTTTAATTTATTATAAATGTTCATTTTAAATGCAGGCCTATCACATAAATGAAAGGATTTATTGATGACTTTAAGAACTTAAATTGCAAGGATAAAGAGATGGCCAAACTTAGAAAAGAGACGTTAGTGCAATCCAAACCAGAACACTATTTGGTAATTAGGTCATATCTGGAGCTATAGATCTCAGATTTAGGTATACTTTATATGGATGGAAAAATAAGACATAGCCCTACAACTTTCATATGGAGCTCAAGATCTAAAAAGGCCATTTTCAAGTCCTAATTGTAGCAAGAAAAAAGAAGCCCGAATCTATCCTCTAGCCTGAGCACTGTTTAGTATTTTGGTCATATCTAGAGTTCTACAAGTCGAAATAAGCTAAATGTTTTACACAAGATAGCTGAGACAATTGCCTACAACTTTCATGTTTTTGAGGGGCTCTAATTTGACTTTATCAATGATGTTTTGGGTAGACAAGAGAAGATAAGGATTGTCATCAAGTCAAGAGTTGGCCACCCACTTATCAATTAGTCATCAAACCAATAGTTCCTAATTTTGGCCTATAAAAGGAGTCATTTGCCATGCATTTAGGCATCTTGGTCTCAAGATCAAGATCATGCTTTTTCTTTCTCTCTTTATATTTTTTGTAATGTTTATGTTTTGCTTTCATTAATATCAAGTTTATGCCTTTCAATTCCTTTCCTTTGCTTTGTTAACTCTTATCTTATCTATGTTCTTATTTTGTTTATCTATTTTTCTTTCTTTCATTACGTCTAGCTAAGTTTATTATGTCAAGGTGAAAAGGTTACACTGATGGTGGTGCAAGAATAAGTATAGTGTAAACTTAATATGAACTTTAATGTTTGATACTAACATGTTTTATATTTGTTATCTTGTTCACTCTTTAATACTTTGCTTGTTAAATGACTAATCTTGATTTATGTTGTATAACACTTGGTACAACAAATGCTTGGCACTTTCATAGTTCATATTGTATGGTATAACCGACACCTGAGCTATGAAAGGAATTTGATTTGTTGTTAACATAAGTTATAATCATGAATGCTTGACAAGATTTACAAGTATTAGCATTAATCGAATAAGATGACTAATGTAATCATCTTAACAATCTATAATCTGATTGAAACCTCCTTTATGTGTGGTTTCCAATTGAATAATAAGAGTTTATATTATACTTGTTTGACATACCATTAGTGGAATCTCTAACCTTGACATTTGTTATTATCATTGTTTAATCGTTACATTAATATTCCATCTCAAAGTTCTCATCTTCTTCTTCTTCTTCTCCTTCTTTTTCTTTATTATTATTATTATTATTACTACTACTAGTAGTAGTATTATTATTATTGTTATTATTATTATTGTTGTTATTGTTATTGTTATTGTTGTTGTAGTATTGTTATTTATAATTTGTACAATTAACCTTCCTATGGTTCGACCCCGGTCTTGCCCGGTTGTTTATTACTTCGACACTCCTACACTTGGGAGAAGATATCAATCTTTTGATCGTGTCAGTGTTTTAATACATAATACCCTGAAGTCAACTGACTTGGAAGTTACTGACCTAACACTTGTTACATGGGTTGAAGAGAAAAGCTTAACGAAATTAAACATTACACTATCTATATATCAGTATCTGCAACCTGAGTTATTAAGCTCGAAGGGATATGATTGTGCATCAAAAGTGTCATTAAGTCTCTTGTTTTACATATGTATTTATTGTTTTTATTTGGTTGTTTTTATAATAATTGATGTATTTTTTAGTAATGAAGTTTGTTTTAATGTTTCGATAGGTTTTTGGAGCTTAAATGAATTAATTCAGAAAATTCAACGTCGGAATTCAGAACAAAGAATTGAAGAGACATTTAGTTGAAGATTGAAGCAAATCTTGGTTCAAATAAGTGCTCCAAATTTGTCCCAAAAATCAATTCTATTCCAATTCTAGAAAAGAATATCATATGATTTATTTCAAGCCCAAACTTGCCTTATGTTGTGTGCAAACTTCAACCATTAAACACTCAAGGTTTCAATGTCAATCTTAGCCCAAATAATAAGTACATTTGTATACTTATTTGATGCTCAAATTCAGCCCAAAAATCAGCCCCAAATCAGCCCTAAATCAACCCTAAATCAACCTTCAAATCAACCCAAACACAATCCATGATCTTACATGTCCACACAACAAATAACAATTGATTTATTTTGGGTAATCCATTGATCCAAGAAGGCAAGCACATGGATAGAAAGCTGGAGGGGATATTTTAACATTATTTTGGGTAAAAAAGAAGAAGGAGACACCTCATAAATGAGGAAGAAAAACGTGCACCAAAGTAGTTGTAAAGCTGTCTTGATTTGATTTTTCAGAACACCTTTTGGTATTTTGCCCATAACTTTTGACTCAGGTGTCCAAATGAGCTGTTCTTTAATGATCTGGAAAGGTGACAGAATTGCCTATAAATATCTCTCTAATAGACTTCTCTAAAAAATGCTTCTAAGGGGGTCGAATTGCTGTCCAAAGTTAGAGTCAGATTTGTGTCCGAATTTTTTCTGAAATTGTATTGTGTTCTTCTTTATAGATTTCGGTTCTTTAGTTTGTAAAACTTATTTTTTCAGTTGGATTCAAGTTCTTTCATGTTTATTGAAGTGTTCTTATATATAATCATGGTTGGCTAAACTCTTTCTTGGATCCAAATCAAGGATAATGGTGATTGAGGTGAGTTCTTTAGGATATGAATGAATCTTAATGTTTATCTTCTTATTTTCTTCATGAATGATTTATTATTGTAAAGAAATTTTAGAAATCATTTAGGTAATGTTATAATCTTGAATTTTTATGCACAAACTTTAGTTTTGGTATAGAGATTGCTTGATTCAATGTCTTACTTAATATGAAAGTACTTGTTCATTCTTAAGCAATAATCAATCTTCATCTTTCTAATCTTCATTGTAATATCTTCCGATCTAATATCACCATCGTTGACATTAGGTTGAGTTATCTTATATATGTTGAAGAAATCACCAATACATCACCATTAAAATTGATTTGGACCAAGACTTACTTTTCTTGTCATTTAAAATCTATTTACATTTTTTTTTTATCTTTGAAAACAAATCCATCAATTATTTTCAACCAAGTTATTGTTAATTTAATTTCTCTTGAGTTTTTTTTTGTTACTTAGCTTAATTTCCAGATCTAGCTCTCTATGGATATGACCTCGATCTTACCGAGTTAATTGCTACATCGCACACTCGTGCACTTGCGAGTTAAAACAAGCCGATCATAAAAAGCGGTCAAGCAATTTTGGCGCCGTTGCCGGGGAGCTAGCAAGCAAAGGTAACAAATTTAGATTTGATTATTGGAAAACTAAAAAAAAAATCATATAAAAAAAATTCAATTGGCTGGTTTTACCGCCTAAAAAAAATTTGACCTTAACGTTTCGGATATTGGACTGTGGACTGGACTATTATTTGTTGGATTTTGGTTGGTTCAACCATTTTTCTTTTATTGTCTATTCTTATTAGTTTCTAATATTTTTCTTGTTTATTTCATTTTATTTTGTTGATATTGTTTTTATTTATTGTCTAAAGTGCTTGGCCGGTATTACCGTCTTTTTATTCATGCTTGTTATAATTATCTTTTAATGTTTATTGTTGTTATTTTTCTTATATTTATTGTTTGAAGTGCTTGGCCGGTATTACTGCTTTTTGTTTATTCAAGCTTGTTATAATTATCTTTTAATGTTTATTGTTGTTATTTTTTTTATATTTATTGTTTGAAGTGCTTGGCCGGTATTACCGCCTTTTGTTTATTCAAGCTTGTTATAATTATCTTTTAATGTTTATTGTTGTTAATAGTGTTTATTAGTTGGAGAGTGAATTTCTTAATTTGTTGTATTTTTATTTTTGAGCTATTACTTTTATTTGCAATTTTTTTTTCTTTTTCTTTCCTTTCCTTTCATATTCATATAATTGTTATATTATTATTATTATTTTATCATGGCTAATGTTGAAGATGTAGAGGGTGAAGGGAGTGTTCAAGGTAATGGACCTCCACAATTCAATGATCAACCTAATTTTCGAACTCTTAGAGAGTATCTTCACCCGGCTAGACAAAGTACACCTTCGTGTATTATCTTACCTCTTAACCAACAAGCTTTCAATTTGAAACCGGGCATGATTCAACTTCTTCCCACATTTCATGGTATGGATTCTGAAAATCCATACATACACATTAAAGACTTTGAAGAGGTATGTAATACTTTTATTGATAGAACATGCACCGAGGAAACCATTCGGCTTAAATTGTTCCCATTCTCTCTAAAGGATAAAGCCAAGCTTTGGCTAAACTCCTTGCGTCCTAGGTCTATAGGTACATGGAGAGAAATGCAAGCTGAATTTTTGAAAAAATACTTCCCCACTCATAGGACAGCAGCCTTACAACGTCAAATGATGAACTTTTCTTGTATTCCAAATGAGTCATTTCACCAAGCTTGGGAAAGGTTCAAAGACTTGTTAAATGCATGCCCTCACCATGGTTTTGAGATGTGGAGGTTAGTGAGTTTCTTTTATGACTCTCTTACCGCAGATTTTAAAAAGCTAGTGTCAACCATGTGTAATGGTGAGTTTTATGACAAAGAACCAAGTGAGGCCTTTGATTTTTTTGATCAATTGGCTGAAAACACAAAGCAATGGGAGACTTCTCTCCCAGTTCATGTTGAGTCTAGAAACACCATTTCTCATTCAAGTGGGAAGTTTCAATTGAAAGAGACTGATGACCTCAATGCTAGATTAGTCTCATTGGCTAGGAAAGTAGAGTCTCTTGAGATTAAAAAAGTGCATGTCATAAGTGAACAACAAGAGGAAAGTTGTGTTGTTTGTGAAAGCAAAGGGCATAGGACAACTGAGTGTCCTACCATTCCAGCCTTCAAGGAAGTGCTATATGGCCAAACTTCTGATTCAAGTAATGTTAGAAAGCCATTTCCAAACCAAGTAGGCAATCCCTACTCTGAGACCTATAATCCTGGATGGAGGAACCACCCAAATTTTGGATGGAGAAATGAGGGCTCTTCAGTACCTCAAACATTTCAACCTCCACCCCAACCATTTCATGCTCCCACACATAACACATACCAACCACCTCATAAGAGATCCTTAGAGGATACTCTTCAACAATTCATGCAAACGCAAGGAGGAATCAACAACCAAGTTTACAAATTCCAAGACCAGACCAATAGGACCTTAGATGACATTCGAAGTCAACTAACTAAGTTGACTCAATCACTAAGCATTCAAGAGAAGGGAAAAATCCCAACTCAACCAATGCCCAATCCTAGAGGTCAGGTACACATGAGTGAATCCTCACCTAGTGAACCTTCAAACCATGAACAAGTCCAAGCCATCACTACCCTTAGAAGTGGAAAGATTGTTGACAAAGGTGTAGGTTTTAGGATTCCTAAAGGTATTGTGGAGGAGAAATCTAGGGAAAGTGAAGAGCGAATCAAAACACAAGTGACAAATGAGAGTTTGAGAGATAAAGAAGGTGAGCTAAATGAGAAAGAGATGAGTGAGAAAGGAGATGATTCAAGAAAAATTGAAGTCAAAGTGAGTGACTTAGAATTTGTTCCTAGAGCACCATTTCCACAAAAGTTAGGGAAACCTAAGCAAGATCTTATGAACTCAGAAATCTATGAATTGTTCAAACAAGTGAAATTCAATATTCCACTCCTTGATGCAATTAAACAAGTTCCATCTTATGCAAAGTTTCTTAAGGATTTATGCACAGTCAAAAGGAGATTGAATGTGAAAGAAAGAGCCTTTCTAACTGAACATGCTAGTGCCATCTTCTTCTTCTCTTTCTTTATTATTATTATTATTATTATTACTATTGTTGTTGTTGTTATTGTTGTTTTATAATTGTTGTTTATAATTTGTACAATTAACCTCCCTGTGGTTCGACCCCGGTCTTGCCGGGTTATTTATTACTTCGACACTCCTGCACTTGGGAGAAGACATCAACCTTTTCGTCCTGTTAGTCTCCAAACAAATCGGGGAACATAAGGACATTAGAGAGGTAGATTTCATCCAAACAGTTTGTCAAGAACACTTTGAGAGAGTGTGGATCAAGGATCCATTGGAGAGAACTTTAATTCATGATGAAAGATTTTGTTCTTTGGAATGTGTTGATGAGGAAGTAAGAGAACTCGAGACTTATCTAGATCCAATGCCTATTATGTCAATAGGTCAATGGACCCCATCATTTGAGCCTTTGATTTCACCCCAAGTGAAAGTTGAGGAATCTCTTGTCCAGCCTGATAAACTAGAAAGGAAGCCTTTACCGAGTGATCTTAAGTATGCATTTCTAGGGGAAGATGAATCATATCCTATTGTGATCTCATCAAAACTTAGCATAGAGCAAGAACAAAAACTTTTGAGAGTGGTGAGAAAACACAAGAAAGCAATTGGGTGGAAAATTACTGACTTGAAAGGAATTAGCCCTCTTTTATGTACACATAGAATCTATCTTGAAGAAGAGGCTAAATCTGTGAGGCAAATGCAAAGACGATTGAACCCAAACATGAAGGAAGTAGTGAGAGGTGAAGTGCTTAAGCTACTTGATGCAGGTATCATTTACCCTATTGCAAACTCAAAATGGGTTAGTCCAACCCAAGTTGTCCCAAAAAAATCTGGAGTCACGGTAGTGAAGAATGAAAATAATGAGTTGGTACCAACTAGAATCCAAACTGGATGGCGTATGTGCATTGATTATCGTAAATTGAACATGGTGACTAGGAAGGACCATTTTCCGCTTCCATTTTTAGACCAAGTGCTTGAAAGAGTAGCTGGAAGAGCTTTCTATTGTTTTCTGGATGGATACTCAGGTTACAACCAAATTGAGATTTCTTTAGAAGACCAAGAAAAAACCACTTTCACTTGTCCTTTTGGTATTTATGCTTATAGAAGAATGCCATTTGGTTTGTGTAATGCACCAACCACTTTTCAAAGGTGTATGATGAGTATCTTTAGTGACATGGTGGAAATTTTTTTGGAAGTTTTCATGGATGATTTTTCAGTTTATGGGGATTCTTATGAGTTGTGTCTAATGAATCTAGAAAAAGTTCTTGAAAGGTGTGAAGAGAGCAATCTTGTACTCAATTGGGAGAAGTGTCATTTTATGGTGACACATGGCATTGTTTTAGGTCACATTGTCTCTTCAAAAGGGATAGAGGTAGATAAGTCAAAAGTGGAAGTCATTCAAAAATTAACTACCCCTAAGACTGTGAAAGATGTGAGATCCTTTTTAGGACATGCTGGTTTTTATCGAAGATTCATTCATTCTTTTAGTACCATTGCCAAACCATTGTGTAACTTGTTGTCACAAGATATCCCATTTGATTGGACATCAAAATGTCAAGAAGCTTTTGAAAAGCTTAAAGGGTTGTTGACAACTGCACCAATCATACAAGCTCCTGATTGGTCTTTACCATTTGAACTGATGTGTGATGCTAGTGATTTTGCGGTTGGGGCTGTTTTAGGGCAAAGAAAAGACAAGAAACCTCATGTCATATATTATGCTAGCAAGACTTTGAATGATGCTCAATTGAATTACACTACAACTGAAAAAGAACTCTTAGTTGTGGTCTTTGCATTAGACAAGTTTAGGTCTTATTTGGTTGGATCTCTTGTTATTGTTTTCACTGATCATGCAGCATTGAAATATTTGCTCACAAAACAAGATGCCAAACCACGTTTGATTCGATAGATCCTCCTACTCCAAGAATTTAACATTGAAATTCGAGATAAAAAGGGAGTAGAGAATGTAGTAGCTGATCATTTGTCTCGTCTTTCAAGCTATAAGACCATAATTGATGAATCTCCAATAAATGAACTCTTTGCTGATGAAAATTTATTTTGTGCAGGTACTGTCTCTTACATTGGTTCTCCATGGTATGCTGACATAGCAAATTACCTAGCCACAAGTCAAATTCCTTCTCATTGGTCTAAACTTGACAAACAAAAATTCTTGCGCAATGTGCGCACCTTTTTTTGGGATGACCCCTACCTATTTAAATATTGTCCTGACCAAATTATTAGGCGGTGCATCCCTGATCATGAAATTCCAAGAGTCATTAATTTTTGTCATGCATTAGCCTGTGGTGGGCATTTCTCTTCCAAGAAAACCATTGCCAAAATCTTGTAGTGTGGTTTTTATTGGCCTACCATGTTTAAAGATGTTCATGCCTTTTGTGCTGCATGTGACCGATGCCAACGACTAGGTAGCCTCACTAGGCGTAACATGATGCCCCTTAACCCCATCCTTGTTTTGGAAATATTTGATTGTTGGGGGATTGATTTCATGGGACCTTTTCCAAGTTCATTTGGTTACCAATTCATCCTTGTTGCTGTTGATTATGTGTCTAAATGGGTGGAGGCCATTGCATCTCGAACCAATGACCATCGAGTTGTGGTCAAATTCTTGAAAGAAAATATTTTCTCTCATTTTGGCATGCCTCGGGCTATGATTAGTGATGGGGGAAAACATTTTTGTAACAAGCCCGTTGGGATTTTGATGAGAAAATATGGTGTAATTCACAAGGTCAGTACCCCCTATCACCCACAGACTAGTGGCCAAGCTGAGTTGGCAAATAGGGAGATCAAGAACATTTTAGAGAAAATAGTCAATCCAAACCGTAAAGATTGGTCCCTACGACTAGTTGATGCTTTGTGGGCATATCGCACTGCTTATAAGACCTCTTTAGGAATGTCTCCTTATAGGCTAGTTTATGGAAAGCCTTGTCATCTCCCTGTTGAGATTGAGCACCGTGCATATTGGGCCATTCGGCAATTCAATGACAATGAAAACGAGGTCGGCAAAAATAGAAAGCTTCAATTGGATGAATTAGAGGAGCTAAGAAATGATGCATTTGAAAATGCAAAAATTTCAAAACATAAGATGAAAACTTTGCATGATAAACATATTCTTAGAAAATCCTTTCATGTTGGTCAAAAGGTTCTCTTGTATAATTCACGATTATATCTCTTTCCTGGGAAGTTGAGGACAAAATGGACTGGTCCATTTGTGATTAAATCCATCTCTGAGCATGGTGCATTTGAGGTAGAAAATCCCAAGAATGGAAATATTTTCAAAGTAAATGGTCATCGATTGAAACCTTATCTTGAAAATGTTGTGGCTGAAGTTGAGACATTGGATCTTCAAGATCCAATACCATTGTAGTATTAGAAGTAATGAGTTTTTATTTTTATTTTATTTTTATTATTTTTTCTTCTTTCTTCCAGCTCTTATATTTTCGTGTTCATGCATTCGGGACAATGCATTATTTTAAGTTGGGGGGTGTGAGGTTCTTTATTTTCAAAAAAAAAAAATCAATGTTTTCTTTTAGTTGTGATATGCAGGTTAAAAAAAATCAAGCAAGAAGTCAGCTCATGCCCAATTCAATCAGACATTCATCCTTGAAAACAGAAGGGGAGTAACAATTTTCTAATCTTTATACTTTTCTTCTCTTTCTCTTTTACATTGAGGATAATGTAAAACTTAATTTTAGATATTTCATTATGTTGAATGCTTGAGATAACCATGCTTGTTAAAAAAAAAAAAAAACTTGCATTCGTATGTGAATGAGACTTGTTTAGGATCATCATTACATTTTTGGATTCATTATTATGTTGAACATTGCATAATTTAATTTGGGATAGATAATATCTTATAAAGCAAGATATAACATACTTTTTTTTAAGATTACTTAAATACATCTTTCCTTGTAAAAGTTGTGTGAGTTGTGTGATTATGCATGAAAGATGAGTATGATGCTTTACTTGTGATTATCCCTTTTGATCCAGTCCTAAACAAGGTTTAAGTAAATAGAGTAATAATTATTACACGAATAAATAAATAAATGTGTACAAAGTTCTATCTACTCCAATGTTTTGAGTTGCTCAGTAACTAGGGGTATTCATCACAAATGTTTATCTTTACGTCAAACGGCAGCTTAAAATATGAGTATGCAAAGCACTTTAAGTTTGTGACTTTGTGAGTAACCGGGTGCATTCATCACAAATGTTTGTATTCGCGTCAAAAGGGAAGTGACTACTTAAAGACAAAAAATAAATCATATCTTCAAAAAAAAAAAAAAACAAAGAAAGAAAAAAGAAAGAAAGAAAATATATAGATATTTCTCTAGTTTGCTACCTTGTTTGTGTTGGTGAGAATGGAAGATTACAAGTTGAGTTTTCGTATGAATCAATTATGTTGGTTGCACGATAAATATGACTGAATTTGGAAATTTTGTATGGATGTTTGATTTAGAGAATGTGAGTATGCTTATTTTTCTTTATTTGCTATTGTGTACACTAAGTTAAAGATACCAATGTTTGCATGATAGGTCCTTCAAGTGTGATGAATCGAGCCTAATTATGGTTGTTATTATTATTATTGTTATTTTAAAGGTTTTATGTTTTGTTTTGCTTGAGGACTAGCAAAATCTAAGTTGGGGGGTGTGATTGTGCATCAAAAGTGTCATTAAGTCTCTTGTTTTACATATGTATTTATTGTTTTTATTTGGTTGTTTTATAATAATTGATGTGTTTTTTAGTAATGAAGTTTGTTTTAATGTTTCGATAGGTTTTTGGAGCTTAAATGAATTAATTCAGAAAATTCAACATCGGAATTCAGAACAAAGAATTGAAGAGACATTTAGTTGAAGATTGAAGCAAATCTTGGTTCAAATAAGTGCTCCAAATTTGTCCCAAAAATCAATTCTATTCCAATTCTAGAAAAGAATATCATATGATTTATTTCAAGCCCAAACTTGCCTTATGTTGTGTGCAAACTTCAACCATTAAACACTCAAGGTTTCAATGTCAATCTTAGCCCAAATAATAAGTACATTTGTATACTTATTTGATGCTCAAATTCAGCCTAAAAATCAGCCCCAAATCAGCCCTAAATCAACCCCAAATCAACCTTCAAATCAACCCAAACACAATCCATGATCTTACATGTCCACACAACAAATAACAATTGATTTATTTTGGGTAATCCATTGATCCAAGAAGGCAAGCACATGGATGGAAAGCTGGAGGGGATATTTTAACATTATTTTGGGTAAAAAAGAAGAAGGAGACACCTCATAAATGAGGAAGAAAAACGTGCACCAAAGTAGTTGTAAAGCTGTCTTGATTTGATTTTTCAGAACACCTTTCGGTGTTTTGCCCATAACTTTTGACTCAGGTGTCCAAATGAGATGTTCTTTAATGATCTGGAAAGGTGACAGAATTGCCTATAAATATGTCTCTAATAGACTTCTCCAAAAAATGCTTCAAAGGGGGTCGAATTGCTGTCCAAAGTTAGAGTCAGATTTGTGTCTGAATTTTTTCTGAAATTGTATTGTGTTCTTCTTTATAGATTTCGGTTCTTTAGTTTGTAAAACTTATTTTTTCAATTGGATTCAAGTTCTTTCATGTTTATTGAAGTGTTCTTATATATAATCATGGTTGGCTAAACTCTTTCTTGGATCCAAATCAAGGATAATGGTGATTGAGGTGAGTTCTTTAGGATATGAATGAATCTTAATGTTTATCTTCTTATTTTCTTCATGAATGATTTATTATTGTAAAGAAATTTTAGAAATCATTTAGGTAATGTTATAATCTTGAATTTTTATGCACAAACTTTAGTTTTGGTATAGAGATTGCTTGATTCAATGTCTTACTTAATATGAAAGTACTTGTTCATTCTTAAGCAATAATCAATCTTCATCTTTCTAATCTTCATTGTAATATCTTCCGATCTAATATCACCATCGTTGAGATTAGGTTGAGTTATCTTATATATGTTGAAGAAATCACCAATACACCACCATTAAAATTGATTTGGACCAAGACTTACTTTTCTTGTCATTTAAAATCTATTTACATTTTTTTTTTATCTTTGAATACAAATCCATCAATTATTTTCAACCAAGTTATTGTTAATTTAATTTCTCTTGAGTTTTTTTTTGTTACTTAGCTTAATTTCCAGATCTAGCTCTCTGTGGATATGACCTCGATCTTACCGAGTTAATTGCTACATCGCACACTCGTGCACTTGCGAGTTAAAACAAGCCGATCATAAAAAGCGGTAAAGCAGGATATCTCAATACCTAATGCTCTAAGACCAACTGGTTTGGAAGTTATTAATCGAAGCTCATTATTTGAGTTAAAAATGCATTGTGTTTTAAGTTATATGTATATAAAAAAAGTGAAAGAAAAGAAGAAAAAAAAGATAATAATCTCAACCCAAGGAAGTTAACCTTAAATATTAAAACATAATATTGTTTTCTTCTAATAAATGCCTCCATCATCTATGTTTTCATACATTGAGCACAAAAGAAAAAAAAAGAATGTTTATTAATATCTTGTTTCAACAATATGAAGCAGATATATATAAATTTAATGAGAGTTTACTTGGATAGAGTAATGGAAGTTAAATCATGAATACCTTACTTTGGGGAAACTTGTAAATTGTTTTTCTATTTTAACATTTTGATTACTAGGGACTAGTAATAAGCTAGTTGGGAGGTGTGATTAGTACGTAAAAGTGCATTTTTCTCAAGGTTTATATTATCATTTCACACTTGAAGTATCAATAAATCCATAACTAGAGCATGTATTATAATTATTATTATTGTTGTTGTTGTTGTTATTGTTATTGTTATTTATAATTTGTACAATTAACCTCCTCGTGGTTTAACCCCGGTTTTGCCGAGTTATTTATTACTTCGACACTCCTGCACTTGGGAGAAGACATCAATCTTTTAGTCGTGTCAAGTTTTTGGCATCGTTGTCGGGAAGGTAAGTTCTTGTACAAATTATAACATTTATTTTATTTTCTCTTTTCACTTTTCTTATATATAACTTTGTTTCTTGTCTCTTATTTCTTTTCTTTTTTTTTTCCTCTTTCTTTTATTCTATTCCTACACATGCATGAGAGTGTGGTCATGTGCATCAAATGGTAGACTTTATAGGGTATTCTCATCATTTTCATAAAATATGGCCAAAGAAGTTAATCAATCACTTCATAATGAGAATAATGAGAATAACCGTGTTAGAACACTTAGAGACCACAAGAACAAGTGCACCATAATGTATAGTTTTTTCTCCCAATGCATCTCATTTTAATTTTAAGCCAGGCATTTCATTAGTACTTAAAAGTGCATTTTTATCAAGGTTTTATATCATCATTTTGCACTTGAAGTATGAATAACTCCTTAACTAAAGCATGTTTTATAATAATATATCTAATAATATAAGATACCTTTAATTTATGGTAAATGTTCATTTTAAATGCAAGCCTATCACATAAATGAAAGGATTGATTGATGAATTTAAGAACTGGAATTGAAAGGATAAAGAGATGGCCAAACTTAGAAAAGAGATTTTGGTGCAATCCAAACCAGAACATTGTTCGGTAATTGGGTCATATCTGGAGTTATAGATCTCAAATTTAGGTCAACTTTATATGGATGGAAAGGTAAGACATAGGGCTACAACTTTCATGTGGAGCCAAAGATCTAAAAAGGTCATTTTCAAGTCCAAATTGTTGCAACAAAAAAAAACCCAATCTGTCCTCCAACCCGAGCACTGTTCGGTATTTTTGCCATATCTGAAGTTCTAGAAGTCGAAATGAGCTGAATATTTTACACAAAAAAGCTGAGACAATTGTCTACAACTTTCATGTTTTCGAGTGGCTCCAATTTGGACGTTATCAATGATGTTTTGGGTAGACAAGAGAAGATAAGGATTGCCACCAAGTCAAAAGTTGGCCACCCACTCATCAATTAGTCATCAAATCAATAGTTCCCAATTTTGGCCTATAAAAGGTTTGCCATGCCATGCAGTTGGCCACCCACTCATCAATTAGTAATCAAGATCATGCTTTTTCTTTCTCTCTTTGTATTTTTTGTAATGTTTATGTTTTGCTTTCATTAATATCAAGTTTATGCCTTTCAATTCCTTTCCTTTGCTTTGTTAACTCTTATCTTATCTATGTTCTTATTTTATTTATCTATTTTTCTTTCTTTCATTATGTCTAGCTAAGTTTATTATGTCAAGGTGAAAAGGTTACACTAATGGTGGTGCAAGAATAAGTATAGTGTAAACTTAATATGAACTTTAATGTTTGATACTAACATGTTTTATATTTGTTATCTTGTTCACTCTTTAATACTTTGCTTGTTAAATGACTAATCTTGATTTATGTTGTATAACACTTGGTACAACAAATGCTTGGCACTTTCATAGCCCATCTTGTATGGTATAACCGACAACTGAGCTATGAAAGGAACTTGATTTGTTGTTAACATAAGTTATAATCATGAATGCTTGACGAGATTTACAAGTATTAGCATTAATCGAATAAGATTACTAATGTAATCATGTTAACAATCTATAATCTGATTGGAACCTCCTTTACGTGTGGTTTCCAATTGAATAATAAGAGTTTATACTATACTTGTTTGACATACCATTAGTGGAACCTCTAACCTTGACATTTGTTATTATTATTGTTTAATCCTTAGATTAATATTTCATCTCCAAGTTCTCATCATCTTGTTCTTCTTCTCTTTCTTTATTACTACTACTACTACTACTACTACTACTACTACTACTACTACTACTATTATTATTATTATTATTATTATTATTATTATTATTGTTGTTGTTGTTGTTATTGTTATTGTTGTTGTTGTTATTGTTGTTGTTATTGCTCTTATTGTTGTTTATAATTTATCCAATTAACCTCCCTGTGGTTCGACCCAAGTCTTGCTGGGTTATTTATTACTTCGACACTCCTACACTTGGGACATCGTTTGAAAGCTTACTTTGATAATTTTTCTAGTGAAAATGAATCAACTGGTTTGAATGATCTTGTAGATAAAAGTTGATTATTTTGTTTTTCTCACATTGTTTTTGTTTTTTTTTGAGTAATTTGCTAGTTTCTCTCACCGCGGTCAAATGGCGGACAATGATACTTAGTGACTTAAGTCAGTTCTTTCAGTTTTCCATAATAACTGATATCTGTGTATATATGTGAGCAATTCTATGAATCTCTCTTCCAGTTCTCATTTGAAATTGAATACTAATCTAGAAAAATTGAAAAAGTATTTTCCCACTCTGCCTTAGAATGCGATTACAAAAATTTACCATGCTAGATATGCAAGATTGAAGTTGTTAATTGATTAGTACTTAAAAGTGCATTTTTATCATGGTTTTATATCATCATTTTGCACTTGAAGTATTAATAACTCCTTAACTAAAGCATGTTTTATAATAATATATCTAATAATATAAGATACCTTTAATTTGTGATAAATGTTCATTTTAAATGCAGGCCTATCACATAAATGAAAGGATTGATTGATGATTTTAAGAACTTAAATTGCAAGGATAAAGAGATGGCCAAACTTCGAAAAGAGATGTCGGTGCAATCCAAACTGGAACACTATTTGGTAATTGGGTCATATCTGGAGATATAGATCTCAGATTTAGGTCCAATTTATATGGATGGAAAGGTAAGACATAGACCTACAACTTTCATATGGAGCCCAAGATCTGAAAAGGCCATTTTTAAGTCCAAATTGTAGCAACAATAAAGAAGCCCGAATCTATCATCCAACCCGAGCACTGTTCAATATTTTGGCCATATCTGGAGTTCTAGAAGTCCAAATGAGCTGAATTGTTTACACAAGAAAGATGAGACAATTGCCTACAACTTTCATGTTTTGACTAGCTCCAATGTTGACATTATTAATGATGTTTTGGGCAGAGAAGAGAAGATAAGGATTGTCACCAAGTCAAGAGTTGGCCACCCACATATCAATTAGTCATCAAATCAATAGTTCCCAATTTTGGCCTATAAAAGGAGGCATTTGTCATGCATTTAGGCATCTTGGTTTCTAGATCAAGATCATGCTCTTGCTTTCTCTCTTTGTATTTTTTGTAATGTTTATGCTTTGCTTTCATTAATATCAAGTTTATGCCTTTCATTTCCTTTCCTTTACTTAGTTAACTCTTATCTTATTTATGTTCTTATTTTGTTTATTTATTTTTCTTGCTTTCATTATTTCTAGCTAAGTTTATTATGTCAAGGTGAAAAGGTTACACTAATGGTGTAAGAATAAGTATAATGTAAACTTAATATGGACTTTAATGTTTGATACTCACATGTTTTATATTTGTTATCTTTTTCACTCTCTAATACTTTGCTTGTTAAATCACTAATCTTGATTTATGTTGTATAACACTTGGTACAACAAATGCTTGGCACTTTTATAGCCCATAATGTATGGTATAACCGACACCTGAGCTATGAAAGGAACTTGATTTGTTGTTAACATCAGTTATAATCATGAATGCTTGACGAGATTTACAAGTATTAGCATTAATCGGATAAGATGACTAATGTAATCATATTAACAATCTATAATCTGATTGAAACCTCATTTGGTGTGGTTTCCAATTGTTTATACTATACTTGTTTGACATACCATTAGTGGAACCTCTAACCTTGGCATTTGTTCTTATCATTGTTTAATCTTTACATTAATATTCCATCTCGAAGTTCTCATCATCTTCTTCTTCTCCTTCTCCTTCTTTATTATTATTATTATTATTACTACTAGTGCTACTACTACTACTACTAGTAATATTATTATTATTATTATTACTACTACTACTACTATTGTTGTTGTTGTTGTTATTGTTACTATTGTTGTTATTTATAGTTGTTGTTTATAATTTGTGCAGTTAACCTCCCTGTGGTTCGACCCCAGTCTTGCCAGGTTATTTATTACTTCGACACTCCTGCACTTGGGAGAAGACATCAACCTTTTCATCGTGTCATTAATAAATCATGGAATTCTTGAAGATATTCGCTGGTTGATTAAAGCAAAGGTCCGAATATCAAGTGAGTCCTCTAATTCCTTCATTTCACACATGCCTAGATTAGGTAAAAGCACTTTTGCAAAGAAACGTCGTGCAAAACTACTGAAAGTCTATCATCCATGTGCGAAATAGACTTGTAATACACAATGTCATTTTTTGGGAATGGTATCTATAAACCATGAAGATGAAATACAATTCATTTAGGATGGCCTGAGTAAAGAGTCTTTAGATAATCTTTTATTAACTGTTGAGACGCATCCTAGTGGAGATGTGCATCGTGCAATTTATGATTTATGACCCCATTTTTATAAAGAACATGCTCAACATAGTCTTAAGAATCTGACTAAGAAAACCTTGTTTGCTAGTTTTTAAGAAACTGGATGGGAAGCCTATCCTCGACCCATAGAGGGCGTTTAAGCCGTTCTTGGATGTAAAACCAAGGGAAGATGTGAGCCACAATCACAACTACCTGTACATACATATGCTTTTTTTTAATAAATAAATAAATAAAAAGAGAGAGAGTGTGAGACTCCAGCTAGCCTACACATAGGTGGTATGATTGCCCTTTTAATTTCTCATCTATAAAATCCTCTCTTCCTTCCTTTTATTTCTACTCAGCCCATACATTCAACAAATATAGTAGTGGGTAGAAATGACAAGTTCCTCAGGTCATCACATAAGAAATATTTGTGTTTTCGGTGGATCTAGTCTTGGGAAAGAAAAGTAGTTTTTAGAATCAGAAATCATCTTGGTCAGGTGTTAGCTGGGAAAAAGATTCATTTAGTGTATGAAGGAGGCAGTCTTGGATTAATGGGAGGTGTGTCAATAGTTGTATTTTTAGGAGGTAGTTAAGTTTTGGGAGTCGTCCTCAAAGCTTTAGCACAAAGGGACATCATTGGAAAAATAATTGGAGAGGAATTTCAAGTCTCCACATTGTGGGCTCGAATGAATGCATTGTTTAACCATGCTAATGCCTTCATTGTTTTACCAGGTGGTTTAGGCACATTCGAAGAGATCTTTCATATTTCCTCTTGGGCCCAATTGCACATTCACCATAAACCCATACGTCTGTTAAATTTTAATGGTTATTGATAAGTTGTTATCTTTTCTTGATCATGCTATGGAACAAGAATTTCTATCATAATCTATATTGCTACTACTGAACAATTGATTGACCAACTACAATCTTTCATTCCTATAATTGATCCCTCCATAAGTCGCATAAAGTGGTTATCTAAGGAAAGTTGTAACAAGCTTAGATTAGATTTGAGTCTTCATTTGTGAATCTTTGTATCTTTTGGTTTTATTATTGTGTTTTGTTGTTTCTTATATTTATTTCAATGTGTTTCAGGTTTGTCAGTGTTTGTTATTTTAGGTGATATCTTCTATACTCTATCTTTCAACCTTAGAACATTAAGCCTATAATGTATGGTATAACCGACACCTGAGTTATGAAAGAAACTTGATTTGTTGTTAACATAAGTTATAATCATGAATGCTTGACGAGATTTACAAGTATTAGCATTAATCGAATAAGATGACTAATATAATCATGTTAACAATCTATAATCTGATTGGAACCTCCTTTGTATGTGGTTTCTAATTGAATAATAAGAGTTTATACTATACTTGTTTGACATACCATTAGTGGAACCTCTAACCTTGACATTTGTTGTTATCATTGTTTAATCCTTACATTAATATTCCATCTTAAAGTTCTCATCATCATCTTCTTCTTCTCCTTCTTTTTCTTTATTATTATTATTATTATTATTATTATTATTATTATTATTATTATTATTATTATTATTATTATTACTACTACTATTACTACTACTACTACTACTATTATTGTTGTTGTTGTTGTTGTTGTATTATTGTTACTTATAATTTGTACAATTAACCTCCCTGTGGTTCGACCCCGGTTTTGCTGGGTTATTTATTACTTCGAAACTCTTGCACTTGGGAAAAGACATCAATCTTTTAGTCATGTCAATAAGATGCCTTTAATTTATAGTAAATACTCAATTTAAATGCAGGTATTCTAACAATTCAAAGGATTGATTGTTATAATTAACTATTGAAAGTGAAAGTACAAAGAATATGCTAAGCTTACAAAGAAGATGTCGATTCACGTCAAATTCAAACACTATTCAATGATTAGATCATATCTAGAGCTATAGATCTTCAATTTCAGATTAATTTATATGGATGGAAAGATAAGAAATAGACCTATAATTTTCATGAATATGGAAAGACCTAAATTTATTTTTTTCAAATTCAAAGTTTGGCCACAAAAAGAAGTTTGAATTTATCTTGCAATCCAGCGCAAATACTGCTCAGAGTTTTACTCATAACTAGAGTTTTAGAAGTCGAACTGATCTAAAAATTGGTGGATGGAAGGAAAAGATAATTACCAACAACTTTCATACAGAACACTTTGCCAAATTTGGATTGCATCAATGTTAATTCAACTAGTCATAGTGCTTGAGTGATGCTATCCACCAAGTCCACTAATCAATAGTTGACCACTACATCAATTATCAATTACCAAATGAATAATTATATATTTTAGCCTATAAAAGGAGGCACTTGCCATTCATTTAGGCATCTTTTTTTTCATATCAAGATCATGTTCTTACTTTCTCTCTTTATATTTTTGTAATGCTTAAGTTTTGCTTTCATTAATCTCTTGTTCATTGCTTGACCACTTTTTATGATCGGCTTGTTTTAACTCACAAGTGCACAAGTGTGCGATGTAGCAATTAACTCGATAAGATCGAGGTCATATCCATAGAGAGCTAGATCTAGAAAATAAGCTAGGTAACAAAAAAAACTCAAGAGAAATTAATAATAACTTGGTTGAAATAATTGATGGATTTGTTTTCAAAGATGAAAACATGTAAATAGATTTTAAATGATAAGAAAAGGTAAGTCTTGGTCCAAATCAATTTTAATGGCGATGATGTATTGGTGATTCCTTCAAAATATATAAGATAACTCAACCTAATATCAATGATGGTGATATTAGATCAAAAGATATTACAATGAAGTTTGAAAGGATGAAGATTGATTATTGCTTAAGAATGAATAAGTACTTTCATATTAAGTAAGACATTGAATCAAGCAATCTCTATACCAAAACTAAAGTTTATGCATAAAAATTCAAGATTATAACATTACCTAAATGGTTTCTAAAATTTCTTTGCAATAATAAATCATTCATGAAGAAAACGAGAAGATAAACATTAGGATTCATTCATATGTTAAAGAACTCACCTCAACCACCATCATCTTTGATTTGGATCCAAGAAAAAGATTAGCCAACCATGATTATATATAAGAACACTTCAATAAACATGAAATAACGTGAATCAAACTGAAATAATAAGTTTTACAAGCTAAGAAACCAAAAGCTATAAAGAAGAACACAACACAATTTCCAAGCTTTTTTTCAAGATGTCTATTAGAGACATATTTATAGGAAATTCTATCACCTTTCTAGATCATTAAAGAACATCTCATTTGGACATTTGAGTTAAACGTTATGGGCAAAATGCCGAAAGGTGTTATGAAAAATCAAATCAGGATAGCTTTGCAACCACTTTGGTGCACATTTTTCTTCCTCATTTATGAGCTGTCTCTTTCTTCTTTTTGACCTAAAATAATGTAAAAATATTCCTTCCAACTTTTCATCCATGTGCTTGCCTTCTTTGATCAATGGATTACCCAAAATAAATCAATTGTTATTTGTTGTGTCGACATGTAAGATCATAGATTGTGTTTGGGCTGATTTGAAGGTTGATTTGGGGCTGAATGTAAGCATCAAATAAGTATACAAATGTACGGATAAGATTGACATTGAAACCTTGAGTGTTTAATGTTTGAAGTTTGCACACAACATAAGGCAAGTTTGGGCTTGAAATAGATCATATGAGATTCTTTTCTAGAATTGGAATAGAATTGATTTTTGGGACAAATTTGGAGCACTTATTTGAACCAAAATTTGCTTCAATCTTTAACTAAATGTCTCTTCAATTCTTTGTTTTAAATTACGACGTTGAATTTTCTGAATTAATTGATTTAAGCTCCAAAAATCTATCGAAACATTAAAATAAACTTCATTACTAAAAAGCACATCAATTATTATAAAAAAACAAATAAAAAAATACATATGTAAAATAAGAGACTTAATGACACTTTTGATGCACAATCATTCATGATTTTCATTTCCTTTACTATCTTAGTTAACTTATATCATGTTTATGTTCTTATATTGTTTATTTAAGTTTTTCTTCTTCATAATATCTAGCTAAGTTAATTATGTCAAGGTGAAAAGTTTCACTAATGGTGTTAGAATAAGTATAACATAAACTCAATATAGACTTCAATGCTTATATCCTAAACAACTTGATATTAACATGTCTTATCTTTTTTATCTTATTAATTCTAAATACCTTAATTATTAAATAGTTAATCTAGATTTATGTTGTATAACACTTGGTCCATCAAATATTTGATCCTTCTTAGTCTTCGACTAACATCGTTATTATGAGAGGAACTTGATTTGTTGTCAACATAAGTTAGCATCATGAATACTTGATAAAATTTATAAGTATGGTGTTATGTAAATAAGATGATTAAAATGATCATGTTGATAATTTATAAAGATTTTATACTTTACTTATCTCTAATACTAGTAGTGTATCCTCTAATTTTGACATTTATTTTTATTATTGTATAGTCTTCATATTAATTTTACATCTCAAAGTTCTCTTTAACTCATCTTCACGACCATCATCATCATTGTTATTGTTGTTGTTGTTGTTGTTCTTCTTCTTCTTCTTCTTATTATTATTATTATTATTATTATTATTATTATTATTATTATTATTATATAGTTAAATTTCTTGTGGTTCGATCCCAGTCTTGCCGGATTATTTATTACTTTGACACTCCTACACTTAGGATAAGACATCAATTCTTTGATTGTGTCAATGATTTCTTAGTCGGAAGTGAGTCAGCTTTCATTGATGATTTCTTAATCAACAAAGGTTGTGTGTGCTAAGAATCCATATGTAAGCTGTGGAAGTAGTTTCATTGATGATTTTTGAGTTTATAGTGACTTAGTTTTCATTGATGATTTCTAAGTCAATAGAGGCTATGTGATGTGACAAATCCATGCATTATTCATTAAAGCAGTTTTGTTGATGATTTCTAAGTTAGGAGTGACTTAGTTTTTTTTTATTAATGATTTTTTAGTTAATGGTGGCTGTGTATGCTGAGAAATCTATGTGTTTTTTAAAACCTGGCATAAAAAATTAGTCCTTGATTGACTAATATTAGGAAGAATTGAAGGATATAAATGACACAATCAAAAGATTGATGTCTTCTCCCAAGTGTAAGAGTGTCCAAGTAATAAATAACCCAGCAAGACCAAGGTCGAACCACAAGGAGGTTAATTGTACAAATTATGAACAGTAATTATAAACAACAACAATAGTAATAACAACAATAACAATAATAATAGTAGCAATAATAATAATAATAATAATAATAATAATAATAATAATAGTGAATTGTTGAAACTTTATTGAATTACTAAATTACATGTGTTGTTTTGAAGTAATTAATAGCTTGTTTAACGAGTCTATTTTATTTTTTATCAATGATATTATGGAGTTGTAATTTCCATAAATTTATATGTATTAATTTGTGTGGGTGTTGATAATTGATAATAAATATTTAATATTTATGAGAATTTTTAATTAGTTTGTTGGATAATTTTGAGGTAAACCAATATTTTTGCAAATTTATTTACCAAACATAGTTAATTAATACATGTTGTCATTATAATTTTATAGAGGTTTGATAAAAGTCATGGATGATTATTCATAGATGTATCGAGATTTACCATAAGGATTGCGAAGGATGGATTATTGTAATGAGGTTTAGGGTTTTATTAATTTCACAACATCTATCCTTAGAAATTTTACTGGAGGCTGAATTAGGTGTCAATGCAGAAAGTGTGAAAATAAAAAGTATCTATATCCAGATATTGTAATGATGCATCTTTTACACAAAGGGTTTTTGAAGAATTATCAGTATTAGTATACACACGAAGAAATATGCGTTTGTAATAAGAGCATGGGGGAAAGGGTGAATGGGTCAACTTCTAGTGCTAGCAATGTGCATGAAGTGGCAAATGACAATACTAATCTTTACATGAATATGGTTATGGATGCAATGAGAATGAATTAAGGTAATATCAATCAATGTTCAATTATAGAAAAAGAACCTAATATAGATGCAGCTAGGTTTTTTGATTTGTTGAAAGATTATAATGAACCATTATAGGATGGCTGAACGAACCATAGTAAATTATCAGTCGTAACATAAGTGTTCACCATTAAGTCAGATCATGAGTTGAGAGAGGTTGATTATAACAAAATTATTAAATGGGCGAGAAGCATTTTACCTTAAGGGAACATGCGGAAAGAGAACTTCTATGTTGCAAAGTCCATGATGAAACCTCTTGGTTTAGAATACTAAAAAATTGACATGTGCCCTAACTTCTGCATGTTATACTACCTTGAAAATGCTAAGTTGACTGAGTGCATGACATATGAGCATTCCTATTACAAACCCAGAACTAGCAAGGGAAAGATTTTAGTGGCATCTAAAAAACTTAAATACTTTCCAATCACACCAAGACTACATAGGTTATTTATGTCACCAAGGACTGCTAGGACTGCTAAGCATATGACATGGCACCAATCACATAGTGTGGTTGATGGAGTAATGGTGCATTCTTCTTACGGTGAAGCGTGGAAACACTTTAACAGTGTGCATCTTCACTTTTCAGTTCAATCAAGGAGCGTGCATCTTGGGTTATGTATAGATGGATTCAACCTAATTGAGTTATTTGCTGCTCCTTAATCTTTTTGGCCGATCATACTTACAGTTTATAACTTGCCACCAGAAATGTGTATCAGGTCGAAGTTTATGTTTTTATCTATTTTCATACTTGGTCCAAGCAGCCCAAGCTGAAATATAGATGTTTGTCTTTGACTATTGATTGATGAGTTGGTGTAATTGTGGTCCTCCGGAGCTTTGACTTATGATATATCGAGAATTTTTTTTTGTTATAAGGGCAGTTTTAATGTGAACTATCAATGATTTTTTAGCTTATGGAATGCTTTTTGGTTGGAGCACGAATAGAAAACTAACATGTCCATACTATATAGAAAATAACAAGGCTTTCACACTAACAAATAGAGGTAAATCTTTTTTTATTTTACTATCATCGTTGTTTCTTGCCACCGAATTATAGGTACAGAAAGAACATAAAAGATTTCTTTATTAGTAGAGTTGAAAAGGATGTTGCATTCTCGCGTCTTTCTAGTGAAGAATTGCATGATGTTATAGCAGAGTATGGTGACATTGTGTTTGGTCTTTAATCAGGTATACAGAAGTTTTATGGTTTTGGTTTGACCTATAATTAAGTAAAGTAAAGTATCTTTTAGGAGCTTCCTTATTAGAAGACCAATCTGCTTCACTATAACCTTGACGTCATGTATATTGAAAAGAACATGTTTGAGAACACTTTCAACACTGTTACAGATATGAAGGGGAAGATAAAGGATAAACATCAAGGCTAGATTGGATATAGCTTTGTTCTATAACCATAAAAATATAGAGTTGGTTTATAATGGGTCACGGGTTGCAAAACCAAGAGCAAGCTTTGTATTAGAGAAAAACGCATAACTACTAGTCTACAAATGACTTAAGAGTCTGTGTCTTTCTAATAGACATGCCTCGAACATATCAAGTCTGGTTCATATAGAGAAATGCAGATTGTATGGAATAAAAAGTCCTGACTACCATGTGTTTGTGCAAACACTCATCCTATTAGCTTTTCATGATTTATTACCAAAGGGGATATGGGATGCACTAATGGATATCAGTCATTTCTTTAGAGATATATGTTTCAGCAAGTTGAATATTGATCACATTGAGAAGCTTGAAATGAATATCATCGATACACTATGCAAACTCGAGATGATATTCCCTTTAATATTTTGACTCAATGGAGCATCTCCCCATACATCTACCATTCGAGGCAAAAGTTGAGGACCGATCCAATATAGATGGATGTACCCATTTGAACAGTTAGATATTATAGTTGCAACATAATTCATATATAAAAGTATTTTCTTTGTTTTTCTTAATTGAAAATATTTGATTAATTCAATACAGGTATTTGTTCAATCTTGAGAAAAAAGGTTAAAAACAAGGTGCATGTTAAGGCTTCGATATATGAGGCCTATATTGTTAAGGAGATCTGAATATTTATCTCGTACTATTTTGAACCTTATTTGAGAATGAGAATCAATCGCATTCCATAACATTATGATAGCAGTGAAGTGCCTTTTAGTGGGAACTTGTCAATATTCTCCAATCTTGCATGACCCACACCTAAAAATTACCATAAGAGGAAGATATTTGTCGGAAATAGAGTTTAGACAAGCATATAATTATGTTCTATTTAACTGTGATGAGCTTAGACCTTTTATTTAGTAAGTATATATATGTGTATTACTAATTAAACTTTGTTAATAATATATTGTTTATATATTGTAATATCATACACTCATTCTTGTAGGCAACACAACAATATTTGATGTCTAATAACTCATAATTGATTGAATCCCAAATCTTTCAATTACAAGATGAACAATTTACCACGTGGTTCAGAACACATATAAATACTATCACAAACTCGTTATCACTTGTAAAATTACTATATGCATGTCATTATAAGATTCTTGTTAATTACATTGATGTACATTACATACAAGGTTTATCAAATGGGAAGGAGTGTTGCTAAGTCATTGTCTTTACTAAGCCTAGGTCTTGAAAGAAACGTTAAGTGCTATAACAGGTATTTTGTCAATGGATAGTTGTTCCATACTGAAGAATATAACAATGAAAGAAAGACATACAATAGCGGTGTTTGTGTTAAGGGATCAACTAGTAGTGAGTTAGAAGTTGACTATTATAGTAAATTAGAAGAGGTCATTAAATTGCAATATCGTAGCGAGCATAATAGACTATTTTTATTCAAATGCTATTGGTATGACATGCATGCCAGAGGAATCAGAGTTGGTCCACATTATGGTCTAGTAAAATCAACTCAAAAGCTAGACTGTGTAATGTAAAAGATGTCTTTGTTTTCACAAAACAATATCAATAAGTTTATTACACCTATACCCCTTTCTTTAGAAAGGATCGATCAAGAGTTGATTGGTTATCTGTTTTAAAAACAAAATCCAAGGGTCGTGTCGAGGTTATTTAGGATGAGAACGAAGACACAAATGTGTGAGATGAAGTCTTTCAAGGTAGTGAGTTGGTTGACCCATATCAAGTTGCTCTTTCGATTGACTTGGAAGAAAATTCAAATTTTCATGTTTTCAATAATAGTTTTGTTGATGTTGACGCAGAGGAGTTGAATGTTGTTTTAAACTCTAGTAGACAAGCAAATGTCGATGAAGATGATGATGATGTTTATATCCATATTGAAGATTACGATGAAAGTGATGACTATTCAATTAATGACAAAGAAAAAAAATTATGACTAACCATTAGTATGAAGCCATGTGTAAAACATTTTTTTTCCATGTAATATATATTATGGATATACATTATGTAATATGAAATATTTATTTCATATTTATGTATTGTTTAAGCACTATTGTGATTATTTTGTACGATAAACAATTTATTATTTAAGTGTTTGTAGGAAAGTAAATAAACAATACAAAATTCATCTTTCTTGCGCACTACACTATCACCAATGTCCATACCAATGGATTACAATCTGTTAGCATTTCATATAGCATTTTACTAGAAATGCCATAACCATCACCAACGACTTTCCGGATGGATTCTAGTTCGTCAGCATTTCATAGTAGCATCGCTGAATATACCATAAACATCACTGACGACTTTATGGATGAATTTCAATTTGTTGGCATTTCATAGTAGCCATTTCTCATTGACAACTTTGCGGACGGATTTCAGTCCATTGGCATTTCATAGTAGCCATTTCATCACCAACAACTTTGTGAACGAATTTCAGTCCGTCAATATTCATCACTGACAACTTTACGAATAGATTCTAGTTCGTCAATATTTTATCAACAGGTCATAATTATCAATAAAATCGCTGACAAATGATGCAAATTCCAAAGGAAAGGGCATTAAATGTTTCTCTAACCATATGTATTTGCCGACAGAAAGACCGATAGACTACGAAAAATATGGTGTAATTCAAATTATGGTGCGAAATTCAAAAGTTATCGATGGATTTTCAAAACATCACTAATAGAATAATTTAAATAATTTTTTTTTAATGTCTTTCAGTGAATTCATCAGTAAAAGTGATCTATAAATATCAACGATCGCCCCTTTAGTTTATTTTTTCATCTACTCCATTATTCTCCTTTCATTTTTCATCTTTTTCCTCTCAATTCCTTGAAGATTTTTGTTTGTTTTGCTTGTAAACTCTACTTGAATCTTCATCAAATTGAAACGTATATTTTCCTCTATTTCAGTTTACTTTAATAATTCTTTTTCTTGGTTTTAGCTATTATTATTTTTGTTATGTTTTTTGTTTTGGTGTATTTTTATAATGTAGATAATGTCTTGAAATTAATACATTATTAATGTAAGCATTTTTCATTCCTAAAGTCAAGACTTTTTTTTTAATTTATTGAATATATTTTATTCATTGTATTTCCATAATAATTTAAATTTGTTGAATTGTAATTGTTATTATTTAATTTATTTTGTAATTAGTAAACGAATATATTGGAATAAATTTAATTATTTTCCCTCAATTTTACTCTATTATTGCATGATTTGTGTTTAATTATTTCCATTAATTTTAATTGTTAGTCTAGAGTTTTTTTTTAATTTATTGAATATATTTTATTGGTTGCATTGCCATAATAATTGAATAATTTGTTAAATTTTAATTGTTATTGTTGAATTTACTTCGTAATTAGTAATTGAATATGTTGGAATAAATTTAATTATTTTCTCTCAATTTTACTCTATTATTGCATGATTTGTGTTTAAGTTTTTCATTCATTTTAATTGTTAGTCTAGATTTTTTTTGAACATATTGAATATATTTTATTGTTTGTATTTCATAATAAGTGAATAATTTGTAGCATTGTAATTGTTATTATTGAATTTACCTTGTAATTAGTATAAATATTCTATTATATACAAGATTAGTATAGATGGGTCAATTAATTGTGGCTGTTGTCAATATTTGCAGGTTTAAAAAGTTTAGGTAGTATCTAGTATAGAAAAGGTGCTGCCAAATTTTGTTAAACATTTGAATTTGATTATATAATTATTCTTATAAAATTATAGAGATGCATAGAACAAAATCCATAGCTTGTCGCTCACATATAGTCATAGCTAGTTATTTTAGTAGGTGTCCATCAAGAAGAGGCGCCTAAGTCGTCACCCGATGCTGTTTCTTCCAGCGCAGAGGTAGCGTGCCTTCATAGCAGAATCAATTCGATCGCAAGTATGAGGCATAATGGAAGGATGACCTTTCAATGTAAGTTTATTTTGACTTTATTTTTTTTTTAATAATAACATAACTTATGAACAACTAATCAATATTTTATTAATTTAATTTATTTTCAGGTTCACAAACATTAAGGCAGCCCAAGTAATATCATTGGCATTTAAATTGTTGATTGATTCCATTATTTCAATGGAGTCAGGTATCTAGATATCCTGAATGGATACCTCAAATCGATGCATGGTTTGACATATTTGAGGTTGATGTTAATTTCTAATTGCCAGCTTATTTTTAATAAATTATTAATATAATTGTAAATAAATTATTATTTTTATTTAAAATTAATTATTTATACACAGGACAAATTTAACTAGGATAGTGTGCATGACATTGTTGTGAGGAGGGTGTGGGAAAATCACACAATTAGAAAACAACACAAGATTTTTTTAGAAAAAAATTATGTTTCAAAATCTAATTTCTCGCTATGAAAGTAGGCTGCATGATTTTTGGTATGAAGTATAAAAAAAGGAAAAAAAAAAAAGAGATAAGGGTCTCCAAGACTAGAACGACATAGCGATTTGGAGGGATTTCAAACCGCTATACATCTTAGTAGATATATGGCTGCAATATCTTTAGCACGTGATGTCTGAATGGTTCCAATGATGCTCACAGTTCGACGCTAGCAACCAAAATTGACCAATTCATGGCTTAGTAACAACAAACACCAGCAGCTCCATTATGTTTACTACACATGCAAAATGGATGGTAAGATTAATTTAAATAAAATATATTGTTACTTAATTAATTTTTTTCATTACAGGCTATGTCTCTTCGACGTGAGCCGAGCCTAATGGAGTTGTTTGTTGAGATGAATATGTGGAGTCAAGACCACCAAAAAGGGGTGTAATAGTTCGTTGATAATTAATTAGTTCTTAAAAGTGCATTTTTATCAAGATTTATATAATTATTTTGCACTTAAAATATCAATAACTCATATGTAATAGTGAGAAGCAAAGACCACAAGTTAAGTTTTCACATGAATCAATTATGTTGTTTGCATGATAAATACAATTGAATTTGGAGTTTTGTATGGATATTTGATTTAGAGAATCTGAGTATGTTTATTTTTCTCTATTTGCTATTGTGTATATACTAAGTTGAAGATACTAATATTTGCATGATAGGTCCTTCAAGTGTGATGAGACAAGCCTAATTATAGTTATTATTATTATTTTTATTTCAAAGGTTTTATGTTTTTTTTTGCTTGAGGACTAGCAAAATCTAAGTTGGGGGGTGTGATTATGCATCAAAAGTATTATTAAGTCTCTTATTTTACGTATGTATTTATTATTTTTATTTGAGTTTTTATAATGATTGGTGTGCTTTTTAGTAATGCAGTTTCTTTTAATGTTTTGCTAGGTTTTTGAAGCTTAAACAGATTATATCAGAAAATTTAATATCAGAATTCAGAACAAAGAATTGAAGAGAAATTTAGTTGAAGTTTGAAGCAAATCTTGGTTTAAATAAGTGCTCCAAAGTTTTCCCAAAAAATAAATTCTATTCCAATCCTAGAAAAGATATCATATGATCTATTTCAAGCCCAAACTTACCTTATATTATGTGGAAACTTCAACCATCAAACACTCAAGGTTTCAATGTCAATCTTAGCCCAAATAATGGGTACATTTGTATCCAAATATGATGCTTAAATTCAGCCCCAAATCAGCCTTCAAATTAGCCCAAGCACAATCCATGATCTTACATGTCCACACAACAAATAACAATTGATTTATTTTGGAAAATTCATTGATCCAACAAGGCAAGCACATGGATGGAAAGCTGGAGGGGACATTGTTACATTATTTTAGGTTAAAAATAAGAAAGAGACAACTCATAAACGAGAAAGAAAAACATACACCAAAGTGGTTACAAAGCTTGCCTGATTTGATTTTTTAGAATACCTTTTGGTGTTCTTCCCATAACTTTTGACTCAGGTGTCTAAATGAGCTGTTCTTTAATGATCTAAAAAGCTGTCAAGAGTTTCTATAAACATGTCTCTAATAGACATCTCCATAAAAGGCTTCTAGCAGGGTCTAAATTATTGTCAAAAGTTAGCATCATATTTGTGTTTAAATTTTTACTGAAATTGTATTGTGTTCTTCTTTATAGATTTTAGTTCTTTAGTTTATAAAACTTATTATTTCAGTTTGATTCAAGTTATTTCATGTTTATTAAAGTGTTCTTATACATAATCATGGTTGGTTAATCTCTTTCTTGGATCCAAATCAAGGATAATGGTGGTTGAGGTGAGTTCTTTAAGATATGAATGAATCTTAATGTTTATCTTCTTATTTTCTTCATGAATGTTTTATTATTGCAAGAAACTTTTAGAAATCATTTAAGTACTTGTTCATTCTTAAACAATAATCAATCTTTATCTTTTTAAACTTCATTGTAATATCTTCCGATCTAATATCACCATCATTGATATTAGGTTGAGTTATCTTATATATCTTGAAGGACTCACCAATACATCACCATTAAAATTGATTTGGACCAAGACTTACTTTTTCTTGTCATTTAAAATCTATTTACACGTTTTTATTTTTGAAAATAAATCCATCAATTATTTTCAACCAAGTTATTGTTAATTTAATTTCTCTTGAGTTTTTTTTTATTACCTAGCTTAATTTCCAAATCTAACTCTCTATGGATATGACCTCGATCTTATAAAGTTAATTGCTACATCGCACACTCGTGCACTTGCGAGTTAAAACAAGTTGATCATAAAAAGCGATCAAGCACTTAGTTGACATTGATGATTAAGTTAGCAATGACTCAATTTTCATCAATGATTTCTGTGTTTTGATTAGTACTTAGAAATGTAATTTTATAAAGGTTTTATATTATCATTTTGCACTTGAAGTATTAATTATTCCTTAACTAAAGCATGTTTTATAATAACATATCTAATAAATATAAGATACCTCTAATTTATGCTAAATGTTCATCTTAAATGTAGGCTTATAACATAAATAAAAGGATTAATTGATGACTTTAACTACTGAAATTGAGAAGACAAAGAGAGGGTTAAGCTTAGAAAAGAAATATTGGTTCAATCTAAACTAGAATACTATTCAATCAATAGATCATATCTGGAGCTATAAATCTTGGATTATAGTTTGGTTTATATGGTTAGAAAGCTAAGACATAGCTCTAAAATATTCATGTTATCAAAAACTCAATTCTGCTGTTTGAAAGTCCAAATCTTAGCAGAAAAAAAGAAGTTCAAATTTGTCCTATATCCTATACACTGTTTAGTGTCCAACCTATATCTCGAGTTCTACAAGTCCAAATGACCTTAATTTTTTTGTTGGAAAGCTGAGAAAATTTCCTAGATCTTTCATGAAGAAAGCTTATTCAAATTCTGATGTTAATAATGATGTATTGTTTAGACAAGAAATAAGGATTGTCGCAAAGTCAAGATGTGACCACTCACTCAATAATTAGTCAACAACTTAATAATTTCAAATTTTAGCCTATAAAAGAAGGCATATGCTATACTTTTAGGCATCTTGGTTTTCAGATCAAGATCATGTTCTTGCTCTTTTTTTATATTTTTGTAATGCTTAAGTTTTACATACATTAATATTTTGTTTATGCTTCTCATTTGCTTTTCTTTACTTAGTTAACTTATATCGTATTTATGTTCTTATCTTGTTTATTTATGTTTCTCTCTTTCATTATGTTTAGCTAAGTTTATTATGTCAAGGTGAAAAGGTTACACTAATAGTATAAGAATAACTATAGCATAAACTCAACATGAACTTTAATGTTTGATACTAACATGTTTTGAATTTATTATATTGTTCACTTTTAATACTTTGCTTGTTAAATGGTTAATCTAGATTTATGTTGTATATAACTCTTGGTACAATAAAAGGAACTTGATTTGTTATTAACATAAGTTATAATCATGAATACATGACAATATTTACAAGTATTAGCATTATTTCAATAAGATAACTAATATAATCATGTTAATAATTTATAATCCGATTGGAACCTTTTTTATGTGTGGTTTCCTGTTGAGTAATAAAACGAGTTTATATTATACTTGTTTGAAATACCATCAGTAGATCCTCTAACCTTGACAACCGTTATAATTTATATAGTTAACCTTCCTATAGTTCGATCTCGGTCTTGCTAAGTTATTTATTACTTCGAAACTTCTGCACTTGGGAGAAAACATCAATTTTTTGATCATGTTAAGTTTTTGGTGTTATTTCTTAGGAGGTAAATTCTTGTAAAATTATAATATTTTTTTTTCTCTTTTCACTTTTCTTTTATCTAACTTTTGTTCTTTTTTTCCTTTTATTCTCTTCCTACACATGTATAAGAGTTTGTTCACGAACATTAAGTGGTAGACTTTGTAGGGTATTCTCATTATTTTTAGAAAATATGACCAAAGAAGATAACCAGTCACTTTATAATGAGAATAACCGTGTTAGAACACTTACAGACCACATGAATCCTACAAGAACAAGTGCACCCTCATGCATAGTTTTTCCACTCTAATCCATCTTATTTTAATTTTAAGCTAGACATTATTCAACTTGTACCTTCTTTTTATAGCTTAGATTTAGAAAATCCATACTTGCATTTAAGGGAATTTGAGAAGGCCTGTAACACTTATAATTGTAGCATAAACACAATCAAATTAAAGCTTTTTTCTTTTTCATTAAAAGAAAAATCTAAAACATGGCTATAAAATTTAAGACCAGGATCCATTTGTGCTAAGTATGAAATGCAACAACAATTTTTAAAGCAGTTTTTTCCATCTCACAGAATAAAGTCTTTCAAAAGACAAATCACCACTTTCACTAAAAAATCAAGAAAACATTTTATCAATGTTGGGATAGATATCGAGACTTGCTTTTACTTGAACCTTGTGAGAAAGATGTTGAGTCAATATCTGAGGGTAAGGAAGGAATTGACTCTGAACATTGCAAAAAAAAAAAGACTAATTTCTTGCCAACACTTCTATTTCCTTATGAGATGACAAAATAAAGAAAAATCAATCACAACTTTGAAATCTTTGAAACTTTCAAACATGTAAGGATCAATATACCTTTAATGGATGTTATTAAATAGCTATCTTATACTAAATTTTTGAAAGATTTATTAGTTGAACAAGTAAGTGTCATTATTTACAATAATAATGCTTTGAAATATAAAGATCTTGGTTGTCCTACAATTTCTTTCTTTATTGGAGAACATAAAATTTAAAGAGCTTTTCTTGATCTTAGAGGTAGTGTGAATTTACTTCCATATTTAGTTTTTCAAATTTGCAATCTAGGTGAGTTAAAACCAACTTTTGTAACTCTTTTACTTGTCGATAGATCTGTAAAGGCGCCTAGAGGAATAGTTAAAAATGTGTTAGTATAAGTAACATGGAGATGATAATGATTTAGAAGAAGTAGAGTGATTAGTACTTAAAAGTTTATTTTTATCAAGATTTTATATCATCATTTTGCATTTGAAGTACTAATAACTCCTTAACTAAAACATGTTTTATAATAACATGTCTAATAATATAAAATTCCTTTAATTTATGGTAAATGTTTATTTTAAATGCAGGCCTATTATATAAATAAAAGGATTGATTGATGACTTTAAGAACTGAAATTGAAAGGACAAAAAGATGTCCAAGCTTAAAAAAGAGATGTTGGTGCAGTCCAAACCAGAACAATGTTCGGTAATTAGATCATATTTGGAGCTGTAGATCTCGGATTTAGGTCTACTTTATATGGATGGAAAGGTAAGACATAGGCCTATAACTTTGGCCATTTTCAAGTATTGATTGTAGCAACAATAAAGAAGTATGAATCTATCCTATAGCCCACACATAGTTTAGTGTTTGGCCCATATCTTGAGTTCTAAAAGTCCAAATGGCCTTAATGTTTTACCCTAGTTGAGACAATTTCCTACAAGTTTCATGTTTTTAGCTGGTTCTAATTTTGATGTTATCAATGATGTTTTGGGTAGACAAGAGAAGATAAGGATTGTCACCAAGTTAAGAGTTGCTCACCCACGCATCAATTAGTCATCAAATCAATAGTTCTCAATTTTGGCCTATAAAATGAGGCATTTGCCATGCATTTAGGCATCTTGGTTTCTAGATCAAGATCATGCTCTTGCTTTCTCTCTTTGTAATGTTTATGCTTTGCTTTCATTAATATCAAGTTTATGTCTTTCATTTCCTTTCATTTACTTAGTTAACTTTTATCTTATTTATGTTCTAATTTTGTTTATTTATTTTTCTTTCTTTTATTATATCTAGCTAAGTTTATTATGTCAAGGTGAAAATGCTACACTAATGGTGTAAGAATAAGTATAGTGTAAACTTTATATGGACTTTAATGTTTGATACTAACATGTTTTGTATTTGTTATCTTGTTCACTCTTTAATACTATGCTTGTTAAATGACTAATCTTGATTTATGTTGTATAACACTTGGTACAACAAATGCTTGGCACTTTCATAGCTCATACTGTATGGTATAACCGACACTTGAGCTATGAAAGGAACTTTATTTGTTGCTAACATAAGTTATAATCATGAATGCCTGACAACATTTACAAGTATTAACATTATTTAAATAAGATGACTAATGTAATCATGTTAACTATTTATAATCTGATTGGAACCTCCTTTATATATGGTTTCCAATTAAGTAATAATAGTTTATACTATACTTATTTGTCATACCATTAGTGGATCATTTAACCTTGACATTTATTGTTATCATTGTTTAATCTTTACGTTAATCTTTCATCTCAAAGTTCTTATCAACTTTTTCTTCTTTTTCTTCTTTTTTTTCTTTATTACTACTACTACTACTATTTTTATTATTATTGTAATTATTGTTACTATTGTTGTTGTTATTGTATTATTGTTATTTATAATTTATACAACTAACCTCTTTGTGGTTCAACCCCTGTCTTGTCGGATTATTTATTACTTCGACACTCCTACACTTTGAAGAAGATATCAATCTTTTGGTCATGTCAAGTTTTGGTGTTGTTGCCAGTGAGGTAAGTTCTTGTACAAATTATAGTATTTCTTGTAATTTCTCTGTTCACTTTTCTTGTATATAACTTTGTTTCTTTTGTGTTGTTTCTCCTTCTTTTGTTTTCTTTTTCCTTTTATTTCATTCCAACATGTGTATGAGAGTGTGGTGATTAGTACTTAAAAGTGCATTTTTTATCAAGGTTTTATATCATCATTTTGCAATTGAAGTATCAATAACTCCTTAACTAAAGCATGTTTTATAATAACGTATCTAATAATATAAGATACCTTTAATTTGTGGTAAATGTTCATTGTAAATGTAGGCCTATCACATAAATGAAAGGATTGATTGTTTAATTCAAGAACAGAAATTGAAAGGACAAAGAAATGACCAAACTTAGAAAAGAGATGTCGATGCAATCCAAACCGAAACAATGTTCAGTAATTGGGTCATATCTAGAGCTGTAGATCTTAGATTTATGTCTACTTTATATGGATGGAAAGGTAAGACATAGGCCTACAACTTTCATATGGAGCCTAAGATCTAAAAATATCATTTTCAAGTCCAAATTGAAGCAACAACAAAGAGGTCCGAATTTATCTTCCAACCCGAGCACTATTTAGTGTTTGGCCCACATCTTGACTTCTAGAAGTCTAAATAACCTGAATGATTTACACAAAAAAGCTGAGACAATTACTTACAACTTTTATGTTTTCAAGTGGCTCTAATTTTAATGTTATAAATGATGTTTTGGGCAGACAAGAGAAGATAAAGATTGTCATCAAGTCAAGAGTTGGTCACCCACTCATCAATTAGTCATCAAATCAATAGTTCCTAATTTTTTCCTACAAAAAGAGGCATTTGTCAAGCATTTAGGCATCTTGTTTTCCAGATCAAGATCATGCTCTTTCTTTCTCTCTTTGTATTTTTTATAATGCTTATGCTTTGCTTTCATTAATATCAAGTTTATGCCTTTCATTTTCTTTTCTTTACTTAGTTAACTCTTATCTTGTCTATGTTCTTATTTTGTTTATTTATTTATTTTTCTTTCTTTCATTATGTTTGATTGATACTTAAAAGTGTATTTTTGTCAAGGTTTTATATCATCATTTTGCACTTGGAGTATCAATAACTCCTCAACTAAAGCAAGTTTTATAATAATATATCTAATAATATAAGATACCATTAATTTGTGGTAAATGTTCATTTTAAATGCAGGTCTATCACATAAAATAAATGATTGATTGATGAATTGAAGAACTGAAATTGAAAGGATAAAGAGATGACCAAACTTAGAAAAGAGATGTTGGTGCAATCCAAACCAGAATATTATTCGGTAATTGGATCATATCTGGAGTTATAGATCTCAGATTTAGGTCTACTTTATATGGATGGAAAGGTAAGACATAGGCCTACAACTTTAATATAGAGCCCAAGATCTAAAAGGCCATTTGCAAGTCCAAATTGTAGCAACAACAAAGAAGTCCAAATCTATCTTCCAGCCCGAGCACTGTTCAATATTTTAGCCATATCCGGAGTCCCAGAAGTCGAAATAAGTTGAAGTTTTTACATAAGAAAGCTGAGACAGTTTCCTACAACTTTAATATTTTAAGTGGCTCCAATTTTGACGTTATCAATGACATTTTGGGCAGAAAAAAGAAGATAAGGATTGTCATCAAGTCAAGAGTTGGGCACCCACTCATCAATTAGTCATCAAATCAATAGTTCTTAATTTTGGCCTATAAAAGGAGGCATTTACCATGCATTTAGGCATCTTGGTCTCCAGATCAAGATATGCTTTTGCTTTCTCTCTTTGAATTTTTTGTAATGTTTATGCTTTGCTTTTATTAATATCAAGTTTATGCCATTCATTTCCTTTCATTTACTTAGTTAACTTTTATCTTATTTATGTTGTTATTTTGTTTATTTATTTTTCTTTCTTTCATTATGTCTAGCTAAGTTTATTATGCCATGGTGAAAAGGTTACACTAATGGTGTAAGAATAGGTATAGTGTAAACTTAATATGGACTTTAATGTTTGATACTAACATATTTTGTATTTGTTATCTTGTTCACTCTTTAATACTTTGCTTGTTAAATGACTAATCTTGATTTATGTTGTATAACACTTGGTACAACAAATACTTGGCACTTTCATAGCCATACTTTATGGTATAACCAAAACCTGAGCTATGAAAGGAACTTGATTTGTTGTTGACACGACTAAAAGGTTGATGTCTTCTCCCAAGTGCAGGAGTGTCGAAGTAATAAATAACCCGGCAAGACCGGGGTCGAACCACAGGGAGGTTAATTGTACAAATTATAGACAATAATTATAAACAACAATAATAGCAATAACAACAATAGTAATAATAATAGTAGTAGTAGTAGTAGTAGTAGTAGTAGTACTAATAATAATAATAATAATAAAGAAAGAAAGAGAAGAAGAAGAAGATGATGATGATGAGAACTTACAGATGAAATATTAATGTAAGGATTAAACAATAATAATAAAAAAATGTCAAGGTTAGAGGTTCCACTAATGGTATATCAAACAAGTATAGTATAAACTCTTATTATTGAATTGGAAACCACACACAAAGGAGGTTCCAATCAGATTATATATTGTTAACATGATTACATTAGTCATCTTATTCAATTAATGCTAATACTTGTAAATCTCGTCAAGCATTCATGATTATAACTTATGTTAACAACAAATCAAGTTCCTTTCATAGCTCAGGTGTCGGTTATACCATACATTATGGGCTATGAAAGTGCCAAGCATTTGTTGTACCAAGTGTTATACAACATAAATCAAGATTAGTCATTTAACAAGCAAAGTATTAAAGAGTGAACAAGATAACAAATATAAAACATGTTAGTATCAAACATTAAAGTCCATATTAAGTTTACATTATACTTATTCTTACACCATTAGTGTAACCTTTTCACCTTGACATAATTAACTTAGCTAGACATAATGAAAGAAAGGAAAATAAATAAACAAAATAAGAACATAAAAGCTAACTAAGTAAAGGAAAGGAAATGAAAAGCATAAACTTAATATTAATGAAAGCAAAGCATAAACATTACAAAAAATACAAAGAGAGAAAGGAAGAGCATGATCTTGATCTAAACACCAAGATGCCTAAATGCATGGCAAATGCCTCCTTTTATAGGCCAAAATTGGGAACTATTGATTTGATGACTAATTGATAAGTGGGTGGCCAACTTTTGACTTGGTGACAATCCTTATCTTCTCTTGTCTGCCCAAAACGTCATTGATAACGTCAAAATTGGAGCCAATTGTAAACATAAAAGTTGTAGGCAATTGTCTCAGCTTTCTTGTGTAAACAATTCAGCTCATTTGGACTTTTAGAACTCCAGATATGGCCAAAATACCAAACAGTGCTCGGGCTGGAAGACAGATTCGGGCTTCTTTGTTGTTGCTACAATTTGGACTTGATAATGGCCTTTTTAGATCTTGGGCTCCATATGAAAGTTGTAGGCCTATGTCTTACCTTTCCATCCATATAAATTGGACCTAAATCTGAGATCTGTAGCTCCAGATATGACCCAATTACCGAACAGTGTTCCGGTTTGGATTGCACCGACATCTCTTCTCTAAGTTTGACCATCTCTTTATCCTTGCAATTGAAGTTCTTCAAGTCATCAATCAATCCTTTCATTTATGTGATAGGCCTGCATTAAAAATAGACATTTACCACAAATTATAGGTATCTTATATTATTAGATACATTATTATAAAACATATTTTAGTTAAGGAGTTATTGATACTTCAAGTGCAAAATGATGATATAAAACCATGATAAAAATGCACTTTTAAGTACTAATCAGTTGTTAACATAAGTTATAATGATGAATGCTTGATTACATTTTCAAGTATTAGCATTAATGGAATAAGATGACTAATGTAATCATGTTTACAATCTATAATCTCATTGGAACCTCCTTTGTGTGTGGTTTCCAATTGAATAATAAAAGTTTTTTATGGAAAGCTGAGACAATTGCCCATAGCTTCCACAATTCAGTTGGCTATAATTCTGATGTGAGCAATGACGTTTTGGCCAGCCAACAATATCAAAAATCAGCCCACAATATTAAAAAACCAGCAACCATTAATGTCAAAAACCAGCCACCAAATCAATGGATGCCCACCAATTCTTCAATCAATCAATAGTTCTGAAACTTAGCCTATAAAAGGAGGCATTGTCCATGTATTTAGTCATATTAATTTTCAGATCAAAGTTATCTTCTTGCTTTCTCTCTACATCTTTGTAATGTTCAAGTTTTCTTTTATGCTATAGTAATCTCTTGTTTATGCTCTTTCATTTCCTTTCCTATACTTAGTTAGCTTATATTATGTTTATGTTCTTATATTGTTTATTTATGTTTTTCTCTTTCTTAATGTTTAGCTAAGTTAATTATGTCAAGGTGAAAAGGTTTCTCTAATGGTGTTAGAATAGGTATAATATAAACTCAACATGAGCTTTAAATGTTTATATCCAAGAAAGATTGTTATTAACATGTTTTATCTTTTTATCTTACTAATTCTTAATACTTTGCTTATTAAATGGTTAATTTAAATTTGTGTTGTATAATATTTTGTACATCAAATGCTTGATCCTTCATAGTTTTCGGCCGACATCGTTATTATGATAGAAACTTGATTTGTTGTTCACATAAACTAGTAACATGAATGCTTGATGATATTTATAAGTATGGTATTACTTAGATAAGATAATTAATATGATCATGTTAGTAATTTATAATGAGCTAATAACGAGAAATCATCTGATTAGAACCTCCTTTGTGTGTGGTTTCTAGTTGAGTAATAAAAAGAGTTTATATTATATTTATTTGAAATACCATTAGTGAATCCTATAACCTTGACATATGTTTTGTTATTATTTAATCCTTACATCAATATCTCATCCTAAAACTTTCTTCAACTCTTTTTTTTTATTTGTAATTTATATAATTCACTTCCCCATGGTTCGACCCCGATCTTGCCGAGTTATTTTACTTTGACACTCCTGCACTTGGGATAAGACATCAACTCTTTGATCGTGTCAAGTTTTTGGCGCCGCTGCCAGGGAGGTAAGTTATTATATAAATTAAATATTTTATTTTCACTTTTATTTGTTTTTCTAATTGTTGTTTCTTTTGCTTTTTCTTTTTTTTTATTTGTATGAGAGTTTGGACACGTACATTAAGTGGTAGACTTTCTAGAAAATCATCATTTTCTTTAGAAAACATGGCCGAAGAAGATAACCAATCAATTCATAATAAGAATAATGAGAATAATCATGTTAGAACACTAAGAGATCATATGAATCCAACAAGAACAAGTGCACCATCATGTATTGTTTTTCCTCCTGATGCATCTCATTTTAATTTTAAGCCAGGTATTATTCAACTTTTACCCACTTTTCATGGCTTAGAATTAGAAAATCCATACTTGCACTTAAGAGAATTTGAAGAAGTTTGTAACACTTATAATGACTTAAATTGTAGCATGAACACCATTAGATTAAAGCTTTTTCCTTTTTCATTAAAAGATAAAGCTAAAACATGGCTACAAAATATTAGGTCAGGATCCATTCATGCTTGGGATGAAATGCAACAACAGTTTTTAAAGAAATTTTTCCCTTCTCATAGAACAAACTCTTTTAAAAGACAAATCACCACTTTTACTCAAAAATGAGGAGAAACATTTTATAAATATTGGGATAAATTTAAAGACTTGCTTAATACGTGTCCTCATCATGGTTTTGAAACATGGAGATTGGTTTCACAATTTTATGAAGGGTTAACACCTAAAGATAGACAAATGGTGGAATTGATGTGCAATGGAACTTTTGAAAATAAAGACCCTGATGAAGCAATGGAGTACCTAGATTTGCTAGCTGAAAATGCTCAAAATTAGGACACCACAGGTACTTGTGAGGCACTAGGTAAAACTCAACCTCATACATCTAATGGAGGCATGTATAGCCTTAGGGAAGATCATGACCTCCAAGCCAAATTTGCATCTTTAGCTAGAAAAGTTGAGGCATTAGAATTAAAAAAAAGTGGTCAATTAAAATCTATTCAAGAAATTGTGTGTCAAATTTGTGAAACCAATGAACACTCAACCAATGATTGTCCCACGTTGCCTTCTTTTAAGGAATGTCTCCATGAACAAGCCAATGCTTTAAATAGTTTCCAAAGACCAAGTCATAACCCATACTCACAAACATACAACCCTGGTTGGAGAAATCACCCAAATTTCAGTTGGAAGAGTGGTAACAATAATGCACAAACTTCACAGCCACCATTTCAAAAACAACATAATTTTCAAAATTCTCATGGATATGCACCTCCTTATATTCCCCCTCCTAGAAGAAATCTTGAGGAAACATTATATGCATTCATTGAAAAGCAAGAGACAATCAACTCTCAAAATGCTCAAACCATGACTGATTTGAAAGATACTCTTGCAAAGTTCACATCTGCTCTTAGTTTTCAGGAGAAAGGTAAGTTTCCATCTCAACCCCAGCAAAATCCCAAAGGGCAATGCAATTCAAGTACAAGTAGTTCTAGAAGCCAACATTTGGATCAAATCAAATCAGTCACTACTCTCCGCAGTGGTAATGTTATTAAAAAACCTATTCTTAAACCTTGTGAGAAAGAAGACGAGTTAGTCTTCAAGGGTAAGGAAATGGTTGAACCTGATCATTGCAAGGAAGAGACTGATTTCCTACCAACACTTCCATTTCCTCATGCCATGACCAAACAAAGAAAAGTCAATCACAATTCTGAAATCTTTAAAACTTTCAAACAGGTAAGGATTAATATACCTTTGCTAGATGCTATTAAACAGGTACCATCTTATGCTAAATTTTTGAATGATTTATGCATTGTAAAGAGAAAATTGAATGTGAAAAAGAAAGCCTTCTTAGCCGAACAAGTAAGTGCTATTCTTCAGAACAATAATGCTTTGAAATATAAAGACCCTAGTTGTCCTACAATTTCTTGCTTTATTGGAGAATATAAAATTGATAGAGCTTTACTTGATCTTGGAGGTAGTGTGAATTTACTTCCATACTCGGTTTTTCAAAGTCTCAATCTAGGTGAGTTAAAACCTACTTCTGTAACTCTTTTACTTGCTGATAGATCTATAAAAATGCCTAGAGGAATAGTTGAAGATGTGTTAGTACAAGTTGATAAATTCATCTTTCCTGTGGATTTTATTGTCTTGGATACACAACCTGTTGAAGCATGCAACTCAATTCCTGTTATTTTAGGACGTCTATTTCTTGCAACTTCTAATGCATTGATTAATTGTAGGAATGGAGTGATGAAGTTATCTTTTGGAAACATGACATTAAAAATGAATGTTTTTAACATTTGCAAGCAACCTGAAGATGATAATGATTTACAAGAAGTAGATTATATTTAAAAAATAATTTACGATCAATTTGAAAATTCTTCCAATGAAACTGAGTTTAATGAATCTGAAGATTTGCAAATGGTTTGTTTTCAGGAAGAATCAAAGGCAAATATTTGGAGACCAAAAATTGAGGAATTGCCACCACGATCAATTAGGTCCATACCTTCAAGTGTTCAACCACCAAAACCCGATTTGAAGCCATTGCCATATAATCTCAAATACTCATTTTTAGGAGAAAATGAAACTTTTCCGATAATAATTTCTTCCAAACTTAATGTTCATCAAGAAGTAAGTTATTACAAACTCTTAAAATGCACAAAAATGCATTAGGATGGACCATAGCTGACATAAAAGGAATTAGTCCTTTGATTTGCACACATAAGATTTATTTGGAGGAAAATGCTAAACCCTTTAGAGAAATGCAACGAAGGCTTAATCCTAATATGAAAGAAGTAGTGAGGAATGAAGTCATTAAACTTCTAGATAATGGAATCATTTATCCTATTTCTGATAGCAAATGGGTAAGTCCTCCCCAAGTTGTACCTAAAAAGTCTGGAGTTACTATGATAACAAATGAGAAAAATGAGTTAATTCCAACGAGGACTATTACTGGTTGGCGCATGTGCATTGACTATAGAAAACTTAATTCAATGACTAGAAAAGATCACTTTCCTTTACCTTTCATGGATCAAATTCTAGAAAGAGTTACAAGTCATGAATTTTATTGTTTTCTAGATGGTTATTCAGGTTATAACCAAATTGAAATTGCATTTGAAGATCAAGAGAAAACTACTTTCACATGTCCATTTGGTACATTTGCATATCGAAGGATGCCTTTTGGATTATGTAATGCACCAGCCACGTTTCAAAGATGCATGCTTAGCATATTCAGTGATATGGTTGAACGCTTTCTTGAGATACATATGGATGATTTTTCTGTTTTTGGTGATTCATTTGATAATTATTTAACTAATTTGGAAAAGATTTTGAAAAGGTATGAAGAGAAGAATCTTGTGTTGAATTAGGAAAAATGTCATTTTATGGTAACAAACGGCATTGTACTTGGTCACATTGTTTCATCAATAGGAATTGAGGTTGATAAATCTAAAATTAAGTTAATTGCCAACACCAAAATTTGTTAAAAATGTAAAATCATTTTTAGGACATGCTGGTTTTTATATAAGGTTTATCAAAGATTTTAGTATAATATCTAAGCCATTGTGTAACCTTCTAACAAAGGATAATGTTTTTGAAAGGATTGAATATTGTGAAGAAGCCTTTGTTAAACTTAAAAACCTGCTTACATCTGCTCCTCTTATTCAACCTCCTGATTGGTCATTACCTTTTGAAATAATGTGTGATGCTAGTGATTATGTCGTGGGTGCTATTTTAGGACAAAGAAAAGATAAGAAACCCTATGTCATTTACTATGCAAGTAAAACTTTAAATAGTGCTCAAATAAATTACACAACCACTGAAAAAGAATTACTTGTTGTAGTATTTGCATGTGAAAAATTCAGATCTTATCTTGTTGGCTCACTTGTTATTGTTTTTAGCGATCATGCAGCGTTAAAATATCGTCTTTCTAAGAAGGATTCTAAAGCTAGATTGGTGTGGTGGATTTTGTTACTTCAAGAATTTGATATCACAATCAAGGATAAGAAAGGCACTCAAAATGTTGTCGCGGATCATTTGTCAAGATTGACAACTGATTTGAAATTTGACATCACACCAATCGATGACTACTTTCCTGATGAATCTTTACTTTCTGTCACTGCAATGCCTTGGTTTGCTAATATTGTTAATTTTCTTATTTCAGGACATTTGCCAGTGCATTGGGGCATTCAAGACAAAAGAAAGTTCTTGAACGAAGTGAAGAACTTTTATTGGGATGACCCTTATTTATTCAAATATTATCCTGATCAAATATTTCGAAGATGCATTCCCGATAATGAGGTAAGTAATGTCATTAAATTTTGTCATTCTCAGGCATGTGGGGGTCATTTTTCATCAAAAAAGACAGCCACAAAAATCTTACAATGTGGATTTTATTGGCCCACCATGTTCAAGGACACGCATGCATTCTGCAAATCTTGTGAAAATTGTCAAAAGTTAGGATCTCTTTTAAAACATCACATGATGCCTTCAAGTACTATTCTTGTCATTGAAATCTTTGACTGTTGGGGTATAGATTTTATGGGTCCATTTCCTCCATCATTTAGTTTTGTGTACATATTAGTCGTAGTAGACTATGTTTCAAAATGGATAGAAGCAATTCCAAGTCATTAAGTCGGAACAATGATCATAAAACAGTCATTAAGTTTTTGAAAGAAAACATTGTGAGTCGATTTGGAATCCCTTGGGCCATGATAAGTGATGGTGGAACGCATTTCTGTAACAAGTCATTTGAGTCTTTAATGAAGAAATATGGAATCACACACAAAGTTGCCACCCCTTATCACCCCCAGACAAATGGACAAGTAGAACTTGCTAATAGGGAGATCAAACAAATCTTGGAAAAAACAGTGAACCTTAATCGAAAGGACTGGTCTTTAAGACTTAATGATGCACTTTGGGCCTATCGAACTACTTTTAAAACATCATTAGGTATGTCACCTTATAGGTTGGTTTATGGAAAACCTTGTCATTTGCCTGTGGAACTTGAATAGAAAGCTTATTAGGCTATTAAAGCTTTCAATTCAAACCTGAATAATGCTAGTCAACTGCGTAAGTTACAAATAAATAAGCTTGAAGAAATAAGAAATGATGCATATGAGAATTCAAAATTTCATAAAGCAATAATCAAAGACTTTCATGATAAAAGAATCTTGAGAAAAACATTTGATGTTGGTCAAAAAGTTTTGCTTTATAATTCTCGACTCCATTTATTTCCTGGAAAGCTAAAATCAAGATGGAGCGGTCCATTTATTGTGAAACATGTATATCCTTATGGGGCCTTTGATATTGAGAATCCAAAGAATGGTAATGTTTTCAAGGTCAATGGACATCGTTTGAAAGCTTACTTTGATAATTTTCCTAGTGAAAATGAATCCATTGGTTTGAATGATCCTGTATATAAAGGTTGATTATTTTGTTTTTTTTTCATATTTTTGTTTCTTTTTTGTTTAAGTTTTGTTTTGCTAGTCTTTCTCCAACCCCGGTCAAATGGCGGATAACGGTACTTCGTGACTCTTAAGTCGGTTCTTTCAGTTTCCCATGATAATTGATATCTCTGTATATATTTGTTCAATTCCTTGTTCCTTCTGTTTTCTTTACATCTCTTTTACACTTCTCTTTAAAAACAAAACAAAAAATGGACACCACTCTTGAAAAATTGAAAAAGTATTTTCCTGCTCTACCTCAAAATGTGATTACAAAAATTTACCGTGCTAGGTGTGAAAGATTGAGGTTGTTAATGAACCATGGAATTCCTGAAGATATTCACTGGATAATTGAAGTAAAAATCCGATTATCAGGTGAGTCTTCCAACTCTTTTATTTTATACATGTCTAGGACAGGTAAAAGCACTTTTGCAAAGAAACATCGTGCAAAATGACTAAAAGTCTATCACCAATGTGCCAGATGGACTTGTAATACAAAATGTCGTTCTTTAGGAATGATATCTATAAACCGTGAAGATAAAATACAATTCATTAAGGATGACTTGAGTAAGGAGTCTTTAGATAATCTTCTATTAACTCTGGAGACGCATCCTAGTGGAGATGTGCATCGTGCAATTCATGATTTATGGTCTCATTTTCATAAAGAACATGATCGACTTAGTCTTGGGAATCTGACTGAAAAAGACCCTATTTGCCAGTTTTTAAGAAAACTGGATGGGAAGCCTATCCCCGACCCATAGAAGGCGTTTAAGCCGTTCTTGGACATAAAACCAAGGGAAAGCTGTGAGCCACAATCACAACTGCTTGTACATACATATTTGTTATATATATATATATATAATAAAAAATAATAATAAAAAATAAATAAATAAATAAGAAAGAGAGAGAGAGTGAGACTTCAGCTAGTCTACATATAAGTGGTATGCTTTGCATTTTCAATTTCTCATCTATAAAATCTTCTCTTCCTTCCCATCATTTCTACTCAACCTATTCATTCAGTATATATAGAAGTGTGTAGAAATGGCGAGTTCCTCTGTTTCTAAAATAAAAACTATGTGTGTTTTTGGTGGATCTAGTCCTGGGAAAGAAAAAGAGTTTTTAGAATCAGCAAATCATCTTGGTCGGGTACTAGTTGAGAGAAAGATTCATTTAGTGTATGGGGGAGGCAGTCTTGGGTTAATGAGGGGTATTTCAATAGCTACATTTGTAGAAGGTAGTCAAGTTTTGGGGGTTGTCCCCAAAGCTTTAGCCGAAGGGGATATCATTGGAAAAACAATTGGAGAGGAATTACAGGTCTCTACAATGTCTGATAGAACGAATATAATGTTTAACCATGCCAATGCCTTCATTTCCTTACCAGGTGGTTTGGGTACATTGAAAGAGATCTTTCATATTTGCTCTTGGGCCCAACTGAACATTCACCATAAACCTATAGGTTTGTTAAATGTTAATGGTTTTTATGATAATTTGTTATCTTTTCTTGATCAAGCTGTGGAACAGGAATTTCTAACATCTTCGGCACGACAAATCATAATCTCTGCTGCTACTACTAAACAATTGATTGACCAACTACAATCTTTCATCCCTGTAATTGATCCCTCCATGAGTTAACTCAATTGGTCAAACATGAAACGCCATAAAAAGCTTAAATTGGATTTGAGCCTTAGTTTGTCAAAAATTGTGTCTTTTGGTTTTATTAATAGCATAATATTTGTGTTTTGTTGTTTCTTATATTTGTTTTAGTGTGTTTCAGGTTTGTCAATAGTCGCTGTTTCAGGTGATATCTTCTACACTCTATCTTTTTGCTTATAATATTGAGGACATTGTCTCGTTTTTGTTGGGGGGAGAGGGTAGTAGTTGATATTAAAAAAAAATTGTTATTATGTAACTTTATTTTCTATTATTCAAACCATTTGCAAAACTATTGTTACTAGGATGGCAGAGTAACGGAGGAACTTTAGTGACTATTGAGACGTATCTTAGTAAATATTCTTAACAAGGTCTATTATAATACTTCTTGAAATATTCAGATTTACAAACTCTTGGATTGTTATCTATAGATTCTGTTTATATGCTCATCTAACAAGTATTTCTAAACCTTCATTTTCACACACACACTCGAACATATGATTGTGGGTTGCACATTGGATTATTACATTATTTGTGTTCTTTTGTTAAAGGTAACAACTAAGGGAAAGGGATAGTATATAATATGCAAAAAAAAAACAAAAAATAATAATAAAAAGAAAAAAAAAACAAAGTAGATAAGTTTGGTTTCGTAGCCTCCTTGACTTAAGCAAATAAGCCCGAAGGGTTGTTTGAACACCTAGTACCTTAAAGTTAACTAACTTAGGAGTTATTGGCCTAGTGCTTGTTACATGGGTTGAGGAGAAAGCTTATGGGAATCAAAAACTGCACTATCTACATATCAGTATTTGCAACTCAAGTTACTAAGCTCATAGGGGTGTCTCAACACCTGATGCCCTAAGACCAACTGGTCTGGGAGTCATTAGCCAAAAACTTGTTACATGGGTTCAAGATACATTGTGCTATAAATTCTTGCTTTCAAAAAAAAAAAAGATAACAATCCCAACCCAAGGAAGTTAACCTTAAACATTAGAACAAAAATTTTGTTTTCTTCCATGAAAAGCTCCATAACTATGTTTTGATTTATTGAGCACTAAAAGAAGGTTTACTAATATCTTGTTTAAGAGGTATTAAGCAAATATATAAATTTAATGAGAGTTTGTTTATCTGGATAGATTAATAGAAGTTAAATGATGAATGCCTTGCTTTGTGGTATTTGCAAATTAGTTTTATATTTTAATGCTTTGATTACTAGGGACTAGTAATAAGCTGGTTGGGGGGTGTGATTAGTACTGAAAAGTGCATTCTCATTAAGGATTTATGTCATCATATTGCACCTAAAGTATCATTAAATTCCCTAACAAAAGCATGTTTTATATTAGCAAGTCTAAAAATATAATATACCTTTAATTCATGATAAATGTTCATCCTAAATGCAGGTCTATCACATAAATAAAAGGATTGATTGATGAGTTTAAGGATTGAAATTGAAAGGATAGAAAGAAGGCCAAACTTAGCAAAGTGTTGCTGGTGCATTCCAAACTCGAACACCGTTCAGTAATTTGATCATATCTGGAGCTGTATATATCAGATTTAGGTCTATTTTATATCAATGGAAAGGTAAGACATAGACCTACAACTTTCATATGAACTTAAAGACTTAGTTCTGCCTTTTTCAAGCTCAAATCTTAGCAACAACGAAGATGTCAGAAGCTGTCCTGCAGCTCCAGCGCTATTCGGTTTTTGACTCATATCTTGAGTTCTAGAAGTCCAAATAAGCTCTGGTTTTTTTTTTTATGGAAAGCTGAGACAATTGCCCACAGCTTCCACAATTTAGTTGGCTATAATTCTGATGTGAGCAATGATGTTTTGGCCAGCCAACAATATCAAAAATCAGCCCACAATATCAAAAAACGAGCAGCCATTAATGTCAAAAACCAGCCACCAAATCAATGGATGCCCACCAATTCTTCAATCAATCAATAGTTCTGAAACTTGGCCTATAAAAGGAGGTATTTTCCATATATTTAGTCATAGTAATTTTCAGATCAAAGTTATCTTCTTACTTTCTCTCTACATCTTTGTAATGTTCAAGTTTTCTTTTAAGCTATAGTTGATTAGTACTTAAAAGTGCATTTTTATCATGGTTTTATATCATCATTTTGCACTTGAAGTATCAATAACTCCTTAACCAAAGCATGTTTTATAATAATATATCTAATAATATAAGATACCTTTAATTTGTGGTAAATGTTCATTTTAAATGCAGGCCTATCACATAAATGAAAGGATTGATTGATGACTTGAAGAACTTAAATTGCAAGGATAAAGAGATGGTCAAACTTAGAGAAGAGATGTCGGTGCAATCCAAACCGGAACACTGTTCCGTAATTGGGCCATATCTGGAGCTACAGATCTCAGATTTAGGTCCAATTTATATGGATGGAAAGGTAAGACATAGGCCTACAACTTTCATACGGAGCCCAAGATCTAAAAAGGCCATTATCAAGTCCAAATTGTAGCAACAACAAAGAAGCCCGAATCTGTCTTCCAGCCCGAGCACTGTTCAGTATTTTGGTCATATCTGGAGTTCTAGAAGTCCAAATGAGCTAAATTGTTTACACAAGAAAGCTGAGACAATTGCCTACAACTTTCATGTTTACAACTGGCTCCAGTTTTGACGTTATCAATGACGTTTTGGGCAGACAAGAGAAGATAAGGATTGTCACCAAGTCAAAAGTTGGCCACCCACTTATCAATTAGTCATCAAATCAATAGTTCCCAATTTTGGCCTATAAAAGGAGGCATTTGCCATGCATTTAGGCATCTTGGTGTTCAGATCAAGATCATGCTCTTCCTTTCTCTCTTTGTATTTTTTGTAATGTTTATGCTTTGCTTTCATTAATATTAAGTTTATGCTTTTCATTTCCTTTCCTTTACTTAGTTAGCTTTTATGTTCTTATTTTGTTTATCTATTTTTCTTTCTTTCATTATGTCTAGCTAAGTTAATTATGTCAAGGTGAAAAGGTTACACTAATGGTGTAAGAATAAGTATAATGTAAACTTAATATGGACTTTAATGTTTGATACTAACATGTTTTATATTTGTTATCTTGTTCACTCTTTAATACTTTCCTTGTTAAATGACTAATCTTGATTTATGTTGTATAACACTTGGTACAACAAATGCTTGGCACTTTCATAGCCCATAATGTATGGTATAACCAACACCTGAGCTATGAAAGGAACTTGATTTGTTGTTAACATAAGTTATAATCATGAATGCTTGACGAGATTTACAAGTATTAGCATTAATTGAATAAGATGACTAATGTAATCATGTTAACAATATATAATCTGATTGGAACCTCCGTTATGTGTGGTTTCCAATTGAATAATAAGACTTTATATTATACTTGTTTGATATACCATTAATGGAACCTTTAACCTTGACATTTGTTATTATTATTGTTTAATCCTTACATTAATTATCCATTTCCAAGTTATCATCATCTTCTTCTTCTTCTCTTTCTTTATTATTATTATTACTACTACTACTACTACTACTACTATTATTATTATTATTATTATTATTATTATTATTCTTGTTGTTGTTGTTGTTGTTGTTATTGTTGTTTTATAATTGTTGTTTATAATTTGTACAATTAACCTCCCTATGGTTCGACTCCGGTCTTGCCGGGTTATTTATTACTTCGACACTCCTGCACTTGGGAGAAGACATCAACCTTTTAGTCGTGTCAAGTTTTTGGCGCCGTTGCCGGGGAGGTAAGTTTTGTATAAATTATAATATTGATTTTATTTTCTCTTTTCACTTTTCTTGTATATAACTTTGTTTCTTTTCTTTTGTTTCTTTTTATTTTGTTTTCTTCCTCCTTCTTTTGCTTTCTTCTTCTTTTTTTATTTTTACACGTGAATGAGAGTGTGGTCACGTACATCAAGTGGTAGACTTTGTAGGGTATCCTCATCATTTTCAGAAAATATGGCTGAAGAAGATAATCAATCACTTCAAAATGAGAATAATGAGAATAATCGTGCTAGAACACTTAGAGACCACATGAATCCCACAAGATCAAGTGCACCAACATGCATAGTTTTTCCTCCTGATGCATCTCATTTTAATTTTAAGCCAGGCATTATTCAACTTTTACCTTCTTTTCATGGTTTGAAATTGGGAAATCCATACTTGCATTTAAGGGAATTTGAGGAGGTGTGCAACACATATAATAATTTAAATTGTAGCATGAACACCATTAGATTAAAGCTTTTCCCTTTTTCATTAAAAGATAAAGCTAAAACATGGCTACAAAATTTAAGACCAGGATCCATTCGTGCTTGGGATGAAATGCAACAACAATTTTTAAAGAAGTTTTTCCCATCTCATAGAACAAACTCTTTCAAGAGACAAATCACCACTTTCAGTCAAAAACCAGGAGAAACATTTTACCAATGTTGGGATAGGTATCAAGATTTGCTTAGTACTTGCCCCCATCATGGTTTTGAAACATGGAGATTGGTTTCACATTTCTATGAAGGGTTAACACCTAAAGATAGGCAAATGGTTGAATTGATGTGCAATGGAACTTTTGAAGATAAAGACCCTGATGAAGCAATGGAGTACTTAGACTTGTTAGCTGAAAATGCTCAAAATTGGGACACCGCGGGTACTTATGAGGCACTGAGTAAAACTCAACCTCATACATCTAGTGGAGGTATGTACAACCTTAGGGAAGATCATGACCTTCAAGCCAAGTTTGCATCTTTAGCTAGAAAAGTCGAGGCACTAGAATTAAAAAAGAGTGGTCAATTAAAATCTGTTGAAAACATTGTGTGTCAAATCTGTGAAACAAATGAACACTCAACCAATGATTGTCCAACCTTGCCTTCTTTTAAGGAATGTCTCCATGAACAAGCCCATGCTTTAAACAGTTTCCAAAGGGCCAACTACAACCCATACTCCCAAACATACAACCCTGGTTGGAGAAATCACCCAAATTTCAATTGGAAGAGTGAGAACAACAATGCACAAACTTCACAACCACCGTTTCAAGCACACCACAATTTCCAAAATTCTCATGGATATGCACCTCCTTATGCTCCACCTCCTAGAAGAAATCTTGAGGAAACATTGCATGCATTCATTGAAAAGCAAGAGACAATTAATACTCAACTTGTTCAAAACATGACAGATTTTAAAGATACTCTTGCTAAATTAACATCTGCTCTTAGTTTCCAAGAGAAAGGTAAGTTTCCATCTCAAACACAACAAAATCCCAAAGGGCAATACAATGCAAATGCAAGTAGTTCCGGAAGCCAACACATGGATCAAGTCAAATCAGTCACTACTCTGCGCAGTGGTAAGGTTATTGAAAAACCCTCTTTTGAACCTTATGAGAAAGATGATGAGTCAATCTCTAAGGGTAAGGAAGGGGATGAATCTGAAAATTGCAAAGAAACGACTGATTCACCGCCAGCACTTCCATTTCCTCAAGCCATGACCAAACAAAGGAAAGTTAATCACAATTCTGAAATTTATGAAATTTTCAAACAGGTAAGGATCAATATACCTTTGCTGGATGCAATTAAACAGGTTCCTTCCTATGCTAAATTTTTGAAAGATCTCTGCACTGTGAAGAGGAAACTGAATGTGAAAAAGAAAGCCTTTCTAGCTGAACAAGTAAGTGCTATTTTGCAGAACAATAATGGTTTGAAATATAAAGACCCTGGTTGTCCTACAATTTCTTGCTTTATTGGAGAGCATAAAATTGAAAGAGCCTTACTTGATCTTGGTGCTAGTGTGAATTTACTTCCATATTCAGTTTTTCAGAGTCTCAATCTAGGTGAGTTAAAACCAACTTCTATATCTCTTTTACTTGCCGATAGATCTGTAAAAGTGCCTAGAGGAATAATTGAAGATGTGTTAGTACAAGTCGATAAATTCATTTATCCTGTGGATTTTATTGTCTTGGACACAGAACCTGTTGAAGCATGTAATTCATTTCCTGTTATTTTAGGACGTCCATTTCTTGCAACTTCTAACGCATTGATTAATTGTAGGAATGGACTGATGAAGCTATCATTTGGAAACATGACATTGGAGATGAATATTTTCAACATTTGCAAGCAACCTGGAGATGATAATGATTTACAAGAAGTAGATCATATTGATGAATTAGTTTATGATCAACTTGAATCTACTTTAAGTAAAAATGAATTGGATGAAACTGAAGATTTGCAAATGGTTTATTCTGAGGAAGAAATCACGGATGAAACAAGCACCGAAAATGTTGATGCGCATCTTTTGTCAATAGTGACAACAGATTCGACATCTGACATCACACCAATGGATGATTACTTTCCTAACGAATCCTTACTTTCTCTTAGTCCAATGCCTTGGTATAATAAAAATATCAATTTTCTTGCTTTAGGAGATTTGCCAGCTGATTGGAGTACCCAAGACAAAGAAAAGTTTTTGAACGAAGTGAAGAGCTTTTATTGTGATGACCCTAACTTATTCAAATATTGTCCTGATCAAATATTTCAAAGATTCATTCCCGACAATGAGGTAAGTAGTGTCATTAAACTTTGTCATTCTGAAGCATGCGGAAGTTATTTCTCGTCAAAAAAGACAGCTGCAAAAATCTTTCAAAATGGATTTTATTGGCCCACCATGTTCAAGGACACACCTGCATTCTGCAAAACTTGTGAAAATTGTCAAAAAATTGACACTGGTCAAAAAGTTTTGTTTTATGATTCTCAACTCTATGCATTCCCTAAAGAGCTAAGATTAAGATGGACCAATCCTTGTGGGGCCTGTGATATTGAGAATTCAATGAATGACAATGATTTTTAAGGAAAATGGACATTGTTTGAAAGCTTACTTTGATAATTTTCCTAATGAAAATGAATCAACTGGTTTGAATGATTTTTTAGATAAAGGTTGATTACTTTTTTTTTCTCACATTGTTTTTGTGTTTCTTTTTGAGTGATTTTTGTTAGTTTCTCTCACCCCGGTCAAATGGCGAACAACGGTACTCCGTGACTTAAGTCAGTTCTTTCAGTTTCCCATAATAACTGATATCTGTGTATATATCTGTGCAATTCTTTGAATCTCTCTTCCAATTCTCATTTGAAAATGGACACTAATCTTGAAAAATTGAACAAGTATTTTCCCGCTCTGCCTCAGAATGCGATTACAAAAATTTACCGTGCTAGATGTGCAAGATTGAGATTGTTAATGAATCATGGAATTCCTGAAGATATTCGCTGGTTGATTGAAGCAAAGGTCCGATTATCAAGTGAGTCCTCTAACTTCATTTCACACATGCCTGGAACAGGTAAAAGCACTTTTGCAAAGAAGCGTCGTGCAAAACGACTGGATGTCTGTCATCGTTGTGCTAGATGGACTTGTAATACACAATGTCGTTCTTTAGGAATGGTATCTATAAACCGTGAAGATAAAATACAATTCATTAAGGATGGCCTGAGTAAGGAGTCTTTAGATAATCTTCTATTGACTCTTGAGACGCATCCTAGTGGAGATGTGCATCGTGTAATTCATGATTTATGGCCACTATTTCATAAAGAACATGATCGACTTAGTCTTGGGAATCTGACTAAAAAAGACCCTGTTTGCCAGTTTTTAAGAAAACTGGATGGGAAGCCTATCCCCGACCCATAGAGGGCGTTTAAGCCGTTCTTAGACGTAAAACCAAGGGAAGATGTGAGCCACAATCACAACTACTTGTACATTCACATGCTTTTTTTTTCAAAAGTAAATAAATAAATAAATAAAGAGAGAGAGAGAGAGAGTGTGAGACTCCAGTTGGCCTCCATATAGATGTTATGATTGCCTTTCCAATTTCTCATCTATAAAACCCTCTTTTCCTTCCTTTCATTTCTACTCAACCCATACATTCAACAAATACAGAAGTGTGTAGAAATGGCAAGTTCCTCAAGTCATCAAATAAGAAATATTTGTGTTTTCGGTGGATCTAGTCCTGGGAAAGAAAAGGAGTTTTTAGAATCAGCAAATCATCTTGGTCAGGTGCTAGCTGAGAGAAAGATTCATTTAGTATATAGGGGAGGCAGTCTTGGGTTAATGGGAGGTGTGTCAATAGCTGCATTTTTAGGAGGTAGTCAAGTTTTGGGGGTCGTCCCTAAAGCTTTGGCACAAGGGGACATCATTGGAAAAACAATTGGAGAGGAACTTTAGGTCTCCACAATGTCGGCTCGAATGAATGCAATGTTTAACCATGCTGATGCTTTCATTGCTTTACCAGGTGGTCTAGGCACATTGGAAGAGATCTTTCATATTTCCTCTTGGGCTCAATTGCACATTCACCATAAACCCATTGGCTTGTTAAATGTTAATGGTTATTATGATAAGTTGTTGTCTTTTCTTGATCATGCTGTGGAACAGGAATTTCTAACATCTTCTGCACGACAAATCATAATCTCTGCTACTACTGCTGAATAATTGATTGACCAACTACAATCTTTCATTCCTGTGATTGATCCTTCCATGAGTCACATAAATTGGTCATCTACGGGAAGCCGTAAAAAGCTTAGATTGGATTTGAGCCTTCATTTGTGAATTTTTATGTATTTTGGTTTTATTATTGTGTTTTGTTATTTCTTATTTTTGTTTCAGTGTGTTTCAGGTTTTGTCAGTGTTCGTTATTTCAGGTGATATCTTATATACTCTATCTTTCTACCTTAGAACATTAAGGACAATGTCTCCTTTTGGTTGGGGGGAGAGGGTAGTAGTTGATAAAAAAAAAAAAATTCATTTCATAAAGCATGTGCATAATTGTTGTTACTAGGATGGCAGAGTAAAGGAGTTCTTTTGTTAAAGTGATTTTTGAGACGCATCTTAGTAACCATTCTTAACAAGGTCTATTATAATACTTCCTGAAATATTCAGGTTTACAAACTCTCGTATTGTCACCGCTTAATTCTGCTCATATACTTATTTAACATGTATTCTTAAACCTTAATTTACACACACACACTTTAACATATGATTGTGGGTTGCATATTGGATTATTACATTAGTTATGTTCTTTTGTTAAAGGTAACAACTAAGGGAAATGGATTGTATATAATTAAAAAAAAAAAACATGAAAAAAAAAAGAAAGAAAAAAAAATGATGATAATAAAAATGTAGATAAGTTCGGTTTCGTAGCCTCCCTAACCTAAGCAATTAAGCCCGAAGGGGTGTTTTAACACCTAATACCCTAAAGTCAACTGACTTGGGAGCTATTGGCCTAATGCTTGTTACATGGGTTGAGGAGAAAAGCTTAAGGGAATCAAACATTGCACTATCTACATATCAGTATCTACGACCCGAGTTACTAAGCTCGTAGGGGTGTCTTAACACCTAATGCCCTAAGACCAACTGGTCTGGGAGTCATTAGCTGAAAGCTCGTTACATGATGCTTTTAAATTATATGTATATATTTAAAAAAAAAGACAAAAAAAAGACAAAAATAATAATCCCAACCCAAGGAAGTTAACCTTAAACATTAGAACAAAAATTTTGTTTTCTTCCAAGAAAAGCCCCATAATTATGTGTTGATACATTGAGCACAAAAAAAAGGTTTATTAATATCTTGTTAAGAGGTATTGAGCAGATATATAAATTTAATGAGAGTTTGTTTATCTCGATAGATTAATGGAAGTTAAATGATGAATACCTTGCTTTGTGAAATTTGCAAATTATTGTAACGCTTTGATTACTAGGGACTAGTAATAAGCTGGTTGAGGGGTGTGATTAGTACTTAAAAGTGCATTTTTATCATGGTTTTATATCATCATTTTGCACTTGAAGTATCAATAACTCCTTAACCAAAGCATGTTTTATAATAATATATCTAATAATATAAGATACCTTTAATTTATGGTAAATGTTCATTTTAAATACAGGCCTATCACATAAATGAAAGGATTGATTGATGACTTGAAGAACTTAAATTGCAAGGATAAAGAGATGGTCAAACTTAGAGAAGAGATGTCGGTGCAATCCAAACCGGAACAGTATTCGGTAATTGGGTCATATCTGGAGCTACAGATCTCAAATTTAGGTCCAATTTATATGGATGGAAAGGTAAGACATAGGCCTACAACTTTCATACGGAGCCCAAGATCTAAAAAGGCCATTATCAAGTCCAAATTGTAGCAACAACAAAGAAGCCCGAATCTGTCTTCCAGCCCGAGCACTGTTCGGTATTTTGGTCATATCTGGAGTTCTAGAAGTCCAAATGAGCTGAATTGTTTACACAAGAAAGCTGAGACAATTGCCTACAACTTTCATGTTTACAACTGGCTCCAGTTTTGACGTTATCAACGACGTTTTGGGCAGACAAGAGAAGATAAGGATTGTCACCAAGTCAAAAGTTGGCCACCCACTTATCAATTAGTCATCAAATCAATAGTTCCCAATTTTGGCCTATAAAAGGAGGCATTTGCCATGCATTTAGGCATCTTGGTGTTCAGATCAAGATCATGCTCTTCCTTTCTCTCTTTGTATTTTTTGTAATGTTTATGCTTTGCTTTCATTAATATTAAGTTTATGCTTTTCATTTCCTTTCCTTTACTTAGTTAGCTTTTATGTTCTTATTTTGTTTATCTATTTTTCTTTCTTTCATTATGTCTAGCTAAGTTAATTATGTCAAGGTGAAAAGGTTACACTAATGGTGTAAGAATAAGTATAATGTAAACTTAATATGGACTTTAATGTTTGATACTAACATGTTTTATATTTGTTATCTTGTTCACTCTTTAATACTTTGCTTGTTAAATGACTAATCTTGATTTATGTTGTATAACACTTGGTACAACAAATGCTTGGCACTTTCATAGCCCATAATGTATGGTATAACCGACACCTGAGCTATGAAAGGAACTTGATACTCCTGCACTTGGGATAAGACATCAACTCTTTGATCGTGTCATGGTTCAACCCCGGTGTTGCCGGGTTATTTATTACTTTGACAGTCCTGCACTTGGGAGAAAACATCAATCTTTTAGTCTTGTCAAGTTTTTGGCGTCGTTGCTAGGGAGGTAAGTTCTTGTATGAATTATAGTAGTTATTTTATTTTCTCTTTCACTTTTCTTGTATATATCATTTTTTTCTTTTGTTTTGTTTGTTGTTATTTTTTTCTCTTCCTGATTAGTACTTAAAAGAGCATTTTTATCATGGTTTTATATCATCATTTTGCACTTGAAATATCAATAACTCCATAACTAAAGCATGTTTTATAATAATATATCTAATAATATAAGATACCTTTAATTTATGGTAAATGTTCATTTTAAATTTAGGCCTATCACATAAATGAAATAATTCATTGATGACTTTAAGAACTTAAATTGCAAGGGCAAAGAGATGACCAAACTTATAAAAGAGATGTTGTTAACATAAGTTATAATCATGAATGCTTGACAAGATTTATAAGTATTAGCATTAATCGAATAAGATGACTAATGTAATCATCTTAACAATCTATAATCTGATTAGAACCTCCTTTATGTGTGGTTTTCAATTGAATAATAAGAGTTTATATTATACTTATTTGACATACCATTAGTGGAATCTCTAACCTTGACTTTTGTTATTATCATTGTTTAATCGTTACATTAATATTTCATCTCAAAGTTTTCATCTTCTTCTTCTCCTTCTTTTTTCTTTATTATTATTATTATTATTATTATTATTATTATTATTATTATTATTACTATTATTATTATTAGTACTACTAATACTACTACTACTACTATTATTATTATTATTATTATTATTATTATTATTATTATTATTATTATTATAGTTATTGTTGTTATTGCTATTATTGTTGTTTATAATTTGTACAATTAACCTCCCTGTGGTTCGACCCCGGTCTTGCTGGGTTATTTATTACTTTGACACTCCTGCACTTGGAAGAAAACATCAATCTTTTCCTCTTGTCACTTCCTTCTTCTTTTGCTTTCTTCTTCCTTATATTTTATTCCTACACGTGCATGAGAGTGTGGTCATGTACATCAAGTGGTAGACTTTGTAGGGTATCCTCATCATTTTCAGAAAATATGGCCGAAGAAGATAATCAATCACTTCTTAATGAGAATAATGAGAATAACCGTGCTAGAACTCTTAGAGACCACATGAATCCCATAAGATCAAGTGCACCATCATGCATAGTTTTTCCTCCCGATGCATCTCATTTTAATTTTAAACCAGAAATTATTCAACTTTTACATTCTTTTCATGGCTTCGAATTGAAAAATCCATACTTGCATTTAAGGGAATTTGAGGAGGTCTGCAACACATATTATAATTTAAATTATAGCATGAACACAATCAGATTATAACTTTTTCCTTTTTCATTAAAAGATAAAGCTAAAAGATGGCTATAAAATTTGAGACCAGGATCCATTCGTGCTTGGGATGAAATGTAACAACAGGTTTTAAAGAAGTTTTTTCCATCTCACAGAAAAAACTCTTTCAAAAGACAAATTGATTAGTACTTAAAAGTGCATTTTTATCATGGTTTTATATCATCATTTTGCACTTGAAGTATCAATAACTCCTTAACCAAAGCATGTTTTATAATAATATATCTAATAATATAAGATACCTTTAATTTGTGGTAAATGTTCATTTTAAATGCAGGCCTATCACATAAATGAAAGGATTGATTGATGACTTTAAGAACTTAAATTGCAAGGATACAGAGATGGCCAAACATAGAAAAGAGATGTCGGTGCAATTCAAACCGGAACACTATTCTGTAATTGGGTCATATCTGGAGCTATATATCTCAGATTTAGTTCCAATTTATATGGATGGAAAGGTAAGACATAGCCTACAACTTTCATATGGAGCCTAAGATCTAAAAAGGCTATTTTCAAGTCCAAATTGTAGCAACAACAAAGAAGCCCGAATTTGTCTTCCAGCCCGAGCACTGTTCAGTATTTTAGCCATATCTGGAGTTCTAGAAGTCCAAATGAGTTGAATGTTTTACACAAGAAAGATGAGACAATTGCCTACAACTTTCATGTTTGCAACTGGCTCCAATTTGGAAGTTATTAATGATTTTTTAGGTAGACAAGTGAAGATAAGGATTGCCGCCAAGTCAAAAGTTGGCCACCCACTTATCAATTAGTCATCAAATCAATAGTTCCCAATTTTGGCCTATAAAAGGAGGCATTTGCCATGCATTTAGGCATCTTGGTTTCCAGATCAAGATCATGCTCTTGCTTTCTCTCTTTGTATTTTTTGTAATGCTTATGCTTTACTTTCATTAATATCAAGTTTATGCTTTTCATTTCCTTTCATTTACTTAGCTAACTTTCATCTTATTTATGTTCTTATTTTGTTTATTTATTTTTCTTTCTTTCATTATGTCTAGCTAAGTTTATTATGTCAAGGTGAAAAGGCTACACTAATGGTGTAAGAATAAGTATAATGTGAACTTAATATGGACTTTAATGTTTGATACTAACATGTTTTATATTTGTTATCTTGTTCACTCTTTAATACTTTGCTTGTTAAATGACTAATCTTGATTTATGTTGTATAACACTTGGTACAACAAATGCTTGGCACTTTCATAGCCCATAATGTATGGTATAACATGGTAATTTATGTTGTATAACACTTGGTACAACAAATACTTGCCCTCATCATTGTTTAGAAACATGGAGAATGGTTTCACATTTCTATGAAGGGTTAACACCTAGAGATAGGTAAATGGTTGAATTGATGTACAATGGAACTTTTGAAGATAAAGATATTCACTGGTTGATTAAAGCAAAGGTCAGATTATCAGGTGAGTCCTCTAACTCCTTCATTTCACAAATGCCTGGAACAGGTAAAAGCAATTTTGCAAAGAAACAACGTGCAAAACGACTGAAAGTCTGTCATCGATGTGCTAGATGGACTTGTAATACACAATGTCATTCTTTAGAAATTGTATCTACAAACTGTAAAGATAAAATACTATTCATTAAGGATGACCTAAGTAAAGAGTTTTTAGATAATCTTCTATTGACTCTTGAGACGCATCCTAGTGAAAATGTGCATCGTGCAATTCATGATTTATGGCTACTATTTCATAAAGAACATACTTGGCATAGTCTTGAGAATCTGACTAAAAAAGACCATGTTTGCCAGTTTTTAAGAAAACTGGATGGGAAGCCTATCCCCGACCCATTGAGGGCGTTTAAGCCGTTCTTAGACGTAAAACCAAGGGAAGATGTGAGCCACAATCACAACTATCTGTACATACACATGCTTTTTTAAAAGTAAATTAATAAATAAATAGAGAGAGAGAGAGAGAGAGAGTGTATGAAACTCTAGCTGGCCTACATATAGGTGTTATGATTGCCTTTTTAATTTCTCATCTATAAAACCCTCTCTTCCTTCCTTTCATTTCTACTTAACCCATACATTCAACAAATACAAAACTGTGTAGAAATGACAAGTTCCTCAAGTCATCTGATGTAACCATATTATTCGATAGTTTCACCCATATTTACCTAATGTTTTGTCGATGTTTTATATGTAAAATGCCTTGATATTCTTTGTTTTATGTTCTAAAGGCACTTTTGGATGAAAAATGCAAAACGGAGTAAATTAGAGATAATTGGCAGATTTGACGTTCAGTCAATGTTTTGTGCAGAGCGTGAGTTCTAGAGATCGAAATGAAATGATTCTAGTGGCTCTAAAAAGCTAACATCCATACCTTTCTGGAAATGTAATGCAAGAAAAATAAAACGATGAAGATCATGGAAATCACATCCTTCAAAGTCAAATCTTGCATTCTTCCACTATTGACCTTTGTCCATTCAAAATTCAATATTTGGAGTTCTAGAAGTCCAATTGATGCAAACTCAATTTTGTTGGATTCCTTACTCAAAGGCCTAGCAACGCTCCAACTTTCAGATATCAGAAGAGGGAGATATATGTTTTCAAAGATAATAACTTAATTCTTCCAGCAAACAGGTTTCGTGAAGCTTCTAAACTGTCATCCAAGTTGTAATTTCAGCAATTTAGCCCCTCTAGTAAATCAATCTAGAAGGTCAAGAAAAGTAGCCACCAACCTCAAACCACCAACCATAAAGCAGCTGCAAGTTGGAATGCTGCCATTGTCATAGAAGATGGTCGCCACTATCAAAGAAAGAAGGCCAACTTATGAGAGTAAAAGAGGGCTGCTGGAGCAGCATTTGCAGCCTCTTGATATTGTCAAAGAAGGAGGCTACAATGGTGGGTTGTTGGTGGTAACTACTAATGTCAAAGTTTGGCAAGTTTGACAGCCACCATTGTTGATAAAGAAGCAAGAGGAGCTGTCATTGAAGCCTATATATAGACACCAAGAGAGCCAAGAAAAAGCAAGACGGAGTGCAGTAGAATCAAAGAAAGGTGGCAGCAGCCAGAAGTGAAGAAACACAAACTCTCCTCTCTACATACTAGAAATAATGTTTTCTTTTATCTTTAAGAGTAGTTGTTCAATAGATATGCAAGGCTAAGCATCTTTATTGGTTGCAAGGACGTAGAAACCTTCAGATTTCAAGAACTGTGAGATTTATTCTTCCATTTATTTTCAGTTTGTATTATGAATGAGTATGATTGTTTTCCTACGCATATTTTCTATGATTGTTGTTGATAATTGCTAGAGCGGACTCTAAGTTATTATTGATTGTTTTCCTATGCATATTTTCTATGATTGTTGTTGATAATTGCTAGAGCGGACTCTAAGTTATTATTGTGAATAATCTATTGCTAAGTTTGGTATCAAAACCAAATTTATGGTATATAAACTTGTGGAGCAACTAAGCTTGATAATTGTGGCCCAACTACGTTATTAAACTTAGGGAAAACATTTGATCAAAGCAACACAAGCAGACAACTTGGTTGTTGAGATTAATAAATTTATCCAGATCTTAAGGCTGCCATTAGATTAAATCATTAGTGCGGACACTGTGATTATTTATTAGTTAGGGCTAGTTATACGGCGGATCCGTTAATTAACCAAAGTTAAGAAAAGATAAAAATTCAGAATATAAACTGGAGTTTCATTTCAAGGATCGGTTCTAATTTCTGTAGGTGGATGTGTGCTTGTGCCTAAGGTTTGTTTTCTTGATAAATTTTAGTTTTAATTGATTGTGTTCACTAGTTTAATTTCTTCCATAGTTTAGATTATCACAAATCAAAACCCCCCAATTGCATAACGTATAGCATAAAAATCTAAACTAAATCTTCCTCATGGGATCGACCCCTTGCTTGCTCTATACTATCTTGTGTGTTGTGTTTTAAGCTAGGGTAATTAATTTGTGCGACCACAACATCGCAACACATTTTGGCGCTGTTGTCGGGGATCAATCCCATGAGGAAGATTTAGTTCATATTTTTATGTTATACGTTATGCAATTGGGGGGTTTTAATTTGTGATAATCTAAACTATGGAAGAAATTAAACTAATGAACACAATCAATTAAAACTGAAATTCATCTAGAAAGCAAACCTTGGTCACAAGCACACATCCACCTACAAAAATCAGAATCGATCCTTGAAACAAAACTCCAGTTTATATTCTGAATTTTTATCTGTTCTTAACTTTGGTTAATTAACGGATCCACCGTATAATTAGCCCTAACCAAAAAATAATCATAGTGTCCGCACTAATGATTTAATCTAATGGCAGCCTTAAGATCTAGATAAATTCATTAATCTGAACAACCAAGTTGTCTGCTTGGGTTGCTTTGATCGAATGTTTTCCCTAAGTTTAATAACGTAGTTGGGCCACAATTATCAAGCTTAGTTGCTCCACAAGTTTATATACCATAAATCTGGTTTTGATACCAAACTTAGCAATAGATTGTTCACAATAATAACTCAGAGTTCGCTCTAGCAATTATCAACAACAATCATAAAAAATATGTATAGGAAAACAATCATACTCATTCATAATATAAACTGAAAATAAATGGAAGAATAAATCTCATAGTTCTTGAAATCTGAAAGTTTTTGCGCCCTTGCAACCAAGAAAAGAGCTTAGCCTTGCATATCTATTGAACAACTACTTCTAAAGATAAAAGAAAGCAATATTTCTAGTATGTAAAGAAGAGAGTGTGTTTCTTCACTTCTAGCTACTTCCACCTTTCTTTGATTCTATTGCACTCTCTCCTCTTCTTTCTTGGCTCTCTTGGTGTCTATATATAGGCTTCAATGACAGCTCCTCTTGCTTCTTTATCAACAATGGTGGCTGCCAAACTTTGACATTAGTAGTTACCACCAACAACTAACCATTGTAGCCTCCTTCTTTGATAATATCAAGAGGCTGCAAATGCTGCTCCAACAACCCTCTTTTACTCTCACAAGTTAGCCTTCTTTCTTTGACAATGACAGCCATCTTCTTTGACAACGCAGCATTCCAACTTGCAACTGGTTTTTGGTTGGTGGATTGAGGTTGGTGGCTACTTTTCTTGACCTCCTAGATTGATTTACTAGAGGGGCTAAATTGCTGAATTTACAACTTGGATGACAGTTTAGAAGCTTCGAAACATAATTTGAACTCATTTCTTCACGAAACCTGTTTGCTGGCAGAATTCAGTTGTTCTCTTTGAAAAATCATATCTCCTTGATCTGACATTGTTTTTGGCTGAAAGTTGGAGGGTTTCTAGACCTTTAAGTCAGAAATCCAAAAAATTACGTTTGCATTAAGTGGACTTCTAGAACTCTAAATATTGAATTTTGAATGGACAAAAGTCAATAATGGCGAAATGTGAGATTTGACTTTGAAGGATGTGATTTCCATGATCTTTCTCCTTTTATTTTTCTTGCATTACATTTCTAGAAAGGTATGGATGTTAGCTTTTTAGGGCCACTGGAATCACTTCATTTCGATCTCTAGAACTCACGCTCTGCACAAAACATCGACTGAACATCAAATCTACCAATTATCTCCAATTTACTCCTTTTTGCATTTTTCATCCAAAAGTGCCTTCAAAACATAAAACAAAGAATATCAAGGCATTTTACATATAAAAAATGGACAAAACATTAGGTAAATATGGGTGAAACTATCAAATAATATGGTTACATCAAATACCCGCACACTTAGCTCTTGTTCGTCCTCGAGAAAGGATAAATTAAATTAAATTGAAAATAACTATGATCAATCTCTTAATCTCCCATCAATGTCCAAGAGTACAAGCATTATTAATAAGAATATAATAAGACAAGATAGAAAAACATAAATGTTCATGAATTTATTTACATGCAAACTTTAATCAAAGAGTATGTTTTACCATAAGCTTGCTTTTCAATCTCATATCCATTACTAACATATTACAAACAGTGCATGAATCAAAAGGTCTTATTTGCTGGTTTTAATGGGGCTAAGGTTAAGGTGAGGTAAAAGAGAGTAAAAGAAAAGGTTCAAATCAAAGATAGTAGAGCATTCTAAAAAAAATTGATATTTCAAACAAGATATTCCATCAAAGCACATAAAGTTTTCATCTTTAATCACCAATGCTTAATTTCATTTGATTTCAAGCTTTTTCAACCTAAAATCATAAGAACATAAATAAATTTTTTGTAATTTTGCCCATCTTTTCATCAAGCAATACTTCTTCTTTCTTTTCACGTAATTTCCAACCATAATTCCATGAAATATCACAAGTATATGCTCTACTAATCCTTGGCCAGGGGAAAAGGAAAACATATATAAAGTTAAGGCTTATACATGGATAAAGCAAAGAAAAGATAAATAATCTCAAAAGAGGCTCACCAAGGATAATATGCTTTAGGTTGGCTTTTTGGTTCAAGTGATTGAAATTCCTAATGCCTTTATCATCTTCATGTATATTTGTAATGGAATATAATCTCAATAAGATATGAAGCAAGTTCTAGAGATACATATCATTGAAAGAATGCACACTCAAAGAATATAATGTTGAAGGCTCAAAAGCTTGCATTGGTATAACACTATAAAGTCAACATGACATATTCTCAATGTCAATCCCTAAACCAATTAAACCATAATATTTTCATGCATACTCCTTCATTTGATTTATATCTTCATCTAACTCAATTAATTCTCATACATAATACTTATATGCTCAAAAATCAATGGGAGTTAAAAAGATCAAACACAATTTTTTTTAAAGAACAACAAATAAAACTAAAATAAGAAAACCAAAATTCTCCCAATAAATACCCCCACACTTAAAACACAACATTGTACTCAATGTTGAAATAAAAGAAAAGGAATATAAGAGAATGACAGAAAATAAATTAATATGCGAAAAGATAAAAGATAAGAAAAAAGAAAGCAAATCTGATTTTTTGTTCTTTTGATGCTGGGTTTCCTCCTAGTAAGCGCTTTTGTTTTATGTCATTGGCTTGACATATGGCATGCTCATTCTTTATAGATTGGTTCAGCTAACTCTATAGAAGTGGTGAGTTCTGCCGTCCAACCTTCATAGAAAGGTTTCAAATGATGTCCAGTGACCTTGAGTACTTTGCTGGTTTCTAAACTTGTAATTTCAACTGCACCATAAGGAACGACGCCAAAATTGTGTGAGGGTATTTATTTCCAAGTCATCATATAAGAATTATTTGTGTTTTCAGTGGATCTAGTCTTAGGAAAGAAAATGAGTTTTTAGAAACAACACATTGGAAGAGATCTTTCATATTTCCTCTTAGGCCCAACTGCACATTCACCATAAACCTATAGGTTTGTTAAATGTTAATGGTTATTATGATAAGTTGTTGTCTTTTCTTGATCATGCTGTGGAACATGAATTTCTAATATCTTCTGCACGACAAATCATAATCTTTGTTGCTACTACTAAACAATTAATTGACCAACTATAATCTTTCATTCCTGTAATTGATCCTTCCATGAGTCGCATAAATTGGTCAACTAAGAAAAACTGTAAAAAACTTAGATTGGATTTGAGCCTTCATTTGTGAATCTGTGTCTTTTTGTTTTATTATTATGTTTTATTGTTACTTATATTTGTTTTAGTGTATTTTAGGTTTGTCAATGTTTGTTATTTCAGGTGATATCCTCTACAATCTATCTTTCTATCTTTAAATATTGAGGACAATGTCTTGTTTTTGTTAGGAGGAGAGGGTAGTAGTTAAAAAAAAAACTATGTTTTCTATTTCGTAAAGCATGTGCACAATTGTTGTTATTATGATGGCAAAGTAAGGAGAACTTTTATGACTCTTGAGATGCATTTCAGTAATCATTCATAATAAGGTCTATCATAATACTTCTTAAAATATTCAGATTTACAAACTCTCGCATTGTTATCACTTAATTCTGCTCATATACTTATTTAACATGTATTCTTAAACCTTAATTTACACACACACTTTAACATATGATTGTGGGTTGCATATTGGATTATTACATTATTTATGTTCTTTTGTTAAAGGTAACAACTAAGGGAAAGAGATAGTATATAATTAAAAAGAAAGAAAGAAAAAAAATGATAATAATAAAAATGTAGATAAGTTTAGTTTCGTAGCCTCCCTAACCTAAGCAATTAAGCTCGAAGGGGTGTTTTAACAGCTAATACCCTAAAGTCAACTAACTTCGGAGCTATTGGCCCAACGCTTGTTACATAGGTTTAGGAGAAAAGCTTAAGGGAATCAAACATTGCACTGTCTACATATTAGTATCTACGACCCGAGTTACTAAGCTCGTAGAGGTGCCTTAACACCTAATGCCCTAAGAACAAATATTCTGGGAGTCATTGGTTGAAAGATCATTACATAGGTTAAAGATACATGGTATTTTTAAATTATATGTATAATTATTTAAAAAAAAAAGATAAAAATAATAATCCCAATCCAAGAAAGTTAACCTTAAACATTAGAATAAAATGTTTGTTTTCTTTCAAGAAAAGCCCTAATTATGTGTTGATACATTGAGCCCTATAATTATGTGTTGATACATTGAGCACAAAAAAAAGTTAATCTTAATTTTGTTAAGAGGTATTGAGCAGGTATATAAATTTAACGAGAGTTTGTTTATCTAGATAGATTAATGTAAGTTAAATGATGACTACCTTGCTTTGTTGAATTTACAAAGTATTTTTCTATTTTAACGCTTTGATTACTAGAGACTAGTAATAAGCTAGTTGAGGAGTATGATTGATACTTAAAAGTGTATTTTTATCAAGGTTTTATATCATCATTTTACACTTGAAGTATTAATAACTCCTCAACTAAAGCAAGTTTTATAATAATATATCTAATAATATAAGATACTTTAAATTTGTTGTAAATATTCATTTTAAATGCAGGCCTATCATATAAAGGAAAGGATTGATTGATGAATTGAAGAACTGAAATTGAAAGAATAAAGAGATGACAAAACTTAGAAAAGAGATGTCGGTGCAATCCAAACCGGAATACTATTCGGTAATTGGATCATATCTAGAGCTATAGATCTCAGATTTAGGTCTACTTTATATAGATGGAAAGGTAAGACATAGGCCTATAATTTTCATATGGAGCCTAAGATCTAAAAAGGCCATTTCCAAGTCCAAATTGTAGCAACAACAAAGAAGTCCAAATCTGTCTTCCAGCCTGAGCACTATTCAGTATTATGGCCATATTCGAAGTTCTAGAAGTCGAAATGAGCTGGATTTTTTATCTGGAGTTCTAAGACGGTTTCCTACAACTTTCATGTTTTCAAGTGGCTCCAATTTTGAAGTTATCAGTGATGTTTTGGGCAGACAAGAGAAGATAAGGATTGTAACCAAATCAAAAGTTGGTCACCCACTCATTAATTAGTCATCAAATCAATAGTTTCTAATTTTGGCCCATAAAAGGAGGCATTTGATATGCATTTAGGCATCTTGGTCTCTAGATCAAGATCATGCTTTTGCTTTCTCTCTTTGTATTTTTTTTAATGTTTGTGCTTTGCTTTTATTAATATCAAGTTTATGCCTTTCATTTCCTTTCATTTACTTAGTTAACTTTTATCTTATTTATGTTGTTATTTTGTTTTTTTTATTTTTCTTTCTTTCATTATGTCTAGCTAAGTTTATTATGTCAAGGTGAAAAGGTTACACTAATGGTGTAAGAATAAGTATAGTGTAAACTTGATATGGACTTTAATGTTTGATACTAACATGTTTTCTATTTGTTATCTTGTTCACTCTTAAATACTTTGCTTGTTAAATCACTAATCTTGATTTATGTTGTATAACACTTGGTACAACAAATACTTGGCACTTTTATAGTTCATACTGTATGGTATAACCGACACTTGAGCTATGAAAGGAACTTAATTTGTTGTTAACATAAGTTATAATCATGAATGTTTGACAAGATTTACAAGTATTAGCATTAATTGAATAAGATGACTAATATAATCATGTTAACAATCTATAATTTGATTGGAACCTTCTTCGCGTGTGGTTTCCAATTGACTAATAAGAGTTTATACTACTATACTTGTTTGACATACCATTATTGGATCCTCTAACCTTGACATTTATTGTTATCATTGTTAAATCTTTATGTTAATATTCCATCTCAAAGTCATCATCTTCTTCTTTTTCTCCTTCTTGTTTTTTTTTATTATTATTATTAGTACTACTCCTACTAGTATTATTAGTATTATTATTGCTACTATTATTATTGTTATTGTTATTGTTACTGTTATTGTTGTTTATAATTTGTACAATTAACCTTCCTGTGGTGTGACCCTAGTCTTGTAGGGTTATTGATTACTTTGACACTTCTACACTTAGGAGAAAATATCAATATTTTAGTCTTGTCAATGTTTAGCTAAGTTTATCAAGTCAAGGTGAAAAGGTTACTGACACGACTAAAAGATTGATGTCTTCTCCCAAGTGCAGGAGTGTCGAATTAATAAATAACTCGGCAAGACTAGGGTCGAATCATAGGGAGGTTAATTGTACAAATTATAAATAACAACAACAACAACAATAATAATAATATTAGTATTAGTAGTAGTAGTAATACTAATAATAATAGTAGTAGTAATAATAATAATAATAATTATAATAACAATAATAAAGAAAAAGAAGGAGAAGAAGAAGAAGAAGATGAGAACTTTGAGATGGAATATTAATGTAATAATTAAACAATGATAATAATAAATGTCAAGGTTAGAGGATCCACTAATGGTATGTTAAACAACTATAGTATAAACTCTTATTATTTAATTGGAAACCACACCAAAGGAGGTTCCAATATGATTATAGATTGTTAACATGATTATATTAGTCATCTTATTGGATTAATGTTAATACTTGTAAATCTCGTCAACCATTCATGATTATAACTTATGTTAACAACAAATCAAGTTCCTTTCATAGCTCAAGTGTCAGTTATACCATACAGTATGGGCTATGAAAGTGTCAAGCATTTGTTGTACCAAGTGTTATACAACATAAATCAAGATTAGTCATTTAACAAGCAAAGTATTGAAGAGTGAACAAGATAACAAATAGAAAACATGTTAGTATCAAACATTAAAGTCCATATTAAGTTTATACTATACTTATTCTTGCACCATTAGTGTAACCTTTTCACCTTGACATAATAAACTTAGCTAGACATAAAGAAAGAAAGAAAAACAGATAAACAAAATAAGAACATAAATAAGATAAGAGTTAACTAAGTAAAGGAAAGGAAATGAAAGGCATAAACTTGATATTAATGAAAGTAAAGCATAAACATTACAAAGAGAGAAAGTAAGAGCATGATCTTGATTTGGAAACCAAAATGCCTAAATGCATGGCAAATGCCTCCTTTTATAGGCCAAAATTGGGAACTATTGATTTGATAACGAATTAATAAGTGGATGACCAACTCTTTACTTGATGACAATCCTTATCTTCTCTTGTCTGCCTAAAACATCATTGATAATGTTAAAATTAGAGCCATTTGAAAACATGAAAGTTGTAGGAAATTTTCTTAGCTTTCTTGTGTAAAGCATTCAGCTCATTTCGACTTCTAGAACTCCAGATATGGCTAAAATACTGAATAGTGCTCGGGCAGGAGGATAGATTCAGGCTTCTTTATTGTTGCTATAATTTGGACTTGAAAATGACCTTTTTTGATCTTTGGCTCCATATGAAAGTTGTAGGCCTATGTCTTACCTTTCCATCCATATAAAGTAGACCTACATATGAGATCTATAGCTCTAGATATGACCCAAGTATCGAACAGTATTCCAGTTTGGATTGCACCGACATCTCTTTTCTAAGTTTAGTCATCTCTTTATCCTTTCAATTTCAGTTCTTAAATTCATCAATCAATCCTTTCATTTATGTGATATGTCTGCATTTAAATTGAACATTTACCACAAATTAAATGTATATTATATTATTAGATATATTATTATAAAACATGCTTTAGTTAAGGAGTTATTGATACTTCAAGTGCAAAATGATGATATAAAACCTTGAAAAAAATACACTTTTAAGTATCAATCAGTTACACTAATGGTGAAAGAATAAGTATAGTGTAAACTTAATATGGACTTTAATGTTTGATACTAACATGTTTTGTATTTGTTATATTGTTCACTCTTTAATACTTTGCTTGTATAACACTAATCTTGATTTATATTATATAACACTTGGTACAACAAATGCTTGGCACTTTCATAAGTTATAATCATGAATGCTTGATGAGATTTAAAAGTATTAACATTACTCCAATAAGATGACTAATGTAATCATGTTAACAATCTATAATCTGATTGGAACCTCCTTTGTGTGTGGTTTCCAATTGACTAATAAGAGTTTATACTATACTTGTTTGACATACCATTAGTGGATCCTCTAACCTTGACATTTGTTATTATCATTGTTTAATGCTTACATTAATATTCCATCTCGAATTTCTCATCTTCTTCTTCTTCTCCTTTTTTTCTTTATTATTATTATTAGTAGTATTACTACTACTAGTATTATTATTATTATTATTATTATTACTGTTGTTGTTGTTGTCGTCGTCGTTATTGTTATTATTATTGTCATCTATAATTTATACATTTAACCTCCCTGTGTTTCGACCCCGGTCTTACCGGGTTATTTATTACTTCAACACTCCTGCACTTAGGAGAAGATATCAATCTTTTAGTTGTGTCAACTTTTTAGCGCCATTGCCGGGGAGGTAAGTTCTTGTACAAATTATAGTTTTTATTTTATTTTCACTTTTCACTTTTCTTGTATATAACTTTGTTTTTTTTCTTATTTTTTTGTCCTTCCTTTTATTCTATTCCTACACGTGCATGAGAGGGTGGTCATGTAGATTAAGTAGTAAACTTTATAGGGTATTCTTATCATTTTCAAAAAATATGGCCAAAGAAAATAATCAGTCACTTCATAATGAGAATAATCAGAATAAATATGCTAGAACACTTAAAGACCACATGAATCCCACAAGAACCAGTGCATCAACATGCTTTGTCTTTCCTCTTGATGCATCTCATTTTAATTTAAACTAGGTAGTATTCAACTTTTACCTTCTTTTCATTGCTTAGAATTGGATGATTCATAATTGTATTTAAGAGAATTTGAGGAGGTTTGTAACACATATAATGATTCAAATTGTAGCATGAACACCATTAGATTAAAGCTTTTTCCTTTTTCATTAAAAGATAAAGCTAAAATATGGCTAGAAAATTTAAGACAAGGATCCCATCTTACATAACAAACTCTTTCAAAAGACAAATCATCACTTTCACTCAAAAACCAGGAGAAACATTTTACCAATGTTGGGATAGGTATCGAGACTTGCTTAATACTTGCTCTCATCATGGTTTTAAAACATGGAGATTGCTTTTATATTTTTATGAAGGGTTAACAACTAGAGATAGGCAAATGGTTGAATTGATGTGCAATGGAACTTTTGAAGATAAAGACCCTGATAAAGCAATGTAGTACTTAGACTTGTTAGCTGAAAATGCTCAAAATTGGAACACCGCGAGTACTTATGACACACCGAGTAAAAGTCAACCTCATATATCTAGTGGAGGTATGCACAACCTTCGGGAAGATCATGACCTCCAAGCCAAGTTTGCATCTTTAGCTAGAAAACTCGAGGCACTAGAATTGAAAAAGAGTGGTCAATTAAAATCTGTTGAAAACATTGTGTGTCAAACTTGTGAAACAAATGAACACTCAACCAATAAGTGTCCAACCTTGCCTTCTTTTAAGGAATGTCTCGTAAACATATAATCCTAATTGGAGAAATCACCTAAATTTCAGTTGGAAGAGTGATAACAACAATGCTCAAACTTCACAACCACCGTTTCAAGCACACCACAATTTCCAAAATTCTCATGGATATGCACCTTCTTATGCTCCACCTCCTAGAAAAAATCTTAAGGAAATATTGCATGCATTCATTGAAAAGCAAGAGACCATCAATATTCAACTTGCTTAAAACATGACAGATTTTAAAGATACTCTTGCAAAATTGACATCTCCTCTCAGTTTTCAAGAGGAAGGTAGGTTTCCATATCAACCATAACAAAATCTCAAGGGGCAATACAATGCAAATGCAAGTAGTTTTGGAAGTCAATACATGGATCAAGGCAAATTAGTCACTACTCTTCGCAGTGGTAAGATTATTGAAAAACCCACTCTTGAACCTTGTGAGAAAGATGATGAGTCAATCTCGGAGGGTAAGGAAGGGGTTGAGTCTAAAAATTGCAAAGAAACGACTGATTCCCCGCCAGCACTTCCATTTCCTCATACCATGACCAAATAAAGGAAAGTCAATTATAACTTTGAAATCTTTGAAACTTTTAAACAAGTAAGAATCAATATACCTTTGCTGGATGCTATTAAACAGGTTTCTTTGTATGCTAAATTTTTAAAAGATCTTTGCACTGTGAGGAGGAAACTAAATGTTAAAAAGAAAGTCTTTCTAGCCGAACAAATAAGTGCTATTTTTCAAAACAATAATGCTTTGAAATATAAAGACTCTAGTTGTCGTACAATTTCTTGCTTTATTGAAGAACATAAAATTGAAAGAGCCTTACTTGATCTTGGTGCTACTGTGAATTTACTTCCATATTTATTTTTTTAGAGTCTCAATTTAGGTGAGTTAAAACCAACTTCTATAATTCTTTTACTTGTCGATACATCTATAAAAGTGCATAGAGGAAAAGTTGAAGATGTGTTATTACAAGTCGATAAATTCATTTATCCTGTGGATTTTATTGTCTTGGACACACAACCTGTTGAAGTATGTAATTCTTTTCCTGTTATTTTAGGACATCCATTTCTTGCAACTTCTAATGGATTGATTAATTGAAGGTTATTAATGAATCTTGGAATTTCTAAAGATATTCACTGGTTGATTAAAGAAAAGGTCTGATTATCAAGTGAGTCCTCTAACTCCTTCATTTCACAAATACATGGAATAGGTAAAAGCATTTTTGCAAAGAAATATCGTGCAAAACGATTGAAAGTCTGTCGTCGATGTGCTAGATGGACTTGTAATACACAATATCATTCTTTAGGAATGATATCTATAAACCGTGAAGATAAAATACAATTCATTAAGGATGGCCTAAGTAAGGAGTCTTTAGATAATCTTTTATTGACTCTTGAGACGCATCCTAGTGGAGATGCGCATCGTGCAATTCATGATTTATGACCACTATTCATAAAAAACATGATCGACTTAGTCTTGGGAATTTGACTAAAAAAGACCCTGTTTACTAGTTTTTAAGAAAACTGGATGGGAAGCCTATCTCCGACCTATAGAGGGTGTTTAAGCCGTTTTTGGACGTAAAACCAAGGGAAGATGTGAGTCACAATCACAACTACTTATACATACATATATTTTTTCAAAAGTAAATAAATAAATAAATAAATAGAGAGTGTGTGAGACTTCAGCTAGCCTACATATAGGTGGTATGATTGCCTTTTTAATTTCTCATCTATAAAATCCTCTCTTCCTTCCTTTCATTTCTACTCAATCCATACATTCAACAAATATAGAAGTGTGTAGAAATGGCAAGTTCCTCAGGTCATCATATAAGAAAATATTTGTGTTTTCAGTGGATCTAGTCCTAGGAAAGAAAAGGAGTTTTTAGAATCAGCAAATCATCTTGGTCAGGTGCTAGCTAAGAGAAAGATTCATTTAGTGTACGGGGGAGGCAGTCTTGAGTTAATGAGAGGTGTGTCAATAGCTATATTTTTAGGAGGTAGTCAAGTTTTGGGGGTCGTCCTCGAAGCTTTAGCACAAGGGGACATCATTGGAAAAACAATTGGAGAGGAACTTCAGGTCTCCACAATGTCAGCTCGAATGAATTCAATATTTAACCATGTTGATGCCTTCATTGCTTTATCAGGTGGTCTAGGCATATTGGAAGAGAACTTTCATATTTCCTCTTGGGCCCAACTTCACATTCACCGTAAACCCATAAGTTTGTTAAATGTTAATGGTTACTATGATAAGTTGTTGTCTTTTCTTGATCATGCTATGGAACAAGAATTTCTAACATCTTCTACACGACAAATCATAATCTTTGCTGCTACTGTTGAACAATTGATTGACCAACTACAATCTTTCATTCCTATAATTGATCCTTCCATGAGTCGCACTTGAGCTATAAAAGGAACTTGATTTGTTGCTAACATAAGTTATAATCATGAATGTCTGATAACATTTACAAGTATTAGCATTAAGTAAATAAGATGACTAATGTAATCATGTTAACTATTTGTAATCTGATTGGAACCTCCTTTGTATATAGTTTCCAATTAATTAATAATAGTTTATACTATACTTATTTAACATACCATTAGTAGAGCCTCTAGCCTTGACATTTGTTGTTATCATTGTCTAATCCATACATTGATCTTTTATCTCAAAGTTGTCATCAACTTTTTCTTTTTCTTTTTTTTCGCTATTGTTGTTGTTGTTGTTGTTGTTGTTATCATTGTTTATAATTTATATAATTAACCTCCTTATGGTTCGACCCCGGTCTTACTAGGTTATTTATTACTATGACATTCCTATACTTAGAAAAAGATATCAATCTTTTGATCGTGTCAAGAAGTATCTTGAGTTATTATTAAATACTAGTAAGGAGTTAATGATTAAGGGATATATATTTACAAGAGTATGAGTCTTGTGCTGTGCTAGTGTTACTTGTGTTTAAGAATGATAGAATATAGAGGATGTGTGTTGATTATCAAACCATCAATGACATAACAATAAAGTATAGACATCATATTCTTAAACTTAATGACATGCTAAATGAGTTATACAAATCATTTATTTTCTCTAAAATTGATTTGAAAAGGGGGCACGATTATACTAGAATGAAAGAAGTGGATAAATAAAAAACTACATTTAAGACTAAACATGCTTTACATGAATGGTTAGTTATATCATTTGGACTTTCAAATATACCTACTATGTTTATAAAGTTAATGAATCATGTGTTGCATGTATTTTTAAATAAATTTATGTTTGTGTATTTCGATGACATCCTAATCTATAACAAGAACATGAATGAGAATCTTAATCATTTGTATAATGTATTTAATGTATTGCATAGGGAATAATTATGTGTTAATCTTAAAAAGTGTACCTTTTGCGTGGAAATTGTGTTTCTTAAAAATGTTATAACTGCACAGGGTGTCAAGATAGATAAAGACAAGGTTAAGGCCATCAAAAATTGCCTTACTCCTAAATCTATAATTGAGTTAAGGAGTTTTCATAATTTTACTAGATGTTTTGTGAAGAAATTTAGTACCATAGCTACACCATTAATTAAGATAGTGAAAAAATATATTAGTTTTAAATGGGGTGATCAACAAGATATGGTTTTTTAACTTATAGCTAGATAAATTATATATTACTCATGTTTTAGCTTTACTATACTTTAAAAAGGCTTTCAAAATTGCATGTGATGCTTCAAGTATGAATATTGAAGCCATGTTAATGTAGAATCAAAGACATATTATCTATTTCAGTGAAACACTTAACAGGGTAGTAGCACTAAGCTATCTTACATTTGACAATGAACTTTATACCTTAGTGAGAGTATTAGAGACATTATCTTTAACCTTAGGTTAAGAAAGAATTTTTTTTGTATTGGTTAAATTTATGTTTTAGATGTATTTCAGGATGTTTTTGGTTGAAAAATTAATTTATTTAGGTTTCAAGGATGTTTATTAGTTTTTAAATGAAAATAGAATGAAAAATGATTTTTGAAATTAAAAACAAAATTTCCATTAGCTCCATTTTTCACCTCAAAATAAAAATTAGTCTTATTTTTATAACTATTTAGATGATTGAAAACTAAACAAGCAAGAAAAGTATTATCTACTTTTGTTTTTTTTAAATGACGGTCAATGCATTTTAAATAAAAAAACAAAAGTTCGCGATACCTAGGTCTAGCTTGATTTTTAATGGGCCATGTGTGATAGATCATCCAACCCTCCACACTTGGTTTGTTGTAATCCTTTATTTTTTAAGTTTTTTTCTAATTCAAATTTAGTTTATTTAAAAAATAAATGATTAGAAATATGTTAGATATATTAATTTATTAAATTATTAAATTAATTCTAATATATCTCAAGCATTATTTTATTAAATATCATTAAATTTTTACTTTACTTTCAAATAATATTATAACTATCATATTATAACATTAACAATCATTTTTTTTTACACAACCCATAATAATTTATTTTTCTAAATTAATATGGTGACTTTTGTATACTTATCTATTTTTATTATCATATAATTAAATAAAATTAATTTTTTAATAAATTATTAAACTCAATTATATACATGATTTAAAGTATTAATTTGATAAGTTAACTTGAGTTAATTTAGATCATTCTAAGATATTAAAATCTTAACATTAAAAACTTAGATGAGGTAAGAAGCTAGGTTGGAGGTTTTCAAGTTGATTTATTAAACATTGTTCAGTTGAGGAACATTATTAAAGAGTTCCTCACACCAACTCATGAATATTGGATTGTTTTTATGATTTCTTGTTAGATTTGTATCAAAATTATTAAATTGTTTTTTTTTAATTAAAGTTAGAAAAGAGTTATTAACAAAAGTTCTAATAATACAGGGACAAAGATTTTGAGTTCACAATTCAAATATTATGATGGATTAATTGTGTTAATAAATATTAAAACGAAGGTGTCGAATATTATAAATAATGTTATCTACAAACATAATGAAAGGAAATAAATCAAAATTTACTGGATAATAAATCTGAATAAAATAACTAAGAGAAGGAATTCATTCTTTTATTGGGTATTGGAATATCTCTCGATCAATCCTCGATAATAATGTTTACTGATCTCATTCATTCTTTTCGAAAAGACTGTTAGCCAAATCATTAGATGCGTACATTCATTATATAAGCAGGAAGAAGAAAGGATTGTGCAAAACATTGGTTGGCAAAGTAAACACATCAAAGGTCAACTCTCACTCTTCATTGATGTAGTCGGCTTCTGCCTTCATTCGCAGTTACAGGCTTGGACAAGCTGTTTATTACATAGAATATTAAATCATGAGATTGAGATGTCTTCGTACGTAAAAGCGAGATGACCAAATCAGAAAGAAGGGGGAGAAAAGAGAAAAGAAAAAAAAAAAGGAGGGAAAAAGCTCCTAGTACTGGATCAAAGAAATGCCGTCCGTGGTCAATAATTTGAGCCAGGAGTATCCCAAGTCTCAGGTATGACAGAGTGAAGTATGCACCACTCTGGTGGACTGGATATTATTGAGCCCATAGAAGAAATAGTGAATTCCTCATTTGCATTCACTATTTCCTCTATCTTCTCCATCAGTTCTTCCATAGATGGCCGCTCTTCCGGTGATTTTGATACACATTTGAGAGAGATATTGAGCAAAGGGAATGCATATTGCCTCGCAGCTTGATTGAACTCCTTGTCGAAAACTTCTCCTGTCCATTCCTCCCTTACTATGGATCTGACCCATTTAGGAAGGTCTATCCCACTCTTCTCCACAGTTTTTCCTGTTAGTAATTCAAGCATAATTATTCCAAAACTGAAAACATCGCCTTGTTCCGACAAGATTTTCTCAGGGGCTGTATAACCATTGGAGGAAAAGGACCAAACTCTCTTGGGGTCCAAAAATGTTGAAAATCCGTACTCACTGATTAGTGGCTCTTGATTTTCATCCAGCAGGATATTTGAAGGCTTAATGTTCCCATGAGGTTTGATCTCATGCTCAATAGGATTCCTATATATGAAGTCCAAACCCCTTGCAATGCCAATTGCTATTGACAGCCGATGTTTCCATGGGAACTCCCTCTTGCCTTCAATGTAGTCTGCAGGTTACCAACAACAATCTGCTAGCTGAGATATATGTATGCATGTAGGAAAGTAACACATTTCAAGATCTGAACGTGCTGGTCATAAGAATATGAGTCACGTGATACTGTGTTGTTCTTTATATCTTAACCTCATTTATATCTTAACCTCATTAGTTACAACGAAAACCGAACATTAATATTTCTCTTAAGAATATATTCTGAATGGAAAGACATGCATAAACTATATTCGAGAAGCAACAAGTTCAGACATTATTTTATTCTCTTTAATTTAATGAATGTGGAACAATTTCAGATATAGGAGAGAAGTTCAAGAGTAGCCAAGCATGCCGCCTTTTACACTTCTCAGGCCTGAAATGGCTTGCACAGATCCTTTTGCATTTGAACACCCACGTGTGCGCATGCATACTAGCTTCTCTGAGTCTGAGTGCTTTTGTGTGTGCATCAAGCATGTTCGGGACAATTTTTAATCAAGAATAGCAAAACTTACCCTCTAGCAGGTTTAGCAGGCTTCCACTGCTTTGATACTTGTATATTAGAAGTTTTTCCTCATCAGTGGAATTGTAACCAACAAGGGGTAGAATGTTTGGGTGCTTCAAATTCCCAATCTGCCTCATTGTTTGGCCAAACTCCTCAAATGATACCTGCAATTTCTTCAATCTTTTGACGGCGTATACGATATTACCAAGCTTCACCTTGTACAGACTGCTGCTAGGGGTCTGGCTTTGTAAGTCAGCGGTAGCTTCAAAGAGGTCATCCAATCCGAATCTTTCTTCCTCTTGAACAAAGAAAACGAGCTCTGAGCATCTTTCTTTAGGCTTCAAGTCTTCTTGAGGCACAGGTGGAGGAGTTTTCTGAGGAGAATGTGCCAGAGATTTCAGAATCTTCCTCTCTTTGGCCGAATCAGAGAACTTCTTATTCACAAAATAAGCTAATACAGTGAGAAATAAAATGCCAAAAGCTAATGGTACGATGTATATGGCTTTGCTGTACCATTTCTTTTTGCCAGAACCAGGCTTGCTTCCATTAGATGGGTCTGCAGGATGTTCGACGGAAGCAGCGTCAGTGCTATTTAGGGCTACGGAGTCTGCCACTATTGCCAATTTTTGAAGATTGTACATCTCCACTGCACTCTGTTTCATAGAATAATTATTTAGATGCTTGAATTCCAGTTCGGGACGAGGAATAATTACAGTTAAATAATTGTTAGAGATATCCAAGGTCCGGAGATATTTCAACTTGAATAGAGGCACAGGCACCCTCCCAGTCAAAAAATTACTGCTTAGATTTAAATAGGTCAGGCTTCTGCAATTCAATATGGAGTGAGGAATATATCCTTGGATGTGATTCTTTGCTAAGCTCAGGACTTGCAGGTGTTGGAGCCTACAAAGGGAGTCTGCATCAATTGTCCCTGTAAAGTTCTGCCTGTCAAGCCTGATTTGTGTTATAGCAGGAGGCTGAAAATTGCACTTGACTCCCCGCCACCTATACGAGCAAGGATGTGGCACTATCCCATTCCAGCTGATTCTCAGCACATTTTGGGGATCAATGGCTCTCATGAAAGTGAAGAAAGACTCAGTTTCGGACAACTCACCTCCTGAACATGCTGTGATGAAGAAAAACACGGTGATGTGTGCCAGGGCATTCAGTTGTAGATAGCAATTCCTCCTCCTCCTCATTTGACTAACATCTACTTGTTTGTTTGAACATTCGAAAACAGGATGAAAATGTGATCAAGGTGGAAAGTTTTAATCAGTAGTTTTTTCACTTTCTTTTAAGGTATCTCAAATCAGAGAAATGGACTGATACTACCAACATCACTCCTCCGTTGTTTTTGTTCGTCAGACTAAGACATTTCTTTCATCATTTCCAAAGATTATGTAGATATGGCCAAAGTTTTAAATATTGTTCAATACTTCGTTGTCTTCTATGGGATACCGAAAAGCATATTAGAGATTCTTCACTATAGATATAATCAAAGTTGAGATTGACCCACAACCAGAGAAGGCTGCGAATCCAGGCTCAGCCTTTGCTTACTGATAACAGTTTGAAGGGGGCCTTGCATGATTGTTTTCCAGAAATTATCTCATTAATGAATGTTCGTAAAACCTCAGGTTAGCGTCGGCTAAATTATTAAAAAATTACCCTGAAGTTTGGATGAATTTGAATTTAGTTTTTGGATTTTAAATTTTAATCGTTTGAATACCTCAAACTATTTTTTATAAAAATAGATTTTTTTTATTAATTTTGATGTGAAAAAAAATTATTTAAAAAAAATAACAAAGTGATGGAAACGTCAGCAGAGAGGATTGTTTTTTATTAGAAAATAGTTGATTGTATTTAATTAAAAAAAATTGAAATTTAATAACTAATAAACCCAAAATTCATGATAACTTTGAGTAACTTAGGCCATTAACATGACATGTCACAAACATCAGAATCAAAGGATATTTTGTAGAAAGCAATGCATGTCTTTTGGAACTTCTGTGCTCAAAGAACATGCATTTTCAAAGCTGCCATCATTTAATTCATCGATTAAAAAAGAAAAAAGAAAAAAAGAAGCTCATGTTTGATAAAAACCAAGTGAGAATGGACATATGTGAAACACATAAAGCAGTCGAGGGAAGTTGCACACACAGGACGACAAATTTGTGGGAATTTCTTAAACTTCAATTACAATGGAATTTTTCAATATTTTACTCCAAGAATCATGATTACATTTGAATCACTTCACCTCATCGTAGGAATATCAGAAGCTGTCAGTGCTGGAGACCGACAAAAACTAACCTTCTGGGGTGGAAAAGCAATTGGATGTTTTTGCATCTGTTCATCATGTTAGGAATATTCATGACATTTCATCACCACTTTGAAGTGATTCAAATGTTTATATTTGGCTAAAGAAGGAAGCACAGGTGAAATTACTTTATATTTGGGTTGCCCTTCGCTAGTAACGGCTTTGATTTGCTTGCATAGGACTTCTATAAATAACAAACTGGTGCCAGGGGAGAAGGGTGGAAATGTAGAAGTGCCGTGCCGTGCCGTGCCGTGCTGTCTGTAATTATTAGCTGTCATTTGTATGTATATCAGTTTCATTTGCGATAAGGTTCACTGACTTCACAAGGATGATGTTTCTTCCAAAGCTGATCATTATGCTAAAATGTTGAGAATAGAATTATTAGATATTGGAATCACGAACATTTATAAAACAAGATTTTTCTTTTCTTCTTCTTTTTCTTTTTTTTATGGGTAAGGTAAGTATATTATAAAAAAATAAAATAAAAGAGTAACAGCAATAGAGCAAACCTCACACAACTAGGAAGCCCAGAAAAAACTTCACCTATCCTAAAGCAACAAATAAAAAAACAAGGACGTGGAAAGAGGGGCCAAGGGGTCATGACTTCAAAACCAAAACAATAAATAAATTAATAAAAAATAAAAATATCTTTAAAAAATCCTCATAAAATATAAAATAATTTATTAGCATCAAAGATGATGTCATATTACAAAAAAATTAACTTTAAAAACATTAAAATAAACAATATTAGTATAAATAATTAAATTGTTGCTAGAAGAATCACGATGGAACTGAGCATTCCTCTCCCTCCAAATATAGTAAACTGCAACATCAAATATCAATGTGGTTATTAATGATTTAAAAGAGCTACCTCCACCCAAAAGAGAGAGCCATAAAATGATATTGATTTAGAATGGACACTAATTAGTACTTAAAAATATATTTTTATCAAGATTTTATATTATTATTTTGTCCAATTGTTATCCAAAGTTGAGACAATTGTCCAACATTAATATGAACTTTAATATTTGATACTAATATGTTTTGTATTTGTTATCTTGTTCACTCTTTAATACTTTGTTTGTTAAATGACTAATCTTAATTTATGTTGTATATATAACACTTGGTACAACAAATACTTGACACTTTCATAGCTCATACTGTATGGTATAATCGTCACCTTAACTATGAAAGGAACTTGATTTGTTGGTAACATAAGTTATAATCATGAATGCTTGACGAAATTTACAAGTATTAGCATTAATTGAATAAGATAACTAATGTAATCATGTTAACAATCTATAATCTGATTGGAACCTTCTTTGTGTGTGGTTTTCAATTGACTAGTAAGAGTTTATAATATACTTGTTTGACATACCATTAGTGGATCCTCTAACCTTGACATTTATTGTTATCACTGTTAAATCTTTACGTTAATATTTCATCTCAAAGTCATCATCTTCTTCTTCTTCTCTTTCTTTATTATTATTATTATTATTATTATTATTATTATTATTATTATTATTATAGTTGTTGTTATTATTGCTATTATTGTTGTTTATAATTTGTACAATTAACCTCCATGTGGTTCGACCTCGGTCTTGCCAGGTTATTTATTACTTTGGCACTCCTCCATTTGGGAGAAGACATCAATATTTTAGTCGTGTCAAGTTTTTGGCGTCGTTGCCAGAGAGGTAAGTTTTGTATAAATTATAATTTTTATTTTATTTTTTCTTTTCACTTTTCACTTTTCTTGTATATAATTTTGTTTCTTTTCTCTTGTTTCTTCTTCTTTTATTTTCCTTTTCCTTTTATTTTATTCCTATACGTGCATGAGGGTGTAGTCATGTACATCAAGTGGTAGACTTTGTAGGGTATCCTCATCATTTTTCAGAAAATATGACTAAAGAAGATAATCAATCACTTTATAATGAGAATAATGAGAATAACCGTGCTAGAACATTGAGAGACCACATGAATCCCACAAGAAGAAGTGCACCATCATGCATAATTTTTCCTCCTGATGCATCTCATTTTAATTTTAAGCCAAACATTATTCGACTTTTACCTTCTTTTCATAGCTTAGAATTGGAAAATCCATACTTGCATTTAAGGGAATTTGAGGAGGTCGGCAAGACATATAATAATTTAAATTGTAGCATGAACACCATCAAATTAAAGCTTTTTCCTTTTTCATTAAAAGATAAAGCTAAAACATGGCTATAACATTTGAGACCAGGATCCATTCGTGCTTGGGATGAAATGCAACAACAGTTTTTGAAGAAGTTTTTCCCATCTCACAGAACAAACTCTTTCAAAAGACAAATCACTACTTTCACTAAAAAACCAAGAGAAACATTTTACCAATGTTGGGATAGGTATCGAGACTTGCTTAGTACTTGCCTTAATCATGGTTTTGAAACATGGAGATTGATTTCATATTTTTATGAAGGGTTAACACCTAGAGATAGGCAAATGGTTGAATTGAAGTGCAATGGAACTTTTGAAGATAAAGATCCTAATGAAGTAATGGAGTACTTAGACTTGTTAGCTAAAAATGCTCAAAATTAGGACACCGCGGGTACTTATGAGGCACCGAGTAAAACTCAACCTCATACATCTAGCGGAGGTATATACAACCTTGGGGAAAATCATGACCTTCAAGCCAAGTTTGCATCTTTAACTAGAAAAGTCAAGGCACTAGAATTGAAAAAGAGTGGTCAATTAAAATCTATTGAAAACATTGTGTGTCAAATATGTCAAACAAATAAACACTCAACCAATAATTGTCCAACCTTACCTTCTTTTAAAGAATGTCTCCATAAACAAGTCCATGCTTTAAACAGTTTCTAGAGGGCCAACCAAAACCTATACTTACAAACATACAACTCTGGTTGGAGAAATCACTCAAATTTTAGTTGGAAGAGTGAGAACAATGACACGACGAAAAGATTAATGTCTGCTCTCAAGTGCAGAAGCGTTGAAATAATAAATAACCCAGCAGGACCGGGGTCGAACCACAGGGAGGTTAATTGTACAAATTATATATGATAATAATACAACAACAACAATAACAATAACAACAACAACAACAACAACAACAATAATAATAATAAAGAAAAAAAAAGAAGAAGATGCGAACTTTGAGATGGAATATTAACCTAAAGATTTAACAACAATAATAATAAATATCAAGGTTAGAGGATCCACTAATGGTATATCAAACAAGTATAGTATAAACTCTTATTAGTTAATTGGAAACCACACATCAAGGAGGTTTCAATTAGATTATAGATTGTTAACATGATTACATTAGTCATCTTATTCAATTAATGTTAATGCTTGTAAATCTCATCAAGCATTCATGATTATAACTCATGTTAACAACAAATCAAGTTCCTTTTATAACTCAAGTGTCGGTTATACCATACAGTATGGGCTATGAAAGTACCAAGCATTTGTTGTACCAAGTGTTATAGAACATAAATCAAGGTTAGTCATTTAACATACAAAGTATTAAAGAGTGAACAAGATAACAAATACAAAACATGTTAGTATCAAAGATGAAAGTCCATATTAAGTTTACACTATACTTATTCTTACACCATTAGTGTAACCTTTTCACCTTAACATAATAAACTTAGCTAGACATAATGAAAAAAATAAAAATAAAGAAACAAAATAAGAACATACATAAGATAAGAGTTAACAAAGCAAAGGAAAGGAAATGAAAGGCATAAACTTGATATTAATGAAAGCAAAGCATAAACATTACAAAAAATACAAAGAGAGAAAGCAAAAACATGATCTAGATCTGGAGAACAAGATGTCTAAATGCATGGCAAATGCCTTCTTTTATAAGCCAAAATTGGAAACTATTGATTTGATGACTAATTGATGAGTGGGTGGCCAACTCTTGACTTGGTGACAATCCTCATCTTCTTTTTTCTGCCACAAACGTCATTGATAACGTCAAAATTAGACAAGAGAAGATAAGGATTGTCACCAAGTCAAGAGTTGGCTACCCACTTATCAATTAATCATCAAATCAATAGTTCCTAATTTTGGCTTATAAAAGGAGGCATTTGCCGTGCATTTAGGCATCTTGGTATCCAGATTAAGATCATGCTCTTGCTTTCTCTCTTTGTATTTTTTGTATTACTTATACTTTACTTTCATTAATATCAAGTTTATGCCTTTCATTTCCTTTCACTTATTTAGTTAACTTTAATCTTATTTATGTTCTTATTTTGTTTTTTTTTTTTCATTATATCTAGCTAAGTTAATTATGTCAAGGTGAAAAGGTTACACTAATGGTGTAAGAATAAGTATAATGTAAACTTAATATGGACTTTAATGTTTGATATTAACATGTTTGATATTTGTTATCTTGTTTACTTTTTAATACTTTGCTTGTTAAATAACTAATCTTGATTTATGGTGTATAACACTAGGTACAACAAATGCTTGACACTTTTATAGTTCATACTATATAGTATAACCGACACCTGAGCTATGAAAGGAACTTGATTTGTTGTTAACATAAGTTATAATTATGAATGCTTGACGAGATTTACAAGTATTATCATTAATCAAATAAGATGACTAATGTAATCATGTTAACAATCTATAATCTGATTGGAACCTTCTTTATGTGTGGTTTCCAATTGAATAATAAGAGTTTATACTATACTTGTTTGACATATCATTAGTGGATCCTCTAACCTTGACTTTTTGTTATTATCATTGTTTAATTGTTACATTAATATTTCATCTCAAAGTTCTCATCTTCTTCTTCTTCTTCTTCTTCTCTTTCTTTATTATTATTATTATTAGTACTACTACTACTACTACTACTACTACTACTACTACTACTACTACTATTATTAGTACTATTATTATTATTATTATTATTATTATTATTATTATTATTATTATTTTGTTGTTGTTGTTGTTGTTATTATTTATAATTTGTACAATTAACCTCCCTATGGTTCGATTCCGGTCTTGCCAGGTTATTTATTACTTCGACACTCCTAAACTTGGTAGAAGACATGAATCTTTTAGTCGTGTCAAGTTTTTGGCGCCGTTACCGGGGAGGTAAGTTCTTATATAAATTATAGTAGTTATTTTATTTTCTCTTTTCACTTTTCTTGTATATAACTTTGTTTCTTTTCTCTTGTTTCTTCTTCTTTTGTTTTCTTCTTCCTTTTATTCTATTCCTACATGTGCATGAGAGTGTGGTCACATACATCAAGTGGTAGACTTTGTAGGATATCCTCATCATTTTCAGAAAATATAGCCGCAGAAGATAATCAATCACTTTTACTTGCCGATAAATCTGTAAAACTGTCTAGAGGAATAATTAAAGATGTGTAAGTACAAGTCGATAAATTCATTTATCTTGTGGATTTTATTGTCTTGGACACAGAACCTGTTGAAGCATGTAATTCATTTTCTGTTATTTTAGGACGTTCGTTTCTCGCAACCTCTAACGCATTGATTAATTATAGGAATGGACTGATGAAGCTATCATTTGGAAACATGACATTGGAGATGAATATTTTCAACATTTGCAAGCAACCTGGAGATGAGAATGATTTACAAGAAGTAGATTATATTGATGAATTAGTTTATGATCAACTTGAATCTACTTTAAGTAAAAATGAGTTAGATGAATCTGAAGATTTGCAAATGATTTATTCTAAGGAATAAATCATGGATGAAACAAGAACCGAAAATGTTGATGCGAATCTTTTGTCAAAAGTGACAACAGATTCGACATCTAACATCACACCAATTGATGATTACTTTCCTAACGAATCCTTACTTTCTCTTGGTCCAATGCCTTGGTATGATAAAAATATTAATTTTCTTGCTTTAGGAGATTTGCTAACTGATTGGAGTACTCAAGACAAAGAAAAGTTTTTAAACGAAGTGAAATTTTTTTATTGTGATGACCCTAACTTATTCAAATATTGTCTTGATCAAATATTTCAAAGATTCATTCCCGACAATGAGGTAAGTAATGTCTTAAACTTTGTCATTCTGAAGCATATGGAAGTTATTTCTCATCAAAAAAGACAGCTATAAAAATCTTTCAAAATGGATTTTATTGGCCCACCATGTTCAAAGACACGCATGCATTCTGCAAAACTTGTGAAAATTGTCAAAAAGTTCATACTGGTCAAAATGTTTTGTTTTATAATTCTCAACTCTATGCATTCCCTAGAGAGCTAAGACCAAGATGGAGCAATCCTTATGGGGCCTGTGATATTGAGAATTCAATAAATGACAATGATTTTAAGGAAAATAGACATCGTTTGAAAGCTTACTTTAATAATTTTTCCAGTGAAAATGAATCAACTAGTTTGAATGATCTTGTAGATAAAGGTTGATTATTTTGTTTTTCTCACATTGTTTTTGTGTTTCTTTTTGAGTGATTTTTGCTAGTTTCTCTTACCCCGGTCAAATGGCGAACAATAGTACTCCGTGACTTAAGTCGATTCTTTCAGTTTTTCACAATAACTGATATCTGTGTATATATTTGTGCAATTCTTTGAATCTCTCTTTCAATTCTCATTTGAAAATGGACACTAATCTTGAAAAATTGAAAAAGTATTTTCCCGCTCTGCCTCAGAATGCGATTACAAAAATTTATCGTGCTAGATGTGCAAGATGGAGATTGTTAACGAATCATGGAATTCCTGAAGATATTCGCTAGTTAATTAAAGCAAAAGTCTAATTATCAGGTGAGTCCTCTAATTCCTTCATTTCACAGATGCTTGGAACAGGTAAAAACACTTTTGCAAAGAAACGTCGTGCAAAACGACTGAATGTCTGTCATCGATGTGCTAGATAGACTTGTAATACACAATGTCGTTCTTTAGGAATGGTATCTATAAACCGTGAAGATAAAATACAATTCATTAAGGATGGACTGAGTAAGGAGCCTTTAGATAATCTTCTATTGACTCTTGAGACGCATCCTAGTGGAGATGTGCATTGTGTAATTCATGATTTATGGCCACTATTTCATAAAGAACATGATCGACTTAGTCTTGGGAATCTGACTAAAAAAGACTCTGTTTGCCAGTTTTTAAGAAAACTGGATGGGAAGCTTATCCCCAACCCATAGAAGGCGTTTAAGCCGTTCTTGGACATAAAACCATGGGAAGATGTGAGCCACAATCACAACTACCTGTACATACACATGCTTTTTTAAAAGTAAATAAATAAATAAATAAAGAGAGAGAGAGAGAGTGCGAGACTCCAGTTGGCCTATATATAGGTGTTATGATTGCCTTTCTAATTTCTCATCTATAAAACCCTCTCTTCCTTCCTTTCATTTCTACTCAACCCATACATTCAACAAATATAAAAGTGTGTATAAATAGCAAGTTCCTCAAGTCATCATATAAGAAATATTTGTGTTTTTGGTGGATCTAGTCCTAGGAAAGAAAAGGAGTTTTTAGAATCAACAAATCATCTTAGTTAGGTGCTAGCTGAGAGAAAGATTTATATAGTGTATGAGGGAGGCAGTCTTGGGTTAATGGGAGGTGTGTCAATAGCTATATTTTTAGGAGGTAGTCAAGTTTTGGGGGTCGTCCTCGAAGCTTTAGCACAAGGGGACATCATTGGAAAAACAATTGGAGATGAACTTCAGGTCTCCACAATGTCGGCTCGAATGAATGCAATGTTTAACCTTGTTGATGCCTTCATTGCTTTACCAGGTGGTCTAGGCATATTGGAAGAGATCTTTCATAGTTCCTCTTGGGCTCAACTGCACATTCACCATAAACCCATAAGTTTGTTAAATGTTAATGGTTATTATGATAAGTTGTTGTCTTTTCTTGATCATGCTGTGGAATAGGAATTTCCAACATCTTCTACACGACAAATCGTAATCTCTGCTGCTACTGCTGAACAATTAATTGACCAACTACAATCCTTCATTCTTGTAATTGATCCGTCTAAGAGTCGCATAAATTGGTCAACTAAGGAAAGCCGTAAAAAGTTTAGATTGGATTTGAGCCTTCATTTATGAATTTTTATGTCTTTTGGGTTTATTATTGTGTTTTGTTATTTCTTATTTTTGTTTTAGTGTGTTTCAGGTTTGTTAGTGTTCGTTATGTCAGGTGATATCTTCTATACTCTATCTTTCTACCTTAGAACATTGAGGACAATATCTCATTTTGGTTGGGGGGAGAGGGTAGTAGTTGATAAATATATATATATATATATATATATATATATATATATAAATTTCATTTCATAAAGCATGTGCATAATTGTTGTTACTAGGATGGTAGAGTAAAGGAGCTCTTTTGTTAAACTGACTCTTTGAGACACATCTTAGTAACCATTCTTAACAAGGTCTATTATAATACCTCTTGAAATATTCAGGTTTACAAACTCTCGCATTGTTATCACTTAATTCTGCTCATATACTTATTTAACATGTATTCTTAAACCTTAATTTACACACACACACATTTTAACATATGATTGTGGGTTGCATATTGGATTATTACATTATTTATGTTCTTTTGTTAAAGGTAACAACTAAGGGAAAGAGATTGTATATAATTAATAAAATAAAATAAAATAAAATAAGAAAAAAAAGAAAAAAAACAGATAACAATAAAAATATAGATAAGTTTGGTTTCGTAGCCTCCCTAACCTAAACAATTAAGCCCGAAGGGGTGTTTAACCACCTAATACCCTAAAGTCAACTGACTTGGGAGCTATTGGCCCAATGCTTGTTACATGGGATGAGGAGAAAAGTTTAAGGGAATCAAACATTGCACTATCTATATATTAGTATCTGTGACTCGAGTTACTAAGCTCGTAGGGTGTCTTAACACCTAATGCCTTAAGACCAACTGGTTTGGGAGTCATTAGTTGTAAGCTCGTTACATGGGTTAAAGATGCATGGTGTTTTTAAATTATATGTATATATTTTAAAAAAAAAAAGAAAAAGAAAAAAAAAAGACAAAAATAATAATCTCAACCCAAGGAAGTTAACCTTAAACATTAGAATAAAAAATTTTATTTTCTTCCAAGAAAAGCCCCATAATTATGTGTTGATACATTGAGCACAAAAGAAAGGTTTATGAATATCTTGTTAAGAGGTATTGAGCACGTATGTAAATTTAACGAGAGTTTGTTTATTTGGATAGATTAATAGAAGTTAAATGATGAATACCTTGCTTTGTGGAATTTATAAATTATTTTTCTATTTTAACGCTTTAATTACTAGCAACTAGTAATAAGCTGGTTGAGGGATGTGATTAGTACTTAAAAGTGCATTTTTATCATGGTTTTATATCATCATTTTGCACTTGAAGTATCAATAACTCCTTAACTAAAGCATGTTTTATAATAATATATCTAATAATATAAGATACCTTTAATTTCTGGTAAATGTTCATTTTAAATACAGGCCTATCACATAAATGAAAGGATTGATTGATGACTTTAAGAACTTAAATTGCAAGGGCAAAGAGATGACCAAAATTAGAAAAGAGATGTCGGTGCAATCCAAACCAGAACACTGTTTGGTAATTGGGTCATATCTGGAGCTATAGATATCAGATTTAGGTCTACTTTATACGGATGGAAAGGTAAGACATAGACCTACAACTTTCATATGGAGCCTAAGATCTAAAAGGGTCATTTTCAAGTCGAAATTGTAGTAACAACAAAGAAGCCCGACTGTATCCTCCAGCCCGAGCATGGTTCAGTATTTTGGTGATATCTGAAGTTCTAGAAGTCCAAATAAGTTGAAGTTTTTACACAAGATAGCTGAGACAATTACCTACAGCTTTAATGTTTTTGAGTGGCTTGAATTTTGACGTTATCAATAACGTTTTAGGCAGACAAGAGAAGATAAGGATTGTCACCAAGTCAAGAGTTGGCCACCCACTTATCAATTAGTCATCAAATCAATAGTTCCCAGTTTTAGCCTATAAAAGGAGGCATTTGTCATGCATTTAGGCATTTTGGTGTCCAGATCAAGATCATGCTCTTCCTTTCTCTCTTTGTATTTTTTGTAATGTTTATGCTTTGCTTTCATTAATATCAAGTTTATATCTTTCATTTACATAGTTAACTCTTATCTTATTTATGCTCTTATTTTATTTATTTATTTTTCTTTCTTTCATTATGTCTAGCTAAGTTTATTATCTCAAGGTGAAAAGGTTACACTAATGGTGTAAGAATAAGTATAATGTAAACTTAATATGGACTTTAATGTTTGATACTAACATGTTTTCTATTTGTTATCTTGTTCACTCTTCAATACTTTGCTTGTTAAATAACTAATCTTGATTTATGTTGTATAACACTTGGTGCAACAAATGCTTGGCACTTTCATAGCCCATACTGTATGGTATAACCGACACCTGAACTATGAAAGGAACTTGATTTGTTGTTAACATAAGTTATAATCATGAATGCTTGACGAGATTTACAAGTATTAGCATTAATTGAATAAGTTGACAAATCTAAAATCGAGTTCATTGCAAACTTGCCAACACCAAAATCTCTTAAAGATGTTAGTTCATTCCTAAAACATGCTGGTTTTTATAGAAGATTCATCAAATATTTTAGTGTAATATATAAGTCTTTAAGTAACCTTCTAATAAAGGATACTATTTTTGAATGGACTGAACATTGTGAAGAAGCTTTTTTTAAACTTAGAAACTTGCTTACTTGTGCTCCTATCATTCAACCTCCTAATTGGTCATTACCTTTTGAAATAATGTGTGATGCTACTGATTATGTCGTAGGTGCTATTTTGGAACAAAAAAAAGATAAGAAACCTTATGTAATTTACTATGCAAGTAAAACTTTAAATAGTGCTCAAATGAATTATACCACTGATTAGTACTTAAAAGTGTGTTTTTATCATGGTTTTATATCATCATTTTGCACTTAAAGTATCAATAACTCCTTAACTAAAGCACGTTCTGTAATAATATATCTAATAATATAAGATACCTTTAATTTATGGAAAATGTTCATTTTAAATGCAAGCCTATCACATCAATGAAAGGATTGATTGATGGATTTAAGAACTGAAATTGAAAGGATAAAAAGATGGCCAAACTTAGAAAAGAGATGTTGGTGCAATCCAAACCGGAACACTGTTCGCTAATTGGGTCATATGTTGAGCTATAGATATCGGATTTAGGTTTACTTTATATGGATGGAAAACTAAGACATAGGCCTACAACTTTCATATGAAGCCCAAGATCTAAAAAAGCCATTTTCAAGTCCAAATTGTAGCAACAACAAAGAAGCCCGAATTTGTCCTCCACCCCGAGCACTGTTCAATATTTTGGCCATATCTGGAGTTCTAGAAGTCCAAATGAGTTGAATTTTTGGTCAATTTTGACGTTATCAATGATGTTTTGGGCAGACAAGAGAAGATAAGGATTGTCACCAAGTCAATAGTTGGCCACCCACTCATTAATTAGTCATCAAATCAATAGTTCCCAATTTTGGCCTATAAAAGGAGGCATTTGCCATGCATTTAGGCATCTTAGTCTCCAGATCAAGATCATGCTCTTCCTTTCTCTCTTTGTATTTTTTGTAATGTTTATGCTTTGCTTTCATTAGTATCAAGTTTATATCTTTCATTTCCTTTTCTTTACTTAGTTAACTTTTATCTTATTTATGCTCTTATTTTATTTATTTATTTTTCTTTCTTTCATTATGTTGAGCTAATTTTATTTTGTCAAGGTGAAAAGGTTACACTAATGGTGTAAGAATAAGTATAGTGTAAACTTAATATGGACTTTAATGTTTGATACTAACATGTTTTCTATTTGTTCTCTTGTTCACTCTTAAATACTTTGCTTGTTAAATAACTAATCTTGATTTATGTTGTATAACACTTGGTACAACAAATGCTTGGCACATTCATAGCTCATACTATATGGTATAATCGACACCTGAGCTATGAAAAGAACTTGATTTGTTGTTAACATAAGTTATAATCATTAATGCTTGACGAGATTTACAGGTATTAACATTAACCGAATAAGATGACTAATGTAATCATGTTAACAATCTATAATATGTTTGGAACCTCCTTTCTGTGTGGTTTCCAATTGAATAATAAGAGTTTATACTATACTTGTTTTACATACCATTAGTGTATCCTCGACATTAATATCTTGACATTTGTTATTATCATTGTTTAATCCTTCCATTAATATTCCATCTCTAAGTTCTCATCTTCTTCTTCTTCTTCTCTTTCTTTATTATTGTTATTATTATTATTATTATTGTTACTACTACTACTAGTACTAGTATTATTACTATTATTATTACTACTATTACTGTTCTTGTTGTTGTTGTTGTTACTATTGTTGTTGTTTATAATTTGTACAATTAACGTCCCTGTGGTTCGACTTTGGTCTTGCTGGGCTATTTATTACTTCGACACTCCTACACTTGGGAGAAGACATTAATCTTTCAGTTGTGTCAAGTTTTTGGTGCCGTTGCCGGGGAGGTAAGTTCTTGTATAAATTATAGTAGTTATTTTATTTTGTCTTTTCACTTTGTTTATATATAACTTTGTTTCTTTTCTTTTGCTTCTTCTTCTTTTGTTTTCTTCTTCCTTTTATTCTATTCCTACACGTGAATGAGAGTGTGGTCACGTATATCAAGTGGTAGACTTTGTAGGATATTGATTAGTACTTAAAAGTGCATTTTTATCATGGTTTTATATCATCATTTTGCACTTGAAGTATCAATAACTCCTTAACTAAAATATGTTTTATAATAATGTATCTAATAATATAAGATACCTATAATTTATGGTAAATGTCTATTTTTAATGCAGGCCTATCACATAAATGAAAGGATTGATTGATGACTTGAAGAACTTAAATTGTAAGGATAAATAGATGGTCAAACTTAGAGAAGAGATGTCGGTGCAATCCAAACCAGAACACTGTTCGGTAATTGGGTCATATCTGGAGCTACAGATCTCAGATTTAGGTCCAATTTATATGGATGGAAAGGTAAGACATAGACCTACAACTTTCATATGAAGCCCAAGATCTAAAAAGGCCATTATCAAGCCCAAATTATAGCAACAACAAAGAAGCCCGAATCTGTCTTCCAGCCCGAGCACTGTTCGGTATTTTGGCCATATCTGGAGTTCTAGAAGTTCAAATGAGCTGAATTGTTTACACAAGAAAGCTGAGACAATTGCCTACAACTTTCATGTTTACAACTGGCTCCAAATTTGACGTTATCAATGACGTTTTGGGCAGACAAGAGAAGATAAAGATTGTCACCAAGTCAAAAGTTGGCCACCCACTTATCAATTAGTCATCAAATCAATAGTTCCCAATTTTGGCCTATAAAAGGAGGCATTTGCCATGCATTTAGGCATCTTGGTTTCCAGATCAAGATCATGCTCTTCCTTTCTCTCTTTGTATTTTTTATGCTTTGTTTTCATTAATATTAAGTTTATGTCTTTCATTTCCTTTCCTTTACTTAGTTAACTTTTATGTTCTTATTTTGTTTATCTATTTTTATTTCTTTCATTATGTCTAGCTAAGTTAATTATGTCAAGGTGAAAAGGTTACACTAATGGTGTAAGAATAAGTATAATGTAAACTTAATATGGACGTTAATGTTTGATACTAACATGTTTTATATTTTTTATTTTGTTCACTCTTTAATACTTTGCTTGTTAAATGATTAATCTTGATTTATGTTGTATAACACTTGGTACAACAAATGGTTGGCACTTTCATAGCCCATAATGTATGGTATAACCGACACCTGAGCTATGAAAGGAACTTGATTTGTTGTTAACATAAGTTATAATCATGAATGCTTGACGAGATTTACAAGTATTAGCATTAATTGAATAAGATGACTAATGTAATCATGTTAACAATATATAATCTGATTGGAACCTCCTTTGTGTGTGGTTTCCAATTCAATAACAAGAGTTTATACTATACTTGTTTGATATACCGTTAGTGGAACCTCTAACCTTGACATTTGTTATTATTATTGTTTAAATCCTTACATTAATTTTCCATCACCAAGTTCTCATCATCTTCTTCTTCTTCTCTTTCTTTATTATTATTATTATTATTACTACTACTATTATTACTACTACTACTAGTATTATTATTATTATTATTATAGTTGTTGTTATTATTGCTATTATTGTTGTTTATAATTGTTGTCTATAATTTGTACAATTAACCTCCCTGTGGTTCGACCCCGGTCTTGCCGGGTTATTTATTACTTCGACACTCCTGCACTTGGGAGAAGACATCAACCTTGTAGTCGTGTCAGATATCCTCAATATTTTTAGAAAATATGGTCGAAGAAGATAATCAATCACTTCATAATGAGAATAACTACGCTAGAACACTTAGAGACCACATGAATCCCACAAGAAGAAGTGCACCATCATGCATAATTTTTCCTCCTGATGCATCTCATTTTAATTTTAAGCCAAACATTATTCGACTTTTACCTTCTTTTCATAGCTTAGAATTGGAAAATCCATACTTGCATTTAAGGGAATTTGAGGAGGTCGGCAAGACATATAATAATTTAAATTGTAGTATGAACACCATCAAATTAAAGCTTTTTCCTTTTTCATTAAAAGATAAAGCTAAAACATGGCTATAACATTTGAGACCAGGATCCATTCGTGCTTGGGATGAAATGCAACAACAGTTTTTGAAGAAGTTTTTGTCATTTCACAGAACAAACTCTTTCAAAAGACAAATCACCACTTTTACTTAAAATCCAGGAGAAACATTTTGCCAATGTTGGGATAGGTATCGCGACTTGTTTAGTACTTGGCCTCATCATGGTTTTAAAACATGGAGATTGCTTTCACATTTCTATGAAGGGTTAACACCTAGAGATAGACAAATGGTTGAATTGATGTGCAATGGAACTTTTGAAGATAAAGACCCTGATGAGGCAATGGAGTACTTAGACTTATTAGCTGAAAATGCTCAAAATTAGAACACCGCGGGTACTTATATGGCACCTAGTAAAACTTATCCTCGTGCATCTAGTGGAGATATGTACAAATTTAGGGAAGATCATGAACTCCAATCCAAGTTTGCATCTTTAGCTATAAAAATCGAGGCACTAGAATTGAAAAAGAGTGGTCAATTAAAATCTATTGAAACCATTGGGTATCAAATATGTGAAACAAATGAACACTCAACCAATAACTGTCCAACCTTGCCTTCTTTTAAGAAATGTCTCCATGAACAAGCTCATGCTTTAAACAGTTTTGAAAGGTCCAATCAAAACCCATATTCACAAACATGCAATCCTGGTTGGAGAAATCAACCAAATTTCAGTTAGAAGAGTGACAAAGCACAAACTTCACCACCATAGTTTCAAGCACACCATAATTTTCAAAATTATCATGGATATGCCCCTCCTTATGCTCCACCTCCTACAAGAAAATTTGAGGAAACTTTGTATGCATTCATTGAAAAGCAAGAGACAATCAACACTCAACTTGCTCAAAGCATAACAGATTTTAATGATACTCTTGCAAAATTCACATCTGCTCTCAATTTTCAAGAGAAAAGTAAGTTTCCATCTCAACCACAACAAAATCCCAAGGGCAATACAATGCAAATGCAAGTAGTTCTAGAAGTCAACACATGGATCAAGTCAAATCAGTCATCACTCTTTGTAGTGGTAAGGTTATTAAAAAACTCACTCTTGAACCTTGTGAGAAAGATGATGAGTCAATCTCTAAGGGTAAGGAAGGGGTTGAATCTGAATATTGCAAGGAAAAGACTGATTCTCTGCCAGGGAAAAGACTGATTCTCTGCCAGCACTTCCATTTCTTTATGCCGTAACCAATCAGAAAGAAATCGAGGATGAAAAAGGCACCGAAAATATTGATGCAGATCTTTTATCAAAAGTGACAATAGATTCGACACCCGACATCACACCAATCGATGATTACTTTCTTGATAAATCTCTACTTTCTCTTAGTTCAATGCCTTGGTTTGCTAAAAATATAAATTTTCTTGCATCAGGATTTTTGCCAGCTCATTGGAGTACTGAAGATAAAAGTAAATTTTTGAGCAACATGCACAATTTTTATTGGGATGACCCTTACTTATTCAATTATTGTCCTAATCAAATATTTCAAAGATGCATTCCCGACAATGAGGTAAGTAATGTCATTAAATTTTATCACTCTAAGACACGTGGGGATCATTTCACATAAAAAAAGGACTGTAGAAATCTTACAATGTGGATTTTATTGGCCAACCATATTCAAGGAATCACATGCATTCCGCAAAACCTGTGGAAATTGTCAAAAGGTGGGATTTATTTCAAAACACAGAGAGTCTTTAGATAATCTTCTATTGACTTTTAAGTCTCATTATAGTCGAGATAAGCATCATGCAATTCATGATTTATGGCCAATATTCCCTAAGGAACATGCTCGATATAGTCTTGGGAATCTGACTAAAAAAGACCCTTGATTGTTATTTATGGCTAATATTTTGCTAATTATGGTTGTTATTATTATTATTTATTTCAAAGGTTTTATGTCTTGTTTTGCTTGAGGACTAGCAAAATCTAAGTTGGGGGGTGTGATTGTGCATCAAAAATGTCATTAAGTCTCTTATTTTACATATGTATTTATTGTTTTTATTTGGTTGTTTTTATAATAATTGATATGCTTTTTAGTAATGAAGTTTGTTTTAATGTTTTGATAGGTTTTTGGAGTTTAAATGAATTAATTTAGAAAATTCAACATCGAAATTCAGAACAAAGAATTGAAGAGACATTTAGTTGAAGATTGATGCAAATTTTGGTTCAAATAAGTACTCCAAATTTTTCCCAAAAATCAATTCTATTCCAATTCTAGAAAAGAATATCATATGATCTATTTCAAGCCTAAGCTTGCCTTATGTTGTGTGCAAACTTCAACCATTAAACACTCAAGGTTTCAATGTCAATCTCAGCCCAAATAATAAGTACATTTGTATACTTATTTGATGCTTAAATTCAGCCCAAAATCAGCCCTAAATCAACCCCAAATCAACCTTCAAATCAGCACAAATACAATCCATGATCTTACATGTCCACACAACAAATAGCAATTGATTTATTTTGGGTAATCCATTGATCCAAGAAGGCAAGCACATGGATGGAAAGCTGGAGGGGATAATTTTACATTATTTTAGGTCAAAAAGAAGAAGGAGACAACTCATAAATGAGGAAGAAAACCATGCACCAAAGTAGTTGCAAAGCTGTCCTGATTTGATTTTTCGTAACACCTTTCGTTATTTTGCCCATAATATTTGACTCAGATGTCCAAATGATTTGTTCTTTAATGATCTGGAAAGGGGACAAAATTTTCTATAAATATGTCTGTAATAGACATCTAAAAAAAAAGCTTCTAAGAGGGTCAAATTGCTGTTCAAAGTTAGAGTCAGATTTGTGTCTGAATTTTTTCTAAAATTGTGTTGTGTTCTTCTTTATAGATTTTGGTTTTTTAGTTTGTAAAACTTATTATTTCAGTTTGATTCAAGTTATTTCATGTTTATTGAAGTGTTCTTATATATAATCATGGTTGACTAAACTCTTTATTAGATCCAAATCAAGGATAATGGTGATTGAGGTGAGTTCTTTAGGATATGAATGAATCTTAATGTTTTTCTTCTCATTTTCTTCATGAATGATTTATTATTGCAAAGAAATTTTAGAAATGATTTAAGTAATGTCATAATCTTGAATTTTTATGCACAAACTTTAGTTTTGGTATAGAGATTGCTTGATTCAATGTCTTACTTAATATGAAAGTACTTGTTCATTCTTAAGCAATAATCAATCTTCATCTTTCTAAACTTCATTGTAATATCTTTCGATCTAATATCACCATCGTTGATATTAGGTTGAGTTATCTTATATATGTTGAAGAAATCACCAATACATCACCATTAAAATTGATTTGGACCAAGACTTACTTTTTCTTGTCATTTAAAATCTATTTACACGTTTTCATCCTTGAAAACAAATCCATCAATTATTTTCAACCAAGTTATTGTTAATTTAATTTCTCTTGAGTTTTTCTTTGTACCTAGTTTAATTTCTAGATCTAGCTCTTTGTGGATATGACCTCGATCTTACCGAGTTAATTGCTACATCGCACACTCGTGCACTTGCGAGTTAAAATAAGCCAATCATAAAAAGCGGTCAAGCAACCCTGTTTATTGGTTTTTAAGAAAACTGGATGGGAAGCCTATCCCCGACCCATAGAGGGTGTTTAAGCCGTTCTTGGACGTAAAACCAAGGGAAGATGTGGGCCACAATCACAACTGCGATTTGAATTTTTGTTAGTAAAAACTTGTGTCTTTTGGTTTTATTAATAGCATAATATTTGTGTTTTGTTGTTTCCTATATTTGTTTAAGTATGTTTCAGGTTTGTTAGTGTTTGTTATTTCAGATGATATCTTCTACACTCTATCTTTCTACCTTAAAACATTGAGGACAATGTCTCGTTTTGGTTGGGGGGAGAGGGTAATAGTGGATAAAAAAAAATTATTTTCTATTTCATAAAGCATATGCATAATTGTTGTTACTAGGATGATAGAGTAAATGAGCTCTTTTGTTAAAGTGACTCTTGAGACGCATCTTAGTAACCATTCTTAACAAGTTATATTATAATACTTCCTAAAATATTCAAATTTATAAATTGTTGTATTATTATCACTTAATTCTGCTCATATGCTCAATTAACATATATTCTTAAACTTTAATTTTCACACACACACTTTAACATATGGTGGTGGGTTATATATTGGATTATTATATTATTTATGTCCTTTTGTTAAAGGTAACAACTAAGGGAAAGGGATAATATATAATTAAAAAAACAAAAAATAAAGAAACAATAAAAAAGAAAAAAATGATAATAATAAAAATGTAGATAAGTTTGGTTTTGTAGCCTCCCTAACCTAAGCAATTAAGCCCGGAGGGGTGTTTTAACACCGAATACCCTAAAGTCAACTAATTTGGGAGCTATTGGCACAATACTTGTTACATGGGTTGAGGAGAAAAGCTTAAGGGAATCAAACATTGCACTATCTACATATTAGTATCTACGACTCGAGTTACTAAGCTCGTAGGGGTGTCTTAACACCTAATACCCTAAGACCAACTCGTCTAGGAGTCATTAGTGGAAAGCTCGTTACATGGGTTAAAGATGCATGGTGTTTTAAATTATATGTATATATATTAAAAAAAAAGACAAAAATAAGAATTTCAACCCAAGAAAGTTAACCTTAAACATTAAAACAAAAAAAAATTTTTCTTCCAAGAAAAGCCCCATAATTATATGTTGATAAATTGAGCACAAAAGAAAGGTTTATTAATATCTTGTTAAGAGGTATTGGGCAGGTATATAAATTTAATGAGAGTTTGTTTATCTGCATAGATTAATGGTAGTTAAATGATGAATACCTTGCTTTGTGGAATTTGTAAATTATTTTTATATTTTAACGCTTTGATTACTAGGAACTAGTAATAAGCTGGTTGGGAGGTGTGATAAGTACTTAAAAGTGTGTTTTTAACATGGTTTTATATCATCATTTTGCACTTCAAGTATCAATAACTCCTTAACTAAAGCATGTTTTATAATAATATATCTAATAATATAAGATACCTTTAATTTATGGCAAATATTTATTTTAAATGCAAGCCTATCACATCAATGAAAGGATTAATTGATGAATTTAAAAACTGAAATTGAAAGGATAAAGAGATGACCAAACTTAGAAAAGAGATGTTGGTGCAATCCAAACCGGAACACTGTTCGGTAATTGGGTCATATCTGGAGCTACAGATCCCAGATTTAGGTCTACTTTATATGGATGGAAAACTAAGACATAGGCCTACAACTTTCATATGGAGCCCAAGATCTAAAAAGGCCATTTTCAAGTCTAAATTGTAGCAACAACAAAGAACTCTGAATCTGTCCTCCAGTACGAGCACTGTTTAGTATTTTGGCCATATCTGGAGTTCTAGAAGTCCAAATGAGCTGAATTATTTACACAAGAGAGCTGAGACAATTGTCTACAAGTTTTATGTTCGATTGGCTCTAATTTCAACGTTATCAATGATGTTTTGGGCAGACAAGAGAAGATAAGGATTGTCACCAAGTCAAAAGTTGGTCACCCACTCACCAATTAGTCATCAAATCAATAGTTCACAATTTTGTCCTATAAAAGGAGGCATTTGCCATGCATTTAGGCATCTTGGTCTCCAGATCAAGATCATGCTCTTGCTTTCTCTCTTTGTATTTTTTCTAATGTTTATACTTTGCTTTCATTAATTTCAAGTTTATGCCTTTCTTTTCCTTTCATTTACTTAGTTAAGTTTTATCTTATTTATGTTCTTATTTTGTTTATTTATTTTTCTTTCTTTCATTATGTGTAGCTAAGTTTATTATGTCAAGGTGAAAAGGTTACACTAATGGTGTAAGAATAAGTATAGTGTAAACTTAATATGGACTTTAATGTTTGATACTAACATGTTTTATATTTGTTATCTTGTTCACTCTTTAATACTTTGCTTGTTAAATGACTAATCTTGATTTATGTTGTATAACACTTGGTACAATAAATGCTTGGCACTTTCATAGCTTATACTGTATGGTATAACTGATACCTGAGTTATGAAAGGAACTTGATTTGTTGTTAACATAAGTTATAATCATGAATGCTTGACGAGATTTACTAGTATTAGCATTAATCGAATAAGATGACTAATGTAATCATGTTAACAATCTATAATCTATTTGGAACCTCCTTTGTGTGTGGTTTCCAATTGAATAATAAGAGTTTATACTATACTTGTTTGACATACCATTAGTGTATCCTCTAACCTTGACATTTGTTGTTATCATTGTTTAATCCTTACGTTAATATTCCATCTCAAAGTCATCATCATCTTCTTCTTCTCTTTCTTTATTATTATTATTATTATTATAGTTGTTGTTATTATTGTTATTGTTGTTGTTTATAATTTGTATAATTAACCTTCCGGTGGTTTGACCCAGTCTTGCTGGGTTATTTATTACGTCGACACTCCTGCACTTGGGAGAAGACATCAATCTTTTAGTCGTGTCAACATGCAATCAAAAAATAAGTGATCAACATCTTCCCTACCATGCCCATATAAAAAGCATTGGTTAACCTGAATGGAACCGTAGGACATGAGCTTATCCCAAGTTGAAGGTGTCTCGTAAATAATAAGCCATAAGATGAAAGAGAATCACAAGATAACATGTTTATGCCATACAAGCTCTCACCCTTTCACTTTGTTCTATAATGGATGAATAGAATTCCAAACACTATAAATGGAGAAAATACCTTTAGGATTATCCTTCCATCCTACAATATCAAACATTTTATCATCCTAGTGAAAAGAAACAGGGGTATATCGAATAAACTCAATTTACATGGAAGATTTAGGAGGAGGCCAAGTTCACTCTTGACTAGTAATAATACAACTCAACCTTGCATCTTTACCAAAGTAAGAGTTAATAATAATTTTTTCCCTAAAAACCTTCACCAAGTCACCCCCCAGGATGCCAATTACAAAATCATAAAGAAGTGGAACAACCATCACCTATATGGTAACATATAAACCTTTGAATAAGATTTCGAAGACCAAAAATCTTCCTCCAACTCCAAGAATAGTTCCTAGGACAAATCACCTACCAAATACTCTTACCTCACAATAAGTATGAATGTATCCAAGATGATTAAATTGAATGAGTCAATTTAGTGCATATAGTCTATAAGTATTTAACCATGACAACTTGATTCTAAACCTCCAAATTTAAATTACCTAAGCCCCTTTCCTTCTTTGGTAAGCAAATCTTAATCCAAGAAATTTTAGCACCACCTACAGCAAGATTACTGTCATTCCATAAAAAAGAACTTAATAAAGAAATAATTTTCACAATAATAGCCTTCAGAAGAATGAATAGAGAAGACCAATGCACCTGAACAGAGAAGAGGAAGGATTTGATAAGTTGAAGTCTAGCTGGATATAAAAGAGTGCAATTCATTCAACTCTAAAGCCTTAGCCATAATATGGTCCACAAAGATCAAACAATTAGGAGATGTGAATTTTATAGTAATAAAAGGAACACCAAGGTACCTAACGAGCAACTTCCTTTCCTTGTAATCGAGAACAGCAAGAAGCTGCATTTTAGTATCAAGCTTAACATCATAAAGGAACATGCTTCTTTTGTCATTATTAGGAGACAAACTAGATAAAAGCCAAAATTGATCAATGTCATGGTTAATTAAGGAAACCATAACCACCTTACCTCAATAAAAAATCATCAAATCATTAGCAAAACATAAGTGAGTAAGATGTTCCCTCTCATAATGCTAGTGAAATCCAAAGTCATTTTCTCTAACCATCTAACTTGAGAAAACTTCCATAGCAAGAATAAACAAGTAAGGCAATACATGGTCTCCTTTTCTTGACCCTTTACCACTAGGAAAGAAACCATGAACCTTATAATTAATAGAGACCAAAAATATAGTAATAAAAATACATTCAACAATCTAGTTAACCATACAGGATGGAAAACCAGACATATGAAGAACAACCAATAAGAAGTCCCACCTAATTGAATCATAAGTTTTCATCAATTCCACCTTTAAAGAACACCTAAAATGACCCTCTCTTTGATAATAATTATGAAGAAGTTCTTGAAATGATAAGGTGTTATCACTAATATTTCACCTCTCAACAAAAACAGAATGCAACGGACCAACCAAATTTAGAAGCATACTTTTAACTCTATTAGCAATAATCTTTGAAATGCATTTGTAAATGGATTATAACAAGAAATAGTCATAAAAGCCTTAACCCTTAAAGGATTAGAAACCTTAGGAATTAAAGCTATAGTAGTAGCATTCACCTGTTTGAGTAATTGGCTAGTAACTGGCCAGAATTGAAGAAGGACCAAACAACATTAATAGTGTCTCAACTAACAATACTTCAAGTTTTCTTAAAGAAACCCATATTGAACCTGTATGGATCGTGATTCTTGTTATCTTTAAAAGAGAAGAGGACCTTCTAAATTTCATCATCACTAATATGAGTTTCAAGACTCATGGTTTAAGAATAAGACAACCGCCAAGAAAAAGTCTCACAAATAAAAGAATAGTCAATACTAGAATTTAAACAAGACCCCCTAAAAGATTCTTAAAGTAGTTAACAATGGTGTCATTTACCTCCTTTGCATCATTAATAAAAATATCAATATCATTATGAATGGAAAGAATTTGTTTGTGATAATGATGATACTTAACTGAGTTAAAAGGAAAACTTTGAATTCTCGTCCTTTAAATTCAGCCATTGAACTCGATATTTTTTCCTAATACCAAAATTTGATTGAGACCCCCCAAAAGATTCTCAAAGTAGTTAACAATGGTGTCATATACCTCTTTTTCATTAGTAATAAAACTGTCCATATTATTATGAATGGAAAGAATTTTTTTGCGGCGGTGATGATACTTGACCAAGTTAAAAGAAAACTTTGAATTCTTGTCCCTTGAATTCAACCATTGAACCTGATATTTTTGCCTAATATACCTCTCCTTGGCTTGAGCAAGTCTCACATACTCCTTCACCAATATAGACTCAATTCTATGAATATCCAAATCAAGAGGGTTTTCCTACACTAGACATTGAGCATCTTTTATGGCTTTCTTAGCTGTCAAAACCCCCTTCAGTATTTTAGCAAAAAAATTCTTATCAAATTCTTTCAAAACAACCTTAACATAAAAACTTTCTACACAAAATAAACATGAGAGTACTAGTGACTTCCTCCTCGTAGGCTGATTAATACTTAAAAGTGTATTTTTATCAAGGTTTTATATCATCATTTTGCACTTGAAGTATCAATAACTCCTTAACTAAAGCATGTTTTATATTTAATTGATTGATGAATTTAAGAACTGAAATAAAAATGACAAAGAGATAGTCAAACTTAGAAAAGAGATGTCGGTGTAGTCAAAACCGGAATACTGTTTAATAATTGGATCATATCTAGAGCTATAGATCTCAGATTTAGGTCTACTTTATATGGATGGAAAGGTAAGACATTGGCCTACAACTTTCATATGGAGCCCAAGATCTAAAAAGGTCATTTTCAACTTTCATATGATACCACAAATTAAAGGTATCTTATATTATTAAATATATTATTATAAAACATGCTTTAGTTAAGGAGTTATTGATACTTTAAGTGTAAAATGATGATATAAAATCTTGATAAAAATACACTTTTAAGTATCAATCAAACATACCATTAGTGGATCTTCTAATATTGATATATGTTATTATCATTGTTTAATCCATACATTAATATTCCATCTCAAAGTTCTCATCTTCTTCTTCTTCTCTCCTTCTTTTTCTTTATTATTATTATTATTATTATTATTATTATTTTTATTATTATTGCTATTGTTGTTGTTCTTGTTGTTATTATTATTGTTGTATTGTTGTTATTTATAATTTGTACAATTAACCTCCTTGTGGTTCGACTCCAGTCTTGTCGGGTTATTTATTACTTCGACACTCCTACACTTAGGAGAAGGCATCAATCTTTTAGTCGTGTCAAGTTTTTGGCACCATTGTTATTAGTACTTAAAAATATTTTTTTATCATCATTTTATATCATCAAAGGATTGATTGATGAATTTAAGAACTGAAATTGAAAAGATAAAGAGATGGCCAAACTTAGAAAAAAGATACCGGTGCAATCCAAACTTGAATACTGTTCAGTAATTGGGTCATATCTAGAGCTATAGATATCCGATTTAGGTTTATTTTATATGGATGGAAAGGTAAGACATAGGCCTACAACTTTTATATGGAGCCCAAGCTCTAAAAAGGCCATTTTTAAGTCCAAATTATTGTAACAACAAAGAAGCCTGAATTTGTCCTCCAACCCGAGCACTATTCAGTATTTTAGCCATATCTGGAGTTCTAGAAGATGGAATAAGCCGAATTTTTTACAAAAGTTAGTTGAAACAATTGCCTACAACTTTCATGTTTTCACGGGGCTCCAATGTTAACGTTATCAATTACATTTTGCATAGATAAGAGAAGATAAGGATTGTCACCAAGTCAAGAGTTGGTCACCCACTCATCAATTAGTCATCAAATCAATAGTTCTCAATTTTGACCTAGAAAAGGAGGCATTTGCCATGCATTTAGACATCTTGGTCTCCAGATCAAGATCATGCTTTTGCTTTCTCTCTTTGTATTTTTTTTGTATTGCTTATGCTTTGCTTTCATTAATATCAAGTTTATGCCTTTCATTTCCTTTCCTTTACTTAGTTAACTTTTATCTTGTTTATGTTTTTGTTTTGTTTATTTTTTTTCTTTTATTATGTTTAGCTAAGTTTATTATGTGAAGGTGAAAATATTATTTATTACTTCGACACTGCTGCACTTGGGAGAAGACATCAATCTTTTCGTCGTGTCACGTTACCGGGGAGGTAAGTTCTTGTATAAAATATTGTATTTATTTTATTTTCTCTTTTTACTTTTCTTTTATATAACTTTGTTTCTTTTTTCTTGTTTCTTGTTCTTTTGTTTTCTTCTTTCTTTTGTTTTATTTATGCACGTGCATGAGCGTGTGGTCATGTACATCAAGTGCTAGACTTTATAGGATATCCTCATCATTTTCAAAAAATATGGCCGAAGAAGATAATCAATCACTTCATAATGAGAATAATGAGAATAATCGTGTTAGAACACTTAGAGACCATATGAATCCCACAAGAAGAAGTGCACCATTGATTAGTACTTAAAAGTGCATTTTTATCATGGTTTTATATCATCATTTTGCACTTGAAGTATCAATAACTCCTTAACTAAAGCATGTTTTATAATAATGTATCTAATAATATAAGATACCTATAATTTGTGGTAAATGTCTATTTTTAATGCAGGCCTATCACATAAATGAAAGGATTGATTGATGACTTGAAGAACTTAAATTGCAAGGATAAAGAGATGGTCAAACTTAGAGAAGAGATGTCGGTGCAATCCAAACCGGAATAGTGTTCGGTAATTGGGTCATATCTGGAGCTACAAATCTCAGATTTAGGTCCAATTTATATGGATGGAAAGGTAAGACATAGGCCTACAACTTTCATATGGAGCCCAAGATCTAAAAAGGCCATTATCAAGTCCAAATTGTAGCAACAACAAAGAAGCCCGAATCTGTCTTCCAGCCCGAGCACTGTTCGGTATTTTGACCATATCTGGAGTTCTAGAAGTCCAAATGAGCTGAATTGTTTACACAAGAAAGCTGAGACAATTGCCTACAACTTTCATGTTTACAACTGGCTCCAATTTGGATGTTATCAACGACGTTTTGGGCAGACAAAAGAAGATAAGGATTGTCACCAAGTCAAAAGTTGGCCACCCACTTATCAATTAGTCATCAAATCAATAGTTCCCAATTTTGGCCTATAAAAGGAGGCATTTGCCATGTATTTAGGCATCTTGGTGTTCAGATCAAGATCATGCTCTTCCTTTCTCTCTTTGTATTTTTTGTAATGTTTATGCTTTACTTTCATTAATAACAAGTTTATGCCTTTCATTTCCTTTCCTTTACTTAGTTAACTTTTATGTTCTTATTTTGTTTATTTATTTTCTTTTCGTTCATTATGTCTAGCTAAGTTAATTATATCAAGGTGAAAAGGTTACACTAATGGTGTAAGAATAAGTATAGTGTAAACTTAATATGGACTTTAATGTTTGATACTAACATGTTTTATATTTGTTATCTTGTTCACTCTTTAATACTTTGCTTGTTAAATGATTAATCTTGATTTATGTTGTATAACACTTGGTACAACAAATGCTTGGCACTTTCATAGCCCATAATGTATGGTATAACCGACACCTGAGCTATGAAAGGAACTTGATTTGTTGTTAACATAAGTTATAATCATGAATGCTTGACGAGATTTACAAGTATTAGCATTAATTGAATAAGATGACTAATGTAATCATGTTAACAATATATAATCTGATTGAAACCTCCTTTGTGTGTGGTTTCCAATTCAATAATAAGAGTTTATACTATACTTATTTGATATACCATTAGTGGAACCTCTAACCTTGACATTTGTTATTATTATTATTTAATCCTTACATTAATTTTCCATCTCCAAGTTTTCATCATCTTATTCTTCTTCTCTTTCTTTATTATTATTATTATTATTATTATTATTACTACTAATACTATTACTACTACTACTACTACTACTACTACTACTACTACTAGTACTACTACTACTATTATTATTATTATTATTATTATTATTATTATTATTATAGTTGTTGTTGTTATTGTTATTGTTGTTGTTATTATTGCTATTGTTGTTGTTTATAATTGTTGTCTATAAGTTGTACAATTAACCTCCCTGTGGTTCGAGCCCGGTCTTGCCGGGTTATTTATTACTTCGACACTCCTGCACTTGGGAGAAGACATCAACCTTTTAGTCGTGTCAACCATCATGCATAGTTTCCAATACTCAACTTACTCACAATATGATAACTTTTAAAGATAGTCTTGCAAAATTAACATCTGCTCTTGGTTTCTAAAAGAAAGGTAAGTTACCATCTCAACCACAACAAAATCCCAAGGGGCAATACAATACAAATGCAAGTAGTTCCGGAAGCCAACACATGGATCAAGTCAAATCAGTCACTACTCTTTGCAGTGGTAAGGTTATTGAAAAACCCACTCTTGAACCTTGTGAAAAAGATGATGAGTCAATCTTTGAGGGTAAGTGATTGTGCATCAAAAGTGTCATTAAGTCTCTTATTTTATATATGTATTTATTATTTTTATTTGGTTGTTTTTATAATAATTGATGTGTTTTTTAGTAATGAAGTTTGTTTTAATGTTTCGATAGGTTTTTGGAGCTTAAATGAATTAATTCAGAAAATTCAACGTCGGAATTCAGAACAAAGAATTGAAGAGACATTTAGTTGAAGATTGAAGCAAATCTTGGTTCAAATAAGTGCTCCAAATTTGTCCCAAAAATCAATTCTATTCCAATTCTAGAAAAGAATATCATATGATTTATTTCAAGCCCAAACTTGCCTTATGTTGTGTGCAAACTTCAACCATTAAACACTCAAGGTTTCAATGTCAATCTTAGCCCAAATAATAAGTACATTTGTATACTTATTTGATGCTCAAATTCAGCCCAAAATCAGCCCCAAATCAGCCCTAAATCAACCCCAAATCAACCTTCAAATCAACCCAAACACAATCCATGATCTTACATGTCCACACAACAAATAACAATTGATTTATTTTGGGTAATCCATTGATCCAAGAAGGCAAGCACATGGATGGAAAGCTGGAGGGGATATTTTAACATTATTTTGGGTCAAAAAGAAGAAGGAGACACCTCATAAATGAGGAAGAAAAACGTGCACCAAAGTAGTTGTAAAGCTGTCTTGATTTGATTTTTCAGAACACCTTTCGGTGTTTTGCCCATAACTTTTGACTCAGGTGTCCAAATGAGCTGTTCTTTAATGATCTGGAAAGGTGACAGAATTTCCTATAAATATATCTCTAATAGACTTCTTGAAAAAGAAGCTTCTAAGAGGGTCGAATTGCTGCCCAAAGTTAGAGTCAGATTTGTGTCCGAATTTTTTCTGAAATTGTATTGTGTTCTTCTTTATAGATTTCGGTTCTTTAGTTTGTAAAACTTATTTTTTCAGTTGGATTCAAGTTCTTTCATGTTTATTGAAGTGTTCTTATATATAATCATGGTTGGCTAAACTCTTTCTTGGATCCAAATCAAGGATAATGGTGATTGAGGTGAGTTCTTTAGGATATGAATGAATCTTAATGTTTATCTTCTTATTTTCTTCATGAATGATTTATTATTGTAAAGAAATTTTAGAAATCATTTAGGTAATGTTGTAATCTTGAATTTTTATGCACAAACTTTAGTTTTGGTATAGAGATTGCTTGATTCAATGTCTTACTTAATATGAAAGTACTTGTTCATTCTTAAGCAATAATCAATCTTCATCTTTCTAATCTTCATTGTAATATCTTCCGATCTAATATCACCATCGTTGAGATTAGGTTGAGTTATCTTATATATGTTGAAGAAATCACCAATACATCACCATTAAAATTGATTTGGACCAAGACTTACTTTTCTTGTCATTTAAAATCTATTTACATTTTTTTTTTATCTTTGAAAACAAATCCATCAATTATTTTCAACCAAGTTATTGTTAATTTAATGTTTGATACTAACATGTTTTATATTTGTTATCTTGTTCACTCTTTAATACTTTGCTTGTTAAATGATTAATCTTGATTTATGTTGTATAACACTTAGTACAACAAATGCTTGGCACTTTCATGGCCCATAATGTATGGTATAACCGACACCTGAGTTGTGAAAGGGACTTGATTTGTTGTTAACATAAGTTATAATCATGAATGCTTGACGAGATTTACAAGTATTAGCATTAATTGAATAAGATGACTAATGTAATCATGTTAACAATATATAATCTGATTGGAACCTCCTTTGTGTGTGGTTTCCAATTCAATAATAAGAGTTTATACTATACTTGTTTGATATACCATTAGTGGAACCTCTAACCTTGATATTTGTTATTATTATTGTTTAATTCTTACATTAATATTTCATCTCTAAGTTCTCATCATCATCATCTTCTTCTTCTTCTCTTTCTTTATTATTATTATTATTATTATTACTACTAATACTATTACTACTACTACTGCTACTACTACTACTATTATTATTATTATTATTATTATTATTATTATAGTTGTTGTTGTTATTGTTATTGTTGTTGTTATTATTGCTATTATTGTTGTTTATAATTGTTGTCTATAAGTTGTACAATTAACCTCCCTGTGGTTTGAGCCCGGTCTTGCCGGGTTATTTATTACTTCGACACTCCTGCACTTGGGAGAAGACATCAACCTTTTAGTCGTGTCAAGTTTTTGGCGCCGTTGCCAGGGAGGTAAGTTCTTGTATAAATTATAGTATTTATTTTATTTTCTCTTTTCACTTTTCTTGTATATAACTTTGTTTCTTTTCTTTTGTTTCTTTTTATTTTGTTTTCTTCCTCCTTCTTTTGCTTTCTTCTTCTTTTTATTTTATTTTATTCCTACACGTGTATGAGAGTGTGGTCACGTAAATCAAGTGGTAGACTTTGTAGGATATCCTCATCATTTTCAGAAAATATGGCCGAAGAAGATAATCAATCACTTCAAAATGAGAATAATGAGAATAACCGTGCTAGAACACTTAGAGACCACATGAATCCCACAAGAATAAGTGCACCATCATGCATAGTTTTTCCTCCCGATGCATCTCATTTTAATTTTAAACCAGGTATTATTCAACTTTTACCATCTTTTCATGGTTTGGAATTGGAAAATCCATACTTGCATTTAAGGGAATTTGAGGAGGTCTGCAACACATATAATAACTTAAATTGTAGCATGAACACCATCAGATTAAAGCTTTTTCCTTTTTCATTAAAAGATAAAGCTAAAACATGGCTACAAAATTTAAGACCAGGATCCATTCGTGCTTGGGATGAAATGCAACAACAATTTTTAAAGAAGTTTTTCCCATCTCATAGAACAAACTCTTTCAAGAGACAAATCACCACTTTCACTCAAAAACCAGGAGAAACATTTTACAAATGTTGGGATAGGTATCGAGACTTGCTTAATACTTGCCCTCATCATGGTTTTGAAACATGGAGATTAGTTTCACATTTCTATGAAGGGTTGACACGACTAAAAGATTGATGTCTTCTCCCAAGTGCAGGAGTGTCGAAGTAATAAATAACCCGGCAAGACCGGGGTCGAACCACAGGGAGGTTAATTGTACAAATTATAGACAACAATTATAAGCAACAATAATAGCAATAATAACAACAACAATAACAATAACAACAACAACTATAATAATAATAATAATAATAATAATAGTAGTAGTAGTAGTAGTAGTAGTAGTAGTAATAGTAGTAGTAGTAGTAGTAGTAGTAGTAGTAGTAATAATAATAATAATAATAATAATAATAAAGAAAGAGAAGAAGAAGAAGATGATGAGAACTTGGAGATGAAAAATTAATGTAAGGATTAAACAATAATAATAACAAATGTCAAGGTTAGAGGTTCCACTAATGATATATCAAACAAGTATAGTATAAACTCTTATTATTGAATTGGAAACCACACACAAAGGAGGTTCCAATCAGATTATATATTGTTAACATGATTACATTAGTCATCTTATTTAATTAATGCTAATACTTGTAAATCTCGTCAAGCATTCATGATTATAACTTATGTTAACAACAAATCAAGTTCCTTTCATAGCTCAGGTGTCGGTTATACCATACATTATGGGCTATGAAAGTGCCAAGCATTTGTTGTACCAAGTGTTATACAACATAAATCAAGATTAGTCATTTAACAAGCAAAGTATTAAAGAGTGAACAAGATAACAAATATAAAACATGTTAGTATCAAACATTAAAGTCCATATTAAGTTTACATTATACTTATTCTTACACCATTAGTGTAACCTTTTCACCTTGACATAATTAACTTAGCTAGACATAATGAAAGAAAGAAAAATAGATAAACAAAATAAGAACATAAAAGCTAACTAAGTAAAGGAAAGGAAATGAAAAGCATAAACTTAATATTAATGAAAGCAAAGCATAAACATTACAAAAAATACAAAGAGAGAAAGGAAGAGCATGATCTTGATCTGAAAACCAAGATGCCTAAATGCATGGCAAATGCCTCCTTTTATAGGCCAAAATTGGGAACTATTGATTTGATGACTAATTGATAAGTGGGTGGCCAACTTTTGACTTGGTGACAATCCTTATCTTCTCTTGTCTGCCGAAAACGTCATTGATAACGTCACAATTGGAGCCAGGTGCAAACATAAAAGTTGTAGGCAATTGTCTCAGCTTTCTTGTGTAATAAGTTCAGCTCATTTGGACTTCTAGAACTCCAGATATGGCCAAAATACCGAACAGTGCTCGGGCTGGAAGACAGATTCGGGCTTCTTTGTTGTTGCTACAATTTGGACTTGATAATGGCCTTTTTAGATCTTGGGCTCCATATGAAAGTTGTAGGCCTATGTCTTACCTTTCCATCCATATAAATTGGACCTAAATCTGAGATCTGTAGCTCTAGATATGGCCCAATTACCGAACAGTGTTCCGGTTTGGATTGCACCGACATCTCTTCTCTAAGTTTGACCATCTCTTTATCCATGCAATTTAAGTTCTTCAAGTCATCAATCAATCCTTCATTTATGTGATAGACCTGCATTAAAAATAGACATTTACCACAAATTATAGGTATCTTATATTATTAGATACATTATTATAAAACATATTTTAGTTAAGGAGTTATTGATACTTCAAGTGCAAAATGATGATATAAAACCATGATAAAAATGCACTTTTAAGTACTAATCACACCCCTCAACCAGCTTATTACTAGTCCCTAGTAATTAAAGCGTTAAAACAATTTGCAAATTTCACAAAGCAAGGTATTCATCATTTAACTTCCATTAATCTATCCAGATAAACAAACTCTCATTAAATTTATATATCTGCTCAATACCTCTTAACAAGATATTAATAAACCCTTTTTTTTTTATGCTCAATGTATCAACACATAATTATGGGGCTTTTCTTGGAAGAAAACAAAATTTTTGTTCTAATGTTTAAGGTTAACTTCCTTGGGATGGGATTATTATTTTCGTCTTTTTTTTCTTTTTTTTTTTTGCTTTTTTTTTTAACTCTATATACATATAATTTAAAAACATCATGCATCTTTAACCCATGTAACGAGCTTTCAGCTAATGACTCCCAGACCAGTTGGTCTTAGGGCATTAGGTGTTAAGACACCCCAACGAGCTTAGTAACTCGGGTCGCAGATACTGATATGTAGATAGTGCAATGTTTGATTCCCTTAAGCTTTTCTCCTCAACCCATGTAACAAGCGTTGGGCCAATAACTCCCAAGTCGGTTGACTTTAGGGTATTAGGTGTTAAAACACCCCTTCGAGCTTAATTGCTTAGGTTAGGGAGGCTACGAAACCAAACTTATCTACATTTTTATTATCATCATTTTTTATTTTCTTTTTTCTTTTTTTTTCATGTTTTTTTTTTAATTATATACAATCCCTTTCCCTTAGTTGTTACCTTTAACAAAAGAACATAAATAATGTAATAATCCAATATGCAACCCACAATCATATGTTAAAGTGTGTGTGTGTAAATTAAGGTTTAAAAATACATGTTAAATAAGTATATGAGCAGAATTAAGCGGTAATAATACGAGAGTTTGGAAACCTGAATATTTCAGGAAGTATTATAATAGACCTTGTTAAGAATGGTTACTAAGATGCGTCTCAAGAGTCACTTTAACAAAAGAACTCCTTTACTCTGCCATCCTAGTAACAACAATTATGCACATGCTTTATGAAATGAAAAACAATTTTTTTTTTTTATCAACTACTACCCTCTCCCCCCAACCAAAACGAGACATTGTCCTCAATGTTCTAAGGTAGAAAGAAAGAGTATAGAAGATATCACCTGAAATAACGAACACTGACAAAACCTGAAACACACTGAAACAAAAATAAGAAATAACAAAACATAATAAAACCAAAAGACACAAAAATTCACAAATGAAGGCTCAAATCCAATCTAAGCTTTTTACGGCTTTCCTTAGATGACCAATTTATGCGACTCATGGAAGGATCAATCACAGGAATGAAAGATTGTAGTTGGTCAATCAATTGTTCAGCAGTAGAAGCAGAGATTATGATTTGTCGTGCAGAAGATGTTAAAAATTCCTGTTCCACAGCATGATCAAGAAAAGACAACAACTTATCATAATAACCATTAACATTTAACAAACCTATGGGTTTATGGTGAATGTGCAATTGAGCCCAAGAGGAAATATGAAAGATCTCTTCCAATGTGCCTAGACCACCTGGTACAGCAATAAAAGCATCAGCATGGTTAAGCATTGCATTCATTCGAGCCGACATTGTGGAGACCTGAAGTTCCTCTCCAATTGTTTTACCAATGATGTCCCCTTGTGCCAAAGCTTCAAGGACGACCCCCAAAACTTGATTACCTCCTAAAAATGCAGCTATTGACACACCTCCCATTAACCCAAGACTGCCTCCTCCATACACTAAATGAATCTTTCTCTCAGCTAGCACCTGACCAAGATGATTTGCTGATTCTAAAAACTCCTTTTCTTTCCCAGGACTAGATCCACCGAAAACACAAATATTTCTTATTTGATGACTTGAGGAACTTGCCATTTCTACACACTTCTGTATTTGTTGAATGTATGGGTTGAGTAGAAATGAAAGGAAGGAAGAGAGGGTTTTATAGATGAGAAATTAGAAAGGCAATCATAACACCTATATGTAGGCCAGCTGGAGTCTCACACTCTCTCTCTCTCTTTTTATTTATTTATTTATTTACTTTTGAAAAAAAAAACATGTGTATGTACAGGTAGTTATGATTGTGGCTCACATCTTCCCTTGGTTTTACGTCCAAGAACGGCTTAAACGCCCTCTATGGGTCGGGGATAGGCTTCCCATCCAGTTTTCTTAAAAACTGGCAAACAGGGTCTTTTTTAGTCAGATTCCCAAGACTAAGTCGATCATGTTCTTTATGAAATAGTGGCCATAAATCATGAATTGCACGATGCACATCTCCACTAGGATGCGTCTCAAGAGTCAATAGAAGATTATCTAAAGACTCCTTACTCAGGCCATCCTTAATGAATTGTATTTTATTTTCACGGTTTATAGATACCATTCCTAAAGAACGACATTGTGTATTACAAGTCCATCTAGCACATCGATGACAGACATCCAGTCGTTTTGCACGACGCTTCTTTGCAAAAGTGCTTTTACCTGTTCCAGGCATGTGTGAAATGAAGAAGTTAGAGGACTCACCTGATAATCGGACCTTTGCTTCAATCAACCAATGAATATCTTCAGGAATTCCATGATTCATTAATAATCTCAATCTTGCACATCTAGCACGGTAAAATTTTGTAATAGCATTCTGAGGCAGAGCGGGAAAATACTTTTTCAATTTTTCAAGATTAGTGTCCATTTTCAAATGAGAATTGAAAGAGAGATTCAAAAAATTACACAGATATATACACAGATATCAGTTATTATGGGAAACTGAAAGAACCGACTTAAGTCACGGAGTACCGTTGTCCGCCATTTGACCGGGGTGAGAGAAACTAGCAAAAATCACTCAAAAAGAAACACAAAAAAATATAAGAAAAACAACATAATCAACTTTTATCTACAAGATCATTCCAACCAGTTGATTCATTTTCACTAGGAATCTTATCATAGTAAGCTTTCAAACAATGTTCATTTTCCTTAAAATCATTGTCATTCATTGAATTCTCAATATCATAGGCCCCATAAGGATTGCTCCATCTTAATCTTATCTTTTTAGGGAATGCATAAAGTTGAGAATTATAAAACAAAACTTTTTGACTAGTATCAATTTTTTGACAATTTTCACAAGTTTTGCAGAATGCATGCGTGTCCTTGAACATGGTGGGCCAATAAAATCCATTTTGAAAGATTTTTGCAGCTGTCTTTTTTGACGAGAAATAACTTCCACATGCTTCAGAATGACAAAGTTTAATGACACTACTTACCTCATTGTCGGGAATGAATCTTTGAAATATTTGATTAGGACAATATTTGAATAAGTTAGGGTCATCACAGTAAAAGCTCTTCACTTCGTTCAAAAACTTTTCTTTGTCTTGGGTGCTCCAATCAGCTGGCAAATCTCCTAAAGTAAGAAAATTGATATTTTTATCATACCAAGGCATTGGACTAAGAGAAAGTAAGGATTCGTTAGGAAAGTAATCATCGATTGGTGTGATGTTAGATGTCAAATCTGTTGTCACTGTTGACAAAAGATTCGCATCAACATTTTCGGTGCTTGTTTCATCCGTGATTTCTTCCTCAGAATAAATCATTTGCAAATCTTCAGATTCATCCAACTCATTTTTACTTAAAGTAGATGCAAGTTGATCATAAACTAGTTCGTCAATATGATCTACTTCTTGTAAATCATTATCATCTCCAGGTTGCTTGCAAATATTGAAAATATTCATCTCCAATGTCATGTTTCCAAATGATAGCTTCATCAGTCCATTCCTACAATTAATCAATGCGTTAGAGGTTGCAAGAAACGGACGTCCTAAAATAACAGGAAATGAATTACATGCTTCAACAGGTTCTGTGTCCAAGACAATAAAATCCACAGGATAAATGAATTTATCGACTTGTACTAACACATCTTCAATTATTCCTCTAGGCACTTTTACAGATCTATCGGCAAGTAAAAGAGATATAGAAGTTGGTTTTAACTCACCTAGATTGAGACTCTGAAAAACTGAATATGGAAGTAAATTCACACTAGCACCAAGATCAAGTAAGGCTCTTTCAATTTTATGCTCTCCAATAAAGCAAGAAATTGTAGGACAACCAGAGTCTTTATATTTCAAAGCATTATTGTTTTGAAGAATAACACTTACTTGTTCGGCTAGAAAGGCTTTCTTTTTCACATTCAGTTTCCTCTTCACAGTGCATAGATCTTTCAAAAATTTAGCATAGGAAGGAACCTGTTTAATTGCATCCAGCAAAGGTATATTGATCCTTACCCGTTTGAAAATTTCATAAATTTCAGAATTGTGATTGACTTTCCTTTGTTTGGTCATGGCTTGAGGAAATGGAAGTGCTGGCGGTGAATAAGTCGTTTCTTTGCAATTTTCAGATTCATCCCCTTCCTTACCCTCAGAGATTGATTCATCATCTTTCTCATAAGGTTCAAGAGAGGGTTTTTCAATAACCTTACCACTGCGCAGAGTAGTGACTGATTTGACTTGATCCATGTGTTGGCTTCCGAAACTACTTGCATTTGCATTGTATTGCCCCTTGGGATTTTGCTGTGGTTGAGATGGAAACTTACCTTTCTCTTGGAAACTACGAGCAGATGTTAATTTAGCAAGAGTATCTTTAAAATCTGTCATGTTTTGAACAAGTTGAGTATTAATTGTCTCTTGCTTTTCAATGAATGCATGCAATGTTTCCTCAAGATTTCTTCTAGGAGGTGGAGCATAAGAAGGTGCATATCCATGAGAATTTTGGAAACTGTGGTGTGCTTGAAACAGTGGTTGTGAAGTTTGTGCATTGTCGTTCTCACTCTTCCAACTGAAACTTGGGTGATTTCTCCAACCAGGGTTGTATGTTTGGGAGTATGGGTTGTGGTTGGGCCTTTGGAAACTGTTTAAAGCATGGGCTTGTTCATGGAGACATTCCTTAAAAGAAGGCAAGGTTGGACAATCGTTGGTTGAGTGTTCATTTGTTTTGCAGATTTGACACACAATGTTTTCAACAGATTTTAATTGACCACTCTTTTTCAATTCTAGTGCCTCAACTTTTCTAGCTAAAGATGCAAATTTGGCTTGAAGGTCATGATCTTCCCTAAGGTTGTACATACCTCCACTAGATGTATGAGGTTGAGTTTTACTCGGTGCCTCATATGTACCCGCAGTGTCCCAATTTTGAGCATTTTCAGCTAACAAGTCTAAGTACTCCATTGCTTCATCAGGGTCTTTATCTTCAAAAGTTCCATTGCACATCAATTCAACCATTTGCCTATCTTTAGGTGTTAACCCTTCATAGAAATGTGAAACCAATCTCCATGTTTCAAAACCATGATGAGGGCAAGTACTAAGCAAGTCTCGATACCTATCCCAACATTTGTAAAATGTTTCTCCTGGTTTTTGAGTGAAAGTGGTGATTTGTCTCTTGAAAGAGTTTGTTCTATGAGATGGGAAAAACTTCTTTAAAAACTGTTGTTGCATTTCATCCCAAGCACGAATGGATCCTGGTCTTAAATTTTGTAGCCATGTTTTAGCTTTATCTTTTAATGAAAAAGGAAAAAGCTTTAATCTGATGGTGTTCATGCTACAATTTAAGTTATTATATGTGTTGCACAACTCCTCAAATTCCCTTAAATGCAAGTATGGATTTTCCAATTCTAAACCATGAAAAGAAGGTAAAAGTTGAATAATACCTGGTTTAAAATTAAAATGAGATGCATCAGGAGGAGAAACTATGCATGATGGTGTACTTGTTGTTGTGGGATTCATGTGGTCTCTAAGTGTTCTAGCACGGTTATTCTCATTATTCTCATTATGAAGTGAATGATTATCTTCTTCGGCCATATTTTCTGAAAATGATGAGGATATCCTACAAAGTCTACCACTTGATGTACGTGACCACACTCTCATGCACGTGTAGGAATAAAATAAAAAAAGAAGAAGAAGAAAGCAAAAGAAGGAGGAAGAAAACAAAATAAAAAGAAACAAAAGAAAAGAAACAAAGTTATATACAAGAAAAGTGAAAAGAGAAAATAAAATAAATACTATAATTTATACAAGAACTTACCTCCCCGGCAACGGCGCCAAAAACTTGACACGACTAAAAGATTGATGTCTTCTCCCAAGTGTAGGAGTGTCGAAGTAATAAATAACCCGGCAAGACCGGGGTCGAACCACAGGGAGGTTAATTGTACAAATTATAGACAACAATTATAAGCAACAATAATAGCAATAATAACAACAACAACTATAATAATAATAATAATAATAGTAGTAGTAGTAGTAGTAGTAGTAGTAGTAGTAGTAGTAATAGTAGTAGTAGTAGTAGTAGTAGTAGTAGTAATAATAATAATAATAATAATAATAATAAAGAAAGAGAAGAAGAAGAAGATGATGAGAACTTGGAGATGAAAAATTAATGTAAGGATTAAACAATAATAATAACAAATGTCAAGGTTAGAGGTTCCACTAATGATATATCAAACAAGTATAGTATAAACTCTTATTATTGAATTGGAAACCACACACAAAGGAGGTTCCAATCAGATTATATATTGTTAACATGATTACATTAGTCATCTTATTCAATTAATGCTAATACTTGTAAATCTCGTCAAGCATTCATGATTATAACTTATGTTAACAACAAATCAAGTTCCTTTCATAGCTCAGGTGTCGGTTATACCATACATTATGGGCTATGAAAGTGCCAAGCATTTGTTGTACCAAGTGTTATACAACATAAATCAAGATTAGTCATTTAACAAGCAAAGTATTAAAGAGTGAACAAGATAACAAATATAAAACATATTAGTATCAAACATTAAAGTCCATATTAAGTTTACATTATACTTATTCTTACACCATTAGTGTAACCTTTTCACCTTGACATAATTAACTTAGCTAGACATAATGAAAGAAAGAAAAATAGATAAACAAAATAAGAACATAAAAGCTAACTAAGTAAAGGAAAGGAAATGAAAAGCATAAACTTAATATTAATGAAAGCAAAGCATAAACATTACAAAAATACAAAGAGAGAAAGGAAGAGCATGATCTTGATCTGAAAACCAAGATGCCTAAATGCATGGCAAATGCCTCCTTTTATAGGCCAAAATTGGGAACTATTGATTTGATGACTAATTGATAAGTGGGTGGCCAACTTTTGACTTGGTGACAATCCTTATCTTCTCTTGTCTGCCCAAAACGTCATTGATAACGTCACAATTGGAGCCAGGTGCAAACATAAAAGTTGTAGGCAATTGTCTCAGCTTTCTTGTGTAAAACGTTCAGCTCATTTGGACTTCTAGAACTCCAGATATGGCCAAAATACCGAACAGTGCTCGGGCTGGAAGACAGATTCGGGCTTCTTTGTTGTTGCTACAATTTGGACTTGATAATGGCCTTTTTAGATCTTGGGCTCCATATGAAAGTTGTAGGCCTATGTCTTACCTTTCCATCCATATAAATTGGACCTAAATCTGAGATCTGTAGCTCTAGATATGGCCCAATTACCGAACAGTGTTCCGGTTTGGATTGCACCGACATCTCTTCTCTAAGTTTGACCATCTCTTTATCCATGCAATTTAAGTTCTTCAAGTCATCAATCAATCCTTCATTTATGTGATAGACCTGCATTAAAAATAGACATTTACCACAAATTATAGGTATCTTATATTATTAGATACATTATTATAAAACATATTTTAGTTAAGGAGTTATTGATACTTCAAGTGCAAAATGATGATATAAAACCATGATAAAAATGCACTTTTAAGTACTAATCACACCCCTCAACCTAAAGAAGGTATGAGGTACCGAGTAAAACTTAACCTCATATATCTAATGAAGGTATGTACAACCTTAGGGAAGATCATGACCTTCGAGCCAAGTTTGCATCTTTAGCTAGAAAAGTCGAGGCACTAGAATTGAAAAGGAGTAGTCAATTAAAATCTGTTGAAAACATTGTGTGTCAAATCTGCGAAACAAATGAACACTCAACCAACGATTGTCCAACCTTGCCTTCTTTTAAGGAATGTCTCCATGAACAAGCCCATGCTTTAAACAGTTTCCAAAGGCCCAACCACAACCCATACTCCCAAACATACAACCCTGGTTGGAGAAATCACCCAAGTTTCAGTTGGAAGAGTGAGAACGACAATGCACAAACTTCACAACCACTGTTTCAAGCACACCACAGTTTCCAAAATTCTCATGGATATGCACCTTCTTATGCTTCACCTCCTAGAAGAAATCTTGAGGAAGCATTGCATGCATTCATTGAAGGTATGTACCGAGTAAAACTTAACCTCATATATCTAATGAAGGTATGTACAACCTTAGGGAAGATCATGACCTTCGAGCCAAGTTTGCATCTTTAGCTAGAAAAGTCGAGGCACTAGAATTGAAAAGGAGTAGTCAATTAAAATCTGTTGAAAACATTGTGTGTCAAATCTGTTGATTAGTACTTAAAAGTGCATTTTTATCATGGTTTTATATCATCATTTTGCACTTGAAGTATCAATAACTCCTTAACTAAAATATGTTTTATAATAATGTATCTAATAATATAAGATACCTATAATTTGTGGTAAATGTCTATTTTTAATGCAGGCCTATCACATAAATGAAAGGATTGATTGATGACTTGAAGAACTTAAATTGCAAGGATAAAGAGATGGTCAAACTTAGAGAAGAGATGTCGGTGCAATCCAAACCGGAACACTGTTCGGTATTTTGGCCATATCTGGAGTTCTAGAAGTCCAAATGAGCTGAATTTTTTACACAAGAAAGCTGAGACAATTGCCTACAACTTTCATGTTTACAACTCGCTCCAATTTTGACGTTATCAATGACGTTTTGGGCAGACAAGAGAAGATAAGGATTGTCACCAAGTCAAAAGTTGGCCACCCACTTATCAATTAGTCATCAAATCAATAGTTCCCAATTTTGGCCTATAAAAGGAGGCATTTGCCATGCATTTAGGCATCTTGGTTTCCAGATCAAGATCATGCTCTTCCTTTCTCTCTTTGTATTTTTTGTAATGTTTATGCTTTCCTTTCATTAATATCAAGTTTATACCTTTCATTTCCTTTCCTTTACTTAGTTAACTTTTATGTTCTTATTTTATTTATTTATTTTCTTTTCTTTCATTATGTCTAGCTAAGTTAATTATGTCAAGGTGAAAAGGTTACACTAATGGTGTAAGAATAAGTATAGTGTAAACTTAATATGGACTTTAATGTTTGATACTAACATGTTTTATATTTGTTATCTTGTTCACTCTTTAATACTTTGCTTGTTAAATGATTAATCTTGATTTATGTTGTATAACACTTGGTACAACAAATGCTTGGCACTTTCATGGCCCATAATGTATGGTATAACCGACACCTGAGCTGTGAAAGGGACTTGATTTGTTGTTAACATAAGTTATAATCATGAATGCTTGACGAGATTTACAAGTATTAGCATTAATTGAATAAGATGACTAATGTAATCATGTTAACAATATATAATCTGATTGGAACCTCCTTTGTGTGTGGTTTCCAATTCAATAATAAGAGTTTATACTATACTTGTTTGATATACCATTAGTGGAACCTCTAACCTTGACATTTGTTATTATTATTGTTTAATTCTTACATTAATATTTCATCTCTAAGTTCTCATCATCATCATCTTCTTCTTCTTCTCTTTCTTTATTATTATTATTATTATTATTATTACTACTAATACTATTACTACTACTACTGCTACTACTACTACTACTATTATTATTATTATTATTATTATTATTATTATTATTATTATAGTTGTTGTTGTTATTGTTATTGTTGTTGTTATTATTGCTATTATTGTTGTTTATAATTGTTGTCTATAAGTTGTACAATTAACCTCCCTGTGGTTTGAGCCCGGTCTTGCCGGGTTATTTATTACTTCGACACTCCTGCACTTGGGAGAAGACATCAACCTTTTAGTCGTGTCAAGTTTTTGGCGCCGTTGCCGGGGAGGTAAGTTCTTGTATAAATTATAGTATTTATTTTATTTTCTCTTTTCACTTTTCTTGTATATAACTTTGTTTCTTTTCTTTTGTTTCTTTTTATTTTGTTTTCTTCCTCCTTCTTTTGCTTTCTTCTTCTTTTTTTTTTATTTTATTCCTACACGTGTATGAGAGTGTGGTCATGTAAATCAAGTGGTAGACTTTGTAGGATATCCTCATCATTTTCAGAAAATATGGCCGAAGAAGATAATCAATCACTTCAAAATGAGAATAATGAGAATAACCGTGCTAGAACACTTAGAGACCACATGAATCCCACAAGAATAAGTGCACCATCATGCATAGTTTTTCCTCCCGATGCATCTCATTTTAATTTTAAACCAGGTATTATTCAACTTTTACCATCTTTTCATGGTTTGGAATTGGAAAATCCATACTTGCATTTAAGGGAATTTGAGGAGGTCTGCAACACATATAATAACTTAAATTGTAGCATGAACACCATCAGATTAAAGCTTTTTCCTTTTTCATTAAAAGATAAAGCTAAAACATGGCTACAAAATTTAAGACCAGGATCCATTCGTGCTTGGGATGAAATGCAACAACAATTTTTAAAGAAGTTTTTCCCATCTCATAGAACAAACTCTTTCAAGAGACAAATCACCACTTTCACTCAAAAACCAGGAGAAACATTTTACAAATGTTGGGATAGGTATCGAGACTTGCTTAATACTTGCCCTCATCATGGTTTTGAAACATGGAGATTAGTTTCACATTTCTATGAAGGGTTAACACCTAAAGATAGGCAAATGGTTGAATTGATGTGCAATGGAACTTTTGAAGATAAAGACCCTGATGAAGCAATGAATTACTTAGACTTGTTAGCTGAAAATGCTCAAAATTAGGACACCGTAGGTACTTATGAGGTACCGAGTAAAACTCAACCTCATATATCTAATGAAGGTATGTACAACCTTAGGGAAGATCATGACCTTCGAGCCAAGTTTGCATCTTTAGCTAGAAAAGTCGAGGCACTAGAATTGAAAAGGAGTAGTCAATTAAAATCTGTTGAAAACATTGTGTGTCAAATCTGTTGATTAGTACTTAAAAGTGCATTTTTATCATGGTTTTATATCATCATTTTGCACTTGAAGTATCAATAACTCCTTAACTAAAATATGTTTTATAATAATGTATCTAATAATATAAGATACCTATAATTTGTGGTAAATGTCTATTTTTAATGCAGGCCTATCACATAAATGAAAGGATTGATTGATGACTTGAAGAACTTAAATTGCAAGGATAAAGAGATGGTCAAACTTAGAGAAGAGATGTCGGTGCAATCCAAACCGGAACACTGTTCGGTATTGTGGCCATATCTTGAGTTCTAGAAGTCCAAATGAGCTGAATTTTTTACACAAGAAAGCTGAGACAATTGCCTACAACTTTCATGTTTACAATTGGCTCCAATTTTGATGTTATCAATCACGTTTTGGGCAGACAAGAGAAGATAAGGATTGTCACCAAGTCAAAAGTTGGCCACCCACTTATCAATTAGTCATCAAATCAATAGTTCCCAATTTTGGCCTATAAAAGGAGGCATTTGCCATGCATTTAGGCATCTTGGTGTTCAGATCAAGATCATGCTCTTCCTTTCTCTCTTTGTATTTTTTGTAATGTTTATGCTTTGCTTTTATTAATATTAAGTTTATGCTTTTCATTTCCTTTCCTTTACGTAGTTAGCTTTTATGTTCTTATTTTGTTTATCTATTTTTCTTTCTTTCATTATGTCTAGTTAAGTTAATTATGTCAAGGTGAAAAGGCTACACTAATGGTGTGAGAATAAGTATAATGTAAACTTAATATGGACTTTAATGTTTGATACTAACATGTTTTATATTTGTTATCTTGTTCACTCTTTAATACTTTGCTTGTTAAACAACTAATCTTGATTTATGTTGTATAACACTTGGTACAACAAATGCTTGGCACTTTCATAGCCCATAATGTATGGTATAACCGACACCTGAGCTATGAAAGGAACTTGATTTGTTGTTAACATAAGTTATAATCATGAATGCTTGACGAGATTTACAAGTATTAGCATTAATTGAATAAGATGACTAATGTAATCATGTTAACAATATATAATCTGATTGGAACCTCCTTTGTGTGTGGTTTCCAATTCAATAATAAGAGTTTATACTATACTTGTTTGATATACCATTAGTGGAACCTCTAACCTTGACATTTGTTATTATTATTGTTTAATTCTTACATTAATATTTCATCTCTAAGTTCTCATCATCATCATCTTCTTCTTCTTCTCTTTCTTTATTATTATTATTATTATTATTATTAGTACTATTACTACTACTACTACTACTACTACTACTACTACTACTACTACTACTACTACTACTATTATTATTATTATTATTATTATTACTATTGTTGTTGTTGTTATTGCTGTTTTATAATTGTTGTTTATAATTTGTACAATTAACCTCCCTGTGGTTCAACCCCGGTCTTGTCGGGTTATTTATTACTTCGACACTCTTGCACTTGGGAGAAGACATCAACCTTTTAGTCGTGTCAAGTTTTTGGCGCCGTTGCCGGGGAGGTAAGTTCTTGTATAAATTATAGTATTTATTTTATTTTCTCTTTTCACTTTTCTTGTATATAACTTTGTTTCTTTTCTTTTGTTTCTTTTTATTTTGTTTTCTTCCTCCTTCTTTTGCTTTCTTCTTCCTTTTTATTTTATTCCTACACGTGCATGAGAGTGTGGTCACGTACATCAAGTGGTAGACTTTGTAGGGTATCCTCATCATTTTCAGAAAATATGGCTGAAGAATATAATCAATCACTTCATAATGAAAATAATGAGAATAACCGTGGTAGAACACTTAGAGACCACATGAATCCCACAAGAACAAGTGCACCATCATGCATAGTTTTTCCTCCCGATGCATCTCATTTTAATTTTAAACTAGGTATTATTCAACTTTTACCTTCTTTTCATGGTTTAGAATTGGAAAATCCATAGTTGCATTTAAGGGAATTTGAGGAGGTGTGCAACACATATAATAATTTAAATTGTAGCATGAACACCATCAGATTAAAGCTTTTTCCTTTTTCATTAAAAGATAAAGCTAAAACATGGCTACAAAATTTAAGACCAGGATCCATTCGTGCTTGGGATGAAATGCAACAACAGTTTTTAAAGAAGTTTTTCCCATCTCATAGAACAAACTCTTTCAAGAGACAAATTACCACTTTCACTCAAAAACCACGAGAAACATTTTACAAATGTTGGGATAGGTATCGAGATTTGCTTAGTACTTGCCCCCATCATGGTTTTGAAACATGGAGATTGGTTTCACATTTCTATGAAGGGTTAACACCTAAAGATAGGCAAATGGTTGAATTGATGTGCAATGGAACTTTTGAAGATAAAGACCCTGATGAAGCAATGGAGTACTTAGACTTGTTAGCTGAAAATGCTCAAAATTGGAACACCGTGGGTACTTATGAGGCACCGAGTAAAACTCAACCTCATACATCTAGTGGAGGTATGTACAACCTTAAGGAAGATCATGACCTTCAAGCCAAGTTTGCATCTTTAGCTAGAAAAGTCGAGGCACTAGAATTGAAAAAGAGTGGTCAATTAAAATCTGTTGAAAACATTGTGTGTCAAATCTGTGAAACAAATGAACACTCAACCAGTAACTGTCCAACCTTGCCTTCTTTTAAGGAATGTCTCCATGAACAAGCCCATGCTTTAAACAGTTTCCAAAGGGCGAACCACAACCCATACTCCCAAACATACAACCCTGGTTGGAGAAATCACCCAAATTTTAGTTGGAAGAGTGAGAACAACAATGCACAAACTTCACAACCACCATTTCAAGCACACCATAATTTCCAAAATTATCATGGATATGCACCTCCTTATGCTCCACCTCCTATAAGAAATTTTGAGGAAACTTTGTATGCATTCATTGAAAAGCAAGAGACAATCAACACTCAACTTGCTCAAAGCATAACAGATTTTAAAGATACTCTTGCAAAATTCACATCTGCTCTCAGTTTCCAAGAGAAAGGTAAGTTTCCATCTCAACCACAACAAAATCCTAAGGGGCAATACAATGCAAATGCAAGTAGTTCCAAAAGCCAACACATGGATCAAGTCAAATCAGTCACTACTCTACGCAGTGGTAAGGTTATTGAAAAACCCTCTCTTGAACCTTATGAGAAAGATGATGAGTCAATTTCTAAGGGAAAGGAAGGGGTTGAATCTGAAAATTGCAAAGAAACGACTGATTCTCCGCCAGCACTTCCATTTTCTCATGCCATGACCAATCAGGAAGAAATCGAGGATGAAAAAGGCATCGAAAAGGTTGATGCGAATCTTTTATCAAAAGTGACAATAGATTCGACACCCGACATCACACCAATCGATGATTACTTTCCTGATGAATCTCTACTTTCTCTTAATTCAATGCCTTGGTTTGCTAAAAATATCATTTTTCTTGCTTCAGGATTTTTGCCAACTCATTGGAGTATTGAAGACAAAAGAAAATTTTTAAGCAACGAGCAAAATTTTTATTGGGATGACCCTTACTTATTCAATTATTGTCCTGATCAAATATTTCAAAAATGCATTCTCGACAATGAGGTAAGTAATTTCATTAAATTTTGTTACTCTAAGGCATGTGGGGATCATTTCTCATAAAAAAAAAGGATTGTAGAAATCTTACAAAGTGAATTTTACTGGCCCATCATATTCAAGGAGTCAGATGCATTCCGCAAAAACTGTGAAAATTGTCAGAAGGTGGGATTTATTTCAAAACATAGAGAGTCTTTAGATAATCTTCTATTGACTCTTAAGTCTCATCATAGTCGAGATAAGCATCGTGTAATTCATGACTTATGAACCCATTTTCATAAAGAACATACTTGACTTAGTCTTGGGAATCTGACTAAAAAAGACCCTGTTTGCCAGTTTTTAAGAAAACTGGATGGGAAGCCTATCCCTGACCCATTGAGGGCGTTTAAGCTGTTCTTGGACGTAAAACCAAGGGAAGATGTGAGCCACATTCACAACTGCGATTTGAATTTTTTTTTGTTTGTAAAAACTTGTGTCTTTTGGTTTTATTATTGTGTTTTGTTATTTCTTATTTTTGTTTTAATGTGTTTCAGGTTTTGTCAGTGTTCGTTATTTCAGGTGATATCTTCTATACTCTATCTTTCTACCTTAGAACATTGAGGACAATGTCTCGTTTTGGTTGGGGGGAGAGGGTAGTAGTTGAAAAAAAAATTGTTTTTCATTTCATAAAGCATCTGCATAATTGTTGTTACTAGGATGGCAGAGTAACGGAGTTCTTTTGTTAAAGTGACACTTGAGACGCATCTTAGTAACCATTCTTAACAAGGTCTATTATAATACTTCCTGAAATATTCAGGTTTACAAACTCTCGTATTGTTACCACTTAATTCTGCTCATATACTTATTTAACATGTATTCTTAAACCTTAATTTACACACACACACTTTAACATATGATTGTGGGTTGCATATTGGATTATTACATTATTTATGTTCTTTTGTTAAAGGTAACAACTAAGGGAAAGGGATTGTATATAATTAAAAAAAAAGAAAAAAAAAGAAAAAATAAAAAAAAAATGATGATAATAAAAATGTAGATAAGTTTGGTTTCGTAGCCTCCCTAACCTAAGCAATTAAGCCCGAAGGGGTGTTTTAACACCTAATACCCTAAAGTCAACTGACTTGGGAGCTATTGGCCCAACGCTTGTTACATGAGTTGAGGAGAAAAGCTTAAGGGAATCAAACATCGCACTATCTACATATCAGTATCTGCGACCCGAGTTACTAAGCTCGTAGGGGTGTCTTAACACCTAATGCCCTAAGACCAACTGGTCTGGGAGTCATTAGCTGAAAGCACGTTACATGGGTTAAAGATGCATGATGTTTTTAAATTATATGTATATACATTTAAAAAAAAAAGTAAAAAAAAAAAGACAAAAATAATAATCCCATCCCACGGAAGTTAACCTTAAACATTAGAACAAAAATTTTGTTTTCTTCCAAGAAAAGCCCCATAATTATGTGTTGATATATTGAGCACAAAAGAAAGGTTTATTAATATATTGTTAAGAGGTATTGACCAGATATATAAATTTAATGAGAGTTTGTTTATCTGGATAGATTAATGGAAGTTAAATGATGAATACCTTGCTTTGTGAAATTTGCAAATTGTTGTAACGCTTTGATTACTAGGGACTAGTAATAAGCTGGTTGAGGGGTGTGATTAGTACTTAAAAGTGCATTTTTATCATGGTTTTATATCATCATTTTGCACTTGAAGTATCAATAACTCCTTAACTAAAATATGTTTTATAATAATGTATCTAATAATATAAGATACCTATAATTTATGGTAAATGTCTATTTTTAATGCAGGCCTATCACATAAATGAAAGGATTGATTGATGACTTGAAGAACTTAAATTGCAAGGATAAAGAGATGGTCAAACTTAGAGAAGAGATGTCGGTGCAATCCAAACCGGAACACTGTTCGGTATTTTGGCCATATCTGGAGTTCTAGAAGTCCAAATGAGCTGAATGTTTTACACAAGAAAGCTGAGACAATTGCCTACAACTTTCATGTTTACAACTGGCTCCAATTTTGACGTTATCAATGACGTTTTGGGCAGACAAGAGAAGATAACGATTGTCACCAAGTCAAAAGTTGGCCACCCACTTATCAATTAGTCATCAAATCAATAGTTCCCAATTTTGGCCTATAAAAGGAGGCATTTGCCATGCATTTAGGCATCTTGGTGTTCAGATCAAGATCATGCTCTTCCTTTCTCTTTTTGTATTTTTTGTAATGTTTATGCTTTGCTTTTATTAATATTAAGTTTATGCTTTTCATTTTCCTTTCCTTTACTTAGTTAGCTTTTATGTTCTTATTTTGTTTATCTATTTTTCTTTCTTTCATTATGTCTAGTTAAGTTAATTATGTCAAGGTGAAAAGGCTACACTAATGGTGTGAGAATAAGTATAATGTAAACTTAATATGGACTTTAATGTTTGATACTAACATGTTTTATATTTGTTATCTTGTTCACTCTTTAATACTTTGCTTGTTAAATAACTAATCTTGATTTATGTTGTATACCACTTGGTACAACAAATGGTTGGCACTTTCATAGCCCATAATGTATGGTATAACCGACACCTGAGCTATGAAAGGAACTTGATTTGTTGTTAACATAAGTTATAATCATGAATGCTTGACGAGATTTACAAGTATTAGCATTAATTGAATAAGATGACTAATGTAATCATGTTAACAATATATAATCTGATTGGAACCTCCTTTGTGTGTGGTTTCCAATTCAATAATAAGAGTTTATACTATACTTGTTTGATATACCATTAGTGGAACCTCTAACCTTGACATTTGTTATTATTATTGTTTAATTCTTACGTTAATATTTCATCTCTAAGTTCTCATCATCATCATCTTCTTCTTCTTCTCTTTCTTTATTATTATTATTATTATTATTATTAGTACTACTACTACTACTACTACTACTACTACTACTACTACTACTACTATTATTATTATTATTATTATTATTATTATTACTATTGTTGTTGTTGTTATTGCTGTTTTATAATTGTTGTTTATAATTTGTACAATTAACCTCCCTGTGGTTCGACCCCGGTCTTGCCGGGTTATTTATTACTTCGACACTCTTGCACTTGGGAGAAGACATCAACCTTTTAGTCGTGTCATCTGTGAAACAAATGAACACTCAACCAACAATTGTCCAACCTTGCCTTCTTTTAAGGAATGTCTCCATGAACAAGCCGATGCTTTAAACAGTTTTCAAAGGGCCAACCACAACCCATACTCCCAAACATACAATCCTGGTTGGAGAAATCACCAAAATTTTAGTTGGAAGAGTGACAATGCATAAAATTCACAACCACAGTTTCAAGCACACCATAATTTCCAAAATTATCATGGATATGCACCTCCTTATGCTCCACCTCCTACAAGAAATTTTGAGGAAACTTTGTATGCATTCATTGAAAAACAAGAGACAATCAACACTCAACTTGCTCAAAGCATAACAGATTTTAAAGATACTCTTGCAAAATTCACATCTGCTCTCAGTTTCCAAGAGAAAGGTAAGTTTCCATCTCAACCACAACAAAATCCTAAGGGGCAATACAATGCAAATGCAAGTAGTTCCAAAAGCCAACACATGGATCAAGTCAAATCAGTCACTACTCTACGCAGTGGTAAGATTATTGAAAAACCCTCTCTTGAACCTTATGAGAAAGATGATGAGTCAATTTCTAAGGGAAAGGAAGGGGTTGAATCTGAAAATTGCAAAGAAACGACTGATTCTCCGCCAGCACTTCCATTTTCTCATGCCATGACCAATCAGGAAGAAATCGAGGATGAAAAAGGCATCGAAAAGGTTGATGCGAATCTTTTATCAAAAGTGACAACAGATTCGACACCCGACATCACACCAATCAATGATTACTTTCCTGATGAATCTCTACTTTCTCTTAATTCAATGCCTTGGTTTGCTAAAAATATCAATTTTCTTGCTTCAAGATTTTTGCCAACTCATTGGAGTATTGAAGACAAAAGAAAATTTTTGAGCAACGAGCAAAATTTTTATTGGGATGACCCTTACTTATTCAATTATTGTCCTGATCAAATATTTCAAAAATACATTCTCGACAATGAGGTAAGTAATTTCATTAAAGTTTGTCACTCTAAGGCATGTGGGGATCATTTCTCGTCAAAAAAGAGGATTGTAGAAATCTTACAAAGGGGATTTTACTGGCCCACCGTATTCAAGGAGTCACATGCATTCCGTAAAAACTATGAAAATTGTCAAAAGGTGGGATTTATTTCAAAACACAGAGAGTCTTTAGATAATCTTCTATTGACTCTTAAGTCTCATCATAGTCGAGATAAGCATCGTGTAATTCATGACTTAGGAACCCATTTTCATAAAGAACATGCTTGGCATAGTCTTGGGAATCTGACTAAAAAAAGACCCTGTTTGCCAGTTTTAAAGAAAACTGGATGGGAAGCCTATCCTCGACCCATAAAGGGCGTTTAAGCCGTTCTTGGACGTAAAACCAAGGGAAGATGTGAGCCACAATCACAACTGCGATTTGAGTCTTAGCTTGTAAAAATTTGTGTCTTTTCTTTTTATTAATAGCATAATATTTGTGTTTTGTCATTTCTTATTTTTGTTTCAGTGTATTTCAGGTTTGTCAATGTTTGTTATTTCAGGTGATATCTTCTATACTCTATCTTTCTACCTTAGAACATTGAGGACAATGTCTCGTTTTGGTTGGGGGGAGAGGGTAGTAGTTGATAAAAAAAAAAAAATTCATTTCATAAAGCATGTGCATAATTGTTGTTACTAGGATGGCAGAGTAAAGGAGTTCTTTTGTTAAAGTGACTCTTGAGACGCATCTTAGTAACCACTCTTAACAAGGTCTATTATAATACTTCCTGAAATATTCAGGTTTACAAACTCTCGTATTGTTACTGCTTAATTCTGCTCATATACTTATTTAACATGTATTCTTAAACCTTAATTTACACACACACACTTTAACATATGATTGTGGGTTGCATATTGGATTATTATATTATTTATGTTCTTTTGTTAAAGGTAACAACTAAGGGAAAGGGATTGTATATAATTAAAAAAAAGAAAAAAAGAAAAAAAAATGATGATAATAAAAATGTAGATAAGTTTGATTTCGTAGCCTCCCTAACCTAAGCAATTAAGCCCGAAGGGGTGTTTTAACACCTAATACCCTAAAGTTAACTGACTTGGGAGCTATTGGCCCAATGCTTGTTACATGGGTTGAGGAGAAAAGCTTAAGGGAATCAAACATTGCACTATCTACATATCAGTATCTGCGACACGAGTTACTAAGCTCGTAGGGGTGTCTTAACACCTAATGCCCTAAGACCAACTGGTCTGGGAGTCATTAGCTGAAAGCTCGTTACATGGGTTGAAGATGCATGATGTTTTTAAATTATATGTATATATATATTTTTTTAAAAAGACAAAAATAATAATCCCAACCCAAGGAAGTTAACCTTAAACATTAGAACAAAAATTTTGTTTTCTTCCAAGAAAAGCCCCATAATTATGTGTTGATACATTGAGCACAAAAGAAAGGTTTATTAATATATTGTTAAGAGGTATTGAGCAGATATATAAATTTAATGAGAGTTTGTTTATCTGGATAGATTAATGGAAGTTAAATGATGAATACCTTGCTTTGTGAAATTTGCAAATTGTTTTAACGCTTTGATTACTAGGGACTAGTAATAAGCTGGTTGAGGGGTGTGATTAGTACTTAAAAGTGTATTTTTATCATGGTTTTATATCATCATTTTGCACTTGAAGTATCAATAACTCCTTAACTAAAGCATGTTTTATAATATTGTATCTAATAATATAAGATACCTATAATTTGTGGTAAATGTCTATTTTTAATGCAGGCCTATCACATAAATGAAAGGATTGATTGATGACTTGAAGAACTTAAATTGCAAGGATAAAGAGATGGTCAAACTTAGAGAAGAGATGTCGGTGCAATCCAAACCGGAATAATGTTCGGTAATTGGGTCATATCTGGAGCTACAAATCTCAGATTTAGGTCCAATTTATATGGATGGAAAGGTAAGACATAGGCCTACAACTTTCATATGGAGCCCAAGATCTAAAAAGGCCATTATCAAGTCCAAATTGTAGCAACAACAAAGAAGCCCGAATCTGTCTTCCAGCCCGAGCACTGTTCGGTATTTTGACCATATCTGGAGTTCTAGAAGTCCAAATGAGCTTAATTGTTTACACAAGAAAGCTGAGACAATTGCCTACAACTTTCATGTTTACAACTGGCTCCAATTTGGATGTTATCAACGACGTTTTGGGCATACAAGAGAAGATAAGGATTGTCACCAAGTCAAAAGTTGGCCACCCACTTATCAATTAGTCATCAAATCAATAGTTCCCAATTTTGGCCTATAAAAGGAGGCATTTGCCATGTATTTAGGCATCTTGGTGTTCAGATCAAGATCATGCTCTTCCTTTCTCTCTTTGTATTTTTTGTAATGTTTATGCTTTACTTTCATTAATAACAAGTTTATGCCTTTCATTTCCTTTCCTTTACTTAGTTAACTTTTATGTTCTTATTTTGTTTATTTATTTTCTTTTCGTTCATTATGTCTAGCTAAGTTAATTATATCAAGGTGAAAAGGTTACACTAATGGTGTAAGAATAAGTATAGTGTAAACTTAATATGGACTTTAATGTTTGATACTAACATGTTTTATATTTGTTATCTTGTTCACTCTTTAATACTTTGCTTGTTAAACAACTAATCTTGATTTATGTTGTATAACACTTGGTACAACAAATGCTTGGCACTTTCATAGCCCATAATGTATGGTATAACCGACACCTGAGCTATGAAAGGAACTTGATTTGTTGTTAACATAAGTTATAATCATGAATGCTTGACGAGATTTACAAGTATTAGCATTAATTGAATAAGATGACTAATGTAATCATGTTAACAATATATAATCTGATTGGAACCTCCTTTGTGTGTGGTTTCCAATTCAATAATAAGAGTTTATACTATACTTGTTTGATATACCATTAGTGGAACCTCTAACCTTGACATTTGTTATTATTATTGTTTAATTCTTACATTAATATTTCATCTCTAAGTTCTCATCATCATCATCTTCTTCTTCTTCTCTTTCTTTATTATTATTATTATTATTATTAGTAGTACTATTACTACTACTAATACTATTACTACTACTACTACTACTACTACTACTATTATTATTATTATTATTATTATTATTATTATTATAGTTGTTGTTGTTGTTGTTATTGTTGTTGTTATTATTGCTATTATTGTTATTTATAATTGTTGTCTATAAGTTGTACAATTAACCTCCCTGTGGTTCGAGCCCGGTCTTGCCGGGTTATTTATTACTTCGACACTCCTGCACTTGGGAGAAGACATCAACCTTTTAGTCGTGTCAACCATCATGCATAGTTTCCAATACTCAACTTACTCACAATATGATAACTTTTAAAGATAGTCTTGCAAAATTAACATCTGCTCTTGGTTTCTAAAAGAAAGGTAAGTTACCATCTCAACCACAACAAAATCCCAAGGGGCAATACAATACAAATGCAAGTAGTTCCGGAAGCCAACACATGGATCAAGTCAAATCAGTCACTACTCTTTGCAGTGGTAAGGTTATTGAAAAACCCACTCTTGAACCTTGTGAAAAAGATGATGAGTCAATCTTTGAGGGTAAGTGATTGTGCATCAAAAGTGTCATTAAGTCTCTTATTTTATATATGTATTTATTATTTTTATTTGGTTGTTTTTATAATAATTGATGTGTTTTTTAGTAATGAAGTTTGTTTTAATGTTTCGATAGGTTTTTGGAGCTTAAATGAATTAATTCAGAAAATTCAACGTCGGAATTCAGAACAAAGAATTGAAGAGACATTTAGTTGAAGATTGAAGCAAATCTTGGTTCAAATAAGTGCTCCAAATTTGTCCCAAAAATCAATTCTATTCCAATTCTAGAAAAGAATATCATATGATTTATTTCAAGCCCAAACTTGCCTTATGTTGTGTGCAAACTTCAACCATTAAACACTCAAGGTTTCAATGTCAATCTTAGCCCAAATAATAAGTACATTTGTATACTTATTTGATGCTCAAATTCAGCCCAAAATCAGCCCCAAATCAGCCCTAAATCAACCCCAAATCAACCTTCAAATCAACCCAAACACAATCCATGATCTTACATGTCCACACAACAAATAACAATTGATTTATTTTGGGTAATCCATTGATCCAAGAAGGCAAGCACATGGATGGAAAGCTGGAGGGGATATTTTAACATTATTTTGGGTCAAAAAGAAGAAGGAGACACCTCATAAATGAGGAAGAAAAACATGCACCAAAGTAGTTGTAAAGCTGTCTTGATTTGATTTTTCAGAACACCTTTCGGTGTTTTGCCCATAACTTTTGACTCAGGTGTCCAAATGAGCTGTTCTTTAATGATCTGGAAAGGTGACAGAATTTCCTATAAATATGTCTCTAATAGACTTCTTGAAAAAGAAGCTTCTAAGAGGGTCGAATTGCTGCCCAAAGTTAGAGTCAGATTTGTGTCCGAATTTTTTCTGAAATTGTATTGTGTTCTTCTTTATAGATTTCGGTTCTTTAGTTTGTAAAACTTATTTTTTCAGTTGGATTCAAGTTCTTTCATGTTTATTGAAGTGTTCTTATATATAATCATGGTTGGCTAAACTCTTTCTTGGATCCAAATCAAGGATAATGGTGATTGAGGTGAGTTCTTTAGGATATGAATGAATCTTAATGTTTATCTTCTTATTTTCTTCATGAATGATTTATTATTGTAAAGAAATTTTAGAAATCATTTAGGTAATGTTGTAATCTTGAATTTTTATGCACAAACTTTAGTTTTGGTATAGAGATTGCTTGATTCAATGTCTTACTTAATATGAAAGTACTTGTTCATTCTTAAGCAATAATCAATCTTCATCTTTCTAATCTTCATTGTAATATCTTCCGATCTAATATCACCATCGTTGAGATTAGGTTGAGTTATCTTATATATGTTGAAGAAATCACCAATACATCACCATTAAAATTGATTTGGACCAAGACTTACTTTTCTTGTCATTTAAAATCTATTTACTTTTTTTTTTTATCTTTGAAAACAAATCCATCAATTATTTTCAACCAAGTTATTGTTAATTTAATTTCTCTTGAGTTTTTTTTGTTACCTAGCTTAATTTCCAGATCTAGCTCTCTGTGGATATGACCTCGATCTTACCGAGTTAATTGCTACATCGCACACTCGTGCACTTGCGAGTTAAAACAAGCCGATCATAAAAAGCGGTCAAGCAGATGGCTGGTGATTAGCACTTAAAAGTGTATTTTTATCATGGTTTATATCATCATTTTGCACTTGAAGTATGAATAACTCCTTAACTAAAACATGTTTTATAATAATATATCTAATAATATAAGATACCTTTAATTTGTGGTAAATGTTCATTTTAAATGCAGGCCTATCACATAAATAAAAGGATTGATTGATGACTTTAAGAACTTAAATTGCAAGGATAAAGAGATGGCCAAACTTAGAAAAGAGATGTCAGTGCAATCCAAACCGGAACATTGTTCGGTAATTGGGTCATATCGGGAGCTACAGATCTCAGATTTAGGTCCAATTTATATGGATGGAAAGGTAAGACATAGGCCTACAATTTTCATATGGAGCTTAAGATCTAAAAAGGCCATTTTCAAGTCCACATTGTAGCAACAACAAAAAAGCCCAAATCTCTTTTCCAGCCTGAGCACTGTTCGGTATTTTGGCCATATCTAGAGTTCTAGAAGTCCAAATGAGCTGAATGTTTTACACAAGAAAGCTGAGACAATTTCCTACAACTTTCATGTTTTCAACTGGCTCCAATTTTGACGTTATCAATGACGTTTTGGGTAGACAAGAGAAGATAAGGATTGTCACTAAGTCAAAAGTTGGCCACCCACTTATCAATTAGTCATCAAATTAATAGTTCCCAATTTTGGCCTATAAAAGGAGGCATTTGCCATGCATTTAGGCATCTTGGTGTTCAGATCAAGATCATGCTCTTCCTTTCTCTCTTTGTATTTTTTGTAATGTTTATGCTTTGCTTTCATTAATATTAAGTTTATGCTTTTCATTTCCTTTTCTTTACTTAGTTAGTTTATGTTCTTATTTTGTTTATCTATTTTGCTTTCTTTCATTATGTCTAGCTAAGTTAATTATGTCAAGGTGAAAAGGTTACACTAATGGTGTGAGAATAAGTATACTGTAAACTTAATATGGACTTTAATGTTTGATACTAACATGTTTTATATTTGTTATCTTGTTCACTCTTTAATACTTTGCTTGTTAAATGACTAATCTTGATTTATGTTGTATAACACTTGGTACAACAAATGCTTGGCACTTTCATAGCCCATAATGTATGGTATAACCGACACCTGAGCTATGAAAGGAACTTGATTTGTTGTTAACATAAGTTATAATCATGAATGCTTGACGAGATTTACAAGTATTAACATTAATTGAATAAGATGACTAATGTAATCATGTTAACAATATATAATCTGATTGGAACCTCCTTTGTGTGTGGTTTCCAATTCAATAATAAGAGTTTATACTATATTTGTTTGATATACCATTAGTGGAACCTCTAACCTTGACATTTGTTATTATTATTGTTTAATCCTTACATTAATTTTCCATCTCTAAGTTCTCATCATCATCTTCTTCTTCTTCTTCTCTTTCTTTATTATTTTTATTATTATTATTATTATTATTATTATTATTATTATTATTATTATTATTACTATTGTTGTTGTTGTTATTGTTGTTTTATAATTGTTGTTTATAATTTGTACAATTAACCTCCCTGTGGTTTGACCCCGGTCTTGCCGGGTTATTTATTACTTCGACACTCCTGCACTTGGGAGAAGACATCAACCTTTTCGTCGTGTCAGTCTCCAAACAAATCGGGGAACATGAGGACATTAGAGAGGTAGATTTCATCCAAACAGTTTGTCAAGAACACTTTGAGAGAGTGTGGATCAAGGATCCATTGGAGAGAACTTTAATTCATGATGAAAGATTTTGTTCTTTGGAATGTGTTGATGAGGAAGTAAGAGAACTCGAGACTTATCTAGATCCAATGCCTATTATGTCAATAGGTCAATGGACCCCATCATTTGAGCCTTTGATTTCACCCCAAGTGAAAGTTGAGGAATCTCTTGCCCAGCCTGATAAACTAGAAAGGAAGCCTTTACCGAGTGATCTTAAGTATGCATTTCTAGGGGAAGATGAATCATATCCTATTGTGATCTCATCAAAACTTAGCATAGAGCAAGAACAAAAACTTTTGAGAGTGGTGAGAAAACACAAGAAAGCAATTGGGTGGAAAATTACTGACTTGAAAGGAATTAGCCCTCTTTTATGTACACATAGAATCTATCTTGAAGAAGAGGCTAAATCTGTGAGGCAAATGCAAAGACGATTGAACCCAAACATGAAGGAAGTAGTGAGAGGTGAAGTGCTTAAGCTACTTGATGCAGGTATCATTTACCCTATTGCAAACTCAAAATGGGTTAGTCCAACCCAAGTTGTCCCAAAAAAATCTGGAGTCACGGTAATGAAGAATGAAAATAATGAGCTGGTACTAACTAGAATCCAAACTGGATGGCGTATATGCATTGATTATCGTAAATTGAACATGGTGACTAGGAAGGACCATTTTCCGCTTCCATTTTTAGACCAAGTGCTTGAAAGAGTAGCTGGAAGAGCTTTCTATTATTTTCTGGATGGATACTCAGGTTACAACCAAATTGAGATTTCTTTAGAAGACCAAGAAAAAACCACTTTCACTTGTCCTTTTGGTAATTATGCTTATAGAAGAATGCCATTTGGTTTGTGTAATGCACCAGCCACTTTTCAAAGGTGTATGATGAGTATCTTTAGTGACATGGTGGGAAATTTTTTGGAAGTTTTCATGGATGATTTTTCAGTTTATGGGGATTCCTATGAGTTGTGTCTAATGAATCTAGAAAAAGTTCTTGAAAGGTGTGAAGAGAGCAATCTTGTACTCAATTGGGAGAAGTGTCATTTTATGGTGACACATGGCATTGTTTTAGGTCACATTGTCTCTTCAAAAGGGATAGAGGTAAATAAGTCAAAAGTGGAAGTCATTCAAAAATTAACTACCCCTAAGACTGTGAAAGATGTGAGATCCTTTTTAGGACATGCTGGTTTTTATTGAAGATTCATTCATTCTTTTAGTACTGACACAACTAAAAGATTGATGTCTTCTCCCAAGTGCAGGAGTGTCGAAGTAATAAATAACCCGGCAAGACCGGGGTCGAACCACAGGGAGGTTAATTGTACAAACAACAACAACAACAACAACAACAACAACAACAACAACAACAACAACAATAATAATAATAATAATAGTAGTAGTAGTAGTAGTAATATTAGTAGTAGTAATAATAATAATAATAATAAAGAAAGAGAAGAAGAAGAAGATGATGAGAACTTGGAGATGGAAAATTAATGTAAGGATTAAACAATAATAATAACAAATGTCAAGGTTAGAGGTTCCATTAATGGTATATCAAACAAGTATAGTATAAACTCTTATTATTGAATTGGAAACCACACACAAAGGAGGTTCCAATCAGATTATATATTGTTAACATGATTACATTAGTCATCTTATTCAATTAATGCTAATACTTGTAAATCTCGTCAAGCATTCATGATTATAACTTATGTTAACAACAAATCAAGTTCCTTTCATAGCTCAGGTGTCGGTTATACCATACATTATGGGCTATGAAAGTGCCAAGCATTTGTTGTACCAAGTGTTATACAACATAAATCAAGATTAGTCATTTAACAAGCAAAGTATTAAAGAGTGAACAAGATAACAAATATAAAACATGTTAGTATCAAACATTAAGGTCCATATTAAGTTTACATTATACTTATTCTCACACCATTAGTGTAACCTTTTCACCTTGACATAATTGACTTAGCTAGACATAATGAAAGAAAGAAAAATAAATAAACAAAATAAGAACATAAAAGCTAACTAAGTAAAGGAAAGGAAATGAAAAGCATAAACTTAATATTAATGAAAGCAAAACATAAACTTTACAAAAAATACAAAGAGAGAAAGGAAGAGCATGATCTTGATCTGGAAACCAAGATGCCTAAATGCATGGCAAATGCCTCCTTTTATAGGCCAAAATTGGGAACTATTGATTTGATGACTAATTGATAAGTGGGTGGCCACTTTTGACTTGGTGACAATCCTTATCTTCTCTTGTCTACCACAAACGTCATTGATAACGTCAAAATTGGAGCCAGGTGAAAACATCAAAGTTGTAGGCAATTGTCTCAGCTTTCTTGTGTAAAACATTCAGCTCATTTGGACTTCTAGAACTACAGATATGGCCAAAATACCAAACAGTGCTCGGGCTGGAAGACAGATTCGGGCTTCTTTCTTGTTGCTACAATTTGGATTTGCAAATGGCCTTTTTAGATCTTTGGCTCCATATAAAAGTTGTAGGCCTATGTCTTACCTTTGCATCCATATAAATTGGACCTAAATCTGAGATCTGTAGATCCAGATATGACCCAATTACCGAATAGTGTTCCGGTTTGGATTGCACCGACATCTCTTTTCTAAGTTTGGCCATCTCTTTATCCTTGCAATTTAAGTTCTTCAAGTCATCAATCAATCTTTTCATTTATGTGATAGGCCTGCATTAAAAATAGATATTTACCACAAATTATAGGTATCTTATATTATTAGATACATTATTATAAAACATATTTTAGGTAAGGAGTTATTGATACTTTAAGTGCAAAATGATGATATAAAACCATGATGAAAATGCACTTTTAAGTACTAATCACACCCCCTAACCAGCTTATTACTAGTCCCTAGTAATCAAAGCGTTAAAACAATTTGCAAATTTCACAAAGCAAGGTATTCATCATTTAACTTCCATTAATCTATCCAGATAAACAAACTCTCATTAAATTTATATATCTGCTCAATACCTCTTAACAAGATATTAATAAACCTTTCTTTTGTGGTCAATGTATCAACACATAATTATGGGGCTTTTCTTGGAAGAAAACAAAATTTTTGTTCTAATGTTTAAGGTTAACTTCCTTGGGTTGGGATTATTATTTTTGTCTTTTTTTTTTCTTTCTTTTTAAAAATAAAAATAAAAATCTATATACATATAATTTAAAAACATCATGCATCTTTAACCCATGTAACGAGCTTTCAGCTAATGACTCCTAGACCAGTTGGTCTTAGGGCATTAGGTGTTAAGACACCCCTACGAGCTTAGTAACTCGTGTCGCAGATACTGATATGTAGATAGTGCAATGTTTGATTCCCTTAAGCTTTTCTCCTCAACCCATGTAACAAGCATTGGGCCAATAGCTCCCAAGTCAGTTGACTTTAGGGTATTAGGTGTTAAAACACCCCTTCGGGCTTAATTGCTTAGGTTAGGGAGGCTACGAAACCAAACTTATCTACATTTTTATTATCATCATTTTTTTTCTTTTTGTTTTTTTTTCTTTTTTTTTTCTTTTTGTTTTTTTTTATTATATACAATCCCTTTCCCTTAGTTGTTACCTTTAATAAAAGAACATAAATAATGTAATAATTCAATATGCAACCCACAATCATATGTTAAAGTGTGTGTGTGTAAATTAAGGTTTAAGAATACATGTTAAATAAGTATATGAGCAGAATTAAGTGGTAACAATACGAGAGTTTGTAAACCTGAATATTTCAGGAAGTATTATAATAGACCTTGTTAAGAATGATTACTAAAATGCGTCTCAAGAGTCACTTTAACAAAAGAATTCCTTTACTCTGCCATCCTAGTAACAACAATTATGCACATGCTTTATGAAATGAAAAACAATTTTTTTTTTATCAACTACTACCCTCTCCCCCCAACCAAAACGAGACATTGTCCTCAATGTTCTAAGGTAGAAAGATAGAGTATAGAAGATATCACCTGAAATAACGAACACTAACAAAACCTGAAACACACTAAAACAAAAATAAGAAATAACAAAACACAATAATAAAACCAAAAGACACAAAAATTCACAAATGAAGGCTCAAATCCAATCTAAGCTTTTTACGGCTTCCCGTAGATGACCAATTTATGCGACTCATGGAAGGATCAATCACAGGAATGAAAGATTGTAGTTGGTCAATCAATTGTTCAGCAGTAGTAGCAGAGATTATGATTTGTCATGCAGAAGATGTTAGAAATTCCTGTTCCACAGCATGATCAAGAAAAGACAACAACTTATCATAATAACCATTAACATTTAACAAACCTATGGGTTTATGGTGAATGTGCAATTGAGCCCAAGAGGAAATATGAAAGATCTCTTCCAATGTGCCTAGATCACCTGGTAAAGCAATGAAAGCATCAGCATGGTTAAACATTGCATTCATTCGAGCTGACATTATGGAGACCTGAAGTTCCTCTCCAATTGTTTTTCCAATGATGTCCCCTTGTGCCAAAGCTTCAGGGACGACCCCCAAAACTTGACTACCTCCTAAAAATGCAGCTATTGACACACCTCCCATTAACCCAAGACTGCCTCCCCCATACACTAAATGAATCTTTCTCTCAGCTAGCACCTGACCAAGATGGTTTGCTGATTCTAAAAACTCCTTTTCTTTCCCAGGACTAGATCCACCAAAAACACAAATATTTCTTATTTGATGACTTGAGGAACTTGCCATTTCTACACACTTCTGTATTTGTTGAATGTATGGGTTGAGTAGAAATGAAAGAAAGGAAAAGAGGGTTTTATAGATGAGAAAGTAGAAAGGCAATCATAACATCTATATGTAGGTCAGCTAGAGTCTCACACACTCTCTCTCTCTTTTTATTTATTTATTTATTTACTTTTGAAAAAAACATGTGTATGTACAGGTAGTTGTGAGTGTGGCTCACATCTTCCCTTGGTTTTACGTCCAAGAACGGCTTAAACGCCCTCTATGGGTCGGGGATAGGCTTCCCATCCAGTTTTCATAAAAACTGGCAAACAGGGTCTTTTTTAGTCAGATTCCCAAGACTAAGTCGATCATGTTCTTTATGAAATAGTGGCCATAAATCATGAATTGCACGATGCACATCTCCACTAGGATGCGTCTCAAGAGTCAATAGAAGATTATCTAAAGACTCCTTACTCAGGCCATCCTTATTGAATTGTATTTTATCTTCACGGTTTATAGATACCATTCCTAAAGAACGACATTGTGTATTACAAGTCCATCTAGCACATCGATGACAAACTTTGAGTCGTTTTGCACGACGCTTCTTTGCAAAAGTGCTTTTACCTGTTCCAGGCATGTGTGAAATAAAGGAATTAGAGGACTCACCTGATAATCGGACCTTTGCTTCAATCAACCAGCGAATATCTTCAGGAATTCCATGATTCATTAACAATCTCAATCTTGCACATCTAGCATGATAAAGTTTTGTAATCACATTCTGAGGCAGAGCGGGAAAATACTTTTTCAATTTTTCAATATTAGTGTCCATTTTCAAATGAGAATTGGAAGAGAGATTCAAAGAATTGCACAAATATATACACAAATATCAGTAATTATGGGAAACTGAAAGAACCGACTTAAGTCACGGAGTACCGTTATCCGCCATTTGACCGGGGTGAGAGAAACTAGCAAAAATCGCTCAAAAAGAAACACAAAAACAATGTGAGAAAAACAAAATAATCAACCTTTATCTACAAGATCATTCAAACTAGTTGATTCATTTTCACTAGGAAAATTATCAAAGTAAGCTTTCAAACGATGTCTATTTTCCTTAAAATCATTGTCATTCATTGAATTCTCAATATCACAGGCCCCATAGGGATTGCTCCATCTAGGTCTTAGCTCTCTAGGGAATGCATAGAGTCGAGAATTATAAAACAAAACTTTTTGACCAGTATCAATCTTTTGACAATTTTCACAAGTTTTGCAGAATGCATGCGTGTCCTTGAACATGGTGGGCCAATAAAATCCATTTTGCAAGATTTTTGCAATTGTCTTTTTTGACGAGAAATAACTTCCACATGCTTCAAAATGACAAAGTTTAATGACACTACTTACCTCATTGTCGGGAATGAATCTTTGAAATATTTGATCAGGACAATATTTGAATAAGTTAGGGTCATCACAATAAAAGCACTTCACTTCGTTCAAAAACTTTTCTTTGTCTTGAATACTCCAATCAGTTGGCAAATCTCCTAAAGCAAGAAAATTGATATTTTTATCATACTAAGGCATTGGACTAAGAGAAAGTAAGGATTCGTTAGGAAAGTAATCATCGATTGGTGCGATGTTAAATGTCGAATCTGTTGTCACTGTTGACAAAAGATTCGCATCAACATTTTCTGTGCATTTGTTATCCGTGATTTCTTCCTCAGAATAAATCATTTGCAAATCTTCAGTTTCATCCAATTCATTTGTACTTAAAGTAGATTCAAGTTGATCATAAACTAATTCGTCAATATGATCTACATCTTGTAAATCATTATCATCTCCAGGTTGCTTGCAAATGTTGAAAATATTCATCTCCAATGTCATGTTTCCAAATGATAGCTTCATCAGTCCATTCCTACAATTAATTAATGCATTAGAAGTTGCAAGAAATGGACGTCCTAAAATAACAGGAAATGAATTACATGCTTCAACATGTTCTGTGTCCAAGACAATAAAATTCACAGGATAAATGAATTTATCGACTTGTACTAACACATCTTCAATTATTCCTCTAGGCACTTTTACAGATCTATCAGCAAGTAAAAGAGATATAGAAGTTGGTTTTAACTCACCTAGATTGAGACTCTGAAAAACTGAATATGGAAGTAAATTCACACTAGCACCAAGATCAAGTAAGGCTCTTTCAATTTTATGCTCTCCAATAAAGCAAGAAATTGTAGGACAACCAGGGTCTTTATATTTCAAAGCATTATTGTTTTGAAGAATAGCACTTACTTGTTCGGCTAGAAAGGCTTTCTTTTTCACATTCAGTTTCCTCTTCACAGTGCATAGATCTTTCAAAAATTTAGCATAGGAAGGAACCTGTTTAATAGCATCCAACAAAGGTATATTGATCCTTACCTGTTTGAAAGTTTCAAAGATTTCAGAGTTGTGATTAACTTTCCTTTGTTTGGTCATGGCTTGAGGAAATGGAAGTGCTGGCGGTGAATCAGTCCTTTCTTTGCAATTTTCAGATTCATCCCCTTCTTTACCCTCAGAGAGTGACTCATCATCTTTCTCATAAGGTTCAAGAGAGGGTTTTTCAATAACCTTACCACTGCGCAGAGTAGTGACTGATTTGACTTGATCCATTGTATTGCCCCTTAGGATTTTGTTGTGGTTGAGATGGAAACTTACCTTTCTCTTGGAAACTAAGAGCAGATGTTAATTTTGCAAGAGTATCTTTAAAATCTGTCATGTTTTGAGCAAGTTGAGTATTGATTGTCTCTTGCTTTTCAATGAATGCATGCAATGTTTCCTCAAGATTTCTTCTAAGAGGTGGAGCATAAGGAGGTGTGTATCCATGAGAATTTTGGAAATTGTGGTGTGCTTGAAATGGTGATTGTGAAGTTTGTGCATTGTTGTTCTCACTCTTCCAACTGAAATTTGGGTGATTTCTCCAACCAGGGTTGTATGTTTGGGAGTATGGGTTGTGGTTGGCCCTTTGAAAACAGTTTAAAGCATGGGCTTGTTCATGGAGACATTCTTTAAAAGAAGGCAAGGTTGGACAATTGTTGGTTGAGTGTTCATTTGTTTCACAGATTTGACACACAATGTTTTCAACAGATTTTAATTGACCACTCTTTTTCAATTCTAGTGCCTCCACTTTTCTAGCTAAAGATGCAAATTTGGCTTGAAGGTCATGATCTTCCCTAAGGTTGTACATACCTCCACTAGATGTATGAAATTGAGTTTTACTCGGTGCCTCATATGTACCCGCAGTGTCCCAATTTTGAGCATTTTTAGCTAACAAGTCTAAGTACTCCATTGCTTCATCAGGGTCTTTATCTTTAAAAGTTCCATTACACATCAATTCAACCATTTGTCTATCTTTAGGTGTTAACCCTTCATAGAAATGTGAAACCAATCTCCATGTTTCAAAACCATGATGAGGGCAAGTACTAAGCAAGTCTCGATACCTATCCCAACATTTATAAAATGTTTCTCCTAGTTTTTGAGTGAAAGTAGTGATTTGTCTCTTGAAAGAGTTTGTTCTATGAGATGGGAAAAACTTCTTTAAAAATTATTGTTGCATTTCATCCCAAGCACGAATGGATCCTGGTCTTAAATTTTGTAGCCATGTTTTAGCTTTATCTTTTAATGAAAAAGGAAAAAGCTTTAATCTGATGGTGTTCATGCTACAATTTAAGTTATTATATGTGTTGCACACCTCCTCAAATTCGCTTAAATGCAAGTATGGATTTTCCAATTCTAAACCATGAAAAGAAGGTAAAAGTTGAATAATACTTGGTTTAAAATTAAAATGAGATGCATCAGGAGGAAAAACTATGCATGATGGTGCACTTGTTCTTGTGGGATTCATGTGGTCTCTTAATGTTCTAGCACGGTTATTCTCATTATTCTCATTATGAAGTGATTGATTATCTTCTTCGGCCATATTTTCTGAAAATGATGAGGATATCCTACAAAGTCTACCACTTGATGTACGTGACCACACTCTCATGCACGTGTAGGAATAGAATAAAAAGAAGAAGAAAGCAAAAGAAGGAGGAAGAAAACAAAATAAAAAGAAACAAAAGAAAAGAAACAAGTTATATACAAGAAAAGTGAAAAGAGAAAATAAATACTATAATTTATACAAGAACTTACCTCCCCGGCAACGACGCCAAAAACTTGACACGACTAAAAGATTGATGTCTTCTCCCAAGTGCAGGAGTGTCCAAGTAATAAATAACCCGGCAAGACCGGGGTTGAACCACAGGGAGGTTAATTGTACAAATTATAAATAACAATAATACAACAACAACAACAACAACAACAACAACAACAATAATAATAATAATAATAATAATAATAGTAGTAGTAGTAGTAGTAGTAGTAATATTAGTAGTAGTAATAATAATAATAATAATAAAGAAAGAGAAGAAGAAGAAGATGATGAGAACTTGGAGATGGAAAATTAATGTAAGGATTAAACAATAATAATAACAAATGTCAAGGTTAGAGGTTCCATTAATGGTATATCAAACAAGTATAGTATAAACTCTTATTATTGAATTGGAAACCACACACAAAGGAGGTTCCAATCAGATTATATATTGTTAACATGATTACATTAGTCATCTTATTCAATTAATGCTAATACTTGTAAATCTCGTCAAGCATTCATGATTATAACTTATGTTAACAACAAATCAAGTTCCTTTCATAGCTCAGGTGTCGGTTATACCATACATTATGGCTATGAAAGTGCCAAGCATTTGTTGTACCAAGTGTTATACAACATAAATCAAGATTAGTCATTTAACAAGCAAAGTATTAAAGAGTGAACAAGATAACAAATATAAAACATGTTAGTATCAAACATTAAGGTCCATATTAAGTTTACATTATACTTATTCTCACACCATTAGTGTAACCTTTTCACCTTGACATAATTGACTTAGCTAGACATAATGAAAGAAAGAAAAATAAATAAACAAAATAAGAACATAAAAGCTAACTAAGTAAAGGAAAGGAAATGAAAAGCATAAACTTAATATTAATGAAAGCAAAACATAAACTTTACAAAAAATACAAAGAGAGAAAGGAAGAGCATGATCTTGATCTGGAAACCAAGATGCCTAAATGCATGGCAAATGCCTCCTTTTATAGGCCAAAATTAGGAACTATTGATTTGATGACTAATTGATGAGTGGGTGGCCACTTTTGACTTGGTGACAATCCTTATCTTCTCTTGTCTACCACAAACGTCATTGATAACGTCAAAATTGGAGCCAGGTGAAAACATCAAAGTTGTAGGCAATTGTCTCAGCTTTCTTGTGTAAAACATTCAGCTCATTTGGACTTCTAGAACTCCAGATATGGCCAAAATACCAAACAGTGCTCGGGCTGGAAGACAGATTCGGGCTTCTTTCTTGTTGCTACAATTTGGATTTGCAAATGGCCTTTTTAGATCTTGGGCTCCATATGAAAGTTGTAGGTCTATGTCTTACCTTTTCATCCATATAAATTGGACCTAAATCTGAGATCTATAGCTCCAGATATCACCCAATTACCGAACAGTGTTCCGGTTTGGATTGCACCGACATCTCTTTTCTAAGTTTGGCCATCTCTTTATCCTTGCAATTTAAGTTCTTCAAGTCATCAATCAATCCTTTCATTTATGTGATAGGCCTGCATTAAAAATAGACATTTACCACAAATTATAGGTATCTTATATTATTAGATACATTATTATAAAACATATTTTAGTTAAGGAGTTATTGATACTTTAAGTGCAAAATGATGATATAAAACCATGATAAAAATGCACTTTTAAGTACTAATCAAGTACCATTGCCAAACCATTGTGTAACTTGTTGTCACAAGATGTCCCATTTGATTGGACATTAAAATGTCAAGAAGCTTTTGAAAAGCTTAAAGGGTTGTTGACAACTGCACCAATCATACAAGCTCCTGATTGGTCTTTACCATTTGAACTGATATGTGATGCTAGTGATTTTGCGGTTGGGGCTGTTTTAGGGCAAAGAAAAGACAAGAAACCTCATGTCATATATTATGCTAGCAAGACTTTGAATGATGCTCAATTGAATTACACTACAATTGAAAAAGAACTCTTAGCTGTGGTCTTTGCATTAGACAAGTTTAGGTCTTATTTGGTTGGATCTCTTGTTATTGTTTTCACTAATCATGCAGCATTGAAATATTTGCTCACAAAACAAGATGCCAAACCATGTTTGATTCGATGGATCCTCCTACTCCAACAGTTTAACATTGAAATTCGAGATAAAAAGGGAGTAGAGAATGTAGTGGCTGATCATTTGTCTCGTCTTTCAAGCTATAAGACCATAATTGATGAATCTCCAATAAATGAACTCTTTGCTGATGAAAATTTATTTTGTGCAGGTACTGTCTCTTATATTGGTTCTCCATGGTATGCTGACATAGCAAATTACCTAGCCACAAGTCAGATTCCTTCTCATTGGTCTAAACTTGACAAACAAAAATTCTTGCGCATTGTGCGCACCTTTTTTTGGGATGACCCCTACCTATTTAAATATTGTCCTGACCAAATTATTAGGCGGTGCATCCCTGATCATGAAATTCCAAGGGTCATTAATTTTTGTCATGCATTAGCTTGTGGTAGGCATTTCTCTTCCAAGAAAACCATTGCTAAAATCTTGCAGTGTGGTTTTTATTGGCCTACCATGTTTAAAGATGTCCATGCCTTTTGTGTTGCATGTGACCGATGCCAACGACTAGGTAGCCTCACTAGGCGTAACATGATGCCCCTTAACCCCATCCTTGTTTTGGAAATATTTGATTGTTGGGGGATTGATTTCATGGGACCTTTTCCAAGTTCATTTGGTTACCAATTCATCCTTGTAGCTGTTGATTATGTGTCTAAATGGGTGGAGGCCATTGCATCTCGAACTAATGACCATCGAGTTGTGGTCAAATTCTTGAAAGAAAATATTTTCTCTCATTTTGGCATGCCTCGGGCTATCATTAGTGATGGGGGAAAACATTTTTGTAACCAGCCCGTTAGGATTTTGATGAGAAAATATGGTGTAATTCACAAGGTCAGTACCCCCTATCACCCACAGACTAGTGGCCAAGCTGAGTTGGCAAATAAGGAGATCAAGAACATTTTAGAGAAAACAGTCAATCCAAACCGTAAAGATTGGTCCCTACGACTAGTTGATGCTTTGTGGGCATATCGCACTGCTTATAAGACCTCTTTAGGAATGTCTCCTTATAGGCTAGTTTATGGAAAGCCTTGTCATCTCCCTGTTGAGATTGAGCACCGTGCATATTGGGCCATTCGACAATTCAATGACAATGAAAACGAGGTTGGCAAAAATAGAAAGCTTCAATTGGATGAATTAGAGGAGCTGAGAAATGATGCATTTGAAAATGCAAAAATTTCAAAACATAAGATGAAAACTTTGCATGATAAACATATTCTTAGAAAATCCTTTCATGTTGGTCAAAAGGTTCTCTTGTATAATTCACGATTACATCTCTTTCCTGGGAAGTTGAGGACAAAATGGATTGGTCCATTTGTGATTAAATCCATCTCTGAGCATGGTGCATTTGAGGTAGAAAATCCCAAGAATAGAAATATTTTCAAAGTAAATGGTCATCGATTGAAACTTTATCTTGAAAATGTTGTGGCTGAAGTTGAGACATTTGATCTTGAAGATCCAATACCATTGTAGTATCAAAAGTAATGAGTTTTTATTTTTATTTTATTTTTATTTTCATTTTCATTTTTTTTTTGTTTTTCCATCTCTTATATTTTCTTGTTCATGCATTTGGGACAATGCATTATTTTAAGTTGGGGGGTGTGAGGTTCTTTATTTTTTTTAAAAAAAAAAAACATCAATGTTTTCTTTTATGTTTTTTTTTTAGTTGTGATATGCAGGTTAAAAAAAAAATCAAGCAAGAAGTCAGCTCATGCCCAATTCAATCAGACATTCATCCTTGAAAACAGAAGGGGAGTAACAATTTTCTAATCTTTATACTTTTTTTCTCTTTCTCTTTTACATTGAGGATAATGTAAAACTTAATTTTAGATATTTCATTATGTTGAATGCTTGAGATAACCATGCTTGTTAAAAAAAAAAATACTTGCATTCGTATGTGAATGAGACTTGTTTAGGATCATCATTACCTTTTTGGGTTCATTATTGTGTTGAACATTGCATGCTTTAATTTGGGATAGATAATATCTTATAAACCAAGATATAGCATACTTTTTTTTAAGATTACTGAAGTACATCTTTCCTTGTAAAAGTTGTGTGAGTTGTGTGAATATGCATGAAAGATGAGTATGATGCTTTACTTGTGATTATCCCTTTTGATCTAGTCCTAAACAAGGTTTAAGTAAATAGAGTAATAATCATTACATAAATAAATAAATGTGTACAAAGTTCTATCTACTCCAAAATTTTGAGTTGCTCAGTAACTAGGGGTATTCATCACAAATGTTTATCTTTACGTCAAACGGCAGCTTGAAATATGAGTATGCAAAGCACTTTAAGTTTGTGACTTTGTGAGTAACCGGGTGCATTCATCACAAATGTTTGTATTCGCGTCAAAAGGGAAGTGACAACTTAAAGACAAAGAATAAATCATATCTATAAAAATATATATATATATATATATATATAGATATTTCTCTAGTTTGCTACCTTGTTTGTGTTGGTGAGAAGGGAAGATTACAAGTTGAGTTTTCATATGAATCAATTATGTTGGTTGCACGATAAATATGACTGAATTTGGAAATTTTGTATGGATGTTTGATTTAGAGAATGTGAGTATGCTTATTTTTCTTTATTTGCTATTGTATACACTAAGTTAAAGATACCAATGTTTGCATGATAGGTCCTTCAAGTGTGATGAATCGAGCCTAATTATGGTTGTTATTATTATTATTGTTATTTTAAAGGTTTTATGTTTTGTTTTGCTTGAGGACTAGCAAAATCTAAGTTGGGGGGTGTGATTGTGCATCAAAAGTGCCATTAAGTCTCTTATTTTACATATGTATTTATTGTTTTTATTTGGTTGTTTTTATAATAATTGATGTGTTTTTTAGTAATGAAGTTTGTTTTAATGTTTCGATAGGTTTTTGGAGCTTAAATGAATTAATTCAGAAAATTCAACGTCGGAATTCAGAACAAAGAATTGAAGAGACATTTAGTTGAAGATTGAAGCAAATCTTGGTTTAAATAAGTGCTCCAAATTTGTCCCAAAAATCAATTCTATTCCAATTCTAAAGAAGAATATCATATGATTTATTTCAAGCCCAAACTTGCCTTATGTTGTGTGCAAACTTCAACCATTAAACACTCAAGGTTTCAATGTCAATCTTAGCCCAAATAATAAGTACATTTGTATTCCTTTTTGATGCTCAAATTCAGCCCAAAATCAGCCCCAAATCAGCCCTAAATCAACCCCAAATCAACCCAAACACAATCCATGATCTTACATGTCCACACAACAAATAACAATTGATTTATTTTGGGTAATCCATTGATCCAAGAAGGCAAGCACATGGATGGAAAGCTGGAGGAGATATTTTAACATTATTTTGGGTCAAAAAGAAGAAGGAGACACCTCATAAATGAGGAAGAAAAACGTGCACCAAAGTAGTTGTAAAGCTGTCTTGATTTGATTTTTCAGAACACCTTTCTGTGTTTTGCCCATAACTTTTGACTCAGGTGTCCAAATGAGCTGTTCTTTAATGATCTGGAAAGGTGACATAATTTCCTATAAATATGTCTCTAATAGACTTCTCGAAAAAAAGCTTCTAAGAGGGTCGAATTGCTGTCCAAAGTTAGAGTCAGATTTGTGTCCGAATTTTTTCTGAAATTGTATTGTGTTCTTCTTTATAGATTTCGGTTCTTTAGTTTGTAAAACTTATTTTTTCAGTTGGATTCAAGTTCTTTCATGTTTATTGAAGTGTTCTTATATATAATCATGGTTGGCTAAACTCTTTCTTGGATCCAAATCAAGGATAATGGTGATTGAGGTGAGTTCTTTAGGATATGAATGAATCTTAATGTTTATCTTCTTATTTTCTTCATGAATGATTTATTATTGTAAAGAAATTTTAGAAATCATTTAGGTAATGTTGTAATCTTGAATTTTTATGCACAAACTTTAGTTTTGGTATAGAGATTGCTTGATTCAATGTCTTACTTAATATGAAAGTACTTGTTCATTCTTAAGCAATAATCAATCTTCATCTTTCTAATCTTCATTGTAATATCTTCCGATCTAATATCACCATCGTTGAGATTAGGTTGAGTTATCTTATATATGTTGAAGAAATCACCAATACATCACCATTAAAATTGATTTGGACCAAGACTTACTTTTCTTGTCATTTAAAATCTATTTATATTTTTTTTTATCTTTGAAAACAAATCCATCAATTATTTTCAACCAAGTTATTGTTAATTTAATTTCTCTTGAGTTTTTTTTGTTACCTAGCTTAATTTCCAGATCTAGCTCTCTGTGGATATGACCTCGATCTTACCGAGTTAATTGCTACATCGCACACTCGTGCACTTGTGAGTTAAAACAAGCCGATCATAAAAAGCGGTCAAGCAGTAAGGAAGGGGTTGAATCTGAAAATTGAAAAGAAACTACTGATGATTCCCTGCTAGCACTTCCATTTCCTCACGTCATGACCAAACAAAGGAAAGTCAATCACAACTCTGAAATCTTTGAAACTTTCAAATAAGTAAGAATCATTATACCTTTACTGGATGCTATTAAATAGGTTCCTTCCTATGCTAATTTTTTGAAAGATTTATGCACTGTGAAGAGGAAACTGAATGTGAACAAGTAAGTGTTATTCTTCAGAACAATAATGCTTTGAAATATAAAGACCCTGTTTATCCTATAATGCATTGATTAATTGTAGGAATGGACTAATGAAGCTATCATTTGGAAACATGATATTGGAGATAAATATTTTCAATATTTGTAAGCAACCTGAAGATGATAATAATATACAAGAAGTAGATCATATTGACGAATTAGTTTATGATCAACTTGAATCTACTTTAAGTAAAAATAAGTTGGATGAATCTAAAGATTTGCAAATGATTTATTTTAAGGAAGAAATCACAGATGAAAAAAGCACTGAAAATATTGATGCGAATCTTTTGTCAAAAATGACAACAAATTCAACATCTGATATCACACTAATCGATAATTACTTTTATGACAAATCCTTACTTTCTCTTAGTCCAATGCCTTGGTATGATAAAAATATCAATTTTCTTGCTTCAGGAGATTTGCTAGCTGATTGGAGTACCCAAGATAAAGAAAAGTTTTTGAACGAAGTGAAGAACTTTTATTGTGATGACCCTAACTTATTCATATATTGTCCTGATCAAATATTTCAAAGGTTCATTCCTGACAATGAGGTAAGCAATGTCATTAAACTTTGTCATTTTGAAGCATGTGAGAGTTATTTTTCATCAAAAAAGACAGCTACAAAAATCTTTCAAAATGGATTTTATTAGCCTACCATGTTCAAGAACATGCATTCTGTAAAACTTATAAAAATTGTCAAAAAATTTTGTTTTATAATTCTCAACTCTATTCATTCACTATAGAGTTAAGATCAAGATAGAGCAATCTTTATGGGGCCTGTGATATTGAGAATTTAATGAATGACAATGTTTTTAAGAAAAATGGACATCGTTTGAAAGCTTACTTTAATAATTTTCCTAGTAAAAATGAATCAACTGGTTTGAATGATGTTGTAGATAAAGGTTGATTATTTTGTTTTTCTCACATTATTTTTATGTTTTTTTTTAGTGATTTTTGCTAGTTTTTCTCACTCCGGTCAAATGGCGGACAACGGTACTCCGTGACTTAAGTCGATTATTTTAGTTTCCCATAATAATTGATATTTGTGCAATCTTTAAATCTCTCTTTGAATTCTCATTTGAAAATGGACACTAATCTTAAAAAATTAAAAAAAGTATTTTCTCGCTCTGTCTCAGAATGCAATTACAAAAATTTACCGTGCCAGATTTGCAAGATTAAGGTTGTTAATGAATCATGGAATTCCTGAAGATATTTGCTAGTTGATTGAAGCAAAGGTCCAATTATCAGGTGAGTCCTCTAATTCCTTCATTTCACACATGCTTGGAATAGGTAAAAGCACTTTTGCAAAGAAACATCATGCAAAATGATTGAAAAACTATCATTGATATGCCAGTTAGACTTGTAATGCACAATGTCATTCTTTAGGAATGGTATCTATCAATGGTGAAGATAAAATACAATTCATTAAGGATAGCCTCAGTAAGGCGTCCTTAGATAATCTTCTATTAACTATTGAGACGCATCCTAGTGGAGATGTGCATCGTGCAATTCATGATTTATGGTCCTATTTTCATAAAGAACATGATCAACTTAGTCTTGGGAATCTGACTAAAAAAGACCTTGTTTGCTAGTTTTTATAAAAATTGGATGGGAAGCCTATCCCCGACCCATAGAAGGCGTTTAAGCCATTCTTGAATGTAAAACCAAGAGAAGATGTGAGCCACAATCACAACTACTTGTATATACACATGCTTTTTTCAAAAATAAATAAATAAATAAATAAAGAGAAAGAGAGTGTGTGTGAGACTCCAGCTGGCCTACATATAGGTGGTATGATTGCCTTTTTAATTTCTCATCTATAAAATCCTCTCTTCCTTCCTTTCATTTGTACTCAACCCATACATTCAATAAAAATATAAGTGTGTAGAAATGACAAGTTCCTCAGGTCATCAGATAAGAAAATGACCTTTTAGAATCAACAAATCATCTTGGTTAGGTGCTAGCTGAGAGAAAGATTCATTTAGTGTATGGGGGAGGCAGTCTTAGGTTAATAGGAGGTGTGTTAGTAGCTCTATTTTTAGGAGGTAGTCAAGTTGTGGGGGTCGTCCCCAAAGCTTTAGCATAAAGGGACATCATTGGAAAAACAATTGGAGAGGAACTACAAGTCTCTACAATGTCTGCTTGAATGAATGCAATGTTTAACCATGTTGATGCCTTCATTGCCTTATCGGGTGGTCTAGGCACATTGAAAGAGATCTTTCATATTTCCTCTTGGGCCCAACTACACATTCACCATAAACCCATAGGTTTGTTAAATGTAATGGTTATTATGATAAGTTATCTTTTCTTGATAATGTTGTGGAACAAGAATTTCTAACATCTTCTGCATAACAAATCATAATCTTTGTTGCTATTACTGAACAATTGATTGACCAACTACAATCTTTCATTCCTGTAATTAATCCTTCCATAAGTCGTATAAATTGGTCAACTAAGAAAAGCCGTAAAAAGCTTAGATTGGATTTGAGCCTTCATTTGTGAATCTTTGTGTCTTTTGGTTTTATTATTATGTTTTGTTGTTTCTTATATTTGTTTTAGTGTGTTTTAGGTTTGTCAAAGTTCGTTATTTTAGGTGATATCTTCTATACTCTATCTTTCTACTTTAGAACATTGAGGACAATGTCTCGTTTTGATTGGGAGGAGATGGTAATAGCTTAAAAAAAAAAGCTTAAAAAAAAAACTAAATGTGTTTTCTATTTCATAAAGCATATGCAAAATTGTTGTTACTATAATGGCAGAGTAAGGAGAACTTTTTATGACTCTTGAGATGTATCTTAATAACTATTTGTAACAGGATCTATTATAATGCTTCTTGAAATATTTAGATTTAGAAACTCTCGCATTACTATCACTTAATTCTGCTCATATACACATGTTAAGTATTATTAAACCTTAATTTACACACACACTTTAACATATAATTGTGGGTTGCACAATGAATTATTACATTATTTATGTTTTTTTTGTTAAAGGTAGCAACTAAGGGAAAGGAATACTATATAATTTATAAAAACAAAAAAAAGAGCAAAAAAAATGATGATAATAAAAATGTAGATAAGTTTGGTTTCGTAGCCTCCCTAACCTAAGAAATTAAGCCCGAAGGAGTGCCTTAACACCTAATACCCTAAAGTCAATTGACTTGGGAGCTATTGGCCTAACGCTTGTTACATGGGTTAAGGAGAAAAGCTTAAGGGAATCAAACATTGCACTATTTACGTATCAGTATCTGCGACGCGAGTTACTAAGCTCGTAGGGATGTCTCAACACCTAATGCCCTAAGACCAACTAGTCTGGAAGTCATTAGCCAAAAGCTCGTTACATGGGTTAAAGATGCATGGTGTTTTAAGTTATATGTATATATATTAAAAAAATAATAAAAAAGGACAAAAATAATAATCCTGACCTAAGGAAGATAACCTTAAACATTAGAACAAAAATTTTGTTTTCTTCCATGAAAAGCCCCATAATTATGTGTTGCTACATTGAACACGAAAGAAAGGTTAATGAATATCTTGTTAAGAGGTATTGAGCAGGTATATAAATTTAACGAGAGTTTGTGGAATTAATGGAAGTTAAATGATGAATACCTTGCTTTGTGGAATTTGCAAATTGTTTTTCTATTTTAACGCTTTGATTACTAGGGACTATTAATAAGCTGGTTGAGAGGTGTGATTAGTACTTAAAAGTGCATTTTTATCAAGGTTTTATATCATCATTTTCCACTTAAAGTATCACTAACTCCTTAACTAAATCATGTTTTATAATAATATATCTAATAATTTAAGATACCTTTAATTTATGGTTAATGTTCATTTTAAATGCAGGCCTATCACATAAATGAAAGGATTGATTGATGAATTTAAGAACTGAAATTGAAAGGATAAAGAGATGGCCAAACTTAGAAAAGTGATGTCGTGCAATCCAAATTAGAACACTGTTTAGTAATTAGGTCATTTCTAGAGCTATAGATCTCAAATTTAGGTCTACTTTATATGGATGGAAAGGTAAGACATAGTCCTACAACTTTCATATGGAGCCCAAGATCTAAAAAGGTCATTTTCAAGTCCAAATTGGAGCAACAAAAAAGAAGTCTGAATCTGTCCTCTAGTCCGAGCACTGTTCAGTATTTAGGTTATATCTGGAGTTCTCGAAGTCGAAATGATTAGCATTTTTTACACAAGAAAGATGAGACGATTTTATACAAATTTCATGTTTTCAAGTGGCTATAATTATAACATTATCAATGATGTTTGGGGTAGATAATAGAAGATAAGGATTGTCACCAAGTCAAGAGTTGGTCACCTACTCATCAATTAGTCATCAAATCAATAGTTCCCAATTTTGACCTATAAAAGGAGGTATTTGTCATGTATTTAGGCATCTTGGTTTCTAGATCAAGATCATGCTTTTGCTTTCTCTCTTTATATTTTTTTTAATGTTTCATTTCCTTTCATTTACTTAGCTAACTTTTATCTTATTTATGTTCTTATTTGTTTATTTATTTTTCTTTATTTCATTATGTCTAGCTAAGTTTATTATGTTAAGGTGAAAAGGTTACACTAATGGTGTAAGAATAAGTATAGTGTAAACTTAATATGGACTTTAATGTTTGATACTAACATGTTTTATATTTGTTATCTTGTTCACTCTTTAATACTTTGCTTGTTAAATAACTAATCTTGATTTATGTTGTATAACACTTGGTACAACAAATGCTTGGCACTTTCATAGCTCATACTGTATGGTATAACCAACACTTGAGCTATGAAAGGAACTTGATTTGTTGCTAACATAAGTTATAATCATGAATGCTTGACGAGATTTACAAGTATTAGCATAAATTTAATAAGATGACTAATGTAATCATGTTAATAATGTATAATCAGATTGGATCCTCCTTTGTGTATGGTTTCCAATTGAATAATAAGAGTTTATACTATACTTGTTTAACATACCATTAGTGGATCTTCTAACCTTAACATTTGTCATTATCATTGTTTTATCCTTGCATTAATATTCCATCTCAAAGTTCTCATCTTTTTCTTCTTCTTCTCCTTCTTTTTCTTTATTATTATTATTATTATTTTATTACTGTTGTTGTTGTATTGTTGTTATTTATAATTTGTATAATTAACTTCCCTATAGTTCGACCTCGGTCTTGCCGGGTAATTTATTACTTTGACACTCTTGTACTTGAGAGAAGACATCAATCTTTTAGTCATGTCATAGACCTTGACAATAATCTGTACAAATTGAGGATAATCAACCTAAAAATCAAAATACTTGAAAGGAACCTTCTTTTTAGGCAAGTACATAAGCTTAACTAACATCAAAAAATTATTCAAGATACCAAAAGGATGCAAAAAAGCTTTAGAAACTGCTAAATCACACTTCCATTTCATATAAATATTATTGATTAATCCAAGTAAACATAGAACCAAAGAATCTAAGGTCCTCTAAACCTAATTGAATTAGTCCATTATTAAGGTCATTTTTTCCATGGCGACTACCATATAGCACCACTCTTTTAATATAAAAATAACTTATAAGGATCAATGAAGTGGACTCTCAACTATCATTATGACTCACAATATCAAACCATAAAGCTTCATGTTTAAAAAAACTATTAGCTTTATAAATGATAGAAGAGTTGAAGCAAGTATTGGTACCCAACGTAATAACACAAACATAAATAATCTAATTCAAACTACCTAATACATCCACCTTTGCCACATCAACATCCCAACAAATTCAAATTTGAATGCAACATGAGAAATCATAATAATACAAGAAAGATCAATTTTGAAGAAGAAGAAATCTAGAAACATTATCTTTATTGCTTTCTCCAACTTGAGTTTCAACTAACCCAAAAAATCCACCTTTTCATGGTGGACATTTAACTATAAATGTTTTGTAGGATCATTCAAACCTCTAACATTAAAACATTTGATAAACATAAAAAATATAAAGAGGAAGACAAACAACAACACAAAGATTACCTTAATTTATCCTTGTAAGGAACCTAATTTCTTTTTTTTCTTGGAAAAACCTAGCAAAAGCTTCTTCTTTTTCTCAAGAAAGTCTTTATCCTTACTTGCAAGTTGATTAACATGTCATTTGCTAACAGAAATTCAAATATGATGAAAGAGGACCTATCAAAATTAAAAATATAGACTCTTAATCAATACACTTTATCCATATTACCTTCCTTAACTTCAATATCAATCTCCTCCTTATACCCATTGAACTCACTTATACAAGAAGGAGGCTGGATAGATTTTCCATTAATGGTCTCTGATTAGTACTTAAAAGTATATTTTTATCATGGTTTTATATCATCATTTTGCACTTAAAGTATCAATAACTCCTTAACTAAAGCATGTTTTATAATAATCTATCTAATAATATAAGATACCTTTAATTTGTGGTAAATGTTCATTTTAAATGCAGGCCTATCACATAAATGAAAGGATTGATTGATGACTTTAAGAACTTAAATTGCAAGGGCAAAGAGATGGTCAAACTTAGAAAAGAGATGTCGGTGCAATTCAAACCGGAACACTGTTCGGTAATTGGGTCATATCTGGAGCTACAGATCTCAGATTTAGGTCTAATTTATATGGATGGAAAGTTAAGACATAGACCTACAACTTTCATATGGAGTCTAGGATCTAAAAAGGTCATTTTCAAGTCCCAATTGTAGCAACAACAAAGAAGCCCGAATCTGTCTTCCAGCCCGAGCACTTTTTGGTATTTTAGCCATATCTGGAGTTCTAGAAGTCCAAATGGGCTGAATTATTTACATAAGAAATCTGAGACAATTGCCTACAACTTTCATGTTTTCAACTGGCTCCAATTTTGACGTTATAAATGACGTTTTGGGCAGACAAGAGAAGATAAGGATTGTCACCAAGTCAAGAGTTGGCCACCCACTTATGAATTAGTCATCAAATCAATAGTTCCCAATTTTGGCCTATAAAAGGAGGCATCTTCCATGCATTTAGACATCTTGGTGTTCAAATCAAGATCATGCTCTTCCTTTCTCTCTTTGTATTTTTTGTAATGTTTATGCTTTGCTTTCATTAATATTAAGTTTATGCTTTTCATTTCCTTTCCTTTACTTAGTTAGCTTTTAAGTTCTTATTTTGTTTATCTATTTTTCTTTCTTTCATTATGTATAGCTAAGTTAGTTATGTCAAGGTGAAAAGGTTACACTAATGGTGTAAGAATAAGTATAATGTGAACTTAATATGGACTTTAATGTTTGATAGTAACATGTTTTATATTTGTTATCTTGTTTACTCTTTAATACTTTGCTTGTTAAATGACTAATCTTGATTTATGTTGTATAACACTTGGTACAACAAATGCTTGGCAATTTCATAGCCCATATTGTATGGTATAACCGACACCTAATCTATGAAAGGAACTTGATTTGTTGTTAACATAAGTTATAATCATGAATGCTTGACGAGATTTACAAGTATTAACATTAATTGAATAAGATGACTAATATAATCATGTTAACAATCTATAATCCAATTGAAACCTTCTTTATGTGTGGTTTCCAATTGAATAATAAGAGTTTAATACTTGTACTTGTTTGACATACCATTAGTGGAATCTCTAACCTTGACAATTTTTATTATCATTGTTTAATCGTTACATTAATACTCCTTCTCCAAGTTCTTATCATCATCTTTTTTTTCTTTTTCTTTATTATTATTATTATTATTATTATTACTACTACTACTAATACTACTACTACTACTACTATTATTATTATTATTATTATTATTATTATTATTATTATTACTATTACTATTATTATTATTATTATTATTATTATTGTTATTGCTATTATTGTTGTTTATAATTTGTACAATTAACCTCCTTATGGTTCGACCTCGGTCTTGCCGGGTTATTTATTACTTTGACACTCCTGCACTTGGGAGAAGACATCAAGAAGACATCAATCTTTTCGTCGTGTCAGTCTCCTAAGTAAAAGTATTGGATTCGATAGTCCTTTAATCTAAAATAGTACATGTATGCCTGATTAGTACTTAAAAGTGCATTTTTATCATGGTTTTATATCATCATTTTGCACTTGAAGTATCAATAACTCCTTAACTAAAATATGTTTTATAATAATGTATCTAATAATATAAGATACCTATAATTTGTGGTAAATGTCTATTTTTAATGCAGGCCTATCAAATAAATGAAAGGATTGATTGATGACTTGAAGAACTTAAATTGCAAGGATAAAGAGATGGTCAAACTTAGAGAAGAGATGTCGGTGCAATCCAAACCGGAACACTGTTCGGTAATTAAGCCATATCTGGAGCTACAGATCTCAGATTTAGGTCCAATTTATATGGATGAAAAGGTAAGACATAGGCCTACAACTTTCATATGGAGCCCAAGATCTAAAAAGGCCATTATCAAGTCCAAATTGTAGCAACAACAAAGAAGCCCGAATCTGTCTTCCAGCCCGAGCACTGTTCGGTATTTTGGCCATATCTGGAGTTCTAGAAGTCCAAATGAGCTAAATGTTTTACACAAGAAAGCTGAGACAATTGCCTACAACTTTCATGTTTGCACCTAGCTACAGTTTTGACGTTATCAATGACGTTTTGGGCAGACAAGAGAAGATAAGGATTGTCACCAAGTCAAAAGTTGGCCACCCACTTATCAATTAGTCATCAAATCAATAGTTCCCAATTTTGGCCTATAAAAGGAGGCATTTGCCATGCATTTAGGCATCTTGGTTTCCAGATCAAGATCATGCTCTTCCTTTCTCTCTTTGTATTTTTTGTAATGTTTATGCTTTGCTTTCATTAATATTAAGTTTATGCTTTTCATTTCCTTTCCTTTACTTAGTTAGCTTTTATGTTCTTATTTTGTTTATCTATTTTGCTTTCTTTCATTATGTCTAGCTAAGTTAATTATGTCAAGGTGAAAAGGTTACTCTAATGGTGTAAGAATAAGTATAATGTAAACTTAATATGGACTTTAATGTTTGATACTAACATGTTTTATATTTGTTATCTTGTTCACTCTTTAATACTTTGCTTGTTAAATGATTAATCTTGATTTATGTTGTATAACACTTGGTACAACAAATGCTTGGCACTTTCATAGCCCATAATGTATGGTATAACCGACACCTGAGCTATGAAAGGAACTTGATTTGTTGTTAACATAAGTTATAATCATGAATGCTTGACGAGATTTACAAGTATTAGCATTAATTGAATAAGATGACTAATGTAACATGTTAACAATATATAATCTGATTGGAACCTCCTTTGTGTGTGGTTTCCAATTCAATAATAAGAGTTTATACTATACTTGTTTGATATACCATTAGTGGAACCTCTAACCTTGACATTTGTTATTATTATTGCTTAATCCTTACATTAATATTTCATCTCTAAGTTCTCATCATCATCATCATCTTCTTCTTCTCTTTATTATTATTATTATTATTATTATTATTATTATTATTATTATTATTAGTAATACTACTACTACTACTACTACTAGTATTATTATTATTATTATTATTATTATTATTATTATTATTATTATTATTATTATTACTATTGTTATTATTACTATTGTTGTTGTTGTTATTGTTGTTATTGTTATTTTATAATTGTTGTTTATAATTTGTACAATTAACCTCCCTGTGGTTCGACCCCGGTCTTGCCGGGTTATTTATTACTTCGACACTCCTGCACTTGGGAGAAGACATCAATCTTTTAGTCGTGTCAATGCCCTTCTCTTACATTATATCTCCTCGTAAACAATTCATAGCAAAATTAGAAAAATGGATGCTCATCTTTATTACAATCAATATCTAACACACTAGATGCATAATTATCATTCTCACTATTCTTAAAGCCCTTATTCCTTTTAACAACTTCCTTACAAAATTTCAAGCTAAAGAACATTATATAACGTCACCATTACAAGTACAATAACTTCAAGCTTGATTTTGACCTTGATACATCTAGTATTTCTCAAAACTCAAGACATGAAAGTTGTGGAAACCTAGATTACAAAAGATTACAGAGAGGTGTTAAAATTGTCCAAAATCACCCAATTAACTTTGTTTTGCACTTAATGCTTCTATTTACATCCTAAATCAAAATATAAAAATAATAAGTACATTTAGACATCAGATAAGTATAAAGACTAAACATTAAGAGAGAAGAATATGATATTTTGCATTATCATCAATAACATAATTTAATACATGCTATGATTGGCGAAATAATACAGTTTGGTACACTCTCCGTCAAAAGGAAGATGAGCCTCACATGTGGTGCACTTCGGTCACCATTAGTGATGAGAAAAATATGATATTTTACATTATCATCAATGACAGTTTAATACATGTTGCAATTGGCGAAATAATACAGTTTGGTATGTGACACGACTAAAAGGTTGATGTCTTCTCCCAAGTGCAGGAGTGTCGAAGTAATAAATAACCCGGCAAGACCGGGGTCGAACCACAGGGAGGTTAATTATACAAATTATAGACAACAATTATAAGCAACAATAATAGCAATAATAACAACAACAATAACAATAACAACAACAACTATAATAATAATAATAATAATAATAATAATAGTAGTAGTAGTAGTAGTAGTAGTAGTAATAGTAGTAGTTGTAATAATAATAATAATAATAATAATAATAATAATAATAAAGAAAGAGAAGAAGAAGAAGATGATGAGAACTTGGAGATGAAATATTAATGTAAGGATTAAACAATAATAATAACAAATGTCAAGGTTAGAGGTTCCACTAATGGTATATCAAACAAGTATAGTATAAACTCTTATTATTGAATTGGAAACCACACACAAAGGAGGTTCCAATCAGATTATATATTGTTAACATGATTACATTAGTGATCTTATTCAATTAATGCTAATACTTGTAAATCTCGTCAAGCATTCATGATTATAACTTATGTTAACAACAAATCAAGTTCCTTTCATAGCTCAGGTGTCGGTTATACCATACATTATGGGCTATGAAAGTGCCAAGCATTTGTTGTACCAAGTGTTATACAACATAAATCAAGATTAGTCATTTAACAAGCAAAGTATTAAAGAGTGAACAAGATAACAAATATAAAGCATGTTAGTATCAAACATTAAACTCCATATTAAGTTTACATTATACTTATTCTTACACCATTAGTGTAACCTTTTCACCTTGACATAACTAACTTAGCTAGACATAATGAAAGAAAGCAAAATAGATAAACAAAATAAGAACATAAAAGTTAACTAAGTAAAGGAAAGGAAATGAAAGGCATAAACTTAATATTAATGAAAGCAAAGCATAAACATTACAAAAAATACAAAGAGAGAAAGGAAGAGCATGATCTTGATCTGAACACCAAGATGCCTAAATGCATGGCAAATGCCTCCTTTTATAGGCCAAAATTGGGAACTATTGATTTGATGACTAATTGATAAGTGGGTGGCCAACTTTTGACTTGGTGACAATCCTTATCTTCTCTTGTCTGCCCAAAACGTCATTGATAACGTTAAAACTGGAGCCAGGTGAAAACATGAAAGTTGTAGGCAATTGTCTCAGCTTTTTTGTGTAAAAAATTCAGCTCATTTGGACTTCTAGAACTCCAGATATGGCCAAAATACCGAACAGTGCTCGGGCTGGAAGACAGATTCGGGCTTCTTTGTTGTTGCTACAATTTGGACTTGAAAATGGCCTTTTTAGATCTTGGGCTCCATATGAAAGTTGTAGGCCTATGTCTTACCTTTCCATCCATATAAATTGGACCTAAATCTGAGATCTGTAGCTCTAGATATGACCCAATTACCGAACAGTGTTCCGGTTTGGATTGCACCGACATCTCTTTTCTAAGTTTGGCCATCTCTTTATCCTTGCAATTTATGTTCTTCAAGTCATCAATCAATCCTTTCATTTATGGGATAGGCCTGCATAAAAAATAGACATTTACCACAAATTATAGGTATCTTATATTATTAGATACATTATTATAAAACATATTTTAGTTAAGGAGTTATTGATACTTCAAGTGCAAAATGATGATATAAAACCATGATAAAAATGCACTTTTAAGTACTAATCACACCCCTCAACCAGCTTATTACTAGTCCCTAGTAATCAAAGCGTTACAACAATTTGCAAATTTCACAAAGCAAGGTATTCATCATGTAACTTCCATTAATCTATCCAGATAAACAAACTCTCATTAAATTTATATATCTGCTCAATACCACTTAACAAGATATTAATAAACCTTTTTTTTTTGTGCTCAATGTATCAACACATAATTATGGGGCTTTTCTTGGAAGAAAACAAAATTTTTGTTCTAATGTTTAAGGTTAACTTCCTTGGGTTGGGATTACTATTTTTGTCTTTTTTTTTCGTTTTGGTTTTTAAAATCTATATACATATAATTTAAAAACATCATGCATCTTTAACCCATGTAACGAGCTTTCAGCTAATGACTCCTAGACCAGTTGGTCTTAGGGCATTAGGTGTTAAGACACCCCTACGAGCTTAGTAACTCGGGTCGCAGATACTGATATGTAGATAGTGCAATGTTTGATTCCCTTAAGCTTTTCTCCTCAACCCATGTAACAAGCGTTGGGCCAATAGCTCTCAAGTCAGTTGACTTTAGGGTATTAGGTGTTAAAACACCCCTTCAGGCTTAATTGCTTAGGTTAAGGAGGCTACGTAACCAAACTTATCTACATTTTTATTATCATCATTTTTTTTCTTTTTTTTTCTTTTTTTTTAATTATATACAATCCCTTTCCCTTAGTTGTTACCTTTAACAAAAGAACATAAATAATGTAATAATCCAATATGCAACCCAAAATCATATGTTAAAGTGTGTGTGTGTAAATTAAGGTTTAAGAATACATGTTAAATAAGTATATGAGCAGAATTAAGTGGTAACAATACGAGAGTTTGTAAACCTGAATATTTCTGGAAGTTTTATAATAGACCTTGTTAAGAATGGTTACTAAGATGCGTCTCAAGAGTCACTTTAACAAAAGAACTCCTTTACTCTGCCATCCTAGTAACAACAATTATGCACATGCTTTATGAAATGAAAAACAATTTTTTTTTTATCAACTACTACCCTCTCCCCCCAACCAAAACGAGACATTGTCCTCAATGTTCTAAGGTAGAAAGATAGAGTATAAAAGATATCACCTGAAATAACGAACACTGACAAAACCTGAAACACACTAAAACAAAAATAAAAAATAACAAAACACAATAATAAAACCAAAAGACAAAAAAAATTCACAAATGAAGGCTCAAATCCAATCTAAGCTTTTTACGGCTTCCCGTAGATGACCAATTTATGCGACTCATGGAAGGATCAATCACAGGAATGAAAGATTGTAGTTGGTCAATCAATTGTTCAGCAGTAGTAGCAGAGATTATGATTTGTCGTGCAGAAGATGTTAAAAATTCCTGTTCCACAGCATGATCAAGAAAACACAACAACTTATCATAATAACCATTAACATTTAACAAACCTATGGGTTTATGGTGAATGTGCAATTGAGCCCAAGAGGAAATATGAAAGATCTCTTCCAATGTGCCTAGACCACCTGGTAAAGCAATGAAAGCATCAGCATGGTTAAACATTGCATTCATTCGAGCCGATATTGTGGAGACCTGAAGTTCCTCTCCAATTGTTTTTCCAATGATGTCCCCTTGTGCCAAAGCTTCAGGGACGACGCCTAAAACTTGACTACCTCCTAAAAATACAGCTATTGACACACCTCCCATTAACCCAAGACTACCTCCCCCATACACTAAATGAATCTTTCTCTCAGCTAGCACCTGACCAAGATGATTTGCTGATTCTAAAAACTCCTTTTCTTTCCCAGGACTAGATCCACCAAAAACACAAATATTTCTTATTTGATGACTTGAGGAACTTGCCATTTCTACACACTTCTATATTTGTTGAATGTATGGGTTGAGTAGAAATGAAAGGAAGGAAAAGAGGGTTTTATAGATGAGAAAGTAGAAAGGCAATCATAACATCTATATGTAGGCCAGCTAGAGTCTCACACACACTCTCTCTCTTTTTATTTATTTATTTATTTACTTTTAAAAAAAACATGTGTATGTACAGGTAGTTGTGATTGTGGCTCACATCTTCCCTTGGTTTTACGTCCAAGAACGGCTTAAACGCTCTCTATGGGTCGGGGATAGGCTTCCCATCCAGTTTTCTTAAAAACTGGCAAACAGGGTCTTTTTTAGTCAGATTCCCAAGACTAAGTCGATCATGTTCTTTATGAAATAGTGGCCATAAATCATGAATTGCACGATGCACATCTCCACTAGGATGCATCTCAAGAGTCAATAGAAGATTATCTAAAGACTCCTTACTCAGGCCATCCTTAATGAATTGTATTTTATCTTCACGGTTTATAGATACCATTCCTAAAGAACGACATTGTGTATTACAAGTCCATCTAGCACATCGATGACAGACATCCAGTCGTTTTGCACGACGCTTCTTTGCAAAAGTGCTTTTACCTGTTCCAGGCATGTGTGAAATAAAGAACTTAGAGGACTCACCTGATAATCGGACCTTTGCTTCAATCAACCAGCGAATATCTTCAGGAATTCCATGATTCATTAACAATCTCAATCTTGCACATCTAGCACGGTAAATTTTTGTAATCGCATTCTGAGGCAGAGCGGGAAAATACTTTTTCAATTTTTCAAGATTAGTGTCCATTTTCAAATGAGAATTGGAAGAGAGATTCAAAGAATTGCATAGATATATACACAAATATCAGTAATTATGGGAAACTAAAAGAACCGACTTAAGTCACGGAGTACCGTTATCCGCCATTTGACCGGGGTGAGAGAAACTAGCAAAAGTCACTCAAAAAGAAACATAAAAAAAAATGTGAGAAAAAAAATAATCAACCTTTATCTACAAGATCATTCAAACCAGTTGATTCATTTTTACTAAGAAAATTATCAAAGTAAGCTTTCAAACGATGTCTATTTTCCTTAAAATCATTGTCATTCATTGAATTCTCAATATCACAGGCCCCATAAGGATTGCTCCATCTTGGTGTTAGCTCTCTAGGGAATGCATAGAGTTGAGAATTATAAAACAAAACTTTTTGACCAGTATCAATCTTTTGACAATTTTCACAAGTTTTGCAGAATGCATGCGTGTCCTTGAACATGGTGGGCCAATAAAATCCATTTTGAAAGATTTTTGCAATTGTCTTTTTTGACGAAAAACAACTTCCACATGCTTCAGAATGACAAAATTTAATGACACTACTTACCTCATTGTCGGGAATGAATCTTTGAAATATTTGATCAGGACAATATTTGAATAAGTTAGGGTCATCACAGTAAAAGCTCTTCACTTCGTTCAAAAACTTTTCTTTGTCTTGGGTACTCCAATCAGCTGGCAAATCTCCTAAAGTAAGAAAATTGATATTTTTATCATACCAAGGTATTGGACTAAGAGAAAGTAAGGATTCGTTAGGAAAGTAATCATCCATTGGTGTGATGTCAGATGTCAAATCTGTTGTCACTGTTGACAAAAGATTCGCATCAACATTTTCGGTGCTTGTTTCATCCGTGATTTCTTCCTCAGAATAAATCATTTGCAAATCTTCAGTTTCATCCAATTCATTTTTACTTAAAGTAGATTCAAGTTGATCATAAACTAATTCATCAATATGATCTACTTCTTGTAAATCATTATCATCTCCAGGTTGCTTGCAAATGTTGAAAATATTCATCTCCAATGTCATGTTTCCAAATGATAGCTTCATCAGTCCATTCCTACAATTAATCAATGCGTTAGAAGTTGCAAGAAATGGACGTCCTAAAATAACAGGAAATGAATTACATGCTTCAACAGGTTCTGTGTCCAAGACAATAAAATCCACAGGATAAATGAATTTATCGACTTGTACTAACACATCTTCAATTATTCCTCTAGGCACTTTTACAGATCTATCAGCAAGTAAAAGAGATATAGAAGTTGGTTTTAACTCACCTAAATTGAGATTCTGAAAAACTGAATATGGAAGTAAATTCGCACTAGCACCAAGATCAAGTAAGGCTCTTTCAATTTTATGCTCTCCAATAAAGCAGGAAATTGTAGGACAACCAGGGTCTTTATATTTCAAAGCATTATTGTTCTGAAGAATAGCACTTACTTGTTCGGCTAGAAAGGCTTTCTTTTTCACATTCAGTTTCCTCTTCACAGTGCATAGATCTTTCAAAAATTTAGCATAGGAAGGAACCTGTTTAATAGCATCCAACAAAGGTATATTGATCCTTACCAGTTTGAAAGTTTCAAAGATTTCAGAGTTGTGATTAACTTTCCTTTGTTTAGTCATGGCATGAGGAAATGGAAGTGCTGGCGGTGAATCAGTCGTTTCTTTGTAATTTTCAGATTCATCCCCTTCCTTACCCTCAGAGATTGACTCATCATCTTTCTCATAAGGTTCAAAAGAGGGTTTTTCAATAACCTTACCGCTGCGTAGAGTAGTGGCTGATTTGACTTGATCCATGTGTTGGCTTCCGGAACTACTTGCATTTGCATTGTATTGCCCTTTGGGATTTTGTTGTGTTTGAGATGGAAACTTACCTTTCTCTTGGAAACTAAGAGCAGATGTTAATTTAGCAAGAGTATCTTTAAAATCTGTCATGTTTTGAGCAAGTTGAGTATTGATTGTCTCTTGCTTTTCAATGAATGCATGCAATGTTTCCTTAAGATTTCTTCTAGGAGGTGGAGCATAAGGAGGTGCATATCCATGATAATTTTGGAAATTATGGTGTGCTTGAAATGGTGGTTGTGAAGTTTGTGCATTGTTGTTCTCACTCTTCCAATTGAAATTTGGGTGATTTCTCCAACCAGGGTTGTATGTTTGGGAGTATGGGTTATGGTTAGGCCTTTGGAAACTGTTTAAAGCATGGGCTTGCTCATGGAGACATTCCTTAAAAGAAGGCAAGGTTGGACAATCGTTTGTTGAGTGTTCATTTGTTTCACAGATTTGACACACAATGTTTTCAACAGATTTTAATTGACCACTCTTTTTCAATTCTAGTGCCTCGACTTTTCTAGCTAAAGATGCAAACTTGGCTTGAAGGTCATGATCTTCCCTCAAGTTGTACATACCTCCACTAGATGTATGAGGTTGAGTTTTACTCGGTGCCTCATATGTACCCGCAGTGTCCCAATTTTGAGCATTTTCAGCTAACAAGTCTAAGTACTCCATTGCTTCATCAGGGTCTTTATCTTCAAAAGTTCCATTGCACATCAATTCAACCATTTGCCTATCTTTAGGTGTTAACCCTTCATAGAAATGTGAAACCAATCTCCATATTTCAAAACCATGATGAGGGCAAGTACTAAGCAAGTCTCGATACCTATCCCAACATTTGTAAAATGTTTCTCCTGGTTTTTGAGTGAAAGTGGTGATTTGTCTTTTGAAAGAGTTTGTTCTATGAGATGGGAAAAACTTCTTTAAAAAATGTTGTTGCATTTCATCCCAAGCACGAATGGATCCTGGTCTCAAATTTTGTAGCCATGTTTTAGCTTTATCTTTTAATGAAAAAGGAAAAAGCTTTAATCTGATGGTGTTCATGCTACAATTTAAGTTATTATATGTGTTGCAGACCTCCTCAAATTCCCTTAAATGCAAGTATGGATTTTCCAATTCTAAGCCATGAAAAGAAGGTAAAAGTTGAATAATACCTAGTTTAAAATTAAAATGAGATGCATCAGGAGGAAAAACTATGCATGATGGTGCACTTGTTCTTGTGGGATTCATGTGGTCTCTAAGTGTTCTAGCACGGTTATTCTCATTATTCTCATTATGAAGTGATTGATTATCTTTTTCGGCCATATTTTCTGAAAATGATGAGGATATCCTATAAAGTCTACCACTTGATGTACGTGACCACACTCTCATGCACGTGTAGGAATAAAATAAAAAAGAAGAAGAAAGCAAAAGAAGGAGGAAGAAAACAAAATAAAAAGAAACAAAAGAAAAGAAACAAAGTTATATATAAGAAAAGTGAAAAGATAAAATAAATACTATAATTTATACAAGAACTTACCTCCCCGGCAACGGCGCCAAAAACTTGACACGACTAAAAGGTTGATGTCTTCTCCCAAGTGCAGGAGTGTCGAAGTAATAAATAACCCGGCAAGACCGGGGTCGAACCACAGGGAGGTTAATTATACAAATTATAGACAACAATTATAAGCAACAATAATAGCAATAATAACAACAACAATAACAATAACAACAACAACTATAATAATAATAATAATAATAGTAGTAGTAGTAGTAGTAGTAGTAGTAGTAGTAATAGTAGTAGTAGTTGTAATAGTAATAATAATAATAATAATAATAATAATAAAGAAAGAGAAGAAGAAGAAGATGATGAGAACTTGGAGATGAAATATTAATGTAAGGATTAAACAATAATAATAACAAATGTCAAGGTTAGAGGTTCCACTAATGGTATATCAAACAAGTATAGTATAAACTCTTATTATTGAATTGGAAACCACACACAAAGGAGGTTCCAATCAGATTATATATTGTTAACATGATTACATTAGTGATCTTATTCAATTAATGCTAATACTTGTAAATCTCGTCAAGCATTCATGATTATAACTTATGTTAACAACAAATCAAGTTCCTTTCATAGCTCAGGTGTCGGTTATACCATACATTATGGGCTATGAAAGTGCCAAGCATTTGTTGTACCAAGTGTTATACAACATAAATCAAGATTAGTCATTTAACAAGCAAAGTATTAAAGAGTGAACAAGATAACAAATATAAAGCATGTTAGTATCAAACATTAAACTCCATATTAAGTTTACATTATACTTATTCTTACACCATTAGTGTAACCTTTTCACCTTGACATAACTAACTTAGCTAGACATAATGAAAGAAAGCAAAATAGATAAACAAAATAAGAACATAAAAGTTAACTAAGTAAAGGAAAGGAAATGAAAGGCATAAACTTAATATTAATGAAAGCAAAGTATAAACTTTACAAAAAATACAAAGAGAGAAAGGAAGAGCATGATCTTGATCTGAACACCAAGATGCCTAAATGCATGGCAAATGCCTCCTTTTATAGGCCAAAATTGGGAACTATTGATTTGATGACTAATTGATAAGTGGGTGGCCAACTTTTGACTTGGTGACAATCCTTATCTTCTCTTGTCTGCCCAAAACGTCATTGATAACGTTAAAACTGGAGCCAGGTGAAAACATGAAAGTTGTAGGCAATTGTCTCAGCTTTCTTGTGTAAAAACTTCAGCTCATTTGGACTTCTAGAACTCCAGATATGGCCAAAATACCGAACAGTGCTCGGGCTGGAAGACAGATTCGGGCTTCTTTGTTGTTGCTACAATTTGGACTTGAAAATGGCCTTTTTAGATCTTGGGCTCCATATGAAAGTTGTAGGCCTATGTCTTACCTTTCCATCCATATAAATTGGACCTAAATCTGAGATCTGTAGCTCTAGATATGACCCAATTACCGAACAGTATTCCGGTTTGGATTGCACCGACATCTCTTTTCTAAGTTTGGCCATCTCTTTATCCTTGCAATTTATGTTCTTCAAGTCATCAATCAATCCTTTCATTTATGGGATAGGCCTGCATAAAAAATAGACATTTACCACAAATTATAGGTATCTTATATTATTAGATACATTATTATAAAACATATTTTAGTTAAGGAGTTATTGATACTTCAAGTGCAAAATGATGATATAAAACCATGATAAAAATGCACTTTTAAGTACTAATCAGTATGCCCTCCATCGAAAGGAAAATGAGTCATCATTATATATGGCCCACTTCGGTTACCATTAGTGATCTTTATTGATGTTATTAGATTTATCTCATCGAGATCTGTATGATGATACTAATAATGTCATAATTGGAGTTTCGAAATGCCTTATGTGTCTTTGAACAAAAAATGTGATCCACTCTTGTCAAAATTAATGATCTTTCTTAGTGTTATTAAATTTGTTTTTTTTTTTTTGAGATCTTTCTTATAATACAGGTGATGTTATAATGAAGTTTTAGTGTACTTTTAAAATCTCTTTATTTTTTTCTCTCCTCTCATCCGCATGTTAACTCATATAAATCTATTTAATAATTTTTTTAAAATATAGCATTTTCATTTAACAATATTATAAGATGTAAATTTTTTTTAATCACAACATGTGTTAAACTATTTTATTTCTCCAAAACTTTTAGTAATTGTGTTATTTGACCAATTTTGTTTTCAAAGGGTTTTCATAACCAAAAATAAAAACATAGCCTGGTATATTCCTTTAAAATATGCTTTCAAAGGATTGGCATCTACCATTAGCACATGTAAATTGTAAGGCCATCTTTTAAGGACTTTTATCCTTGCTCTATGAGCATAATACAACTCAATATAAAAAACAACTATGATATTAGACGAAAATCTAAAGAAAAGAAAAACAAACAAGAAAAGAAACTTATTTTAATTTCTACATCACTAATTGAAACCACTATTTACATTACTATTTTCAAAAAATAAAATATTAATATTTAAAATTTACTTTTTAAAATATTTTTTATTTAGAAATATATCAAAATAATATTTTAATTTTATTTTTAACATCTCCCCATTAAAACAATCCAAAATTAAAACAAAAAAAATCAATTTTTTGTAAGCATTTGCACACTCTTAGCGGTCACAAAAATTCATGAAATGGAAACAGTAGGGAGGAGAGTACACGAAAGGGAAGATCCCAACACCAGATATAAGCTCTAAGACCATCAGCAAGAATATATAGAGAGCAATACATAATTTTTAAATTCAGTTTCTAACCTTTCTGTTATTTACCAGCTAGAAGGCAAGAGACAAATTTAAACAAAGTAGACAAACTTATGGACCCGTTAATAAACTTCCCACGTTCTGCGGATATGGATACGAAGAACGGTTTAAAGGTGGAATTTCAATGCTACGGCCTTCACTCGGAATTTGTCTAGATCCATACTGATTCATGCCACCATTTAAAACACCATAGTAAGCTGCCATTGGGCTCGCATGAACTATTCTGAAACTGGAACCACTACTTGCTTGGTTTTCGAATCTGACAAGTTCAGCATGCAAAGCTTTTTGCTGATCGCTGGACAAGTTTTCAGATGTAGAACTGATCCCGACCCCAAGATCAAGGCTAATTGTCTCATTTTTATCTGGTCTCGTCCTTGAGGTTCCATTCACAGCTGATGGTCCTGTGTCATGACTGTTTGTCCTAGCTGTAGGTACATCATGATTGTGTTTCCCCTCATATGTAGTTATAACTGCTTTTGGATCATGTGACGCCCTCTCCACATGTTTTCTAACAGGGCATCCAGCATTTGTGCATTTGTAGTAACTCCTGAAGGATCAGTAAAACATGACAAGAAAACATCATAAGAAACAACGAAATGGGGAAAGAGTGGAAATTTTGTTTTAAGAATGAAAATTGACAATTTAGCTAGAAAACAAAGGTAAGTTAAAGCAAAGAATTACAAATAAAATAAAGTAAAAACAGCTATCACTGCATGTGTGTGTATTCTGAGCATCACTATTGTTCCTGTTATTGACGTGGTACTATGGTAGAAGTTCCTAGAGATTGTTCTTTATGGTTATTATAATTGCAACCTTCAGGCCTCCACTGCAAACTTACAAGTTTCTCCTGAATATTGATTAACACAATATCAAGCATAGTGTTTCACATCCATAAGAATTCCTATTATTAGCTTGCTTTCATCTTCATAAAAGGAATTCAAAAGCCTGTAGTACTTTTGGAACGAGGAAAAGGCCCTCTAATGGCAACCTTGACAAAAGATTTTGATCAAAAGCAATGGATTCTGGCAACGAATAATAAGAAATGAAAAATCAGCATTAAATCCCTACACTGACAAAGTTTCCAAGAATTGGGGTGTGTATTGGACGTTATAATTACTAACCATTAAATATTCCAGTCCAATCAGATTTTAAGAAATGAAGCATTTTGCCAGTAGGTTTTGCCTTCGTAGCGTATATTTTCCCCACATCATCCCACATACTTTCATTCTATGGAGACGGGGGACTCCTTTTATCTTTAAGATATTGAGAGGGAAGGAGGACTTCTTAAAAAGTCTTCACAACCTTCTTCTGCATTTCGCTGAATGTCTGCAATTTCTAGACACACAGATTCACTTGCAAAAACATACTAAAAGATCTTCATTTTCCGAACCTTTTACTGAAGTTTAAAGAATGATCTGATGCAGGAGCTTTCTTTACAATTTATGTTATTTTATTTCTGATATTAAAGCTACTTAATTAATCCAGGGTAATGTGATCAGCATGTGACTTTTTAAACTGTTTATTTGAAGATAAGTAGTTCATTTGAGGAATAAGACTAGGAATCCTTTTCCTACAAGGATGTAGGGCTTAAACTAATATAAATAGGCTGCTAGGGTTATTTTATAGTAGTTCATTGTTATTTTATCTCTATTCAAATTCTAAAGGTTTCTTATGAACCCTAAACTCAATTATCTTGTTCCAATTTCAATTACATCTTCATTCTAGTCATTATTCTGCTGCAATTTATGTTTTCTAATGCTTTCCCCTTCCCACACTAAGTCAAATGGCAGACTGAAAAGATCCTCCCACTTGTGTTGGGTTCATTCCTTATGACCATGTCGGGATGTGTTGGAGGTTGTAAATGGAGAAATCAAGATTGGCAAACAATCTTGGTTGAGATAAGTGGGTATAATTCAACATTTGATGTGCACTATTGATGTTTTGAAGCAACAGGAACTAGTGGAAGCCCAAGTCGAGTTTCCAGAAGGTAGCATATGTGGATTGGGATTCTCCACCAATCCATGATGTTTATTAAGACAATGATTATGAGAATAATTATGGCAACAACAAAAACATTAATGATAAAGATGATGTTAAAAATGATGCCCTCAATGAAAAGCTAGTAGTTGAGTGCAAAGAGAAAGAGAATAGGAGAGTTGTACAAAGACAGTAATGATAGTTGGTTGCTCAACAAAAGAAATTTGTCTAGCGAGGCCATGCAGATCCTTTCGATTACATGCATGATATTATCCCAAAGGCAAAAGAATTGTGCAAAGGTTATTTATTTGTACAAAAACACAAATCGAAGCATGTTTTAAGGTTTGCAATTCATTACTCTAGAAATCAATGTGAGAAATATAACTTGCATCTTTGTTCTGCAAGCATTATCATGAAGGAACTAATTCTAATATCTATACGTGTTATACAGTTGAAGCAAAGAAAGAAAAGGGGGGATAAAGACTTTTAATTGGACATCCTTAAGATTGTGGCAAGAATCGTTTTAACTCAAGAATAGGTTTCTTCCAGCTCAAGGACAGTAATGCAAGAGCTTTCTTTACAATTTATTTTATTTATAATACTAGGGTTAATTATATAGGATCATATGATTAATGAGTTTTTGAGGTATTTCCTTACAAGTTTAGTTTTACTGATGGAATAACACTACGAACCCTTCTTCCACAGGGATCTAGGGGACTTCGACTAATATAAATAGGTTGCTAAGTTTATTTTATGGTCGTTCTTTGTTACTTATATCAATCTTTTTTTATTTTATCAATTCATTCAGATTATAGATGTTTCTTATGAACCCTAACCTCAGCTACCTTGTTCCAACTTCAAATTTATAAAATTTTTATCATGCTACAATAGCAATGCTAAAGAAACAATCCAAGTAGGAATTATCTCCTATTGTTGAAATATAATCCAACCCATTGTCCCACGACAATGTGCATATTGTACGATGGTTTCACATTCATATTTATGAGTAGCTAAATTATGAATCACAATGATTTCATGTCAAACCCCTAGTCAGAAAAACATGGCATTAATCAATTTAAGAGATGATAGCTGTCCATTCTATCACCTTATCCATTAGCCATATCATGAGATGGCAATGCACAGGACATTCCCCGGAAATTCAATAAATTACTGAAGAAAAGAGTTACAACATGATAGAATGGACCATAACAGTGAAAAAGCAGAAACTATTTAACTCATCATCAACACAAAAAACATACCTTGGATTAGGATTTCCTCTCACCACTTTCTGGCCATATTTGCGCCACCTATACCCATCATCCAGTATATCAACCTCGCTCAGAGTTTGCACAACAACACGTGGTTCTCGAATAGGTTTGATCACTGGAGTAACATCAAAACCTCCAGCATCCAACCTCCTGCTCAAATGGTGTTTTATGAGACCATGTTATGGTTAATGTATTTTATGAGTAACTTAAATGGTGTCATGAACTGATGATACCTTCTTTTTGAGACGGGATCTTTGTCATCCTCAGCACACTCTCCAGTATCATCATTTGTTGTGCCAGGAGACAGTTCAGGGGCACCATCTGGTTCGATAGCATGAGACACCTGTCCATATGCACCAGGTGACTTGTCTGCAATGTAAGTGATTGAAAGAGAAAATGAAAGGAGTGAAGGAACATTGGTTAGTACATATGGAAAGTAGATAGCAAACTGAATTCCCAAGGAAGTTTCCATCCATACCATCTTGAATGGGTAGAGAAGAAAACTTGTCAAATCTTTCTTCCTGCATGAACAAACAAGAGCCAGAGGCATATCGGCGGCTTGGTTGAGGTTTAGGATGATCGTGTGTACCCTTGTAAATAATCTCTGTTATTTGTCCATCATGAGAGGACTCAAATAACTTTTTCACTTCACAGTTAGGATGCGTGCATTTGTAATAGCTGCGTGGGAACTCACTTCCTTTAACGTGTTTCTGTCCATATTTTCTCCAGCTATATCCATCATCAGATGACACTGTAGGTGCACTTCCTGTTTTATTATCAGACTGTGATGCGCGAAGCCCACTGCTAAAGAGCCCCATTTGGTTTAGTTCATCTAAATCAACTTCAGCAGGAACACTAGAACCTGAAGTAACCATGTGAAGTGGTGTTGATAGAGTTAACTCATTTGTGCAGACTGCCATCTCACCTTTTATTGAGGGTGATGATGCAAATGATTGCGACTGGCATTGGCTTTGGACTTTAACACATTGTGCACTTCTCTGATGGTTCATATCTGCAGAAACCTTGAAATAAATGAAACTTGTTAGGCAAACAATGCCCCTAAACCAGCAAGGCTACTTGTAGATATCAGGAATTGAAATGAGTTTATGACCATTTAGTAATTCCAGATAAGGGAAAACAGGAAGGTCATGTAAAAAAACATGCCTCATCATCTAAGTCTTCATTTTATCCTTCTGCAAATATTGTTCAGAATGAGAATGAAAACAACCAATGGCTCATTGGCAGTTAATTTTCAATTTTGTTGAGAAACCACAAGCTAGTTAATATAGGTCAGGTTTTAGGTTTAGAAGCTCTTGTAAAATTAAACTCGTTGAAAAGTAGAAGACACTGAGTGATGTGAGGAATTATTGGAGCTGTTATTTAAACATGAGTATGGGTATAGAAGCACCATATAATTATTGCAGTAATTACCAAGCAATTTAATTCCAAAAACATTACATAACATTTAGTACCTAAAGTCGCCACGCATTTTATGAGAGCCTGAAATTTCTTTGGGATCTTACCATATCTGACCTAGCATGTGGTCTAAACTCAAAGCGGTTGGATTTTTTTTCTCCAAAGGTGGTGGAGGAAACAGTAATAGCTGAATATGACGTGGAGCTAAGAGAACCAAGCACAGTTTGAGGATTAGTAAATGTGCCAGAAGTGGGGGAAGGCTCTGCCTGTGAAGTCAATAAGATCGGAATCAGCCTAAAGATATTTCTAAGGCGAAGTACAAGCAGATCAAGTAAACAAGACTTAAAAGAATACAAAATCAAGATAAAAGACAAGTTTCATAATCCCTGAATGTCCTAAGGCCCTCATCAATGGCGCAACTGATAACTATTATGCCACTGTCTGGAGTCTGGCACCAAATCTGTGAAGCTCTTAGATCTTTCTTATCAGCATCAATACATAGAAAGATCAGTGCATCTAAACAAGTGACGTGAACTAGCCGATCATTGCCAGGTTACACAAGCGTAAGGAAATTCAGAAAATATAAAAAGAGGGAATAAATATATATTGAACCCAGTAAGAGAGACATGAATTTTCAAATATTTCCATTTGGCCCAGTACTTCAAATGTGGAAAACTACATACCCAAATGAACAAAGCCGCAAACCCAATTTCTCATGCTTGAACTCAACATATGCTGTCTATCACATTTAAGCTTCAGCTCTATATATGGTCATGGAGTCATGATGGGCAACCAAGTTTGTTCTCTCTATGGATAATCAAGTTTATTCTCACTTGTCTGATTCACATATACCTTCAAGCTTCTTTGCAGTCATATCTGTAAACCCAACAAGACCAATAGAACATAGACAAGAAGAAGCATGGCAAAGACTCATTATGTGAGAACACAACACAGGCATCTAAGAGGGAAAAAAAATCTAAAAGAAAAGAGAACATAAAAAGGGGAAGCTTAGGCTAATAGTAATTAAAAATGAAAAAGTAATATTCTCCAGACAAATTCCACACGACACATGGTACCAAATTCATAAAGCATCAGAATCTATAACTTCAGGCTACGACATAAGCACTCCCGAATCATATAAATTAAATTAACACGAAACGAGACAAATATAGTAACTGGCATTTCATTTTTTTTTCATTTATAGAAAATAAAAAATGAAAGTAAGAGCATCTTGTTTTTTAAAGTCAATTCTCCACTTCTCGAACTCAACGACACGAAGATGTAAAGAGCACCGTTCTTTTGATAGCTGGTGAGATGAAATAGTAGAAAACACTGTTTTATCATTATTATCAAATGTGGGTGTTTTTTTTTTTTTGTGTGTGTGTAGATATATAACAGCAACAAATCTACTTCGATTATTACCTTGGTGAATGCGACAAAACAAAGATTTTTATTTTAATAATGGTCTGTTTGGTCACTTCAATTATCAAGTCCTCCAGTTCAGTTGGCTATCTACTTATCTCCCCTCCCAACCAGCCACATCCTTAAACAACTCCAACCAAACAGAAAAATCCATCAACTCCGATCCAAAAAAGTATATATACTAAAACCACTAACCTTAACATTCGAGAGAAGAACTGGAGACTCAAGAAACGAGGTCGAGCTGAGTCCAGGAGAGATCATGGTGCAAGCCGACCTCGAGATCGGAAGCTTGGCCGGCGACATTAGCTTGTACCTAGCGCCGCCGTCGGGAACCTCAGAGCGAGAGTTAATGTTGTCCATGGGGAGGGAGGGTTCTAAAAAGGAAAGGGGGGAGGGGTGGTTCGGTAATTTAAAAGAGAGTGTTTGTGTGTTTTCTGGTCAGCAGAGAAATATGCAGCTGTGAGTTATGGTGAAAACTGACAAGTGTGAATGAAGTGTGTTTGCGAAGGAGGAAAGGTTTTGAGGATTGAGAGAGAGAGAGCGAGACCGAGTAGTTGACTTGTTTAATACATTGGATCTGGAAGGTTTCGTGTTTCGTGTTTCCGTATTTCTTACCGTTGGTTGTCCTCCATCTCATTAATTAACACTTTCATTAGTCACATGATTGATTACGAGGGTCCTCTACTCCTCGTAATATATTTGATCTTTCAGATCTTCGTATCATTCAATTCGTACCTCTATAAAATAAAATATTTATTTATTTATTTATTGGCATGAGCTTCCATTTAGATTTCCTTTTATATTTATTTATTTAAGATATTGACAAAAGGAATCTTTGTCCTACTTAATTCCAATGTTAATGCTAGACATAAAAACCTCAAAAAACATAATTGATACTATGTTTCATTGCACAATTAATTTTATACAGAATCAATAAGTTAATTTCTTATTTTATATAAAATAAAATACATATAACAAGAATATGTCCAAAAACTTATCCGGATAAGATTATTTTTTTGGTGATTTTAGTTTTTCTATTCAATGTAGACATTTTTTTAATTTCACTTATTAAAATAAAAAATATGATTATTTTTTTCTTTATTTTAAGTTTTTTATTATAATTATAAATTTATTAATAATTATTTTATCAGAATTTTTTTTATCTTCTTAATAATTTTTTAAAAAATAATCAAAATATTTTTAAAAACAAAATATTTCAAGCATATTTTTCATATCAAACCCTTCCAAGTTTTTTATTTAAGCTTATCTAGATAAAAGTTTATGATTTATTTATAGATGCTTATATATATATATATATAATCATCGAGAAATTAATGGATGTTTTTTTGTTACGGTCACACAAATTAATTATCATAACTTAAAACATAACACACAAGATAGTATAGAATAAGTAAATGGTCGATCCCACGAGAAAGGTCTAGTTCATATTATTATACTATATGATATATAATTTGGGAGGGTTTGGAAGTTATCTAGGTTAAAGCAAAAGAAAATATAAAACTATCAAGCGAAAGTAAATAAAATCAGAAAATTATCAAGAAAGTAAATAAAATCAGAAAATTATCAAGAAAGCAAATCTTGGTTTTAAGTAAACATCTACTTACAGAAAACAGAACTGATCATGGAAACGAAATGTCAATTTATACTCTGAATATTTATCTTTTCTTATGTTGATTAGTTAACAGATTCACTGTATAACTAATCTTAACTATCAAACAACCATTGTATTTGCACTAGTAATTTAATTCAATGGCAGTCTTAAGAACTAAATAAGTTAATTAATAAAAAAAAACATAACTATTTACAGTACATATTTGATTTGATTAAATATTTTCTAATACTAATAATGTAGATCCATCATAATTATTAAATTTAGTTGCTTCAAAAGATTATATATTAGAATTCCAGTTTTGATAATAAACCTAGCAATCAATTGTTCATAATAATAATTTAGAGTTCGCTTTAGCAATTAAAATAAATAATTCTAAGAAATGAACAAAGGAAAACAAATATATTCATTTATCATATAAACTGAAAATAAGAGGTAAAATAAATCTCACAAATCTTGAAATCCTAAGGTTTTTGTGTCCTTGCAGCTAAGAAAAATAATTTAACCTTACATGTTTGTTGAACAACTAATCAAAAAGAATGAGGAATGCATGATTTCAGGTTTCTTAAAGGAAAGGGGCATTTTCTCTCTTGGCTGGCTCTCCTCTGTTCTCTCCTCTCATTCTTTTTATATCCTAGAAAACCTTGGTTTCTATTTTATACCCTTAAGTTGACAGTTTACATTTAAGAATTTTAATAACTATTTTTTAAAAAACAAGAAACAACCTTACATAAAATCTTCAAACTTTGACTTAGAGAAGTTAAATTGCTGAAATAAAAACTTGAATGTTGGTTTAGATGCTTCAGAACATAATTTGAACTCATTTCTTTACAAAACTTGTTTGATGGTAAAATTTAGTTATCATCTTTGAAAAATCATACCTCCATCATATGACATCATATTTAACTGAAATTTGGTGAGTGTATAGGTATTTAAATCAAGAATCCAATAAAATTAAGTTGCATCAATTGAACTTCTATAGCTCAAGATATTTAACTTTGAAGGCTTTGATTTCCATGCTCTAGATTTCTAGAAAGGCATAGATGTTAGCTTTTTAATGCCACTAGAATCACTTTATTTAAACCTCTAGAGCTCACGCTCTTCACAAAAAAATTATTGAAGGTCAAATTTACTAATTATCTTCAATTTACTTATTTTTGCATATTTCATCCAAAAATACCTTCAAAACATAAAATAACGAATATCAAGGCATTTTATACATAAAATATAGAAAAAACACTAAATAAACATGGGTGAAACTATCAAATAATATAGTTACATCAAATACCCCAATACTTAAATCTTGCTTGTGCTCGAGATAGGATAAGTAAAATCAACTTGAAATTAAATTAAATTAAATCAAATCACTATGACTAATTTTCTAATCTCCCATCAATATCCAAGAATATATGCATTATAAACAAGAATACAATCAAGAAGGATAAAGAGTATAAATTTTTATGAATTTATTTACATACAAACTTCAAAACTCAATTACTCATCAAGATTTAAATGAAATCTATGTCATGCCAAAATGATAGGTCCTCTCATTAATATACACTCTAACACTCATATGTTTAGGGCTTATGCTTTTAAATCTCTCAATTAAATCAATGAATATATCCTACTGATTAATACTTAAAAGTGCATTTTTATCATGGTTTTATATCATCATCTTGCACTTGAAGTATCAATAACTCCTTAACTAAAGCATGTTTTATAATAATATATCTAATAATATAAGATACCTTTAATTTGTGGTAAATGTTCATTTTAAATATAGGCCTATCACATAAATGAAAGGATTGATTGATGACTTTAAGAACTTAAATTGCAAGGATAAAGAGATGGCCAAACTTAGAAAAGAGATGTCGGTGCAATCCAAACCGGAACACTGTTCGGTAATTAGGTCATATATAGAGCTATATATCTTAGATTTAGGTCCAATTCATATGGATGGAAAGGTAAGACATAGGCCTACAACTTTCATATGGAGCTCAAGATCTAAAAAGGCCATTTTCAAGTTCAAATTGTAGCAACAACAAAGAAGCCCGAATCTATCTTCCAACTCGAGCATTGTTTAGTATTTTGGCCATATATGGAGTTCTAGAAGTCCAAATGAGCTGAAGTGTTTACACAAGATAGACGAGACAATTGCCTACAACTTTCATGTTTTAGAGTGGCTCTAATTTTGATGTTATCAATGATGTTTTGGGCAGATAAGAGAAGATAAGGATTGTCACCAAGTCAAGAGTTGGCCACCCATTTATCAATTAGTCATCAAATTAATAGTTCCCAACTTTGGCCTATAAAAGGAGGCATTTGCCTTGAATTTAGCCATCTTGGTTTCTAGATCAAGATCATGCTCTTCCTTTCTCTCTTTGTATTTTTTGTAATGTTTATGCTTTGCTTTCATTAATATCAAGTTTATGTCTTTCATTTCCTTTCCTTTACTTAGTTAACTTTTATGTTCTTATTTTGTTTATCTATTTTTCTTTATTTCATTATGTCTAGCTAAGTTAATTGTGTCAAGGTGAAAAGGTTAACTAATGGTGTAAGAATAAGTATAATGTAAACTTAATATGGACTTTAATGTTTGATACTAACATGTTTTATATTTGTTATCTTGTTCACTCTTTAATCTTTGCTTGTTAAATAACTAATCTTGATTTATGTTGTATAACACTTGGTACAACTAATGTTTGGCACTTTTATAGTTCATATTGTATGGTATAATCGACACCTGAGCTATGAAAGGAACTTGATTTGTTATTAACATGAGTTATAATTGTCGCACTTTGGAAAATCCATGCGGCAACGGCTGGTGAATTTTTTTTTGTTATTATTTATGTTTTGCTTGGTTCTTTGGAGTCGCCACCTAGTATTATGGTTACTAGGAACCTATGGTCTGCGAGAGTCTGAGTAAGGGACTGGTTGTGCAAGGGGCAGACGCATCACCCCCAGTGCACCCTACCTTAGGTAAGCTGTATTATTTGTTTGATTGTTCTTTTAGGTCAAGTTTCTATTCGTTGGTCTTTTCTAAGGTTCAAGGCAGATCTCCTTTCATGAAGGAGTCTCAACCTCTTTGGGTTAAATCCTAACCATTCTAAAGTCTAAATTTTAAAATTGCTTTTATTTACACCTTGTATCTTTAATACCCGAGGGTGTACTTTATCGTGTAATTTTACACCCCACAAATATTAAAGTCTGCATCTTAATCCTAAAAAAGGGGTTAAAAAAAGGAAAAAAAAAGTTTTTGATATTTTGGCCAGACCTTAACAAATAATCATAAACTAGTTATGATATCCATTTTCTTGGATTTTTAAATCATGAAAAAAGATGTAATTCTTTTTATTTTGAAACATGCTTGAAAAATCCTTTAGGATTTGGCCGTATGCAAATAAATATTTTTTTTTGTTTTTTGAATATTTCAGAAAAAAATGGGCATTTTAATACTGGACTTGTATCTTAACATGTAAGTATACAACCCAATATTAAGCAAACTTGGTAGAAAAATATTTAAGAAAATCACAAAGTTTTTGAAATGATTTTTAAAATTTTTTTGAATTTTTTTTGAATTTGTTTTTTGAATTTTTTGTTTATATATATATATATATAATATAATATAATATTTAAATATTAAAAATATATGGGCTGGGTCGGGTTCAGACCATGAAAATCGGGCCAAAATGGGTTGGGCTGTTTTTGGCCCAAGATTTTTGGGTTTGGGCCAGGCTTAGCCCAACCTCTTGGGTTGGGCCAGAACTGGCCCGACCCAAATAGATGGCTAATTAATTAGCCACTGCATGCAGAAATGAATTCTGCATGTAGTGGCTACGAGGAACAAAGAAGGAAAAAGGTGGAGCAGGGAGGAGAGAATTACCTGGTGTGGAGAGAGTCTGCTGGTGGTGCACGGTGTGACTGGAGACGGTGAGGCCGGCGGTTGAGTTGGTTGCTGCAATAGTGGAGGCCAGTCAAAGGAAGAAAAAAAAGAAAAGAAAAACTTGTAGTGGAGAGAGAGAAAGGTGTTGCAAGCTTCAGTGAGGTGGTTTTATGGCTTCTGGAGGTGGGGATGATGGTGTGGTATTTCGTGGGAATGACAGCGGTGAGGTTAGTGGTGGTGGCTGGAGGCCACGATGGAGAGAAAAAAAACAAGGGGCTGGTTGCAGGAAAAACGGGCAGAAAAGTTGATTTTCGGCCAACTTTAGGTTCGATTTTCTCTCCCCCCTGAGCATAAAATTTGCTCCTATTTATAGACATGGAAAGAGGGTAATCTCGTCTTCAATGGAGAAAAATTTTCAGCCCTTGATTCGACTCGAGGAATCCAGGTCGTTGGCTCAAAGTGTGCACCTCGAACTGTCAAATTTGACAAATCCCAGGCTGCAGGCTGCCCAAGGTGGTCACTTTAAGCCGACCAACGGAGCCTTTTTGAATCTTCTAAACCCGACCGAACAATTCATGAGGGTAGAGGGGTTGTAGGTGAACATGTTGGTGCACGCGTTGTCGGATTTGGTGACCAAACAAGGCCGAAAATGCGCTTGAAACGTTGCTACTCGGGCAGCTTTTCGGAGAAGACGATGAACAGTAACCCTTTTTTTTTTTCAACTTCAGCCCCGAATTTTTTATTATAGTCCTTAGTCTCAGATTTATGCAATTTCACCCCTAATTGACCATTAAACTCTTAATTTCTTCAATTTGACCCCTGATTTCACTTAATTAACTTGGTAAAAATTAAATTTCATTTATTAAAGTTTCAATCTTCTCAATTAAGCTCAAATTAGACTTCTAAACTTAATTTTTTCACCAATTAAGGTCCAAAAAAAATTAATTTGACCCATTTATAGTATAATTAAGTCCCTGCACTTAATTAAATCCTTCATTTGGACCTAAATTAATTCTTAAACATAATTAAATTTTAATTTGGCCCATGATTAAATCAAATTGGCCTATTAAAAATTTAATTATGTTATTGGACTTAATTTTTATGCAAATTTGTCCAATAATCATTTAATTTGACCTTTAAATTTGTATTTTTATATTTTTGGGCATAATAGGGTACAATTAGGTCTTGAAATTCCTTCCAAAATTACAGCTTTATTTTTGCCTATTTTTGCAGTCCTTTTAGATCAGTTTTCCCCACATTGTCAGCCTTTATTTTATTTTTTGATTTTTATTTTTTTTAAAATGTGGATTTTAGGGAATAACCCAGAATTGGGTTATGACAATAATCATGAATGCTTGATAAAATTTACAAGTATTAGCATTAATCGAATAAGATGACTAATGTAATCATGTTAACAATCTATAATCTGATTGGAACCTCCTTTATGTGTGGTTTCTAATTGAATAATAAGAGTTTATACTATACTTGATTGACATACCATTAGTAGAACTTCTAACCTTGACATTTGTTATTATAATTGTTTAATCGTTACATTAATATTCCTTTTCAAAGTTCTCATCTTCTTCTTTTTTTTTTTCTTTATTATTATTATTATGACTACTATTACTATTATTATTACTACTACTACTACTACTATTATTATTATTCTTGTTGTTGTTGTTGTTGTTGTTTATAATTATTGTTTATAATTTGTACAATTAACCTCCCTGTGGTTCGACCCCGGTCTTGCCAGGTTATTTATTACTTTGACACTCCTACACTTGGGAGAAGACATCAACCTTTTAGTCGTGTCAAGTTTTTGGCGCCATTGCTGGGGAGGTAAGTTTTGTATAAATTATAATATTTATTTTGTTTTCTCTTTTCACTTTTCTTGTATATAACTTTGTTACTTTTCTTTTGTTTCTTTTTATTTTGTTTTCTTGCTCCTTCTTTTGCTTTCTTCTTCTTTTTTATTTTATTCCTACACATGCATGAAAGTGTAGTCACATACATCAAGTGGTAGACTTTGTAGGGTATCCTCATCATTTTTAGAAAATATGGCCAAAGAAGATAATCAATCACTTCAAAATGAGAATAATGAGAATAACCGTGCTACAACACTTAGAGACCACATGAATCCCACAAGAACAAGTGCACCATCATGCATAGTTTTTCCTCCCGATGTATCTCATTTTAATTTTAAGCCAGACATTATGCAACTTTTACCTTCTTTTCATGGCTTAGAATTGGAAAATCCATACTTGCATTTAAAGGAATTTGAGGAGGTCTGCAACACATATAATAATTTAAATTGTAGCATGAACACCATCAGATTAAAGCTTTTTCCTTTTTCATTAAAAGATAAAGCTAAAACATGACTATAAAATTTAAGACCAGGATTCATTCGTGCTTGGGATGAAATGCAACAACAGTTTTTAAAAAAGTTTTTCCCATCTCATAGAACAAACTCTTTTAAGAGACAAATCACCACTTTCACTCAAAAACTAGGAGAAACATTTTACCAATATTAGGATAGGTAAATAATTGAATTGATGTGCAATGGAACTTTTGAAGATAAAGACCCTGATGAAGCAATGGAGTACTTAGACTTGTTAGCTGAAAATGCTCAAAATTGGGACACCGCGGGTACTTATGAGGCACCGAGTAAAACTCAACCTCATACATCTAGTAGAGGTATGTACAACCTTAGGGAAGATCATGACCTTCAAGCCAAGTTTGTGTCTTTAGCTAGAAAAGTCGAGGCACTAGAATTGAAAAGGAGTGGTCAATTAAAATCTGTTGAAAACATTGTGTGTCAAATATGTGAAACAAATGAACACTCAACCAACGATTGTCCAACCCTGCCTTCTTTTAAGGAATGTCTCCATGAACAAGCCCATGCTTTAAATAGTTTCCAAAGGGCCAACCACAACCCATACTCCCAAACATACAACCCTGGTTGGAGAAATCACCCAAATTTCAGTTGGAAGAGTGAGAACAACAATGCACAAGCTTCACAACCACCATTTCAAACACACCACAATTTCCAAAAATTCTCATAGATATGCACCTCCTTATGCTCCACCTTCTAGAAGAAATCTTGAGGAAACATTGCATGCATTCATTGAAAAGCAAGAGACAATCAATACTCAACTTGCTCAAAACATAACAGATTTTAAAGATACTCTTACAAAATTAACATCTGCTCTCAGTTTCCAAGAGAAAGGTAAGTTTCCATCTCAACCACAACAAAATCCCAAGGGGCAATATAATGCAAATGCAAGTAGTTCCGGAAGCCAACACATGGATCAAGTCAAATCAGTCACTACTCTGCGCAGCGGTAAGGTTATTGAAAAACCCTCTCTTGAACCTTGTGAGAAAGATGATGAGTCAATCTCTGAGGGTAAGGAAGGGGTTGAATCTGAAAATTGCAAAGAAACGACTGATTCACCGCCAGCACTTCCATTTCCTCAAGCCATGACCAAACAAAGGAAAGTCAATCACAATTCTGAAATTTATGAAATTTTCAAACAGGTAAGGATCAATATACCTTTGCTGGATGCAATTAAATAGGTTCCTTCCTATGCTAAATTTTTGAAAGATCTATGCACTATGAAGAGGAAACTGAATGTGAAAAAGAAAGTCTTTCTAGCCGAACAAGTAAGTGCTATTCTTCAAAACAATAATGCTTTGAAATATAAAGACCCTGGTTGTCCTACAATTTCTTGCTTTATTGGAGAGCATAAAATTGAAAGAGCCTTACTTGATCTCGGTGCTAGTGTGAATTTACTTCCATATTCAGTTTTTCAGAGTCTCAATCTAGGTGAGTTAAAACCAACTTCTATAACTCTTTTACTTGCCGATAGATCTATAAAAGTGCCTAGAGGAATAATTGAAGATGTGTTAGTACAAGTTGATAAATTCATTTATCCTATGGATTTTATTGTCTTGGACACACAACCTGTTGAAGTATGTAATTCATTTCCTGTTATTTTAGGACGTCCATTTCTTGCAACTTCTAATGCATTAATTAATTGTAGGAATGGACTGATGAAGCTATCATTTGGAAACATGACATTGGAGATGAATATTTTCAACATTTGCAAGCAACCTCGAGATGATAATGATTTACAGGAAGTGGACTTTATTGAAAAATTAATTCATGATCAATTTCCAACCACTTCCAATGAAATTGAGATTGATGAATCTGATGATTTGGAAATGATTTATTTTCAGGAAGAATCAAAGACAAGTAATTGGAGGCCACAAATTGAGGAATTGCCACCATGACCAATTAAGTCCATACCTTCAAGTGTTCAACCACCAAAACTTGATTTGAAGCCGTTGCCATCCAATCTCAAATACTCATTTTTGGGAGAAAATGAAACTTTTCCGGTAATAATCTCTTCCAAACTTAATGCACATCAAGAAGATAAGTTATTACAAACTCTGAAAATGCACAAAAAAGCATTAGGATGGACCATAGCTGATATAAAAGGAATTAGTCCTTTGATTTGTACACACAGAATTTATTTAGAGGAAAATGCTAAACCCTCTAGAGAAATGCAACGAAGGCTAAATCCTAATATGAAAGAAGTAGTGAAAAATGAAGTCATTAAGCTTCTAGATAATGAAATCATTTATCCTATTTCCGACAGCAAATGGGTAAGTCCTACCCAAGTTGTACCTAAGAAGTCTGGAGTCACTGTGATAACAAATGAGAACAATGAGTTAATTCCCACTAGAACTATTACTGGTTGGCGCATGTGCATTGACTATAGGAAACTTAATTCAATGACTAGAAAAGATCATTTTCCTTTACCTTTCATGGATCAAATCCTAGAAAGAGTTGCAGGTCATGAATTTTATTGTTTCCTAGATGGCTATTCGGGTTACAACCAAATTGAAATTGCATTGGAAGATCAAGAAAAGACTACTTTCACATGTCCATTTGGTACTTTTGCATATCGAAGGATGCCTTTTGGATTATGTAATGCACCAGCCACATTTCAAAGATGCATGCTTAGTATATTTAGCGATATGGTTGAACATTTTCTTGAGATTTTCATGGATGATTTTTCTATTTTTGGCAATTCATTTGATGATTGTTTGACTAACTTAGAAAAGGTTTTGACCAGGTATGAAGAGAAGAATCTTGTGCTGAATTGGGAAAAATATCATTTTATGGTAACAAACGGCATTGTACTTGGTCACATTGTTTCATCAAAAGGAATTGAGGTTGACAAATCTAAAATCGAGTTAATTGCAAACTTGCCAACACCAAAATCTCTTAAAGATGTTAGATCATTCTTGGGACATGCTGGTTTTTATAGAAGGTTCATTAAAGATTTTAGTGTAATATCTAAGCCTTTAAGTAACCTTCTAACAAAGGATACTATTTTTGAATGGACTGAACATTGTGAAGAAGCCTTTGTTAAACTTAAAAATTTGCTTACTTGTGCTCCTATCATTCAACCTTCCGATTGGTCATTACCTTTTGAAATAATGTGTGATGCTAGTGATTATGCCGTAGGTGCTGTTTTGGGACAAAGAAAAGATAAGAAACCTTATGTAATTTACTATGCAAGTAAAACTTTAAATAGTGCTCAAATGAATTATACCACCACTGAAAAAGAATTACTTGCAGTAGTATTTGCATGTGAAAAATTCAGATCTTATCTTGTTGGCTCACCTGTTGTTGTTTTTAGTGATCATGCAGCATTGAAATATCTTCTTTCTAAGAAAGATTCCAAGGCTAGATTGGTGCGGTGGATTTTATTACTTCAAGAATTTGATATCACAATCAAAGATAAGAAAGGCAGCGAAAATGTTGTCGCAGATCACTTGTCAAGATTGACAACAGATTCAAAAACTGACATCACACCAATCGATGACTACTTTCCCGATGAATCTTTACTTTCTGTCTCTACAATGCCTTGGTTTGCTAATATTGTTAATTTTCTTGTTTCAGGACAACTGCCAGCTCATTGGAGTACCCAAGATAAAAGAAAGTTCTTGAACGAAGTGAAGAACTTTTATTGGGATGATCCTTATTTATTCAAATATTGTCCTGATCAAATATTTCGAAGATGCATTCCTGACAATGAGGTAAGTAGTGTCATTAAATTTTGTCATTCTGAAGCATGTGGGGGCCATTTCTCATCAAGAAAGACAACTGCAAAAATCTTACAAAGTGGATTTTACTGGCCCACCATGTTCAAAGACTCACATGCATTCTGCAAGTCTTGTGAAAATTGTCAAAAGTTGGGATCTATTTCAAAACGACACATGATGCCTTTAAACCCTATTATTGTCATTGAGATCTTTGACTGTTGGGGTATAGATTTCATGGGCCCATTCCCTCCATCATTTGGTTTCTTATACATATTAGTCGCAGTAGATTATGTTTCAAAATGGATAGAGGCAATTCCAAGTCGAAACAATGATCACAAAACAGTGATAAAGTTTTTGAAAGAAAATATTTTGAGTCGATTTGGAGTCCCTCGAGCCATAATAAGTGATGGTGGAACACATTTCTGCAACAAGCCATTTGAGTCTTTAATGAAGAAATATGGAATCACACACAAAGTTGCCACCCTTTATCACCCTCAAACAAGTGGACAAGAAGAGCTTGCTAATAGGGAGATCAAACATATTTTGGAGAAAACAGTGAACCCTAATAGGAAAGACTGGTCTTTAAGACTTAATGATGCACTTTGGGCTTATCGAACTGCTTATAAAACATCATTAGGTATGTCACCTTATAGACTAGTCTATGGAAAACCTTGTCACTTGCCTGTGGAACTTGAACATAAAGCTTATTGGGCTATTAAAACTTTCAATTCAAATCTGGATGATGCTAGTCAACTGCGAAAATTACAAATAAATGAGCTTGAGGAAATAAGAAATGATGCATATGAAAATTCAAGAATTCATAAAGCAAGAATAAAAGAATTTCATGACAAGAAAATACAGAGAAAAACCTTCAATGTTGGTCAAAAAGTCTTGCTTTATAATTCTCGATTGCATTTATTTCCTGGAAAATTAAGATCAAGATGGAGCGGTCCTTTTATTGTGAAACATGTGTATCCATATGGGGCCTATGACATCGAGAATCCAAAGAATGGCAATGTTTTCAAGGTAAATGGACATCGTCTGAAAGTTTACTTTGATAATTTTTCAGTTGAACGTAACTCTATTGAATTGGGTGATCCTGTATATAAAGATTGATTTTATTTTATTTTATTTTATTTTATTTTATTTTATTTTTATTTCTTATATAAATATTGATTTTATTTTATTTTATTTTTGTTTCTTTTTGAGGGGTTTTTTTCAAGTTTCTTTCACCCCGGTCAAATGGCGGATAACGGTACTCCGTGACTTAAGTCGGTTCTTTCAGTTTCCCACAATTATTGATATCTGTGTATATATCTGTGCAATTCTTTGAATCTCTCTTCCAATTCTCATTTGAAAATGGACACTAATCTTGAAAAATTGAAAAAGTATTTTCCCGCTCTGCCTCAGAATGCGATTACAAAAATTTACCGTGCTAGATGTGCAAGATTGAGATTGTTAATGAATCATGGAATTCCTGAAGATATTCGCTGGTTGATTGAAGCAAAGGTCCGATTATCAGGTGAGTCCTCTAACTTCATTTCATACATGCCTGGAACAAGTAAAAGCACTTTTGCAAAGAAGCGTCGTGCAAAATGACTAGAAGTCTGTCATCGATGTGCTAGATGGACTTGTAATACACAATGTCGTTCTTTAGGAATGGTATCTATAAACCGTGAAGATAAAATACAATTCATTAAGGATGGCCTGAGTAAGGAGTCTTTAGATAATCTTCTATTGACTCTTGAGACGCATCCTAGTGGAGATGTGCATCATGCAATTCATGATTTATGGACACTATTTCATAAAGAACATGATCGACTTAGTCTTGGGAATCTGACTAAAAAAGACCCTGTTTGCTAGTTTTTATGAAAACTGGATGGGAAGCCTATCCCCGACCCATAGAGGGCGTTTAAGCCGTTCTTGGACGTAAAACCAAGGGAAGATGTGCGCCACAATCACAACTACCTATACATACACATGTTTTTTTCAAAAGTAAATAAATAAATAAATAAAAAGAGAGAGAGAGAGTGTGAGATTCCAGCTGGCCTACATATAGATGTTATGATTGCCTTTCCAATTTCTCATCTATAAAACCCTCTTTTTCTTCCTTTTATTTCTACTCAACCCATACATTCAACAAATACAGAAGTGTGTAGAAATGGCAAGTTCCTCAAGTCATCAAATAAGAAATATTTGTGTTTTCGGTGGATCTAGTCTTGGGAAAGAAAAGGAGTTTTTAGAATCAGCAAATCATCTTGGTCAGGTGCTAGCTGGGAGAAAGATTCATTTAGTGTATGGGGGAGGCAGTCTTGGGTTAATGGGAGGTGTGTCAATAGCTGCATTTTTAGGAGGTAGTCAAGTTTTGGGGGTCGTCCCTGAAGCTTTGGCACAAGGGGACATCATTGGAAAAACAATTGGAGAGGAACTTCAGGTCTCCACAATGTCGGCTCGAATGAATGCAATGTTTAATCATGCTGATGCCTTCATTGCTTTACCAGGTGGTCTAGGCACATTGGAAGAGATCTTTCATATTTCCTCTTAGGCTCAATTACACATTCACCATAAACCCATAGGTTTGTTAAATGTTAACGGTTATTATGATAAGTTGTTGTCTTTTCTTGATCATGTTGTGGAACAGGAATTTCTAACATCTTCTGCACGACAAATCATAATCTCTGCTACTACTGCTGAACAATTGATTGACCAACTACAATCTTTCATTCCTGTGATTGATCCTTCCATGAGTCGCATAAATTGGTCATCTACGGGAAGTCGTAAAAAGCTTAGATTGGATTTGAGCCTTCATTTGTGAATTTTTATGTCTTTTGGTTTTATTATTGTGTTTTGTTATTTCTTATTTTTGTTTCAGTGTGTTTCAGGTTTTGTTAGTGTTTGTTATTTCAGGTGATATCTTCTATACTCTATCTTTCTACCTTAGAACATTGAGGACAATGTCTCGTTTTGGTTGGGGAGAGAGGGTAGTAATTGATAAAAAAAAATTTTTTTTCATTTCATAAAGCATGTGCATAATTGTTGTTACTAGGATGGCAGAGTAAAGGAGTTCTTTTGTTAAAGTGACTCTTGAGACGCATCTTAGTAACCATTCTTAACAAGGTCTATTATAATACTTCCTGAAATATTCAGGTTTACAAACTCTCGTATTGTTACCACTTAATTCTGCTCATATACTTATTTAACATGTATTCTTAAACCTTAATTTACACACACACACTTTAACATATAATTGTGGGTTGCATATTGGATTATTACATTATTTATGTTCTTTTGTTAAAGGTAACAACTAAGGGAAAGGGATTGTATATAATTAAAAAGAAAAAAATAAAAACATGAAAAAAAAGAAAATAAAAGAAAATAAAAAAATGATGATAATAAAAATGTAGATAAGTTTGGTTTCGTAGCCTCCCTAACCTAAGCAATTAAGCCCGAAGGGGTGTTTTAACACCTAATACCCTAAAGTCAACTGACTTGGGAGCTATTGGTCCAACGCTTGTTACGTGGGTTAAGGAGAAAAGCTTAAGGGAATCAAACATTGCACTATCTACATATCAGTATCTGCGACCCGAGTTACTAAGCTCGTTGGGGTGTCTTAACACCTAATGCCCTAAGACCAACTGGTCTGGGAGTCATTAGCTGAAAGCTCGTTACATGGGTTAAAGATGCATGATGTTTTTAAATTATATGTATATAGATTTTTAAAAAGAAAAAAAGAAAAAAAAAGAGACAAAAATAATAATCCCAACCTAAGGAAGTTAACCTTAAACATTAGAACAAAAATTTTGTTTTCTTCCAAGAAAAGCCCCATAATTATGTGTTGATACATTGAGCACAAAAGAAAGGTTTATTAATATCTAGTTAAGAGGTATTGAGCAAATATATAAATTTAATGAGAGTTTGTTTATCTGGATAGATTAATGGAAGTTCAATGATGAATACCTGGTTTGTGAAATTTGCAAATTGTTGTAACGCTTTAATTACTAGGGACTAGTAATAAGCTGGTTGAGGGGTGTGATTAGTACTTAAAAGTGCATTTTTATCATTGTTTTATATCATCATTTTGCACTTGAAGTATTAATAACTCCTTAACTAAAATATGTTTTACAATAATGTATCTAATAATATAAGATACCTATAATTTGTGGTAAATATCTATTTTTAATGCAGGCCTATCACATAAATGAAAGGATTGATTGATGACTTGAAGAACTTAAATTGCAAGGATAAAGAGATGGTCAAACTTAGAGAATAGATGTTGGTGCAATCCAAACCGGAACACTGTTCGGTAATTGGGTCATATCTGGAGCTACAGATCTCAGATTTAGGTCCAATTTATATGGATGGAAAGGTAAGACATAGGCCTACAACTTTCATATGGAGCCCAAGATCTAAAAAGGCCATTTTCAAGTCCAAATTGTAGCAACAACAAAGAAGCCCGAATCTGTCTTCCAGCCCGAGCACTGTTCGGTATTTTGGCCATATCTGGAGTTCTAGAAGTCCAAATGAGCTGAATTGTTTACACAAGAAAGCTGAGACAATTGCCTACAACTTTCATGTTACAACTGGCTCCAATTTTGACGTTATCAATGATGTTTTGGGCAAACAAGAGAAGATAAGGATTGTCACCAAGTCAATAGTTGGCCACCCACTTATCAATTAGTCATCAAATCAATAATTCCCAATTTTGTCCTATAAAAGGAGGCATTTGCCATGCATTTAGGCATCTTGGTGTTCAGATCAAGATCATGCTCTTCCTTTCTCTCTTTGTATTTTTTGTAATGTTTATGTTTTACTTTCATTAATATCAAGTTTATGCCTTTCATTTCCTTACCTTTACTTAGTTAACTTTTATGTTCTTATTTTGTTTATCTATTTTGCTTTCTTTCATTATGTCTAGCTAAGTTAGTTATGTCAAGGTGAAAAGGTTACACTAATGGTGTAAGAATAAGTATAATGTAAACTTAATATGGACTTTAATTTTTGATACTAACATGTTTTATATTTGTTATCTTGTTCACTCTTTAATACTTTGCTTGTTAAATGACTAATCTTGATTTATGTTGTATAACACTTGGTACAACAAATGCTTGGCACTTTCATAGCCCATAATGTATGGTATAACCGACACCTGAGCTATGAAAGGAACTTGATTTGTTGTTAACATAAGTTATAATCATGAATGCTTGACGAGATTTACAAGTATTAGCATGAATTGAATAAGATGACTAATGTAATCATGTTAACAATATATAATCTGATTGGAACCTCCTTTGTGTGTGGTTTATAATTCAATAATAAGAGTTTATACTATACTTGTTTGATATACCATTAGTGGAACCTCTAACCTTGACATTTGTTATTATTATTGTTTAATCCTTACATTAATTTTCCATCTCCAAGTTCTCATCATCTTCTTCTTCTTCTTTTTCTTTAGTACTACTACTACTACTACTATTATTATTATTATTATTATTATTATTATTATTATAGTTATTGTTGTTGTTCTTATTGCTATTATTGTTGCTTATAATTGTTGTTTATAATTTGTACAATTAACCTCCCTATGGTTCGACCCCGGTCTTGCCGGGTTATTTATTACTTCGACACTCCTGCACTTGTGAGAAGACATCAACCTTTTAGTCATGTCAAGTTTTTGGCGCCGTTGCCGGGGAGGTAAGTTCTTGTATAAATTATAGTAGTTATTTTATTTTCTCTTTTCACTTTTCTTGTATATAACTTTGTTTCTTTTCTTTTGTTTCTTTTTATTTTGTTTTCTTCCTCCTTCTTTTGCTTTCTTCTTCTTTTATTTTATTCCTACACGTGCATGAGAGTGTGGTCACGTACATCAAGTGGTAGACTTTGTAGGGTATCCTCATCATTTTCAGAAAATATGGCTGAAGAAGATAATCAATCACTTCATAATGAAAATAATGAGAATAACCGTGCTAGAACACTTAGAGACCACATGAATCCCACAAGAACAAGTGCGCCATCATGCATAGTTTTTCCTCCTGATGCATCTCATTTTAATTTTAAACCAGGTATTATTCAACTTTTACCTTCTTTTCATGGTTTAGAATTGGAAAATCCATACTTGCATTTAAGGGAATTTGAGGAGGTTTGCAACACATATAATAATTTAAATTGTAGCATGAACACCATCAGATTAAAGCTTTTCCCTTTTTCATTAAAAGATAAAGCTAAAACATGGCTATAAAATTTAAGACCAGGATCCATTCGTGCTTGGGATGAAATGCAACAACAATTTTTAAAGAAGTTTTTCCCATCTCAGAGAACAAACTCTTTCAAGAGACAAATCACCACTTTCACTCAAAAACCAGGAGAAACATTTTATCAATGTTGGGATAGGTATCGAGAGTTGCTTAGTACTTGCCCTCATCATGGTTTTGAAACATGGAGATTGGTTTCACATTTCTATGAAGGGTTAACACCTAAAGATAGGTAAATAGTTGAATTGATGTGCAATGGAACTTTTGAAGACAAAGACCCTGATGAAGCAATGGAGTACTTAGACTTGTTAGCTGAAAATGCTCAAAATTGGGACACCGCGGGTACATATGAGGCACCGAGTAAAACTCAACCTCACACATCTAGTGGAGGCATGTACAACCTTAGGGAAGATCATGACCTTCAAGCCAAGTTTGCATCTTTAGCTAGAAAAGTCAATGCACTAGAATTGAAAAAGAGTGGTCAATTAAAATCTGTTGAAAACATTGTGTGTCAAATATGTGAAACAAATGAACACTCAACCAATGATTATCTAACCTTGCCTTCTTTTAAGGAATGTCTCCATGAACAAGCCCATGCTTTAAACAGTTTCCAATGGCCCAACCACAACCCATACTCCCAAACATACAACCCTGGTTGGAGAAATCACCTAAATTTCAATTGGAAGAGTGAGAACAACAATGCACAAACTTCACAACCACCATTTCAAGCACACCATAATTTACAAAATTCTCATGGATATGCACCTCCTTATGTTCCACCTCCTAGAAGAAATCTTGAGGAAACATTGCATGCATTCATTGAAAAGCAAGAGACAATCAATACTCAACTTGCTCAAAACATGACAGATTTTAAAGATACTCTTGCTAAATTAACATTTGCTCTTAGTTTCCAAGAGAAAGGTAAGTTTCCATCTCAACCACAATAAAATCCCAAGGGGCAATATAATGCAAATGCAAGTAGTTCCGGAAACCAACACATGGATCAAGTCAAATCAGTCACTACTCTGCGCAGTGGTAAGGTTATTGAAAAACCCTCTCTTGAACCTTATGAGAAAGATGATGAGTCAATCTCTGAGGGTAAGGAAGGGGTTGAATCTGAAAATTGCAAAGAAAAGACTGATTATCTACCTCCACTTCCATTTCCTCAAGCCATGACCAAACAAAGGAAAGTTAATCACAACTCTGAAATCTTTCAAACTTTCAAACAGGTAAGGATCAATATACCTTTGCTGGATGCTATTAAACAGGTTCCTTCCTTAAATTTTTGAAAGATCTCTACATTGTGAAGAGGAAACTGAATGTGAAAAAGAAAGCCTTTCTAGCGGAACAAGAATGGACTGATGAAGCTATCATTTGGAAACATAACATTGGAGATGAATATTTTCAACATTTGCAAGCAACCTGGAGATAATAATGATTTACAAGAAGTAGATCATATTGACGAATTAGTTTATGATCAACTTGAATCTACTTTAAGTAAAAATGAGTTGGATGAATCTGAAGATTTGCAAATGATTTATTCTGAGGAAGAAATCACGGATAACAAACGCTTAGAAAATGTTGATGCGAATCTTTTGTCAACAGTGACAATAGATTCGACATCTGGCATCACACCAATCAATGATTACTTTCCTAACAAATCCTTACTTTCTCTTAGTCCAATGCCTTGGTATGATAAAAATATCAATTTTCTTGCTTTAGGAGATTTGCCAACTGATTGGAGTATTCAAGACAAAGAAAAGTTTTTGAACGAAGTGAAGAGCTTTTATTGTGATGACCCTAACTTATTCAAATATTATCCTGATCAAATATTTCAAAGATTCATTTCTGACAATAAGGTAAGTAGTGTCATTAAACTTTGTCATTCTGAAGCATGTGGGAGTTATTTTTCTTCAAAAAAGACAGCAGCAAAAATCTTTCAAAATGGATTTTATTGGCCCACCATGTTCAAGGACACACAGGCATTCTGCAAAACTTGTGAAAATTGTCAAAAAATTGACACTGGTCAAAAAGTTTTGTTTTATGATTCTCAACTTTATACATTCCCTAAAGAGCTAAGATTAAGATGGAGCAATCCTTATAGGACCTGTGATATTGAGAATTCAATGAATGACAATGATTTTAAGGAAAATGGACATCGTTTGAACACTTACTTTGATAATTTTCCTAGTGAAAATGAATCAACCGGTTTGAATGATCTTGTAGATAAAGGTTGATTATTTTGTTTTTCTCATATTTTTTTTCTTTTTGAGTGATTTTTGCAAGTTTCTTTCACCCCGGTCAAATGGCGGACAACGGTACTCCGTGACTTAAGTCGGTTCATTCAGTTTCCCACAATAACTGATATCTATGTATATATTTATGGAATTTTTTGAATCTCTCTTCCAATTCTCATTTGAAAATGGACACTAATCTTGAAAAATTGAAAAAGTATTTTCCCGCTCTGCCTCAAAATGCGATTACAAAAATTTACCGTGCTAGATGTGCAAGATTGAGATTGTTAATGAATCATGGAATTCCTGAAGATATTCGCTGGTTGATTGAAGCAAAGGTCCGATTGTCAGGTGAGTCCTCTAACTCCTTTATTTCACACATGCCTTGAACAGGTAAAAGCACTTTTGCGAAGAAGCGTCGTGCAAAACGACTGAAAGTCTATCATCGATGTGCTAGATGGAGTTGTAATACACAATGTCGTTCTTTAGGAATGGTATCTATAAACCGTGAAGATAAAATACAATTCATTAAGGATGGCCTGAGTAAGGAGTCTTTAGATAATCTTCTATTAACTCTTGAGACGCATCCTAGTGGAGATGTGCATCATGCAATTCATGATTTATGGTCACTATTTCATAAAGAACATGATCGACTTAGTCTTGGGAATCTGACTAAAAAAGACCCTGTTAGCCAGTTTTTAAGAAAACTACATGGGAAGCCTATCCCCGACTCATAGAGGGCATTTAAGCCGTTCTTGGACGTAAAACCAAGGGAAGATGTGAGCCACAATCACAACTACCTATACATACACATGCTTTTTCAAAAGTAAATAAATAAATAAATAAAGAGAGAGAGAGAGAGAGTGAGACTCCAGCTGGTCTACATATAGGTGTTATGATTGCCTTTCTAATTTCTCATATATAAAACCATCTTTTCCTTCCTTTCATTTCTACTCAACCCATACATTCAACAAATAGAGAAGTGTGTAGAAATGGCAAGTTCCTCAAGTCATCAAATAAGAAATATTTGTGTTTTCGGTGGATCTAGTCCTGGGAAAGAAAAGGAGTTTTTAGAATCAGCAAATCATCTTGGTCAGGTGCTAGCTGAGAGAAAGATTCATTTAGTATATGGGGGAGGCAGTCTTGGGTTAATGGGAGGTGTGTCAATAGCTGTATTTTTAAGAGGTAGTCAAGTTTTGGGGGTCGTCCCCGAAGCTTTAGCACAAGGGGACATCATTGGAAAAACAATTGGAGAGGGACTTCAGGTCTCCACAATGTCGGCTCGAATGAATGCAATGTTTAACCATGCTGATGCCTTCATTGCTTTACTAGGTGGTCTAGGCACATTGGAAGAGATCTTTCATATTTCCTCTTGGGCTCAATTGCACATTCACCATAAACCCATAGGTTTGTTAAATGTTAATGGCTATTATGATAAGTTGTTGTCTTTTCTTGATCATGCTGTGGAACAGGAATTTCTAACATCTTCTGCATGACAAATCATAATCTCTGCTACTACTGCTGAACAATTGATTGACCAACTACAATCTTTCATTCCTGTGATTGATCCTTCCATGAGTCGCATAAATTGGTCAACTACGGGAAGTCGTAAAAAGCTTAGATTGGATTTGAGCCTTCATTTGTGAATTTTTGTGTCTTTTGGTTTTATTATTGTGTTTTGTTATTTCTTATTTTTGTTTCAGTGTGTTTCAGGTTTTGTTAGTGTTTGTTATTTCAGGTGATATCTTCTATACTCTATCTTTCTACCTTAGAACATTGAGGACAATGTCTCGTTTTGGTTGGGGGGAGAGGGTAGTAATTGATAAAAAAAAATTGTTTTTCATTTCATAAAGCATGTGCATAATTGTTGTTACTAGGATGACAGAGTAAAGGAGCTCTTTTGTTAAAGTGACTCTTAAGACGCATCTTAGTAACCATTCTTAACAAGGTCTATTATAATACTTCCTGAAATATTCAGATTTACAAACTCTCGCATTGTTATCACTTAATTCTGCTTACATACTTATTTAACATGTATTCTTAAACCTTAATTTACACACACACACTTTAACATATGATTGTGGGTTGCATATTGGATTATTACATTATTTATGTTCTTTTGTTAAAGGTAACAACTAAGGGAAAGGGATTGTATATAATTAAAAAAAAACATGAAAAAAAAATAAAAAAAAAAAAAGAAAAAAAATGTTGATAATAAAAATATAGATAAATTTGTTTTCGTAGCCTCCCTAACCTAAGCAATTAAGCTCGAAGGGGTGTTTTAACACCTAATACCTAAAGTCAACTGACTTGGGAGCTATTGGCCCAATGCTTGTTAGATGGGTTGAGGAGAAAAGCTTAAGGGAATCAAACATTGCACTATCTACATATCAGTATCTACGACCCGAGTTACTAAGCTCGTTGGGGTGTCTTAACACCTAATGCCCTAAGACCAACTGGTCTGGGAGTCATTAGCTGAAAGCTCGTTACATGGGTTAAAGATGCATGATGTTTTTAAATTATATGTATATAGATTTTTAAAAAGAAAAAAAGAAAAAAAAAGAGACAAAAATAATAATCCCAACCTAAGGAAGTTAACCTTAAACATTAGAACAAAAATTTTGTTTTCTTCCAAGAAAAGCCCCATAATTATGTGTTGATACATTGAGCACAAAAGAAAGGTTTATTAATATCTAGTTAAGAGGTATTGAGCAAATATATAAATTTGATGAGAGTTTGTTTATCTGGATAGATTAATGGAAGTTCAATGATGAATACCTGGTTTGTGAAATTTGCAAATTGTTGTAACGCTTTAATTACTAGGGACTAGTAATAAGCTGGTTGAGGGGTGTGATTAGTACTTAAAAGTGCATTTTTATCATTGTTTTATATCATCATTTTGCACTTGAAGTATCAATAACTCCTTAACTAAAATATGTTTTACAATAATGTATCTAATAATATAAGATACCTATAATTTGTGGTAAATATCTATTTTTAATGCAGGCCTATCACATAAATGAAAGGATTGATTGATGACTTGAAGAACTTAAATTGCAAGGATAAAGAGATGGTCAAACTTAGAGAAGAGATGCTGGTGCAATCCAAACCGGAACACTGTTCGGTAATTGGGTCATATCTGGAGCTACAGATCTCAGATTTAGGTCCAATTTATATGGATGGAAAGGTAAGACATAGGCCTACAACTTTCATATGGAGCCCAAGATCTAAAAAGGTCATTATTAAGTCCAAATTGTAGCAACAACAAAGAAGCCCGAATCTGTCTTCCAGCCCGAGTACTGTTTGGTATTTTGGCCATATCTTGAGTTCTAGAAGTCCAAATGAGCTGAAGTTTTTACACAAGAAAGTTGAGACAATTGCCTACAACTTTCATGTTTGCAACTGGTTCCAAGTTTGATGTTATCAATGACATTTTGGGCAGACAATAGAAGATAAGGATTGTCACCAAGTCAAAAGTTGGCCACCCACTTATCAATTAGTTATCAAATCAATAGTTCCCAATTTTGGCCTATAAAAGGAGGCATTTGCCATGCATTTAGGCATCTTGGTTTCTAGATCAAGATCATGCTCTTCCTTTCTCTCTTTGTATTCTTTGTAATATTTATACTTTGCTTTCATTAATATCAAGTTTATGTCTTTCATTTCCTTTCCTTTACTTAGTTAACTTTTATGTTCTTATTTTGTTTATCTATTTTGCTTTCTTTCATTATGTCTAGCTAAGTTACTTATGTCAAGGTGAAAAGGTTACACTAATGGTATGAGAATAAGTATAATGTAAACTTAATATGGACTTTAATGTTTGATACTAACATGTTTTATATTTGTTATCTTGTTCACTCTTTAATACTTTGCTTGTTAAATGACTAATCTTGATTTATGTTGTATAACACTTGGTACAACAAATGCTTGGCACTTTCATAGCCCATAATGTATGGTATAACCGACACCTGAGCTATGGAAGGAACTTGATTTGTTGTTAACATAAGTTATAATCATGAATGCTTGACGAGATTTACAAGTATTAGCATTAATTGAATAAGATCACTAATGTAATCATGTTAACAATATATAATCTGATTGGAACCTCCTTTATGTGTGGTTTCCAATTCAATAATAAGAGTTTATACTATACTTGTTTGATATACTATTAGTGGAACCTCTAACCTTGACATTTGTTATTATTATTGTTTAATCCTTACATTAATTTTCCATCTCCAAGTTCTCATCATCTTCTTCTTCTTCTCTTTCTTTATTACTACTATTACTACTACTACTACTATTATTATTATTATTATTATTATTATTATTATTATAGTTGTTGTTGTTATTGTTATTGTTGTTGTTATTATTGCTATTATTGTTGCTTATAATTATTGTCTATAATTTGTACAATTAACCTCCCTGTGGTTCGACCCCAGTCTTGCCGGGTTATTTATTACTTCGACACTCCTGCACTTGGGAGAAGACATCAACCTTTTAGTCGTGTCATCTATCTAGATAAATAAACTCTCATTATATTTATATGTATATATATATGCTCAATGCCTCTTAAACAAGGTATTAATAAATTTTCCTTTTGTACTTAATATTTCAACACATAGTTATGGGGTTTACTTGGAGAAAAACAAAATTTTTGATCTAATGTTTAAGGTTAATTTACTTGGGTTGAGATTTTTTTTATTTATTTTTTAAATATATATGCATGTAACTTAACACACAATGCATCTTTAATCCATGTAATGAGCTTTTGGCTAATGACTCTCAGACCAATTGGTCGTAAGGCATTAGGTGTTGAGACACCCCTACAATCTTAGTAACTCGGGTTGCGGATACTGATACATAGATAGTGCAATGTTTGATTTCCTTAAACTTTTCTTCTTAACCTATGTAACAAACGTTTGGGCAATAGCTCTCAAGTTAGTTGACTTTAGGGTATTAGGTGTTAAAACACCCATTTAGGCTTAATTGTTTAGGTTAAGGAGGCTACGAAACCAAACTTATCAATATTTTTATTATCATTATTTTTTTCTTTTTTTTTCAAATTATATACTATCATTTTGCCTTAGTTGTTACCTTTAACAAAAGAACATAAATAATGTAATAATTCAATATGCAACCCACAATCATATGTTAAAGTGTATGTGTGAAAATTAAGGTCTAAGAATATATGTTAAATGAGTATATAAGTATAATTAAGTGATAACAATGGGAGAGTTTGTAAACTTGAATATTTCAAGAAGTATTATGATAGACCTTGTTAAAAATGGTTACTAAGATGCGTCTCAAGAGTCACTTTAACAAAAGAGCTCCTTTACTCTATCATCCTAATAACAATAATTTTGCATATCCTTTATGAAATACAAAAAATAGTTAGTTAATTTTTTTTGGTCAATTACTACCATCTCCCCCTAACAAAAATGAGACATTGTACTTAATGTCCTAGAGTAGAAAGATAGAGTATAGAAGACATCACTTGAAATAACGAACACTGACAAACTTGAAACATACTTAAACAAATATATAAAACAACAAAACACAAATATTATGCTATTAATAAAACCAAAAGACACAAGTTTTTACAAACTAATATTTAAATCGCAGTTGTGATTGTGGCTCACATCTTCCATTGATTTTACGTCTAAGAACAGCTTAAACTCCCATCTAGTTTTCTTAAAAACTAGCAAACAAGGTCTTTTTTTAGTCAGATTACTAAGATTATGTTGAACATGTTCTATATGAAAATAGGGTCATAAGTCATGAAATGCATAACACATATCTCCTCTATGATGAGACTTAAGAGTCAATAGAAGATCATATAAGGACTCTTTATGTTTTGAAATAAATCTCATATTTTAACAATTTTCACAGGTTTTGCATAATACATGTGAGTCCTTGAACATGGTAGGCCAATAAAATCCACATGTAAGATTTTTTTCGTTATGTTCTTTGATGAGAAATGACTTTCACATGCCTTGGAAAGATAAAATTTAATGACACTACTCACCTCATTGTTGAGAATGCAACTTTGAAATATTTGATCAAGACAATATTTGAATAAGTAAGAGTCATCCCAATAAAATTCTTGCACATAGCTTAAAAACTTTTTTTTGTCTTGATTATCCAAATAAGCTGGCAAAAATTCTAAAGCAAGAAAATTGATATTTTTAGAAAATCAAGGCATTGAACTAAGGGAAAGTATGGATTCGTTAGGAAAGTAATCATCGATTGGTGTGATGTCGAATGTTGAATCTAATTGCCAATTTTAACGAATGATCCGCAACAACATTTTTCATGTGTTTGTCATCCTTGATTTCTTCTTGTTTCAAAGTTTCAAAGATTTCACAATCATTATTAACTTCTCTTTGTTTAGTCATGGTATGAGAAAATGAAAGTACTGGTGGGGAATCAGTCTTTTCCTTGCAATATGCAGATTCAACCCCTTCCTTACCCTTAGAGATTGACTTATCATCTTTCTCACAAGATTCAAGAGTAGGTTTTTTCATAACCTTACTATTGCGAAGAGTGATGACTAATTTGACTTGACTTATATGTTGACTTCTAAAACTACTTGCATTTGCATTATATTGCCTTTTGGGATTTTGTTGTGGTTAAGATGGAAACTTACCTTTCTCTTGAAAACTGAAAGCAGATGTGAATTTTACAAGAGTATCTTTAAAATTTGTTATGCTTTGAGCAAGTTGAGGGTTGATTTTCTCTTACTTTTCAATGAATACATACAAAGTTTCTTCAAAATTTCTTCTAAGACATGGGGCATAAGGAGGTGCATATTTATGAGAATTTTAAAATTTATGGTGTGCTTAAAAAGGTGGTTGTGAAGTTTATGCATCACTCTTCTAACTGAAATTTGGGTAATTTTTCCAACAAAGGTTGTATATCTGTGAGTATGGGTTATGCTTAGGCCTTTGAAAAATTGTTTAAAGCATGAGCTTATTCATGGAGGCATTCTTTGAAAGAAAGCAACATTGAATAATCATTGGTTTCACAGATTTAAAATATAATGTCTTGAATAGATTTTAATTGACCACTTTTTTTCAATTATACTGCCTTGACTTTTTTAGCTAAAAATACAAACTTGACTTGAAGGTCATGATCTTCCCTAAGGTTGTACATACTTCTGTCAGATGTATGAGGATGAGTTTGAGCATAAGTACCTATGGTGTCTTAATTTTAAGTCTTTTTAGCTAACAAGTTTAAGTACTTTATTGCTTCATTATGGTCTTTATCTTTAAAAGTTTCATTGCACATTAATTCCACCATTTTTCCATCTTTAGGTGTTAACCTTTTATAAAAATAAGAAACTAATCTCCATGTTTCAAAACCAAAATGATAACATGTATTAAGCAAGTCTTTATACCTATCCTAAGATTGGTAAAATGTTTATCCTGGTTTGTGAGTGAAAGTGGTGATTTCTCTTTTGAAAGAGTTTGTTATGTGAGATAGAAAAAACTTCTTTAAAAATTATTATTGCATTTCATCCCAAGCATGAATGGATCCTAATCTAAAATTTTATAGCTATATATTAGCTTTATCTTTTAATGAAAAAGGAAAAAACTTTAATCTAATAGTGTTCATTGACATGACCTAAAGATTGATGTCTTCTCGTAAGTGTAGGAGTGTTGAAGTAATAAATAACCTTACAAGACCGGGGTCGAACCATAGGGAGGTTAATTGTACAAATTATAAATAACAATAATACAACAACAACAACAACAACAACAACAACAACAACAACAACAACAACAACAATAATAATAATAATAATAAAGAAAAATAAGAAGAAGAAGAAGTAGATGATGAGAACTTGGAGATGGAAAATTAATGTAAGGATTAAACAATAATAATAACAAATGTCAAGGTTAGAGATTCCACTAATGGTATGTCAAACAAGTATAGTATAAACTCTTATTATTCAATTGAAAACCACACACAAAGGAGGGTCCAATTTGATTATAGATTGTTAACATGAATACATTAGTCATCTTATTCGATTAATATTAATACCTGTAAATCTCTTCAAGCATTCATGATTATAACTTATATTAACAACAAATCAAGTTCTTTTCATAGCTCAGGTGTCGGTTATACCATATAGTATGGGCTATGAAAGTGTTAAGCATTTGTTGTACCAAGTGTTAAACAACATAAATCAAGATTAGTCATTTAACAAACAAAGTATTAAAGAGTGAACAAGATAACAAATATAAAACATGTTAGTATCAACATTAAAGTCTATATTAAGTTTACACTATACTTATTCTTACACCATTAGAGTAACCTTTTCACCTTGACATAATAAACTTAGCTAAACATAATGAAAGAAAGAAAAATAAATAAATAAAATAAGAACATAAATAAGATAAGAGTTAACTCAGTAAAGGAATGGAAATGAAAGACATAAACTTGATATTAATGAAAGCAAAGCATAAACATTACAAAAACTACAAAGAGACAAAGCAAGAGCATGATCTTGATCTGGACACCAAGATGCCTAAATGCATGGCAAATGCCTCCTTTTATAGGCCAAAATTGGGAACTATTGATTTGATGACTAATTGATAAGTGGGTGGCCAACTCTTGACTTGGTGACAATCCTTATCTTCTCTTGTCTGCCCAAAACATCATTGATAACGTCAAAATTGGAGCCACACGAAAACATGAAAGTTGTAGGCAATTGTCTCAGATATCTTGTGTAAAAGCTTCAGCTCATTTGAACTTCTAAAATGCTAGATATGGCCAAAATACTGAACAGTGCTCGGGTTGGAGGACAGATTCGGGCTTCTTTGTTCTTGCTACAATTTGGACTTGAAAATGGCCTTTTTAGATCTTGGGCTCCATATGAAAATTATAGGCCTATGTCTTACCTTTCCATCCATATAAAGTTGATCTAAATCTGAGATCTATAGCTCCAGATATGACCCAATTACCGAACAGTGTTCCAGTTTGGATTACACCGACATCTCTTTTCTAAGTTTGACCTTCTCTTTACCCTTGCAATTTCAGTTCTTAAAGTCATCAATCAATCCTTTCATTTATGTAATAGGCCTGCATTTAAAATGAATATTTATCGCAAATTAAAGGTATCTTATATTATTAGATATATTATTATAAAACATGCTTTAGTTAAGGAGTTATTGATACTTCAAGTGAAAAATGATGATATAAAACCATGATAAAAATGCATTTTTAAGTACTAATCACACCCCCCAACCAGCTTATTACTAGTCCTTAGTAATGAAACGTTAAAATAGAAAAATAATTTGCAAATTCCACAAAGCAAGATATTCATCATTGAACTTCCATTAATCTATCCAGATAAACAAACTCTCATTAAATTTATATATTTGCTCAATACCTCTTAACTAGATATTAATAAACCTTTCTTTTGTGCTCAATGTATCAACACATAATTATAGGGCTTATCTTGGAAGAAAACAAAATTTGTGTTCTAATGTTTAAGGTTAACTTTCTTGGGATGGGATTATTATTTTTATCTTTTTTTTTAAATATATATACATATAATTTAAGAACATCATGCATCTTTAACCCATGTAACGAGCTCTTAGCTAATGCCTCCCAAACCAGTTGGTGTTAGGGCATTAGGTGTTAAGACACCCCTACGAGCTTAGTAACTCAGGTCACAGATACTGATATATAGATAGTGCAATGTTTGATTCCCTGAAGCTTGTCTCCTTAACCCATGTAACAAGCGTTGAGCCAATAGTTTTCAAGTCAGTTGACTTTAGGGTATTAGGTGTTAAAACACCCCTTCAAGCTTAATTGCTTAGGTTAGGGAGGCTACAAAACCAATCTTATCTACATTTTTATTATTATCATTTTATTTTCTTTTATTATTATTATTTTTAATTATATACAATCCCTTTCCCTTAGTTGTTACCGTTAACAAAAGAACATAAATAATGTAATAATCCAATATGCAACCCACAATCATATGTTAAAGTGTGTGTGTGTGTGTGTGTGTGTGTGTAAATTAAGGTTTAAAAATATATGTTAAATAAGTATATGAGTAGAATTAAGTGATAACAATGCAAGAGTTTGTAAACCTGAATATTTCAAGTATTATAATAGACCTTGTTAAGAATGGTTACTAAGATGCGTCTCAAGAGTCACTTTAACAAAAGAGCTCTTTTACTCTGCCATCCTAGTAACAACAATTATGCACATGATTTATGAAATGAAAAACAATTTTTTTTCAACTACTACCCTCTTCCCCCAACCAAAACGAGACATTGTCCTAAATGTTCTAAGGTAGAAAGATAGAGTATAGAAGATATCACCTGAAATAACGAATACTCACAAACCTGAAACACAGTGAAACAAAAATAAGAAATAACAAAACACAATAATAAAACCAAAAGACACAAAAATTCACAAATAAAGGCTCAAATCCAATCTAAGCTTTTTACAGCTTTTCTTTGTTGACCAATTTATGTGACTCATGGAGGGATCAATTACAAGAATGTAGTTGGTTAATTAATTGTTCAGCAGTAGCAGCAGAGATTATGATTTGTCGTGTAGAAGATGTTAGAAATTCTTGTTCCACAGCATGATCAAGAAAAGACAATAACTTATCATAACAACCATTAACATTTAACAAACCTATGGGTTTATGGTGAATGTGCAGTTGAGCCCAAGAGGAAATATGAAAGATCTCTTCCAATATGCCTAGACCACCTAGTAAAGCAATGAAGGCATCAGCATGTTTAAACATTGCATTCATTCGAGCCGAGATTATGGAGACCTGAAGTTCCTCTCCAATTATTTTTCCAATGATGTCCCCTTGTGCTAAAGCTTCGGGGACGACCCCCAAAACTTGACTACTCCTAAAAATACAGTTATTAACACACCTCCCATTAACCCAAGATTGCCTCCCTTATACACTAAATGAATCTTTCTCTCAAGTAGCACTTGACAAAGATGATTTGCTGATTCTAAAAACTCCTTTTCTTTCCTAGGATTAGATCCACCGAAAACACAAATATTTCTTATATGATGACTTAAGGAACTTGCCATTTCTACACACTTTTGTATTTGTTGAATGTATGGGTTGAGTAGAAATGAAAGGAAGGAAGAAAGGGTTTTATAGATGATAAATTAGAAAGGCAATCATAACACTTATATGTAGGCCAGCTAGAGTCTGACACTCTTTCTCTCTCTTTTTATTTATTTATTCATGTACTTTTGAAAAAGCATGTGTTTGTATAGGTAGTTGTGATTGTGGCTCACATCTTCCCTTGGTTTTATATCCAAGAACAACTTAAACGCTCTCTATGAGTCGGGGATAGGCTTCCCATTCAGTTTTCTTAAAAACTAGGCAAATAAGGTCTTTTTTAGTCAGATTTCCAAGACTAAGTCGATCATGTTCTTTATGAAATAGTGGTCATAAGTCATGAATTACACGATGCACGTCTCCATTAGGATGCATCTCATGAGTCAATAGAAGATTATCTAAAGACTCCTTACTCAGGCCATCCTTAATGAATTGTATTTTATCTTCACGGTTTATAGATATCATTCCTAAAGAATGACATTGTGTATGACAAGTCCATCTAGCACATCAATGATAGACTTTCAGTTGTTTTGCACGACATTTCTTTACAAAAGTGCTTTTACCTGTTCCAGGCATATGTGAAATGAAGGAGTTAGAGGACTCACCTAATAATCAGACCTTTACTTCAATCAACCAGCGAATATCTTCAGGATAATCTCAATCTTGCACATCTAGCACGGTAAATTTTTGTAATCGCATTTTGAGGCAGAGTAGGAAAATACTTTTTCAATTTTTCAAGATTAGTGTCCATTTTCAAATGAGAATTGGAAGAGAGATTCAAATAATTGCATAAATATATACACGAATATCAGTTATTATGGGAAACTGAAAGAACCGACTTAAGTCACGGAGTACCGTTGTCCGCCATTTGACCGGGGTGAGAGAAACTAGCAAAAATCACTCAAAAAGAAACAAAAATAAATAAATAAATAAAAATCAATCTTTATATACAGGATCACCCAATTCAATAGAGTCATGTTCAACAGAAAAATTATCAAAGTAAACTTTCAAACGATGTCCATTTACCTTGAAAACATTGTCATTCTTTGGATTCTCGATGTCATAGGCCCCATATAGATACACATGTTTCACAATAAAAGGACCGCTCCATCTTGATCTTAATTTTTCAGGAAATAAATGTAGTCGAGAATTATAAAGCAAGACTTTTTGACTAACATTGAATGTTTTTCTCAGTATTTTCTTGTCATGAAACTCTTTAATTGTTGCTTTATGAATTCTTGAATTTTTATATGCATCATTTCTTATTTTCTCAAGCTCATTTATTTGTAATTTTCACACTTGACTAGCATCATCCAGATTTGAATTGAAAGCTTTAATAGCCCAATAAGCTTTATGTTCAAGTTCCACAGACAAGTGACAAGGTTTTCCATAGACTAGTCTATAAGGTGACATACCTAATGATGTTTTATAAGCAGTTCGATAAGCCCAAAGTGCATCATTAAGTCTTAAAGACCAGTCTTTCCTATTAGGGTTCACTGTTTTCTCCAAAATATGTTTGATCTCCCTATTAGCAAGCTCTACTTGTCCACTTGTTTGAGGGTGATAAGGGGTGGCAACTTTGTGTGTGATTCCATATTTCTTCATTAAAGACTCAAATGGCTTATTGCATAAATGTGTTCCACCATCACTTATTATGGCTCGAGGGACTCCAAATCGACTCAAAATATGTTCTTTCAAAAACTTTATCACTATTTTCTGATCATTGTTTCGACTTGGAATTGCCTCTATCCATTTTGAAACATAATCTATTGCGACTAATATGTATAAGAAACCAAATGATGGAGGGAATGGACCCATGAAATCTATACCCCAACAGTCAAAGATCTCAATGAAAATAATTGGATTTAAAGGCATCATGTGTCGTTTTGAAATAGATCCCAACTTTTGATAATTTTCACAAGACTTGCAGAATGCATGCGAGTCTTTGAATATGGTGGGCCAGTAAAATCCACTTTATAAGAATTTTGCAGTTGTCTTTCTTGACGAGAAATGACCCCCACACGCCTCAGAATGATAAAATTTAATAACACTACTTACCTCATTGTCAAGAATGCATCTTCAAAATATTTGATCAGGACAATATTTGAATAAATAAGGATCATCCCAATAAAAGTTCTTAACTTTGTTCAAGAACTTCGTTTTATCTTGGGTACTCCAATGAGCTGGCAATTGTCTTGAAACAAAAAAATTGATAATATTAACAAACCAAGGCATTGTAGACACAGAAAGTAAAGATTCATCGAGAAAGTAGTCATCGATTAGTGTGATGTCAGTTTTCAAATCTGTTGTCAATCTTGATAAGTGATCTGCGACAACATTTTCGCTGCCTTCCTTATCTTTGATTGTGATATCAAATTCTTGAAGTAATAAAATCCACCACACCAATCTAGCCTTAGAATCTTTCTTAGAAAGAAGATATTTCAATGTTGCATAATCACTAAAAACAACAACAGGTGAGCAAACAAGATAAGATCTGAATTTTTCACATGCAAATACTACTGCAAGTAATTCTTTTTCAGTGGAGGTATAATTCATTTGAGCACTATTTAAAGTTTTCAGCATGCATCTTTGAAATGTGGCTGGTGCATTACATAATCCAAAAGGCATCCTTCGATATGCAAAAGTACCAAATGGAGATGTGAAAGTAGTCTTTTATTGATCTTCCAATGCAATTTCAATTTGGTTGTAACCCGAATAGCCATCTAGAAAACAATAAAATTCATGACCTGCAACTCTTTCTAGGATTTGATCCATGAAAGGTAAAGGAAAATGATCTTTTCTAGTCATTGAATTAAGTTTCCTATAGTCAATGCACATGCGCCAACCAGTAAGAGTTCTAATGGGAATTAACTCATTGTTCTCATTTGTTATCAGAGTTACTCCAGACTTCTTGGGTACAACTTGGGTAGGACTTACCCATTTGCTGTCAGAAATAGGATAAATGATTTCATTATCTAGAAGCTTAATGACTTTATTTTTCACTACTTCTTTCATATTAGGATTTAGCCTTCGTTGCATTTCTCTAGAGGGTTTAGCATTTTCCTCTAAATAAATTCTATGTGTACAAATCAAAGGACTAATTCCTTTTATATCAGCTATGGTCCATCCTAATGCATTTTTGTATATTTTCAGAGTTTGTAATAACTAACCTTCTTGATATGCATTAAGTTTTGAAGAGATTATTACCGGAAAAGTTTTATTTTCTCCCAAAAATGAGTATTTAAGATTGAATGGCGACGACTTCGAATCAGGTTTTGGTGGTTGAACATTTGAAGGTATGGACTTAATTTATCGTGGTGGCAATTCCTTAATTTGTGGCCTCCAATTACTTATCTTTGATTCTTCCTAAAAATAAATCACTTGCAAATCATCAGATTCATCAATCTCAATTTCACTGGAAGTGGTTGGAAATTGATCATGAATTAATTTTTCAGTAAAGTCCACTTCCTGTAAATCATTATCATCTCTAAGTTTCTTGCCAATGTTGAAAATATTCATCTCCAATGTCATGTTTTCAAATGATAGCTTCATTAGTCCATTCCTACAATTAATCAATGCATTAGAAGTTGCAAGAAATGGACGTCCTAAAATAACAGGAAATGAATTACATACTTCAACAGGTTGTGTGTCCAAGACAATAAAATCCACAGGATAAATGAATTTATCGACTTGTACTAACACATCTTCAATTATTCCTCTAGGCACTTTTATAGATCTATCGGCAAGTAAAAGAGTTATAGAAGTTGGTTTTAACTCACCTAGATTGAGACTCTGAAAAACTGAATATGGAAGTAAATTCACACTAGCACCAAGATCAAGTAAGGCTCTTTCAATATGGAAGTAAATTTGATCATATCTGGAGCTGTAGATATCAGATTTAGGTCCATTTTATATCGATGGAAAGGTAAGACATAGACCTACAACTTTCATATAGACTCAAAGACTCATTTCTGCCGTTTTCAAGCTCAAATCTTAGCAACAACGAAGACGTCGGAAGTTGTCCTGCAGCTCAAGCACTATTCGGTTTTTGGCTCATATCTTGAGTTCTATAAGTCCAAATGAGCTCTGGTTTTTTTTTATGGAAAGCTGAGACAATTGCCCACAGCTTCCACAATTTAGTTGGCTATAATTCTGATGTGAGCAATGACATTTTGGCCAGCCAACAATATAAAAAATCAGCCCACAATATTAAAAAACCAGCAGCCATTAATGTCAAAAACCAGCCACTAAATCAATGGATGCCCACCAATTCTTCAATCAATCAATAGTTCTGAAACTTAGCCTATAAAAGGAGGCATTATCCATGTATTTAGTCATATTAATTTTCAGATTAAAGTTATCTTCTTGCTTTCTCTCTACATCTTTGTAATGTTCAAGTTTTCTTTTATGCTATAGTAATCTCTTGTTTATGCTCTTTTATTTCCTTTCCTATACTTAGTTAGCTTATATTATGTTTATGTTCTTATATTGTTTATTTATGTTTTTCTCCTTCTTAATGTTTAGCTAAGTTAATTATGTCAAGGTGAAAAGGTTTCTCTAATGGTGTTAGAATAGGTATAATATAAACTCAACATGAGCTTTAAATATTTATATCCAAGAAAGATTATTATTAACATGTTTTATCTTTTTATCTTACTAATTCTTAATACCTTGCTTATTAAATGGTTAATTTAAATTTGTGTTGTAATATTTGGTACATCAAATGCTTGATCCTTCATAGTTTTCGGCCGACATCGTTATTATGATAGAAACTTTATTTGTTGTTAACATAAACTAGCAACATGAATGCTTGATGATATTTATAAGTATGGTATTACTTAGATAAGATAATTAATATGATCATGTTAGTAATTTATAATGAGCTAATAACGAGAAATCATCCGATTAGAACCTCCTTTGTGTGTGGTTTCTAGTTGAGTAATAAAAAGAGTTTATATTATATTTATTTGAAATACCATTAGTGAATCCTATAACCTTGACATATGTTTTGTTATTGTTTAATCCTTACATCAATATCACATCCTAAAAATTTCTTCAACTCTTTTTCTTTATTTGTAATTTATATAATTCACCTCCATGTGGTTCGACCTCGCTCTTGCTGGGTTATTTTACTTTGACACTCCTGCACTTGGGATAAGACATCAACTCTTTGATCGTGTCAAGTTTTTGGCGTCGTTGCCGGGGAGGTAAGTTATTGTATAAATTAAATATTTTATTTTATTTTATTTTCACTTTTATTTGTTTTTCTAATTGTTGTTTCTTTTGCTTTTTCTTTTTTTTCTTTTCTTTTCTTTTGTATTTGTATGAGAGTTTGGACACGTACATTAAGTGGTAGACTTTCTAGAAAATCAACATTTTCTTTAGAAAACATGGCCGAAGAAGATAATCAATCAATTCATAATGAGAATAATGAGAATAATCATGTTAGAACACTTAGAGATCATATGAATCCAACAAGAACAAGTGCACCATCATGTATTTTTTTTCCTCCTGATGCATCTCATTTTAATTTTAAGCCAGGTATTATTCAACTTTTACCCACTTTTCATGGCTTAGAATTAGAAAATCCATACTTGCACTTAAGAGAATTTGAAGAAGTTTGTAACACTTATAATGATTTAAATTGTAGCATGAACACCATCAGATTAAAGCTTGTTCCTTTTTCGTTAAAAGATAAAGCTAAAACACGGCTACAAAATATTAGGTCAGGATCCATTCATGCTGGGGATGAAATGCAACAACAGTTTTTAAAGAAATTTTTCCCTTCTCATAGAACAAACTCTTTCAAAAGACAAATCACCACTTTTACTCAAAAACCAGGACAAACATTTTATAAATGTTAGGATAGATATAAAGACTTGCTTAATACATGTCCTCTTCATGGTTTTGAAACATGGAGATTGGTTTCACAATTTTATGAAGGGTTAACACCTAAAGATAGGCAAATGGTGGAATTGATGTGCAATGGAACTTTTGAAAATAAAAACCCTGATGAAGCAATGGAGTACCTAGATTTGCTAGCTGAAAATGCTCAAAATTAGGACACCACAGGTACTTGTGAGTCACCAGGTAAAACTCAACCTAATACATCTAATAGAGGCATGTATAACCTTAGGGAAGATCATGACCTCCAAGCCAAATTTGCATCTTTAGCTAGAAAAGTTGAGGCATTAGAATTAAAAAAAAGTGGTCAATTAAAATCTGTTTAAGAAATTGTGTGTCAAATTTGTGAAACCAATGAACACTCAACCAATGATTGTCCCACTTTGCCTTCTTTTAAGGAATGTCTCCATGAACAAGCCAATGCTTTAAATAGTTTTCAAAGACCAAGTCATAACCCGTACTCACAAACATACAACCCTGGTTGGAGAAATCACCCAAATTTCAGTTGGAAGAGTGGTAACAATAATGCACAAACTTCACAGCCACCATTTCAAACACAACATAATTTTCAAAATTCTCATAGATATGCACCTCCTTATATTCCCCCTCCTAGAAGAAATCTTGAGGAAACATTACATGCATTCATTGAAAAGCAAGAGACAATCAACTCTCAAAATGCTCAAACCATGACTAATTTGAAAGATACTCTTGCAAAGTTCACATATGCTCTTAGTTTTCAGGAGAAAGGTAAGTTTCCATCTCAACCCCAGCAAAATCCCAAAGGGCAATACAATTCAAATACAAGCTGTTCTGGAAGCCAACATCTGGATCAAGTCAAATCAGTCACTACTCTCCACAGTGGTAAAGCTATTAAAAAACCTATTCTTGAACCTTGTGAGAAAGAAGATGAGTTAGTCTCTAAGGGTAAGGAAATAGTTGAACCTGATCATTGCAAGGAAGAGACTGATTTCCTACCAGCACTTCCATTTCCTCATGCCATGACCAAACGAAGGAAAGTCAATCACAATTCTGAAATCTTTGACACTTTCAAACAGGTAAGGATTAATAGACCTTTGCTAGATGCTATTAAAGAGGTACCATCTTATGCTAAATTTTTGAAAGATCTATGCACTATAAAGAGAAAATTGAAAGTGAAAAAGAAAGCCTTCTTAGCTGAACAAGTAAGTGTTATTCTTCAGAATAATAATGCTTTGAAATATAAAAACCCTGGTTGTCCTACAATTTCTTGCTTTATTGGAGAACATAAAATTGACAGAGCTTTACTTGATCTTGGAGCTAGTGTGAATTTACTTCCATACTTGGTTTTTCAAAGTCTCAATTTAGGTGAGTTAAAACCTACTTCTGTAACTCTTTTACTTGCTGATAGATCTATAAAAATGCCTAGAGGAATAGTTAAAGATGTGTTAGTACAAGTTGATAAATTCATCTTTCCTGTGGATTTTATTGTCTTGGATACACAACCTATTGAAGCATGCAATTCAATTCCTGTTATTTTAGGACGTCCATTTCTTGCAACTTCTAATGCATTGATTAATTGTAGGAATAGAGTGATGAAGTTATCTTTTGGAAACATGACATTAAAAATGAATGTTTTTAACATTTGCAAGCAACCTGGAGATGATAATGATTTATAGGAAGTAGATTTTATTGAAAAAATAATTTATGATCAATTTGAAAATTCTTCCAATGAAACTAAGTTTAATGAATCTAAAGATTTGCAAATGGTTTGTTTTTAGGAAGAATCAAAGGAAAATATTTGGAGACCAAAAATTGAGGAATTTCCACCACGATCAATTGGGTCCATACCTTCAAGTGTTCAACCACCAAAACCCGATTTGAAGCCATTACCATGTAATCTCAAATACTCATTTTTGGGAGAAAATGAAACTTTTCCGGTAATAATTTCTTCCAAACTTAATGTTCATCAAGAAGGCAAGTTATTACAAACTCTTAAAATATACAAAAATGCATTAGGATGGACCATAGCTGACATAAAAGGAATTAGTCCTTTGATTTGCACACACAAGATTTATTTGGAGGAAAATGCTAAACCTTCTAGAGAAATGCAACGAAGGCTTAATCCTAATATGAAAAAAGTAGTGAGGAATGAAGTCATTAAACTTCTACATAATGGAATCATTTATCCTATTTATGATAGCAAATAGGTAAGTCCTACCCAAGTTGTACCTAAAAAGTCTGGAGTTACTGTGATAACAAATGAGAAAAATGAGTTAATTCCAACGAGGACTATTACTAGTTGGCGCATGTGCATTGACTATAGGAAACTTAATTCAATGACTAGAAAAGATAACTTTCCTTTATCTTTCATGGATCAAATTCTAGAAAGAGTTGCAGGTCATGAATTTTATTGTTTTCTAGATGGTTATTCAAGTTACAACCAAATTAAAATTGCATTTGAAGATCAAGAGAAAACTACTTTCACATGTCCATTTGGTACATTTGCATATCAAAGGATGCCTTCTGGATTATGTAATACACCAGTCACATTTCAAAGATGCATGCTTAGCATATTCAGTGATATGGTTGAACGCTTTCTTGAGATATTTATGGATGATTTTTCTGTTTTTGGTGATTCATTTGATAATTGTTTAACTAATTTGGAAAAGGTTTTGAACAGGTGTGAAGAGAAGAATCTTGTGTTGAATTGGGAAAAATATCATTTTATGGTAACAAACGGCATTGTACTTGGTCACATTGTTTCATCAATAGGAATTGAGGTTGATAAATCTAAAATTGAGTTAATTGCCAACTTGCCAACACCAAAATCTGTTAAAAATGTTAGATCATTTTTAGGACATGCTGGTTTTTATAGAAGGTTTATCAAAGATTTTAGTATAATATCTAAGCCATTATGTAACCTTCTAACAAAGGATAATGTTTTTGAATGGAGTGAATATTGTGAAGAAGCCTTTGTTAAACTTAAAAACCTGCTTACATCTGCTCCTGTTATTCAACCTCCTGATTGGTCATTAACTTTTGAAATAATGTGTGATGCTAGTGATTATGTCGTGGGTGTTGTTTTAGGACGAAGAAAAGATAAGAAACCCTATGTCATTTACTATGCAAGTAAAACTTTAAATAGTGCTCAAATAAATTACACAACCACTGAAAAAGAATTACTTGTTATAGTATTTGCATATGAAAAATTCAGATCTTATCTTGTTGGCTCACCTGTTATTGTTTTTAGCGATCATGCAGCGTTGAAATATCTTCTTTCTAAGAAGGATTCTAAAGCTAGATTGGTGTGGTGGATTTTGTTACTTCAAGAATTTGATATCACAATCAAGGATAAGAAAGGCACCGAAAATGTTGTCGCGGATCATTTGTCAAGATTGACAATTGATTCGAAATCTGACATCACACCAATCGATGATTACTTTCCTGATGAATCTTTACTTTCTGTCACTGCAATGTCTTGGTTTGCTAATATTGTAAATTTTCTTGTTTCAGGACATTTGCCAGCGCATTGGGACACTCAAGACAAAAGAAAGTTCTTGAACGAAGTGAAGAACTTTTATTGGGATGACCCTTATTTATTCAAATATTGTCCTGATCAAAAATTTTGAAGATGCATTCCCGACAATGAGGTAAGTAATGTCATTAAATTTTGTCATTCTGAGGCATGTGGGGCTCATTTTTCATCAAAAAAGACAGCCGCAAAAATCTTACAATGTGGATTTTATTGGCCCACCATGTTCAAGGACATGCATGCATTCTGCAAATCTTGTGAAAATTGTCAAAAGTTAGGATCTCTTTCAAAACGTTACATGATGCCTTTAAGTACTATTCTAGTCATTGAAATCTTTGACTGTTGGGGTATAGATTTTATGGGTCCATTTCCTCCATCATTTGGTTTTGTGTACATATTAGTCGCAGTAGACTATGTTTCAAAATGGATAGAAGCAATTCCAAGTCGTAACAATGATCATAAAACAATCATTAAGTTTTTAAAAGAAAACATTTTGAGTCGATTTGGAATCCCTCGGGCCATGATAAGTGATGGTGGAACACATTTCTGTAACAAGCCATTTGAGTCTTTAATGAAGAAATATGGAATCACACACAAAGTTGCCACCCCTTATCACCCCCAGACAAATGGACAAGTAGAACTTGCTAATAGGGAGATCAAACAAATCTTGGAAAAAACAGTGAACCCTAATCGAAAGGACTGGTCTTTAAGACTTAATGATGCACTTTGGGCCTATCGAACTGCTTTTAAAACATCATTAGGTATGTCACCTTATAGGTTGGTTTATGGAAAACCTTGTCATTTGCCTGTGGAACTTGAATACAAAGCTTATTGGGCTATTAAAGCTTTCAATTCAAACTTGGATAATGCTAGTCAACTGCGTAAGTTACAAATAAATAAGCTTGAAGAAATAAGAAATGATGCATATGAGAATTCAAAAATTCATAAAGTAAGAATCAAAGACTTTCATGATAAAAGAATCTTGAGAAAAACATTTGATGTTGGTCAAAAAGTTTTGCTTTATAATTCTTGACTCCATTTATTTCCTAGAAAGCTAAGATCAAGATGGAGCGATTCATTTATTATGAAACATGTATATCCTTATGGGGCCTTTGATATTGAGAATCCAAAGAATGGTAATGTTTTCAAGGTTAATGGACATCGTTTGAAAGCTTACTTTGATAATTTTCCTAGTGAAAATGAATCCATTGATTTGAATGATCCTGTATATAAAGGTTGATTATTTTGTTTTTTTTCATATTTTTGTTTCTTTTTTGTGTGACTTTTATTTTGCTAGTCTTTCTCCAACCCCGGTCAAATGGTGGATAACGGTACTCCGTGACTCTTAAGTCGGTTCTTTTAGTTTCCCATGATAATTGATATCTCTGTATATATTTGTTCAATTCCTTGTTCCTTCTCTTTTCTTTACATCTCTTCTGCACTTCTCTTTAAAAACAAAACAAAAAATGGACACCACTATTGAAAAATTGAAAAAGTATTTTCCTGCTCTGCCTCAGAATGCGATTACAAAAATTTACCGTGCTAGGTGTGAAAGATTGAGGTTGTTAATGAACCATGGAATTCCTGAAGATATTCGCTGGATAATTGAAGCAAAGATCCGATTATCAGGTGAGTCTTCCAACTCTTTTATTTCATACATGCCTGGGACAGGTAAAAGTACTTTTGCAAAGAAACGTCGTGCAAAATGACTAAAAGTCTATCACCAATGTGCCAGATGGACTTGTAATACAAAATGTCGTTCTTTAGGAATGGTATCTATAAACCGTGAAGATAAAATACAATTCATTAAGGATGGCTTGAGTAAGGAGTCTTTAGATAATCTTCTATTAACTCTTGAGACGTATCCTAGTGGAGATGTGCATCGTGCAATTCATGATTTATGGTCTCATTTTCATAAAGAACATGATCGACTTAGTCTTGGGAATCTGACTGAAAAAGACCCTGTTTGCCAGTTTTTAAGAAAATTGGATGGGAAGCCTATCCCCGACCCATAGAGGGCGTTTAAGCCGTTCTTGGACGTAAAACCAAGGGAAAGTTGTGAGCCACAATCACAACTGCTTGTACATACATATTTGTCTATATATATATATATAATAATAAAATAATAATAATAAATAAATAAATAAGAAAGAGAGAGAGAGTGAGACTTCAGCTAGTCTACATATAGGTGGTATGCTTTGCATTTTCAATTTCTCATCTATAAAATCTTCTCTTCCTTCCCATGATTTCTACTCAACCCATTCATTCAACATATATAGAAGTGTGTAGAAATGGCGAGTTCCTCTATTTCTAAAATAAAAACTATTTGTGTTTTTGGTGGATCTAGTCCTGCGAAAGAAAAAGAGTTTTTAGAATCAGCAAATCATCTTGGTCGGGTACTAGCTGAGAGAAAGATTCATTTAGTGTCTGGGGAGGCAGTCTTGGGTTAATGGGGGGTGTTTCAATAGCTGTATTTGTAGGAGGCAGTCAAGTTTTGGGGGTTGTCCCCAAAGCTTTAGTCGAAGGGGACATCATTGGAAAAACAATTGGAGAGGAATTACAGGTCTCTACAATGTTTGATAGAATGAATACAATGTTTAACCATGTCAATGCCTTCATTGCCTTACCAGGTGGTCTGGGTACATTGGAAGAGATCTTTCATATTTCCTTTTGGGCCCAACTGAACATTCACCATAAACCTATAGGTTTGTTAAATGTTAATGGTTTTTATGATAATTTGTTATCTTTTCTTGATCAAGCTGTGGAACAGGAATTTCTAACATCTTCGGCACGACAAATCATAATCTCTACTGCTACTGCTGAACAATTGATTGACCAACTACAATCTTTCATCCCTGTAATTGATCCCTCCATGAGTCAACTCAATTGGTCAAACATGAAACGCCATAAAAAGCTTAAATTGGATTTGAGCCTTAGTTTGTGAAAAATTGTGTCTTTTGGTTTTATTAATAGCATAATATTTATGTTTTGTTGTTTCTTATATTTGTTTTAGTATATTTCAGGTTTGTCAATAGTCGCTGTTTCAGGTGATATCTTCTACACTTTATCTTTTTGCTTAGAACATTGAGGACAATGTCTCGTTTTGGTTGGGGGGAGAGGGTAGTAGTTGATATTAAAAAAATTGTTATTAAGTAACTTTATTTTCTATTATTGAAGCCATTTGCAAAACTATTGTTACTAGGATGGCAGAGTAACGGAGGAACTTTAGTGACTCTTGAGACGCATCTTAGTAAACATTCTTAACAAGGTCTATTATAATACTTCTTGAAATATTCAGATTTATAAACTCTTGGATTGTTATCTATAAATTCTGTTTATATGCTCATCTAACAAGTATTTCTAAACCTTCATTTTCACACACACACTAGAACATATGATTGTGGGTTGCACATTGGATTATTACATTATTTGTGTTCTTTTGTTAAAGGTAACAACTAAGGGAAAGGGATAGTATATAATATGAAAAAAAAACAAAAAGAAAAGATAATAATAAAAAGAAAAAAAAAACAAAGTAGATAAGTTTGGTTTCGTAGCCTCCTTGACTTAAGCAAATAAGCCCGAAGGGGTGTTTGAACACCTAGTACCCTAAAGTCAACTAACTTGGGAGTTATTGGCCCAGTGCTTGTTACATGGGTTGAGAAGAAAGCTTATGGGAATCAAACACTGCACTATCTACATATCAGTATTTGCGACCCGAGTTACTAAGCTCGTAGGGGTGTCTCAACACCTGATGCCCTAAGACCAACTGGTCTGGGAGTCATTAGCCGAAAGCTCGTTACATGGGTTCAGGATACATTGTGCTATAAATTCTTGCTTTCAAAAAAAAAAAAAAGATAACAATCCCAACCCAATGAAGTTAACCTTAAACATTAGAACAAAAATTTTGTTTTCTTCCATGAAAAGCTCCATAGCTATGTTTTGATTTATTGATCATCGAAAGAAGGTTTACTAATATCTTGTTTAAAAGGTATTAAGTAGATATATAAATTTAATGAGAGTTTGTTTATCTGGATAGATTAATAGAAGTTAAATGATGAATGCCTTGCTTTGTGGTATTTGCAAATTAGTTTTATATTTTAATGCTTTGATTACTAGGGACTAGTAATAAGCTGGTTGGGGGGTGTGATTAGTACTTAAAAGTGCATTCTCATTAAGGATTTATGTCATCATATTGCACCTAAAGTATCATTAAATTCCCTAACAAAAGCATGTTTTATATTAGCAAGTCTAAAAATATAATATACCTTTAATTCATGGTAAATATTCATCCTAAATATAGGTTTATCACATAAATAAAAGGATTGATTGATGAGTTTAAGGATTGAAATTGAAAGGATAAAAAGAAGGCCAAACTTAGCAAAGTGTTGCTGGTGCATTCTAAACTCGAACACCGTTCAGTAATTTCATCATATCTGGAGCTGTAGATATCAGATTTAGGTCCATTTTATATCGATGGAAAGGTAAGACATAGACCTACAACTTTCATATGAACTTAAAGACTCAGTTCTGCCGTTTTCAAGCTCAAATCTTAGCAACAACAAAGACGTCGGAAGCTGTCCTACAGCTCAAGCACTATTCGGTTTTTGGCTCATATCTTGAGTTCTAGAAGTCCAAATGAGCTCTGGTTTTTTTTATGGAAAGCTGAGATAATTACCCACAGCTTCCACAATTTAGTTGGCTATAATTTTGATGTGAGCAATGACGTTTTGGCCAGCCAATAAATTCAAAAATTAGCCCACAATATCAAAAAACCAGCAGTCATTAATGTCAAAAACTAGCCACCAAATCAATGGATGCCCACCAATTCTTCAATCAATCAATAGTTTTGAAACTTAGCCTATAAAAGGAGGCATTGTCCATGTATTTAGTCATATTAATTTTCAGATCAAAGTTATCTTCTTGCTTTCTCTCTACATCTTTGTAATGTTCAAGTTTTCTTTTATGCTATAGTAATCTCTTGTTTATGCTCTTTTATTTCCTTTCCTATACTTAGTTAGCTTATATTATGTTTATGTTCTTATATTGTTTATTTATGTTTTTCTCTTTCTTAATGTTTAGCTAAGTTAATTATGTCAAGGTGAAAAGGTTTCTCTAATGGTGTTAGAATAGGTATAATATAAACTCAACATGAGCTTTAAATGTTTATATCCAAGAAAGATTGTTATTAACATGTTTTATCTTTTTATCTTACTAATTCTTAATACCTTGCTTATTAAATGGTTAATTTAAATTTGTGTTGTATAATATTTGGTACATCAAATGCTTGATCCTTCATAGTTTTCGGCCGACATCATTATTATGATAGAAACTTTATTTGTTGTTAACATAAACTAGCAACATGAATGCTTGATGATATTTATAAGTATGGTATTACTTAGATAAGATAATTAATATGATCATGTTAGTAATTTATAATGAGCTAATAACGAGAAATCATCCGATTAGAACCTCCTTTGTGTGTGGTTTCTAGTTGAGTAATAAAAAGAGTTTATATTATATTTATTTGAAATACCATTAGTGAATCCTATAACCTTGACATATGTTTTGTTATTGTTTAATCCTTACATCAATATCACATCCTAAAACTTTCTTCAACTCTTTTTCTTTATTTGTAATTTATATAATTCACCTCCCTGTGGTTCGACCTCGATCTTGCCGGGTTATTTTACTTTGACACTCCTGCACTTGGGTAAGACATCAACTCTTTGATCGTGTTAGCTATAATTTAAATTATTATATGTGTTGCAGACGTCCTTAAATTCCCTTAAATGCAAGTATGGATTTTCCAATTCTAAGCCATGAAAAGAAGGTAAAAGCTGAATAATACCTGGCTTAAAATTAAAATGAGATGCATCGGGAGAAAAAAAAAATATACATGATGGTGCACTTATTCTTGTGGGATTCATGTGGTCTCTGAGTGTTATGACACGGTTATTCTCATTATTCTCATTATGAAGTGATTGATTATCTTCTTCGGCCATATTTTCTAAAAATGATGAGGGTAGCCTACAAAGTCTACCACTTGATGTACGTGACCACACTCTCATGCACGTGTAGGAATAGAATAAAAGGAAGAAGAAAACAAAAAAAAAGAAGAAGAAACAAGAGAAAAGAAACAAAGTTATATACAAGAAAAGTGAAAAGAAAAAATAAAATAAATACTATAATTTATACAAGAACTTTACCACCCCGGCAACGGCGCCAAAAACTTGACATGACCAAAAGATTGATGTCTTTTCCCAAGTGTAGGAGTGTTGAAGTAATAAATAACCCGGCAAGACCGAGGTCGAATGACAGGGAGGTTAATTGTACAAATTATAAATAACAATAATACAACAACAATAACAATAACAGCAACAACAATAATAATAGTAATAACAAAAATAATAATAATAATAATAATAATAATAATAATAATAATAAAGAAGGAGAAGGAGAAGAAAAAGATGATGAGAACTTCGAGAATGGAATTTTAACGTAAAGATTTAACAATGATAACAAACAATGTCAAGGTTAGAGGATCCACTAATAGTATGCCAAACAAGTATAGTATAAACTCTTATTATTCAATTGGAAACCACACACAAAGGAGGTTCCAATAAGATTATAGATTGTTAACATGATTACATTAGTCATCTTATTCGATTAATGCTAATACTTATAAATTTAGTCAAGCATTCATGATTATAACTTATGTTAACAACAAATCAAGTTTCTTTCATAGCTCAGGTATCAGTTATACCATACAATATGAAATATGAAAGAGCCAAGCATTTGTTGCACCAAGTGTTATACAACATAAATCAAGATTAGTTATTTAACAAGCAAAGTATTAAAGAGTGAACAAGATAACAAATATAAAACATGTTAGTATCAAACATTAAAGTCCATATTAAGTTTCCATATACTTATTCTTACACCATTATTGTAACCTTTTCACCTTGACATAATAAACTTAGCTAAACATAATGAAAGAAAGAAAAATAAATAAACAAAATAAGAACATAAATAAGATAAGAGTTAACTCAGTAAAGAAAAGGAAATGAAAGACATAAACTTGATATTAATGAAAGCCAAGCATAAACATTACAAAAAATACAAAGAGAGAAAGGAAGAGCATGATCTTGATCTGCACACCAAGATGCCTAAATGCATGGAAAATGCCTCCTTTTATAGGCCAAAAGTAGGAACTATTGATTTGATGACTAATTGATAAGTGGGTGGCCAACTCTTGACTTAGTGACAATCTTTATCTTCTATTGTCTACAAAAAACATCATTGATAACGTCAAAATTAGAGCCCCTGGAAAACATGAAAGTTGTAGGCAATTATCTCAACTATCTTCTATAAAACAATTCAGCTCATTTGGACTTCTAGAACTCTAGATATGGCTAAAATATGGAACAGTGCTCGGGTTGAAGGATAGATTCGGGCTTCTTTGTTGTTGCTACAATTTGGACTTCAAAATGGCCTTTTTAGATCTTAGGCTGGAAGTTATAGGCCTATATCTTACCTTTCCATCCATATAAAGTGGACCTAAATCTGAGATCGATAGCTCCAAATATCACCCAATTACTGAACAGTGTTTTGGTTTGGATTGCACCGACATCTCTTTTCTAATTTTGGTCATCTCTTTGCCCTTGCAATTTCAGTTCTTAAAGTCATCAATCAATCCTTTCATTTATATGATAGACCTGCATTTAAAATGAACATTTACCACATATTAAAGGTATCTTATATTATTAGATATATTATTATAAAACATGCTTTAGTTAAGGAGTTATTGATACTTCAAGTGCAAAATGATGATATAAAACCATGATAAAAATACACTTTTAAGTATTAATCATTCATGCTACAATTTGAGTCATTATAGGTGTTACAAACTTCTTGAAATTTTCTCAAATGCAAGTATAGATATTTTCTACTTCTAGGACATCAAAAGTAGGTAAAAGTTGAATAATGTGTGGCTTAAAATTAAAGTGAGATGCATTAGGAGGGAAAACTATACAAAGAGAGAAAGTAAGAGCATGATCTTGATCTGGAAATTAAGATACCTAAATACATGGAAAATGCCTCATTGTATAGTCTAAAATTGAGAATTATTTATTTGATGATTAATTGATAAGTGGGTGGTCAATTCTTGACTTGGTAATAATTTTTATCTTCTCTTACCTGCCTAAAATATCATTGATAACGTTAAAATTGGAACACTTAAAAACATGAAAGTAGTAAGAAATTGTCTCATCTTTCTAGAAAAAAATGGAGGTCATTTAAACATCTATAACTCCAAATATAGGCTAAACACTGAATAGTGCGAAGGCTGTAGGATAGATTCAGACTTCTTTGTTACTACTATAATTTGGACTTGAAAGTGGCCTTTTTAGATCTTGGGCTCCATACAAAAGTTGTAGGCCTATGTCTTACCTTTCCATCCATATAAATTAGGCCTAAATCTGATAGCTACAACTCTACATATGACCCAATTACCGAATAGTGTTTCAGTTTCGACTGCACCGACATCTCTTTTCTAAGTTTGGCCATCTCTTTGTCCTTTCAATTTCAGTTCTTAAAGTCATCAATCAATTCCATCATTTATGTGATAGGCCTTCATTTAAAATGAATATTTACCATAAATTAAAAGTATCTTATATTATTAGATATGTTATTATAAAACATGTTTTAGTTAAGGAGTTATTGATACTTCAAGTGCAAAATGATGATATAAAACCTTGATAAAAATACATTTTTAAGTACTGAAATGATGATATAAAACCTTGATAAAAATATATTTTTAAGTACTAATCTTTAAGTACTGATTAATACTTAAAAATGTATTTTTATCAAGGTTTTATATCATCATTTTGCACTTGAAGTATCAATAACTCCTTAACTAAAGTATGTTTTATAATAACATATCTAATAATATAAGATACCTTTAATTTATGGTAAATATTCATTTTAAATGAAGGCCTATCACATAAATGATAGAATTGATTGATGAATTTAAAAACTGAAATTAAAAGGACAAAGAGATGACCAAACTTAGAAAAGAGATGTCGGTGCAATCCAAATTGGAACACTGTTCGGTACTTGAGTCATATCTGGAGCTATACATATCCGATTTAAGTCTACTTTATATAAATAGAAAGGTAAGACATAGACCTACAACTTCTATATGGAGCCCAAGATCTAAAAATGCCATTTTCAAGTCCAAATTGTAGCAACAACAAAGAAGCCTGAATTTGTCCTTTAGCCCGAGCACTATTCAGTATTTTGACCATATTTGGAGTTCTAAAAGTCCAAATGAGCTGAATGTTTTACACAAGAAAGCTGAGACAATAGTCTACAACTTTCATGTTTTTGAGTGGCTCTAATTTTGAAGTTATCAATGACGTTTTGGGCGGACAAGAGAAGATAAGGATTGTCACCAAGTCAAGAGTTGGCCACCCACTCATCAATTAGGCATCAAATCAATAGTTCCCAATTTTGGCCTATTAAAGGAGACATTTGTCATGCATTTAGGCATCTTGGTGTCTAGATCAAGATCATGCTCTTCCTTTCTCTCTTTGTATTTTTTGTAATGTTTATGCTTTGCTTTCATTAATATCAAGTTTATGCCTTTCATTTCCTCTCATTTACTTAGTTAACTCTTATCTTATTTATGTTCTTATTTTGTTTATTTATTTTTCTTTCTTTCATTATGTCTAGCTAAGTTTATTATGTCAATGTGAAAAGGTTACACTAATGGTGTAAGAATAAGTATAATGTAAACTTAATATGGACTTTAATGTTTGATACTAACATGTTTTATATTTGTTATCTTGTTCACTCTTTAATACTTTGCTTGTTAAATAACTAATCTTGATTTATGTTGTATAACACTTGGAACAACAAATGCTTGGCACTTTCATAGTTCATACTATATGGTATAACCGACACCTGAGCTATGAAAGGAACTTGATTTGTTGTTAACATAAGTTATAATCATGAATGCTTGACTAAATTTACAAGTATTAGCATTAATCGAATAAGATGACTAATGTAATCATGTTAACAATCTATAATCTTATTAGAACCTCCTTTGTGTGTGGTTTCCAATTGAATAATAAGAGTTTATACTATACTTGTTTGACATACCATTAGTGGAATCTCTAACCTTGACATTTGTTATTATCATTGTTTAATCGTAACATTAATTTTCCTTCTCAAATTTTTCATCATCTTCTTCTTCTTCTCCTTCTTTTTCTTTATTATTTTTATTATTATTACTACTACTACTACTACTACTACTACTACTATTGTTATTATTATTCTTATTGTTATTTATAATTTGTACAATTAACCTCTCTATGGTTCGACCCCGGTGTTGCCAGGTTATTTATTACTTCGACACTCCTACACTTGGGAGAAGACATCAATCTTTTTGTCGTGTCAAGTACTAATCAAAAGTGTCAAGCATTTGTTGTACCAAATGTTATATGATATAAATCTACATTAGTCATTTAACAAGCAACGTATTAAAAAGCAAACAAGATAACAACTATAAAACATGTTAGTATCAAACATTAAAGTCCATATTAAGTTTACACTATACTTATTCTTACACCATTAGTGTAACTTTTTCATCTTGACATAATAAACTTAGCTAAACATATGAAAGAGAGAAATATAAATAAATAAGATAAGAATATAAATAAGATAAAATTTAACTAAGTAAAGTAAAGGAAATGAAAGGCATAAAGAAGATATTAATGAAAGCAAAACTTAAGGATTACAAAAATACAAAGAGAGAAAGTAAGAGCATGATCTTGATCTGGAAACCAAGATGCCTAAATGCATGATAAATGTCTCCTTTTATAGGCCAAAATTTAAAACTATTGATTTGATGACTAATTAATGAGTGGGTGACCACATCTTGACGTGGTGGCAATCCTTATCTTCTTGTCTGAATAAAATGTCATTGATAATATTAGAATTTGAATTGGATCTCCATATGAAAATTCTAGAAAATTGTCTCAACTTTCCAAAAAAAAAAAAATAAAGGTCATTCGGACTTCTAAAACTTAAAATACGGGCTGAACACTGAACAATGTCTGTGTTATAGGACAAATTCATACTTTTTTATTATTGCTACAATTTGGACTTAGAAACAACCTTTTTAAATCTTGGACTCCGTATGAAAGTTGTAGGCCTATATCTTACATTTCCATTTATATAAAGTAAACCTAAATCTAAGATCTATAGCTCTAGATATGAACCAATTACCAAACAGTGTTTTAGTTTGGACCGCAGCAATATCTATTTTATAAGTTTGGCTATCTATTTTATAAGTTTGGCCATCTTTTTGTCTTTTTAATTTCAGTACTTATACTCATTAATCAATCTTGTAATTTTATATGATAGGCCTGTATTTAAGATGAACATTTATTATAAATTAAAGGTATCTTATAGCATCAGATTTGTTATTATAAAACATGTTTTAATTAAGAAGTTATTGATACTTCAAGTGTAAAATAATGATATAATACCTTGATAAAAATATACTTTTAAGTACTAATCATATAGCAAAATTCTAACACTCCTAACATTGTTTTCTCTCAAGAGCAAATCCAGAATCTATTCATTCTTGCAAGTAGCATTTCCTACTCAAACATAAACTCTATATGCTAATGTTGCATCTACATCAGGTATGTCCTTTTCTTGTCACAACATTTCTTCATCACAAAATCAATTCACTTGGATTCTTGATAAAGAAGCAACAGATCATATGGTCTACAACCCTGTTCTTTTTTATTCAATTGTTTTGCCTAAAACTCCTTTCAATGTTTATTTACCAAATGGTTCTAATTGTTTTTGCTAGAAGTGTTAAATTGTCTCCTGATATCGTTTTACACAATGCTCTTTATGTTCTATCCTTCACTGTTAATCTTATTCCTATCTTAAGATTAACTGCTAATAATTTTGTTAGATTATTTTTTCTTCAAACAAAATATATTTGCAAAATCTAAGCAAATAGAGGATGGTGATTGTGCATCAAAAGTGTCATTAAGTCTCTTATTTTACATATGTATTTATTGTTTTTATTTGGTTGTTTTTATAATAATTGATGTGTTTTTTAGTAATGAAGTTTGTTTTAATGTTTCAATAGGTTTTTGGAGCTTAAATGAATTAATTCAGAAAATTCAACGTCGGAATTCAGAACAAAGAATTGAAGAGACATTTAGTTGAAGATTGAAGCAAATCTTGGTTCAAATAAGTGCTCCAAATTTGTCCCAAAAATCAATTCTATTCCAATTCTAGAAAAGAATATCATATGATTTATTTCAAGCCCAAACTGCCTTATGTTGTGTGAAAACTTCAACCATTAAACACTCAAGGTTTCAATGTCAATCTTAGCCCAAATAATAAGTACATTTGTATACTTATTTGATGCTCAAATTCAGCCCAAAATCAGCCCCAAATCAGCCCAAAATCAACCCCAAATCAACCTTCAAATCAACCCAAACACAATCCATGATCTTACATGTCCACACAACAAATAACAATTGATTTATTTTGGGTAATCCATTGATCCAAGAAGGCAAGCACATGGATGGAAAGCTGGAGGGGATATTTTAACATTATTTTGGGTCAAAAAGAAGAAGGAGACACCTCATAAATGAGGAAGAAAAACGTGCACCAAAGTAGTTGTAAAGCTGTCTTGATTTGATTTTTCAGAATACCTTTCGGTGTTTTGCCCATAACTTTTGACTCAGGTGTCCAAATGAGCTGTTCTTTAATGATCTGGAAAGGTGACAGAATTTCCTATAAATATGTCTCTAATAGACTTCTCGAAAAAGAAGCTTCTAAGAGGGTCGAATTGCTGCCCAAAGTTAGAGTCAGATTTGTGTCCGAATTTTTTCTGAAATTGTATTGTGTTCTTCTTTATAGATTTCGGTTCTTTAGTTTGTAAAACTTATTTTTTCAGTTGGATTCAAGTTCTTTCATGTTTATTGAAGTGTTCTTATATATAATCATGGTTGGCTAAACTCTTTCTTGGATCCAAATCAAGGATAATGGTGATTGAGGTGAGTTCTTTAGGATATGAATGAATCTTAATGTTTATCTTCTTATTTTCTTCATGAATGATTTATTATTGTAAAGAAATTTTAGAAATCATTTAGGTAATGTTGTAATCTTGAATTTTTATGCACAAACTTTAGTTTTGGTATAGAGATTGCTTGATTCAATGTCTTACTTAATATGAAAGTACTTGTTCATTCTTAAGCAATAATCAATCTTCATCTTTCTAATCTTCATTGTAATATCTTCCGATCTAATATCACCATCGTTGAGATTAGGTTGAGTTATCTTATATATGTTGAAGAAATCACCAATACACCACCATTAAAATTGATTTGGACCAAGACTTACTTTTCTTGTCATTTAAAATCTATTTACATTTTTTTTTTATCTTTGAAAACAAATCCATCAATTATTTTCAACCAAGTTATTGTTAATTTAATTTCTCTTGAGTTTTTTTTGTTACCTAGCTTAATTTCCAGATCTAGCTCTCTGTGGATATGACCTCGATCTTACCGAGTTAATTGCTACATCGCAGACTCGTGCACTTGCGAGTTAAAACAAGCCGATCATAAAAAGCGGTCAAGTAGATGGCTGGTGATTAGCACTTAAAAGTGTATTTTTATCATGGTTTATATCATCATTTTGCACTTGAAGTATGAATAACTCCTTAACTAAAACATGTTTTATAATAATATATCTAATAATATAACATACCTTTAATTTGTGGTAAATGTTCATTTTAAATGCAGGCCTATCACATAAATAAAAGGATTGATTGATGACTTTAAGAACTTAAATTGCAAGGATAAAGAGATGGCCAAACTTAGAAAATAGATGTCGGTGCAATCCAAACCGGAACATTGTTCGGTAATTGGGTCATATCGGGAGCTACAGATCTCAGATTTAGGTCCAATTTATATGGATGGAAAGGTAAGACATAGGCCTACAATTTTCATATGGAGCTTAAGATCTAAAAAGGCCATTTTCAAGTCCACATTGTAGCAACAACAAAAAAGCCCAAATCTCTTTTCCAGCCTGAGCACTGTTCGGTATTTTGGCCATATCTGGAGTTCTAGAAGTCCAAATGAGCTGAATGTTTTACACAAGAAAGCTGAGACAATTTCCTACAACTTTCATGTTTTCAACTGGCTCCAATTTTGACGTTATCAATGACTTTTTGAGCAGACAAGAGAAGATAAGGATTGTCACCAAGTCAAGAGTTGGCCACCCACTTATCAATTAGTCATCAAATCAATAGTTCCCAATTTTGGCCTATAAAAGGAGGCATTTGCCATGCATTTAGGCATCTTGGTGTCCAGATCAAGATCATGCTCTTTCTTTCTCTCTTTGTATTTTTTGTAATGTTTATGCTTTGCTTTCATTAATATTAAGCTTATGCCTTTCATTTCCTTTCCTTTACTTAGTTAGCTTTTATGTTCTTATTTTGTTTATCTATTTTTCTTTCTTTCATTATGTCTAGCTAAGCTAATTATGTCAAGGTGAAAAGGTTACACTAATGGTGTAAGAATAAGTATAGTAAACTTAATATGGACTTTAATGTTTGATACTAACATGTTTTGTATTTGTTATCTTGTTCACTCTTTAATACTTTGCTTGTTAAATAACTAATCTTGATTTATGTTGTATAACACTTGGTACAACAAATGCTTGGCACTTTCATAGTTCATACTGTATGGTATAACCGACACCTAAGCTATGAAAGGAACTTGATTTGTTGTTAACATAAGTTATAATCATGAATGCTTGACGACATTTACAAGTATTAGCATTAATCGAATAAGATGACTAATGTAATCATGTTAACAATCTATAATCTGATTGGAACCTCCTTTTATGTGTGGTTTCCAATTGAATAATAAGAGTTTATACTATACTTGTTTGACATACCATTAGTGGAATCTCTAACCTTGACATTTGTTATTATTATTGTTTATTCTTTACATTAATATTCCATCTCGAAGTTCTCATCGTCTTCTTCTTCTCCTTCTCCTTCTTTATTCTTATTCTTATTCTTATTCTTATTATTATTATTATTATTATTACTGCTACTACTAGTATTATTATTATTATTATTATTATTATTATTATTATTGCTCCTATTATTATTGTTGTTGTTATTGTTACTATTGTTGTTGTTTATAATTTGTGCAATTAACCTCCCTATGGTTCGACCCCGGTCTTGCCGGGTTATTTATTTCTTCGACACTCCTGCACTTGGGAGAAGACATCAATCTTTTAGTCGTGTCAAGTTTTTGGCGCCGTTGTCGGGGAAGTAACTACGACGAAAAGATTGCTTAGGTTAGGAAGGCTACGAAATCAAACTTATCTACATTTTTATTATCATCATTTTTATTTTTATTTTCTTTTTTCTTTTTTTTTCATGTTTTTTTTCTTAATTATATACAATCCCTTTCCCTTAGTTGTTACCTTTAACAAAAAAACATAAATAATGTAATAATCCAATATGCAACCCACAATCATATGTTAAAGTGTGTGTGTGTAAATTAAGGTTTAAGAATACATGTTAAATAAGTATATGAGCAGAATTAAGTGATAACAATACAAGAGTTTGTAAACCTGAATATTTCAGGAAGTATTATAATAGACCTTGTTAAGAATGGTTACTAAGATGCGTCTCAAGAGTCACTTTAACAAAAGAGCTCCTTTACTCTGTCATCCTAATAACAACAATTATGCACATGCTTTATGAAATGAAAAATAATTTTTTTTATTTTTTTTATCAACTATTACCCTCTCCCCCCAACCAAAACGAGACATTGTCCTCAATGTTCTAAGGTAGAAAGATACAGTATAGAAGATATCATCTGAAATAACAAACAATGACAAACCTGAAACACACTAAAACAAAAATAAAAAATAACAAAACACAATAATAAAACCAAAAGACACAAAAATTCACAAATGAAGGCTCAAATCCAATCTAAGCTTTTTACAGTTTTCCTTAGATGACCAATTTATGTGACTCATGGAAGGATCAATCAGAGGAATGAAAGATTGTAGTTGGTCAATCAATTATTCAGCAGTAACAGCAGAGATTATGATTTGTCGTGCAGAAGATGTTAGAAATTCCTGTTCCAAAGCATGATCAAGAAAAGACAACAACTTATCATAATAACCATTAACATTTAACAAACCTATGGGTTTATGGTGAATGTGCAGTTGAGCCCAAGAGAAAATATGAAAGATCTCTTCCAATGTGCCTAGACCTCCTGGTAAAGCAATGAAGGCATCAACATGGTTAAACATTGCATTCATTCGAGCCGACATTCTGGAGACTTGAAGTTCCTCTCCAATTGTTTTTCCAATGATGTCCCCTTGTACCCAAGCTTCGGGGACGACCCCAAAACTTGACTACCTCCTAAAAATGCAGCTATTGACACACCTCCCATTAACCCAAGACTGTCTCCCCCATACACTAAATGAATCTTTCTCTTAACTAGCACTTGATCAAGATGATTTGCTGATTCTAAAAAGTCCTTTTCTTTCCCAGGACTAGATCCACCAAAAACACAAATATTTCTTATTTGATGACTTGAGGAACTTACCATTTCTACACACTTCTGTATTTGTTGAATGTATGGGTTGAGTAGAAATGAAAGGAAGGAAGAGAGGGTTTTATAGATGAGAAATTAGAAAGGCAATCACAACACCTATATATAGGCCAACTGGAGTCTCACACACTCTCTCTTTTATTTATTTATTTATTTACTTTTGAAAAAGCATGTGTATGTACAGGTAGTTGTGATTGTGGCTCACATCTTCCCTTGGTTTTACGTCCAAGAACGGCTTAAACGGCCTCTATGGGTCGGGGATAGGCTTCCCATCCAGTTTTTTTAAAAACTGGCAAACAGGGTCTTTTTTAGTTAGATTCCCAAGACTAAGTCGATCATGTTCTTTATGAAATAGTGGTCATAAATCATGAATTACACGATGCACATCTCCACTAGGATGCGTCTCAAGAGTCAATAGAAGATTATCTAAAGACTCCTTACTCAGGCCATCCTTAATGAATTGTATTTTATCTTCACGGTTTATAGATACCATTCCTAAAAAACGACTTTGTGTATTACAAGTCCATCTAGCACATCGATGACAAACTTTGAGTCGTTTGGCACGACGCTTCTTTGCAAAAGTGCTTTTACCTGTTCTAGGCATGTGTGAAATGAAGTTAGAGGACTCACCTGATAATCGGACCTTTGCTTTAATCAACCAGCGAATATCTTCAGAAATTTCATGATTCATTAACAATCTCAATCTTGCACATCTAGCACAGTAAATTTTTGTAATCGCATTCTGAGGCAGAGCGGGAAAATACTTTTTCACTTTTTTAAGGTGAAAAGGTTACACTAATGGTGTAAGAATAAGTATAATGTAAACTTAATATGGACTTTAATGTTTGATACTAACATGTTTTATATTTATTATCTTATTCACTCTTTAATACTTTGCTTATTAAATGACTAATCTTGATTTATGTTGTATAACACTTGGTACAACAAATACTTGGCACTTTTATAGCCTATATTGTATGGTATAATCGACACCTGAGCTATGAAAGGAACTTGATTTGTTGTTAACATAAGTTATAATCATGAATGCTTGATGAGATTTACAAGTATTAGCATTAATCGAATAAGATGACTAATGTAATCATGTTAACAATGTATAATATGATTGGAACCTCCTTTATGTGTGGTTTTCAATTGAATGATAAGAGTTTATATTATACTTGTTTGACATACCATTAGTGGAATTTCTAACCTTGACATTTGTTCTTATCATTGTTTAATCTTTACATTAATATTCCATCTTGAAGTTCTCATCATCTTCTTCTTCCCCTTCTTTTTCTTTATTATTATTGTTATTGTTGTTGTTGTTGTTATTATTATTATTATTATTATTATTATTATTATTATTATTATTATTAGTATTATTACTACTACTACTACTACTACTACTACTACTATTATTATTATTATTATTATTATTATTATTATTATTATTATTATTATTATTGTTATCGTTATTACTATTATTGTTGTTTATAATTGTTGTTTATAATTTGCACAATTAACCTCCCTGTGGTTTGACCCCGGTCTTGCCGAGTTATTTATTACTTCGACACTCCTTCACTTGGGAGAAGATATCAATCTTTTCATCATAGTTACTTCCCCGACAATGGCGCTAAAAACTTGACACGACTAAAAGATTGATGTCTTCTCCCAAGTGCAGGAGTGTCGAAGAAATAAATAACCCGGCCATACTGGGGTCGAACCACAGGGAGGTTAATTGCACAAATTATAAACAACAACTACAAATAACAACAATAGTAACAATAACAACAACAATAATAATAGGAGCAATAATAATAATAATAATAATAATAATAATAATAATAATAATAATAATAATAATAATAGTAGTAGTAGTAGTAGTAGTAGTAGTAGTAATAAGAATAAGAATAAGAATAAGAATAAGAATAAAGAAGGAGAAGGAGAAGAAGAAGATGATGAGAACTTCGAGATGGAATATTAATGTAAAGAATAAACAATAATAATAACAAATGTCAAGGTTAGAGCTTCCACTAATGGTATGTCAAACAAGTATAATATAAACTCTTATTATTCAATTGGAAACCACACATAAAAGGAGGTTCCAATCAGATTATAGATTGTTAACATGATTACATTAGTCATCTTATTCGATTAATGCTAATACTTGTAAATGTCGTCAAGCATTCATGATTATAACTTATGTTAACAACAAATCAAGTTCCTTTCATAGCTCAGGTGTCGGTTATACCATACAGTATGAACTATGAAAGTGTCAAGCATTTGTTGTCCCAAGTGTTATACAACATAAATCAAGATTAGTTATTTAACAAGCAAAGTATTAAAGAGTGAACAAGATAACAAATATAAAACATGTTAGTATCAAACATTAAAGTCCATATTAAGTTTACATTATACTTATTCTTACACCATTAGTGTAACCTTTTCACCTTGACATAATTAGCTTAGCTAGACATAATGAAAGAAAGAAAAATAGATAAACAAAATAAGAACATAAAAGCTAACTAAGTAAAGGAAAGGAAATGAAAGGCATAAGCTTAATATTAATGAAAGCAAAGCATAAACATTACAAAAAATACAAAGAGAGAAAGGAAGAGCATGATCTTGATCTGGAAACCAAGATGCCTAAATGCATGGCAAATGCCTCCTTTTATAGGCCAAAATTGGGAACTATTGATTTGATGACTAATTGATAAGTGGGTGGCCAACTCTTGACTTGGTGACAATCCTTATCTTCTCTTGTCTGCCCAAAACGTCATTGATAACGTCAAAATTGGAGCCAGTTGAAAACATGAAAGTTGTAGGAAATTGTCTCAGCTTTCTTGTGTAAAACATTCAGCTCATTTGGACTTCTAGAACTCCAGATATGGCTAAAATACCAAACAGTGCTTAGGCTGGAAGACAGATTCGGGCTTCTTTGTTGTTGCTATAATTTGGACTTGAAAATGGCCTTTTTAGATCTTAAGCTCCATATGAAAGTTGTAGGCCTATGTCTTACCTTTCCATCCATATAAATTGGACCTAAATCTGAGATCTGTAGCTCCTGATATGACCCAATTACCAAACAGTATTCCGATTTGGATTGCACCGACATCTCTTTTCTAAGTTTGGCCATCTCTTTATCCTTGCAATTTAAGTTCTTAAAGTCAACAATCAATCCTTTTATTTATGTGATAGGCCTACATTTAAAATGAATATTTACCACAAATTAAAGGTATCTTATATTATTAGATATATTATTATAAAACATGTTTTAGTTAAGGAGTTATTCATACTTCAAGTGCAAAATGATGATATAAACCATGATAAAAATACACTTTTAAGTGCTAATCACCAGCCATCCTCTATTTGCTTAGATTTTGCAAATATATTTGTTTGAAGAAAAAATAATCTAACAAAATTTTTAGCAGTTAATCTTAAGACAGGAATAAGATTAACAGTGAAGGATAGAACATAAAGAGCATTGTGTAAAACGATATCAGGAGACAATTTAACACTTCTAGCAAAAACAATTAGAACCATTTGGTAAATGAACATTGAAAGGAGTTTTAGGCAAAACAATTGAATAAAAAAGAACAGGGTTGTAGACCATATGATCTGTTGCTTCTTTATCAAGAATCCAAGTGAATTGATTTTGTGATGAAGAAATGTTGTGACAAGAAAAGGACATACCTGATGTAGATGCAACATTAGCATATAGAGTTTAAGTTTGAGTAGGAAATGCTACTTGCAAGAATGAATAGATTCTGGATTTGCTCTTGAGAGAAAACAATGTTAGGAGTGTTAGAATTTTGCTATATGATTAGTACTTAAAAGTATATTTTTATCAAGGTATTATATCATTATTTTACACTTGAAGTATTAATAACTTCTTAATTAAAACATGTTTTATAATAACAAATCTGATGCTATAAGATACCTTTAATTTATGATAAATTTTCATCTTAAATACAGGCCTATCATATAAAATAACAAGATTGATTAATGAGTATAAGTACTGAAATTAAAAAGACAAAAAGATGGCCAAACTTATAAAATAGATAGCCAAACTTATAAAATAGATATTGGTGTGGTCCAAACTAAAACACTGTCTGGTAATTGGTTCATATCTAGAGCTATAGATCTTAGATTTAGGTTTACTTTATATAAATGGAAATGTAAGATATAGGCCTACAACTTTCATACAGAGTCCAAGATTTAAAAAGGTCATTTTTAAGTTCAAATTGTAGAAATAATAAAAAAGTATGAATTTGTCCTATAACACAGATATTGTTCAGTGTTCAGCCCATATGTTAAGTTTTAGAAGTCCAAATGACCTTTATTTTTTTTTTGGAAAGTTGAGATAATTTTCTAGAATTTTCATATGGAGATCCAATTCAAATTCTAATATTATCAATGACATTTTATTCAGACAAGAAGATAAGGATTGTCATCACGTCAAGATGTGGTCACCCACTCATTAATTAGTCATCAAATCAATAGTTTTTAATTATGTCAAGATGAAAAAGTTACACTAATGGTGTAAGAATAAGTATAGTGTAAACTTAATACGGACTTTAATGTTTGATACTAACATGTTTTGTATTTGTTATCTTGTTTGCTTTTTAATACTTTGCTTGTTAAATGACTAATGTAGATTTATATCATATAACATCTGGTACAACAAATCCTTGACACTTTTGATTAGTACTTGACACGACAAAAAGATTGATGTCTTCTCCCAAGTGTAGGAGTGTCGAAGTAATAAATAACCCGGCAAGACCGGGGTCGAACCATAGGGAGGTTAATTGTACAAATTATAAATAACAACAATAATAATAATAACAATAATAATAGTAGTAGTAGTAGTAGTAGTAATGATAATAATAATAATAATAAAGAAAAAGAAGGAGAAGAAGAAGAAGAAGATGAAAAATTTGAGAAGGAAAATTAATGTAATGATTAAACAATGATAATAACAAATGTCAAGGTTATAGATTCCACTAATGGTATGTCAAACAAGTATAGTATAAACTCTTATTATTCAACTGGAAACCACACACAAAGGAGGTTCTAATAAGATTATAGATTGTTAACATGATTACATTAGTCATCTTATTCGATTAATGCTAATACTTGTAAATTTAGTCAAGCATTCATGATTATAACTTATGTTAACCAAATTCACCTAGTTGCTTTTAATGAAAACCAAATAAAAAACTAAAGACATTCTTATCAACTTTTTAGCTTATGTTAATACGTATTTCAACACTAATATTCAAACTTTTAGATTAGATAATGGACAAGAGTTTAACATGCCTATTTTTTTATCAAGAGCATAGCTTTATTCAATAATTATCTTATGTCGAAACACCTTAACAAAATGGAAAGGTTAAGAGAAAACATCAACACCTATTAAATGTAGCCAAATCTCTCATGTTTTAGTTTAAATTTCCTTTACCTTACTAAACAAATTGCATTCTCACAGCCACTCATCTTATAAATCGCACTCTTTTATCCATTCTCAATAATCAAACACCATATTGCCTTTTGTTTCAAAAACCACCAACCTACAACTATTTCAAAGTTTTCGGTTGTTTATGCTTTGCTAGCACAATCATAAGCAACCAAGGAACATTTCATCCACGAGCCACGAAATGCATTTTTTTTAATTATCCTCCACACATCAAAGGGTACAAAGTCCTTTACTTATCAACTTGCAAAACCTTTATCTCTCGAAATATAGTTTTTTTATGAATCGACTTTCTCATTTTTTTCAGACACAGTTCACACACCTTTTATGTTTCCAGATTTTCTTCAAACCTATGATTTCATCTATTATATGCCAGCAAAATCTGTTTCTCAGAACTATGTTCCTCTTACAAATTTACCTTTAGCAAATTTTGCTCTTACACATTCTTCTTCTAACAATAATGATGTTATTCCTCTCAGAAGGTCTGAAAGAACTAAACATTTGCTTAATTACTTAGAGCAATATTATTATGGTACTATAACCCAGATTCCTTCAGCAAATCCAGCATCTTCTAATTGCTCTTTCTCTTGTATGCCCTACTCTATATTCTGTTTCTTGTCTGATTCTAGATTGTCTCTTAAACATAAAGCTTACACTTCTGCTATTTCATCTATTTTTTAACCAAAAACTTACAAGCAAACTAGCTCAATTCCTTAGAACAAATGAAATTAAAGCTCTTGCAAAAAACCAAACATAGGATCTGGTAATTGCCTCAAAATAAATCTTCTATTCGTTGTAAGTTGGTATACAAAGTAAAATTTCAGGCTGATGGCAGTGTTCAGAGGTACAAAGCTAAATTAGTGGCTAAGGGTTATACTCAACAAAAAAGAATTGATTTTTTTATACCTATTATGTTGTTGCCAAAATAACAATGATTAGAGTTCTTCTTACTATTGCTACTGTTAAATAATAGCATTTACATCAACTTGATATTGATAATATCTTCTTGCATGGAGACTTGAATAAGGAAATAGACATGCAATTGCCACTTGGCTTTTTCAATCCAAATGATTATTAAGTCTGTAAAGTTAAAAGAAGCTTATATGGTCTAAAACAAGCTTCTAAACAATGGTTCTATAGATTGTTTTCCTTTTTACTACACTTTGGTTTCAAATAGGCCAAGTCAGATTCCAGCCTTTTCATTAGACGAACTTCAACCAGCTTTATAGCATTGTTAATATAGGTTGATGATGTGATCATTGCTTCCACTACTTCTGCATAAATAACTAATGTGAAACAGTTTCTTTATGCATCCTTTCCTATAAAAGATTTAGGAGAATTGAAATATTTTATAGAAATTCAAGTAGCTAGATCTGCTAAAGGTATTGTTCTTTGCCAAAAATAATGTGCTTTAAATGTGTTGACAGAAAGTAGTTTTTCTGGTGCTAAATTCGTTAGTTTTCCTATTGATTCAACTTTGAAACTCACTATTGATGATTCTAGTCCTTTATTATCTCACCCTACATCTTATCGAAGACTTGGTGGCAAACATCTTTATCTCACAATCACATAACCAAATTTATCATATGCAGTTCAAGCTCTCAACCAATATATATCGAATTCTCGTGTAATGCACTTATAAGCGGCAAAAATAAAGCCACCCTAGGCCAATGATTATTTCTGAAGGCTGATTCTAATGTGCATTTAAAGGCATATTCTAATAGAGAATATAGTGATTGCTGTGGTTGCATAACTGTGGTTGCGTAATGTCACTGATTTTTCAGTTTATCTTTGGGATTCGCTAATTTCTTGTAAATCAAAGAAGCAATCGACTGTCAATAAGTCCTCAAACAGAAACTGAATATAGAGCTTTAGCCACTGTCACGTGTGAGCTTCAATAGTTGATTTATTTGTTGGCTGCTTTCCAGGTACCACATTCCCAGGCAGCATTGCTGTATACTGACAGCATACCCGCTTCAAAAATTGCCTCTAATCTAGTACACCATGAAAAAACTAAACATATACAAATTGCAGGAGGATTTGATTAAAATCATCCACATTCCTTCCAGATTTTAATTGACTGGTATTCTCATCAAACCTCTCAGTTGTCTCAACTTTCATTATCTTCTCAGCAAGATGGGAATGATAAATATTCATTCTCATCTTAAGGGGATGTTGGAAAATACAGAATGCTACTAATACGATGGAGTAAAATCTCCAGACGATGGAGTAAAATCTCCAGCTATGGTTAGCAGTTAAGCTAGTTGTAACAGTTGCAGTTTAGTTATAGCATATTAGCTAGTTATAACTGTTGCAGTTAGTTATAGCAGTTATACTTAGTTGTAGTAGATCAAAGTCTATATATATATACACACACACACTCGCACCATCATGTAAAGATACAGATACAAAACATATCAAAGGAGAGGAGAATTCCTATTCTAAGCAAAGCTTATTTTTCTTCTCTTAAGCTACACATTTCTCTTCAGCACAAACAGTTTACGTGCAGCTTTACAATCTTTGTGGAAAACTTATCCTGCAGATTTGTGAATGCCATCTGATATCCGAAGGTCAAGTTAACAACTTTAGATGAAGGATCAAAAGATCAACTATTTTCACTATTGAAATGGCGGTCACATCGATATCCTTATCTGACAGCAAAATATCCATGTAAATAAGACTCAAGAATTCATTCAAGAACAATGCTATAGAAACTTAACATTTTTAATCCTCATCATGCTCTTGGCATGCCCACTAATGCGCCTGTAAAGTAAAAGGAAAAACCTATGGCATCGGTAGCATTACTGTTCCTGGTATTAACTTAAAGTGATGTTGCTTTTAATAAATGATGAACGTTGTTTTAAGAAGACCAATATTTGTGGCATAAAGCTTAAAACATATGATCTACAATAGATAATGCTCTAATCTCAAAACAATAAACCAATGGTGCAGTATACAATCATGAAGTCTACATGACAGTACAAAGGAAACCAGGACCAGATGTTATCTTTCACTCTCCACCTTTATATAATCTTGAACCATGAATCTGAACATCCTATGTAATTATTTAAATTCTTTAAAGAAAATGTATGAAAGCTAATCGACTGACTATTACCACCAAGCAACAATGCTCCAAGCCACAATCAGGGCCACAGAGAATAAAACGCTGGCATGCTGAAATGAATTTGGTCCATGGTTTCAATTCGCCAAAAATTGATACATATGGTCGTTAATGGTGGCTGTGAGAATGAAAGGAAACAAAAAGAGACAAGACATATGAAGAAGAACAACACGCATTTTTTAAAAAGAAAGAGATCGCAGTGCGCAGTGTTAAAACACCCAGAAAGCACTTGGAGGAGAGAAGAAATGGGGGGTTGGGTGAGAACCCAGAAGAAGTCCTGCAGAAATAGAGGACCCAAAATAGACGAGGGTACGAAACAAAAAGATGGAAGTTGAAGAAAATTAATAGCCCATAAGAAAATGGTTGTCAAGGCACAAAGAACAACAGGCTCACAACTCAGCAAATATGGCAATAAGAATTATACTAGGATAAATATTAAAGCTAAATTACAAATAGAACTAACAGAAACATCAATCAGCACTGCTACCAGGAGACACCCAAAAGCAACACTCCAAAAGCTCTAGCTAGAAAATCAGAACACACCAAGATGAGACTGAAAATCATGGCAGCCCTCAATTACAAATACAACAATACCTCAAGATAGTATTATGACTAGAAAGGAAGGGGTTAAAAAGAAACCAGCAAGGAGGTATCTAAAAACTGCAAAGAATTCTAAGAGAACCAGTTGGAGAAATCACAGAACAGCACAAGTAAAGTCCTAAAAGAGCCACGCATCAAGCTGGATAATTGTTGCAGAAAGCAAGAAATCCAACAATTAAATGACAGAAATAGACTTCCTGGAAGAGCAACCAAACGACAAATTGAAGCAGGCAATCAACAACATAGAGATGAACCACCAAATTATCCAAAGCAGCTTTTGGAGTACGATGTTTGGCCAGACATTTAACTAGATGCAGAAGGTTTTGCAAAGTTGGAAACTGCATTAATTGCTGAAAAAGAAAAATCTTGGTTGACGGAGATATCTAAACATGAAGTGGAAGAATGTCGTGATGACAGCATCTGACTGGGAGTTGGAGAGAAGACATGGAGCAGAAAATGTTGATGAACACTTCAACACTTGCCGATCAGAGGAGAAGGGAAAAAAAAAATAGGTGGGGCAACCAGCAGAATTCACAGAAATCGTCCAAGCTAGGAATAATAGAAGACTCGTATTGGTACCTTCGGAAAATAAGCCAGTATCAAATTCGAAAGCTTTTGTTGACATGTACGTGAGCTTAATAACTATATAACAAGTAACAAATATCATTTTGAACAGGAGAAAGGTTTTTTGTTATTATTATTTTTAAAAATATTTTATATTACCTAATTTTTTTTCAGTTTTTAATTATGGTCATTTTTAAAGGTAATTTAAATTCTCAAAACTTATTTATTAAAATAAAAATCAATGTTACTTCTATTTTTATATTAAAACTTTAATTTTTAAAAATTGTTTTGTGAAAACATGAAATTATACAGAGTCTTTTAAAAAAAGAAAGATGTCGAATAATTTTTTGCCAAACTTCAATTTTTATTAATCGATAGAAAAAGTGCATTAGGTATAATATTTATTTACAACATCAGAGTTTACAAGTCTAGACATATTATCAATATCTATATTGGTTAAAATTATAGCTCCTAAAAAAATCTTCTTCATCACATATGTTTCTTCATAATTCGATACTTAATTACCCTAATTTTCTTTTGATACTAGCAAGATTTTTTTCAATATCAAGTTTTCTTGTTTAAACACTCTTAATTTAACTTTTTTATTATATGCCTTAATATTCTATTTTGATATGACTGGTGGTAATAAATAGTTACAAGTCTTTTTTTATTGATCAAATATAATTACTCAAATCTCAACTTTTCTCGTTTTGATTCATCCAATTATACACCCTTTAAGACCTTTAACAATGGAATCTCTACTTTTATCCTATATACCAATAAATAAAAGGTTGCACCCATAGAAGTTCTAATTGTGGTGCGATATATGTGAAATGTGTATTGAAAGAATCTCATTCCAATTCTTGTAGGTGATCACTATCTTTTGGGTTATCTTTTTTATATTCTTATTAGCTGCCTTGATAGCTCTATTCATTTTCAGTTTGTAAGAAAAAGAATTGAGGTGTTTAATCTTTCACTTAGTTCCAAGCTTAGTAATTAGCTTCCCATTGAAAATCTGAGCATTATTAGTTATCAATATTGCTGGTAAGCTATAAAGACAAATAAGATATTTCTCGATGAACCTCTTGACTATTTTTTGCGTCACATGTGCATAAGCATTGGCCTTAATAATAAAAACAACAACAACAACAACAACAATAATAATAATGAAGAAGTTGATGAGAACTTTGAAATGAAAAATTAACGTAAGGATTAAACAATGATAACAACAAATGTCAAGGTTAGAGGATCCACTAATGGTATGTCAAACAAGTATAGTATAAACTCTTATTATTCAATTTGAAACTACATAGAAAGGAGGTTCTAATCATATTATAAATTGTTAACATGATTATATTAGTTATCTTATTCGAATAATGCTAAAACTTGTAATTATTGTCAGGCATTCATGATTATAATTTATGTTAATAATAAATCAAGTTCCTTTCATAGCTCAAGTGTCGGTTATACCATACAGTATGGGTTATGAGAGTGTCAAGTATTTGTTGCACCAGGTGTTATACAATATAAATCTAGATTACCCATTTAACAAGCAAAGTATTAAAAGTGAACAAGATAACAAATACAAAACATATTAATATTAAACATTAAGATCCATGTTGAGTTTACACTATACTTATTCTTACACCATTAATGTAACCTTTTCGCTTTGACATAATAAACTTAGCTAAACATAATGAAGGAAAGAAACATAAATAATCAAAATAAGAATATAAATAAGATAAAAGTTAACTAAGTAAAGAAAAGGAAATAAAAGGCATAAACTTGATATTAATGAAAGCAAAACTTAAGCAATACAAAGAGAGAAAACAAGAGTATGATCTTAATCTGAAAACCAAGATGCCTAAATTCATGGCAAATACCTCCTTTTATAGGTCAAATTGAGAACTATTGATTTGATGACTAATTAATGAGTGAGTGACCAACTCTTGACTTAGTGACAATCGTTATCTTCTTTTGTATACCCAAAATATCATTGGTAACGTTAAAATTGGAACCACTTGAAAACATGAACGTTCTAGAAAATTGTTTCAGCTTTCCAGGAAAAAAAGTTGAGGTTATTTGGACTTCTAGAACTCCAAATATGGGCCAAACATTGAATATTGTTGGGGCTATAGTATAAATTCAGACGTTTTAATTGTTGTTGCAATTTGGACTTGAAAATGGCCTTTTAAAATCCTAGGCTCAATCAAAGTTATAGGCCTATGTCTTACCTTTCCATCTATATAAATTGGACCGAAATTCGAGATCTACAGCTCCAAATATGACCCAATTACCGAACGGTGTTTCGGTTTGGACTGCATCATCATTTCTTTTGTAAGTTTGGCCATCTCTATCCTTTCAATTTCAATACTTCAACTCATCAATCAGTCCTTTTATTTATGTGATAGGCCTGCATTTAAAATGAATATTTACCACAAATTAAAAGTATCTTATATTATTAGATATGTTATTATAAAACATCTTTTAGTTTAGGAGTTATTGATACTTCAAGTGTAAAATGATGATATGAAACCTTGATAAAAATGCACTTTTAAGTACTAATCACACGCCCCAACCAGCTTATTACTAGTCCCTAGTAAGTAAAATGATGATATGAAACCTTGATAAAAATGCACTTTTAAGTACTAATCACACGCCCCAACCAGCTTATTACTAGTCCCTAGTAATCAAAGCATTAAAATACAAAAATAATTTGCAAATTCCACAAAGAAAGGTATTCATTATTCAACTTTCATTAATCTATCCAAATAAACAAACTCTCATTAAATTTATTTATCTGCTCAATACCTCTTAAACAAGATATTAATAAACCTTTCTATTGTGCTTAATATATCAACACATAGTTATGGGGCTTTACTTGGAAGAATTTTTTTTTTGTTCTAATGTTTAAGGTCAACTTCCATAGGTTGAGATTTTTTTTCTTTTCTTTTTCTTTTCTTTTTTGTTTTAAAATATGTAGACATGTAACTTAAAACACAATGCATCTTTAACACATGTAACGAGCTTTCGATAATGACTCCCAAACTAGTTGGTCTTAGGACATTAGGTGTTGAGACACCCCTACATGCTTAGTAACTCAGGTTGCAGATCTTGATATATAGATAGTGCAATATTTGATTCCTTTAAGCTTTTCTCCTTAACCCATGTAACAAGTGTTGAGCCAATAGCTCCTAAGTCAATTGACTTTAGGGTATTAGGTGTTAAAACATCCCTTCAAGCTTAATTGCTTAGGTCATGGAGGTTACGAAACCAAACTTATCTTCGTTTTTATTACTATCCTTTTTTTGTTTGCTTTTTTTTTGTTTTTTTTGTTTTTTTTGTTTTTTGTTTGCAAATTATATACTATCTCTTTCCCTTAATTGTTATCTTTAATAGAAAAGGTATAAAATTATATAATAATCCAACCTGCAACTTACAATCATATGTTAAAGTGTGTGTGTGGGTGTGAAAATTAAGGTTTAGTAATACATGTTAAATGAGTATATGAGCAAAATTAAGTGATAACAATACGAGAGATTGTAAACCTAAATATTTCAAGAAGTAATATGATAGACCTTGTTAACAATGGTTACTAAGATGCATCTCAAGAGTCACTTTAACAAAAAAGCTCCTCTACTTTGCTATCCTAGTAACAATAATTTTGCACATGCTTTATAAAATAGAAAACACAGTTAGTTAATTTTTTTTATCAACTACTACCCTCTTCCCCCAACCAAAACAAGACATTGCCCTCAATGTTCTAAGATAAAAAGATAGAGTATAAAAGACATCACTAGAAATAGTGACTACTAACAAACTTGAAACACACTTAAATAAATATTAGAAACAACAAAACATAAATATTATGCTTTATTAATAAAACCAAAAGACATAAATTTTTACAAACTAAAACTCAAATCATAGTTGTGATTGTGGCTCATACATTTCTTTGATTTTATGTCCAAGAACGACTTAAACGACCTTTATGGGTCGGGAATAAGCTTGCCATGTAGTTTTCTTAAAAATTAGGAAACAGGGTTTTTTTTTAGTTAGATTCTCAAGACTATGCCAAGCATGTTCTCTATGAAAATAGGTTCATAAGCCATGAGTTGCACGGTGTATATCTCCACTATGATGAGACTTAAGAGTCAATAGAAGATTATCTAAAGACTTTCTATGTTTTGAAATAATTCCCACCTTTTAAAAATTTTCACAGGTTTTGTAGAATGCATGTGAATCATTGAACAAGGTAGGCCAATAAAATCCACTTTATGAGATTTTTACAGTCGTTTTCTTTGATAAGAAATGACTCTCGCATGCTTTAGAATCACAAAGTTTAATGACAAAACTTACCTCATTGTCAAAAATTGATTAGTACTTAAAAGTGCATTTCTATCATGGTTTTATATCATCATTTTGCACTTGAAGTATGAATAACTCCTTAACTAAAGCATGTTTTATAATAATATATCTAATAATATAAGATACCTTTAATTTATGGTAAATGTTCATTTTAAATGTAGGCCTATCACATAAATGAAAGGACTAATTGATGACTTTAAGAACTTAAATTGCAAGGGTAAAGAGATGACCAAAATTAGAAAAGAGATGTCGGTGCAATCCAAATCAGAACATTATTCGGTAATTAGGTCATATCTAGAGCTATAGATCTCAGAGTTAGGTCTACTTTATATGGATGGAAAGGTAAGACATATGCCTACAACTTTCATATGGAGCCCAAAATCTAAAAAACTCATTTTCAAGTACAAATTGTTACAACAACAAAGAAGCCCGAAGCTGTCCTCCAGCCCAAGCACTGTTCAGTATTTTGACCATATCTGGAGTTCTAGAAGTGTAAATGAGCTGAATGTTTTACACAAGAAAGGTGAGACAATTGCCAACAACTTTAATGTTTTTGAGTGGCTCTAATTTTGACGTTATCAATGACGTTTTGGGCAGACAAGAGAAGATAAGAATTGTCACCAAGTCAAGAGTTGGTCACCCACTCATCAATTAGTCATCAAATCAATAGTTCCCAATTTTGGCCTATAAAAGGAGGCATTTGCCATGCATTTAGGCATCTTGGTTTTCAGATCAAGATCATGCTCTTCCTTTCTCTCTTTATATTTTTTGTAATGTTTATGCTTTGCTTTCATTAATATCAAGTTTATGTCTTTTATTTCCTTTCATTTACTTAGTTAATTTTTATCTTATTTATGTTCTTATTTTGTTTATTTATTTTTCTTTCTTTCATTATGTCTAGCTAAGTTTATTATATCAAGGGGAAAAGGTTACACTAATCGTGTAAGAATAAGTATAATGTAAATTTAATAAGGACTTTAATGTTTGATACTAACATGTTTTATATTTGTTATCTTGTTTACTCTTTAATACTTTGCTTGTTAAATGACTAATCTTGAATTATATTGTATAACACTTTGGTACAACAAATGTAAGTACTTAAAAGTGTATTTTTATCATGGTTTTATATCATCATTTTGCACTTGAAGTATCAATACCTCCTTAACTAAAGCATGTTTTATAATAATATATCTAATAATATAAGATACCTTTAATTTGTGGTAAATATTTATTTTAAATGCAAGCCTATCACATAAATGAAAGGATTGATTGATGATTTTAAGAACTTATATTGCAAGGGCAAAAGAGATGACCAAACTTAGAAAAGAGACGCCGGTACAGTCCATATCGGAACACTATTCGGTAATTGGGTCATATCTAGAGCTGTAGATCTCAGATTTACGTCCAATTATATGGTAAATGTTCATTTTAAATGCAGGCCTATCACATAAATGAAAGGATTGATTGATGACTTTAAGAACTTAAATTGCAAGGGCAAAGAGATGACCAAAATTAGAAAAGAGATGTCGGTGCAATCCAAACCGGAACATTGTTCGGTAATTGGGTTATAGCTAGAGCTATAGATCTTAGATTTAGGTTTACTTAGATCTATGCACTGTGAAGAGGAACCTGAATGTGAAAAAGAAAGCCTTTTTAGCCGAACAAGTAAGTGCCATTCTTCAGAACAATAATGCTTTGAGATATAAAGACCCTGGTTGTCCTACAATTTCTTGCTTTCTTGGAGAACAAAAAATTAAAAGAGCCTTACTTGATCTTGGTGCTAGTGTGAATTTACTTCCGTATTTAGTTTTTCAAAGTCTTAATCTAGGTGAGTTAAAACCAACTTCTATAACTCTTTTACTTGTCGATTGATATGTAAAAGTGCCTAGAGAAATAATTGAAGATGTGTTAGTACAAGTCGATAAATTCATTTATCATGTGGATTTTATTGTCTTGGACACAGAACCTATTGAAGCATGTAATTCATTTCCTGTTATTTTAGGATGTTCATTTCTTACAACCTCTAACGCATTGATTAATTGTAGGAATGGACTGATGAAGCTATCATTTGAAAACATGACATTGGAGATGAATATTTGCAAGCAACTTAGAGATGATAATGATTTACAAGAAGTAGATCATATTGATGAATGAGTTTATGATCAACTTGAATCTAGTTTAAGTAAAAATGAATTGGATGAATCTAAAGATTTGCAAATGATTTATTCTGAGTAAGAAATCACAGATGAAAAACACACCAAAAATATTGATGTGGATCTTTTGTCAATAGTGACAACAGATTCGACATCTGACATCACACCAATCGATGATTACTTTCCTAACGAATTCTTACGTTCTCTTAGTCCAATGCCTTGGTATGATAAAAATATCAATTTTCTTGCTTCAGGAGATTTGCTAGCTGATTGGAGTACTCAAGACTAAGAAAAGTTTTTCAACGAAGTGAAGAATTTTTATTGTGATGACCCAAACTTATTCAAATATTATCCTAATCAAATATTTCAAAGATTCATTCCTCAGAATGAGGTAAGTAGTGTCATTAAACTTTGTCATTCTAAAGCATGTGGAAGTTATTTCTCGTCAAAAAAGAAAGCTGCAAAAATCTTTTAAAATAGATTTTATTGGCCCACCATGTTCAAGGACATGCATGCTTTCTACAAAACTTGTGAAAATTGTCAAAAAATTGATACTGGTCAAAAAGTTTTGTTTTATAATTCTCAACTCTATTCATTTCCTATAGAGCTAAGATCAAGATGGAACAATCCGTATAGGGCCTGTGATATTGAGAATTCAATGAATGACAATGATTTTAAGAAAAATGGACATCGTTTGAAAGCTCACTTTGATAATTTTCCTAGTGAAAATGAATCAACTGGTTGGAATGATCTTGTAGATAAAGGTTGATTATTTTTTTCTCACATTGTTTTTGTGTTTCTTTTTTAGTGATTTTTGCAAGTTTCTCTCACCCCAGTCAAATGGAGGATAACGGTACTCCATGACTTAAGTCGGTTCTTTCAGTTTCCCACAATTACTGATATCTGTGTATATATCTGTGCAATTCTTTGAAGCTGTCTTCCAATTCTCATTTGAAAATGGACACTAATCTTGAAAAATTGAAAAAGTATTTTCCCGTTCTGCCTTAGAATGCGATTACAAAAATTTACCGTGCTAGATGTGCAAGATTGAGATTATTAATGAATCATGGAATTCCTGAAGATATTCGCTGGTTGATTGAAGCAAAGGTCCGATTATCAGGTGAGTCCTCTAATTTCTTTATTTCACACATTCCTGAAATAGGTAAAAGCACTTTTGCAAAGAAGCGTCGTGCAAAACGACTGAAAGTCTGTCATCGATGTGCTAGATGGACTTGTAATACACAATGTCGTTCTTTAGGAATGGTATCTATAAACCGTGAAGATAAAATACAATTCATTAAGGATGGCCTGAGTAAGGAGTCTTTAGATAATCTTCTATTGACTCTTGAGACGCATCCTAGTGGAGATGTGCATCGTGCAATTCATGATTTATGGCCACTATTTCATAAAGAACATGATCGACTTAGTCTTGGGAATCTGACTAAAAAAGACCTTGTTTGCCAGTTTTTAAGAAAACTGGATGGGAAGCCTATCCCTGACCCATAGAGGGCATTTAAGCCGTTCTTGGACGTAAAACTAAGGGAAGATGTGAGCCACAATCACAACTACCTGTACATACACATGTTTTTTTTTTCAAAAGTAAATAAATAAATAAATAAAAAGAGAGAGAGAGAGTGTGAGACTCCAGCTGGCCTACATATAGGTGTTATGATTGCCTTTCTAATTTCTCATCTATAAAACCCTCTTTTCCTTCCTTTCATTTCTACTCAACCTATACATTCAAAAAATACAGAAGTGTGTAGAAATGGCAAGTTCCTCAAGTCATCAAATAAGAAAAATTTGTGTTTTCGGTGGATCTAGTCCTGGAAAAATAAAGGAGTTTTTAGAATCAGCAAATCATCTTGGTCAGGTGCTAGCTGAGAGAAAGATTCATTTAGTGTATGGGGGAGGCAGTCTTGGGTTAATGGGAGGTGTGTCAGTAGCTGTATTTTTAGGAGGTAGTCAAGTTTTAGGAATCGTCCCTGAAGCTTTGGCACAAGGGGACATCATTGGAAAAACAATTGGAGAGGAACTTCAGGTCTCCACAATGTCGGCTCGAATGAATGCAATGTTTAACCATGCTGATGCTTTCATTGCTTTACCAGGTGGTCTAGGCACATTGGAAGAGATCTTTCATATTTCCTCTTGGGCTCAACTGCACATCCACCATAAACCCATAGGTTTGTTAAATATTAATGGTTATTATGATAAGTTGTTGTCTTTTCTTGATCATGCTGTGGAACAGGAATTTTTAACATCTTCTGCACGACAAATCATAATCTCTGCTACTACTGCTGAACAATTGATTGACCAACTACAATCTTTCATTCCTGTGATTGATCCTTCCATGAGTCGCATAAATTGGTCATCTACGGGAAGCCGTAAAAAGCTTAGATTGGATTTGAGCCTTCATTTGTGAATTTTTATGTATTTTAGTTTTATTATTGTGTTTTGTTATTTCTTATTTTTGTTTTAGTGTGTTTCAGGTTTTGTCAGTGTTCGTTATTTCAGGTGATATCTTCTATACTCTATCTTTCTACCTTAGAACATTGAGGACAATGTCTCATTTTAGTTGGGGGGAGAGGGTAGTAGTTGATAAAAAAAAAATTGTTTTTCATTTCATAAAGCATGTGCATAATTGTTGTTACTAGGATGGCACAGTAAAGGAGTTCTTTTGTTAAAGTGACTCTTGAGACGCATCTTAGTAACCATTCTTAACAAGGTCTATTATAATACTTCCTGAAATATTCAGGTTTACAAACTCTCGTATTGTTACCACTTAATTCTGCTCATATACTTATTTAACATGTATTTTTAAACCTTAATTTACACACACACACTTTAACATATGATTGTGGGTTGCATATTGGATTATTACATTATTTATGTTCTTTTGTCAAAGGTAACAACTAAGGGAAATGGATTGTATATAATTAAAAAAAAAAAGAAAAACATGAAAAAAAAAGAAAAAAAAAGAAAAATAATGATGATAATAAAAATGTAGATAAGTTTGGTTTCGTAGCCTCCCTAACCTAAGCAATTAAGCCCGAATGGGTGTTTTAACACCTAATACCCTAAAGTTAACTGACTTGGGAGCTATTGGCCCAACGCTTGTTACATGGGTTGAGGAGAAAAGCTTAAGGGAATCAAACATTACACCATCTACATATCAGTATCTGCGACCCGAGTTACTAAGCTCGTAGGGGTGTCTTAACACCTAATGCCCTAAGACCAATTGGTTTGGGAGTCATTAGTTGAAAACTCGTTACATGGGTTAAAGATGCATGATGTTTTTAAATTATATGTATATAGATTTAAAAAAAAAAGACAAAAATAGTAATCCCAACCCAAGGAAGTTAACCTTAAACATTAGAACAAAAATTTTGTTTTCTTCCAAGAAAAGCCCCATAATTATGTGTTGATATATTGAGCACAAAAGAAAGGTTTATTAATATCTTGTTAAGAGGTATTGAGCAGATATATAAATTTAATGAGAGTTTGTTTATCTGGATAGATTAATGGAAGTTAAATGATGAATACCTCGCTTTGTGGAATTTGCAAATTGTTTTTCTATTTTAACGCTTTGATTACTAGGGACTAGTAATAAGCTGGTTGGGGTGTGTGATTAGTACTTAAAAGTGCAATTTTATCATGGTTTTATATCATCATTTTGCATTTGAAGTATCAATAACTCCTTAACTAAAACATGTTTTATAATAATATATCTAATAATATAAGATACCTTTAATTTATGGTAAATGTTCATTTTAAATGCAGGCCTATCACATAAATGAAAGGATTGATTGATGACTTTATGAACTTAAATTGCAAGGGCAAAGAGATGACCAAAATTAGAAAAGAGATGTCGGTGCAAATCCAAATCGGAACACTGTTCGGTAATTGGGTCATATCTGGAGCTATAGATCTCAGATTTAGGTCCAATTTATATGGATGGAAAGGTAAGACATGGGCCTACAACTTTCATATGGAGCCCAAGATCTAAAAATGCCATTATCAAGTCCAAATTGTAGCAACAACAAAGAAGCCCGAATCCATCTTCCAGCCCGAGCACTGTTCGGTATTTTGGCCATATCTGGAGTTCTAGAAGTCCAAATGAGCTGACGTTTTTACACAAGAAAGCTGAGACAATTGCCTACAACTTTCATGTTACAACTAGCTTCAATTTGAACGTTCTCAATGACGTTTTGGGTAGACAAGAGAAGATAAGGATTGTCACCAAGTCAAAAGTTGGCCACCCACTTATCAATTAGTCATCAAATCAATAGTTCCCAATTTTGGCCTATAAAAGGAGGCATTTGCCATGCATTTAGGCATCTTGGTTTCCAGATCAAGATCATGCTCTTCCTTTCTCTCTTTGTATTTTTTGTAATGTTTATGCTTTGCTTTCATTAATATCAAGTTTATGCCTTTCATTTCCTTTCCTTTACTTAGTTAACTTTTATGTTCTTATTTTGTTTATCTATTTTTCTTTCTTTCATTATGTCTAGCTAAGTTAATTATGTCAAGGTGAAAAGGTTACACTAATGGTGTAAGAATAAGTATAATGTAAACTTAATATGAACTTTAAAGTTTGATACTAACATGTTTTATATTTGTTATCTTGTTCACTCTTTAATACTTTGCTTGTTAAATGACTAATCTTGATTTATGTTGTATAGCACTTGGTACAACAAATGCTTGGCACTTTCATAGCCCATAATGTATGGTATAACTGACACCTGAGCTATGAAAGGAACTTGATTTGTTGTTAACATAAGTTATAATCATGAATGCTTGACGAGATTTACAAGTATTAGCATTAATTGAATAAGATGACTAATGTAATCATGTTAACAATATATAATCTGATTGGAACCTCCTTTGTGTGTGGTTTCCAATTCAATAATAAGAGTTTATACTATACTTGTTTGATATACCATTAGTGGAACCTCTAACCTTGATATTTGTTATTATTATTGTTTAATCGTTACATTAATTTTCCATCTCCAAGTTCTCATCATCTACTTCTTCTTCTCTTTCTTTATTATTATTATTATTATTATTATTACTACTACTATTACTACTACTACTATTACTGCTACTACTAGTACTATTATTATTACTACTACTACCACCACTATTATTATTATTATTATTATTATTATTATTATTATTATTATTATAGTTGTTGTTGTTATTGTTATTGTTGTTGTTATTATTGCTATTATTGTTGCTAATAATTGTTGTCTATAATTTGTACAATTAACCTCCTTGTGGTTCGACCCCGGTCTTGCCGGGTTATTTATTACTTCGACACTCCTGCACTTGGGAGAAGACATCAACCTTTTAGTCGTGTCATTAAACGTAAAACCAAGGAAAGATGTAAGCCACAATCATAACTACCTATACATACACATGCTTTTTCAAAAGTAAATAAATAAATAAATAAAGAGAGAGAGAGAGAGTGTGTGTGTGTGTGAGACTCCAACTGGCCTACATATAAGTGTTATGATTGCCTTTCAAATTTCTCATCTATAAAACTCTTTCTTCCTTCCTTTCATTTCTACTTAACCCATACATTCAACAAATACAGAAGTGTGTAGAAATGACAAGTTCCTCAAGTCATCATATAAGAAATATTTGTGTTTTTGGTGGATCTAGTCTTGGGAAAGAAAAGGAGTTTTTAGAATCAGCAAATCATCTTGGTCAGGTGCTAGCTAAGAGAAAGATTCATTTAGTGTATGGGGGAGGCAGTTTTGGGTTAATGGGAGGTGTATCAATAGCTGTATTTTTAGGAGGTAGTCAAGGTTTGGGGGTCGTCCTTGAAAATTTAGCACAACGAGATATCATTGGAAAAGCAATTGGAGAGGAACTTCAAGTCTCCACAATGTCAGCTTGAATGAATTCAATGTTTAACCATGTCGATGCCTTCATTGCCTTACTAGGTGGTCTAGGCACATTGGAAGAGATCTTCATATTTTCTCTTGGGCCCAACTACACACTCATAAAAAACCCATAGGTTTGTTAAATGTTAATGGTTATTATGATAAGTTGTTGTCTTTTCTTGATCATGCTGTGGAGCAGGAATTTCTAACATCTTCTGCATGACAAATCATAATCTCTACTGCTACTGTTGAACAATTGATTGACCAACTACAATCCTTCATTCCTGTAATTGATCCCTCCATGAGTCACATAAATTGGTCAACTAAGGAAAGTCGTAAAAAGCTTAGATTGGATTTGAGCCTTCATTTGTGAATTTTTGTGTCTTTCGGTTTTATTATTGTATTTTGTTAGTTCTTATTTTTGTTCCAGCGTGTTTCAGGTTTGTCAGTGTTCATTATTTTAGGTGATATCTTCTATACTCTATCTTTCTACCTTAGAACATTGAGGACAATGTCTCGTTTTGGTTGGGGGGAGAGGGTAGTAGTTGATACAAAAAATTGTTTTTTATTTTAAAAAGCATGTGCATAATTATTGTTACTAGGATGGCAGAGTAAATGAACTCTTTTGTTAAAGTGACTCTTGAGACGCATCTTAGTAACCATTCTTAACAAGGTCTATTATAATACTTCCTGAAATATTCAGGTTTACAAATTCTCGCATTGTTATCACTTAATTCTACTCATATACTTATTTAACATGTATTCTTAAACCTTAATTCACACACACAAACTTTAAACATATGATTGTGGGTTGCATATTGGATTATTACATTATTTATGCTATTTTGTTAAAGGTAACAACTAAGGGAAAGGGATAGTATATAATTAAAAAAACATAAAAAAAATGATAATAATAAAAATATAGATAAGTTTGGTTTCATCGTCTCCCTAACCTAAGCAATTAAGCTCGAATGGGTGTTTTAACACCTAATACCCTAAAGTCAACTGACTTGGGAGTTGTTGGCCCAACACTTGTTACATGGGTTAAGGAGAAAAGATTAAGGGAATCAAACATTGCACTATCTATATATCAGTATCTGCGACCCGAGTTATTAAGTTCGTAGGGATGTCTCAACACCTAATGCCCTAAGACCAACTGGTTTGGGAGTCATTAGCCAAAAGCTCGTTACATGGGTTAAAGATGAATGGTGTTTTAAGTTATATGTATATATATATATATATATATAAAAGACAAAAAAAATAATAATCTCAAGCTAAGGAAGTTAACCTTAAACATTAGAACAAAAATTTTGTTTTCTTCCAAGAAAGTCCCATAATTATGTGTTGATATATTGAGCACAAAAGAAAGGTTTATTAATATCTTGTTAAGAGGTATTGAGCAGATATATAAATTTAATGAGAGTTTATTTATCTAGATAGATTAATAGAAGTTAAATGATGAATACTTTATTTTGTGGAATTTGCAAATTGTTTTTCTATTATAATGCTTTGATTACTAGGGACTAGTAATAAGCTGGTTAGGGGGTGTGATTAGTACTTAAAAGTGCATTTTTATCATGGTTTTATATCATCATTTTACACTTGAAGTATCAATAACTCCTTAACTAAAACATGTTTTATAATAATATATCTAATAATATAAGATACTTTTAATTTATGGTAAATATTCATTTTAAAGGCAGGTGACACGATCAAAGAGTTGATGTCTTATCCCAAGTGCAGGAGTGTCAAAGTAAAATAACCCGGCAAGACCGGGGTCGAACCACAGGGAGGTGAATTATATAAATTACAAATAAAGAAAAAGATTTAAAGAGAATAATAACAGAAAAGGACTCTTTTTTAATTCTAGTGCCTCAACTTTTCTAGCTAAAGATGCAAATTTAGCTTGAAGGTCATGATCTTCCCTAAGGCTATACATGCCTCCATTAGATGTATGAGGTTGAGTTTTACCTGGTGCCTCACAAGTACCTGTGGTGTCCCAATTTTGAGCATTTTCAGCTAGCAACTCTAGGTACTCCATTGCTTCATCAGGGTCTTTATTTTCAAAAGTTCCATTGCACATCAATTCTACCATTTGTCTATCTTTAGGTGTTAACCCTTCATAAAATTGTGAAACCAATCTCCATGTTTCAAAACCATGATGAGGACAGGTATTAAGCAAGTCTTTATATCTATCCCAACATTTATAAAATGTTTCTCCTGGTTTTTGAGTAAAAGTGGTGATTTGTCTTTTGAAAGAGTTTGTTCTATGAGAAGGGAAAAATTTCTTTAAAAACTGTTGTTGCATTTCATCCCAAGCATGAATGGATCCTGACCTAATATTTTGTAGCCATGTTTTAGCTTTATCTTTTAACGAAAAAGGAAAAAGCTTTAATCTGATGGTGTTCATGCTACAATTTAAGTCATTATAAGTGTTACAAACTTCTTCAAATTCTCTTAAGTGCAAGTATGGATTTTCTAATTCTAAGCTATGAAAAGTGGGTAAAAGTTGAATAATACCTGGCTTAAAATTAAAATGAGATGCATCAGGAGGAAAAACAATACATGATGGTGCACTTGTTCTTGTTGGATTCATATGATCTCTAAGTGTTCTAACACGATTATTCTCATTATTCTCATTATTCTCATTATGAATTGATTGGTTATCTTCTTCGGCCATGTTTTCTAAAGAAAATGATGATTTTCTAGAAAGTCTACCACTTAATGTACGTGTCTAAACTCTCATGCAAATACAAAAGAAAAGAAAAGAAAAAAAAAAGAAAAAGAAAAAGAAACAACAATTAGAAAAACAAATAAAAGTGAAAATAAAATAAAATAAAATATTTAATTTATACAATAACTTACCTCCCCGGCAACGGCGCCAAAAACTTGACACGATCAAAGAGTTGATGTCTTATCCCAAGTGCAGAAGTGTCAAAGTAAAATAACCCGGCAAGACCGGGGTCGAACCACAGGGAGGTGAATTATATAAATTACAAATAAAGAAAAAGATTTAAAGAGAATAATAACAGAAAAGGAGTTGAAGAAAGTTTTGGGATGTGATATTGATGTAAGGATTAAACAATAACAAAACATATGTCAAGGTTATAGGATTCACTAATGGTATTTCAAATAAATATAATATAAACTCTTTTTATTACTCAACTAGAAACCACACACAAAGGAGGTTCTAATCAGATGATTTCTTGTTATTAGCTCATTCTAAATTACTAACATGATCATATTAATTATCTTATATAAGTAATACCATACTTATAAATATCATCAAGCATTCATGTTGCTAGTTTATGTTAACAACAAATCAAGTTTCTATCATAATAACGATTTCGGCCGAAAACTATGAAAGATCAAGCATTTGATGTACCAAATATTATACAACACAAATCTAAATTAAACATTTAATAAGCAAGGTATTAAGAATTAGTAAGATAAAAAGATAAAACATGTTAATAACAATCTTTCTTGGATATAAACATTTAAAGCTCATGTTGAGTTTATATTATACCTATTCTAACACCATTAGAGAAACCTTTTCACCTTGACATAATTAACTTAGCTAAACATTAAGAAGGAGAAAAACACAAATAAACAATATAAGAACATAAACATAATATAAGCTAACTAAGTATAGGAAAGGAAATGAAAGAGCATAAATAAGAGATTACTATAGCATAAAAGAAAACTTGAACATTACAAAGATGTAGAGAGAAAGCAAGAAGATAACTTTGATCTGAAAATTAATATGACTAAATACATGGACAATGCCTCCTTTTATAGGCTAAGTTTCAGAACTATTGATTGATTGAAGAATTGGTGGGCATCCATTGATTTGGTGGCTGGTTTTTGACATTAATGGCTGCTGGTTTTTTGATATTGTGGGCTGATTTTTGATATTGTTGGCTGGCCAAAACGTCATTGCTCACATCAGAATTATAGCCAACTGAATTATGGAAGCTGTGGGCAATTGTCTCAGCTTTCCATACAAAAAAAAACCAGAGCTCATTTGGACTTCTAGAACTCAAGATATGAGCCAAAAACCGAATAGTGCTTGAGTTGCAGGACAGCTTCCGACGTCTTCGTTGTTGCTAAGATTTGGGCTTGAAAACGGCAGAACTGAGTCTTTGACTTCATATGAAAGTTGTAGGTCTATGTCTTACCTTTCCATCGATATAAAATGGACCTAAATCTGATATCTACAGCTCCAAATATGATCAAATTACTGAACGGTGTTCGAGTTTGGAATGCACCAGCAACACTTTGCTAAGTTTGGCCTTCTTTTTATCCTTTCAATTTCAATCCTTAAACTCATCAATCAATCCTTTTATTTATGTGATAGACCTGCATTTAGGATGAACATTTACCATGAATTAAAGGTATATTATATTTTTAGACTTGCTAATATAAAACATGCTTTTGTTAGGGAATTTAATGATACTTTAGGTGCAATATGATGACATAAATCCTTAATGAGAATGCACTTTTAAGTACTAATCATAGGCCTATTCTTATCTTTCCATCCATATAAAGTAGACCTAAATTTGAGATCTACAGCTCTAGATATGACCCAATTACTGAACAATGTTCCAATTTGGACTGTACTGACATCTTGTTTAATCACACCCCCCAACCAGCTTATTACTAGTCCCTAGTAATCAAAGCATTAAAATAGAAAAATAATTTGCAAATACCACAAAGCAAGGCATTCATCATTTAACTTCTATTAATCTATCCAGATAAACAAACTCTCGTTAAATTTATATATCTGCTTAATACCTCTTAAACAAGATATTAGTAAACCTTCTTTCGGTGCTCAATAAATCAAAACATAGCTATGGAGCTTTTCATGGAAGAAAACAAAATTTTTGTTCTAATGTTTAAAGTTAACTTCCTTGGGTTGGGATTGTTATCTCTTTTTTTTTTCTCTTTTTTTTTTTAAAAAGCAAGAATTTATAGCACAATGTATCCTGAACCCATGTAACGAGCTTTCGGCTAATGACTCCCAGACCAGTTGGTCTTAGGGCATCAGGTGTTGAGACACCCCTACGAGCTCAGTAACTTGGGTTGCAAATACTGATATGTAGATAGTGCAGTGTTTGATTCCCTTAAGCTTTCTCCTCAACCCATGTAACAAGCACTGGGCCAATAACTCCCAAGTTAGTTGACTTTAGGGTACTAGGTGTTCAAACACCCCTTCGGGCTTATTTGCTTAAGTCAAGGAGGCTACGAAACCAAACTTATCTACTTTGTTTTTATTTTCTTTTTATTATTTTTTTTTCTTTTTTTGTACATATTATATACTATCCTTTTCCCTTAGTTGTTACCTTTAACAAAAGAACACAAATAATGTAATAATCCAATATGCAACCCACAATCATATGTTCGAGTGTGTGTGTGAAAATGAAGGTTTAAAAATACTTGTTAGATGGGCATATAAACAGAATCTATAGATAGCAATCCAAGAGTTTGTAAACCTGAATATTTCAAGAAGTATTATAATAGACCTTGTTAAGAATGTTTACTAAGATGCGTCTCAAGAGTCACTAAAGTTCCTCCGTTACTCTGCCATCCTAGTAACAATAGTTTTGCAAATGGTTTAAATAATAGAATTTTTTTTTTTAATATCAACTACTACCCTCTCCCCCCAACCAAAACGAGACATTGTCCTCAATGTTCTAAGCAAAAAGATAGAGTGTAGAAGATATCACCTGAACAACGACTATTGACAAACCTGAAACACACTAAAACAAATATAAGAAACAACAAAACACAAATATTATGCTATTAATAAAACCAAAAGACATAATTTTTCACAAACTGAGGCTCAAATCCAATTTAAGCTTTTTATGGCGTTTCATGGTTGACCAATTGAGTTGACTCATGGAGGGATCAATTACAGGGATGAAAGATTGTAGTTGGTCAATCAATTGTTCAGCAGTAGCAGCAGAGATTATGATTTGTCGTGCCGAAGATGTTAGAAATTCCTGTTCCACAGCTTCATCAAGAAAAGACAACAAATTATTATAAAAACCATTAACATTTAACAAACCTATAGGTTTATGGTGAATGTGCAGTTGGGCCCAAGAGGAAATATGAAAGATCTCTTCCAATGTACCCAAACCACCTGATAAGGCAATGAAGGCATCGACATGGTTAAACATTGTATTCATTCTATCAGACATTGTAGAGACCTGTAATTCCTCTCCAATTGTTTTTCCAATGATGTCCCCTTCGGCTAAAGCTTTAGGGACAACCCCCAAAACTTGACTGCCTCCTACAAATGCAACTATCGAAACACCCCCCATTAACCCAAGACTGCCTCCCCCATACACTAAATGAATCTTTCTCTCAGCTAGTACCCGACCAAGATGATTTGCTGATTCTAAAAATTCTTTTTCTTTCCCAGGACTAGATCCACCAAAAACACAAATAGTTTTTATTTTAGAAACAGAGGAACTCGCCATTTCTACACACTTATATATATGCTGAATGAATGGGTTGAGTAGAAATGATGGGAAGGAAGAGAAGATTTTATAGATGAACAATTGAAAATGCAAAGCATACCACCTATATGTAGGCTAGCTGAAGTCTTACTCTCTCTCTCTCTCTTTTATTTATTTATTTATTGGTATTATTTTATTATTATATATATATATATATATTAAAAAAAATGTATGTACAAGCAGTTGTGATTGTGGCTCACAGCTTTCCCTTCGTTTTACGTCCAAGAACGGCTTAAACGCCCTCTATGGGTCGGGGATAGGCTTCCCATCCAGTTTTCTTAGAAACTGGTAAACAGGGTCTTTTTCAGTCAAATTCCCAAGACTAAGTCGATCATGTTCTTTATGAAAATGAGGCCATAAATCATGAATTGCACGATGCACATCTCCACTAGGATGCGTCTCAAGAGTTAATAGAAGATTATCTAAAGACTCCTTACTCAGGCCATCCTTAATGAATTGTATTTTATCTTCACGGTTTATAGATACCATTCCTAAAGAACGACATTTTGTATTAGAAGTCCATCTGGCACATTGGTGACAGACTTTTAGTTGTTTTGCACGACGTTTCTTTGCAAAAGTGCTTTTACCTGTCCCAGGCATGTATGAAATAAAAGAGTTGGAAGACTCACCTGATAATCGGATCTTTGCTTCAATTATCCAGCGAATATCTTCAGGAATTCCATGGTTCATTAACAACCTCAATCTTTCACACCTAGCACGGTAAATTTTTGTAATCGCATTCTGAGGTAGAGCAGGAAAATACTTTTTCAATTTTTCAAGAGTGGTGTCCATTTTTGTTTGTTTTTTTTTTTGTTTTTAAAGAGAAGTGGAGAAGAGATGTAAAGAAAAGAGAAGGAACAAGGAATTGAACAAATATATACAGAGATATCAATTATCATGGGAAACTGAAAGAACCGACTTAAGAGTCACGGAGTACCGTTATCCGCCATTTGACCGGGGTTGGAGAAAGACTAGCAAAACAAAAGTCACACAAAAAAGAAACAAAAATATGAAAATAAAATAAAATAATCAACCTTTATATACAGGATCATTCAAACCAATGGATTCATTTTCACTAGGAAAATTATCAAAGTAAGCTTTCAAACGATGTCCATTGACCTTGAAAACATTACCATTCTTTGGATTCTCAATATCAAAGGCCCCATAAGGATATACATGTTTCACAACAAATGGACCGCTCCATCTTGATCTTAACTTTCCAGGAAATAAATAGAGTCGAGAATTATAAAGCAAAACTTTTTGACCAACATCAAATGTTTTTCTCAAGATTCTTTTATCATGAAAGTCTTTGATTCTTGCTTTATGAATTTTTGAATTCTCATATGCATCATTTCTTATTTCTTCAAGCTCATTTATTTGTAACTTACGCAACTGACTCGCATCATCCAGGTTTGAATTGAAAGCTTTAATAGCCCAATAAGCTTTGTATTCAAGTTCCACAGGCAAATGACAAGGTTTTCCATAAACCAACCTATAAGGTGACATACCTAATGATGTTTTAAAAGCAGTTCGATAAGCCCAAAGTGCATCATTAAGTCTTAAAGACCAGTCCTTTCGATTAGGGTTCACTGTTTTTTCCAAGATTTGTTTAATCTCCCTATTAGCAAGTTCTACTTGTCCATTTGTCTGGGGGTGATAAGGGGTGGCAACTTTGTGTGTGATTTCATATTTTTTTATTAAAGACTCAAATGGCTTGTTACAGAAATGTGTTCCACCATCACTTATCATGGCCCGAGGGATTCCAAATCGACTCAAAATGTTTTCTTTCAAAAACTTAATGACTGTTTTATGATCGTTGTTACGACTTGGAATTGCTTCTATCCATTTTGAAACATAGTCTACTGCGACTAATATGTACACAAAACCAAATGATGGAGGAAATGGACCCATAAAATCTATACCCCAACAGTCAAAGATTTCAATGACAAGAATAGTACTTAAAGATATCATGTGATGTTTTGAAAGAGATCCTAACTTTTGACAATTTTCACAAGATTTGCAGAATGCATGCGTGTCCTTGAACATGGTGGGCCAATAAAATCCACATTGTAAGATTTTTGCGGCTGTCTTTTTTGACGAAAAATGACCCCCACATGCCTCAGAATGACAAAATTTAATGACATTACTTACCTCATTGTCAGGAATGCATCTTCAAAATATTTGATCAGGACAATATTTGAATAAATAAGGGTCATCCCAATAAAAGTTCTTCACTTCGTTCAAGAACTTTCTTTTGTCTTGGGTGCCCCAATGCGCTGGCAAATGTCCTGAAACAAGAAAATTAACAATATTAGCAAACCAAGGCATTGTAGTGATAGAAAGTAAAGATTCATCAGGAAAGTAGTCATCGATTGGTGTGATGTCAGATTTCGAATCAGTTGCCAATCTTGACAAATGATCCGCGACAACATTTTCGGTGCCTTTCTTATCCTTGATTGTGATATCGAATTCTTGAAGTAACAAAATCCACCGCACCAATCTAGCTTTAGAATCCTTCTTGGAAAGAAGATATTTCAACGCTGCATGATCGCTAAAAACAATAACAGGTGAGCCAACAAGATAAGATCTGAATTTTTCACACGCAAATACTACAGCAAGTAATTCTTTTTCAGTGGTTGTGTAATTTATTTGAGCACTATTTAAAGTTTTACTTGCATAGTAAATGACATAGGGTTTCTTATCTTTTCTTTGTCCTAAAACAGCACCCACGGCATAATCACTAGCATCACACATTATTTCAAAAGGTAATGACCAATCAGGAGGTTGAATAACAGGAGCAGATGTAAGCAGGTTTTTAAGTTTAACAAAGGCTTCTTCACAATATTCAGTCCATTCAAAAACATTATCCTTTGTTAGAAGGTTACACAATGGCTTAGATATTATACTAAAATCTTTGATAAACCTTCTATAAAAACCAGCATGTCCTAAAAATGATCTAACATTTTTAACAGATTTTGGTGTTGGCAAGTTGGCAATTAACTCAATTTTAGATTTATCAACCTCAATTCCTATTGATGAAACAATGTGACCAAGTACAATGTCGTTTGTTACCATAAAATGACATTTTTCCCAATTCAACACAAGATTCTTCTCTTCACACCTGTTCAAAACCTTTTCCAAATTAGTTAAACAATTATCAAATGAATCACCAAAAACAAAAAAATCATCCATAAATATCTCAAGAAAGCGTTCAACCATATCACTGAATATGCTAAGCATGCATCTTTGAAACGTGGCTGGTGCATTACATAATCCAAAAGGCATCCTTTGCTGTCATTTGCTGTCAGAAATAGGATAAATGATTCCATTATCTAGAAGTTTAATGACTTCATTTCTCACTACTTCTTTCATATTAGGATTAAGCCTTCGTTGCATTTCTCTAGAGGGTTTAGCATTTTCCTCCAAATAAATCTTGTGTGTGCAAATCAAAGGACTAATTCCTTTTATGTCAGCTATGGTCCATCCTAATGCATTTTTGTGCATTTTTAGAGTTTGTAATAACTTACCTTCTTGATGAACATTAAGTTTGGAAGAAATTATTACCGGAAAAGTTTCATTTTCTCCCAAAAATGAGTATTTGAGATTACATGGCAATGGCTTCAAATCGGGTTTTGGTGGTTGAACACTTGAAGGTATGGACCCAATTGATCGTGGTGGCAATTCCTCAATTTTTGGTCTCCAAATATTTGCCTTTGATTCTTCCTGAAAACAAACCATTTGCAAATCTTTAGATTCATTAAACTCAATTTCATTGGAAAAATTTTCAAATTGATCGTAAATTATTTTTTCAATAAAATCTACTTCCTGTAAATCATTATCATCTCCAGGTTGCTTGCAAATGTTAAAAACATTCATTTTTAATGTCATGTTTCCAAAAGATAACTTCATCACTCCATTCCTACAATTAATCAATGCATTAGAAGTTGCAAGAAATGGACGTCCTAAAATAACAGGAATTGAATTGCATGCTTCAACAGGTTGTGTATCCAAGATAATAAAATCCACAGGAAAGATGAATTTATCAACTTGTACTAACACATCTTCAACTATTCCTCTAGGCATTTTTATAGATCTATCAGCAAGTAAAAGAGTAACAGAAGTAGGTTTTAACTCACCGAGATTTAGACTTTGAAAAACCGAATATGGAAGTAAATTCACACTAGCTCCAAGATCAAGTAAAGCTCTGTCAATTTTATGTTCTCCAATAAAGCAAGAAATTGTATGACAACCAGGGTCTTTATATTTCAAAGCATTATTGTTCTGAAGAATGGCACTTACTTGTTCGGCTAAGAAGGCTTTCTTTTTCACATTCAATTTTCTCTTTACAGTGCATAGATCTTTCAAAAATTTAGCATAAGATGGTACCTGTTTAATAACATCTAGCAAAGGTATATTAATCCTTACCTGTTTGAAAGTTTCAAAGATTTCAGAATTGTGATTGACTTTCCTTTGTTTGGTCATGGCATGAGGAAATGGAAGTGCTGGTGGGGAATCAGTCTTTTCCTTGCAATGATCAGGTTCAACCATTTCCTTACCCTTGGAGACTAACTCATCTTCTTTCTCACAAGGTTCAAGAATAGGTTTTTTAATAACCTTACCACTACGGAGAGTAGTGACTGATTTGACTTGATCTAGATGTTGGCTTCCAGAACTGCTTGTACTTGAATTGTATTGCCCTTTGGGATTTTGCTGGGGTTGAGATGGAAACTTACCTTTCTCCTGAAAACTGAGAGCAGATGTGAACTTTGCAAGAGTATCTTTCAAATCAGCCATGGTTTGAGCATTTTTAGTGTTGATTGTCTCTTGCTTTTCAATGAATGCATGTAATGTTTCCTCAAGATTTCTTTTAGGAGGGGGAATATAAGGAGGTGCATATCCATGAGAATTTTGAAAATTATGTTGTGTTTGAAATGGTGGCTGTGAAGTTTGTGCATTATTGTTACCACTCTTCCAACTGAAATTTAGGTGATTTCTCCAACCAGGGTTGTACGTTTGTGAGTACGGGTTATGACTTGGTCTTTGGAAACTATTTAAAGCATTGGCTTGTTCATGGAGACATTCCTTAAAAGAAAGCAACGTGGGACAATCATTGGTTGAGTGTTCATTGGTTTCACAAATTTGGCACACAATTTCTTGAACAGATTTTAATTGACCACTCTTTTTTAATTCTAGTGCCTCAACTTTTCTAGCTAAAGATGCAAATTTAGCTTGAAGGTCATGATCTTCCCTAAGGCTATACATGCCTCCATTAGATGTATGAGGTTGAGTTTTACCTGGTGCCTCACAAGTACCTGTGGTGTCCCAATTTTGAGCATTTTCAGCTAGCAACTCTAGGTACTCCATTGCTTCATCAGGGTCTTTATTTTCAAAAGTTCCATTGCACATCAATTCTACCATTTGTCTATCTTTAGGTGTTAACCCTTCATAAAATTGTGAAACCAATCTCCATGTTTCAAAACCATGATGAGGACAGGTATTAAGCAAGTCTTTATATCTATCCCAACATTTATAAAATGTTTCTCCTGGTTTTTGAGTAAAAGTGGTGATTTGTCTTTTGAAAGAGTTTGTTCTATGAGAAGGGAAAAATTTCTTTAAAAACTGTTGTTGCATTTCATCCCAAGCATGAATGGATCCTGACCTAATATTTTGTAGCCATGTTTTAGCTTTATCTTTTAACGAAAAAGGAAAAAGCTTTAATCTGATGGTGTTCATGCTACAATTTAAGTCATTATAAGTGTTACAAACTTCTTCAAATTCTCTTAAGTGCAAGTATGGATTTTCTAATTCTAAGCTATGAAAAGTGGGTAAAAGTTGAATAATACCTGGCTTAAAATTAAAATGAGATGCATCAGGAGGAAAAACAATACATGATGGTGCACTTGTTCTTGTTGGATTCATATGATCTCTAAGTGTTCTAACACGATTATTCTCATTATTCTCATTATTCTCATTATGAATTGATTGGTTATCTTCTTCGGCCATGTTTTCTAAAGAAAATGATGATTTTCTAGAAAGTCTACCACTTAATGTACGTGTCTAAACTCTCATGCAAATACAAAAGAAAAGAAAAGAAAAAAAAAAGAAAAAGAAAAAGAAACAACAATTAGAAAAACAAATAAAAGTGAAAATAAAATAAAATAAAATATTTAATTTATACAATAACTTACCTCCCCGGCAACGGCGCCAAAAACTTGACACGATCAAAGAGTTGATGTCTTATCCCAAGTGCAGAAGTGTCAAAGTAAAATAACCCGGCAAGACCGGGGTCGAACCACAGGGAGGTGAATTATATAAATTACAAATAAAGAAAAAGATTTAAAGAGAATAATAACAGAAAAGGAGTTGAAGAAAGTTTTGGGATGTGATATTGATGTAAGGATTAAACAATAACAAAACATATGTCAAGGTTATAGGATTCACTAATGGTATTTCAAATAAATATAATATAAACTCTTTTTATTACTCAACTAGAAACCACACACAAAGGAGGTTCTAATCAGATGATTTCTTGTTATTAGCTCATTCTAAATTACTAACATGATCATATTAATTATCTTATATAAGTAATACCATACTTATAAATATCATCAAGCATTCATGTTGCTAGTTTATGTTAACAACAAATCAAGTTTCTATCATAATAACGATTTCGGCCGAAAACTATGAAAGATCAAGCATTTGATGTACCAAATATTATACAACACAAATCTAAATTAAACATTTAATAAGCAAGGTATTAAGAATTAGTAAGATAAAAAGATAAAACATGTTAATAACAATCTTTCTTGGATATAAACATTTAAAGCTCATGTTGAGTTTATATTATACCTATTCTAACACCATTAGAGAAACCTTTTCACCTTGACATAATTAACTTAGCTAAACATTAAGAAGGAGAAAAACACAAATAAATAATATAAGAACATAAACATAATATAAGCTAACTAAGTATAGGAAAGGAAATGAAAGAGCATAAACAAGAGATTACTATAGCATAAAAGAAAACTTGAACATTACAAAGATGTAGAGAGAAAGCAAGAAGATAACTTTGATCTGAAAATTAATATGACTAAATACATGGACAATGCCTCCTTTTATAGGCTAAGTTTCAGAACTATTGATTGATTGAAGAATTGGTGGGCATCCATTGATTTGGTGGCTGGTTTTTGACATTAATGGCTGCTGGTTTTTTGATATTGTGGGCTGATTTTTGATATTGTTGGCTGGCCAAAACGTCATTGCTCAAATCAGAATTATAGCCAACTGAATTATGGAAGCTGTGGGCAATTGTCTCAGCTTTCCATAAAAAAAAACCAGAGCTCATTTGGACTTCTAGAACTCAAGATATGAGCCAAAAACCGAATAGTGCTTGAGCTGCAGGACAGCTTCCGACGTCTTCGTTGTTGCTAAGATTTGGGCTTGAAAACGGCAGAACTGAGTCTTTGACTTCATATGAAAGTTGTAGGTCTATGTCTTACCTTTCCATCGATATAAAATGGACCTAAATCTGATATCTACAGCTCCAAATATGATCAAATTACTGAACGGTGTTCGAGTTTGGAATGCACCAGCAACACTTTGCTAAGTTTGGCCTTCTTTTTATCCTTTCAATTTCAATCCTTAAACTCATCAATCAATCCTTTTATTTATGTGATAGACCTGCATTTAGGATGAACATTTACCATGAATTAAAGGTATATTATATTTTTAGACTTGCTAATATAAAACATGCTTTTGTTAGGGAATTTAATGATACTTTAGGTGCAATATGATGACATAAATCCTTAATGAGAATGCACTTTTAAGTACTAATCAGCAGGTCTATCACATAAATGAAAGGATTGATTGATGACTTTAAGAACTCAAATTTCAAGGGCAAAAAGCTGACCAAAATTATAAAAAAGATGTCGGTGCAATCCAAACCGGAACACTGTTCGGTAATTGGGTCATATCTATAGTTATAAATCTATGATTTAGGTATACTTTATATGCATGAAAAAGTAAGACATAGACCTACAACTTTGAAATGGAACCCAAGATCTACAAATGTCATTTTCAAGTCCAAATTATTGTAACAATAAAGAAGCTCGGAGGTGTCCTCCAATCCAAGCACTTTTCAGTATTTTGACTATATCTGGAGTTCTAGAAGTGTAAATGAGCTGAATGTTTTGCACAAGAAAGGTGAGACAATTGCAAACAACTTTAATGTTTTTGAGTGGCTCTAATTTTGACGTTATCATTGACGTTTTGGGCAGACAAAAGAAGATAAGGATTGTCACCAAGTCAAGAGTTGGCCACCCACTCATCAATTAGTCATCAAATCAATAGTTCCCAAATTTGGCCTATAAAAGGAAGCATTTGCCATGCATTTTGGCATCTTGGTCTCCATATCAAGATCATGATCTTGCTTTCTTTCTTTGTATTTTTATAATGCTTAAGTTTTGCTTTCATTAATATCAAGTTTATGCCTTTCATTTACTTAGTTAATTTTTATCTTATTTATGTTCTTATTTTGTTTATTTATTTTTCTTTCTTTCACTATGTCTAGCTAAGTTTATTATGTCAAGGTGAAAAGGTTACACTAATGGTGTAAGAATAGTATAAACTTAATATGGACTTTAATGTTTGATACTAACATGTTTTGTATTTGTTATCTTATTCACTCTTTAATACTTTGCTTGTTGAATGACTAATCTTGATTTATGTTGTATAAGACTTGGTACAACAAATGCTTGGCACTTTCATAGCCCATAATGTATGGTATAACCGACACCTGAGCTATGAAAGGAACTTGATTTGTTGTTAACATAAGTTATAATCATGCATGCTTGACGAGATTTACAAGTATCAGCACTAATTGAATAAGATGACTAATGTAATCATATTAACAATATATAATCTGATTGGAACCTCTTTTATGTGTGGTTTTCAATTGAATAACAAGAGTTTATATTATACTTATTTGACATACTATTAGTGGAACCTCTAACCTTGACATTTGTTATTATCATTATTTAATCGTTACATTAATATTCCATCTCAAAGTTCTCATCATCATCTTCTTCTTCTTCTTCTCCTTTTTTTTCTTTACTACTACTACTACTACTACTACTACTACTACTACTACTACTACTACTACTACTACTATTATTATTATTATAGTTGTTGTTGTTATTGTTATTGTTATTGTTATTGTTATTGTTATTATTGTTATTGCTATTATTGTTGTTTATAATTTGTACAATTAACCTCCCTGTAGTTCGACCTCGGTCTTGCCGGGTTATTTATTACTTCGACACTCCTGGATTAAACAATAACAACAACAAATGTCAAGGATAGAGGATCCACTAATGGTATGTCAAAAAAGTATAGCATAAACTCTTATTATTCAATTGAAAACCATAAACAAAGGAGATTCCAATCAGATTATAAATTGTTAACATGATTATATTAGTTATCTTATTCAGTTAATGCTAATACTTGTAAATCTTGTCAGGTATTTATAATTATAACTTATGTTAACAACAAATCAAGTTCCTTTCATAGCTAAGGTGTCGGTTATACCATACAATATGAGTTATGAGAGTGTTAGGTATTTGTTGTACCAAGTGTTATATAACATAAATCTAGAGTAATCATTCAACAAGCAAAGTATTAAAAGTGAACAAGATAACAAATATAAAATATGTTAGTATCAAACATTAAGGTCCATGTTGAGTTTACACTATACTTATTCTTACACCATTAATGTAACCTTTTCTCCTTGACATAATAAACTTAACTAAACATAATGAAAAAAAGAAAAATAAATAAATAAACAAAATAAGAACATAAATAAGATAAGGAAATGAAAGGCATAAACTTCATATTAATGAAAGCAAAACTTAAGCATTATAAAAATAAAAAGAGAGAAAGCAAGAGCATGATCTTGATCTAGAAACCAAGATACCTAAATGCATGGCAAATGCCTCCTTTTTTAGGTTAAAATTAGAAATTATTGATTTGATAACTAATTAATGAGTGGGTGACCAACTTTTGACTAGGTGACAATCTTTATCTTCTCTTGTCTGCCTAAAACATCATTGATAACGTCAAAATTGGAACCACTTGACATGAAAATTCTATGAAATTATCTTAGCTTTCTAGAGAAAAAAATTAAGGTCATTTGGAGTTCTAGAACTCGAGATATGGGTCAAACATTTAATAGTGTTTGGGCTGTAGGACATATTCGGACTTCTTTGTTATTGTTACAATTTGGATATGAAAATAGCCTTTTTAAATCTTGGGCTCCTATGAAAGTTTTAAGCCTATATCTTACCTTTTCATGTATATAAAATGGACCAAATCCAAGATCTACAACTCTAGATATGACCCAATTACCAAATAGTGTTCCGGTTTGGACTGCACTAGCATCTTTTTTCTAAGTTTGGCCACCTTTTTATCCTTTCAATTTCAGTTCTTAAACTCATCAATCAATGCTTTTATTTATTTGATAGGCCTCCATTTAAGATGAACATTTACCACAAATTAAAGGTATATTATATTGTTAGACATGTTATTATAAAACATGTTGTAGTTAAGGAGTTATTGATATTTCAGGTGCAAAATAATAATATATAAACTTGATAAAATTGCACTTAAATCCAAGTATGGATTTTCTAGATCTATGCCATGAAAAAAAGGTAAAAGTTGAATTATGTCTGGCTTAAAATTAAAATGAGATGTATCAGGAGGGAAAACTATGCATGATGGTGGACTTATTCTCGTGGGATTCATATGGTCTCTAATTGTTCTATGATGGTTATTCTTATTATTCTCATTATAAAGTGATTAATTATCTTTTTCAACCATATTTTCTAAAAATGATGAGGATACCCTACAAAGTTTAGGGGAAGATGAATTGTATCCTATTGTGATCTCATCAAAACTTAGTATAGAGCAAGAACAAAAACTTTTAAGAGTGATGAGAAAACTCAAGAAAGCAATTGGGTGGATAATTACTGACTTAAAAGGAATTAGCCCTCTTTTATGTACATATAAAATCTAAACTGGATGGCGTATGTGCATTGATTGTTGTAAGTTTAACACGGTAACTCGGAAAGACCATTTTCTGCTTCCATTTTTAGACTAGGTGCTTGAAAGAGTAGCTAGAAGAGCTTTTTGTTGTTTTCTTTATGGATACTCAAGTTACAACCGAACTGAGATTTCCTTAGAAGACCAAGAAAAAACCATTTTCACTTGTCCTTTTGGTAACTGTACTTATAGAAGAATGCCCTTTGGCTTGTGTAATGCACCAGCCACTTTTCAAAGGTGTATGATGAATATCTTTAGTGACATGGTGGAAAATTTTCATGGATGATTTCTCAGTTTATAGGGATTTTTATGAGTTGTGTCTAATGCATTTAGAAAAAGTTCTCAAAAGGTGTGAGGCGAGTGACACGACTAAAAGATTGATGTCTTCTCCCAAGTGCAAGAGTGTCGAAGTAATAAATAACCCAGCAAGACCGGGGTCGAACCACAGAGAAGTTAATTGTACAAATTATAAATAAAATAATACAACAATAATAACAATAACAACAACAACAACAATAATAATAATATTAGTAACAACAATAAAAACAATAATAGTAGTAGTAGTAATAGTAAAGAAAAAGAAGGAGAAGAAAAAGAAGATGATGAGAACTTTGAGATGAAATATTAATGTAAGGATTAAACAATGATAATAACAAATGTTAAGGTTAGAGGATCCCCTAATGGTATGTCAAACAAGTATAGTATAAACTCTTATTATTCAATTGGAAACCACACACAAAGGAGGTTTCAATTAGATTATAGATTGTTAACACAATTACATTATTTATCTTATTCTATTAATGCTAATACTTGTAAATCTCATAAAGCATTCATGATTATAACTTATGTTAACGACAAATCAAGTTCCTTTCATAGCTCAGGTATCAGTTATACCATACAGTATGGGCTATGACAGTGCCAAGTATTTGTTCTATTAAGTGTTATATAATATAAATCAAGATTAGTCATTTAACAAGCAAAGTATTAAAGAGTGAATAAGATAACAAATACAAAACATGTTAGTATCAAACATTAAAGTCCATATTGAGTTTACGTTATACTTATTCTTACACCATTAATGTAACCTTTTCACCTTTACATAATAAACTTAGCTAAACATAATGTAAGAAAGAAAAATAAATAAACAAAATAAGAACATAAATAACATAAGAGTTAACTAAGTAAAGGAAAGGAAATGAAAGGCATAAACCTGATATTAATGAAAACAAAGCATAAACATTACAAAAAATATAAAGAGAGAAAGCAAGAGCATGATCTTTATCTGGAAACCCAGATGCCTAAATACATGGCAAATGCCTCCTTTTATAGGTTAAAATGGGAACTATTGATTTGATGACTAATTGATGAGTGGGTGACCAACTCTTGACTTGGTGGCAATCATTATCTTCTCGTGTTTGCCCAAAACATCATTGATAACGTTAAAATTGGAGCCACGTGAAACATGAAAGTTGTAGAAAATTATCTCAGCTTTCTTATGTAAAAACTACAAGTCATTTGGACTTTTAGAACTCTAGATATGGGTCAAACACTGAATAGTGATTAGGCTGGAAGACAGATTCAGACTTCTTTGTTGTTGCTACAATTTGGACTTGGAAATGACCTTTTTAGGTCTTGGGCTCCATATGAAAGTTGTAGGCCTATGTCTTGCGTTTCCATCCATATAAAGTAGACCTAAATATGAGATCTACAGCTCTAGATATGACCCAATTACCGAACTGTGTTCTAGTTTGGATTGCACCGACATCTCTTTTCTAAATTTGACCATCTCTTTGTCCTTTCAATTTTAGTTCTTAAATTCATCAATAAATCCTTTCATTTATGTGATAGGCCTCCATTTAAAATGAACATTTACCACAAATTAAAGGTATCTTATATTATTGGCTACATTATTATAAAACATGCTTTAATTAAGGAGTTATTGATACTTTAAATGCAAAATGGTGACATAAAACCTTTATAAAAAATGCACTTTTAAGTACTAATCACACCCCCTAACTAGCTTATTACTAGTCTCTAGTAATCAAAGTGTTAAAATAGAAAAAGAATTTGGAAATTTTATAAAGCAAGGTATTCATCATTCAACTTCCATGAATCTATCCAAATAAATAAACTGTCATTAAATTTATATATCTGCTCAATACCTCTTAACAAGATATTAATAAACCTTTCTTTTGTGCTCAATATATCAACACATAATTATAGGGCTTTTCTTGGATGAAAACAAAATGTTTGTTCTAATCTTTGAGGTTAACTTCCTTCGGTTGGGATTATTTTTTTTTCTTCTTTTTAAATATATATACATATAATTTAAAACACCATGCATCTTTAACCCATGTAACGAGCTTTCGGTTAATGACTCCAAGACTAGTTGGTCTTCGGGCATTAGGTGTTCAAACATCCCTATGAGCTTAGTAACTCGGGTCACAGATGCTGATACGTAGATAGTGCAATGTTTGATTTCCTTAAGCTTTTCTCCTCAACCCATGTAACAAGAATTAGGTCAAGAGCTCCCAAGTCAGTTGACTTTAAGGTATTAGGTGTTAAAACACCCCTTCGGTCTTAATTTTTTAGGTTAGGGATGCTATGAAACCAAACGTATCTATATTTTTATTATCATCATTCATTTTTTTTTGCTCTTTTTCTTGTTTACTTTGTTTTTATTTCAAATTATATACTATCCTTTTCCCTTAGTTGTTACCTTTAACAAAAGAACATAAATAATGTAATAATCCAATGTGCAACCCAGAATTATATGTTAAAGTGTGTGTATGTAAATTAAGGTTTAAGAATACATGTTAAATGAGTATATGAGGAGAATTAAGTGATAACAATGCGAGAGTTTGTAAACCTGAATATTTTAAGAAGTATTATGATAAACTTTATTAAGAACGGTTACTAAGATGCGTCTCAAGAGTCACAAAAAGATCTCCTTTACTTTACCATTATAGTAACAATAATTTTGCACATGCTTTATGAAATAGAACACATAGTTAGTTTTTTTTTTTTTAGCTACCGCCCTCTCCCCCCAACCAAAACGAGACATTGTCCTCAATGTTCTAAGGTAGAAAAATAGAGTATAAAAGATATCACGTGAAATAACGAACACTGACAAACCTAAAACACATTGAAACAAAAATAAGAAATAACAAAACACAATAATAAAACAAAAAGACAAAACAAATTACAAATGTTCCAATTTAATCTAAGCTTTTTATGGCTTTCCTTAGATAACCAATTTATGCGACTTATGGAGGAATCAATTACAGGAATGAAAGATTGTAGTTGGTCAATCAATTGTTCAGTAGTAGCAGCAGAGATTATGATTTGTCGTGCAGAAGATGTTAGAAATTCCTGTTTCACTATATGATCAAGAAAAGACAACAACTTATCATAATAACCATTAACATTTAGCAAACCTATGGTTTATAGTGAATGTGCAGTTGGGCCCAAGAGGACATATGAAAAATCTCTTCCAATGTACCTAGACCGCATGATAAAGCAATAAAGGCATCAGCATGGTTAAACATTGCCTTCATTCAAGCCAACATTGTAGAGACTTGATGTTCTTCTCCAATTGTTTTTCCAATGATGTCCCGTTGTGCTAAAGCTTCAGGGACAACCCCCAAAACTTGACTAACTCCTAAAAATATAGTTATTGACATACCTCCCATTAACCCTAGACTGCCTTCTCCAAACACTAAATGAATCTTTCTCTCAGCTAGCACCTAACCAAGATGATTTATTGATTCTAAAAACTCCATTTCTTTCCTAAGACTAGATCCACTAAAAACACAATTATTTCTTATGTGATGACTTGAGGAAGTTGTCATTTCTACACATTTTATATTTGTTGAATGTATGGGTTGAGTAGAAATGAAAGGAAGGAAGAGAGGATTTCATAGATGAGAAATTAGAAAGGCAATCATACCACATATATGTAGGCCAGCTGGAGTCTCACATACTCTCTCTTTCTCTCTTTATTTATTTATTTATTTATTTATTTTTGAAAAAGCATGTGTATATACAGGTAGTTGTGATTGTGACTCACATCTTCCATTGGTTTTACGTCCAAGAACAGCTTAAACGCCCTCTATGGGTCGAGGATAAGCTTCTCATCCATTTTTTAAAAAAATTGGCAAACAGGATCTTTGTTAGTCAGATTTCCCAGATTAAGTCACGCATGTTCTTTATGAAATAGTGGCCATAAATCATGAATTGCACGATGCACATCTCTACTAGGATGCATCTCAACAGTTAATAGAAGATTATCTAAAGACTCCTTACTTAGACCATCTTTAATGAATTTATTTTATCTTCACGGTTTATAGATATCATTCCTAAAGATTGACATTGTGCATTACAAGTTCATCTGGCACATCGATGATAGACTTTCAGTCGTTTTGCACGACGTTTCTTTGCAAAAGTGCTTTTACCTGTTCGAGGTATGTGTGAAATGAAGGACTTTGAGGACTCACCTAATAATCTCACCTTTGCTTCAATCAACCAGCGAATATCTTCAAGAATTCCATGATTCATCAACAATCTCAATCTTGCACATCTAGCACGGGAAAATACTTTTTTAATTTTTAAGATTAGTGTCCATTTTCAAATGAGAATTAGAAGAGAGATTCAAAGAATTCCATAAATATATACATAGATATCAGTTGTTATGGGAAACTAAAAGAACCGACTTAACTCATGCAGTATCGTTGTCCGCCATTTGACTAGGGTGAGAGAAACTAGCAAAAATCACTCAAAAATAAACATAAAAGAACATGAGAGAAAAAAATTAATCAACCTTTATCTACAAGATCATTCAAACTAGTTGATTCATTTTCATTAGAAAAATTATCAAAGTAAGCTTTCAAACAATGTCCATTTTCCCTAAAAACATTGTCATTCATTGAATTCTTAATATCAAATGCCCCATAAGGATACACATGTTTCTTAATAAATGGACTACCCTATCTTGATCTTAGTTCTCTAGGGAATAAATGGAGTTGAGAATTATAAAACAAAACTTTTTGACTAGTATCAACTTCTTGACAATTTTCACAAGTTTTGCAGAATGCATTCGTGTCCTTAAACATGGTGGGCCAATAAAATCTATTTTGAAATATTTTATAGGTGACTTTTTTTGATAAGAAATAACTTCCACATGCTTCAGAATGCTAAAATTTAATGACACTACTTACCTCATTGTCAAGAATGCATCTTTGAAATATTTGATTAGGATAATATTTGAATAAGTTAAGGTCATCCCAATAAAAGTTCTTCACTACATTTAAAAACTTTTCTTTCTCTTGGGTACTCCAATCAGCTAGCAAATCTCCTAAAGGAAGAAAATTCATATTTTTATCATACCAAGGCATTGGACTAAGAGAAAGTAAAGATTTGATAGGAAAGTAATCATCGATTGTTGTGATGTCAGATGTCAAATTTGTTGTCACTTTTGATAAAAGATCTGCATCAATATTTTCGATGCATTTTTCATCCGTGATTTCTTTCTCAAAATAAATCATTTGCAAATCTTCAGATTCATCTTACTTATTTTTACTTAAAGTAGATTCAAGTTGATCATAAACTAATTTGTTAATATGATCTACTTATAAATCATTATCATGTCGAGGTTGCTTGCAAATGATGAAAATATTCATCTCTAATGTCATGTTTTCAAATGATAGCTTCATTAGTCCATTCCTACAATTAATCAATGCGTTAGAAGTTGCAAGAAACAGATATCCTAAAATAATAGGAAATGAATTACATGCTTCAACAGGTTTTGTGTCGAAGATAACAAAATCCATAGGATAAATGAATTTATTGACTTGTAGTAACACATCTTTGACTATTCCTGTATGCATTTTTATAGATCTATCAGCAAGTAAAAGAGTTACAGAAGTTGGTTTTAACTCACCTAGATTGAGACTCTGAAAAACTGAATATGGAAGTAAATTCACACTAGCTCCAAGATCAAGTAAGGCTCTTTTAATTTTATATTCTCTAATAAAGCAAGAAATTTTAGGACAACCAAGGTCTTTATATTTCAAAGCATTAATGTTTTTAAGAATGACACTTACTTGTTTGGCTAAAAAAGCTTTCTTTTTCACATATAATTTTCTCTTTATAGTGCATAGATCTTTCAAAAATTTAACATAAGAAGGAACCTGTTTAATAGCATCTAGCAAAGGTATATTGATTCTTACTTGTTTGAAAGTTTCAAAGATTTCAAAGTTGTGATTGACTTTTCTTTGTTTGGTCATGGCATGAGGAAATGGAAGCACTGGTAGGGAATCAATCTTTTCTTTGCCAATTTCAGATTCAACCCCTTCCTTACCCTTAGAGATTGACTCATCATCTTTCTCACAAGGTTCAAGAGTGGGTTTCTCAAAAACCTTACCATTGTGAAGAGTAGTGACTGATTTGATTTGATCCATCTGTTGACTTCCAAAACTACTTGCATTTGCATTGTATTTCCCCCTAGGATTTTGTTGTGGTTGAGATGGAAACTGAGAATAGATATCAATTTTGCAAGAATATCTTTAAAATCTGTCATATTTTGAGTAAGTTGAGTATTGATTGTCTCTTGCTTTTCAATGAATGCATGCAATGTTTCCTCAAGAATTCTTCTAAGAGGTGGAGTATAAGGAGGTGCATATCCATAAGAATTTTGGAAATTATGGTGTGCTTAAAACGATGGTTGTGAAGTTTATGCATTGTTATTATCACTCTACCAACTAAAATTTAGGTGATTTCTCCAACTAGGGTTTTATGTTTGGGAGTATGGGTTGTGGTTGGCCCTTTGGAAACTGTTTAAAGCATGAGCCTGTTCATGGAGACATTCCTTAAAAGAAAGCAAATCTGGACAATTATTGGTTGAGTGTTCATTTATTTCACAAATTTGACACACAATATTTTCAATAGATTTTAATTGACCACTCTTTTTCAATTCTAGTGTCTCGACTTTTCTAGCTAAAGATGCAAACTTGGCTTAAAGGTCTTGATCTTCTCTAAGGTTGTACATACCTCCACTAGATGTATGAAGTTGAGTTTTACTCGGTGCCTCAAAAGTACCTGCAGTGTCCTAATTTTGAGCATTTTTAGATAACAAGTATAAGTACTTCATTGCTTCATCAGGGTTTTTATCTTCAAAAGTTCTATTGCATATCAATTCAACCATTTGCCTATCTCTAGGTGTTAACCCTTCATAAAAATATGAAACCAATCTTCATGTTTCAAACCCATGATGAGGGCAAGTATTAAGCAAGTCTCGATACCTATCCCAATATTGGTAAATGTTTCTCCTAGTTTTTGAGTGAAACTAGTGATTTGTCTTTTGATAGAGTTTGTTTTGTGAGATGGAAAAAACTTCTTTAAAAACTATTGTTGCATTTCATCCTAAACATGAATGGATCCTAGTCTCAAATTTTGTAGCCATGTTTTAGCTTTAACTTTTAATGAAAAATAAAAAAAGATTTAATGTGATGGTGTTCATGCTACAATTTGAATCATTATATATGTTGTAGACCTCCTCAAATTCCCTTAAATGCAAGTATGAATTTTTTAATTCTAAGCCATGAAAAGAAGGTAAATGTTGAATAATGTCTGGCTTAAAATTAAAATGAGATGCATCAGGAGGAAAAATTATGCATGATGGTGCACTTGTTCTTGTAGGATTCATGTGGTCTCTAAGTGTTCTAACATAGTTATTCTCATTATTTTCATTATGAAGTGATTGATTATCTTCTTCAACCATATTTTCTGAAAATGATGAGAAAACCCTACAAAGTCTACCACTTAATGTACATGACCACGCTCTCATGCAAGTGTAGGAATAGAATAAGAGGAAGAAGAAAATAAAAGAAAAGGAAACAAGAACAAAGAAATAAAGTTATACACAGTGAAAAGAAAAAAATAAAATAAATACTATAATTTGTACAAGAACCTACCTTTCCAGCAACAGCACCAAAAACTTGACATAACTAAAAGATTGATGTCTTCTCCCAAGTGTAGGATTGTCAAAGTAATAAATAACCCAGCAAGACCGAGGTCGAACAAGAGGGAGGTTAATTGTATAAATTATAAATAACAATAATATAACAACAATAACAACAATAATTATATTAGTAACAACAATAAGAACAATAATAGTAGTAGTAGTAATAATAGTAGTAGTAGTAGTAAAGAAGGAGTAGAAGAAGAAGATGATGAGAACTTTGAGATGGAATATTAATGTAAGGATTAAACAATGATAATAACAAATGTCAAGGTTAGAGAATCCACTAATGGTATGTCAAACAAGTATAGTATAAACTCTTATTATTCAATTGGAAACCACACACAAAGGAGGTTCCAATCAGATTATAGATTGTTAACATGATTATATTAGTCATCCTATTCGATTAATGCTAGTACTTGTAAATCTCATCAAACATTCATGATTGTACCAAGTGTTATACAACATAAATCAATATTAGTCATTTAACAAGCAAAGTATTAAAGAGTGAATAAGATAACATATACAAAACATGTTAGTATCAAACATTAAAGTTCATATTGAGTTTACATTAAAGTGCCCTCATCATGGTTTTGAAACATGGAGATTGGTTTCATATTTTTATGAAGGGTTAACACCTAGAGATAGGCAAATGGTTGAATTGATGTGCAATGGAACTTAGAGTTGTTAGCTAAAAATGCTTAAAATTGGGACACCGTGGATACTTATGAGACACCGAGTAAAACTCCACTTCATACATCTAGTGGAGGTATGTACAACCTTAGGGAAGATCATGACCTTTAAGCCAAGTTTACATCTTTAGCTAGAAAAGTCGAGGCACTAGAATTGAAAGAGAATGGTCAATTAAAATCTATTGAAAACATTATGTGTCAAATCTGTGAAACAAATGAACACTCAACCAATGATTGTCCAACCTTGCCTTCTTTTAAGGAATGTCTCCATGAACAAGTTCATGCTTTAAACAGTTTCCAAAGGGCCAACCCTAACCCATACTCACAAACATACAACCCTGGTTGGAGAAATCACCTAAATTTTAGTTGGAAGAGTGAGAACAACAATGCACAAACTTCATAACCACCGTTTCAAGCACACCACAATTCCCAAAATTCTCATGGATATGCACCTCCTTATGGTTCACCTCCTAGAAGAAATCTTGAGGAAACATTGCATGCATTCATTGAAAAGCAAGAGAGAATCAATACTCAACTTGCTCAAAACATGACAAATTTTAAAGATACTCTTGCAAAATTAACATCTGCTCTCAGTTCCTTCCTATGCTAAATTTTTGAAAGATCTATGCACTGTGAAGAGGAAACTGAATGTGAAAAAGAAAGCCTTTCTAGCTGAACAAGTAAGTGTTATTCTTCAGATCAATAATGTTTTGAAATATAAAGACCCTGGTTGTCCTACAATTTCTTGCTTTATTGGAGAGCATAAAATTGAAAGAGCCTTGATCGCGTTACTAGTGTGAATTTACTTCCATATTCAGTTTTTCAGAGTCTCAACCTAAGTGAGTTAAAACCAACTTCTATATCTTTTTTACTTGCCGATAAATCTGTAAAAGTGCCTCGAGGAATAGTCGAAGATGTGTTACTACAAGTCAATAATTCATTTATCCTATGGATTTTGTTATCTTAGACACAGAACTTGTTAAAGCATGTAATTCATTTCTTGTTATTTTAGAACGTTTGTTTCTTGCAACTTTTAATGCATTGATTAATTGTAGGAATGGACTGATGAAGCTATCATTTGGAAACATGACATTAGAGATAAATATTTTCAACATTTGCAAGCAACCTAGAGATGATAATGATTTACAAGAAGTAGATCATATTGATGAATTAGTTTATGATCAACTTGAATCTACTTTAAGTAAAAATCAGTTGGATGAATATGAAGAATTGCAAATGATTTATTCTGACAAAAAAATCACAGATGAAAAAACCACTGAAAATATTGATCCAAATATTTTGTTAATAGTGACAACAAATTCGATATGTGACATCACACCAATCGATGATTACTTTCCTAACGAATCCTTACTTTCTCTTAGTCCAATGCCTTGGTATAATAAAAATATCAATTTTCTTGCTTTAAGAGATTTGTTAGCTGATTGGAGTACCTAAGACAAAGAAACGTTTTTGAACGAAGTGAAGAACTTTTATTATGATGACCCTAACTTATCCAAATATTGTCCTGATCAAATATTTCAAAGATTCATTCCCGACAATGAGGTAAGTAGTGTCATTAAACTTTGTCACTCTAAAGCATGTGGAAGCCATTTCTTGTCAAAAAAGACAGCTACCAAAAATCTTTCAAAATGGATTTTATTGGCCCACCATGTTCAAGGACACGCATGTATTCTGCAAAGCTTGTGAAAATTGTCAAAAAGTTGATACTGGTCAAAACGTTTTGTTTTATAATTCTCAACTCTATGCATTTCTTAGAGAGCTAAGATCAAGATGGAACAATCCTTATGGGGCTTATGATACTAAGAATTCAATGAATGATAATGTTTTTGAGGAAAATGGACATCGTTTGAAAGCTTACTTTGATAATTTTCCTAGTGAAAATGAATCAACTGGTTTGAATGATCTTGTATATAAAAGTTGATTATTATTTTTTTCTCATATTGTTTTTGTGTTTCTTTTTGAGTGATTTATTTTGCTAGTTTCTCTCTCCCCGGTCAAATGGCAAACAATGGTACTCCGTGACTTATGTTGGTTCTTTTAGTTTCCCATAATAATTGATAATAATTTATGCAATTCTTTGAATCTCTCTTCCAATTCTCATTTGAAAATGGACACTAATCTTGAAAAATTGAAAAAGTATTGTTAACATGATTACATTAGTCATCTTATTCGATTAATGCTAATACTTGTAAATCTCATCAAGCATTCATGATTATAACTTATGTTAACAACAAATCAAGTTCCTTTCATAGCTCAGGTGTCGGTTATACCATACAGTATGGGCTATGAAAGTGCCAAGCATTTATTCTACAAAGTCTTATACAATATAAATCAAGATTAGTCAGTTAACAAGCAAAGTATTAAAGAGTGAATAAGATAACAAATACAAAACATGTTAGTATCAAACATTAAAGTCTATAGTAAGTTTACACTATACTTATTCTTACACCATAAGTGTAACCTTTTCACTTGGACATAATAAACTTAGCTAGACATAATGAAAGAAAGAAAAATAAATAAACAAAATAAGAACAAAAATAAGATAAGAGTTAACTAAGTAGAGGAAAGGAAATGAAAGGCATAAACTTGATATTAATGAAAATAAAGCATAAACATTACAAAAAATACAAAGAGAGAAAGAAAAGGCATGATCTTAATCTAGAAACCAAGATGCCTAATTGCCTCCTTTTATAGGCTAAAATTGGAAACTACTGATATGATGACTAATTGATGAGTGGGTGACCAAGTCATGACTTGGTGACAATCCTTATCTTCTATTGTCTGCCCAAAACTTCATTGATATCGTCAAAATTGGAGCCCCTTGAAAACATAAAAGTTATATAAAATTGTCTCAACTTTCTTGTGTAAAAACTTTAAGTCATTTGAACTTCTAGAACCCTCGATATGGGTCAAACACTGAACAGTGCTCGAGCTAGAAGACAGATTCAGACTTCTTTATTGTTGCTACAATTTAGACTTGAAAATGGCCTTTTTAGGTCTTAGGCTCCATATAAAAGTTGTAGGCCTATATCTTACTTTTTGATACATATAAAGTAGACCTAAATCTGAGATTTACAGATCTAGATATGACCTAATTACCAAACAGTGTTCCGGTTTGTATTGCACCAACATCTATTTTCTAAGTTTGATCATCTCTTTGTCCTTTCAATTTCAGTTCTTAAATTCATCAATCAATCCTTTCATTTATGTGATAAGCCTGTATTTATAATGAACATTTACCACAAATTAAAGGTATCTTATATTATTAGGTATATTATTATAAAACATGCTTTAATTAAGGAATTATTGATACTTCAAGTGCAAAATGATGACATAAAACCTTGACAAAAAATACACTTTTAAGTATTAATCAGGTATTTCAAACAAGTATAGTATAAACTCTTTTTATTACTCAACTAGAAACCACACACAAAAAAGGTTTCAATCGGATTATAAATTATTAACATGATTTCATTAGTTATTTTATTCAAATAAATCTAATACTTATAAATATTGTTAGATATTCATGATTATAGCTTATGTTAACAACAAATGAAGTTCCTTTTATAGCACAAGTATTAGTTATACCATACGATTTAGCTATAAAATTGCCAAGAATTTGTCGTACCAAGTGTTATACAACACAAATCTAGATTAACCATTTAATAAGTTAAGTATTAAAATTTAACAAGATAACAAATACAAACATTAAGGTCCATATTGAGTTTATACCATACTTATTCTTACACCACTAGTGTAACCTTATCATTTTGACATAATAAACTTAACTAAACATAATAAAAGAGAGAAACATGAATAAATAAGATAAAAGTTAACCAAGTACAGGAAACGAAATGAAAAGCATAAATAATATATTAATATAAGCAAAACTTAAGCATTGTAATAAAAAGAGCAAGAATATGATCTTGATCTGAAAACTAAAATTCCTAAATGCATGTTAAATGCTTCCTTTTATAGGCTAAAATTGAGAACTATTGATTTGTTGACTAATTGTTGAGTGGGTAGCCACATCTTGACTTAATCATAATCTTTATCTTCTTGTCTGATCAAAACATCATTGTTAATGTTAGAATTTGAATAGACTTGACATGAAAGTTCTAGTAAATTGTCTTAGTTTTCTAACAAAAAAATTGAGGTCATTTAAACTTCTAAAACTCAAGATATGGGCTGAACACTGAACAGTGTCTAAGCTGCAACAAGATTCGGACTTCTCCATTGTTGCTAAGATTTGGACTTCCAAACAGTAGAATTCAGTCTTACATTCTATAAATGTTTTAGGCCTATGTCGTAGCTTTCTAGCCATATAAACCAAATTGAAATCTAAGATTTATAGCTCCAGATATGACCTAATGACTAAATAGTGTTTCAATTTGGACTGAACCGGCATCTCTTTTCGAAACTTCACCCTCTCTTTGTCTTGTCAATTTTGGTAGTTGAACTCATCAATCATTCATTTGATTTATGTAATAGGCCTACATTTAAGATAAACATTTATCATAAATTAAAGATATCTTATATTATCAAACTTGTTATTATAAAACGTGTTTTAGTTAAGGAGTTATTGATACTTCAAGTGCAAAATGCTAATATAAAACCTTGATAAAAATGCACTTTTAAGTACTAATCACATCCCCCAACCATCTTATTACTATTCCTTCATAATGAAAGCGTTAAAATAAAAAAACAATTTGCAAGTTCAATAGAGCAAGGTATTCATCATTTAACTTCCATTAATCTATCCAAATAAACAAACTCTCATTAAATTTATATCTCTACTTTATAATTCTTAAACAAGATATTAATAAATTATTTTTTTATGTGCTCAATATATGAAAACATAAATGATGGTGCTTTTATTGGAAAAAAACAATATTATGCTCTAATGTTTTTCTAAGGTTAACTTTCTTAGGTTGAGATTATTATCTTTTTTTTTCTTTGCTTACACTTACACGCACACACATATAGAAATAACATAATGCATCTTTAACCCATGTAACGAGCTTTCGGCTAAGGACTCCCAAACCAATTGGTCTTAGAGCATTAGGTGTTGAGACACCCTTACAAACTTTGTAACTCAGATTGCAGATAATGTAATGTTTGATTTCCTAAAACTTTTTTCTTTAACCCATGTAACATGTTGTGGGCCAATAGCTCCCAAGTTAGCTAACTTTAGGGTATTGGGTGTTAAAACACCAATTCAGGCTTAATTGCTTAAGTTAGGGAAGCTAAGAAACCAAACTTATTTATGTTTTTATTTATTTAATTAATTACATTTATTATCATTTTTTTGTTTTCTGCAAATTATATACTAACTCTTTCTCTTAGTTGTTACATTTAACAAAAGAATATAAATAATGTAATAATCCAATATGCAACCCACAATCATATGTTAAAGTTTGTGTGTTAAAATGAAGGTTTAAGAATACTTCTTAAATGAGTATATAAGCAAAATCAATTGATAATAATATAAGAATTTGTAAACCTGAATATTTCAAGAGAAGTATGTGATAGACCTTCTTATGAATATTACAAATAACCATTAGAAAATGTTTACTATGATGCGTCTCAAAAGTCAATAAAATTTTGTTTTACTCTACCATCCTAGTAATAACAATTGTGTTAATTAGTTTTATTAAAAATAAAAGATGTTTGTTAAAAAACATTTTATCAACTACTACCCTTCAACCAAAACTAGACATTGTCCTCAATGTTCTAAAGTAGAAACATAGAGTATAGAAGACATCACCTGAAACAATAAACACTAACAAATCTGAAATACACTTAAACAAATATAAGAAACAACAAAATAAAATAATATACTATTAATAAAACCAAAAGACATAAATTTTTACAAACTAAGGTTTAAATCATAGTTGTGATTGTGACTCACATCTTCCCTTAGTTTTACATCAAAGAACAGCTTAAACGCTCTCTATGGGTCGGGGATAGGCTTCCCATCTAGTTTTCTAAAAAACTAGCAAATAGTGTCTTTTATAGTTAGATTCCCAAGACTATGTCGAACATGTTTTTTATAGAATTGTGATCATAAATCATGAATTGCACGGTGCATGTCTCTACTAAGATGCATTTAAAGAGTCAATAAAAAATTATCTAAAGACCCCTTACTTAGTCATAATGAATTGTATTTTATCTTTGTGATTCACAGATACCATTCATAAATAATAACATGTTGCATTACAAGTCCATTTAGAACATTTATGACAGATTTTCAGTCGTTTTGCAAGATATTTCTTTGCAAAAGTGCTTCCAAGCATGTATGAAATGAAAGAATTATAGGACTCACCTGATAATTGGACCTTTGCTTCAATTAGCCAATGAATATCTTCAGGAATTACATTATTCATTGACAACCTCAATCTTGCACACCAGCACGATAAATTTTTGCAATTGCATTCTAAAGTAGAGCGGGAAAATACTTTTTCAATTTTTCAAGAGTGGTGTTCATTTTCAAATGAGAATTGAAGAAGAGATTTAAAGAAGTGAGAAAAAGCAAAGAATTGCACAAATATATACACAGATATCAATTATTATAGGAAACTCAAAGAATCGACTTAAGTCACGGAGTACCGTTATCCACCATTTGACTAAGGTGAGAGAGACTACAAAACAAAAGTTACACCAAAACAAAACACAAAACAATGTGAGAAAAAGGAAAATCAATCTTTATATACAAGATCACTCAATTCAATAGAGTCATTTTCAACTGAAAAATTATCAAAGTAAACTTTCAAACGATGTCTATTTACCTTGAAAACATTGTCATTCTTTGGATTCTTGATATCACAGGCTCTATATAGATACAAATGTTTCACAATAAAAGGACCACTCCATTTTGATCTTAGTTTTCCAGGAAATAAATGGAGTCAGGAACTATAAAGATTTTTTGACCAACATTGAATGTTTTTCTCAATTTTGCTTGTCATGAAACTCTTTTATTCTTGCTTTATGAATTTTTGAATTTTCATATGCATCATTTCTTATTTTCTCAAGCTCATTTATTTGTAATTTTCATAGTTGACTAGCATTATTAAGGTTTGAATTAAAAGTTTTAATAGCCCAATAAGCTTTATGTTCAAATTCTGCATGCAAGTGACAAGATTTTTCATAAACTAGTCTATAAGGTGACATACACAATGATGTTTTATAAGCAGTTTGATAAGCCCACAGTGCATCATTAAGTCTTAAAAACCAGTTTTTCCTATTATGGTTCACTATTTTCTCCAAGATCTGTTTGATCTTCCTATTAGCAACCTCTACTTATTCACTTTTTTAAGGGTGATAAGGGGTAGCAATTTTATATGTGATTCCATATTTCTTCATTGAATACTCAGATGACTTATTGCAAAAATATGTTTCATCATCATTTATCATGGCTCGAGGAATTCCAAATTGACTCAAAATATTTTCTTTTAAAAACTTTATTATTGTTTTGTAATCATTGTTTCGATTTGAATTGCCTTTATCCATTTTCTAACTGATTAGTACTTAAAAACGTATTTTTATCATGATTTTATATCATTATTTTGCACTTGAAGTATTAATAACTCCTTAACTAAAGCATGTTTTATAATAACATATCTAATAATATAAGATACCTTTAATTCGTGGTAAATGTTCATTTTAAATGCAGGCCTATCACATAAATAAAATGATTGATTGATGAGTTTAAGAACTAAAATTGAAAAGACAAAAAGATGGCCAAACTTATAAAAGAGATGTCAGTACAGTCCAAATTGGAACATTGTTCAGTAATTGGGTCATATCTAGAGCTGTAGATCTCAAATTTAGGTCTACTTTATATGGATGGAAAGATAAGAATAGGCCTATGATTAGTACTTAAAAGTGCATTCTCATTAAGGATTTATGTCATCATATTGCACCTAAAGTATCATTAAATTCCCTAACAAAAGCATGTTTTATATTAGCAAGTCTAAAAATATAATATACCTTTAATTCATGGTAAATGTTCATCCTAAATGCAGGTCTATCACATAAATAAAAGGATTGATTGATGAGTTTAAGGATTGAAATTGAAAGGATAAAAAGAAGGCCAAACTTAGCAAAGTGTTGCTGGTGCATTCCAAACTCGAACATCGTTCAGTAATTTGATCATATCTGGAGCTATAGATATCAAATTTAGGTCCATTTTATATCGATGGAAAGGTAAGACATAGACCTACAACTTTCATATGGACTTAAAGACTCAGTTCTGCCGTTTTCAAGCTCAAATCTTAGCAACAACAAAGACGTCGAAAGCTATCCTCCAGCTCAAACACTATTCAATTTTTGGCTCATATCTTGAGTTCTAGAAGTCCAAATGAGCTCTGGTTTTTTTTTTTTTATGGAAAGCTGAGACAATTGCCCACAACTTTCACAATTCAGTTGGCTATAATTTTGATGTGAGCAATGATGTTTTGGCCAGCCAACAATATCAAAAATCAGCCCACAATATCAAAAAACCAGCAGCCATTAATATCAAAAACCAGCCACCAAATCAATGGATGCCCACCAATTCTTCAATCAATCAATAGTTCTGAAACTTAGCCTATAAAAGGAGGCATTTTCCATGTATTTAGTCATATTAATTTTCATATCAAAGTTATCTTCTTGCTTTCTCTCTACATCTTTGTAATGTTCAAGTTTTCTTTTATGCTATAATAATCTCTTGTTTATGCTCTTTCATTTCCTTTTCTATACTTAGTTAGCTTATATTATGTTTATGTTCTTATATTGTTTATTTATGTTTATCTCCTTCTTAATGTTTAGCTAAGTTAATTATGTCAAGGTGAAAAGGTTTCTCTAGTGGTGTTAGAATAGGTATAATATAAACTCAACATGAGGTTTAAATGTTTATATCCAAGAAAGATTGTTAATAACATGTTTTATCTTTTTATCTTACTAATTCTTAATACCTTGCTTATTAAATGGTTAATTTAGATTTGTGTTGTATAATATTTGGTACATCAAATGCTTGATCCTTCATAGTTTTCGGTCGACATCGTTATTATGATAGAAACTTGATTTGTTGTTAACATTATCGCTAGACGACGTCAGGCGACGGCTCCACTCCTTTTTTTTGTTTGTTTTTTTTAAACAAAAAAAAAATTTAGTTTTTATTTGATTGAGGGAAATAAAGATTTTATTGGAGTCGCCATCTAGTAATTTGAGGGAACTAGAAATCCAAAATTAGACACTGGTCCCAGAGATTCGGCTACTGGGTTAGTTATGATTAAGGGAAGGTAGACACCACCCTTAAAACATCCTTTCAGAGAAAGGTTACCTTCACTTGTGTGTTTTTCTTATTTGATTCAAATGCTACTATATTTTGAGCTTATTTGTTAATTTTTTAACATGGTTAACGTCGGTCCCTAAAAATAGGAGACGCGTTAAAAATGACATCAGTCCCTAAAATTAGGAGACTTTGTCTAAAATGTCGATGTTTATCCCTAAAAAGGAGAGTTACGTCTGATTTACCAAAATAAATAATAATGGACATAATCCATATTTGATATTTAAATTTTTGACATCGGTCCTTTTTTATAAATAAAAGAGACGTGTCGACAAATAATATTTATTTTATAAAATAAAAATTATTTTGATATCATTGACAAATAGATACATCAATTCTTGAAAATTGGGTTTTTGACCCACAAACAGTGATATGATAAAATGGGTGTTGAACCCGCGTCGTTATTTATTTTGGTTTATTTTTGTTTTTTTCACATGCAAAAATTTACAAGTATTTATATATAAAAATATCAAAAAATACCATAAAATATCAAAGAAAATTACCTGAGTACCCCTGTATAGGCAAAAGACTGAAATACCCTCGGATTTATAAAAAATTTATGAAAATGCCACTAGCGGCGCGTGGGGCTCACGCGCGGTTACTGTTGACGGCGGCGAAATTTTTCGGTGAGATTCAGGCCAAAAGATGGTCGATTCTGGTAGATATGAGGACGAGGATTCTGATGGTGGTGGTCTCGTTGGCCATTAATGGCTGAGGAGGGAGAATCGACGACTTGAATGTCGATTGGCCGATGACGGTCATGGCCTTTTTCCGACCAAAATCGCCGGTGAAAAAGTGAAAAATGGCCGGGGTTTTGCTTAGGAGGAGGCGATGCATGTTTCTGTGGTGGTTTCACGGCTTGAAATGGGAGATCGGTGGAGAGAGAGTGAATCGCCGGCGAGAGGAGAGAGAAGCTCTAGGTTGTCCTACGGTGTAGATGAGTGTATGATGTGCTCGTGCGTCTGAAGGCTGTGAACTGTTGGATCTCGGATGAACAGATCGTGCAGCTGTGATTCGTTTGATCTTCAAGTTGATCGGACGGTCAGGATTGAATGGGCTACGATCTGGTGTGTCGCGGTGTATCGAGTGCTTGGTGAACCTGCTGACATGGCGCAACAGGATGGAAGGGCAGATTATTTGAAAGGCTGAGATTGATTTGGGTTTTAATCTGGTGTGGTAAAGCCTATTGTATCCTAAGAAATCAAAGACTCAGATTTAAACACTATTAGATCTAACGGTTGGAATATTTTTGGTATTTTTCAAATTTTTTTAAAAAAATTTAATATCTTACTAGGGTGTAGAAAAAGTATAAGAAAAATGAATAGTAACCAAATCGTAACACAAATAGTAATGCTCGAATTCAGAATTTGAAATTGAGAATGAATTTTTTATTTTTTTCCCCTCTGTCTTGATTTCATTGGCTATTTATAGTCATTATGAAAATAATCACGGGATTGTTAAAATTTTCAACGTCCACCTATTACTATTTGTTTTATTATATATAATAATACTAAATAATAATAATAATATTTATTTATAGGGGTAAAAATTAAAAATTCAAATGAGTATTATAAAAAGTTTTTCATCCGCTAAAAATCAATTTTAAATTACAAAAAAAAAAAACTTTATATGGGTATCAACTCGGTGGACCGGGTTTTTTTTACCAAAACTACCAGTTTTGACCAAAAATAGTCTGAAACTCATTTTTTTATCGCGGTCAACATGGTGGGACTTGTATTAACCAGGTGGACTCAGTTTTGACCGAAAATGACAGTTTTGACCCGAAACAGCCCGAAACTCATCTTTCATCCCGATCGACATGGTGGGACCCGTATTGACTTGATGGACTCGGTTTTGATCAAAAATGACAGTTTTGACCCGAAACACCCCGAAACTCATTTTTCATCCCGGTCGACATCGTTTAACCTGTATTGACCTGGTGGACTCGATTTTGGTAGAAAGATGTGGTTGACTCGAGAAAATATATTTTAGACTCTTTTTTTCTTTTTTTTTTATATTTATTATATTTTTTGTCATGAATAATAAGATAAAATAACATTCAAAAAAATTTAGTGAATCCAAAATTGGGTTACAACAAACATAAACTAGCAACATGAATGCTTGATGATATTTATAAGTATGGTAATACTTAGGTAAGATAATTAATATGATCATGTTAGTAATTTATAATGAGCTAATAACGAGAAATCATCCGATTAGAACCTCCTTTGTGTGTGATTTCTAGTTGAGTAATAAAAAGAGTTTATATTATATTTATTTGAAATACCATTAGTGAATCCTATAACCTTGACATATGTTTTGTTATTGTTTAATCCTTACATCAATATCACATCCTAAAACTTTCTTCAACTCTTTTTCTTTATTTGTAATTTATATAATTCACCTCCCTATGGTTCGATCCCGGTCTTGTCGGGTTATTTTACTTTGACACTCCTGCACTTGGGATAGGACATCAACTCTTTGATCGTGTCAGCCTACAACTTTTATTTGGAGCCCAAGATTTAAAAAGGCCATTTTCAAGTCCAAATTGTAGTAACAACAAAAAAGTGTGAATAAGTCCCGCAACCCTAACATTGTTTAGTGTTTAGCCCATATCTAGAGTTCTAGAAGTCCAAATAACTTCATTTGTTTTTCCTGAAAAGTTGAGACAATTTCCTACAACTTTCATATTTCAAGTGGTTCCAATTCTTACGTTATCAATGATGTTTTGGGTAGACAATAGAAGATAAGGATTGTCACCAAGTCAAGACTTGGTCACCCACTCATCAATTAGTCATCAAATCAATAGTTCCCAATTTTGGCCTATAAAAGGAGGCATTTGATATGCATTTATGCATCTTGGTCTCCAGATCAAGATTATGCTTTTGCTTTCTCTTTTTATATTTTTGTAATGCTTAAGTTTTATTTTCATTAATATATTATTTATGCCTTTCATTTCCATTCCTGTACTTAGTTAACTTTTATCTTATTTATGTTCTTATTTTGTTTATTTATTTTTCTTTCTTTCATTATATTTAATTAAGTTTATTATGTCAAGGTGAAAAGGTTACATTAATGGTGTAAGAATAAGTACAGTGTAAACTTAACATGGACTTTAATGTTTGATACTAATATGTTTTGTATTTGTTATCTTGTTTACTCTTTAATACTTTGCTTGTTAAATGACTAATCTTGATTTATGTTGTATAGCACTTGGTACAACAAATGCTTGGCACTTTCATAACCTATATTGTATGGTATAACCACACCTAAGTTATGAAAGGAACTTGATTTGTTGTTAACATAAGTTATAATCATGAATGTCTGACGAGATTTACAAGTATTAGCATCAATCAAATAAGATAGCTAATGTAATCATGTTAATAATTTATAATATGATTGGAACCTCCTTTGTATGTGGTTTCCAATTGAATAATAAAAGTTTATACTATACTTGTTTGACATACCATTAATGGATCCTCTAACCTCGACATTTGTTGTTATCATTGTTTAATCCTTACATTAATATTTCATCTCAAAGTTTTCATCAATGTCTTTACTACTACCACCACCACCACCACCACCACTACCACCACCACCACCACTACCACTACCACTACCACTACCACTACTACTACTATTACTATTATTATTCTTGTTGTTGTTGTTGTTGTTGTTGTTGTTGTTGTTGTCTATAATTTATATAATTAACCTTTATATCTATAATTTATATAATTAACCTTCATGTGGTTTGACCTCGGTCTTGTCGAGTTATTTATTACTTTGACACTCTTGTAGTTAGGAGAAAACATCAATCTTTTAGTTGTGTCAAGTTTTTGGCACCGTTGCTGGGGAAGTAAGTTCTTGTACAAGTTATAGTATTTATTTTATTTTCTCTTTTCACTTTTCTTGTATATAACTTTGTTTCTTTTCTCTTGTTTCTTCTTCTCTTGTTTTCTTCTTCCTTTTATTTTATCCCTACATATGCATAAGAGTGTAGTCACGTATATTAAGTAATAGACTTTGTAGGGTATCCTCATTATTTTCATAAAATATAGCCGAAGAAGATGATCAATCACTTCATAATGAGAACTATGAGAATAACTGTGTTAGAACATTTAGAGACCTCATGAATTCCATAAGAACAAGTGAACCATCATGCATGGTTTTTCCTCCTAATGCATCTGATTTTAATTTTTAGCCAAACATTATTCAACTTTTACCTACTTTTCATGGCTTAGATTTAGAAAATCCATACTTGCATTTAAGAGAATTTAAGGAGGTCTGCAACATGTATAATAACTCAAATTGTAGCATGAACACCATCAGATTAAAGCTTTTTTTATTTTTTATTAAAAGATAAAGTGAAAAGATGGCTATAAAATTTGAGACCTAGATCCGTTTGTGCTTGGGATGAAATGCAACAACATTTTTTAAAGAAGTTTTTCCCTTCTCATAGAACAAACTCTTTTAAAAGACAAATCACCACTTTCACTCAAAAATCAGGAGAAACATTTTATCAATGTTGGGATAGATATCGAGATTTGCTTAATACTTACCCTCATCATGGTTTTGAAACATGGAGATTGGTTTCACATTTTTATAAAGGGTTAACATCTAGAGATAGGCAAATAGTTGAATTGATGTTCAGCGGAACTTTTGAAGATAAAGACCTTGATGAAGCAATGGAGTATTTAGACTTTTTAGCTAAAAATGATCAAAATTAGAAAACTAAGGGTACTTATGAGGCACCGAGTAAAACTCAACCTCATATATGTAGTGGAGGTATGTACAACTTTAGGAAAGATCATGACCTTCAAGCCAAGTTTGCATCTTTAGCTAGAAAAGTTGAGGCACTAGAATTAAAAAAGAGTGGTTAATTAAAATTTGTTCAAGACATTGTGTGTCAAATTTGTTAAACAAATGAACACTCAACCAATGACTGTCCAACTTTGCCTTCTTTTAAGGAAAGTCTCCATAAACAAGCCCATGTTTAAACAATTTTCAAAGGCTCAATCATAACCCATACTTGCAAACATACAACCTTGGTTAGAGAAATCACCTAAATTTCAATTGAAAAAGTGATAACAATAATGCACAAACTTCATAACCACCATTTCAAGCACACCATAATTTCCAAAATTCTCATGGATATGCATCCCCTTATGCTCCACCTCCTAAAGAAATTTCAAGGAAACATTACATGCATTCATTGAGAAGCAAGAGATAATCAATACTCAACTTACTCAAAACATGATAGATTTTAAAGATACTCTTGCAAAATTGACATCTACTATTAGTTTTCAAAAGAAAGGTAAGTTTTCATCTCAACCACAGTAAAATCCCAAAGGACAATACAATACAAAAGCAAGTAGTTTTAAAAGTCAATACATGGATTCAACATTCGATATCAAACCAATCGATGATTACTTTCTTGTTAAATCTTTATTTTCTCTTAGTTCAATGCCTTAGTTTGCTAAAAATATCAATTTCCTTATTTCAAGATTTTTGCCAATTCATTTGAATAACCAAGATAAAAGAAAGTTTTTGAGTGACGTGTAAAACTTTTATTGGGATGACTGTCTTGATCAAATATTTCAAAGTTGCATTCCTGACAATGAGATAAATAGTATCATTAAATTTTATCACTCTTAGGCATGTGGAAGTCATTTCTCATAAAAGAAAACAATTGTAAAAATCTTACAAAGTGAATTTTATTAGCCTACTATGTTCAAGGATTCACATGCATTCTGCAAAACCTATGAAAATTGTCAAAAAGTGGGATTTATTTCAAAACACAGGGAGTCTATAGATAATTTTCTATTAACTCTTAAGTCTCATCATAGTGGAGATGTGCATTGTGCATTTCATGATTTATCACCCCATTTTCATAAAGAAGATGCTTGATATAGTCTTGGAAATCTGATTAAAAAAGACCTTGTTTGCTGGTTTTTAAGAAAACTGGATGGGAAGCTTATCCTTGTCTTATAGAGGGTGTTTAAGCCGTTATTGGATGAAAAATTAAGGGAAGATGTGAGCCAAAATCACAACTACCTGTACATACAAATACTTTTTCAAAAATAAATAAATAAAAAGAGAGAGAGAGAGTGTGTGTGAGACTTCAGCTAGCCTACATATAGGTGGTATGATTGCCTTTTCAATTTCTCATCTATAAAATCCTCTTTTCTTTCCTTTCATTTCTACTCAACGCATACATTCAACAAATAGAAGTGTGTAGAAATGGCAAGTTCCTCAGGTCCTCTGATTGATACTTAAAAGTGTATTTTTATCAAGGTTATCATCATTTTGCACTTGAAGTATCAATAACTCCTTAACTAAAGCATGTTTTATAATAATATATCTAATAATATAAGATACCTTTAATTTGTGGTAAATGTTCATTTTAAATGGAGGCCTATCACATAAATGAAAGGATTGATTGATGAATTTAAGAACTGAAATTGAAAGGATAAAGAGACGGCCAAACTTAGAAAAGAGATGTAGGTACAATCCAAACTGGAACACTATTTGGTAATTGGGTCATATCTAGAGCTCTAGATCTCATATTTAGATCTACTTTATCTGGATGGAAAGGTAAGACATAGGCCTACAACTTTCATATGGATCCCAAGATCTAAAAAGGTCATTTTCAAGTCCAAATTGTTGCAACAACAAAGAAGCCCGAATCTATCCTCCAACCCTAGCACTCTTCAGTATTTTCGCCATATCTGAAGTTCTAGAAGTCCAAATAAGCTGAATGTTTTATGCAAGAAAGCTAAGATAATTTCCTACAACTTTCATGTTTTCAAGTGGCTCCAATTTTGACCTTATCAATGACGTTTTGGACAAACAAGAGAAGATAAGGATTGTCACCAAGTCAAGAGTTGGTCACCCCCTCATTAATTAGTCATCAAATCAATAATTCCCAATTTTGGCCTATAAAAGGAGGCATTTGCCATGCATTTAAGCATCTTGGTTTCCAGATCAAGATCATGCTCTTGCTTTCTCTCTTCGTATTTTTTATAATGTTTATGCTTTGCTTTCATTAATATTAAGTTTATGCCTTTCATTTCCTTTCCTTTACTTAGTTAACTTTTATCTTATTTATGTTCTTATTTTGTTTATCTATTTTTCTTTCTTTCATTATGTCTAGCTAAGTTTATTATGTCAAGGTGAAAAGGTTACACTAATGGTGTAAGAATAAGTATAGTATAAACTTAATATGGACTTTAATGTTTGATACTAACATGTTTTATATTTATTATCTTGTTCACTCTTTAATACTTTGCTTGTTAAATGACTAATCTTGATTTATGTTGTTGGTACAACAAATGCTTGGCACAACAAATGCTTGGCACTTTCATAGCCCATACTGTATGGTATAACTGACACCTAAGCTATGAAAGGAACTTGATTTGTTGTTAACATAAGTTATAATCATTAATACTTGATGAAATTTACAAGTATTAACATTAATTGAATAAGATGACTAATGTAATCATGTTAACAATCTATAATCTGATTGGAACCTCCTTTGTGAGTGGTTTCCAATTGAATAATAAGAGTTTATATTATACTTGTTTGACATACCATTAATGGATCCTCTAACCTTGACATTGTTTGTTATTATTGTTTAATCCTTACTTTAATTTTCCATCTCAAAGTTCTCATCAACTTTTCTTCTTCTTCTTTTTCTATTTCTTTATTATTGTTATTATTATTATCATTATTACTACTATTACTACTACTAGTATTATTATTATTATTATTATTATTATTATTATTATTATTATTATTATTATTATTATTATTATTATTATTATTATTGTTATTGTTATTGTTATTGTTGTTATTGTTACTATTGTTATTCTTTATAATTGTTGTTTATAATTTATACAATTAACCTCTCTATGGTTCGACCCCGGTCTTGCCGGGTTATTTATTACTTCGACACTCCTACACTTAGGAGAAAACATCAATCTTTTCGTCGTGTCATCCTCACATAAGAAATATTTTTGTTTTTGGTGGATCCAATCCTAGAAAAGAGAAGGAGTTTTTAGAATCAACAAATCATCTTGGTCAAGTGCTAGTTGAGAGAAAGATTCATTTAGTGTATTGGGGAGGTAGTCTTGGGTTAATGGGAGGTGTCTCAATAGCTGTATTTTTAGAAGGTAGTTAAGTTTAGGGAGACATCCCCAAAACTTTGGCACAAGGGAACATCATTAGAAACACAATTAGAGAGGAACTACAAGTCTCCACAATGGTTGCTTGAATGAATGTAATGTTTAACCATGCTGATACCTTCCTTTCCTTATGAGGTGGCCTAGGCACATTGGAAGAGATATTTCATATCTCCTCTTGGGTTCAACTACATCTTCACCATCAACCTATAGGTCTGTTAAATATTAATGATTATTATGATAAATTGTTGTCGTTTCTTGATCATTCTGTGGAACAGGAATTTCTAACATCTTCGACATGAAAAATCATAATCTCTGCTGCTACTACTGAATAATTAATTGACCAACTACAATCTTTCATTCCTGTTATTGATCCCTCCATGAGTCTTATAAATTGGTCATCTAAGAAAAGTCGTAAAAAGTTTAGATTGGATTTGAGTCTTTATTTATAAATCTTTGTTTCTTTTGGTTTTATTATTGTGTTTCATTGTTTCTTATATTTGTTTAGGTGTGTTTCAGGTTTTTCAGTGTTTGTTATTTCATGTGATGTCTTCTATACTCTATCTTTCTACTTTAGAACATTGAGGACAATATCTCATTTTGGTTGGGGAGAGAGGGTAGTAGTTGACAAAAAAAATTAACTAATTGTATTTTTTATTTCATAAAGCATGTGCAAAATTGTTGTTACTAGGATAACAAAGTAAAGCAGCTCTTTTGTTAAAGTGACTCTTAAGACGCATCTTAGTAACCATTCTTAATAAAGTCTATCATAATACTTCTTGAAATATTCAAGTTTACAAACTCTCATATTGCTATCACTTAATTCTGCTCATATGCTCATTTAACATGTATTCTTAAACCTTAATTTTCACACACACACTTTAACATATGATTGTGGGTTGCATATTGGGTTATTACATTATTTATGTTCTTTTTTTAGAGGTAACAACTAAGAAAAATGAATAGTATATAATTTGAAGAAAAAAAACAAAAAAAGAGCAAAAAAATAAAATGATAATAATAAAAATATAGATAAGTTTGGTTTTATAGCCTCCCTAACCTAAGCAATTAAGTTTAAAGGGGTGTTTTAACATATACTACCTTAAAGACAACTGACTTGAGAGTTATTGGCCCAATACTTATTACATAAGTTGAGGAGAAAAGCTTAATGGAATCAAACATTGTACTATTTATGTATTAGTACTTACAACCTGAGTTATTAAGCTCATAAAGATGTCTCCACACCTAATGCCCTAAGACCAACTAGTCTAGGAATCATTAGATGAAAGCTCATTACATGTGTTAAAGATGCATTGTGTTTTAAGTTACATGTATATTGACATGACCAAAAGATTGATGTCTTCTTCTAAGTGCAGGAGTGTCGAAGTGATAAATAACTCGTCAAGACCGGGTTCAAACCACAAGGAGGTTAATTGTATAAATTATATATAATAATGATACAATAACAAGAATAATAACAACAATAGTAACAATAACAATAACAATAATAATAATAATAATAATAATAATAATAATAATAATAGCAGCAGCAGTAATAATAATAGTAATAACAATAACAATAATAATAATAACAATAATAAAAAAGAAGAAGTTAATGAGAACTTTGAGATGGAACATTAACGTAAGGATTAAACAATGATAATAATAGATATCAATGTTAAAGGATCCACTAATGGTATGTCAAACAAGTATAGTATAAATTCTTATTACTCAAATAGAAACCACACATAAAGGAGGTTCCAATCAGATTATAAATTGTTAACATTATTACATTAGTTATCTTATTCGAATAATGCTAATACTTGTAAATATTGTCAAGCATCCATGCTTATAACTTATGTTAACGACAAATCAAGTTCCTTTCATAGCTTAGGTGTTGCTTATCCTATATAGTATAGGCTATGAAAGTGCCAACCATTTGATGTACCAAGTGTTATACAACATAAATCTAGATTAGTCATTTAACAAGCAACGTATTAAAGAGTGAACAAGATAACAAATATAAAGCATGTTAGTATCAAACATTAAAGTCCATATTGAGTTTACATTATACTTATTCTTACATCATTAGTGTAACTTTTTCACCTTAACATAATAAACTTAGCTAAACATAATGAAAGAAAGAAAAATAAAGGAAAGTTAATTAAATAAAGGAAAGGAATTGAAAGACACAAACTTGATATTAATAAAAGTAAAACTTAAGCATTACAAAAATACAAAGAGAGAAAACAAGAGCATGATCTTGATATGAAAACCAAGACGCCTAAATGCATGGTAAATGCCTTCTTTTATAGGCTAAAATTAGGAGCTATTGATTTGATGATTAATTGATGAGTGGGTGTTGATGACTAATTGATGAGTGGATGGCCAACTCTTGACTTAGTGACAATCCTTATCTTTTTTTGTCTGTCCAAAACGTCATTGATAATGTTAAAATTAGAACCACTTGAAACATGAAAGTTGTAGGAAATTGTCTTAGCTTTATAGGGTAAAAAATTAAGGTTATTTGGACTTCTCTAACTCCAGATATGGGCTTAACACTGAATAATGCTCGAGCTAAAGGACAGATTCAGACTTCTTTGTTGTTGCTACAATTTGGACTTGAAAATGACCTTTTTAAACCTTAAGCTCTATATAAAAGTTGTACGCCTATGTCTTACATTTCCATCCATATAAAGTAGACCTAAATCCAAGATCTACAGCTTCATATATGACTTAATTATCAAACAGTGTTCTGATTTGGATTACACTAGCATCTCTTTTCTAAGTCTGGCCATCTCTTTATCCTTTCAATTTCATTTCTTAAATTCATCAATCGATCATTTCATTTATGTGATAGGTCTGTATTTAAAACAAATATTTACCACAAATTAAAGATATCTTATATTATAAGATATGTTATTATAAAACATGTTTTAGTTAAGGAGTTATTGATACTTCAAGTGCAAAATAATGATATAAAACCTTAATAAAAAAGCCCTTTATATAGTACTTAAAAGTGCATTTTTATCATGGTTTTATATCATCATTTTGCACTTGAAGTATCAATAACTCCTTAACTAAAGCATGTTTTATAATAATATATCTAATAATATAAGATACCTTTAATTTATGGTAAATGTTCATTTTAAATGCAGGCCTATCACATAAATGAAAGGATTGATTGATGACTTTAAGAACTTAAATTGCTAGGATAAAGAAATGGCCAGACTTAGAAAAGAGATGTCGGTGCGATCCAAACCGGAACACTGCTCGGTAATTGGATCATATCTAGAGTTATATATCTCAGATTTAGGTCCACGTTATATGGATGGAAAGGTAAGACATAGGCCTACAACTTTCATATGGAGCCCAAGATCTAAAAAGGCCATTTTCAAGTCCAAATTGTAGCAACAACAAAGAAGCCCGAATCTGTCTTCCAACCCGAGCACTGTTTGGTATTTTGGCCATATCTGGAGTTCTAGAAGTCTAAATGAGCTGAATGTTTTACACAAGTAAGCTGAGATAATTGCTTACAACTTTCCTGTTTTCACCTGGCTCTAATTTTGACGTTATCAATGATGTTTTGGGCAGACAAGTGAAGATAAGGATTGTCACCAAGTCAAAAGTTGACCACCCACTTATCAATTAGTCATCAAATCAATAGTTTCCAATTTTGGCCTATAAAAGGAGGCATTTGCCATGCATTTAGGCATCTTGGTGTCCAGATCAAGATCATGCTCTTCCTTTCTCTCTTTGTATTTTTTGTAATGTTTATGCTTTGCTTTCATTAATATCAAGTTTATGCCTTTCATTTCCTTTCCTTTACTTAGTTAACTTTTATGTTCTTATTTTGTTTATCTATTTTGCTTTCTTTCATTATGTCTAGCTAAGTTAATTATGTCAAGGTGAAAAGGTTACACTAATGGTGTAAGAATAAGTATAATGTAAGCTTAATATGGACTTTAATGTTTGATACTAACATGTTTATAGTTGTTATCTTGTTCACTCTATAATACTTTGCTTGTTAAATGATTAATCTTGATTTATGTTGTATAACACTTGGTACAACAAATGCTTGGCACTTTCATAGTTCATATTGTATGGTATAACCGACACCTGAGCTATGAAAGGAACTTGATTTGTTGTTCACATAAGTTATAATCATGAATGCTTGATGAAATTTACAAGTATTAGCATTAATCGAATAAGGTGACCAATGTAATCATGTTAACAATCTATAATTTGATTGGAACCTCTTTTATGTGTGGTTTCCAATTGAATAATAAGAGTTTATATTATACTTGTTTGACATACCATTAGTGGAATCTCTAACCTTGACATTTGTTATTATCATTGTTTAATCGTTATATTAATATTCCATCTCAAAGTTCTCATCTTCTTATTCTCCTTCTTTTTCTTTATTATTATTATTATTATTATTATTATTATTATTATTATTATTATTATTATTATTACTATTATTATTGTTGTTGTTGTTGTTGTTTTTGTTATTTATAATTTGTATAATCAACCTCCCTGTGGTTCGGCCCCGGTTTTGCCAGGTTATTTATTACTTCGACACTCCTGCACTTGGGAGAAGACATCAATCTTTTCGTTGTATCAAGCTTTTGGCGCCGTTGTCGGGGAGGTAAGTTTTGTATAAATTATAATATTTATTTTATTTTCTCCTTTTCACTTTTCTTGTATATAACTTTATTTCTTTTCTCTTGTTTCTTCTTGTTTTGTTTTCTTTTTCCTTTTATTCTATTCCTACACGTGCATGAGAGTGTGATCACGTACATCAAGTGGTAGACTTTGGAGGATATCCTCATCATTTTCAGAAAATATGGCCGAAGAAGATAATCAATCACTTCAAAATGAGAATAATGAAAATAACCGTGCTAGAACACTTAGAGACCACATGAATCCCACAAGAACAAGTGCACCATCATGCATAGTTTTTCCTCCCGATGCATCTCATTTTAATTTTAAACCAGGTATCATTCAACTTTTACCTTCTTTTCATGGTTTAGAATTGGAAAATCCATACTTGCATTTAAGGGAATTTGAGGAGGTTTGCAACACATATAATAATTTAAATTGTAGCATGAACACCATCAGATTAAAGCTTTTTCCTTTTTCATTAAAAAATAAAGCTAAAACATGGCTACAAAATTTAAGACTAGGATCCATTCGTGCTTGGGATGAAATGCAACAACAGTTTTTAAAGAAGTTTTTCCCATTTCATAGAACAAACTCTTTCAAGAGACAAATCACCACTTTCACTCACAAACCAGGAGAAACATTTTACAAATGTTGGGATAGATATCGAGACTTGCTTAGTACTTGCCCTCATCATGGTTTTGAAACATGGAGATTGGTTTCACATTTCTATGAAGGGTTAATACCTAAAGATAGGCAAATGGTTGAATTGATGTGTGACACGACGAAAAGATTGATGTCTTCTCCCAAGTGTAGGAGTGTCGAAGTAATAAATAACCCGGCAAGACCGGGGTCGAACCACAGGGAGGTTAATTGTACAAATTATAGACAACAATTATAAGCAACAATAATAGCAATAATAACAACAACAATAACAACAACAACAACAACTATAATAATAATAATAATAGTAGTAGTAGTAGTAGTAGTAATAGTAGTAGTAGTAGTAATATTAGTAGTAGTAATAATAATAATAATAATAATAAAGAAAGAGAAGAAGAAGAAGATGATGAGAACTTGGAGATGGAAAATTAATGTAAGGATTAAACAATAATAATAACAAATGTCAAGGTTAGAGGTTCCACTGATGGTATATCAAACAAGTATAGTATAAACTCTTATTATTGAATTGGAAACCACACACAAAGGAGGTTCCAATCAGATTATATATTGTTAACATGATTACATTAGTCATCTTATTCAATTAATGCTAATACTTGTAAATCTCGTCAAGCATTCATGATTATAACTTATGTTAACAACAAATCAAGTTCCTTTCATAGCTCAGGTGTCGGTTACACCATACATTATGGGCTATGAAAGTGCCAAGCATTTGTTGTACCAACTGTTATACAACATAAATCAAGATTAGTCATTTAACAAGCAAAGTATTAAAGAGTGAACAAGATAACAAATATAAAACATGTTAGTATCAAACATTAAAGTCCATATTAAGTTTACATTATACTTATTCTTACACCATTAGTGTAACCTTTTCACCTTGACATAATTAACTTAGCTAGACATAATGAAAGAAAGAAAAATAGATAAACAAAATAAGAACATAAAAGTTAACTAAGTAAAGGAAAGGAAATGAAAGGCATAAACTTACTATTAATGAAAGCAAAGCATAAACATTACAAAAAATACAAAGAGAGAAAGGAAGAGCATGATCTTGATCTGGACACCAAGATGCCTAAATGCATGGCAAATGCCTCTTTTTATAGGCCAAAATTGGGAACTATTGATTTGATGACTAATTGATAAGTGGGTGGCCAACTTTTGACTTGGTGACAATCCTTATCTTCTCTTGTCTGCCCAAAAAGTCATTGATAACGTCAAAATTGGAGCTAGTTGTAAACATGAAAGTTGTAGGCAATTGTCTCAGCTTTCTTGTGTAAAAACTTCAGCTTATTTGGACTTCTAGAACTCCAGATATGGCCAAAATACCAAACAGTGCTCGAGTTGGAAGACAGATTCGGGCTTCTTTGTTGTTGCTACTATTTGGACTTGATAATGGCCTTTTTAGATCTTGGGCTCCATATGAAAGTTGTAGGCTTATGTCTTATCTTTCCATCCATATAAATTGGACCTAAATCTGAGATCTGTAGCTCCAGATATGACCCAATTACCGAGCAGTGTTCCAGTTTGGATCGCACCGACATCTCTTTTCTAAGTTTGGCCATCTCTTTGCCTTTGCAATTTAAGTTCTTAAAGTCATCAATCAATATTTTCATTTATGTGATAGGCTTGCATTTAAAATGAACATTTACCATAAATTAAAGGTATCTTATATTATTAGATATATTATTATAAAACATGCTTTAGTTAAGGAGTTATTGATACTTCAAGTGCAAAATGATGATATAAAACCATGATAAAAATGCACTTTTAAGTACTAATCAATATGCAATGGAACTTTTGAAGATAAAGACCCTGATAAAGCAATGGAGTACTTAGACTTGTTAGCTGAAAATGCTCAAAATTGGGACACTGCAGGTACATATGAGGCACCGAGTAAAACTCAACCTCATACATCTAGTGGAGGTATGTACAACCTTAGGGAAGATCATGACCTTCAAGCCAAGTTTGCATCTTTAGCTAGAAAAGTCGAGGCACTAGAATTGAAAAAGAGTGGTCAATTAAAATCTGTTGAAAACATTGTGTGTCAAATCTATGAAACAAATCAACACTCAACCAATGATTGTCTAACCTTGCCTTCTTTTAAAGAATGTCTCCATGAACAAGCCCATGCTTTAAACAGTTTCCAAAGGCCCAACCACAACCCATACTCCCAAACATACAACCCTGGTTGGAGAAATCACCCAAATTTCAGTTGGAAGAGTGAGAACAACAATGCACAAACTTCACAACCACCATTTCAAGCACACCACAATTTCCAAAATTCTTATGGATATGCACCTCCTTATGCTCCACCTCTTAGAAGAAATCTTGAGGAAACATTGCATGCATTCATTGAAAAGCAAGAGACAATCAATACTCAACTTGCTCAAAACATGACAGATTTTAAAGATACTCTTGCAAAATTAACATCTACTCTCAGTTTCCAAGAGAAAGGTAAGTTTCCATCTCAACCACAACCAAATCCCAAGGGGTAATATAATGCAAATGCAAGTAGTTCCGGAAGCCAACACATAGATCAAGTCAAATCAGTCACTACTCTGCGCAGTGGTAAGGTTATTGATAAACCCTCTCTTGAACCTTATGAGAAAGATGATGAGTCAATCTCTGAGGGTAAGGAAGGGCTTGAATCTGAAAATTGCAAAGAAATGACTGATTCACCGTCAGCACTTCCATTTCCTCATGCCATGACTAAACAAAGGAAAGTCAATCACAACTCTGAAATCTTTGAAACTTTCAAACAGGTAAGGATCAATATACCTTTGCTGGATGCTATTAAACAGGTTCCTTCCTATGCTAAATTTTTGAAAGATCTCTGCACTATGAAGAGGAAACTGAATGTGAAAAAGAAAGCCTTTCTAGTCGAACAAGTAAGTGCTATTCTTCAAAACAATAATGCTTTGAAATATAAAGACCCTGGTTATCCTACAATTTCCTGCTTTATTGGAGAGCATAAAATTGAAAGAGCCTTACTTGATCTTGGTGCTGGTGTGAATTTACTTCCATATTCAGTTTTTCAGAGTCTCAATCTAGGTGAGTTAAAACCAACTTCTATAACTCTTTTACTTGCCGATAGATCTATAAAAGTGCCTAGAGGAATAATTGAAGATGTGTTAGTGCAAGTCAATAAATTCATTTATCCTGTGGATTTTATTGTTTTGGACACACAACTGTTGAAGTATGTAATTCATTTCCTGTTATTTTAGAACGTCCATTTCTTGCAACTTCTAATGCATTGATTAATTGTAGGAATGGACTAATGAAGCTATCATTTGGAAACATGACATTGGAGATGAATATTTTCAACATTTGTAAGCAACCTAGAGATGATAATGATTTATAGGAAGTGGACTTTACTGAAAAATTAATTCATGATCAATTTCCAACCACTTCCAGTGAAATTGAGATTGATGAATCTGATGATTTGGAAATGATTTATTTTCAGGAAGAATCAAAGATAAGTAATTGGAGGCCACAAATTGAGGAATTGCCACCACGATCAATTAAGTCCATACCTTCAAGTGTTCAACCACCAAAACCTGATTTAAAGTCGTTGCCATCCAATCTCAAATACTCATTTTTGGGAGAAAATGAAACTTTTCCGGTAATAATCTCTTCCAAACTTAATGCACATCAAGAAGGTAAGTTATTACAAACTCTGAAAATGCACAAAAATGCATTAGGATGGACCATAACTGATATAAAAGGAATTAGTCCTTTGATTTGTACACACAGAATTTATTTAGAGGAAAATGCTAAACCCTCTACAGAAATGCAACGAAGGCTAAATCCTAATATGAAAGAAGTAGTGAAAAATGAAGTCATTAAGCTTCTAGATAATGAAATCATTTATCCTATTTCTGACAGCAAATGGGTAAGTCCTAGCTAAGTTGTACCTAAGAAGTCTGGAGTCACTATGATAACAAATGAGAACAATGAGTTAATTCCCACTAGAACTGTTACTGGTTGGCGCATGTGCATTGACTATAGGAAACTTAATTCAATGACTAGAAAAGATCATTTTCCTTTACCTTTCATGGATCAAATCCTAGAAAGAGTTGCAGGTCATGAATTTTATTGTTTCCTAGATGGCTATTCGGGTTACAACCAAATTGAAATTGCATTGGAAGATCAAGAAAAGACTACTTTCACATGTCCATTTGGTACTTTTGCATATTGAAGGATGCCTTTTGGATTATGTAATGCACCAGTCACATTTCAAAGATGCATGCTTAGTATATTTAGTGATATCGTTGAGCATTTTCTTGAGATTTTCATGAATGATTTTTCTGTTTTTAGTGATTCATTTGATGATTGTTTGACTAACTTAGAAAAGGTTTTGACCAGGTGTGAAGAGAAGAATCTTGTGCTGAATTGGGAAAAATGTCATTTTATGGTAACAAACGGCATTGTACTTGGTCACATTGTTTCATCAAAAGAAATTGAGGTTAACAAATCTAAAATCAAGTTAATTGCAAACTTGCCAATACCAAAATCTCTTAAAAATGTTAGATCATTCCTAGGACACGCTGGTTTTTATAGAAGGTTCATCAAAGATTTTAGTGTAATATCTAAGCGTTTAAGTAACCTTCTAACAAAGGATACTATTTTTGAATGGACTGAACATTGTGAAGAAGCCTTTGTTAAACTTAAAAACTTGCTTACTTGTGCTCCTATCATTCAACCTCCTGATTGGTCATTACCTTTTGAAATAATGTGTGATGCTAGTGATTATGCCGTAGGTGCTGTTTTGGGACAAAGAAAAGATAAGAAACCTTATGTAATTTACTATGCAAGTAAAATTTTAAATAGTGCTCAAATGAATTATACCACCACTGAAAAAGAATTACTTGCAGTAGTATTTGCATGTGAAAAATTCAAATCTTATCTTGTTGGCTCACCTATTGTTGTTTTTAGTGATCATGCAGCATTGAAATATCTTCTTTCTAAGAAAGATTCTAAGGCTAGATTGGTGCGGTGGATTTTATTACTTCAAGAATTTGATATCACAATCAAAGATAAGAAAGGCAGCAAAAATGTTATCGCAGATCACTTGTCAAGATTGACAACAAATTCGAAAACTGACATCACACCAATCGATGACTACTTTCCCGATAAATCTTTACTTTCTGTCTCTATAATGCCTTGGTTTGCTAATATTGTCAATTTTCTTATTTCAGGACAATTGCCAACTCATTGGAGTACCCAAGATAAAAGAAAGTTCTTGAACGAAGTGAAGAACTTTTATTGGGATGATCCTTATTTATTCAAATATTGTCCTCATCAAATATTTCGAAGATGCATTCCTGATAATGAGGTAAGTAGTGTCATTAAATTTTGTCATTCTGAGGCATGTGGGGGCCATTTCTCATCAAGAAAGACAACTGCAAAAATCTTACAAAGTGGATTTTATTGGCCCACCATGTTCAAAGACTCACATGCATTCTGCAAGTCTTGTGAAAATTGTCAAAAGTTGGGATCTATTTCAAAACGTCACATGATGCCTTTAAATCCTATTATTGTCATTGAGATCTTTGATTGTTGGGGTATAGATTTCATGGGTCCATTCCCTCCATCATTTGGTTTCTTATACATATTAGTCGCAGTAGATTATGTTTCAAAATGGATAGACGCAATTCCAAGTCGAAATAATGATCACAAAACAGTGATAAAGTTTTTGAAAGAAAATATTTTGAGTCGATTTGGAGTCCCTCGAGCCATAATAAGTGATGGTGGAACACATTTCTGCAACAAGCCATTTGAGTCTTTAATAAAGAAATATGGAATCACACACAAAGTTGCCACCCCTTATCACCCTCAAACAAGTGGACAAGTAGAGCTTGCTAATAGGGAGATCAAACATATTTCGGAGAAAACAGTGAACCCTAATAGGAAAGACTGGTCTTTAAGACATAATGATGCACTTTGGGCTTATCGAATTGCTTATAAAACATCATTAGGTATATCACCTTATAAACTAGTATATGGAAAACCTTGTCACTTGCCTGTGGAACTTGAACATAAAGCTTATTAGGCTATTAAAGCTTTCAATTCAAATCTGGATGATGCTAGTCAACTGCGAAAATTACAAATAAATGAGCTTGAGGAAATAAGAAATGATGCATATGAAAATTCAAGAATTCATAAAGCAAGAATTAAAGAGTTTCATGACAAGAAAATACAGAGAAAAACCTTCAATGTTGGTCAAAAAGTCTTGCTTTATAATTCTCGACTGCATTTATTTCCTGGAAAATTAAGATCAAGATGGAGCGATCCTTTTATTGTGAAACATGTGTATCCATATGGGGCCTATGACATCGAGAATCCAAAAAATGGCAATGTTTTCAAGGTAAATGGACATCGTCTGAAAGTTTACTTTGACAATTTTTCAGTTGAACATATCTCTATTGAATTGGGTGATCCTGTATATAAAGGTTGATTTTATTTTATTTTATTGTATTTTTGTTTCTTTTTGAGTGATTTTTGCAAGTTTCTCTCACCCCGTTCAAATGGTGGACAACGGTACTCCGTGACTTAAGTCGGTTCTTTCAGTTTCCCACAATAACTGATATTTGTGTATATATTTGTGCAATTCTTTGAATCTCTCTTCTAATTCTCATTTGAAAATGGACACTAATCTTGAAAAATTGAAAAAGTATTTTCCCGCTCTGCCTCAGAATGCGATTACAAAAATTTACCGTGCTAGATGTGCAAGATTGAGATTGTTAATGAATCATGGAATTCCTGAAGATATTCGCTGGTTGATTGAAGCAAATGTCCGATTATCAGGTGAGTCATCTAACTTCTTCATTTCACACATGCCTAGAACAAGTAAAAGCACTTTTGCAAAGAAACGTCGTGCAAAACGACTAGAAGTCTATCATCAATGTGCTAGATGGACTTGTAATACACAATGTCGTTCTTTAAGAATGGTATCTATAAACCGTGAAGATAAAATACAATTCATTAAGGATGGCCTGAGTAAGGAGTCTTTAGATAATCTTCTATTGACTCTTGAGACGCATCCTAGTGGAGATGTGCATCGTGCAATTCATGATTTATGGCCATTATTTCATAAAGAACATGATCGACTTAGTCTTGGGAATCTAACTAAAAAAGACCTTATTTGCCAATTTTTAAGAAAACTGGATGGGAAGCCTATCCCCGACCCATAGAGGGCGTTTAAGCCGTTCTTGGACGTAAAACCAAGGGAAGATGTGAGCCACAATCACAACTCCCTGTACATACACATGCTTTTTCAAAAGTAAATAAATAAACAAATAAAAAGAGAGAGAGTGTGTGTGAGACTCCAGCTGGCCTACATATAGGTGTTATGATTGCCTTTCTAATTTCTCATCTATAAAACCTTCTCTTCCTTCCTTTCATTTCTACTCAACCCATACATTCAACAAATACAGAAGTGTGTAGAAATGGCAAGTTCCTCAAGTCATCAAATAAAAAGTATTTGTGTTTTCGGTGGATCTAGTCCTGGAAAAGAAAAGGAGTTTTTAGAATCAGCAAATCATCTTGGTCACGTGCTAGCTAAGAGAAAGATTCATTTAGTGTATGGGGGAGGCAGTCTTGGGTTAATGGGAGGTGTGTCAATAGCTGCATTTTTAGGAGGTAGTCAAGTTTTAGAGGTCGTCCCTGAAGCTTTGGCACAAGGGGACATCATTGGAAAAACAATTGGACAGGCACTTCAGGTCTCCACTAAAAGGTTGATGTCTTCTCCTAAGTGCAGGAGTGTTGAAGTAATAAATAACCCGGCAAGACCGGGGTCGAACCACAGGGAGGTTAATTGTACAAATTATAAACAACAATAATAGTAATAACGATAATAATAATAGTAGTAGTAGTAGTAGTAGTAGTAGTAGTAGTAGTAGTAGTACTACTACTAATAATAATAATAATAACAACAATAATAACAATAATAATAATAAAGAAAGAGAAGAAGAAGATGATGATGATGATGAGAACTTAGAGATGAAATATTAATGTAAGGATTAAAAAATAATAATAACAAATGTCAAGGTTAGAGGTTCCACTAATGGTATATCAAACAAGTATAGTATAAACTCTTATTATTGAATTGGAAATCACACACAAAGAAGGTTCCAATCAGATTATATATTGTTAACATGATTACATTAGTCATCTTATTCAATTAATGCTAATACTTGTAAATCTCGTCAAGCATTCATGATTATAACTTATGTTAACAACAAATCAAGTTCCTTTCATAGCTCAGGTGTCGGTTATACCATACATTATGGGCTATGAAAGTGTCAAGCATTTGTTGTACCAAGTGTTATACAACATAAATCAAGATTAGTCATTTAACAAGCAAAGTATTAAAGAGTGAACAAGATAACAAATATAAAACATATTAGTATCAAACATTAAAGTCCATATTAAGTTTACATTATACTTATTCTCACACCATTAGTGTAACCTTTTTACCTTGATATAATTAACTTAGCTAGACATAATGAAAGAAAGCAAAATAGATAAACAAAATAAGAACATAAAAGTTAACTAAGTAAAGAAAAGGAAATGAAAAGCATAAACTTAATATTAATGAAAGCAAAGCATAAACATTACAAAAAATACAAAGAGAGAAAGGAAAAGCATGATCTTGATCTGGAAACCAAGATGCCTAAATGCATGGCAAATGCCTCCTTTTATAGGCTAAAATTGGGAACTATTGATTTGATGACTAATTGATAAGTGGGTGGCCAACTTTTGACTTGGTGACAATCCTTATCTTCTCTTGTCTGCCCAAAACGTCATTGATAACGTCAAAATTAGAGCCAGTTGTAAACATGAAAGTTGTAGGCTATTGTCTCAGATTTCTTGTGTAAAAACTTTAGCTCATTTGGACTTCTAGAACTCCAGATATGGCCAAAATACCGAACAGTGCTCGGGCTAGAAGACAGATTCGGGCTTCTTTGTTGTTGCTACAATTTGGACTTGATAATGGCCTTTTTAGATCTTGGGCTCCATATGAAAGTTGTAGGCCTATGTCTTACCTTTCCATCCATATAAATTGGACCTAAATCTGAGATCTATAGCTCCAGATATGACCCAATTACCGAACAGTGTTCCGGTTTGGATTGCACCGACATCTCTTTTCTAAGTTTGGCCATCTCTTTATCCTTGCAATTTAAGTTTTTCAAGTCATCAATCAATCCTTCATTTATGGGATAGGCCTGCATTAAAAATAGACATTTACCACAAATTATAGGTATCTTATATTATTACATACATTATTATAAAACATATTTTAGTTAAGGAGTTATTGATACTTCAAGTGCAAAATGATGATATAAAACAATGATAAAAATACACTTTTAAGTACTAATCAATTACTAAGCTCGTAGGGGTGTCTTAACACCTAATGCCCTAAGACCAACTGGTCTGGGAGTCATTAGTTGAAAGCTCGTTACATGAGTTAAAGATGCATGATGTTTTTAAATTATATGTATATTGATTAGTACTTAAAAGTGCATTCTCATTAAGGATTTATGTCATCATATTGCACCTAAAGTATCATTAAATTCCCTAACAAAAGCATGTTTTATATTAGCAAGTCTAAAAATATAATATACCTTTAATTCATGGTAAATGTTCATCCTAAATGCAGGTATATCACATAAATAAAAGGATTGATTGATGAGTTTAAGGATTGAAATTGAAAGGATAAAAAGAAGGCCAAACTTAGCAAAGTGTTGCTGGTGCATTCCAAACTCGAACACCGTTCAGTAATTTGATCATATCTGGAGCTGTAGATATCAGATTTAGGTCCATTTTATATCGATGGAAAGGTAAGACATAGACCTACAACTTTCATATGAAGTCAAAGACTCAGTTCTGCCGTTTTCAAGCCCAAATCTTAGCAACAACGAAGACGTCGGAAGCTGTCCTGCAGCTCAAGCACTATTCGGTTTTTGGCTCATATCTTGAGTTCTAGAAGTCCAAATGAGCTCTGGTTTTTTTTTATGGAAAGCTGAGACAATTGCCCACAGCTTCCACAATTCAGTTGGCTATAATTCTGATGTGAGCAATGACGTTTTGGCCAGCCAACAATATCAAAAATCAGCCCACAATATCAAAAAACCAGCAGCCATTAATGTCAAAAACCAGCCACCAAATCAATGGATGCCCACCAATTCTTCAATCAATCAATAGTTCTGAAACTTAGCCTATAAAAGGAGGCATTGTCCATGTATTTAGTCATATTAATTTTCAGATCAAAGTTATCTTCTTGCTTTCTCTCTACATCTTTGTAATGTTCAAGTTTTCTTTTATGCTATAGTAATCTCTTGTTTATGCTCTTTCATTTCCTTTCCTATACTTAGCTTATATTATGTTTATGTTCTTATATTGTTTATTTGTGTTTTTCTCCTTCTTAATGTTTAGCTAAGTTAATTATGTCAAGGTGAAAAGGTTTTTCTAATGGTGTTAGAATAGGTATAATATAAACTCAACATGAGCTTTAAATGTTTATATCTAAGAAAGATTGTTATTAACATGTTTTATCTTTTTATCTTACTAATTCTTAATACCTTGCTTATTAAATGTTTAATTTAGATTTGTGTTGTATAATATTTGGTACATCAAATGCTTGATCTTTCATAGTTTTCGGCCGAAATCGTTATTATGATAGAAACTTGATTTGTTGTTAACATAAACTAGCAACATGAATGCTTGATGATATTTATAAGTATGGTATTACTTATATAAGATAATTAATATGATCATGTTAGTAATTTATAATGAGCTAATAACGAGAAATCATCCGATTAGAACCTCCTTTGTGTGTGGTTTCTAGTTGAGTAATAAAAAGAGTTTATATTATATTTATTTGAAATACTATTAGTAAATCCTATAACCTTGACATATGTTTTGTTATTGTTTAATCCTTACATCAATATCACATCCCAAAATTCTCTTCAACTCTTTTTCTGTTATTATTCTCTTCAACTCTTTTTCTTTATTTGTAATTTATATAATTCACCTCTCTGTGGTTCGACCCCGGTCTTGCCGGGTTATTTTACTTTGACACTCCTGCACTTGGGATAAGACATCAACTCTTTGATCGTGTCAAGTTTTTGGCGCCGTTGCCGGGGAGGTAAGTTATTGTATAAATTAAATATTTTATTTTATTTTATTTTATTTTCACTTTTATTTGTTTTTCTAATTGTTGTTTCCTTTTCTTTTTCTTTTTTTTTCTTTTCTTTTCTTTTGTATTTGCATGAGAGTTTGGACACGTACATTAAGTGGTAGACTTTCTAGAAAATCATCATTTTCTTTAGAAAACATGGCCGAAGAAGATAACCAATCAATTCATAATGAGAATAATGAGAATAATCGTGTTAGAACACTTAGAGATCATATGAATCCAACAAGAACAAGTGCACCATCATGTATTGTTTTTCCTCCTGATGCATCTCATTTTAATTTTAAGCCAGGTATTATTCAACTTCTACCCACTTTTCATGGCTTAGAATTAGAAAATCCATACTTGCACTTAAGAGAATTTGAAGAAGTTTGTAACACTTATAATGACTTAAATTGTAGCATGAATACCATCAGATTAAAGCTTTTTCCTTTTTCGTTAAAAGATAAAGCTAAAACATGGCTACAAAATATTAGGTCAGGATCCATTCATGCTTGGGATGAAATGCAACAACAGTTTTTAAAGAAATTTTTCCCTTCTCATAGAACAAACTCTTTCAAAAGACAAATCACCACTTTTACTCAAAAACCAGGAGAAACATTTTATAAATGTTGGGATAGATATAAAGACTTGCTTAATACCTGTCCTCATCATGGTTTTGAAACATGGAGATTGGTTTCACAATTTTATGAAGGGTTAACACCTAAAGATAGACAAATGGTAGAATTGATGTGCAATGGAACTTTTGAAAATAAAGACCCTGATGAAGCAATGGAGTACCTAGAGTTGCTAGCTGAAAATGCTCAAAATTGGGACACCACAGGTACTTGTGAGGCACCAGGTAAAACTCAACCTCATACATCTAATGGAGGCATGTATAGCCTTAGGGAAGATCATGACCTCCAAGCCAAATTTGCATCTTTAGCTAGAAAAGTTGAGGCACTAGAATTAAAAAAGAGTGGTCAATTAAAATCTGTTCAAGAAATTGTGTGTCAAATTTGTGAAACCAATGAACACTCAACCAATGATTGTCCCACGTTGCCTTCTTTTAAGGAATGTCTCCATGAACAAGCCAATGCTTTAAATAATTTTCAAAGACCAAGTCATAACCCGTACTCACAAACGTACAACCCTGGTTGGAGAAATCACCCAAATTTCAGTTGGAAGAGTGGTAATAATAATGCACAAACTTCACAGCCACCATTTCAAACACAACATAATTTTCAAAATTCTCATGGATATGCACCTCCTTATATTCCCCCTCCTAAAAGAAATCTTGAGGAAACATTACATGCATTCATTGAAAAACAAGAGACAATCAACACTCAAAATGCTCAAACCATGGCTGATTTGAAAGATACTCTTGCAAAGTTCACATCTGCTCTCAGTTTTCAGGAGAAAGGTAAGTTTCCATCTCAACCCCAGCAAAATCCCAAAGGGCAATACAATTCAAGTACAAGCAGTTCTGGAAGCCAACATCTGGATCAAGTCAAATCAGTCACTACTCTCCGCAGTGGTAAGGTTATTAAAAAACCTATTCTTGAACCTTGTGAGAAAGAAGATGAGTTAGTCTCCAAGGGTAAGGAAATGGTTGAACCTGATCATTGCAAGAAAGAGACTGATTCCCCACCAGCACTTCCATTTCCTCATGCCATGACCAAACAAAGGAAAGTCAATCACAATTCTGAAATCTTTGAAACTTTCAAACAGGTAAGGATTAATATACCTTTGCTAGATGCTATTAAACAGGTACCATCTTATGCTAAATTTTTGAAAGATCTATGCACTGTAAAGAGAAAATTGAATGTGAAAAAGAAAGCCTTCTTAGCCGAACAAGTAAGTGCCATTCTTCAGAACAATAATGCTTTGAAATATAAAGACCCTGGTTGTCCTACAATTTCTTGCTTTATTGGAGAACATAAAATTGACAGAGCTTTACTTGATCTTGGAGCTAGTGTGAATTTACTTCCATATTCAGTTTTTCAAAGTCTAAATCTCGGTGAGTTAAAACCTACTTCTGTTACTCTTTTACTTGCTGATAGATCTATAAAAATGCCTAGAGGAATAGTTGAAGATGTGTTAGTACAAGTTGATAAATTCATCTTTCCTGTGGATTTTATTGTCTTGGATACACAACCTGTTGAAGCATGCAATTCAATTCCTGTTATTTTAGGACGTCCATTTCTTGCAACTTCTAATGCATTGATTAATTGTAGGAATGGAGTGATGAAGTTATCTTTTGGAAACATGACATTAAAAATGAATGTTTTTAACATTTGCAAGCAACCTGGAGATGATAATGATTTACAGGAAGTCGATTTTATTGAAAAAATAATTTATGATCAATTTGAAAATTTTTCCAATGAAATTGAGTTTAATGAATCTGAAGATTTGCAAATGGTTTGTTTTCAGGAAGAATCAAAGACAAATATTTGGAGACCAAAAATTGAGGAATTGCCACCACGATCAATTGGGTCCATACCTTCAAGTGTTCAACCACCAAAACCCGATTTGAAGCCATTACCATGTAATCTCAAATACTCATTTTTGGAAGAAAATGAAACTTTTCCGGTAATAATTTCTTCCAAACTTAATGTTCATCAAGAAGGTAAGTTATTACAAACTCTTAAAATGCACAAAAATGCATTAGGATGGACCATAGCTGACATAAAAGGAATTAGTCCTTTGATTTGCACACACAAGATTTATTTGGAGGAAAATGCTAAACCCTCTAGAGAAATGCAACGAAGGCTTAATCCTAATATGAAAGAAGTAGTGAGAAATGAAGTCATTAAACTTCTAGATAATGGAATCATTTATCCTATTTCTGACAGCAAATGGGTAAGTCCTACCCAAGTTGTACCTAAAAAGTCTGGAGTTACTGTGATAACAAATGAGAAAAATGAGTTAATTCCAACGAGGACTATTACTGGTTGGCGTATGTGCATTGACTATAGGAAACTTAATTCAATGACTAGAAAAGATCACTTTCCTTTACCTTTCATGGATCAAATTCTAGAAAGAGTTGCAGGTCATGAATTTTATTGTTTCCTAGATGGTTATTCAGGTTACAACCAAATTGAAATTGCATTTGAAGATCAAGAGAAAACTACTTTCACATGTCCATTTGGTACATTTGCATATCGAAGGATGCCTTTTGGATTATGTAATGCACCAGCCACGTTTCAAAGATGCATGCTTAGCATATTTAGTGATATGGTTGAACGCTTTCTTGAGATATTTATGGATGATTTTTCTGTTTTTGGTGATTCATTTGATAATTGTTTAACTAATTTGGAAAAGGTTTTGAACAGGTGTGAAGAGAAGAATCTTGTGTTGAATTGGGAAAAATGTCATTTTATGGTAACAAACGGCATTGTACTTGGTCACATTGTTTCATCAATGGGAATTGAGGTTGATAAATCTAAAATTGAGTTAATTGCCAACTTGCCAACACCAAAATCTGTTAAAAATGTTAGATCATTTTTAGGACATGCTGGTTTTTATAGAAGGTTTATCAAAGATTTTAGTATAATATCTAAGCCATTGTGTAACCTTCTAACAAAGGATAATGTTTTTGAATGGACTGAATATTGTGAAGAAGCCTTTGTTAAACTTAAAAACCTGCTTACATCTGCTCCTGTTATTCAACCTCCTGATTGGTCATTACCTTTTGAAATAATGTGTGATGCTAGTGATTATACCGTGGGTGCTGTTTTAGGACAAATAAAAGATAAGAAACCCTATGTCATTTACTATGCAAGTAAAACTTTAAATAGTGCTCAAATAAATTACACAACCACTGAAAAAGAATTACTTGCTATAGTATTTGCGTGTGAAAAATTCAGATCTTATCTTGTTGGCTCACCTGTTATTGTTTTTAGCGATCATGCAGCGTTGAAATATCTTCTTTCTAAGAAGGATTCTAAAGCTAGATTGGTACGGTGGATTTTGTTAATGAACCATGGAATTCCTGAAGATATTCGCTGGATAATTGAAGCAAAGATCCGATTATCAGGTGAGTCTTCCAACTCTTTTATTTCATACATGCCTGGGACAGGTAAAAGCACTTTTGCAAAGAAACGTCGTGCAAAACGACTAAAAGTCTGTCACCGATGTGCCAGATGGACTTGTAATACAAAATGTCGTTCTTTAGGAATGGTATCTATAAACCGTGAAGATAAAATACAATTCATTAAGGATGGCCTGAGTAAGGAGTCGTTAGATAATCTTCTATTAACTCTTGAGACGCATCCTAGTGGAGATGTGCATCGTGTAATTCATGATTTATGGCCTCATTTTCATAAAGAACATGATCGACTTAGTCTTGGGAATCTGACTGAATAAGACCCTGTTTGCCAGTTTTTAAGAAAACTGGATGGGAAGCCTATCCCCGACCCATAGAGGGCGTTTAAGCCGTTCTTGGACGTAAAACCAAGGGAAAGCTGTGAGCCACAATCACAACTGCTTGTACATACATTTTTTTTAATATATATATATATAATAATAAAATAATACCAATAAATAAATAAATAAAAAAGAAAGAGAGAGAGAGTAAGACTTCAGCTAGCCTACATATAGGTGGTATGCTTTGCATTTTCAATTGTTCATCTATAAAATCTTCTCTTCCTTCCCATCATTTCTACTCAACCCATTCATTCAGCATATATATAAGTGTGTAGAAATGACGAGTTCCTCTGTTTCTAAAATAAAAACTATTTGTGTTTTTGGTGGATCTAGTCCTGGGAAAGGAAAAGAATTTTTAGAATCAGCAAATCATCTTGGTCGGGTACTAGCTGAGAGAAAGATTCATTTAGTCTATGGGGGAGGCAGTCTTGGGTTAATGGGGGGTGTTTCAATAGCTGCATTTGTAGGAGGCAGTCAAGTTTTGGGGGTTGTCCCCAAAGCTTTAGCCGAAGGGGACATCATTGGAAAAACAATTGGAGAGGAATTACAGGTCTCTACAATGTCTGATAGAATGAATACAATGTTTAACCATGCCGATGCCTTCATTGCCTTACCAGGTGGTCTGGGTACATTGGAAGAGATCTTTCATATTTCCTCTTGGGCCCAACTGCACATTCACCATAAACCTATAGGTTTGTTAAATGTTAATGGTTTTTATAATAATTTGTTGTCTTTTCTTGATCAAGCTGTGGAACAGGAATTTCTAACATCTTCGGCACGACAAATCATAATCTCTGCTGCTACTGCTGAACAATTGATTGACCAACTACAATCTTTTATCCCTGTAATTGATCCCTCCATGAGTCAACTCAATTGGTCAACCATGAAACGCCATAAAAAGCTTAAATTGGATTTGAGCCTTAGTTTGTGAAAAATTGTGTCTTTTGGTTTTATTAATAGCATAATATTTGTGTTTTGTTGTTTCTTATATTTGTTTTAGTATGTTTCAGGTTTGTCAATAGTCGCTGTTTCAGGTGATATCTTCTACACTCTATCTTTTTGCTTAGAACATTGAGGACAATGTCTTGTTTTGGTTGGGGGGAGAGGGTAGTAGTTGATATTAAAAAAAAAAAAAAAATTTCTATTATTTAAACCATTTGCAAAACTATTGTTACTAGGATGGCAGAGTAATGGAGGAACTTTAGTGACTCTTGAGACGCATCTTAGTAAACATTCTTAACAAGGTCTATTATAATACTTCTTGAAATATTCAGGTTTACAAACTCTTGGATTGCTATCTATAGATTCTATTTATATGCCCATCTAACAAGTATTTTTAAACCTTCATTTTCACACACACACTCGAACATATGATTGTGGGTTGCATATTGGATTATAACATTATTTGTGTTCTTTTATTAAAGGTAACAACTAAGGGAAAGGGATAATATATAATATGCAAAAAAAAAAAAACCAAAAAAAAAAACAATAAAAAAAAGAAAATAAAAACAAAGTAGATAAGTTTGGTTTCGTAGCCTCCTTGACTTAAGCAAATAAGCCCGAAGGGGTGTTTGAACACCTAGTACCCTAAAGTCAACTGACTTGGGAGTTATTGGCCCAGTGCTTGTTATATGGGTTGAGGAGAAAGCTTAAGGGAATCAAACACTGCACTATCTACATATCAGTATTTGCAACCCGAGTTACTAAGCTCGTAGGGGTGTCTCAACACCTGATGCCCTAAGACCAACTGGTCTGGGAGTCATTAGCCGAAAGCTCGTTACATGGGTTCAAGATACATTGTGCTATAAATTCTTGTTTTTTTTAAAAAAAAAAAAAGAGAGAAAAAAAAAAAGATAACAATCCCAACCCAAGGAAGTTAACTTTAAACATTAGAACAAAAATTTTGTTTTCTTCCATGAAAAGCTCCATAGCTATGTTTTGATTTATTGAGCACCGAAAGAAGGTTTACTAATATCTTGTTTAAGAGGTATTAAGCAGATATATAAATTTAATGAGAGTTTGTTTATCTGGATAGATTAATAGAAGTTAAATGATGAATGCCTTGCTTTGTGGTATTTGCAAATTATTTTTCTATTTTAATGCTTTGATTACTAGGGACTAGTAATAAGCTGGTTGGGGGGTGTGATTAGTACTTAAAAGTGCATTCTCATTAAGGATTTATGTCATCATATTGCACCTAAAGTATCATTAAATTCCCTAACAAAAGCATGTTTTATATTAGCAAGTCTAAAAATATAATATACCTTTAATTCATGGTAAATGTTCATCCTAAATGCAGGTATATCACATAAATAAAAGGATTGATTGATGAGTTTAAGGATTGAAATTGAAAGGATAAAAAGAAGGCCAAACTTAGCAAAGTGTTGCTGGTGCATTCCAAACTCGAACACCGTTCAGTAATTTGATCATATCTGGAGCTGTAGATATCAGATTTAGGTCCATTTTATATCGATGGAAAGGTAAGACATAGACCTACAACTTTCATATGAAGTCAAAGACTCAGTTCTGCCGTTTTCAAGCCCAAATCTTAGCAACAACGAAGACGTCGGAAGCTGTCCTGCAGCTCAAGCACTATTCGGTTTTTGGCTCATATCTTGAGTTCTAGAAGTCCAAATGAGCTCTGGTTTTTTTTGATGGAAAGCTGAGACAATTGCCCACAGCTTCCACAATTCAGTTGGCTATAATTCTGATGTGAGCAATGACGTTTTGGCCAGCCAACAATATCAAAAATCAGCCCACAATATCAAAAAACCAGCAGCCATTAATGTCAAAAACCAGCCACCAAATCAATGGATGCCCACCAATTCTTCAATCAATCAATAGTTCTGAAACTTAGCCTATAAAAGGAGGCATTGTCCATGTATTTAGTCATATTAATTTTCAGATCAAAGTTATCTTCTTGCTTTCTCTCTACATCTTTGTAATGTTCAAGTTTTCTTTTATGCTATAGTAATCTCTTGTTTATGCTCTTTCATTTCCTTTCCTATACTTAGCTTATATTATGTTTATGTTCTTATATTGTTTATTTGTGTTTTTCTCCTTCTTAATGTTTAGCTAAGTTAATTATGTCAAGGTGAAAAGGTTTTTCTAATGGTGTTAGAATAGGTATAATATAAACTCAACATGAGCTTTAAATGTTTATATCTAAGAAAGATTGTTATTAACATGTTTTATCTTTTTATCTTACTAATTCTTAATACCTTGCTTATTAAATGTTTAATTTAGATTTGTGTTGTATAATATTTGGTACATCAAATGCTTGATCTTTCATAGTTTTCGGCCGAAATCGTTATTATGATAGAAACTTGATTTGTTGTTAACATAAACTAGCAACATGAATGCTTGATGATATTTATAAGTATGGTATTACTTATATAAGATAATTAATATGATCATGTTAGTAATTTATAATGAGCTAATAACGAGAAATCATCCGATTAGAACCTCCTTTGTGTGTGGTTTCTAGTTGAGTAATAAAAAGAGTTTATATTATATTTATTTGAAATACTATTAGTAAATCCTATAACCTTGACATATGTTTTGTTATTGTTTAATCCTTACATCAATATCACATCCCAAAATTCTCTTCAACTCTTTTTCTGTTATTATTCTCTTCAACTCTTTTTCTTTATTTGTAATTTATATAATTCACCTCTCTGTGGTTCGACCCCGGTCTTGCCGGGTTATTTTACTTTGACACTCCTGCACTTGGGATAAGACATCAACTCTTTGATCGTGTCAAGTTTTTGGCGCCGTTGCCGGGGAGGTAAGTTATTGTATAAATTAAATATTTTATTTTATTTTATTTTATTTTCACTTTTATTTGTTTTTCTAATTGTTGTTTCCTTTTCTTTTTCTTTTTTTTTCTTTTCTTTTCTTTTGTATTTGCATGAGAGTTTGGACACGTACATTAAGTGGTAGACTTTCTAGAAAATCATCATTTTCTTTAGAAAACATGGCCGAAGAAGATAACCAATCAATTCATAATGAGAATAATGAGAATAATCGTGTTAGAACACTTAGAGATCATATGAATCCAACAAGAACAAGTGCACCATCATGTATTGTTTTTCCTCCTGATGCATCTCATTTTAATTTTAAGCCAGGTATTATTCAACTTCTACCCACTTTTCATGGCTTAGAATTAGAAAATCCATACTTGCACTTAAGAGAATTTGAAGAAGTTTGTAACACTTATAATGACTTAAATTGTAGCATGAATACCATCAGATTAAAGCTTTTTCCTTTTTCGTTAAAAGATAAAGCTAAAACATGGCTACAAAATATTAGGTCAGGATCCATTCATGCTTGGGATGAAATGCAACAACAGTTTTTAAAGAAATTTTTCCCTTCTCATAGAACAAACTCTTTCAAAAGACAAATCACCACTTTTACTCAAAAACCAGGAGAAACATTTTATAAATGTTGGGATAGATATAAAGACTTGCTTAATACCTGTCCTCATCATGGTTTTGAAACATGGAGATTGGTTTCACAATTTTATGAAGGGTTAACACCTAAAGATAGACAAATGGTAGAATTGATGTGCAATGGAACTTTTGAAAATAAAGACCCTGATGAAGCAATGGAGTACCTAGAGTTGCTAGCTGAAAATGCTCAAAATTGGGACACCACAGGTACTTGTGAGGCACCAGGTAAAACTCAACCTCATACATCTAATGGAGGCATGTATAGCCTTAGGGAAGATCATGACCTCCAAGCCAAATTTGCATCTTTAGCTAGAAAAGTTGAGGCACTAGAATTAAAAAAGAGTGGTCAATTAAAATCTGTTCAAGAAATTGTGTGTCAAATTTGTGAAACCAATGAACACTCAACCAATGATTGTCCCACGTTGCCTTCTTTTAAGGAATGTCTCCATGAACAAGCCAATGCTTTAAATAATTTTCAAAGACCAAGTCATAACCCGTACTCACAAACGTACAACCCTGGTTGGAGAAATCACCCAAATTTCAGTTGGAAGAGTGGTAATAATAATGCACAAACTTCACAGCCACCATTTCAAACACAACATAATTTTCAAAATTCTCATGGATATGCACCTCCTTATATTCCCCCTCCTAAAAGAAATCTTGAGGAAACATTACATGCATTCATTGAAAAACAAGAGACAATCAACACTCAAAATGCTCAAACCATGGCTGATTTGAAAGATACTCTTGCAAAGTTCACATCTGCTCTCAGTTTTCAGGAGAAAGGTAAGTTTCCATCTCAACCCCAGCAAAATCCCAAAGGGCAATACAATTCAAGTACAAGCAGTTCTGGAAGCCAACATCTGGATCAAGTCAAATCAGTCACTACTCTCCGCAGTGGTAAGGTTATTAAAAAACCTATTCTTGAACCTTGTGAGAAAGAAGATGAGTTAGTCTCCAAGGGTAAGGAAATGGTTGAACCTGATCATTGCAAGAAAGAGACTGATTCCCCACCAGCACTTCCATTTCCTCATGCCATGACCAAACAAAGGAAAGTCAATCACAATTCTGAAATCTTTGAAACTTTCAAACAGGTAAGGATTAATATACCTTTGCTAGATGCTATTAAACAGGTACCATCTTATGCTAAATTTTTGAAAGATCTATGCACTGTAAAGAGAAAATTGAATGTGAAAAAGAAAGCCTTCTTAGCCGAACAAGTAAGTGCCATTCTTCAGAACAATAATGCTTTGAAATATAAAGACCCTGGTTGTCCTACAATTTCTTGCTTTATTGGAGAACATAAAATTGACAGAGCTTTACTTGATCTTGGAGCTAGTGTGAATTTACTTCCATATTCAGTTTTTCAAAGTCTAAATCTCGGTGAGTTAAAACCTACTTCTGTTACTCTTTTACTTGCTGATAGATCTATAAAAATGCCTAGAGGAATAGTTGAAGATGTGTTAGTACAAGTTGATAAATTCATCTTTCCTGTGGATTTTATTGTCTTGGATACACAACCTGTTGAAGCATGCAATTCAATTCCTGTTATTTTAGGACGTCCATTTCTTGCAACTTCTAATGCATTGATTAATTGTAGGAATGGAGTGATGAAGTTATCTTTTGGAAACATGACATTAAAAATGAATGTTTTTAACATTTGCAAGCAACCTGGAGATGATAATGATTTACAGGAAGTCGATTTTATTGAAAAAATAATTTATGATCAATTTGAAAATTTTTCCAATGAAATTGAGTTTAATGAATCTGAAGATTTGCAAATGGTTTGTTTTCAGGAAGAATCAAAGACAAATATTTGGAGACCAAAAATTGAGGAATTGCCACCACGATCAATTGGGTCCATACCTTCAAGTGTTCAACCACCAAAACCCGATTTGAAGCCATTACCATGTAATCTCAAATACTCATTTTTGGAAGAAAATGAAACTTTTCCGGTAATAATTTCTTCCAAACTTAATGTTCATCAAGAAGGTAAGTTATTACAAACTCTTAAAATGCACAAAAATGCATTAGGATGGACCATAGCTGACATAAAAGGAATTAGTCCTTTGATTTGCACACACAAGATTTATTTGGAGGAAAATGCTAAACCCTCTAGAGAAATGCAACGAAGGCTTAATCCTAATATGAAAGAAGTAGTGAGAAATGAAGTCATTAAACTTCTAGATAATGGAATCATTTATCCTATTTCTGACAGCAAATGGGTAAGTCCTACCCAAGTTGTACCTAAAAAGTCTGGAGTTACTGTGATAACAAATGAGAAAAATGAGTTAATTCCAACGAGGACTATTACTGGTTGGCGTATGTGCATTGACTATAGGAAACTTAATTCAATGACTAGAAAAGATCACTTTCCTTTACCTTTCATGGATCAAATTCTAGAAAGAGTTGCAGGTCATGAATTTTATTGTTTCCTAGATGGTTATTCAGGTTACAACCAAATTGAAATTGCATTTGAAGATCAAGAGAAAACTACTTTCACATGTCCATTTGGTACATTTGCATATCGAAGGATGCCTTTTGGATTATGTAATGCACCAGCCACGTTTCAAAGATGCATGCTTAGCATATTTAGTGATATGGTTGAACGCTTTCTTGAGATATTTATGGATGATTTTTCTGTTTTTGGTGATTCATTTGATAATTGTTTAACTAATTTGGAAAAGGTTTTGAACAGGTGTGAAGAGAAGAATCTTGTGTTGAATTGGGAAAAATGTCATTTTATGGTAACAAACGGCATTGTACTTGGTCACATTGTTTCATCAATGGGAATTGAGGTTGATAAATCTAAAATTGAGTTAATTGCCAACTTGCCAACACCAAAATCTGTTAAAAATGTTAGATCATTTTTAGGACATGCTGGTTTTTATAGAAGGTTTATCAAAGATTTTAGTATAATATCTAAGCCATTGTGTAACCTTCTAACAAAGGATAATGTTTTTGAATGGACTGAATATTGTGAAGAAGCCTTTGTTAAACTTAAAAACCTGCTTACATCTGCTCCTGTTATTCAACCTCCTGATTGGTCATTACCTTTTGAAATAATGTGTGATGCTAGTGATTATACCGTGGGTGCTGTTTTAGGACAAATAAAAGATAAGAAACCCTATGTCATTTACTATGCAAGTAAAACTTTAAATAGTGCTCAAATAAATTACACAACCACTGAAAAAGAATTACTTGCTATAGTATTTGCGTGTGAAAAATTCAGATCTTATCTTGTTGGCTCACCTGTTATTGTTTTTAGCGATCATGCAGCGTTGAAATATCTTCTTTCTAAGAAGGATTCTAAAGCTAGATTGGTACGGTGGATTTTGTTAATGAACCATGGAATTCCTGAAGATATTCGCTGGATAATTGAAGCAAAGATCCGATTATCAGGTGAGTCTTCCAACTCTTTTATTTCATACATGCCTGGGACAGGTAAAAGCACTTTTGCAAAGAAACGTCGTGCAAAACGACTAAAAGTCTGTCACCGATGTGCCAGATGGACTTGTAATACAAAATGTCGTTCTTTAGGAATGGTATCTATAAACCGTGAAGATAAAATACAATTCATTAAGGATGGCCTGAGTAAGGAGTCGTTAGATAATCTTCTATTAACTCTTGAGACGCATCCTAGTGGAGATGTGCATCGTGTAATTCATGATTTATGGCCTCATTTTCATAAAGAACATGATCGACTTAGTCTTGGGAATCTGACTGAATAAGACCCTGTTTGCCAGTTTTTAAGAAAACTGGATGGGAAGCCTATCCCCGACCCATAGAGGGCGTTTAAGCCGTTCTTGGACGTAAAACCAAGGGAAAGCTGTGAGCCACAATCACAACTGCTTGTACATACATTTTTTTTAATATATATATATATAATAATAAAATAATACCAATAAATAAATAAATAAAAAAGAAAGAGAGAGAGAGTAAGACTTCAGCTAGCCTACATATAGGTGGTATGCTTTGCATTTTCAATTGTTCATCTATAAAATCTTCTCTTCCTTCCCATCATTTCTACTCAACCCATTCATTCAGCATATATATAAGTGTGTAGAAATGACGAGTTCCTCTGTTTCTAAAATAAAAACTATTTGTGTTTTTGGTGGATCTAGTCCTGGGAAAGGAAAAGAATTTTTAGAATCAGCAAATCATCTTGGTCGGGTACTAGCTGAGAGAAAGATTCATTTAGTCTATGGGGGAGGCAGTCTTGGGTTAATGGGGGGTGTTTCAATAGCTGCATTTGTAGGAGGCAGTCAAGTTTTGGGGGTTGTCCCCAAAGCTTTAGCCGAAGGGGACATCATTGGAAAAACAATTGGAGAGGAATTACAGGTCTCTACAATGTCTGATAGAATGAATACAATGTTTAACCATGCCGATGCCTTCATTGCCTTACCAGGTGGTCTGGGTACATTGGAAGAGATCTTTCATATTTCCTCTTGGGCCCAACTGCACATTCACCATAAACCTATAGGTTTGTTAAATGTTAATGGTTTTTATAATAATTTGTTGTCTTTTCTTGATCAAGCTGTGGAACAGGAATTTCTAACATCTTCGGCACGACAAATCATAATCTCTGCTGCTACTGCTGAACAATTGATTGACCAACTACAATCTTTTATCCCTGTAATTGATCCCTCCATGAGTCAACTCAATTGGTCAACCATGAAACGCCATAAAAAGCTTAAATTGGATTTGAGCCTTAGTTTGTGAAAAATTGTGTCTTTTGGTTTTATTAATAGCATAATATTTGTGTTTTGTTGTTTCTTATATTTGTTTTAGTATGTTTCAGGTTTGTCAATAGTCGCTGTTTCAGGTGATATCTTCTACACTCTATCTTTTTGCTTAGAACATTGAGGACAATGTCTTGTTTTGGTTGGGGGGAGAGGGTAGTAGTTGATATTAAAAAAAAAAAAAAAATTTCTATTATTTAAACCATTTGCAAAACTATTGTTACTAGGATGGCAGAGTAATGGAGGAACTTTAGTGACTCTTGAGACGCATCTTAGTAAACATTCTTAACAAGGTCTATTATAATACTTCTTGAAATATTCAGGTTTACAAACTCTTGGATTGCTATCTATAGATTCTATTTATATGCCCATCTAACAAGTATTTTTAAACCTTCATTTTCACACACACACTCGAACATATGATTGTGGGTTGCATATTGGATTATAACATTATTTGTGTTCTTTTATTAAAGGTAACAACTAAGGGAAAGGGATAATATATAATATGCAAAAAAAAAAAAACCAAAAAAAAAAACAATAAAAAAAAGAAAATAAAAACAAAGTAGATAAGTTTGGTTTCGTAGCCTCCTTGACTTAAGCAAATAAGCCCGAAGGGGTGTTTGAACACCTAGTACCCTAAAGTCAACTGACTTGGGAGTTATTGGCCCAGTGCTTGTTATATGGGTTGAGGAGAAAGCTTAAGGGAATCAAACACTGCACTATCTACATATCAGTATTTGCAACCCGAGTTACTAAGCTCGTAGGGGTGTCTCAACACCTGATGCCCTAAGACCAACTGGTCTGGGAGTCATTAGCCGAAAGCTCGTTACATGGGTTCAAGATACATTGTGCTATAAATTCTTGTTTTTTTTAAAAAAAAAAAAAGAGAGAAAAAAAAAAAAGATAACAATCCCAACCCAAGGAAGTTAACTTTAAACATTAGAACAAAAATTTTGTTTTCTTCCATGAAAAGCTCCATAGCTATGTTTTGATTTATTGAGCACCGAAAGAAGGTTTACTAATATCTTGTTTAAGAGGTATTAAGCAGATATATAAATTTAATGAGAGTTTGTTTATCTGGATAGATTAATAGAAGTTAAATGATGAATGCCTTGCTTTGTGGTATTTGCAAATTATTTTTCTATTTTAATGCTTTGATTACTAGGGACTAGTAATAAGCTGGTTGGGGGGTGTGATTAGTACTTAAAAGTGCATTCTCATTAAGGATTTATGTCATCATATTGCACCTAAAGTATCATTAAATTCCCTAACAAAAGCATGTTTTATATTAGCAAGTCTAAAAATATAATATACCTTTAATTCATGGTAAATGTTCATCCTAAATGCAGGTATATCACATAAATAAAAGGATTGATTGATGAGTTTAAGGATTGAAATTGAAAGGATAAAAAGAAGGCCAAACTTAGCAAAGTGTTGCTGGTGCATTCCAAACTCGAACACCGTTCAGTAATTTGATCATATCTGGAGCTGTAGATATCAGATTTAGGTCCATTTTATATCGATGGAAAGGTAAGACATAGACCTACAACTTTCATATGAAGTCAAAGACTCAGTTCTGCCGTTTTCAAGCCCAAATCTTAGCAACAACGAAGACGTCGGAAGCTGTCCTGCAGCTCAAGCACTATTCGGTTTTTGGCTCATATCTTGAGTTCTAGAAGTCCAAATGAGCTCTGGTTTTTTTTGATGGAAAGCTGAGACAATTGCCCACAGCTTCCACAATTCAGTTGGCTATAATTCTGATGTGAGCAATGACGTTTTGGCCAGCCAACAATATCAAAAATCAGCCCACAATATCAAAAAACCAGCAGCCATTAATGTCAAAAACCAGCCACCAAATCAATGGATGCCCACCAATTCTTCAATCAATCAATAGTTCTGAAACTTAGCCTATAAAAGGAGGCATTGTCCATGTATTTAGTCATATTAATTTTCAGATCAAAGTTATCTTCTTGCTTTCTCTCTACATCTTTGTAATGTTCAAGTTTTCTTTTATGCTATAGTAATCTCTTGTTTATGCTCTTTCATTTCCTTTCCTATACTTAGCTTATATTATGTTTATGTTCTTATATTGTTTATTTGTGTTTTTCTCCTTCTTAATGTTTAGCTAAGTTAATTATGTCAAGGTGAAAAGGTTTTTCTAATGGTGTTAGAATAGGTATAATATAAACTCAACATGAGCTTTAAATGTTTATATCTAAGAAAGATTGTTATTAACATGTTTTATCTTTTTATCTTACTAATTCTTAATACCTTGCTTATTAAATGTTTAATTTAGATTTGTGTTGTATAATATTTGGTACATCAAATGCTTGATCTTTCATAGTTTTCGGCCGAAATCGTTATTATGATAGAAACTTGATTTGTTGTTAACATAAACTAGCAACATGAATGCTTGATGATATTTATAAGTATGGTATTACTTATATAAGATAATTAATATGATCATGTTAGTAATTTATAATGAGCTAATAACGAGAAATCATCCGATTAGAACCTCCTTTGTGTGTGGTTTCTAGTTGAGTAATAAAAAGAGTTTATATTATATTTATTTGAAATACTATTAGTAAATCCTATAACCTTGACATATGTTTTGTTATTGTTTAATCCTTACATCAATATCACATCCCAAAATTCTCTTCAACTCTTTTTCTGTTATTATTCTCTTCAACTCTTTTTCTTTATTTGTAATTTATATAATTCACCTCTCTGTGGTTCGACCCCGGTCTTGCCGGGTTATTTTACTTTGACACTCCTGCACTTGGGATAAGACATCAACTCTTTGATCGTGTCATATATATATTTTTAAAAAAAGATAAAAATAATAATCCCAGTCCAAGGAAGTTAACCTTAAATATTAGTACAAAAATTTTGTTTTCTTCCAAGAAAAGCCCCATAATTATGTGTTAATATATTGAGCACAAAAGAAAGGTTTATTAATATCTTGTTAAGAGGTATTGAGCAGATATATAAATTTAATGAGAGTTTGTTTATCTAGATAGATTAATGGAAGTTAAATGATAAATACCTTACTTTGTGGAATTTGCAAATTGTTTTTCTATTTAACGCTTTGATTACTAGGGACTAGTAATAATCTGGTTGGGGGGTGTGATTAGTACTTAAAAGTGCATTTTTATCATGGTTTTATATCATCATTTTGCACTTGAAGTATCAATAACTCCTTAACTAAAGCATGTTTTATAATAATATATCTAATAATATAAGATACCTTTAATTTATGGTAAATATTCATTTTAAATGTAGGCCTATCACATAAATGAAAGGATTGATTGATGACTTTAAGAACTTAAATTGCAAGGATAAAGAAATGGCCAAACTTGGAAAAGAGATGTCGGTGCAATCTAAACCGGAATACTGTTTGGTAATTGGATCATATCTGGAGCTATATATCTCAGATTTAGGTCCACTTTATATGGATGGAAAGGTAAGACATAGGCCTACAACTTTCATATGGAGCCCAAGATCTAAAAAGGCCATTTTCAAATCCAAATTGTAGCAACAACAAAGAAGCCCGAATCTGTCTTCCTGCCCGTGCACTGTTCAGTATTTTGGCCATATCTGGAGTTCTAGAAGTCCAAATGAGCTGAATGTTTTACATAAGTAAGTTGAGACAATTGCCTACAACTTTCATGTTTTCACCTGGCTCTAATTTTGATGTTATCAATGACGTTTTGGGCAGACAAGGGAAGATAAGGATTATCACCAAGTCAAAAGTTGGCCACCCACTTATCAATTAGTCATCAAATCAATAGTTCCCAATTTTGGCCTATAAAAGGAGGCATTTGCCATGCATTTAGGCATCTTGGTGTCCAGATCAAGATCATGCTCTTCCTTTCTCTCTTTGTATTTTTTGTAATATTTATGCTTTGCTTTCATTAATATCAAGTTTATGCCTTTCATTTCCTTTCCTTCACTTAGTTAACTTTTATGTTCTTATTTTCTTTATCTATTTTGCTTTCTTTCATTATGTCTAACTAAGTTAATTATGTCAAGGTGAAAAGGTTACACTAATGGTGTAAGAATAAGTATAATATAAACTTAATATGGACTTTAATGTTTGATACTAACATGTTTTATATTTGTTATCTTGTTCACTCTATAATACTTTGCTTGTTAAATGATTAATCTTGATTTATGTTGTATAACACTTGGTACAACAAATGCTTGGCACTTTCATAGTTCATACTGTATGATATAACCAACACCTGAGCTATGAAAGGAACTTGATTTGTTGTTAACATAAGTTATAATCATGAATGCTTGACAAAATTTACAAGTATTAGCATTAATCGAATAAGATGACCAATGTAATCATGTTAACAATCTATAATTTGATTGGAACCTCCTTTATGTGTGGTTTCCAATTGAATAATAAGAGTTTATATTATACTTGTTTGACATACCATTAGTGGAATCTCTAACCTTGACATTTGTTATTATCATTGTTTAATCGTTACATTAATATTCCATCTCAAAGTTCTCATCTTCTTATTCTCCTTCTTTTTCTTTATTATTATTATTATTATTATTATTATTATTATTATTATTATTATTATTATTATTACTATTACTATTATTATTGTTGTTGTTGTTATTGTTATTTATAATTTGTACAATCAACCTCCCTATGATTCGACCCCGGTCTTGCCGAGTTATTTATTACTTCGACACTCCTGCACTTGGGAGAAGACATCAATGTTTTCGTCGTGTCATATATATAAACAAGAAGAAAACAAAATCTCAATCCAAGAAAGTTAACCTTAAATATTAGAACAATAATTTTGTTTTATTCCAAGAAAAGCCCTATAACTATGTGTTGATATATTGAGTATAAAAGAAAGGTTTATTAATATCTTGTTTAAGAGGTATTGAGTAGATATATGAATTTAATGAAAGTCTGTTTATTCGAATAGATTAATGAAAGTTTTTTTTTTGGTAAGTAAGATTAATGAAAGTTGAATGATAAATACCTTACTTTATGGAATTTACAAATAGTTTTTCTATTTTAATACTTTGATTACTAGGGACTAGTAATAAGCTGGTTAAGGGGTGTGATTAGTACTTAAAAATGTATTTTTATCAAGATTTTATATCATTATTTTGCACTTGCAGTATTAATAACTCCTTAACTAAATCATGTTTTATAATAACATATCTAATAATATAAGATACCTTTAATTTGTGGTAAATGTTCATTTTAAATGTAGGTCTATCACATAAATAAAAGGATTGATTGATGAGTTTAAGAAATGAAATTAAAAGGACAAAGAGATGGTCAAACTTATAAAAGAGATATAGGTGCAGTCCATTCCAAAATACTATTTGGTAATTGGGTCATTTCTAGGGTTGTAAATCTTGGATTTAGATCTACTTTATATGGATGAAAATGTAAGATATAGGCCTATAACTTTTATAGAAGCCCAAGATTTAATAAGACTATTTTCAAATGCAAATTATAGTAACAATGAAGAAGTCCGAATCTGTCCTACAGCCTGAATATTGTTTAGTTTTTGGCCCAATCTGGAGTTTTAGGAGTCCAAATGATCTCTATTTTTTTTACTGGAAATCTGAGATAATTTCCTACATCTTTCATATTTTCAAGTGGTTCCAATTCTCACGTTATCAATGATGCTTTGGGCAGAAAAGAGAAGATAAGGATTGTCACCAAATCAAGAGTTGGTCACCCACTCATTAATTAGTTATCAAATTAATAGTTTCCAATTATGACCTATAAAAAGAGGAATTTGCCATGCATATATGTATCTTGGTTTCCAGATCAAAATCATGCTTTACTTTCTCTCTTTGTATTTTTATAATGTTTAAGTTTTATTTTCATTAATATCTTATTTATACCTTTCATTTCCTTTCTTTACTTAGTTAACTTTCATCTTATTTATGTTCTTATTTTGTTTATTTATTTTATTTCTTTCATTATGTTTAGTTAAGTTTATCATGTCAAGATGAAAAGGTTACACTAATGGTGTAAGAATAAGTATAGTGTAAACTCAACATGGACCTTAATGTTTGATACTAACATATTTTGTATTTGTTATCTTGTTCACTCTTTAATACTTTGCTTGTTAAATGACTAATCTAGATTTATGTTGTATAATACTTGGTACAACAAATGCTTGACACTTTTATAGCCCATATTATATGGTATAATCGACACCTGAGCTATGAAAAGAACTTGATTTGTTGTTAACATAAGTTATAATCATGAATGTTTGACGAGATTTACAAGTATTAGCATTAATCAAATAAGATAACTAATATAATCATGATAACAATTTATAATTTGATTGGAACCTCCTTATTTCTAATTGAATAATAAGAGTTTATATTATACTTGTTTGACTTACCATTAGTAGATCCTCTAACCTTGAGATTTGTTATTATCATTGTTTAATCATTATATTAATCTTTCATCTCAAAGTTCTCATCAACTTTTTCTTCTTTTTTATTATTACTATTGCTACTACTACTAGTAGTATTATTGTTGTTGTTGTTGTTGTGTTGTTATTATCTATAATTTATAGAATTAACCTACCTCCTTGTGGTTCAACCCCGGTCTTCCTGGGTTATTTATTACTTTGATACTCCTGCACTTGTAAAAAAAATATCAATCTTTTAGTCGTGTCATACAACCAATATATCAAGAACAAATGTTGCAAGCAGAAAAAAGATAATGTCAAAGATGAGAAATAGAGTAAATACCAAAATTGAAACCCCTTTTTTGATTGCAAATGATGGAGTGTTAATATTAGGTTAACATATGTATATGGCTAGCAATAAATTGCAAAAGGTACCTAAGTCTAAATTCACAATATATCTCAACAGTATAAAAATGTACTAGAATAAGAAGCAATACAATTAAGGGACGAATATATAAAAGGAAATAGCTAATTATATGGTGAAGTGTGGAACTTTCCAACAAGTTAAAAGGGAGCATCAGAAGCCAATAAAGCCATTATAACCCTTGCTAATTCCTGAATGGAAGTGGGAGATGATCACCATGTATTTTATGTTAGGCCTACCTAAAAGGAAAAAAAGGAATGATGTAATATAAGTTATTGTAGATCGCTTAACTAAATCTGCTTTATTTATAGTAGTAAAAATTACATATTCAGTGGACAAACTAGCCATAATTTATATGAATAAAGTTATACAACTTCATGGGATTCCAACATCCATTGTCTTAGATTGGGATCCTATGTTCACCTCTTGTTTCTGGTCAAGCATACAACATGCTCTAAGAACAAAATTAGATGGAAGTACTTCCTTCCACTCATAGACTATGTAAATAGCTAAAAGTAAAAAAGAGGGATAAGAGACCTTTAGTAGAGTAAAAGAGGAAAGGGTTTAAAATTAAAATTATCAAGTCAAATTGGTGGGTATAGCTTGAAATTTGAAATTATCTTAGAAAGATTAACCACTAATGAATTGAATCTACTTTCCCATTAATTTATATTTTGAGAAGAAAAATAAGTTATTAATGAGTTGTTTAAAAGGGAATAAGTGTTATACAATAAATTAGTAAAATAGGTAATTTAAGTCAAAAGATAAGAAAGATAAAATAGTAAGCTAGACTTAATAAGTTTTGTCATATTAAAATATATTTGGCCTAAATAAAATACAAGACTTGGTTATGGGTTGAAGCATGTGAATACTATACGAAGTTATGAAGTTTGGATTAAAAAAAGAAAAAGAAGGATAAACTATAAAATAAATGTGATCCAAACTTATGAAATAAACTAATTAAAACATATAAGATAATAAAGATAAATAATTTCAATTGTGCATCCTGAAGATAAAGAGTAATGGAGAAAGAGAGTGGTTAACATGAGGTTATCCATGTAAATTAAAAGCTGAAGGAAGAAACAACAACAACAATTTAAAAAATCAACAATAATTATTACGCAATTCAATCATCTCATGATTTTTAAGACTTGTTCATTAAAAGACTTGTAATTTCATGGCAACAATCAATATGCATATAATTTATAAGTAAATAGCTTGATCAATAGGCATGTAATAGTTAGCTTGTAGTCTCCATCACCAAAAAAAACTAGAGATACCAATATATATATATTTTTTTTCTTGTTAAGGAATTCTAGTGTATCCTTTGTAATCAATTAAAAAGTCATCAAATAAATGTAAATTCCTTCATCTTAAGATGTTTGATTATTTTTTACTTTTAGATTATTTGATTACTCTGCAAGTTTTATTTTTCTTTTTGCATATTAAAACATCATAAAATTTTTAATGTAATATTATAAGTTTGAAATTATAAGTCTAACTTTAAAATTTAAAATCATTTTAATTAAAGCAGATATAAAAGAATTCAAAATATATAAAATTAAAATTTGATCTAGAAATCAAAGTTTTTTTTTGAAAATTTTATATCAAAATAGCAAGAAAAACATAAAAAAAATAAATAATGTCAAGAAGTGAAGCTTATCTCAAGAGCCAGAAAATCAATTCTTATGGATTAGATTTGGAAACGAAATATAGCTCACCTTCATGTCTGTTGGTAGTAGCATACATGTAACAACTTGTCCAGTATTCAATATATTCACCCATCGAGACAACATAAAATCGAGAATCTTTTTTCTATTCTTGATTCTTATTTGGAAGTGCACTTCAAATAAAGATGGATCAAAATTGACTTGTTTTTTAATTAATTTTTTTTTTAAATTTTTTTAATTATTTTAATATTAAAAATAATAAAAATATTATTTTAATATATTTAAAAAAAAAATATACTATCCACGTAGAAAGTTACCTTGCCACGGTCACATGACATATCCTGGATTTGTTTTTTTTAGATTAACGTGGGTGTTCGAGCCAGCTTGCGCGTACCACGACTAATTCCACGGGCCCTGAAGTTAACAACCATGTAAACTTGCAGTGACCATCATATAAGCAACCAAGAACTCGAACATGAAATTACAGAGGTAGCAAACCCCTTAATCTAAAATTCTTATCACTTAGCCACCACCTACATAGTTGATTTGTTTTTTTTATTAGCATGGGTTGATATATTTGTTGTCATACGAGGAAGTCGCAAGGAGGAACATGTTTTATTGATTTGCATCGTCTTTTATCTCTTCTCATTTTATTTATTTATTTTTATTTAGAAATATAAGCATCATCTTCTATTTCTTTTTATTTTATTTTATTTATTTATTTATTTTTATTGTTTTTGAGTTATCATCCCCTGCCAAATGCTAGGGCTCAATAGAAATAATAAATAAATAAATAAATAATGAATTTCTAAGGGAGAGGGATATTTTGAGGTAATGGCATTTAATATCTATTTGCAAATAGATTTTTAGGGATGGCTTTCAATCAATTTACATTTTGCACCCACTTTTTAAAGTAGTGCCCCTAGAATAAGGGAATGCATATGTGCCTCGATCAGATTTAATGATAAGATTGGTGTCATGAGAAAACCTCCTCTTCACATTACAATTTCACTTTTTACGCGTTGAAGAGCTTCATCTCAATGGGGATTGGAATATACTATATAGTATTTATATATGGTTAGAAATAGTAATTTCTGTTGTTTTTACGGTAATGAATATTTTTAAATCATTCAATCGATATTAATTTCTTTATAATAAAATATCATTTATATTAAATAATTTAATGAGTTCTCAAAGGTATCGGTTCAAGACCTATAAATTGTAAAAACAGATCACACATACTTTACTTATTGGTCGCTAAGAATTTATTAATCTGAACGATTTCTTTCTAATATTTTTCCAAAAACAAAAAGCAAATAAAAGAATTGCTAATCCTCGAAGAGGAAGGGGGGTCGAATAGGAAACGGACATCGAATTTCTTTTTATTTTACTTACCAATAAATAAAGTCACGAGGCATTAAACACTGTTGAAGTACAGTCTTACGGCGGACCACGATTCTTAAAACACGGACTGTCGTTAAAATTATCAATTTTCTGAACATATTTTTTTCTTTCTTCCCTCATTCTTCAAGTATGAAAGGGCCCTTTTTGTCAAATAATCGATACTCGAGCTAAAGGCAATAAAAATAAAAATAAATTATAGAGAGAGAGAGAGAGAGAGCAAAGAGTAAAGACGATAAAGCTGGAATCCTGGATGTATATAAAGACACCCTCTCAGCTTCTGTCCTTCTGCAGAACAGAGCAAACGCGCAAACACACTCATATACACTGAAAGTGGGATTGGGAGAGAGAATACTTAGCCAAGAAGATGTTTCGAAGCTCAACAAGGAGCAAATGTTTCACTTTGTTTATGCTCTTCTTTGCTCTTTTTGCTTCTGCAATACTTGGAGAAGATGGTAAGTGTTTTCTTTCTTGTTTCCTTTCCATTTCTTACTTCTCCTTTTTCTCTTTCAAACCTAAACAACAAGTGCATACCTTTTTTTTTACTCCATTATAACTAGTTTAGTGGATGCTTCTTGTTTGGTAGATATGTATATATTCCTTATGGGTTATTGCTATTTTTGAGATCTGATTTACATTTACCCTACATACTTCTACAGTCAGACTTGCCTCCTTACCTGTAATTCAATGGGTGTCTTGTCGACTTAAAACATAATTCTAGTTGTGGAATGCTTGGATTTTCAGCAATTACGCCTTATGTTTGAAGGATTAGGAGTTTTCTTGTTCATGCTTGTGCAATGCTATACAAATAAGTAGTTTCTAGCAGTTACCTTGTTCCTTCCTTGGGCTTTTCTACATTTTCATGGACGATTGTTGAAACCATTTTCTTATGCGAGATGATGGAGTGGATGAGCTACGGTTGCTAAACCAAATTATTTACAGAAAAGGTTTACAAGGGTCTTGTGAGATTTTTTGTTCCAGGGGAAGAAAGAAAGTTCTGGCTTAATCACCTTTTAATTTTATTTCTTAGTTAATTCGAATGCTTTTCATAATCTTGACTAATTTCATCATGGTGGTTTTCTAAGAAATCCTTGTCATTGCGGTGTACTTTTAAAAATTTTAAATTTTTTCCATGTGTTAATATTAGAAATAAATCTTAAAAAATAAAAAATTATTTTAATATATTTTCGAAAAACATTTTGAGAAATCTGTATTCAATTTCTAATAAAACAAAAACTCAAAGTTAAAGCTCGCGGATAATAGCCCCGTCATTTGAAACTATAATATTCATGGAAACAGTTTTGAGTCTCCATGACATTTTGAAGAAATCAACATTTATAGTTTTGATGTTGCAAGGTTGCCGGCTCATTCTTTGGCACTCTGGAGATATGCTAGGAAGTCATAGAGCTAATTATATATGCATAATCGGAATAGAGATTACCAGAAAATTGACCAATAAACTTATAGATCATATCTTGCAAAGTAATGATTCTGAACTTCATTTTCAACACACAGAAGAATGTTTAAGGAAATGAATTGCAATTGTGTTTTTTTTTAAATAGAGGTCAATAGACCGTTGAAAAGTAGTTATATATATTAAGGTCTTGTATTTGTTTTGGTCACTAGGCATTTTTCCCCCATGGTATAATCCAACATAGATGCGCTGACCCTTTTTCTTTCCCTTTCTTTCTCCAACCAATATTGCAATTAACTTGTGAGGGGATCGCTATTTCAAATGTTGGCAGAATTGTCCTATCAAAGATTTATACGGTGATTGCCTTCTCCTACGTATTTAGACCTAAAAACTTTAAGTTGAGTTAGTAATGGGGGTAATATCACCCAATTTCTAGACACGGGAAGCTCCCAGATAGTAATATTATTGTTGTTTATATACATGCCGCCCGCTCTCTCCTCGTCATGTAGGATGGGTAAAATTACAAGAGTAGAACATTCTGCCGCCAAAAATTAGTTCATGCTGGCATAAGTTAGCATAGTGACAAGGGTTCTTTCCCTAGAGCACGCTGGGGCTCTAACTATTTTATTTTGTTTACAATCTTTTTGATTTTCCAGCGCCGGTAATATCACTAACTTCGCAAAAAGTGGGAGGGGGTAAACTTGGGAACCTCAGGTAGTCGAGACTAGGCGGGTCCAGGGGAGCTGGAAGGGTGTAAAAACGAAGGGCCAAAACGGTGTAGTAGGGTCCATGAGCTGCACGCGGCATCTGATTCAATTGGGTGTTATAGGTGTTCACATCCCATCATTACTTTGGCGTCGTCTTGAGATTCCAAAAACAAAAGGCCGAAAAACGAAAATAAATTTCTCCTTGTTTTATCCGGCCATGAGTTTTCCGATTTTCATTTCTGAGGCTCCTCCAGATAAGATAAGATTTATCCATCATGCATTGGGCTGCTTCTTCTCCACTTCATTTCTATTAAGAATAATGGTAACCACAATTTATTTGAGATAGAATGGAGTGTTTTGACGACTTTTAACAAGTTTTTCATTCTGTGAGACCTTTTTATTCTATCCTTGAAATTTTATAGCTTATTTCATATAAAACATGCACTGTGTACCGTCAAAATCTCTTGTTATACGATAAATATTTTTTTAAATGTATTCAAATAATATCATATAGCGTCCATATTCCTAAAATCATTGTTTCGTCACTGGTTTTACGTACATGATATCACGGGGTCTGAATGCTTCAATCCGGAGCATTATTCGCTGCTTCGACATCAGTTCCCAGAAAAAAAATAAAGAGGCATGTGGATGTTTTTCGTTCTCTCAAGAATTTCAGGGCAGAGACTAGGGCATATCCTGGCAGGAGCTGTTTCATTATTGCTCAAGGAAAAAAATATCCTCCTGAAATTATATCCTCCTAACTACTGTGCTTGCTGTGTGGTGAGCCAGTTGGTGCGGCATCTTCACTGTTGGACCCTGTGATGTGTCACGTCTGTGTGTCGTGGGCCAAGAGTTGACTGTATCTAGTAGACCATAGTAAAACGCTTAACCAGACATTGAAATGTGTCTGCCCCTTGTCCTACCACTGTTTGTTTTATTTATATCTGAATATAAATATAATAGACCAATAATTTCGTGGACCGATAATGCTTTTACATCAGACTGACCAATAATTTCGTGGACCGATAATGCTTTTACATCAGACTCCCCATGCTTTGTTGCCGTTGCTATTCGTACCTTGTAGTAGAAGTAAAAAGCACAAGATTAATTAATAATTTCGTAGAAAACTTGAGAGGTTATTTGATGCTGTTTCGATATGTATGTTATGTTATTATTTCAGGGTTGGTGACAAACGGTGATTTCGAAACGCCACCAATCACCGGCTTCCCCAAAGACGAGGCCTTGGTTGAAGGGCCCACCGAAATTCCTGGGTGGAAAACAAACGGCACCGTAGAGCTGGTATCCTCTGGACAGAAACAAGGTGCGATGATCCTCATTGTACCGCGAGGTGCACACGCAGTAAGATTGGGGAATGACGCGGATATCAGCCAGGAATTGACGGTCCAGAAGGGATCTATATACTCGGTCACGTTCAGCGCGGCTCGCACGTGCGCACAACTGGAATCCCTAAACGTGTCAGTGCCACCTGCATCACAGACCATAGATCTGCAGACATTGTATAATGTGCAAGGGTGGGACCCATACGCGTTGGCCTTTGAGGCACCAGAGGATAAAGTGAGGCTGGTTTTCTCGAATCCCGGCATGGAAGATGACCCTACTTGTGGGCCTATTATCGATGATATTGCGATCAAAAAGCTTTTCACTCCTGAGCGACCCAAAGGTACAATCTTGCTTTTGCCTGCGCGTTTGAATTTCCTTCCATTGACAACAATCCTTTCATGCACCTACCTCTATATAGTAGTACGTGGGGGCAGCGTTTAGCTTATGCTTTTTGACGTTTTGATTTAGATCAAGAGCATCCAATGTGTGGGGTCTTGCGCCTTTTTCTTTCTTGCTTGGGTTCTCCTCCTTTTTGTCAAATTGAATTTACATGCGATTATTACAAGGCACGTCAACCTAGGCAATTATAATGTTAGATGTCTTGATTGATAATTAAGGGATTGTTGTTTGTTCTCTCTCCTCAGACAATGCAGTAATTAATGGTGATTATGAGGAAGGTCCCTGGATGTTTAATAACGTTTCACTCGGAGTCCTGCTCCCTACCAAACTGGATGAGGAAACGTCGTCGTTGCCCGGTTGGATTATCGAATCATACAGGGCTGTCCGCTACATTGACTCTTATCATTACTCCGTTCCACAAGGCAAACGTGCCATTGAATTGCTCTCTGGCAAGGAAGGCATAATCTCACAAATGGTTGAAACAACACCCAGCAAGCCTTACACGATGTCATTTGCCTTGGGCCACGCCGGGGACAAATGCAAGCAGCCACTTGCAGTCATGGCCTTCGCCGGTGATCAGGCCCAAAATATCCATTACACACCCGACTCTAACTCCACCTTCCAGGTTGCTAACCTCAACTTCACAGCCAAGGCCGACAGGACCCGTATTGCATTTTATAGTGTGTACTACAATACCAGGAGTGATGATATGAGCTCGTTGTGTGGGCCAGTGGTGGACGACGTTCGGGTATGGTTTTCAGGGGCAAGGAGAATTGGATTTGGAGGGCTTGTTTTAGGGCTTGGGCTTTGGGTGTTTGTTTTGGTTCTGTTTTATTAAGCCGTGGGGGGGAGGTTTGATTGGGGAGAGAGCAGCAATTGCATGTTTATTATGTGTATGGTGTAGAATCTTAAGAGGTCTGGCATGGGTGTTTTGGTAAGCGAAAATACCCAGAGTCCATGTGTTTGTCGTTAGTGACCTTTGCTGTTAGAAATGAGAAGCTTTTATCAATCTGCCACCTTTTCTTCTATCATATTGCTATCTACCTTAATTGCCCGGGGTGGTAGACGTTTGTATAGAAATTTGTTTCCGTTTTGTATGGAAGCTGATTTCTTTTCAGGCACGTTTAGTTTTTTTAATGGAAAATTAGGATTTCTTGAAAGGGAATTATTCTTTAATTTTTTATAGTGTAATTATTATTCATTATCTTGTAAAAAAAATGAATAATTTTTTAATTATTGTTAAGAGAATGTAGATTAAACAAGAGCTGAAAATAAAAAAATAATAAATTATTTAAAATTAAATAAATATCAAAATATAGATAAAAAAAGTTGATGATAATTTTTTTAAAAAAATTAATTTTATAAATTATTTAAAATAATATAAAAAAAAATATCAATTTTTAAAACAGCCAGAGCTCAACGATCGTGCTCCAACGACATGCGCCTCACCATTATGAAGAACTCGAAAAAATGCTTTGAACGTAGAAGCTGATGTAGAAGCTGATGTTTGCTTATGGGAGGCAACACACATGTCATTTATTTTTTATTAAATAATATAAATAATAAGTTTTTCCCATATCTACTTAGGAATTACAAAATAAAAAAAAAATGATGAAAAGCTCCCGGATATCTTTAACAAATTTTGCTTTTAAATGGTCATTTCATTTTATTTTTATTTGCAATTTTTAAAAAATATATTCTATCTAAAATAATTTTTTTTTTGAAAATAAAACCAATCATTGATGAATTTTTCTAATGATAAATAAATATTAAAAAATTAAAAAAATAATTTTCAAAAAACTACTTTATATAAAACAAATAAAACCTCAATTAATATAATGTATAATATAACATAAACAATTAAAATTTTCTCCCTATAACACAATCTCAAATTAATTTTAAAATCTACTTGATTTCTTCCCTCCTACCTCGTAACACAAAATCTCAAAATAAAATAAAATATAATCTTCCATGATTAATTGATTTCGTTTTTCTTCGCTCATGATGTGATTTCACTTATATTACAAGTTGTAAATCAATTATTCTTATTTTTTCAATATCTTAAGAGATTCCAAATTTATTTTTCAAACCCATTTTCCCCCTTCAAATTGATTTTTCTCAATGACTTATAATATTCTTGTAATATTATAAATCATTGAATATAGTATAATGAGAATTATATAAATTATTTTTTTGATTTTTAAAATTTTTTTAACCCCGGATGTAAACCATAATTATTCATAAAAAAAATCAATAATATCATCATAAAAAAATTAAAAATTTCTTTAAAATAATGGGATAATTGGAATTCAAGAATTAGAAAAAGAATATCTAAGCAAATGGCAAGATAAGGAAAATGTCTACGTGTAAAGATTTGGAAGGTTAAACCTCCATATTTAGGTTTTGTTTTTTTCAACAAGTAATGACCTCGTCTGCTCTAGTTTTTTTATATGCACACAACAAATTGCCTACCTAGTTAGATAATGAATAACGTTCTTATTAGCTTTTTAACCTAAAACCCAATTTTTATTTGTTTTACATGAAAATATCAAAACAAATAGTTAAAACCTTAATAAATTCATTTCAAACCTTAGAAAAAAAAAACTTGTAGTCATTCTACAAAATCAAAATTCAAGATAATAATAATAAAAAAAACTTTATAAGTTTTGATCTATTATTCTTGTCATGTTTAAAGAGAAATACCACATCTATTGAGCTTTTCTTTCTAAGATAAACTCATTACACTAAAATCAGTTATTTTGGTAGTTAGAATGTAATTGTTTGTCACTTTCTCTCTCTCTAATTTTTTTTTCAATGACTCCTTTTCTCCTCTCAAATTTTAGGAATATAAATGTAAACAAATAAATTTAGGGTGAGAATGTGAATCCCTTCAAACATAGGGATCCAAAAAAGTTAAAACTTTAAGGACCAAACTTTAATTATCCATGCCCTATGAATAGTTTCACATCTAATGTCATAACCTAATTTTGGATCCCTAAAAATATTAATTTATACAAGTCTTTGAACTGCAGCATACTAAAATACTAGAAAAAGAGCTAGAATAGAATGTTTTGACTAGATAGGGTAAAAAAGGACTTAACAAAAAGAAAATTGAGGTTAAAATCCAAACATGACAAAAATTTGAAAATCAATTGAGTTTAAAGGGTTAATTAAACTTCAAACAAGTTTAATTGACTTATTTAATGATTTAAGTGAAGGATAAGTAAGTTTGAAAGTCAATTGAAAAAATAAAATGAAAAAGTTAATTAAGTTCGAGAACTTCATTAAACTTCTAAAGGGTTTTGTTAATTTAATTGAAGAGAAACCAAATTTAGAGGTCCAATTGGAATCAATTCGCGAAGATTGAAAAATTACAAATAAATTGAAACTTTGCAAGACTACTTAAAAATTAAAATATTGGAGGCTAATTAATGATTAAATTGAAGAATCTCAAAACTAAAGACCAAAGTGCAAAAAACACATGAGTTCAGGGATTTAAATTAATCAAGATTAGGGGATAATTTAGAAGAAATTAAAATTTTAATGGTTAATAGGGGTCAATTTGCATAATCTTAAAACCAAGGACTAATTTGTAAAAGATGTTCAAATTAAAGTATTTAAATCAAGGTTTCTAGGGTTGTAATTACAAAAATTAAAAAGTTTCAGGGTTAATTGAATGTGTGCATATACTAAAATTGAAAAGAAAAGGACCAACTTGAAATTTCCTAAAAACCCTAATTTTTAGTGCTTAAACAGATGACATGTCACTCTCTTTTAATGAAGAGATTGAATAACATGTTGTCCTATCCTTATTTATCTTTTTCTTTAGTTGAGAAGGCTGATTGAGATGTCACTTTTAGATGAATGAACGTGGCATCTCCAACTACTTTAAGGGCTCTAACCACCACCACCACTTGATTGAGAAACATCTTCTCAACAAGAATCAACTACTTCTATCAAACATTTACATCTTATTTACTTTAATGATGTTGATAACATATTGTCCTTAGTTAGCCTCCCCTGCATTTACAGATGAATGTGTTTGGGGACAAATCTTCTAATAAATGATCAAGGAGTTCTAAACTTCAAAATCATATAAGGTTTGTTCCTAAAGGTAGACATGCATCCCCATTATATGATATATGATATGATTATATCCCATTTTCCATGATTATCTCGTCAAAGGAGACCACTTAGTTATCCATGACTAATAAAGAACATTCCAGGTTTGAGTAGACTTTATGGATATCTTCTCTTGATAGGTTTGAGGTTATAAAAAAATAAAGTGAACTAGAATTAACCTTTTCAAGGATGATGTTAGAGGAGAGGGTGAGAAAGAATCTTCTTTAAACCATCAATCTTGTGTAAAACCACTATAGTTTTACAATCTCTTAGTTTTGGGGTTGTGATTAGTATTTAAAACTATATTTTATTAAGGTTTTATATTAAGCATTTTACACTTGAAGTATCAATAACTCTTTAACTAAAACATGGTTTATAATTACAAGTCTGTTACTATAAGATACCTTTAATATATGATAAATGTTCATTTTAAATGAAGGCCTATCACATAAATCAAAAGATTGATTAATGAGTTCAACTACTAAAATTGAGAATACAAAGAGAGGGTAAAGCTTAGAAAAGAGATGCTGGTTCAGTCCAAACTGGAACACTATTCCGTCATTGGGTCATATCTGGAGCTGTAGATCTTAGATTTTAATTTGGTTTATATGGCTAGAAAGCTCAACCATGAGCTTAAAACATTCATGAGAATGCAAGACTCAATTCTACTATTTGAAAGTCCAAATCTTAGCAACAACGAAGAAGTCCAAATCTATCTTGCCGCCTAGACACTATTTAGTGTTCAACCCATATCTTGAGTTTTAAAAGTCCAAATGATCTCAATTGTTTTTGTTAGAAAGCTGAAACAATTTCCTAAAACTTTCATGATCAAGTTTGTTCAAATTATGATGTTAGCAATGACGTTTCGTTCAGAGAAGAAGATAAGGATTGTCATCAAGTCAAGATGTGGTTACCCTTTTAACAATTAATCAACAAATCAATAGTTTTCAATTTTGGCCTATCAAAAAAAGTGTTTGTCATGCATTTGAGCATTTTGGTTTTCAGATCAAGATCATGTTCTTGCTCTCTTTTTATTATAATGCTTACATTTTGCTTATATTAATCTCTTGTTTATACTTTTCATTTCCTTTCCTTTACTAAGTTAACTTTTATTTTATTTATGTTCACATCTTATTTTTTTATATTTCTCTCTTTTATTATGTTTAGTATAGTTTATTATGTCAAGGTGAAAAGGTTACACTAATAGTGTAAGAATAAATATAGTATAGACTCAACATAGACTTTAATGTTTGATACTAACATGTTTTGTATTTTTTATCTTGTTCACTTTTAACACTTGGTAAAATAAATTTTTGGCACTTTCATAACCCAACCGTATGGCATAACGTACACTTGTGCTATAAAAAGAAATTGATTTATTGTTAACATAAGTTATAATCATGAATATCTGACAATATTTACAAGTATTAGCATTATTCGAATAAGATAACTAATATAATCATGTTAATAATTTATAATTCGATTGAAACCTTCTTTGTGTATGGTTTCTAGTTGAGTAATAAGAAGAATTTATACTAGTTTGGAATATTATTAGTGGATCCTATAACCTTGACAATTATTTTATCATTATTTATTCCTTACATTAATCTTACATATTAAAGTCCTCCTCCTCCTCCTCCTTCTCCTCCTCCTCATCATCATCATTTATAACTTATATAGTTAACCTCCCTATGGTTTAACCCTGATTTTGCCTAGTTATTTATTACTTCGACACTCCTATACTTGGGAGAAGACATCAATCTTTTAGTTGTGTCAGGCTGACCTATAAAAGAAAGTGGTTTTCGAGGTTGAAGAGGGGGTATTTGGGAAGAAAAACATAAAAGAAAATTAAAGAGAAAAACAAAAGAATTTTTTGAGGTTCAAGAGCAAAGTACAAGAATATTGTGTGAACAGTTGAGAATATAAAAAGAAAGGCATTCAACATAGGGATTAGGAGCTAGATTGTGTCCATATTGGGAATATATATACAATATGAACATTGCTCATGATAGGTCTAGTATGTAATTTCTAGAGAAAAGGTTGATGAGGAGACTACATATGAATATGCTCAATGATGAAGAGATTTGGCCATCCAGAGTACATCCCTCAATATGGAATATAAAGATGGTCACTCTGGTTGCCAATATTCTCAAAATACCCTACTATGAGCATGTTATGGGTAGCTTAACTTAGTAGTTTATTGATGCCATGACAATGGCTGAGTATTTTGAGTAAGGAATATGAAGTGAAAGGACTTTTACACCACTTAGAATAGGGTTTTTGGAGGTAAAAAGAAGTTAATAGTATCAAAGTAGGATATAAAAGCAAAATGAACAATTTATAAAATCACAATACTTAAGCCTTTTCATTCTAAATAGCCAATATAAACTTTTTGTTACCTTTTCCCATTAAAAAAACCTAAGTTATAAAATAACTAAATTGATAATTGATGACACGACGAAAAGATTGATGTCTTCTCCCAAGTGTAAGAGTGTCGAAGTAATAAATAACCTGACAAGACCGGGGTCGAACCACAGGGAGGTTAATTGTACAAATTATAAACAACAACTATAAATAACAACAATAGTAACAACAACAACAACAACAACAACAACAATAATAACAATAACAATAACAATAACAATAATAATAATAATAATAATAATAATAATAATAATAATAATACTAGTAGTAGTAGTAGTAATAATAGTAGTAGTAGTAGTAGTAGTAATAAGAATAATAAAGAAGGAGAAGGAGAAGGAGAAGAAGAAGAAGAAGATGATGAGAACTTCGAAATGGAATATTAATGTAAAGATTAAACAATGATAATAACAAATGTCAAGGTTAGAGGTTCCACTAATGGTATATCAAACAAGTATAGTATAAACTCTTATTATTGAATTGGAAACCACACACAAAGGAGGTTCCAATCAGATTATATATTGTTAACATGATTACATTAGTCATCTTATTCAATTAATGCTAACACTTGTAAATCTCGTCAAGCATTCATGATTATAACTTATGTTAACAACAAATCAAGTTCCTTTCATAGCTCAGATGTCGGTTATACCATACATTATGGGCTATGAAAGTGCCAAGCATTTGTTGTACCAAGTGTTATACAACATAAATCAAGATTAGTCATTTAACAAGCAAAGTATTAAAGAGTGAACAAGATAACAAATATAAAACATGTTAGTATCAAACATTAAGGTCCATATTAAGTTTACACTATACTTATTCTTCCACCATTAGTGTAACCTTTTCACCTTGACATAATTAACTTAGCTAGACATAATGAAAGAAAGGAAAACAAATAAACAAAATAAGAACATAAAAGCTAACTAAGTAAAGGAAAGGAAATGAAAAGCATAAACTTAATATTAATGAAAGCAAAGCATAAACATTCCAAAAAATACAAAGAGAGAAAGGAAGAGCATGATCTTGATCTGAACACCAAGATGCCTAAATGCATGGCAAATGCCTCCTTTTATAGGCCAAAATTGGGAACTATTGATTTGATGACTAATTGATAAGTGGGTGACCAACTTTTGACTTGGTGACAATCCTTATCTTCTCTTGTCTGCCCAAAACGTCATTGATAACGTCAAAATTAGAGCCAGTTGTAAACATAAAAGTTGTAGGCAATTGTCTCAGCTTTCTTGTGTAAAAACTTCAGCTCATTTGGACTTCTAGAACTCCAGATATGGCCAAAATACCAAACAGTGCTCGGGCTGGAAGACAGATTCGGGCTTCTTTGTTGTTACTACAATTTGGACTTGATAATGGCCTTTTTAGATCTTGGGCTCCGTATGAAAGTTGTAGGCCTATGTCTTACCTTTCCATCCATATAAATTGGACCTAAATCTGAGATCTGTAGCTCCAGATATGACCTAATTACCGAACAGTGTTCCGGTTTGGATTGCACCGACATCTCTACTCTAAGTTTGACCATCTCTTTATCCTTGCAATTTAAGTTCTTCAAGTCATCAATCAATCCTTTCATTTATGTGATAGGCCTGCATTAAAAATAGACATTTACCACAAATTATAGGTATCTTATATTATTAGATACATTATTATAAAACATATTTTAGTTAAGGAGTTATTGATATTTCAAGTGCAAAATGATGATATAAAATCATGATAAAAATGCACTTTTAAGTACTAGTCAATTGACCTAAAAAAAGCTACCAAAGAACCTATGAACAATTACCCCCACTATTATCATTGAATGAAATGTACTAAGTATTTGACAAGTAGCTCAAGTTTCTCTTACACCATTACCACCATCCTATCCAAATTAGTGTAAGCCAGAGCTTACTCATGAATATCATGCAGGCATAGCCAGGCATAACTGTTACACTTGTAAATGTTAAAAAACAAGATCTTACAAATGATCAAAGCGAGGTGAATAACATTTGAAGAATCACCTAATATAAATACAAATCCTTTGCCTAATTATATTACAAGTAGTGGAACTGTAGATGCCATATAGACTAGAGGCCCAAAGACCTTTAAGGTGTCTATGGACAAGGTCTATAAAATGCTTATAAAAGTTGGATTTATGAAGGATAGTTGTGAGATTTGGCTAATGGTAAGAGTTTCTATAAGTATCACTAAAAAAGGGGTCATGTGATTGATCAATATGAAGATTTCAATGAGGTGATACATATGCTAATTCAAGGTACTCTAAGAATTGAAGAGGCAATGAGCAAAGATATACTCGTAGTTAAAAAACCTAGCAAGAATATGAAAATTTACCAAGTATAGTTTATTGTTAATAGGCTCTCTAAGTTGATTTTGTCTAAACCTAAAGTAACAAGTAATGAGAGCCACAATGACTTGCCATATAATTATGGATTTTCCCTTTTAGAGCACATAACCATCACTTGTTTTTCAAGCAAACATCAGAGGCATAACTCACAGTGGAAGGTTTTTTACCCGTAAGTAGCTTGAGAAATAGAGAAAGGCTAAGGATAAAGAGGTAATTATTTGTCTAAAGAAGTAAACAAGCTGGTAATTGAAGAAGAAACTAACAAATTCCTAAAATTGATAATGTATAGTAAGTATTGTGTTGATGAGCAACTCAAATGAACTTCTGCTAAGGTATCTTTATTATCTTTGATCTTCAGTTTCAAATTGCACCAAAAAGCTTTATAAAAGGTGCTAAGTGAGGCATATATGCCTCAAAATACCAATCAAGCAACCATGAAGCACCTAGTAGACAGAATTCAAATCTCAAATTATCTGTATTTCACTACAGATGAGCTGGAACCCGAGGGTACTAGACACAATAAACTATTGTCCATCACAATATAGTGAAAATATGTTTGTGTTGATTGATAATGAGTTAGCATTGAATGTGTTACTAAGACTTATATTGAAGGAGATGCTTATTGATATATCTCATAAGAAACCGAGTACCATAATGGCAAGGACATATGATGGCTCACCAAGATAGGTAGTAAACAAATTGAAAGTAGAGCTATATATACGACCATAAGTTTTTTGATAACATTATAAGTGATAGAAATCTATCCTTCCTAAAACATGTTGTTGGGAAGGCCTTGGACTCATATTACTGGGGAAGTAACTTTATCATTGCATTAATGGTTGAAATATATCATGAATGAAATATTGATAATAGTTAAAATTAAAGAAACCATTTCTATGAGAAGAAATATGGATGTACCCTTCATTAAAGTATAGGATTGTAGGGATGAAAATATTCGTGCTTTCAAGATTGTGTATACGAAGTGGATTCCTGAAAATACTATATTGATAAAGCCAAAAATCTTTGAAGTAACAAGGATGACAACTAAATGTTTCTAGATATATGGAATTCCATTTCATTATGACCTTAACAATAAAATGTTGGAAAGGGTCAACCTGATAAAGTTAAAATATGTTGATCAAAGATTTAAGCTTGAATATAAGCCTAAAATAGATGACTATAATGGGTTGTTAAGAATGAAAGAAAAGCAAGAATGACAATAATCAAAGAAAGAGAGCTAGAAGCCAAGAATACTACTAATCTGAATAACTTTCCCAATGCTTACTCGAGTGATAAAATATAATGATGAAGTGTTGAACGTAACTGATCTCTATATCAACATTGTAAAGTGTAAGAATAAGGAACTAAATATAGAGATATAAGTTACAATGAATGATGAAATGTTGTCTCAGTTGTCTATTTACACAGTTAAGGAGATTCCTATAAGAGCTTTTGTGAAAAGGCTAGTAGATGGGCAAAAAATTTAGAATTCAAAAGATAAGCATCTTCCATTTATGTTTAAAAAGTAACTGTTATTTTTTAATCATTCTTGTTAAAATGCTTTATCCTTATTTTATTTTGTTTACCTTTCTGATCTTGCTGGCAATTTAGCTCATGATGCCACAAGTTTTTCATCTATCAATGAGCTTTTATTTTAATGAAATAATGTATTTTTTTCTTTGTTCAATATGCGTCATGTTTCCTTTTACTTTTGTAATGACTCGGCTTTTTCAAAGCTAAAGTTAGTGGAATTTGTTTATAATGTTCTTGATACTTCTTACATTCTGCGAATTAGTTATAAGGTTCCCTTCCTTATCATAGTATCAAACAAATATAGTTTTCTTAAATCAACATTCCCATGAGATGGATATTCAATGTACATGCCCATAATATTATATTTTCATATTCCTACATTTACAGCACATCATATTGACATACTCATGAGTTTGCATTCCTGTTCTAGTATCGTTATCAACATAAGTTTATACAGGAGTGCTAAATATCAATTTTACACAACTAGTACTTTATTTCATATGATCCTTATGTGAATTCATAACACAATATCCTCATAAAAGAGAGTATCACATAAATATATTCATGACATCATATTTACATGTTCGCACATTCATATCCATGTTCCATTACAGTTTTCATTGCAAGTCGTGGAATGGTTTTATTACGCACTTGATTGTGTGATGTCCCTATAACAAAAACAACATGAATAGAAGAATTATAAATAATCTAAACATAATAATAACTATTAGAGGGATGTTATTGTTATTTTTCATTATCAACTGAAGATGAGTACATTCGTTCATTCACTTCTCATGTACATTATTCAATCCTTACTATTTTGCTAGATGCATTATCCTCGTTCATGTACCCCAACCTTTCCATAAAAGTGGTGGGATCAGAGTTTAATCCTTGGATGAGGTTAATTACTTTACTTTAACTTGGTCATCCACCTTGGATGCTTTTAACTGTAGCTAATCGTAATATTTAAACTTAGTCATGTGTTTTGAATACCATTAACCAAAACTAATCACCAATTACAACCCAGTCATCCATCTCAAATGCCATTTAAGAATCACAATATGATCATCCATTTTGAATGCCATTGGACGAAGCTAATTATTAGCATAATTGGATGCCATTAGCCATAGCTAATCATTAAGCATAACCTGATCATCCATCTCAGATGCCATTGACTAAAACTAATCAACAATTACAATGCGGTCATCCTTCTCGGATGCCATTAGCAAAACTTAATCATCAAACATTATTCGGTCCATCTCGGATGCCATTAGCCAAAGCTAATCAACAATCATAATTTAGTCATCCATCTTGGATTCCATTAGTCCAAGCTAATCATTAATCATAATCAACATTTCATAATCAATTTGACATTTGTTAGCAACCCAATTTTATAATACCTTAATTAACATCTCATAGTCGATTTAATATTCATCACAACAAAATAATATATCCTCCTCAAACAAGTCATTTTGGCACATTAACATTATCATCATCAATTCAACATTTGTCAAGAATTCAATAGAAAAATTCATCATCATTTCATCATTCATCATTCATCAAGGATTCAATAATATATCATTCATAAGTAAATCATTTTAAAATTAACATCATACGAGAAAAAAGATGGAAACCACCTACCTGTTTCCACATGTGAGTTGTCTTTGTCCTATCAAAGGTTCGATTCCAGTCACACCACCTAAAACATCAATGGCCACCAATTAGTACATTCTTATTCAGTAATCACCCAACCCATTACTATGCATGCTTTAAGCATACACAAGTTTATATTTAAGAGTTCTACATATTAGTATCACATAATGCAATCATTTTAACCATTGGACCAATCTCAACATGTAAATTTGTTGGATAAATTATTAGCGAAAACTGGTTCATTAGTGACGTAGATTTGTTAGCAGATTGATTCACTAAAATGCAGAATCATCAACAAACTAACTTGCTAGAACACAAAATCATCAGCAAATTGATTTGCTAGTGAAACCATAATTCAGCAACAAAAACTGATTCACTTTAGAGATAATACAATTTGGCAGTGACAACTAACTCGCTATAGATGACATAATTCAACAGCGAGAAGTGACTTGCTGCAAAGACAATACAATTTGGCGGTGAGAACTAACTTGTTACAGATAACACATTTTGACAGCGAGAATTGACTCGTTAGAAACAAAACAATTCAATAGTGAGTACTAACTCCTTGTAAAGACAACGCAATTTGGCAGCGAGAATTAGGTCGCTACAAATAACACAACTCAAACGAGAATTGACTTGTTGTAGACAACATAATTTTGGCAGCAATCTCTAACTCGTTGCAGGCAATACAATCTCAATAGTGAACACTGATTTACTACAGATAACATAGTTTTGGAAGTGAACACGTATAAATTATTGATGAAAATTGAGTCGTTGCCAACTTAGAAATCATCACTGCAACCCTTATCGTTGTCGATTCAGAAATCAGTAGTGATGATGAAATCATTTTTGGTTTCATTACTTCTTTTTTGACTAAGCATTAGGCTTACTATATGCTTTCCTCTACTTATACTTCTCACCTAAGATGGATATAGGACTCCTCGAATCACACTCCACTCATCATTTGGCATCAAACAACGCAACATGAACACAAGTTCATTTCATAAGTTCATTTAGCAAGGTTTTCTCAATTCATTTATTCTAACGTCGACATCAACTATAGCTACTACATTTATTCATGCATTCTTAATTGCATTGTAGCTGTGTACTAATATAATTTACAATTACATGCTTACTTTCTTGATTCACAATCACACACACTTATTTAACGCATCAGTGAACCAAAGCAATACTAAAGGAAGTCTCGTTTATGCTGCAATTACAATTTCATTCACATGGCATATAAACATGCAATTTCATTAATCATACAATGGAATTGGGCATCAATATAACATGATTTTTTTTATATTTTTTTTCTAGTGTGCACTTCAAGGTTCAAAGATCACTTAATTTTACACATAACATCATCCTAACATATTGTCATGCCATTTCATCAAACACGAGCATAATTTCACATCATTAACATCAACATACTTCCAGTTTTGATTCTAACAGGGTTAAGGTTCCATATAGTCACAATCCATGTTTTTTCATCACTTTCTATTGCCTTCAGTTTAACCCTTTCTATAACCGACCCTCCCTTTCAGTTTGTGTATCCAAAACTATCCGATTCTTTTGTCAATTTATCTAGAATTAGGACCTATACCTAACCCCAATTTCATCTTTTTGCATAGTTAATTTCCCTTAGTAGCTACTAGAAATTCCTAGGCCATTTAGTTGGGGTTTTCATCTTCCTTTTTGGTATCAAAATTACAAGAATGGTAGAGAAGTGTTGTGGTTCATACATGTCGTGATTTCATGGTCATACAAATTAATTACCCTAACTTAAAACACAACACACAAGATAATATAGAGAAAGCAAGGGATCGATCTCATGAGAAAGGTTCAAGTTAGATTTTTATGCTAGATGATATGCACCTTAGGGGGTTTGGACGTTATCTAGGCTAAAGTAAAATAAATTAGAAAACTATCAAATAAAATTAAATAAAATCATAAAATTATTAAGAGAACAAACATTGGTTGCAAGCGTACATCTACCAACAAAAACTATAACCGATCCTTAAAACAAAACTTTAATTTATATTATATTTTTTTTTATCTTTTCTTAATGTTTGTTAATTAACAGATCTGTCGTATAACTAACCCTAACCAACAAATAATCACAATGTTCGCATTAATGATTTAGTTCAATGGCAACCCTAAGAACTAGATAAATTGAATGATCTCTTGATAATCAAGCCGCAACTTATGTTCCTTTGTTTGAGTGTTCCCTCTAAGTTTAATAACGTAGTTCCACCATAATTATCAATCTTAGCTGCTTCTCAAGTTCATATATCAGTACGCTGGTTTTGGTATTAAACTTAGCAATAAATTATTCATAATAATATCTTAGAATCTGTTCTAGCAATTAAAATAAACAATCATAGGAAAAAAATCTTACTCATTCATAATATAAACAAAAAATAAAAGGAAGAATAAATCTCACAGTTCTTGAAATATGAAGGTTTGTTGCGTCCTTGCAACCAAGAAACAAGCTTAGTCTTACATATCTATGGAACACCTAGATATCATCTTTGAAAAATCATATCTCCTTCATATGACATTTTTTCTAGATGAAATTTGGTGTTTATAGGCTCTTGAGTTAGGAATCCAAAAAAGAAAATAATTTTGTATCAATTGGATTCTGTAGTTCTAGATATTCAAGTTGGAATAGCCGAAGGTCAACATTGATAGATTGCGAGATTTGACTTTGAAGGCTACAATTTTCATGCTCTTTCTTATTTTATTTTCTATGGATGTTAGCTTTTTAATGCCACTAGAATCATTTCATTTCAACCTCTAGAGCTTTTTAATGCCACTGGAATCATTTTATTTTGACCTCTAGAGCTAATGCTTTACACAAAACATCGACTGAAGTTTAAATCTACCAATTGCCTTCAATTTACTCTTTTTTGCATATTTCATCCTAAAGTGCCTTCAAATATAAAACAAAGAATATCAAGACATTTTATATATAAAATATAGGCAAAACACTAGTTAAATGTGGGTGAAACTATCGAATAATATGGATGCATCAATAACTCACAATTCACAACAGTTTTAGGAAAGGTTTAGTGGTCTTTTATTCTCTCTCAGTCCAATTTCTTTGTTCTCTCACCTACGATTCAGCTAGCCTTCTAGGTCTCTTTTCTCCTTTGTTTCTTTTTTTGTTGTGATATCGTGGTCTCACAAATTAATTACCCTTAACACAACACACAAGATAGTATAGAGCAAGTAAGGGGTTAATCCCACGAGCAAAGTTCAAGTCAGATTTTTATGCTAGATGATATGCAATTGAGGGGGGTTTGGAGGTTATTTAGGCTAAATAAAAACTAAATAGAAAGAAGTAATTAATGCTAAATAAAAAAAATCAAAATTTATCAAGAAAAACAAACCTTATTCATAAGTAAATGTCTACTTACAAAAATCAGTACTCATTGAAACAAAACGTCGACTTACACTCTGAATATTTATCTTTTTTGTTGATTAGTTAATAGATTTGCTGTATAACAAATTTTAACCATCAAACCACCATAGTGTTTCATTATCAATTTAATTCAATGACAACCTTAAGAACAAGATGAGTTGATTAATCTACACAACATAACTACCGTAGTCTATGTTTGATTTGATCAATCGAATGTTCTACCTAAGGGTTAATAATATAAATCTGCCACAATTATTAACCTCAGTTGCCTCACAAGTTCACATACCACAACTCCGGTTTTGATATCAAACTTAGCAATAAATTATCTACATTAACAACTGAGGTCCGCTCTAGCAATTAGAATAAACAATCATAGAAAAAATAAGTATAGAAGAACAAACATATTCATCATATAAACTCAAAAGAAAAGGTAAAATAAATCTTACAATTCTTGAAATCTAAAAGTTTACGTGTCCTTACAACCAAGAAAAAGAGTTTAGCCTTACATGTCTATTGAACAATTAATAAAAAAAAAAAGAAGAAAACATGATTTCAGGTTTTTTAGAGGAAAAGGGCATTTTCTCTCTCTTTGTTGGCAGTCTTTCTTTTTGTTAAGAATGTGTGAAAATAAATGTTTATAAATACTTCTTTATTAAGTATATGAGTAGAATCAATTAGTAAGAATGTGAGAGGTTGTAAACTTGAATATTTCAAGAGAAGTGATTAGTACTTACAAGTGCATTTTTATCAAGGTTTTATATCATCATTTTGCACTTGAAGTATCAATAACTCCTTAACTAAAGCATGTTTTATAATAATATATCTAACAATATAAGATATATTTAATTTAAGGTAAATATTCATTCTAAATGCAGGCCTATCACATAAATGAAAGGATTGATTGATGAGTTTAAGAACTGAAATTGAAAGGACATAGAGATGGCCAAACTTAAAAAATAGATGATGGTGCAGTCCAAACAGGAACACTATTCGACAATTAGGTCATATCTAGAGTTGTAGATCTTGAATTTATGTCTACTTTATATGGATGGAAATGTAAGATATAGGCCTACAACTTTCATATGGAGTTTGGTTTTAAAACGACCATTTTCAAGTCCAAATTGTAGTAACAATGAAGAAGTTTGAATCTGTCCTGCAACCCGAACACTATTTAGTGTTTGGCCATATCTGGAGTTCTAAAAGTCCAAATGACCTTTTTTTTTTTTTTCTGGAAAGCTGAGATAATTTTCGACAACTTTCAAGTTTCAATTCTAAGGTCATCAATGATGTTTTGGGCAGACAAGAGAAGATAAGGATTGTCACCAAGTCAAGAGTTGGCTATCCACCCATCAATTAGTCATAAAATTAATAGTTTCCAATTTTGGCCTATAAAAGGAGGCATTTGCATGCATTTAGGCATCATGGTTTCTAGATCAAGACATTATGTTTTCCATATCTGGAGTTTGGTTTTAAAATGACCATTTTCAAGTCCATAAGCTTATTATGTTTCTTCTTTATTATTATGGGCAGACAAGAAAAGATAAGGAGTGACACTAATGGTATAAGAATAAGTATAGTGTAAACTTAACATAAACTTTAATATTTGATACTAACATATTTTGTATTTGATATCTTGTTCACTCTTTAATACTTTGCTTGTTAAATGACTAATTTAGATTTATGTTATATAACACTTGGTACAACAAATACTTGTCACTTTCATAGCTCAACCATATGGTATAACCTACACCTGTGCTATAAAAACAACTTGATTTGTTGTTAACATAAGTTATAATCATGAATGCCTGACAACATTTACAAGTATTAGTATTAGTATCAATCTTTTAGTTGTGTCAAGTTTTTGGCGCTGTTGCCGGGGAGGTAAGTTCTTATACAAATTATAGTATTTATTTTATTTTTTCTTTTTACTTTTCTTGTATATAATTGTATTTCTTTTCTTTTTTCTTTGTTCTTCTTTCTTTTCTTCTTCCTTTTATTCTACTCCTACATGTGTATAAGAGTGCTGTCACGTACATTAAGTGGTAGACTTTATAGGGCATCCTCATCATTTTTAGAAAATATAATCGAAGAAAATAACCACTCACTTTATAATGAGAATAATGAGAATAATCGTGCTAGAACACTTAGAGACTATATGAATCTCACAAGAACAAGTGCACCCTCATGCATAGTTTCCCCCTTGATGCTTCTCATTTTAATTTTAAGCCAGACATTATTCAACTTTTACTTTCTTTTCATAACTTAGACTTAAAAAATCCATACTTGCATTTAAGGGAATTTGAGGGGATTTGAAACTCTTATAATAACTCAAATTGTAGCATGAACACTGATTAGTACTTAAAAATGCATTTTTATCAAGGTTTTATATCATCATTTTGTACTTGAAGGATGAATAACTCCTTAACTAAAGCATGTTTTATAATAATATATCTAATAATATAAGATACCTTTAATTTATGTTAAATGTTCATTTTAAATACAGGTCTATCACATAAATGAAAGAATTGATTGATGACTTTAAGAACTTAAATTGCAAGGGCAAAGAGATGACCAAAATTAGAAAAGAGATGTTGGTGCAATCCAAACAGGAATACTATTTGGTAATTGGGTTATATCGGCAGCTATAGATCTCAGATTTAGGTCTACTTTATATGGATGGAAAGGTAAGACATAGGCCAACAACTTTCATGTGGAGCCCAAGATCTAAAAAGGTCATTTTCAAGTCCAAATTATTGCAACAACAAAGAAGCCCGAATATGTCCTCCAACCTGAGCACTGTTCAGTATTTTGGCCATATTTGGAGTTATACAAGTCCAAATGAGCTGAATGTTTTACATAAGAAACCTGAGACAATTTCCTACAACTTTCATGTTTTCAAGTGGCTTCAATTCTTATGTTATCAATGACGTTTTGGGTAGGCAAGAGAAGATAAGGATTGTCACCAAGTCAAGAGTTGACCACCCAGTCATCAATTAGTCATCAAATTAATAGTTCCCAAGTTTGGCCTATAAAAGGAGGCATTTGTATTTTTTGGTGTCCAGATCAAGATCATGCTCTTGCTTTCTCTCTGTGTATTTTTTGTAATGTTTATGCTTTGCTTTCATTAATATCAAGTTTATTCCTTTCATTTCGTTTTATTTACTTAGTTAACTCTTATCTTATTTATGTTCTTATTTTGTTTATTTATTTTTCTTTCTTTCATTATGTCTAACTAAGTTTATTATGTGAAGGTGAAAAGGTTACAGTAATGGTGTAAGAATAAGTATAGTGTAAACTTAATATGAACTTTAATGTTTGATACTAACATGTTTTATATTTGTTATCTTGTTCACTCTTTAATACTTTGCTTGTTAAATGACTAATCTTGATTTATGTTGTATAACACTTGGTACAACAAATGCTTGACACTTTCATAGTCCGTACTGTATGGTATAACTGACACCTGAGCTATGAAAGGAACTTGATTTGTTGTTAATATGAGTTATAATCATGAATGCTTGATGAAATTTACAAGTATTAGTATTAATTGAATAAGATGACTAATGTAATCATGTTAACAACCTCTAATCTAAATGGAACCTCCTTTGTGTGTGGTTTCCAATTGAATAATAAGAGTTTATACTATACTTGTTTGACATAACATTAGTGGATCCTCTAACCTTGATATTGTTTGTTATCGTTGTTAAATCTTTACGTTGATATTCCATCTCAAAGTTCTCATCTTCATCTTCATCTTCATCTTCATCTTCATCTTCTTTTTCTTTATTATTATTATTATTATTATTCTTATTATTATTATTATTATTATTATTATTATTGCTGTTATTACTATTATTATTGTTATTGTTGTTATTGTTATTGTTGTTGTATTATTGTTATTTATAATTTGTACAATTAACCTCTCTGTGGTTCGACCCCGGTCTTGCCAAGTTATTTATTTCTTCGACACTCCTACACTTGGGAGAAGACATCAATCTTTTAGTCGTGTCAAGTTTTTAGCGTCGTTGCCGGGGAGGTAAGTTTTGTATAAATTATAATATTTATTTTATTTTCTCTTTTCACTTTCCTTGTATATAACTTTGTTTCTTTTCTCTTGTTTTTTCTTCTTTTGTTTTTTTTTTCCTTTTATTCTACTCCTTCACATGCATGAGATTGTGGTCACGTACATCAAGTGGTAGACTTTGTAGGGTATCCTCATCATTTTCAGAAAATATGGCTTAAGAAGATAATTAATCACTTCATAATGGGAATAACCGTGCTAGAACACTTAGAGACCACTTGAATCCCACAAGAACAAGTGCACCATCATGCATAGTTTTTCCTCGCGATGCATCTCATTTTAATTTTAAGCCAGACATTATTTAATTTCTACCTTGTTTTCATGGTTTAGAATTGGAAAATCCATACTTGCATTTAAGGGAATTTGAGGAGGTCTACAACACATATAATAATTTAAATTGTAGCATGAACACCATTAGATTAAAGCTTTTTCCTTTTTCATTAAAAGATAAAGCAAAAACATGGCTACAAAATTTAAGACCAGAATTGATTCATGCTTGGGATGAAATGCAACAACAGTTTTTAAAGAAGTTTTTCCCATCTCATATAACAAACTCTTTCAAAAGACAAATCACCACTTTCACTCAAAAACCAGGAGAAACATTTTACCAATGTTGGGATAGGTATCGAGACTTGCTTAGTATTTTTCCTCATCATGGTTTTGAAACATGGAGATTGGTTTCATATTTTTATGAAGGGTTAGCACATAGAGATAGGCAAATGGTTGAATTGATGTGCAATGAAACTTTTGAAGATAAAGACCCTGATGAAGCAATGAAGTACTTAGACTTGTTAGCTGAAAATGCTCAAAATTAGGACACCGCAGGTACTTATGAGGTACCGAGTAAAACTTAACCTCATAAATCTAGTGGAGGTATATACAACCTTAGGGAAGATCATGACCTTCAAGCCAAGTTTGCATTTTTAGCTAGAAAAGTCGAGGCACTAGAATTGAAAAAGAGTGGTCAATTGAAATCTGTTGAAAACATTGTGTGTTAAATCTGTGAAACAAATGAACAATCAACCAATGATTTTCCAACCTTGACTTCTTTTAACGAATATCTCCATGAACAAACTCATACTTTAAACAATTTTCAAAGGGCCAACCACAATCCATACTCCTAAACATACAACCCTGGTTGGAGAAATCACCCATATTTTAGTTGGAAGAGTGAGAACAACAATGCATAAACTTCACAACCACCGTTTCAAGCACATTATAATTTTCAAAATTCTCATTGATATGCACCTCCTTATGCTTGACACGACTAAAAGGTTGATGTCTTCTCCCAAGTGCAGGAGTGTCGAAGTAATAAATAACCCGGCAAGACCGGGGTCGAACCACGGGGAGGTTAATTGTACAAATTATAAACGACAATATTATAACAACAACAACAATAATAATAGAGATAACAATAATGACAACAATGACAATAATAATAATAATAATAATAATAATAATAATAATAATAATAATAATAATAATAATAATAATAATACTAGTAGTAGTAGTAGTAATCAAGAAAGAGAAGAAGAAGAAGATGATGAGAACTTGGAGATGGAAAATTAATGTAAGGATTAAACAATAATAATAACAAATGTCAAGGTTAGAGGTTCCACTAATGGTATATCAAACAAGTATAGTATAAACTCTTCTTATTGAATTGGAAACCACACACAAAAGAGGTTCCAATCAGATTATATATTGTTAACATGATTACATTAGTCATCTTATTCAATTAATGCTAATACTTGTAAATCTCGTCAAACATTCATGATTATAACTTATGTTAACAACAAATCAAGTTCCTTTCATAGCTCAGGTGTCGGTTATACCATACATTATGGGCTATGAAAGTGCCAAGCATTTGTTGTGCCAAGTGTTATACAACATAAATCAAGATTAGTCATTTAACAAGCAAAGTATTAAAGAGTGAACAAGATAACAAATATAAAACATGTTAGTATCAAACATTAAAGTCCATATTAAGTAAAAGTGGTGATTTGTCTTTTGAAAGAGTTTGTTCTATGAGAAGGGAAAAATTTCTTTAACAACTGTTGTTGCATTTCATCCCAAGCATGAATGGATCCTGACCTAATATTTTGGAGCCATGTTTTAGCTTTATCTTTTAACGAAAAAGGAAAAAGCTTTAATCTGATGGTGTTCATGCTACAATTTAAGTCATTATAAATGTTACAAACTTCTTCAAATTCTCTTAAGTGCAAGTATGGATTTTCTAATTCTAAGCCATGAAAAATGGGTAAAAGTTGAATAATACCTGGCTTAAAATTAAAATGAGATGCATCAGGAGGAAAAACAATACGTGATGGTGCACTTGTTCTTGTTGGATTCATATGATCTCTAAGTGTTCTAACACGATTATTCTCATTATTCTCATTATTCTCATTATGAATTGATTGGTTATCTTCTTCGGCCATGTTTTCTAAAGAAAATGATGATTTTCTAGAAAGTCTACCACTTAATGTACGTGTCCAAACTCTCATACAAATACAAAAGAAAAGAAAAGAAAAAAAAAAGCAAAAGCAAAAGAAACAATAATTAGAAAAACAAATAAAAGTGAAAATAAAATATTTAATTTATATAATAACTTACCTCCCCGGCAACAGGGCCAAAAACTTGACACGATCAAAGAGTTGATGTCTTATCCCAAGTGCAGGAGTGTCAAAGTAAAATAACTCGGCAAGATCGGGGTCGAACCACAGGGAAGTGAATTATATAAATTACAAATAAAGAAAAAGAGTTGAAGAAAGTTTTAGGATGAGATATTGATGTAAGGATTAAATAATAACAAAACATATGTCAAGGTTATAGGATTCACTAATTGATTAGTACTTAAAAGTGCATTTTTATCATGGTTTTATATCATCATTTTGCACTTGAAGTATCAATAACTCCTTAACTAAAATATGTTTTATAATAATGTATCTAATAATATAAGATACCTATAATTTGTGGTAAATGTCTATTTTTAATGTAGGTCTATCACATAAATGAAAGGATTGATTGATGACTTGAAGAACTTAAATTGCAAGGATAAAGAGATGGTCAAACTTAGAGAAGAGATGTCGGTGCAATCCAAACCGAAACACTGTTCGGTAATTGGGTCATATCTGGAGCTACAGATCTCAGATTTAGGTCCAATTTATATGGATGGAAAGGTAAGACATAGGCCTACAACTTTCATATGGAGCCCAAGATCTAAAAAGGCCATTATCAAGTCCAAATTGTAGCAACAACAAAGAAGCCCGAATCTGTCTTCCAGCCCGAGCACTGTTCGGTATTTTGGCCATATCTAGAGTTCTAGAAGTCCAAATGAGCTGAATTTTTTACACAAGAAAGCTGAGACAATTGTCTACAACTTTCATGTTTGCACCTGGCTCCAGTTTTGACGTTATCAATGACGTTTTGGGCAGACAAGAGAAGATAAGGATTGTCACCAAGTCAAAAGTTGGCCACCCACTTATCAATTAGTCATCAAATCAATAGTTCCCAATTTTGGCCTATAAAAGGAGGCATTTGCCATGCATTTAGGCATCTTGGTTTCCAGATCAAGATCATGCTCTTCCTTTCTCTCTTTGTATTTTTTATGCTTTGTTTTCATTAATATTAAGTTTATGCCTTTCATTTCATTTCCTTTAATTAGTTAACTTTTATGTTCTTATTTTGTTTATCTATTTTTATTTCTTTCATTATGTCTAGCTAAGTTAATTATGTCAAGGTGAAAAGGTTACACTAATGGTGTGAGAATAAGTATAATGTAAACTTAATATGGACTTTAATGTTTGATACTAACATGTTTTATATTTGTTATCTTGTTCACTCTTTAATACTTTGCTTGTTAAATGACTAATCTTGATTTATGTTGTATAACACTTGGTACAACAAATGCTTGGCACTTTCATAGCCCATAATGTATGGTATAACCGACACCTGAGCTATGAAAGGAACTTGATTTGTTGTTAACATAAGTTATAATCATGAATGCTTGACGAGATTTACAAGTATTAGCATTAATTGAATAAGATGACTAATGTAATCATGTTAACAATATATAATCTGATTGGAACCTCCTTTGTGTGTGGTTTCCAATTCAATAATAAGAGTTTATACTATACTTGTTTGATATACCATTAGTGGAACCTCTAACCTTGACATTTGTTATTATTATTGTTTAATCCTTACATTAATATTTCATCTCTAAGTTCTCATCATCATCTTCTTCTTCTTCTTTTTCTTTATTATTATTATTATTATTATTATTATTATTATTATTATTAGTACTATTATTATTATTATTATTATTATTGTTGTTGTTGTTGTTGTTGTTGTTGTTGTTGTTGTTGTTTATAATTTGTACAATTAACCTCCCTGTGGTTCGACCCCGGTCTTGCCGGGTTATTTATTACTTCGACACTCCTGCACTTGGGAGAAGACATCAATCTTTTAGTCGTGTCAAGTTTTTGGCGCCGTTGCCGGGGAGGTAAGTTCTTGTATAAATTATAGTATTTATTTTATTTTCTCTTTTCACTTTTCTTGTATATAACTTTGTTTCTTTTCTTTTGTTTCTTTTTATTTTGTTTTCTTCCTCCTTCTTTTGCTTTCTTTTTCTTCTTTTTATTTTATTCCTACACGTGCATGAGAGTGTGGTCACGTACATCAAGTGGTAGACTTTGTAGGGTATCCTCATAATTTTCAGAAAATATGGCTGAAGAAGATAATCAATCACTTCATAATGAAAATAATGAGAATAACCGTGCTAGAACACTTAGAGACCACATGAATCCCACAAGAACAAGTGCACCATCATGCATAGTTTTTCCTCCTGATGCATCTCATTTTAATTTTAAACCAGGTATTATTCAACTTTTACCTTCTTTTCATGGTTTGGAATTAGAAAATCCATACTTGCATTTAAGGGAATTTGAGGAGGTGTGCAACACATATAATAATTTAAATTGTAGCATGAACACCATCAGATTAAAGCTTTTTCCTTTTTCATTAAAAGATAAAGCTAAAACATGGCTACAAAATTTGAGACCAGGATCCATTCGTGCTTGGGATGAAATGCAACAACAATTTTTAAAGAAGTTTTTCCCATCTCATAGAACAAACTCTTTCAAGAGACAAATCACCACTTTCACTCAAAAACCAGGAGAAACATTTTATCAATGTTGGGATAGGTATCGAGACTTGCTTAGTACTTGCCCTCATCATGGTTTTGAAACATGGAGATTGGTTTCACATTTCTATGAAGGGTTAACACCTAAAGATAGGCAAATGGTTGAATTGATGTGCAATGGAACTTTTGAAGATAAAGACCCTGATGAAGCAATGGAGTACTTAGACTTGTTAGCTGAAAATGCTCAAAATTGGGACACCGCGGGTACTTATAAGGCACCGAGTAAAACTCAACCTCATACATCTAGTGGAGGTATGTACAACCTTAGGGAAGATCATGACCTTCAAGCCAAGTTTGCATCTTTAGCTAGAAAAGTCGAGGCACTAGAATTAAAAAAGAGTGGTCAATTAAAATCTGTTGAAAACATTGTGTGTCAAATCTGTGAAACAAATGAACACTCAACCAATGATTGTCCAACCTTGCCTTCTTTTAAAGAATGTCTCCATGAACAAGCCCATGCTTTAAACAGTTTTCAAAGGCCCAACCACAACCCATACTCCCAAACATACAACCCTGGTTGGCAAAATCACCAAAATTTCAGTTGGAAGAGTGACAATGCACAAACTTCACAACCACAGTTTCAAGCACACCATAATTTTCAAAATTATCATGGATATGCACCTCCTTATGCTCCACCTCCTACAAGAAATTTTGAGGAAACTTTGTATGCATTCATTGAAAAGCAAGAGACAATCAACGCTCAACTTGCTCAAAACATAACAGATTTTAAAGATACTCTTGCAAAATTCACATCTGCTCTCAATTTTCAAGAGAAAGGTAAGTTTCCATCTCAACCACAGCAAAATCTCAAGGAGCAATACAATGCAAATGCAAGTAGTTATGGAAGTCAACATATGGATCAAGTCAAATCAGTCATCGCTCTTCATAATGGTAAGGTTATTAAAAAACCCACTCTTGAACCTTATGAGAAAGATGATGAGTCAATCTCTAAGGGTAAGGAAGGGGTTGAATCTGAACATTGCAAAGAAATGACTAATGCACCGCCAGCACTTCCATTTCCTCATGCCATGACCAATCAAGAAGAAATCGAGGATGAAAAAGGCACCAAAAAGGTTGATGCGGATCTTTCATCAAAAGTGACAACACATTCAACACCCGATATCACACCAATCGATGATTACTTTCCTGATAAATCTCTACTTTCTCTTAGTTCAATGCCTTGGTTTGCTAAAAATATCAATTTTCTTGCTTCAGGATTTTTGCTAGCTCACTGGAGTACCGAAGATAAAAGCAAATTTTTGAGCAACGTGCAAAATTTTTATTGGGATGACCCTTACTTAATCAATTATTGTCTTGATCAAATATTTCAAATATGCATTCCCGACAATGAGGTAAGTGATGTTATTAAATTTTGTCACTCTAAGACACGTGGGGATCATTTCTCATCAAAGAAGAGGATTGTAGAAATCTTACAGAGTGGATTTTACTGGCCCACCATTTTCAAGGAGTCACATGCATTCCGTAAAAACTATGAAAATTGTCAAAAGGTGGGATTTATTTCAAAACATAGAGAGTCTTTAGATAATCTTCTATTGACTCTTAAGTCTCATCATAGTCAAGATAAGCATAATGTAATTCATGACTTAGGAACCCATTTTCATAAAGAACATGCTTGGCATAGTCTTGGGAATTTGACTAAAAAAAGACCCTGTTTGCCAGATTTTAAGAAAACTGGATGGGAAGCCTATCCTCGACCCATAGAGGGCGTTTAAGCCGTTCTTGGACGTAAAACCAAGGGAAGATGTGAGCCACAATCACAACTGCGATTTGAGTCTTATCTTGTAAAAATTTGTGTCTTTTCTTTTTATTAAAAGCATAATATTTGTGTTTTGTTATTTCTTATTTTTGTTTCAGTGTGTTTCAGGTTTTGTCAGTGTTCGTTATTTCAGGTGATATCTTCTATACTCTATCTTTCTACCTTAGAACATTGAGGACAATGTCTCGTTTTGGTTGGGGGGAGAGGGTAGTAGTTGATAAAAAAAAAAATATTTTTCATTTCATAAAGCATGTGCATAATTGTTGTTACTAGGATGGCAGAGTAAAGGAGTTCTTTTGTTAAAGTGACTCTTGAGACGCATCTTAGTAACCATTCTTAACAAGGTCTATTATAATACTTCCTGAAATATTCAGGTTTACAAACTCTCGTATTGTTATCACTTAATTCTGCTCATATACTTATTTAACATGTATTTTTAAACCATAATTTACACACACACACTTTAACATATGATTGTGGGTTGCATATTGGACTATTACATTATTTATGTTCTTTTGTTAAAGGTAACAACTAAGGGAAAGGGATTGTATATACTTAAAAAAAAAAAGAAAAACATGAAAAAAAAAGAAAAAAAAAACAAAATGATGATAATAAAAATGTAGATAAGTTTGGTTTCGTAGCCTCCCTAACCTAAGCAATTAAGCCTGAAGGGGTGTTTTAACACCTAATACCCTAAAGTCAACTGACTTGGGAGCTATTGGCCCAACGCTTGTTACATGGGTTGAGGAGAAAAGCTTAAGGGAATCAAACATTGCACTATCTACATATCAGTATCTGTGACCCGAGTTACTAAGCTCGTAGGGGTGTCTTAACACCTAATGCCCTAAGACCAACTGGTCTGGGAGTCATTAGCTGAAAGCTCGTTACATGGGTTAAAGATGCATGATGTTTTTAAATTATATGTATATACATTTTTTTTTTTAAAAAAAAAAGTAAAAAAAAAAAAAGACAAAAATAATAATCCCAACCCAAGGAAGTTAACCTTAAACATTAGAACAAAAATTTTGTTTTCTTCCAAGAAAAGCCCCATAATTATGTGTTGATACATTGAGTACAAAAGAAAGGTTTATTAATATCTTGTTAAGTGGTATTGAGCAGATATATAAATTTAATGAGAGTTTGTTTATCTGGATAGATTAATGGAAGTTAAATGATGAATACCTTGCTTTGTGAAATTTGCAAATTGTTTTAACGCTTTAATTACTAGGGACTAGTAATAAGCTGGTTGGGGGGTGTGATTAGTACTTAAAAGTGCATTTTTATCATGGTTTTATATCATCATTTTGCACTTGAAGTATCAATAACTCCTTAACTAAAATATGTTTTATAATAATGTATCTAATAATATAAGATACCTATAATTTGTGGTAAATGTCTATTTTTAATGTAGGTCTATCACATAAATGAAAGGATTGATTGATGACTTGAAGAACTTAAATTGCAAGGATAAAGAGATGGTCAAACTTAGAGAAGAGATGTCGGTGCAATCCAAACCGAAACACTGTTCGGTAATTGGGTCATATCTGGAGCTACAGATCTCAGATTTAGGTCCAATTTATATGGATGGAAAGGTAAGACATAGGCCTACAACTTTCATATGGAGCCCAAGATCTAAAAAGGCCATTATCAAGTCCAAATTGTAGCAACAACAAAGAAGCCCGAATCTGTCTTCCAGCCCGAGCACTGTTCGGTATTTTGGCCATATCTAGAGTTCTAGAAGTCCAAATGAGCTGAATTTTTTACACAAGAAAGCTGAGACAATTGTCTACAACTTTCATGTTTGCACCTGGCTCCAGTTTTGACGTTATCAATGACGTTTTGGGCAGACAAGAGAAGATAAGGATTGTCACCAAGTCAAAAGTTGGCCACCCACTTATCAATTAGTCATCAAATCAATAGTTCCCAATTTTGGCCTATAAAAGGAGGCATTTGCCATGCATTTAGGCATCTTGGTTTCCAGATCAAGATCATGCTCTTCCTTTCTCTCTTTGTATTTTTTATGCTTTGTTTTCATTAATATTAAGTTTATGCCTTTCATTTCATTTCCTTTAATTAGTTAACTTTTATGTTCTTATTTTGTTTATCTATTTTTATTTCTTTCATTATGTCTAGCTAAGTTAATTATGTCAAGGTGAAAAGGTTACACTAATGGTGTGAGAATAAGTATAATGTAAACTTAATATGGACTTTAATGTTTGATACTAACATGTTTTATATTTGTTATCTTGTTCACTCTTTAATACTTTGCTTGTTAAATGACTAATCTTGATTTATGTTGTATAACACTTGGTACAACAAATGCTTGGCACTTTCATAGCCCATAATGTATGGTATAACCGACACCTGAGCTATGAAAGGAACTTGATTTGTTGTTAACATAAGTTATAATCATGAATGCTTGACGAGATTTACAAGTATTAGCATTAATTGAATAAGATGACTAATGTAATCATGTTAACAATATATAATCTGATTGGAACCTCCTTTGTGTGTGGTTTCCAATTCAATAATAAGAGTTTATACTATACTTGTTTGATATACCATTAGTGGAACCTCTAACCTTGACATTTGTTATTATTATTGTTTAATCCTTACATTAATATTTCATCTCTAAGTTCTCATCATCATCTTCTTCTTCTTCTTTTTCTTTATTATTATTATTATTATTATTATTATTATTATTATTATTAGTACTATTATTATTATTATTATTATTATTGTTGTTGTTGTTGTTGTTGTTGTTGTTGTTGTTGTTTATAATTTGTACAATTAACCTCCCTGTGGTTCGACCCCGGTCTTGCCGGGTTATTTATTACTTCGACACTCCTGCACTTGGGAGAAGACATCAATCTTTTAGTCGTGTCACTAATGGTATTTCAAATAAATATAATATAAACTCTTTTTATTACTCAACTAGAAACCACACACAAAGGAGGTTCTAATCGGATGATTTATCGTTATTAGCTCATTATAAATTACTAACATGATCATATTAATTATCTTATCTAAGTAATACCATACTTATAAATATCATCAAGCATTCATGTTACTAGTTTATGTGAACAACAAATCAAGTTTCTATCATAATAACGATGTCGGCCGAAAACTATGAAGGATCAAGCATTTGATGTACCAAATACTATACAACACAAATTTAAATTAACCATTTAATAAGCAAGGTATTAAGAATTAGTAAGATAAAAAGATAAAACATGTTAATAACAATCTTTCTTGGATATAAACATTTAAAGCTCATGTTGAGTTTATATTATACCTATTTTAACACCATTAGAGAAACCTTTTCACCTTGACATAATTAACTTAGCTAAATATTAAGAAAGAGAAAAACATAAATAAACAATATAAGAACATAAACATAATATAAGCTAACTAAGTATAGGAAAGGAAATGAAAGAGCATAAACAAGAGATTACTATAGCATAAAAGAAAACTTGAACATTATAAAGATGTAGAGACAAAGCTAGAAGATAACTTTGATCTGAAAATTAATATGACTAAATACATGGACAATGCCTCCTTTTATAGGCTAAGTTTCAGAACTATTGATTGATTGAAGAATTGGTGGGCATCCATTGATTTGGTGGCTGGTTTTTGACATTAATGGCTGCTGGTTTTTTGATATTGTGGGCTGATTTTTGATATTGTTGGCTGGCCAAAATGTCATTGCTCACATCAGAATTATAGCCAACTGAATTGTGGAAGTTGTGGAAAATTGTCTCAGCTTTCCATAAAAAAAAACCAGAGCTCATTTGGACTTCTAGAACTCAAGATATGAGCCAAAAACCGAATAGTGCTTGAGCTGCAGGACAGCTTCCGACGTCTTCGTTTTGCTAAGATTTGAGCTTGAAAACGGCAGAAATAAGTCTTTGAGTTGATATGAAAGTTGTAGGTCTATGTCTTACCTTTCCATCGATATAAAATGGACCTAAATCTGATATCTACAGCTCCAGATATTATCAAATTACTGGACGGTGTTCGAGTTTGGAACGCACTAGCAATACTTTGCTAAGTTTGTCCTTTTTATCCTTTCAATTTCAATCCTTAAACTCATCAATCAATCCTTTTATTTATGTGATAGACCTGCATTTAGGATGAACATTTACCATGAATTAAAGATATATTATATTTTTAGACTTGCTAATATAAAACATGCTTTTGTTAGGGAAATTAATGTCTTACCTTTCCATCTATATAAATTGGACCTAAATCGGAGTTATATAGCTCCAGATATGATCCAATTATAGAACAATGTTCCGGTATGGATTGCACCAACATCACTTTTTGGAGTTTAACTATCTCTTTGTCCTTTCAATTTCAATTCTTAAATTCATCAATCAATCCTTTCATTTATGTGATAGGCCTGCATTAAAAATAGACATTTACCACAAATTATAGGTATCTTATATTATTAGATATATTATTATAAAACATGCTTTCGTTAAGGAGTTATTGATACTTCAAGTGCAAAATGGTGATATAAAACCATGATAAAAATGCACTTTTAAGTACTAATCACAACCCCCAACCAGCTTATTACTAGTCCTTAGTAATCAAAGCGTTAAATAGAAAAACAATTTGCAAATTCCACTAAGCAAGGTATTCATCATTTAACTTCCATTAATCTATCCAGATAAATAAACTCTTATTAAATTTATATATCTGCTCAATACCTCTTAACAAGATATTAATAAACCTTTCTTTTGTGGTCAATGTATCAACACATAATTATGGGGTTTTTTTTGGAAGAAAACAAAATTTTTGTTCTAATGTTTAAGGTTAACTTCCTTGGGTTGAGATTATTTTTTTTTCTTTTTTTTTAAATATATATAGATATAATTTAAAAATATTATGCATCTTTAACCCATGTAACGAGCTTTCAGCTAATGACTCCCAGACCAGTTGGTCTTAGGGCATTAGGTGTTAAGACACCCCTACGAGCTTAGTAACTTGGGTCGTAGATACTGATATGTAGATAGTGCAATGTTTGATTCCCTTAAGCTTTTCTTCTCAACCCATGTAACAAGCGTTGGGCCAATAGCTCCCAAGTCAGTTGACTTTAGGGTATTAGGTGTTAAAACACCCCTTCGGGCTTAATTGCTTAGGTTAGAGAGGCTACGAAACCAAACTTATCTACATTTTTATTATCATCATTTTTTTTCTTTTTTTTTCATTTTTTTTTCATGTTTTTTTTTTAAAAAAAATTATATACAATCCCTTTCCTTAGTTGTTACTTTTAACAAAAGAACATAAATAATGTAATAATCCAATATGCAACCCACAATTATATATTATAGAGTCAGATTTGTGTCCGAATTTTTTCTGAAATTGTATTGTGTTCTTCTTTATAGATTTCGGTTTTTTAGTTTGTAAAACTTATTTTTTCAGTTGGATTCAAGTTCTTTCATGTTTATTGAAGTGTTCTTATATATAATCATGGTTGGCTAAACTCTTTCTTGGATCCAAATCAAGGATAATGGTGATTGAGGTGAGTTCTTTAGGATATGAATGAATCTTAATGTTTATCTTCTTATTTTCTTCATGAATGATTTATTATTGTAAAGAAATTTTAGAAATCATTTAGGTAATGTTATAATCTTGAATTTTTATGCACAAACTTTAGTTTTGGTATAGAGATTGCTTGATTCAATGTCTTACTTAATATGAAAGTACTTGTTCATTCTTAAGCAATAATCAATCTTCATCTTTCTAATCTTCATTGTAATATCTTCCGATCTAATATCACCATCGTTGAGATTAGGTTGAGTTATCTTATATATGTTGAAGAAATCACCAATACATCACCATTAAAATTGATTTGGACCAAGACTTACTTTTCTTGTCATTTAAAATCTATTTACATTTTTTTTATCTTTGAAAACAAATCCATCAATTATTTTCAACCAAGTTATTGTTAATTTAATTTCTCTTGAGTTTTTTTTTGTTACTTAGCTTAATTTCCAGATCTAGCTCTCTGTGGATATGACTTCGATCTTACCGAGTTAATTGCTACATCGCACACTCGTGCATTTGCGAGTTAAAACAAGCCGATCATAAAAAGCGGTCAAGCAAAAACCATGATGAGGGCAAGTACTAAGCAAGTCTCGATACCTATCCCAACATTGATAATTGTTGTCTCAGCTTTCTTGTGTAAAACATTCAGCCCATTTGGACTTCTAGAACTCCAGATATGGCCAAAATACTGAACAGTGCTCGGGCTGGAAGATAGATTCGGGCTTCTTTGTTGTTGCTATAATTTGGACTTGATAATGGCCTTTTTAGATCTTGGGCTCCATATGAAAGTTGTAGGCCTATGTCTTACCTTTCCATCCATATAATTTGGACCTAAATCTGAGATCTGTAGCTAGAGATATGGCCTAATTACTGAATAGTATTCCGGTTTGGATTGCAACAACATCTCTTTTCTAAGTTTGACCATCTCTTTGCCCTTGCAATTTAAGTTCTTAAAGTCATCAATCAATCCTTTCATTTATGTGATAGACCTGCATTTAAAATAGACATTTACCACAAATTATAGGTATCTTATATTATTAGATATATTATTATAAAACATGCTTTAGTTAAGGATGATATAAAACCATGATAAAAATGCACTTTTAAGTACTAATCATACCCCCCAACCAGCTTATTACCAGTCCCTAGTAATCAAAGCGTTAAAACAATTTGCAAATTTCACAAAGTAAGGTATTCATCATTTAACTTCCATTAATCTATCTAGATAAACAAACTCTCATTAAATTTATATATCTGCTCAATACCTCTTAACAAGATATTAATAAACCTTTCTTTTGTGCTCAATGTTTCAACACATAATTATGGGGCTTTTCTTGGAAGAAAACAAAATTTTTGTTCTAATGTTTAAGGTTAACTTCCTTGGGTTGGGATTATTATTTTTGTTTTTTTTACATCTTTTTTTTTAAATATATATACATATAATTTAAAAACATCATGCATCTTTAACCCATGTAACGAGCTTTCAACTAATGGCTCCCAGACCAGTTGGTCTTAGGGCATTAGGTGTTAAGACACCCCTATGAGCTTAGTAACTCAGGTCCCAGATACTGATATGTAGATAGTGCAATGTTTGATTCCCTTAAGCTTTTCTCCTCAACCCATGTAACAAGCGTTGGGCCAATAGCTCCCAAGTCAGTTGACTTTAGGGTATTAGGTGTTAAAACACCTCTTCGGGCTTAATTGCTTAGGTTAGGGAGGCTACGAAACCAAACTTATCTACATTTTTATTATTATCATTTTTTTTTCTTTTTTCAATTTCATTTTTTTCTCATTTTTTTTAATTATATACAATCCCTTTCCCTTAGTTGTTACCTTTAACAAAAGAACATAAATAATGTAATAATCCAATATGCAACCCACAATCATATGTTAAAGTGTGTGTGTGTAAATTAAGGTTTAAGAATACATGTTAAATAAGTTTATGAGAAGAATTAAGTGATAACAATACGAGAGTTTGTAAACCTGAATATTTTAGGAAGTATTATAATAGATGATTAGTACTTAAAAGTGCATTTTTATCATGGTTTTATATCATCATTTTGCACTTGAAGTATCAATAACTCCTTAACTAAAGCATGTTTTATAATAATGTATCTAATAATATAAGATATCTATAATTTGTGGTAAATGTCTATTTTTAATGCAGGCCTACCACATAAATGAAAGGATTGATTGATGACTTGAAGAACTTAAATTGCAAGGATAAAGAGATGGCCAAACTTAGAAAAGAGATGTCAGTGCGATCCAAACCAGAACACTGTTCGGTAATTGGGTCATATCTGGAGCTATATATCTCAAATTTAGGTGCAATTTATATGTATGGAAAGGTAAGACATAGGTCTACAACTTTCATATGGAGCCCAATATCTAAAAAGGCCATTATCAAGTCCAAATTGTAGCAACAACAAAGAAGCCCGAATCTGTCTTCCAGCCCGAGCACTGTTCGGTATTTTGGCCATATCTGGAGTTCTAGAAGTCCAAATGAGCTGAATTGTTTATACAAGAAAGCTGAGACAATTGCCTACAACTTTCATGTTTACAACTAGCTCCAATTTTGACGTTATCAATGACGTTTTAGGGAGACAACAGAAGATAAGGATTGTCACCAAGTCAAAAGTTAGCCACCCACTTATCAATTAGTCATCAAATCAATAGTTCCCAATTTTGGCCTATAAAAGGAGGCATTTGCCATGCATTTAGGCATCTTGGTTTCCAGATCAAGATCATGCTCTTCCTTTCTCTCTTTGTATTTTTTATGCTTTGTTTTCATTAATATCAAGTTTATGCCTTTCATTTCCTTTCCTTTACTTAGTTAACTTTTATGTTCTTATTTTGTTTATCTATTTTTCTTTCTTTCATTATGTCTAGCTAAGTTAATTATGTCAAGGTGAAAAGGTTACACTAATGGTGTAAGAATAAGTATAATGTAAACTTAATATGGACTTTAATGTTTGATACTAAATAAATAAATAAATAAAAAAAGAGAGAGTGTGTGAGACTCTAGCTGGCCTACATATAGATGTTATGATTGCCTTTCTACTTTCTCATCTATAAAACCCTCTTTTCCTTCCTTTCATTTCTACTCAACCCATACATTCAACAAATATAGAAGTGTGTAGAAATGACAAGTTCCTCAAGTCATCAAATAAGAAATATCTGTGTTTTTGGTGGATCTAATCCTGGGAAAGAAAAGGAGTTTTTAGAATCAGCAAACCATCTTGGTCAGGTGTTAGCTGAGAGAAAGATTCATTTAGTGTATGGGGGAGGCAGTCTTGGGTTAATGGGAGGTGTGTCAATAGCTACATTTTTAGGAGGTAGTCTAGTTTTAGGAGTCGTCCCTGAAGCTTTGGCACAAGGGGACATCATTGGAAAAACAATTGGAGAGGAACTTCAGGTCTCGAATGAATGCAATGTTTAACCATGCTGATGCTTTCATTGCTTTACCAGGTGGTCTAGGCACATTGGAAGAGATCTTTCATATTTCCTCTTGGGCTCAATTGCACATTCACCATAAACTCATTGGTTTGTTAAATGTTAATGGTTATTATGATAAGTTGTTGTCTTTTCTTGATCATGCTGTGGAACAGGAATTTCTAACATCTTCTGCACGACAAATCATAATCTCTGCTACTACTGCTGAACAATTGATTGACCAACTACAATCTTTAATTCCTGTGATTGATCCTTCCATGAGTCGCATAAATTGGTCATCTACGGGAAGCCGTAAAAAGCTTAGATTGGATTTGAGCCTTCATTTGTGAATTTTTGTGTATTTTGGTTTTATTATTGTGTTTTGTTATTTCTTATTTTTTTAGTGTGTTTCAGGTTTTGTCAGTGTTCGTTATTTCAGGTGATATCTTCTATACTCTATCTTTCTACCTTAGAACATTGAGGACAATGTCTCGTTTTGGTTGGGGGGAGAGGGTAGTAGTTGATAAAAAAAAATTGTTTTTCATTTCATAAAGCATGTGCATAATTGTTGTTACTAGGATGGCAGAGTAAAGGAGTTCTTTTGTTAAAGTGACTCTTGAGATGCATCTTAGTAACCATTCTTAACAAGGTCTATTATAATACTTCCTGAAATATTCAGGTTTACAAACTCTCGTATTATTACCGCTTAATTCTGCTCATATACTTATTTAACATGTATTCTTAAACCTTAATTTACACACATACACTTTAATATATAATTGTGGGTTGCATATTGGATTATTACATTATTTATGTTCTTTTGTTAAAGGTAACAACTAAGGAAAGGGATTGTATATAATTAAAAATGATGATAATAAAAATGTAAAAAAAGAAAAAAAATGATGATAATAAAAATGTAGATAAGTTTGGTTTCGTAGCCTCCCTAACCTATTCAATTATTGTCCTGGTCAAATATTTCAAAAATACAATCTCGACAATGAGGTAAGTAATTTCATTAAATTTTGTTACTCTAAGGCATGTGGGGATCATTTCTCATCAAAAAAGAGGATTGTAGAAATCTTACAAAGTGAATTTTACTGGCCCATCATATTCAAGGAGTCAGATGCATTCCGCAAAAACTGTGAAAATTGTTAGAAGGTAGGATTTATTTCAAAACACAGAGAGTCTTTAGATAATCTTCTATTGACTCTTAAGTCTCATCATAGTCGAGATAAGCATCGTGTAATTCATGACTTATCAACCCATTTTCATAAAGAACATACTTGGCATAGTCTTGGAAATCTGACTAAAAAGATCATGTTTGCCAGTTTTTAAGAAAACTGGATGGGAAGCCTATCCCTGACGCATTGAGGGCGTTTAAACTGTTCTTGGACGTAAAACCAAGGGAAGATGTGAGCCACAATCACAACTGCGATTTGAATTTTTTTTGTTTGTAAAAACTTGTGTCTTTTGGTTTTATTACTGTGTTTTGTTATTTCTTATTTTTGTTTCAGTATGTTTCAGGTTTGTTAGTGTTCATTATTTCAGGTGATATCTTCTATACTCTATCTTTCTACCTTAGAACATTGATGACAATGTCTCGTTTTGGTTGGGGGGAGAGGGTAGTAGTTGATAAAAATAAAAAAATAAAATAAATTTGTTTTTCATTTCATAAAGCATGTGCATAATTATTGTTACTAGGATGGTAGAGTAAAGGAGCTCTTTTGTTAAAGTGACTCTTGAGACGCATCTTAGTAACCATTCTTAACAAGGTCTATTATAATACTTCCTGAAATATTCAGGTTTACAAACTCTCGTATTGTTACCGCTTAATTCTGCTCATATACTTATTTAACATGTATTCTTAAACCTTAATTTACACACACACACTTTAACATATGATTGTGGGTTGCATATTGGATTATTACATTATTTATGTTCTTTTGTTAAAGGTAACAACTAAGGGAAAGGGATTGTATATAATTAAAAAAAAAAGAAAAAAAAAGAAAAAAAAATGATGATAATAAAAATGTAGATAAGTTTGGTTTCGTAGCCTCCCTAACCTAAGCAATTAAGCCCGAAGGGGTGTTTTAACACCTAATACCCTAAAGTCAACTGACTTGGGAGCTATTGACCCAACGCTTATTACATGGGTTGAGGAGAAAAGCTTAAGGGAATCAAACATTGCACTATCTACTTATCAGTATCTGCGACCCGAGTTACTAAGCTCGTAGGGGTGTCTTAACACCTAATGCCCTAAGACCAACTGGTCTGGGAGTCATTAGCTGAAAGCTCGTTACATGGGTTAAAGATGCATGATGTTTTTAAATTATATGTATATATATTTAAAAAAAAAGATGTAAAAAAAACAAAAATAATAATCCCAACCCAAGGAAGTTAACCTTAAACATTAGAACAAAAATTTTGTTTTCTTCCAAGAAAAGCCCCATAATTATGTGTTGATACATTGAGTACAAAAGAAAGGTTTATTAATATCTTGTTAAGTGGTATTGAGCAGATATATAAATTTAATGAGAGTTTGTTTATCTGGATAGATTAATGGAAGTTAAATGATGAATACCTTGCTTTGTGAAATTTGCAAATTGTTTTAACGCTTTGATTACTAGGGACTAGTAATAAGCTGGTTGAGAGGTGTGATTAGTACTTAAAAGTGTATTTTTATCATGGTTTTATATCATCATTTTGCACTTGAAGTATCAATAACTCCTTAACTAAAGCATGTTTTATAATAATGTATCTAATAATATAAGATACCTATAATTTGTGGTAAATGTCTATTTTTAATGCAGGCCTATCACATAAATGAAAGGATTGATTGATGACTTGAAGAACTTAAATTGCAAGGATAAAGAGATATTGGTGCGATCCAAACCGGAACACTGTTCGGTAATTGGGTCATATCTGGAGCTATATATGATTTGTCGTGTAGAAGATGATTTGTTCAACAGTAATAGCAGAAATTATGATTTGTCGTGTAGAAGATGTTAGAAATTCTTGTTCCACAGCATGATCAAGAGAAGACAACAACTTATCATAATAACCATTAACATTTAACAAACTTATGAGTTTATGGTGAATGTGCAATTGAGCCCAAGAGGAAATATGAAAGATCTCTTCCAATGTGCCTAGACCACCTGGTAAAGCAATGAAGGCATCAGCATGGTTAAACATTGCATTCATTCGAGCCGACATTGTGGAGACCTGAAGTTCCCTTGTGCTAAAGCTTCGGGGACGACCCCTAAAACTTGACTACCTCCTAAAAATACAGCTATTGACACACCTCCCATTAACCCAAGACTACCTCCCCCATACACTAAATGAATCTTTCTCTGAGCTAGCACCTGACCAAGATGATTGGCTGATTCTAAAAACTCCTTTTCTTTCCAGGACTAGATCCATCGAAAACACAAATATTTCTTATTTGATGACTTGAGGAACTTGTCATTTCTACACACTTCTCTATTTGTTGAATGTATGGGTTGAGTAGAAATGAAAGGAAGGAAAAGAGGGTTTTATAGATGAGAAATTAGAAAGGCAATCATAACATCTATATGTAGGCTATCTGTAGTCTCATACTCTCTCTCTCTCTCTTTTTATTTATTTATTTATTTACTTTTGAAAAAAAATGTGTATGTACAGGTAGTTGTGATTGTGGCTCACATCTTCCCTTGGTTTTACGTTGAAGAACGGCTTAAACGCCCTCTATGGGTCGGGGATAGGCTTCCCATCCAGTTTTCTTAAAAACTGGCAAACAAGGTCTTTTTTAGTCAGATTCCCAAGACTAAGTCGATCATGTTCTTTATGAAATAGTGGCCATAAATCATGAATTGCACGATGCACATCTCCACTAGGATGCGTCTCAAGAGTCAATAGAAGATTATCTAAAGACTCCTTACTCAGGCCATCCTTAATGAATTGTATTTTATCTTCACGGTTTATAGATACCATTCCTAAAGAACGACATTGTGTATTACAAGTCCATCTAGCACATCGATGACAGACTTTCATTCGTTTTGCACGACGCTTCTTCGCAAAAGTGCTTTTACCTGTTCCAGGCATGTGTGAAATGAAGGAGTTAGAGGACTCACCTGATAATCGGACCTTTGCTTCAATCAACCAGCGAATATCTTCAGGAATTCCATGATTCATTAACAATCTCAATCTTGCACATCTAGCACGGTAAATTTTTGCAATCGCATTCTAAGGCAGAGCGGGGAAATACTTTTTCAATTTTTCAAGATTAGTGTCCATTTTCAAATAAGAATTGGAAGAGAGATTCAAAGAATTGCACAAATATATACACATATATCAGTTATTGTGGGAAACTGAAAGAACCGACTTAAGTCACGGAGTACCGTTGTCCGCCATTTGACCGGGGTGAGAGAAACTAGCAAAAATCACTCAAAAAGAAACAGAAAAACAAAATAATCAACCTTTATCTACAAGATCATTCAAACCAGCTGATTCATTTTCATTAGGAAAATTATCAAAGTAAGCTTTCAAACGATGTCCGTTTTCCTTAAAATCATTGTCATTCATTGAATTCTCAATATCACAGGCCCCATAAGGATTGCTCCATCTTGGTCTTAGCTCTCTAGGGAATGCATAGAGTTGAGAATTATAAGACAACTTTTTGACCAGTATCAATCTTTTGACAATTTTCACAAGTTTTGCAGAATGCATGCGTGTCCTTGAACATCGTGGGCCAATAAAATCCATTTTGAAAGATTTTTGCAGCTGTCTTTTTTGACGAGAAATAACTTCTGTATGCTTCAGAATGACAAAGTTTAATGACACTACTTACCTCATTGTCGGGAATGAATCTTTGAAATGTTTGATCAGGACAATATTTGAATAAGTTAGGGTCATCACAATAAAAATTCTTCACTTCATTCAAAAACTTTTCTTTGTCTTGAGTACTCCAATCTATTGGCAAATCTCCTAAAGCAAGAAAATTGATATTTTTATCATACCAAGGCATTGGACTAAGAGAAAGTAAGGATTCATTAGGAAAGTAATCATCGATTGATGTGATGTCAGATGTCGAATCTGTTGTCATTGTTGACAAAAGATTCGCATCAACATTTTCTATACGTTTTTCATCCGTGATTTCTTCCTCAGAATAAATCATTTGCAAATCTTCAGATTCATCCAATTCATTTTTACTTAAAGTAAATTCAAGTTGATCATAAACTAATTCGTCAATATGATCTACTTCTTGTAAATCATTATCATCTCCAGGTTGCTTGTAAATGTTGAAAATATTCATCTCCAATGTCATGTTTCCAAATGATAGCTTCATCAGTCCATTCCTACAATTAATCAATACGTTAGAGGTTGCAAGAACCGTCTTATATTAGCTTCATCAGTCCATTCCTGCATTTAAAATGAACATTTACCATAAATTAAAGGTATCTTATATTATTAGATATATTATTATAAAACATGCTTTAGTTAAGGAGTTATTGATACTTCAAGTGCAAAATGATGATATAAAACCATGATAAAAATGTACTTTTAAGTACTAATCACACCCCTCAACCAGCTTATTACTACTTCCTAGTAATCAAAGTGTTAAAACAATTAGCAAATTTCACAAAGCAAGGTATTCATCATTTAACTTCCATTAATTTATCCAGATAAACAAACTCTCATTAAATTTATATATATGCTCAATACCACTTAACAAGATATTAATAAACCTTTCTTTTGTGCTCAATGTATCAACACATAATTATGGGGCTTTTCTTGGAAGAAAACAAAATTTTTGTTCTAATGTTTAAGGTTAACAAGATATTCTTTCTTTTTTTTTAAAAAATCTATATACATATAATTTAAAAACATCATGCATGTTTAACCCATGTAACGAGCTTTCAGCTAATGACTCCCAGACCAGTTGGTCTTAGGGCATTAGGTGTTAAGGCACCCTTACGAGCTTAGTAACTCGGGTCGCAGATACTGATATGTAGATAGTGCAATGTTTGATTCCCTTAAGCTTTTCTCCTCAACCCATGTAACAAGCGTTGGGCCAATAGCTCCCAAGTCAGTTGACTTTAGGGTATTCGATGTTAAAACACCCCTTCGGGTTTAATTGCTTAGGTTAGGGAGGCTACGAAACCAAACTTATCTACATTTTTATTATCATCATTTTTTTTCTTTTTTTTCTTTTTTTTTCTTTTTTTTCATGTTTTTCTTTTTTTAATTATATACAATCCCTTTCCCTTAGTTGTTACCTTTAACAAAAGAACATAAATAATGTAATAATCCAATATGCAACCCACAATCATATGTTAAAGTGTGTGTGTGTAAATTAAGGTTTAAAAATACATGTTAAATAAGTATATGAGCAGAATTAAGTGGTAACAATACGAGAGTTTGTAAACCTGAATATTTCAGGAAGTATTATAATAGACCTTGTTAAGAATGGTTACTAAGATGCGTCTCAAGAGTCACTTTAAAAGAACTCCTTTACTCTGCCATCCTAGTAACAACAATTATGCACATGTTTTATGAAATGAAAAATAATTTTTTTTTATCAACTACTACTCTCTCCTCCCAACCAAAACGAGACATTGTCCTCAATGTTCTAAGGTAGAAAGATAGAGTATAGAAGATATCACTTGAAATAACAAACATTGACAAAACCTGAAACACACTGAAACAAAAATAAGAAATAACAAAACACAATAATAAAATCAAAAGACACAAAAATTCACAAATGAAGGCTCAAATCCAATCTAAGCTTTTTATGGCTTCCCGTAGATGACCAATTTATGCGACTCATGGAAGGATCAATCACAGGAATGAAAGATTGTAGTTGGTCAATCAATTGTTCAGCAGTAGTAGCAGAGATTATGATTTATCGTGCAGAAGATGTTAGAAATTCCTGTTCCACAGCATGATCAAGAAAAGACAACAACTTATCATAATAACCATTAACATTTAACAAACCTATAGGTTTATGGTGAATGTGCAATTGAGCCCAAGAGGAAATATGAAAGATCTCTTCCAATATGCCTAGACCACCTGGTAAAGCAATAATGGCATCAGCATGGTTAAACATTGCATTCATTCTCGCAGATATTGTGAAGACCTGAAGTTCCTCTCCGATTGTTTTTCCAATGATGTCTCCTTGTGCCAAAGCTTCAGGGATGACTCCTAAAACTTGGACTACCTCCTAAAAATACAGCTATTGACACACCTCCCATTAACCCAAGACTGCCTCCCCCATACACTAAATGAATCTTTCTCTCAGCTAGCACCTGACCAAGATGATTTGTTGATTCTAAAAACTCCTTTTCTTTCCCAGGACTAGATCCACCGAAAACACAAATATTTCTTATTTGATGACTTGAGGAACTTGCCATTTCTACACACTTCTATATTTGTTGAATGTATGGGTTGAGTAGAAATGAAAGAAGGGAAAAGAGGGTTTTATAGATGAGAAATTAGAAAGGCAATCATAACACCTATGTGTAGGCCAGCTGGAGTCTCAGACTCTCTCTCTCTCTTTTTATTTATTTATTTATTTACTTTTGAAAAAAAGCATGTGTATGTACAGGTAGTTGTGATTGTGGCTCACATCTTCCCTTGGTTTTACGTCCAAGAATGGCTTAAACGCCCTCTATGGGTCGGGGATAGGCTTCCCATCCAGTTTTCTTAAAAACTGGCAAACACGGTCTTTTTTAGTGAGATTCCCAAGACTAAGTCGATCATGTTCTTTATGAAATAATGGCCATAAATCATGAATTGCACGATGCACATCTCCACTAGGATGCTTCTCAAGAGTCAATAGAAGATTATCTAAAGACTCCTTACTCAGGCCATCCTTAATGAATTGTATTTTATCTTCACGGTTTATAGATACCATTCCTAAAGAACGACATTGTGTATTACAAGTCCATCTAGCACATCGATGACAGACTTTCAGTCGTTTTGCACGACGCTTCTTCGCAAAAGTACTTTTACTTGTTCTAGGCATGTGTGAAATGAAGGAGTTAGAGGACTCACCTGATAATCGGACCTTTGCTTCAATCAACCAGCGAATATGTTCAGGAATTCAATGATTCATTAATAATCTCAATCTTGCACATTGCTTGACCGCTTTTTATGATCGGCTTGTTTTAACTCGCGAGTGCACGAGTGTGCGATGTAGCAATTAACTCGGTAAGATCGAGGTCATATCCACAGAGAGCTAGATCTGGAAATTAAGCTAAGTAACAAAAAAAAACTCAAGAGAAATTAAATTAACAATAACTTGGTTCAAAATAATTGATGGATTTGTTTTCAAAGATAAAAAAAATGTAAATAGATTTTAAATGACAAGAAAAGTAAGTCTTGGTCCAAATCAATTTTAATGGTGATGTATTGGTGATTTCTTCAACATATATAAGATAACTCAACCTAATCTCAACGATGGTGATATTAGATCGGAAGATATTACAATGAAGATTAGAAAGATGAAAATTGATTATTGCTTAAGAATGAACAAGTACTTTCATTTTAAGTAAGACATTGAATCAAGCAATCTCTATACCAAAACTAAAGTTTGTGCATAAAAATTCAAGATTATAACATTACCTAAATGATTTCTAAAATTTCTTTACAATAATAAATCATTCATGAAGAAAATAAGAAGATAAACATTAAGATTCATTCATATCCTAAAGAACTCACCTCAATCACCATTATCCTTGATTTGGATCCAAGAAAGAGTTTAGCCAACCATGATTATATATAAGAACACTTCAATAAACATGAAAGAACTTGAATCCAACTGAAAAAATAAGTTTTACAAACTAAAGAACCGAAATCTATAAAGAAGAACACAATACAATTTCAGAAAAAATTCGGACACAAATCTGACTCTAACTTTGGACAGCAATTCGACCCTCTTAGAAGCTTTTTTTCGAGAAGTCTATAAGAGACATATTTATAGGAAATTCTGTCACCTTTCCAAATCATTAAAGAACAGCTCATTTGGACACCTGAGTCAAAATTTATGGGCAAAACACCGAAAGGTGTTCTGAAAAATCAAATCAAGATAGCTTTACAACTGCTTTGGTGCACGTTTTTCTTCCTTATTTATGAGGTGTCTCCTTGTTCTTTTTGACCCAAAATAATGTTAAAATATCCCCTCCAGCTTTCCATCCATGTGCTTGCCTTCTTGGATCAATGGATTACCCAAAATAAATCAATTGTTATTTGTTGTGTGGACATGTAAGATCATGGATTGTGTTTGGGTTGATTTGAAGGTTGATTTGGGGTTGATTTAGGGCTGATTTTGGGCTGAATTTGAGCATCAAATAAGTATACAAATGTACTTATTATTTGGGCCAAGATTGACATTGAAACCTTGAATGTTTAATGGTTGAAGTTTGCACACAACATAAGGCAAGTTTGGGCTTGAAATAAATCATATGATATTCTTTTCTAGAATTGGAATAGAATTGATTTTTGGGACAAATTTGGAGCACTTATTTGAACCAAGATTTGCTTCAATCTTCAACTAAATGTCTCTTCAATTCTTTGTTCTGAATTCCGACGTTGAATTTTCTGAATTAATTCATTTAAGCTCCAAAAACCTATCGAAACATTAAAACAAACTTCATTACTAAAAAACACATCAATTATTATAAAACAACCAAATAAAAACAATAAATACATATGTAAAATAAGAGACTTAATGACACTTTTGATGCACAATCACACCCCCCAACTTAGATTTTGCTAGTCCTCAAGCAAAACAAAACATAAAACCTTTAAAATAACAATAATAATAATAACAACCATAATTAGGCTCGATTCATCACACTTGAAGGACCTATCATGCAAACATTGGTATCTTTAACTTAGTGTACACAATAGCAAATAAAGAAAAATAAGCATACTCACATTCTCTAAATCAAACATCCATACAAAATTTCCAAATTCAGTCATATTTATTGTGCAATCAACATAATTGATTCATATGAAAACTCAACTTGTAATCTTCCCTTCTCACCAACACAAACAAGGTAGCAAACTAGAGAAATATCTATATATATTTTTTTCTTTTTTTCTTTTTTTTTTGAAGATATGATTTATTCTTTGTCTTTAAGTTGTCACTTTCCTTTTGACGCGAATACAAACATTTGTGATGAATGCACCCGGTTACTCACAAAGTCACAAACTTAAAGTGCTTTGCATACTCATATTTCAAGCTGCCGTTTGACGTAAAGATAAACATTTGTGATGAATACCCCTAGTTACTGAGCAAATCAAAACATTGGAGTAGATAGAACTTTGTACACATTTATTTATTTATGTAATGATTATTACTCTATTTACTTAAACCTTGTTTAGGACTAGATCAAAAGGGATAATCACAAGTAAAGCATCATACTCATCTTTCATGCATATTCACACAACTCACACAACTTTTACAAGGAAAGATGTACTTCAGTAATCTTAAAAAAAAGTATGGTATATCTTGCTTTATAAGATATTATCTATCCCAAATTAAAGCATGCAATGTTTAACACAATAATGAACCCAAAAAGGTAATGATGATCCTAAACAAGTCTCATTCACATACAAATGCAAGTATTTTTTTTTTAACAAGCATGGTTATCTCAAGCATTCAACATAATAAAATATGTAAAATTAAGCTTTACATTATCCTCAATGTAAAAGAGAAAGAGAAGAAAAGTATAAAGATTAGAAAATTGTTACTCCCCTTCTGTTTTCAAGGATGAATGTCTGATTGAATTGGGCATGAGCTGACTTCTTGCTTGATTTTTTTTTTTAACCTGCATATCACAACTAAAAGAAAACATAAAAGAAAACATTGATGTTTTTTTTTAATTTTTTTTTAAAATAAAGAACCTCACACCCCCCAACTTAAAATAATGCATTGTCCCGAATGCATGAACAAGAAAATATAAGAGATGGAAGAAAGAAGAAAAAAAAAATAAAAATGAAAATAAAAATAAAAATAAAAATAAAATAAAAATAAAAACTCATTACTTTTGATACTACAATGATATTGGATCTTCAAGATCCAATGTCTCAACTTCAGCCACAACATTTTCAAGATAAAGTTTCAATCGATGACCATTTACTTTGAAAATATTTCCATTCTTGGGATTTTCTACCTCAAATGCACCATGCTCAGAGATGGATTTAATCACAATTGGACCACTCCATTTTGTCCTCAACTTCCCAGGAAAGAGATGTAATCGTGAATTATACAAGAGAACCTTTTGACCAACATGAAAGGATTTTCTAAGAATATGTTTATCATGCAAAGTTTTCATCTTATGTTTTGAAATTTTTGCATTTTCAAATGCATCATTTCTCAACTCCTCTAATTCATCCAATTGAAGCTTTCTATTTTTGCCAACCTCGTTTTCATTGTCATTGAATTGCCGAATGACCCAATATGCACGGTGCTCAATCTCAACAGGGAGATGACAAGGCTTTCCATAAACTAGCCTATAAGGAGACATTCCTAAAGAGGTCTTATAAGCAGTGTGATATGCCCACAAAGCATCAACTAGTCATAGGGACCAATCTTTACGGTTTGGATTGACTGTTTTCTCTAAAATGTTCTTGATCTCCTTATTTGCCAACTCAGCTTGGCCACTAGTTTGTGGGTGATAGGGGGTACTGACCTTGTGAATTACACCATATTTTCTCATCAAAATCCTAAGGGGCTTGTTACAAAAATGTTTTCCCCCATCACTAATCATAGCCCGAGGCATGCCAAAACGAGAGAAAATATTTTCTTTCAAGAATTTGACCACAACTCGATGGTCATTAGTTCGAGATGCAATGGCCTCCACCCATTTAGACACATAATCAACAGCTACAAGGATGAATTGGTAACCAAATGAACTTGGAAAAGGTCCCATGAAATCAATCCCCCAACAATCAAATATTTCCAAAACAAGGATGGGGTTAAGGGGCATCATGTTACGCCTAGTGAGGCTACCTAGTCGTTGGCATCGGTCACATGCAACACAGAAGGCATGAACATCTTTAAACATGGTAGGCCAATAAAAACCACACTGCAAGATTTTGGCAATGGTTTTCTTGGAAGAGAAATGCCCACCACAGGCTAATGCATGACAAAAATTAATGACCCTTGGAATTTCATGATCAGGGATGCACCGCCTAATAATTTGGTCAGGACAATATTTAAATAGGTAGGGGTCATCCCAAAAAAAGGTGCGCACATTGCGCAAGAATTTTTGTTTGTCAAGTTTAGACCAATGAGAAGGAATCTGACTTGTGGCTAGGTAATTTGCTATGTCAGCATACCATGGAGAACCAATGTAAGAGACAGTACCTGCACAAAATAAATTTTCATCAGCAAAGAGTTCATTTATTGGAGATTCATCAATTATGGTCTTATAGCTTGAAAGACGAGACAAATGATCAGCCACTACATTCTCTACTCCCTTTTTATCTCGAATTTTAATGTTAAACTCTTGGAGTAGGAGGATCCATCGAATCAAACATGGTTTGACATCTTGTTTTGTGAGCAAATATTTCAATGCTGCATGATCAGTGAAAACAATAACAAGAGATCCAACCAAATAAGACCTAAACTTGTCTAATGCAAAGACCACAGCTAAGAGTTCTTTTTCAGTTGTAGTGTAATTCAATTGAGCATCATTCAAAGTCTTGCTAGCATAATATATGACATGAGGTTTCTTGTCTTTTCTTTGCCCTAAAACAGCCCCAACCGCAAAATCACTAGCATCACACATCAGTTCAAATGGTAAAGACCAATCAGGAGCTTGCATGATTGGTGCAGTTGTCAACAACCCTTTAAGCTTTTCAAAAGCTTCTTGACATTTTGATGTCCAATCAAATGGGACATCTTGTGACAACAAGTTACACAATGGTTTGGCAATGGTATTAAAAGAATGAATGAATCTTCGATAAAAACCAGCATGTCCTAAAAAGGATCTCACATCTTTCACAGTCTTAGGGGTAGTTAATTTTTGAATGACTTCCACTTTTGACTTATCTACCTCTATCCCTTTTGAAGAGACAATGTGACCTAAAACAATGCCATGTGTCACCATAAAATGACACTTCTCCCAATTGAGTACAAGATTGCTCTCTTCACACCTTTCAAGAACTTTTTCTAGATTCATTAGACACAATTCATAAGAATCCCCATAAACTGAAAAATCATCCATGAAAACTTCAAAAAACATTTCCACCATGTCACTAAAGATACTCATCATACACCTTTGAAAAGTGGCTGGTGCATTACACAAACCAAATGGCATTCTTCTATAAGCATAGGTACCAAAAGGACAAGTGAAAGTGGTTTTTTCTTGGTCTTCTAAAGAAATGTCAATTTGGTTGTAACCTGAGTATCCATCCAGAAAACAATAGAAAGCTCTTCCAGCTACTCTTTCAAGCACTTGGTCTAAAAATAGAAGCGGAAAATGGTCCTTCCTAGTCACCATGTTCAATTTACGATAATCAATGCACATACGCCATCCAGTTTGGATTCTAGTCGGTACCAGCTCATTATTTTCATTCTTCACTACCATGACTCTAGATTTTTTTGGGACAACTTGGGTTGGACTAACCCATTTTGAGTTTGCAATAGGGTAAATGATACCTGCATCAAGTAGCTTAAACACTTCACCTCTCACTACTTCCTTCATGTTTGGGTTCAATCGTCTTTGCATTTGCCTCACAGATTTAGCCTCTTCTTCAAGATAGATTCTATGTGTACATAAAAGAGGGCTAATTCCTTTCAAGTCAGTAATTTTCCACCCAATTGCTTTCTTGTGTTTTCTCACCACTCTCAAAAGTTTTTGTTCTTGCTCTATGCTAAGTTTTGATGAGATCACAATAGGATATGATTCATCTTCCCCTAGAAATGCATACTTAAGATCACTCGGTAAAGGCTTCCTTTCTAGTTTATCAGGCTGGACAAGAGATTCCTCAACTTTCACTTGGGGTGAAATCAAAGGCTCAAATGATGGGGTCCACTGACCTATTGACATAATAGGCATTGGATCTAGATAAGTCTCGAGTTCTCTTACTTCCTCATCAACACATTCCAAAGAACAAAATCTTTCATCATGAATTAAAGTTCTCTCCAATGGATCCTTGATCCACACTCTCTCAAAGTGTTCTTGACAAACTGTTTGGATGAAATCTACCTCTCTAATGTCCTCATGTTCCCCGATTTGTTTGGAGACATTGAATATGTTCATCTCCACAGTCATATTCCTAAAAGACAATTTCATCACCCCATTCCTACAGTTAATTAAGGCATTGGATGTAGCTAGGAAAGGTCTCCCTAAGATGACTGGGATGGGGGCATTAGAACCTTGAATTGGTGCGGTGTCTAATACTACAAAATCAACAGGAAAGTAGAATTTATCTACTTGGACCAACACATCCTCAACGATACCCCTGGGAATCTTGATTGACCTATCAGCTAATTGAAGGGTGATTCGAGTAGGCTTGATTTCTCCTAAACCTAATTGTTCGTAAACAGTGTAGGGTATTAAATTCACACTTGCTCCTAAATCCAACAAAGCTTGATCTATCTTATGACTTCCAATAATGCATGAAATGGTAGGACAACCAGGATCTTTGTATTTAGGAGGGGTTTTAAACTGGATGATGGCACTAGCATGTTCAGTTAGAAAGGCTCTTTCTTTCACATTCAATCTCCTTTTGACTGTGCATAAATCCTTAAGAAACTTTGCATAAGATGGAACTTGTTTAATTGCATCAACGAGTGGAATATTGACTTTCACTTGTTTGAACAATTCATAGATTTCTGAGTTCATAAGATCTTGCTTAGGTTTCCCTAACCTTTGTGGAAATGGTGCTCTAGGAACAAATTCTAAGTCACTCACTTTGACTTCGATTTTTCTTGAATCATCTCCTTTCTCACTCATCTCTTTCTCATTTAGCTCACCTTCTTTATCTCTTAAACTCTCATTTGTCACTTGTGTTTTGATTCCCTCTTCACTTTCCCTAGATTTCTCCTCCACAATACCTTTAGGAATCCTAAAACCTACACCTTTATCAACAATCTTTCCACTTCTAAGGGTAGTGATGGCTTGGACTTGTTCATGGTTTGAAGGTTCACTAGGTGAGGATTCACTCATGTGTACCTGACCTCTAGGATTGGGCATTGGTTGAGCTGGGATTTTTCCCTTCTCTTGAATGCTTAGTGATTGAGTCAACTTAGTTAGTTGACTTCGAATGTCATCTAAGGTCCTATTGGTCTGGTCTTGGAATTTGTAAACTTGGTTGTTGATTCCTCCTTGCGTTTGCATGAATTGTTGAAGAGTATCCTCTAAGGATCTCTTATGAGGTGGTTGGTATGTGTTATGTGTGGGAGCATGAAATGGTTGGGGTGGAGGTTGAAATGTTTGAGGTACTGAAGAGCCCTCATTTCTCCATCCAAAATTTGGGTGGTTCCTCCATCCAGGATTATAGGTCTCAGAGTAGGGATTGCCTACTTGGTTTGGAAATGGCTTTCTAACATTACTTGAATCAGAAGTTTGGCCATATAGCACTTCCTTGAAGGCTGGAATGGTAGGACACTCGGTTGTCCTATGCCCTTTGCTTTCACAAACAACACAACTTTTCTCTTGTTGTTCACTTATGACATGCACTTTTTTAATCTCAAGAGACTCTACTTTCCTAGCCAATGAGGCTAATCTAGCATTGAGGTCATCAGTCTCTTTCAATTGAAACTTCCCACTTGAATGAGAAATGGTGTTTCTAGACTCAATATGAACTGGGAGAGAAGTCTCTCATTGCTTTGTGTTTTCAGCCAATTGATCAAAAAAATCAAAGGCCTCACTTGGTTCTTTGTCATAAAACTCACCATTACACATGGTTGACACTAGCTTTTTAAAATCTGCGGTAAGAGAGTCATAAAAGAAACTCACTAACCTCCACATCTCAAAACCATGATGAGGGCATGCATTTAACAAGTCTTTGAACCTTTCCCAAGCTTGGTGAAATGACTCATTTGGACTACAAGAAAAATTCATCATTTGACGTTGTAAAGCTGCTGTCCTATGAGTGGGGAAGTATTTTTTCAAAAATTCAGCTTGCATTTCTCTCCATGTACCTATAGACCTAGGACGCAAGGAGTTTAGCCAAAGGTTGGTGATTAGTACTTAAAAGTGCATTTTTATCATGATTTTATATCATCATTTTGCACTTGAAGTATCAATAACTCCTTAACTAAAATATGTTTTATAATAATGTATCTAATAATATAAGATACCTATAATTTGTGGTAAATGTCTATTTTTAATGCAGGCCTATCAAATAAATGAAAGGATTGATTGATGACTTGAACTTAAATTGCAAGGATAAAGAGATGGTCAAACTTAGAGAAGAGATGTCGGTGCAATCCAAACCGGAACACTGTTCGGTAATTGGGTCATATATGGAGCTATAGATCTCAGATTTAGGTCCAATTTATATGGCTGGAAAGGTAAGACATAGGCCTACAACTTTCATATGAAGCCCAAGATCTAAAAAGGCCATTTGTAAGTCCAAATTGTAGCAACAACAAAGAAGCCCGAATCTGTCTTCCAGCCCGAGCACTGTTCAGTATTTTGGCCATATCTAAAGTTCTAGAAGTCCACATGAGCTGAAGTTTTTACACAAGAAAGCTGAGACAATGTCCTACAACTTTCGTGTTACAACGGGCTCCAATTTTGATGTTATCAATGACGTTTTGGGCAGACAAGAGAAGATAAGGATTGTCACCAAGTCAAAAGTTGGCCACCCACTTATCAATTAGTCATCAAATCAATAGTTCCCAATTTTGGCCTATAAAAGGAGGCATTTGCCATGCATTTAGGCATCTTGGTTTCCAGATCAAGATCATGCTCTTCCTTTCTCTCTTTGTATTTTTTGTAATGTTTATGCTTTACTTTCATTAATATCAAGTTTATGCCTTTCATTTCCTTTCCTTTACTTAGTTAACTTTTATGTTCTTATTTTGTTTATTTGTTTTCCTTTCTTTCATTATGTCTAGCTAAGTTAATTATGTCAAGGTGAAAAGGTTACACTAATGGTGTGAGAATAAGTATAATGTAAACTTAATATGGACCTTAATGTTTGATACTAACATGTTTTATATTTGTTATCTTGTTCACTCTTTAATACTTTGCTTGTTAAATGACTAATCTTGATTTATGTTGTATAACACTTGGTACAACAAATGCTTGGCACTTTCATAGCCCATAATGTATGGTATAACCGACACCTGAGCTATGAAAGGAACTTGATTTGTTGTTAACATAAGTTATAATCATGAATGCTTGACGAGATTTACAAGTATTAACATTAATTGAATAAGATGACTAATGTAATCATGTTAACAATATATAATCTGATTGGAACCTCCTTTGTGTGTGGTTTCCAATTCAATAATAAGAGTTTATACTATACTTGTTTGATATACCATTAGTGGAATCTCTAACCTTGACATTTGTTATTATTATTGTTTAATCCTTACATTAATTTTCCATCTCCAAGTTATCATCATCATCTTCTTCTTCTCTTTCTTTATTATTACTACTACTACTACTACTACTACTACTACTACTACTACTAGTATTATTATTATTATTATTACTACTACTACTACTACTACTACTACTATTATTATTGTTATTATTATTATTGTTGTTATTGTTATTGTTATTGTTGTTGTATTATTGTTATTATAATTTGTACAATTAACCTCCCTGTGGTTCGACCCCGGCTTGCCGGGTTATTTATTACTTCGACACTCCTGCACTTGGGAGAAGACATCAACCTTTTAGTCGTGTCAAGTTTTTGGCGCTGTTGCCGGGGAGGTAAGTTTTGTATAAATTATAATAGTTATTTTATTTTCTCTTTTCACTTTTCTTGTATATAACTTTGTTTCTTTTCTCTTGTTTCTTCTTGTTTTATTTTCTTCTTCCTTTTATTTTATTCCTACATGACACGATCAAAGACTTGATGTCTTATCCCAAGTGCAGGAGTGTCAAAGTAAAATAACCCGGCAAGACCAGGGTCGAACCACAGGGAGGTGAATTATATAAATTACAAATAAAGAAAAAGATTTAAAGAGAATAATAACAGAAAAGGAGTTGAAGAAAGTTTTGGGATGTGATATTGATGTAAGGATTAAACAATAACAAAACATATGTCAAGGTTATAGGATTCACTAATGGTATTTCAAATAAATATAATATAAACTCTTTTTATTACTCAACTAGAAACCACACACAAAGGAGGTTCTAATCGGATGATTTCTCGTTATTAGCTCATTATAAATTACTAACATGATCATATTAATTATCTTATATAAGTAATACCATACTTATAAATATCATCAAGCATTCATGTTGCTAGTTTATGTTAACAACAAATCAAGTTTCTATCATAATAACGATTTCGGCCGAAAACTATGAAAGATCAAGCATTTGATGTACCAAATATTATACAACACAAATCTAAATTAAACATTTAATAAGCAAGGTATTAAGAATTAGTAAGATAAAAAGATAAAACATGTTAATAACAATCTTTCTTGGATATAAACATTTAAAGCTCATGTTGAGTTTATATTATACCTATTCTAACACCATTAGAGAAACCTTTTCACCTTGACATAATTAACTTAGCTAAACATTAAGAAGGAGAAAAACACAAATAAACAATATAAGAACATAAACATAATATAAGCTAACTAAGTATAGGAAAGGAAATGAAAGAGCATAAACAAGAGATTACTATAGCATAAAAGAAAACTTGAACATTACAAAGATGTAGAGAGAAAGCAAGAAGATAACTTTGATCTGAAAATTAATATGACTAAATACATGGACAATGCCTCCTTTTATAGGCTAAGTTTCAGAACTATTGATTGATTGAAGAATTGGTGGGCATCCATTGATTTGGTGGCTGGTTTTTGACATTAATGACTGCTAGTTTTTTGATATTGTGGGCTGATTTTTGATATTGTTGGCTGGCCAAAACGTCATTGCTCACATCAGAATTATAGCCAACTGAATTGTGAAAGCTGTGGGCAATTGTCTCAGCTTTCCATAAAAAAAAAACCAGAGCTCATTTGGACTTCTAGAACTCAAGATATGAGCCAAAAACCGAATAGTGCTTAAGCTGCAGGACAGCTTCCGACGTCTTCGTTGTTGCTAAGATTTGGGCTTGAAAACGGCAGAACTGAGTCTTTGACTTCATATGAAAGTTGTAGGTCTATGTCTTACCTTTCCATCGATATAAAATGGACCTAAATTTGATATCTACAGCTCCAGATATGATCAAATTACTGAATGGCGTTCGAGTTTGGAATGCACCAGCAACACTTTGCTAAGTTTGGCCTTCTTTTTATCCTTTCAATTTCAATCCTTAAACTCATCAATCAATCCTTTTATTTATGTGATAGACCTGCATTTAGGATGAACATTTACCATGAATTAAAGATATATTATATTTTTAGACTTGCTAATATAAAACATGCTTTTGTTAGGGAATTTAATGATACTTTAGGTGCAATATGATGACATAAATCCTTAATGAGAATGCACTTTTAAGTACTAATCACTACACGTGCATGAGAGTGTGGTCACGTACATTCCCTAAAGAATTGTGAAAATTGTCAAAAAATTGACACTGGTCAAAAAGTTTTGTTTTATGATTCTCAACTCTATGCATTCCCTAAAGAGCTAAGATTAAGATGGATCAATCCTTATGGGGCCTGTGATATTGAGAATTCAATGAATGACAATGATATTAAGGAAAATGGACATCGTTTGAAAGCTTACTTTGATAATTTTCCTAGTGAAAATGAATCAGCTGGTTTGAATGATCTTGTAGATAAAGGTTGATTATTTTTTTTCTCACATTGTTTTTGTGTTTCTTTTTGAGTGATTTTTGCTAGTTTCTCTCACCCCGGTCAAATGGCGGATAACGGTACTCCGTGACTTAAGTCGGTTCTTTCAGTTTCCCACAATAACTGATATCTGTGTATATATCTATGCAATTCTTTGAATCTCTCTCTTCCAATTCTCATTTGAAAATGGACACTAATCTTGAAAAATTGAAAAAGTATTTTCCCGCTCTGCCTCAGAATGCGATTACAAAAATTTACCATGCTAGATGTGCAAGATTGAGATTGTTAATGAATCATGGAATTCCTGAAGATATTCGCTGGTTGATTGAAGCAAAGGTCCGATTATCAGGTGAGTCCTCTAACTTCTTCATTTCACACATGCCTGGAACAGGTAAAAGCACTTTTGCAAAGAAGCGTCGTGCAAAACGACTGGATGTCTGTCATCGATGTGCTAGATGGACTTGTAATACACAATGTCGTTCTTTAGGAATGGTATCTATAAACCGTGAAGATAAAATACAATTCATTAAGGATGGCCTGAGTAAGGAGTCTTTAGATAATCTTCTATTGACTCTTGAGACGCATCCTAGTGGAGATGTGCATCGTGCAATTCATGATTTATGGCCACTATTTCATAAAGAACATGATCGACTTAGTCTTGGGAATCTGACTAAAAAAGACCCTGTTTGCCAGTTTTTAAGAAAACTGGATGGGAAGCCTATCCCCGACCCATAGAGGGCGTTTAAGCCGTTCTTGGACGTAAAACCAAGGGAAGATGTGAGCCACAATCACAACTACCTGTACATACACATGTTTTTTTTCAAAAGTAAATAAATAAATAAATAAAAAGAGAGAGAGAGAGTGTGAGACTCTAGCTGGCCTACATATAGATGTTATGGTTGCCTTTCTAATTTATCATCTATAAAACCCTCTTTTCCTTCCTTTCATTTCTACTCAACCCATACCTTCAACAAATACAGAAGTGTGTAGAAATGGCAAGTTCCTCAAGTCATCAAATAAGAAATATTTGTGTTTTCGGTGGATCTAGTCTTGGGAAAGAAAAGGAGTTTTTAGAATCAGCAAATCATCTTGGTCAGGTGCTAGCTGAGAGAAAGATTCATTTAGTGTATGGGGGAGGTAGTCTTGGGTTAATGGGAGGTGTGTCAATAGCTGCATTTTTAGGAGGTAGTCAAGTTTTAGGAGTCGTCCCTGAAGCTTTGGCACAAGGGGACATCATTGGAAAAACAATTGGAGAGGAACTTCAGGTCTCCACAATGTCGGCTCGAATGAATGCAATGTTTAACCATGCTGATGCTTTCATTGCTTTAACAGGTGGTCTAGGCACATTGGAAGAGATCTTTCATATTTCCTCTTGGGCTCAATTGCACATTCACCATAAACCCATTGGTTTGTTAAATGTTAATGGTTATTATGATAAGTTGTTGTCTTTTCTTGATCATGCTGTGGAACAGGAATTTCTAACATCTTCTGCACGACAAATCATAATTTCTGCTACTACTGCTGAACAATTGATTGACCAACTACAATCTTTCACTCCTGTGATTGATCCTTCCATGAGTCGCATAAATTGGTCATCTAAGGAAAGCCGTAAAAAGCTTAGATTGGATTTGAGCCTTCATTTGTGAATTTTTATGTATTTTGGTTTTATTATTATGTTTTGTTATTTCTTATTTTTGTTTCAGTGTGTTTCAGGTTTTGTCAGTGTTCGTTATTTCAGGTGATATCTTCTATACTCTATCTTTCTACCTTAGAACATTGAGGACAATGTCTCGTTTTGGTTGGGGGGAGAGGGTAGTAGTTGATAAAAAAAAAAATTGTTTTTCATTTCATAAAGCATATGCATAATTATTGTTACTAGGATGGCAGAGTAAATGAGTTCTTTTGTTAAAGTGACTCTTGAGACGCATCTTAGTAACCATTCTTAACAAGGTCTATTATAATACTTCCTGAAATATTCAGGTTTACAAACTCTCGTATTGTTATCACTTAATTCTGCTCATATACTTATTTAACATGTATTCTTAAACCTTAATTTACACACACACACTTTAACATATGATTGTGGGTTGCATATTGGATTATTACATTATTTATGTTCTTTTGTTAAAGGTAACAACTAAGGGAAAGGAATTGTATATAATTAAAAAAAAAAACATAAAAAAAAAGAAAAAAATGATGATAATAAAAATGTAGATAAGTTTGGTTTCGTAGCCTCCCTAACCTAAGCAATTAAGCCCGAAGGGGTGTTTTAACACCTAATACCCTAAAGTCAACTGACTTGGGAGCTATTGGCCCAACGCTTGTTACATGGGTTGAGGAGAAAAGCTTAAGGAAATCAAACATTGTACTATCTACATATCAGTATCTACGACCCGAGTTACTAAGCTCGTAGGGGTGTCTTAACACCTAATGCCCTAAGACCAACTGGTCTGGGAGTCATTAGCTGAAAGCTCGTTACATGGGTTAAAGATGCATGATGTTTTTAAATTATATGTATATACATTTAAAAAAAAAAAGAATTAAAAAAAAAAAAAAGACGACAAAAATAATAATCCCATCCCAAGGAAGTTAACCTTAAACATTAGAACAAAAATTTTGTTTTCTTCCAAGAAAAGCCCCATAATTATGTGTTGATAGATTGAGCACAAAAGAAAGGTTTATTAATATCTTGTTAAGTGGTATTGAGCAGATATATAAATTTAATGAGAGTTTGTTTATCTGGATAGATTAATGGAAGTTAAATGATGAATACCGTGCTTTGTGAAATTTGCAAATTGTTTTAACGCTTTAATTACTAGGGACTAGTAATAAGCTGGTTGAGGGGTGTGATTAGTACTTAAAAGTGCATTTTTATCATGGTTTTATATCATCATTTTGCACTTGAAGTATCAATAACTCCTTAACTAAAATATGTTTTATAATAATGTATCTAATAATATAAGATACCTATAATTTATGGTAAATGTCTATTTTTAATGCAGGTCTATCACATAAATGAAAGGATTGATTGATGACTTGAAGAACTTAAATTGCATGGATAAAGAGATGGTCAAACTTAGAGAAGAGATGTCGGTGCAATCCAAACCGGAACACTGTTCGGTAATTGGGCCATATCTAGAGCTACAGATCTCAGATTTAGGTCCACTTTATATGGATGGAAAGGTAAGACATAGGCCTACAACTTTCATATGGAGCCCAAGATCTAAAAAGGCCATTATCAAGTCCAAATTGTAGCAACAACAAAGAAGCCCGAATCTGTCTTCCAGCCCGAGCACTGTTCGGTATTTTAGCCATATCTGGAGTTCTAGAAGTCCAAATGAGCTGAAGTTTTTACACAAGAAAGCTGAGACAATTGCCTACAACTTTCATGTTTACAACTGACTCCAGTTTTGACGTTATCAATGACGTTTTGGGCAGACAAGAGAAGATAAGGATTGTCACCAAGTCAAAAGTTGGCCACCCACTTATCAATTAGTCATCAAATCAATAGTTCCCAATTTTGGCCTATAAAAGGAAGCATTTGCCATGCATTTAGGCATCTTGGTGTTCAGATCAAGATCATGCTCTTCCTTTCTCTCTTTGTATTTTTTGTAATGTTTATGCTTTGCTTTCATTAATATTAAGTTTATGCTTTTCATTTCCTTTCCTTTACTTAGTTAGCTTTTATGTTCTTATTTTGTTTATCTAATTTTTCTTTCTTCCATTATGTCTAGCTAAGTTAATTATGTCAAGGTGAAAAGGTTACACTAATGGTGTAAGAATAAGTGTAGTGTAAACTTAATATGGACCTTAATGTTTGATACTAACATGTTTTATATTTGTTATCTTGTTCACTCTTTAATACTTTGCTTGTTAAATGACTAATCTTGATTTATGTTGTATAACACTTGGTACAACAAATGCTTGGCACTTTCATAGCCCATAATGTATGGTATAACCGACACCTGGGCTATGAAAGGAACTTGATTTGTTGTTAACATAAGTTATAATCATGAATGCTTGACGAGATTTACAAGTATTAGCATTAATTGAATAAGATGACTAATGTAATCATGTTAACAATATATAATCTGATTGGAACCTCCTTTGTGTGTGGTTTTCAATTCAATAATAAGAGTTTATACTATACTTGTTTGATATACCATTAGTGGAATCTCTAACCTTGACATTTGTTATTATTATTGCTTAATCCTTACATTAATATTTGATCTCCAAGTTCTCATCATCATCATCATCATCTTCTTCTTCTCTTTCTTTATTATTATTATTATTATTATTATTATTATTATTATTATTATTATTATTAGTACTACTACTACTACTACTACTATTATTATTATTATTATTATTATTATTACTATTGTTGTTGTTGTTATTGTTGTTTTATAATTGTTGTTTATAATTTGTACAATTAACCTCCCTGTGGTTCAACCCCGGTCTTGCTGGGTTATTTATTACTTCGACACTCCTGCACTTGGGAGAAGACATCAATCTTTTAGTCGTGTCACCTTACTTGATCTTGGAGCTAGTGTGAATTTACTTCCATATTCAGTTTTTCAAAGTCTTAATCTAGGTGAGTTAAAACCAACTTCTATATCTCTTTTACTTGCCGATAGATCTGTAAAAGTGCCTAGAGGAATAATTGAAGATGTGTTAGTACAAGTCGATAAATTCATTTATCCTGTGGATTTTATTGTCTTGGACACAGAACCTGTTGAAGCATGTAATTCATTTCCTGTTATTTTAGGACGTCCGTTTCTTGCAACCTCTAACGCATTGATTAATTGTAGGAATGGACTGATGAAGCTATCATTTGGAAACATGACATTGGAGATGAATATTTTCAACATTTGCAAGCAACCTGGAGATGATAATGATTTACAAGAAGTAGATCATATTGATGAATTAGTTTATGATCAACTTGAATCTACTTTAAGTAAAAATGAATTGAATGAAACTGAAGATTTGCAAATGATTTATTCTGAGGAAGAAATCACGGATGAAATAAGCACCCAAAATGTTGATGCGAATCTTTTGTCAACAGTGACAACAAATTCGACATCTAACATCACACTAATCGATGATTACTTTCCTAACGAATCCTTACTTTCTCTTAGTCCAATGCCTTGGTATGATAAAAATATCAATTTTCTTGCTTTAGGAGATTTGCCAGCTGATTGGAGTAATCAAGACAAAGAAAAGTTTTTGAACGAAGTGAAGAATTTTTATTGTGATGACCCTAACTTATTCAAATATTGTCCTAATCAAATATTTCAAAGATTCATTCCCGACAATGAGGTAAGTAGTGTCATTAAACTTTGTCATTCTGAAGCATGTGGAAGTTATTTCTCGTCAAAAAAGACAGCTGCAAAAATCTTTCAAAATGGATTTTATTGGCCCATTGCTTGACCGCTTTTTATGATCGGCTTGTTTTAACTCGCAAGTGCACGAGTGTGCGATGTAGCAATTAACTCGGTAAGATCGAGGTCATATCCACAGAGAGCTAGATCTGGAAATTAAGCTAAGTAACAAAAAAAAAACTCAAGAGAAATTAAATTAACAATAACTTGGTTGAAAATAATTGATGGATTTGTTTTCAAAGAATAAAAAAAAATGTAAATAGATTTTAAATGACAAGAAAAGTAAGTCTTGGTCCAAATCAATTTTAATGGTGATGTATTGGTGATTTCTTCAACATATATAAGATAACTCAACCTAATCTCAATGATGGTGATATTAGATCGGAAGATATTACAATGAAGATTAGAAAGATGAAGATTGATTATTGCTTAAGAATGAACAAGTACTTTCATATTAAGTAAGACATTGAATCAAGCAATCTCTATACCAAAACTAAAATTTGTGCATAAAAATTCAAGATTATAACATTACCTAAATGATTTCTAAAATTTCTTTACAATAATAAATCATTCATGAAGAAAATAAGAAGATAAACATTAAGATTCATTCATATCCTAAAGAACTCACCTCAATCACCATTATCCTTGATTTGGATCCAAGAAAGAGTTTAGCCAACCATGATTATATATAAGAACACTTCAATAAACATGAAAGAACTTGAATCCTACTAAAAAAATAAGTTTTACAAACTAAAGAACCGAAATCTATAAAGAAGAACACAATACAATTTCAGAAAAAATTCGGACACAAATCTGACTCTAACTTTGGACAGCAATTCGACCCTCTTAGAAGCTTTTTTTGGAGAAGTCTATTAGAGACATATTTATAGGCCATTCTGTCACCTTTCCAGATCATTAAAGAACAGCTCATTTGGACACCTGAGTCAAAAGTTATGGGCAAAACACCGAAAGGTGTTCTGAAAAATCAAATCAAGACAGCTTTACAACTACTTTGGTGCACGTTTTTCTTCCTCATTTATGAGGTGTCTCCTTCTTCTTTTTGACCCAAAATAATGTTAAAATATCCCCTCCAGCTTTCCATCCATGTGCTTGCCTTCTTGGATCAATGGATTACCCAAAATAAATCAATTGTTATTTGTTGTGTAGACATGTAAGATCATGGATTGTGTTTGGGTTGATTTGAAGGTTGATTTGGGGTTGATTTAGGGCTGATTTGGGGCTGATTTTTGGGCTGAATTTGAGCATCAAATAAGTATACAAATGTACTTATTATTTGGGCTAAGATTGACATTGAAACCTTGAGTGTTTAATGGTTGAAGTATGCACACAACATAAGGCAAGTTTGGGCTTGAAATAAATCATATGATATTCTTTTCTAGAATTGGAATAGAATTGATTTTTGGGACAAATTTGGAGCACTTATTTGAACCAAGATTTGCTTCAATCTTCAACTAAATGTCTCTTCAATTCTTTGTTCTGAATTCCGACGTTGAATTTTCTAAATTAATTCATTTAAGCTCCAAAAACCTATCGAAACATTAAAACAAACTTCATTACTAAAAAACACATCAATTATTATAAAAACAACCAAATAAAAACAATAAATACATATGTAAAACAAGAGACTTAATGACACTTTTGATGCACAATCACACCCCCCAACTTAGATTTTGCTAGTCCTCAAGCAAAACAAAACATAAAACCTTTAAAATAAAAATAATAATAATAACAACCATAATTAGGCTCGATTCATCACACTTGAAGGACCTATCATGCAAACATTGGTATCTTTAACTTAGTGTACACAATAGCAAATAAAGAAAAATAAGCATACTCACATTCTCTAAATCAAACATCCATACAAAATTTCCAAATTCAGTCATATTTATCGTGCAACCAACATAATTGATTCATACGAAAACTCAACTTGTAATCTTCCATTCTCACCAACACAAACAAGGTAGTAAACTAGAGAAATATCTATATATTTTCTTTCTTTCTTTTTTCTTTGTTTGTTTTTTTTTTTTTGAAGATATGATTTATTTTTTGTCTTTAAGTAGTCACTTCCCTTTTGACGCGAATACAAACATTTGTGATGAATGCACCCGGTTACTCACAAAGTCACAAACTTAAAGTGCTTTGCATACTCATATTTTAAGCTGCCGTTTGACGTAAAGATAAACATTTGTGATGAATACCCCTAGTTACTGAGCAACTCAAAACATTGGAGTAAATAGAACTTTGTACACATTTATTTATTTATTCGTGTAATAATTGTTACTCTATTTACTTAAACCTTGTTTAGGACTGGATCAAAAGGGATAATCACAAGTAAAGCATCATACTCATCTTTCATGCAGAATCACACAACTCACACAACTTTTACAAGGAAAGATGTATTTCAGTAATCTTGAAAAAAAGTATGCTATATCTTGCTTTATAAGATATTATCTATCCCAAATTAAAGTATGCAATGTTCAACATAATAATGAATCAAAAAATGTAATGATGATCCTAAACAAGTCTCATTCACATACGAATGCAAGTTTTTTTTTTTTTTAACAAGCATGGTTATCTCAAGCATTCAACATAATGAAATATCTAAAATTAAGTTTTACATTATCCTCAATGTAAAAGAGAAAGAGAAGAAAAGTATAAAGATTAGAAAATTGTTACTCCCCTTCTGTTTTCAAGGATGAATGTCTGATTGAATTGGGCATGAGCTGACTTCTTGCTTGATTTTTTTTTTAACCTGCATATCACAACTAAAAGAAAACATTGATTTTTTTTTTTGAAAATAAAGAACCTCACACCCCCCAACTTAAAATAATGCATTGTCCTGAATGCATGAACACGAAAATATAAGAGATGGAAGAAAGAAGAAAAAATAATAAAAATGAAAAATAAAAATAAAAATAAAATAAAAATAAAAACTCATTACTTCTAATACTACAATGGTATTGGATCTTGAAGATCCAATGTCTCAACTTCAGCCACAACATTTTCAAGATAAGGTTTCAATCGATGACCATTTACTTTGAAAATATTTCCATTCTTGGGATTTTCTACCTCAAATGCACCATGCTCAGAGATGGATTTAATCACAAATGGACCAGTCCATTTTGTCCTCAACTTCCCAGGAAAGAGATGTAATCGTGAATTATACAAGAGAACCTTTTGACCAACATGAAAGGATTTTCTAAGAATATGTTTATCATGCAAAGTTTTCATCTTATGTTTTGAAATTTTTGCATTTTCAAATGCATCATTTCTCAACTCCTCTAATTCATCCAATTGAAGCTTTCTATTTTTGCCAACCTCGTTTTCATTGTCATTGAATTGCCGAATGGCCCAATATGCACGGTGCTCAATCTCAACAGGGAGATGACAAGGCTTTCCATAAACTAGCCTATAAGGAGACATTCCTAAAGAGGTCTTATAAGCAGTGCGATATGCCCACAAAGCATCAACTAGTCGTAGGGACCAATCTTTACGGTTTGGATTGACTGTTTTCTCTAAAATGTTCTTGATCTCCCTATTTGCCAACTCAGCTTGGCCACTAGTCTGTGGGTGATAGGGGGTACTGACCTTGTGAATTACACCATATTTTCTCATCAAAATCCCAACGGGCTTGTTACAAAAATGTTTTCCCCCATCACTAATCATAGCCCGGGGCATGCCAAAACGAGAGAAAATATTTTCTTTCAAGAATTTGACCACAACTCGATGGTCATTGGTTCGAGATGCAATGGCCTCCACCCATTTAGACACATAATCAACAGCAACAAGGATGAATTGGTAACCAAATGAACTTGGAAAAGGTCCCATGAAATCAATCCCCCAACAATCAAATATTTCCAAAACAAGGATGGGGTTAAGGGGCATCATGTTACGCCTAGTGAGGCTACCTAGTCGTTGGCATCGGTCACATGCAACACAGAAGGCATGAACATCTTTAAACATGGTAGGCCAATAAAAACCACACTGCAAGATTTTGGCAATGGTTTTCTTGGAAGAGAAATGCCCACCACAGGCTAATGCATGACAAAAATTAATGACCCTTGGAATTTCATGATCAGGGATGCACCGCCTAATAATTTGGTCAGGACAATATTTAAATAGGTAGGGGTCATCCCAAAAAAAGGTGCGCACATTGCGCAAGAATTTTTGTTTGTCAAGTTTAGACCAATGAGAAGGAATTTGACTTGTGGCTAGGTAATTTGCTATGTCAGCATACCATGGAGAACCAATGTAAGAGACAGTACCTGCACAAAATAAATTTTTATCAGCAAAGAGTTCATTTATTGGAGATTCATCAATTATGGTCTTATAGCTTGAAAGACGAGACAAATGATCAGCTACTACATTCTCTACTTCCTTTTTATCTCGAATTTCAATGTTAAACTCTTGGAGTAGGAGGATCCATCGAATCAAACATGGTTTGGCATCTTGTTTTGTGAGCAAATATTTCAATGCTGCATGATGAGTGAAAACAATAACAAGAGATCCAACCAAATAAGACCTAAACTTGTCTAATGCAAAAACCACAGCTAAGAGTTCTTTTTCAGTTGTAGTGTAATTCAATTGAGCATCATTCAAAGTCTTGCTAGCATAATATATGACATGAGGTTTCTTGTCTTTTCTTTGCCCTAAAACAGCCCCAACCGCAAAATCACTAGCATCACACATCAGTTCAAATGGTAAAGACCAATCAGGAGCTTGTATGATTGGTGCAGTTGTCAACAACCCTTTAAGTTTTTCAAAAGCTTCTTGACATTTTGATGTCCAATCAAATGGGACATCTTGTGACAACAAGTTACACAATGGTTTGGCAATGGTACTAAAAGAATGAATGAATCTTCGATAAAAACCAGCATGTCCTAAAAAGGATCTCACATCTTTCACAGTCTTAGGGGTAGTTAATTTTTGAATGACTTCCACTTTTGACTTATCTACCTCTATCCCTTTTGAAGAGACAATGTGACCTAAAACAATGCCATGTGTCACCATAAAATGACACTTCTCCCAATTGAGTACAAGATTGCTCTCTTCACACCTTTCAAGAACTTTTTCTAGATTCATTAGACACAACTCATAAGAATCCCCATAAACTGAAAAATCATCCATGAAAACTTCCAAAAAATTTTCCACCATGTCACTAAAGATACTCATCATACACCTTTGAAAAGTGGCTGGTGCATTACACAAACCAAATGGCATTCTTCTATAAGCATAAGTACCAAAAGGACAAGTGAAAGTGGTTTTTTCTTAGTCTTCTAAAGAAATCTCAATTTGGTTGTAACCTGAGTATCCATCCAGAAAACAATAGAAAGCTCTTCCAGCTACTCTTTCAAGCACTTGGTCTAAAAATGGAAGCGGAAAATGGTCCTTCCTAGTCACCATGTTCAATTTACGATAATCAATGCACATACGCCATCCAGTTTGGATTCTAGTTGGTACCAGCTCATTATTTTCATTCTTCACTACCGTGACTCCAGATTTTTTTGGGACAACTTGGGTTGGACTAACCCATTTTGAGTTTGCAATAGGGTAAATGATACCTGCATCAAGTAGCTTAAGCACTTCACCTCTCACTACTTCCTTCATATTTGGGTTCAATCGTCTTTGCATTTGCCTCACAGATTTAGCCTCTTCTTCAAGATAGATTCTATGTGTACATAAAAGAGGGCTAATTCCTTTCAAGTCAGTAATTTTCCACCCAATTGCTTTCTTGTGTTTTCTCACCACTCTCAAAAGTTTGTGTTCTTGCTCTATGCTAAGTTTTGATCAGATCACAATAGGATATGATTCATCTTCCCCTAGAAATGCATACTTAAGATCACTCGGTAAAGGCTTCCTTTCTAGTTTATTAGGCTGGACAAGAGATTCCTCAACTTTCACTTGGGGTGAAATCAAAGGCTCAAATGATGGGGTCCATTGACCTATTGACATAATAGGCATTGGATCTAGATAAGTCTCGAGTTCTCTTACTTCCTCATCAACACATTCCAAAGAACAAAATCTTTCATCATGAATTAAAGTTCTCTCCAATGGATCCTTGATCCACACTTTCTCAAAGTGTTCTTGACAAACTGTTTGGATGAAATCTACCTCTCTAATGTCCTCATGTTCCCCGATTTGTTTGGAGACATTGAATATGTTCATCTCCACAGTCATATTCCCAAAAGACAATTTCATCACCCCATTCCTACAGTTAATTAAGGCATTGGATGTAGCTAGGAAAGGTCTCCCTAAGATGACTGGGATGGGGGTATTAGAACCTTGAATTGGTGCGGTGTCTAATACTACAAAATCAACAGGAAAGTAGAATTTATCTACTTGGACCAACACATCCTCAACGATACCCCTGGGAATCTTGATTGACCTATCAGCTAATTGAAGGGTGATTCGAGTAGGCTTGATTTCTCCTAAACCCAATTGTTCGTAAACAGTGTAGGGTATTAAATTCACACTTGCTCCTAAATCCAACAAAGCTTGATCTATCTTATGACTTCCAATAATGCATGAAATGGTAGGACAACCAGGATCTTTGTATTTAGGAGGGGTCTTAAACTGGATGATGGCACTAGCATGTTCAGTTAGAAAGGCTCTTTCTTTCACATTCAATCTCCTTTTTACTGTGCATAAATCCTTAAGAAACTTTGCATAAGATGGAACTTGTTTAATTGCATCAAGGAGTGGAATATTGACTTTCACTTGTTTGAACAATTCATAGATTTCCTAGTTCATAAGATCTTGTTTAGGTTTTCCTAACCTTTGTGGAAATGGTGCTCTAGGAACAAATTCTAAATCACTCATTTTGACTCCAATCTTTCTTGAATCATCTCCTTTCTCACTCATCTCTTTCTCATTTATCTCACCTTCTTTGTCACTCAAACTCTCATTTGTCACTTGTGTTTTGATTCCCTCTTCACTTTCCCTAGATTTCTCCTCCACAATACCTTTAGGAATCCTAAAACCTACACCTTTATCAACAATCTTTCCACTTCTAAGGGTAGTGATGGCTTGGACTTGTTCATGGTTTGAAGGTTCACTAGGTGAGGATTCACTCATGTGTACCTGACCTCTAGGATTGGGCATTGGTTGAGCTGGGATTTTTCCCTTCTCTTGAATGCTTAGTGATTGAGTCAACTTAGTTAGTTGACTTCGAATGTCATCTAAGGTCCTATTGGTCTGGTCTTGGAATTTGTAAACTTGGTTGTTGATTCCTCCTTGCGTTTGCATGAATTGTTGAAGAGTATCCTCTAAGGATCTCTTATGAGGTGGTTGGTATGTGTTATGTGTGGGAGCATGAAATGGTTGGGGTGGAGGTTGAAATGTTTGAGGTACTGAAGAGCCCTTATTTCTCCATCCAAAATTTGGGTGGTTCCTCCATCCAGGATTATAGGTCTCAGAGTAGGGATTGCCTACTTGGTTTGGAAATGGCTTTCTAACATTACTTGAATCAGAAGTTTGGCCATATAGCACTTCCTTGAAGGCTGGAATGGTAGGACATTCAGTTGTCCTATGCCCTTTACTTTCACAAACAACACAAGTTTCCTCTTGTTGTTCACTTATGACATGCACTTTTTTAATCTCAAGAGACTCTACTTTCCTAGCCAATGAGGCTAATCTAGCATTGAGGTCATCAGTCTCTTTCAATTGAAACTTCCCACTTGAATGAGAAATGGTGTTTCTAGACTCAACATGAACTGGGAGAGAAGTCTCCCATTGCTTTGTGTTTTCAGCCAATTGATCAAAAAAATCAAAGGCCTCACTTGGTTCTTTGTCATAAAACTCACCATTACACATGGTTGACACTAGCTTTTTAAAATCTGCGGTAAGAGAGTCATAAAAGAAACTCACTAACCTCCACATCTCAAAACCATGGTGAGGGCATGCATTTAACAAGTCTTTGAACCTTTCCCAAGCTTGGTGAAATGACTCATTTGGACTACAAGAAAAATTCATCATTTGACGTTGTAAGGCTGTTGTCCTATGAGTGGGGAAGTATTTTTTCAAAAATTCAGCTTGCATTTCTCTCCATGTACCTATAGACCTAGGACGCAAAGAGTTTAGCCAAAGCTTGGCTTTATCCTTTAGAGAGAATGGGAACAATTTCAGTCGAATGGTTTCCTCTGTGCATCTTCTATCAATAAAAGTATTACATACCTCTTCAAAGTCTTTAATGTGTATGTATGGATTTTCAGAATCCATACCATGAAATGTGGGAAGAAGTTGAATCATGCCCGGTTTCAAATTGAAAGCTTGTTGGTTAAGAGGTAAGATAATACACGAAGGTGTACTTTGTCTAGCCGGGTGAAGATACTCTCTAAGAGTTCGAAAATTAGGTTGATCATTGAATTGTGGAGGTCCATTACCTTGAACACTCCCTTCACCCTCTACATCTTCAACATTAGCCATGATAAAATAATAATAATAATAATAATATAACAATTATATGAATATGAAAGGAAAGGAAAGAAAAAAAATGCAAATAAAAGTAATAGCTCAAAAATAAAAATACAACAAATTAAGAAATTCACTCTCCAACTAATAAGCACTATTAACAACAATAAACATTAAAAGATAATTATAACAAGCATGAATAAACAAAAGGCGGTAATACCGGCCAAGCACTTCAAACAATAAATATAAGAAAAATAATCATAACAAAACAACAAAATAAAAAGGAAATAAACAAGAGGCGGTAATACCGACCAAGCACTTTAGACAATAAATATAAGAAAAATAACAATAATAAACATTAAAAGATAATTATAGGAGGCATGAATAAAAAGGCGGTAATACCGGCCAAGCACTTCAAACAATAAATATATATATAAAAAATAAGCATAACAAAACAACAAAATAAACTGAAATAAACAAGAGGCGGTAATACCGGCCAAACACTTTAGACAATAAATAAAAACAATATTAACAAAATAAAATGAAATAAACAAGAAAAATATTAGAAACTAATAAGAGTAGACAATAAAAGAAAAATGGTTGAACCAACCAAAATCCAAGAATTAATAGTCCAGTCCACAGTCCAATATCCGAAACGTTAAGGTAAATTTTTTTTTTAGGCGGTAAAACCAGCCAATTGATTTTTTTTATATGATTTTTTTAGTTTTCCAATAATCAAATCTAAATTTGTTACCTTTGCTTGCTAGCTCCCCGGCAACGGCGCCAAAATTGCTTGACCGCTTTTTATGATCGGCTTGTTTTAACTCGCAAGTGCACGAGTGTGCGATGCAGCAAGAGAAATTAAATTAACAATAACTTGGTTGAAAATAATTGATGGATTTGTTTTCAAAGATTAAAAAAAATGTAAATAGATTTTAAATGACAAGAAAAGTAAGTCTTGGTCCAAATCAATTTTAATGGTGATGTATTGGTGATTTCTTCAACATATATAAGATAACTCAACCTAATCTCAACGATGGTGATATTAGATCGGAAGATATTACAATGAAGATTAGAAAGATGAAGATTGATTATTGCTTAAGAATGAACAAGTACTTTCATATTAAGTAAGACATTGAATCAAGCAATCTCTATACCAAAACTAAAGTTTGTGCATAAAAATTCAAGATTATAACATTACCTAAATGATTTCTAAAATTTCTTTACAATAATAAATCATTCATGAAGAAAATAAGAAGATAAACATTAAGATTCATTCATATCCTAAAGAACTCACCTCAATCACCATTATCCTTGATTTGGATCCAAGAAAGAGTTTAGCCAACCATGATTATATATAAGAACACTTCAATAAACATGAAAGAACTTGAATCCTACTGAAAAAATAAGTTTTACAAACTAAAGAACCGAAATCTATAAAGAAGAACACAATACAATTTCAGAAAAAATTCGGACACAAATCTGACTCTAACTTTGGACAGCAATTCGACCCTCTTAGAAGCTTTTTTTGGAGACGTCTATTAGAGACATATTTATAGACAATTCTGTCACCTTTCCAGATCATTATAGAACAGCTCATTTGGACACCTGAGTCAAAAGTTATGGGCAAAACACCGAAAGTTGTTCTGAAAAATCAAATCAAGACAGCTTTTACAACTACTTTGGTGCACGTTTTTCTTCCTCATTTATGAGGTGTCTCCTTCTTCTTTTTGACCCAAAATAATGTTAAAATATCCCCTCCAGCTTTCCATCCATGTGCTTGCCTTCTTGGATCAATGGATTACCCAAAATAAATCAATTGTTATTTGTTGTGTGGACATGTAAGATCATGGATTGTGTTTGGGTTGATTTGAAGGTTGATTTGGGGTTGATTTAGGGCTGATTTGGGGCTGATTTTTGGGCTGAATTTGAGCATCAAATAAGTATACAAATGTACTTATTATTTGGGCTAAGATTGACATTGAAACCTTGAGTGTTTAATGGTTGAAGTTTGCACACAACATAAGGCAAGTTTGGGCTTGAAATAAATCATATGATATTCTTTTCTAGAATTGGAATAGAATTGATTTTTGGGACAAATTTGGAGCACTTATTTGAACCAAGATTTGCTTCAATCTTCAACTAAATGTCTCTTCAATTCATTGTTCTGAATTTCGACGTTGAATTTTCTAAATTAATTCATTTAAGCTCCAAAAACCTATCGAAACATTAAAACAAACTTCATTACTAAAAAACACATCAATTATTATAAAAACAACCAAATAAAAACAATAAATACATATGTAAAACAAGAGACTTAATGACACTTTTGATGCACAATCACCCATCATGTTCAAGGACACGCATGCATTCTGCAAAACTTGTGAAAATTGTCAAAAGATTGATACTGGTCAAAAAGTTTTGTTTTATAATTCTTAACTTTATGCAGTCCCTAGAGAGCTAAGACCAAGATGGAGCAATCCTTATGGGGCTTGTGATATTGAGAATTCAATGAATGACAATGATTTTAAGGAAAATGGACATCGTTTGAAAGCTTACTTTGATAATTTTCCTAGTGAAGATGAATCAACTGGTTGGAATGATCTTGTAGATAAAGGTTGATTATTTTTTTCTCACATTGTTTTTGTGTTTCTTTTTTAGTGATTTTTGCTAGTTTATCTCACCCCGGTCAAATGGCGGATAACGGTACTCCGTGACTTAAGTCGGTTCTTTCAGTTTCCCACAATAACTGATATTTGTGTATATATTTGTGCAATTCCTTGAATCTCTCTTCTAATTCTCATTTGAAAATGGACACTAATCTTGAAAAATTGAAAAAGTATTTTCCCGCTCTGCCTCAGAATGCGATTACAAAAATTTACCGTGCTAGATGTGCAAGATTAAGATTATTAATGAATCATGAAATTCCTGAAGATATTCGCTGGTTGATTGAAGCAAAGGTCCGATTATCAGGTGAGTCCTCTAATTTCTTTATTTCACACATGCCTAGAACAGGTAAAAGCACTTTTGCAAAGAAGCGTCGTGCAAAACGACTAGAAGTCTGTCATCGATGTGCTAGATGGACTTGTAATACACAATGTCGTTCTTTAGGAATGGTATCTATAAACCGTGAACATAAAATACAATTTATTAAGGATGGCCTGAGTAAGGAGTCTTTAGATAATCTTCTATTGACTCTTGAGACGCATCCTAGTGAAGATGTGCATCGTGCAATTCATGATTTATGCCCACTATTTCATAAAGAACATGATCGACTTAGTCTTGGGAATCTGACTAAAAAAGACCCTGTTTGCCAGTTTTTAAGAAAACTGGATGGGAAGCCTATCCCCGACCCATTAAGGGCGTTTAAGCTGTTCTTGGACGTAAAACCAAGGGAAGATGTGAGCCACAATCACAACTGCGATTTGAATTTTTCTTGTTTGTAAAAACTTGTGTCTTTTGGTTTTATTATTGTGTTTTGTTATTTCTTATTTTTGTTTCAGTGTGTTTCAGGTTTGTCAGTGTTCATTATTTCAGGTGATATCTTCTATACTTTATCTTTCTACCTTAGAACATTGAGGACAATGTCTCGTTTTGGTTGGGGGAAGAGGGTAGTAGTTGATTAAAAAAAAATTGTTTTTCATTTCATAAAGCATGTGCATAATTGTTGTTACTAGGATGGCAGAGTAAAGGAGTTCTTTTGTTAAAGTGACTCTTGAGATGCATCTTAGTAACCAATCTTAACAAGGTCTATTATAATACTTCCTGAAATATTCAGGTTTACAAACTTTCGTATTGTTACCACTTAATTCTGCTAATATACTTATTTAACATGTATTCTTAAACCTTAATTTACACACACACACTTTAACATATGATTGTGGGTTGCATATTGGATTATTACATTATTTATGTTCTTTTGTTAAAGGTAACAACTAAGGGAAAGGGATTGTATATAATTAAAAAAAAAAGAAAAAAAGAAAAAAAAGAAAAAAAATGATGATAATAAAAATGTAGATAAGTTTGGTTTCGTAGCCTCCCTAACCTAAGCAATTAAGCCCGAAGGGGTGTTTTAACACCTAATACCCTAAAGTCAACTGACTTGGGAGCTATTGGCCCAACGCTTGTTACATGGGTTGAGGAGAAAAGCTTAAGGGAATCAAACACTGCACTATCTACATATCAGTATCTGCGACCCGAGTTACTAAGCTCGTAGGGGTGTCTTAACACCTAATGCCCTAAGACCAACTGGTTTGGGAGTCATTAGCTGAAAGCTCGTTACATGGGTTAAAGATGCATGATGTTTTTAAATTATATGTATATACATTTAAAAAAAAAGACAAAAAAAGAAGTAAAAAAAAAAAGACAAAAATAATAATCCCATCGCAAGGAAGTTAACCTTAAACATTAGAACAAAAATTTTGTTTTCTTCCAAGAAAAGCTCCATAATTATGTGTTGATACATTGAGCACAAAAAAAAAGGGTTTATTAATATCTTGTTAAGAGGTATTGAGCAGATATATAAATTTAATGAGAGTTTATTTATCTGGATAGATTAATGGAAGTTAAATGATGAATACCTTGCTTTGTGAAATTTGCAAATTGTTGTAACGCTTTGATTACTAGGGACTAGTAATAAGCTGGTTGAGGGGTGTGATTAGTACTTAAAAGTGCATTTTTATCATGGTTTTATATCATCATTTTGCACTTGAAGTATCAATAACTCCTTAACTAAAATATGTTTTATAATAATGTATCTAATAATATAAGATACCTATAATTTATGGTAAATGTCTATTTTTAATGCAGGTCTATCACATAGATGAAAGGATTGATTGATGACTTGAAGAACTTAAATTGCATGGATAAAGAGATGGTCAAACTTAGAGAAGAGATGTCGGTGCAATCCAAACCGGAACACTGTTCGGTAATTGGGTCATATCTGGAGCTACAGATCTCAGATTTAGGTCTAATTTATATGGATGGAAAGGTAAGACATAGGCCTACAACTTTCATATGGAGCCCAAGATCTAAGAAGGCCATTATCAAGTCCAAATTGTAGCAAGAACAAAGAAGCCCGAATCTGTCTTCCAGCCCGAGCACTGTTCGGTATTTTGGCCATATCTGGAGTTCTAGAAGTCCAAATGAGCTGAATTGTTTACACAAGAAAGCTGAGATAATTGCCTACAACTTTTATGTTTACAACTAGCTCCAATTTTGACGTTATCAATGACGTTTTGGGCAGACAAGAGAAGATAAGGATTGTCACCAAGTCAAAAGTTGGCCACCCACTTATCAATTAGTCATCAAATCAATAGTTCCCAATTTTGGCCTATAAAAGGAGGCATTTGCCATGCATTTAGGCATCTTGGTTTCCAGATCAAGATCATGCTCTTCCTTTCTCTCTTTGTATTTTTTGTAATATTTATGCTTTGCTTTCATTAATATCAAGTTTATGCCTTTCATTTCCTTTCCTTTACTTAGTTAGCTTTTATGTTCTTATTTTGTTTATCTATTTTGCTTTCTTTCATTATGTCTAGCTAAGTTAGTTATGTCAAGGTGAAAAGGTTACACTAATGGTGTAAGAATAAGCATAATGTAAACTTAATATGGACTTTAATGTTTGATACTAACATGTTTTATATTTGTTATCTTGTTTACTCTTTAATACTTTGCTTGTTAAATGACTAATCTTGATTTATATTGTATAACACTTGGTACAACAAATGCTTGGCACTTTCATAGCCCATAATGTATGGTATAACCGACACCTGAGCTATGAAAGGAACTTGATTTGTTGTTAACATAAGTTATAATCATGAATGCTTGACGAGATTTACAAGTATTAGCATTAATTGAATAAGATGACTAATGTAATCATGTTAACAATATATAATCTGATTGGAACCTCCTTTGTGTGTGGTTTCCAATTCAATAATAAGAGTTTATACTATACTTGTTTGATATACCATTAGTGGAACCTCTAACCTTGACATTTGTTATTATTATTGTTTAATCCTTACATTAATATTTCATCTCTAAGTTCTCATCATCATCATCTTCTTCTTCTTCTCTTTCTTTATTATTATTATTATTATTATTATTATTATTATTATTATTATTATTATTAGTACTACTACTACTACTACTACTAGTATTATTATTATTATTATTATTATTATTACTATTACTATTGTTGTTGTTGTTATTGTTGTTTATAATTTGTACAATTAACCTCCCTGTGGTTCGACCCCGGTCTTGCCGGGTTATTTATTACTTCGACACTCCTGCACTTGGGAGAAGACATCAACCTTTTAGTCGTGTCAGCATGCATTCTGCAAAACTTGTGAAAATTGTCAAAAGATTGATACTGGTCAAAAAGTTTTGTTTTATAATTCTCAACTCTATGCATTCCCTAGAGAGCTAAGACCAAGATGGAGCAATCCTTATGGGGCCTGTGATATTGAGAATTCAATGAATGACAATGATTTTATAGAAAATGGACATCGTTTGAAAACTTACTTTGACAATTTTCTTAATGAAAATGAATCAACTGGTTGGAATGATCTTGTAGATAAAGGTTGATTATTTTTTTTCTCACATTGTTTCTGTGTTTCTTTTTTAGTGGTTTTTGCTAGTTTCTCTCACCCCGGTCAAATGGCGGATAACGGTACTCCATGACTTAAGTCGGTTCTTTCAGTTTCCCATAATTACTAATATCTGTGTATATATCTGTGCAATTCTTTGAAGCTCTCTTCTAATTCTCATTTGAAAATGGACACTAATCTTGAAAAATTGAAAAAGTATTTTCCCGCTCTGCCTCAGAATGCGATTACAAAAATTTACCGTGCTAGATGTGCAAGATTGAGATTGTTAATGAATCATGGAATTCCTAAAGATATTCGCTGGTTGATTGAAGCAAAGGTCCGATTATCAGGTGAGTCCTCTAACTTCATTTCACACATGCCTGAAACAGGTAAAAGCACTTTTGCAAAGAAGCGTCGTGCAAAACGACTGGATGTTTGTCATCGATGTGCTAGATGGACTTGTAATACACAATGTCGTTCTTTAGGAATGGTATCTATAAACCGTGAAGATAAAATACAATTCATTAAGGATGGCCTGAGTAAGGAGTCTTTAGATAATCTTCTATTGACTCTTGAGACGCATCCTAGTGAAGATGTGCATCGTGCAATTCATGATTTATGGCCACTATTTCATAAAGAACATGATCGACTTAGTCTTGGGAATCTGACTAAAAAAAGACCCTGTTTGCCAGTTTTTAAGAAAACTGGATGGGAAGCCTATCCCCGACCCATAGAGGGCGTTTAAGCCGTTCTTGGACGTAAAACCAAGGGAAGATGTGAGCCACAATCACAACTACCTGTACATACACATGTTTTTTTCAAAAGTAAATAAATAAATAAATAAAAAGAGAGAGAGAGTGTGGGACTCTAGCTGGCCTACATATAAATGTTATGATTGCCTTTCTAATTTCTCATCTATAAAACCCTCTTTTCCTTCCTTTCATTTCTACTCAACCCATACATTCAACAAATACAGAAGTGTGTAGAAATGGCAAGTTCCTCAAGTCATCAAATAAGAAATATTTGTGTTTTCGGTGGATCTAGTCCTGGGAAAGTGATTAGTACTTAAAAGTGCATTTTTATCATGGTTTTATATCATCATTTTGCACTTGAAGTATCAATAACTCCTTAATTAAAGCATGTTTTATAATAATATATCTAATAATATAAGATACCTTTAATTTATGGTAAATGTTCATTTTAAATGCAGGCCTATCACATAAATGAAAGGATTGATTGATGACTTGAAGAACTTAAATTGCAAGGATAAAGAGATGGTCAAACTTAGAGAAGAGATGTTGGTGCAATCCAAACCGGAACACTATTCGGTAATTGGGTCATATCTGGAGCTACAGATCTCAGATTTAGGTCCAATTTATATGGATGGAAAGGTAAGACATAGGCCTACAACTTTCATATGGAGCCCAAGATCTAAAAAGGCCATTATCAAGTCCAAATTGTAGCAAGAACAAAGAAGCCCGAATCTGTCTTCCAGCCCGAGCATTGTTCGGTATTTTGGCCATATCTGGAGAAAGCTGAGACAGTTGCCTATAACTTTCATGTTTACAACTGGCTCCAATTTTGACGTTATCAATGACGTTTTGGGCAGCCAAGAGAAGATAAAGATTGTCACCAAGTCAAAAGTTGGCCACCCACTTATCAATTAGTCATCAAATCAATAATTCCCAATTTTGGCCTATAAAAGGAGGCATTTGCCATGCATTTAGGCATCTTGGTTTCCAGATCAAGATCATGCTCTTCCTTTCTCTCTTTGTATTTTTTGTAATGTTTATGCTTTGCTTTCATTAATATCAAGTTTATGCCTTTCATTTCCTTTCCTTTACTTAGTTAACTTTTATGTTCTTATTTTGTTTATCTATTTTGCTTTCTTTCATTATGTCTAGCTAAGTTAATTATGTCAAGGTGAAAAGGTTACACTAATGGTGTGAGAATAAGTATAATGTAAACTTAATATGGACTTTAATGTTTGATACTAACATGTTTTATATTTGTTATCTTGTTCACTCTTTAATACTTTGCTTGTTAAATGACTAATCTTGATTTATGTTGTATAACACTTGGTACAACAAATTCTTGGCACTTTCATAGCCCATAATGTATGGTATAACCGACACCTGAGCTATGAAAGGAACTTGATTTGTTGTTAACATAAGTTATAATCATGAATGCTTGACGAGATTTACAAGTATTAGCATTAATTGAATAAGATGACTAATGTAATCATGTTAACAATATATAATCTGATTGGAACCTTCTTTGTGTGTGGTTTCCAATTCAATAATAAGAGTTTATACTATACTTGTTTGATATACCATTAGTGGAACCTCTAACCTTGACATTTGTTATTATTATTGTTTAATCTTTACATTAATTCTCCATCTCCAAGTTCTCATCATCTTCATCTTCTTCTCTTTCTTTATTATTATTATTAGTACTACTACTACTACTACTGCTACTACTACTACTACTATTATTATTATTAGTATTATTATTATTATTATTATTATTATTATTATTATTATTATTATTATTATTATTCTTGTTGTTGTTGTTGTTGTTGTTGTTGTTATTGTTGTTTTATAATTGTTGTTTATAATTTGTACAATTAACCTCCCTGTGGTTCGACCCCGGTCTTGCCGGGTTATTTATTACTTCGACACTCCTGCACTTGGGAGAAGACATCAACCTTTTAGTCGTGTCAAGTTTTTGGCACCGTTGCCGGGGAGGTAAGTTCTTGTATAAATTATAGTATTTATTTTATTTTCTCTTTTCACTTTTCTTGTATATAACTTTGTTTCTTTTTATTTTGTTTTCTTCCTCCTTCTTTTGCTTTCTTCTTCTTTTTTTATTTTATTCCTACACGTGCATGAGAGTGTGGTCACGTACATTAAGTGGTAAACTTTGTAGGGTATCATCATCATTTTCAGAAAATATGGCCGAAGAAGATAATCAATCACTTCATAATGAAAATAATGAGAATAATCGTGCTAGAACACTTAGAGACCACATGAATCCCACAAGAACAAGTGCACCATCATGTATAGTTTTTCCTCCTGATGCATCTCATTTTAATTTTAAACCAGGTATTATTCAACTTTTACCTTCTTTTCATGGTTTAGAATTGGAAAATCCATACTTGCATTTAAGAGAATTTGAGGAGGTGTGCAACACATATAATAACTTAAATTGTAGCATGAACACCATCAGATTAAAGCTTTTTCCTTTTTCATTAAAAGATAAAGCTAAAACATGGCTATAAAATTTAAGACCAGGATCCATTCGTGCTTGGGATGAAATGCAACAACAGTTTTTAAAGAAGTTTTTCCCATCTCATAAAACAAACTTTTTCAAAAGACAAATCATCACTTTCACTCAAAAACCAGGAGAAACATTTTACAAATGTTGGGATAGGTATCGAGAGTTGCTTAGTACTTGCCCCCATCATGGTTTTGAAACATGGAGATTGGTTTCACATTTCTATGAAGGGTTAACACCTAAAGATAGGCAAATGGTTGAATTGATGTGCAATGGAACTTTTGAAGATAAAGACCCTGATAAAGCAATGGAGTACCTAGACTTGTGATTGTGCATCAAAAGTGTCATTAAGTCTCTTGTTTTACATATGTATTTATTGTTTTTATTTGGTTGTTTTTATAATAATTGATGTGTTTTTTAGTAATGAAGTTTGTTTTAATGTTTCAATAGGTTTTTGGAGCTTAAATGAATTAATTCAGAAAATTCAACGTCGGAATTCAGAACAAAGAATTGAAGAGACATTTAGTTGAAGATTGAAGCAAATCTTGGTTCAAATAAGTGCTCCAAATTTGTCCCAAAAATCAATTCTATTCCAATTCTAGAAAAGAATATCATATGATTTATTTCAAGCCCAAACTTGCCTTATGTTGTGTACAAACTTCAACCATTAAACACTCAAGGTTTCAATGTCAATCTTAGCCCAAATAATAAGTACATTTGTATACTTATTTGATGCTCAAATTCAGCCCAAAAATCAGCCCCAAATCAGCCCTAAATCAACCCCAAATCAACCTTCAAATCAACCCAAACACAATCCATGATCTTACATGTCCACACAACAAATAACAATTGATTTATTTTGGGTAATCCATTGATCCAAGAAGGCAAGCACATGGATGGAAAGCTGGAGGGGATATTTTAACATTATTTTGAGTCAAAAAGAAGAAGGAGACACCTCATAAATGAGGAAGAAAAACGTGCACCAAAGTAGTTGTAAAGCTGTCTTGATTTGATTTTTCAGAACACCTTTCGGTGTTTTGCCCATAACTTTTGACTCAGGTGTCCAAATGATCTGTTCTTTAATGATCTGGAAAGGTGACAGAATTGCCTATAAATATGTCTCTAATAGACTTCTCCAAAAAAAGCTTCTAAGAGGGTCGAATTGCTGTCCAATGTTAGAGTCAGATTTGTGTCCGAATTTTTTCTGAAATTGTATTGTGTTCTTCTTTATAGATTTCGGTTCTTTAGTTTGTAAAACTTATTTTTTCAGTTGGATTCAAGTTCTTTCATGTTTATTGAAGTGTTCTTATATATAATCATGGTTGGCTAAACTCTTTCTTGGATCCAAATCAAGGATAATGGTGATTGAGGTGAGTTCTTTAGGATATGAATGAATCTTAATGTTTATCTTCTTATTTTCTTCATGAATGATTTATTATTGTAAAGAAATTTTAGAAATCATTTAGGTAATGTTATAATCTTGAATTTTTATGCACAAACTTTAGTTTTGGTATAGAGATTGCTTGATTCAATGTCTTACTTAATATGAAAGTACTTGTTCATTCTTAAGCAATAATCAATCTTCATCTTTCTAATCTTCATTGTAATATCTTCCGATCTAATATCACCATCGTTGAGATTAGGTTGAGTTATCTTATATATGTTGAAGAAATCACCAATACATCACCATTAAAATTGATTTGGACCAAGACTTACTTTTCTTGTCATTTAAAATCTATTTACATTTTTTTTATCTTTGAAAACAAATCCATCAATTATTTTCAACCAAGTTATTGTTAATTTAATTTCTCTTGAGTTTTTTTTTGTTACTTAGCTTAATTTCCAAATCTAGCTCTCTGTGGATATGACCTCGATCTTACCGAGTTAATTGCTACATCGCACACTCGTGCACTTGCGAGTTAAAACAAGCCGATCATAAAAAGCGGTCAAGCAATTTTGGCGCCGTTGCCGGGGAGCTAGCAAGCAAAGGTAACAAATTTAGATTTGATTATTGGAAAACTAAAAAAAAATCATATAAAAAAATCAATTGGCTGGTTTTACCGCCTAAAAAAAAATTTACCTTAACGTTTCGGATATTGGACTGTGGACTGGACTATTAATTGTTGGATTTTGGTTGGTTCAACCATTTTTCTTTTATTATCTACTCTTATTAGTTTCTAATATTTTTCTTGTTTATTTCATTTTATTTTGTTGATATTGTTTTTATTTATTGTCTAAAGTGTTTGGCCGGTATTACCGCCTCTTGTTTATTTCAGTTTATTTTGTTGTTTTGTTATGCTTATTTTTTTTTATATATTTATTGTTTGAAGTGCTTGGCCGGTATTACCGCCTTTTTATTCATGCCTGTTATAATTATCTTTTAATGTTTATTATTGTTATTTTTCTTATATTTATTGTCTAAAGTGCTTGGTCGATATTACCGCCTCTTGTTTATTTCATTTTATTTTGTTGTTTTGTTATGATTATTTTTCTTATATTTATTGTTTGAAGTGCTTGGCTGGTATTACCGCCTTTTTATTCAAGCTTGTTATAATTATCTTTTAATGTTTATTGTTGTTAATAGTGTTTATTAGTTGGAGAGTGAATTTCTTAATTTGTTGTATTTTTATTTTTGAGCTATTACTTTTATTTGCAATTTTTTTTCTTTTTCTTTCCTTTCTTTTCATATTCATATAATTGTTATATTATTATTATTATTATTATTTTATCATGGCTAATGTTGAAGATGTAGAGGGTGAAGGGAGTGTTCAAGGTAATGGACCTCCACAATTCAATGATCAACCTAATTTTCGAACTCTTAGAGAGTATCTTCACCCGGCTAGACAAAGTACACCTTCGTGTATTATCTTACCTCTTAACCAACAAGCTTTCAATTTGAAACCGGGCATGATTCAACTTCTTCCCACATGGTATGGATTCTGAAAATCCATACATACACATTAAAGACTTTGAAGAGGTATGTAATACTTTTATTGATAGAACATACACCGAGGAAACCATTCGGCTTAAATTGTTCCCATTCTCTCTAAAGGATAAAGCCAAGCTTTGGCTAAACTCTTTGCGTCCTAGGTCTATAGGTACATGGAGAGAAATGCAAGCTGAATTTTTGAAAAAATACTTCCCCACTCATAGGACAACAGCCTTACAACGTCAAATGATGAATTTTTCTTGTAGTCCAAATGAGTCATTTCACCAAGCTTGGGAAAGGTTCAAAGACTTGTTAAATGCATGCCCTCACCATGGTTTTGAGATGTGGAGGTTAGTGAGTTTCTTTTATGACTCTCTTACCGCAGATTTTAAAAAGCTAGTGTCAACCATGTGTAATGGTGAGTTTTATGACAAAGAACCAAGTGAGGCCTTTGATTTTTTTGATCAATTGGCTGAAAACACAAAGCAATGGGAGACTTCTCTCCCAGTTCATGTTGAGTCTAGAAACACCATTTCTCATTCAAGTGGGAAGTTTCAATTGAAAGAGACTGATGACCTCAATGCTAGATTAGCCTCATTGGCTAGGAAAGTAGAGTCCCTTGAGATTAAAAAAGTGCATGTCATAAGTGAACAACAAGAGGAAAGTTGTGTTGTTTGTGAAAGCAAAGGGCATAGGACAACTGAATGTCCTACCATTCCAGCCTTCAAGGAAGTGCTATATGGCCAAACTTCTGATTCAAGTAATGTTAGAAAGCCATTTCCAAACCAAGTAGGCAATCCCTACTCTGAGACCTATAATCCTGGATGGAGGAACCACCCAAATTTTGGATGGAGAAATGAGGGCTCTTCAATACCTCAAACATTTCAACCTCCACCCCAACCATTTCATGCTCCCACACATAACACATACCAACCACCTCACAAGAGATCCTTAGAGGATACTCTTCAACAATTCATACAAACGCAAGGAGGAATCAACAACCAAGTTTACAAATTCCAAGACCAGACCAATAGGACCTTAGATGACATTCGAAGTCAACTAACTAAGTTGACTCAATCACTAAGCATTCAAGAGAAGGGAAAAATCCCAGCTCAACCAATGCCCAATCCTAGAGGTCAGGTACACATGAGTGAATCCTCACCTAGTGAACCTTCAAACCATGAACAAGTCCAAGCCATCACTACCCTTAGAAGTGGAAAGATTGTTGACAAAGGTGTAGGTTTTAGGATTCCTAAAGGTATTGTGGAGGAGAAATCTAGGGAAAGTGAAGAGGGAATCAAAACACAAGTGACAAATGAGAGTTTGAGAGATAAAGAAGGTGAGCTAAATGAGAAAGAGATGAGTGAGAAAGGAGATGATTCAAGAAAAATTGAAGTCAAACTGAGTGACTTAGAATTTGTTCCTAGAGCACCATTTCCACAAAGGTTAGGGAAACCTAAGCAAGATCTTATGAACTTAGAAATCTATGAGTTGTTCAAACAAGTGAAAGTCAATATTCCACTCCTTGATGCAATTAAACAAGTTCCATCTTATGCAAAGTTTCTTAAGGATTTATGCACAGTCAAAAGGAGATTGAATGTGAAAGAAAGAGCCTTTCTAACTGAACATGCTAGTGCCATCATCCAATTTAAGACCCCTCCCAAATACAAAGATCCTGGTTGTCCTACCATTTCATGCATTATTGGAAGTCATAAGATAGATCAAGCTTTGTTGGATTTAGGAGCAAGTGTGAATTTAATACCCTACACTGTTTACGAACAATTAGGTTTAGGAGAAATCAAGCCTACTCGAATCACCCTTCAATTAGCTGATAGGTCAATCAAGATTCCCAGGGGTATCGTTGAGGATGTGTTGGTCCAAGTAGATAAATTCTACTTTCCTGTTGATTTTGTAGTATTAGACACCGCACCAATTCAAGGTTCTAATGCCCCCATCCTAGTCATCTTAGGGAGACCTTTCCTAGCTACATCCAATGCCTTAATTAACTGTAGGAATGGGGTGATGAAATTGTCTTTTGGGAATATGACTGTGGAGATGAACATATTTAATGTCTCCAAACAAATCGGGGAACATGAGGACATTAGAGAGGTAGATTTCATCCAAACAGTTTGTCAAGAACACTTTGAGAGAGTGTGGATCAAGGATCCATTGGAGAGAACTTTAATTCATGATGAAAGATTTTGTTCTTTGGAATGTGTTGATGAGGAAGTAAGAGAACTCGAGACTTATCTAGATCCAATGCCTATTATGTCAATAGGTCAATGGACCCCATCATTTGAGCCTTTGATTTCACCCCAAGTGAAAGTTGAGGAATCTCTTGTCCAGCCTGATAAACTAGAAAGGAAGCCTTTACCGAGTGATCTTAAGTATGCATTTCTAGGGGAAGATGAATCATATCCTATTGTGATCTCATCAAAACTTAGCATAGAGCAAGAACACAAACTTTTGAGAGTGGTGAGAAAACACAAGAAAGCAATTGGGTGGAAAATTACTGACTTGAAAGGAATTAGCCCTCTTTTATGTACACATAGAATCTATCTTGAAGAAGAGGCTAAATCTGTGAGGCAAATGCAAAGACGATTGAACCCAAACATGAAGGAAGTAGTGAGAGGTGAAGTGCTTAAGCTACTTGATGCAAGTATCATTTACCCTATTGCAAACTCAAAATGGGTTAGTCCAACCCAAGTTGTCCCAAAAAAATCTGGAGTCACGGTAGTGAAGAATGAAAATAATGAGTTGGTACCAACTAGAATCCAAACTGGATGGCGTATGTGCATTGATTATCGTAAATTGAACATGGTGACTAGGAAGGACCATTTTCCGCTTCCATTTTTAGACCAAGTGCTTGAAAGAGTAGCTGGAAGAGCTTTCTATTGTTTTCTGGATGGATACTCAGGTTACAACCAAATTGAGATTTCTTTAGAAGACCAAGAAAAAACCACTTTCACTTGTCCTTTTGGTACTTATGCTTATAGAAGAATACCATTTGGTTTGTGTAATGCCCCAGCCACTTTTCAAAGGTGTATGATGAGTATCTTTAGTGACATGGTGGAAAATTTTTTGGAAGTTTTCATGGATGATTTTTCAGTTTATGGGGATTCCTATGAGTTGTGTCTAATGAATCTAGAAAAAGTTCTTGAAAGGTGTGAAGAGAGCAATCTTGTACTCAATTGGGAGAAGTGTCATTTTATGGTGACACATGGCATTGTTTTAGGTCACATTGTCTCTTCAAAAGGGATAGAGGTAGATAAGTCAAAAGTGGAAGTCATTCAAAAATTAACTACCCCTAAGACTGTGAAAGATGTGAGATCTTTTTTAGGACATGCTGGTTTTTATCGAAGATTCATTCATTCTTTTAGTACCATTGCCAAACCATTGTGTAACTTGTTGTCACAAGATGTCCCATTTGATTGGACATCAAAATGTCAAGAAGCTTTTGAAAAGCTTAAAGGGTTGTTGACAACTGCACCAATCATACAAGCTCCTGATTGGTCTTTACCATTTGAACTGATGTGTGATGCTAGTGATTTTGCGGTTGGGGCTGTTTTAGGGCAAAGAAAAGACAAGAAACCTCATGTCATATATTATGCTAGCAAGACTTTGAATGATGCTCAATTGAATTACACTACAACTGAAAAAGAACTCTTAGCTGTGGTTTTTGCATTAGACAAGTTTAGGTCTTATTTGGTTGGATCTCTTGTTATTGTTTTCACTTATCATGCAGCATTGAAATATTTGCTCACAAAACAAGATGCCAAACCACGTTTGATTCAATGGATCCTCCTACTCCAAGAGTTTAACATTGAAATTCGAGATAAAAAGGGAGTAGAGAATGTAGTAGCTGATCATTTGTCTCGTCTTTCAAGCTATAAGACCATAATTGATGAATCTCCAATAAATGAACTCTTTGCTGATGAAAATTTATTTTGTGCAGGTACTGTCTCTTACATTGGTTCTCCATGGTATGCTGACATAGCAAATTACCTAGCCACAAGTCAAATTCCTTCTCATTGGTCTAAACTTGACAAAAAAAAATTCTTGTGCAATGTGCGCACCTTTTTTTGGGATGACCCCTACCTATTTAAATATTGTCCTGACCAAATTATTAGGCGGTGCATCCCTGATCATGAAATTCCAAGGGTCATTAATTTTTGTCATGCATTAGCCTGTGGTGGGCATTTCTCTTCCAAGAAAACCATTGCCAAAATCTTGCAGTGTGGTTTTTATTGGCCTACCATGTTTAAAGATGTTCATGCCTTCTGTGTTGCATGTGACCGATGCCAACGACTAGGTAGCCTCACTAGGCGTAACATGATGCCCCTTAACCCCATCCTTGTTTTGGAAATATTTGATTGTTGGGGGATTGATTTCATGGGACCTTTTCCAAGTTCATTTGGTTACCAATACATCCTTGTTGCTGTTGATTATGTGTCTAAATGGGTGGAGGCCATTGCATCTCGAACCAATGACCATCGAGTTGTGGTCAAATTCTTGAAAGAAAATATTTTCTCTCGTTTTGGCATGCCCCGGGCTATGATTAGTGATGGGGGAAAACATTTTTGTAACAAGCCCGTTGGGATTTTAATGAGAAAATATGGTGTAATTCACAAGGTCAGTACCCCCTATCACCCACAGACTAGTGGCCAAGCTGAGTTGGCAAATAGGGAGATCAAGAACATTTTAGAGAAAACAGTCAATCCAAACCGTAAAGATTGGTCCCTACGACTAGTTGATGCTTTGTGGGCATATCGCACTGCTTATAAGACCTCTTTAGGAATGTCTCCTTATAGGCTAGTTTATGGAAAGCCTTGTCATCTCCCTGTTGAGATTGAGCACCGTGCATATTGGGCTATTCGGCAATTCAATGACAATAAAAACGAGGTTGGCAAAAATAGAAAGCTTCAATTGGATGAATTAGAGGAGTTGAGAAATGATGCATTTGAAAATGCAAAAATTTCAAAACATAAAATGAAAACTTTGCATGATAAACATATTCTTAGAAAATCCTTTCATGTTGGTCAAAAGGTTCTCTTGTATAATTCACGATTACATCTCTTTCCTGGGAAGTTGAGGACAAAATGGACTGGTCCATTTGTGATTAAATCCATCTCTGAGCATGGTGCATTTGAGGTAGAAAATCCCAAGAATGGAAATATTTTCAAAGTAAATGGTCATCGATTGAAACCTTATCTTGAAAATGTTGTGGCTGAAGTTGAGACATTGGATCTTCAAGATCCAATACCATTGTAGTATTAGAAGTAATGAGTTTTTATTTTTATTTTATTTTTATTTTTATTTTTCATTTTTATTATTTTTTCTTCTTTCTTCCATCTCTTATATTTTCGTGTTCATGCATTCGGGACAATGCATTATTTTAAGTTGGGGGGTGTGAGGTTCTTTATTTTCAAAAAAAAAAATCAATGTTTTCTTTTAGTTGTGATATGCAGGTTAAAAAAAAAAATCAAGCAAGAAGTCAGCTCATGCCCAATTCAATCAGACATTCATCCTTGAAAACAGAAGGGGAGTAACAATTTTCTAATCTTTATACTTTTCTTCTCTTTCTCTCTTTCTCTTTTACATTGAGGATAATGTAAAACTTAATTTTAGATATTTCATTATGTTGAATGCTTGAGATAACCATGCTTGTTAAAAAAAAAAAAGAAAAAAAGTTGCATTCGTATGTGAATGAGACTTGTTTAGGATCATCATTACATTTTTGGATTCATTATTATGTTGAACATTGCATACTTTAATTTGGGATAGATAATATCTTATAAAGCAAGATATAGCATATTTTTTTTTAAGATTACTGAAATACATCTTTCCTTGTAAAAGTTGTGTGAGTTGTGTGATTATGCATGAAAGATGAGTATGATGCTTTACTTGTGATTATCCCTTTTGATCCAGTTCTAAACAAGGTTTAAGTAAATAGAGTAATAATTATTACACGAATAAATAAATAAATGTGTACAAAGTTCTATCTACTCCAATGTTTTGAGTTGCTCAGTAACTAGGGGTATTCATCACAAATGTTTATCTTTACGTCAAACGGCAGCTTAAAATATGAGTATGCAAAGCACTTTAAGTTTGTGACTTTGTGAGTAACCGGGTGCATTCATCACAAATGTTTGTATTCGCGTCAAAAGGGAAGTGACTACTTAAAGACAAAAAAATAAATCATATCTTTAAAAAAAAAAAAAAAAAAAAAGAAAGAAAGAAAATATATAGATATTTCTCTAGTTTGCTACCTTGTTTGTGTTGGTGAGAATGGAAGATTACAAGTTGAGTTTTCGTATGAATCAATTATGTTGGTTGCACGATAAATATGACTGAATTTGGAAATTTTGTATGGATGTTTGATTTAGAGAATGTGAGTATGCTTATTTTTCTTTATTTGCTATTGTGTACACTAAGTTAAAGATACCAATGTTTGCATGATAGGTCCTTCAAGTGTGATGAATCGAGCCTAATTATGGTTGTTATTATTATTAATTTTATTTTAAAGGTTTTATGTTTTGCTTTGCTTGAGGACTAGCAAAATCTAAGTTGGGGGGTGTGATTGTGCATCAAAAGTGTCATTAAGTCTCTTGTTTTACATATGTATTTATTGTTTTTATTTGGTTGTTTTTATAATAATTGATGTGTTTTTTAGTAATGAAGTTTGTTTTAATGTTTCAATAGGTTTTTGGAGCTTAAATGAATTAATTCAGAAAATTCAACGTCGGAATTCAGAACAAAGAATTGAAGAGACATTTAGTTGAAGATTGAAGCAAATCTTGGTTCAAATAAGTGCTCCAAATTTGTCCCAAAAATCAATTCTATTCCAATTCTAGAAAAGAATATCATATGATTTATTTCAAGCCCAAACTTGCCTTATGTTGTGTACAAACTTCAACCATTAAACACTCAAGGTTTCAATGTCAATCTTAGCCCAAATAATAAGTACATTTGTATACTTATTTGATGCTCAAATTCAGCCCAAAAATCAGCCCCAAATCAGCCCTAAATCAACCCCAAATCAACCTTCAAATCAACCCAAACACAATCCATGATCTTACATGTCCACACAACAAATAACAATTGATTTATTTTGGGTAATCCATTGATCCAAGAAGGCAAGCACATGGATGGAAAGCTGGAGGGGATATTTTAACATTATTTTGAGTCAAAAAGAAGAAGGAGACACCTCATAAATGAGGAAGAAAAACGTGCACCAAAGTAGTTGTAAAGCTGTCTTGATTTGATTTTTCAGAACACCTTTCGGTGTTTTGCCCATAACTTTTGACTCAGGTGTCCAAATGATCTGTTCTTTAATGATCTGGAAAGGTGACAGAATTGCCTATAAATATGTCTCTAATAGACTTCTCCAAAAAAAGCTTCTAAGAGGGTCGAATTGCTGTCCAATGTTAGAGTCAGATTTGTGTCCGAATTTTTTCTGAAATTGTATTGTGTTCTTCTTTATAGATTTCGGTTCTTTAGTTTGTAAAACTTATTTTTTCAGTTGGATTCAAGTTCTTTCATGTTTATTGAAGTGTTCTTATATATAATCATGGTTGGCTAAACTCTTTCTTGGATCCAAATCAAGGATAATGGTGATTGAGGTGAGTTCTTTAGGATATGAATGAATCTTAATGTTTATCTTCTTATTTTCTTCATGAATGATTTATTATTGTAAAGAAATTTTAGAAATCATTTAGGTAATGTTATAATCTTGAATTTTTATGCACAAACTTTAGTTTTGGTATAGAGATTGCTTGATTCAATGTCTTACTTAATATGAAAGTACTTGTTCATTCTTAAGCAATAATCAATCTTCATCTTTCTAATCTTCATTGTAATATCTTCCGATCTAATATCACCATCGTTGAGATTAGGTTGAGTTATCTTATATATGTTGAAGAAATCACCAATACATCACCATTAAAATTGATTTGGACCAAGACTTACTTTTCTTGTCATTTAAAATCTATTTACATTTTTTTTATCTTTGAAAACAAATCCATCAATTATTTTCAACCAAGTTATTGTTAATTTAATTTCTCTTGAGTTTTTTTTTGTTACTTAGCTTAATTTCCAGATCTAGCTCTCTGTGGATATGACCTCGATCTTACCGAGTTAATTGCTACATCGCACACTCGTGCACTTGCGAGTTAAAACAAGCCGATCATAAAAAGCGGTCAAGCAACTTGTTAGCTGAAAATGCTCAAAATTGGGACACCGCGGGTACATATGAGGCACCAAGTAAAACTCAACCTCATATATCTAGTGGAGGTATATACAACCTTAGGGAAGATCATGACCTTCAAGCCAAGTTTGCATCTTTAGCTAGAAAAGTCGAGGCACTAGAATTGAAAAAGAGTGGTCAATTAAAATCTGTTGAAAACATTGTGTGTCAAATCTGTGAAACAAATGAACACTCAACCAACGATTGTCCAACCTTGCCTTCTTTTAAGGAATGTCTCCATGAACAAGCCCATGCTTTAAACAATTTTGAAACGTCCAATCACAACCCATATTCACAAACATACAATCCTGGTTGGAGAAATCACTTGAATTTCAGTTGGAAGAGTGACAATGCACAAACTTCACCACCACAGTTCCAAGCACACCATAATTTCCAAAATTATCATGGATATGCACCTCCTTATGCTCCATCTCCTACAAGAAAGTTTGAGGAAACTTTATATGCATTCATTGAAAAGCAAGAGACAATCAACACTCAACTTGCTCAAAACATGACAGATTTTAAAGATACTCTTGAAAAATTAACATCTACTCTTAGTTTCCAAGAGAAAGGTAAGTTTCCATCTCAACCACAACAAAATCCTAAGGGGCAATACATTGCAAATGCAAGTAGTTATGGAAGTCAACACATGGATCAAGTCAAATCAGTCATTACTCTTCGCAATGGTAAGGTTATTAAAAAACCCACTCTTGAACCTTGTGAGAAAGATGATGAGTCAATCTCTAAGGGTAAGGAAGGGGTTGAATCTGAATATTGCAAGGAAAAGACTGATTCCCTGCCAGCACTTTCATTTCCTCATGCTATGACCAATCAGGAAGAAGTCGATGATGAAAAAGGCACCGATAATGTTGATGCGAATCTTTTATCAAAAGTGACAACAGATTCGACACCCGACATCACACCAATCGATGATTACTTTCCTGATGAATCTCTACTTTCTCTTAATTCAATGCCTTGGTTTGTTAAAAATATCAATTTTCTTGCTTCAGGATTTTTGCCAACTCATTGGAGTATTGAAGACAAAAGAAAATTTTTTAGCAATGAGCAAAATTTTTATTGGGATGACCCTTACTTATTCAATTATTGTCCTGATCAAATATTTCAAAAATGCATTCTCGACAATGAGGTAAGTAATTTCATTAAATTTTGTTACTCTAAGGCATGTGGGGATCATTTCTCATCAAAAAAGAGGATTGTAGAAATCTTACAAAGTCAATTTTACTGGCCCATCATATTCAAGGAGTCAGATGCATTCCGCAAAAACTGTGAAAATTATCAGAAGGAGGGATTTATTTCAAAACACAGAGAGTCTTTAGATAATCTTCTATTGACTCTTAAGTCTCATCATAGTCGAGATAAGCATCGTGTAATTCATGACTTATGAACTCATTTTCATAAAGAACATACTTGACTTAGTCTTGGGAATCTGACTAAAAAAGACCCTGTTTGCCAGTTTTTAAGAAAACTGGATGGGAAGCCTATCCCCGACCCATTGAGGGCGTTTAAGCTGTTCTTGGACGTAAAACCAAAGGAAGATGTGAGCCACATTCACAACTGCGATTTGAATTTTTTTTGTTTGTAAAAACTTGTGTCTTTTGGTTTTATTATTGTGTTTTGTTATTTCTTATTTTTGTTTTAGTGTGTTTCAGGTTTTGTCAGTGTTTGTTATTTCAGGTGATATCTTCTATACTCTATCTTTCTACCTTAGAACATTGAGGACAATGTCTCGTTTTGGTTGGGGGGAGAGGGTAGTAGTTGATAAAAAAAATTGTTTTTTATTTCATAAAGCATGTGCATAATTGTTGTTACTAGGATGGCAAAGTAAATGAGTTCTTTTGTTAAAGTGACTATTGAGACGCATCTTAGTAATCATTCTTAACAAGGTCTATTATAATACTTCCTAAAATATTCAGGTTTACAAACTCTCGTATTGTTATCACTTAATTTTGCTAATATACTTATTTAACATGTATTCTTAAACCTTAATTTACACACACACACTTTAACATATGATTATAGGTTGTATATTGTATTATTACATTATTTATGTTCTTTTGTTAAAGGTAACAACTAAGGGAAAGGGATTGTATATAATTAAAAAAAACATGAAAAAAAAGAAAAAAAAAAAGATGATAACAAAAATGTAGATAAGTTTGGTTTCGTAGCCTCCTTAACCTAAGCAATTAAGCCCGAAGGGGTGTTTTAACACCTAATACCCTAAAGTCAACTAACTTGGGAGCTATTGGTCCAACGCTTGTTCCATGGGTTAAGGAGAAAAGCTTAAGGGAATCAAACATTGCACTATCTACATATTAGTATCTGCGACCCGAGTTACTAAGCTCGTAGGGGTGTCTTAACACCTAATGCCCTAAGACCAACTGGTTTGGGAGTCATTAGCTGAAAGCTCGTTACATGGGTTAAAGATGCATGATGTTTATAAATTATATGTATATAGATTTAAAAAAAAAAGAAAAAAAAGATAAAAATAGTAATCCGAACCCAAGGAAGTTAACCTTAAACATTAGAATAAAAATTTTGTTTTCTTCCAAGAAAAGCCCCATAATTATGTGTTGATACATTGAGCACAAAAGAAAGGTTTATTAATATCTTGTTAAGTGGTATTGAGCAGATATATAAATTTAATGAGAGTTTGTTTATCTGGATAGATTAATGGAAGTTAAATGATGAATACCTTGCTTTGTGAAATTTGCAAATTGTTTTAACGCTTTGATTACTAGGGACTAGTAATAAGCTGGTTGGGGGGTGTGATTAGTACTTAAAAGTGCATTTTTATCATGGTTTTATATCATTATTTTGCACTTGAAGTATCAATAACTCCTTAATTAAAGCATGTTTTATAATAATATATCTAATAATATAAGATACCTTTAATTTATGGTAAATGTTCATTTTAAATGCAGGCCTATCACATAAATGAAAGGATTGATTGATGACTTGAAGAACTTAAATTGCAAGGATAAAGAGATGGTCAAACTTAGAGAAGAGATGTGGGTGCAATCCAAACCGGAACACTATTCGGTAATTGGGTCATATCTGGAGCTACAGATCTCAGATTTAGGTCCAATTTATATGGATGGAAAGGTAAGACATAGGCCTACAACTTTCATATGGAGCCCAAGATCTAAAAAGGCCATTATCAAGTCCAAATTGTAGCAAGAACAAAGAAGCCCAAATCTGTCTTCCAGCCCGAGCACTGTTCGGTATTTTGGCCATATCTGGAGAAAGCTGAGACAATTGCCTATAACTTTCATGTTTACAACTGGCTCCAATTTTGACGTTATCAATGACGTTTTGGGCAGTCAAGAGAAGATAAAGATTATCACCAAGTCAAAAGTTGGCCACCCACTTATCAATTAGTCATCAAATCAATAGTTCCCAATTTTGGCCTATAAAAGGAGGCATTTGCCATGCATTTAGGCATCTTGGTTTCCAGATCAAGATCATGCTCTTCCTTTCTCTCTTTGTATTTTTTGTAATGTTTATGCTTTGCTTTCATTAATATCAAGTTTATGCCTTTCATTTCCTTTCCTTTACTTAGTTAACTTTTATGTTCTTATTTTGTTTATCTATTTTGCTTTCTTTCATTATGTCTAGCTAAGTTAATTATGTCAAGGTGAAAAGGTTACACTAATGGTGTGAGAATAAGTATAATGTAAACTTAATATGGACTTTAATGTTTGATACTAACATGTTTTATATTTGTTATCTTGTTCACTCTTTAATACTTTGCTTGTTAAATGACTAATCTTGATTTATGTTGTATAACACTTGGTACAACAAATGCTTGGCACTTTCATAGCCTATAATGTATGGTATAACCGACACCTGAGCTATGAAAGGAACTTGATTTGTTGTTAACATAAGTTATAATCATGAATGCTTGACGAGATTTACAAGTATTAGCATTAATTGAATAAGATGACTAATGTAATCATGTTAACAATATATAATCTGATTGGAACCTTCTTTGTGTGTGGTTTCCAATTCAATAATAAGAGTTTATACTATACTTGTTTGATATACCATTAGTGGAACCTCTAACCTTGACATTTGTTATTATTATTGTTTAATCTTTACATTAATTCTCCATCTCCAAGTTCTCATCATCTTCATCTTCTTCTCTTTCTTTATTATTATTATTAGTACTACTACTACTACTACTGCTACTACTACTACTACTACTATTATTATTATTATTATTATTATTATTATTATTATTCTTGTTGTTGTTGTTGTTGTTATTATTGTTGTTTTATAATTGTTGTTTATAATTTGTACAATTAACCTCCCTGTGGTTCGACCCCGGTCTTGCCGGGTTATTTATTACTTCGACACTCCTGCACTTGGGAGAAGACATCAACCTTTTAGTCGTGTCAGAAAGAAAAGGAGTTTTTAGAATCAGCAAATCATCTTGGTCAGGTGCTAGCTGAGAGAAAGATTCATTTAGTGTATGGGGGAGGCAGTCTTGGGTTAGTGGGAGGTGTGTCAATAGCTGCATTTTTAGGAGGTAGTCAAGTTTTAGGAGTCGTCCCTGAAGCTTTGGCACAAGGGAACATCATTGGAAAAACAATTGGAGAGGAACTTCAGGTCTCCACAATGTCGGCTCGAATGAATGCAATGTTTAACCATGCTGATGCCTTCATTGCTTTACGAGGTGGTCTAGGCACATTGGAAGAGATCTTTCATATTTCCTCTTGGGCTCAATTGCACATTCACCATAAACCCATAGGTTTGTTAAATGTTAATGGTTATTATGATAAGTTGTTGTCTTTTCTTGATCATGCTGTGGAACAGGAATTTCTAACATCTTCTGCACGCCAAATCATAATCTCTACTACTACTGCTGAACAATTGATTGACCAACTACAATCTTTCACTCCTGTGATTGATCCTTCCATGAGTCGCATAAATTGGTCATCTAAGGAAAGCCGTAAAAAGCTTAGATTGGATTTGAGCCTTCATTTGTGAATTTTTGTGTCTTTTGGTTTTATTATTGTGTTTTGTTATTTCTTATTTTTGTTTCAGTGTGTTTCAGGTTTTGTCAGTATTTGTTATTTCAGGTGATATCTTCTATACTCTATCTTTCTACCTTAGAACATTGAGGACAATGTCTCGTTTTGGTTGGGGAGAGAGGGTAGTAGTTGATATAAAAAAAAAAATTGTTTTTCATTTCATAAAGCATGTGCATAATTGTTGTTACTAGGATGGCAGAGTAAAGGAGTTCTTTTGTTAAAGTGACTCTTGAGACGCATCTTAGTAATCATTTTTAACAAGGTCTATTATAATACTTCCTGAAATATTCAGGTTTACAAACTCTCGTATTGTTATCACTTAATTCTGCTAATATACTTATTTAACATGTATTCTTAAACCTTAATTTACACACACACACTTTAACATATGATTGTGGGTTGTATATTGGATTATTACATTATTTATGTTCTTTTGTTAAAGGTAACAACTAAGGGAAAGGGATTGTATATAATTAAAAAAAACATGAAAAAAAAAGAAAAAAAAAAGATGATAACAAAAATGTAGATAAGTTTGGTTTCGTAGCCTCCCTAACCTAAGCAATTAAGCCCGAAGGGGTGTTTTAACACCTAATACCCTAAAGTCAACTAACTTGGGAGCTATTGGTCCAACGCTTGTTCCATGGGTTAAGGAGAAAAGCTTAAGGGAATCAAACATTGCACTATCTACATATTAGTATCTGCGACCCGAGTTACTAAGCTCGTAGGGGTGTCTTAACACCTAATGCCCTAAGACCAACTGGTTTGGGAGTCATTAGCTGAAAGCTCGTTACATGGGTTAAAGATGCATGATGCTTATAAATTATATGTATATAGATTTAAAAAAAAAAGAAAAAAAAGATAAAAATAGTAATCCGAACCCAAGGAAGTTAACCTTAAACATTAGAATAAAAATTTTGTTTTCTTCCAAGAAAAGCCCCATAATTATGTGTTGATACATTGAGCACAAAAGAAAGGTTTATTAATATCTTGTTAAGTGGTATTGAGCAGATATATAAATTTAATGAGAGTTTGTTTATCTGGATAGATTAATGGAAGTTAAATGATGAATACCTTGCTTTGTGAAATTTGCAAATTGTTTTAACGCTTTGATTACTAGGGACTAGTAATAAGCTGGTTGGGGGGTGTGATTAGTACTTAAAAGTGCATTTTTATCATGGTTTTATATCATCATTTTGCACTTGAAGTATCAATAACTCCTTAATTAAAGCATGTTTTATAATAATATATCTAATAATATAAGATACCTTTAATTTATGGTAAATGTTCATTTTAAATGCAGGCCTATCACATAAATGAAAGGATTGATTGATGACTTGAAGAACTTAAATTGCAAGGATAAAGAGATGGTCAAACTTAGAGAAGAGATGTGGGTGCAATCCAAACCGGAACACTATTCGGTAATTGGGTCATATCTGGAGCTACAGATCTCAGATTTAGGTCCAATTTATATGGATGGAAAGGTAAGACATAGGCCTACAACTTTCATATGGAGCCCAAGATCTAAAAAGGCCATTATCAAGTCCAAATTGTAGCAAGAACAAAGAAGCCCAAATCTGTCTTCCAGCCCGAGCACTGTTCGGTATTTTGGCCATATCTGGAGAAAGCTGAGACAATTGCCTATAACTTTCATGTTTACAACTGGCTCCAATTTTGACGTTATCAATGACGTTTTGGGCAGTCAAGAGAAGATAAAGATTGTCACCAAGTCAAAAGTTGGCCACCCACTTATCAATTAGTCATCAAATCAATAGTTCCCAATTTTGGCCTATAAAAGGAGGCATTTGCCATGCATTTAGGCATCTTGGTTTCCAGATCAAGATCATGCTCTTCCTTTCTCTCTTTGTATTTTTTGTAATGTTTATGCTTTGCTTTCATTAATATCAAGTTTATGCCTTTCATTTCCTTTCCTTTACTTAGTTAACTTTTATGTTCTTATTTTGTTTATCTATTTTGCTTTCTTTCATTATGTCTAGCTAAGTTAATTATGTCAAGGTGAAAAGGTTACACTAATGGTGTGAGAATAAGTATAATGTAAACTTAATATGGACTTTAATGTTTGATACTAACATGTTTTATATTTGTTATCTTGTTCACTCTTTAATACTTTGCTTGTTAAATGACTAATCTTGATTTATGTTGTATAACACTTGGTACAACAAATGCTTGGCACTTTCATAGCCCATAATGTATGGTATAACCGACACCTGAGCTATGAAAGGAACTTGATTTGTTGTTAACATAAGTTATAATCATGAATGCTTGACGAGATTTACAAGTATTAGCATTAATTGAATAAGATGACTAATGTAATCATGTTAACAATATATAATCTGATTGGAACCTCCTTTGTGTGTGGTTTCCAATTCAATAATAAGAGTTTATACTATACTTGTTTGATATACCATTAGTGGAACCTCTAACCTTGACATTTGTTATTATTATTGTTTAATCTTTACATTAATTCTCCATCTCCAAGTTCTCATCATCTTCATCTTCTTCTCTTTCTTTATTATTATTATTAGTACTACTACTACTACTACTGCTACTACTACTACTACTGCTACTACTACTACTACTACTACTATTATTATTATTATTATTATTATTATTATTATTATTATTATTATTCTTGTTGTTGTTGTTGTGGTTATTATTGTTGTTTTATAATTGTTGTTTATAATTTGTACAATTAACCTCCCTGTGGTTCGACCCCGGTCTTGCCGGGTTATTTATTACTTCGACACTCCTGCACTTGGGAGAAGACATCAACCTTTTAGTCGTGTCAGAAAGAAAAGGAGTTTTTAGAATCAGCAAATCATCTTGGTCAGGTGCTAGCTGAGAGAAAGATTCATTTAGTGTATGGGGGAGGCAGTCTTGGGTTAGTGGGAGGTGTGTCAATAGCTGCATTTTTAGGAGGTAGTCAAGTTTTAGGAGTCGTCCCTGAAGCTTTGGCACAAGGGAACATCATTGGAAAAACAATTGGAGAGGAACTTCAGGTCTCCACAATGTCGGCTCGAATGAATGCAATGTTTAACCATGCTGATGCCTTCATTGCTTTACGAGGTGGTCTAGGCACATTGGAAGAGATCTTTCATATTTCCTCTTGGGCTCAATTGCACATTCACCATAAACCCATAGGTTTGTTAAATGTTAATGGTTATTATGATAAGTTGTTGTCTTTTCTTGATCATGCTGTGGAACAGGAATTTCTAACATCTTCTGCACGCCAAATCATAATCTCTACTACTACTGCTGAACAATTGATTGACCAACTACAATCTTTCACTCCTGTGATTGATCCTTCCATGAGTCGCATAAATTGGTCATCTAAGGAAAGCCGTAAAAAGCTTAGATTGGATTTGAGCCTTCATTTGTGAATTTTTGTGTCTTTTGGTTTTATTATTGTGTTTTGTTATTTCTTATTTTTGTTTCAGTGTGTTTCAGGTTTTGTCAGTATTTGTTATTTCAGGTGATATCTTCTATACTCTATCTTTCTACCTTAGAACATTGAGGACAATGTCTCGTTTTGGTTGGGGAGAGAGGGTAGTAGTTGATATAAAAAAAAAAATTGTTTTTCATTTCATAAAGCATGTGCATAATTGTTGTTACTAGGATGGCAGAGTAAAGGAGTTCTTTTGTTAAAGTGACTCTTGAGACGCATCTTAGTAATCATTTTTAACAAGGTCTATTATAATACTTCCTGAAATATTCAGGTTTACAAACTCTCGTATTGTTATCACTTAATTCTGCTAATATACTTATTTAACATGTATTCTTAAACCTTAATTTACACACACACACTTTAACATATGATTGTGGGTTGTATATTGGATTATTACATTATTTATGTTCTTTTGTTAAAGGTAACAACTAAGGGAAAGGGATTGTATATAATTAAAAAAAAAACATGAAAAAAAAAAGAAAAAAAAAATGATGATAACAAAAATGTAGATAAGTTTGGTTTCGTAGCCTCCCTAACCTAAGCAATCAAGCCCGAAGGGGTGTTTTAACACCTAATACCCTAAAGTCAACTGACTTGGGAGCTATTGGTCCAACGCTTGTTACATGGGTTGAGGAGAAAAGCTTAAGGGAATCAAACATTGCACTATCTACATATCAGTATCTACGACCCGAGTTACTAAGCTCGTAGGGGTGTCTTAACACCTAATTCCCTAAGACCAACTGGTCTGGGAGTCATTAGCTGAAAGCTCGTTACATGGGTTAAACATGCATGATGTTTTTAAATTATATGTATATAGATTTAAAAAAAAAAACAAGAAAAAACGGAAAAAAAAAGACAAAAATAGTAATCCCAACCCAAGGAAGTTAACCTTAAACATTAGAACAAAAATTTTGTTTTCTTGCAAGAAAAGCCCCATAATTATGTGTTGATATATTAAGCACAAAAGAAAGGTTTATTAATATCTTGTTAAGAGGTATTGAGCAGATATATAAATTTAATGAGAGTTTGTTTATCTGGATAGATTAATGGAAGTTAAATGATGAATACCTTGCTTTGTGAAATTTGCAAATTGTTTTAACGCTTTGATTACTAGGAACTAGTAATAAGCTGGTTGAGGGGTGTGATTAGTACTTAAAAGTGCATTTTTATCATGATTTTATATCATCATTTTGCACTTGAAGTATCAATAACTCCTTAACTAAAATATGTTTTATAATAATGTATCTAATAATATAAGATACCTATAATTTGTGGTAAATGTCTATTTTTAATGCAGGCCTATCAAATAAATGAAAGGATTGATTGATGACCTGAAGAACTTAAATTGCAAGGATAAAGAGATGGTCAAACTTAGAGAAGAGATGTCAGTGCAATCCAAACCGGAACACTGTTCGGTAATTGGGTCATATGTGGAGCTACAGATCTCAGATTTAGGTCCAATTTATATGGCTGGAAAGGTAAGACATAAGCCTACAACTTTCATATGAAGCTCAAGATCTAAAAAGGCCATTTGCAAGTCCAAATTGTAGCAAAAACAAAGAAGCCCGAATCTGTCTTCCAGCCCGAGCACTGTTCGGTATTTTGGCCATATCTGGAGTTCTAGAAGTCCAAATGAGCTGAATTTTTTACACAAGAAAGCTGAGACAATTTCCTACAATTTTCATGTTACAACGGGCTCCACTTTTGACGTTATCAATGACATTTTGGGCAGACAAGAGAAGATAACGATTGTCACCAAGTCAAAAGTTGGCCACCCACTTATCAATTAGTCATCAAATCAATAGTTTCCAATTTTGGCCTATAAAAGGAGGCATTTGCCATGCATTTAGGCATCTTGGTTTCCAGATCAAGATCATGCTCTTCCTTTCTCTCTTTGTATTTTTTGTAATGTTTATGCTTTACTTTCATTAATATCAAGTTTATGCCTTTCATTTCCTTTCCTTTACTTAGTTAACTTTTATGTTCTTATTTTGTTTATTTGTTTTCCTTTCTTTCATTATGTCTAGCTAAGTTAATTATGTCAAGGTGAAAAGGTTACACTAATGGTGTGAGAATAAGTATAATGTAAACTTAATATGGACCTTAATGTTTGATACTAACATGTTTTATATTTGTTATCTTGTTCACTCTTTAATACTTTGCTTGTTAAATGACTAATCTTGATTTATGTTGTATAACACTTGGTACAACAAATGCTTGGCACTTTCATAGCCCATAATGTATGGTATAACCGACACCTGAGCTATGAAAGGAACTTGATTTGTTGTTAACATAAATTATAATCATGAATGCTTGACGAGATTTACAAGTATTAGCATTAATTGAATAAGATGACTAATGTAATCATGTTAACAATATATAATCTGATTGGAACCTCCTTTGTGTGTGGTTTCCAATTCAATAATAAGAGTTTATACTATACTTGTTTGATATACCATTAGTGGAATGTCTAACCTTGACATTTATTATTATTATTGTTTAATCCTTACATTAATTTTCCATCTCCAAGTTATCATCATCTTCTTCTTCTTCTTCTCTTTTATTATTATTATTATTATTATTACTACTACTACTACTACTACTACTACTACTACTACTAGTATTATTATTATTATTATTATTATTATTATTACTACTACTACTACTACTATTATTATTGTTATTATTATTGTTGTTGTTATTGTTATTGTTAGTGTTGTTGTTGTTGTATTATTGTTATTATAATTTGTACAATTAACCTCCCTGTGGTTCGACCCCGGCTTGCCGGGTTATTTATTACTTCGACACTCCTGCACTTGGGAGAAGACATCAACCTTTTAGTCGTGTCACTTGGCTTTATCCTTTAGAGAGAATGGGAACAATTTAAGTCGAATGGTTTCCTCTGTGCATGTTCTATCAATAAAAGTATTACATACCTCTTCAAAGTCTTTAATGTGTATGTATGGATTTTCAGAATCCATACCGTGAAATGTGGGAAGAAGTTGAATCATGCCCGGTTTCAAATTGAAAGCTTGTTGGTTAAGAGGTAAGATAATACACGAAGGTGTACTTTGTCTAGCCGGGTGAAGATACTCTCTAAGAGTTCGAAAATTAGGTTGATCATTGAATTGTGGAGGTCCATTACCTTGAACACTCCCTTCACCCTCTACATCTTCAACATTAGCCATGATAAAATAATAATAATAATAATAATATAACAATTATATGAATATGAAAGGAAAGGAAAGAAAAAAAATGCAAATAAAAGTAATAGCTCAAAAATAAAAATACAACAAATTAAGAAATTCACTCTCCAACTAATAAGCATTATTAACAACAATAAACATTAAAAGATAATTATAACAAGCATGAATAAACAAAAGGCGGTAATACCGGCCAAGCACTTCAAACAATAAATATAAGAAAAATAATCATAACAAAACAACAAAATAAAAAGGAAATAAACAAGAGGCGGTAATACCGACCAAGCACTTTAGATAATAAATATAAGAAAAATAACAATAATAAACATTAAAAGATAATTATAACAGGCATGAATAAAAAAGCGGTAATACCAGCCAAGCACTTCAAACAATAAATATATATATAAAAAATAAGCATAACAAAACAACAAAATAAACTGAAATAAACAAGAGGCGGTAATACCGGCCAAACACTTTAGACAATAAATAAAAACAATATCAACAAAATAAAATGAAATAAACAAGAAAAATATTAGAAACTAATAAGAGTAGACAATAAAAGAAAAATGGTTGAACCAACCAAAATCCAACAATTAATAGTCCAGTCCACAGTCCAATATCCGAAACGTTAAGGTAAATTTTTTTTTAGGCGGTAAAACCAGCCAATTGATTTTTTTTATATGATTTTTTTTAGTTTTCCAATAATCAAATCTAAATTTGTTACCTTTGCTTGCTAGCTCCCCGGCAACGGCGCTAAAATTGCTTGACCGCTTTTTATGATCGGCTTGTTTTAACTCGCAAGTGCACGAGTGTGCGATGTAGCAATTAACTCGGTAAGATCGAGGTCATATCCACAGAGAGCTAGATCTAGAAATTAAGCTAAGTAACAAAAAAAAAACTCAAGAGAAATTAAATTAACAATAACTTGGTTGAAAATAATTGATGGATTTGTTTTCGAAGATAAAAAAAATGTAAATAGATTTTAAATGACAAGAAAAGTAAGTCTTGGTCCAAATCAATTTTAATGGTGATGTATTGGTGATTTCTTCAACATATATAAGATAACTCAACCTAATCTCAACGATGGTGATATTAGATCGGAAGATATTACAATGAAGATTAGAAAGATGAAGATTGATTATTGCTTAAGAATGAACAAGTACTTTCATATTAAGTAAGACATTGAATCAAGCAATCTCTATACCAAAACTAAAGTTTGTGCATAAAAATTCAAGATTATAACATTACCTAAATGATTTCTAAAATTTCTTTACAATAATAAATCATTCATGAAGAAAATAAGAAGATAAACATTAAGATTCATTCATATCCTAAAGAACTCACCTCAATCACCATTATCCTTGATTTGGATCCAAGAAAGAGTTTAGCCAACCATGATTATATATAAGAACACTTCAATAAACATGAAAGAACTTGAATCCAACTGAAAAAATAAGTTTTACAAACTAAAGAACCGAAATCTATAAAGAAGAACACAATACAATTTCAGAAAAAATTCGGACACAAATCTGACTCTAACATTGGACAGCAATTCGACCCTCTTAGAAGCTTTTTTTGGAGAAGTCTATTAGAGACATATTTATAGCCAATTCTGTCACCTTTCCAGATCATTAAAGAACAGCTCATTTGGACACCTTAGTCAAAAGTTATGGGCAAAACACCGAAAGGTGTTCTGAAAAATCAAATCAAGACAGCTTTACAACTACTTTGGTGCACGTTTTTCTTCCTTATTTATGAGGTGTCTCCTTGTTCTTTTTGACCCAAAATAATGTTAAAATATCCCCTCCAGCTTTCCATCCATGTGCTTGCCTTCTTGGATCAATGGATTACCCAAAACAAATCAATTGTTATTTGTTGTGTGGACATGTAAGATCATGGATTGTGTTTGGGTTGATTTGAAGGTTGATTTGGGGTTGATTTAGGGCTGATTTTGGGCTGATTTTGGGCTGAATTTGAGCATCAAATAAGTATACAAATGTACTTATTATTTGGGCTAAGATTGACATTGAAACCTTGAGTGTTTAATGGTTGAAGTTTGCACACAACATAAGGCAAGTTTGGGCTTGAAATAAATCATATGATATTCTTTTCTAGAATTGGAATAGAATTGATTTTTGGGACAAATTTGGAGCACTTATTTGAACCAAGATTTGCTTCAATCTTCAACTAAATGTCTCTTCAATTCTTTTTTCTGAATTCCGACGTTGAATTTTCTGAATTAATTCATTTAAGCTCCAAAAACCTATCGAAACATTAAAACAAACTTCATTACTAAAAAACACATCAATTATTATAAAACAACCAAATAAAAACAATAAATACATATGTAAAATAAGAGACTTAATGACACTTTTGATGCACAATCACACATCTAGCACTGTAAATTTTTGTAATCGTATTTTGAGGCAGAGCGGGAAAATACTTTTTCAATTTTTCAAGATTAGTGTCCATTTTCAAATGAGAATTAGAAGAGAGATTCAAAGAATTGCCCAAATATATACACACATATCAGTTATTGTGGGAAACTGAAAGAACCGACTTAAGTCATGGAGTACCGTTGTCCGCCATTTGACCGAGGTGAGAGAAACTAGCAAAAATCACTCAAAAAGAAACACAAAAAAAAATATGAGAAAAACAAAATAATCAACCTTTATCTACAAGATCATTCAAACCAGCTGATTCATTTTCACTAGGAAAATTATCAAAGTAAGCTTTCAAATGATGTCCATTTTCCTTAAAATCATTGTCATTCATTGATTTCTCAATATCACAGGCCCCATAAGGATTGGTCCATCTTAATCTTAGCTCTTTAGGGAATGCATAGAGTTGAGAATCATAAAACAAAACTTTTTGACCAGTGTCAATTTTTGAATAATGTGTGTCCTTGAACATGGTGGGCCAATAAAATCCATTTTGAAAGATTTTTGCAGCAGTCTTTTTTGACGAGAAATAACTTCCACATGCTTCAAAACGACAAAGTTTAATGACACTACTTACCTCATTGTCAGGAATGAATCTTTGAAATATTTGATCAGGACAATATTTGAATAAGTTAGGGTCATCACAATAAAAGCTCTTCACTTCGTTCAAAAACTTTTCTTTGTCTTGAGTACTCCAATTAGCTGGCAAATCTCTTAAAGCAAGACAATTGATATTTTTATCATACCAAGGCATTGGACTAAAAGAAAGTAAGGATTCGTTAGGAAAGTAATCATCAATTGGTGTGATGCCAGATGTCGAATCTACTGTCACTGTTGACAAAAGATTCGCATCAACATTTTCTATGCGTTTGTTATCCGTGATTTCTTCCTGAGAATAAATCATTTGCAAATCTTCAGATTCATCCAACTCATTTTTACTTAAAGTAGATTCAAGTTGATCATAAACTAATTTGTCAATATGATCTACTTCTTGTAAATCATTATCATCTCCAGGTTGCTTGCAAATGTTGAAAATATTCATCTCCAATGTCATATTTCCAAATGATAGCTTCATCAGTCCATTCCTACAATTAATCAATGTGTTAGAGGTTGCAAGAAACGGACGTCCTAAAATAACAGGAAATGAATTACATGCTTCAACAGGTTCTGTGTCCAAGACAATAAAATTCACAGGATAAATGAATTTATCGACTTGTACTAACACATCTTCAATTATTTCTCTAGGCACTTTTACAGATGTATCGGCAAGTAAAAGAGATATAGAAGTTGGTTTTAACTCACCTAGATTGAGACTCTGAAAAACTGAATATGGAAGTAAATTCACACTAGCTCCATAACCAAGTAAGGCTCTTTTAATTTTATGCTCTCCAATAAAGCAAGAAATTGTAGGACAACCAGGGTCTTTATATTTCAAAGCATTATTGTTCTGAAGAATAACACTTACTTGTTCGGCTAGAAAGGCTTTCTTTTTCACATTCAGTTTCCTCTTCATAGTGCAGAGATCTTTTAAAATTTTAGCATAGGAAGGAACCTATTTAATAGCATCCAACAAAGGTATATTGATCCTTACCTGTTTGAAAGTTTCAAAGATTTCAGAGTTATGATTAACTTTTCTTAGTTTGGTCATGGCTTGAGGAAATGGAAGTGCTGGCGGTGAATCAGTCGTTTCTTTGCAATTTTCAGATTCATCCCCTTCCTTACCCTCAGAGATTGACTCATCATCTTTCTCATAAGGTTCAAGAGAGGGTTTTTCAATAACCTTACCACTGCGCAGAGTAGTGACTGATTTGACTTGATCCATGTGTTGGCTTTCAGAACTACTTGCATTTGCATTGTATTGCCCCTTGGGATTTTGTTGTGGTTGAGATGGAAACTTACCTTTCTCTTAGAAACTAAGAGCAGATGTTAATTTAGCAAGAGTATCTTTAAAATCTGTCATGTTTTGAGCAAGTTGAGTATTGATTGTCTCTTGCTTTTCAATGAATGCATGCAATGTTTCCTCAAGATTTCTTCTAGAAGGTGGAGCATAAGGAGGTGCATATCCATGAGAATTTTGGAAATTGTGGTGTGCTTGAAACGGTGGTTGTGAAGTTTGTGCATTGTTGTTGTCACTCTTCCAACTGAAATTTAGGTGATTTCTCCAACCAGGGTTGTATGTTTAGGAGTATGGGTTGTGGTTAGGCCTTTGGAAACTGTTTAAAGCATGGGCTTGTTCATGGAGACATTCCTTAAAAGAAGGCAAGGTTGGACAATCGTTGGTTGAGTGTTCATTTGTTTCACAGATTTGACACATAATGTTTTCAACAGATTTTAATTGACCACTCTTTTTCAATTCTAGTGCCTCGACTTTTCTAGCTAAAGATGCAAACTTGGCTTGAAGGTCATGATCTTCCCTAAGGTTGTACATACCTCCACTAGATGTATGAGGTTGAATTTTACTCGGTGCCTCATAAGTACCCGCGGTGTCCCAATTTTGAGCATTTTCAGCTAACAAGTCTAAGTACTCCATTGCTTCATTAGGGTCTTTATCTTTAAAAGTTCCATTGCACATCAATTCAACCATTTGCCTATCTTTAGGTATTAACCCTTTATAGAAATGTGAAACCAATCTCCATGTTTCAAAACCATAATGAGGGCAAGTACTAAGCAAGTCTCGATACCTATCCCAACATTTGTAAAATGTTTCTCCTGGTTTTTGAGTGAAAATGGTGATTTGTCTTTTGAAAGAGTTTGTTCTATGAGATGGGAAAAACTTCTTTAAAAACTGTTGTTGCATTTCATCCCAAGCACGAATGGATCCTGGTCTCAAATTTTGTAGCCATGTTTTAGCTTTATCTTTTAATAAAAAAGGAAAAAGCTTTAATCTGATGGTGTTCATGCTACAATTTAAGTTATTATATGTGTTGCACACCTCCTCAAATTCCCTTAAATACAAGTATGGATTTTCCAATTCTAAACCATGAAAAGAAGGTAAAAGTTGAATAATACCTGGTTTAAAATTAAAATGAGATGCATCAGGAGGAAAAACTATACATAATGGTGCACTTGTTCTTGTGGGATTCATGTGGTCTCTAAGTGTTCTAGCACGGTTATTCTCATTATTTTCATTATGAAGTGATTAATTATCTTTTTCAGCCATATTTTCTGAAAATGATGAGGACACCCTACAAAGTATACCACTTGATGTACGTGACCACACTCTCATGCACATGTAAAAATAAAAAAAGAAGAAGAAAGCAAAACAAGGAGGAAGAAGACAAAATAAAAAGAAACAAAAGAAAAGAAACAAAGTTATATACAAGAAAAGTGAAAATAAATACTATAATTTATACAAGAACTTACCTCCCCGGCAACGGCGCCAAAAACTTGACACGACTAAAAGGTTGATGTCTTCTCCCAAGTGCAGGAGTGTCGAAGTAATAAATAACCCGGCAAGACCAGGGTCGAACCACAGGGAGGTTAATTGTACAAATTATAGACAACAATTATAAGCAACAATAATAGCAATAACAACAACAACAACAACAACAACAATAACAATAACAACAACAACTATAATAATAATAATAATAGTAGTAGTAGTAGTAGTAGTAATAGTAGTAGTAATAATAATAATAATAATAAAGAAAGAGAAGAAGAAGAAGATGATGAGAACTTGAAGATGGAAAATTAATGTAAGGATTAAACAATAATAATAACAAATGTCAAGGTTAGAGGTTCCACTAATGGTATATCAAACAAGTATAGTATAAACTCTTATTATTGAATTGGAAACCGCACACAAAGGAGGTTCCAATCAGATTATATATTGTTAACATGATTACATTAGTCATCTTATTCAATGAATGCTAATACTTGTAAATCTCGTCAAGCATTCATGATTATAACTTATGTTAACAACAAATCAAGTTCCTTTCATAGCTCAGGTGTCGGTTATATCATACATTATGGGCTATGAAAGTGCCAAGCATTTGTTGTACCAAGTGTTATATAACATAAATCAAGATTAGTCATTTAACAAGCAAAGTATTAAAGAGTGAACAAGATAACAAATATAAAACATGTTAGTATCAAACATTAAAGTCCATATTAAATTTACATTATACTTATTCTTATACCATTAGTGTAACCTTTTCACCTTGACATAATTAACTTAGCTAGACATAATGAAAGAAAGCAAAATAGATAAACAAAATAAGAACATAAAAGCTAGCTAAGTAAAGGAAAGAAAATGAAAGGCATAAACTTGATATTAATGAAAGCAAAGCATAAACATTACAAAGAATACAAAGAGATAAAGGAAGAGCATGATCTTGATCTGGAAACCAAGATGCCTAAATGCATGGCAAATACCTCCTTTTATAGGCCAAAATTGGAAACTATTGATTTGATGACTAATTGATAAGTGGGTGGCCAACTTTTGACTTGGTGACAATCCTTATCTTCTCTTGTCTACCCAAAACGTCATTGATAACGTCAAAATTGGAGCCAGGTGAAAACATGAAAGTTCTAGGCAATTGTCTCAGCTTTCTTGTGTAAAAACTTCAGCTCATTTGGACTTTTAGAACTCCCGATATGGCCAAAATACCGAACAGTGCTCGGGCTGGAAGACAGATTCAGGCTTCTTTGTTGTTGCTACAATTTGGACTTGCAAATGGCCTTTTTAGATCTTGGGCTCCATATGAACGTTGTAGGCCTATATCTTACCTTTCCATCCATATAAATTGGACCTAAATCTGAGATCTGTAGCTCCAGATATGACCCAATTACCGAACAGTGTTCCGGTTTGGATTGAACCGACATCTCTTCTCTAAGTTTGACCATCTCTTTATCCTTGCAATTTAAGTTCTTAAAGTCATCAATCAATATTTTCATTTATGTGATAGGCCTGCATTTAAAATGAACATTTACCATAAATTAAAGGTATCTTATATTATTAGATATATTATTATAAAACGTGCTTTAGTTAAGGAGTTATTGATACTTCAAGTGCAAAATGATGATATAAAACCATGATAAAAATGCACTTTTAAGTACTAATCAATAACCTTGACATATGTTTTGTAATTGTTTAATCCTTACATCAATATCACATCCCAAAACTCTCTTCAACTCTTTTTTTGTTATTATTCTCTTCAAATCTTTTTCTTTATTTGTAATTTATATAATTCACCTCCTTGTGGTTCGACCCTGGTCTTGCCGGGTTATTTTACTTTGACACTCCTGCACTTGGGATAAGACATCAACTCTTTGATCGTATCATGTTTTTGGCACCGTTTCCGGGGAGGTAAGTTATTGTATAAATTAAATATTTTATTTTCACTTTTATTTGTTTTTCTAATTGTTGTTTCTCTTTCTTTTTCTTTTTTTCTTTTCTTTTGTTTTCTTTTATATTTGCATGAGAGTTTGGACACGTACATTAAGTGGTAGACTTTCTAGAAAATCATCATTTTCTTTAGAAAACATGGTCGAAGAAGATAACCAATCAATTCATGATGAGAATAATGAGAATAATCATGTTAGAACACTTAGAGATCATATGAATCCAACAAGAACAAGTGCACCATCATATATTGCTTTTCCTCTTGATGCATCTCATTTTAATTTTAAGACAGGTATTATTCAACTTTTACCCACTTTTCATGGCTTAGAATTAGAAAATCCATACTTGCACTTAAGAGAATTTGAAGAAGTTTGTAACACTTATAATGACTTAAATTGTAGCATGAACACTATCAGATTAAAGCTTTTTCCTTTTTTGTTGAAAGATAAAGCTAAAACATGGCTATAAAATATTAGGTCAGGATCCATTCATGCTTGGGATGAAATGCAATAATAGTTTTTAAAGAAATTTTTCCCTTCTCATAGAATAAACTCTTTCAAAAAACAAGTCACCACTTTTACTCAAAAACCAGGAGAAACATTTTACAATTATTGGGATAGATATAAAGACTTGCTTAATACCTGTCCTCATCATGGTTTTCAAACATGAAGATTGGTTTCACAATTTTATAAAGGGTTAACACCTAAAGATAGGCAAATGGTGGAATTGATGTGCAATGGAACTTTTGAAAATAAAGACCATGATGAAGCAATGGAGTACGTAGACTTGCTAGCTGAAAATGCTCAAAATTGGGACATTACAAGTACTTGTGATGCACCAGGTAAAACTCAACCTCATACATCTCATGGAGGCATGTACAACCTTAGAGAAGATCATGACCCCCAAGCCAAATTTGCATCTTTAGCTAGAAAAGTTGAGGCACTAGAATTAAAAAAGAGTGGTCAATTAAAATCTGTTCAAGAAATTGTGTGTCAAATTTGTGAAACCAATGAACACTCAACCAATGATTGTCCAACGTTGCCTTCTTTTAAGGAATGTCTCCATGAACAAGCCAATGTTTTAAATAGTTTCCAAAGACCAAGTCATAACCCGTACTCATAAACGTACAACCCTGGTTGGAGAAATCACCCAAATTTCAGTTGGAAGAGTGGTAACAATAATGCACAAACTTCACAACCACCATTTCAAACACAACATAATTTTCAAAATTCTCATGGATATGCACCTTATATTCCCCTTCCTAGAAGAAATCTTGAGGAAACATTAGATTCATTCATTGAAAAGCAAGAGACAATCAACACTCAAAATGCTCAAACCATGGCTGATTTGAAAGATACTCTTGCAATGTTTACATCTGCTCTCAGTTTTCAAGAGAAAGGTAAGTTTCCATCTCAACCCCAGCAAAATCCCAAGGGGCAATTCAATTCAAGTACAAGCAGTTTTGAAAGCCAACATCTAGATCAAGTCAAATCAGTCACTACTTTGCGTAGTGGTAAGGTTCTTAAAAAACCCATTGTTGAACCTTGTGAGAAAGAAGGTGAGTTAGTCTCCAAGGGTAAGGAAATGGTTGAACCTGATCATTGCAAAGAAGAGATTGCTTCTCTATTAGCACTTCCATTTCCTCATGCCATGAACAAATAAAAGAAACTCAATCACAATTCTAAAATCTTTGAAACTTTCAAACAGGTAAGGATTACTATACCTTTGCTAGATGCTATTAAACAGGTACCAGCTTATGCTAAATTTTTGAAAGATCTATGCACTGTAAAGAGAAAATTGAATGTGAAAAAGAAAGCCTTCATAACCGAACAAGTAAGTGTCATTCTTCAAAACAATAAAGTTTTGAAATATAAAGACCCTGGTTGTCCTACAATTTCTTGCTTTATTGGAGAACATAAAATTGACAGAGCTTTACTTGATCTTGGAGCTAGTATGAATTTACTTCCATATTCGGTTTTTCAAAGTCTTAATCTAGGTGAGTTAAAACCTACTTCTATTACTCTTTTACTTGCTGATAGATCTATAAAAATGCCTAGAGGAATAGTTGAAGATGTGTTAGTACAAGTAGATAAATTCATCTTTCCTATGCATTTTATTGTCTTGGATATACAACCTCTTGAAGCATGCAATTCAATTCCTGTTATTTTAGGACGTCCATTTCTTACAACTTCTAATGCATTGATTAATTGTAGGAATGGAGTGATGAAGTTATCTTTTGGAAACATGACATTAAAAATAAATGTTTTTAACATTTGCAAGCAACCTGGAATGATAATGATTTACAAGTAGATTTTATTGAAAAAATAATTTACGATCAATTTGAAAATTCTTCCAATGAAAATGAGTTTAATGAATTTGAAGATTTGCAAATGGTTTGTTTTCAGGAAGAATTAAAGGCAAATATTTGGAGACCAAAAATTGAGGAACTGCCACCACGATCAATTGGGTCCATACCTTCAAGTGTTCAACCACCAAAACCTGATTTGAAGCCATTGCCATGTGACACGACTAAAAGGTTGATGTCTTCTCCCAAGTGCAGGAGTGTCGAAGTAATAAATAACCCGGCAAGACCGGGGTCGAACCACAGGGAGGTTAATTGTATAAATTATAAACAAAAATTATAAACAACAATAACAACAACAACAATAGTAGTAGTAATAATAATAATAATAATAATAATAATAATAATAATAGTAGTAGTAGTAGTAGTAATAATAATAATAATAAAGAAAGAGAAGAAGAAGAAGATGATGATAACTTGGAAATGGATAATTAATGTAAGGATTAAACAATAATAATAACAAATGTCAAGGTTAGAGGTTCCACTAATGGTATATCAAACAAGTATAGTATAAACTCTTATTATTGAATTGGAAACCACACACAAAGGAGGTTCCAATCAGATTATATATTGTTAACATGATTACATTAGTCATCTTATTCAATTAATGCTAATACTTGTAAATCTCGTCAAGCATTCATGCTTATAACTTATGTTAACAACAAATCAAGTTCCTTTCATAGCTCAGGTGTCGGTTATACCATACATTATGGGCTATGAAAGTGCCAAGCATTTGTTGTACCAAGTGTTATACAACATAAATCAAGATTAGTCATTTAACAAGCAAAGTATTAAAGAGTGAACAAGATAACAAATATAAAACATGTTAGTATCAAACATTAAAGTCCATATTAAGTTTACATTATACTTATTCTAACACCATTAGTGTAACCTTTTCACCTTGACATAATTAACTTAGCTAGACATAATGAAAGAAAGCAAAATAGATAAACAAAATAAGAACATAAAAGTTAACTAAGTAAAGGAAAGGAAATGAAAGGCTTAAACTTAATATTAATGAAAGCAAAGCATAAACATTACAAAAAATACAAAGAGAGAAAGGAAGAGCATGATCTTGATCTGGAAACCAAGATGCCTAAATGCATGGCAAATGCCTCCTTTTATAGGCCAAAATTGGGAACTATTGATTTGATGACTAATTGATAAGTGGGTGGCCAACTTTTGACTTGGTGACAATCCTTATCTTCACTTGTCTGCCCAAAACGTCATTGATAACGTCAAAACTGGAGCCAGGTGCAAACATGAAAGTTGTAGGCAATTGTCTCAGCTTTCTTGTGTAAAACATTCAGCTCATTTGGACTTCTAGAACTCGAGATATGGCCAAAATACCTAACAGTGCTCGGGCTGGAAGACAGATTCGGGCTTCTTTGTTGTTGCTACAATTTGGACTTGATAATGGCCTTTTTAGATCTTGGGCTCCATATGAAAGTTGTAGGCCTATGTCTTACCTTTCCATCCATATAAATTGGACCTAAATCTAAGATCTGTAGCTCCAGATATGACCCAATTACCGAACAGTGTTCCGGTTTGGATTGCACCGACATCTCTTCTCTAAGTTTGACCATCTCTTTATCCATGCAATTTAAGTTCTTCAAGTCATCAATCAATCCTTTCATTTATGTGATAGACCTGCATTAAAAATAGACATTTACCACAAATTATAGGTATCTTATATTATTAGATACATTATTATAAAACATATTTTAGTTAAGGAGTTATTGATACTTCAAGTGCAAAATGATGATATAAAACCATGATAAAAATGCACTTTTAAGTACTAATCACACCCCTCAACCAGCTTATTACTAGTCCCTAGTAATTAAAGCGTTAAAACAATTTGCAAATTTCACAAAGTAAGGTATTCATCATTTAACTTCCATTAATCTATCCAGATAAACAAACTCTCATTAAATTTATATATCTGCTCAATACCACTTAACACGATATTAATAAACCTTTTTTTTGTGCTCAATGTATCAACACATAATTATGGGGCTTTTCTTGGAAGAAAACAAAATTTTTTTTCTAATGTTTAAGGTTAACTTCCTTGGGATGAGATTATTATTTTTGTCTTTTTTTTCTTTTTTTTTTTGCTTTTTTTTTTAACTCTATATACATATAATTTAAAAACATCATGCATCTTTAACCCATGTAACGAGCTTTCAGCTAATGACTCCCAGACCAGTTGGTCTTAGGGCATTAGGTGTTAAGACACCCCAACGAGCTTAGTAACTCGGGTCGCAGATACTGATATGTAGATAGTGCAATGTTTGATTTCCTTAAGCTTTTCTCCTCAACCCATGTAACAAGCGTTGGGCCAATAGCTCCCAAGTCAGTTGACTTTAGGGTATTAGGTGTTAAAACACCCCTTCAGGCTTAATTGCTTAGGTTAGGGAGGCTACGAAACCAAACTTATCTACATTTTTATTATCATCATCATTTTTTTCTTTTTCTTTTTTTTTCATGTTTTTCTTTTTTTCTTTTTAATTATATACAATCCCTTTCCCTTAGTTGTTACCTTTAACAAAAGAACATAAATAATGTAATAATCCAATATGCAACCCACAATCATATGTTAAAGTGTGTGTGTGTAAATTAAGGTTTAAGAATACATGTTAAATAAGTATATGAGCAGAATTAAGCGGTAACAATACGAGAGTTTGTAAACCTGAATATTTCAGGAAGTATTATAATAGACCTTGTTAAGAATGGTTACTAAGATGCGTCTCAAGAGTCACTTTAACAAAAGAACTCCTTTACTCTGCCATCCTAGTAACAACAATTATGCACATGCTTTATGAAATGAAAAATAATTTTTTTTTTATCAACTACTACCCTCTCCCCCCAACCAAAACGAGACATTGTCCTCAATGTTCTATGGTAGAAAGATAGAGTATAAAAGATATCACCTGAAATAACGAACACTGACAAAACCTGAAACACACTGAAACAAAAATAAGAAATAACAAAACATAATAAAACCAAAAGACACAAAAATTCACAAATGAAGGCTCAAATCCAATCTAAGCTTTTTACGGCTTTCCTTAGATGACCAATTTATGCAACTCATGGAAGGATCAATCACAAGAATGAAAGATTGTAGTTGGTCAATCAATTGTTCAGTAGTAGAAGCAGAGATTATGATTTGTCGTGCAGAAGATGTTAAAAATTCCTGTTCCACAGCATGATCAAGAAAAGACAACAACTTATCATAATAACCATTAACATTTAACAAACCTATGGGTTTATGGTGAATGTGCAATTGAGCCCAAGAGGAAATATGAAAGATCTCTTCCAATGTGCCTAGACCACCTGGTAAAGCAATGAAAGCATCAGCATGATTAAACATTGCATTCATTCGAGCCGACATTGTGGAGACCTGAAGTTCCTCTCCAATTGTTTTTCCAATGATGTCCCCTTGTGCCAAAGCTTCAGGGACGATTCCTAAAACTTGACTACCTCCTAAAAATGCAGCTATTGACACACCTCCCATTAACCCAAGACTGCCTCCCCCATACACTAAATGAATCTTTCTCTCAGCTAGCACCTGACCCAGATGGTTTGCTGATTCTAAAAACTCCTTTTCTTTCCCAGGACTAGATCCACCAAAAACACAGATATTTCTTATTTGATGACTTGAGGAACTTGCCATTTCTACACACTTCTGTATTTGTTGAATGTATGGGTTGAGTAGAAATGAAAGGAAGGAAGAGAGGGTTTTATAGATGAGAAATTAGAAAGGCAATCATAACACCTATATGTAGGCCAGCTGGAGTCTCACACTCTCTCTCTCTCTTTTTATTTATTTATTTATTTATTTATTTATTTACTTTTGAAAAAAAAAAACATGTGTATGTACAGGTAGTTATGATTGTGGCTCACATCTTCCCTTGGTTTTACGTCCAAGAACGGCTTAAACGCCCTCTATGGGTCGGGGATAGGCTTCCCATCCAGTTTTCTTAAAAACTGGAAAACAAGGTCTTTTTTAGTCAGATTCCCAAGACTAAGTCGATCATGTTCTTTATGAAATAGTGGCCATAAATCATGAATTGCACGATGCACATCTCCACTAGGATGCGTCTCAAGAGTCAATAGAAGATTATCTAAAGACTCCTTACTCAGGCCATCCTTAATGAATTGTATTTTATCTTCACGGTTTATAGATACCATTCCTAAAGAACGACATTGTGTATTACAAGTCCATCTAGCACATCGATGACAGACATCCAGTCGTTTTGCATGACGCTTCTTTGCAAAAGTGCTTTTACCTGTTCCAGGCATGTGTGAAATGAAGTTAGAGGACTCACCTGATAATCGGACCTTTGCTTCAATCAACCAACGAATATCTTTAGGAATTCCATGATTCATTAATAATCTCAATCTTGCACATCTAGCACGGTAAATTTTTGTAATCGCATTCTGAGGCAGAGCGGGAAAATACTTTTTCAATTTTTCAAGATTAGTGTCCATTTTCAAATGAGAATTGGAAGAGAGATTCAAAGAATTGCACAAATATATACACAGATATCAGTAATTGTGGGAAACTGAAAGAACCGACTTAAGTCACGGAGTACCGTTATCCGCCATTTGACCGGGGTGAAAGAAACTTGCAAAAATCACTCAAAAAGAAACATAAAAAAAAATGTGAGAAAAACAAAATAATCAACCTTTATCTACAAGATCATTCAAACCAGCTGATTCATTTTCACTAGAAAAATTATCAAAGTAAGCTTTCAAACGATGTTCATTTTCCTTAAAATCATTGTCATTCATTGAATTCTCAATATCACAGGCCCCATAAGGATTGTTCCATCTTAATCTTAGCTTTTTAGGGAATGCATAGAGTTGAGAATCATAAAACAAAACTTTTTGACCAGTATCAATCTTTTGACAATTTTCACAAGTTTTGCAGAATGCATGCGTGTCCTTGAACATGGTGGGCCAATAAAATCCATGTTGAAAGATTTTTGCATTTGTCTTTTTTGACGAAAAACAACTTCCACATGCTTCAGAATGACAAAATTTAATGACACTACTTACCTCATTGTTGGGAATGAATCTTTGAAATATTTGATCAGGACAATATTTGAATAAGGTAGGGTCATCACAAGAAAAATTCTTCACTTCGTTCAAAAACTTTTCTTTGTCTTGGGTACTCCAATCAGCTGGCAAATCTCCTAAAGCAAGAAAATTGATATTTTTATCATACCAAGGCTTTGGGCTAAGAGAAAGTAAGGATTCGTTAGGAAAGTAATCATCGATTGGTGTGATGTCAGATGTCGAATCTGTTGTCACTGTTGACAAAAGATTCGCATCAACATTTTCGGTGCTTGTTTCATTCGTGATTTCTTCCTCAGAATAAACCATTTGCAAATCTTTAGTTTCATCCAATTCATTTTTACTTAAAGTAGATTCAAGTTGATCATAAACTAATTCATCAATATGATCTACTTCTTGTGAATCATTATCATCTCTAGGTTGCTTGCAAATTTTGAAAATATTCATCTCCAATGTCATGTTTCCAAATGATAGCTTCATCAATCCATTCCTACAATTAATCAATGCGTTAGAGGTTGCAAGAAATGGACGTCCTAAAATAACAGGAAATGAATTACATGCTTCAACAGGTTCTGTGTCCAAGATAATAAAATCCACAGGATAAATGAATTTATCGACTTGTACTAACACATCCTCAATTATTCCTCTAGGCACTTTTACAGATCTATCGGCAAGTAAAAGAGATATAGAAGTTGATTTTAACTCACCTAGATTGAGACTCTGAAAAACTGAATATGGAAGTAAATTCACACTAGCACCAAGATCAAGTAAGGCTCTTTCAATTTTATGCTCTCCAATAAAGCAAGAAATTGTAGGACAACCAGGGTCTTTATATTTCAAAGCATTATTGTTCTGAAGAATAGCACTTACTTGTTCGGCTAGAAAGGCTTTCTTTTTCACATTCAGTTTCCTCTTCACAGTGTATAGATCTTTCAAAAATTTAGCATAGGAAGGAACCTGTTTAATAGCATCCAGTAAAGGTATATTGATCCTTACCTGTTTGAAAATTTCATAAATTTCAGAGTTATGGTTGACTTTCCTTTGTTTGGTCATGGCATGAGGAAATGGAAGTGCTGGCGGTGAATCAGTCGTTTCTTTGCAATTTTCAGATTCAACCCCTTCCTTACCCTCAGAGATTGACTCATCATCTTTCTCATAAGGTTCAAGAGAGGGTTTTTCAATAACCTTACCACTGCGTAGAGTAGTGACTGATTTGAGTTGATCCATGTGTTGGCTTCCGGAACTACTTGCATTTGCATTGTATTGCCCTTTGGGATTTTGTTGTGGTTGAGATGGAAACTTACCTTTCTCTTGGAAACTGAGAGCAGATGTTAATTTTGCAAGAGTATCTTTAAAATCTGTCATGTTTTGAGCAAGTTGAATATTGATTGTCTCTTGCTTTTCAATGAATGCATGCAATGTTTCCTCAAGATTTCTTCTAGGAGGTGGAGCATAAGGAGGTGCATATCCATGAGAATTTTGGAAATTGTGGTGTGCTTGAAACGGTGGCTGTGAAGTTTGTGCATTGTTGTTCTCACTCTTCCAACTGAAATTTGGGTGATTCCTCCAACCAGGGTTGTATGTTTGGGAGTATGGGTTGTGGTTGGCCCTTTGAAAACTGTTTAAAGCATGAGCTTGTTCATGGAGACATTCTTTAAAAGAAGGCAAGGTTGGACAATCGTTGGTTGAGTGTTCATTTGTTTCACAGATTTGACACACAATGTTTTCAACAGATTTTAATTGACCACTCTTTTTTAATTCTAGTGCCTCAACTTTTCTAGCTAAAGATGCAAACTTCGCTTGAAGGTCATGATCTTCCCTAAGCTTGTACATACCTCCACTAGATGTATAAGGTTGAGTTTTACTCGGTGCCTCATAAGTACCCGCGGTGTCCTAATTTTGAGCATTTTCAGCTAACAAGTCTAAGTACTCCATTGCCTCATCAGGGTCTTTATCTTCAAAAGTTCCATTGCACATCAATTCAACCATTTGCCTATCTTTAGGTGTTAACCCTTCATAGAAATGTGAAACCAATCTCCATGTTTCAAAACCATGATGAGGGCAAGTACTAAGCAAGTCTCGATACCTATCCCAACATTTGTAAAATGTTTCTCCTGGTTTTTGAGTGAAAGTGGTGATTTGTCTCTTGAAAGAGTTTGTTCTATGAGATGGGAAAAACTTCTTTAAAAATTGTTGTTGCATTTCATCCCAAGCACGAATGGATCCTGGTCTCAAATTTTGTAGCCATGTTTTAGCTTTATCTTTTAATGAAAAAGGAAAAAGCTTTAATCTGATGGTGTTCATGCTACAATTTAAGTTATTATATGTGTTGCACACCTCCTCAAATTCCCTTAAATGCAAGTATGGATTTTCCAATTCTAAACCATGAAAAGAAGGTAAAAGTTGAATAATACCTAGTTTAAAATTACAATGAGATGCATCGGGAGGAAAAACTATGCATGATGGTGCACTTGTTCTTGTGGGATTCATGTGGTCTCTAAGTGTTCTAGCACGGTTATTCTCATTATTCTCATTTTGAAGTGATTGATTATCTTCTTCGGCCATATTTTTTGAAAATGATGAGGATATCCTACAAAGTCTACCACTTGATGTACGTGACCACACTCTCATGCACGTGTAGGAATAAAATAAAAGGAAGAAGAAAACAAAAGAAGAAGGAAGAAAACAAAATAAGGAGAAACAAAATAAAAGAGACAAAGTTATATATAAGAAAAGTAAAAAGAGAAAATAAAATAAATATTATAATTTATACAAGGACTTACCTCCCCGGCAACGGCGCCAAAAACTTGACACGACTAAAAGGTTGATGTCTTCTCCCAAGTGCAGGAGTGTCGAAGTAATAAATAACCCGGCAAGACCGGGGTCGAACCACAGGGAGGTTAATTGTATAAATTATAAACAAAAATTATAAACAACAATAACAACAACAACAATAGTAGTAGTAATAATAATAATAATAATAATAATAATAATAGTAGTAGTAGTAGTAGTAGTAATAATAATAATAATAAAGAAAGAGAAGAAGAAGAAGATGATGATAACTTGGAAATGGATAATTAATGTAAGGATTAAATAATAATAATAACAAATGTCAAGGTTAGAGGTTCCACTAATGGTATATCAAACAAGTATAGTATAAACTCTTATTATTGAATTGGAAACCACACACAAAGGAGGTTCCAATCAGATTATATATTGTTAACATGATTACATTAGTCATCTTATTCAATTAATGCTAATACTTGTAAATCTCGTCAAGCATTCATGCTTATAACTTATGTTAACAACAAATCAAGTTCCTTTCATAGCTCAGGTGTCGGTTATACCATACATTATGGGCTATGAAAGTGCCAAGCATTTGTTGTACCAAGTGTTATACAACATAAATCAAGATTAGTCATTTAACAAGCAAAGTATTAAAGAGTGAACAAGATAACAAATATAAAACATGTTAGTATCAAACATTAAAGTCCATATTAAGTTTACATTATACTTATTCTAACACCATTAGTGTAACCTTTTCACCTTGACATAATTAACTTAGCTAGACATAATGAAAGAAAGCAAAATAGATAAACAAAATAAGAACATAAAAGTTAACTAAGTAAAGGAAAGGAAATGAAAGGCTTAAACTTAATATTAATGAAAGCAAAGCATAAACATTACAAAAAATACAAAGAGAGAAAGGAAGAGCATGATCTTGATCTGGAAACCAAGATGCCTAAATGCATGGCAAATGCCTCCTTTTATAGGCCAAAATTGGGAACTATTGATTTGATGACTAATTGATAAGTGGGTGGCCAACTTTTGACTTGGTGACAATCCTTATCTTCACTTGTCTGCCCAAAACGTCATTGATAACGTCAAAACTGGAGCCAGGTGCAAACATGAAAGTTGTAGGAAATTGTCTCAGCTTTCTTGTGTAAAAACTTCAGCTCATTTGGACTTCTAGAACTCCAGATATGGCCAAAATACCGAACAGTGCTCGGGCTGGAAGACAGATTCGGGCTTCTTTGTTGTTGCTACAATTTGGACTTGATAATGGCCTTTTTAGATCTTGGGCTCCATATGAAAGTTGTAGGCCTATGTCTTACCTTTCCATCCATATAAATTGGACCTAAATCTAAGATCTGTAGCTCCAGATATGACCCAATTACAGAACAGTGTTCCGGTTTGGATTGCACCGACATCTCTTCTCTAAGTTTGACCATCTCTTTATCCATGCAATTTAAGTTCTTCAAGTCATCAATCAATCCTTTCATTTATGTGATAGACCTGCATTAAAAATAGACATTTACCACAAATTATAGGTATCTTATATTATTAGATACATTATTATAAAACATATTTTAGTTAAGGAGTTATTGATACTTCAAGTGCAAAATGATGATATAAAACCATGATAAAAATGCACTTTTAAGTACTAATCACCATGTAATCTCAAATACTCATTTTTAGGAGAAAATGAAACTTTTCCAGTAATAATTTCTTCCAAACTTAATGTTCATCAAGAAGGTAAGTTATTACAAACTCTGAAAATGCACAAAAATGCATTAGGATGGACCATAGCTGACATAAAAGGAATTAGTCATTTGATTTGCACACACAAGATTTATTTGGAGGAAAGTGCTAAACCCTCTAGAGAAATGCAACGAAGGCTTAATCCTAATATGAAAGAAGTAGTGAGGAATGAAGTCATTAAACTTCTAGATAATGTAATAATTTATCCTATTTTTGATAGCAAATGGGTAAGTCCTACCCAAGTTGTACCTAAAAAGTCTGGAGTTACTGTGATAACAAATAAGAAAAATAAGTTAATTCCAACGAGGACTATTACTGGTTGGCGCATGTGCATTGACTATAGGAAACTTAATTCAATGACTATAAAAGATCACTTTCCTTTACCTTTCATAGATCAAATTCTAGAAAGAGTTGCAGGTCATGAATTTTATTGTTTTCTAGATGGTTATTCAGGTTACAACCAAATTGCAATTGCATTTGAAGATCAAGAGAAAACTACTTTCACATGTCCATTTGGTACATTTGCATACCGAAGGATGCCTTTTGGATTATGTAATGCACCAGCCACGTTTCAAAGATGCATGCTTAGCATATTCAGTGATATGGTTGAACGTTTTCTGGAGATTTTTATAGATGATTTTTCTATTTTTGGTGATTCATTTGATAATTGTTTAACTAATTTGGAAAAGGTTTTGAACAGGTGTGAAGAGAAGAATCTTGTGTTGAATTGGGAAAAATGTCATTTTATGGTAACAAACAGCATTGTACTTGGTTACATTGTTTCATCAACAGGAATTGAGGTTGATAAATCTAAAATTGAGTTAATTGCCAACTTGCCAACACCAAAATGTTGTCGCGGATCATTTGTCAAGATTGACAACTGATTCAAAATCTGACATCACACCAATCGATGACTACTTTCCTGATGAATCTTTACTTTCTGTCACTACAATGCCTTGGTTTGCTAATATTCTTAATTTTCTTGTTTTAGGACATTTGCCAGCGCATTGGGGCACCTAAGATAAAAGAAAGTTCTCTAACAAAGTGAAGAACTTTTATTGGGATGACCCTTATTTATTCAAATATTATCCTGATCAAATATTTTGAAGATTCATTCCCGACAATGAGGTAAGTAATGTCATTAAATTTTGTCATTCTAAGGCATGTGGGGGTCATTTTTTGTCAAAAAATACAACCGCAAAAATCTTACAATGTGGATTTTATTGGCCCACCATGTTCAAGGACACGCATGCATTCTGCAAATATTGTGAAAATTGTCAAAAGTTAGGATCTCTTTCAAAACATCACATGATGCCTTTAAGTACTATTCTTGTCATTGAAATCTTTGACTATTGGGGTATAGATTTTATGGGTCCATTTCCTCCATCATTTGGTTTTGTGTATATATTAGTAGCAGTAGACTATGTTTCAAAATGGATAGAAGTAATTCCAAGTCGTAACAACAATCATAAAACAGTCATTAAGTTTTTGAAAGAAAACATTTTGAGTCGATTTGGAATCTCTCGGGCCATGATAAGTGATGGTGGAACGCATTTCTGTAACAAGCCATTTGAGTCTTTAATGAAGAAATATGGAATCACACACAAAGTTGCCACCCCTTATCACCCTCAGATAAATGGACAAGTAGAACTTGCTAATAGAAAGATCAAACAAATCTAGGAAAAAACAGTGAACCCTAATCGAAAGGACTGGTCTTTAAGACTTAATGATGCACTTTGGGCCTATCGAACTGCTTTTAAAACATCATTAGGTATGTCACCTTATAGGTTGGTTTATGGAAAACCTTTTCATTTGCTTGTGGAACTTGAATACAGAGCTTATTGGGCTATTAAAGCTTTCAATTCAGACCTGGATGATACTAGTCAATTGCATAAGTTACAAATAAATGAGCTTGAAGAAATAAGAAATGATGCATATGAGAATTTAAAAATTCATAAAGCAAGAATCAAAGACTTCCATGATAAAAGAATCTTGAGAAAAACATTTGATGTTGGTCAAAAAGTTTTGCTTTATAATTCTCGACTCCATTTATTTCCTGGAAAGTTAAGATCAAGATGGAGCGGACCATTTGTTGTGAAACATGTATATCCTTATGGGGCCTTTGATATTGAGAATCCAAAGAATGGTAATGTTTTAAAGGTCAATAGACATCGTTTGAAAGCTTACTTTGATAATTTTCCTAGTGAAAATGAATCCATTGGTTTGAATGATCCTATATATAAAGGTTGATTATTTTGTTTTTCTCATATTTTTGTTTCTTTTTTGTGTGACTTTTTTTTTGCTAGTCTTTCTCCAACCCCGGTCAAATGACGGATAACAGTACTCCGTGACTCTTAAGTCGGTTCTTTCAGTTACCTATGATAATTGATATCTCTGTATATATTTGTTCAATTCCTTGTTCCTTCTTTTTTCTTTACATCTCTTCTTCACTTCTCTCTAAAAACAAAACAAAACAAAAATGGACACCACTCTTGAAAATTGAAAAAGTATTTTCCTACTCTGCCTCATAATGTGATTATAAAAATTTACCGTTCTAGGTGTGAAAGATTGAGGTTGTTAATGAACCATGGAATTCCCGAAGATATTCGCTGGATAATTGAAGCAAAGATTAGATTATCAGGCGAGTCTTCCAACTCTTTTATTTCATACATGCCTGGGATAGGTAAAAATACTTTTGCAAAGAAGTGTCGTGCAAAACGACTAAAAGTCTGTCACTGATGTGCCAGATAGACTTGTAATAAAAAATATCGTTATTTAGGAATGGTATCTATAAACTATGAAGATAAAATACAATTCATTAAGGATGCCTTGAGTAAGGAGTCTTTAGATAATCTTCTAGTAACTCTTAAGACGCATCCTAGTGGAGATGTGCATCGTGCAATTCATGATTTATGGCCTCATTTTCATAAAGAACATGATCGACTTAGTCTTGGGAATCTGACTAAAAAAGACCCTGTTTGCCAGTTTTTAAGAAAACTGGATGAGAAGCCTATTCTCGACCCATAGAGGGTGTTTAAGCCGTTCTTGGACGTAAAACCAAGGGAAAGCTATGAGCCACAATCACAACTGCTTGTACATACATATTTGTTTTTATATATATAATAATATAATAAAAAAAAAGACAGAGAGAGTGAGACTTCAGCTAGCTTACATATAGGTGATATGCTTTGCATTTTCAATTTCTCATCTATAAAATCTTCTCTTCCTTCCCATCATTTCTACTCAACCCATTCATTCAGCATATATAGAAGTGTGTAGAAATGACGAGTTCCTCTGTTCCTAAAATAAAAACTATTTTTGTTTTTGGTGGATTTAGTCCAGGGAAAGAAAAAGAGTTTTTAGAATCAGCAAATCATCTTGGTCGGGTACTAGCTGAGAGAAAGATTCATTTAGTGTTGGGAAAGGCAGCCTTGGGTTAATGGGGGGGTGTTTCAATAGCTGCATTTGTAGAAGGCAGTCAAATTTTGGGGGTTGTCCCCAAAGCTTTAGCCGAAGGGGACATCATTGGAAAAACAATTGGAGAGGAATTATAGGTCTCCACAATGTCGAATTGAATGAATACAATGTTTAACCATGTTGATGCCTTCATTACCTTACCAGGTGGTTTGGGTACATTGGAAGAGATCTTTCATATTTCCTCTTGGGCCCAACTAAACATTCACCATAAACCTATAGGTTTGTTAAATGTTAATGGTTTTTATGATAATTTGTTGTCTTTTCTTGATCAACCTATGGAACAGGAATTTCTAACATCTTCGGCACGATAAATCATAATCTCTGCTGTTACTGCTGAACAATTGATTGACCAACTACAATCTTTCATCCCTGTAATTGATCCCTCCATGAGTCAACTCAATTAGTCAAACACGAAACGCCGTAAAAAGCTTAAATTGAATTTGAGCCTTAGTTTGTGAAAAATTGTGTCTTTTGGTTTTATTAATAGCATAATATTTGTGTTTTGTTGTTTTTTATATTTGTTTTAGTGTGTTTCAGGTTTGTCAATAGTCATTAGTTTAGGTGATATCTTCTACACTCTATCTTTTTGCTTAGAATATTGAGGACAATATCTCGTTTTGGTTGAGGGGAGAGGGTAGTAGTTGATATTAAAAAAAAAGTTGTTATTAAGTAAATGTATTTTCTATTATTTAAACCATTTGCAAAACTATTGTTAGGATGGCAGAGTAACGGAGGAACTTTAGTGACTCTTGAGACGCGTCTTAGTAAACATTCTTAACAAGGTCTATTATAATACTTCTTGAAATATTTAGGTTTACAAACTCTTGGATTGTTATCTATAGATTCTATTTATATACTCATCTAACAAGTATTTCTAAACCTTCATTTTCACACACACACTCGAACATATGATTGTAGGTTGCATATTGGATTATTACATTATTTATGTTCTTTTGTTAAAGGTAACAACTAAGGGAAAGGGATAGTATATAATATGCAAAAAAAAAAAAAACAAAAACAAAAACAAATATAGTAATAAATAATAATAATAAAAAAACAAAGTAGATAAGTTTGGTTTCGTAGCCTTTTTTACTTAAGCAAATAAGCCCGAAGGGGTGTTTGAACACCTAGTACCCTAAAGTCAACTGACTTGGGAGTTATTAGCCTAGTGCTTGTTACATGGGTTAAGGAGAAAGCTTAAGGGAATCAAACACAGCATTCTCTACATATCAGTATTTGCAACCCGAGTTACTAAGCTCGTAGGGGTGTCTCAACACCTGATGCCCTAAGACCAATTGGTCTGGGAGTCATTAGCCGAAAGCTCGTTACATGGGTTCAGGATACATTGTGCTATAAATTCTTGCTTTAAAAAAAAAGAAAAAAAGAAAACAATCCCAACCCAAGAAAGTTAACCTTAAACATTAGAACAAAAATTTTGTTTTCTTCCATGAAAAGCTCCATAGCTATGTTTTTATTTATTGAGCACCAAAAGAAGGTTTATTAATATCTTGTTTAAGAGGTATTAAACAGATATATAAATTTAATAAGAGTTTGTTTATCTGGATAGATTAATAGAAGTTAAATGATGAATGCCTTGCTTTGTGGTATTTGCAAATTATTTTTATATTTTAATGCTTTGATTACTAGGGACTAGTAATAAGCTGGTTGGGGGGTATGATTAGTACTTAAAAGTGCATTCTCATTAAGGATTTATGTCATTATATTGCACCTAAAGTATCATTAAATTCCCTAACAAAAGCATGTTTTATATTAGCAAGTCTAAAAATATAATATACCTTTAATTCATGGTAAATGTTCATCCTAAATGCAGGTCTATCACATAAATAAAAGGATTGATTGATGAGTTTAATGATTGAAATTGAAAGGATAAAAAGAAGGCCAAACTTAGCAAAGTGTTGCTGATGCATTCCAAACTCGAATACTGTTCGGTAATTTGATCATATCTGGAGCTGTAGATATTAGATTTAGGTCCATTTTATATGGATGAAAAGGTAAGACATAGACCTACACCTTTCATATGGACTCAAAGACTCAGTTCTGCCGTTTTCAAGCTCAAATCTTAGCCTATTCTTCAATCAATGGATGCCCACCAATTCTTCAATCAATTAATAGTTCTGAAACTTAGCCTATAAAAGGAGGTATTGTCCATGTATTTAGTAATATTAATTTTTAGATCAAAGTTATCTTCTTGCTTTCTCTCTACATCTTTGTAATCTTCAAGTTTCTTTTCATGCTATAGTAATCTCTTGTTTATGCTTTTTCATTTCCTTTCCTATACTTAATTAGCTTATATTATGTTTATGTTCTTATATTATTTATTTATGTTTTTCTCCTTCTTAATGTTTAGCTAAGTTAATTATGTCAAGGTGAAAAGGTTTCTCTAATGGTGTTAGAATAGGTATAATATAAACTCAACATGAGCTTTAAATGTTTATATCCAAGAAAGATTGTTATTAACATGTTTTATCTTTTTATCTTACTAATTCTTAATACCTTGCTTATTAAATGGTTAATTTAGATTTGTGTTGTATAATATTTGGTACATCAAATGCTTGATCCTTAATAGTTTTCAGCCGACATCGTTATTATGATAGAAACTTGATTTGTTGTTAACATAAACTAGCAACATGAATGCTTGATGATATTTATAAATATGGTATTACTTTGATAAGATAATTAATATGATCATGTTAGTAATTTATAATGAGCTAATAATGAGAAATCATCCGATTAGAACCTCCTTTATGTGTGGTTTCTAGTTGAGTAATAAAAAGAATTTATATTATATTTATTTGAAATACCATTAGTGAATCCTATAACCTTGACATATGTTTTGTTATTGTTTAATCCTTACATCAATATCACATCCCAAAACTCTCTTCAACTCTTTTTTTGTTATTATTCTCTTCAAATCTTTTTCTTTATTTGTAATTTATATAATTCACCTCCTTGTGGTTCGACCCCGGTCTTGCCGGATTATTTTACTTTGACACTCTTGCACTTGGGATAAGACATTAACTCTTTGATCGTGTCACTATACGATTGGGTTATGAAGTGCCAAGTATTTGTTGTACTAAGTGTTATACAACACAAAACTAGAATAACAAATACAAACATGTTAGTTTCAAACATTAAAATTCGTATTAAGTTTACACTATACTTCTTCTTATACCATTAGTGTAACCTTTTGACCTTGACATAATAAACTTAGCTAAACATAATAAAAAAAAAGAAACATAAATAAGATAAAAATTAGCTAAGTAAAGAAAAGAAAATGAGAAGCGTAAACAAGAGATCAATATAAGTCAAACTTAAGCATTACAATAAAGAGAGTGTATGAGGATGATCTTGATCTGAAAACCAAGATGTCTAAATAGATAGCAAATGCCTCCTTTTATAGGCCAAAATTAGGAATTATTGATTTGATAACTAATTGTTGAGTGAGTGGCCACATCTTAACTTGATGATAGTCCTTATCTTTTTATTTGCGAAAAACATCATTGCTAACATTAGAATTTCAACCAACCTTACTCATGAAAATTCTAGGAAATTATCTCAACTTTGTAGGAAAAAAAATTGAGGTTATTTGGACTCTAGAACTTGAGATATGAGCTTAACATTGAACAATGTATGGGCTGCAGGACAGATTCAGACTTCTACATTGTTGTTAAGATTTGGACTTCAAAACAGCAGAATTGAGTCTTGCCTTCCCATTAAAGTTTTAGGCCTATTTCTTAGCTTTCCATTCATATAAAACAGATCTAAATCCAAGTTCTACAGCTTCAGTTATGATCTAATTACCAAACAGTGTTTCAATTTAAACTAAACCAACATCTCTTTTTTAAGTTTCATTCTTTCTTTATCCTTTCAATTTCAGTACTTCAACTCATCAATCAATCCTTACAAGTACTAGCATTATTTGAATAAGATATTTAATATAATCATGTTAACAATTTACAATTCGATTGGAACTTTCTTTGTGTGTAGTTTTCAGTTGGGTAATAAAAAGAGTTTATACTATATTTGTTTGAAATACCATTAGTGGATCCTCTAACCTTGATATTTTTTTTATTTAATCTTCACATTAATTTTACATCTCAAAGTTCTTTTTAATTTATTATTATTATTATTATTATTATTATTATACAGTTAATCTCATTATGGTTTAACATTGGTCTTGCCAGGTTATTTATTACTTCAACACGCCTACACTTGAAAGAAGACATCAATTATTTAAGATTACATGAATTTTGTGTGAATAAAAATGATAAATAATGACAAAAAAATATACTAAAAATGAGAGATGATGACAATAAGTTAACAATATTGTACAAGTTTTTCATTAAAAATTAAAATTTGTTATTAATTGTCAAAACCTAAATTTTGGGTTTCTCCCAAAATTATCTTTTCTTTAAAAAAATTAAAAAAAAAAGAGAAGAGATCAAATTACTAGCAACTTGATAAGAGTAGACTGAGAAGGGTTGTAAACACATAATTTTAGACAAAATTGGAAGCCCATGTGTACCTCATGGGATCCAAGAGTGAAAGACAATATATATAGATTTAAGAACAGGTTAAATAATTATTTGACAAATCTGCATAAAAGTTAAGTCCAAGAACTTAGTTAGATTTTTAATAGGTCAATTTGATTTAAACAATGGATTTAACACAGTTGTTAAAATTGTAAAATTTTAACAATGTATTTTTGACAAGACATGAAAAATACATTACAAACTTAAATTTTAAAATTATAAAATTATAAGGAAATTTTTTGACAATACTTGCACTAAATGTTTTTAAAATTCTTATTAATATCTATATCATGTTGTCATCCCACATCAAGATTACCAGAGAATTTTTTTTTCAAGATGCCATGTGTTCAATAATTCAAGAATCTATTTAAATCAGCCCTGTAATCAATTCAAACATGATTATTAGAACTAAATTGTAAACACCCAAAAGAAAAAAGGAATATATATATATATAGGTGATATGATTGCATTTTCACTTTCTCATCTATAAATTCTTCTCTTCATTCCCTTTATTTCTACTCAGCCCACACATTTCACAGATATTAAAGTGTGTAGAAGTGACAAGTTTCTCAAGTCATCAAGTACGAAATATTTGTGTTTTTGGTGGATCTAGTCCTGGGAAAGAAAAAGAGTTTTTAGAATTAGCAAATCATCTTGGTCAGGTATTAGCTGCAAGAAAGATTCATTTGGTGTATAGAGGAGGCAGTCTTAGGTTAATGGGGGGTGTGTCAATAACTATATTTTTAGGAGGTAGTCATATTTTGGGGGTTGTCCTCAAAGCTTTAGCACATGGTGATATTATTGGAACAACAATTGGAGAAGAACTCCAGGTCTTCACGATGTCTGATCGAATGAATACAATGTTTAAACATGTTGATGCTTTCATTGCCTTGTCAGGTGGTTTGGGCGCATTGAAAGAGTTTGTTTACTTGGATAGAGTAATAGAAGTTAAATGATGAATACCTTGCTTTGGGGAACTTGCAAATTGTTTTTCTATTTTAATGCTTTTATTACTAGGGACTAGTAATAAGTTGGTTGGGGGGGTGTGATCAGTACTTAAAAGTGCATTTTTATCAAGGCTTTATACCATCATTTTGCACTTGAAGTATCAATAACTCCTTAACTAGAACATGTTTTATAACAACAAGTCTGATAATATAAGATACCTTTAATTTATGGTAAATACTCATTTTAACTGCAGGTATTCTCACAATTCAAAGGATTGATTATTGTGATTAACTATTGGAAGTGAAAGGATAAAGCAAAGGCTAAGCTTATGAAGGAGATGCCGATTCACTTCAAATTCAAATATTGTTCAGTCATCGAATCATATCTAGAGCTATAGATCTTGGATTTCATATTAATTTAAATGGATGGAAAGATAACAAATAGGCCTACAACTTTCATGCGTATGGAAAGACCCAAATTTGCTATTTTCAAATTCAAAGTTTGGCCACAAAAGAGAAGTGATTAGTACTTAAAAGTGCATTTTTATCATGGTTTTATATCATCATGGTTTTATACTTAAGCTGGTTGAGGGGTGTGATTAGTACTTAAATTTGCAAATGTCTATCATGGTTTTATACTTAAAAGCATCAATAACTCCTTAACTAAAGCATGTTTTATAATAATATATTTAATAATATAAGATACCTTTAATTTATGGTAAATGTTAATTTTAAATGCAGGCCTATCACATAAATGAAAATATTGATTGATGATTTTAAGAACTTAAATTGCAAAGGCAAAGAGATGGTCAAACTTAGAGAAGAGATGTCGGTGCAATCCAAACCGGAACACTGTTCGGTAATTGGGTCATATCTGGAGCTATATATCTTAGGTTTAGGTCCAATTTATATGGATGGAAAGGTAAGACATAGGCCTACAACTTTCATATGGAGTCCAAGATCTAAAAAGGCCATTATCAAGTCCAAATTGTAGCAACAACAAAGAAGCCCGAATCTGTCTTCCAGCCCGAGCACTGTTCGGTATTTTGGCCATATCTGGAGTTCTAGAAGTCCAAATAAGCTGACTTTTTTACACAAGAAAGCTGAGACAATTGCCTACAACTTTTATGTTTACAACTGGCTCCAATTTTGACGTTATCAATGATGTTTTGGGCAGACAAGAGAAGATAAGGATTGTCACCAAGCCAAAAGTTGGCCACCCACTTATCAATTAGTCATCAAATCAATAGTTCTCAATTTTGGCCTATAAAAGGAGGCATTTGCCATTCATTGAGGCATCTTGGTTTCCAGATCAAGATCATGCTCTTCCTTTCTCTCTTTGTATTTTTTGTAATGTTTATGCTTTGCTTTCATTAATATCAAGTTTATGCCTTTCATTTCTTTTCCTTTACTTAGTTAACTTTTATGTTCTTATTTTGTTTATTTGTTTTCCTTTCTTTCATTATGTCTAGCTAAGTTAATTATGTCAAGGTGAAAAGGTTACACTAATGGTGTGAGAATAAGTATAATGTAAACTTAATATGAACTTTAATGTTTGATACTAACATGTTTTATATTTGTTATCTTGTTCACTCTTTAATACTTTGCTTGTTAAATGACTAATCTTGATTTATGTTGTATAACACTTGGTACAACAAATGCTTGGCACTTTCATAGCCCATAATGTATGGTCTAACCGACACCTGAGCTATGAAAGGAACTTGATTTGTTGTTAACATAAGTTATAATCATGAATGCTTGACGAGATTTACAAGTATTAGCATTAATTGAATAAGATGACTAATGTAATCATGTTAACAATATATAATCTGATTGGAACCTCCTTTGTGTGTGGTTTCCAATTCAATAATAAGAGTTTATACTATACTTGTTTGATATACCATTAGTGGAATCTCTAACCTTGACATTTGTTCTTATCATTGTTTAATCTTTACATTAATATTCCATCAAATTATATATTGTTAACATGATTACATTAGTCATCTTATTCAATTAATGCTAATATGGATACAAGGAAAGTATTAAAGAGTGAACAAGATAACAAATATAAAACATGTTAGTATCAAACATTAAAGTCCATATTAAGTTTACATTATACTTATTCTTACACCATTAGTGTAACCTTTTCACCTTGACATAATTAACTTAGCTAGACATAATGAAAGAAAGAAAAATAGATAAACAAAATAAGAACATAAAAGCTAACTAAGTAAAGGAAAGGAAATGAAAAGCATAAACTTGATATTAATGAAAGCAAAGCATAAACATTACTTTAATGTTTTTTTTTTTAATAATAATTTTTTTTTTCTTTTTTTAATAATAATAATAAGCTTTTTAGTAATAAGCTGGTTGGGGGGTGTGATTAGTACTTAAAAGTGCATTTTTGTCATGGTTTTATATCATCATTTTGCAATTGAAGTATCAATAACTCCTTAATTAAAGCATGTTTTATAATAATATATCTAATAATATAAGATACCTATAATTTGTGGTAAATGTCTATTTTTAATGCAGGCCTATCACATAAATGAAAGGATTGATTGATGACTTGAAGAACTTAAATTGCAAGGATAAAGAGATGGCCAAACTTAGAAAAGAGATGTCGGTGCAATCCAAACTAGAACACTGTTCGGTAATTGGGCCATATCTGGAGCTACAGATCTCAGATTTAGGTCCAATTTATATGGATGGAAAGGTAAGACATAGGCCTACAACTTTCATATGGAGCCCAAGATCTAAAAAGGCCATTATCAAGTCCAATTTGTAGCAACAACAAAGAAGCCCGAATCTGTCTTCCAGCCCGAGCACTGTTCGGTATTTTGGCCATATCTGGAGTTCTAGAAGTCCAAATGAGCTGAATTGTTTACACAAGAAAGCTGAGACAATTGTCTACAACTTTCATGTTTACAACTGGCTCCAATTTTGATGTTATCAATGACGTTTTGGGCAGACAAGAGAAGATAAGGATTGTCACCAAGTCAAAAGTTGGCCACCCACTTATCAATTAGTCATCAAATCAATAGTTCCCAATTTTGGCCTATAAAAGGAGGCATTTGCCATGCATTTAGGCATCTTGGTGTTCAGATCAAGATCATGCTCTTCCTTTCTCTCTTTGTATTTTTTGTAATGTTTATGCTTTGCTTTCATTAATATCAAGTTTATGCTTTACATTTCCTTTCCTTTACTTAGTTAGCTTTTATGTTCTTAATTTGTTTATCTATTTTTCTTTCTTTCATTATGTCTAGCTAAGTTAATTATGTCAAGGTGAAAAGGTTACACTAATGGTGTGAGAATAAGTATAATGTAAACTTAATATGGACTTTAATGTTTGATACTAACATGTTTTATATTTGTTATCTTGTTCACTCTTTAATACTTTGCTTGTTAAATGATTAATCTTGATTTATGTTGTATAACACTTGGTACAACAAATGCTTGGCACTTTTATAGCCCATAATGTATGATATAACCGACACCTGAGCTATGAAAGGAACTTGATTTGTTGTTAACATAAGTTATAATCATGAATGCTTGACGAGATTTACAAGTATTAGCATTAATTGAATAAGATGACTAATGTAATCATGTTAACAATATATAATCTGATTGGAACCTCCTTTGTGTGTGGTTTCCAATTCAATAATAAGAGTTTATACTATACTTGTTTGATATACCATTAGTGGAACCTCTAACCTTGACATTTGTTATTATTATTGTTTAATCCTTACATTAATTTTCCATCTCCAAGTTCTCATCATCTTCTTCTTCTTCTCTTTCTTTATTATTATTATTATTATTATTATTATTATTATTATTACTATTACTACTACTACTACTACTACTATTATTATTATAGTTGTTGTTGTTGTTGTTATTGTTGTTGTTCTTATTGCTATTATTGTTGCTTATAATTGTTGTCTATAATTTGTACAATTAACCTTCCTGTGGTTCGAACCCGGTCTTGCCGGGTTATTTATTACTTTGACACTCCTGTACTTGGGAGAAGACATCAACCTTTTAGTCGTGTCAAGTTTTTGGCGCCGTTGCCGGGGAATAATAAGCTTTTTAATAATAATACATTATACTCTATCTTTCTACCTTAGAACATTGAGGACAATGTCTCATTTTGGTTGGGGGGAGAGGGTAGTAGTTGAATTGGAAACGGAACCATTTTTTTTTTTTTTTGAAAAAAAAACTTGATATTAATGAAAGTAAAGCATGTGCATAATTGTTGTTACTAGGATGGCAGAGTAAAGGAGTTCTTTTGTTAAAGTGACTCTTGAGACGCATCTTAGTAATCATTCTTAACAAGGTCTATTATAATACTTCCTAAAATATTCAGGTTTACAAACTCTTGTATTGTTACCACTTAATTCTGCTCATATACTTATTTAACATGTATTCTTAAACCTTAATTTACACACACACACTTTAACATATGATTGTGGGTTGCATATTGGATTATTACATTATTTATGTTCTTTTGTTAAAAGTAACAACTAAGGGAAAGGGATTGTATATAAAAAAAAACAAAACAAAAAAAACAAAAAAAAAACAAAAACAAAAAAAAAATGATGATAATAAAAATGTAGATAAGTTTGGTTTCGTAGCCTCCCTAACCTAAGCAATTAAGCCCGAAGGGGTGTTTTAACACCTAATACCCTAAAGTCAACTGACTTGGGAGCTATTGGCCCAACGCTTGTTACATGGGTTGAGGAGAAAAGCTTAAGGGAATCAAACATTGCACTATCTACATATCAGTATCTGCGACCCGAGTTACTAAGCTCGTAGGGGTGTCTTAACACTTAATGCCCTAAGACCAACTAGTCTGGGAGTCATTAGCTGAAAGCTCGTTATATGGGTTAAAGATGCATGATGTTTTTAAATTATATGTATATAGAGTTAAAAAAAAAGATAAAAATAGTAATCCCAACCCAAGGAAGTTAACCTTAAACATTAGAACAAAAATTTTGTTTTCTTCCAAGAAAAGCCCTATAATTATGTGTTGATACATTGAGCACAAAAGAAAGGTTTATTAATATCTTGTTAAGTGGTATTGAGCAGATATATAAATTTAATGAGAGTTTGTTTATCTGGATAGATTAATGGAAGTTAAATGATGAATACCTTGCTTTGTGAAATTTGCAAATTGTTTTAACGCTTTGATTACTAGGGACTAGTAATAAGCTGGTTGAGGGGTGTGATTAGTACATAAAAGTGCATTTTTGTCATGGTTTTATATCATCATTTTGCACTTGAAGTATCAATAACTCATTAACTAAAGCATGTTTTATAATAATGTATCTAATAATATAAGATACCTATAATTTGTGGTAAATGTCTATTTTTAATGCAGGCCTGTCACATAAATGAAAGGATTGATTGATGACTTGAAGAACTTAAATTGCAAGGATAAAGAGATGGTCAAACTTAGAGAAGAGATGTCGGTGCAATCCAAACCGGAACATTGTTCGGTAATTGGGTCATATCTGGAGCTACAGATCTTAGATTTAGGTCCAATTTATATGGATGGAAAGGTAAGACATAGGCCTACAACTTTCATATGGAGCCCAAGATCTAAAAAGGCCATTATCAAGTCCAAATTGTAGCAACAACAAAGAAGCCCGAATCTGTCTTCCAGCCCGAGCACTGTTCGGTATTTTAGCCATATCTGGAGTTCTAGAAGTCCAAATGAGTTGCAGTTTTTACACAAGAAAGATGAGACAATTGCCTACAACTTTCATGTTTACAACTGGCTCCAGTTTTGACGTTATTAATGACGTTTTGGGCAGACAAGAGAAGATAAGGATTGTCACCAAGTCAAAAGTTGGCCACCCACTTATCAATTAGTCATCAAATCAATAGTTCCCAATTTTGGCCTATAAAAGGAGGCATTTGCCATGCATTTAGGCATCTTGGTGTTCAGATCAAGATCATGCTCTTCTTTTCTCTCTTTGTATTTTTTGTAATGTTCAAAAACTTGACACGACTAAAAGGTTGATGTCTTCTCCCAAGTGCAGGAGTGTCGAAGTAATAAATAACCCGGCAAGACCGGGGTCGAACCACAGGGAGGTTAATTGTACAAATTATAAACAACAATAATAGCAATAACAATAATAACTATAATAATAATAATAATAACAATAATAATAATAATAATAGTAATAGTAATAATAATAGTAGTAGTAGTAATAATAATAATAATAATAATAATAAAGAAAGAGAAGAAGAAGAAGATGATGATAACTTGGAGATGGAAAATTAATGTAAGGATTAAACAATAATAATAACAAATGTCAAGGTTAGAGGTTCCACTAATGGTATATCAAACAAGTATAGTATAAACTCTTATTATTGAATTGGAAACCACACACAAAGGAGGTTCCAATCAGATTATATATTGTTAACATGATTACATTAGTTATCTTATTCAATTAATGCTAATACTTGTAAATCTCGTCAAGCATTCATGATTATAACTTATGTTAACAACAAATCAAGTTCCTTTCATAGCTCAGGTGTCGGTTAGACCATACATTATGGGCTATGAAAGTGTCAAGCATTTGTTGTACCAAGTGTTATACAACATAAATCAAGATTAGTCATTTAACAAGCAAAGTATTAAAGAGTGAACAAGATAACAAATATAAAACATGTTAGTATCAAACATTAAAGTTCATATTAAGTTTACATTATACTTATTCTCACACCATTAGTGTAACCTTTTCACCTTGACATAATTAACTTAGCTAGACATAATGAAAGAAAGGAAAACAAATAAACAAAATAAGAACATAAAAGTTAACTAAGTAAAGGAAAGGAAATGAAAGGCATAAACTTGATATTAATGAAAGCAAAGCATAAACATTACAAAAAATACAAAGAGAGAAAGGAAGAGCATGATCTTGATCTGGAAACCAAGATGCCTAAATGAATGGCAAATGCCTCCTTTTATAGGCCAAAATTGGGAACTATTGATTTGATGACTAATTGATAAGTGGGTGGCCAACTTTTGACTTGGTGACAATCCTTATCTTATCTTGTCTGGCCAAAACGTCATTGATAACGTCCAAATTGGAGCCAGTTGTAAACATGAAAGTTGTAGGCAATTGTCTCAGCTTGAAATTTGGGTGATTTCTCCAACCAGGGTTGTATGTTTGGGAGTATGGGTTGTAGTTGGCCCTTTGGAAACTGTTTAAAGCATGGGCTTGTTCATGGAGACATTCCTTAAAAGAAAGCAAGGTTGGACAATCGTTGGTTAAGTGTTCATTTGTTTCACAAATTTGACACACAATGTTTTCAACAGATTTTAATTGACCACTCTTTTTCAATTCTAGTGCCTCGACTTTTCTAGCTAAAGATGCAAACTTGGCTTGAAGGTCATGATCTTCCCTAAGGTTGTACATACCTCCACTAGATGTATGAGGTTGAGTTTTACTCAGTGCCTCATAAGTACCCGCGGTGTCCCAATTTTGAGCATTTTCAGCTAACAAGTCTAAGTACTCCATTGCTTCATCAGGGTCTTTATCTTCAAAAGTTCCATTGCACATCAATTCAACCATTTGCCTATCTTTAGGTGTTAACCCTTCATAGAAATGTGAAACCAATCTCCATGTTTCAAAACCATGATGAGGGCAAGTACTAAGCAAGTCTCGATACCTATCCCAACATTTGTAAAATGTTTCTCCTGGTTTTTGAGTGAAAGTGGTGATTTGTCTCTTGAAAGAGTTTGTTTTATGAGATGGGAAAAACTTCTTTAAAAACTATTGTTGCATTTCATCCCAAGCACAAATGGATCCTGGTCGTAAATTTTGTAGCCATGTTTTAGCTTTATCTTTTAATGAAAAAGGAAAAAGCTTTAATCTGATAGTGTTCATGCTACAATTTAAATTATTATATGTGTTGCAGACCTCCTCAAATTCCCTTAAATGCAAGTATGGATTTTCCAATTCCAAGCCATGAAATGAAGGTAAAAGTTGAATAATGCCTGGCTTAAAATTAAAATGAGATGCATCGGGAGGAAAAACTATGCATGATGGTGCACTTGTTCTTGTGGGATTCATGTGGTCTCTAAGTGTTCTAGCACGGTTATTCTCATTATTTTCATTATGAAGTGATTGATTATCTTCTTCAGCCATATTTTCTGAAAATGATGAGGATACCCTACAAAGTCTACCACTTGATGTACGTTATTTTTGTTATCTTGTTCACTCTTTAATACTTTGCTTGTTAAATGACTAATCTTGATTTATGTTGTATAACACTTGGTACAACAAATGCTTGGCACTTTCATAGCCCATAATGTATGGTCTAACCGACACCTGAGCTATGAAAGGAACTTGATTTGTTGTTAACATAAGTTATAATCATGAATGCTTGACGAGATTTACAAGTATTAGCATTAATTGAATAAGATAACTAATGTAATCATGTTAACAATATATAATCTGATTGGAACCTCCTTTGTGTGTGGTTTCCAATTCAATAATAAGAGTTTATACTATACTTGTTTGATATACCATTAGTGGAACCTCTAACCTTGACATTTGTTATTATTATTGTTTAATCCTTACATTAATTTTCCATCTCCAAGTTATCATCATCTTCTTCTTCTTCTCTTTCTTTATTATTATTATTATTACTACTACTACTACTACTATTATTATTATTACTATTATTATTATTATTATTATTATTATTATTATTATTACAGTTATTATTGTTATTGCTATTATTGTTGTTTACAATTTGTACAATTAACCTCCCTGTGGTTCGACCCCGGTCTTGCCGGGTTATTTATTACTTCGACACTCCTGCACTTGGGAGAAGACATCAACCTTTTAGTCGTGTCAAGTTTTTGGCACTTGGGAGAAGACATCAATCTTTTAGTCATGAATTGCACGATGCACATCTCCACTAGGATGCGTCTCAAGAGTCAATAGAAGATTATCTAAAGACTCCTTACTCAGGCCATCCTTAATGAATTGTATTTGTTTTATTGTTTCTTATATTTGTTTTAGTGTGTTTCAGGTTTGTCAGATCAAGATCATGCTCTTCCTTTCTCTCTTTGTATTTTTTGTAATGTTTATGCTTTGCTTTCATTAATATCAAGTTTATGCTTTTCAATTCCTTTCCTTTACTTAGTTAGCTTTTATGTTCTTATTTTGTTTATCTATTTTTCTTTCTTTCATTATGTCTAGCTAAGTTAATTATGTCAAGGTGAAAAGGTTACACTAATGGTGTAAGAATAAGTATAATGTAAACTTAATATGGACTTTAATGTTTGATACTAACATGTTTTATATTTGTTATCTTGTTCACTCTTTAATACTTTGCTTGTTAATATTATTATCATCATCTTAATACTTGTATTTCCATCAGATTATATATTGTTCCATTAATTTTCCATCTCCAAGTTATCATCATCTTCTTCTTCTTCTCTTTCTTTATTATTATTATTATTACTACTACTACTATTATTATTATTATTATTATTATTATTATTATTATTATTGTTATTATTATTATTATTACAGTTAGTATTGTTATTGTTATTATTGTTGTTTATAATTTGTACAATTAACCTCCCTGTGGTTTGACCCCGGTCTTGCCGGGTTATTTATTACTTCGACACTCCTGCACTTGGGAGAAGACATCAACCTTTTAGTCGTGTCAAGTTTTTGGCGCCGTTGCCGGGGAGGTAAGTCCTTGTATAAATTATAATATTTATCTTATTTTCTCTTTTCACTTTTCTTGTGTATAACTTTGTTTCTTTTCTTTTGTTTCTTTTTATTTTGTTTTCTTCCTCCTTCTCTTGCATTCTTCTTTTTTATTTTTTTTTCCCAACACGTGCATGAGAGTGTGGTCACGTACATCAAGTGGTAGACTTTGTAGGGTATCCTCATCATTTTCAAAAAATATGGCCGAAGAAGATAATCAATCACTTCAAAATGAGAATAATGAGAATAACCGTGCTAGAACACTTAGAGACCACATGAATCCCACAAGAACAAGTGCACCATCATACATAGTTTTTCCTCCTGATGCATCTCATTTTAATTTTAAACCAGGTATTATTCAACTTTTACCTTCTTTTCATGGTTTAGAATTGAAAAATCCATACTTGCATTTAAGGGAATTTGAGGAGGTGTGCAACACATATAATAATTTAAATTGTAGCATGAACACCATTAGATTAAAGCTTTTTCCTTTTTCATTAAAAGATAAAGCTAAAACATGGCTACAAAATTTAAGACCAGGATCCATTCGTGCTTGGGATGAAATGCAACAACAATTTTTAAAGAAGTTTTTCCCATCTCATAGAACAAACTCTTTCAAGAGACAAATCACCACTTTCACTCAAAAACCAGGAGAAACATTTTACAAATGTTGGGATGGGTATCGAGACTTGCTTAGTACTTGCCCTCATCATGGTTTTGAAACATGGAGATTGGTTTCACATTTCTATGAAGGGTTAACACCTAAAGATAGGCAAATGGTTGAATTGATGTGCAATGGAACTTTTGAAGATAAAGACCCTGATGAAGCAATGGAGTACTTAGACTTGTTAGCTAAAAATGCTCAAAATTGGGACACTGCGGGTACTTATGAGGCACTGAGTAAAACTCAACCTCATACATCTAGTGGAGGTATGTACAACCTTAGGGAAGATCATGACCTTCAAGCCAAGTTTGCATCTTTAGCTAGAAAAGTCGAGGCACTAGAATTGAAAAAGAGTGGTCAATTAAAATCTGTTGAAAACATTGTGTGTCAAATCTGTGAAACAAATGAACACTCAACCAACGATTGTCCAACCTTGCCTTCTTTTAAGGAATGTCTCCATGAACAAGCCCATCCTTTAAACAGTTTCAAAACGTCCAATCACAACCCATATTCACAAACATACAATCCTGGTTGGAGAAATCACCTAAATTTCAGTTGGAAGAGTGACAATGCACAAACTTCACCACCACAGTTTCAAGCACACCATAATTTCCAAAATTCTTATGGATACGCACCTTCTTATGCTCCACCTCTTAGAAGAAATCTTGAGGAAACATTGCATGCATTCATTGAAAAGCAAGAGACAATTAATACTCAACTTGTTCAAAATATGACAGATTTTAAAGATACTCTTGCTAAATTAACATCTGCTCTTAGTTTCCAAGAGAAAGGTAAGTTTCCATCTCAAACACAACAAAATCCCAAAGGGCAATACAATGCAAATGCAAGTAGTTCCGGAAGCCAACACATGGATCAAGTCAAATTAGTCACTACTCTGCGCAGTGGTAAGGTTATTGAAAAACCCTCTCTTGAACCTTATGAGAAAGATGATGAGTCAATCTCTGAGGGTAAGGAAGGGGTTGAATCTGAAAATTGCAAAGAAACGACTGATTCACCGCCAGCACTTCCATTTCCTCAAGCCATGACCAAACAAAGGAAAGTCAATCACAACTCAGAAATTTTTGAAATTTTCAAACAGGTAAGAATCAATATACCTTTGTTGGATGCTATTAAACAGGTTCCTTCCTATGCTAAATTTTTGAAAGATCTATGCACTGTGAAGAGGAAACTGAATGTGAAAAAGAAAGCCTTTCTAGCCGAACAAGTAAGTGCTATTCTTCAAAACAATAATGCTTTGAAATATAAAGACCCTGGTTGTCCTACAATTTCTTGCTTTATTGGAAAGCATAAAATTGAAAGAGCCTTACTTGATCTTGGGGCTAGTGTGAATTTACTTCCATATTCAGTTTTTCAGAGTCTCAATCTAGGTGAGTTAAAACCAACTTCTATATCTCTTTTACTTGCCGATAGATCTGTAAAAGTGCCTAGAGGAATAATTGAAGATGTGTTAGTACAAGTCGATAAATTCATTTATCCTGTGGATTTTATTGTCTTGGACACAGAACCTGTTGAAGCATGTAATTCATTTCCTGTTATTTTAGGACGTCCGTTTCTTGCAACCTCTAATGCATTAATTAATTGTAGGAATGGACTGATGAAGCTATCATTTGGAAACATGACATTGGAGATGAATATTTTCAACATTTGCAAGCAACCTGGAGATGATAATGATTTACAAGAAGTAGATCATATTGATGAATTAGTTTATGATCAACTTGAATCTACTTTAAGTAAAAATGAATTGGATGAAACTGAAGATTTGCAAATGATTTATTCTGAGCAATAAATCACGGATGAAACAAGCACCAAAAATGTTGATGCGAATCCTTTGTCAACAGTGACAACAGATTCGACATCTGACATCACACCAATCGATGATTACTTTCCTAATGAATCTCTACTTTCTCTTAGTTCAATGCCTTGGTTTGCTAAACATATCAATTTTCTTACTTCAGGATTTTTGCCAGCTCATTGGAATACCGAAGACAAAACAAAATTTTTGAGCAACGAGCAAAATTTTTATTGGGATGACCCTAACTTATTCAATTATTGTCCTGGTCAAATATTTCAAAAATACATTCTCGACAATGAGGTAAGTAATTTCATTAAATTTTGTTATTCTAAGGCATGTGGGGATCATTTCTCATCAAAAAAGAGGATTGTAGAAATCTTACAAAGTGAATTTTACTGGCCCATCATATTCAAGGAGTCAGATGCATTCCGCAAAAACTGTGAAAATTGTCAGAAGGTGGGATTTATTTCAAAACATAGAGAGTCTTTAGATAATCTTTTATTGACTCTTAAGTCTCATCATAGTCGAGATAAGCATCGTGTAATTCATGACTTATGAACCCATTTTCATAAAGAACATACTTGGCATAGTCTTGGAAATCTGACTAAAAAGATCATGTTTGCTAGTTTTTAAGAAAACTGGATGGGAAGCCTATCCCCGACCCATTGAGGGCGTTTAAGCTGTTCTTGGACGTAAAACCAAGGGAAGATGTGAGCCACAATCACAACTGCGATTTGAATTTTTTTTGTTTGTAAAAACTTATGTCTTTTGGTTTTATTATTGTGTTTTGTTATTTCTTATTTTTGTTTCAGTGTGTTTCAGGTTTGTTAGTGTTCATTATTTCAGGTGATATCTTCTATACTCTATCTTTCTACCTTAGAACATTGAGGACAATGTCTCGTTTTGGTTGGGGGGAGAGGGTAGTAGTTGAGAAAAAAAAAATTTGTTTTTCATTTCATAAAGCATGTGCATAATTGTTGTTACTAGGATGGCAGAGTAAAGGAGTTCTTTTGTTAAAGTGACTCTTGAGACGCATCTTAGTAACCATTCTTAACAAGGTCTATTATAATACTTCCTAAAATATTCAGGTTTACAAACTCTCATATTGTTACCGCTTAATTCTGCTCATATACTTATTTAACATGTATTCTTAAACCTTAATTTATACACACACACTTTAACATATGATTGTGGGTTGCATATTGGATTATTACATTATTTATGTTCTTTTGTTAAAGGTAACAACTAAGGGAAAGGGATTGTATATAATTAAAAAAAAAAGAAAAAAAGAAAAAAATGATGATAATAAAAATGTAGATAAGTTTGGTTTCGTAGCCTCCCTAACCTAAGCAATTAAGCCCGAAGGGGTGTTTTAACACCTAATACCCTAAAGTCAACTGACTTGGGAGCTATTGGCACAACGCTTGTTACATGGGTTGAGGTGAAAAGCTTAAGGGAATCAAACATTGCACTATCTATATATCAGTATCTGCGACCCAAGTTACTAAGCTCGTAGGGGTGTCTTAACACCTAATGCCCTAAGACCAACAGGTCTGGGAGTCATTAGCTGAAAGCTCGTTACATGGGTTAAAGATGCATGATGTTTTTAAATTATATGTATATAGATTTAAAAAAAAAAGATAAAAAAAAGACAAAAATAATAATCCCAACCCAAGGAAGTTAACCTTAAACATTAGAACAAAAATTTTGTTTTCTTCCAAGAAAAGCCCCATAATTATGTGTTGATATATTGAGCACAAAAGAAAGGTTTATTAATATCTTGTTAAGAGGTATTGAGGAGATATATAAATTTAATGAGAGTTTGTTTATCTGGATAGATTAATGAAAGTTAAATGATGAATACCTTGCTTTGTGAAATTTGCAAATTGTTTTAACGCTTTGATTACTAGGGACTAGTAATAAGCTGGTTGAGGGGTGTGATTAGTACTTAAAAGTGCATTTTTATCATGGTTTTATATCATCATGGTTTTATACTTAAGCTGGTTGAGGGGTGTGATTAGTACTTAAATTTGCAAATGTCTATCATGGTTTTATACTTAAAAGTATCAATAACTCCTCAACTAAAGCATGTTTTATAATAATATATCTAATAATATAAGATACCTTTAATTAATGGTAAATGTTCATTTTAAATGCAGGCCTATCACATAAATGAAAATATTGATTGATGATTTTAAGAACTTAAATTGCAAAGGCAAAGAGATGGTCAAACTTAGAGAAGAGATGTCGGTGCAATCCAAACCGAAACACTGTTCGGTAATTGGGTCATATCTGGAGCTATATATCTTAGATTTAGGTCTAATTTATATTGATGGAAAGGTAAGACATAGGCCTACAACTTTCATATGGAGCCCAAGATCTAAAAAGGCCATTATCAAGTCCAAATTGTAGCAACAACAAAGAAGCCCGAATCTGTCTTCCAGCCCGAGCACTGTTCGGTATTTTGGCCATATCTAGAGTTCTAGAAGTCCAAATAAGCTGAATTGTTTACACAAGAAAGCTGAGACAATTGTCTACAACTTTCATGTTTACAACTGGCTCCAATTTTGACGTTATCAATGATGTTTTAGGCAGACAAGAGAAGATAAGGATTGTCACCAAGTCAAAAGTTGGCCACCCACTTATCAATTAGTCATCAAATCAATAGTTCCCAATTTTGGCCTATAAAAGGAGGCATTTGCCATTCATTTAGGCATCTTGGTTTCCAGATCAAGATCATGCTCTTCCTTTCTCTCTTTGTATTTTTTGTAATGTTTATGCTTTGCTTTCATTAATATCAAGTTTATGCCTTTCATTTGCTTTCCTTTACTTAGTTAACTTTTATGTTCTTATTTTGTTTATTTGTTTTCCTTTCTTTCATTATGTCTAGCTAAGTTAATTATGTCAAGGTGAAAAGGTTACACTAATGGTGTGAGAATAAGTATAATGTAAACTTAATATGAACTTTAATGTTTGATACTAACATGTTTTATATTTGTTATCTTGTTCACTCTTTAATACTTTGCTTGTTAAATGACTAATCTTGATTTATGTTGTATAACACTTGGTACAACAAATGCTTGGCACTTTCATAGCCCATAATGTATGGTCTAACCGACACCTAAGCTATGAAAGGAACTTGATTTGTTGTTAACATAAGTTATAATCATGAATGGTTGACGAGATTTACAAGTATTAGCATTAATTGAATAAGATGACTAATGTAATCATGTTAACAATATATAATCTGATTGGAACCTCCTTTGTGTGTGGTTTCCAATTCAATAATAAGAGTTTATACTATACTTGTTTGATATACCATTAGTGGAACCTCTAACCTTGACATTTGTTATTATTATTGTTTAATCCTTACATTAATTTTCCATCTCCAAGTTATCATCATCTTCTTCTTCTTCTCTTTCTTTATTATTATTATTATTATTATTACTACTACTACTATTATTATTACTATTATTATTATTATTATTATTATTATTGTTATTATTGTTATTATTATAGTTATTATTGTTATTGCTATTATTGTTGTTTATAATTTGTACAATTAACCTCCCTGTGGTTCGACCCCGGTCTTGCCGGGTTATTTATTACTTCGACACTCCTGCACTTGGGAGAAGACATCAACCTTTTAGTCGTGTCAAGAAGTCTCAATCAGTCTTGCAATCCAGCCCAAACACTACTCAAAGGTTTATCGATAACTAGAGTTGTGGAAGGAAAACACAATTTCCAACAACTTTCATGAAGAACACTATGCCAAATTCGAATTCCATCATTGTCAATTCAGCCATCCAAAGTGTTGGAGTGATGTTGTCCACCAAGTCCACTAATAAATAGTTGGCCACTACATCAATTATCAATTACCACATGAATAGTTTCAAATTTTATCCTATAAAAGGAGGCATTTTCCATTCATTTGGGCATCTTGTTTTCCATATCAAGATCATGTTCTTGCTCTTTCTCTTTATATTGTTGTAATGCTTAAATTTTGATTTCATTAATCTCTTGTTCATGCTTTTCATTTCCTTTACTATACTTAGTTAACTTATATCATGTTTATGTTCTTATATTGTTTCTTTAAGTTTTTCTTCTTCATAATGTCTAGCTAAATTAATTATGTCAAGGTGAAAAGGTTTCACTAATGGTGTTAGGATAAGTAAATATAAACTCCATATGAACTTCAATGCTTATATCCTAAACAACTTGCTATTAACATGTCTTATCATTTTTATCTTATTAATTCTTAATACCTTACTTGTTAAATGGTTAATCTAGATTTATGTTGTGTAACAATTGATACATCAAATACTTGATCCTTCATAGTATTTGGCCAACATCGTTATTATGAAAGGAACTTGATTTGTTGTCAACATAAGTTAGTATCATGAGTACTTGATAAAATTTATAAGTATGGTGTTATGTAAATAAGATAATTAATATGGTCATGTTGATAATTAATAAAGAGTTTATACCTTACTTATCTCTAATACTATTAGTGTATCCTCTAACCTTGACATTTGTTTTTATCATTGTATAATCTTCACATTGATTTTACATCTCAAAGTCCTCTTTAACTCATCTTCACCACCACCACCATCATCATTGTTGTTGTTCTTGTTGTTGTTGTCGTTATTATTGTTTTTATTTATAATTTATATAGTTAACCTCTCTGTGGTTCGACCCCGGTCTTGCCGGGTTATTTATTACTTTGACACTTCTGCACTTGGGATAAGACATCAACTCTTTGATTGTGTCAATAATAATAAAGAAAATGAAGGAGAAGAAGAAGAAAAAAAATGAGAACTTTGAGATGAAATATTAATTTAAGGATTAAACAATGATAATAACAAATGTCAAGGTTAGAGGATCCACTAATGGTATGTCAAACAAGTATAGTATAAACTCTTATTATTCAATTGGAAACCACACACAAAGGAGGTTCCAATTAGATTATAGATTGTTAACATGATTACATTAGTTATCTTATTCGATTAATGTTAATACTTGTAAATCTCGTCAAGCATTCATGATTATAACTTATGTTAACAACAAATCAAATTCCTTTCATAGCTTAGGTGTCGGTTATACCATATAGTATGGGCTATGAAAGTATCAAGCATTTGTTGTACCAGGTGTTATACAACATAAATCAAGATTAGTCATTTAACAAGCAAAGTATTAAAGAGTGAACAAGATAACAAATACAAAACCTGTTAGTATCAAATATTAAATTCCATATTGAGTTTATATTATACTTATTCTTACACCATTAATGTAACCTTTTCACCTTGACATAATAAACATAGTTAAACATAATGAAAGAAAGAAAAATAAATAAATAAAATAAAAACATAAATAAGATAAGAGTTAACTAAGTAAAGGAAGAAAGTGAAAGGTATAAACTTGATATTAATGAAAGCAAAGCATAAACATTAGAAAAATACAAAGAGAGAAAGCAAGAGCATGATCTTGATCAGGACATCAAGATGCCTAAATGTATGGCAAATGCCTGCTTACATCTGCTCATGTCATTCATCCTCCTAATTGGTCATTACCTTTTGGAATAATGTGTGATGCTAGTGATTATGTCGTGGGTGCTATTTTAGGACAAAGAAAAGAAATTACACAACCACTAAAAAGGAATTACTTGTTGTAGTGTCTACATGTGAAAAATTCAGATCTTATCTTGTTGGCTCACCTGTTATTGTTTTTAGCGATCATGCAGCGTTGAAATATCTTCTTTCTTAGAAGGATTTTCAAGCTAGATTGGTGTGGTGGATTTTGTTACTTCAAGAATTTGATATCACAATCAAGGATAAGAAAGGCATCGAAAATGTGGTTGTGGATCATTTATCAAGACTGACAACTGATTCAAAATTTGACATCACACCAATCGATGACTACTTTCCTGATGAATCTTTACTTTCTATCACTACAATGCCTTGGTTTGCTAATATTCTTAATTTTCTTGTTTCAGGACATTTGCCAGCGCATTGGGGCACCCAAGATAAAAAAAAGTTCTTAAACAAAGTGAAGAACTTTTATTAGGATGACCCTTATTTATTCAAATATTATCCTAATCAAATATTTCGAAGATGCATTCCAGACAATGAGGTAAGTAATGTCATTAAATTTTGTCATTCTAAGGCATGTGGGGTTCATTTTTCATCAAAAAAGACAGTTGTAAAAATCTTACAATGTGGATTTTATTGGCCCACCATGTTTAAAGGCACGCATGCATTCTGCAAAACTTGTGAAAATTATCAAAAGTTAGAATCTCTTTCAAAATGTCACATGATGCCTTTACATACTATTCTTGTCATTGAAATCTTTGACTGTTGGGGTATAGATTTTATGGGTCCATTTCCTCCATCATTTGGTTTTATGTACATAGTAGTCGCAGTAGACTATATTTCAAAATGGATAGAAGCAATTCTAAGTCATAACAACAATCATAAAACAGTCATTAAATTTTTGAAAGAAAACATTTTGAGTCGATTTGGAATCCCTCGGGCCATTATAAGTGATGGTGGAACACATTTCTGTAACAAGCCATTTGAGTTTTTAATGAAGAAATATGAAATCACACATAAAGTTGCCACCCCTTATCACCCTTAGATAAATGGACAAGTATAACTTGCTAATAAGGAGATCAAACAAATCTTGGAAAAAACTGTAAACCCTAATCAAAATAACTGGTCTTTAAGACTTAATGATGCACTTTGGGCCTATCAAACTGCTTTTAAAACATCATTAGGTATGTCACCTTATAGGTTGGTTTATGGAAAACCTTGTCATTTGCCTGTGGAACTTGAATACAAAGCTTATTGGGCTATTAAAGCTTTCAATTCAAATTTAGATGATGCTAGTCAGCTGCATAAGTTACAAATAAATTAGCTTGAAGAAATAAGAAATGATGCATATGAGAATTCAAAAATTAATAAAGCAAGAATCAAAGACTTTCATAATAAAAGAATCTTGAAAAAAACATTTGATGTTGGTCAAAAAGTTTTGCTTTATAATTCTTGACTCCATTTATTTCCTGGAAAGCTTTGATCAATAGTTCCCAATTTCGGCCTATAAAAGGAGGCATTTGCCATGCATTTAGGCATCTTGGTGTTCAGATCAAGATCATGTTCTTCCTTTCTCTCTTTGTATTTTTTGTAATGTTTATGCTTTGCTTTCATTAATTTTAAGTTTATGCCTTTCATTTCCTTTCCTTTACTTAGTTAACTTTTATGTTCTTATTTTGTTTATCTATTTTTCTTTCTTTCATTATGTCTAGCTAAGTTAATTATGTCAAGGTGAAAAGGTTACACTAATGGTGTAAGAATAAGTATAGTGTAAACTTAATATGGACTTTAATGTTTGATACTAACATGTTTTATATTTGTTATCTTGTTCACTCTTTAATACTTTGCTTGTTAAATAACTAATCTTGATTTATGTTGTATAACACTTGGTACAACAAATGCTTGGCACTTTCATAGTTCATATTGTATGGTATAATCGACACCTGAGCTATGAAAGGAACTTGATTTGTTGTTAACATAAGTTATAATCATGAATGCTTGACGAGATTTACAAGTATTAACATTAATTGAATAAGATGACTAATGTAATCATGTTAACAATCTATAATCTGATTGGACCCTCCTTTGTGTGTGGTTTCCAATTGACTAATAAGAGTTTATACTATACTTGTTTGACATATCATTAGTGGAACCTCTAACCTTGACATTTGTTATTATCATTGTTTAATCCTTACATTAATATTCCATCTCAAAGTTCTTATCTTCTTCTTCTTCTTCTCCATTTCTTTCTTATTTATTATTGTTATTATTATTATTATTGTTATTAGCATTACTACTATTACTACTACTACTACTAGTATTATTGGTATTATTATTATTGTTGTTGTTGTTGTTGTTGCTGTTGTTGTTGTTTATAATTGTTGTTTATAATTTGTACAATTAACCTCCCTATGGTTCGACCCCGGTCTTACCGGGTTATTTATTACTTCGACACTCCTACACTTGGGAGAAGACATCAATCTTTTTGTCGTGTCAAGTTTTTGGTGCCGTTGTCGGGGAGGTAAGTTTTGTATAAATTATAGTAGTTATTTTATTTTCTCTTTTCACTTTTCTTGCACATAACTTTGTTTCTTTTCTCTTGTTTCTTCTTCTTTTGTTTTCTTCTTCTTTTGTTTTCTTCTTCCTTTTATTTTATTTCAACACGTGCATGCGAGTGTGGTCACGTACATAAAGTGGTAGACTTTGTAAGATATCCTCATCATTTTTCATAATGCGAATAATGAGAATAACCGTGCTAGAACACTTAAAGACCACATGAATCCCACAAGAACAAGTGCACCATCATGCATAGTTTTTCCTCCCGATGCATCTCATTTTAATTTTAAACCAGATATTATTCAACTTTTACCTTCTTTTTATGGTGTAGAATTGGAAAATCCATACTTGCATTTAAGGGAATTTGAGGAGGTTTGCAACACATATAATAATTTAAATTGTAGCATGAACACCATCAGATTAAAGCTTTTTCCTTTTTCATTAAAAGATAAAGCTAAAACATGGCTACAAAATTTAAGACTAGGATCCATTCGTGCTTGGGATGAAATGCAACAACAATTTTTAAAGAAGTTTTTCCCATCTCACAGAACAAACTCTTTCAAAAGACAAATCACCACTTTCACTCAAAAACCAGGAGAAACATTTTACCAATGTTGGATAGGTATCGAGACTTGCTTAGTACTTGCCCTCATCATGGTTTTGAAACATGGAGATTGGTTTCATATTTCTATGAAGGGTTAACACCTAAAGATAGGCAAATGGTTGATGACACGACTAAAAGGTTGATGTCTTCTCCCAAGTGCAGGAGTGTCGAAGTAATAAATAACCCGGCAAGACCAGGGTCGAACCACAAGGAGGTTAATTGTACAAATTATAGACAACAATTATAAGCAACAATAATAGCAATAATAACAACAACAATAACAATAACAACAACAACTATAATAATAATAATAATAGTAGTAGTAGTAGTAGTAGTAGTAGTAATAGTAGTAGTAGTAGTAGTAGTAATAATAATAATAATAATAATAATAATAATAATAATAATAATAAAGAAAGAGAAGAAGAAGTAGATGATGAGAACTTGGAGATGAAAAATTAATGTAAGGATTAAACAATAATAATAACAAATGTCAAGGTTAGAGGTTCCACTAATGGTATATCAAACAAATATAGTATAAACTCTTATTATTGAATTAGAAACCACACACAAAGGAGGTTCTAATCAGATTATATATTGTTAACATGATTACATTAGTCATCTTATTCAATTAATGTTAATACTTGTAAATCTCGTCAAGCATTCATGATTATAACTTATGTTAACAACAAATCAAGTTCCTTTCATAGCTTAGGTGTCGGTTATACCATACATTATGGGCCATGAAAGTGCCAAGCATTTGTTGTACCAAGTGTTATACAACATAAATCAAGATTAGTCATTTAACAAGCAAAGTATTAAAGAGTGAACAAGATAACAAATATAAAACATGTTAGTATCAAACATTAAGGTCCATATTAAGTTTACACTATACTTATTCTTCCACCATTAGTGTAACCTTTTCACCATGACATAATTAACTTAGCTAGACATAATGAAAGAAAGGAAAACAAATAAACAAAATAAGAACATAAAAGTTAACTAAGTAAAGGAAAGGAAATGAAAGGCATAAACTTGATATTAATGAAAGTAAAGCATAAACATTACAAAAAATACAAAGAGAGAAAGTAAGAGCATGATCTTGATCTGAACACCAAGATGCCTAAATGCATGGCAAATGCCTCCTTTTATAGGCCAAAATTGGGAACTAATAATTTGATGACTAATTGATAAGTTGGTGGCCAACTTTTGACTTGGTGACAATCTTTATCTTCTCTTGTCTGCCCAAAACGTCATTGATAACGTCAAAATTGGAGCCAGTTGTACATAAAAGTTGTAGGCAATTGTCTCAGCTTTCTTGTGTAACAAATTCAGCTCATTTGGACTTCTAGAACACCAGATATGGCCAAAATACCGAACAGTGCTCGGGTTGGAAGACAGATTCGGGCTTCTTTGTTGTTGCTATAATTTGGACTTGATAATGGCTTTTTTAGATCTTGGGCTCCATATGAAAGTTGTAGGCCTATGTCTTACCTTTCCATCCATATAAATTGGACCTAAATCTGAGATCTGTAGCTCCAGATATGACCCAATTACCAAACAGTGTTCCGGTTTGGATTGCACCGACATCTCTTTTCTAAGTTTGACCATCTCTTTGCCTTTGCAATTTAAGTTCTTAAAGTCATCAATCAATATTTTCATTTATGTGATAGGCCTGCATTTAAAATGAACATTTACCATAAATTAAAGGTATCTTATATTATTAGATATATTATTATAAAACATGCTTTAGTTAAGGAGTTATTGATACTTCAAGTGCAAAATGATGATATAAAACCATGATAAAAATGCACTTTTAAGTACTAATCACACCCCTCAACCAGCTTATTACTAGTCCTTAGTAATCAAAGCGTTAAAACAATTTGCAAATTTCACAAAGCAAGGTATTCATCATTTAACTTCCATTAATCTATCTAGATAAACAAACTCACATTAAATTTATATATCTGCTCAATACCACTTAACAAGATATTAATAAACCTTTCTTTTGTACTCAATGTATCAACACATAATTATAGGGCTTTTCTTGGAAGAAAACAAAATTTTGTTCTAATGTTTAAGGTTAACTTCCTTGGGTTGGGATTATTATTTGTCTTGTTTGTCTTTCTTTTTTTAAAAAAAAAAAAATCTATATACATATAATTTAAAAACATCATCCATCTTTAACCCATGTAACGAGCTTTCAGCTAATGACTCCCAGACCAGTTGGTCTTAGGGCATTAGGTGTTAAGACACCCCTACGAGCTTAGTAACTCGGGTCGCAGATACTGATATGTAGATAGTGCAATGTTTGATTCCCTTAAGCTTTTCTCCTCAACCCATGTAACAAGAGTTGGGCCAATAGCTTCCAAGTCAGTTGACTTTAGGGTATTAGGTGTTAAAACACCCCTTCGGGCTTAATTGCTTAGGTTAGGGAGGCTACGAAACCAAACTTATCTACATTTTTATTATCATCATTTTTTTTTCTTTTTTTTTAATGTTTTTCTTTTTTTTTTAATTATATACAATCCCTTTCCCTTAGTTGTTACCTTTAACAAAAGAACATAAGTAATGTAATAATCCAATATGCAACCCACAATCATATGTTAAAGTGTGTGTGTGTAAATTAAGGTTTAAGAATACATGTTAAATAAGTATATGAGCAGAATTAAGCGGTAACAATACGAGAGTTTGTAAACCTGAATATTTCAGGAAGTATTATAATAGACCTTGTTAAGAATGATTACTAAGATGCGTCTCAAGAGTCACTTTCACAAAAGAACTCCTTTACTCTACCATCCTAGTAACAACAATTATGCACATGCTTTATGAAAAACAATTTTTTTTTATCAACTACTACCCTCTCCCCCCAACCAAAATGAGATATTGTCCTCAATGTTCTAAGGTAGAAAGATAGAGTATAGAAGATATCACCTGAAATAACGAACACTGACAAAACCTGAAACACACTGAAACAAAAATAAGAAATAACAAAACACAATAATAAAACCAAAAGACACAAAAATTCACAAATGAAGGCTCAAATCCAATCTAAGCTTTTTACGGCTTCCCGTAGATGACCAATTTATGCGACTCATGGAAGGATCAATCACAGGAATGAAAGATTGTAGTTGGTCAATCAATTGTTCAGTAGTAGCAGCAGAGATTATGATTTGTCGTGCAAAAGATGTTAGAAATTCCTGTTCCACAGCATGATCAAGAAAAGACAACAACTTATCATAATAACCATTAACATTTAACAAACCTATGGGTTTATGGTGAATGTGCAATTGAGCCCAAGATGAAATATGAAAGATCTCTTCCAATGTGCCTAGACCACCTGGTAATGCAATGAAAGCATCAGCATGATTAAACATTGCATTCATTCGAGCCGACATTGTGGAGACCTGAAGTTCCTCTCCAATTATTTTTCCAATGATGTCTCCTTGTGCCAAAGCTTTAGGGACGACTCCTAAAACTTGACTACCTCCTAAAAATGTAGCTATTGACACACCTCCCATTAACCCAAGACTGCCTCCCCCATACACTAAATGAATCTTTCTCTCAGCTAGCACCTGACCAAGATGATTTGCTGATTCTAAAAACTCCTTTTCTTTCCCAGGACTAGATCCACCGAAAACACAAATATTTCTTATTTGATGACTTGAGGAACTTGCCATTTCTACACACTTCTGTATTTGTTGAATGTATGGGTTGAGTAGAAATGAAAGGAAGGAAAAGAGGGTTTTATAGATGAGAAAGTAGAAAGACAATCATAACACCTATATGTAGGCCAGCTAGAGTCTCACACTCTCTCTCTCTTTATTTATTTATTTATTTACTTTTGAAAAAGCATGTGTATGTACAGGTAGTTGTGATTGTGGCTCACATCTTCCCTTGGTTTTACGTCCAAGAACGGCTTAAACGCCCTCTATGGGTCGGGGATAGGCTTCCCATCCAGTTTTCTTAAAAACTGGCAAACAGGGTCTTTTTTAGTCAGATTCCCAAGACTAAGTCGATCATGTTCTTTATGAAATAGTGGCCATAAATCATTAATTGCATGATGCACATCTCCACTAGGATGCGTCTCAAGAGTCAATAGAAGATTATCTAAAGACTCCTTACTTAGGCCATCCTTAATGAATTGTATTTTATCTTCATGGTTTATAGATATCATTCCTAAAGAACGACATTGTGTATTACAAGTCCATCTAGCACATCGATGACAGACTTCTAGTCGGTTTGCACGATGCTTCTTTGCAAAAGTGCTTTTACCTGTTCCAGGCATGTGTGAAATAAAGAAATTAGAGGACTCACCTGATAATCGGACCTTTGCTTCAATCAACCAGCGAATATCTTCAGGAATTCCATGATTCATTAACAATCTCAATCTTGCACATCTAGCACGGTAAATTTTTGTAATCGCATTCTGAGGCAGAGTGGGAAAATACTTTTTCAATTTTTCAAGATTAGTGTCCATTTTCAAATGATAATTGGAAAAGAGCTTCAAAGAATTGCACAGATATATACACAGATATCAGTAATTGTGGGAAACTGAAAGAACCGACTTAAGTCACTGAGTACCGTTATCCGCCATTTGACCGGGGTGAGAGAAACTGGCAAAAATCACTCAAAAAGAAACACAAAAACAATGTGAGAAAAAAAATAATCAACCTTTATCTACAAAATCATTCAAACTAGTTGATTCGTTTTCATTAAGAAAATTATCAAAGTGAGCTTTCAAACGATGTCCATTTTCCTTAAAATCATTGTCATTCATTGAACTCTCAATATCATAGGCCCCATAAGGATTGCTCCATCTTGGTCTTAGCTCTCTAGGGACTGCATAGAGTTGAGAATCATAAAACAAAACTTTTTGACCAGTGTCAATCTTTTGACAATTTTCACAAATTTTGCAGAATGCATGCGTGTCCTTGAACATGGTAGGCCAATAAAATCCATTTTGAAAGATTTTTGCAATTGTCTTTTTTGACGAGAAATAACTTCCACATGCTTCAGAATGACAAAGTTTAATGACACTACTTACCTCATTGTCGGGAATGAATCTTTGAAATATTTGATCAGGACAATATTTGAATAAGTTAGGGTCATCACAATAAAAGTTCTTCACTTCGTTCAAAAACTTTTCTTTGTCTTGGGTACTCCAATCAGCTGCCAAATCTCCTAAAGCAAGAAAATTGATATTTTTATTATACCAAGGCATTGGACTAAGAGAAAGTAAGGATTCGTTAGGAAAGTAATCATCCATTGGTGTGATGTCAGATGTCGAATCTGTTGTCATTGTTGACAAAAGATTCGCATCAACATTTTCTGTGCGTTTTTCATCCGTGATTTCTTCTTCAAAATAAATCATTTGCAAATCTTCAGATTCATCCAATTCATTTTTACTTAAAGTAGATTCAAGTTGATCATAAACTAATTCATCAATATGATCTACTTCTTGTAAATCATTATCATCTCCAGGTTGCTTGCAAATGTTGAAAATATTCATCTCCAATGTCATGTTTCCAAATGATAGCTTCATTAGGCCATTCCTACAATTAATCAATGCGTTAGAAGTTGCAAGAAACGGACGTCCTAAAATAACAGGAAATGAATTACATGCTTCAACAGGTTCTGTGTCCAAGACAATAAAATCCACAGGATAAATTAATTTATCGACTTGTACTAACACATCTTCAATTATTCCTCTAGGCACTTTTACAGATCTATCGGCAAGTAAAAGAGATATAGAAGTTGGTTTTAACTCACCTAGATTGAGACTCTGAAAAACTGAATATAGAAGTAAATTCACACTAGCTCCAAGATCAAGTAAGGCTCTTTCAATTTTATGCTCTCCAATAAAGTAAGAAATTGTAGGACAACCAGGGTCTTTATATTTCAAAGCATTATTGTTTTGAAGAATAGCACTCACTTGTTCGGCTAAAAAGGCTTTCTTTTTCACATTCAGTTTCCTCTTCATAGTGCATAGATCTTTCAAAAATTTAGCATAGGAAGGAACCTGTTTAATAGCATCCAACAAAGGTATATTGATCCTTACCTGTTTGAAAATTTCAAAAATTTCAGAGTTGTGATTGACTTTCCTTTGTTTGGTCATGGCATGAGGAAATGGAAGGGCTGGCAGTAATCAGTCATTTCTTTGCAATTTTCAGATTCAACCCCTTCCTTACCCTCAGAGATTGACTCATCATCTTTCTCATAAGGTTCAAGAGAGGGTTTTTCAATAACCTTACCACTGCGCAGAGTAGTGACTAATTTGACTTGATCCATGTGTTGGCTTCCGGAACTACTTGCATTTGCATTGTATTGCCCTTTGGGATTTTGTTGTGTTTGAGATGGAAACTTACCTTTCTCTTGGAAACTAAGAGCAGATGTTAATTTAGCAAGAGTATCTTTAAAATCTGTCATGTTTTGAACAAGTTGAGTATTAATTGTCTCTTGCTTTTCAATGAATGCATGCAATGTTTCCTCAAGATTTCTTCTAGAAGGTGGAGCATAAAAAGGTGCATATCCATGAGAATTTTGGAAATTATGGTGTGCTTGAAATGGTGGTTGTGAAGTTTGTGCATTGTTGTTTTCACTCTTCCAACCGAAATTTGGGTGATTCCTCCAACCAGGGTTGTATGTTTGGGAGTATGGGTTCTGGTTGGCCCTTTGAAAACTGTTTAAAGCATGGGCTTGTACATGGAGACATTCTTTAAAAGAAGGCAAGGTTGGACAATCATTGGTTGAGTGTTCATTTGTTTCACAGATTTGACACACAATGTTTTCAACAAATTTTAATTGACCACTCTTTTTCAATTCTAGTGACTCAACTTTTCTAGCTAAAGATGCAAACTTGGCTTGAAGGTCATGATCTTCCCTAAGATTGTACATACCTCCACTAGATGTATAAGGTTGATTTTTACTCGGCACCACATAATTACCCGTGGTGTCCCAATTTTAAGCATTTTCAGCTAACAAGTCTAAGTACTCCATTGCTTCATCAAGGTCTTTATCTTCAAAAGTTCCATTGCACATCAATTCAACCATTTGCCTATCTTTAGGTGTTAACCCTTCATAGAAATGTGAAACCAATCTCCATGTTTCAAAACCATGATGAGGGCAAGTACTAAGCAAGTCTCGATACCTATCTCAATATTTGTAAAATGTTTCTCTTGGTTTTTGAGTGAAAGTGGTGATTTGTCTTTTGAAAGAGTTTGTTCTATGAGATGGGAAAAACTTCTTTAAAAACTGTTGTTGCATTTCATCCCAAGCACGAATGGATCCTGGTCTCAAATTTTGTAGCCATGTTTTAGCTTTATCTTTTAATGAAAAAGGAAAAAGCTTTAATCTGATGGTGTTCATGCTACAATTTAAGTTATTATATGTGTTGCACACCTCCTCAAATTCCCTTAAATGCATGGATTTTCCAATTCTAAACCATGAAAAGAAGGTAAAAGTTGAATAATACCTGGTTTAAAATTAAAATGAGATGCATTAGGAGGAAAAACTATGCATGATGGTGCACTTGTTCTTATGGGATTCATGTGGTCTCTAAGTGTTCTAGTATGGTTATTCTCATTATTCTCATTTTGAAGTGATTGATTATCTTCTTTGGCCATATTTTCTAAAAATGATGAGGATATCCTACAAAGTCTACCACTTGATGTACGTGACCACACTCTCATGCACGTGTAGGAATAAAATAAAAAAGAAGAAGAAGAAAGCAAAAGAAGGAGGAAGAAAACAAAATAAAAAGAAACAAAAGAAAAGAAACAAAGTTATATACAAGAAAAGTGAAAAGAGAAAATAAAATAAATACTATAATTTATACAAGAACTTACCTCCCCGGCAACGGCGCCAAAAACTTGACACGACTAAAAGGTTGATGTCTTCTCCCAAGTGCAGGAGTGTCGAATTAATAAATAACCCGGCAAGACCGGGGTCGAACCACAAGGAGGTTAATTGTACAAATTATAGACAACAATTATAAGCAACAATAATAGCAATAATAACAACAACAATAACAATAACAACAACAACTATAATAATAATAGTAGTAGTAGTAGTAGTAGTAGTAGTAGTAGTAGTAGTAGTAGTACTAGTAATAATAATAATAATAATAATAATAAAGAAAGAGAAGAAGAAGTAGATGATGAGAACTTGGAGATGAAAAATTAATGTAAGGATTAAACAATAATAATAACAAATGTCAAGGTTAGAGGTTCCACTAATGGTATATCAAACAAATATAGTATAAACTCTTATTATTGAATTGGAAACCACACACAAAGGAGGTTCCAATCAGATTATATATTGTTAACATGATTACATTAGTCATCTTATTCAATTAATGCTAATACTTGTAAATCTCGTCAAGCATTCATGATTATAACTTATGTTAACAACAAATCAAGTTCCTTTCATAGCTCAGGTGTCGGTTATACCATACATTATGGGCCATGAAAGTGCCAAGCATTTGTTGTACCAAGTGTTATACAACATAAATCAAGATTAGTCATTTAACAAGCAAAGTATTAAAGAGTGAATAAGATAACAAATATAAAACATGTTAGTATCAAACATTAAGGTCCATATTAAGTTTACATTATACTTATTCTCACACCATTAGTGTAACCTTTTCACCTTGACATAATTAACTTAGCTAGACATAATGAAAGAAAGGAAAACAAATAAACAAAATAAGAACATAAAAGTTAACTAAGTAAAGGAAAGGAAATGAAAGGCATAAACTTGATATTAATGAAAGTAAAGCATAAACATTACAAAAAATACAAAGAGAGAAAGGAAGAGCATGATCTTGATCTGGAAACCAAGATGCCTAAATGCATGGCAAATGCCTCCTTTTATAGGCCAAAATTGGAAACTATTGATTTGATGACTAATTGATAAGTGGGTGGCCAACTTTTGAGTTGGTGACAATCCTTATCTTCTCTTGTCTGCCCAAAACATCATTGATAACGTCAAAATTGGAGCCAGTTGTAAACATGAAAGTTGTAGGAAATTGTCTCAGCTTTCTTGTGTAACAAATTCAGCTCATTTGGACTTCTAGAACTCCAGATATGGCCAAAATACTGAACAGTGCTCGGGTTGGAAGACAGATTCGGGCTTCTTTGTTGTTGCTACAATTTGGACTTGATAATGGCCTTTTTAGATCTTGGGCTCCATATGAAAGTTGTAGGCCTATGTCTTACCTTTCCATCCATATAAATTGGACCTAAATCTGAGATCTGTAGCTCTAGATATGATCCAATTACCGAACAGTGTTCCGGTTTGGATTGCACCGACATCTCTTTTCTAAGTTTGACCATCTCTTTGCCTTTGCAATTTATGTTCTTAAAGTCATCAATCAATATTTTCATTTATGTGATAGGCCTGCATTTAAAATGAACATTTACCATAAATTAAAGGTATCTTATATTATTAGATATATTATTATAAAACATGCTTTAGTTAAGGAGTTATTGATACTTCAAGTGCAAAATGATGATATAAAACCATGATAAAAATGCACTTTTAAGTACTAATCAGTTGAATTGATGTGCAATGGAGCTTTTGAAGATAAAGACCCTGATGAAGCAATGGAGTACTTAGACTTGTTAGCTGAAAATGCTCAAAATTGGGACACCGCGGGTACTTATGAGGCACCGAGTAAAACTCAATCTCATACATCTAGTAGAGGTATGTACAACCTTAAGGAAGATCATGACCTTCAAGCCAAGTTTGCATCTTTAGCTAGAAAAGTCGAGGCACTAGAATTGAAAAAGAGTGGTCAATTAAAATCTGTTGAAAACATTGTGTGTCAAATCTGTGAAACAAATGAACACTCAACCAACGATTGTCCAACCTTACCTTCTTTTAAGGAATGTCTCCATGAACAAGCCCATGCTTTAAATAGTTTCCAAAGGGCCAACCACAACCCATACTCCCAAACATACAACCTTGGTTGGAGAAATCATCCAAATTTCAGTTGGAAGAGTGAGAAGAACAATGCACAAACTTCACAACCACCATTTCAAACACACCACAATTTCCAAAATTCTCATGGATATGCACCTCCTTATGCTCCATCACTTAGAAGAAATCTTGAGGAAACATTGCATGTATTTATTGAAAAGGAAGAGACAATCAATACTCAACTTGCTCAAAACATGACAAATTTTAAAGATACTCTTGCAAAATTAACATCTGCTCTCAGTTTCCAAGAGAAAGGTAAGTTTCCGTCTCAACCATAACAAAATCCCAAGGGGAAATACAATGCAAATGCAAGTTGTTCCGGAAGCCAACACATGGATCAAGTCAAATTAGTCACTACTCTGCGTAGTGGTAAGGTTATTGAAAAACCCTCTGTTGAACCTTATGAGAAACATGATGAGTCAATCTCTGAGGGTAAGGAAGGGGTTGAATCTGAAAATTGCAAAGAAACAACTGATTCACTGCCAGCACTTCCATTTCCTCATATCATGACTAAACAAAGGAAAGTCAATCACAACTTTGAAATTTTTGAAATTTTCAAACAGGTAAGAATCAATATACCTTTGTTGGATGCTATTAAACAGGTTCCTTCTTATGCTAAATTTTTAAAAGATCTATGCACTATGAAGAGGAAACTTAATGTGAAAAAGAAAGCCTTTCTAGCCGAACAAGTAAGTGGCATTCTTCAAAACAATAATGCTTTGAAATATAAAGACCCTGGTTGTCCTACAATTTCTTGCTTTATTGGAGAGCATAAAATTAAAAGAGCCTTACTTGATCTTGGAGCTAGTGTGAATTTACTTCCATATTCAGTTTTTCAGAGTCTCAATCTAGGTGAGTTAAAACCAAGTTCAATATCTCTTATACTTGCTGATAGATCTGTAAAAGTGCTTAGAGGAATAATTAAAGATGTGTTAGTACAAGTCGATAAATTCATTTATCTTGTGGATTTTATTGTCTTGGACACAAAACCTGTTGAAGCATGTAATTCATTTCCTGTTATTTTAGGACGTCCATTTCTTGCAACGTCTAATGCATTGATTAATTATAGGAATGGACTGATAAAGCTATCATTTGGAAACATGACATTGGGGATTAATATTTTCAACATTTGCAAGCAACCTGGAGATGATAATGATTTACAAGAAGTGGATCATATTGACGAATTAGTTTATGATCAACTTGAATCTACTTTAAGTAAAAATGAATTGGATGAATCTGAAGATTTGCAAATGATTTTTTCTGAGGAAGAAATCACGAATGAAAAATGCATCGAAAATGTTGATGCGAATCTTTTGTCAGTAGTGACAACAGATTCGACATTTGACATCACACCAATCGATGATTACTTTCCTAATGAATCCTTACTTTCTCTTAGTCCAATGCCTTGGTATGATAAAAATATTAATTTTCTTCCTTTAGGAGATTTGCCAGCTGATTGGAGTACCCAAGATAAAGAAAAGTTTTTGAACGAAGTGAAGAACTTTTATTGTGATGACCCTAACTTATTCAAATATTATCCTGATCAAATATTTCAAAGATTCGTTTTCTACAATGAGGTAAGTAGTGTCATTAAACTTTATCATTCTGAAGCATGTGGAAGTTATTTCTCGTCAAAAAAGACAGCTACAAAAATCTTTCAAAGTGGATTTTATTGGCCCACCATGTTCAAGGACACGCATGCATTCTGCAAAACTTGTGAAAATTGTCAAAAGATTGATACTGGTCAGAAAGTTTTGTTTTATAATTCTTAACTCTATGCAGTCCCTAAAGAGATAAGATTCAGATGGAGCAATCCTTATGGGGCCTGTGATATTGATAATTCAATGAATGACAATGATTTTAAGAAAAATGAACATCATTTGAAAGCTTACTTTGATAAGTTTCCTAGTGAAAATGAATCAACTAGTTTGAATGATCTTGTAGATAAAGGTTGATTATGTTGTTTTTCTTATATTTTTTTTGTGTTTCTTTTTGAGTGATTTTTGCTAGTTTCTCTCACCCCGGTTAAATGGCGGATAATGGTACTCCATGACTTAAGTCGGTTCTTTTAGTTTCCCACAATTACTGATATCTGTGTATATATTTGTGCAATTCTTTGAATCTCTTTTCCAATTCTCATTTGAAAATGGACACTAATCTTGAAAAATTGAAAAAGTATTTTCCTGCTCTGCCTCAGAATGCGATTACAAAAATTTACCGTGCTAGATGTGTAAGATTGAGATTGTTAATGAATCATGGAATTCCTAAAGATATTCGTTGGTTGATTGAAGCAAAGGTCTGATTATCAGGTGAGTCCTCTAACTTCATTTCACACATGTCTGGAACAGGGAAAAGAACTTTTGCAAAGAAGCGTCGTGCAAAACGACTGAAAGTCTGTTATCGATGTGCTAGATGGACTTGTAATACACAATGCCGTTCTTTAGGAATGGTATCTATAAACCGTGAAGATAAAATACAATTCATTAAGGATGGCCTGAGTAAGGAGTCTTTAGATAATCTTCTATTGACTCTTGAGACGCATCCTAGTGGAGATGTGCATCGTGCAATTCATGATTTATGGCCACTATTTCATAAAGAACATGATCGACTTAGTCTTGGGAATCTGACTAAAAAAGACCCTGTTTGCCAGTTTTTAAGAAAACTGGATGGGAAGCCTATCCCCGACCCATAGAGGGCGTTTAAGTCGTTCTTGGACGTAAAACCAAGGGAAGATGTGAGCCACAATCACAACTACCTGTACATACACATGCTTTTTTTCAAAAGTAAATAAATAAATAAAGAAAAAGAGAGAGAGAGAGTGTGAGACTCCAGCTGGCCTACACATAGGTGTTATGATTGCCTTTCTAATTTCTCATCTATAAAACCCTCTCTTCCTTCCTTTCATTTCTACTCAACCCATACATTCAACAAATACAGAAGTGTGTAGAAATGACAAGTTCCTCAAGTCATCAAATAAGAAATATTTGTGTTTTCGGTGGATCTAGTCCTGGAAAGAAAAGGAGTTTTTAGAATCAGCAAATCATCTTGGTCAGGTGCTAGCTGAGAGAAAGATTCATTTAGTGTATGGGGGAGGCAGTCTTGGGTTAATGGGAGGTGTGTCAATAGCTGCATTTTTAGGAGGTAGTCAAGTTTTAGGAGTCATCCCTGAAGCTTTGGCACAAGGAGACATCATTGGAAAAACAATCAGAGAGGAACTTCAGGTCTCCACAATGTTGGCTCGAATGAATGCAATGTTTAACCATGCTGATGCCTTCATTGCTTTACCAGGTGGTCTAGGCAGATTGGAAGAGATCTTTCATATTTCCTCTTGGGCTCAACTGCACATTCACCATAAACCCATAGGTTTGTTAAATGTTAATGGTTATTATGATAAATTGTTGTCTTTTCTTGATCATGCTGTGGAACAAGAATTTCTAACATCTTCTGCACGACAGATCATAATCTCTGCTGCTACTGCTGAACAATTGATTGACCAACTACAATATTTTATTCTTGTGATTAATCCTTCCATGAGTCGCATAAATTGGTCATCTAAGGAAAGCCGTAAAAAGCTTAGATTGGATTTGAGCCTTCATTTGTGAATTTTTGTGTCTTTTGGTTTTATTATTGTGTTTTGTTATTTCTTATTTTTGTTTCAGTGTGTTTCAGGTTTTGTCAGTGTTCGTTATTTCAGGTGATGTCTTCTATACTCTATCTTTCTACCTTAGAACATTGAGGACAATGTCTCGTTTTGGTTGGGGGGAGAGGGTAGCAGTTGAATTGGAAACGGAACCATTTTTTTTTTTTTTTGAAAAAAAAACTTGATATTAATGAAAGTAAAGCATGTGCATAATTGTTGTTACTAGGATGGCAGAGTAAAGGAGCTCTTTTGTTAAAGTGACTCTTGAGACGCATCTTAGTAACCATTTTTAACAAAGTCTATTATAATACTTCCTGAAATATTCAGGTTTACAAACTCTCGTATTATTATCACTTAATTCTGCTCATATACTTATTTAACATGTATTCTTAAACCTTAATTTACACACACACACTTTAACATATGATTGTGGGTTGCATATTGGATTATTACATTATTTATGTTCTTTTGTTAAAGGTAACAACTAAGGGAAAGGGATTGTATATAATTAAAAAAAAACATGAAAAAAAATGAAAAATGAAAAAAGAAAAAAAAATATGATGATAATAAAAATGTAGATAAGTTTGGTTTCGTAGCCTCCCTAACCTAAGCAATTAAGCCCGAAGGGGTGTTTTAACACCTAATACCCTAAAGTCAACTAACTTGGGAGCTATTGGCCCAATGCTTGTTACATGGGTTGAGGAGAAAAGCTTAAAGGAATCAAACATTGTACTATTTACATATTAGTATCTACGACCCCAGTTACTAAGCTCGTAGGAGTGTCTTAACACCTAATGCCCTAAGACCAACTAGTTTGGGAGTCATTAGCTGAAAGCTCGTTACATGGGTTAAAGATGCATGATGTTTTTAAATTATATGCATATATATTTTTAAAAAAAGAAAAAAAAAAGAAGTAAAAAAAAAGACAAAAATAATAATCCCATCCCAAGGAAGTTAACCTTAAACATTAGAACAAAAATTTTGTTTTCTTCCAAGAAAAGCCCCATAATTATGTGTTGATACATTGAGCACAAAAGAAAGGTTTATTAATATCTTTTTAAGAGGTATTGAGCAGATATATAAATTTAATGAGAGTTTGTTTATCTGGATAGATTAATTGAGCAGATACCTTGCTTTGTGAAATTGGCAAATTGTTTTAACACTTTGATTACTAGGGACTAGTAATAAGCTGGTTGAGGGGTATGATAAGTACTTAAAAGTGCATTTTTGTCATGGTTTTATATCATCATTTTGCACTTGAAGTATCAATAACTCCTTAACCAAAGCATGTTTTATAATAATATATCTAATAATATAAGATACCTTTAATTTGTGGTAAATGTTTATTTTAAATGCAGGCCTATCACTTAAATGAAAGGATTGATTGATGACTTTAAGAACTTAAACTGCAAGGATGAAGAGATGGCCAAACTTAGAAAAGAGATGTCGGTGCAATCCAAACGGGAACACTGTTCGGTAATTGGGTCATATCTGGAGCTATATATCTCAGATTTAGGTCCAATTTATATGGATGGAAAGGTAAAACATGGGCCTACAACTTTCATATGGAGCCCAAGATCTAAAAAGGCCATTATCAAGTCCAAATTGTAGCAACAACAAAGAAGCCCGAATCTGTCTTCCAACCCGAGCACTGTTCGGTATTTTGGCCATATCTGGTGTTCTAGAAGTCCAAATGAGCTGAATGTTTTACACAAGAAAGCTGAGACAATTGCCTACAACTTTCATGTTGCAACTAGCTCCAATGTTGACGTTATCAATGACGTTTTGGGCAGACAAGAGAAGATAAAGATTGTCACCAAGTCAAAAGTTGGCCACCCACTTATCAATTAGTCATCAAATCAATACTTCCCAATTTTGGCCTATAAAAGGAGGCATTTGCCATGCATTTAGGCATCTTGGTGTTCAGATCAAGATCATGCTCTTCCTTTCTCTCTTTGTATTTTTTGTAATGTTTATGCTTTGCTTTCATTAATATCAAGTTTATGCCTTTCATTTCCTTTCCTTTACTTAGTTAACTTTTATGTTCTTATTTTGTTTATCTATTTTGCTTTCTTTCATTATGTCTAGCTAAGTTAGTTATGTCAAGGTGAAAAGGTTACACTAATGGTATAAGAATAAGTATAATGTAAACTTAATATGGACTTTAATGTTTGATACTAACATGTTTTATATTTGTTATCTTGTTCACTCTTTAATACTTTACTTGTTAAATGACTAATCTTGATTTATGTTGTATAACACTTGGTACAACAAATGCTTGGCACTTTGATAACCCATAATGTATGGTATAACCGACACCTGAGCTATGAAAGGAACTTGATTTGTTGTTAACATAAGTTATAATCATGAATGCTTGACGAGATTTACAAGTATTAGCATTAATTGAATAAGATGACTAATGTAATCATGTTAACAATATATAATCTGATTAGAACCTCCTTTGTGTGTGGTTTCCAATTCAATAATAACAGTTTATACTATACTTGTTTGATATACCATTAGTAGAACCTCTAACCTTGACATTTGTTATTATTATTGTTTAATCCTTACATTAATTTTTCATCTCCAAGTTCTCATCATCTTATTCTTCTTCTCTTTCTTTATTATTATTACTTCTACTACTACTACTATTATTATTGTTGTTGTTGTTGTTGTTGTTGTTGTTGTTGTTATTGTTATTGTTATTGTTATTGTTGTTGTATTATTGTTATTTATAATTTGTACAATTAACCTCCTTGTGGTTCGACCCGGTCTTGCCGGGTTATTTATTACTTCGACACTCCTGCACTTGGAAGAAGACATCAAACTTTTGGTCGTGTCACCAGCTCATTGGAGTACCAAAGATAAATGAAATTTTTTGAGTGACGAGCAAAATTTTTATTGTGATGACCCTAACTTATTCAAATATTATCATGATCAAATATTTCATAGATGCATTCCTAACAATGAGGTAAGTAGTGTCATTAAACTTTGTCATTCTAAAGCAAGTGAGAGTCATTCTCGTCAAAAAAGACAATTGTGAAAAATTTTCAAAATGGATTTTATTGGCCCACCATGTTCAAGGATATGCATGGATTCTGCAAAACTTATGAAAATTGTCAAAAAGTTGATACTAGTTAAAAAGTTTTGTTTTATAATTCTCGACTCTATTGATTCCCTAGAGAGCTAAGATCAAGATGGAGCAGTCCATTTATTGAGAAACATGTGTATCCTTATGAGGCCTTTGATATTGAGAATCCAAAGAATAGAAATATTTTTAAGGTAAATGGACATCGTTTGAAAGCTTACTTTGATAATTTTCCTTGTGAAAATGAATCCATTGGTTTGAATGATCCTATAGATAAAGGTTGATTATTTTATTTTTCTCACATTGTTTTTGTGTTTTGTTTTTTTTACTCTTGGTTTGCTAGTCTCTCTCAACCCGGTTAAATGGTGGATAATGGTACTTCATGACTCTTAAGTCGGTTCTTTCAGTTTCCCATGATAACTAATATATGTGTATATATTTGTTCAATTCCTTGTTCCTTCTCTTCGCTTTGTATCTCTTTTCCACTTCTCATCTTAAAAAATTGACACCAATCTTGAAAAATTAAAAAAGTATTTTCCCGTTTTGCCTATAAAATGCGATTACAAACATTTACCAAAATAGGTGTGCAAGATTGAGGTTGTTAATGAACCATGGAATTCCTGGAGAGATTTGTTGGTTAATTCAAGCAAAAGTCTGATTATCTGGTGAGTCTTCTAATTCTTTTATTTCATAGAAGCCTATAATAGGTAAAAGCACTTTTACAAAGAAACATCATATAAAACGACTGAAAGTCTGCCATCAATGTGCTAGATGGATATGCAATGCACAATGTCATTCATTAGGAATGATATCTATAAATTGTGAAGATAAAATATTATTCATTAAGGATGACCTGAGTAAAGGGTCTTTAGATAATCTTCTATTGACTCTTGATACGTATCCTAGTGGAGATGTGCATCGTGCAATTCATAATTTATGGTCACTATTCCATAAAGAACATGCTCGACATAGACTTGGGAATCTAACTAAAAAAAACCTTGTTTGCCGATTTTTAAGAAAAATGGATGGGAAGGCTATTGATTAGTACTTCAAAGTGCATTTTTATCAAGGTTTTATATCATCATTTAGCACTTGAAGTATCAATAACTCCTTAACTAAAGCATGTTTTATATTAATATATATAATAATATAAGATACCATTAATTTGTGGTAAATGTTCATTTTAAATGCAAGCATATCACGTAAATGAAAGGATTGATTGATAAATTTAAGAACTGAAGTTGAAAGGACAAAGAGATGGTCAAACTTAGAAAAGAGAAGTCGGTGTAATCCAAACCGAAACACTATTCAATAATTGGGTCATATATAGAGTTGTATATCTCAGATTTAGGTCTACTTTATATGGATGGAAAGGTAAGACATAGGTCTACAACATTCATATGGAGCCTAAGATCTAAAAAGGCCATTTTCAAGAACAAATGGTAGCAATAACAAAGAAGTCTGAATCTGTCTTCCAGCCCGAGCACTATTCAGTGTTTGGCCCATATTTGGAGTTCTAGAAGTCCAAACGACCTAAATTTTTTACACAAGAAAACTGAGTTAATTTCCTACAACTTTCATTTATATGGCTCCAATTTGGATGTTAGTAATGACGTTTTGGGCAGACAAGAGAAGATAAGGATTGCCACCAAGTCAAGAGTTGGCCACTCACTCATCAATTAGTCATCAAATCAATAGTTCTCAATTTTGGCCTATAAAAAGAGGCATTTGCCATGCATTTAGGCATCTTAGTTTCCAGATCAAGATCATGCTCTTACTTTCTCTCGTTAAATTTATATACCTACTCAATACCTCTTAATAAGATATTCATAAACCTTTTTTTTATGCTCCATGTATCAACACATAATTATGGGGCTTTTCTTGGAAGAAAACAAAAATTTTGTTCTAAAGTTTAAGGTTAACTTCCTTGGGTTAGGATTATTATTTTTGTCTTTTTTTATCTTTTTTTTTTAAGTATATATACATATAATTTAAAAACACCATGCTTCTTTAACCCATGTAACGAGCTTTCAGCTAATGACTCCCAAACCAGTTGGTCTTAGGGCATTAGGTGTTAAGACACCCCTATGAGTTTAGTAACTCGGGTTGTAGATACTGATATGTAGATAGTGCAATTTTTTATTCTCTTAAGCTTTTCTCGTCAACCCATGTAACAAGCGTTGAGCCAATAACTTCCAAGTCAGTTGACTTTACGGTATTAGGTATTAAAACACTCATTCAGGCTTAATTGCTTAGGTTAGGGAGGCTACGAAACCAAACTTATCTATGTTTTTATTATTATCATTTTTTTCTTTTTTCTTTCTTTTTTTTCTTTTTTTTTTTAATTATATACTATCCCTTTCCCTTAGTTGTTACCTTTAATAAAAGAACATAAATAATGTAATAATCCAATATGCAACCCATACTCATATGTTAAAGTGTGTGTGTGTGTGTGTGTGAATTAAGGTTTAAGAATACATGTTAAATAAGTATATGAGCAGAATTAAGTGATAACAATGCGAGAGTTTGTAAAGCTGAATATTTCAAGAAGTATTATGATAGACCTTATTACGAATGATTACTAAGATGCGTCTCAAGAGTTACTTTAACAAAAGAACTCCTTTACTCTGTCATCCTAGTAACAACAATTGTGCATATGCTTTATGAAATGAAAAATATTTTTTTTTTATCAACTACTACTCTCTCCCCCCAACCAAAACAAGACATTGTCCTCAAGATAGAGTATAGAAGATATCACCTGAAATCACGAACACTGACAAACCTGAAACACACATAAACAAATATTGGAAACAACAAAACATAAATATTATGGTATTAATAAAACCAAAAGACACAAGTTTTTACAAACTAAAATTCAAATTGCAGTTGTGATTGTGGCTCACATCTTCCCTTGGTTTTACATCCAAGAACAGCTTAAACGCCCTCAATGGGTTGGGGATAGGTTTCCCATCCAGTTTTCTTAAAAATTAGCAAACATGGTCTTTTTTAGTTAGATTCCTAAGACTATGCCAAGCATGTTCTTTATGAAAATGAGTTCATAAGTCATGAATTACACGATGCTTATCTCGACTATGATGAGACTTAAAAGTTAATAGAAGATTATCTAAAGACTCTTCGTGTTTTGAAATAAATCCCATTTTTTGACAATTTTCACAGGTTTTGCGGAATGCATGTGATTCCTTGAATATGGTAGGCTAGTAAAATCCACTTGTAAGATTTCTACAGTTCTCTTTTTTGATGAGAAATGATCCTCATGTGCCTTAGAGTGACAAACTTTAATGACATTACTTACCTCATTGTCGGGAATGCATATTTGAAATATTTGATCAGGATAATAATTGAATAAGTAAGGTCATCCTAATAAAAATTTTGCACATTGCTAAAAAAATTTCTTTTGTCTTTGGTACTCTAGTGAGCTGATAAAATTCCTGAAGCAAGAAAATTGATATTTTTAGCAAACTAAGGCATTAAACTAAGAGAAAGTAAAGATTTATCAGGAAAGTAATCATCAATTGGTGTGATGTTGGGTGTTGAATCTGTTGTCACTTTTGATAAAAGATCCACATCAATATTTTCGGTGCCTTTTTCATCCTCGATTTCTTCCTGATTGGTCATGGCATGAGGAAATGGAAGTGCTGGCAGGGAATCAGTCTTTTCCTTGCAATATTCAAATTCAACCCCTTCCTTACCCTTAGAGATTGACTCATCATCTTTCTCACAAGGTTTAAGAGTGGGTTTTTTAAGAACCTTACCACTGCGAAGAGTGATGACTGATTTGACTTGATCCATATGTTGACTTCCAAAACTACTTGCATTTGCATTGTATTGCCTCTTGGGATTTTGCTGTGGTTGAGATGGAAACTTACCTTTCTCTTGAAAACTGAGAGCAGATGTGAATTTTGCAAGAGTATCTTTAAAATCTATTATGTTTTGAGCAAGTTGAGTGTTGATTGTCTCTTGCTTTTCAATAAATGCATAGAAAGTTTCCTCAAAATTTCTTATGGGAGGTGGGGCATAAAGAGGTGCATATCCATGAGAATTTTGGAAATTATGGTGTGCTTGAAATGGTGGTTGTGAAGTTTGTGCATTGTTGTTCTCACTCTTCCAGTTGAAATTTGGGTGATTCCTCCAACCAAGGTTGTATGTTTGGGAGTATGGGTTGTGGTTGGCCCTTTGAAAACTGTTTAAAGCATGAGCTTGTTCATGGAGGCATTCCTTAAAAGAAGGCAAGGTTGGACAATCGTTGGTTGAGTGTTCATTTGTTTCACAGATTTGACACACAATGTTTTCAATAGATTTTAATTGACCACTCTTTTTCAATTCTAGTGACTCAACTTTTCTAGCTAAAGATGCAAACTTGGCTTGAAGGTCATGATCTTCCCTAAGATTGTACATACCTCCACTAGATGTATAAGGTTGATTTTTACTCGGCACCACATAATTACCCGTGGTGTCCCAATTTTAAGCATTTTCAGCTAACAAGTCTAAGTACTCCATTGCTTCATCAGGATATTTATCTTTAAAAGTTCCATTGCACATCAATTCAACCATTTGCCTATCTCTAGGTGTTAACCCTTCATAGAAATATGAAACTGACATGATCAAAGAGTTGATGTCTTATCCTAAGTGTAGAGTGTCAAAGTAAAATAACCCGGCAAGACCAGGGTCGAACCACAAGGAGGTGAATTATATAAATTACAAAATAAAGAAAAAGATTTGAAGAGAATAATAACAGAAAAAGAGTTGAAGAACATTTTAGGATGTGATTATGGAAGTTATGGGCAATTGTCTCACTTTCCAACAAAAAAACCAGAGCTTATTTGGACTTCTAGAACTCAAGATATGAGCCAAAAACCGAATAGTGTTTGAGCTGCAGGATAGCTTCCAATGTCTTCGTTGTTGCCAAGATTTGAGCTTGAAAACGGCAGAACTGGGTCTTTCAGTCCATGCAAGTTGTAGGTCTATTTCTTAGCTTTCCATCCATATAAAATGGACCTAAATCTGATATCTACAACTCCAGATATGATCAAATTACCGAACGGTGTTCGAGTTTGGAATGCACCAGCAACACTTTACTAAGTTTGGCCTTCTTTTTATCCTTTCAATTTCAATCCTTAAACTCATCAATCAATCTTTTTATTTATGTGATAGACCTGCATTTAGGATGAACATTTACCATAAATTAAAGGTATATTATATTTTTAGACTTGCGAATATAAAACATGCTTTTGTTAGGGAATTTAATGATACTTTAGGTGTAATATGATGACATAAATCCTTAATGAGAATGCACTTTTAGGTACTAATCACACCCCCCAACCAGCTTATTACTAGTCCCTAGTAATCGAAGCATTAAAATAGAAAAATAATTTGCAAATACCACAAAGCAAGGTATTCATCATTTAACTTCTATTAATCTATCCAGATAAATAAACTCTCATTAAATTTATATATTTGCTTAATACCTCTTAAACAAGATATTAGTAAACCTTATTTTGGTGCTCAATAAATCAAAACATAGCTATGGAGCTTTTCACGGAAGAAAACAAATTTTTTGTTCTAATGTTTAAGGTTAACTTCCTTGGGTTGGGATTGTTATCTTTTTTACTTTTTCTTTTTTTTTGAAAGAAAGAATTTATAGCACAATGTATCCTAATCCCATGTAACGAGCTTTGGGCTAATGACTCCCAGACCAGTTGGTCTTAGGGCATCAGGTGTTGAGACACCCCTACGAGCTTAGTAACTCGGGTTGCAAATACTAATATGTAGATAGTGTAGTGTTTGATTCCCTTAAGCTTTCTCCTCAACCCATATAACAAGCATTGGGCCAATAACTCACAAGTCAGTTGACTTTAGGGCACTAGGTGTTCAAAGACCCCTTCGGGCTTATTTACTTAAGTCAAGGAGGCTACGAAACCAAACTTATCTACTTTTATTATTATTATTATTATTATTATTATTATATTTGTTTTTGTTTTTGTTTTGCATATTATATAATATCCCTTTCCCTTAGTTGTTACCTTTAACAAAAGAACACAAATAATGTAATAATTCAATGTGCAACCCACAATCATATGTTCAAGTGTGTGTGTAAAAATGAAGGTTTAGAAATACTTGTTAGATGAGCATATAAACAGAATCTATAGAAAACAATCCAAGAGTTTGTAAACTTGAATATTTCAAAAAATATTATAATAGACCTTGTTAAGAATGTTTACTAAGATGCGTCTCAAGAGTCATTAAAGTTCCTTTGTTACTCTGTCATCCTAGTAACAATAGTTTTGCAAATGGTTTAAATAATAGAAAATACAGTTACTTAATAACAATTTTTTTTAATATCAACTACTACCCTTCCCCCCCAACCAAAATGAGACATTGTCCTTAATGTTCTAAGCAAAAAGATAGAGTGTAGAAGATATCACCTGAAACAGTGACTATTGACAAACCTGAAACACACTAAAACAAATATAAGAAACAACAAAACACAAATATTATGCTATTAATAAAACCAAAAGACACATTTTTTCACAAACTAAGGCTCAAATTCAATTTAAGCTTTTTACGGCGTTTCATGTTTGACCAATTGAGTTGACTCATGGAGGGATCAATTATAGGGATGAAAGATTGTAGTTGGTCAATCAATTATTCAGCAGTAGCAGCAGAGATTATGATTTGTCATGCAAAAGATGTTAGAAATTCCTGTTCCACAACATGATCAAGAAAAGACAACAACTTATCATAATAACCATTAACATTTAACAAACCTATAGGTTTATGGTGAATGTTCAGTATGAAAGATCTCTTCCAATGTACCCAGACCACTTAGTAAAGCAATGAAGGCATCGACATGGTTAAGCATTGTATTCATTCTATCAAACATTGTAGAGACCTGTAATTCCTCTCCAATTGTTTTTCCAATGATGTCCCCTTCGGCTAAAGCTTTGGGGACAACCCCCAAAACTTGACTGCCTCCTACAAATGCAACTATTGAAACACCCCCCATTAACCCAAGGTTGTCTCTTCTATACACTAAATGAATCTTTCTCTCAGCTAGTACCTGACCAAGATGATTTGCTGATTCTAAAAACTTTTTTTCTTTCCTAAGACTAGATCCACCAAAAACACAAATAATTTTTATTTTAGGAACAGAGAAACTTGCCATTTCTACACACTTCTATATATGCTGAATGAATGAGTTGAGTAGAAATGATGGGTAGGAAGAGAAGATTTTATAGATGGGAAATTGAAAATGCAAAGCATACCACCTATATGTAGGCTAACTAAAGTCTCACTCTCTTTCTCTTTATTTTTTATTTTTTTTATTATTGTTAGTATTATTATTGTTATTATTATTTTATTATACATATATATATATATATAATATGTATGTACAAGCAGTTGTGATTGTGGCTCACAGCTTTCCCTTGGTTTTACATCCAAGAACAGCTTAAACGCCCTCTATAGATCGGGGATAGGCTTCCCATCCAATTTTCATAAAAACTGGCAAACAGGGTCTTTTTTAGTCAGTTTTTCAAGACTAAGTCGATCATGTTCTTTATAAAAATGAGGCCATAAATCATGAATTGCACGATGCAAATCTCCACTAGGATGCATCTCAAGAGTTAATAGTAGATTATCTAAAGACTCCTTACTCAGACCATCCTTAATGAATTATATTTTATCTTCATGGTTTATAGATACCATTCCTAAAGAACGACATTTTGTATTACAAGTCCATCTGGCACATCGGTGACAAACTTTTAGTCGTTTTGCACGACGTTTCTTTGCAAAAATGCTTTTACCTGTCCTAGGCATGTATGAAATAAAAGAGTTGGAAAACTCACCTGATAATCGAATCTTTGCTTCAATTATCCAGCGAATATCTTTAGGAATTCTATGGTTCATTAACAACCTCAATCTTTCACACCTAGCATGGTAAATTTTTGTAATCGCATTCTGAGGCAGAGCAGAAAAATACTTTTTCAATTTTTCAAGAGTGGAGTCCATTTTTGATTTTTTTTTGTTTTTAAAGAGAAGTGAAGAAGAGATGTAAAGAAAAGAGAAGGAATAATGAATTGAAGAAATATATACAGAGATATCAATTATCATGGGAAACTGAAAAAACCGACTTAAGAGTCACGGAGTATCGTTATCCGCCATTTGACCGGGGTTGGAGAAAGACTAGCAAAACAAAAGTCACACAAAAAAAAACATAAAAAAATATGAGAAAAATGAAATAATCAACCTTTATATACAGGATCATTCAAACCAATGGATTCATTTTCACTAGGAAAATTATCAAAGTAAGCTTTCAAACGATGTCCATTGACCTTTAAAACATTACCATTCTTTGGATTCTCAATATCAAAGGCCCTATAAGGATATACATGTTTCACAACAAATGGTCCGCTCCATCTTGATCTTAGCTTTCAAGCACATCCTGGTTGGAGAAATCACCAAAATTTCAGTTGGAAGAGTGATAATGCACAAACTTCACAACCACAGTTTCAAGCACACCATAATTTCCAAAATTCTTATGGATATGCACCTTCTTATGGTCCACCTCTTAGAAGTAATTTTGAGGAAACTTTGTATGCATTCATTGAAAAGCAAGAGACAATCAACACTCAACTTACTCAAAGCATAAAAGATTTTAAAGACACTCTTGCAAAATTCACATCTGCTCTCAGTTTTCAAGAGCAAGGTAAGTTTCAATCTCAACCACAGCAAAATCTCAAGGGGCAATACGATGCAAATGTAAGTAGTTATGGAAGCCAACACATGGATCAAGTCAAATCAGTCATTACTCTTCGCAATGGTAAGGTTATTAAAAAACCCACTCTTGAACCTTGTGAGAAAGATGATGAGTCAATCTCTAAGGGTAAGGAAGGGGTTGAATCTGAATATTGCAAGGAAAAGACTGATTCCCTGCCAGCACTTTCATTTCCTCATGCCATGACCAATCAGGAAGAAATCATGATGAAAAAGGCACCGAAAATGTTGATGCGGATCTTTTATCAAAAGTGACAACAGATTCGACACCCGACATCACACCAATCAATTATTACTTTCCTGATGAATCTCTACTTTCTCTTAGTTCAATGCCTTGGTTTGCTAAAAATATGTATTTTCTTGCTTCAGGATTTTTACCAGCTCATTGGAGTACCAAAGACAAAAGAAATTTTTTGAGCAATGTACAAAATGTTTATTGGGATGACCTTTACTTATTCAATTGTTGTCCTGATCAAATATTTCAAATATACATTCCCGACAATGAGGTAAGTGATGTTATTAAATTTTGTCACTCTAAGGCATGTGGGGATCATTTAAAGTCAAAAAAGAGGATTGAAGAAATCTTACAAAATGGATTTTACTGGCCCATCATATTCAAGGAGTCAGATGCATTCCGCAAAAACTGTGAAAATTGTCAGAAGGTGGGATTTATTTCAAAACACAGAGAGTCTTTAAATAATCTTCTATTGACTCTTAAGTCTCATCATAGTCGAGATAAGCATCGTGTAATTCATGACTTATGAACCCATTTTCATAAAGAACATACTTGACTTAGTCTTGGGAATCTGACTAAGTTTGGTTTCGTAGCCTCCCTAACCTAAGCAATTAAGCCCGAAGGGCTGTTTTAACACCTAATACCCTAAAGTCAACTGACTTGGGAGCTATTGGCCCAACGCTTGTTACATGGGTTGAGGAGAAAAGCTTAAGGGAATCAAACATTGCACTATCTACATATCAGTATCTGCGACCCGAGTTACTAAGCTCGTAGGGGTGTCTTAACACCTAATGCCCTAAGACCAACTGGTTTGGGAGTCATTAGCTGAAAGCTCGTTACATGGGTTAAAGATGCATGATGTTTTTAAATTATATGTATATAGAGTTAAAAAAAAAAGCAAAAAAAAGAAAAAGAAAAAAAAGACAAAAATAATAATCCCAACCCAAGGAAGTTAACCTTAAACATTAGAACAAAAATTTTGTTTTCTTCCAAGAAAAGCCCCATAATTATGTGTTGATACATTAACCACACAAAAAAAAAGGTTTATTAATATCTTGTTAAGAGGTATTGAGCAGATATATAAATTTAATGAGAGTTTGTTTATCTGGATGGATTAAAGGAAGTTAAATGATGAATACCTTGCTTTGTGAAATTTGCAAATTTCTTTTCTATTTTAACGCTTTGATTACTAGGGACTAGTAATAAGCTGGTTGGGGGGTGTGATTAGTACTTAAAAGTGCATTTTTATCATGGTTTTATATCATCATTTTGCACTTGAAGTATCAATAACTCCTTAACTAAAGCATGTTTTATAATAATATATCTAATAATATAAGATACCTTTAATTTCTGGTAAATGTTCATTTTAAATGCAGGCCTATCACATAAATGAAAATATTGATTGATGACTTGAAGAACTTAAATTGCAAGGATAAAGAGATGGTCAAACTTAGAGAAGAGATGTCGGTGCAATCCAAACCGGAACACTGTTTGGTAATTGGGTCATATCTGGAGCTACAGATCTCAGATTTAGGTCCAATTTATATGGATGGAAAGGTAAGACATAGGCCTACAACTTTCATATGGAGCCCAAGATCTAAAAAGGCCATTATCAAGTCCAAATTATAGCAACAACAAAGAAGCCCGAATTTGTCTTCCAGCCCGAGCACTGTTCGGTATTTTGGCCATATCTGGAGTTCTAGAAGTCCAAATGAGCTGAATTTTTTACACAAGAAAGCGGAGACAATTGCCTACAACTTTCATGTTTACAACTAGCTCCAAGTTTGACGTTATCAATGACATTTTGGGCAGACAAGAGAAGATAAGGATTGTCACCAAGTCAAAAGTTGGCCACCCACTTATCAATTAGTCATCAAATCAATAGTTCCTAATTCTTTGTAATGTTTATGCTTTGCTTTCATTAATATCAAGTTTATGCCTTTCATTTCCTTTCCTTTACTTAGTTAACTTTTATGTTCTTATTTTGTTTATCTATTTTGCTTTCTTTCATTATGTCTAGCTAAGTTAATTATGTCAAGGTGAAAAGGTTACACTAATGGTGTAAGAATAAGTATAGTGTAAACTTAATATGGACTTTAATGTTTGATACTAACATGTTTTATATTTGTTATCTTGTTCACTCTTTAATACTTTGCTTGTTAAATGATTAATCTTGATTTGTATTGTATAACACTTGGTACAACAAATGCTTGGCACTTTCATAGCCCATAATGTATGGTATAACCGACACCTGAGCTATAAAAGGAACTTGATTTGTTGTTAACATAAGTTATAATCATGAATGCTTGACGAGATTTACAAGTATTAGCATTAATCGAATAAGATGACTAATGTAACATGTTAACAATCTATAATCTGATTGGAACCTCCTTTATGTGTGGTTTCCAATTGAATAATAAGAGTTTATACTATACTTGTTTGACATACCATTAGTGGATCCTCTAACCTTGATAATAACAAATGTCAAGGTTAGAGGATCCACTAATGGTATGTCAAATAAGTATAGTATAAACTCTTATTATTTAATTAGAAACCACACACAAAAGAGGTTCCAATCAGATTATAGATTGTTAACATGATTACATTAGTCATCTTATTCAATTAATGCTAATACTTGTAAATTTCATCAAACATTCATGATTATAACTTATGTTAGCATCAAATTAAGTTCCTTTCATAGCTTAGGTGTTAGTTATACCATACAGTATGATGAGCTATGAGAGTGCCTCACATTTTTTGTACCAAGTGTTATACAACATAGATCAAGATTAGTCATTTAACAATCAAAGTATTAAAGAGTGAACAAGATAACAAATATAAAACATGTTAGTATCAAACATTAAAGTCCATATTAAGTTTACACTATACTTATTCTTACACCATTAGTGTAACCTTTTCACCTTTACATAATAAACTTAGCTAGACATAATGAAAGAAAGAAAAATAAATAAACAAAATAAGAACATAAATAAGACAAGAGTTAACTAAGTAAAGGAAAGGAAATGAAAGACATAAACTTGATATTAATGAAAGCAAAGCATAAGCAATACAAAAAATACAAAGAGAGAAAGCAAGAGCATGATCTTGATCTGGAAACCAAAATGCCTAGATGCATGGCAAATGCCTCCTTTTATAGGCCAAAATTGGAAACTATTGATTTGATGACTAATTGATGAGTGGGTGCTCAACTCTTGACTTGGTGACAATCCTCATCTTCTCTTGTCTTCCCAAAACATCATTGATAACGTCCAAATTGGAGCCATTTGAAAACATGAAAGTTGTAGGAAATTGTCTCTACTTTCTTGTGTAAACAATTCAGCTCATTTTGATTTCTAGAACTTTAGATATGGCCAAAATACTAAACAGTGCTGGGGCTGGAGGACAAATTCAGGCTTCTTTGTTATTGCTACAATTTGGACTTGAAAATGGCATTTTTAGATCTTGGGCTCCATATGAATGTTGTAGGCCTATGTCTTACCTTTCCATCCATGTAAAGTAGACCTAAATCTAAGATCTATAGCTCCAGATATGACCCAATTACCGAACAACATTCCGGTTTGGATTGCACCGACATCTTTTTTCTAAGATTGGCCATCACTTTACCCTTTCAATTTTAGTTCTTAAATTCATCAATGAATCCTTTCATTTATGTGATAGGCCCGCATTGAAAATGAACATTTACAACAAATTAAAGGTATCTTATATTATTAGATGTATTATTATAAAACATGTTTTAATTAAGGAGTTATTGATACTTCAAGTGCAAAATGATGATATAAAACCTAGATAAGAATGCACTTTTAAGTACTAATCACTACCACTACTACTATTGTTGTTGTTGTTGTATTATTGTTATTTGTAATTTGTACAATTAACCTCCTTGTGGTTTGACCCCGGTCTTGCCGAGTTATTTATTACTTCGACACTCCTGCACTTGGGAGAAAACATCAATCTTTTAGTCATATCACAAAGCGGACAATATCTTGCTAGTGAAGTGGGGTGTTATAGTTGGTATCAGAGCTCTTGGTCTCGATCCTAAGGATTACAGGTAATTATGTTGTTGTGGTGAATTTCAGGATGGTACGCACCCGACAAGGGACATGAACTGAGCTGCCCTTCTTAAAAAGGAGGGGCGAGAACCAAGGTGCCCAAGTTTGGTAAGACGCACCCTTAGATGATAATACCACCTAAAACCTTATAAGAGGAAGCTGCGGTAGCAAGGGAAGGTTGAAAGCCTAATCAGACAGAGGAAGTACCCCTAGTTGCAACAAAGCAGTAAGAAAGATCAGAACCACAATCATCAACTATTCCAACTAGTGTGCTCCTATAATATATAGACGCGAGACTCCTTACACAAATACTTAAAGTAGTGATGGAGGGCATAACTGGTTCGGCAACACAAACAACTCCCACCACATAGATTCCATAGGCAGCCCCTATGACTAGCACGACCAAGGATAATGTAATGCTTCTAGTGTGACTAGTCAAGACTATGACGGAAATGGGTTGTGAACCATGTATGGGGGAACAAGATGCAGAGATAGCTAGGGGATGGATTAGGAAGGTAGAAAAGACCATGATTCAAATAAGCATACCCGAGGGTTTGAGGGTAAATTATGCAACCCAGTTGCTATCCAATAGAACCATGACATGGTGGGAAATAGTTCAATTAAGGCATGCAACCGAGACACTAACTTGGAGTGATTTCAAGACAGAGTTTGAGAATCAATTTTATTCTAGGTTGCAAGGTGAAAGAATAAGAGTTCTTGGCATTAAGACAGGGTTATATATCGATATTGGAGTATAAAAGGAGGTTCTATTATCTCTCATTATTTTCCCCACACTATATGCCGATAAAGGAACATATGATTGAGAAGTTAAGAGATGGTTTGCAATAGGATTTGAGACAAGGATCGATCGCTTTGTGATTTAAATCTATGAGAGAGTTGATTGAGGCTGCCCAAGCTTTGAGGGCTTGTATTGGAGAAAGCCAAGAGGGACATCAGGGTATAAGAAAAAAGAGAGATGGGGACTATTTTAGTGGCAGACCACCACTCCCGAAGAAAACAAAAAGTGGAGTGTTTGAGCAGTACAAGAAAAAAAGGGAGTTTGATGTTATGATCCCACCAACAGTCAAGTGAGAGAGTGATGGTTAAACAATTGCACTCAAAGGCAAACTTTTCAACTGGGACTGGTGACCACAAGGGTTTTGATTATCCTTTTTGTACAAAATATGGACAAAAACACCCTAGGGACTGCTCGGTTTCCCTAAGGCGATGCTCTGTGTGTAGAGAAGAAGTCATAAGTGGAGGAACTATCAGTATCTGAGTCAAAGGTGTCATTACTGTGGGGGAAGAGGTCATTATAAGAGGGATTGCCCTAAAAGGAACACTAGATAGGTACAGAGCTATATGCAGCCCAGTTAGAGCCACCAACAGTTAATCACCATGAATAGGCCAGTGAGATCTTCTCAATTAGAAGCAAACTCCAATTGAGGAGACCGAGGGCACAAAATGATCAGACCCTAGAGAGGGTCTTCCACCTGACACAGGAATAGGTCAGGGCTGCATAAGATGTGGTGGCAGGTACACTGCTATTGAATGATTTTAATGTGCATGTATTATTTGATTTAGGTTCCATCCACTCATTCATTGCTAAGAGAATTGTCACTAAACTGAGAAAAGTAGTAGAAATAGTAGAAAAGGGGTTCGTAATTGGAACTCCTATGGGAAACATGGTTGAAACAAATATTGTGTATGTGGATGTGGGGGATAATCTATCTGGGTATGAAATAGAAGTAGACTTGATTCCCTTAGAGCTACATGATTTTGACATAATCCTAGGCATAAATTGGTTGAGTAAATACAAGGCTTTAATAGATTGTTATGCTAAAACTGTTACTTTCCAAGCATATAAAGGTGAGAGAATGATTTTTGAAGGAGAGAGAATTCTCAAACTGATTGCCTTAATATCGGTGGTGATAGCCCAAAAACTTTTAAGAAAGGGATGGAAGGGACACCTTGCATACATCTTAAACTCTGATGATGAAAGTCCATGACTGAAGGATATTACTGTGGTGAAGGAATTCGTGGATGTATTTCCCAAAGAACTATCGAGACTACCCCTGGAGCGAGAGGTAGAGGTGTCTATAGACACTTTTCCTAGAGTCCCATCCATAGCCCAACAACCGTACTGGATGGCTCTAATAGAACTGAACGAGTTAAAGACTCAACTATAGGAATTGTTAGACAAAGGTTTTATACAACCTAGTAATTCTCCTTAGGGAGCACCAATCCTATTTGTAAGAAAGAAAGATGGAACTCATAGACTTTGTATTAACTATCGACAGCTGAACAAAATAACAATGAAAAACAAGTATTTGTTACCTCGGATAGATGATTTGTTTGATCAACTAAAGGGAGTGAAGACATTTTCAAAGATAGTATGAGATTAGGGAACTATCAGATGAAGATTAAAGAAGCAGATGTAGCAAACACCACATTTAGAACTCCTTACAGACACTATGAATTTATGGTGTTATCGTTCGGGTTAACGAACATCCTAGCCCTCTTCATAGACTTGATGAATCCGTTTTCCCAACCATAACTTGATAAGTTTGTGGTGGTGTTCATTGATGATATACTAGTGTACTCGAATTCTTTTGAGGAGCACGAAGAACACTTGAGACAAACCTTACAAACCTTGAGAGATCACCAGTTATATGTAAAACTGAGTAAATGTGAATTTTGGATAAAGAGAGTGACGTTTCTAGGACACGTCATTTCAGCCGAAGGTGTTTTTGTAGACCCCTAAAAATTCAAAGTAGTCTTGAAATGGAAAAGACCGACTTTGATCACTGAAATACGTAGCTTCCTGGGACTTGCAGGATACTATCAAAGATTTATCGAAGGTTTTTTCCCGATTGCAACCCCTTTGACCCAACTAACTAGGAAGAATAAGAAATGGATGTGGTCAGAAGAATGTGAGAAAAGCTTCCAAGAATTGAAAAGGAGGCTCACCACTACTCCAATGTTAACCTTCCCTTAGAGACCGAGAGTTTTGTGGTTTATAGTGATGCCTCAAGGAAAGGATTGGGGTGTGTTTTAATACAATATGGGGAGGTGATCGCCCATGCATCAAGGCAATTAAAAACTCGTGAGGTGAACTACCTGGTGCACGCCTTAGAGTTGGCTATTGTAGTATTTGCCTTGAGGATATGGAGACACTATTTGTATGGGTCTTGAAACCAAATTGTTACTGATCATAAGAGCCTGAAGTATCTAATGTCATAAAAGGAGTTGAACATGAGACAAAAAAGGTGGATAAAGTTCATTAAGGTTTGAATCACAGGGAGGTTAATTGTACAAATTATAAACAACAATTATAAACAACAATAATAATAATAACAATAACAATAACAATAATAATAATAATAATAATAGTAATAGTAATAGTAATAATAAAGAAAATGAAGGAGAAGAAGAAGAAAAAGATGAGAACTTTAAGATGGAATATTAATGTAAGGATTAAACAATGATAATAACAAATGTCAAGGTTAGAGGTTCCACTAATGGTATGTCAAACAAGTATAGTATAAACTCTTATTATTCAGTTGGAAACCACACACAAAGGAAGTTCCAATGTGATTATAGATTGTTAATATAATTATATTAGTCATCTTATTCGATTAATGTTAATACTTGTAAATCTCGTCAAGCATTCATGATTATAACTTATGTTAACAACAAATCAAGTTCATTTCATAGCTTAGGAGTCGGTTATACCATACAGTATGAGCTATGAAAGTGTCAAGCATTTGTTGTACCAAGTGTTATAGAACATAAATCAAGATTAGTCATTTAACAAGCAAAGTATTAAAGAGTGAACATGTTAGTATCAAACATTAAAGTCCATATTAAGTTTACACTATACTTATTCTTACACCATTAGTGTAACCTTTTCACCTTGACATAATAAACTTAGCTAAACATAATGCAAGAAAGAAAAATAAATAAATAAAATAAAAACATAAATAAGATAAGAGTTAACTAAGTAAAGGAAAGGAAATGAAAGGCATAAACTTGATATTAATGAAAGCAAAGCACAAACATTAAAAAAAATACAAAGAGAGAAAGCAAGAGCATGATCTTGATCTGGAAACCAAGATGCCTAAATGCATGAAAAATGCCTCCTTTAATAGGCTAAATTGGGAACTATTGATTTGATGACTAATTGATGAATGGGTGACCAACTCTTGACTTGGTAACAATCCTTATCTTCTCTTGTTTGTCTAAAACATTATTGATAACGTCAAAATTAGAGCCACTTGAAACATGAAATTTGTAGGAAATTTTCTTAGCTTTCTTGTGTAAAACATTTAGGTCATTTGGACTTCTAGAACTCAAATATGGGCCAAACACTGAACAGTGCTCAGGCTGCAAGACAAATTCAAACTTCTTTGTTGTTGCTACAATTTGGACTTGAAAATGGCTTTTTTAGATCTTGGGCTCCATATAAAAGTTGTAGGCCTATGTCTTACCTTTCCATCCATATAAAGTATACCTAAATCTGAGATCTATAGCTCCAGATATGACCCAATTACTGAATAGTGTTCCGGTTTGGATTGCACGGACATCTCTTTTCTAAGTTTGGCCATCTCTTTATCCTTTCAATTTCAGTTCTTATATCCATCAATCAATCCTTTCATTTATGTGATAGGCCTGCATTGAAAATGAACATTTACCACAAATTAAAGGTATCTTATATTATTAGATATATTATTATAAAACATGCTTTGGTTAAGGAGTTATTGATACTTCAAGTGCAAAATAATGATATAAAACCTTAATAAAAATGCACTTTTAAGTACTAATCAGACTCCTAGACCAGTTGGTCTAAGGGCATTAGGTGTTGAGACACTCCTATGAGCTTAGTAACTCAAGTCGCAGATATTGATATGTAGATAATGCAATGTTTGATTCCCTTAAGCTTTTCTCCTCAACCTATTTAACAAGCATTGAGCGAATAACTCCCAGTTTAGTTGACTTTAGGGTATTAGGTGTTAAAGCACCCCTTCGGGCTTAATTGCTTAGATTAAGGAGGCTACAAAACCAAACTTATCTACATTTTTATTATCATCATTCATTTTTTTTGCTTTTTTTTTGTTTTGTTTTTCAAATTATATACTATACCTTTCCCTTAGTTGTTATCTTTAACAAAAGAACATAAATAATATAATAATCCAAAGTGCAACCCACAAGCATATGTTAAAGTGTGTTTGTATGTAAATTAAGGTTTAATAATATATCTTAATGAGCATATGAGTAGAATTAAATGATAGTGATGCGAGAGTTTGTAAACCTGAATATTTGAAGAAGTATTATGATAGACCTTATTAAGAATGGTTACTAAAATGTGTCTCAAGAGTCATGAAAAGATCTCTTTTACTCTGCCATCATAGTAAAAATAGTTTTGCAAATGCTTTATGAAATAGAAAACACAGTTAGTTTTTTTTTTTTGCTACTACCCTCTCCCCCCAACCAAAAGGAGACATTGTCCTCAATGTTCTAAGGTAGAAAGATAGAGTATAGAAGATATCACCTAAAATAACGAACACTAACAAACCTAAAACACACTGAAACAAATATAAGAAACAACAAAACATAATAATAAAATCAAAAGACATAAAGATTCACAAATAAAGGCTCCTATTAACCCAAGACTACCTCCTAAAAATACAGCTATTGACACCTCCTATTAACCCAAGACTGCCTCCCCCATACACTAAATGAATCTTGCTCTCAGCTAGCACTTGACCAAGATAATTTGCTGATTCTAAACACTCCTTTTCTTTCCCAGAACTAGATCCACCGAAAACATAAATACGTTTTATTTGATGACTTGAGGAACTTGCCATTTCTACACACTTCTATATTTGATGAATATATGGGTTAAGTGGAAATGAAGGGAAGGAAGAGAGCATTTTATAGATAAGAAATTAAAAGGAAAATCATACCACCTATGTGTAGGCCAACTAGAGTCTCTCTCTCTCTCTCTCTCTTTTTATTTATTTATTTAGTTTTGGAAAAAAAAGTGTATGTACAGGTAGTTGTGATTATGGCTCATATCTTCCCTTGGTTTTACATCCAAGAACAGCTTAAACGCCCTCTATGGGTCGGGGATAGGCTTCCCATCCAATTTTCTTAAAAACTAGCAAACAGGGTCTTTTTTAGTCAGATTCCCAAGACTAAGTCGATCATGTTCTTTATGAAAGTGGGGCCATAAATCATGAATGACACGATGCACATCTCTACTAGGATGCGTCTCAAGAGTTAATAGAAGATTATCTAAAAACTCCTTACTCAGACCATCCTTAATTAATTGTATTTTATCTTCATGATTTTATAGATACCATTCCTAAAAAACAACATTGTGCATTACAAGTCAATCTGGCACATCTAAATGAAGGAATTAGAGGACTCACCTGATAATCAGATGATTGATACTTAAAAATGTATTTTTATCAAGGTTTTATATCATCATTTTGCACATGAAATATCAATAACTCCTTAACTAAAACATGTTTTATAATAATATATCTAATAATATAAGATACCTTTAATTTGTGGTAAATGTTCATTTTAAATGCAGGCCTATCACATAAATGAAAGGATTGATTGATGAATTTAAGAACTGAAATTGAAAGGATAAAGAGATGACCAAACTTAGAAAAGAGATGTCGGTACAATCCAAACTGCAACACTGTTTGGTAATTGGGTCATATCTAGAGCTTTAGATCTCAGATTTAGGTCTACTTTATATGGGTGGAAAGGTAAGACATAGACCTATAACTTTCATATGGAGCTCAAGATCTAAAAAGGCCATTTTTAAGTCCAAATTGTTGCAATAATAAAGAATCCTGAATCTGTCCTCCAGCTCGAGCACTGTTCAGTATTTTGGCTATATCTGAAGTCTAAATGAGCTGAATGTTTTCAAGTGGCTCCAATTTTGATGTTATCAATGATGTTTTGGGCATATAAAAGAAGATAAGGACTGTCACCAAGTCAAGAGTTGGTCACCCACTCATCAATTAGTCATCAAATCAATAATTGATGATACTTTTGCAAAATTCACATCTGCTCTCAGTTTTCTTACAACTTCTAACGCATTTATTAATTGTAGGAATGGACTGATGAAGCTATCATTTGGAAACATGACATTGGAGATGAATATTTTCAACATTTACAAGCAACCTAGAGATGATAATGATTTACAAAAAGTAGATCATATTAATGAATGACTTTATGATCAACTTGAATCTACTTTAAGTAAAAATGAGTTGGAGGAATCTGAACTTTGTAAATGATTTATTCTGAGGAAGAAATCACGGATGAAAAACACACCGAAAATGTTGATGCGGATCTTTTATCAAAAGTGACAACAAATTCGACATCTAACATCACACCAATTGATGATTACTTTCCTAACAAATCCTTACTTTCTTTTAGTCCAATGCCTTGGTATCATAAAAATATCAATTTGCTTGCTTTAGGAGATTTGCTAGCTGATTGGAGTACCCAAGACAAAGAAAAGTTTTTAAACAAAGTGAAGAACTTTTATTGTGATGATCCTAATTTATTCAAATATTGTCTTGATCAAATATTTCAAAGATGCATTCCCGACAATGAGGCAAGTAATGTTATTAAATTTTTTCACTCTAAGGCAGGTAGGGATCATTTCTCATAAAAAAAAAAAGAACTGTAGAAATCTTACAAAGTGGATTTTACTAGCCCACCATATTCAAGGAATCACATGCATTCTGCAAAACCTGTGAAAATTGTCAAAGGTGGGATTTATTTCAAAACACAGAGAGTCTTTAGATAATCTTCTATTGACTCTTAAGTCTCATCATAGTCGAGATAAGCATCGTGCAATTCATAACTTGTGAACCTATTTTCATAAAGAACATGCTTGACATAGTCTTGGGAATCTGACTAAAAAAGATCCTATTTGCTAGTTTTTAAGAAAACTGGATGGGAAGCCTATCCCCTACCTATAAAGAGCGTTTAAGCTGTTCTTAGACGTAAAACCAAGGGAAGATGTGAGCCACAATCATAACTACTTGTACATACATATGTTTTTTCAAAAATAAATAAATAAATAGAGAGAGAGTGTGTGTGTGTGAGACTCCAGCTAGCCTACATATAGGTGGTATGATTGCCCTTTTAATTTCTCATCTATAAAATCCTCTCTTCCTACCCTTCATTTCCATTCAATCCATGCATTCATCAAATATAGAAGTGTGTAGAAATGGCAAGTTCCTCAAGTCATCAAATAAAAAGTATTTGTGTTTTTTGATGGATCTAGTCCTGGAAAAGAAAAGGAGTTTTTAGAATCATCAAATCATCTTAGTCAGGTGCTAGCTGAGAGAAAGATTCATTTAGTATATGGGGGAGGCATCTTGGGTTAATAGGAGGTGTGTCAATAACTTCATGTTTAGGAGGTAATCAAGTTTTAGGGTTGTCCCTAAAGCTTTAGCACAAGGGGACATCATTGGAAAAACAATTGGAGAGGAACTCAATGTTTAACCATGATGATGGCTTCATTACATTACCAGGTAGTCTAGGTACATTGGAAGAGATCTTTCATATTTCCTCTTAGGCTCAAATGCACATTCACCATAAACTCATAGGTTTGTTAAATGTTAATGGTTATTATGATAAGTTGTTGTCTTTTCTTGATCATGTTGTGGAACAGGAATTTCTAACATCTTTTGCATGACAAATCATAATCTCTGGTGCTACTGCTGAACAATTGATTGACCAACTACAATCTGTCATTCCTGTAATTGATCCCCCCATGAGTCGCAAAAAATTGGTCATCTAAGGAAAGTTGTAAAAAGCTTAGATTAGATTTGAGCCTTTATTTGTGAATCTTTGTGTCTTTTAATTTTATTATTATGTTTTGTTGTTTCTTATATTTGTTTCAGTGTGTTTCAGGTTTGTCAGTGTTTGTTATTTCAGGTGATATCTTCTATACTCTATCTTTCTACCTTTAAACAATAAGGACAATGTTTCGTTTTAGTTAGGGGGAGAGAGTAATAGCTTAAAAAAAAACTGTGTTTTCTATTTCATAAAGTATGCGTAAAATTGTTGTTACTATGATGGCAGAGTAAGGAGAACTTTTTATGACTCTTGAGACACATCTTAGTAATCATTCGTAACAAGGTCTATCATAATACTTCTTCAAATATTCAGATTTACAAACTCTCGCATTGTTATCACTTAATTCTGCTCATATACTTATTTAACATGTATTCTTAAACCTTAATTTACACACACACTTTAACATATGATTGTGGGTTGCATATAGGATTATTACATTATTTATGTTCTTTTGTTAAAAGTAACAATTAAGGAAAAGGTATAGTATATAATTAAAAAAAGAAAAAAAGAACAAAATGATAATAATAAAAATATAGATAAATTTGGTTTCGTAGCCTCCCTAACTTAAGAAATTAAGCCCGTAGGGGTGTTTTAACACCTAATACCCTAAAGTCAACTGACTTGGGAGTTATTGGCCCAACGCTTGTTACATGGGTTAAGGAGAAAAGTTTAAGGGAATCAAACATTGCACTATTTACATATTAGTATCTGCGACCCGAGTTACTAAGCTCGTAGGGGTGTCTTAACACCTAATGCCTTAAGACCAACTAGTCTGGGAGTCATTAGTTGAAGATGGATGATGTTTTAAATTATATGTATATATATTTAAAAAAAAAAAGACAAATAATAATCTCAACCCAAGGAAGTTAACCTTAAACATTAAAATAAAAAAAAAATTTCTTCCAAGAAAAGCCCTATAATTATGTGTTGATACATTGAGCATAAAAGAAAAGTTTATGAATATCTTGTTAAGAGGTATTGAGTAGGTATATAAATTTAACGAGAGTTTGTTTATCTAGATAGATTGATGGAAGTTAAATGATGACTACCTTACTTTGTGGAATTTGCAAAGTATTTTTCTATTTTAATGTTTTGATTACTAGGGACTAGTAATAAGCTAGTTGGGGCTGTGATTGATACTTAAAAGTGTATTTTTATCAAGGTCTTATATCATCATTTTGCACTTGAAGTATCAATAACTCCTTAACTAAAACATGTTTTATAATAATATATCTAATAATATAAGATACCTTTAATTTGTGGTAAATGTTCATTTTAAATGCAGGCCTAACATAAATGACAAGATTGATTGATGAATTTAAGAACTGAAATTAAAAGGATAAAAAGATGACCAAACTTAGAAAAGAGATGTTTTGGGTAGACAAGAGAAGATAAGGATTGTCACCAAGTCAAGAGTTGGTCACCCACTCATTAATTAGTCATCAAATCAATAGTTCTCAATTTTGGCCTATAAAACGAGGCATTTGCCATGTGATTGTGCATCAAAAGTGTCATTAAGTCTCCTATTTTATATATGTATTTATTATTTTTATTTGGTTTTTTTAATAATAATTGATGTGCTTTCTAGTAATGAAGTTTGTTTTAATGTTTCAATAGGTTTTTGGAGCTTAAATGAATTAATTCAGCAAAATTCAATGTCGGAATTCAGAACAAAGAATTGAAGAGACATTTAGTTGAAGATTAAAGCAAATCTTGGTTCAAATAAGTGCTTCAAATTTATCCCAAAAATCAATTCTATTCCAATTCTAGAAAAGAATATCATATGATCATTTCAAGCACAAACTTGCCTTATGTTGTGTGCAAACTTCAACTATTAAATACTCAAGGTTTCAATGTCAATCTTAGCCCAAATAATAGGTACATTTGTATACTTATTTGATGCTTAAATTCAGCCCCAAATCAGCCCTAAATCAACCCCAAATCAACCTTCAAATCAGCCCAACACAATCCATGATCTTACATGTCCATACAACAAATAACAATTGATTTATTTTGGGTAATCCATTGATCCAAGAAGGCAAGCACATGGATGGAAAGTTGGAGGGGATATTTTTACATTATTTTGGGTCAAAGAGAAGAAGGAGACAGCTCATAAATGAGGAAGAAAAACGTCCACCAAAGTGGTTGCAAAGCTGTGCTGATTTGATTTTTCAGAACACCTTTCGGTGTTTTGCCTCATGTGTCCAAATGAGCTATTCTTTAATGATCTGGAAAGGTGATAGAATTTCCTATAAATATGTCTCTAATAGACATCTCGAGAAGAGGCTTCAAAGAGGGTCTAAATTGCTGTCCAAAGTTAGCATCAGATTTATGTCTGAATTTTTACTGAAATTATCTTGTGTTCTTCTTTATAGATTTTAGTTCTTTAGTTTGTAAAACTTATTATTTCAATTTGATTCAAGTTATTTCATGTTTATTAAAGTGTTCTTATATATAATCATGGTTGGCTAATCTCTTTCTTGGATCCAAATCAAGGATGATGGTTGTTGAGGTGAGTTCTTTAAGATATGAATGAATCTTAATAAACAATCTTCTCATTTTCTTCATGAATGATTTATTATTGCAAAGAAATTTTAGAAACCATTTGGGTAATGTTATAATCTTGAATTGTTATGCATAAACTTTAGTTTTGGTATAGAGATTGCTTGATTCGATGTCTTACTTAATATGAAAGTACTTGTTCATACTTAAGCAATAATCAATCTTCATCCTTTTAAACTTCATTGTAATATCTTCCAATCTAATATCACCATCGTTGATATTAGTTTGAGTTATCTTATATATCTTGAAGGAATCACCAATACATCACCATTAAAATTGATTTGGACCAAGACTTACTTTTTCTTATCATTTAAAATCTATTTATACGTTTTCATCTTTGAATACAAATCCATCAATTATTTTCAACCAAGTTATTATTAATTTAATTTCTCTTGATTTGTTTTTGTTACCTATCTTATTTTCTTGATCTAGCTCTCTGTGGATATGTGATTAGTACTTAAAAGTGCATTTTTATCATGGTTTTATATCATCATTTTGCACTTGAAATATCAATAACTCCTTAACTAAAATATGTTTTATAATAATGTATCTAATAATATAAGATACCTATAATTTGTGGTAAATGTCTATTTTTAATGCAGGCCTATCACATAAATAAAAGGATTGATTGATGATTTGAAGAACTTAAATTGCAAGGATAAAGAGATGGCCAAACTTAGAAAAGAGATGTCGGTGCAATCCAAACCGGAACACTGTTCGGTAATTGGGTCATATCTAGAGCTATATATCTCAGATTTAGGTCCAATTTATATGGATGGAAAGGTAAGACATAGGCCTACAACTTTCATATGGAGCCCAAGATCTAAAAAGGCCATTATCAAGTCCAAATTGTAGCAACAACAAAGAAGCCCGAATCTGTCTTCCAGCCCGAGCACTGTTCGGTATTTTGGCCATATCTGGAGTTCTAGTAGTCCAAATGAGCTGAATTGTTTACACAAGAAAGCTGAGACAATTGCCTACAACTTTCATGTTTGCACCTGGCTCCAGTTTTGACGTTATCAATGACGTTTTGGGCAGACAAGAGAAGATAAGGATTGTCACCAAGTCAAAAGTTGGCCACCCACTTATCAATTAGTCATCAAATCAATAGTTCCCAATTTTGGCCTATAAAAGGAGGCATTTGCCATGCATTTAGGCATCTTGGTTTCCAGATCAAGATCATGCTCTTCCTTTCTCTCTTTGTATTTTTTGTAATGTTTATGCTTTGCTTTCATTAATATTAAGTCTATGCCTTTCATTTCCTTTCCTTTACTTAGTTAACTTTTATGTTCTTATTTTGTTTATTTGTTTTCCTTTCTTTCATTATGTCTAGCTAAGTTAATTATGTCAAGGTGAAAAGGTTACACTAATGATGGAAGAATAAGTATAGTGTAAACTTAATATGGACTTTAATGTTTGATACTAACATGTTTTATATTTGTTATCTTGTTCACTCTTTAATACTTTGCTTGTTAAATGACTAATCTTGATTTATGTTGTATAACACTTGGTACAACAAATGCTTGGCACTTTCATAGCCCATAATGTATGGTATAACCGACACCTGAGCTATGAAAGGAACTTGATTTGTTGTTAACATAAGTTATAATCATGAATGCTTGACGAGATTTACAAGTATTAGCATTAATTGAATAAGATGACTAATGTAATCATGTTAACAATATATAATCTGATTGGAACCTCCTTTGTGTGTGGTTTCCAATTCAATAATAAGAGTTTATACTATACTTGTTTGATATACCATTAGTGGAACCTCTAACCTTGACATTTGTTATTATTATTGTTTAATCCTTACATTAATTTTCCATCTCCAAGTTCTCATCATCTTCTTCTTCTTCTCTTTCTTTATTATTATTATTATTATTATTATTACTACTACTAATATTACTACTACTACTACTATTACTACTACTACTACTACTATTATTATTATTATTATTATTATTATTATTGTTATTACTATTACTATTATTATTGTTATTATTATTATTGTTATTATTGTTATTGTTATTGTTGTTATTGTTGTTGTATTATTGTTGTTTATAATTTATACAATTAACCTCCCTGTGGTTCGACCCCGGTCTTGCCGGGTTATTTATTACTTCGACACTCCTGCACTTGGGAGAAGACATCAACCTTTTCGTCGTGTCAAGTTTTTGGCGCCGTTGCCGGGGAGGTAAGTTTTGTATAAATTATAATAGTTATTTTATTTTCTCCTTTCACTTTTCTTGTATATAACTTTGTTTCTTTTCTGTTGTTTCTTTTTATTTTGTTTTCTTCCTCCTTCTTTTGCTTTCTTCTTCTTTTTTTATTTTATTCCTACACGTGCATGAGAGTGTGGTCACGTACATCAAGTGGTAGACTTTGTAGGATATCCTCATCATTTTCAGAAAATATGGCCGAAGAAGATAATCAATCACTTCAAAATGAGAATAATGAGAATAACCGTGCTAGAACACTTAGAGACCACATGAATCCCACAAGAACAAGTGCACCATCATGCATAGTTTTTCCTCCCGATGCATCTCATTTTAATTTTAAACCAGGTATTATTCAACTTTTACCTTCTTTTCATGGTTTGGAATTGGAAAATCCATACTTGCATTTAAGAGAATTTGAGGAGCTCTGCAACACATATAATAACTTAAATTGTAGCATGAACACCATCAGATTAAAGCTTTTTCCTTTTTCATTAAGAGATAAAGCTAAAACATGGCTACAAAATTTAAGACCAGGATCCATTCGTGCTTGGGATGAAATGCAACAACAATTTTTAAAGAAGTTTTTCCCATCTCATAGAACAAACTCTTTCAAGAGACAAATCACCACTTTCACTCAAAAACCAGGAGAAACATTTTACAAATATTGGGATAGGTATCGAGACTTGCTTAGTACTTGCCCTCATCATGGTTTTGAAACATGGAGATTGGTTTCACATTTCTATGAAGGGTTAACACCTAAAGATAGGCAAATGGTTGAATTGATGTGCAATGGAACTTTTGAAGATAAAGACCCTGATGAAGCAATGGAGTACTTAGACTTGTTAGCTGAAAATGCTCAAAATTGGGACACCGCGGGTACTTATGAGGCACCGAGTAAAACTCAACCTCATACATCTAATGGAGGTATGTACAACCTTAGGGAAGATCATGACCTCCAAGCCAAATTTGCATCTTTAGCTAGAAAAGTCGAGGCACTAGAATTGAAAAAGAGTGGTCAATTAAAATCTGTTGAAAACATTGTGTGTCAAATTTGTGAAACAAATGAACACTTAACCAACGATTGTCCAACCTTGCCTTCTTTTAAGGAATGTCTCCATGAACAAGCCCATGCTTTAAACAGTTTCCAAAGGCCCAACCACAACCCATACTCCCAAACATACAACCCTGGTTGGAGGAATCACCCAAATTGCAATTGGAAGAGTGAGAACAACAATGCACAACCTTCACAACCACCATTTCAAGCACACCATAATTTCCAAAATTCTCATGGATATGCACCTCCTTATGCTCCACCTCCTAGAAGAAATCTTGAGGAAACATTGCATGCATTCATTGAAAAGCAAGAGACAATTAATTCTCAACTTGTTCAAAACATGACAGATTTTAAAGATACTCTTGCTAAATTAACATCTGCTCTTAGTTTCCAAGAGAAAGGTAAGTTTCCATCTCAAACACAACAAAATCCCAAGGGGCAATACAATGCAAATGCAAGTAGTTCCGGAAGCCAACACATGGATCAACTCAAATCAGTCACTACTCTACGCAGTGGTAAGGTTATTGAAAAACCCTCTCTTGAACCTTATAAGAAAGATGATGAATCAATCTCTGAGGGTAAGGAAGGGGATGAATCTGAAAATTGCAAAAAAACGACTGATTCACCGCCAGCACTTCCATTTCCTCATGCCATGACCAAACAAAGGAAAGTCAACCATAACTCTGAAATTTATGAAATTTTCAAACAGGTAAGGATCAATATACCTTTGCTGGATGCAATTAAACAGGTTTCTTCCTATGCTAAATTTTTGAAAGATCTATGCACTGTGAAGAGGAAACTGAATGTGAAAAAGAAAGCCTTTCTAGCCGAACAAGTAAGTGCTATTCTTCAGAACAATAATGCTTTGAAATATAAAGACCCTGGTTGTCCTACAATTTCTTGCTTTATTGGAGAGCATAAAATTGAAAGAGCCTTACTTGATCTTGGAGCTAGTGTGAATTTACTTCCATATTCAGTTTTTCAAAGTCTCAATCTAGGTGAGTTAAAACCAACTTCTATATCTCTTTTACTTGCCGATAGATCTGTAAAAGTGCCTAGAGGAATAATTGAAGATGTGTTAGTACAAGTCGATAAATTCATTTATCCTGTGGATTTTATTGTCTTGGACACAGAACCTGTTGAAGCATGTAATTCATTTCCTGTTATTTTAGGACGTCCGTTTCTTGCAACTTCTAACGCATTGATTAATTGTAGGAATGGCCTAATGAAGCTATCATTTGGAAACATGACATTGGAGATGAATATTTTCAACATTTGCAAGCAACCTGGAGATGATAATGATTTACAAGAAGTAGATCATATTGATGAATTAGTTTATGATCAACTTGAATCTACTTTAAGTAAAAATGAATTGGATGAAACTGAAGATTTGCAAATGATTTATTCTGAGGAAGAAATCACGGATGAAACAAGCATCGAAAATATTGATGCGAATCTTTTATCAACAGTGACAATAGATTCGACACCCGACATCACACCAATGGATGATTACTTTCCTAACGAATCCTTACTTTCTCTAAGTCCAATGCCTTGGTATAATAAAAATATCAATTTTCTTGCTTTAGGAGATTTGCCAGCTGATTGGAGTACCCAAGAGAAAGAAAAGTTTTTGAACGAAGTGAAGAGCTTTTATTGTGATGACCCTACCTTATTCAAATATTGTCCTGATCAAATATTTCAAAGATTCATTCCCGACAATGAGGTAAGTAGTGTCATTAAACTTTGTCATTCTGAAGCATGTGGAAGTTGTTTCTCGTCAAAAAAGACAGCTGCAAAAATCTTTCAAAATGGATTTTATTGGCCCACCATGTTCAAGGACACGCATGCATTCTGCAAAACTTGTGAAAATTGTCAAAAAATTGATACTGGTCAAAAAGTTTTGTTTTATAATTCTCAACTTTATGCATTCCCTAAAGAGCTAAGATTAAGATGGACCAATCCTTATGGGGCCTGTGATATTGAGAATTCAATGAATGACAATGATTTTAAGGAAAATGGATATCGTTTGAAAACTTACTTTGATAATTTTCCTAGTAAAAATGAATCAACTGGTTGGAATGATCTTGTAGATAAAGGTTGATTTTTTTTTTCTCACATTGTTTTTGTGTTTCTTTTTGAGTGATTTTTGCTAGTTTCTCTCACCCCGGTCAAATGGCGGATAACGGTACTCCGTGACTTAAGTCGGTTCTTTCAGTTTCCCACAATTACTGATATCTGTGTATATATCTGTGCAATTCTTTGAATCTCTCTTCTAATTCTCATTTGAAAATGGATACTAATCTTGAAAAATTGAAAAAGTATTTTCCCGCTCTTCCTCAGAATGCGATTACAAAAATTTACCGTGCTAGATGTGCAAGATTGAGATTGTTAATGAATCATGGAATTCCTGAAGATATTCGCTGGTTAATTGAAGCAAAGGTCCGATTATCAGGTGAGTCCTCTAACTTCATTTCACACATGCCTGGAACAGGTAAAAGCACTTTTGCAAAGAAGCGTCGTGCAAAACGACTGGATGTCTGTCATCGATGTGCTAGATGGACTTGTAATACACAATGTCGTTTTTTAGGAATGGTATCTATAAACCGTGAAGATAAAATACAATTCATTAAGGATGGCCTGAGTAAGGAGTCTTTAGATAATCTTCTATTGACTCTTGAGACGCATCCTAGTGGAGATGTGCATCGTGCAATTCATGATTTATGGCCACTATTTCATAAAGAACATGATCGACTTAGTCTTGGGAATTTGACTAAAAAAGACCCTGTTTGCCAGTTTTTAAGAAAACTGGATGGGAAGCCTATCCCCGACCCATAGAGGGCGTTTAAGCCGTTCTTGGACGTAAAACCAAGGGAAGATGTGAGCCACAATCACAACTACCTGTACATACACATGTTTTTTTCAAAAGTAAATAAATAAATAAATAAAAAGAGAGAGAGAGTGTGTGAGACTTTAGCTGGCCTACATATAGATGTTATGATTGCCTTTCTACTTTCTCATCTATAAAACCCTATTTTCCTTCCTTTCATTTCTACTCAACCCATACATTCAAAAACTACAGAAGTGTGTAGAAATGGCAAGTTCCTCAGGTCATCAAATAAGAAATATTTGTGTTTTCGGTGGATCTAGTCCTGGGAAAGAAAAGGAGTTTTTAGAATCAGCAAATCATCTTGGTCAGGTGCTAGCTGAGAGAAAGATTCATTTAGTGTATGGGGGAGGCAGTCTTGGGTTAATGGGAGGTGTGTCAATAGCTGTATTTTTATGAGGTAGTCAAGTTTTAGGAGTCGTCCCTGAAGCTTTGGCATAAGGGGACATCATTGGAAAAATAATTGGAGAGGAACTTCAGGTCTCTACAATGTCGGCTCGAATGAATGCAATGTTTAACCATGCTGATGCTTTCATTGCTTTACTAGGTGGTCTAGGCACATTGGAAGAGATCTTTCATATTTCCTCTTGGGCTCAATTGCACATTCACCATAAACCCATTGGTTTGTTAAATGTTAATGGTTATTATGATAAGTTGTTGTCTTTTCTTGATCATGCTGTGGAACAGGAATTTCTAACATCTTTTGTACGCCAAATCATAATCTCTGCTACTACTGCTGAACAATTGATTGACCAACTACAATCCTTCACTCCTGTGATTGATCCTTCCATGAGTCGCATAAATTGGTCATCTACGGGAAGCTGTAAAAAGCTTCGATTGGATTTGAGCCTTCATTTGTGAATTTTTATGTCTTTTGGTTTTATTATTGTGTTTTGTTATTTCTTATTTTTATTTCAGTGTGTTTCAGGTTTTGTCAGTGTTCGTTATTTCAGGTGATATCTTTTATACTCTATCTTTCTACCTTAGAACATTGAGGACAATGTCTCGTTTTGGTTGGGGGGAGAGGGTAGTAGTTGATAAAAAAAATTGTTTTTCATTTCATAAAGCATGTGCATAATTGTTGTTACTAGGATGGTAGAGTAAAGGAGTTCTTTTGTTAAAGTGACTCTTGAGACGCATCTTAGTAACCATTCTTAACAAGGTCTATTATAATACTTCCTGAAATATTCAGGTTTACAAACTCTCGTATTGTTATCACTTAATTCTGCTCATATACTTATTTAACATGTATTCTTAAACCTTAATTTACACACACACACTTTAACATATGATTGTGGGTTGCATATTGGATTATTACATTATTTATGTTCTTTTGTTAAAGGTAACAACTAAGGGAAAGGAATTGTATATAATTAAAAATAAAAAAAAGAGAAAAAAAAAAATGATGATAATAAAAATGTAGATAAGTTTGGTTTCGTAGCCTCCCTAACCTAAGCAATTAAGCCCGAAGGGGTGTTTTAACACCTAATACCCTAAAGTCAACTGACTTGGGAGCTATTGGCCTAACGCTTGTTACATGGGTTGAGGAGAAAAGCTTAAGGGAATCAAACATTGTACTATCTACATATCAGTATCTACGACCCGAGTTACTAAGCTCGTAGGGGTGTCTTAACACCTAATGCCCTAAGACCAACTGGTCTGGGAGTCATTAGCTGAAAGCTCGTTACATGGGTTAAAGATGCATGATGTTTTTAAAGTATATGTATATAGAGTTAAAAAAAAAAAAAAGATAAAAATAGTAATCCCAACCCAAGGAAGTTAACCTTAAACATTAGAACAAAAATTTTGTTTTCTTCCAAGAAAAGCCCCATAATTATGTGTTGATACATTGAGCACAAAAGAAAGGTTTATTAATATCTTGTTAAGTGGTATTGAGCAGATATATAAATTTAATGAGAGTTTGTTTATCTGGATAGATTAATGGAAGTTAAATGATGAATACCTTGCTTTGTGAAATTTGTAAATTGTTTTAACGCTTTGATTACTAGGGACTAGTAATAAGCTGGTTGGGGGGTGTGATTAGTACTTAAAAGTGCATTTTTATCATGGTTTTATATCATCATTTTGCACTTGAAATATCAATAACTCCTTAACTAAAATATGTTTTATAATAATGTATCTAATAATATAAGATACCTATAATTTGTGGTAAATGTCTATTTTTAATGCAGGCCTATCACATAAATAAAAGGATTGATTGATGATTTGAAGAACTTAAATTGCAAGGATAAAGAGATGGCCAAACTTAGAAAAGAGATGTCGGTGCAATCCAAACCGGAACACTGTTCGGTAATTGGGTCATATCTAGAGCTATATATCTCAGATTTAGGTCCAATTTATATGGATGGAAAGGTAAGACATAGGCCTACAACTTTCATATGGAGCCCAAGATCTAAAAAGGCCATTATCAAGTCCAAATTGTAGCAACAACAAAGAAGCCCGAATCTGTCTTCCAGCCCGAGCACTGTTCGGTATTTTGGCCATATCTGGAGTTCTAGTAGTCCAAATGAGCTGAATTGTTTACACAAGAAAGCTGAGACAATTGCCTACAACTTTCATGTTTGCACCTGGCTCCAGTTTTGACGTTATCAATGACGTTTTGGGCAGACAAGAGAAGATAAGGATTGTCACCAAGTCAAAAGTTGGCCACCCACTTATCAATTAGTCATCAAATCAATAGTTCCCAATTTTGGCCTATAAAAGGAGGCATTTGCCATGCATTTAGGCATCTTGGTTTCCAGATCAAGATCATGCTCTTCCTTTCTCTCTTTGTATTTTTTGTAATGTTTATGCTTTGCTTTCATTAATATTAAGTCTATGCCTTTCATTTCCTTTCCTTTACTTAGTTAACTTTTATGTTCTTATTTTGTTTATTTGTTTTCCTTTCTTTCATTATGTCTAGCTAAGTTAATTATGTCAAGGTGAAAAGGTTACACTAATGATGGAAGAATAAGTATAGTGTAAACTTAATATGGACTTTAATGTTTGATACTAACATGCTTTATATTTGTTATCTTGTTCACTCTTTAATACTTTGCTTGTTAAATGACTAATCTTGATTTATGTTGTATAACACTTGGTACAACAAATGCTTGGCACTTTCATAGCCCATAATGTATGGTATAACCGACACCTGAGCTATGAAAGGAACTTGATTTGTTGTTAACATAAGTTATAATCATGAATGCTTGACGAGATTTACAAGTATTAGCATTAATTGAATAAGATGACTAATGTAATCATGTTAACAATATATAATCTGATTGGAACCTCCTTTGTGTGTGGTTTCCAATTCAATAATAAGAGTTTATACTATACTTGTTTGATATACCATTAGTGGAACCTCTAACCTTGACATTTGTTATTATTATTGTTTAATCCTTACATTAATTTTCCATCTCCAAGTTCTCATCATCTTCTTCTTCTTCTCTTTCTTTATTATTATTATTATTATTATTATTATTACTACTACTAATATTACTACTACTACTACTATTACTACTACTACTACTACTATTATTATTATTATTATTATTATTATTATTATTATTGTTATTACTATTACTATTATTATTGTTATTATTATTATTGTTATTATTGTTATTGTTATTGTTGTTATTGTTGTTGTATTATTGTTGTTTATAATTTATACAATTAACCTCCCTGTGGTTCGACCCCGGTCTTGCCGGGTTATTTATTACTTCGACACTCCTGCACTTGGGAGAAGACATCAACCTTTTCGTCGTGTCAATATGACCTTGAACTTACCGAGTTAATTGCTACATCGCACACTCGTGCACTTACGAGTTAAAACAAGCCGATCATAAAAAGCAGTTAAGCAATTTTGGCACCGTTGCTGGGGAGCTAGCAAGCAAAGATAACAAATTTATATTTTATTATTGGAAAACAAAAAAAATACATATAAATAAAAAACCAAGTGGCTGATTTTACTGCCTAAAAAAAAAAATTGACCTCAACTTTTTGGATATTGGACTGTGGACTAGACTATCAACTATTGGATTTTGGTTGGTTCAACCATTTTTCTTTTATTGTCTATTTTTATTAGTTTCTAATATTTTTCTTATTTATTTCATTTTATTTTATTTTGTTGATATTGTTTTTATTTATTGTCTAAAGTGATTGGTCGGTATTACCGCCTTTTTATTCATGCTTGTTATAATTATCTTTTAATGTTTATTGTTGTTATTTTTCTTATATTTATTGTCTAAAGTGCTTAGCTGGTATTACTGCCTCTTGTTTATTTCAGTTTATTTTGTTGTTTATGACTATTTATATATATATTTATTATTTGAAGTGCTTGGCCGGTATTACCGCCCCTTATTTATTCATTTTATTTTGTTGTTTTGTTATGATTATTTTTCATATATTTATTGTTTAAAATGCTTGGCCGGTTTTACCGCCTTTTTATTCAAGCTTGTTATAATTATCTTTTAATGTTTATTGTTGTTAATATTGCTTATTAGTTGGAGAGTGAATTTCTTAATTTGTTGTATTCTTATTTTTGAGCTATTACTTTTATTTGCAATATTTTTTTTCTTTTCTTTCCTTTCCTTTCATATTCATATAATTGTTATTATTATTATTATTATTATTATTATTATTATTATTATTTTATCATGGCTAATGTTGAAGATGTAGAGGGTGAAGGGAGTGTTCAAGGTAATGGACCTCCACAATTCAATGATCAACCTAAATTTCGACTTCTTAGAGAGTATCTTCACCCGGCTAGACAAAGTACACTGATTGTGCATCAAAAGTGTCATTAAGTCTCTTGTTTTACATATGTATTTATTGTTTTTATTTGGTTGTTTTTATAATAATTGATGTGTTTTTTAGTAATGAAGTTTGTTTTAATGTTTCGATAGGTTTTTGGAGCTTAAATGAATTAATTCAGAAAATTCAACGTCAGAATTCAGAACAAAGAATTGAAGAGACATTTAGTTGAAGATTGAAGCAAATCTTGGTTCAAATAAGTGCTCCAAATTTGTCCCAAAAATCAATTCTATTCCAATTCTAGAAAAGAATATCATATGATTTATTTCAAGCCCAAACTTGCCTTATGTTGTGTGCAAACTTCAACCATTAACACTCAAGGTTTCAATGTCAATCTTAGCCCAAATAATAAGTACATTTGTATACTTATTTGATGCTCAAATTCAGCCCAAAAATCAGCCCCAAATCAGCCCTAAATCAACCCCAAATCAACCTTCAAATCAACCCAAACACAATCCATGATCTTACATGTCCACACAACAAATAACAATTGATTTATTTTGGGTAATCCATTGATCCAAGAAGGCAAGCACATGGATGGAAAGCTGGAGGGGATATTTTAACATTATTTTGGGTAAAAAAGAAGAAGGAGACACCTCATAAATGAGGAAGAAAAACGTGCACCAAAGTAGTTGTAAAGCTGTCTTGATTTGATTTTTCAGAACACCTTTCGGTGTTTTGCCCATAACTTTTGACTCAGGTGTCCAAATGAGCTGTTCTTTAATGATCTTGAAAGGTGACAGAATTGCCTATAAATATGTCTCTAATAGACTTCTCCAAAAAAAGCCTCTAAGAGGGTCGAATTGCTGTCCAAAGTTAGAGTCAGATTTGTGTCCGAATTTTTTCTGAAATTGTATTGTGTTCTTCTTTATAGATTTCGGTTCTTTAGTTTGTAAAACTTATTTTTTCAGTTGGATTCAAGTTCTTTCATATTTATTGAAGTGTTCTTATATATAATCATGGTTGGCTAAACTCTTTCTTGGATCCAAATCAAGGATAATGGTGATTGAGGTAAGTTCTTTAGGATATGAATGAATCTTAATGTTTATCTTCTTATTTTCTTCATGAATGATTTATTATTGTAAAGAAATTTTAGAAATCATTTAGGTAATGTTATAATCTTGAATTTTTATGCACAAACTTTAGTTTTGGTATAGAGATTGCTTGATTCAATGTCTTACTTAATATGAAAGTACTTGTTCATTCTTAAGCAATAATCAATCTTCATCTTTCTAATCTTCATTGTAATATCTTCCGATCTAATATCACCATCGTTGAGATTAGGTTGAGTTATCTTATATATGTTGAAGAAATCACCAATACATCACCATTAAAATTGATTTGGACTAAGACTTACTTTTCTTGTCATTTAAAATCTATTTACATTTTTTTTTTATCTTTGAAAACAAATCCATCAATTATTTTCAACCAAGTTATTGTTAATTTAATTTCTCTTGAGTTTTTTTTGTTACTTAGCTTAATTTCCAGATCTAGCTCTCTGTGGATATGACCTCGATCTTACCGAGTTAATTGCTACATCGCACACTCGTGCACTTACGAGTTAAAACAAGCCGATCATAAAAAGCGGTCAAGCAATTTTGGCGCCGTTGCCGGGGAGCTAGCAAGCAAAGGTAACAAATTTAGATTTGATTATTGGAAAACTAAAAAAAGATCATATAAAAAAAATTTAATTGGCTGGTTTTACCGCCTAAAAAAAAAATTAAAAAACAAATCAAGTGGCTGGTTTTACCGCCTAAAAAAAAAATTTGACCTTAACGTTTCGGATATTGGACTGTGGACTGGACTATTAATTGTTGGATTTTGGTTGGTTCAACCATTTTTCTTTTATTGTCTATTCTTATTAGTTGCTAATATTTTTCTTGTTTATTTCATTTTATTTGGTTGATATTGTTTTTATTTATTGTCTAAAGTGTTTGGCCGGTATTACCGCCTTTTTATTCAAGCTTCTTATAATTTTATTCATGCTTGTTATAATTATCTTTTAATGTTTATTGTTGTTATTTTTCTTATATTTATTGTCTAAAGTGCTTGGCCGGTGTTACCGCCTCTTGTTTATTTCAGTTTATTTTGTTGTTTTGTTATGATTATTTTTCTTATATTTATTGTTTGAAGTGCTTGGCCGGTATTACCGCTTTTTTATTCAAGCTTCTTATAATTATCTTTTAATATTTACTGTTGTTAATAGTGCTTATTAGTTGGAGAGTGAATTTCTTAATTTGTTGTATTTTTATTTTTGAGCTATTACTTTTATTTGCAATTTCTTTTCTTTTCTTTTCTTTCCTTTCTTTTCATATTCATATAATTGTTATATTATTATTATTATTATTATTATTATTATTTTATCATGGCTAATGTTGAAGATGTAGAGGGTGAAGGGAGTGTTCAAGGTAATGGACCTCCACAATTCAATGATCAACCTAATTTTCGAACTCTTAGAGAGTATCTTCACCCGACTAGACAAAGTACACCTTCGTGTATTATCTTACCTCTTAACCAACAAGCTTTCAATTTGAAACCGGGCATGATTCAACTTCTTCCCACATTTCATGGTATGGATTCTGAAAATCCATACATACACATTAAAGACTTTGAAGAGGTATGTAATACTTTTATTGATAGAACATGCACAGAGGAAACCATTCGGCTTAAATTGTTCCCATTCTCTCTAAAGGATAAAGCCAAGCTTTGGCTAAACTCCTTGCGTCCTAGGTCTATAGGTACATGGAGAGAAATGCAAGCTGAATTTTTGAAAAAATACTTCCCCACTCATAGGACAGCAGCCTTACAATGTCAAATGATGAATTTTTCTTGTAGTCCAAATGAGTCATTTCACCAAGCTTGGGAAAGGTTTAAAGACTTGTTAAATGCATGCCCTCACCATGGTTTTGAGATGTGGAGGTTAGTGAGTTTCTTTTATGACTCTCTTACCGCAGATTTTAAAAAGCTAGTGTCAACCATGTGTAATGGTGAGTTTTATGACAAAGAACCAAGTGAGGCCTTTGATTTTTTTGATCAATTGGCTGAAAACACAAAGCAATGGGAGACTTCTCTCCCAGTTCATGTTGAGTCTAGAAACACCATTTCTCATTCAAGTGGGAAGTTTCAATTGAAAGAGACTGATGACCTCAATGCTAGATTAGCCTCATTGGCTAGGAAAGTAGAGTCTCTTGAGATTAAAAAAGTGCATGTCATAAGTGAACAACAAGAGGAAAGTTGTGTTGTTTGTGAAAGCAAAGGGCATAGGACAACTGAATGTCCTACCATTCCAGCCTTCAAGGAAGTGCTATATGGCCAAACTTCTGATTCAAGTAATGTTAGAAAGCCATTTCCAAACCAAGTAGGCAATCCCTACTCTGAGACCTATAATTCTGGAGGGAGGAACCACCCAAATTTTGGACGGAGAAATGAGGGCTCTTTAGTACCTCAAACATTTCAACCTCCACCCCAACCATTTCATGCTCCCACACATAACACATACCAACCACCTCATAAGAGATCCTTAGAGGATACTCTTCAACAATTCATGCAAACGCAAGGAGGAATCAACAACCAAGTTTACAAATTCCAAGACCAGACCAATAGGACCTTAGATAACATTCGAAGTCAACTAACTAAGTTGACTCAATCACTAAGCATTCAAGAGAAGGGAAAAATCCCAGCTCAACCAATGCCCAATCCTAGAGGTCAGGTACACATGAGTGAATCCTCACCTAGTGAACCTTCAAACCATGAACAAGTCCAAGCCATCACTACCCTTAGAAGTGGAAAGATTGTTGACAAAGGTGTAGGTTTTAGGATTCCTAAAGGTATTGTGGAGGAGAAATCTAGGGAAAGTGAAGAGGGAATCAAAACACAAGTGACAAATGAGAGTTTGAGAGATAAAGAAGGTGAGCTAAATGAGAAAGAGATGAATGAGAAAGGAGATGATTCAAGAAAAATTGAAGTCAAAGTGAGTGACTTAGAATTTGTTCCTAGAGCACCATTTCCACAAAGGTTAGGGAAACCTAAGCAAGATCTTATGAACTTAGAAATCTATGAGTTGTTCAAACAAGTGAAAGTCAATATTCCACTCCTTGATGCAATTAAACAAGTTCCATCTTATGCAAAGTTTCTTAAGGATTTATGCACAGTCAAAAGGAGATTGAATGTGAAAGAAAGAGCCTTTCTAACTGAACATGCTAGTGCCATCATCCAGTTTAAGACCCCTCCCAAATACAAAGATCCTGGTTGTCCTACCATTTCATGCATTATTGGAAGTCATAAGATAGATCAAGCTTTGTTGGATTTAGGAGCAAGTGTGAATTTAATACCCTACACTGTTTACGAACAATTAGGTTTAGGAGAAATCAAGCCTACTCGAATCACCCTTCAATTAGCTGATAGGTCAATCAAGATTCCCAGGGGTATCGTTGAGGATGTGTTGGTCTAAGTAGATAAATTCTACTTTCCTGTTGATTTTGTAGTATTAGACACCGCACCAATTCAAGGTTCTAATGCCCCCATCCCAGTCATCTTAGGGAGACCTTTCCTAGCTACATCCAATGCCTTAATTAACTGTAGGAATGGGGTGATGAAATTGTCTTTTGGGAATATGACTGTGGAGATGAACATATTCAATGTCTCCAAACAAATCGGGGAACATGAGGACATTAGAGAGGTAGATTTCATCCAAACAGTTTGTCAAGAACACTTTGAGAGAGTATGGATCAAGGATCCATTGGAGAGAACTTTAATTCATGATGAAAGATTTTGTTCTTTGGAATGTGTTGATGAGGAAGTAAGAGAACTCGAGACTTATCTAGATCCAATGCCTATTATGTCAATAGGTCAATGGACCCCATCATTTGAGCCTTTGATTTCACCCCAAGTGAAAGTTGAGGAATCTCTTGTCCAGCCTAATAAACTAGAAAGGAAGCCTTTACCGAGTGATCTTAAGTATGCATTTCTAGGGGAAGATGAATCATATCCTATTGTGATCTCATCAAAACTTAGCATAGAGCAAGAACACAAACTTTTGAGAGTGGTGAGAAAACACAAGAAAGCAATTGGGTGGAAAATTACTGACTTGAAAGGAATTAGCCCTCTTTTATGTACACATAGAATCTATCTTGAAGAAGAGGCTAAATCTATGAGGCAAATGCAAAGATGATTGAACCCAAACATGAAGGAAGTAGTGAGAGGTGAAGTGCTTAAGCTACTTGATGCAGGTATCATTTACCCTATTGCAAACTCAAAATGGGTTAGTCCAACCCAAGTTGTCCCAAAAAAATCTGGAGTCACGGTAGTGAAGAATGAAAATAATGAGCTGGTACCAACTAGAATCCAAACTGGATGGCGTGTGTGCATTGATTATCGTAAATTGAACATGGTGACTAGGAAGGACCATTTTCCGCTTCCATTTTTAGACCAAGTGCTTGAAAGAGTAGCTGGAAGAGCTTTCTATTGTTTTCTGGATGGATACTCAGGTTACAACCAAATTGAGATTTCTTTAGAAGACCAAGAAAAAACCACTTTCACTTGTCCTTTTGGTACTTATGCTTATAGAAGAATGCCATTTGGTTTGTGTAATGCACCAGCCACTTTTCAAAGGTGTATGATGAGTATCTTTAGTGACATGGTGGAAATTTTTTTGGAAGTTTTCATGGATGATTTTTCAGTTTATGGGGATTCTTATGAGTTGTGGCTAATGAATCTAGAAAAAGTTCTTGAAAGGTGTGAAGAGAGCAATCTTGTACTCAATTGGGAGAAGTGTCATTTTATGGTGACACATGGCATTGTTTTAGGTCACATTGTCTCTTCAAAAGGGATAGAGGTAGATAAGTCAAAAGTGGAAGTCATTCAAAAATTAACTACCCCTAAGACTGTGAAAGATGTGAGATCCTTTTTAGGACATGCTGGTTTTTATCGAAAATTCATTCATTCTTTTAGTACCATTGTCAAACCATTGTGTAACTTGTTGTCACAAGATGTCCCATTTGATTGGACATCAAAATGTCAAGAAGCTTTTGGAAAGCTTAAAGGGTTGTTGACAACTGCACCAATCATACAAGCTCCTGATTGGTCTTTACCATTTGAACTGATGTGTGATGCTAGTGATTTTGCGGTTGGGGCTGTTTTAGGTCAAAGAAAAGACAAGAAACCTCATGTCATATATTATGCTAGCAAGACTTTGAATGATGCTCAATTGAATTACACTACAACTGAAAAAGAACTCTTAGCTGTGGTCTTTGCATTAGACAAGTTTAGGTCTTATTTGGTTGGATCTCTTGTTATTGTTTTCACTGATCATGCAGCATTGAAATATTTGCTCACAAAACAAGATGCCAAACCACGTTTGATTCGATGGATCCTCCTACTCCAAGAGTTTAACATTGAAATTCGAGATAAAAAGGGAGTAGAGAATGTAGTAGCTGATCATTTGTCTCGTCTTTCAAGCTATAAGACCATAATTGATGAATCTCCAATAAATGAACTCTTTGCTGATGAAAATTTATTTTGTGCAAGTACTGTCTCTTACATTGGTTCTCCATGGTATGCTGACATAGCAAATTACCTAGCCACAAGTCAAATTCCTTCTCATTGGTCTAAACTTGACAAACAAAAATTCTTGCGCAATGTGCGCACCTTTTTTTGGGATGACCCCTACCTATTTAAATATTGTCCTAACCAAATTATTAGGCGGTGCATCCCTGATCATGAAATTCCAAGGGTCATTAATTTTTGTCATGCATTAGCCTGTGGTGGGCATTTCTCTTCCAAGAAAACCATTGCCAAAATCTTGCAGTGTGGTTTTTATTGGCCTACCATGTTTAAAGATGTTCATGCCTTCTGTGTTGCATGTGACCGATGCCAACGACTAGGTAGCCTCACTAGGCGTAACATGATGCCCCTTAACCCCATCCTTGTTTTGGAAATATTTGATTGTTGGGGGATTGATTTCATGGGACCTTTTCCAAGTTCATTTGGTTACCAATTCATCCTTGTTGCTGTTGATTATGTGTCTAAATGGGTGGAGGCCATTGCATCTCGAACCAATGACCATCGAGTTGTGGTCAAGTTCTTGAAAGAAAATATTCTCTCGTTTTGGCATGCCCCGGGCTATGATTAGTGATGGGGGAAAACATTTTTGTAACAAGCCCGTTGGGATTTTGATGAGAAAATATGGTGTAATTCACAAGGTCAGTACCCCCTATCACCCACAGACTAGTGGCCAAGCTGAGTTGGCAAATAGGGAGATCAAGAACATTTTAGAGAAAACAGTCAATCCAAACCGTAAAGATTGGTCCCTACGACTAGTTGATGCTTTGTGGGCATATCGCACTACTTATAAGACCTCTTTAGGAATGTCTCCTTATAGGCTAGTTTATGGAAAGCCTTGTCATCTCCCTGTTGAGATTGAGCACCGTGCATATTGGGCCATTCGGCAATTCAATGACAATGAAAACGAGGTTGGCAAAAATAGAAAGCTTCAATTGGATGAATTAGAGGAGTTGAGAAATGATGCATTTGAAAATGCAAAAATTTCAAAACATAAGATGAAAACTTTGCATGATAAACATATTCTTAGAAAATCCTTTCATGTTGGTCAAAAGGTTCTCTTGTATAATTCACGATTACATCTCTTTCCTGGGAAGTTGAGGACAAAATGGACTGGTCCATTTGTGATTAAATCCATCTCTGATCATGGTGCATTTAAGGTAGAAAAGCCCAAGAATGGAAATATTTTCAAAGTAAATGGTCATCGATTGAAACCTTATCTTGAAAATGTTGTGGCTGAAGTTGAGACATTGGATCTTCAAGATCCAATACCATTGTAGTATTAGAAGTAATGAGTTTTTATTTTTATTTTATTTTTATTTTTATTATTTTTTTCTTCTTTCTTCCATCTCTTATATTTTCGTGTTCATGCATTCGGGACAATGCATTATTTTAAGTTGGGGGGTGTGAGGTTCTTTATTTTCAAAAAAAAAAATCAATGTTTTCTTTTAGTTGTGATATGCAGGTTAAAAAAAAAAATCAAGCAAGAAGTCAGCTCATGCCCAATTCAATCAGACATTCATCCTTGAAAACAGAAGGGGAGTAACAATTTTCTAATCTTTATACTTTTCTTCTCTTTCTCTTTTACATTGAGGATAATGTAAAACTTAATTTTAGATATTTCATTATGTTGAATGCTTGAGATAACCATGCTTGTTAAAAAAAAAAAAACTTGCATTCGTATGTGAATGAGACATGTTTAGGATCATCATTACATTTTTGGATTCATTATTATGTTGAACATTGCATACTTTAATTTGGGATAGATAATATCTTATAAAGCAAGATATAGCATACTTTTTTTTAAGATTACTGAAATACATCTTTCCTTGTAAAAGTTGTGTGAGTTGTGTGATTATGCATGAAAGATGAGTATGATGCTTTACTTGTGATTATCCCTTTTGATCCAGTCCTAAACAAGGTTTAAGTAAATAGAGTAATAATTATTACACGAATAAATAAATAAATGTGTACAAAGTTCTATCTACTCCAATGTTTTGAGTTGCTCAGTAACTAGGGGTATTCATCACAAATGTTTATCTTTACGTCAAACGGCAGCTTAAAATATGAGTATGCAAAGCACTTTAAGTTTGTGACTTTGTGAGTAACCGGGTGCATTCATCACAAATGTTTGTATTCGCGTCAAAAGGGAAGTGACTACTTAAAGACAAAAAAATAAATCATATCTTCAAAAAAAAAAAACAAAGAAAGAAAAAAGAAAGAAAGAAAATATATAGATATTTCTCTAGTTTGCTACCTTGTTTGTGTTGGTGAGAATGGAAGATTACAAGTTGAGTTTTCGTATGAATCAATTATGTTGGTTGCACAATAAATATGACTGAATTTGGAAATTTTGTATGGATGTTTGATTTAGAGAATGTGAGTATGCTTATTTTTCTTTATTTGCTATTGTGTACACTAAGTTAAAGATATCAATGTTTGCATGATAGGTCCTTCAAGTGTGATGAATCGAGCCTAATTATGGTTGTTATTATTATTATTTTTATTTTAAAGGTTTTATGTTTTGTTTTGCTTGAGGACTAGCAAAATCTAAGTTGGGGGTGTGATTGTGCATCAAAAGTATCATTAAGTCTCTTGTTTTACATATGTATTTATTGTTTTTATTTGGTTGTTTTTATAATAATTGATGTGTTTTTTAGTAATGAAGTTTGTTTTAATGTTTCGATAGGTTTTTGGAGCTTAAATGAATTAATTCAGAAAATTCAACGTTGAAATTCAGAACAAAGAATTGAAGAGACATTTAGTTGAAGATTGAAGCAAATCTTGGTTCAAATAAGTGCTCCAAATTTGTCCCAAAAATCAATTCTATTCCAATTCTAGAAAAGAATATCATATGATTTATTTCAAGCCCAAACTTGCCTTATGTTGTGTGCAAACTTCAACCATTAACACTCAAGGTTTCAATGTCAATCTTAGCCCAAATAATAAGTACATTTGTATACTTATTTGATGCTCAAATTCAGCCCAAAAATCAGCCCCAAATCAGCCCTAAATCAACCCCAAATCAACCTTCAAATCAACCCAAACACAATCCATGATCTTACATGTCCACACAACAAATAACAATTGATTTATTTTTGGTAATCCATTGATCCAAGAAGGCAAGCACATGGATGGAAAGCTGGAGGGGATATTTTAACATTATTTTGGGTAAAAAAGAAGAAGGAGACACCTCATAAATGAGGAAGAAAAACGTGCACCAAAGTAGTTGTAAAGCTGTCTTGATTTGATTTTTCAGAACACCTTTCGGAGTTTTGCCCATAACGTTTGACTTAGGTGTCCAAATGAGCTGTTCTTTAATGATCTGGAAAGGTGACAGAATTGCCTATAAATATGTCTCTAATAGACTTCTCCAAGAAAAGCTTCTAAGAGGGTCGAATTGCTGTCCAAAGTTAGAGTCAGATTTGTGTCCGAATTTTTTCTGAAATTGTATTGTGTTCTTCTTTATAGATTTCGGTTCTTTAGTTTGTAAAACTTATTTTTTCAGTTGGATTCAAGTTCTTTAATGTTTATTGAAGTGTTCTTATATATAATCATGGTTGGCTAAACTCTTTCTTGGATCCAAATCAAGGATAATGGTGATTGAGGTGAGTTCTTTAGGATATGAATGAATCTTAATGTTTATCTTCTTATTTTCTTCATGAATGATTTATTATTGTAAAGAAATTTTAGAAATCATTTAGGTAATGTTGTAATCTTGAATTTTTATGCACAAACTTTAGTTTTGGTATAGAGATTGCTTGATTCAATGTCTTACTTAATATGAAAGTACTTGTTCATTCTTAAGCAATAATCAATCTTCATCTTTCTAATCTTCATTGTAATATCTTCCGATATAATATCACCATCGTTGAGATTAGGTTGAGTTATCTTATATATGTTGAAGAAATCACCAATACATCACCATTAAAATTGATTTGGACCAAGACTTACTTTTCTTGTCATTTAAAATCTATTTACATTTTTTTTATCTTTGAAAACAAATCCATCAATTATTTTCAACCAAGTTATTGTTAATTTAATTTCTCTTGAGTTTTTTTTTTTGTTACTTAGCTTAATTTCCAGATCTAGCTCTTTGTGGATATGACCTCGATCTTACCGAGTTAATTGCTACATCGCACACTCGTGCACTTGCGAGTTAAAACAAGCTGATCATAAAAAGCGGTCAAGCAATGACTTTAAGAACTTAAATTGCAAGGGCAAAGAGATGACCAAAATTAGAAAAGAGATGTCGATGCAATCCAAACCAGAACAATTTTCGGTAATTGGGTCATATCTAGAGCTATAGATCTCAGATTTAGGTCTACTTTATATGGATAAAAGGTAAGACATAGGCCTACAACTTTTATATGGAGCCCAGGATCTAAAAAGGCCATTATCAAGTCCAAATTATAGCAAAAAAAAAAAAGCCCGAATCTGTCCTTCAACCCAAGCACTATTTAGTATTTTGGCCATATCTGGAGTTATAGAAGTCCAAATGAGCTAAATTATTTACACAAAAAAGCTGAGATAATTGCCTACAACTTTCATGTTTTTGAGTGGCTCTAATTTTGACGTTATCAATGATGTTTTGGGCAAACAAGAGAAGATAAGGATTGTCACCAAGTTAAGAGTTGGCCACCCACTCATCAATTAGTCATCAAATCAATAGTTCCTAATTTTGGCCTATAAAAGGAGGCATTTGCCATGCATTTAGGCATCTTGGTGTCCAGATCAAGATCATGCTCTTGCTTTCTCTCTTTGTATTTTTTATCATGTTTATGCTTTGCTTTCATTAATATCAAGTTTATGCCTTTCATTTCATTTCCTTTACTTAGTTAACTTTTATCTTATTTATGTTCTTATTTTATTTATCTATTTTTCTTTCTTTCATTATGTCTAGCTAAGTTAATTATGTCAAGGTGAAAAGGTTACACTAATGGTGTAAGAATAAGTATAGTGTAAACTTAATATGGACGTTAATGTTTGATACTAACATGTTTTATATTTGTTATCTTGTTCACTCTTTAATACTTTGCTTGTTAAATGAGTAATCTTGATTTATGTTGTATAACATTTGGTACAACAAATGCTTGGCACTTTCATAGTTCATACTGTATGGTATAGCCAACACTTGAGCTATGAAAGGAACTTGATTTGTTGTTAACATAAGTTATAATCATGAATGCTTGACGAGATTTACAAGTAATCTGATTGGAACCTCCTTTGTGTGTGGTTTCCAATTGAATAATAAGAGTTTATATTATACTTGTTTGACATACCATTAGTGGAACCTCTAACCTTGACATTTGTTATTATTGTTATTTAATCCTTACATTAGTATTCTATCTCCAAATTCTCATCATCTTCTTCTTCTTCTCTTTCTTTGTTATTATTATTGTTATTGTTACTACTACTACTACTACTATTACTACTACTACTACTACTACTACTACTACTATTATTATTATTATTATAGTTGTTGATGTTATTGTTATTGTTATTATTGTTGTTATTGCTATTATTGTTTTTTTTTATAATTTGTACAATTAACCTCTCTATAGTTCGACCCGGGTCTTGCGGGGTTATTTATTACTTCGTCACTTCTGCACTTGGGAGAAGACATCAATCTTTTAGTCGTGTTAGGTACCAAAAGGATAGACGCCACCCATTCACTATCCATGATGGGGGGGATAAGTCCTGCATCATGGAGGATAATTTGCAAAGCTTGTAAAGCCAATATTGATTCATGCATATTTTAGGGAACACATATATGCCTCTCCATCTCTTCTATCTTGGTAAAATCATAACTATAGCTCAAAGCTATGCTAAATCCATCTTCACTATCAAAATCACAAACTTGTAGCATACACTGATCAACTTAGTCATAACATGTGATAGAATAAATATTGTTATAAGGATATGTCATTGCATCATGAAAATTAAATTCAATATTTTCATCTCCTACCTCCATAGACAAGGTATCCTTACTACAATCAATTTTTGTGTTAGCAGTTTTCAAGAATGGTCTCCCAAACAATATAGGAGTGCTGGTTGATGAATCACAAGAATCATGTTCCATATCAAGAATATAAAAATCATATGGAATAACCAAACTTTCAATCTTGACTAGGACATCTTCTATCACACCAAATGGATAAACAAAACTATGATTCGCAAGTTGTATTACAATGCTAGTTTTATTCAAAGGTTCTAGATTAAGAGAATCATAAACATGTTTAGGCATAACACTAATGGATGCACCTAAATCACATAAGACTCTTTTAAAACTAGCATTACCAATAACACATGGGATAGTAAACGCACCTAGGTCTTTTGAACAATAATAGATATAACTTCACCCATACTTACTGTTTCATAACCTTTCAGTTTGAAAGTGACACGACTAAAAGGTTGATGTCTTCTCCCAAGTGCAGGAGTGTCGAAGTAATAAATAACCCGGCAAGACCGGGGTCGAACCACAGGGAGGTTAATTGTACAAATTATAAACAACAATTATAAAACAACAATAACAACAACAATAGTAGTAGTAGTAATAATAATAATAATAATAATAATAATAATAATAATAATAATAATAATAATACTAGTAGTAGTAGTAGTAGTAGTAGTAAAGAAAGAGAAGAAGAAGAAGATGATGAAAACTTGGAGGTGGAAAATTAATGTAAGGTTTAAACAATAATAATAACAAATATCAAGGTTAGAGGTTCCACTAATGGTATATCAAACAAGTATAGTATAAACTCTTATTATTGAATTGGAAACCACACACAAAGGAGGTTTCAATCAGATTATGTATTGTTAACATGATTACATTAGTCATCTTATTCAATTAATGCTAATACTTGTAAATCTCGTCAAGCATTCATGATTATAACTTATGTTAACAACAAATCAAGTTCCTTTCATAGCTCAGGTGTCGGTTATACCATACATTATGGGCTATGAAAGTGCCAAGCATTTGTTCTACCAAGTGTTATACAACATAAATCAAGATTAGTCATTTAACAAGCAAAGTATTAAAGAGTGAACAAGATAACAAATATAAAACATATTAGTATCAAACATTAAAGTCCATATTAAGTTTACATTATACTTATTCTCACTCCATTAGTGTAACCTTTTCACCTTGACATAATTAAGTTAGCTAGACATAATGAAAGAAAGAAAAATAGATAAACAAAATAAGAACATAAAAGCTAACTAAGTAAAGGAAAGGAAATGAAAGGCATAAACTTAATATTAATGAAAGCAAAGCATAAACATTACAAAAAATACAAAGAGAGAAAGGAAGAGCATGATCTTGATCTGGAAACCAAGATGCCTAAATGCATGGCAAATGCCTCCTTTTATAGGCCAAAATTGGGAACTATTGATTTGATGACTAATTGATAAGTGGGTGGCCAACTTTTGACTTGGTGACAATCCTTATCTTCTCTTGTCTGCCCAAAACGTCATTGATAACGTCAAAATTGGAGCCAGTTGTAACATGAAAGTTGTAGGCAATTGTCTTAGCTTTCTTGTGTAAAAAATGCAGCTCATTTGGACTTCTAGAACTCCAGATATGGCCAAAATACCGAACAGTGCTCGGGCTGGAAGACAGATTCGGGCTTCTTTGTTGTTGCTACAATTTGGACTTGATAATGGCCTTTTCAGATCTTGAGCTCCATATGAAAGTTGTAGGCCTATGTCTTACCTTTCCATCCATATAAATTGGACCTAAATCTGAGATCTGTAGCTCCAGATATGGCCCAATTACCGAACAGTGTTCCGGTTTGGATTGCACCGACATCTCTTCTCTAAGTTTGACCATCTCTTTATCCTTGCAATTTAAGTTCTTCAAGTCATCAATCAATATTTTCATTTATGTGATAGGCCTGCATTTAAAATGAACATTTACCATAAATTAAAGGTATCTTATATTATTAGATATATTATTATAAAACATGCTTAAGTTAAGGAGTTATTGATACTTCAAGTGCAAAATGATGATATAAAACCATGACAAAAATACACTTTTAAGTACTAATCACACCCCCCAACCAGCTTATTACTAGTCCCTAGTAATCAAAGCGTTAAAACAATTTGCAAATTTCACAAAGCAAGGTATTCATCATTTAACTTCCAATAATCTATCCAGATAAACAAACTCTCATTAAATTTATATATCTGCTTAATACCTCTTAACAAGATATTAATAAACCTTTCTTTTGTGCTCAATGTATCAACACATAATTATGGGGCTTTTCTTGGAAGAAAACAAAATTTTTGTTCTAATGTTTAAGGTTAACTTCCTTGGGTTGGGATTATTATTTTTATATTTTTTTTAAAATATATACATATAATTTAAAAACATCATGCATCTTTAACCCATGTAACGAGCTTTCAGCTAATGACTCCCAGACAAGTTGGTCTTAGGGCATTAGGTGTTAAGACACCCCTACGAGCTTAATAACTCGGGTCGCAGATACTGATATGTAGATAGTGCAATGTTTGATTCCCTTAAGCTTTTATCCTCAACCCATGTAACAAGCGTTGGGCCAATAGCTCCCAAGTCAGTTGACTTTAGGGTATTAGGTGTTAAAACACCCCTTCGGGCTTAATTGCTTAGGTTAGGGAGGCTACGAAACCAAACTTATCTACATTTTTATTATCATCATTTTTTTTCTTTTCTTTTAATGTTTTTCTTTTTTTTTAATTATATACAATCCCTTTCCCTTAGTTATTACCTTTAACAAAAGAACATAAATAATGTAATAATCCAATATGCAACCCACAATCATATGTTAAAGTGTGTGTGTGTAAATTAAGGTTTAAGAATACATGTTAAATAAGTATATGAGCAGAATTAAGCGGTAACAATACGAGAGTTTGTAAACTTGAATATTTCAGGAAGTATTATAATAGACCTTGTTAAGAATGGTTACTAAGATGCGTCTCAAAGTCACTTTAACAAAAGAACTCCTTTACTCTGCCATCCTAGTAACAACAATTATGCACATGCTTTATGAAATGAAAAACAATTTTTTTTTTTTATCAACTACTACCCTCTCCACCCAACCAAAACGAGACATTGTCCTCAATGTTCTAAGGTAGAAAGATAGAGTATAGAAGATATCACCTGAAATAACGAACACTGACAAAACCTGAAACACACTAAAACAAAAATAAGAAATAACAAAACACAATAATAAAACCAAAAGACACAAGTTTTTACAAACAAAAAAAATTCAAATCGCAGTTGTGAATGTGGCTCACATCTTCCCTTGGTTTTACGTCCAAGAACAGCTTAAACGCCCTCAATGGGTCGGGGACAGGCTTCCCATCCAGTTTTCTTAAAAACTGGCAAACAGGGTCTTTTTTAGTCAGATTCCCAAGACTAAGTCAAGTATGTTCTTTATGAAAATGGGTTCATAAGTCATGAATTACACAATGCTTATCTCGACTATGATGAGACTTAAGAGTCAATAGAAGATTATCTAAAGACTCTCTGTGTTTTGAAATAAATCCCACCTTCTGACAATTTTCACAGTTTTTGCGGAATGCATCTGACTCCTTGAATATGATGGGCCCGTAAAATTCACTTTGTAAGATTTCTACAATCCTCTTTTTTGATGAGAAATGATCCCCACATGCCTTAGAGTAACAAAATTTAATGAAATTACTTACCTCATTGTCGAGAATGCATTTTTGAAATATTTGATCAGGACAATAATTGAATAAGTAAGGGTCATCCCAATAAAAATTTTACTCGTTGCTCAAAAATTTTCTTTTGTCTTCAATACTCCAATGAGTTGGCAAAAATCCTGAAGCAAGAAAATTGATATTTTTAGCAAACCAAGGCATTGAATTAAGAGAAAGTAGAGATTCATCAGGAAAGTAATCATCGATTGGTGTGATGTCGGATGTCGAATCTGTTGTCACTTTTGATAAAAGATTCGCATCAACCTTTTCGATGCCTTTTTCATCCTCGATTTCTTCCTGATTGGTCATGGCATGAGAAAATGGAAGTGCTGGCGGAGAATCAGTCGTTTCTTTGCAATTTTCAGATTCAACCCCTTCCTTACCCTCAGAGATTGACTCATCATCTTTCTCATAAGGTTCAAGAGAGGGTTTTTCAATAACCTTACCACTGCGAAAAGTAATGACTGATTTGACTTGATCCATGTGTTGACTTCCATAACTACTTCCATTTGCATCGTATTGCCCCTTGAGATTTTGTTGTGGTTGAGATGAAAACTTACCTTTTTCTTGAAAATTAAGAGCAGATGTGAATTTTGCAAGAGTATCTTTAAAATCTATTATGCTTTGACCAAGTTGAGTGTTGATTGTCTCTTGCTTTTCAATGAATGCATACAAAGTTTCCTCAAAATTACTTCTAAGAGGTGGAGCATAAGAAGGTGCATATCCATCAGAATTTTGGAAATTATGGTGTGCTTGAAACTGTGGTGGTGAAGTTTGTGCATTGTCACTCTTCCAACTGAAATTTAGGTGATTTCTCCAACCAGGATTGTATGTTTGTGAATATGGGTTGTGATTGGACGTTTCAAAACTGTTTAAAGCATGGGCTTGTTCATGAAGACATTCCTTAAAAGAAGGCAAGGTTGGACAATCGTTGGTTGAGTGTTCATTTGTTTCACAAATTTGACACACAATGTTTTCAACAGATTTTAATTGACCACTCTTTTTCAATTCTAGTGCCTCGACTTTTCTAGCTAAAGATGCAAACTTGGCTTGAAGGTCATGATCTTCCCTAAGGTTGTACATACCTCCACTAGATGTATGAGGTTGAGTTTTACTTGGTGCCTCATATGTACCCGCAGTGTCCTAATTTTGAGCATTTTGAGCTAACAAGTCCAAGTACTCCATTGCTTCATCAGGGTCTTTATCTTCAAAAGTTCCATTGCACATCAATTCAATCATTTGCCTATCTTTAGGTGTTAACCCTTCATAGAAATGTGAAACCAATCTCCATGTTTCAAAACCATGATGGGGGCAAGTACTAAGCAAATCTCGATACCTATCCCAACATTTGTAAAATGTTTCTCCTGGTTTTTGAGTGAAAGTGGTGATTTGTCTCTTGAAAGAGTTTGTTCTATGACATGGGAAAAACTTCTTTAAAAATTGTTGTTGCATTTCATCCCAAGCACGAATGGATCCTGGTCTTAAATTTTGTAGCCATGTTTTAGCTTTATCTTTTAATGAAAAAGGAAAAAGCTTTAATCTAATGGTGTTCATGCTACAATTTAAGTTATTATATGTGTTGCACACCTCCTCAAATTCCCTTAAATGCAAGTATGGATTTTCCAATTCTAAACCATGAAAAGAAGGTAAAAGTTGAATAATACCTGGTTTAAAATTAAAATGAGATGCATCGGGAGGAAAAACTATGCATGATGGTGCACTTGTTCTTGTGGGATTCATGTGGTCTCTAAGTGTTCTAGCACGGTTATTCTCATTATTCTTATTTTGAAGTGATTGATTATCTTCTTCGGCCATATTTTCTGAAAATGATGAGGACACCCTACAAAGTCCACCACTTGATGTACGTGACCACACTCTCATGCACGTGTAGGAATAAAATAAAATAAAAAAAAAAGAAAGCAAAAGAAGGAGGAAGAAAACAAAATAAAAAGAAAGAAAAGAAAAGAAACAAAGTTATATACAAGAAAAGTGAAAAGAGAAAATAAAATAAATACTATAATTTATACAAGAACTTACCTCCCCGGCAACGGCGCCAAAAACTTGACACGACGAAAAGATTGATGTCTTCTCCCAAGTGCAGGAGTGTCGAAGTAATAAATAACCCGGCAAGACCGGGGTCGAACCACAGGGAGGTTATTTGTACAAATTATAAATAACAACAATAACAATAACAATAACAATAACAATAATAATAATAATAATAATAATAATAATAGTATTAGTAGTACTAATAATAATAATAGTAATAGTAATAGTACTAGTAATAATAATAATAATGAAAAAGAAGGAGAAGAAGAAGATGAGAACTTTGAGATGGAATATTAATGTAACGATTAAACAATGATAATAACTAATGTCAAGGTTAGAGATTCCACTAATGGTATGTCAAACAAATATAATATAAACTCTTATTATTGAATTGGAAACCACACATAAAAGAGGTTCCAATGAGATTATAAATTGTTAACATAATTACATTAGTCATCTTATTCGATTAATGCTAATACTTGTAAATCTCGTCAAGCATTCATGATTATAACTTATGTTAACAACAAATCAAGTTCCTTTCATAGCTCAGGTGTCGGTTATACCATACATTATGGGCTATGAAAGTGCCAAGCATTTGTTCTACCAAGTGTTATACAACATAAATCAAGATTAGTCATTTAACAAGCAAAGTATTAAAGAGTGAACAAGATAACAAATATAAAACATGTTAGTATCAAACATTAAAGTCCATATTAAGTTTACATTATACTTATTCTTACACCATTAGTGTAACCTTTTCACCTTGACATAATTAACTTAGCTAGACATAATGAAAGAAAGCAAAATAGATAAACAAAATAAGAACATAAAAGTTAACTAAGTAAAGGAAAGAAAATGAAAGGCATAGAATTAATATTAATGAAAGCAAAGCATAAACATTACAAAAAATACAAAGAGAGAAAGGAAGAGCATGATCTTGATCTGGAAACCAAGATGCCTAAATACATGGCAAATGCCTCCTTTTATAGGCCAAAATTGGGAACTATTGATTTGATGACTAATTGATAAGTGGGTGGCCAACTTTTGACTTGGTGACAATCCTTATCTTCTCTTTTCTGCCCAAAACGTCATTGATAACGTCAAACTTGGAGCTAGTACATGAAAGTTGTAGGCAATTGTCTCAGCTTTCTTGTGTAAAAAATTTAGCTCATTTGGACTTCTAGAACTCCAGATATGGCCAAAATACTGAACAGTGCTCGGGCTGGAAGACAGATTCGGGCTTCTTTGTTGTTGCTATAATTTGGACTTGATAATGGCCTTTTTAGATCTTGGGCTCCATATGAAAGTTGTAGGCCTATGTCTTACCTTTCCATCCATATAAATTGGACCTAAATCTGAGATCTGTAGCTCCAGATATGACCCAATTACCGAACAGTGTTCCGGTTTGGATTGCACCGACATCTCTTCTCTAAGTTTGACCATCTCTTTATCCTTACAATTTAAGTTCTTCAAGTCATCAATCAATATTTTCATTTATGTGATAGGCCTGCATTTAAAATGAATATTTACCATAAATTAAAGGTATCTTATATTATTAGATATATTATTATAAAACATGCTTTAGCTAAGGAGTTATTGATACTTCAAGTGCAAAATGATGATATAAAACCGTGACAAAAATACACTTTTAAGTACTAATCAGATTGCATCTTGATGATGTAAGGAAATAAATTTTCCAATTACTGACACGATGTGTGTTAAGTATATAAAAAAAATGGGTTCATAAGTTATGAATTGCACGATATTTATCTCCACTATGATGAAACTTAAGAGTCAATAGAAGATTATATAAAGACTCTCTATGTTTTGAAATAAATCCCACCACTTGATAATTTTCACAGGTTTTTCAGAATACATATGAATCCTTGAACATGGTGGGCCAATAAAATCCATATTGTAAGATTTTTATAGTCGTCTTTTTTGACGAGAAATGATCCTCATATGCTTTAGAATGATAAAATTTAATGACACTACTTACCTCATTATCGGGAACATATCTTTGAAATATTTGATCAGGACAATATTTGAATAAGTAAGGGTCATCCTAATAAAAATTTTGCACATCGCTCAAAAACTTTCTTTTGTCTTGGTTATCCAAATGAGCTGGCAAAAATCTTGAAGCAAGAAAATTGATATTTTTAGCACACCAAGGCCTTGAACTAAGAGAAAGTAAAGATTCATCAAGAAAGTAATAAGTGATTGTTGTAATGTCGAGTGTCGAATCTGTTATCACCTTTGATAAAAGATCCGCATCAATATTTTCGGTACCTTCTTCATCCGTGATTTCTTCTTGATTGGTCATGGCATGAGGAAATGGAAATGCTGGTAGGGAAGCAGTCTTTTCTTTGAAATGTTCAAATTCAACCCCTTCCTTACCCTCAGAGATTGACTCATCATCTTTCTCACAAGGTTCAAGAATTGGTTTTTGAAAAACATTACCACTATGAAGAGTGATGACTGATTTGACTTGATCGATATTGATTATCTTCTTTGGCTATATTTTCTAAAAATGATGAGGACACTTTACAAAGTCTACTACTTAATGTACATGACCACACTCTTATGCACATGTAGAAATAGAATTAAAGGAAGAAGAAAAAACAAGAAAAAAGAAACAAAGTTTTATACAAAAATAAAAAGAGAAAATAAAATAAATATTATAATTTGTACAAGAACTTACCTTCTCAACAACGACACTGATTGATACTTAAAAGTGTATTATATCATCATTTTGAACTTGAAGTATCAATAACTCCTTAACTAACGCATGTTTTATAATAATATATCAAATAATATAAGATACCTTTAATTTGTGGTAAATATTCATTTTAAATGCAGGCCTATCACATAAATGAAAGGATTAATTGATGAATTTAAGAACTGAAATTGAAAGGATTAAGAGATGGCCAAACATAGAAAAGAGATGTCGGTGCAATCCAAACCAGAACACTGTTCCGTAATTGGATCATATGTGGAGCTATAAATCTCAGATTTAAGTCTACTTTATATGGATGGAAAGGTAAGACATAGGCCTACAACTTTCATATGGAGCCTAAAATCCAAAAATGTCATTTTCAAGTCTAAATTATAGCAACAATAAAGTATTTTGGCCATCTCTGGAGTTCTAAAAGTCGAAATGAGCTGAATGTTTTACACAAGAAAGCTAAGATAATTGTGTACAAGTTTCATGTTTTCAAGTGGCTCCAATTTTGACGTTAACAATGATGTTTTGGGAAGACAAGAGAAGATAAAAATTATCACCAAGTCAAGAGTTGGTCACCTAACACGACTAAAAGATTGATGTCTTCTCCCAAGTGTAGGAGTGTCGAAGTAATAAATAACCTGACAAAATCAGAGTCGAACCACAGGGAGGTTAATTTGACATATATATATGAATGCTAAAGTTCAATAACCATTTTTGAAGGGTCAAATCACAATAAAAAAATTAATTTAAAAAAATCTAAAAAAAACTCAAGTCAAATTAGGCTATCCATAAAAACCTGTGACTAGTATCATGAGACCAAGATTACCCAATAAAAGAAGAATGCGAAAAAATCATGAAACAAAATTTTCAATCATCCAAAATCTAAAAATAAAATAAATAGTAATCAAGAAAATGAAGATCGATTCTAGTATAAAAATTAAATGAAATAAAATAATGAGGGATAAAATTAAAAAATAAAATAAATGAAAAAAATGATAAAAAAAACAAAAAAAAATAACAATCAAAATATTAAGGATCAAATCTGGTATAGAATTAAATGAAATGAAATAAATTGAAAAATAAAATATATCAAGAAGATGATAAAAAAAATAGCAATAAAAAAAATAAGAACCAAATTTATTATAAAATTAAATGAAATAAAATAATGAGACATAATTGAAAAATAAAATACATCCAGAAATTGATATAAAAAACTAATTAAAAGAACAATGACCAAATTTGATACAAAAATGAATGAAATCAAATCTTGGAGGATAAAATTAAAAAACAAAAAAAACTTAAAAATACATTAAAAGTGAAACAAATAACAATAAAAAGAATGATTACTAGAATTGATATAAATATAAACTAATAAGACATATTTATTTTTTAGAAGGATAAACACAAAACTCAAGGCAAGGAAAGAGAAAATGAAAAAAAGTAAAATGATTTAGTAGAGTCCAACTACTATGTCACCTTGTATATGTGTTTGGCCTTCAAGAAGACCATGTTGGGATATTTCTTTCATCACTGTCATAGAAAATTGTGTCTAGTTGCTAAAAGATGTGTTAGACATTTCATAAAAAGTATGAGGTCTCTCACTCATTTTCTCGTGTGTGTTACACATATCAATCACATTTGATTTTTAAATAATATTATATATTTATTAAAATATCAAATTATCTATTAGTTAAGTTAATTATAACTAAAATAATAGGGTGAAAATAACAAAAAACCCATAAATGTTACTTATTTTGGTTTTTGCTTTTGAAAGTAATTTAATTATTTTACTATGCTTTATAAATTAAAAATTAAAAAGAAAAACATATAGCTGTGGTCAAATAAAATGTTATTTTATTATTTCATTATATTTTTAAAATGTGAAAAGATTAATTGTCTGTTCAATTTAATAAAAATTATTTTACCATTTAAAAAGTTTAATAATAACCAATCTGATAATTTTGTTTGGGATTGTTAAAATCATCATTATAATATTTCAATTCACGTTATTTCAGGTATTTCTCTACAATAAAACACTACACACGTTTAAGTCTTTGTTAAGAGCGGTAACCCTCCTAGATTCATAAATATTGTCATTCAACTCCTATAACTCAACATTTTTCAATAGTACCCATGTTGTTTGAAGAAGTTTAATGTCAACCTTGATTATTAAATATAGTTTTGTTTTCTTTTAGAATTTTAAGTGTTTTGGTCTCATGGGATAATATATGGGGATTTAAGTAAAATAGAAAGATAAAAGAAAATATCAAAATCAAAAAGTGAGTTTTTCATTAGTAAGGTGAAATTGAAACTTTTGAGAAAGATATGAAGTTGCCCTTCTCTGAGTCCATAAAGGTTGGGCAACGGCTTGGCCCAAAAATTCAAGACTGGCCGAGCCCTGAAATATAGAGGCACTCAGCTTGCCGTTGCCTGCCTGGCATCAAAGAATCCTGTTCTTGTCTTAACAGACGTCAATTGCTTGGAAACTGAAGCAAAAGACCATTCAGCTACACACTAATTTGGATACCGACTGTATAGCCATGAACTGCACCCAATCTCACTCTCCAGTTTGATTCAATAATGAATTCAGGTATGTTTTTCTTAATGATTATTGCGTAGAGACAAGAAAGGCAATAATCCCTTGCTCTCAAACCTCAATGGAAGGCAGAGAAATTACTTTGATCCTCTTGCAAAGAGCCTACTGGGATCGCTATGCGTAGCCTAAGAATGAGAACAAGGACAAGGGCCATCACGAATTTCCTCATCTTCTCGAGCTAGACCTGGCGATGATCATTTGTCCTTCAAACAGGGTTACATTGCAAGTTTGATTCAATAAAGTACATATGTTATAGGATTACTCACCTTTTGTCATAAATCTCGGATCACAGCGCTTTACTTCTGTTTGAGTGTATTCGTCGCCCCAGCTTTCATCTCCATGCACTACGATGAATTTAACAGTACAAGCGAGGACACAAGGCCACCGACAGCGTAAGCACAAGGCACAGAACCGGAGCTCTGCAGGCCGTGGCTTTTAAGTGTCCAGTGTTGCCGTACTCTATTTTGTATTGTCTATTACTCTGCTAGTATCATTATTAGCATCTTGACTCGAAAACAGAGAGGTAAATTACGGGCCAGTATTCAACAACGAACATTGAAATGAGACAATCATGATAAAGAGGAAGAGTTTTCAACCAACATTCAATGCAGTACATCATCGACAATTGCTTGAAATTTCATTTGGATCAAAAACCTATTTCATTTCTTCTTTCATCTGGAATCACATGAGCGCTCTTTTTTTTTTTTCTTTTTTTTGGGGGGTGGGGGGATAATTTACAGTTTCTTCTTCAAAGCTCAATACGAGAAATAAGTGGGCTGGGTTCGGTGGAAGGAGGCTGTTGATTAAACAATTGTCCAATCATTTTCGTTTTCATCTTGGTATGAAGCTTTGTCGCCGAAGGACACGCTCTCAGGCCTCGGAGGCTTTTTCAAGAATAAAGAAGACTTGCCATCAAAGAAGCTAGAGAATGGTTGGCGAGATGAATTTTCCTCTTGAGTTCTTCTCATCTTTTGATGGGTTTCTCGAGTTTCTTTCCTTGCTTCCAAAGCTCAGGCCAAGCATCTTCAACCTACGTCTTGGTTCACCCACAGTATTGGTTTCTTCCATCTGCCTTGCTGCCTTTAGGACTTCTTCTGGGTTCAATAACATTGTCTCTACTGTTTCGTACACCTACTACATCAAAAAAATGTCGCATTAAAGTAATCTTAAAAAGAAAAACTAAGTCATGAAAACTAGAGTGCAAGAAAATTTCGAAATAGTTCTACCCTTGAGCATTTTTGCATGAAGTGGTCGCTCTGAGAACTCAAAAAATGCACCCTTTATAGTTGAAAGTCCAACCTCTCCATAAGGGGTTGTTTTTGAATGATAATGCCAGCCATAATTTCTCATTACAATAGAGCATGACAAAAACATGTTTCGAATTTTAAAAAATAGACTGTTCTGAATAGTGAAAGAGAGAGAGAGATGGAAAACTATGGGTTACATAGTTATGCATAGGGTATTTTTGCGTACAAGCAACAAAGTTAGGTACTTCAAGTAACAGTATAAATGCCATTTTGAAATGAAGGAATCGATAAATGCTACAAATGCTTATAATTATCTGATATGGTCTTGGTATAACCTACCTGGCAGAGATCATCCATTTTATCACTCCAGATTTTTCCTTGACAAGTGACAACAACATAGTCTTTGCATTCCAAGAATATCTTTAACAAATCATTGTTACAGGAGAGTTTAGCCTCGGCCATTACAAATCCCAAACCAAGCTGAAATTTTCAGAACATCTGACATTATTAGCACACCATAAAAGAGGTACGATTTGAAGTTAACAACATGTAAATAACAAGTTAACAATGCAGTTGCAGACTGTACCGATGAAGCAGAAGAATTGGAATTTTTTCCTTCTGGTTTTAGTTTTTCCTTTTTAGTTGCAAAGAGCAATGTAAACTTTGTCATATGCAAACGTCAAATTGCAGGATCAAAAACGTTTATCATGATATAGTATGGTATCAAAAGGCAATTCAGGAAAGACAAACGCCAAGCAACACAGGAAAGCTAGTGAAAGCTTATAATGTTAATTATCAAAAACATGTAGCTTGACGAGACCTAGCTATCTTTTCTTCTTTGGGTCAGACAGACCTGGCTATCAAAAGGCAAAAATCCTAGGTTTTATATAGCAGTGTAGCAAATGAACAATGCTGGATGGGAATAATTTATTGATAAGCAACATGAGCTGTTCAAGATATCTTACCAAAGAAATAAACAGCTGTTCAAAAAGCTCAACAGGTGGGATGTCTTCTAAGTCATTCAGAATACCCTCCCTGAAGAATTAAAGCAACACACTGCCTTGTAAAGTCAAGTGTAAGCACTAATCAGAACTAGCATCCATATAAAGATTCAAACTTACACAGCCAAATCCACATCAAAGAGGGGAGCCTGTTTAACAGCTGGTACAGGTTTGGCTGTTTCCCACAGTTCACGCCACAAGTTACCTAGCATTGTTGCATATTCAATTACAAGAGAAATCAGATAAAAGTTCAAATGAGTAGCAGCACACTCAACTTCAACCTGCTTAGTGAAGTTTATGACATGGTCAAGTAACTAATTGATTTGATCATGGATACTAGGAGAAAAAAGAATGCAATAATTTGTGATTCAATAGACAAGAAAATCCAGATGAATACACAATTCAGGTAAAATACATCTTACACAGAAACAACCAATAGCTAGCAGTAATATCTTTAAGAATTAATCTGCTTATTGATTTGCTAAATGAACACTTCTATATTGTAGTTGAGGTCACCAGGGTAAAGGGTAAACCTTCCTTTTGCATTCGACTGCTTAGTTGACCTCTTGTAGAAGATGAATCAACTTGATCAACATACTCTTGAGCCTCATCGCTTGGCTCACCTTCTGTCCAGTCAGGGGGAGAGTGCCATCTGACAAAATCTTCTAAGATACAACCAGGATTTGCAGCCTAGCGCACATATAGAATGTCAATTACTTTCATAAACTTCCTGACATAAGATATACTTTGTTTGAAGAATCTACCTTGAAGGCCTGCATGTCAGAGAGGAGTTGAGAACACCCAGCGCCAACACTGACCATCGGAAATAACACAATTCATCAAAGAAATCCCAAATCTTAATTGCTTTCCTAAACATCACAAGTTTCAAATGCAGAAAGCTAAAGGCGTGCATGGGCCTGAGATCAACATATTGTGCTTTTTGACAGAACTAAACTTGGATAAAGATAAGTATTTTGTATAAAAACTATTTAATTTGTTGTCAATTGCAGGCATCATACTACATTTACCAAACATAACCATAAATTTAAATGGTTAATATTTCATATCCGTTCGTGATGCTTAGAGAATGCAAAAGAAGCCCAAATCCAACACATTGTTTAAGAGGCACAGAGGAATCCTATAACAAAAACATCAAAGAGAACAATGGCTTAAAAACTATAATAATTGACTAGCAGATCTTTTATACTTTGTTCAGCTGGTCTAGCTCATACAACGAGACTAATGTTCCTACACGTAGCAGCAATTTATTTGATTGCAGATCCAAGGACAACAACCTGCCCTTCCTTATCTCAGTGTGGTCAGCACCCTTCCCTGTTTTGGATGGTTTTTACTGTTCTGCTTAGCACCTAACTTCTACAACAGGAATTACTCAACACACTAACCTTCCAGTTCGCAGCACGAACTCTTCTGTTTCTTTGATAAGATCTTCAGTAAGCAAAGGTCCTTCCTGTATATATGGATGAAAATGGATTTAAACAAGAAAGTCATAAGTACATGGTTAAGAACTACTGAGAATAACCAACCAAACCTGGGTGATCGGTGAGTATACAGGTTCTCCAGTTTCCAACATGGTTAAATTATCAGCAGGTCTATCAGCTCCCAATCGAAGAACAAGTTCTCCAGTGCTTATTCTAGCATATAAGATATGGTGTGAGGTGACTGTGCCCTGGAGATCAGCTGATTCTTCAGAACATGAACCAGCATGCCTCATTACTGATTCTATTGATTGAGTGGCCAAAGTGCGCCACTTTTTTCTAGAAATACAAGAATTCACAACCTGAAGTTGCTGGTACAAACGACAGGAATTTAAATCTGGAATCTCATCTAGAGGGATGCCAGGTATATACAGCTCTTCAGACCAAAGTCTTCTTATCTGAAAATGGTGAACATGCTTTGCCAGATAAAGAAACTGGTGAAGTGACGCTAATGCTCAAAATTCCAAAGCATGTGAAAGATCGTATCTGAACAATTTCATGGTTTGGACCAAAAGGAAAACTAGTTATCGTGTATTGCTTTGCAGTGAAGAGAACAATGGAAATTGTTCTTGTAGTGGTGCTAGATTTTAACAGTTATTATTTGAGGTTTGTAAAGCTTATGTAGTCTTTCCCATGTGTTAGATCACCAGATAGAATTTCTAGCAGTCCACTTACCTCAGTAACAATTTTGCACCAGAACAATGCCATTTTTCGCAGGGTTGTAAAACTTCCAATTACTTCAGATAGTTTAGTAAGAAAGCCCTCAGGTGGAGCACCATGAATATCTCTGGGCAATAATGGTGGTTCCAAAACCAGGCTCATGTTCCGGCTGAGAAAGTTTCCCTCTGCGAATATCTTGCAAATATTACAACGGAAGTGAAAGATCATCACAAGATAATGCATCAAACTAACAAATTTTTATATGTAAAACAATAATGCAATGTATCAAAGAGTAAAGAAAAACGGTATGAAAAGCAGTCTGAAGGTCATCTAATCATGAATCTACCTGCATCAAACAATGATTTTATCAAGGATACCAGCTTCTCATCATTACCAAACTCAGATGTAAGTTTACCCTCCTTGTCTCGAAGCACTAATGACTTAACTGCAGCAAGGCTTAAGCTTGCCCTCTCCATTATTGGTGAGGAAGCTCCAGATGATGCCAAAATGTCTTTCACTGACTTAAACTTTTTTCCAGAACTGAAAAAGATTCCCAGAAAACAATTAAGAACTCTGTGTGTGCATGGAGAAAAATCACACTCAATTACAGAATAATCTCATCAGGACACAGCCTCAAGATTTGCCGAGTTTAATAAAATGATCTGAGAACTAAAAGAAAAGGGAATATTTTGGTCAAAGAATAAAAAAGTATCCAGCAACTTACTCCACAGCTATAGCCAATTGCTTCAAGGCAGAAACTGGAGGAATTGTATCTGGGTTGGTGGCATTTAATCTTTCCACTATGGAAGAAACATGTGAGCCCTACATATGATCAATCCTGGAAATAAGTAAACAAGTAAAAACAAGAAATTCTACATTTGTGTGAGCCATGCAGCAAAACAAACAACAATCAAAGATGTTGGATAACGGAACAGACAAAAGCTTTTCCTATTAGCTTCATACTCTTATATATTGTAGGAACAAATGTACTACTCTGTTGCAAGAAAACAGAGAAGCTTAGTTTATTCAGCATGACCCTTTTTAGGTAAAGAAAAGAAAAAAAGTAAATTGGGGAGAAAACTACCACTTGGCTTAAGTATTAACTGCCTGCGGCAACAAATAAAAGCCTTGATAGAATGTCAGCTCATGTGGAACAGCTTGTGTACGAGTTGCTATCTTTCTAGTTCAGAAATTTGACTCATTTTCAGTTGGAACGTTTTCATCTATAGATAGCAGTGTAACAGTTGTGCTTTACAGAAACCTAATTATAACCTATAAAATTCTGTCTGAACGCATTTCCATCGATCGATTTGGAAAAGCTCCTTTCTTTATTTTTGTTCTTCAGATCACTGGCAACAACATCACTGCTAAACATGCATTTCGAAAACACTAAAGCGAAAGTCATTCACTCATCAGCACATTTTACGCAAAGAACATGATGGACAAGTCAAACGTCAAGCAAATAGATGATACAAACGGAAAATATAAAACGAGGGAGATGTTAGTTTGATACCTTGGCCTCCTCGTCGTTTTTCATGTTTAGTAAGTAGAGATTTTCATCGTAAAATGGAAGAGCCATGGTTGAGTTTTCAGCTTTGTTGTTGTTGTTGTCAGGTTCTCTTTTCCCTCCTAATCTTATAGTATTCTTGAATCTATCTTGCCAATCCAGCTTAGTCCCTATTTTTCCAGGTCTCCACCTCATATGTTGCTGCATCATGTCATTGCCCACAGTAATTTTTTCTTTTTCTTTTTTCAAGAATACTAAAAAAAAAAAAACATTTATTCAAATCAAGTTCAATTTCTCAATAGAATCAAAACACACCTATTTTGTAAAAAATAAAATTAAAAAGACAAAAATTAGTTCACCTTTGACTCGCTGTAATTGCGCGGAGACGACTTGTCTCCCGATTCTTTAATCGATTCCTTTGGCGATATCTTATCTGAGTCTTCTCCGGTTCATTTCAACAAAAAATCAAAACTCCATCGATGATTAATTAATATATATATATATATACACACACATCTTTTTCTACACGAGAAAGAAAAGGTGAGGGGAATAAAAGGAAAGAAAGCAGTGGATATAGATTGAAGAGAGATAGAGACGGGGAACCTGGCCCTTCTCGATCGGATATAAAGTCTGATTTAATGTCAGTGAAAACTTGCTCCGCTTTAGCAGCAGCGGAATGGATGGCGGTCCTTGCTTTGGATACAAAAGAGGGCGACTCCATATCCTGCGCAGGGAGGTGCGTAGGTTTGATTTAGACAGATTTGAGGTGGCTAAAGGAACGAAAATGAAGGCAAAGCATGTTTTCTTTTCACAAGGAAAGACTGGGATCAAAGACACGAGTGTATAGAAGCATCATGGTTGAAGACTCCTGGGTTCTGGCTCCGCTTCTAATTAATTTATTCAATTCTTTTTTTTCCCCCATTTTTTTCTCTAAGCCAATTATTTTTGTTATATCATATTTATTAACTAACAATTAACCTATTGTTTTTATATCATCAATAAATTCAACTAAACCACTATAGCCGGACCATTAACAAAAGCCACTTGCACATTGAAGGCGCATATCCTTGCTGTAATGGTATCTTTGCCCTTTCTAAATAATCAAATATCTTTGTACTAATGTCAGTTTATTAGTTATTAAGGGATTGACCCTGAAATATATTTTTTTTTATGCAGTAAAATAATTTAATTATTTTTCATGTTAAAATATTGTAAATCCACATACAATGATATTTATATTTTTTTTAATTTTCAAAGCACAATAAAATAATAATAGCTTTACCCTTTAAATTAAAATATATGTCTGATCTTTTCACATTAATTTTTTGCAATTATTAGTTTAGGTAAATTGATTTTTTGCATCAATTAAATATTATTTAATTTGAAAAGTATTGGTGTATCCAAACTTTTATTTATTTTAAATAACATGCATAAAATCTTTAACAACAAAAAAATATTGTTCCATTATATTTTGTCATCATCTTCCTATTGATAAAACATGTTTTGAAAATAATGGGACATTGGTAGCATCATTTTTCTTTTCTTTTTTTTCTATTAAAAAGTATACTTGGTCTTTTTTATTATTCGTGTTTCAATTTTGGTTTTTATTTTTTTTAGTTTCTAGTTTTTATTTATAATTTTTTATAGAAGTTTTATTGGTTTTCAATTTCATGCGTCAATCTTAATTTGACATATATTATTTTTCAATCTTGTCTTCATTATTCTGATTTTTTTCTTTTTGTTAAATTGATTTTTCTTTTCAAATTTACTCATCAATCAAAATTTTGTTTGTATTTCTTATTTCAATTTTAATCTTTATTTTTTTATTATTTTTATCATTTTATTAAATTTATTTTCTTTTCAATTAAAGATCAAATTTATTTTATATTTCAATTTTGATCATCATTCTTTTAATTACTACCTTTTTGTTTTGAATTCTTTTGTATAATTGAAATTTCTTTTCAATTATTATCCTTAAACATTTGATTGAATAAGAATTGAATTTCATGATTTTTTTAGATGGGGTATTTTTGGTCTAATGACTAAAATCACAAGTTTAAAAAGTTAATATAAATTGACTCTTTTTTTTGTAAAAAAAATAGGCTTTGTGATATTGATATTGCAGATTTTCTTTTCTATCATGTTATCTGGATCATTGCAAGTTTAGTGAAGTAACTGAGGTTAGTTAAATCTTAATTATCAGGGTTACAAGTTTGTCATACTAACTTACATTAACTCAAATTGATTTTTTAAGTCTTTTTTTATTCTCAATTTGATCCTTTTGTATTTAATTAGTTAAGAATTTGAGCTACATCTTTGGTTTTACATTCAATAAGTACTTGAGCATCATTTTTATGTAAAAAAAATAATAAAATAGACCTGTAACGTAGCACAAGTCCATAGCTAGATTTAATCTAATCAAATATTAAAGAAAAATTATTGTTGTTGTTATTGTTACTATAAACTTATGAAAATAGATTATTAAACTATTATTGGAACTAATCAAGATACTTTAAATTATTCACTCAACTTTTCAATCAACATTTCTCTTTTTCTTTCTCTCTCTCTCTCTCTCTACATTTTGCACTTAGGCAATTAAATTTTATTATTATTTATTTTTATCATACTTGCAAGTTTTGTTAACATGATTTTTTTGTGTTAAGATTGGTTTTGCTTTGTATATTCTTGTGTATGCAATATATCAAAGATCACTGTTACAAAATAAAGTTTTAGGAATGGTGAAAATATAAAGCTAAAAGAATAAGGAATATAATTAATATAGAAAGGGGGAATTTATTTTTCATTTTCATTGTTTAAAAGGAGTGGGGAATTTTAATTCAGTCCCTCAAGTTTTAGCTTTGCATTATTTTGGAAAAGCTCCTTTTAAATTTTAAAATTTTAGTCCTAAACTTTATTCTTATTACATTTTAGTCCCTAAATACTACGAAATGAGAGAGAAACTGGCTAAAACAAAAAGACGAGAGAAAAAAGGGTTTGATCGACCACAAATAAGGTTAATCTTAATGTTAATGCGTTCTTGTTACATAGAGAAGTTAGATGAAGTTGATATTGGTCTTTATCTATATTGGAAATAGTAGATTGACATCCATAATGTTTTTTTTTTTGTTTTTTGATTATTTTTAGGTTTTTTGATTGATTGGAGGGTGTGTTTATGTAAACCCTTGAAAAATATGCAATTACAAATAAACAAAAATAGTTTAGAATTAATCAAAATGAATTAAGAATGACATAAAAAAAATATTAGGGGTGAACCTAGTTAAAAATAGTTTATAAAAAAACTATAACATTATCGTAAGCTAGTAATAAGTTTGTAAAAGAACTCAATAATGAAAATGTAAAATAAATAAACTATGGCATAAGAAAATGGTCCCGAGGACTTAGTAGAATAATTAATATGCTATGGGCAAGGAGGGCACAAGAAAACTCAAATTTTGGTGTAAAATATCATAGCAACTAGTTTTACGCTAACAAGTATAATTATCAATTTTACTGTCGAATCGGGATGAGATTTTATAGGGATTCACCTTAAATATTGTTCTATATCAAGTAAATATTTTAGGGAAATTAGATTTTGAGAAGGCCTTGGAAAAACATCAATGGTTGGACTAAAATATAGAAAAATAAAAACATAGTTATTTGGCCAAAAATCCAGCCCTTCTTCTCCTTTATATTTAGGATGAGTTGCAAAAAAAGAAAAGAAATGAAGAAAAAAAAAGAGAAAAGATAAGTCAACATTTAAAATCCTTGAGAGTGAACATATATTTGTCATGGAGGGTGAGAAAATGAGAGATTAGCATCTTCTATCACAAAAATCAAATGGGAGGCATATATATATAAAAAGAGAAACTTAAGGCTAAAGAGGGAGACAGAGGAGGTGCAAAGAAATTTTTATTAGTAGCATTTGAAGTTTATTTTATTGCTCAAAAAGGAGTTTTAAACTCGTTTAAACAAGTTTGAATGAAAAGAAATGAATTTAATGCATAATTTTTTATTTTTTAAACTAGGATTCTTAAAGGAAATTTAAAGGTTTTGGGAAATTTAATTGTTTGAAGAAATTAAGATGAAATAGGGTAGAAACAACTTAAAATCATGAAAAAAATAAAAAAGAAATGGAGGTGTATTGGGTGCATATGTGGATCGCCATGTGACACTACCAAAAGACCATGTAACACTACCAAAAGATTGATATCTTCTCCTAAATGTAGGAGTGTCGAAGTAATAAATAACCCGACAAGACCGTGGTCAAACCACAGGAAAGTTAATTGTACAAATTATAAATAACAATAATACAATAACAATAACAACAACAACAACAACAACAACAACAACAACAACAACAATAATAATAATAATAATAGTAATAGTAGTAGTAATAATAAAGAAAAAGAAGAAGAAGAAGAAGAAGATGAGAACTTTGAGAAGAAATATTAATGTAACGATTAAACAATGATAATAACAAATGTCAAGGTTAGAGATTCCACTAATGGTATATCAAATAAGTATAATATAAACTATTATTATTCAATTGGAAACCACACATAAAAGAGGTTCCAATCAGATTATAGATTGTTAACATGATTACATTAGTCATCTTATTCGATTAATGTTAATACTTGTAAATCTCGTCAAGCATTCATGATTATAACTTATGTTAACAACAAATCAAGTTCCTTTCATAGCTCAAGTGTTGGTTATACCATACAGTATGAACTATGAAAGTGCCAAGCATTTGTTGTGCCAAATGTTATACAACATAAATCAAGATTAATCATTTAGCAAGCAAAGTATTAAAGAGTGAACAAGATAACAAATATAAAACATGTTAGTATCAAACATTAACGTCCATATTAAGTTTACACTATACTTATTCTTACACCATTAGTGTAACCTTTCACCTTAACATAATAAACTTAGCTAGACATAATAAAAGAAAGAAAAATAGATAAATAAGATAAGAATATAAATAAGATAAAAGTTAGCTAAGTAAAGGAAAGGAAATGAAAGGCATAAACTTGATATTAATGAAAGCAAAGCATAAACATTACAAAAAATACAAAGAGAGAAAGGAAGAGCATGATCTTGATCTGGACACCAAGATGCCTAAATGCATGGCAAATGCCTCCTTTTATAGACCAAAATTGGGAACTATTGATTTGATGACTAATTGATGAGTGGGTGGCCAACTCTTGACATGGTGACAATCCTTATCTTCTCTTGTCTGCCCAAAACGTCATTGATAACGTCAACATTGGAGCCACTCGAAAATATAAAAGTTGTAGGAAATTGTCTCAGATTTTTTGTGTAAAACATTCAGCTTATTTGGACTTCTAGAACCCCAGATATAGCCAAAATACTGAACAGTGTTCGGGCTGGAGGACAGATTCGGGCTTCTTTGTTGTTGCTACAATTTGGACTTGATAATAGACTTTTTAGATCTTGGGCTCCATATAAAAGTTGTAGGCCTATGTCTTACCTTTCTATCCATATAAAGTAAACCTAAATTTGAGATATATAGCTTCCGATATGACCCAATTACCGAATAGTGTTCCGGTTTGGATTGCACCGACATCTCTTTTCTAATTTTGGTCATCTCTTTGCCTTTGCAATTTAAGTTCTTAAAGTCATCAATCAATCATTTCATTTATGTGATAGGCCTGCATTTAAAATGAATATTTACCACAAATTAAATGTATCTTATATTATTAGATATATTATTATAAAACATGCTTTAGTTAAGGATTTATTGATACTTCAAGTGAAAAATGATGATATAAAACCACGATAAAAATACACTTTTAAGTATTAATCATCATGTTAGGAATAAATGAAAAAATTGAGAAGTTATATTTATGCTTGTTTAATTGATTTATATGAATGTGCTAGTAATGAATTGAAATGAATAAAATTAATATACTTAATTGTTATGGAATTACTATTGAGGTTAATGTAGGTATGATAAGTCTATGATGGAAGTTGCTTGTTGTTCTTATTTGGATTATGATGATGAAATTATCCTTTTATCTTTTATTGATTTAAATTTAAGCTTTCGGTTTAGAGATGTTTAAGTCTTTCCATCTAGTTTAATGGTTATTAAAAGATTGTTTAGGAGTTTATATATTTTTTTAAAGAAACAATTTAACACATTAAAATTACTATTTTACCTCAAGAGTCAACAAAATTAAAATTGTTAACCAAAAGCTTTCTTGGATTTTCACAATATTCGTAATAGTAAAAATGCTTCTTTGCCTCCAAGATAAAAAAAACATTGATGGGTTGCTAAATAAGGGTATTTTAGGTTTTTTTTTAAAATTTTCATGTATAGTAAAATAATGTTTTTAACTTTAGAAAAGATAAAAGGAAGCTTTTTCTTTGGAGATATTTTAATACTTTTACATAAGTATTTTGTGTAATTAAAAGGATCGTAGGGGTGTTTTAGTATTCTTTATATTTTATTTTTTAATCAAAAAGCTGCTGAAGTGTATTCTTCATGCCCCAATGAATGGGCAACACCCATGCTATTAAGGAGACGCATATGACATATCTCGGTGGTCAAATTTGGCTATCTACGATCTAATTGGAAGCGCAATCATGCTTTCTTTTATATAGTGTGGTAGGTGTAAATAAATAATGGTTGAATTACCATTAATGATTGATTGTTTGTGTTTTTCTTTCATTTCTCTCTCCTGATAACTAAAGTGTATAATTGTGTTCTTTGTTTGTTATTTATCAAATTAGGCATGTATGTTATTCTTAAGTACGTTGGGTTTGACATGGTTGTCATACCTAAAATACTTTGGTCTAGCTATTATATTTAAATTCAAAAAGCTATGTTGAATGTATGTTTACTTGGTTGCTAGACTCAAACCTTGTGCAAATATACTGTGAACCACGACACAATCCACTATAAACTTACATAAAGAATTTTCCAAGCTTTAAAGGCTTGAGATGAGGCTAATATTGTCTTTTCATAGAAAATTAAATTAAAATTGTCTTTTGGTTGAAAAAATTAAAGCCCTGGGGATACTTTAATATTTTTCATGTACTTATAGGTCATTAAATGTTTAAGCAAGATATGATAGTCTTTTCATGTTTATTTGCATAGTAAAAATATTAAAACCTCATAAACTATTAAATAGTTAAAATGCATCTTTAGCCTTAGAAAAAACAAAAAAATAAGCTTTGTATATGTGAGTATTTTTGTTCTTTCACACTGTTTTTGTATAATTTTCTATAATCATGGAGGCATTTTAGAATTTTTATATTATTTTATTATTTTTAAATTCAATAAACTGTACTACATTTATATTTACTAGGGTTTGGTAAACATGTCAGACCCAACTTACTTGGGTGTTAGACCCAAGTACTGTGAATTTGACATAGTTGTTAGATCTAAGATGCTTTAGTCTCGCTATTATATTTAAATTCAAAAAGCTATGCCGAATCCATGTTTACTTGGTTACTAACCTAATATGTTTGGGTCTGACATAATGTGGACCAAGACATAATCCATTATAGACCTGTATAGTGGATTTTCCAAGCTCTGGAGATTTGAGATAGGCTAATGTTGTCTTTTCACTTAAAGTTAAATTAATATTTTGCTCTTTAGTTGAAAAAATTGAAACCCTGATTATGAAGATATTTTAATATTTTTTTTATAGGTTGATTAATCATTAAAAGTTTGAACGAGGGTATGGTAGTTTTTTTTTATAATTATTTGCATTGTAAAAATGCTTTTCTACCCCCAAAGTTAACATAAGACTTGTTATCCAAGTTTTTTTTACCTTTCACAAACTATTAAATAGTTAAAATACATCTTTAATCTTTTAAATTAAAAAAAAACCTTTACATATGAGATATTTTTGTTTTTTCACACTATTTTTGTGTATTTTTTTTTTATAATTAAGATGCATTTGAGTATTTTGATATTATTTTATTATTTTTAAAATTTAAAAATTATGTTGAACCCGTGTTTATTTAAATCTAATAAATTTGTTAAACCTAACTTATTTGGATAGTACATCTATGATACATAGATTTGATAAAGAGTTAAATAAAAATTTAAAACTCATTTGATTACATTTAATAATATTATTAAAATATTTTCTATATTTTTAATATTTTATTTATATTAAAAAAAACCTAATAATATCGTTTTGCCAGTATAACTCACATTCTATAAATCTAAAAGAAGCAGGGAGTTGGATATTATTCATATGCGTTGTTTACAAAGATGCAGTTTACTGTTGATTAATGGCATTCCAATGAATTTTCACTAATGATTTTGCATATCGATGCCCTATGTTTATTTGCCTTCTCCTTTGATCACGTGCATGGGGATGATTATGGCATCATAGGATAAAACTCATGATTTCAGTGCCATATAAATTATATTTTATTTATTATTTAAATTATCTTTAAACTTATCAAGTAAATCCAATTATATCAAATTAATTATTTATTTTTTACCTCTTCCAATTATATCAAATTAATTATTTATTTTTTACCTCTTCAGAACATGGTAGTAAGGGTATCACTTTTAACATTAAAAAAATTAATTTTGAATAATCTAATCATACATATATTATAAGAAAATAGTGTTTTCATATAGACATTGCATAATTACAAATTTTGTTGATATTTTTACTGTAATGATGCAAAATTATAATTTGATTTGTTTTAGAAAAAAAATTTATATATCTTTTTTTCTTTTATACTTGGAATTTTCATTATTTCATACTTAATCTATTTATCATTATTTTTTTTTCTTATCTTCCTTTTTTAGTAATTTTTTTATTTACACTTTTTTTCAAATATTATTTTTTTATTATTTACACTTTGAATATTTATCACTCCACACTTAAGTTATTTATACTATTCATTTTATTCTTATTTTTATTATTTTATTATTTTTTACTTTACACTTCTTGAAAAAAATATTATCCAAAGATTAAAAAATTAATACTTCAATATAGCAATTGCAACATTATTTTATCTTTTTAAAAATCTACATGAGATCTAAATATTTTATTAACATATATAATCTTTACTATATTTTATTACATATAAATGTATTACCATCATATTTTTATTCAATATTAAAAAATACATTAATAATACTAACACATTATTATTTTTTTCCAAAAAAATACATATCTTGATAAATATTTATTAAAAAAAAAATTGAAAAGCTTTAAGTCTTTTTTTCCAAAAAAAATTATCATACTAACAGCTAAACAGAAACAAACTGACAATTATTTACCGATAGGACATGCTTCTCAGTCTAATGCAGACAGGCTTCGGATTGGATGGGAAAGGAGGCGCACTGAAAAGAGAGACGTAGTAAGTCCATCAGGAGATCAAAACCTTGGATTTTTATCAAGATATTTCTTGGAGGAACCAACCATGAAAAGATACCAAGACTGAAGTTTATGACAATGTTGTCTTCCTCTATGAAACCATCCCAAGGGACCAAAGAATTATCCCTGATGTTCTATATCTATCGTATCGTATGTAAATGGGCTGGGAAATCAAGTGGAGAAATCATGCTGAAAGGAGACATATATTTTGTAGTTGGTAAGAAGGTGATGCTTCTAAAACGATAGACAAAAGATACATTCGATGTTTTTGGATTAACAAGGGAATATATCCTGGAAGAAGAGATTGATGTCACCCTTGAAAACATCAAATTCCAGCATCCGGTCAACCGTGTCCTGCATTCAATACAACAGCAAAACTCCTTAGTAAAACATATACAAGAACAATACTTGCATACCTCCAAGATTTCACTGTTATTCTACAAGTTTTGTTCTTCAAGACCTTGTTTAGCTGATCCTGGGCTGATAAATTCTCATTGCACAATCGCTCAACATAACTGCTGCTCCCGACAGTATCCAATATGAATGCTGCTCTCTTAATAACTTCCTCGGGGACGCCTGCATGAACAATGTCATCAGTAAATTGGAGTGATGCCGCCCCTTCATGAATGAATTTAATGCAATGATAGCTCTTGTTTACACAGGTAACTTTTGACAGAAGCCTGTCATCCGGAGAACTACATTCTGTCACACTGTCAGCGCAACATTTATCACAATCTGTTTAAGATTCATGTAACAGACACCAACTGGTTTAGGGGTTACTTGACTTGAGTCAATCCTATAGGGAGCAGCTCTACCTATCAAATCTTAGTCATGCTTGCAAACACAAACAAGTTATATCATCCTCTGCTGTTACTGAAAATCTCTGTATCATATCCATATTTATTTCTCCATTAGCAGCTTCCCCAAAGAGAATAAAAAAGAAAAAAGAAAACTGCAGGAACATATAGCTGTTATTTGGACATAATTTGACCAAGTTTCTTAAACAAATCATGAAGTCAGAATGTACCAGCTAGCAGAGCACAATGGAGTCCTGCAAACCATAGATCAGCGTGAGTTTACTGCAAGTTTCCAGCATGTATACCAAAAGCACACAAAAGTATGCACTCACCATAGCTAAGAAGTGCATGTCCAGGAACTAACCTGTAAAAAGTCTTCTAAACATTAGTAGAATCACTTTCAACATCCGTCAAGAAATAAGAGCCATCACTGGGCAAAGAAGCCCAATATGAGAAGTTCACTGTTGATATGTTAATGGCTCAAGAATGTACATCTGAGGTCACAAACATACTAACCGCCCTCTTGCCTACAAACATGACAACTTGGATGCTACAATCAGCAATGCAGAATTGTGGAGTAGGGAGAAAGAGATCCATGCTGAGCAGTGCCCAAAATCCCATCATATTGTTAAACCATTAATGCGGTGAAAATATTCCCTAACATCAATAATCCCAACATCGGAAAAGAAAACAATTGAATCATCAACCAATGGCAATCTTCTCCTTTTCACTGAGTGATAAAATGTTATTTTCTGTTTTTAAGTACAAAGAGGCGACTAATTCTAGTTGATTCCTCAACATTCAGTCCTCCCTCTTGAACCTACAAGCTTCACTTTTTAAAGAGGAGTGTGCGTTACCACCCAGGGTAGCCCCAGTGGCAAGGGGTAAAATATGTTAGCTTGTTGTAACATGATGCAAAAAGGTCACAGAAATATACCGATAGAGAAACACAATGTCCTTGATGTCTGTAGAGTTGTTGTCAGGTCTCAGCAAACTCATGGTGAAAAATTTCACCTTCTCAGACTAGAATTAATTAAAAATAAAAATAAAAATAAAAACCCGTTTCTAAATGGTAAAGCGAGAAGTGTTTCTAAATTAGGTAAGCAACTAAAACATAATGCATACCTTTGGTAAGCAACCGTCATTAAATAACTCAGTCAAATGAGTGGACATCAGAACCTGTAAGAACAAAAAACTTTGAGAAATTTTAGTAGATGGGAGCTCTGCTTACCTATACTGTCCCATGTTCCCAATATTAGGTATTCCTCAGAATTGTTTAAATGCCAGCAGCAGATGTAGGGCCAGAGGTGGGTACAGTGAAGTAAGTGAAGAAAACTAGCCAAATACAAAGAATATCTATAATAGAAATGGTGAGAATGACCACAAAGAAGCCTAGTAAATAGTACCGGACTTGACATGGGTGGTGGGAACACTTGATCCACATTCCAAATTACATGGATATATGAACGAAGACAATGTATGATGACCCAACTTGTCACTTTTTAGTTAGGATTCTGAACCCATTTGAGCCTATCTTATTTTTTTATTTTATTTATTTGAAATTATTTATGTTAAACAATTTGATTTAATGGATTAAGCCCAATAGTAAGATGTTTTAAAGGTTTTACTATTTATATGTTTCTCTAAGACAATTTTGATGATTAATTAAAAATATTATAGATTTTGCATATCTCCAATCCCCATTCTTCTTTTCCTTTGCTTTCAATTCTTAGCTTCTTTCTCTAAAAGCTTATATCTTTTATGCTTTGAGTCTTTTTGTTCATTGTTCCGCATCAATGGGAATAAAGAATGCTGAGAACAAATGGGTGGATGTAGTGGTACACGAAAAGTCTAGGGGAAGATTTGAGTTTGTTGTTTATAGGACTAGTAAGGGTTTCAAATTTAGTATTTTTAAGGTGGAATTGAAAGCAGATCTGAAAGAAAATTTGAAGAATAACAGAACACGGACTGCTGCTACCCTCACACTAGCAGATTGAAAGAATCAATCCTTAAATGAGAACCTAAGATGAACCTAGGGCTTAAGGAATCGCTCCTGAGTGAAAGCATCACACTCTCAAAGAAAAAGGCTTCACTTTGTTCATAGTAGATCTGTCATAATCCAATTAAAAGACAGCAAGCAGATATATATTTAGCCTTGGGTCAGTACTAATCCTTATTGGTCTTGGATTCCTATGTAAGAAAATGTAATGATTCCTATAAGAAACATAAACAAGTCCACTTTATAAGGACTAAGAAAGCAATAAAACAGGAAAATAAAAGTTTGACCATACCACTGAAATTTCCAGCAATCTCTAAAATTACAGAATGGCCCTTGACCTTTCTAACTAGGAGCAGCCTCAGCTGGAACTGAAATTGGTTTGAAAAACTTAAACCAACTCTCATAACCAATCATATAAGCCTTTATCCCACCAAATTAAAGCTTGAGTTGAAATCTCTTTCTGTTCCTTGAACATCCATCCAAAGTCAAATTTAAATCCCTAGGCTGCATGACGTCGTCAGCCAAATCAAATGCTAAGAAACTAGCCCAGGTGCTTTTCTTTTGTGTGCTTTGATGCTTCGACATATGATAAAATGCACCCATCACAGAAGGTGCTAATGCTATCAAGGAATTGACCAGGAAGAAGTAATACTAGAGGAAAACACAATTGCTTAGCATGATCATGCACACAAAGATCCTCATTGAATTTCACTAGGCTTATGAGAACTATTATGCTAGTATGATATATAAAATCTCACAGGAGATGAAGACAAATATCAAACCTTTGGAGGGTCATCACATGCAACAAAGTAATTTACAGTTCCACCAAGTAGACCAATGCCATCTGTATTCAAGATCGTAGTATACTCGTGAATTAAAGAACAAGGACAAATGATTAGGCATCACAAAAACCCAGTCTTTGTAAGAGAAACTAACCTTCAGTTAAAGTACCTTTACCAAATTCATCCAACAGACACAAAGATCGTGAAGTTGTTTGCCTGAAAATTTGTCAAGATGAATCCTTATGGTTGCAAAGGTGGATTCTAAAGATGTCTTATAAGCTTTGGGTTACTAAGCATTCAGATATTTTAAAAAAACTTCAGCACTCCAACATTCTCTATAACACCATGTTGAATTGGCAGACAAAAGAATGACCGTTATGATAAGACATCAACAAAGTCTAGGTGCTAAAGATTGTGAGACAATTAACATGAACAATGGCCTTTAGTTCTGAAATGTGAACCCATCGTAATTGACCTGATGCTAGTTTACCTTAGCATCAATCCTACTTGATGCAGATCTATCATAAATGTTGATTGTTCTGCAGTCATAAGCTTGCTTCCAGTCGCACAGAATATCCTGTTACAAGAGTATAGTCTTTTGCATGATGATTGAATACAAACATCAACTGTTATTCTAAGAAAAATGCTGGAATCATGAAGGTCAGACACCTATCAGTCAATCCCACAGTGGCAGCATCTGCTGGTACAAAACTTCCGATGTGAGAAAGGAAAACAATTAAAGCAACCTGGAAAACAATGCTCATAAAGCAAAATTTGTAAAAATGCAATAAAAAACATAAACTCATCAATTGCAACTTGCATGAAAATAGACCATCACAAGAATGGACAGCAAGATGACCCTCAAGACTAATTGCAACAGAAGCATCCATACCATGAACTTGACAGACATCCATAGAAATATGGACATGGTGAAAACAAATTGTCATGATACACATGTTGCTGCTAGCTTAAGTAATCCACTGCACTTGCATTTTATAGTTGTATAACATGTTTGATGATGACCAAAACATTGTACCCTAAATAGTCGTCTGTTGACTTTAAATGTAAACTGACACATGGAGGAAGATGCTGCAAAATGTATCCATTTGTCTGGCAACTGCTGAAGCAACCGACTAATAGATTTTATTTGAAAGAATCATGCCCCAAATTTGAAGGAATGACAAAAAGCATAAGACACAACACCCATATTTGCAGGTGCATCACACAGACATGCACAAGTGCACCACACAGATATGCACGTGAGCACTCATATATGCACACATAGAGTTCTCCTGATAATCATTACTGACCTGCTTTATATATATACTCTTCCCGGAATAATTTGGACCTGTGATGATAATGATCCTTTCTGAAGCAACACAAACTTAAAATTTCAGCACAAAAACTAGTATACCTTAGTTTCTTACTGAAATGGAGTAGACTTTGTTGACATCAATGTCATGACTAGTGTAAATTTACCATCATGAAGAATCTTTGTATCATTAGGAATAAATGTGTCTACTGTCATTTCCTGCAAAACATGTCTGCAAAAGGGTGTATACTCATTAACACCCTCAATCAGTAGATCCAACTTTTTAAGAGTTTTTCTCCAATGAAAAGCAGTTCATATGATCCCATCAATTTTCACCTTCCATTTTGAATGTCAAGCAAGGTTTCTTCAGTCAAAATAGGCCTCACATATTTGTTTTGATGAGCAACTATGGCCAGTGACAAAATGCTAAATGTAAACATCATATAACATGGTCAGCTATGCATCCAAAAAGAAATTTACATATATGATGAGAGAGAGAGAGGGTAAGCTAGTAGCTAGATGATTCTTACCAATCAAGTTCAGCCGCAAAATTTATAGCCTTAAGCAGATGGTCAGAAAAGAGATGCACATGAGAAACCAAGTCCCTAGTGATTGCCCTTTCCATATCTTTCCATATGAATAAATGAACAGCTTTTAAAAAATAGGAATAAAATAAATAAACAATGATGTGCCAACACATTAAAAGTATTTGCCACCGTTCTATATAATTTCAATATAACACACATTTACACATTTTCCTCACACCAAAAAGCATGTGCAACTAGACCTCTTCTCTTAGCCTTGGAGACTATCTAATTATGTACCAGACAACGGAGTTTAGCACTCACTAAGTTGGATTGATGGACCATAGACTCATCTGATATTATCTTTCACAACAGGCATTACATTGTTTGTATTTTCTTACAAACATTTATAGAGAATAATTAGTTACTAACATATACTTAGGAAGGTAGAGTAAGATTTAGAATGCATACCAAGTATCTTGTGATAAATGTCTCCCAGAAGTTCATCCAATTCTCTTGTCTTTGGGGTACGATAGAAATATCTTTTAGTCTCTCCATCAACATCAAAAAACTATATTGATAATATATTTACATCAATATATGTAGAATACATTTTTTGAATGAATACTATTAATCAAAAATAGAAAACAAGCATTGACTTGCCATGAATTCAAAATCTTGAGGCTTCAATAGTGAGGTTTCTTCAAGCTTCTCTTCAAAAATACACAGCAAGTACCCTATATAAAGGAAAGCACATATGTAAAAGGATAACAAGCTTAAAATAAATAAGATCAGCTTCGCATTGAACATCTGTTTGGCAACAACATCTATCCTCCATTTCTATGAGAAATGAGCTAAACCAGTATGCACGAATTCCTGTTTAAAAACAAAACTCACAGAATTCCTTCCAAGCTAAGATACCCATCTTCCACTACTATGGAAAATAAAATCCACAATGTATCAAGCATATTAGATGCCATATGTATGAAGGCCAAGTTCTGTTTGCATCACAGCTGGCATTGTTGTGTTTTCAGCAAAAACCTAAGGCTTGGTTTCACTACGTTGTTGAAATCAATTTGATGCTTACGATGGTTGAAACACGGTTTCAACCACATACCCAAACATACACTAAATCCAACTGAGATGATAAAGCTGTTTACGGAGAAAAAAAAGGTTTGGTAGTGTGCCATTGAAAATGCTTGTCATTTAAAAGAAAAAAAATAGGGTAAGATATGAAATCATGAATGATATATTTGTCCTTTATCAAAATAAAGTAACACCTTCAAGAGCATCATCAAGTTAGTGCTTCCCAGTATTCTACCCAATCTACCTTTCTTTCATCAAAATACACTCTAAAAATTAGCAATCACTTCTCTTAACAGAAGCAATTTGGTCTTGTGGTAGCTAAAAAGACTTTTCATCTTGGTGCCAAACCCCAAACCCCTTGTGTTTCATTCAATGTCTAGCTCAAAAAGTAGCAACTTTCATGCAATAGAAGTGTTCTTCCTCTAGTGCCTAGTGGAATGTAAAGAAGATAAAATGTGGGTTCATGATTGGAAACTCAGATTTTGATCATCTGTAAATGACATGGATATTTACTCTGGGTAGTTCAAATTGGTGTTTCAACACAAACACAATGCATTGCAAAATCTTGACCATTTACTTTTGGGACATTCATTTACTGATTATGTAACAGAGGCAGTATAAAAAGCCATCATTCAAGTATATCCAAGGCATTAGACAAAGTAATATCACATAGTGAAATCAATTATAATTAGGGATGAAATCTAAAAGAAACTTTGAATTAGTCATACAAAGTTTTTCAATAGCAATATAATACAGAGCTTCTGACCAACCTATTTGATGTATGTAAACAATACAAGGAACGAGCTTCTCTTTACCCAAATGGGGTAGTTGTGCAAGCTCCAATAAAGTAACCTACAAAGGAGTTAGTCAAATGGATCTCAATGTACATACAATTTCAATTCCTTCAATTTGATCCATGTACAAATCAAACAACTTACCTTGTGCAGAAAATCTGGAAGCTCTTCATAGATTTGCCTAAGCTCATCCAACTGCATGTGAAAGAAAGGCTGAATTATCAGAAACACAAATTTGAGCACAAACGAGAAAAGTTGAATCCTAGCATTAAGGTTTGGGCAAAACAGAAAGAAATTCTATCATCTTGAAGGTGGATTCAGTAGTGGCGAGAAGTGGTCATCTTAATATATTTACTGAAGAAATAGAAACAGGAGAACAGAGTAAATGATTAAACATCCATTTCTTAAAAAATCATGGCCCAGAAATCACAACTAATCTGCAACCTCATCACAGAAACCTTCTTTCACTATTGTCCCGTAACCCTTCTCTTTACTTCTATTAACATCAATAACACCAATCACCTGTAAAAGAAATCACACATTAGAGCATGACCCACAAAATGATGGGAAGTGAATTCAACTCAGACATCAAGAAAGATGAGATGCAGTATGTCCCAGAAAAAATGCTAGGTCATGTCAACACATATTCCAGCTGATACAACATATTGTAATAAATCACAGCAATTGTAACATCTCAGTAATGCTACAAAATGAAACGTGGATAATAAATTTCTGAATAAAAAATCAACGCCTTTCTTCTTGAGTATTGATTTTTGTTAAAGATTTCTGTGCAGATCCCTGAACTTCTCATCTTTAGACAGCTATTTGCACCTTTTTTTTTGGTACGGTTCCCAAAGCTGTTCTTATTTGGACTCCTGTGCTCGCTTTAACTCATTGAAGCCTTGTACCCCACATGCCATGGCTTTTTCTTTAATCATGCTACCAAATGTACATTATCTGTCCCTTTTATTCCAACTAGCCTCGCCAATAAGTCATATAAATATCATTCAAACAAAGCTCTGACTAATAGATATGGAAATGTTGAAAAAATTCTTATTTTAGGCTACAATTACACTTGATTAAATAAATGAAATGCAGAGAATAGGATAGTCTCAACTATATAGCTGAACACAGAATTATTAAACAGTACATGTTCTCACACCATCCATTTTCCAGAGAGATTTGGAACTCCATGTCATTCAGGAAAAGAAAAGGAAAAAACAAAAAGGAAGAAGGAACTTCCAATAAGAAGTGACCTTTTACAGTGTTTACATATAAGAGAATATCCAGGAAAATGGACTAACCAATTCATAGACATAAGCCAGCTCTGTTGTGATGCATGAACAAGCCTGGGAAATAAACAAACATGCATAGGGAACATGAATAAACCTTGAGAACAGATAACAATATAAGGCTTCACAGAAAAGGCAGGCAACCAATGTTCTGATACCTGTTCAACAATGTTCAGATTTAAGTACTTAGCATGCTCTTGAAGATTTTCAGAAATTCCAACTTCAAATATCTTTCCCAAATGCAAGAGTGCACAAACACTCTACAAGAGTATCACTGGATCAGGAGAAAGAAAATATAATCTGAACTTTATGAATCTACGCACTAGAAGAAACTAAAGATAATCTCTTGTGGAAATTGCATGAAGATCTTATAACACACACATATAGGTTTGTGTACCCATAAAAATATTTTTCTTTTGTGCTCATTCCATTCATACCAGGCAAAGGTCAGCCATTATTTCCATTTCTTTTTTTTAGAAATAAAGAATATAAATCTTTTCAGAAAAAATGAAGTATATTTTTTCTTCTGCATCTATAGCTGACACTACAGCAGTTCTTTTCAAGAAGCTTACACAAAATCTTAAGGTTGGAAAAGAATATTTGATTGAAGCCTTCTTTGGATGGCATAAAATTGAGCTAGTGACAGAAAATCTTTCAGTATACACTGCTAAGCAATATTATGTCCTGCTTAGGCCCTACTTCCATTAAGAAGCTGTCAATGAGAAACCATAGAAAACCAAAAAAAGTGGCCGGGTTCTATATTACAATGAATACACCTATTTAACTGTTTCAATCTTTGAGACATGAGGCAATTGGTAGCAGAGAGAAGGGAGGAAACAATGAAATACAAATCAACTGCATGAAAACAAATGAGAATGGTTATCTGTAGTGGTGGCTATCCTGTAATTATGAAACTAGTGAACCATCTCAGCACCAGCTAGCAGGTGAGTGAGCTAAGAAATATTTGTCAACAGGATTGAGAACTTAAGCACTGTCTGCTGAGGTGCGATTACCTTCAGAAAGGCTGCCCAGTCACCAACAGTAGACAGGGAGCTTGGTGAGTCGAACTTCTTCAAGAATGAAAGGAAAGATTACAAATTTCAGAAGATAAAAAGAAAAATAATGATAGGAATTAGCAATTCACTAATGTTTGTAATAATGCCAATAAATTAAGAGTGCAAAGAGTGAGTTATGGGTTTTCAAGATCAGACAGAAACAAAGAACATAAGCATGTCTGTGTGAGTAGAAGTTTGCAAGCCCACAAAATTATTTTGTATACAATCACTGTTTTAAATAAAAGATCTGTGCGGAAATTATTGTTACTAAAAACCAATTGGAAATCTTCATTTTGTATGGAAAAAGACTTTGAAAACCTAGATAAGGATAGCATGAAAAATAACAGGGAAAAAAAGAAGAAGAAACCAGTACTCTGAGTATATGCTTAATGTCCTTGACAGACTTCAATGTTTCTCGCAAAGAAACCATCAATTCTTCAGAACAAAGAAAGAATGAAATCTTAATCTGTCAAGGAATATGCCATCGTTACAGTAACCAAAAAATATGAAGTTTGATCATTATGAAAGCTGATCCTAAAAGTAATGGAATGAAAAAAATTCAATGTATTAAAAAAATTCACTCTGATCATAACATTTTCACTCTATATCTTCAGCTAGATCAAGCAACCAAACCCATGCCAAAATGATGCCAGCTTATGTAATTGTTTTCCATCTTTTTCCATATTACTGGACCAAGCTCTTATTCATGCAAACAGGAAGTAATTTCATTAACTTAAACAGTGGAAGGATACAGCATTGAGTCGACCATTCAAATTTTCCACATCCAGCAAAGGCCTCAGGAACCAGTTTCTAAAGCAAGATAAAAACATATATTCAAGGCCTTTGATTAGAGAAAATGTTGGAAAAGCTAACATCATATAGTCTCAAAATTGATTTACCTCAGAAGACGTTTACCAATGGGCGTCATACACTGATTGAGGGACTATGTTAGTCTAATATGCTACAGATACTACTAATGGAAAATTATATTTCTACAAAGATACTACCAATAGAAAACTATCTCTACAAACCTTATTCATCATGCCAAACACAGAGAACCTGCATGTCAAAAATTCAGGATACAACTTTTCTGAATAAGAAAACTGATAGGATAATACAAAATTTACCCTTCTTTTGCCCTGCCAATGCCCATATGGCTTGGATGTTTGTCGATTTGAAAAATCTGCAATGCTTCATGAGCTGCTGCATCAAGTTTAAGAAATTTGTTTCTAATTTGATTTGTGAAGGATAAATTGTTTTCCAAGTTTCTTTTTTTCCATTTGTTAACTTGTTTTCAAAATGTAAAAACAAAACTTAGTGGGAGAAAAGAAAAGAAATAGTTCAGAAATAATACATAAATAAAAAGATACAGTGAAATTTCCACAACAGAATCGATAGTAATTGATGCACTTCCATATTCCTTTTGCTCAAGGGTATCTACAATCCTTTCACTTTCTAATATGGCAAGAAGACCTCCACTTGCTCGAACTTGAACATCACTTCCTATGTCCATCATGGAACTCAGCTGACAATATGAAACAGAGAGGAAGCTTAAAGTAGAGAAAGGTCAAGCTTTGGGGGCATCACCAACACTGGAAGAATAGAAAGACATAGTTAAAGACACATTAAAGATTATGTATAATAATTCTTATTTCAGACTGTACCAGGATTATATTTATATAAAGTATAGAAGAGAAAAATATTATCTTGTAAGTGTTCCCTGGACCTGAAAAAGGACACTCACAATTGCAAACAGAATGAAGTACCAAAATACCCCAATTACATAATTCAAAAGAAAGCTCTCCGTAGCACTATTGGGGTCATGGAATATAGTGATATGCAAGAGCTGGCAGATCCCAACATTAGCCATCCATTTCAGGGGGGGAAACAGATATTATTTAATGTGTTCTCCAAATGGCATTAAGAAAGAATAGAATCAAGATATAGAGCATCAGTGCAAGGATGACTAAAAACAACTTTTCTCATCTGTTAAACCAGAAAACACTATCCATTTCTCATCCGTTAAACCAGAAAACACTATCCATACTAACTGTTGAGTTCCAAACTAAACTCAAGTCATTTCTTCTATCTCATTGTTTTTACATAGAAAGAAGAGGATCCTATTTAAACAGAATATACATGTCAATAAGGACGATATGACATCCTCTGTGAAGATCAAAGGATGATGAATGAAATTCAAGTACTAATGCATGCTACTCTCATTAAATCTCATGAATCGATTATGATCTGAAAAGCACTTAAATTATATATAATCTACTAGATAAGAACATGATTTCAAACTATTATATTGCAATGCTCAACATTTCATGGAAAAAGTGCTGGAATCACTAAGTTTCTGGTGGAAAAAAAGTATTATTATGGGCAGAAGGTGCACATATAATAATCTGCCCATATAATAACAAGTTTACTATGATTCAAGAGGAACAAAAGAAACTTAAATTGTAGAAGAATATTTATTAAACAACATGCCTTACAAAAGAAAAGCACCAAAAAGTAATGAAGTTCGTATTTGTCAATTTACATAAGAAACCCTCTCCTTGATATTTAGCCCATCATCCATTCCTGTCACTTGAAGGTAAATTAATCTACAAAACCAAACAGAAACATCAAATTTTAGTTGTAAGCTCTCAGGACCAATCAAATGACGCAGTCATTGTAGAGTTGATTGTACTGAAACCACACTTCTATATTTAAGCACAAGGTATTTGTTCTCCTGTTATCATTTCTGTTATAGTTACATTTGAAATGCTAATAGAATGTATGCTAAGTGATACATTCTAAAGTGTTTGGAACTTCATATGTTCTCTTCAAATGCTTCATTTTTAAGGGAACTCATTGATGAAACAACAAGAATGACCTGCCATTAGAATGACTTCGATGAAAATATGAAGAAAGTCAAAGAATAGTCTCTGCATTATGGGAGACATTAAATTCTTGACCCATGTATTACAATGAATCATGATAAGATTTCCAAGTATCACCATAAAAAATCATTATCAAAGAGTCATCTTATGGTTTATTTAGTAGGGTTTGATCATGACCCTCCACTTTTTTGCAAACTAATATGAAAATTCAAACCTAGTAGAGCTGCACAAATATGTCAGGATCCATTCTAATACCTGTGCCAGGCTTGCTCATAGCTGAATATTGAACTTTTTACGAGTTTCACAGTAGGAGCCTCAGTTGTGCCATCTGTATCACTTTGAAGCTTAAACACATTCCACATGTATATTAGCTCATAAGTCAAACAGGTAAAGAGCAGAGTACCACTTCGTTGTAAAGCAGATAAGAAGGACTCTTCACTTTTAGTGCTTGCGTAAATGGTCAAAGGCTTCGCCTGATATTTTACTGAACCAGCGTTTCAGCAAAAGAAAAGGATATTAATGATATAATGGTATAATTGAATCCAGATATAAGAAAAGCAAAGAGTATATTAAATACAAGGAATGGAAATATGAAAAAGCTATAATTTAAAAGACAAGCAATGAATCCATATTCCAGAACCAATCATTTTCAGACATCAAGAAAAACCATTTTAGAATTCAAAACTGATGAAGAATAATAGAAATGAACGCCATTCCAACAAAGAGACAAGTCATACCCAGATCAATTAGGGGGAAGTCTGAACTTCCATCTTCCCAAACTTCAAGCACATGCAGTTGGCGAATACTGGAATCATAGTAAGAAATCCCAACCCTGTGCAGGAATTTGGTGAAAATGCCATTTTATATATAAATTGTACAAAATTTTCCGAACGCAAATAAAAATTGCAGACTAAACACTTTTCATTGAAGAGTTGAATAATTAGCCCCTATCAGTACATTAATTTATCAACAACATCACTTTGGCTTTTCACCGTTTTAAAACTCCAGTGCTATAAAGAATTCAAAATTGCCACACCCACACAGTTTCTTATATTACAGGATCTCTTTTTTCTATTTTTAACAAGATCAATAAATCATGAACACTTCCAAACTTCGGTGCATTCAGAGGACACATATAGAGTATCTTGATTGTTATCTATGTAGTGAAATAAAAACACTAAAAAGACTCGAATCCTTTAGGCAATTAAAACGTTAAAAACCCTGAATAGCTTTACTATTTTGCCAGCATATATATAAAAAAGGGAAGAAAATGCTTTAAGTTCAAAAAATGAAAACCTAGCATCAAGCAGTTCCTGACGAACTACTATACAAGTAAATCACAGCCGTAAATTAAAACTCATTTATTTATATTTTTTTTTAAAGGCCAATCTTCATGCACATTTCTTACCGATGGCCATGTAGGAAGCACGCCATATAGACCTGCATTTAGATGTAGATTTAGATTGAAATAAATAGCTGACATCTGAATGAAACGGTTATACATACATTGCAAAAATGCAAAAGGAAAATGATGCAACACTTCCAGCAATTACGACTACAAAAATACATCACAACTCCGTACTAATTACGACTACGAGTCTTGAAATCACATAATTATTGCAATTACCAGCAAAGCCTATTTCTAACGGCAAGTCCGAATTAAGAGGCATACATTGTTGACTCCTTTCTTTCTTCTCTTCCTTTATTTTTTTTTAGATGAATCTTTTAAAAATGTTGATGGTTAACAATGAGAATTGAGTATTTAAATGATTCCACTGATAAGGAAATTCTCCTCATGAATAAAAAAATAAAAATCGGTTTCCTTTGTTTTCTCGGCGATCAAACAGAAATGCGAGAGAGGAAATAAAACGGGAAGAAACGGAGGAAATAGACCTGAGGTTGGGCTTCCGTTTCGTCTATTTCCTCCATTCTTCGAGCTCCAACTATCGCCTGCGTCTCTGGTTTTCGTTTTTATTATTCTGTGCGCGTCCTGGTTTTGTTCTGCTTCGAAGACCGTGTTATGAAAGTCGAGGGAACCGCCATGCTTTGATTGGGAAAGGCTTATTAATTAAAATACGAAAATTACACATGTTATCATGTAATGTGGTTTGGACTAAACTAGTGAATTTTAAAAAATTACATTTTACAAGTTATGCTTTGACGCTTCTCCCGTCCAAAAAAATCTCCCCATTGCTTTTCATTTAATATTTAAAATATATTTGAACCAATAAATAATAAAAATAGCATTGTGTTAATATTGGGGCTATTTAAAAAAAACAATTAATTTAAGTTAATTTTAAAATAAAAAAATTATAAAATTAATTTAATTTAATTTAAAAATAAGATTCAACGAGGTAAAAAAAATCCAAGTTGATATTGTTATTTTTAAAATAAAAAAATATTATAAAAAATAATTTTTAAAATTATAAAATGTTGATGAATAATGAAGCTTAAAAACAAAAAGTTAATAAAAAAAGAGAAACAAATCAAGTAAGTTTAAGTGAATTGAATAAATCGGGTTAATTTTTTAAACCTATAACCTATTAAATTGTAGATTTGGACTTAATAAAGAAACTTAATATCTTTCTAATTAAATGTTAAAGGATGAAATTAATAAATTTAAATTTAATTAAAAGATAAAATTTCTAAAGACTTCCTAACATCAATTTCTAAAGGTTGTATTCTATTTTCATTATCAATTTTGGTTATGGATGCTAGGATAACTAGAGTGTTTACGAACCGATTCTTATCTCTCTATATATGAGTGAATTTTATTTCGTCAAATTCTTTATATTAGCTTGAACATATATTCTTAACATGACCTTAATTTCTCATCTTTTGTTTATCCTTTCCTTTTTATTTGGTAAATTATTAGCATAGAGTCTTCTTAAACACTAAGTTTCTTTACTTTCAATTCTAATGCAGCTTCTAACCCAAGGATGTAAGCTTCATGCTCTGTGATATTATTGGTGCATTCAAACTGTAATTTTATTGAGACAAGATGCTGTTTTTTATCGAGATAAATTATTATTGCTCTTGTCCTATTGACATACACATTTACTACTATATCAAAATATATTGTCCACCAATTTGGCTTTTTCTTCCCTTTTATAATCAACACATCTTCATTTGGGGAATCAAAGATTAGATGTTTATAGTCTTCGATCGTATTGTCTGCTAAATGATCAGCAATGACGCTCTTATTCACGCCTTTCTTGTTATGCATATTATGTTATATTCACCAACAATACTTACCATCTTATTATTCTACTTAATTATTAAGGTTTTTCAAATATATATATATATATATATATATATATATATATATATATAAGAGGATCTAACTTTGAAATTAACCATGAGGTGTAATACAACATATACTACCAAAGTCATTTAGTGACCTATACAAATGTGTAACAAAGCTTCTCTATTAAGGTTACCTAGATTTGCATTCTTTAAATTCTTTACTCAGATAGTATATTACCATTTCCTTTATACCAGACTCATCACATTGCCCAAGTACATATCCCATTACTTTCTCAGTTGTTGTTAGGTATAAAATCAATAATTTGTTAAGTATCGAGGGAACTAATAAAGATGGATTTTATAGATATCTTTTAATTCTATCAAAGGCCCCTTGGCATTTTTCATTCCACACTTTGGGATCTTCTTTTAAAGGAGCCAGAAGATTGGTTCATAAGTCAATGTTATTTGGGAGATAAATTAGGCAATGTAATTTAAACAACCTAATAATCCTCTGATTTTTTTTCTAGTTTTAGAAGCCGACATATCCTGAATTGTCTTTACATTGTCAAGGTCTATTTCAATACCTTGATTACTTACCATAGAACCGAGCAACTTTCTAGATTTTACCTCAAATGAGTATTTTATGGGGTTTAATTTTAGATAATACTTTCTTAACATTTCAAACAGTTTTTCAGATTCTGACAAAGGTCTTCTTTCTCTATAAACTTAACAATTATGTCATCCATATATACTTCAATCTCTTTATGCATCATATTACAGAATAAGTCTCCATCACCCTTTGATAAGTGGCCTTAACATTTTTGAATCTGAATGATATTACTTTAAAATAAAAGGTTTTCCATGGTGTAACAAAAGTTATTTTCCATTTATCTTCTTTGACCATCTTAATGGTTATACTCGGAGAAACCATTCATAAAGGAGTATATCGAGTTTCATGTAACATTTTCAACTAGAATATCAATGTGAGGCAACAAGAAATTATCCTTCAGGCTTGCTTTGTTTATATCCTACATATACTCTAATCGTTTAGTTCTTTTAGGAACTATTATTATATTAGACATTTATTATGGCTATCTAACTACTTCTAGAAACCCAACATCTCACTACCTTATTATCTCATTTTTTACCTTCAGTACCATGTTTGGGCAGGTCCTCTGTGGTTTTTGCTTCATAGGCATATACCCTTCTTTAAATGGTATCTTATGCACTATAATATCAGTATCTTATATGTGTAGGACCAAGCAAACATGTTGATATACTCTCATAGTAATGCGATCAAATCCTCTTTTTCACTAGAAGTGATCAAAGCCCCTATATTTAACTCTTTTTTATCTTCTTTTATACCGACATTGACTGTTTCCAACTCTTCTCTTGTTAATTTCTGATTTTTTTCCAACTGTTCTACTAACTTAGTGAATTCTTCCACAACATCCTTTTCCTATTTATTTTCTATTATTGCAACTGTATACTTATCCAAATTTGGCTTTTTATTCTTAATGTTATGTGTTAGTGATTTTGTGGATAATTCACTTTCAGATTTCCTGAAAAGCAAAAGGTGTAAATATAGCGTTATGTGCTAGTGATTTCATGGATGATCCACTTTTAAATTTCTTGAAAAGCAGAAGGTGTAAGTGCATGTTTTTTTTTAAAATAAAAAAAAATAGGTAAATAAGAAAATGTATAAAAAAATATGATCTCATTAATAAAAGGAAAAGATTCAAAGATAACAAAATCATTATGTTGGCATCTTAAGCTTAGATTGCCAACTTGGTAAAAAATATAGAACTAAAAAAAGAACAACAAAAAACAAAACTTTGTCATTTTTTTTAAAGACTATTGGAGCTTTTTGAGTCGTTCAATTATGAAATTTTTTGCCATTTGTCAAATTTTGTAAAATGGCCATTACAAGCATCTTATTATGGATAGTTAGTTAGGGTAATAATTTTTCCTTTCTTGACATTTTATTACCGCCTTTGACTTCATCATCATCTCACTTCAATGTGTTGATGTCTATAACAGTGAGGCTTTAGGTAAAGACATCTATTATGTTTCCCGAGAGAGCCACATAGGCAACTTAAAGTTCCATCAAATATTCATCGTTTTATACTAGTTGTTATCCTTATTATTTTTCCATTAGCATTAGTTTTAAAAATAGAGGTGATTTTCCTTGCCCAAATATATGCATTTGATACTACCCAAGGTTGGATTGCTTGAGCTAGAGCTTGCCTGCTCCTAATGGTCTAACTTGCCTTATTAAGAGCCACCCGTTATGTTGCCTTAAACACCATTCAACTCATGTTGGCATTGCTACTCTCTCACTTATCTCTAAACCATTCTAACCTCATGCATGGATTGCATCATGCTTGTCATTATTATGAATATGATAACAAAGATTTTTTTGGTATCTTAACTCATTTGTAATTTGTGAATTTACTATGCCATGTAAATTTAAATTTTTTTATTTTTTTCATGTAAATTTTATACTGAATGTTAAATGAATCTCATTTTAGGATGACAAAACGTCTAATTTAGGATCTGAGGTTATTTTAATATAACACTACCATAAAATTAATAAATACAAACATAAATATTAACAGAATATTTTTGTCGGTAAATTACAGTGAATTCTTTTTGTGTTTTTTTGGATAATATATGTATGTGTATTTTATTTTATTTTGTTGTAAATAATTGTATGAATATTGTTATAAGATTTGTTTTTCCATATGAAATTAATTTTTTTAGATGTTTTTTTTTTAATTTTGTTGTTCAATTTCAATTAAATTATTTTATTTTTTGCTAGATTATGATTTCCGGAATATGTTTTTTTAGGTTAGGTGAAAATTGTTTTTAGTTGATTGATTTATTTGTTGTAAATTTATTTGAATTGATTTTTTTTTAAGTAACATAGTTACTGAGTATCATGGAGTATTAATGTATATTAATTTAATTATTGAATATTTCTCAATAAAAATACTTAGCCGAGAAAAAAACGAACAAACATGAGAATTTCAGTTAGGAGCTCTAGGCTATTGTCAGGTTTTGATCTTCCTGCAGTTGTCATGCGCATCCAACTTTTCATTATTTCTCAATTAAAACCTGTTCATGGTCAAATTCCATTGCCTACTAGTAGTATTGGTGATTTTACCATACCCTATAGCGATCTTGTACAGGAAAATGGTTAAAAGGAGAAATTTGGAGGCCACAAAGCTTCTTATTCGTCGGTCTCACAGCTCACCAGCTGATCATGCCGCTTGGGAATATGCATTTGATTTGCACATAACCTGATTTTAAGCTTGGGGAATAGATTTCTCAACTAGACAGTACCGATACAAGTGTTTGTCAAGGGAATCAATTCAGTAACACGAGGACACAGGGTAACATTTTGGCCGCCGATGATGATGATTGAGAAAAGAATTGAAGGCGTTGGTTAGGCATTGCGTATAATGATAGGAATAAAAGATTGTCGAAAAATGTTGTGATGACAGACAGATAGTTTTTATAGTTGTTAGAATTCAGTTGATAGTTATCCGGGCTGGCACGAGTAATACATAATTAATTGTAAGTGTAATCTTCTAAACTGCTTTATTCTTCTCTCTCAGATTTCACGAAAGCCTTTTCTCTTGTTGAATGATAATCACTCGTCATATCATTCAACTTTCAATTCCCATCATCAGTGCTCTATTTCTCAAACTGATAGCTACAGCTGCTAATACAATTACACATGTTCTGTTTCTTTTGGTACAGCCCTCGACAAAGGTAAACTTCTCCTCCAAACACATATTTCAGGCGTGTATTGTTGCTATACTTAAACTGTCACAAGCTGCCTCACATTCATGGGGAATGTATATTGTAGTGGTCCGTTGAAAATAGCATCAACAAGAATGCCGGCAGTAGTCTCTGTAGGATGATACAAATCCCAGAAAACATGATCTCTCCTATTGGAGCAATATTTTGAAATGGGCAGACATGGAATCTGGGCGTTCAATTTCCCACGCCCACAACAAGCAGCTTCAACCTCGGTAAACCCTGACACCATGACGAGCAATAATTAATTAGCTAATTTGCTTGCATAGTAAAGATGATTGAGAATATAATTGTTAATGCCATGCTAACCAGCTCATGAAGCATGCATGCTTGTTACGTACCATAGGTTGCTGGGTTTTGAATGATATTGTGCATCAAGGCGTAGGTGTCGAAATAGGAATAGGATATGGCATTGAGAGTTGATTTCAATTCCTGCAATATCGAGTTTAGCCCTTTATTGTACGTAACAGCCATGAGATTACTGCCCTCGTTGCATCCATGATCTGTTTGGTTCTTAATCCTTTGTGATGGAATGCAGCCAAGTGGCCCAATGCCAGCAAATACAAATTTACGGGCACCAGAAGTGTACAATCTCTGCTCAGCAAGTGATGGAGTCAATTAGTAATTAAAGCTGCGGAGACAAGCTACTCCCAAGAACGATAAGAGTAATTAAGCAAAAGGGATTGTGTTTAATGGACCAAATCTTGACAGGAAGAACTTTATCCAGCTTAGCGTTAGAATAGAGAGATCTGTAAATCAGACCAGTAAACAGCGGAATCAGGCCAAATACCTTAAGCAGGCCTTTGAGTGTAAGAACCATCGAATCCACGTATTGTTGTGGGGTGCTTTTCTTTTGGAGATCAGACGAACCGGAGTAATCGAAAATATCATTGCTACCAATGACAATGACAAAGAGTGATTTAGACAGGCGCTTCTGTGCGCCAGACAATCCCAGCCGTTGGATCAGATTGCCGTATACTGATTCATAGTTGCCAACTTGTTTACTGAGTGGTATAGCTTGGCCCTAATTGAGTAAATTGGAAAGAATAAAGAATATTAATAAAAACATAAAGCTGAGAGCAACCACCATGTATATTTTGGCTTGCACGAAGAAGAAAAATCTCAGGAATTTTTTTCAATGGGCTCTAAAGTCCATTTTACAAACGGTCAAAGACAGTTCCATAATTTGAAAAAGTAAAGAGCTTGTAAAAGGAATTAATTATTCCAAACAGAAGATCATGGATCAGGTTATTTTTTAGTTTACCAAAGTTCGATCTGTGCCATTAAAGATTCCCGCACCACCAGAAGCGAAGCTGACACCGGTCATAAAGGAGGAGGTATTCTTTCGCGAGACGGATAGGTATGGCGGTGAAGTAGGTAAGCCCACTTTCTGAGCTGCACAATTTATATATATAATTAAATAAGACAACGAACCCAGAAAGCAGGGAACTACTGTTTAATGAAGAGAGCAACTCGATCTACGGGTTGCTTTGGTTGAATTAGTACGTACGGTACATAAGGCTCGCTGTGCGAACTATAACATGCAATAAAAAGTTGTGTATATATATGTACATGCGCGCGAAGCGTTTCATTTTGTCTAAAGCTAATTAAGACAAGCACTCAGAAGAGACGCATGAGATGGATTGAGCTTAAACATATTGGAAAGAATGATGTTAGCTAGATTAATTAGGATTCTACTTCGGTATACTGTGTATTTATAATCTGGTATATATATAGCATTATATAGTAAAGATTCGTTAATTAGAACATCTTTTTAATTATTTATAATATACATGCATGCATGGAACTCACCGAGGAAATCCGCTGCGTTCTTCCCATTACTAAACCTTCCTGTAGCTTTCTTTGTAGGAAAATCGATGCCGTTGTGAGGGAAATCTGCTTTGGCAACCGACACTGGGAGGTAATTGTTGTTGCCCACATCTACCAGGGAGTCACCAAAAACAAAAATGGCTGGCACGATTTGAGCGTTGGCGAATTTGAGGCTCAAGATAAGGGCAAAACCAACCAAGAAACTAGGAAGAAATGACTTGTTGCCCATTTTCCTAGCTATGAACAAAAGCACGCTTCCCAAGAGTGTATATATAGATACATAAATGTCTTGGAACGATCTCTTGGTATCGCTGTAGCTAGATATTATTACGATGAGATGAAAGGATTGCGGGTCTATCTTTGTTTTTTTTTTTTTTCCTCTTTTCTTCTTAGTGTGAAAATAAGATATGAAAAGGGATGCTGCGTGGGAACTTGAGAGTACGTAAAGGCAACTTCACCAATTTTCAATTATAAATGTTGTTATCATAAAAGACCACTACGCTGTTTTATTTCAAATCCACCAGTAGTTCACTTAAAGGAAATGAGTTATGTGCATGAGTTCATATTTGATTTTGTAAAAACTTCCCCTATGTGTTGGTATTTGATGCCTAATTTACTTCAGCTTACCATGTGTTGGTCCTTGATGCCTAATTTACTAGTTTACCATGCATCACGCATATACACTGTTCTTGCCGATAGCTTTGTATGGATGGCGCTGGACTTCTAGACTCGCTTGGGATTTTGTCTGTAACTGCGTTCACAAGGCTGGATCAGAAATTAATTAGAATCCCATCAGTCTATCTGACGATCAAACCTGTCTTCAATCTCTTGAATAATAGTAACTCTAACAACAATTTTAATTCAATCCCCTCTATACTTTGTAGATATCAGTAGCTAAATGTGCAGTACAGTATCGGTCGGTGTTTTGCTCTGCTTCAATTTGATTATCCATGGATGCATGCGCGTCATGTAACCATCAGATGTGTACATGGAGTCAAATTTCGAAACCATGTCGGCTATTACTGTTAAATGGATGGGTCCTATCTAGTACCTTTTTTTTTTTTTTGGTAAGTTCCTATCTAGTACCTACATGGGAAGGAAGGTAGCCAGAAGTCTATTCGTTGATCGAGTCTCAGCACTCAACGTTTAAGGACTGCTGAAAATTAGTTTTCATGTCTCTCTGTTTGTACTGCGTGAGGCTAATAATTTTGTAAAAGAAGATGCGAGAAAAACATATACGACTTCGTAGCTTGAATTTAAGAGGTGGTTTTGGATATGCTGAGTGTATTTTAAACAACTATGTGGAGATTTGGTTTCAATTGTCTTTATATTTTACTTATTTTTTGTATTTGTCTTGATTAGGTGTTATTACCAAAAAAATCAAAGAAAATAATCGAAACATTGATGAATTATTTCTATTAGTATATTATAATAATTTTTACCAATCATATTTTTTTCATTACTAATTTCATTAGTATTTACTAATGGAAATATGTTGTGGAATCCCAGTTGGAATGAAGGAAAAAAAAAATCCAAATAATTTAAGAATGTGTAAGTTTTTATGAATACTATTATTAACAAAATTATGAAGAGATTCAAAAAGACAAATCATTTTCCAATAGAGAGTTATTAAAGAAATAATTATGTAGGTAAATTTATCGGTAATAGTTAATATATGACTTGATGCTCAACCCTTTTCTGTCCCCTCTTATATTTTTCTATTTCTTCTTTAAAAAACCTTTAAAAATAAAATAGATCTTAGCCCCTCTTCTAAATATCTCCACTCATTTCAACACAACTCATACTTCTATAATTGTTTAGTCAAAAAAACACTCTACTTGACGGTATTTATATTCTGATTGAAATTTTATTATGGATTTTTCATTTTAAGTAAGCAAATGTACTATTTTTTTAATTTGAACACAATTTTAAAATATTAATTTTTTTATTAAATATTTTTGTAGTATATGTATTTTGTTTGAATGTTTATTTGTTTTATTTTTTTCCAAACAAACTTGTTGTATGGATTTATGATTTTATGCATCTTATGATTTGTTTTAGATTTTATAAAATTTTATTTATTTATAAATTGCTGAAACTTATAAAATTACCAACCAAGGTGTGTTGTGATGAAATAAATAATAGCTTGTTTAATGAGTCCGTTTTATATTTTGTCAATTTTATTACCAAATTGAAATTTTTATAAATGTGTACAAATTTGTCTCTACGTAGATAATTGATAACAAATTAAAATAATTATTAAAGTAGGTTTAATAATCTTGAGTTAAACCAATATTTTTTAAAATTTATTTAGTTAAGGTGGTTAATTAATACTTGTTGTCATTATTTGATATAGATTCGATAAAAGTGATGGACAATCGTTTATAGATGTATCAAGATTCATCCAAAATTGCGGATGATAGATTAGTGTAATGAGGTTTTGGGTTTTATTAATTACGCAACATTTAATCCTAAAAATATTAGTGGAAGCTATATTAGGTGTCCATATAAGATGTGTAAAAATAAAAAGTTTCTCGATCCAGAGATTATAATGATGCATCTTCTATAAAAAAGGTTTATGAAAAAATATTTATGTTGGTATGTATATAGAGAATCATTTGTTCCTCATAAGAACTTGGTAGAAAGAATGGTTCGATCAATTTATAGTGCTAGCAATGTGCATGAAATTGTAAATGACAACAACAATCTTTATAGAATTATGGTTATGAATGTGATGAGAATGAATCAGAGTAATGTTTGTTAATGTCCAATCATAGATGAAGAACCTAATACAAATACGATTAGGTTTTTTGATCTTTTGAAAGATTATAATGAACCATTATGGGATGGTTACATAAATTACTGTAAATTATCAGTTTTTGCATAGATGTTTACCATTAAATTGGATTATAGGTTGAGTGAAGCTAGTTATGACAGAATTGTCAAATTAGTGAGAAGTATTTTGCCTAAAAGGAACAGGCTAAAAGAAAACTTTTACATTGCTAAGTCCATGATGAAACTCCTCGATCTGGGATACCATAAAATTAACATGTGTCTAAATTTTTGCTTATTGTACTAATTTGAAAATGCTGAGTTAACCAAATGCAGGATATATTGATATTCTCATTATAAATCTAGAACTAACAGGAAAAAGATTTTTGCCACACATTAAAAACTTAGATACTTCTCAATAAAACCTAGACCATAGAGGTTATTCATTTCACCAAAAACTGCTGAGCTCATGACATGACACAAATCACATGATGTAGTGGATGGAATGATGATGCACCTTTCTGATAGTGAAATATGAAAACACTTTAACAATATGCATCCTTACTTTTCAGTTGAATCAAGAAATGTGTGAAGGGAACTATTCCTCTCCCTTAGACACTGTTTAGAGAACATTACACGAATAAAAATACTGATAATTTGTGTTTATCGGTGTATTCTAGAGGCAAAGGGAATTGTTCCCCTTCCCTAGGCACTATTCATGAAACATCACACCGATTGTCTATGTTTGTTGATGTATTCCAAAGGTGAAGGGAACTATTTCCTTTACTAACTGAGTGGTGGGTTTTTCGACAGAATCACTGATGGACATCAAATTCCAACGTGTTGGTAATTAATATATCTCTGATTGTTTACTATTTATTATTTTACCAACAAAATCATGAACGAACTGAAAAAAAATCTAGAGAGGTTTTTGAAATTTTTAGTACAAAATAAAAATTTTAAGTGGACATTACCGAGGGAATCACTGATGAACAATTTAAAAATAATAATATTTAATATTTTGTTGGTAATTTCATCTATAAAACCTATTATAAAAACTCCATGAGCGCACTAGACTTCATTTTCTTTAGTTGGCTTAAAAACATTATTCTTTAATTTTGTGTTTCAAATATTAAGGCTACAAATTAAACTTTATTTCTCTTAATACAATCGACATGTATTTGTGGTGATTGTTTTGACATATTTCTTCTTTTTTTTCTTTTTTTTTCTTTGGTTTATTAATAATGTATTTTTATTTTTTTATATAACAGGTAGTTCAACTATGAAATTAGGCACTCCATTAAGGTAAGACTTTTTCATTCCTAAGGCTTAAATTTATTTTTGTATTATTTTATCTTTTTTTTACCGATGTTTATGTCTATATTGCAATAATGTTTTATATGTTTTGTTGAATTTTAATTATTGTCAAATTTGTTGTTCAATGTAAATTGAATATATAGGATTAAATTTAATTACAAAAAATTCATGTCAATTTAGGATTAAAAATATTATCACTTAGAAAATGAGAATTTTCTATAAAATTGAATTATTCAAAATTATTGGTAGAAATTAAATAAAATTAATTTTTTTTTGTAGCATATATGTTTTCTATTTAAAAATTTTAGGTAGTTTCCAGTATAGGGGAGGTGTTGCCGTTTTTTTTTAAATTATTTATTCAAATATTCATCAAATTTGTGTAAATGCATAAGAGAAAATCAAGTACACGTAATGAGCACATGATTGCAGCTAGTTCTTCTAGCAAAGATGATGACAATAATATGTCATTAGGTGCCGACTAAGAAGAGACACTTGAAGCACATGCGTCAACTCACGACATGCCTCTTTGAGTGTAGTTCCATAATGTAAAGGAGGTATCCCTTCACAACAGGATTCATTCAATTGCAAGTATGAGGTACATTGGAAAGATGACCTTTCAATGCAATTTATTTTGCTTTGAGTTGGTTTATGTTTAACAACTTATGAATAAATAATATGTCATTAAAATTATAAATTTTTAATTTCACAAACATTGAGGTTGCCCAAAAAATAACATCAACATTTAAATTGTCAATGAAAATTTTATTATTTCAATGGATTTAGGTTTCTAAACATCCTAATTGAAAGTCACAGGTCGATACATGGTTTACAAGATTTAAAGTTAGTGTTAACTTAAAATATTTACTATTTTTTACGTTAATTCCTTTATTTTATTGAAACTATTGAATTATTTTTTATAAATTTTTACTACAAGGCTAAATTTGAGTGGGATAAAGCAAATGATAACGTTGCAAGGAGAGTTTGAGAGAATCACATTATAATTAGGTAACATCGAAAACAATGTGATATTTTTTTTGAATTTTAAATATTAAAATTTTATTTATCATTAACTCATATATAATACATTTGAATCATATAGGTTATGTGATTTTTTGTATAAGACACAAAAAAATCTAAAAAATATGCTAGAGAAAATGCTTTACTAGGCTAGAATGACATGATGGTTTAAAAGGATTTCAGGCTACCATACATTCTGGAGAATATATAGGCAGAATATATTCAGCACATGACGTCCGAGCATTTCACTTGATGTTTATAGTCTAGTGTGAGTGACCGGAGCAGGTAAATTCACAATGTGGTTACTACACATACTGGTGGCTCTATTCTATTCATTTTGTATGTGAAGTAAATGGTAAGAGTTATTTTAATCATATCTATTTTTTATTAATTATTTTATTTATAAATATATTCAACTAATAATTTTTTTCTTACATACTATGGTTCTTGAACATGAGCCAAACCCAATAAAGCTTTTTGTGAAGACACACATGCAGAGTGAATACCGTAAAAAAAAGGTTCAATAATTTATCGATAATTAAGCTCAACACTTTATGGTATGTTTGTTCAACCATTTTCTTTTATAATATATTATTTTCTTGAATTTGATGATTTTATTTTTTATTTCAAGAGACATAACAATTGACTAAATAAGAGATACAATGACAATCCTTTGACCCATCTGGATTTCGATCTGGATTTGTGGATGGAAATAAAATCGTCTAGTGAACTTGATAGAAATTAAATATACGGACTCTCCAATACTATAATCGAGAACTTGCGAATGACTCATAATATTTCAACTATTGAAAACTTGTAATCAATATTGAGCACTCAGTATCCGGACTTTGCGGCTTTGTTATAGCAAGGAGTGCTAGAACATACAACCCATCTAAATAACGCATTCCAGGGTTTAGCCTAGCGGTGGAAGGGGCTTGTCTCCTTCCACTGCACCTGGGTTCGAGCTCTGGCGTGCACGCCTGTCACCCCCGCGGTGCCTTACATGCCTACTGGGTTTGTAGGGTATTCAGTGGGCCATGAGGATTAGTCGTGGTGCGCGCAAGCTGGCCCGGACACCTCACGTAAATAAAAAAAAAATGAATAACTCTCTATTGATTATAAAGAACTCTGCCGAATGATTTTGGATATTAGATCACAAATAGGAGATGCATGTGCACCTTCTTATTAGCTCTATGATCTTAGGAACGACCTCCTCCAATACTGTTTTTGTTTTAGTTTCATTGTATTTGAATGTATAAATTTTTAATAAATATTTAGCTTTCATATTAAGATAATTTATTTTTGCATACTTGAATTTTATACAAATTTATTTTTTAAATTATTTTCTTTTTCTATTCAATAGAATTTTTTTAAAATATATATTTTTAATTATTATAGATAAGGTTATTGATAAACTCATTTAAAAGTATTTATATATTAGTTCCAAATATTTTTTTATATCCTATGAAAACAATATTTTTTCATAAAAAAAATATGATATGTACTGGTTTGAAGAGTTCTAATTAATGTCTAGTGTTAATAGAGCATCAACCATTAATATTTAAGAATAATGCTTTGATGCAATAAGAATATCATAATTATAATCACTTTATAATTTCATTTGCAAAATATTTTTATTTCAAAAACTTTATATTTATTCTAAACTCAATATAAATAAATATTATTTTTTTAAAAAAAATATTAATAATAAAAATATCTTGCATGAATAAAATGAACATCATATATATATATATATATATATATATATATATATATATCTAACTAATTGATTACATGATAACCACAATCAAGTCTTGTGTTTTAAATTACATAAAAAAATCAGTAAAAACCCTAGAGGAATTTGGAAGGATGGGCAAGTTAGGATGTTGGTTGCATGAACAACTTTTAAAACTCAATTTATTTATTTTTTTTTATGAATATTTTTTCTTCTAAAATAAGTAGTTGCATGAATGTTTGTTTGTTTTTCCTTAATGACTAACATCTAACATATATGTAAAACTTGTTTAAATTTAGACATAACAAGAAGAAGTATTTAACATTATGTCTGAATATACACATAATGCTAAATACCAAAACATGTATATTTAATCACTAATTTCTTTCATTTAAATCTCGAACAATTTTATATGCAAACCAGCGACGGCGGGGTCCTCGAACCAATAAACACGAAGTATTTTATTATAGAAGCAAAAAGCAAGGTCGTCGACCTGCGCTCCTTCTAGTTGACCCCTAACCCATGGCGAGGGCGAGGCGGTGGGAAATGGCCAAATGGGGCTAATCGGTGGGGCCACCACGAGCACGCCACTGACAAATGAGTGGCCCTTCTAGTCCTGGAGAGCTGGCTACCAATCTTGTTTTTGTCCATTTCCTAGTTGATTTTTTTTTGAATTAAAATCCAACTACGTGGTGCTGAGTTAGCAACCCGGGAAAGCATCGCTACGTACCGACCTTATCACTGTCCAGCTCCGAAGCAGAATGCATGGTTAGTTCTTTTATAATCTCAAGGGAAAAAAGAAAAAGAAAAAGAAAAAGAAAAAGAAAAAGAAGCCTACGGTGTTGAAATATCTAATAAATCATGGTGTGATTACGTACTGCCAAAAATGTTTCATGCCGACCCAACTCATGTATAACATCGTTGAGCCCATGGCTACGCCCAGGGTACGGCTCTGGTAATTAATTTATTATTCTTACTATTATTAACAACAACCAAAGGCAAATCAGTCTTCCTTGCCTCCAAAAAGTATTATTTATTGTTGGAATATCATTTTTTATTTTAATGTTATTATTTAATATTAAATTTATTAATAATTAAATTTTATAATTTATTTCAATTTTTTTAATAAAATTATTATAATTTTATAACTAGACTCAACATCACTTTTATTAGTTAAAATATATTATTAAATTTTAATTTTTATATTTTTTAACCTTCTCAATTAATTTTTGATAATTTTCAAGGTGTTCTAGAATCTTTTTCTCACTACTATTATTTTTTGATTTTTTTTTAAATATTTATTTTTTTATTTTTTTGTATTTTTTTGTGAGGAACCAAAAATAAATAATAACAATTATAAAAACATAGTTTAATGTGGTTACAACACCTTCTAAATTACAAGTATAAACTAACCTGCAATTACAACACTTAATCAATACTAGAACCTATATGATAAAAAAGCTTTATTTCATTTTAAGTAACTAAAATAATTAGTTCATTTCATCATCTATTTATATTATTATTAATTTATCAATATTATTTTTAGTCTTAATGTCTATTATGTCTATCAAGACTCTTCCAATCAAAATTTTAAATTCAATATATTTCCAGGTAATAGCTTGAACATACATTTCTTCCATTCTCATTAGACTTTTTCAATTTTTTTTTACTATTTCTTATGGAATATTTCAATGTTTTTTTTTTCTGACTTAAATATTTCTTATATTCACTGGTGGCACATTTCAATATTTTTCCAATTCAAATATTTCTCATGCCCCTTTAAAATACACTACAATATTTTTCTCACTCAGTTAATTTTCATGCTAATTTATGACACATTTTAGCATTATTCCAACACAATTATTTTTCATGCCTATATATGGCACCTTATAATATTTTTTAAATATAAATATTTCTCATGTCCATTTATAGCACATTACAATATTTTTCCCTACTTAATTATTTTTCATGTCCATTTGGCTCATTTAAATAATAATTATATTTTATCCATACATTTTTAGATTTATCCATTCATCCATAAGTTTGATTAACACTTTAATCAATTATTTGATCCATTTCTGTATTCGAATTCATACTTTTTATTGTTCATAATTACTAATTATTTTAAGAAATTGTAACATACTTCAGCTTTGTTTGTTTTCAAAAAAGTTATTTTCTTTTGGAAAATGAATTTTAGGAAAAGTGAATTCTAGGAAAGTATTTTCCGATATTTAGTAATGTTATGGAAAATGAACTGGAAAACACTTTCCAGTGTTTGATTATGTTATGAAAAATTAACTCAAAAATAATTTATTAATGAATTTTTTTTCAAGTTTATCTAATATATATATATATATATAATATTTAATATAAATATTTAATCACTTACAATAAAAAAATAAAATCTAAAAAGTATAATGATGAATTTTTTTATTATATCCTATATTCATACATATCTTATTTTATAAAATATAACTATATATGTCATATTATATTATAAATAAATAAGCTTGAGAAATATTTTTTAAGTAAAACTTATTAATATATTTTTTTCAATTTTAAAAGCTTAAAATAACTTTTTTTTTTTCATATGAAGAAAGCCAAATTAGTTTATGGTAAGAGTTATATATTTGACATTTTTTTTTTGTATGAAGAATGTTTTAAAAGATAAATACATACAAAAATATTTTGATGGGTTTTTTGGATAAATATTATTTTACAGGTAGAGACAATTATCTCTTTAATATCCCTTTAATATATATTAAATAAGAATCAAGAAATAAATATAAATATCTAACATCAAATATAGTCATGCATAAATATTAAGTTTCGATGTCATATACATACATATTAGTTCAAAGTATAAACATAAACATGCTAGACCAAATTAAACAAATAAACATACTTGTCAAATATCAAACATAGCCTGAACCCAAATTAAAAACATAGTCAAACATCTTAGCAAGCAGGCCTATAGTAGTGCTGATTCATAAAATTTTGAACCCAAATTTTCCTCAAATTAGCATTTTTTGTCATAAATACTTTTGCCAACATTTTATTTTGGACCAAATAATCAAATGCATCCCCAAGAGTGATCTCATCAAAGCCTTCAATTTTCATCACTTTCGTATACAGCGTGTTAACATCAAGTTGATTTTTGCTGAGGCTTTGAATTGCAAATGCTACATCTCCAATCTGTTTAGACAACTTTTCAATACCATTATCTTCATATATGCGATTTCTCTTCTTATGTTGCCTCTTTTATGTACTAGAGAAAGATGTTTCTTTTTCTTTAGAAGTTTCTTCATATTCACCTTCATTTTCAATCAAAATTGATTTCTCTTCAGTGTTCTCTTCCAAGATGACATCAACATATAATTTGGCATAATTTCCGGTTGCCATGTCTTTTCCAACAATAATTGTCATTGCCTCATACATATTAAGTTTTTTTGTTGAGATACTTGTCATGATTGGGATATGCCTGTTTATAAAGTTTAGAATGTGCATTTTTTTAGTTCATTGTGTAACATTTTACAGACAAAAGTAAATATAAAAATTACAAAGAGTATAATATTTATCATACCTTTACTTCTTCATCATGTACATCTTTCAAAATTGTAATCATCTTCAAACAATCATCCCAGCCAAAGTCATTTTTGTTTTAAAGTTTGGTTATTATTCCCCATTCTTTTTTCACAGTCTTGATATCACTACCAGAAATTTGCTAAATAGCAACGGATTTACCGACAGAATATTTCTATCGGTAATTTGAGGTTGAAATTACCGATGGTTATATTCCGTCCGTAATTTAGTTAGTAACTACCGATGAAAAATTTTTGTCGGTAGTTATTGACTGAATTACCGATGGAAATGTTTTCATCATAAAAAAAACGGGTCGCTGATGTGGAGGTTTTGGTGGGTTATTTTTTCAGACAGAATCACCAACGAATTCAAAAGGACTGCCCATACAATGAGGTCGTTTATATTGCTGATGAATTCACTAACAGATTTGAAATGACAGATCCATACGGTGATGTGTCGATTGTTCTGTCAGAATCATCAACGGTTTCACCAACGGATTTTCCATCGATGAAACCTTCTGGAAAAGTTAATATATGTACACACTATCGACCCTCTCCTCCCCTATTTCTCCTTCTTCTTCCTAATCCTAACTCTCCCCATTTGTAAACAACCAACCCCCTATCTCCCCCAAATAAAAATCTCCCTCATATCAGCACAACAAATTATATTTCTTGAAGTTTTGTGATCACAACATCCGTGTTTTGATTTACTGATGGATTTTATCAATTTTTGTAAGTAATTCTTTCTTTTTAAATCTTAACATTTAATTAAATGTTAATTTATTGTTTTTTTAGTATATGTATTTTGTTAGTAAATGTACATGTTTTGTTGTTATTTCTCAAACAAACTTGTAGTATATGAATGTATAATTTTATACCTATTATGGTTTGTTTTAGATTTTGTAAGATTGTATTTGTTTTTAAATTATTAAAACTTTATGGAACTACCGAAATACATGTGCTATTTTGAAATAATTAATAGCTTACTTATTGGGTCCGCTTAAAGTTTTGTCAATGGTATTGCGGAGTGGTAATTTCTATAAATTTATATATTTTAATTTGTATGGATGTTGATAAATCATAATGAATATTTAATATTTATGAGAAGTTGTGATTGGTTTGTTGGATAATCTCGAGCTAAAGTAATATTTTTGCAAGTTTATTTACCTAACTTAGTTAATTAATATATGATGTCATCATAATTTTATAAAGGTTCGATATAAATCATGGATGATCGTTCATAGATGTATCGAGATTCACCCTAAGGATTGCAGAGGATGGATTATTGTAACGGGGTTCAGGGTTTTATTAATTTCGCAACATCTATTCCTAGAAATTTTACTAGAGGTGTTATTAAGTGTCCATGCAGAAAGTATCAAAATAAAAAGTGTTTGCATCCAGATGTTGTAATGATACATCTTCTATATAAAGGGTTTATGGAAAATTACCAGTGTTGGTATGCACATGAAGAAGTATATGTTAGTGAGAGGAGAATGGAAGAAACGGTGGTTGAGTCTACTTCTAGTGCTAGCAACGACAATGACAACACTAATCCTTACAGAAACATGGTTATGGATGCAATGAGAATAAATCAAGATACTATTAGTCAATGCCCAATCGTAGAATAAGAATCTAATGTAGATGTAGCTAGGTTTTTTGATTTGTTAAAAGATTCTGACAAACCATTATGGGATGACAGTATGAACCACAGTAAATTATCGGTCGTAGCACAGGTGTTCACCATCAAGTCAGAGCACGGGTTGAGTGAGGCCGGGTATGATAAGATTATTGAATAGGCAAGAAGCATTTTACCTGAAGAGAACAAACTAAAAGAGAACTTCTATGTTGTGAAGTCCATGATGAAACCCCTCGGTTTAGGATACTAGAAAATTAACATGTGCCTTAACTTCTGCATGTTATACTACCTTGAAAATGCTGAGATTACCTAGTGCATGACATGCGGGCATTCCCGTTACAAACCTAGAACTGGTACGGGAAAGACTTTCGTGGCATATAAAAAACTTAGATATTTCCCAATCACACCTAGACTGCAGAGGTTATTTATGTCACCAAGGACTGCTGAGCATATGACATAGCACCAAGCACACCATGCAGTTAATTGAGTGATGGTTCATCCTTCTGACGGCGAAGTGTGGAAACGCTTTAACAGTGTTCATCCTCACTTTTCAGCTAAATCAAGGAATGTGCATCTTGGGTTGTGTACATATGGATTCAACCCATTTGGGTTATTTGCTGCTCCTTATTCTTGTTGGCCGGTCATACTCACAGTTTATAACTTGCCACCGGGAATGTGTATGAGGCCAAAGTTTATGTTTTTATCTACTATCATACCTAGTTTAAGCAGCTCGAGATGGAATATAGATATTTGTCTTTAACTGTTGATTGATGAGTTGACACAATTGTGGTCCTCTAGAGCTCTAACTTATGATATATCGAGGAAAAAAAAATTTCCTTGTGAGGGCGGCTTTGATGTGGACTATCAATGATTTTCCAGCTTATGAAATGCTTTCTGGTTGGAGCACGTATGGGAAACTCGCATATTCATTCTACATGGAAAACAACAAGGCATTTACGCTAGCAAATGGAGGCAAAGCTTCTTTTTTTGACTGTCACCGTCATTTCTTGCCACTTAATCACAGGTACAAAAAGAACAGAAAAGATTTCTTTGTTGGCAGATTTGAAAAAGATGTTGTATCCTCGTATCTTTCTGGTAAAGAATTGTATGATGTTGTCTTAGAGTACGGTGACATTATGTTTGGCTTTTAATCAGGTAAGCAAAAGTTTCATAGTTTTGGTTTGACCCATAAATGGGTAAAGCGAAGTATCTTTTGAGAGCTTCCTTATTGGAAAACCAATATGCTCCGCCATAACCTTGATGTCATGCACATCGAAAAGAACATGTTTGAAAACATTTTCAACACCATCATGGATGTGAAGGAGAAGACAAAGGACAACATCAAAGCTAGAATGGATATAACTTTATACTATAACCATAAAAATATGGAGTTGGTTTATAATGAGTCACGGGTCGCAAAATCAAGAGCAAGCTTTGTATTAGAGAAAAACGCACAACTGCTAGTCTAAAAATGGCTTAAGAGTCTGCGTTTTCCAGATGGACATATGATTAGTACTTAGAAGTGCATTTTTATCAAGGTTTTATATCATCATTTTGCACTCAAAGTATCAATAACTCAACTAAAGCATGTTTTATAATAATATATCTAATAATATAAGATACCTTTAATTTGTGGTAAATATTTATTTTAAATGCAGGCCTATCACATAAATGAAAGGATTGATTGATGAATTTAAGAACTTAAATTGAAAGGACAAAAAGATGGCCAAACTTAGAAAAAAGATGCTGGTGTAGTCCATACCGAAACATTGTTCGGTAATTGAGTCATATCTGGAGCTGTAGATCTTAGATTTAGGTTCAATTTATATAGATGAAAAGGTAAGACATAGGCCTATAATTTTCATATAGAGCCCAAGATCTAAAAAGGCCATTTTCAAGTCCAAATTGTAGCAACAACAAAGAAGTCCGAATTTGTCTTCCAACCCAAGCATTGTCTAGTATTTAGCCCATATCTAGAGTTCTAGAAGTTGAAATGAGCTAAATTTTTTATAAAAGAAAGCTGAGACAATTTCCTACAACTTTCATATTTCAAGTGGCTCCAATTTTGACGTTATCAATGACGGTTTGGGTAGACAAGAGAAGATAAGGATTGTAACCAAGTCAATAGTTAGTCACCCACTCATCAATTAGTCATCAAATCAATAGTTCCCAATTTTGGCCTATAAAAGGAGGCATTTTCCATGTGATTAGTACTTAAAAGTGCATTTATCAAGGTTCTATATCATCATTTTGCACTTGAAGTATCAATAACTCCTTAACTAAATGATGTTTTTATAATAATATATCTAATAATATCAGATACCTTTAATTTATGGTAAATGTTTATTTTAAATGCAGGCCTATCACATAAATAAAAGGATTGATTGATGAATTTAAGAACTGAAATTGAAAGGATAAATGATGTTTTGGGCAGACAAGAGAAGATAAGGATTGTCACTAAGTCAAGAGTTGGTCACCCACTCATCAATTGGTCATCAAATCAATAGTTCCCAATTTTGGCCTATAAACGGAGGCATTTGTCATGCATTTAGGCATCTTGGTGTCCATATCAAGATCATACTCTTGCTTCTTTTTTTTGTATTTTTTGTAATGTTTATGCTTTGCTTTCATTAATATCAAGTTTACGCCTTTCATTTCATTTCATTTACTTAGTTAACTTTTATGTTATTTATGTTTTTATTTTGTTTATTTATTTTTCTTTCTTTCATTATGTCTAACTAAGTTTATTATGTAAAGGTGAAAAGGCTACACTAATGGTGTAAGAATAAGTATAGTGTAAACTTAATATGGACTTTAATGTTTGATACTAACATGCTTTATATTTGTTATCTTGTTCACTCTTTAATACTTTGCTTGTTAAATGACTAATCTTGATTTATGTTGTACAACAATTGGTACAACAAATACTTGACACTTTCATAGCCCATACTGTATGGTATAACCGACACCTGAGCTATGAAAGGAACTTGATTTATTGTTAACATAAGTTATAATCATGAATGCTTAACGAGATTTACAAGTATTAACATTAATCGAATAAGATGACTAATGTAATCATGTTAACAATCTATAATCAGATTGGAACCTCCTTTGTGTGTGGTTTCCAATTAAATAATAAGAGTTTATACTATACTTGTTTGACATACCATTAGTGGAACCTCTAACCTTGACATTTATTATTATTATTGTTTAATCTTTACACTAATATTCTATCTTCAAGTTCTCATCTTTTTCTTCTTCTTCTCTTTCTTTATTATTATTATTATTATTATTATTATTATTATTATTATTATTATTATTATTATTATTAGTACTACTATTGTTGTTGTTGCTATTATTGTTATTGTTGTTATTACTATTGTTGTTGTTTATAATTGTTGTTTAGAATTTGTACAATTAACCTCCCTGTGGTTCGACCCCGGTCTTGCCGGGTTATTTATTACTTTGACACTCCTGCACTTGGGAGAAGACATCAATTTTCAGAAAATATGGCCGAAGAAGATAATCAATCACTTCATAATGAGAATAACCATGTTAGAACACTTAGAGACCACATGAATCCTACAAGAACAAGTGCACCATCATGCATAGTTTTTTCTCCCGATGCATCTCATTTTAATTTTAAACTAGACGTTATTCAACTTTTACCTTCTTTTTATGGCTTAGAATTAGAAAATCCATATTTGCATTTAAGGGAATTTGAGGAGCTCTGCAACACATACAATAATTTAAATTGTAGCATGAACACCATCAGATTAAAGCTTTTTCCTTTTTCATTAAAAGATAAAGCTAAAACATGGCTATAAAATTTGAGACCATGATCCATTCATGCTTGGGATGAAATGCAACAACAGTTTTTAACAAAGTTTTTCCCATCTCATAGAACAAATTCTTTCAAAAGACAAATCACCACTTTCACTCAAAAACCAGGAGAAACATTTTACTAATGTTGGGATAGGTATCGAGACTTGCTTAGTACTTGCCCTCATCATGGTTTTGAAACATGTAGATTGGTTTCACATTTCTATGAAGGGTTAACACCTAGAGATAGACAAATGATTGAATTGATGTGCAATGGAACTTTTGAACATAAAGATCCTGATGAAGTAATGGAGTACTTAGACTTATTAGCTGAAAATGCTCAAAATTAGGACACCGCGGGTATTTAGGAGGCACCGAGTAAAACTCAACCTCATACATCTAGTGGAGATATGTACAACCTTAGGGAAGATCATGACCTTCAAGCCAAGTTTACATTTTTAGTTAGAAAAGTCGAGGCACTAGAATTGAAAAAGAGTGGTCAATTGAAATTTGTTGAAAACATTATGTGTCAAATTTGTGAAACAAATGGACACTCAACCAATGGTTGTCCAACCTTGCCTTCTTTTAAAGAATGTCTCCATGAACAAGCCCATGCTTTAAACATTTTTCAAAGGGCCAACCACAACCCATACTCACAAACATACAACCCTAGTTGGAGAAATCACCCAAATTTTAGTTGGAAGAGTGACAACAACAATGCACAAACTTCACAACCACCATTTCAAGCACACCACAATTTCTAAAATTCTCATGGATATGCATCTCCTTATGCTCAACCTTCTAGAAGAAATCTTGAGGAAACATTGCATGCATTCATTGAAAAGCAAGAGACAATCAATATTTAACTTGCTCAAAACATGATAGATTTTAAAGATACTCTTGCAAAATTAACATCTGCTCTCAGTTTTCACGAGAAAGGTAAGTTTCCATCTCAACCACAACAAAATCCCAAGGGGCAATACAATGCAAATGCAAGTAGTTTTGGAAGCCAACACATGGAGCAAGTCTAATTAGTCACTACTCTGCGCAGTGGTAAGGTTATTGAAAAAGCCACTCTTGAACCTTATAAGAAAGATGATGAGTCCATCTCTAAGGGTAAGGAAGGGGTTGAATTTGAAAAGTGTAAAGAAACGACTGATTCACCACTAGCACTTCCATTTCTATAAAGGGTTAACACCAAGAGATAGACAAATGATTGAATTGATGTGCAATGGAACTTTTGAAGATAAAGATCCTGATGAAGTAATGAAGTACTTAGACTTGTTAGCTAACAATGCTCAAAATCGGGACACCACAGGTACTTATGAGGCACCGAGTAAAACTCAACCTCATACATCTAGTGGAGGTATGTACAACCTTAGGGAAGATCATGACCTTCAAGCCAAGTTTGCATCTTTAGTTAGAAAAGTCGAGGCACTAGAATTGAAAAAGAGTGATCAATTAAAATCTGTTGAAAACATTGTGTGTCAAATCTGTGAAACAAATGAACACTCAACCAACGATTGTCCAACCTTGCCTTCTTTTAAAGAATGTCTCCATGAACAAGCCCATGTTTTAAATAGTTTCTAAAGGCCCAACCACAACCCATACTCTCAAACATACAACCCTATTTGGAGAAATCACCCAAATTTCAGTTGGAAGAGTGATAATAACAATGTACAAACTTCACAACCACCGTTTCAAGCACACCATAATTTCTCATGGATATGTACCTCCTTATGCTCCACCTCTTAGAAGAAATCTTGAGGAAACATTGCATGCATTCATTGAAAAGCAGGAGACAATCAATACTCAACTTGCTCAAAACATGACAGATTTTAAAGATACTCTTGCAAAATTAACATCTGCTCTCAGTTTCCAAGAGAAAGGTAAGTTTACATCTCAACTACAACAAAATCCCAAGAGGCAATACAATGCAAATACAATTAGTTCTGAAAGCCAACACATGGATCAAGTCAAATCAGTCACTACTCTGCGCAGTGGTAAGGTTATTGAAAAACCCTCTCCTGAATCTTATGAGAAAGATGATGAGTCAATCTCTAATGGTAAGGAAGGGGTTGAATATGAAAATTGCAAAGAAATGACTGATTCACCACTAGCACTTCCATTTCCTCATGCCATGACCAAATAAAGGAAAGTCAATCACAACTCTAAAATTTTTAAAATTTTCAAATAGGTAAGGATCAATATACCTTTGCTAGATGCTATTAAACAGGTTCCTTCCTATGCTAAATTTTTGAAAGATCTCTGCATTGTGAAGAGGAAACTGAATGTGAAAAAGAAAGTCTTTCTAACCGAACAAGTAAGTGCTATTATTCAGAATAATAATGCTTTGAAATATAAAGACCTTAGTTGTCCTACAATTTCTTGCTTTATTGGAGTGTAGAAAATTGAAAGAGCCTTACTTGATCTTGGTGCTAGTGTGAATTTACTTCCATATTTAGTTTTTCAGAGTCTGAATCTAGGTGAGTTAAAACCAACTTCTATATCTCTTTTACTTGCTGATAGATCTGTAAAAGTGCCTAGAGGAATAATTGAAGATGTGGTAGTACAAGTTGATAAATTCATTTATCCTATGGATTTTATTGTCTTGGACACAGAACCTTTTGAAGCATGTAATTCATTTCCTGTTATTTTAGGACGTCCGTTTCTTGCAATCTCTAACGCATTGATTAGTTGTAGGAATGGACTAATGAAGCTATCATTTGGAAACATGACATTGGAGATGAATATTTTCAACATTTGCAAGCAACGTGGAGATGATAATGATCTACAAGAAGTAGATCATATTAACAAATTAGTTTATGATCAACTTGAATCTACTTTAAGTAAAAATGAGTTAGATGAATCTAAAGATTTGCAAATGATTTATTTTAAGGAAGAAATCACAGATGAAACAAGCACTGAAAATGTTGATGTGAATCTTTTATCAACAGTGACAATAGCTTCGACATCTGACATCACACCAATCGATGATTACTTTCTAACTAATCCTTACTTTCTCTTAGTCCAATGTCTTGGTATGATAAAAATATCAATTTTCTTGCTTTAGGAGATTTTCCAGCTGATTGGAGTACTCAAGACGAAGAAAAGTTTTTGAACGAAGTGAAGAATTTTTATTGTGATGACTCTAACTTATTCAAATATTATCCTTATCAAATATTTTAAAGATTCATTCCCGATAATAAGGTAAGTAGTGTCATTAAACTTTATCATTTTGAAGCATGTGGAAGTTATTTCTCGTCAAAAAAGACAGCTGCAAAAATCTTTCAAAATGGATTTTATTAGCCTACCATGTTTAAGGACACGCATGCATTCTGCAAAACTTGTGAAAATTATCAAAAAGTTGATACTTTGATAATTTTCTTAGTGAAAATGAATCAACTGGTTTGAATGATCTTGTAGATAAAGGTTGATTATTTTGTTTTTCTCACATTGTTTTTGTGTTTCTTTTTGAGTGATTTTTACTAGTTTCTCTCACCCCGGTCAAATGGCTGACAACAATGCTTCGTGACTTAAGTTGGTTCTTTCAGTTTCCCATAATAACTAATATTTATGTATATATTTGTGCAATTCTTTGAATCTCTCTTCCAATTCTTATTTGAAAATGGACACTAATCTTGAAAAATTAAAAAAGTATTTTCCCGTTGTGCCTCATAATGTGATTATAAAAATTTGCCATGCTAGATGTGCAAGATTGAGATTGTTAATGAATCATGGAATTCCTGAAGATATTCATTGGTTGATTGAAGCAAAGATCTGATTATCAAATGAGTCCTCTAACTCCTTCATTTCATACATGTCTTGAACAGGTAAAAGCACTTTTGTAAAGAAACATCGTGCAAAATGACTGAAAGTCTGTCATCGATGTGCTAGATGGACTTGTAATGCATAATGTCGTTCTTTAGGAATGATAACTATAAACCGTAAAGATAAAATACAATTAATTAAGGATGACCTAAGTAAGGAGTCTTTAGATAATGTTCTATTGACTCTTGAGACACATCCTAGTGGAGATGTGCATGGTGCAATTCATGATTTATGACCACTATTTCATAAAGAATATGATCGACTTAGTCTTGGAAATCTGACTAAAAAAGACCCTATTTGCCAGTTTTTAAGAAAACTGGATGGGAAGCCTATCCCCGATCCATAGAGGGCATTTAAGCCGTTCTTGGACGTAAAACTAAGGAAAGATGTGATCCACAATCACATCTACCTGTATATACACATGCTTTTTCAAAAGTAAATAAATAAATAAATAAATAGAGAGAGAGAGTGTGTGTGTATGAGACTTTAGCTGACCTACATATAGGTGGTATGATTGTCTTTTTAATTTCTCATCTATAAAATCCTCTCTTCCTTCCTTTTATTTCTACTCAACCCATATATTCAACAAATACAGAAGTGTGCAGAAATGGCAAGTTTCTCAGGTCATCAAATAAGAAATATTTGTGTTTTTGGTGGATCTAGTCTTGGGAAAGAAAAGGAGTTTTTAGAATCAGAAAATCATCTTGGTCAAGTGCTAGTTGAGAGAAAGATTTATTTAGTATATAAGGGAGGCAATCTTTGGTTAATGAGAGGTGTGTCAATAGTTGTATTTTTAGGAGGTAGTCAAGTTTTGGAGGTCGTCCCCGAAGCTTTAGCACAAAGGGGACATCATTGGAAATACAATTAGAGAGGAACTTCAGGTCTCCACAATGTCTGCTCGAATGAATACAATGTTTAACCATGATGATGCCTTTATTGCATTATCAGGTGGTCTTGGCACATTGGAACAGATCTTTCATATTTCCTCTTGGGCCCAACTGCACATTGATTGTGCATCAAAAGTGTCATTAAGTCTCTTGTTTTACATATGTATTTATTATTTTTATTTGGTTGTTTTTATAATAATTGATGTGTTTTTTAGTAATGAAGTTTGTTTTAATGTTTCGATAGGTTTTTGGAGCTTAAATGAATTAATTCAGAAAATTCAACGTCGGAATTCAGAACAAAGAATTGAAGAGACATTTAGTTGAAGATTGAAGCAAATCTTGGTTCAAATAAGTGCTCCAAATTTGTCCCAAAAATCAATTCTATTCCAATTCTAGAAAAGAATATCATATGATTTATTTCAAGCCCAAACTTACCTTATGTTGTGTGCAAACTTCAACCATTAAACACTCAAGGTTTCAATGTCAATCTTAGCCCAAATAATAAGTACATTTGTATACTTATTTGATGCTCAAATTCAGCCTAAAAATCAGCCCCAAATCAGCCCTAAATCAGCCCCAAATCAACCTTCAAATCAACCCAAACACAATCCATGATCTTACATGTCCACACAACAAATAACAATTGATTTATTTTGGGTAATCCATTGATCCAAGAAGGCAAGCACATGGATGGAAAGCTGGAGGGGATATTTTAACATTATTTTGGGTCAAAAAGAAGAAGGAGACACCTCATAAATGAGGAAGAAAAACGTGCACCAAGGTAGTTGTAAAGCTGTCTTGATTTGATTTTTCAGAACACCTTTCGGTGTTTTTCCCATAACTTTTGACTCAGGTGTCCAAATGAGCTGTTCTTTAATGATCTGGAAAGGTGACAGAATTGCCTATAAATATGTCTCTAATAGACTTCTCCAAAAAAAGCTTCTAAGAGGGTCGAATTGCTGTCCAAAGTTAGAGTCAGATTTGTGTCCGAATTTTTTCTGAAATTGTATTGTGTTCTTCTTTATAGATTTCGGTTCTTTAGTTTGTAAAACTTATTTTTTCAGTTGGATTCAAGTTCTTTCATGTTTGTTGAAGTGTTCTTATATATAATCATGTTGGCTAAACTCTTTCTTGGATCCAAATCAAGGATAATGGTGATTGAGGTGAGTTCTTTAGGATATGAATGAATCTTAATGTTTATCTTCTTATTTTCTTCATGAATGATTTATTATTGTAAAGAAATTTTAGAAATCATTTAGGTAATGTTATAATCTTGAATTTTTATGCACAAACTTTAGTTTTGGTATAGAGATTGCTTGATTCAATGTCTTACTTAATATGAAAGTACTTGTTCATTCTTAAGCAATAATCAATCTTCATCTTTCTAATCTTCATTGTAATATCTTCCGATCTAATATCACCATCATTGAGATTAGGTTGAGTTATCTTATATATGTTGAAGAAATCACCAATACATCACCATTAAAATTGATTTGGACCAAGACTTACTTTTCTTGTCATTTAAAATCTATTTACATTTTTTTTTTATCTTTGAAAACAAATCCATCAATTATTTTCAACCAAGTTATTGTTAATTTAATTTCTCTTGAGTTTTTTTTGTTACTTAGCTTAATTTCCAGATCTAGCTCTCTGTGGATATGACCTCGATCTTACCGAGTTAATTGCTATATCGCACACTCGTGCACTTGTGAGTTAAAACAAGCCGATCATAAAAAGCGGTCAAGCAATTTTGGCGCCGTTGCCGGGGAGCTAGCAAGCAAAGGTAACAAATTTAGATTTGGTTATTGGAAAACTAAAAAAAAAATCATATAAAAAAATCAATTGGCTGGTTTTACCGCCTAAAAAAAATTTACCTTAACGTTTCGGATATTGGACTGTGGACTGGACTATTAATTGTTGGATTTTGGTTGGTTCAACCATTGTTCTTTTATTGTCTACTCTTATTAGTTTCTAATATTTTTCTTGTTTATTTCTTTTTATTTTGTTGATATTGTTTTTATTTATTGTCTAAAGTGTTTGGCCGGTATTACCGCCTTTTTATTCATGCCTGTTATAATTATCTTTTAATGTTTATTATTGTTATTTTTCTTATATTTATTGTCTAAAGTGCTTGGTCGGTATTACCGCCTCTTGTTTATTTCATTTTATTTTGTTGTTTTGTTATGATTATTTTTCTTATATTTATTGTTTGAAGTGCTTGGCTGGTATTACCGCCTTTTTATTCAAGCTTGTTATAATTATCTTTTAATGTTTATTGTTGTTAATAGTGTTTATTAGTTGGAGAGTGAATTTCTTAATTTGTTGTATTTTTATTTTTGAGCTATTACTTTTATTTGCAATTTTTTTTCTTTTTCTTTCCTTTCTTTTCATATTCATATAATTGTTATATTATTATTATTATTATTATTTTATCATGGCTAATGTTGAAGATGTAGAGGGTGAAGGGAGTGTTCAAGGTAATGGACCTCCACAATTCAATGATCAACCTAATTTTCGAACTCTTAGAGAGTATCTTCACCCGGCTAGACAAAGTATACCTTCGTGTATTATCTTACCTCTTAACCAACAAGCTTTTAATTTGAAACCGGGCATGATTCAACTTCTTCCCACATTTCATGGTATGGATTCTAAAAATCCATACATACACATTAAAGACTTTGAAGAGGTATGTAATACTTTTATTGATAGAACATGCACCGAGGAAACCATTCGACTTAAATTGTTCCCATTCTCTCTAAAGGATAAAGCCAAGCTTTGGCTAAACTCTTTGCGTCCTAGGTCTATAGGTACATGGAGAGAAATGCAAGCTGAATTTTTGAAAAAATACTTCCCCACTCATAGGACAGCAGCCTTACAACGTCAAATGATGAATTTTTCTTGTAGTCCAAATGAGTCATTTCACCAAGCTTGGGAAAGGTTCAAAGACTTGTTAAATGCATGCCCTCACCATGGTTTTGAGATGTGGAGGTTAGTGAGTTTCTTTTATGACTCTCTTACCGCAGATTTTAAAAAGCTAGTGTCAACCATGTGTAATGGTGAGTTTTATGACAAAGAACCAAGTGAGGCCTTTGATTTTTTTGATCAATTGGCTGAAAACACAAAGCAATGGGAGACTTCTCTCCCAGTTCATGTTGAGTCTAGAAACACCATTTCTCATTCAAGTGGGAAGTTTCAATTGAAAGAGACTGATGACCTCAATGCTAGATTAGCCTCATTGGCTAGGAAAGTAGAGTCTCTTGAGATTAAAAAAGTGCATGTCATAAGTGAACAACAAGAGGAAAGTTGTGTTGTTTGTGAAAGCAAAGGGCATAGGACAACTGAATGTCCTACCATTCCAGCCTTCAAGGAAGTGCTATATGGCCAAACTTCTGATTCAAGTAATGTTAGAAAGCCATTTCCAAACCAAGTAGGCAATCCCTACTCTGAGACCTATAATCCTGGATGGAGAAACCACCCAAATTTTGGATGGAGAAATGAGGGCTCTTCAGTACCTCAAACATTTCAACCTCCACCCCAACCATTTCATGCTCCCACACATAACACATACCAACCACCTCATAAGAGATCCTTAGAGGATACTCTTCAACAATTCATGCAAACGCAAGGAGGAATCAACAACCAAGTTTACAAATTCCAAGACCAGACCAATAGGACCTTAGATGACATTCGAAGTCAACTAACTAAGTTGACTCAATCACTAAGCATTCAAGAGAAGGGAAAAATCCCAGCTCAACCAATGCCCAATCCTAGAGGTCAGGTACACATGAGTGAATCCTCACCTAGTGAACCTTCAAACCATGAACAAGTCCAAGCCATCACTACCCTTAGAAGTGGAAAGATTGTTGATAAAGGTGTAGGTTTTAGGATTCCTAAAGGTATTGTGGAGGAGAAATCTAGGGAAAGTGAAGAGGGAATCAAAACACAAGTGACAAATGAGAGTTTGAGTGACAAAGAAGGTGAGATAAATGAGAAAGAGATGAGTGAGAAAGGAGATGATTCAAGAAAGATTGGAGTCAAAATGAGTGATTTAGAATTTGTTCCTAGAGCACCATTTCCACAAAGGTTAGGAAAACCTAAACAAGATCTTATGAACTCTGAAATCTATGAATTGTTCAAACAAGTGAAAGTCAATATTCCACTCCTTGATGCAATTAAACAAGTTCCATCTTATGCAAAGTTTCTTAAGAATTTATGCACAGTCAAAAGGAGATTGAATGTGAAAGAAAGAGCCTTTCTAACTGAACATGCTAGTGCCATCATCCAGTTTAAGACCCCTCCCAAATACAAAGATCCTGGTTGTCCTACCATTTCATGCATTATTGGAAGTCATAAGATAGATCAAGCTTTGTTGGATTTAGGAGCAAGTGTGAATTTAATACCCTACACTGTTTACGAACAATTAGGTTTAGGAGAAATCAAGCCTACTCGAATCACCCTTCAATTAGCTGATAGGTCAATCAAGATTCCCAGGGGTATCATTGAGGATGTGTTGGTCCAAGTAGATAAATTCTACTTTCCTGTTGATTTTGTAGTATTAGACACCGCACCAATTCAAGGTTCTAATGCCCCCATCCCAGTCATCTTAGGGAGACCTTTCCTAGCTACATCCAATGCCTTAATTAACTGTAGGAATGGGGTGATGAAATTGTCTTTTGGGAATATGACTGTGGAGATGAACATATTCAATGTCTCCAAACAAATCGGGGAACATGAGGACATTAGAGAGGTAGATTTCATCCAAACAGTTTGTCAAGAACACTTTGAGAGAGTGTGGATCAAGGATCCATTGGAGAGAACTTTAATTCATGATGAAAGATTTTGTTCTTTGGAATGTGTTGATGAGGAAGTAAGAGAACTCGAGACTTATCTAGATCCAATGCCTATTATGTCAATAGGTCAATGGACCCCATCATTTGAGCCTTTGATTTCACCCCAAGTGAAAGTTGAGGAATCTCTTGTCCAGCCTGATAAACTAGAAAGGAAGCCTTTACCGAGTGATCTTAAGTATGCATTTCTAGGGGAAGATGAATCATATCCTATTGTGATCTCATCAAAACTTAGCATAGAGCAAGAACACAAACTTTTGAGAGTGGTGAGAAAACACAAGAAAGCAATTGGGTGGAAAATTACTGACTTGAAAGGAATTAGCCCTCTTTTATGTACACATAGAATCTATCTTGAAGAAGAGGCTAAATCTGTGAGGCAAATGCAAAGACGATTGAACCCAAACATGAAGGAAGTAGTGAGAGGTGAAGTGCTTAAGCTACTTGATGCAGGTATCATTTACCCTATTGCAAACTCAAAATGGGTTAGTCCAACCCAAGTTGTCCCAAAAAAATCTGGAGTCACGGTAGTGAAGAATGAAAATAATGAGCTGGTACCAACTAGAATCCAAACTGGATGGCGTATGTGCATTGATTATCGTAAATTGAACATGGTGACTAGGAAGGACCATTTTCCGCTTCCATTTTTAGACCAAGTGCTTGAAAGAGTAGCTGGAAGAGCTTTCTATTGTTTTCTGGATGGATACTCAGGTTACAACCAAATTGAGATTTCTTTAGAAGACCAAGAAAAAACCACTTTCACTTGTCCTTTTGGTACTTATGCTTATAGAAGAATGCCATTTGGTTTGTGTAATGCACCAGCCACTTTTCAAAGGTGTATGATGAGTATCTTTAGTGATATGGTGGAAAATTTTTTGGAAGTTTTCATGGATGATTTTTCAGTTTATGGGGATTCTTATGAGTTGTGTCTAATGAATCTAGAAAAAGTTCTTGAAAGGTGTGAAGAGAGCAATCTTGTACTTAATTGGGAGAAGTGTCATTTTATGGTGACATATGGCATTGTTTTAGGTCACATTGTCTCTTCAAAAGGGATAGAGGTAGATAAGTCAAAAGTGGAAGTCATTCAAAAATTAACTACCCCTAAGACTGTGAAAGATGTGAGATCCTTTTTAGGACATGCTGGTTTTTATCGAAGATTCATTCATTCTTTTAGTACCATTGCCAAACCATTGTGTAACTTGTTGTCACAAGATGTCCCATTTGATTGGACATCAAAATGTCAAGAAGCTTTTGAAAAGCTTAAAGGGTTGTTGACAACTGCACCAATCATACAAGCTCCTGATTGGTCTTTACCATTTGAACTAATGTGTGATGCTAGTGATTTTGCGGTTGGGGCTATTTTAGGGCAAAGAAAAGACAAGAAACCTCATGTCATATATTATGCTAGCAAGACTTTGAATGATGCTCAATTGAATTACACTACAACTGAAAAAGAACTCTTAGCTATGGTCTTTGCATTAGACAAGTTTAGGTCTTATTTGGTTGGATCTCTTGTTATTGTTTTCACTGATCATGCAGCATTGAAATATTTGCTCACAAAACAAGATGCCAAACCACGTTTGATTCGATGGATCCTCCTACTCCAAGAGTTTAACATTGAAATTCGAGATAAAAAGGGAGTAGAGAATGTAGTAGCTGATCATTTGTCTCGTCTTTCAAGCTATAAGACCATAATTGATGAATCTCCAATAAATGAACTCTTTGCTGATGAAAATTTATTTTGTGCAGGTACTGTCTCTTACATTGGTTCTCCATGGTATGCTGACATAGCAAATTACCTAGCCACAAGTCAAATTCCTTCTCATTGGTCTAAACTTGACAAACAAAAATTCTTGCGCAATGTGCGCACCTTTTTTTGGGATGACCCCTACCTATTTAAATATTGTCCTGACCAAATTATTAGGCGGTGCATCCCTGATCATGAAATTCCAAGGGTCATTAATTTTTGTCATGCATTAGCCTGTGGTGGGCATTTCTCTTCCAAGAAAACCATTGCCAAAATCTTGCAGTGTGGTTTTTGTTGGCCTACCATGTTTAAAGATGTTCATGCCTTCTGTGTTGCATGTGACCGATGCCAACGACTAGGTAGCCTCACTAGGCGTAACATGATGCCCCTTAACCCCATCCTTGTTTTGGAAATATTTGATTGTTGGGGGATTGATTTCATGGGACCTTTTCCAAGTTCATTTGGTTACCAATTCATCCTTGTTGCTGTTGATTATGTGTCTAAATGGGTGGAGGCCATTGCATCTCGAACCAATGACCATCGAGTTGTGGTCAAATTCTTGAAAGAAAATATTTTCTCTCGTTTTGGCATGCCCCGGGCTATGATTAGTGATGGGGGAAAACATTTTTGTAACAAGCCCGTTGGGATTTTGATGAGAAAATATGGTGTAATTCACAAGGTCAGTACCCCCTATCACCCACAGACTAGTGGCCAAGCTGAGTTGGCAAATAGGGAGATCAAGAACATTTTAGAGAAAACAGTCAATTCAAACCGTAAAGATTGGTCCCTACGACTAGTTGATGCTTTGTGGGCATATCGCACTGCTTATAAGACCTCTTTAGGAATGTCTCCTTATAGGCTAGTTTATGGAAAGCCTTGTCATCTCCCTGTTGAGATTGAGCACCGTGCATATTGGGCCATTCGGCAATTCAATGACAATGAAAACGAGGTTGGCAAAAATAGAAAGCTTCAATTGGATGAATTAGAGGAGTTGAGAAATGATGCATTTGAAAATGCAAAAATTTCAAAACATAAGATGAAAACTTTGCATGATAAACATATTCTTAGAAAATCCTTTCATGTTGGTCAAAAGGTTCTCTTGTATAATTCACGATTACATCTCTTTCCTGGGAAGTTGAGGACAAAATGGACTGGTCCATTTGTGATTAAATCCATCTCTGAGCATGGTGCATTTGAGGTAGAAAATCCCAAGAATGGAAATATTTTCAAAGTAAATGGTCATCGATTGAAACCTTATCTTGAAAATGTTGTGGCTGAAGTTGAGACATTGGATCTTCAAGATCCAATACCATTGTAGTATTAGAAGTAATGAGTTTTTATTTTTATTTTATTTTTATTTTTATTTTTCATTTTTATTATTTTTTCTTCTTTCTTCCATCTCTTATATTTTGGTGTTCATGCATTCGGGACAATGCATTATTTTAAGTTGGGGGGGTGTGAGGTTCTTTATTTTCAAAAAAAAAAAAATCAATGTTTTCTTTTAGTTGTGATATGCAGGTTAAAAAAAAAAAAATCAAGCAAGAAGTCAGCTCATGCCCAATTCAATCAGACATTCATCCTTGAAAACAGAAGGGGAGTAATAATTTTCTAATCTTTATACTTTTCTTCTCTTTCTCTTTTACATTGAGGATAATGTAAAACTTAATTTTAGATATTTCATTATGTTGAATGCTTGAGATAACCATGCTTGTTAAAAAAAAAAAACTTGCATTCGTATGTGAATGAGACTTGTTTAGGATCATTATTACATTTTTGGATTCATTATTATGTTGAACATTGCATACTTTAATTTGGGATAGATAATATCTTATAAAGCAAGATATAGCATACTTTTTTTTAAGATTACTGAAATACATCTTTCCTTGTAAAAGTTGTGTGAGTTGTGTGATTATGCATGAAAGATGAGTATGATGCTTTACTTGTGATTATCCCTTTTGATCCAATCCTAAACAAGGTTTAAGTAAATAAAGTAATAATTATTACACGAATAAATAAATAAATGTGTACAAAGTTCTATCTACTCCAATGTTTTGAGTTGCTCAGTAACTAGGGGTATTCATCACAAATGTTTATCTTTACGTCAAACGGCAGCTTAAAATATGAGTATGCAAAGCACTTTAAGTTTGTGACTTTGTGAGTAACCGGGTGCATTCATCACAAATGTTTGTATTCGCGCCAAAAGGGAAGTGACTACTTAAAGACAAAAAATAAATCATATCTTCAAAAAAAAAAAAAAACAAAGAAAGAAAATATATATATATATATATTTCTCTAGTTTGCTACCTTGTTTGTGTTGGTGAGAATGGAAGATTACAAGTTGAGTTTTCGTATGAATCAATTATGTTGGTTGCACGATAAATATGACTGAATTTGGAAATTTTGTATGGATGTTTGATTTAGAGAATGTGAGTATGCTTATTTTTCTTTATTTGCTATTGTGTACACTAAGTTAAAGATACCAATGTTTGCATGATAGGTCCTTCAAGTGTGATGAATCGAGCCTAATTATGGTTGTTATTATTATTATTTTTATTTTAAAGGTTTTATGTTTTGTTTTGCTTGAGGACTAGCAAAATCTAAGTTGGGGGGTGTGATGGTGCATCAAAAGTGTCATTAAGTCTCTTGTTTTACATATGTATTTATTATTTTTATTTGGTTGTTTTTATAATAATTGATGTGTTTTTTAGTAATGAAGTTTGTTTTAATGTTTCGATAGGTTTTTGGAGCTTAAATGAATTAATTCAGAAAATTCAACGTCGGAATTCAGAACAAAGAATTGAAGAGACATTTAGTTGAAGATTGAAGCAAATCTTGGTTCAAATAAGTGCTCCAAATTTGTCCCAAAAATCAATTCTATTCCAATTCTAGAAAAGAATATCATATGATTTATTTCAAGCCCAAACTTACCTTATGTTGTGTGCAAACTTCAACCATTAAACACTCAAGGTTTCAATGTCAATCTTAGGCCAAATAATAAGTACATTTGTATACTTATTTGATGCTCAAATTCAGCCTAAAAATCAGCCCCAAATCAGCCCTAAATCAGCCCCAAATCAACCTTCAAATCAACCGAAACACAATCCATGATCTTACATGTCCACACAACAAATAACAATTGATTTATTTTGGGTAATCCATTGATCCAAGAAGGCAAGCACATGGATGGAAAGCTGGAGGGGATATTTTAACATTATTTTGGGTCAAAAAGAAGAAGGAGACACCTCATAAATGAGGAAGAAAAACGTGCACCAAAGTAGTTGTAAAGCTGTCTTGATTTGATTTTTCAGAACACCTTTCGGTGTTTTGCCCATAACTTTTGACTCAGGTGTCCAAATGAGCTGTTCTTTAATGATCTGGAAAGGTGACAGAATTGCCTATAAATATGTCTCTAATAGACTTCTCCAAAAAAAGCTTCTAAGAGGGTCGAATTGCTGTCCAAAGTTAGAGTCAGATTTGTGTCCGAATTTTTTCTGAAATTGTATTATGTTCTTCTTTATAGATTTCGGTTCTTTAGTTTGTAAAACTTATTTTTTCAGTTGGATTCAAGTTCTTTCATGTTTGTTGAAGTGTTCTTATATATAATCATGTTGGCTAAACTCTTTCTTGGATCCAAATCAAGGATAATGGTGATTGAGGTGAGTTCTTTAGGATATGAATGAATCTTAATGTTTATCTTCTTATTTTCTTCATGAATGATTTATTATTGTAAAGAAATTTTAGAAATCATTTAGGTAATGTTATAATCTTGAATTTTTATGCACAAACTTTAGTTTTGGTATAGAGATTGCTTGATTCAATGTCTTACTTAATATGAAAGTACTTGTTCATTCTTAAGCAATAATCAATCTTCATCTTTCTAATCTTCATTGTAATATCTTCCGATCTAATATCACCATCATTGAGATTAGGTTGAGTTATCTTATATATGTTGAAGAAATCACCAATACATCACCATTAAAATTGATTTGGACCAAGACTTACTTTTCTTGTCATTTAAAATCTATTTACATTTTTTTTTATCTTTGAAAACAAATCCATCAATTATTTTCAACCAAGTTATTGTTAATTTAATTTCTCTTGAGTTTTTTTTGTTACTTAGCTTAATTTCCAGATCTAGCTCTCTGTGGATATGACCTCGATCTTACCGAGTTAATTGCTATATCGCACACTCGTGCACTTGTGAGTTAAAACAAGCCGATCATAAAAAGCGGTCAAGCACACATTCACCATAAACCCATAGGTTTGTTAAATGTTAATGGTTATTATGATAAGTTGCTGTCTTTTCTTGATCATGCTGCGGAACAGAAATTTCTACCATCTTCTGCAGGACAAATCATAATCTATACTGCTACTGTTGAACAATTGATTGACCAACTACAATCTTTCATTCCTGTTATTGATCCCTCCATGAGTCGCATAAATTGGTCATCTAAGGAAAGCCGTAAAAAGCTTATATTAGATTTGAGCCTTCATTTATGAATCTTTATGTCTTTTGGTTTTATTATTGTGTTTTGTTGTTTCTTATATTTGTTTCAGTATGTTTCAAGTTTGTCAGTATTCGTTATTTCAGGTGATATCTTCTATACTATATCTTTCTATCTTTAAACATTGAGGACAATGTTTTGTTTTAGTTGGGAGGAGAGTGTAGTAGCTAAAAAAAAAAAACTGTGTTTTCTATTTCATAAAGCATACGCAAAATTGTTGTTACTATGATGGCAGAGTAAGGAGAACTTTCTATGACTGTTGAGACACATCTTAGTTATCATTCATAACAAGGTCTATCATAATACTTCTTGAAATATTCAAATTTACAAACTCTCGCATTGTTATCACTTAATTCTGCTCATATACTTATTTAACATGTATTCTTAAACCTTAATTTACACATACACTTTAACATATGATTGTGGGTTGCATATTGGATTATTACATTATTTATGTTCTTTTGTTAAAGGTAACAACTAAGAGAAAGACATAGTATATAATTTAAAAAAAAAGAAAAAAAAGAGAAAAGAATAAAAAAATGATAATAATAAAAATGTAGATAAGTTTGTTTTTGTAGCCTCCCTAACCTAAATAATTAAGCCTGAAGGGGTGTTTTAACACCTAATACCCTAAAGTCAACTAACTTGTGAGCTATTGGCCCAACGCTTGTTAGATGGGTTGAGGAGAAAAGCCTAAGGGAATCAAACATTGCACTATCTACATATCAGTATCTGCGACCGGAGTTACTAAGCTTGTAGGGGTGTCTTAACACCTAATGCCTTAAGACTAACTAGTCTAGGAGTCATTAGCCGAAAGCTCGTTACATGGGTTAAAGATACATGGTTTTTTAAATTATATATATATATATATATATATATATATATATATTAAAAAAAAGACAAAAATAATAATCCCAACCCAAAGAAGTTAACCTTAAACATTAAGAAATTTTTTTTTGTTTTCTTCCAAGAAAAGCCCCATAATTATGTGTTGATACATTAAGCACAAAACAAAGGTTTATGAATATCTTGTTAAGAGGTATGGAGCAGGTATATAAATTTAATGACAGTTTGTTTATCTGGATAGATTAATGGAAGTTAAATGATGACTACCTTGCTTTATGGAATTTGCAAAGTAGTTTTCTATTTCAACGCTTTGATTACTAGGGACTAGTAATAAGCTGGTTGGGGGGTGTGATTAGTACTTAAAAGTGCATTTTTATCAAGGTTTTATATCATCATTTTGCACTTGAAGTATCAATAACTCCTTAACTAAAGCATGTTTTATAATAATATATCTAATAATATAAGATACCTTTAATTTGTGGTAAATATTTATTTTAAATGCAGGCCTATCACATAAATAAAAGGATTGATTGATGATTTTAAGAACTTATATTGCAAGGGCAAAAGAGATGACCAAACTTAGAAAAGAGACGCCGGTACAGTCCATATCGGAACACTATTCGGTAATTGGGTCATATCTAGAGCTGTAGATTTCAGATTTATGTCCAATTATATGGATGGAAAGATAAGACATAGGCCTACAACGTTCATATAGCCCAAGATCTAAAAAGGTCATTTTCAAGTCCAAATTGTAGCAACAACAAAGAAGCTCGAATCTATTTTCTAGTCCGAGCACTATTTAGTATTGGGTCCATATCTGGAGTTCTAGAAGTCCAAATGAGCTGACATTTTTACACAAGAAAGCTGAGACAATTTTCTATAACTTTCATGTTTTCAAGCTCCAATTTTGACGTTATCAATGACATTTTGGGCAGACAAGAGAAGATAAGGATTGTCACCAAGTCAAGAGTTGGTCACCCACTCATCAATTAGTTATCAAATCAATAGTTCCCAATTTTGGCCTATAAAAGGAGGTATTTGCCATGCATTTAAGCATCTTGGTTTCCAAATCAAGATCATACTCTTTTTTCTCTCTTTGTATTTTTTGTAATGTTTATGCTTTATTTTCATTAATATAAAGTTTATGCCTTTTATTTTTTGTAATGTTTATGCTTTGTTGTTATTGTTATTCTTATTGTTGTTGTTATTGCTATTATTGTTGTTTATAATTTGTATAATTAACCTCCTTATGGTTTGACTCCGGTTTTGCCGGGTTATTTATGACTTTGACACTTCTACACTTGGGAGAAGACATCAACCTTTTAGTCATGTCAACTAGTAATAAGCTGGTTAGGGGGTGTGATTAGTACTTAAAAGTGCATTTTGCACTTGACGTATCAATAACTCCTTAACTAAAGCATGTTTTATAAAAATATATCTAATAGTATAACATACCTTTAATTTATGGTAAATGTTCATTTTAAATGCAGGCTTATCACATAAATGAAAGGATTGATTGATGAATTTAAGAACTGAAATTGAAAGGATAAAGAGATGGCCAAACTTAGAAAAGAGATGTTGGTGCAATCCAAACTGGAACACTGTTTGGTAATTGGATCATATTTGGAGCTATAGATCTCAAATTTAGGTCTCCTTTATATGGAGGGAAAGGTAAGACATAGGCCTACAACTTTCATACGGAGCCTAAGATCTAAATAGGTGATTTTCAAGTCCAAATTGTAGCAACAATAAAGAAGCCTGAATCTGTCCTCCAGCCTGAGCACTGTTCAGTATTTTGGCTATATCTAGAGTTGTAAAAGTCAAAATGAGCTAAATATTTTACACAAGAAAGCTGAGACAATTTCCCACAACTTTCATGTTTTCAAATGGCTCCAATTTTGACGTTATCAATGATATTTTGGGCATCAAAATAAGATAAGGATTGTCATCAAGTCAAGAGTAATATGATTGGAACCTCTTTTGTGTGTGGTTTCCAATTGAATAATAAAAGTTTATACTATACTTATTTGACATACCATTAGTGGATCCTCTAACCTTGACATTTGTTATTATCATTGTTTAATCGTTACATTAATATTGCATCTCAAAGTTCTCATCTTCCTCTTCTTCTTCTCCTTTCTTTTCTTTATTATTATTATTATTATCATTATTATTGTTATTATTGTTATTGTTCTATTATTATTGTTGTTGTATTATTGTTATTTATAATTTGTACAATTAACCTCCTTGTGGTTCAACCCCAGTCTTACTGAGTTATTTATTACATCGACACTCCTGCACTTGGGAGAAGATATCAATCTTTTAATCGTGTCATGTAGATACATAGAACGAAAACCAGAGCTGGTCACTCATGTATGGTCACAGTTAGTTTGTCTACCAACGATGATGATATTTCCTTAGGTGCCTTCAGAGACACCTACACCACCTACGCCGTCAACCGATGCTGCCTCTTTCAGCGCTACTTCATAGTGCAGAGGCGGCATGCCTTCGGAGCGAAATCAATTTACCCGTCAGTACGAGGTACAGTAAAATGATGACCTTTTAATGTAAGTTTGTTAAGGTTTTAGTTTTTTTTATTACAACATAATTTATAAAATAATCATTATTGAATTTATTTTATTTATTTTCAAATTCGCAAATATTGAAGCCCCCCGAGTAATATCATCGGCATTTAAATCATTGATGGAGATTCCATTATTTCAATGGAGTCAAATATCCAAGCATCCTGAATGGATGCCTCAAATCAATACATGGTTTAACAGGTTTGAGGTTGGTATTAATTTATAATTTTTAGCTTATTAATATAATTATAAATAAATTATTATTTTTACTTAAACTTGTTTATTTAAACACAGTACAAATTCTATTGGAACAGTGAGCATAACACTGTTGTGAAGAGGGTGTGGGAAAATCACACGGCAACTAGGTAAGATAAAAAAAATACAAGATTTTTTTTAGACAAAAATTTATGTTCCAAAATGTAATTTTTGGTTGCGTAAAGTAGGTTACGCGATTTTTGGTATAAAGCACAAAACAAGTTGTGAGGGATAGGGGTTTCCAAGAATGGAATGATGTTGCGGTTTGGAGGGATTTCAAACAGATATATATCCCAGAAGATATATAGTCGCACTATATTGAGCACGTGATGTGTGAGTGGTTCACACTATGCTCACGGTTCGGTGTTGCACATACAAACCGGATGGTAAGATTAATTTAAATGAAATATATTGTTAAATTCAATTGTTGTTAATATATCTTTTTTCATTATAGGCTGCGTCTTTTGGACGTGAGCCGAGCCCGATGGAGTTGTTTGTAGAGACGCATGTGCGGAGTCATGACTGCTAGAAGGGGGTGCAATAGTTCGTTGATAACCTTGCTCAACATTTCATGGTATGTTTGTTCAACCATTATATTTTGTAAGTTATTATGTTTATTGAATTGAATATGATGATTACCTTTTATTTTTATTTTCAAGAGACCTATAATAATCGGCTGAAGGAGAGATACGAGGATGATATTTTGAACCATTTGGAATTCGATCTGGATTTATGGATGGAGGTTGGCTCATCAAGTGGACCCGATAAAAATTGGGTTTATGGGCTCTCCAACACTACAGCCAACAACTTGCGGTTGACCCATAGTGTTTCAACCGTTGGGAGCTCCCAATCAATATCGAGCTCCAAATCTAAGGAGTTTGAGGTCTTCCAGCAACACACGACTCAGCTCACCGGGAAATACAACTACCTATCAATGGAATACGCACAACTCAAAATGTCTCAAGCACAAAAAAAAAGCGGAGTATAAACAACAAAAATGACTTATAATCAACTCCACGAAATGGTTATGAACATGGCAAATAGTGGAACATGTGTGCCTAATCATTTTTGGCCATATAACCACCAGCCTCCTCCAGGATCTCCTCCTCCTCCTCCTCCTCCTCCAGCTCCACCTTTATATTAATTTGTAATAAACATTATTTAACTTTAAAACTTCATTTAATATTTTTTTTTGAAACATATTCAGTTTGTAATGAATATTATTTAACTTTGTTTTTTTTGTTTAATATAAATTTTATTTGCATAATTGGTTTGTATTATAATTAATTTATATAGTTTTATATTATATATCCTAAATAATTTTTTAAAAACAAATTTAGAAAAAAACAATTACCAATGATTTTACCAACTGATTCATTTGGTTGATATTTTAAACACTCACTGACCAACTTGCCAATGGAATTACTCCATCGGCATTTAACAGTAGTTGCCACACTTATCGATGAATTTATAGAAAAATATATTTGGTTGGTATTTCATACACTTACCGACTGACTTACCTATGGAATGACTTCGTCAACATTTAACAGTAGATGCCACACTTACCGATGAATTTATATATGGATATATTCGGTTAGTATTTCATACACTTATCGACAGCCTTACCGACAATTAGTTTCCATTAGTAAATCGCGATATCATTGATGAAATACAAATCCGTCGGTATATTTCAAGCTAGAATCATTTTTTTTTTGTGTAAATTTCATCTATAAAACCATGAGCAAATAGTTTTTTTTGTTTTACCGACCGATATAGCGATGGAATGTTGAATCACCGATGAAAGGTAACCCGACAGACATAATCCATCGGTGATGACGTCGATAAAAAAAATCACCGATGAACTTCTAATCACACGCCGACAGAATTTTTTGTTGGTAAAACTGTGAAATCTTGTAGTGGATGATTGTCCACAAGCTTAGGGTCACATTGCACATTGAACTTTTGACTAATTTTTGTAGCCACCTTAACAAAGGATTCTGCTTTAAAGGTGGAAGAAGGTTTGCTTCCTTTAAGTGCCTCCTCAACTAATATCTCAAGTCACATGTGTGGCATAGGCTTAGGTCATATGAAGTGCTTGTGACACGAAAAAAATGTTGATGTCTTCTCCCAAGTGCAGGAGTGTCGAAGTAATAAATAACCCGGCAAGACCGGGGTCGAACCACAGGGAGGTTAATTGTACAAATTATAGACAACAATTATAAGTAACAATAATAGCAATAATAACAACAACAATAACAACAACTATAATAATAATAATAATAATAATAATAATAATAATAATAATAATAATAATAATAATAATAATAATAGTACTAATAATAATAATAGTAATAGTAATAGTACTAGTAATAATAATAATAATGAAAAAGAAGGAGAAGAAGAAGATGAGAACTTTGAGATGGAATATTAATGTAACGATTAAACAATGATAATAACAAATGTCAAGGTTAGAGATTCCACTAATGGTATGTCAAACAAGTATAATATAAACTCTTGTTATTCAATTGGAAACCACACATAAAGGAGGTTCCAATGAGATTATAAATTGTTAACATAATTACATTAGTCATCTTATTCGATTAATGCTAATACTTGTAAATCTCGTCAAGCATTCATGATTATAACTTATGTTAACAACAAATCAAGTTCCTTTCATAGCTCAGGTGTCGGTTATACCATACATTATGGGCTATGAAAGTGCCAAGCATTTGTTGTACCAAGTGTTATACAACATAAATCAAGATTAGTCATTTAACAAGCAAAGTATTAAAGAGTGAACAAGATAACAAATATAAAACATGTTAGTATCAAACATTAAAGTCCATATTAAGTTTACATTATACTTATTCTTACACCATTAGTGTAACCTTTTCACCTTGACATAATTAACTTAGCTAGACATAATGAAAGAAAGCAAAATAGATAAACAAAATAAGAACATAAAAGTTAACTAAGTAAAGGAAAGGAAATGAAAGGCATAAACTTAATATTAATGAAAGCAAAGCATAAACATTACAAAAAATACAAAGAGAGAAAGGAAGAGCATGATCTTGATCTGGAAACCAAGATGCCTAAATGCATGGCAAATGCCTCCTTTTATAGGCCAAAATTGGGAACTATTGATTTGATGACTAATTGATAAGTGGGTGGCCAACTTTTGACTTGGTGACAATCCTTATCTTCTCTTGTCTGCCCAAAACGTCATTGATAACGTCAAAACTGGAGCCAGGTGCAAACATGAAAGTTGTAGGCAATTGTCTCAGCTTTCTTGTGTAAAAAATTCAGCTCATTTGGACTTCTAGAACTCCAGATATGGCCAAAATACCGAACAGTGCTCGGGCTGGAACACAGATTCGGGCTTCTTTGTTGTTGCTATAATTTGGACTTGATAATGGCCTTTTTAGATCTTGGGCTCCATATGAAAGTTGTAGGCCTATGTCTTACCTTTCCATCCATATAAATTGGACCTAAATCTGAGATCTGTAGCTCCAGATATGGCCCAATTACCGAACAGTGTTCCGGTTTGGATTGCACCGACATCTCTTCTCTAAGTTTGACCATCTCTTTATCCATGCAATTTAAGTTCTTCAAGTCATCAATCAATCCTTTCATTTATGTGATAGACCTGCATTAAAAATAGACATTTACCACAAATTATAGGTATCTTATATTATTAGATACATTATTATAAAACATATTTTAGTTAAGGAGTTATTGATACTTCAAGTGCAAAATGATGATATAAAACCATGATAAAAATGCACTTTTAAGTACTAATCAGCTTGCCCTTACATTTTTCATTCTATGTGGAACTCATTTCTACAAAAAACAATTACAAATTTATATAAAATAAAATCATGTAATTTATAGATTTAATAAATTCATATAAAAACTACAATTAATATTTAAAAAAGAATACATAAAATACATAAGAACTTATAATAAAGTTAGCATCTACTCCAAATACATAACAAAGATAATACAAATTCAAGTAAGACACAATAAAAACAAATACATATAATTAACATTCAATTACTAGTTTCTTTGAGTGTTATAATCATCTCATATGGTTGATGCAATCATTTCTCTTTTTGTTATCCACTCCTTGTTCTCTTCCCTTTCTTCCCGTTGACTTAAGTTGCTTGTTCGTCTAATTGGTTTACTTTCCAAACATATTTCTTTCATAAGAAAGTCATAAGGATCAACTCCCATTATATGGTTATGAATAACACAACATGCAAGCACAACATCTATTTGTGTTTCATAAAACCAAAAAGATTTTCCATCAATTGATATAAAACAACTCTTCAAAATACCAAACTCTCGCTCAATAGCGGTTCTCAATGATGATTGTCAAAGAGATGTTGGTACAGTCCAAACTAGAACACTATTCGGTAACTAGGTCATATTTAGAGTTGTAGATCTCAGATTCAGGTCTACTTTATATGAATGAAAAAGTAAGACATAGTCCTACAACTTTCATATAGAGCCCAATATTTAGAAAGGCCATTTCAAGTTCAAGTTATAGCAACAACAAAGAAGTCTGAATATATCCTGCAGTCCGAGCACTATTTAGTGTTTGGCCCATATCTAGAGTTTTAGAAGTCTAAATGACTCCATTTTTATTTTACTGAAAATTGAAGATAATTTCTTACAACTTTCATGTTTTTAAGTGGTTTCAATTCTAACGTAATTAATGACTTTTTAGGCAGACAAGAGAAGATACAGATTGTCACCAAGTCAAGAGTTTACCGCCCACTCATCAATTAGTCATCAAATCAATAGTTTCCAATTTTGGCCCATAAAAGGAGGCATTTGCCATGCATTTAGGCATCTTGGTTTTCAAATTAAGATCATGCTCTTGCTTTCTCTCTTTGTATTTTTGTAATGCTTAAGTTTTGCTTTCATTAATATCTTGTTTATGCCTTTCATTTCATTTCCTTTACTTAGTTAGTTTTTATCTTATTTATGTTCTTATTTTATTTATTTATTTTTGTTTCTTTCATAATGTTTAGTTAAGTTTATTATGTTAAGATAAAAAGGTTATACTAATGGTGTAAGAATAAGTATAGTGTAAACTTAACATGGATTTTAATGTTTGATACTAACATGTTTTCTATTTGTTATCTTGTTCACCCTTTAATGCTTTGCTTGTTAAATAATTAATCTAGATTTATGTTGTATAACACTTGGTATAACAAATATTTGACACTTTCATAGCCCATACTGTATGGTATAACCGACACTTGAGCTACGAAAGGAATTTGATTTCTTGTTAACATAAGTTATAATCATGAATACTTAACAAGATTTACAAGTATTAGCATTAATTGAATAAGATGACTAATGTAATCATGTTAACAATCTATAATCTGATTGAAACCTCCTTTGTGTGTGGTTTCCAATTGAATAAAAAGAGTTTATACTATACTTATTTGACATACCATTAGTAGATCCTCTAACCTTGACGTTTGTTGTTATTATTACATTAATCTTTCATCTTAAAGTTCTCATCAACTTTTTTTTCTTCTTCTTCTTTATTATTAATATTACTACTACTACTATTGTTAGTATTATTATTGTTGTTGTTGTTGTTGTTCTTGTTATTGTTGTTGTGTTTTGTTATCTATAATTTATACAATTAACCTCCCTATGGTTCGATCCCGGTCTTGCCTAGTTATTTATTACTTTGACACTCCTGTACTTAGGAGAAGACATCAATCTTTTAGTCGTGTCAAGTTTTTGGCGTCGTTGCTGGGGAGGTAAGTTCTTATACAAATTATTGTATTTATTTTGTTTTGTTTTTTTCACTTTTCTTGTATATAAATTTTTTTTCTTTTGTTTTGTTTCTCCTTTTTTTTCTTCTTCTTTTTATTTTGTTCTTACATATACATAAGAGTGTGGTCACATACATTAAGTGATAGACTTTGTAGGGTATGCTCATCATTTTTAGAAAATATGGTCGAAAAAGATAATCAATCACTTCATAATGAGAATAACGAGAATAACCATGCTAAAACACTTAAAAACCACATGAATCCCATAAGAGTAAGTGCACCATCATGTATAATTTTTCATCCTTATGTATCTCATTTTAATTTTAAGACAGAAATTATTCAACTTTTACTTTCTTTTCATGACTTAGATTTAGAAAATCCATACTTATATTTAAGAAAATTTGAGGAGGTCTGTAACATCTATAATAACTTAAATTGTAACATGAAAACCATCAAATTAAAGTTTTTTCCCTTTCATTAAAAGATAAAGTTAAAACATGGCTATAAAATTTGAGATCAGGATCCATCTGTGCTTAGGATGACATGCAATAGTTTTTAAAGAAGTTTTTCCCATCTCATAAAACAAATTCTTTCAAAAGTCAAATTACTACTTTCACTTAAAACCAGGAGAAACATTTTACCAACATTGGGATAGGTATCAAGACTTGCTTAACACTTGCCATCATCATGGTTTTGAAACATGGAGATTAATTTCATATGTTTATGAAGGCTTAACACCTAAAGATAGGCAAATAGTTGAGTTAATATGCAATGAAACCTTTAAAGATAAAGATCCTAATGAAGCAATGGAGTACCTAAACTTATGACACGACTAAAAGATTAATGTCATCTCCCAAGTGTAGGAGTGTCGAAGTAATAAATAACCCAGCAAGACCGGAGTTGAACCATAGGGAGGTTAATTGTACAAATTATAAATAACAATAATACAACAACAACAACAATAACAACAACAACAATAATACTAGTAATAACAACAACAACAACAACAACAACAACAACAACAACAATAATAATAAAGAAAAAGAAGAAAAAGAAAAAGAAGAAGATGAGAACTTTGAGATGGAATATTAACGTAAAGATTTAACAACGATAACAAACAATGTCAAGGTTAAAGGATCCAGTAATGGTATGTCAAACAAGTATAGTATAAACTCTTATTATTCAATTGGAAACCACACACAAAGGAGGTTCCAATCAGATTATAGATTGTTAACATGATTACATTAGTCATCTTATTCAATTAATGCTAATACTTGTAAATCTCGTTAAGTATTCATGATTATAACTTATGTTAACAAGAAATCAAGTTCCTTTCATAGCTCAGGTGTCGGTTATACCATACAGTATGAACTATGAAAGTGCCAAGCATTTGTTGTACCAAGTGTTATACAACATAAATCAAGATTAGTCATTTAACAAGCAAAGTACTAAAAAGTGAACAAGATAACAAATATAAAACATGTTAGTATCAAACATTAAAGTTCATATTAAGTTTACATTATACTTACTCTTACACCATTAGTGTAACCTTTTCACCTTGACATAATAAACTTAGCTAGACATAATGAAAGAAAAAAAAAAAAACAAAATAAAAACATAAATAAGATAAGAGTTAACTAAGTAAAGGAAAGGAAATGAAAGGCGTAAACTTGATATTAATGAAAGCAAAGCATAAACATTACAAAAAATATAAAGAGAGAAAGCAAGAGCATGATCTTGATCTAGACACCAAGATGTCTAAATGCATGGCAAATGCCTCCTTTTATAAGCCAAAATTGGAAACTATTGATTTGATGACTAATTGATAAGTGGGTGGCTAACTCTTGACTTGGTGCCAATCCTTATCTTCTCTAGTCTACCCAAAACATCATTGATAACATCAAAATTGGAGCCACTCGAAACATGAAAGTTGTAGGCAATTGTATTATCTATCTTGTGTACAAACTTTAGCTCATTTGGACTTCTAGAACTCTAGATATGCCCAAACTATTGAACAGTGCTCGGGCTGGAGGATAGATTCGAGGTTCTTTATTGTTGCTACAATTTGGACTTTTTAGATCTTGGGCTCTGTATAAACGTTATAGGCCTATATCTAGCCTTTCCATCCATATAAATTAGACCTAAATCTGAGATTTATAGCTCCAGATATGACCTAATTACCAAACAGTGTTCCGGTTTGGATTGCACCGACATCTCTTTTCTAATTTTGGTCATCTCTTTGCCCTTGCAATTTAAGTTCTTAAAGTCATCAATCAATCCTTTCATCTATGTGATAGGCCTGCATTTAAAATGAATATTTACCATAAATTAAAGGTGTCTTATATTATTAGATATATTATTAGTTAAGGAGTTATTGCTACTTCAACTGCAAAATATTGATATAAAACCATGATAAAAATGCACTTTTAAGTGCTAATCATCCCCCCACCAGCTTATTACTAGTCCCTAGTAATCAAAGCGTTAAAATAGAAAAACAATTTGCAAATTCCACAAAGTAAGGTATTCATCATTTAACTTCCATTAATCTATCCAGATAAACAAACTCTCATTAAATTTATATATTTGTTCAATACCTTTTAACAAGATATTAATAAACCTTTCTTTTATGCTCAATATATCAACACATAATTATGGAGCTTTTCTTGGAAGAAAACAAAATTCTTGTTCTAATGTTTAAAGTTAACTTCCTTAGGTTGAGATTATTATTTTTGTCTTTTTTTTATCTTTTTTTTAAATATATATACATATAATTTAAAAACATCATGCATCTTTAACCCATGTAACAAGCTTTCAACTAATGACTCCCAGACCAGTTGGTTTTAGGGCATTAGGTGTTAAGACACCCCTACGAGCTTAGTAACTCGGGTCGCAAATACTGATATGTAGATAGTGCAATGTTTGATTCCCTTAAGCTTTTCTCCTCAATCTATGTAACAAGTGTTGGGCCAATAGTTTCCAAGTCAATTGACTTTAGGGTATTAGGTGTTAAAACACCCCTTCAGGCTTAATTGCTTAGGTTAGGGAGGCTACGAAACCAAACTTATCTACATTTTTATTATTATCATTTTTTTCTTTTTTTTTTAATTATATACAATCCATTTTCCTTAGTTGTTACCTTTAACAAAAAAACAAAAATAATTGTAGCAACAACAAAGAAGCCTGAATCTGTCCTTTAGCCCAAGCACTGTTCAGTATTTTGGTCATATCTGGAGTTCTAGAAGTCCAAATGAGCTGAATTGTTTACATAAGACAGCTGAGACAATTGCCTATAACTTTCATGTTTTTGAGTGGCTCCAATTTTGACATTATCAATGACGTTTTGGGAAGACAAGAGAAGATAAGGATTGTCACCAAGTCAAGAGTTGGCTACCCACTTATCAATTAGTCATCAAATCAATAGTTCCCAATTTTGTCCTATAAAAGGAGGCATTTGCCATGCATTTAGGCATTTTGGTGTCTAGATCAAGATCATGCTCTTCCTCTCTCTTTGTATTTTTTGTAATGTTTATGCTTTACTTTCATAAATATCAAGTTTATGCCTTACATTTCCTTTCACCTACTTAGTTAACTTTAATCTTATTCATGTTCTTATTTTGTTTATTTATTTTTCTTTTTTTCATTATGTCTAGCTAAGTTTATTATGTCAATGTGAAAAGGTTACACTAATGGTGTAAGAATAAGTATAGTGTAAACTTAATATGAACTTTAATGTTTGATACTAACATGTTTTATATTTGTTATCTTGTTCACTTTTTAATACTTTACTTGTTAAATGACTAATCTTGATTTATGTTGTATAACACTTGGTACAACAAATGCTTGGTACATTCATAGTCCATACTGTATGGTATAACCGACACCTAAGCTATGAAAGGAACTTGATTTGTTGTTAACATAAGTTATAATTGATTAGTACTTAAAAGTGCATTTTTATCATGGTTTTATATCATCATTTTGCACTTGAAGTATCAATAACTCCTTAACTAAAATATGTTTTATAATAATGTATCTAATAATATAAGATACCTATAATTTGTGGTAAATGTCTATTTTTAATGCAGGCCTATCACATAAATGAAAGGATTGATTGATGACTTGAAGAACTTAAATTGCAAGGATAAAGAGATGTCCGTGCAATCCAAACCGGAACACTGTTCGGTAATTGGGTCATATCTGGAGCTACAGATCTTAGATTTAGGTCCAATTTATATGGATGGAAAGGTAAGACATAGGCCTACAACTTTCATATGGAGCCCAAGATCTAAAAAGGCCATTATCAAGTCCAAATTGTAGCAACAACAAAGAAGCCCGAATCTGTCTTCCAGCCCGAGCACTGTTCGGTATTTTGGCCATATCTGGAGTTCTAGAAGTCCAAATGAGCTGAATTGTTTACACAAGAAAGCTGAGACAATTGCCTACAACTTTCATGTTACAACTGGCTCCAATTTTGACGTTATCAATGACGTTTTGGGCAGACAAGAGAAGATAAGGATTGTCACCAAGTCAAAAGTTGGCCACCCACTTATCAATTAGTCATCAAATCAATAGTTCCCAATTTTGGCCTACAAAAGGAGGCATTTGCCATGCATTTAGGCATCTTGGTTTCCAGATCAAGATCATGCTCTTCCTTTCTCTCTTTGTATTTTTTGTAATGCTTATGCTTTGCTTTCATTATTATGAAGTTTATGCCTTTCATTTCCTTTCCTTTACTTAGTTAACTTTTATGTTCTTATTTTGTTTATTTATTTTTCTTTCTTTCATTATGTCTAGCTAAGTTAATTATGTCAAGGTGAAAAGGTTACACTAATGGTGTAAGAATAAGTATAGTGTAAACTTAATATGGACTTTAATGTTTGATACTAACATGTTTTATATTTGTTATCTTGTTCACTCATTAATACTTTGCTTGTTAAATGACTAATCTTGATTTATGTTGTATAACACTTGGTACAACAAATGCATAGCCCATAATGTATGGTATAACCGACACCTGAGCTATGAAAGGAACTTGATTTGTTGTTAACATAAGTTATAATCATGAATGCTTGACGAGATTTGCAAGTATTAGCATTAATGGAATAAGATGACTAATGTAATCATGTTAACAATATATAATCTGATTGTAACCTCCTTTGTGTGTGGTTTCCAATTCAATAATAAGAGTTTATACTATACTTGTTTGATATACCATTAGTGAAACCTCTAACCTTGACATTTGTTATTATTATTGTTGAATCCTTACATTAATATTTCATCTCCAAGTTCTCAACATCTTCTTCTTCTTCTCTTTCTTTATTATTATTATTATTATTATTATTATTATTATTATTACTACTACTATTACTACTACTACTACTACTACTACTACTACTACTACTACTACTACTACTACTACTAGTATTATTATTATTATAGTTGTTATTGTTATTGTTATTGTTGTTGTTGTTATTGCTATTACTGTTGCTTATAATTGTTGTCTATAATTTGTACAATTAACCTCCCTGTGGTTCGACCCCGGTCTTGCCGGGTTATTTATTACTTCGACACTCCTGCACTTGGGAGAAGACATCAACCTTTTAGTCGTGTCAAGTTTTTGGCGCCGTTGCTGGGGAGGTAAGTTCTTGTATAAATTATAATATTTATTTTATTTTCTCTTTTCACTTTTCACTTTTCTTGTATATAACTTTGTTTCCTTTCTCTTGTTTCTTCTTCTTTTATTTTCTTCTTCCTTTTATTCTATTCCTACACGTGCATGAGAGTGTGGTCACGTACATTAAGTGGTAGACTTTGTAGGGTATCCTCATCATTTTCAGAAAATATGGCCGAAGAAGATAATCAATCACTTCATAATGAAAATAATGAGAATAACCGTGCTAGAACACTTAGAGACCACATGAATCCCACAAGAACAAGTGCACCATCGTGCATAGTTTTTCCTCCCGATGCATCTCATTTTAATTTTAAACCAGGCATTATTCAACTTTTACCTTCTTTTCATGGTTTAGAATTGGAAAATCCATACTTGCATTTAAGGGAATTTGAGGAGGTGTGCAACACATATAATAACTTAAATTGTAGCATGAACACCATCAGATTAAAGCTTTTACCTTTTTCATTAAAAGATAAAGCTAAAACATGGCTACAAAATTTGAGACCAGGATCCATTCGTACTTGGGATGAAATGCAACAACAGTTTTTAAAGAAGTTTTTCCCATCTCATAGAACAAACTCTTTCTAGAGACAAATCACCACTTTCACTAAAAAACCAGGAGAAACATTTTACAAATGTTGGGATAGGTATCGAGACTTGCTTAGTACTTGCCCTCATCATGGTTTTGAAACATGGAGATTGGTTTCACATTTCTATGAAGGGTTAACACCTAAAGATAGACAAATGGTTGAATTGATGTGCAATGGAACTTTTGAAGATAAAGACCCTGATGAAGCAATGGAGTACTTAGACTTGTTAGCTGAAAATGCTAAAAATTGGGACACCGCGGGTACATATGAGGCACCGAGTAAAACTCAACCTCATACATCTAGTGGAGGTATGTACAACCTTAGGGAAGATCATGACCTTCAAGCCAACTTTGCATCTTTAGCTAGAAAAGTTGAGGCACTAGAATTGAAAAAGAGTGGTCAATTGAAATTTGTTGAAAACATTGTGTGTCAAATTTGTGAAACAAATGAACACTCAACCAATGATTATCCAACCTTGCCTTCTTTTAAGGAATGTCTCCATGAACAAGCCCATGCTTTAAACAGTTTCCAAAGGCCCAACCACAACCCATACTCCCAAACATACAACCCTAGTTGGAGAAATCACCCAAATTTCAGTTGGAAGAGTGAGAACAACAATGCACAAACTTCACAACCACTGTTTTAAGCACACCACAGTTTCCAAAATTCTCATGGATATGCACCTTCTTATGCTCCACCTCCTAGAAGAAATCTTGAGGAAACATTGCATGCATTCATTGAAAAGCAAGAGACAATTAATACTCAACTTGTTCAAAACATGACAGATTTTAAAGATACTCTTGCTAAATTAACATCTGCTCTTAGTTTCCAAGAGAAAGGTAAGTTTCCATCTCAAACACAACAAAATCCCAAAGGGCAATACAATGCAAATGCAAGTAGTTCTGGAAGTTAACACATGGATCAAGTCAAATCAGTCACTACTCTGCGCAGTGGTAAGGTTATTGAAAAACCCTCTCTTGAACCTTATGAGAAAGATGATGAGTCAATCTCTGAGGGTAAGGAAGGGGTTGAATCTGAAAATTGTAAAGAAACGACTGATTCACCGCCAGCACTTCCATTTCCTCAAGCCATGATCAAACAAAGGAAAGTTAATCACAACTCTGAAATTTTTGAAATTTTCAAATAGGTAAGGATTAATATACCATTGTTGGATGCTATTAAACAGGTTCCTTCCTATGCTAAATTTTTGAAAGATCTATGCACTGTGAAGAGGAAACTGAATGTGAAAAAGAAAGCCTTTCTAGCCGAACAAGTAAGTGCTATTCTTCAGAACAATAATGCTTTGAAATATAAAGACCCTGGTTGTCCTACAATTTCTTGCTTTTTTGGAGAGCATAAAATTGAAAGAGCCTTACTTGATCTTGGAGCTAGTGTGAATTTACTTCCATATTCAGTTTTTCAAAGTCTCAATCTAGGTGAGTTAAAACCAACTTCTATATCTCTTTTACTTGCCGATAGATCTGTAAAAGTGCCTAGAGGAATAATTGAAGATGTGTTAGTACAAGTCGATAAATTCATTTATCCTGTGGATTTTATTGTCTTGGACACAGAACCTGTTGAAGCATGTAATTCATTTCCTGTTATTTTAGGACGTCCGTTTCTTGCAACCTCTAACGCATTGATTAATTGTAGGAATGGACTGATGAAGCTATCATTTGGAAACATGACATTGGAGATGAATATTTTCAACATTTGCAAGCAACCTGGAGATGATAATGATTTACAAGAAGTAGATCATATTGATGAATTAGTTTATGATCAACTTGAATCTACTTTAAGTAAAAATGAATTGGATGAAACTGAAGATTTGCAAATGATTTATTCTGAGGAAGAAATCACGGATGAAACAAGCACCGAAAATGTTGATGCAAATCTTTTGTCAACATTGACAACAAATTCGACATCTAACATCACACCAATCGATGATTACTTTCCTAACGAATCCTTACTTTCTCTTAGTCCAATGCCTTGGTATGATAAAAATATCAATTTTCTTACTTTAGGAGATTTGCCAGCTGATTGGATCACCCAAGACAAAGAAAAGTTTTTGAACGAAGTGAAGAGCTTTTACTGTGATGACCCTAACTTATTCAAATATTGTCCTAATCAAATATTTCAAAGATTCATTCCGGACAATGAGGTAAGTAATGTCATTAAACTTTGTCATTCTGAAGCATGTGGAAGTTATTTCTCGTCAAAAAGACAGCTGCAAAAATCTTTCAAAATGGATTTTATTGGCCCACCATGTTCAAGGACACGCATGCATTCTGCAAAACTTGTGAAAATTGTCAAAAAATTGATACTGGTCAAAAAGTTTTGTTTTATAATTCTCAACTTTATGCATTCCCTAAAGAGCTAAGATTAAGATGGACCAATCCTTATGAGGCCTGTGATATTGAGAATTCAATGAATGACAATGATTTTAAGGAAAATGGACATCGTTTGAAAGCTCACTTTGATAATTTTCTTAATGAAAACGAATCAACTGGTTTGAATGATTTTGTAGATAAAGGTTGATTATTTTTTTTATCACATTGTTTTTGTGTTTCTTTTTTAGTGATTTTTGCTAGTTTCTCTCACCCCGGTCAAATGACGGACAACGGTACTCCGTGACTTAAGTCGGTTCTTTCAGTTTCCCACAATTACTGATATCTGTGTATATATTTATGCAATTCTTTAAATCTCTCTTCCAATTCTCATTTGAAAATGGACACTAATCTTGAAAAATTGAAAAAGTATTTTCCCGCTCTGCCTCAGAATGCGATTACAAAAATTTACCGTGCCAGATGTGCAAGATTGAGATTGTTAATGAATCATGGATTTCCTGAAGATATTCACTGGTTGATTGAAGCAAAGGTCCGATTATCAGGTGAGTTCTCTAACTCCTTCATTTCACACATGCCTGGAACAGGTAAAAGCACTTTTGCAAAAAAACGTCGTGCAAAACGACTAGAAGTCTGTCATCGATGTGCTAGATGGACTTGTAATACACAATGTCGTTCTTTAGGAATGGTATCTATAAACCGTGAAGATAAAATACAATTCATTAAGGATGGCCTGAGTAAGGAGTTTTTAGATAATCTTCTATTGACTCTTGAGACGCATCCCAGTGGAGATGTGCATCGTGTAATTCATGATTTATGACCACTATTTCATAAAGAACATGATCGACTTAGTCTTGGGAATCTGACTAAAAAAGACCCTGTTTGCCAGTTTTTAAGAAAACTGGATGGGAAGCCTATCCCCGACCCATAGAGGGCGTTTAAGCCGTTCTTGGACGTAAAACCAAGGGAAGATGTGAGCCATAATCACAACTACCTGTACATACACATGTTTTTTTTAAAAGTAAATAAATAAATAAATAAAAAGAGAGAGAGAGTGTGTGAGACTCTAGCTGGCCTACATATAGATGTTATGATTGCCTTTCTACTTTCTCATCTATAAAACCCTCTTTTCCTTCCTTTCATTTCTACTCAATCCATACATTCAACAAATATAGAAGTGTGTAGAAATGGCAAGTTCCTCAAGTCATCAAATAAGAAATATTTGTGTTTTCGGTGGATCTAGTCCTGGGAAAGAAAAGGAGTTTTTAGAATCAGCAAACCATCTTGGTCAGGTGCTAGCTGAGAGAAAGATTCATTTAGTGTATGGGGGAGGCAGTCTTGGGTTAGTGGGAGGTGTGTCAATAGCTGCATTTTTAGGAGGTAATCAAGTTTTAGGAATCGTCCCTGAAGCTTTGGCACAAGGGGACATCATTGGAAAAACAATTGGAGAGGAACTTCAGGTCTCCACAATGTCGGCTCGAATGAATGCAATGTTTAACCATGCTGATGCTTTCATTGCTTTACCAGGTGGTCTAGGCACATTGGAAGAGATCTTTCATATTTCCTCTTGGGCTCAATTGCACATTCACCATAAACCCATTGGCTTGTTAAATGTTAATGGTTATTATGATAAGTTGTTGTCTTTTCTTGATCATGCTGTGGAACAGGAATTTCTAACATCTTCTGCACGACAAATCATAATCTCTGCTACTACTGCTGAACAATTGATTGACCAACTACAATCTTTCATTCCTGTGATTGATCCTTCCATGAGTCGTATAAATTGGTCATCTACGGGAAGCCGTAAAAAGCTTATGATTAGTACTTAAAAGTGCATTCTCATTAAGGATTTATGTCATCATATTGCACCTAAAGTATCATTAAATTCCCTAACAAAAGCATGTTTTATATTAGCAAGTCTAAAAATATAATATACCTTTAATTCATGGTAAATGTTCATCCTAAATACAGGTCTATCACATAAATAAAAGGATTGATTGATGAGTTTAAGGATTGAAATTGAAAGGATAAAAAGAAGGCCAAACTTAGCAAAGTGTTGCTGGTGCATTCCAAACTCGAACACTGTTCAGTAATTTGATCATATCTGGAGCTGTGGATATCATATTTAGGTCCATTTTATATCGATGGAAAGGTAAGACATAGATCTACAACTTTCATATGAAGTCAAAGACTCAGTACTGCTGTTTTCAAGCCCCAATCTTAGCAACAACGAAGACGTCGGAAGCTGTCCTGCAGCTCAAGCACTATTCGGTTTTTGGCTCATATCTTGAGTTCTAGAAGTCCAAATGAGCTCTGGTTTTTTTTTATGGAAAGCTGAGACAATTGCCCACAGCTTCCATAATTCAGTTAGCTATAATTCTGATGTGAGAAATGACGTTTTGGCCAGCCAACAATATCAAAAATCAGCCCACAATATCAAAAAACCAGCAGCCATTAATGTCAAAAACCAGCCACCAAATCAATGGATGCCCACCAATTCTTCAATCAATCAATAGTTCTGAAACTTAGCCTATAAAAGGAGGCATTGTCCATGTATTTAGTCATATTAATTTTCAGATCAAAGTTATCTTCTTGCTTTCTCTCTACATCTTTGTAATGTTCAAGTTTTCTTTTATGCTATAGTAATCTCTTGTTTATGCTCTTTCATTTCCTTTTCTATACTTAGTTAGCTTATATTATGTTTATGTTCTTATATTGTTTATTTGTGTTTTTCTCCTTCTTAATGTTTAGCTAAGTTAATTATGTCAAGGTGAAAAGGTTTCTCTAATGGTGTTAGAATAGGTATAATATAAACTCAACATGAGCTTTAAATGTTTATATCCAAGAAAGATTGTTATTAACATGTTTTATCTTTTTATCTTACTAATTCTTAATACCTTGCTTATTAAATGTTTAATTTAGATTTGTGTTGTATAATATTTGGTACATCAAATGCTTGATCTTTCATAGTTTTCGGCCGAAATCGTTATTATGATAGAAACTTGATTTGTTGTTAACATAAACTAGCAACATGAATGCTTGATGATATTTATAAGTATGGTATTACTTATATAAGATAATTAATATGATCATGTTAGTAATTTATAATGAGCTAATAACGAGAAATCATCCGATTAGAACCTCCTTTGTGTGTGGTTTCTAGTTGAGTAATAAAAAGAGTTTATATTATATTTATTTGAAATACCATTAGTGAATCCTATAACCTTGACATATGTTTTTTTATTGTTTAATCCTTACATCAATATCACATCCCAAAACTTTCTTCAACTCCTTTTCTGTTATTATTCTCTTTAAATCTTTTTCTTTATTTGTAATTTATATAATTCACCTCCCTGTGGTTCGACCCTGGTCTTGCCGGGTTATTTTACTTTGACACTCCTGCATTTGGGATAAGACATCAACTCTTTGATCGTGTCAAGTTTTTGGCGCCGTTGCCGGGGAGGTAAGTTATTGTATAAATTAAATATTTTATTTTATTTTATTTTCACTTTTATTTGTTTTTCTAATTGTTGTTTCTTTTTCTTTTTTCTTTTCTTTTCTTTTGTATTTGCATGAGAGTTTGGACACGTACATTAAGTGGTAGACTTTCTAGAAAATCATCATTTTCTTTAGAAAACATGGCCGAAGAAGATAACCAATCAATTCATAATGAGAATAATGAGAATAATCGTGTTAGAACACTTAGAGATCATATGAATCCAACAAGAACAAGTGCACCATCATGTATTGTTTTTCCTCCTGATGCATCTCATTTTAATTTTAAGTCAGGTATTATTCAACTTTTACCCACTTTTCATGGCTTAGAATTAGAAAATCCATACTTGCACTTAAGAGAATTTGAAGAAGTTTGTAACACTTATAATGACTTAAATTGTAGCATGAACACCATCAGATTAAAGCTTTTTTCTTTTTTGTTAAAAGATAAAGCTAAAACATGGCTACAAAATATTAGGTCAGGATCCATTCATGCTTGGGATGAAATGCAACAACAGTTTTTAAAGAAATTTTTCCCTTCTCATAGAACAAACTCTTTCAAAAGACAAATCACCACTTTTACTAAAAAACCAAGAGAAACATTTTATAAATGTTGGGATAGATATAAAGACTTGCTTAATACCTGTCCTCATCATGGTTTTGAAACATGGAGATTGGTTTCACAATTTTATGAAGGGTTAACACCTAAAGATAGACAAATGGTAGAATTGATGTGCAATGGAACTTTTGAAAATAAAGACCCTGATGAAGCAATGGAGTACCTAGAGTTGCTAGCTGAAAATGCTCAAAATTGGGACACCACAGGTACTTGTGAGGCACCAGGTAAAACTCAACCTCATACATCTAATGGAGGCATGTATAGCCTTAGGGAAGATCGTGACCTCCAAGCCAAATTTGCATCTTTAGCTAGAAAAGTTGAGGCACTAGAATTAAAAAAGAGTGGTCAATTAAAATCTGTTCAAGAAATTGTGTGTCAAATTTGTGAAACCAATGAACACTCAACCAATGATTGTCCCACGTTGCCTTCTTTTAAGGAATGTCTCCATGAACAAGCTAATGCTTTAAATAATTTTCAAAGACCAAGTCATAACCCGTACTCACAAACGTACAACCCTGGTTGGAGAAATCACCCAAATTTCAGTTGGAAGAGTGGTAACAATAATGCACAAACTTCACAGCCACCATTTCAAACACAACATAATTTTCAAAATTCTCATGGATATGCACCTCCTTATATTCCCCCTCCTAAAAGAAATCTTGAGGAAACAGTACATGCATTCATTGAAAAGCAAGAGACAATCAACACTCAAAATGCTCAAACCATGGCTGATTTGAAAGATACTCTTGCAAAGTTCACATCTGCTCTCAGTTTTCAGGAGAAAGGTAAGTTTCCATCTCAACCCCAGCAAAATCCCAAAGGGCAATACAATTCAAGTACAAGCAGTTCTGGAAGCCAACATCTGGATCAAGTCAAATCAGTCACTACTCTCCGTAGTGGTAAGGTTATTAAAAAACCTATTCTTGAACCTTGTGAGAAAGAAGATGAGTTAGTCTCCAAGGGTAAGGAAATGGTTGAACCTGATCATTGCAAGGAAGAGATTGATTCCCCACCAGCACTTCCATTTCCTCATGCCATGACCAAACAAAGGAAAGTCAATCACAATTCTGAAATCTTTGAAACTTTTAAACAGGTAAGGATTAATGTACCTTTACTAGATGCTATTAAACAGGTACCATCTTATGCTAAATTTTTGAAAGATCTATGCACTGTAAAGAGAAAATTGAATGTGAAAAAGAAAGCCTTCTTAGCCGAACAAGTAAGTGCCATTCTTCAGAATAATAATGCTTTGAAATATAAAGACCCTGGTTGTCCTACAATTTCTTGCTTTATTGGAGAACATAAAATTGACAGAGCTTTACTTGATCTTGGAGCTAGTGTGAATTTACTTCCATATTCGGTTTTTCAAAGTCTAAATCTCGGTGAGTTAAAACCTACTTCTGTTACTCTTTTACTTGCTGATAGATCTATAAAAATGCCTAGAGGAATAGTTGAAGATGTGTTAGTACAAGTTGATAAATTCATCTTTCCTGTGGATTTTATTGTCTTGGATACACAACCTGTTAAAGCATGCAATTCAATTCCTGTTATTTTAGGACGTCCATTTCTTGCAACTTCTAATGCATTGATTAATTGTAGGAATGGAGTGATGAAGTTATCTTTTGGAAACATGACATTAAAAATGAATGTTTTTAACATTTGCAAGCAACCTGGAGATGATAATGATTTACAGGAAGTAGATTTTATTGAAAAAATAATTTACGATCAATTTGAAAATTTTTCCAATGAAATTGAGTTTAATGAATCTGAAGATTTGCAAATGGTTTGTTTTCAGGAAGAATCAAAGGCAAATATTTGGAGACCAAAAAATGAGGAATTGCCACCACGATCAATTGGGTCCATACCTTCAAGTGTTCAACCACCAAAACCCGATTTGAAGCCATTACCATGTAATCTCAAATACTCATTTTTGGGAGAAAATGAAACTTTTCCGGTAATAATTTCTTCCAAACTTAATGTTCATCAAGAAGGTAAGTTATTACAAACTCTTAAAATGCACAAAAATGCATTAGGATGGACCATAGCTGACATAAAAGGAATTAGTCCTTTGATTTGCACACACAAGATTTATTTGGAGGAAAATGCTAAACCCTCTAGAGAAATGCAACGAAGGCTTAATCCTAATATGAAAGAAGTAGTGAGGAATGAAGTCATTAAACTTCTAGATAATGGAATCATTTATCCTATTTCTGACAGCAAATGGGTAAGTCCTACTCAAGTTGTACCTAAAAAGTCTGGAGTTACTGTGATAACAAATGAGAAAAATGAGTTAATTCCAACGAGGACTATTACTGGTTGGCGTATGTGCATTGACTATAGGAAACTTAATTCAATGACTAGAAAAGATCACTTTCCTTTACCTTTCATGGATCAAATTCTAGAAAGAGTTGCAGGTCATGAATTTTATTGTTTCCTAGATGGTTATTCAGGTTACAACCAAATTGAAATTGCATTTGAAGATCAAGAGAAAACTACTTTCACATGTCTATTTGGTACATTTGCATATCGAAGGATGCCTTTTGGATTATGTAATGCACCAGCCACGTTTCAAAGATGCATGCTTAGCATATTCAGTGATATGGTTGAACGCTTTCTTGAGATATTTATGGATGATTTTTCTGTTTTTGGTGATTCATTTGATAATTGTTTAACTAATTTGGAAAAGGTTTTGAACAGGTGTGAAGAGAAGAATCTTGTGTTGAATTGGGAAAAATGTCATTTTATGGTAACAAACGACATTGTACTTGGTCACATTGTTTCATCAATAGGAATTGAGGTTGATAAATCTAAAATTGAGTTAATTGCCAACTTGCCAACACCAAAATCTGTTAAAAATGTTAGATCATTTTTAGGACATGCTGGTTTTTATAGAAGGTTTATCAAAGATTTTAGTATAATATCTAAGCCATTGTGTAACCTTCTAACAAAGGATAATGTTTTTGAATGGACTGAATATTGTGAAGAAGCCTTTGTTAAACTTAAAAACCTGCTTACATCTACTCCTGTTATTCAACCTCCTAATTGGTCATTACCTTTTGAAATAATGTGTGATGCTAGTGATTATGCCGTGGGTGCTGTTTTAGGACAAAGAAAAGATAAGACACCCTATGTCATTTACTATGCAAGTAAAACTTTAAATAGTGCTCAAATAAATTACACAACCACTGAAAAAGAATTACTTGCTGTAGTATTTGCGTGCGAAAAATTCAGATCTTATCTTGTTGGCTCACCTGTTATTGTTTTTAGCGATCATGCAGCGTTGAAATATCTTCTTTCTAAGAAGGATTCCAAAGCTAGATTGGTGCGGTGGATTTTGTTACTTCAAGAATTTGATATCAAAATCAAGGATAAGAAAGGCACCGAAAATGTTGTCGCGGATCATTTGTCAAGATTGACAACTAATTCGAAATCTGACATCACGCCAATCGATGACTACTTTCCTGATGAATCTTTACTTTCTGTCACTACAATGCCTTGGTTTGCTAATATTGTTAATTTTCTTGTTTCAGGACATTTGCCAGCGCATTGGGGCACTCAAGACAAAAGAAAGTTCTTGAACGAAGTGAAGAACTTTTATTGGGATGACCCTTATTTATTCAAATATTGTCCTGATCAAATATTTCGAAGATGCATTCCTGACAATGAGGTAAGTAATGTCATTAAATTTTGTCATTCTAAGGCATGTGGAGGTCATTTTTCGTCAAAAAAGACAGCCGCAAAAATCTTACAATGTGGATTTTATTGGCCCACCATGTTCAAGGACACGCATGCATTCTGCAAATCTTGTGAAAATTGTCAAAAGCTAGGATCTCTTTCAAAACGTCACATGATGCCTTTAAGCACTATTCTTGTCATTGAAATCTTTGACTGTTGGGGTATAGATTTTATGGGTCCATTTCCTCCATCATTTGGTTTTGTGTACATATTAGTCGCAGTAGACTATGTTTCAAAATGGATAGAAGCAATTCCAAGTCGTAACAATGATCATAAAACAGTCATTAAGTTTTTGAAAGAAAACATTTTGAGTCGATTTGGAATCCCTCGGGCCATGATAAGTGATGGTGGAACACATTTCTGTAACAAGCCATTTGAGTCTTTAATGAAGAAATATGGAATCACACACAAAGTTGCCACCCCTTATCACCCCCAGACAAATGGACAAGTAGAACTTGCTAATAGGGAGATCAAACAAATCTTGGAAAAAACAGTGAACCCTAATCGAAAGGACTGGTCTTTAAGACTTAATGATGCACTTTGGGCCTATCGAACTGCTTTTAAAACATCATTAGGTATGTCACCTTATAGGTTGGTTTATGGAAAACCTTGTCATTTGCCTGTGGAACTTGAATACAAAGCTTATTGGGCTATTAAAGCTTTCAATTCAAACCTGGATGATGCGAGTTAGCTGCGTAAGTTACAAATAAATGAGCTTGAAGAAATAAGAAATGATGCATATGAGAATTCAAAAATTCATAAAGCAAGAATCAAAGACTTTCATGATAAAAGAATTTTGAGAAAAACATTTGATGTTGGTCAAAAAGTTTTGCTTTATAATTCTCGACTCCATTTATTTCCTAGAAAGTTAAGATCAAGATGGAGCGGTCCATTTGTTGTGAAACATGTATATCCTTATGGGGCCTTTGATATTGAGAATCCAAAGAATGGTAATGTTTTCAAGGTCAATGGACATCGTTTGAAAGCTTACTTTGATAATTTTCCTAGTGAAAATGAATCCATTGGTTTGAATGATTCTGTATATGAAGGTTGATTATTTTGTTTTTCTCATATTTGTTTTGTGTTTCTTTTTGGTGTGACTTTTGTTTTGCTAGTCTTTCTCCAACCCCGGTCAAATGGCGGATAACGGTACTCCGTGACTCTTAAGTCGGTTCTTTCAGTTTCCCATGATAATTGATAACTCTGTATATATTTGTTCAATTCCTTGCTCCTTCTCTTTTCTTTACATCTCTTCTCCACTTCTCTTTAAAAACAAAAAAAAAAACAAACAAAAATGGACACCACTCTTGAAAAATTGAAAAAGTATTTTCCTGTTCTGCCTCAGAATGCGATTACAAAAATTTACCGTGCTAGGTGTGAAAGATTGAGGTTGTTAATGAACCATGGAATTCCTGAAGATATTCGCTGGATAATTGAAGCAAAGATCCGATTATCAGGTGAGTCTTCCAACTCTTTTATTTCATACATGCCTGGGACAGGTAAAAGCACTTTTGCAAAGAAACGTCGTGCAAAACGACTAAAAGTCTGTCACCGATGTGCCAGATGGACTTGTAATACAAAATGTCGTTCTTTAGGAATGGTATCTATAAACCGTGAAGATAAAATACAATTCATTAAGGATGGCTTGAGTAAGGAGTCTTTAGATAATCTTCTATTAACTCTTGAGACGCATCCTAGTGGAGATGTGCATCGTGTAATTCATGATTTATGACCACTATTTCATAAAGAACATGATCGACTTAGTCTTGGGAAGCCTATCCCCGACCCATAGAGGGCGTTTAAGCCGTTCTTGGACGTAAAACCAAGGGAAAGCTGTGAGCCACAATCACAACTGCTTGTACATACATATTTATATATATATATATATATAATAATAATAAAATAATACCAATAAATAAATAAATAAAAAAGAAAGAGAGAGAGAGTAAGACTTTAGCTAGCCTACATATAGGTGGTATGTTTTGCATTTTCAATTGTTCATCTATAAAATCTTCTCTTCCTTCCCATCATTTCTACTCAACCCATTCATTCAGCATATATAGAAGTGTGTAGAAATGGCGAGCTCCTCTGTTTCTAAAATAAAAACTATTTGTGTTTTTGGTGGATCTAGTCCTTGGAAAGAAAAAGAATTTTTAGAATCAACAAATCATCTTGGTCGGGTACTAGCTGAGAGAAAGATTCATTTAGTGTATGGGGGAGGCAGTCTTGGGTTAATGGGGGGTGTTTCAATAGCTACATTTGTAGGAGGCAGTCAAGTTTTGGGGGTTGTCCCCAAAGCTTTAGCCGAAGGGGACATCATTAGAAAAACAATTGGAGAGGAATTACAGGTCTCTACAATGTCTGATAGAATTAATACAATGTTTAACCATGCCGATGCCTTCATTGCCTTACCAGGTGGTCTAGGTACATTGGAAGAGATCTTTCATATTTCCTCTTGGGCCCAACTGAACATTCACCATAAACCTATAGGTTTGTTAAATGTTAATGGTTTTTATGATAATTTGTTATCTTTTCTTGATCAAGCTGTGGAACAGGAATTTCTAACATCTTCGGCACGACAAATCATAATCTCTGCTGCTACTGCTGAACAATTGATTGACCAACTACAATCTTTCATCCCTGTAATTGATCCCTCCATGAGTCAACTCAATTGGTCAAACATGAAACGCCATAAAAAGCTTAAATTGGATTTGAGCCTTAGTTTGTGAAAAATTGTGTCTTTTGGTTTTATTAATAGCATAATATTTGTGTTTTGTTGTTTCTTATTTTTGTTTTAGTGTGTTTCAGGTTTGTCAATAGTCGCTGTTTCAGGTGATATCTTCTACACTCTATCTTTTTGCTTAGAACATTGAGGACAATGTCTCATTTTGGTTGGGGGGAGAGGGTAGTAGTTGATATTAAAAAAAAAATTGTTATTACGTAACTTTATTTTCTATTATTTAAACCATTTGCAAAACTATTGTTACTAGGATGGCAGAGTAACGGAGGAACTTTAGTGACTCTTGAGACGCATCTTAGTAAACATTCTTAACAAGGTCTATTATAATACTTCTTGAAATATTCAGGTTTACAAACTCTTGGATTGCTATCTATAGATTCTGTTTATATGCCCATCTAACAAGTATTTTAAAACCTTCATTTTCACACACACACTCGAACATATGATTGTGGGTTGCACATTGGATTATTACATTATTTGTGTTCTTTTGTTAAAAGGTAACAACTAAGGGAAAGGGATAGTATACAATATGTTTAAAAAAATATATAATAATAATAAAAAGAAAAAAAAAACGAAGTAGATAAGTTTGGTTTCGTAGCCTCCTTGACTTAAGCAAATAAGCCCGAAGGGGTGTTTGAACACTTAGTACCCTAAAGTCAACTGACTTGGGAGTTATTGGCCCAGTGCTTGTTACATGGGTTGAGGAGAAAGCTTAAGGGAATCAAACATTGCACTATCTACATATCAGTATTTGCAACCCGAGTTACTAAGCTCGTAGGGGTGTCTCAACACCTGATGCCCTAAGACCAACTAGTCTGGGAGTCATTAGCCGAAAGCTCGTTACATGGGTTCAGGATACATTGTGCTATAAATTCTTGCTTTTTAAAAAAAAAAGAGAAAAAAAAAACAATCCCAACCCAAGGAAGTTAACTTTAAACATTAGAACAAAAATTTTGTTTTCTTCCATGAAAAGCTCCATAGCTATGTTTTGATTTATTGAGCACCGAAAGAAGGTTTACTAATATCTTGTTTAAGAGGTATTAAGCAGATATATAAATTTAATGAGAGTTTGTTTATCTGAATAGATTAATAGAAGTTAAATGATGAATGCCTTGCTTTGTGGTATTTGCAAATTATTTTTCTATTTTAATGCTTTGATTACTAGGGACTAGTAATAAGCTGGTTGGGGGGTGTGATTAGTACTTAAAAGTGCATTCTCATTAAGAATTTATGTCATCATATTGCACCTAAAGTATCATTAAATTCCCTAACAAAAGCATGTTTTATATTAGCAAGTCTAAAAATATAATATACCTTTAATTCATGGTAAATGTTCATCCTAAATACAGGTCTATCACATAAATAAAAGGATTGATTGATGAGTTTAAGGATTGAAATTGAAAGGATAAAAAGAAGGCCAAACTTAGCAAAGTGTTGCTGGTGCATTCCAAACTCGAACACCGTTCAGTAATTTGATCATATCTGGAGCTATAGATATCATATTTAGGTCCATTTTATATCGATGGAAAGGTAAGACATAGACCTACAACTTTCATATGAAGTCAAAGACTCAGTTCTGCCATTTTCAAGCCCAAATGTTAGCAACAACGAAGACGTCGGAAGCTGTCCTGCAGCTCAAGCACTATTCGATTTTTGGCTCATATCTTGAGTTCTAGAAGTCCAAATGAGCTCTGGTTTTTTTTTATGGAAAGCTGAGACAATTGCCCACAGCTTCCACAATTCAGTTGGCTATAATTCTGATGTGAGCAATGACGTTTTGGCCAGCCAACAATATAAAAAATCAGCCCACAATATCAAAAAACCAGCAGCTATTAATGTCAAAAACCAGCCACCAAATCAATGGATGCCCACCAATTCTTCAATCAATCAATAGTTCTGAAACTTAGCCTATAAAAGGAGGCATTGTCCATGTATTTAGTCATATTAATTTTCAGATCAAAGTTATCTTCTTGCTTTCTCTCTACATCTTTGTAATGTTCAAGTTTTCTTTTATGCTATAGTAATCTCTTGTTTATGCTCTTTCATTTCCTTTCCTATACTTAGTTAGCTTATATTATGTTTATGTTCTTATATTGTTTATTTGTGTTTTTCTCCTTTTTAATGTTTAGCTAAGTTAATTATGTCAAGGTGAAAAGGTTTCTCTAATGGTGTTAGAATAGGTATAATATAAACTCAACATGAGCTTTAAATGTTTATATCCAAGAAAGATTGTTATTAACATGTTTTATCTTTTTATCTTACTAATTCTTAATACCTTGCTTATTAAATGTTTAATTTAGATTTGTGTTGTATAATATTTGGTACATCAAATGCTTGATCTTTCATAGTTTTCGGCCGAAATCGTTATTATGATAGAAACTTGATTTGTTGTTAACATAAACTAGCAACATGAATGCTTGATGATATTTATAAGTATGGTATTACTTATATAAGATAATTAATATGATCATGTTAGTAATTTATAATAAGCTAATAACGAGAAATCATCCGATTAGAACCTCCTTTGTGTGTGGTTTCTAGTTGAGTAATAAAAAGAGTTTATATTATATTTATTTGAAATAGCATTAGTGAATCCTATAACCTTGATATATGTTTTGTTATTGTTTAATCCTTACATCAATATCACATCCCAAAACTTTCTTCAACTCCTTTTCTGTTATTATTCTCTTTAAATCTTTTTCTTTATTTGTAATTTATATAATTCACCTCCCTGTGGTTCGACCCCGGTCTTGCCAGGTTATTTTACTTTGACACTCCTGCACTTGGGATAAGACATCAACTCTTTGATCGTGTCAGCTTAGATTGGATTTGAGCCTTCATTTGTGAATTTTTGTGTATTTTGGTTTTATTATTGTGTTTTGTTATTTTTTATTTCAGTGTATTTCAGGTTTTGTCAGTGTTCGTTATTTCAGGTGATATCTTCTATACTCTATCTTTTTACTATAGAACATTGAGGATAATGTCTCGTTTTGGTTGGGGGGAGAGGGTAGTAGTTGATAAAAAAAAAATTGTTTTTCATTTCATAAAGCATGTGCATAATTGTTGTTACTAGGATGGCAGAGTAAAGGAGTTCTTTTGTTAAAGTGACTCTTGAGACGCATCTTAGTAACCATTCTTAGCAAGGTCTATTATAATACTTCCTGAAATATTCAGGTTTACAAACTCTCGTATTGTTACCACTTAATTCTGCTCATAGACTTATTTAACATGTATTCTTAAACCTTAATTTACACACACACACTTTAACATATGATTGTGGGTTGCATATTGGATTATTACATTATTTATGTTCTTTTGTTAAAGGTAACAACTAAGGGAAAGGGATTGTATATAATAATAAATAAAAAAAACATGAAAAAAAAAAAGAAAAAAGAAAAAAGAAAAAAATGATGATAATAAAAATGTAGATAAGTTTGGTTTCGTAGCCTCCCTGACCTAAGCAATTAAGCCCGAAGGGGTGTTTTAACACCTAATACCCTAAAGTCAACTGACTTGGGAGCTATTGGCCTAACGCTTGTTACATGGGTTGAGGAGAAAAGCTTAAGGGAATCAAACATTGCACTATCTACATATCAGTATCTGCGACCCGAGTTACTAAGCTCGTAGGGGTGTCTTAACACCTAATGCCCTAAGACCAACTGGTTTGGGAGTCATTAGCTGAAAGCTCGTTACATGGGTTAAAGATGCATGATATTTTTAAATTATATGTATATAGATTTAAAAAAAAAAAACGAAAAAAAAAGACAAAAATAGTAATCCCAACCCAAGGAAGTTAACCTTAAACATTAGAACAAAAATTTTGTTTTCTTCCAAGAAAAGCCCCATAATTATGTGTTGATACATTGAGCACAAAAAAAAGGTTTATTAATATCTTGTTAAGAGGTATTGAGCAGATATATAAATTTAATGAGAGTTTGTTTATCTGGATAGATTAATGGAAGTTAAATGATGATTACCTTGCTTTGTGAAATTTTCAAATTATTATAACGCTTTGATTACTAGGGACTAGTAATAAGCTGGTTGAGGGGTGTGATTAGTACTTAAAAGTGCATTTTTATCATGGTTTTATATCATCATTTTTCACTTGAAGTATCAATAACTCAACTAAAATATGTTTTATAATAATGTATCTAATAATATAAGATACCTATAATTTGTGGTAAATGTCTATTTTTAATGCAGGCTTATCACATAAATGAAAGGATTGATTGATGACTTGAAGAACTTAAATTGCAAGGATAAAGAGATGGTCAAACTTAGAGAAGAGATGTCGGTGCAATCCAAACCGGAACACTGTTTGGTAATTGGGTCATATCTGGAGCTACAGATCTCAGATTTAGGTCCAATTTATATGGATGGAAAGGTAAGACATAGGCCTACAACTTTCATATGGAGCCCAAGATCTAAAAAGGCCATTATCAAGTCCAAATTGTAGCAAAAACAAAGAAGCCCGAATCTGTCTTCCAGCCCGAGCACTGTTCGGTATTTTGGCCATATCTGGAGTTCTAGAAGTCCAAATGAGCTCTGGTTTTTTTTTATGGAAAGCTGAGACAATTGCCCACAGCTTCCATAATTCAGTTAGCTATAATTCTGATGTGAGAAATGACGTTTTGGCCAGCCAACAATATCAAAAATCAGCCCACAATATCAAAAAACCAGCAGCCATTAATGTCAAAAACCAGCCACCAAATCAATGGATGCCCACCAATTCTTCAATCAATCAATAGTTCTGAAACTTAGCCTATAAAAGGAGGCATTGTCCATGTATTTAGTCATATTAATTTTCAGATCAAAGTTATCTTCTTGCTTTCTCTCTACATCTTTGTAATGTTCAAGTTTTCTTTTATGCTATAGTAATCTCTTGTTTATGCTCTTTCATTTCCTTTTCTATACTTAGTTAGCTTATATTATGTTTATGTTCTTATATTGTTTATTTGTGTTTTTCTCCTTCTTAATGTTTAGCTAAGTTAATTATGTCAAGGTGAAAAGGTTTCTCTAATGGTGTTAGAATAGGTATAATATAAACTCAACATGAGCTTTAAATGTTTATATCCAAGAAAGATTGTTATTAACATGTTTTATCTTTTTATCTTACTAATTCTTAATACCTTGCTTATTAAATGTTTAATTTAGATTTGTGTTGTATAATATTTGGTACATCAAATGCTTGATCTTTCATAGTTTTCGGCCGAAATCGTTATTATGATAGAAACTTGATTTGTTGTTAACATAAACTAGCAACATGAATGCTTGATGATATTTATAAGTATGGTATTACTTATATAAGATAATTAATATGATCATGTTAGTAATTTATAATAAGCTAATAACGAGAAATCATCCGATTAGAACCTCCTTTGTGTGTGGTTTCTAGTTGAGTAATAAAAAGAGTTTATATTATATTTATTTGAAATAGCATTAGTGAATCCTATAACCTTGATATATGTTTTGTTATTGTTTAATCCTTACATCAATATCACATCCCAAAACTTTCTTCAACTCCTTTTCTGTTATTATTCTCTTTAAATCTTTTTCTTTATTTGTAATTTATATAATTCACCTCCCTGTGGTTCGACCCCGGTCTTGCCAGGTTATTTTACTTTGACACTCCTGCACTTGGGATAAGACATCAACTCTTTGATCGTGTCAGCTTAGATTGGATTTGAGCCTTCATTTGTGAATTTTTGTGTATTTTGGTTTTATTATTGTGTTTTGTTATTTTTTATTTCAGCGTATTTCAGGTTTTGTCAGTGTTCGTTATTTCAGGTGATATCTTCTATACTCTATCTTTTTACTATAGAACATTGAGGATAATGTCTCGTTTTGGTTGGGGGGAGAAGGTAGTAGTTGATAAAAAAAAAATTGTTTTTCATTTCATAAAGCATGTGCATAATTGTTGTTACTAGGATGGCAGAGTAAAGGAGTTCTTTTGTTAAAGTGACTCTTGAGACGCATCTTAGTAACCATTCTTAGCAAGGTCTATTATAATACTTCCTGAAATATTCAGGTTTACAAACTCTCGTATTGTTACCACTTAATTCTGCTCATAGACTTATTTAACATGTATTCTTAAACCTTAATTTACTGATTAGTACTTAAAAGTGCATTTTTATCATGGTTTTATATCATCATTTTGCACTTGAAGTATCAATAACTCCTTAACTAAAATATGTTTTATAATAATGTATCTAATAATATAAGATACCTTTAATTTGTGGTAAATGTCTATTTTTAATGCAGGCCTATCACATAAATGAAAGGATTGATTGATGACATGAAGAACTTAAATTGCATGGATAAAGAGATGGTCAAACTTAGAGAAGAGATGTCGGTGCAATCCAAACCGGAACACTGTTCGGTAATTGGGTCATATCTGGAGCTACAGATCTCAGATTTAGGTCCAATTTATATGGATGGAAAGGTAAGACATAGGCCTACAACTTTCATATGGAGCCCAAGATCTAAAAAGGCCATTATCAAGTCCAAATTGTAGAAACAACAAAGAAGCCCGAATCTGTCTTCCAGCCCGAGCACTGTTCGGTATTTTGGCCATATCTGGAGTTCTAGAAGTCCAAATGAGCTGAAATTTTTACACAAGAAAGCTGAGACAATTGCCTACAACTTTCGTGTTTGCAACTAGCTCCAGTTTTGACGTTATCAATGACGTTTTGGGCAGACAAGAGAAGATAAGGATTGTCACCAAGTCAAAAGTTGGCCACCCACTTATCAATTAGTCATCAAATCAATAGTTCCCAATTTTGGCCTATAAAAGGAGGCATTTGCCATGCATTTAGGCATCTTGGTTTCCAGATCAAGATCATGCTCTTCTTTTCTCTCTTTGTATTTTTTATGCTTTGTTTTCATTAATATTAAGTTTATGCCTTTCATTTCCTTTCCTTTACTTAGTTAACTTTTATGTTGTTATTTTGTTTATTTATTTTTCTTTCTTTTATTATGTCTAGCTAAGTTAATTATGTCAAGGTGAAAAGGTTACACTAATGGTGTGAGAATAAGTATAATGTAAACTTAATATGGACTTTAATGTTTGATACTAACATGTTTTATATTTGTTATCTTGTTCACTCTTTAATACTTTGCTTGTTAAATGACTAATCTTGATTTATGTTGTATAACACTTGGTACAACAAATGCTTGGCACTTTCATAGCCCATAATGTATGGTATAACCGACACCTGAGCTATGAAAGGAACTTGATTTGTTGTTAACATAAGTTATAATCATGAATGCTTGACGAGATTTACAAGTATTAGCATTAATTGAATAAGATGACTAATGTAATTATGTTAACAATATATAATCTGATTGGAACCTCCTTTGTGTGTGGTTTCCATTTCAATAATAAGAGTTTATACTATACTTGTTTGATATACCATTAGTGGAACCTCTAACCTTGACATTTGTTATTATTATTGCTTAATCCTTACATTAATATTTGATCTCCAAGTTCTCATCATCATCATCTTCTTTTTCTTCTCTTTCTTTATTATTATTATTATTATTATTATTATTATTAGTACTACTACTACTACTACTACTACTACTACTACTATTATTATTATTATTATTATTATTATTATTATTAGTATTATTGTTGTTGTTGTTGTTGTTGTTGTTATTGTTGTTTTATAATTGTTGTTTATAATTTGTACAATTAACCTCCCTGTGGTTCGACCCCGGTCTTGCCGGGTTATTTATTACTTCGACACTCCTGCACTTGGGAGAAGACATCAATCTTTTAGTCGTGTCAAGTTTTTGGCGCCGTTGCCGGGGAGGTAAGTTCTTGTATAAATTATAGTATTTATTTTATTTTCTCTTTTCACTTTTGTTGTATATAACTTTGTTTCTTTTCTTTTGTTTCTTTTTATTTTGTTTTCTTCCTCCATCTTTTGCTTTCTTCTTCTTTTTTTATTTTTACACGTGCATGAGAGTGTGGTCACGTACATCAAGTGGTAGACTTTGTAGGATATCCTCATCATTTTCAGAAAATATGGCCGAAGAAGATAATCAATCACTTCAAAATGAAAATAATGAGAATAACCGTGCTAGAACACTTAGAGACCACATGAATCCCACAAGAACAAGTGCACCATCATGCATACTTTTTCCTCCCGATGCATCTCATTTTAATTTTAAACCAGGTATTATTCAACTTTTACCTTCTTTTCATGGTTTAGAATTGGAAAATCCATACTTGCATTTAAGGGAATTTGAGGAGGTGTGCAACACATATAATAACTTAAATTGTAGCATGAACACCATCAGATTAAAGCTTTTTCCTTTTTCATTAAAAGATAAAGCTAAAACATGGCTACAAAATTTAAGACCAGGATCCATTCGTGCTTGGGATGAAATGCAACAACAATTTTTAAAGAAGTTTTTCCCATCTCATAGAACAAACTCTTTCAAGAGACAAATCACCACTTTCACTCAAAAACCAGGAGAAACATTTTACAAATGTTGGGATAGGTATCGAGACTTGCTTAGTACTTGCCCTCATCATGGTTTTGAAACATGGAGATTGGTTTCACATTTCTATGAAGGGTTAACACCTAAAAATAGGCAAATGGTTGAATTGATGTGCAATGGAACTTTTGAAGATAAAGACCCTGATGAAGCAATGGAGTACTTAGACTTGTTAGCTGAAAATGCTCAAAATTGGGACACCGCGGGTACTTATGAGGCACCGAGTAAAACTCAACCTCATACATCTAGTGAAGGTATGTACAACCTTAGGGAAGATCATGACCTTCAAGCCAAGTTTGCATCTTTAGCTAGAAAAGTCGAGGCACTAGAATTGAAAAAGAGTGGTCAATTAAAATCTGTTGAAAACATTGTGTGTCAAATCTGTGAAACAAATGAACACTCAACCAACGATTGTCCAACCTTGCCTTCTTTTAAAGAATGTCTCCATGAACAAGCCCATGCTTTAAACAGTTTTCAAAGGGCCAACCATAACCCATACTCCCAAACATACAACCCTGGTTGGAGGAATCACCCAAATTTCAGTTGGAAGAGTGAGAACAACAATGCACAAACTTCACAACCACCGTTTCAAGCACACCATAATTTCCAAAATTCTCATGGATATGCACCTCCTTATGCTCCACCTCCTAGAAGAAATCTTGAGGAAACATTGCATGCATTCATTGAAAAGCAAGAGACAATCAATACTCAACTTGCTCAAAACATGACAGATTTTAAAGATACTCTTGCTAAATTAACATCTGCTCTCAGTTTCCAAGAGAAAGGTAAGTTTCCATCTCAAACACAACAAAATCCCAAAGGGCAATACAATGCAAATGCAAGTAGTTCCGGAAGCCAACACATGGATCAAGTCAAATCAGTCACTACTCTACGCAGCGGTAAGGTTATTGAAAAACCCTCTCTTGAACCTTATGAGAAAGATGATGAATCAATCTCTGAGGGTAAGGAAGGGGATGAATCTGAAAATTGCAAAGAAACGACTGATTCACCGCCAGCACTTCCATTTCCTCAAGCCATGACCAAACAAAGGAAAGTCAATCACAATTCTGAAATTTTTGAAATTTTCAAACAGGTAAGGATCAATATACCTTTGTTGGATGCTATTAAACAGGTTCCTTCCTATGCTAAATTTTTGAAAGATCTATGCACTGTGAAGAGGAAACTGAATGTGAAAAAGACAGCCTTTCTAGCCGAACAAGTAAGTGCTATTCTTCAGAACAATAATGCTTTGAAATATAAAGACCCTGGTTGTCCTACAATTTCCTGCTTTATTGGAGAGCATAAAATTGAAAGAGCCTTACTTGATCTTGGAGCTAGTGTGAATTTACTTCCATATTCAGTTTTTCAAAGTCTCAATCTAGGTGAGTTAAAACCAACTTCTATATCTCTTTTACTTGCCGATAGATCTGTAAAAGTGCCTAGAGGAATAATTGAAGACGTGTTAGTACAAGTCGATAAATTCATTTATCCTGTGGATTTTATTGTCTTGGACACAGAACCTGTTGAAGCATGTAATTCATTTCCTGTTATTTTAGGACGTCCATTTCTTGCAACCTCTAACGCATTGATTAATTGTAGGAATGGACTGATGAAGCTATCATTTGGAAACATGACATTGGAGATGAATATTTTCAACATTTGCAAGCAACCTGGAGATGATAATGATTTACAAGAAGTAGATCATATTGATGAATTAGTTTATGATCAACTTGAATCTACTTTAAGTAAAAATGAATTGGATGAAACTGAAGATTTGCAAATGGTTTATTCTGAGGAAGAAATCACGGATGAAACAAGCACCGAAAATGTTGATGCGAATCTTTTGTCAACAATGACAACAGATTCGACATCTGACATCACACCAATCGATGATTACTTTCCTAACAAATCCTTACTTTCTCTTAGTTCAATGCCTTGGTATGATAAAAATATCAATTTTCTTGCTTTAGGAGATTTGCCAGCTGATTGGAGTACCCAAGACAAAGAAAACTTTTTGAACGAAGTGAAGAGCTTTTATTGTGATGACCCTAACTTATTCAAATATTGTCCTGATCAAATATTTCAAAGATTCATTCCCGACAATGAGGTAAGTAGTGTCATTAAACTTTGTCATTCTGAAGCATGTGGAAGTTATTTCTCGTCAAAAAAGACTGCTGCAAAAATCTTTCAAAATGGATTTTATTGGCCCACCATGTTCAAGGACACACATGCATTCTGTAAAACTTGTGAAAATTGTCAAAAGATTGATACTGGTCAAAAAGTTTTGTTTTATGATTCTCAACTCTATGCATTCCCTAAAGAGCTAAGATTAAGATGGACCAATCCTTATGGGGCCTGTGATATTGAGAATTCAATGAATGACAATGATTTTAAGGAAAATGGACATCGTTTGAAAGCTTACTTTGATAATTTTCCTAGTGAAAATGAATCAGCTGGTTTGAATGATCTTATAGATAAAGGTTGATTATTTTGTTTTTCTCACATTTTCTTTTTTTTATGTTTCTTTTTGAGTGATTTTTGCTAGTTTCTTTCACCCCGGTCAAATGGCGGATAACGGTACTCCGTGACTTAAGTCGGTTCTTTCAGTTTCCCATAATTACTGATATTTGTGTATATATTTATGCAATTCTTTGAATCTCTCTTCCAATTCTCATTTGAAAATGGACACTAATCTTGAAAAATTAAAAAAGTATTTTCCCGCTCTGCCTCAGAATGCGATTACAAAATTTTACCGTGCTAGATGTGCAAGATTGAGATTATTGATGAATCATGGAATTCCTGAAGATATTCGTTGGTTGATTGAAGCAAAGGTCCGATTATCAGGTGAGTCCTCTAACTTCTTCATTTCACACATGCCTGGAATAGGTAAAAGCACTTTTGCAAAGAAGCGTCGTGCAAAACGACTGGATGTCTGTCATCGATGTGCTAGATGGACTTGTAATACACAATGTCGTTCTTTAGGAATGGTATCTATAAACCGTGAAGATAAAATACAATTCATTAAGGATGGCCTGAGTAAGGAGTCTTTAGATAATCTTCTATTGACTCTTGAGACGCATCCTAGTGGAGATGTGCATCGTGTAATTCATGATTTATGGCCACTATTTCATAAAGAACATGATCGACTTAGTCTTGGGAATCTGACTAAAAAAGACCCTGTTTGCCAGTTTTTAAGAAAACTGGATGGGAAGCCTATCCCCGACCCATAGAGGGCGTTTAAGCCGTTCTTGGACGTAAAACCAAGGGAAGATGTGAGCCACAATCACAACTACCTGTACATACACATGTTTTTTTCAAAAGTAAATAAATAAATAAATAAAGAGAGAGAGAGAGAGAGTGTGTGAGACTCCAGCTGGCCTACATATAGGTGTTATGATTGCCTTTCTCATTTCTCATCTATAAAACCCTCTCTTCCTTCCTTTCATTTCTACTCAACCCATACATTCAACAAATACAGAAGTGTGTAGAAATGGCAAGTTCCTCAGGTCATCAAATAAGAAATATTTGTGTTTTCGGTGGATCTAGTCCTGGGAAAGAAAAGGAGTTTTTAGAATCAGCAAATCATCTTGGTCAGGTGCTAGCTGAGAGAAAGATTCATTTAGTGTATGGGGGAGGCAGTCTTGGGTTAATGGGAGGTGTGTCAATAGCTGCATTTTTAGGAGGTAGTCAAGTTTTAGGGGTCGTCCCTGAAGCTTTGGCACAAGGGGACATCATTGGAAAAACAATTGGAGAGGAACTTCAGGTCTCCACAATGTCGGCTCGAATGAATGCAATGTTTAACCATGCTGATGCCTTCATTGCTTTACCAGGTGGTCTAGGCACATTGGAAGAGATCTTTCATATTTCCTCTTGGGCTCAATTGCACATTCACCATAAACCCATAGGTTTGTTAAATGTTAATGGTTATTATGATAAGTTGTTGTCTTTTCTTGATCATGCTGTGGAACAGGAATTTCTGACATCTTCTGCACGACAAATCATAATCTCTGCTACTACTGCTGAACAATTGATTGACCAACTACAATCTTTCATTCCTGTGATTGATCCTTCCATGAGTCGCATAAATTGGTCATCTACGGGAAGCCGTAAAAAGCTTAGATTGGATTTGAGCCTTCATTTGTGAATGTTTATGTCTTTTGGTTTTATTATTGTGTTTTGTTATTTCTTATTTTTGTTTCAGTGTGTTTCAGGTTTTGTCACTGTTCGTTATTTCAGGTGATATCTTCTATACTCTATCTTTCTACCTTAGAACATTGAGGACAATGTCTCGTTTTGGTTGGGGGGAGAGGGTAGTAGTTGAAAAAAAAAAAAAAAATTGTTTTTCATTTCATAAAGCATGTGCATAATTGTTGTTACTAGGATGGCAGAGTAAAGGAGTTCTTTTGTTAAAGTGACTCTTGAGACGCATTTTAGTAACCATTCTTAACAAGGTCTATTATAATACTTCCTGAAATATTCAGGTTTACAAACTCTCGTATTGTTACCACTTAATTCTGCTCATATACTTATTTAACATGTATTTTTTAAACCTTAATTTACACACACACACTTTAACATATGATTGTGGGTTGCATATTGGATTATTACATTATTTATGTTCTTTTGTTAAAGGTAACAACTAAGGGAAAGGGATTGTATATAATTAAAAAAAAAGAAAACATGAAAAAAAAAAAGAAAAAATAAAAATAAAAATGATGATAATAAAAATGTAGATAAGTTTGATTTCGTAGCCTCCCTAACCTAAGCAATTAAGCCCGAAGGGGTGTTTTAACACCTAATACCCTAAAGTCAACTGACTTGGGAGCTATTGGCCCAACGCTTGTTACATGGGTTGAGGAGAAAAGCTTAAGGGAATCAAACATTGCACTATCTACATATCAGTATCTGCGACCCGAGTTACTAAGCTCGTAGGGGTGTCTTAACACCTAATGCCCTAAGACCAACTGGTCTGGGAGTCATTAGCTGAAAGCTCGTTACATGGGTTAAAGATGCATGATGTTTTTAAAGTATATGTATATAAAGTTAAAAAAAAAAAAAAAAAAAAAAAGAGACAAAAATAGTAATCCCAACCCAAGGAAGTTAACCTTAAACATTAGAACAAAAATTTTGTTTTCTTCCAAGAAAAGCCCCATAATTATGTGTTAATACATTGAGCACAAAAGAAAGGTTTATTAATATCTTGTTAAGAGGTATTGAGCAGATATATAAATTTAATGAGAGTTTGTTTATCTGGATAGATTAATGGAAGTTAAATGATGAATACCTTGCTTTGTGAAATTTGCAAATTGTTTTAACGCTTTGATTACTAGGGACTAGTAATAAGCTGGTTGGGGGGTGTGATTAGTACTTAAAAGTGCATTTTTATCATGGTTTTATATCATCATTTTGCACTTGAAGTATCAATAACTCCTTAACTAAAATATGTTTTATAATAATGTATCTAATAATATAAGATACCTTTAATTTGTGGTAAATGTCTATTTTTAATGCAGGCCTATCACATAAATGAAAGGATTGATTGATGACATGAAGAACTTAAATTGCATGGATAAAGAGATGGTCAAACTTAGAGAAGAGATGTCGGTGCAATCCAAACCGGAACACTGTTCGGTAATTGGGTCATATCTGGAGCTACAGATCTCAGATTTAGGTCCAATTTATATGGATGGAAAGGTAAGACATAGGCCTACAACTTTCATATGGAGCCCAAGATCTAAAAAGGCCATTATCAAGTCCAAATTGTAGAAACAACAAAGAAGCCCGAATCTGTCTTCCAGCCCGAGCACTGTTCGGTATTTTGGCCATATCTGGAGTTCTAGAAGTCCAAATGAGCTGAAATTTTTACACAAGAAAGCTGAGACAATTGCCTACAACTTTCGTGTTTGCAACTAGCTCCAGTTTTGACGTTATCAATGACGTTTTGGGCAGACAAGAGAAGATAAGGATTGTCACCAAGTCAAAAGTTGGCCACCCACTTATCAATTAGTCATCAAATCAATAGTTCCCAATTTTGGCCTATAAAAGGAGGCATTTGCCATGCATTTAGGCATCTTGGTTTCCAGATCAAGATCATGCTCTTCTTTTCTCTCTTTGTATTTTTTATGCTTTGTTTTCATTAATATTAAGTTTATGCCTTTCATTTCCTTTCCTTTACTTAGTTAACTTTTATGTTGTTATTTTGTTTATTTATTTTTCTTTCTTTTATTATGTCTAGCTAAGTTAATTATGTCAAGGTGAAAAGGTTACACTAATGGTGTGAGAATAAGTATAATGTAAACTTAATATGGACTTTAATGTTTGATACTAACATGTTTTATATTTGTTATCTTGTTCACTCTTTAATACTTTGCTTGTTAAATGACTAATCTTGATTTATGTTGTATAACACTTGGTACAACAAATGCTTGGCACTTTCATAGCCCATAATGTATGGTATAACCGACACCTGAGCTATGAAAGGAACTTGATTTGTTGTTAACATAAGTTATAATCATGAATGCTTGACGAGATTTACAAGTATTAGCATTAATTGAATAAGATGACTAATGTAATTATGTTAACAATATATAATCTGATTGGAACCTCCTTTGTGTGTGGTTTCCATTTCAATAATAAGAGTTTATACTATACTTGTTTGATATACCATTAGTGGAACCTCTAACCTTGACATTTGTTATTATTATTGCTTAATCCTTACATTAATATTTGATCTCCAAGTTCTCATCATCATCATCTTCTTTTTCTTCTCTTTCTTTATTATTATTATTATTATTATTATTATTATTAGTACTACTACTACTACTACTACTACTACTACTATTATTATTATTATTATTATTATTATTATTATTAGTATTATTGTTGTTGTTGTTGTTGTTGTTGTTATTGTTGTTTTATAATTGTTGTTTATAATTTGTACAATTAACCTCCCTGTGGTTCGACCCCGGTCTTGCCGGGTTATTTATTACTTCGACACTCCTGCACTTGGGAGAAGACATCAATCTTTTAGTCGTGTCATTTACACACACACACTTTAACATATGATTGTGGGTTGCATATTGGATTATTACATTATTTATGTTCTTTTGTTAAAGGTAACAACTAAGGGAAAGGGATTGTATATAATAATAAATAAAAAAAACATGAAAAAAAAAAAGAAAAAAGAAAAAAGAAAAAAATGATGATAATAAAAATGTAGATAAGTTTGGTTTCGTAGCCTCCCTGACCTAAGCAATTAAGCCCGAAGGGGTGTTTTAACACCTAATACCCTAAAGTCAACTGACTTGGGAGCTATTGGCCTAACGCTTGTTACATGGGTTGAGGAGAAAAGCTTAAGGGAATCAAACATTGCACTATCTACATATCAGTATCTGCGACCCGAGTTACTAAGCTCGTAGGGGTGTCTTAACACCTAATGCCCTAAGACCAACTGGTTTGGGAGTCATTAGCTGAAAGCTCGTTACATGGGTTAAAGATGCATGATATTTTTAAATTATATGTATATAGATTTAAAAAAAAAAACGAAAAAAAAAGACAAAAATAGTAATCCCAACCCAAGGAAGTTAACCTTAAACATTAGAACAAAAATTTTGTTTTCTTCCAAGAAAAGCCCCATAATTATGTGTTGATACATTGAGCACAAAAAAAAGGTTTATTAATATCTTGTTAAGAGGTATTGAGCAGATATATAAATTTAATGAGAGTTTGTTTATCTGGATAGATTAATGGAAGTTAAATGATGATTACCTTGCTTTGTGAAATTTTCAAATTATTATAACGCTTTGATTACTAGGGACTAGTAATAAGCTGGTTGAGGGGTGTGATTAGTACTTAAAAGTGCATTTTTATCATGGTTTTATATCATCATTTTTCACTTGAAGTATCAATAACTCAACTAAAATATGTTTTATAATAATGTATCTAATAATATAAGATACCTATAATTTGTGGTAAATGTCTATTTTTAATGCAGGCTTATCACATAAATGAAAGGATTGATTGATGACTTGAAGAACTTAAATTGCAAGGATAAAGAGATGGTCAAACTTAGAGAAGAGATGTCGGTGCAATCCAAACCGGAACACTGTTTGGTAATTGGGTCATATCTGGAGCTACAGATCTCAGATTTAGGTCCAATTTATATGGATGGAAAGGTAAGACATAGGCCTACAACTTTCATATGGAGCCCAAGATCTAAAAAGGCCATTATCAAGTCCAAATTGTAGCAAAAACAAAGAAGCCCGAATCTGTCTTCCAGCCCGAGCACTGTTCGGTATTTTGGCCATATCTGGAGTTCTAGAAGTCCAAATGAGCTCTGGTTTTTTTTTATGGAAAGCTGAGACAATTGCCCACAGCTTCCATAATTCAGTTAGCTATAATTCTGATGTGAGAAATGACGTTTTGGCCAGCCAACAATATCAAAAATCAGCCCATAATATCAAAAAACCAGCAGCCATTAATGTCAAAAACCAGCCACCAAATCAATGGATGCCCACCAATTCTTCAATCAATCAATAGTTCTAAAACTTAGCCTATAAAAGGAGGCATTGTCCATGTATTTAGTCATATTAATTTTCAGATCAAAGTTATCTTCTTGCTTTCTCTCTACATCTTTGTAATGTTCAAGTTTTCTTTTATGCTATAGTAATCTCTTGTTTATGCTCTTTCATTTCCTTTTCTATACTTAGTTAGCTTATATTATGTTTATGTTCTTATATTGTTTATTTGTGTTTTTCTCCTTCTTAATGTTTAGCTAAGTTAATTATGTCAAGGTGAAAAGGTTTCTCTAATGGTGTTAGAATAGGTATAATATAAACTCAACATGAGCTTTAAATGTTTATATCCAAGAAAGATTGTTATTAACATGTTTTATCTTTTTATCTTACTAATTCTTAATACCTTGCTTATTAAATGTTTAATTTAGATTTGTGTTGTATAATATTTGGTACATCAAATGCTTGATCTTTCATAGTTTTCGGCCGAAATCGTTATTATGATAGAAACTTGATTTGTTGTTAACATAAACTAGCAACATGAATGCTTGATGATATTTATAAGTATGGTATTACTTATATAAGATAATTAATATGATCATGTTAGTAATTTATAATAAGCTAATAACGAGAAATCATCCGATTAGAACCTCCTTTGTGTGTGGTTTCTAGTTGAGTAATAAAAAGAGTTTATATTATATTTATTTGAAATAGCATTAGTGAATCCTATAACCTTGATATATGTTTTGTTATTGTTTAATCCTTACATCAATATCACATCCCAAAACTTTCTTCAACTCCTTTTCTGTTATTATTCTCTTTAAATCTTTTTCTTTATTTGTAATTTATATAATTCACCTCCCTGTGGTTCGACCCCGGTCTTGCCAGGTTATTTTACTTTGACACTCCTGCACTTGGGATAAGACATCAACTCTTTGATCGTGTCAGCTTAGATTGGATTTGAGCCTTCATTTGTGAATTTTTGTGTATTTTGGTTTTATTATTGTGTTTTGTTATTTTTTATTTCAGTGTATTTCAGGTTTTGTCAGTGTTCGTTATTTCAGGTGATATCTTCTATACTCTATCTTTTTACTATAGAACATTGAGGATAATGTCTCGTTTTGGTTGGGGGGAGAGGGTAGTAGTTGATAAAAAAAAAATTGTTTTTCATTTCATAAAGCATGTGCATAATTGTTGTTACTAGGATGGCAGAGTAAAGGAGTTCTTTTGTTAAAGTGACTCTTGAGACGCATCTTAGTAACCATTCTTAGCAAGGTCTATTATAATACTTCCTGAAATATTCAGGTTTACAAACTCTCGTATTGTTACCACTTAATTCTGCTCATAGACTTATTTAACATGTATTCTTAAACCTTAATTTACACACACACACTTTAACATATGATTGTGGGTTGCATATTGGATTATTACATTATTTATGTTCTTTTGTTAAAGGTAACAACTAAGGGAAAGGGATTGTATATAATAATAAATAAAAAAAACATGAAAAAAAAAAAGAAAAAAGAAAAAAGAAAAAAATGATGATAATAAAAATGTAGATAAGTTTGGTTTCGTAGCCTCCCTGACCTAAGCAATTAAGCCCGAAGGGGTGTTTTAACACCTAATACCCTAAAGTCAACTGACTTGGGAGCTATTGGCCTAACGCTTGTTACATGGGTTGAGGAGAAAAGCTTAAGGGAATCAAACATTGCACTATCTACATATCAGTATCTGCGACCCGAGTTACTAAGCTCGTAGGGGTGTCTTAACACCTAATGCCCTAAGACCAACTGGTTTGGGAGTCATTAGCTGAAAGCTCGTTACATGGGTTAAAGATGCATGATATTTTTAAATTATATGTATATAGATTTAAAAAAAAAAACGAAAAAAAAAGACAAAAATAGTAATCCCAACCCAAGGAAGTTAACCTTAAACATTAGAACAAAAATTTTGTTTTCTTCCAAGAAAAGCCCCATAATTATGTGTTGATACATTGAGCACAAAAAAAAGGTTTATTAATATCTTGTTAAGAGGTATTGAGCAGATATATAAATTTAATGAGAGTTTGTTTATCTGGATAGATTAATGGAAGTTAAATGATGATTACCTTGCTTTGTGAAATTTTCAAATTATTATAACGCTTTGATTACTAGGGACTAGTAATAAGCTGGTTGAGGGGTGTGATTAGTACTTAAAAGTGCATTTTTATCATGGTTTTATATCATCATTTTTCACTTGAAGTATCAATAACTCAACTAAAATATGTTTTATAATAATGTATCTAATAATATAAGATACCTATAATTTGTGGTAAATGTCTATTTTTAATGCAGGCTTATCACATAAATGAAAGGATTGATTGATGACTTGAAGAACTTAAATTGCAAGGATAAAGAGATGGTCAAACTTAGAGAAGAGATGTCGGTGCAATCCAAACCGGAACACTGTTTGGTAATTGGGTCATATCTGGAGCTACAGATCTCAGATTTAGGTCCAATTTATATGGATGGAAAGGTAAGACATAGGCCTACAACTTTCATATGGAGCCCAAGATCTAAAAAGGCCATTATCAAGTCCAAATTGTAGCAAAAACAAAGAAGCCCGAATCTGTCTTCCAGCCCGAGCACTGTTCGGTATTTTGGCCATATCTGGAGTTCTAGAAGTCCAAATGAGCTGAATTTTTTACACAAGAAAGCTGCGACAATTGCCTACAACTTTCATGTTTGCAACTGGCTCCAATTTTGATGTTATCAATGATGTTTTGGGCAGACAAGAGAAGATAAGGATTGTCACCAAGTCAAAAGTTGGCCACCCACTTATCAATTAGTCATCAAATCAATAGTTCCCAATTTTGGCCTATAAAAGGAGGCATTTGCCATGCATTTAGGCATCTTGGTTTCCAGATCAAGATCATGCTCTTCCTTTCTCTCTTTGTATTTTTTGTAATGCTTATGCTTTGCTTTCATTATTATTAAGTTTATGCCTTTCATTTCCTTTCCTTTACTTAGTTAACTTTTATGTTCTTATTTTGTTTATTTATTTTTCTTTCTTTCATTATGTCTAGCTAAGTTAATTATGTCAAGGTGAAAAGGTTACACTAATGGTGTAAGAATAAGTATAGTGTAAACTTAATATGGACTTTAATGTTTGATACTAACATGTTTTATATTTGTTATCTTGTTCACTCATTAATACTTTGCTTGTTAAATGACTAATCTTGATTTATGTTGTATAACACTTGGTACAACAAATGCTTGGCACTTTCATAGCCCATAATGTATGGTATAACCGACACCTGAGCTATGAAAGGAACTTGATTTGTTGTTAACATAAGTTATAATCATGAATGCTTGACGAGATTTACAAGTATTAGCATTAATTGAATAAGATGACTAATGTAATCATGTTAACAATATATAATCTGATTGGAACCTCCTTTGTGTGTGGTTTCCAATTCAATAATAAGAGTTTATACTATACTTGTTTGATATACCATTAGTGAAACCTCTAACCTTGACATTTGTTATTATTATTGTTTAATCCTTACATTAATATTTCATCTCCAAGTTCTCAACATCTTCTTCTTCTTCTCTTTCTTTATTATTATTATTATTATTATTATTACTACTACTATTACTACTACTACTACTACTACTACTACTACTACTACTACTACTATTATTATTATTATAGTTGTTATTGTTATTGTTATTGTTGTTGTTGTTATTGCTATTACTGTTGCTTATAATTGTTGTCTATAATTTGTACAATTAACCTCCCTGTGGTTCGACCCCGGTCTTGCCGGGTTATTTATTACTTCGACACTCCTGCACTTGGGAGAAGACATCAACCTTTTAGTCGTGTCAATAATCATGACTACTTGACGAGATTTACAAGTATTACCATTAATCGAATAAGATGGCTAATGTAATCATGTTAACAATCTATAATCAAATTGGAACCTCCTTTGTGTGTGGTTTCCAACTACATAATAAGAGTTTATACTATACTTGTTTGACATACTGACACGACTAAAAGATGGATATCCTTTCCTAAGTGTAGGAGTATCGAAGTAATAAATAACCCGGCAAGACCTGGGTCAAACCACATGGAGGTTAATTGTACAAATTATAAATAACAATAATACAACAACAACAACAACAATAACAACAACAACAATAACAATAATAATAATAATAATAATAATAATAATAATAATTGTAGTAGTAGTAGTAGTGGTAGTAGTAGTAGTACTAATAACAATAATAATAATAATAATACTAAAGAAAAAGAAGGAGAAGAAGAAGAAGAAAACTTTGAGAAGGAATATTAATGTAACGATTAAACAATGATAATAACAAATGTTAAGGTTAGAGATTCCATTAATGGTATCTCAAACAAGTATAATATAAAGTCTTATTATTCAATTGGAAACCACACACAAAGGAGGTTCTAATCAGATTATAGATTGTTAACATGATTACATTAGTCATCTTATTCGATTAATGCTAATACTTGCAAACCTCGTCAAGCATTCATGATTATAACTTATGTTAACAACAAATCAAGTTCCTTTCATAGCTTAGGTGTCGGTTATACCATACAGTATGAACTATGAAAGTGCCAAGCATTTGTTGTATCAAGTGTTATACAACATAAATCAAGATTAGTCATTTAACAAGCAAAATATTAAAGAGTGAACAAGATAACAAATATAAAATATGTTTGAGAGTATGGGTTGTGCCAATCAGAGTATGGGCTGGAACCTAACAAATATAAAGTATGTATTAAAGAGTGCCAATCAGATTATATATTGTTAACATGTTTTATATTTGTTATCTTGTTCACTCTTTAATACTTTGCTTGTTAAATGACTAATCTTGATTTATGTTGTATAACACTTGGTATAACAAATGCTTGGCACTTTCATAGCCCATAATGTATGGTATAACCGACACCTGAGCTATGAAAGGAACTTGATTTGTTGTTAACATAAGTTATAATCATGAATACTTGACGAGATTTACAAGTATTAGCATTAATTGAATAAGATGACTAATATAATCATGTTAACAATATATAATCTGATTGGAACCTCCTTTATGTGTGGTTTCCAATTCAATAATAAGAGTTTATACTATACTTGTTTGATATACCATTAGTGGAACCTCTAACCTTGACATTTGTTATTATTATTGTTTAATTGTTACATTAATATTTCATCTCAAAGTTCTCATCATCATCATCATCATCTTCTTCTTCTTCTCTTTCTTTATTATTATTATTATTATTACTACTACTACTACTACTACTACTACTATTATTATTATTATAGTTGTTGTTGTTGTTGTTATTGTTTTTGTTATTATTGCTATTATTGTTGCTTATAATTGTTGTCTATAATTTGTACAATTAACCTCCCTGTGGTTCGACCCCGGTCTTGCCGGGTTATTTATTACTTCGACACTCCTGCACTTGGGAGAAGACATCAATCTTTTAGTCGTGTCAGAGAACAACAATGAACAGACTTCACAATCACCATTTCAAGCACACCATAATTTCCAAAATTCTCATGGATATGTACCTCCTTATGCTCCACCTAAGAAATCTTGAGGAAACATTGCATGCATTCATTGAAAAGCAAGAAATAATCAATACTCAACTTGCTTAAAACATGACAGATTTTAAAGATACTTTTGCCAAATTAACATATGCTCTCAGTTTCTAAGAGAAAGGTAAGTTTCCATCTCAACCACAACAAAATCCCAAGGGGCAATATAATGCAAATACAAGTAGTTCCGGAAGCCAACACATGGATCAAGTTAAATCAGTCACTACTCTGTGCAGTGGTAAGGTTATTGAAAAACCCTCTCTTGAACCTTATGACAAAGATGATGAGTCAATCTCTGAGGGTAAGGAAGGGGTTGAATCTGAAAATTACAAAGAAACGATTAATTCACCACCAGCACTTCCATTTCCTTATACCATGACCAAACAAAGGAAAGTTAATCACAACTCTGAAATTTTTGAAATTTTCAAACAGGCACGGATCAATATACCTTTTCTGGATGCTATTAAACAGGTTCCTTCCTATGCTAAATTTTTGAAAGATCTATGCACTGTGAAAAGGAAACTGAATGTGAAAAAAAAAGCCTTTCTAGCCATTCTTCAGAATAATAATGCTTTGAAATATAAAGACCCTGGTTGTCCTACAATTTCTTGCTTTATTGGAGAACAAAAAATTGAAAGAGCCTTACTTGATCTTGGTGCTAGTGTGAATTTACTTTCATGTTTAGTTTTTCAGAGTCTGAATCTAGGTGAGTTAAAACCAACTTCTATATCTCTTTTACTTGTCGATAGATCTGTAAAAGTGCCTAGAGGAATAATTGAAGATGTGTTAGGACAAGTTGATAAATTCATTTATTCTATGGATTTTATTGTCTTGGACACAGAACCTGTTGAAGCAAGTAATTCATTTTCTGTTATTTTAGGACGTTCATTTCTTGCAACCTCTAACGCATTGATTAATTGTAGGAATGGACTGATGAAGCTATCATTTAGAAACATGACATTGGAGATGAATATTTTCAACATTTGCAAGCAACCTGGAGATGATAATGATTTACAAGAAGTAGATCATATTGATGAATTAGTTTATGATCAACTTGAATCTACTTTAAGTAAAAATGAATTGGATGAATCTGAAGATTTGCAAATGATTTATTCTGAGGAAGAAATCACGGATGAAAAACGCACCAAAAATGTTGATGATTACTTTCCTAACGAATCCTTACTTTCTCTTAGTCCAATGCCTTGGTATGATAAAAATATCAATTTTCTTGCTTTAAGAGATTTTCCAGCTGATTGGAGTACCCAAGATAAAGAAAAGTTTTTTAACGAAGTGAAGAGCTTTTATTGTGATAACCCTAACTTATTGAAATATTGTCCTGATCAAATATTTCAAAGATTCATTCCCGACAATGAGGTAAGTAGTGTCATTAAACTTTATCATTTTGAAGCATGTGGAACTTATTTCTCGTCAAAAAAGACAGCTGCAAAAATCTTTCAAAATGGATTTTATTGGCCCACCATGTTCAAGGACACGCATGCATTCTCCAAAACTTGTGAAAATTGTTAAAACATTGATACTGGTAAAAAAGTTTTGTTTTATAATTCTCAATTCTATGAATTCCCTAAAAAGCTAAGATTAAGATGGAGCAATCCTTATGGGGCCTGTGATATTGAGAATTCAATGAATGACAATGATTTTAAGGAAAACGGACATCGTTTGAAAGTTTACTTTGATAATTTTCTTAGTGAAAATGAATCAACTGGTTTGAATGATTTTGTAGATAAAGGTTGATTATTTTGTTTTTCTCACATTGTTTTTCTGTTTCTTTTTTAGTGATTTTTGCTAGTTTTTCTCACCCCGGTCAAATGGTGGACAACAGTACTCCGTGACTTAAGTCGGTTCTTTTAGTTTTCCACAATAACTGATATCTGTATATATTTGTGCAATTCTTTGAATCTCTCTTCTAATTCTCATTTGAAAATGGACACTAATCTTGAAAAATTGAAAAAGTATTTTCCTACTCTACCTTAGAATGCGATTACAAAAATTTACCATGCTAGATGTGCAAGATTAAGATTGTTAATGAATCATGGAATTCCTGAAGATATTCGCTGGTTGATTGAAGCAAAGGTCTGATTATCAGGTGAGTCCTCTAATTCCTTTCATTTCACACATGCCTGGAACAGGTAAAAGCACTTTTGCAAAGAAACGTCGTGCAAAACGACTGAAAGTATGCCATTGATGTGCTAGATGGACTTGTAATACACAATGTTGTTCTTTAGGAATGGTATCTATAAACCGTGAAGATAAAATACAATTCATTAAGGATGGCCTGTGTAAGGAGTCTTTAGATAATCTTCTATTGATTCTTGAGACGCATCCTAGTGGAGATGTGCATCGTGCAATTCATGATTTATAGCCCCATTTTCATAATGAACATGATCGACTTAGTCTTGGGAATCTAACTAAAAAAGACCATGTTCGCCAGTTTTTAAGAAAACTGGATAGGAAGCCTATCCCCGACCTATTGAGGGCGTTTAAGTCGTTCTTGGACGTAAAACTAAGGGAAGATGTGAGCCACAATCAGAACTATCTATACATACACATGATTTTTCAAAACTAAATAAATAAATAAAAAGAGAAAGAGAGTGTGTGAGACTCCAGTTGGCCTCCATATAAGTGGTATGATTGTCTTTCTAATTTCTCATCTATAAAATCCTCTCTTCCTTCCTTTCATTTCTACTCAACCCATATATTCAACAAATACATAAGTGTGTAGAAATGGCAAGTTCCTCAAGTTATCATATAAGAAATATTTGTGTTTTCGGTGGATCTAGTCGTGGGAAAGAAAAGGAGTTTTTAGAATCAGCAAATCATCTTGGTCATGTGCTAGCTGAGAGAAAGATTCATTTAGTGTATAAGGGAGGCAGTCTTGGGGTTAATGGGAGGTGTGTCAATAACTGTATTTTTAGGAGGTATTCAAGTTTTTTGGGGGTTGTCCCTAAAGCTTTAGCACAGGGGACATCATTGGAAAAACAATTGGAGAGGAACTTTAGGTCTTCACAATGTCAGCTCGAATGAATGCAATGTTTAACCATGTTGATGCCTTCATCGCTTTACCAGGTGGTCTAGGCACATTGGAAGAAATCTTTTATATTTCCTTTTGGGCTCAACTGCACATTCACCATAAACCCATAGGTTTGTTAAATGTTAATGGTTATTATGATATGTTGTTGTCTTTTCTTGATCATGCTCTGGAACAGGAATTTTTAACATCTTCTGCATGACAAATCATAATCTCTGCTGCTATTGCTGAATAATTGATTGACCAACTACAATCTTTCATTTCTGTGATTGATCCTTCCATGAGTCGTATAAATTGGTCATCTAAGGAAAGCCGTAAAAAGCTTAGATTAGATTTGAGCCTTCATTTATGAATATTTGTGTCTTTTGGTTTTATTATTATGTTTTGTTGTTTCTTATATTTGTTTTAGTGTGTTTCAAGTTTGTCAGTGTTCGTTATTTCAGGTGATATCTTCTATACTCTATCTTTCTACCTTTAAACATTGAGGACAATGTCTCGTTTTAGTTGGGGGGAGAGGGTAGTAGGTAAAAGAAAAACTGTGTTTTCTATTTCATAAAGCATGTGTAAAATTGTTATTACTATGATGGCAGAGTAAGGAGAACTTTTATGACTCTTGAGACGCATCTTAGTAACCATTCTTAATAAGGTCTATCATAATACTTCTTGAAATATTCAGGTTTACAAACTCTGTCATTGTTATCACTTAATTCTGCTCATATACTTATTTAACATGTATTTTTAAACCTTAATTTACACACACACACTTTAACATATGATTGTGGGTTGCATATTGGATTATTACATTATTTATGTTCTTTTATTAAAGGTAACAACTAAGGGAAAGAGATTGTATATAATTAAAAAAAAAGAAAAAAAAAGAAAAACAATGATAATAATAAAAATATAGATAAGTTTGGTTTCGTAGCCTCCCTAACCTAAGCAATTAAGCCCGAAGGGATGTTTTAACACCTAATACCATAAAGTCAACTAACTTGGGAGCTATTGGCCCAACAGTTGTTACATGGGTTAAGGAGAAAAGCTTAAGGGAATCAAACATTGCACTATCTACATATTAGTATCTACGACCCGAGTTACTAAGCTCATAGGGGTGTCTTAACACCTAATGCCCTAAGACCAACTGGTTTGGGAGTCATTAGCTCAAAGCTCGTTACATGGATTAAAGATGCATGATGTTTTTAAATTATATGTATATAGATTTTTTTTTTAAAGAAGAAGAAAAAAGAAAGACAAAAATAATAATCCCAACCCAAGGAAGTTAGCCTTAAACATTAGAACAACAATTTTGTATTCTTCCAAGAAAAGCCCCATAATTATGTGTTGATACATTGAGCACAAAAAAAAGGTTTATTAATATCTTGTTAAGAGGTATTGAGCAGATATATAAATTTAATGAGAGTTTGTTTATCTGGATAGATTAATGGAAGTTAAATGATGAATACCTTGCTTTATGGAATTTGCAAATTGTTTTTCTATTTTAACGTTTTGATTACTAGGGACTAGTAATAAGCTGGTTGTGGGTATGATTAGTACTTAAATGTGCATTTTTATCATAGTTTTATATCATCATTTTTGCATTTGAAGTATCAATAACTCTTTAACTAAAGCATGTTTTATAATAATATATCTAAAAGCAAGGATATCTTTAATTTCTGGTAAATGTTCATTTTAAATGCAGGACTATCACATAAATGAAAGGATTGATTGATGACTTTAAGAACTTAAATTGCAAGGATAAAGAGATGGTCAAACTTAAAAAAGAGATGTCGGTGCAATCCAAACTAGAACACTGTTCGGTAATTAGGTCATATTTGGAGTTATAGATCTCAGATTTAGGTCCACTTTATATGGATGGAAAGGTAAGACATAGGCCTACAACATTCATATGGAGCCTAAGATCTAAAAAGGCCATTGTCAAGTTCAAATTGTAGCAACAACAAAGATGCCCAAATCTGTCCTCCAGCCTGAACACTGTTTCGTATTTGGGTCATATCTGGAGTTCTAAAAGTCCAAATGAGCTGAATGTTTTACACAAGATAGCTGAGACAATTTCCTACAACTTTCAAGTTTTTGAGTGGCTCTAATTTTGACGTTATCAATGACGTTTTGAGCAGATAAGAGAAGATAAGGATTATCACAGAGTCAAGAGTTGGCCACCCATAGTTTGCAATTTTGGCCTATAAAAGGAGGCATTTGCCATGCATTTAGGCATCTTGGTGTCCAGATCAAGATCATGCTCTTCCTTTCTCTCTTTGTATTTTTTGTATTATTTATGCTTTGCTTTCATTAATATCAAGTTTATGCCTTTCATTTCCTTTCACTTACTTAGTTAACTTTAATCTTATTCATGTTCTTATTTTGTTTATTTATTTTTCTTTCTTTCATTATGTCTAGCTAAGTTTATTATGTCAAGGTGAAAAGGTTACACTAAAGGTGTAAGAATAAGTATAGTGTAAACTTAATATGGACTTTAATGTTTGATACTAACATGTTTTATATTTGTTATCTTGTTCACTCTTTAACACTTGGTACAACAAATGATTGGCATTTTCATAGTCCATATTGTTTGGTATAACTGACACCTGAGCTATGAAAGGAACTTGATTTGTTGCTAATATAAGTTATAATCATGAATGCTTGACGTGATTTACAAGTATTAGCATTAATCGAATAAGATGACTAATGTAATCATGTTAACAATCTATAATCTGATTGGAACCTCCTTTGTGTGTGGTTTCCGATTGAATAATAAGAGTTTATACTATACTTATTTGACATATCATTAGTGGAATCTCTAACCTTGACATTTGTTGTTATTATTATTTAATCATTACATTAATATTCCTTCTCGAAGTTCTCATCATCATCTTCTTCTTCTCTTTCTTTATTATTATTATTATTATTACTACTACTACTACTACTACTACTATTACTATTATTGTTGTTGTTGTATTATTGTTATTTATAATTTGTACAATTAACCTCCCTGTGGTTCGACCCCGGTCTTCCCAGGTTATTTATTACTTCGACACTCCTACACTTGGGAGAAGACATCAATCTTTTCGTCGTGTCACAAGCACATACTTTAAACAGTTTTCAAAAGCCCAATCATAATCTATACTCACAAACATATAACCCTGGTTGGAGAAATCATCCAAATTTCTGTTGGACAAGTGACAATACACAAAACTTCACAACCACAGTTTCAAGTACATTATAATTTCCAAAATTCTCATGGATATGCACCTCCTTATGCTCCACCTCTTCAAAGAAATTTTGAGGAAACTTTGTATGTATTCATTGAAAAGCAAGAGATAATCAACACTCAAATTGCTCAAAACATAACAGATTTTAAAGATACTTTTAAAAAATTCCCATTTGTTCTTAGTTTTTAAAAGAAAGGTAAGTTTCCATCTCAACCACAACAAAATTTCAAGGGGTAATACAATGCAAATGCAAGTAGTTTTGGAAGCCAATTATGGATTAAGTCAAATCAGTCACTATACTTTGCAGTGATAAAGTTATCCAAAAACCCACTCTTCAACCTTGTGAGAAAGATGATGAGTCAATCTCTAAGGGTAAAGAAGGGCTTGAATCTAAATATTGCAAGGAAAAGACTGATTTCCCGTCAGTACTTTCATTTCCTAATATCATGACCAAACAAAGGAAAGTTAATCATGATTATGAAATCAAGGATGAAAAAGGCACAAAAAATGTTATCGCAGATCGATTGTCAAGATTGACAACAGATTCGAAAACTGACATCGCACTAATCGATGACTAATTTCTCGATGAATATTTACTTTCCATCTCTACAATGCCTTGGTTTGCTAATATTGTAAAATTTCTTATTTTAGGATAATTGCCAGCTTATTGGAGTACCCAAGATAAAAGAAAGTTCTTGAACGAAGTGAAGAACCTTTATTGGGATGACATTTATTTATTCAAATATTATCCTGATCAAATACTTTGAAGATGTATTTTGAATAATAAGGTAAGTAGTGTCATTAAATTTTATCATTCTAAGGCAGGTAGGAGTCATTTCTCATAAAAAAATAGCTACAAAAATCTTACAAGGTGAATTTTATTGGCCCACCATATTTAGGGATTCACATGCATTCTGTAAAACCTGTGAAAATTATCAAAAGATGGGATTTATTTCAAAACATAGAGAGTCTTTAAATAATCTTCTATTGACTCTTAAGTCTCATCATAGTGAAGATAAGCATCATGCAATTCATGACTTATGAACCTATTTTCATACAGAACATGCATGGCATAGTCTTGGAAATCTGACTTAAAAAGATCTTGTTTGTCGATTTTTAAGAAAACTGGATGGGAAGCCTATCTCTAACCCATAAAAAGCGTTTATGCCATTCTTGGACATAAAACTAAGGAAAGATGTGAGCCACAATCACAACTGCAATTTGACTCTTAATTTGTAAAAACTTGTGTCTTTTGGTTTTATTAATAGCATAATATTTGTGTTTTGTTGTTTCTTATCTTTTTTTAAGTGTGTTTCAGGTTTATCAGTGTTTGTTATTTCAGGTGATGTCCTCTATACTCCATCTTTCTACTTTAGGACATTGAGGACAATGTCTCATTTTGGTTGGGAGGAGAGGGTAGCAGTTGACAAAAAAATAAAAATTAACTAACTGTGTTTTTCATTTCATAAAGCATGTGCAAAATTGTTGTTACTAAGATGAAAGAGTAAAGGAGCTCTTTTGTTAAAGTGACTCTTGAAACGCATATTAGTAATCATTCTTAACAAGGTCTATCTTAATACTTCTTGAAATATTCAAGTTTATAAACTCTCGCATTATTATCACTTAATTCTGCTCATATACTCATTTAACGTGTATTCTTAAACCTTCATTTTCACATATACACTTTAACATATGATTATGGGTTCAACATTGGATTATTACATTATTTATGTTCTTTTGTTAAAGGTAACAACTAAGGAAAATGGATAGTATATAATTTACAAAAACAAAAAAAATAAAAAAAAGCAAAAAAAACTGATGATAATAAATATGTAGATAAGTTTGTTTCGTAATCTCTCTAACCTAAGCAATTAATCTTGAAGGGGTGTTTTAATACCTAATACCCTAAAGTCAACTAACTTGGGAGCTATTAGCCCAATGCTTGTTACATGGGTTGAGGAGAAAAGCTTAAGGAAATCAAACATTGCACTATCTACGTATCAGTATCAGTAACCCGAGTTATTAAGCTCGTATGAGTGTTTCAATACCTAATGCCCTAAGACCAATTGGCCTGGGAGTCATTAGTCAAAAGCTCGTTACATGGGTTTAAGATGCATGGTGTTTTAAGCTATATGTATATATATAAAAAAAAATAGAAAAAAAGAAAAAAATAGTAATCCTAACTCAAGGAAGTTAACCTTAATTATTAGAACAAAAATTTTGTTTTCTTCCATGAAAAGCCTCATAACTATATGTTAATATATTGAGCATAAAAGAAAGGTTTATTAATATCTTGTTTAAGAGATATTGAGTAGATATATAAATTTAATGAGAGCTTGTTTATCCGAATAAATTAATGGAAGTTGAATGATGAATAGCTTGCTTTGTGGAATTTGTAAAATATTTTTCTATTTTAACGCTTTGATTATTAGATACTAGTAATAAGTTGGTTGGGGAGCGTGATTAGTACTTAAGATTGCATTTTTATCAAGGTTTTATATCATTATTTTGCACTCGAAATATCAATAACTTCTTATTTAAAACATGTTTTATAATAACATATCTAATAATATAAGATACCTTTAATTTGTGGTAAATGTTCATTTTAAATGCAGGCCTATCACATAAATGAAAGGATTGATTGATGAGTTTAAGAACAAAAATTGAAAGGACAAAGAGATGGCCAAACTTAGAAAAGAGATCTTGGTGCAGTCCAAACCGAAACACTATTTGATAATTGGGTCATATCTGGAACTGTAGATCTCAAATTTAGATCTACTTTATATGGATGAAAAGGTAAGACATTACTAACATGTTTTATATTTGTTATTTTATTCACTTTTAATACTTCACTTGTTAAATAGTTAAACTAGATTTATATTATATAACTCTTAGTACAACAAATACTTGGCACTTTCATAGTTCAAACCTTATGGTATAACCGATACATGTGCTATAAAAGGAACTTGATTTGTTGTTAACATAAGTTATAATCATAAATACCTGAAAATATTTATAAGTATTAGTATTATTCAAATAAGATAACTAATGTAATCATGTTATCATCAAACATTAAGGTCCATGTTGAGTTTATACTATATTTATTCTTACACCATTAGTGTAACATTTTCACCTTAACATAATAAACTTAGCTAAACATAATGAAAGAAATAAACATAAATAAACAAGATAATAACATAAATAAGATAAAGTTAACTAAGTAAAGGAAAGGAAATGAAAGATATAAACAAGATATTAATGAAAACAAAACTTAAGCATTAGAAAAATACAAAAAGAGAAAGCAAGTGCATGATTTTGATCTCGAAACCAAGATGTTTAAATACATGGCAAATGCCTTTTTTTAAAGGCTAAAATTTAAAACTATTGATTTGATGACTAATTATTGAGTAGTTGTACAGTTCTTGACTTGGTGACAATCCTTATCTTCTTCTCTGAACAAAACATGATCGATTACGTCAGAACTTGAACCAACCTTACTCATGAAAGTTCTAAGAAATTATCTCAACTTTTCAAAAAAAAAAAAAGATTATTTGGACTTCTAGAACTCAAGATATAGGTTGAACATTGAACAATATTTGAGTTGCAGGACAGATTTAGAATTCTACATTGTTGCCAAGATTTGACTTCCAAATAATAGAATTGAGTCTTACCTTCTACATGAAAGTTTTATACCTATGTCTTACCTTTCCATCCATATAAAGTAGACCTAAATCCAAGTTCTACAACTCCAGTTATGATCCAATTATAGAATAGTGTTCCAATTTGGACTAAACCAGCATCTCTTTTCTAAGCTTCACCCTCTCTTTGTCCTTTCAATTTTAGTGCTTCAATTCATCAATCCTTTTATTAATGTGATAGGTCTGTATTTAGGATGTATATTTATCATAAATTAAACGTATCTTATGGTATCAAACTTGTTATTATAAAACATGTTTTAGTTAAGTAGTTATTAGTACTTCAAGTGTAAAATAATATATAATACCTTGATAAAAATACACTTTTAAATACTAATTAGATATTTTGATAAAATGGCATGAAGAAAGGCTTAATAGAAAGAAAATTGAGGTTGAAATCCAAGGTTGACCAAAATTACAAGAATTAATTAAGTTTAAGGACTTAATTAAATCTTTAATAAGCTTAATCAATTTATTTAACCACTTAATTGAAGGAAAATTTGTTTATAGGCCTAATTATAATCAATTCATAAAGATTGGAAAATTCAATACACAATTAAAACTTTGAAATGCTATATTGGTGTAATTAGGGGTTCAATTGTAAGAAATTTAAAGGTACAAGGCTTTGTAATGGTGAAATTAAAAATTTTCAAAAATAAAGAATAAAATGCAAAAGACATGTGAGTCCATGGATTTAAATTAATCAAATTAAATGTTCAATTGAAAGAAATTTAAAGATTGAAGGCTAATTGAGGGTCAACTTAAAGAATTTCAAAACCAAAGGCTAGAGTGCAAAAAGCGTGTGAGTTCAGGTACTTAAAGTAATCAAAGCAAGGGTTAATTTGAAAGAAATTGATAATTTAATGGTCAATAAAGATCAACTTATATAATATGAAAACCAAGGACTAATTTGTAAAATGCTCCTAAATTAAAATATTTAAATCAAGATTTATAAATGTGCAATTGTAAGAATTAAAAAGTTTATGAGTCAATTGAGTTGCATGTGTTAGAAATTAAAAAGAATGGACTAACTTGAAATTTACCAAAATCCCAATTAGAAACCCTAATTCCTAGGGTTTAAATATATGGCATGTCACTCATTTTTAATAGAAAGACTTAATGACATATTACCCTATCTCCATTTACCATCTTCTTTAGCAAATAAAAGTTGATTGAGACACCACTTTGAGATTAATAAATGTTGTATCTCTGACCACCTCAACGACTCTAACCGCCACCACTTTGAGATGAATGATCGGCTACTCCCACCAAAAATTTACATCTTATTTGCTTTAAAGATGTTGATAACATCTTGTCCATAATCAACCTCATTTACATTGATAAATGTAAGCCAATTGGAGGCTAATCTTTATATGAATAAATAAAGAGTTATAAAACTCCGAATCAAATGAGATTTGTTTCTAATGCTAGATATACATCTTATCTATACATTTCATGTTTGCCTATGACATATTTATATCATAATTTCAGATGATCTAATTAAATGTCCTATTTAATAAGAAAATTTTCATGTTTGAGTAGACTATGTGGTTTTCCTTCTCTTAATAGGTTTGAGCTCATAAAAGGATAAAATAGGCCAAAATACACCTTTTTAAGGAGGTTAGAGGAGAGGATGAGAAAGAATCTTTTATAAAATACCCATCTTGTGCAAAACCACCATAGGTTCGTAACTTCTAGTTTTGGTTTGCTTATAAAAAGGCAGGTGCTCTTGAAGAGAAAAAATAGGGGATGATAAAGAGAAAACAAAGAGAAAAATAAAGAAGAATCCTTGAGTAAAAAGAGAGAAAAAATAAGAAAATCATGTGAAAAGTTGAAGGAAGAAAAGAGAAAAAAACAAGTTCATACAAGCTAAGGATTAAAAGCTTATTAGAATGTTTTTCAAGTTCTTGCTAGAATATTTATTATGCATCTATTATGGTTAGTTGTAGTCTAATGGACAATATGCACACTTTAGAATGTATGCTCAAGTTAGTTTTTAAATGCATGGTTTGATGATTTGAGACTGTTAATCTTCCTTAATCTCTATAAAAACTTGGGGTAATAGTTTGGAAGAATATACTTTGACCTTTCAAAGCAAAGAAATATGGAACATATTATGCACTTTGGTCAATGATGAGGGCAGAGCTAACTTATATGCCACTAGTCCAATTCTATATACAATTTTAAAAAGCCCTTTCCCCTTCATACCAAATCTTGACAGATGCTTTAACGGGACCATCTTTGAAAACACTTTGTCACCCACTTCAAACTTAAGAGGTCTTATTTAAATATTAGCATTTTTTATTTTTATTTTTTATCTATCATAGGTGGCTTTTGTTCTATCTTTAATAAACCTCATTTTTTTAGAGGTTATTTCTATTAATTTTGCTCCACATAGCTTTTTTGTCTACCACCTCTGCCCAGCATACTAACATTCTAAATCCTTACCATAACGAGCTTTGTAAGGAGTCATTTCTATTATAGCTTGATAATTGTTATTATATATGAATTCTACAAGTGATAGTTAATCCTTCCATTTTCCTCCAAAATTTGAAATGCATGCCTTTAATAAGTCCTCCAAAATTTGAATGGTTCTCTCATATTGTCCATTGATCTGTAGATGAAAAATTATACTTAAATCCAATCATGTTCCTAACGCATGTTGAATACTCGACCATAATCAAGAAGTAAACCTAGGATTTGGATATAAAACAATGGACACTAGAATTCCATACAGTCTTATCACTTCTCTCACATATAACTAAGCCAATCTATCCATCGAGTTTGTCATTTTTATGGGTAGGAATAAAGGATATTTAGTTAACTAGTCTACAATAACTCATATTATATTATTGCCCTTTTTTCCTTAAGGCAGGCCTATCATAAAATCTATAGTTATGTTGTCCCATTTCTATTCAAGAATTAAAAAGGGTTGTGAGGGTCTCGCGGGTTTTTGGTGTTCTAACTTCACTTGCTAATATATTCCATACTTGGCTATATATTCAAATATGTCCCTTTTCATTTTTTCCACCAATAACACTTTTAAATCTTTATACATCTTAGTACTCCTAAGATAAACAATAAATTTTGACTAATAAACCTCTTTTAGCACTTCATTCTTAATAATCATATCTCATGGAACATACATTCATTTATCCCTCATCACTACACCATCATTTAAAATCATGTAAAGTATCTTAAGCCCCATGTCCAACTTTCTTCTCACTTTTTCAATCTCTGCATCCCTTAATTGAGCTTCATGTATTCTATCTTGAAAGGTAGATCGTACCCTTAATTGTGCTACTAATGACCTTTTAGGTCCTAGGCTTAATTAAGCATTTATTCTTTAATTTTTTTCATCTCCTTTCTATCTCCATTATCAAATTCCTCTTTTACAATCCAATTTTTTTCTACTTTAGACATCAATCACCACATTTGCCTTCATATGATGGTAGTCTATTATGCAATCATATTGTTTAATTAGCTCTACTCATCTCCTTTGTCTAATGTTCAATTTGTTATTTGACATGAGATACTTTAAGCTATTATGATATATAAATATTTGGACTTGAAAGCCATACAAGTAGTGTCTCCACACCCTCGATGCAAGCATAATTGTCGTAAGTTCAAACTCATGAATTAGGTAGTTAAGTTCTTGTGGCTTTAATTATTGAGATGCATGCATGACACGATGAAAAGATTAATGTGTTCTCCCAAGTACACGAGTGTCGAAGTAATAAATAACCCAGCAAGACCGGAGTTGAATCACAAGGAGGTTAATTGTACAAATTATAAACAACAACAACAGTAACAACAATAACTACAATAATATTAGTAGCAATAATAATAGTAGTAGTAGTAGTAGTAGTAGTAAAGAAAAAGAAGGAGAAGAAGAAGAAGATGAGAACTTTGAGATGGAATATTAATGTAAAGATTAAACAATAATAACAATAAATGTCAAGGTTAGAGGATCCACTAATAGTATGTAAAATAAGTATAGTATAAACTCTTATTATTCAATTGGAAACTATACACAAAGGAGATTCCAATCAGATTATAGATTGTTAACATGATTACATTAGTCATCTTATTCAATTAATGCTAATACTTGTAAATCTCGTCAAGCATTCATGATTATGACTTATGTTAACAACAAATCAAGTTCCTTTCATAGCTTAGGTATCGGTTATACCATACAGTATAGGTTATGAGAGTGCCAAGTATTTGTTGTACCAAGTGTTATACAACATAAATCAAGATTAGTCATTTAACAAGCAAAGTATTAAAAAGTGAACAAGATAAAAAAACAAAACAAAACATGTTCGTATTAAACATTAAAGTCCATATTAAGTTTACATTATACTTATTCTTACACCATTAGTGTAACCTTTTCACCTTAACATAATAAACTTAACTAAACATTATGAAAGAAACAAAAATAAATAAACAAAATAAAAGCATAAATAAGATAAAGTTAATTAAGTAAATGAAAGGAAATGAAAGCCATAAACTTGATATTAATGAAAGCAAAGCATAAACATTACAAAAAATACAGAAAGAGAAAGTAAGAGCATGATCTTGATCTGGAAACCAAGATGCCTAAATGCATGACAAATGCCTCCTTTATTATGTAAAAAATTCAGATCATTTGGACTTCTAGAACTTTAGATATGGGTCAAACACTGAACAGTGCTCAGGCTGGAGGACAAATTCGGACCTCTTTGTTGTTGCTCCAATTTGGACTTGAAAATGGCCTTTTTAGATCTTGGACTCCTATGAAAGTTATAGACCTATGTTTTACCTTTCTATTCATATAAAGTAGAGCTCAATATGAGATCTACAGCTCTAGATATGACCTAATTACCAAACAGTGTTCCGGTTTGGACTGCACCGGCATCTCGTTTCTAAGTTTGGCCATCTCTTTATTCTTTCAATTTCAGTTCTTAAATTCATCAATCAATCCTTTTATTTATATGATAGGCCTGTATTTAAAATGAATATTTACCACAAGTTAAAGGTATTTTATATTATTAAATACGTTATTATAAAATATGCTCTAGTTAAGGAGTTATTAATACTTCAAGTGCAAAATGATGATATAAAACCTTGATAAAAATACACTTTTAAGTACTAATCAATACACTATAACTTTCTCATGCTACATTATTATATAACCAAGTCCTTTTCTTAATGCATCATTGTATACTACATAACCTTTCGTTGAGCCATATAATTGGTTCAAGTTTGTCTTTACACTTGTAGGATAGGTAGTAACTTATAAGCAATCATGTTTTAGTTAGGTTAAGCTTATTATGGTATCTAGTGTGTGGCATACGATATATATGATGAACTTGAGAACTTGCAAATATTTTTATGAGAATTTGTTTTTCAAAATATCTATGGACATGCCCTTCAAGTGTCTAGATAAAATAAGTATTTGATCAACTCCACCTAAGCTCTTAAATTAGTATTATATAGGATTCAGTTATGATAATAAAAACATACCTTTAGAAAGAACAATGGTTGGCTAATTAGGGTTTAGCCAATCTAATTGTGATCAAATGATGTTATCAAACCCTTAAAAAAGATAATTATAACCTTAAGATAATTATTAAGTTATGCAAAGAACAATACATTAAAAAATATGCAAGAGTTATGGATTGCATGCTTGATACAATTGCTCTATCCTAGTACAATTCATTAATGATTTAGGGAATTAAAGGATAAAGTGTGAACATGTGGCATGCTTAATACAAGTTGTTTCATTAGCATCTTTTTTGGTAAATGATTGTCACTTTTCATGACCAAAAGAATAATTTTTATTAGTTGAGTGGATTAACTAGTCATTAATTATTATAAAAATATTTTTCTAGTTTGATTTTTAATATGATTACTAATATGTTATTATTTTAACAAATTAGTCTCACTAACATGTTAATTTCTTCAATTGTTGAATGCAAATATGATGATAAATTATTATTAGCCCTATGATTGATAGTTAATTATTTGAACAATATGTTACATTTCTTTCATCCAACATAGAGAAACTAAAATTAATAACTTAATCCTAATCAAATATAAATAACAACCTTACAAACAAAAAAATATATGAATTTTTTAACTTGATTTCAACATGTTAAAAAAAAAGTTAATGTAAAAAAAAACAAAACAAAACAAAGCAAGTAAATAAAGGTATAGAAACCTATAAATAAAAAATGTCATAAATAATAGAAAGTTGTAAAAAAAATTATATATGTAAAGCTAATCATTGTTTTCAACTGCTAGCACCTATTTATAATATAATAAAAATTGAATTGCACATGAACTTAAAATCCTAGTATAATACAAAATCAGATAATGACTTTACAATCTCAATCTTAGCACAATTTGTATTCTTTTATTTGTGTATATTCTCTAGGAAATTGCATGTGTTCTCATTATACTGCAACATCCATTAATTTAGCTGTTAAAGAATCTTGTTATACATAAAAATTGATTTTCGATTGTTATTGTGAATCCTAATTCTTTAATCAATGGTAGTTTTCAGCTTCTTATATTGTCTTGCTAAAAAAGCAAAGTGAGCAATTGTTTTAAAAATATTTTCTCCTATCACATAAGATGAATTATTTTTGGTATAAACACTTTTTTGTTTTGATACACTAATATTTTTTATTATCTCAATTAAGTACTTCAATCAATTGTTTTATTTTTTTATGTGGATGTGGTTGTATATATATATATACCCGCTAAAATATATTATATAATAAATATAAATAATTTAAACTAAAATAGATATTTAAAAAAAAAATCTTTTTAATTATAGTAGTTACCTACCTTCGTTAAGGTTAACACTATTTTATGATTAATCAAAACTAATAAATAAATTATTAACACTTTTTTATGATTAATCAAAACTAATAAATAAATTATTAATGAAGTCTAAAATATTTATTATTTTAAAAAGATAGAAATCATGTGATTGTAAAATAAATAGAAAATATGAATAGCTTTTATAGAAAAATTGAATTGGAATAATTGAAAGTTGATATACCACAATAAAAGATAAAACAAAACTCATGTATATGATTGAGAAAAATTGAAATCTGACAAATTTCCTTTAGCAAAGGTGAAATAGAAAATAGAGTAATCAATGGAAGTGCTTGATTAGAAGTTTGATAAAATCTGATGTGCTTAAATGAAAGAAATTTAAAATCATAAACTTGTTATCCCAAGAAATATTTATTCACACTGCACATGGTTTATATGATAATTTATCATACTGACTTGAGTCGTCTATTAGGAATTATTTTTATTGTGTTAAATCGTTTGATTTTATCATAACAAAAATTTTATTGTGTTAAATCGTTTGATTTTATCATAACAAAAATGCAGTCAAAGGAGATAGTAACACTTTCTTGCACGTAAGGCTATTCCTCACTCTTGGTTGATTTTCATTTTTAAAGATATTTTGCAAAACAATAAATAAATAAATCAGAATAACCTAAGGATTATAGCAACTTGAAAATTATAGAAAGAAAGAATATCTTCTCAGGAATATTAATTCACGGGGAACTTATTTTTATGCATAACCAATCGTCCACAAAGACTCTGAACCCCTTTTATACAAACTAGCAAACGCAGGCTGCAACTCGCCTGCATAAAACTGGAATTGCTAGAAATCGGTGGTCAGCCATACCGCGGTGAATTGGCCAGCAATATCCCCACCCGGCGTGAATGGTTACGTCCACGTATAATGTTCAACCTCCAGATACATTGCTATATATCAGATCAGCATTCCATTAATCTCATTATATACCCATTCATTTGGTACACTACTATATATTTTACATGTTAACCTAGAAATTTTGGGCTTGCGTACATTTTTCTGCCCCAAAAAGAGTGTTCAAAAACGATAAGTCCACAGTTATATCACATTCAAAGGGAGCTGATAAGAGGGAGAAAAGCATGTGCTACGGCTGGCCTTTCTGATTAATTATGCTACACTAGGAATCTAGGAGGTGCATCTTACTGTTTGTGATCCGAGCCAGGATTAGCATCTCCTTCTGAACCTCGCTGCTTCTTCTTTCCCTCCCCGTGCCTTGACCGTCTAGGTGCCTCATCCTCACTTACACTCTCATTGTTTCTATTGCTATTTACAGCACCAAATTGATCTTCATGGGAAACCTTGTATGTTTCCAGCGGGTATCTTGTCTCATCATTTGATTCCCCAGCTGCACCCCTAACCAGATCTGATTCTATAATATGTCTGTCAATTCGATCACTAGGTGCTGCTCTCTGATCTCTCTTAAAAGACCAGTTATTGTTCTGGGAGGATGACGCGAGAAGTGGTGCAAACATGCCACCTGGCCAAGGGCCTCGAAGAGGATTTGATGCAGTGGGACCCATTCCCCCCATATATGGAGCACGTGCTGCACCCATCATCATCCCAAATCCACCAGCTGGAAACATAGCTCCTGGCTGGGAAGGCCGCCCAGGAAACATCATGCCAGATGTAGCACCAGTAAAATCACCAGAAAACCTCGGACCATATGAGGCGAATCCACGGGGAGCCACACCAAAGAGATCTGGCATTCCAAAGCTATCAGGTGTAACAGCTCCGTATGAAAAACCATCAGCACCCATCATCATGGGGTGAAAAGCTCTCATGCCATGGATGGGTCTTGCCCCACGGGCAATTGGAATGTGAGGAGGCCACATGATTCCTCTACCTCTCCCTCTGCCTTGAGATGCTGCTCCAAGAGGATGCCCAAAGGCTTCCACCTCCTCTTCACTTTCTTCCTCCTCCTCTTCTTCATTGTCCTCAAATGGGACAATGTCAGGGTTTTCAACACCACTGTCAGGAGTGACTCCTTTTTCTTTTTCCTCTTCTCGTTTTGCTTCAGCAGCAACTGAGATTGCCTGCATCCCAGAAAGGAATATTATTTAAATACATTTGGTTCATTGCATTCCATAATTTGGAGAGCTGCACCTTAAAATCAAATAATAGTGTGTAGCACGGCCACTCATGAAGCACCAGTTTTGTCAATATAAAGAATAGTTCAAAAATAGAAATGTTTATGATTCTGAACATAATCCCCACCTCCCTAAAACCTTACCTACAACCACATAATTCTAGTTTTGTATTTGTTTCTAGTTCTGAAAATTCAATTTATGCTACATTTATTGATGACTAGTTTCATATCATGAATCAAAGATTACCAAATGAGTGTGGCTAAGTGTACAGAATCAAAGACAACAAAGAAATGGAAGGAGGTGTTTTCCACGATTGAGATAAGTTGGCACATAAACAAGAAATAAGAAAACTGAAGTTAATTCATTCCTTAGAACCTAAATAAGAAAAAATAAAAATGACATTAATTCGATCCTTTATGCTTCTTACTATAATTACATTGAAGGAATGAACAGAAAAGGAAAGAATATCAGCCTCTATTTTCTTCTTGTCCTTCAATGAACTCTTCCTTCTCTTCTACTAGCCAATTCAATCACTTTTGAACCATGACAATTGGTATCATGAAAAGTAATTGAACCTTTCAAATAAGTTTAGTAGAAGAAAAGAAAGAACTAATTGAGGGAGAAGAAACAAATAAAGACACAGAGGAAGATAAATATTTTCTTTCATTTTCAATTCATGCCTTTAATGTAATCTAGTTATAAAATATATAGTGAGAAGCATAAATGAGAACCCCTGTTGTTAGACACACACGTGACTCTTTAACAAGCAAGGACACTATCATCTAAAAGATATTGACAACATGCATGAATTCTGTATTTTTTGTACAAGCTAATGTTAATTCTTCTATGCTGTCAAGTCAAACACAAACTGCAGGTAGAAGCAAACAGAATCATTTAATATTCAAGCTACTATAAATTCTACTATGCTGTTAAATCAAATACAAACTGAGGTGGAAACAAATGAAATCAAGTATATTCAAGTAATTTTATAAGACTTCCTTGTTGGAAAACGTGACACTAGTCATTGAATATATAGGATTGATCTGTGGCCACTTGCAGCTAGGATTAGGTTTTGTTGATATAAGTGCTAATAATGGCACATGAAAAGAAAGCATGTTACAAATAAAATTTGATAATTGCTTCTGGCAGGGCACAAACTGCTTAAACTTTGATAGTTGTAGGATGATATTCCTTAATGTTTAGCTTTGGAAAATTAATTGAACATGTCTTCTGGATGGAGAACTACTTTACTAGCATCCCAAAAACTTATCAACACCCAGCAAGCACTGAGTTGGCATGAATACCACGCCTTAATGGATATATAATTTTCATGAGATATTATTACCTATATGGAATTCTGGAAAATAAACCAGAGAGAAAAGGTAGGAAAAAGTGAGAAAAAACTGGAAAAATGAAACTTTTGCTTGCTTTTATTAGTTATTTAGCATTAGGGATTCTCACTAAAATCTTATGGAAATGGGAGATAATTATAAATTATAAATTATAAATGCCAGAGTAAAATGTCATTAAATTAGCAAGGACTAAAATATAGTTGATCAATCTGGTAGCTATTTGTGATAATTGTGAACTAGGTCGAATAGGCATGTATGTTATAAAATAATTATAAAAATTATAATAACCTATAGAGCATCACATTCCTTCAAGAAATAACCATACCTTGTAGATAAAAAAAAAAAAATCCAATCACGTACATCTGTACCAGAAATACCCTTTTGATCACTAACGAGGAAAAAGTTCATAAAACCCTAGAAAAGGGCATTTATAGTGTAACAAGATTGATCATCTTTTAAAATCTACAAGGACTCAAGTAAAAAATATTCAATAAAACGATACTAGAAATGTTGTTAAAGTGCAAATACTATATGGTGGTCATCTCAATCAATCAAGAAAGCAAAATCCTCCATTCCATGTTAAGAACTACTTTGGTTGGTAAGCTTTGGATCTAATATCTTGTCTTTTACATGATCCCTTACCACTTGTGATACAACCCAATATACATATTTACCATTCCTCTTCATAATACTACATGACCATAAGAAGGTTATGTTGTTAAAGTGCAAATACTATATGGTCATCTCAATCAATCAAGAAAGCAACATCCTCCATCCCATGTTAAGAACTACTTTGGTTGGTAAGCTTTGGATCTAATATCTTGTCTTTTACATGATCCCTTACCACTTGTGATACAACCCAATATACATATTTACCATTCCTCTTCATAATACTACATGACCATAAGAAGGTTATGTTGTTAAAGTGCAAATACTATATGGTCATCTCAATCAATCAAGAAAGCAACATCCTCCATCCCATGTTAAGAACTACTTTGGTTGGTAAGCTTTGGATCTAATATCTTGTCTTTTACTACATGACCATAAGAAGGTTAGCACATTCTAAATGCAGGGGAAATGGGCAATAAACTCATTATTTTAAGATTCTCAACAGCAAAATTTTCAAAGTGTGTAACTGCATTAACTGCCAAATGAGGAAAGGACAACGACACATCACATCCTTCTTTCTTTCCATCTCTTTCTTCATTCTATAAATAGTTAAAGTGCATCTTTATCTACCTCACCATTTTTTTAAATAAAAAAAAATTCATGGAACAAGCATACCATGAGGTCGCTATCTGGCTCCAGATAAAGTAAGGACGCCAATTGCTCACCAATAGAGGGTTCTAGCTCTTGACAATCTCTACTAATCTGCATTCATGAAAAGTACAAACATAACTAGAAATAAGTAAATAGGCACACTATAGCATTAGAGAAGACTAGAAATGACTATTTGGACTCATATTAGGACTTCACTACAACACAGCTCAAATAAGCAATTTATATTACCAAGGAAACTATCATAACAAAAGAAGTGTAGTAAAACCATATTGATATAAATGATTTTGAAATGTGGAGTTCAGTTATTAATATTTTATGAAAGAGCTACTTAATTTTCTGGACGATTGCACTAATACAGAACTAACAGTGGTAACAATAATAATTAATTACTAGCTACTGACACTAGTGATTCTTTGGATGATTACAATTTTGTTTCAATTGTTATGCAGTTTTTTTGTTTTAAGTATAACATTATCCAATAATTCAGATAAATCGAAGAAAATTTTCTTAAATAAAGATATATTTCAGATCCTTTTATCACTTAGATTTTTTTATTATTATTTTTTTTTTACTAATTACTAATGCCTTATCTCCAAATTTTATTTAATGAATTATTTATTTATTAAACTTAGATAAAGCATCAATGCATATTATCTACTTGAATCAACAATAAGAATACAAAATCCCAAAACATGTGAAGATAGTAAGGAAAAGGAACAGATTAATTAAATTCAACTATCTTATGTTTCAATTACTGAAAATAAAAAAACATTACTGGCAATATAAATTATTACTTGATAATTAGCAACCGAGGAAACAATTGCATTTTATTAATCATAGAAGTTGTCTGTATTGCTGGATACAGATAGTTAATAATAGAAAATAAATGAAAGTTATTGCTTAAATTGAAAACAACATGCACAAATTGTAATTTGATTGGATTATTAAAAAGCAGCGGGGTTGATATGGAAACTTTAAATAAAAATAATTAAGTTATAAGTACATTGGAAATATAAGAACTAACTAATAATTTATCATTTCCTCGAAACATTACATTTACTATTGAAAATTGGGTGAACTGTGATTTATGATTTCTATTTACTTTAACCCTAAGCTCGACACAAAAGAATTATACAATCTTTTCTAATATAGATTTGAAGAGCGGGCATTGGGTATCATCAAATATTCATCAGACCTGAAAGTATACTACAGGCATTGATAAAAGTGAAGTTCCTTGTATGATTCTCAAAAAGGATAGTGCTAATGCTGTATGTCCTTTATTTACCAAATGAGGTGGCTGTAAGCAACACCCAAATACAGTATGTTCATGAGAGGCAACCAAGGTTGGGTTTTTTATTAATATTCAAAGGGAGAAAAGGTTAATTTTATTCTGATAATTAATATTCAATGTTATCCAAATGCATAGGCAGGGTGCTTATTTCTCTTTTTACATGAACCAAACCATATAAATAAGAAAACCTATTAAGTAGTCCTAATTCAGTAAGAAACTAAAATAATCTAAATTTCTATTTTAACTATTAATGAATACTAATAGAAGTCATACAGCATTAAAATTCCTGAACAATCAAATATTAATTCCCATAGTTAGGAACTTGAATGTAGTTGGTAAGGCAGATTTATTAGAATACAATTTCATATAAACTAATACTGATATTAGAAAAAAAAAAAAAAAAAACTCATTCTGTACGAGCAGATAACTGTAAGTCCTCACACACAGAGTACAAACAGTATATCTTTTCATGCAATGAAATAGAAGATGAACAAAAGAATAAACTAGACAAAGACCAAAGGTACTACCTTCACTGGTAAGTTCTCATTGAACGGGTTTCTCAGGTGACGAGTTTTGTGGAAGGACAGTTCACACAACTGCAAGTGGGAAATTGCAATTAGCTACATCATACATCACTAATATTTAAATCGTACAATTTTATTTTATTTTTAATTTTAATATTCCCCCATTCATTAATAAATGTCCAATGTACATATCTGTTGTGATAAATATGACTTTGAAAAGCAGCTGCAGTCTGTTTCTGTTAGCCACGCAAAACATTTGAAGGATAGCCGTGAACTAAAAACAAAAATATCCCCTATGATATGGAGCCAAAATCTTGAGCAAGGCCACTCAGGACTCTGAAACACAAGTAATTAATGCATCATGACATTCAGGAGCCTGTATTTTTTCTTATTACCCACTGTTACTTCTGTAACTGAAGTAGCCTCCAAGTCAAGTTAAAAATACAATATGTTTATGTTGCATGATTAATGCTGAAAAACAAACACAACTGCATGCATTTTGAGATGTCTATATAGTCTGATTGTCATCAAATAACCAATCTAAAAGTAGTTAGTGTTACCAGAGCAACTGAATAAACTTTTGAAGATATTATCTTTCTCATGAAGAAGATTTGAGCTCCTCATTCTATTTCTTATTCAATATAAGAATACTAGTGTTTCTTTATTTAGTTCAGGTCTACTTAGCATTATGAATTTTCAGTCCAATATACATATGCTAATGTAATCATATAATTTAATGGAGAACACAATCCTTTTAAAAGAATTCCAGCAATTTGTTCCTTATTATCAATCATGTGGTGCATTAAGCTGACATGTGAGAGTTGAGAACACTTAGTTTGATGCTTTAAGTTGTGCTTCTTGTTTCTAGTTGTCTAGAAAACACGGAACTATAAGAAATGTGTTTAGAAACTAGTATTTACTTGAACATATGTTTTCTATTCTACCAGTTCTCTAGAAAATAAGAGAACTACTAAAAGTTGTTTTCCAAATTCTCCTCTTTAATAAACAAGGGCCCTCTTTGGTTCATCTCTTATTTAATCTTTTAGTCATTCATTATTTTAAAAAACCCAAAAGAGGGCCTTGTTTTCTATTTATAAAAATACAGTCAGTAAACTCGATTTTGTGGAGAAATGAGTATAGAATAAAGAAGAAAAATGGAGATAAAATTGGAGGCTCACTATCCTCTATCTCCAACAATTATAATGTAATGCTAAAAGTCTAATAGCTCATCTGCAATTTTATAAACCCTATATCACTTTTCTTTAATCCAAACCCTTAAATCCCCAATTTTCCAGACCAAATCCCACCAGAAAGCATTTGTGATAGAAAGTCAAATCTGTACCACATCATACATTAAACCTTCTTAGTTGCAGCCTGAGGTTTTACATTAATCTTCTTTAATGTGTTACAAGATGATGTTATGAAAGACATAAAATACAAAACTTTCACATCCATCAAATTTTAAACTCCAATTAAAATTAAAACAACCTTCTATGGATTTATCTATCATTTTTACTTTGGATCAAGAAACTGATAATCATTTTATAATGAAAGTATCACATCCTGCCATTCAAATCATAAACAAACATAGAAGGAAAAAATACCTTCAACCATTTGACTGAGAAATTCCTCCCATAATGTGCAGTTCCGTGTGCATATTTCCAATTCCCTCCACCAACCGAAGCACCAATTTTGGATGTCATCTTTGCACAACCCTATCAACCATATATGATTAGCTTAGCATCTCAGACAGAGCAAACAAGTGCAATTTCATGCAACTAGAAACCAAGTAAGCCATGTAGCAACCTTAATCAAGACAAATCCAAAAAAACATATATTTTTTGGAAAATCAGGAATCCACTCTACCAAATTTAGCAACTAACTGAGCAATAAATTCCAAACATACCTGGAAATGCCGAGTCCGGTTTACTGAGAAAATCAAGATTACATTTTCAGCAGAGTCAAAAGCTTCATTCAGTTTAGGTTCATTGCTCCTTTGTGTTGCCCATACTCCTTGCTGCACAGATAACTCCAAATTTTCAAGGTTGCAGCTCTTAACAATGAAGTACCTAAAGCCCGAGTCAAAGAAATAAGTTAAGTGCATTCAATTATGGAAAAGAGAAAACTAGGTGCTTCAATTGAAGGAAAGCAAAATAACACCCCAGAAGTTCAATACCACCACACACAGCACATGGAACATCAGAAACATAGGAGTGCAGGCTTCACTGTGATGACGTCAGATGGCATAAAGAAATTCCTACTTAACTTTGCAACTAAAATTATAACGAAACTTTATATTCTTAGTTATTTACAACAAAGGGAACCCCCCCCCCCCCCCCCAACATCAATTAAATCACTTTCAACTCTTCCAGACCCAACTTATTCGCTGAATGACATGTCACATCACAGAGCAATTAATGATGTTCAAAAGGAAATGTATTTGAAAGGCTTGATGCTATCATTAACAACTGTATCTTAAATTTAGTAACAAGTTGTGGGAAAGTTCATACACCTCAAAATTAGCTAACAACAAACCAGTCATGTGGTAAGTCAGGGCCAAGCTTGTTCCCACTCATGCTCAATAACAATAGTATTGTATGCAAGCAGAATGGGGAAAACAAGGCCTAGTTTTATGAGCATTTCAATAAATAGCAAATAAAAAATCTCAAACAATAGCACCTTAAAAACCACCAATTGATGCAACTCCCATCACGACTTCATACTCAACAAAGTCAAACAAGTAAGAGAATCACAGTTCGTTGATGCCACTCCCATCATGATTTCATGTTCCATTTCCTCTACTCTTTTCCAGGTAGATTCTAGTGTAGCAAAGGAAAGACAAGTGATATTTGATTCTAGTATTTAAAAACTATGAAGTACAACCATCAACCGAAGGTTGGTTCAACTAGATGATCTAATTTATTCGATAATCCTACAGCTTAGTCATCCCTGCCCTTTCAATTATGTCAGATGCTTGGCTCCTTCTATACTTTGAGAGGATTATTCCTGTTTGAGAGATTTCAATAAAATTAATCAAAGTAACCTCACTGTAACCATATGAAGACTAAAACAACCAACTAATTAGATCTGCAACTTAGCAAACCTTAAAAAGAGCAGAATCCTCTATCTTGTATTTATCTTTATGATATTTAATTTAATTATTATTTCTAAGCTTGAGCCTAGGCCCTGATTACATTGATGTAGGCACCTTTTTTAAGATAATGAAAGATATCATTAATGAAAGGAAGAAATTATACAGAGAGAGTTAGGAGAATAGGCCATCCTCCAAACTAAGAAACACAGCACAGCAAAACTATGATAATAATGCATTCCAATTTCACTTCGGTCAATTAAAAAAATCCCTGAAAAAGCACCTGAAGCACGATACCATAATGAGGCAAGAGACACAACTCTACCTAAAATCGGTTGTGTTTATGTAAACTGGGCTTAAAAGCTCTAAAATTCCTCTCGAATCAAACACAACAAATGGACCCCACAGGCTGCAGAACACCATAAAATATTATGGTCCTTCCTTCTCCCAAAACCCCATAGGAAATTGACAATAACCATGCAACCACTTGGAATAACCAAGGCTCTCTACTAACTTAAACAATCAATGCCATATATTCCACTTACTCACCAAATAATGTAAGGGCTTTTACTATGTATATGAGAATTTACAGGAAGGAAAGAGCATACTTTCAAAGGAGACTAGGAAGATAAGATACACTCCTTGAAAGGTAAAACCGAAGACAAGGGAGCATTCCAGTTCCACTGTGTGTCAGCTAAAGAGATTCCTCTAAAGGACTCTTGAGTTAAGATCCATAGCGATGGGAAAAGAACAAAGACAAGGGAGCATTCCAGTTCCACTGTGTGTCAGCTAAAGAGATTCGTCTAAAGGACTCTTGAGTTAAGATCCATAGCGATGGGAAAAGAACTATCCTAGCCCACAAAAGCAATCTTAAATTACAATAGTCCTGAAAGTTCTGAAGTTCCGTCACATCCAAAGAGTCCATATAACTGCTAGCATAGCACTTGTCTCTAAAAGCTTGCAACCCATCCTCTTACTAAAACATAAAAACAGTCTGAACCACATACCATATGCTATCAGTGGCACAATAACAGGTGACTCCCATCATGACACACAGCAAAAGTGTCAGGAAAAAGCAACTCATGAAACCTGCAAAAAGTCACTAGACAAGATCATCTAGACTTAATCATACCAAGTACCAAATAAAAACAAATGTTTTAACTTCAGATACTTCTCTGGCTTTCCAGATATGATTGACCACAGGAAAGCACAAAGAGTCTGAGGTGGAACAAAAGTTTTCAAGTAAACTTGCTAGAACTATCTAGTGTCCAATAAGGATGTAGGATGTAAAACAGGTAACAACAAGAGGAAGTCCACTGTTTTCTATCCATTGGAATTTCTAAAGATCCCAACCAATAGACTCACCCCCAGTATGAATACACAAACCATTACCAACTTTATATCTTAGAGCAGAAACAAGGAGAAAACTGTGCTATGAACTTCCAAGGACTCGCATGCATGATTAGCCATCCTACCGTGGGAATAACAACCATTTCTTTGAAGAAAACATTTGCTGTCAATGCCTCTTAGCCATAGGAAATGAACTTTAGAAGGAAAGATCCATGGTCAATTTCCCATAAAGAAAATATTCTCACTTAAACTGACCTGCACTAAAAAACCCTTTAATAGTACAGCAGCAACACCTCCCAGCAGACCACATGGTCTCTATAACTGACCTTTTGAAGGATCATAAGAAATCCCCATTGCAAAAAAAATGGAATCCTAAAAGAACAATTATCAAGGGATGCTACAAAGAAGCTTGAAATGAATGATCCTACCCACAACATAAAATAAATAAATACGCCTTCCCACCCATCCAAATCCTTTTGATACCTGCTCAACCAAAGCTTCCCAAAAGGCTGGCAAGGGTAGATCACCTCTGAAAGAAACCTAAGCATGTCAAATACCAATCTCGAGTAACCAACCCAGAGAATGAGGCATAGCCTTCAAGCACATTACTAATAGACTTTGACATGGGAATAGCCACCATAATACTCTTTTTTGCATTAATTCTCAAGCCAAATAGCTTCTCAAAAATCAACACGGAGAACATATTGCCAAGCCCCTGGCTATCATTTGATAGAAAGAAAATGTTATCATCAATGAATTGCAAATGTGACTGAAAATATCCTCACAACCAAGAAACCCCTATATAAATCATTCTCAGAACATCCATTATCACAGAAACCAAAATATTATACAGGGGATAACCTTTCTGAGGACCTCTTGAATAAAATAAAAAAACTATCTCTCAACTCGACACCTTCCTCCATGAAAAATCTAAATTACAGCATGCACCTTCTCAAACTCCCCTCCTATTTGGCATCCTCCAGTACCTAATCAGCCATGGCATCCTCCAGTACCTAATTAACCACCAAAGCAGCATCTATAATCTAATGGAACATGCATAGACTCTAGGATCAAAAATTGTATCCACTATCCACCAACACAACAAAAAAGCCTACTTCATAACACCATTAACAAAATCATGTATAAAGCTTCGACAACATTAATGGGGATATAACTCCTCACTCTGGTTGATTGGTTTTTCTTGGGAACCAGTATAATAAAAGTTGAGTACATACTCCTGCTATTTTCTAATTAGAGAAGCTATTATTAATTAATCCTTCCTTTTATTAATTTAGCAATTTAATATCATTTCGTTATCACCCATGGGTTATGAGGACATTAGCTAGGAGTTGTTCTAACTCAAGGAGCAAAAATTGTATCCACTATCCACCAACACCACAAAAAAAAGCCTACTTCATAACACCATTAACAAAATCATGTATGAAGCTTCGACAACATTAATGGGGATATAATTCCTCACTCTGGTTGATTGGTTTTTCTTAGGAACCAGTATAATAAAAGATGAGTACATACTCCTGCTATTATCTAATTAGAGGAGCTATTATTAATTAATCCTTCCTTTTATTAATTTAGCAGTTTTAAAATCATTTCGTTATCACCCAAGACTTATGAGGACATTAGCTCGGAGTTGTTCTAACTCAAGATGTCTTGTTCCTATTCAGAAAGCTGTATCTACCTTAGTTAAGATAAATTAGACCTTTTTAAATGTAAAAGAGGCACCTCCTCTATGTTTTAGAAATGCTAGTTTATTAGCAAAACAGTATGTTCTACACACTATTACTTTATTCTCTTGTTTCAAGTTCCAACCTGAAAATCACTGAAATTATGGTTTTGACCTTGTTCACATGTACAGTGAAAGTCAGACTTGGTTCCCTATGCTGCACCATAATGTTGATTTCCTGTGTCCTTATTTTGAAAATGAAAACTCATTGAAGAAAGTTAGGATTCTGCACCAAACTATGATGTCTACAACTTATTGACAAGTGAAAATTGGGATTCTCCACTGATCTATGGTGTCTATCCCCCTTTTTATGATGTTGTTGAAAACAAAAAGAACACATGGAGAGCATGGAGCAGCTTAAGAAATATTATTAAATTACCACACTATAATGATCCTCTGCCTAAATGTATAATGCAGGCTCAAAGAAAGAATCCAGAAAGTTATATGGTGGCAACAAATGTTGATGATGCAAATTGGGACTTTACTAATAGCCAAGGAATCAAAAGTAGCGACCAATAACAAGTACATGTTAATTTTTCAACAATTACAATCATAAATGAGGCTGATATCTTGGACTCTTACAGTCTTGATGTACCACTACTGCGACAAGCTGCTTTAACCTGGGAGCATAATACAAGAGCTATAGCCAATTAATTATTAATTTTGTTGATTTCATAGTTTTATATATTGTTCCAAGCTGTGTTATAATATCTGGGTATTGAAGTATTAATTTGAGTGTTGTTAATATTGAAGATTTCTTACTCTTCTTCCTAGTTATCATGCCATTCCAAATTTTTCTCAACCATTAGGATTTCAGTTATGCTTTCTTACTGAAATCATAATTTTTCCTTCACTAAAATCTATGTTCACTTGTATCAATTTCATTCTTGATTTTAGCACTCTTTTGTCGTTACTTGTTGCTTCTTATCTCTCTTGCATCATTCATTATCTCAACCCAACTCCAAGTGACATTTTCTCCCACCACAACTCATTACAAGTCACCCAATCAGTGTGGTCATCCTAGGATCTTTCAAACTTGTAATAACACAGCATTGCATATTGATATACCGCTTGAATTTTGTGTTCATGTTTAAGAGATTGTTTAAGAACACACCCAGATTCTGTTTTCTGAGGTCTAAACAGCGTTGCAGGACCCAATTTCATCAAACAAATTGAAAAATAGGATTACTGCCTTGAGGACGCAATCTGAACTGAGCATTGATCACTCTTAGCTGACTCACAAAGGGAGCTAATCCATTCACAAAATTTGAAACATGAGCAAAAGCTTACTGACTATTCCCCACCTCCTAACCCAAAACAGACTGTAACACATATACATGTATACGCTCACGTGGACACATGAGAACTTTCACCGACATATATATTAATAAAACAATTTGTGCATAGATAGGTGAGTGAATGAATAGTTAAACATAAAGCAATAATATTAAAATTGTTCAGGCAAGCACTTATTACAGCCATGTGCATCAGCTACTTCCATCCATTCATCTAATTCTCTAATGAACCTTTTCTATGTTTTTTGATGCAAAGGAAGAACAGTCACTTGTAGCTTCTTCTTCTGTTAGCTGTCTGAATAAAAAAAAAAGATACTAAAGCACATGCTTTCACTACACTGTTACTACAGAAGCAGCCAACTTTCAAAAGAGAAACACAACTAACCAGTTATCAGCCAATGATACAAAATACATCAACTGAACAAGTTCAGCATGTACTTGCAAATTCACTTATCACCTTGTGGAAATTAGACTAGAAGACACGTATGAGAAGAAGTAGGAAGTTTTGAGGTCAGTTGATCAAAGGAGCAAAAGGAACAAAGGGGTGATTCAATGAGAAAAGTCAAGCATTTGGCTTAAGTTCATAAAGCAGACAGCAAAATAAGCAGGATTATTATATTATTGTGTAATTAGGAAACACAAGGATATTTCTGTAATTTCCAGATTTGCTGGAAATTATCCAGGTCCAGATTTCTATTTTATGTTTTAGTTTCTGATTAGTCCTTGGTATAAAAGAACTCCTTAATTAATTAGGTTTGAATAGGGATAGCAGTATTTTCTTATTTAAGAGTCCAAGGTAAATTAAGATGCTACTAAAAGGGCTACCAGCTTCACACTAGTAAGTTTTCTATTGAACCACACCTAGAAGACAGAGAGCTTGAGAATCACATATGATGCGGACAACAAAACAAGCAGGATTAGTCTTTTTTTCTGAAATTATTGAACGTAAAGAAGTTTCTGTAATTTCCAGATCTGCTGAAAGTTATCTATTATTTGTTAAGTAGATTAAAATGGGATAGTAGTATACTCTTATTTAAGATCTAAGTACTAGAATTTAACAGCGTAATGCTTTAGGTGCATGTGGAGTCTAAGAATAACTATGTTTGTAAAGCTTTGTTAAGGTATCAGATTTATGTGGAGTCTAAGCATTTCCATCAATATTACAATTTAATATTGAGTTATGTAGCCAATATTAGGTGTAAATCCTGAGAAGCCTAGGTGTGAAGCTTGATTAGTTTTTCTATCTTCTAGGTGTGATTCCCAGAAACCCAGTAATGTGAAAGCCAGTGGCCCTTTTACTTTTGTTCTAATTTAAATTACAATCCTGAATTCCCCTTTTCCACACCCTAATCCTTCAAAACCCTAATAGAACAGATACTTCAAAGACATCCTGCATTAGTTATTTGTTACTTCACACATATTGGTGGGCGTCAATCATTTTGCAACGACAGCCTAAAAAATCATCAAACTAGACTACATTATCTGACAGCAAACAGCCATGCCCCAAGGCATCAAGAAATGAAAAGGAACTGTTCCTGTATGTGAAGCATTAACTAATGACTCGTCATCATGTTTAAGGGAAAAAATAATAAAGCAGGAAGGTTGCAAAACATTATTTAAATAAGAAGCAATTCATAAGTAAAAGCACAGAAAAAGACTAAAACAGCATACACCAACAAAAAATATCTACAACCTTTTACACAAACATAATAGCAAAATTTTTCAGACATCCACTTCATAAGAAGGATTTTTTCGTTTTTCTTTTTTTTCGAAAGAAAGAGAAGGGTAGTCGATCTTTTGAAACAGTTTCAAGAGCCTTGACTACGAGAGAAGTTGTTAGAAAAACTGGAGTAAATTCAGTAGTAAGAATAGTTACAGCTGCTTCATGCTCTTCAAGCAATGATGAAACAATCACATTTGTGCCACCCTCTTTAGAACATAAAGAAAGGATGGATGGCTTCATGCCAAAGGCACACCAAGAGACATTTGAATTTAGCACCAGTAAGATTCAATGCACAGTAATAATGTTTGTCAATTATGGATTTGGGGACGTCTAGACCAACATATACACGCAAACAGCTAGGAAAAAATTCAAAAAAAAAAACAAAGAAAGAAAAGGTCCATTGCCTCTCACATTTGAAGTAACAATGGGCTTTATTAGATGATCACAGACTTTTGGTACAGAAAGTCTTCCAAGACCAATGCCCATCTATATGTATAGTTTTAATAAAAATAATCAGAATATCCAAGAGAAAGAATATACAATAATTGATTTACATGTAACTCGATAAAAGACCTCAGAACTCTGAACACACCTAGATATTCCTTGAGGTAAAGTCGTTGCAATTCTGTTCAATGGATTAGGCTGTTGCTGGCCATTTGGAAGATTTGGTGCCTGTGTCTGTGTCTGTGGCTGCTGCTGCTGCTGCTGCAAATTAGCAGATTCCGTTCCTGAAGGTTTTATGATGGTAATGGGAGACTTTTCTATCTGTTGGGGAAAACCAGCAGTCCGTTGTTGAAAAAATTTGTTAGAGTTTCCATAATTGTAAGAGTTCAACTGCTGAGTCTTTTGAACAGCTTCCACAACCGGAGGTGGAGGTCCAGGCAATTTTGCATGCCTATACCTGCAGTCTGGACCATTGGGACAAAACCCCAGCTTGTACCTGCAAAAACATAGAAAAAACTTATTTACTGGTTCAAAGGACGTTGTTATTTATTTGTCTATTTAGTAGAATGGAATCAGAAGGAGGCTTACTCACATATTGCACTCCTTGATATCTTCATTGGTGTGCTTGTAAACGCAATCCTGCTCCCTGCACTCTCCATAAAGTCTAAAAAACCGACATACAGGCATTCTAGACTTGTCGTATTGGTGAAGGAATCCACAGGCGTCGCCTTTCATACAAAGGCTTCGAAGCCAGTGCCGACATACGGTCTGCCGGAAGCTCCGTCGCCCCGCCTGCATGTCCGCCGCACCAGTGTCGCTGCTGTTGTTGGCGGTCGTGTTACTGGTGCTGGCGCAGGTGGTTGCGGTGTTGGGCGCAGCTGCCATTGCGGATCCCTGATTGTCAGATGGGATCGCTGCCATGGAGGCGCTAGGGTTCGTGGGCCCCGAGTCGAGGCCGCCCTCGAAGTCGAAGCTTAAAACCCCCTCTGGGTCCTCCATGGTATGCCGCCGCCGCCGCAGCTGGTATGTAATTCGGGTTTTTATTTCAAAGCCATCTACACGGTTGTTGAACAGAAACTGAAATTGGAAGCCCCACCCCCCCCCCCCCCCCCCCGCCCCTTTTTTTTTTTTTTTTTTGCAGATAACCAGTCAGTCTGAAGTGAATTTCCCGGGGAAAAAAGAACTTCGTAAAACTACATGTAAATTGATTTTAAAAGAAAAACGTTAGTAAATCTAATCATTCTTTTTGAATCACAAAGTTCAATTCTGAAAATTTTATTGCAGATGTAGTCATATTTTAGAATGGTTACCGCTACCATAATCTAAATTCATGTTTAGTATTCGCCTTTTAAATTAACAGTTCTGTACTGTGGGTTGGATTAATATTTTAACAAAAAAATATTAAAAATATGAGAAGTTTTTAATAGTAAGTAATTTAATTTTGAAATTTTTTTACTCATTTTTTATTTTTAATTAAATTATAAAAGAATAATTTTAATTTTATTTATTTTATTAATTCACATATAATATAATAATGATAACCAATAAAAATATGACTTAATTTAAAAAACAATTAAAATAATAATTTTAAAAAAAAATATTGAAATGATCATCAACTTCATCTTTTTTTAACTCGGGATATGGATTTTATTGAATTTAATTTTTTAATAAATATTTTTTATTTAATTATATGATAAAATTAAAGGCTTATGAAATTAAATATTTATTTAAAAATAAATATTTATTTGAGATAATTATTTCTAGAAAGCAAACAACAACCAATAATGTAATCCATTTTTCAACCAATCCAGTATTAAATAATAAAATAAAAAATAAATTAATTAAAAAAACTAACAAATAAAAAAAGCATATCATATTGGTAGATAAATTCGTTAAACTTGTGAATCGAATAAGTTGGGTTAGTACACTAACCATGTAAACTGAGTTATGAACTCCACTAAAATTATAATTTGTTTTTTTTTCAAATCTATTTCTTATTTAACTATATATATAACAAAAATAAATGATTGTAAAATCAAACACTAACTTAACATTGAGATGTTTTTATAGATTATGATAATCTCATAAATAAAACTCATTATGAAACTGAATTTTCAATTAACTTAATATCTAAAAATAAATAAAATATATAAAAAAGTTAAACTTATTAGACCCGCGAACTGAGTTAATCAATCAAACATATGAATAGGTCTATAGATTTTATAAAGTTTAATAACATATATTTTTGTAAAATTATTTTTTTAACTATATGAGAAAATAATAGACGATAAAAAAGTCAACTTCAATTAGAAAAAACACCCACCAAACTCGTAAATCATGACAACTTGAGTTATTCTAACAAACTCACAAATTATATTAAATAAAAAGATAAAATAAAACGTAAGAAATTATATATTTAGATTCTTAACCATCCTAATATTAAAAGAAAAAATAAATAAAAGCAAATTGAAAAAATAAATATGATAACAAAAATTAAAAACCATAAAGGAAAAAAAAAACAATGTGGATAGTATTGTCATTCATAACGCAATATATGTGAGTGAATAATGATTTATTCATACTCTTTAATTTTTGTTACTTTATAAAGTTTAATAACATAACTTTTCTCTAAAACTATTTTTTTAACTATATGATAAAAAATACACTATAAAAAGTTAAGTTCAATTAAAAAAAAAAAAAACAACCTACTAAACTTGTAAACCGGAGCAACCTAAGTTACCTTATCAAACTCGTAAACCATGCTCACCTTATATAAAGACAAAATAAAAGAAAGCAAATTATGAAGTTAAATTCTCAACAATCTCAATTTTAAAAGATAAATTCAACAAAAAATAGATTTGAAAAAAATCATAACAAAAATTTTATAAAAATAAAAATAAAAATAAAGCAAATCACTATGCATTACTATTATAATCCACGGTGTAATAGTGCTAGGTAGTGGTTGCCCCCACATCCTTTAATTTTTGTAACTTCCAACTATTTTTTAACAATATAAAAAAAATAAACTACAAAAAAATCAAATTCAATTCAAAAACACATCCATAAATTAAGACAATCTAGGTTACCTCCATAAACTCGTAAACCACACTAACCTCATAGAAAGATAAAATAAAAATGAAAATTATAAATCTAAATTCATAACCATCTCAATATTAAAAAAATAAAAAATAATAACAAAAAAATATGGAGAAACATTATAGCAATCCATAATATTTCTAAGGAAAGTTATAGTGTTTTTCCTATACCATTAAAAAAAAAATACAATATCCATAAATTAGGGCAACTTGGGTTATCTTGACAAACCACGCTAACTTCATAAAAAGAAAAAATAAAAAGAAAAAATTACAGAATCAATTCTCATCCATCTCAATATTAAAAATAAAATTGATAAAAATAATTTTAAAAAATCATTAAAAAAAACTATGTGTAAAAAAACACAATATGGAGAAACATTATAACAATCCATAATGTTTTGTGAGGAAAGCTATAGTGCTTTTCTCCCATCATTTAGTTTTTCTTATAATTTTGTTGTTTTTTCATTTTTTGTCAAAAAATAAACCAAGATATGAAAACTTGTTTGTTTTTAATATTTTTTGGTTTTCGATAACTAACAATAAATTTGAAAAAAATAAAAACAAAAAAATGAGTTTCAAAAGTTTTCAAAACTTGTTTATACACCAATAATTTATAATTTAATCTTCAGTAATAATCAAATTAGAAATTGAGTTCGGATACATAAATAAAGTTCAAAGTTCAAAGATTGGTTTGGGATTGGGTTCAATACACCTTAAGATAGAGTAAGGGTTAGGTTCGAGTGCCACGAGGGTCAAGAACAAGTTTGAAGAGTTCCCAAGGCTGAGCTAAGACCAAGTTTAAGATTTAATGCATGGTTACTAAACCCAACTCGAAAATTAACTCGATAGGTGGTTAGGTCCTTGGTCAACCTAAGAGAATAGAAAAAAAAACATTCAGCTACAAATCATCCCTGAAATGGGATTTATCACTCTAAGATCCCCTCATATCTAGGTTTAAAAGATAAACAATGCAAACCCCCTTTCCATTGGTTCACCTTGCTAAAAAGTTTATAAAAAAAAAAACAACATCCTAATTTACTTACAAAAACAATCAAGCAAGCTATAAGTGTAACAAGTAAAGTAATTAATTAGTAATGTTATATTTCGACAAACACTCTAGCACGAACAACATCCTTATAACAAAGTTACAAAAAAGTTCAATATCCTACAACATTTTATTTTAAGTTTGATGTAAAAGCACCTGGAAAACCAATGCAACACATATAAATATATCATTGTCAACACATTCACTATAGTACAATGAACATATCCAATTTGTTTTTGTCCATATGAGTAAAATTTGAAAAAATTATCGATGACAATGAGTCAATTTCATTTATGTCTATAAAAAAATCATCATGCTTCTTTATTGCTTTATCATCACAATCATTGTCAATCTCATTAAAATTTATCAAATTTAAAATTAAAAAATAATTAACATATAAATAGTACATATATAATGATATGACCAAACAATTAATGTCTTCTCTCAAGTATAGGAATGGTGGTGGTGGTGGTGGTTGTTTAAAGAGGACTTTGAGATATAAGATTAATGTAAAGATTGAACAATGATAAAAATAATTGTTAAGGTTAGAGGATCCATTAATGGTATTTCAAACAAGTATAATATAAATTATTTCTATCATTCAACTAGAAACCACACATAAAGGGAGTTCCAATCGGATAATAAATTATTAACATGATTACATTAATTATCTTATTCGAATAATGCTAATACTTGTAAATGTTGTTAGGTATTCATGATTATAACTTATGTTAACAACAAATCAAAATCCTTTCATATCACAAATGTTATTTATACCATACGGTTCAGCTATGAAAGTGCAAAGTATTTATTGTACCAGGGTTATACAATATAAATCTAGATTAATCATTTAACAAGCAAAGTATTGAAAAGTGAATAAGATAACAAATACAAAACATATTAGTATCAAATATTAAAGTCCATGTTGAGTTTATACTATATTTATTCTCACACCATCAGTGTAATATTTTCATCTTGACAATAAACTTAACTAAACATAATGAAAGAGAAAAACATAAATAAATAAGATAAGAACATAAATAAGATATAAGTTAACTAAGTAAAGGAAATGAAAGGCATAAACAAGAGATTAATGAAAGAAAACTTAAGCATTAAAAATATAAATAAAGAGAGCAAGAATTATCTGCAAACCAAAATGCCTATACGTATAGCAAATGCCTTTTTGATAGGCCAAAATTTAAAACTATTAATTTGTTGACAAACTATTAAGTGGGTGACTATATCTTGACTTGATGACAATCCTTATCTTCTTGTTTGAATAAAATATCATTACTAACATCAGAATTTAAACAGACTGTCTTATGAAAGTTTTAGAAAATTATCTTAGCTTTTCAATAAAAGAAAAATAAGGTCATTTAGGATTTTAAAACTCGAAATATGGGCTAAACATTGAACAATGTCTAGACTACAAGACAAATTTAGACTTTTCCATTTATTACTACAATTTGAACTTGAAAATGACCTTTTTGAATTTTTTATTCTCAACCCATGTAACAAACACTGGGCTAATAGCTCCCAAATTAGTTGACTTTAGGGTATTAGGTTAAGGTTAAGAGAATCAAACATTACAATATCTACGTATCAGTATCTACAACCCAAGTTGTTAAGCTCAAAGGGGTGTTTCAACACCTAATGCTCTAAGACTAACTAGTCTAGGAGTCATCAGCCGAAAGTTGTTTAAATAGGTTAAAGATACATTGTGTTTTAAGTTATATATATATATATATATATATATATATATATATATATTAAAAAAAGAAAAAAAAAGAGAAAATAATCCCAACTTAGAAAAGTTAACCTTATACATTAGAACATAACTTTGTTTTCTTCCAAGTAAAGCCTCATAACTATATATTGATATATTAAGCATAAAAAAAAGATTTTTTAGTATCTTATTCAAGAGTTATTGAGTAGATATATAAATTTAATGAGAGTTTATTTATATGAATAAATTAATGAAAGTTGAATGATGAATGCTTTACTTTGTGGAATTTGCAAAAAAAAATTTTATTTTAATGCTTTGATTCCTAGATACTATAGAAAAACATCTTATTAGTATTTAAAAGTATATTTTTATCAAGGCTTTATATAATCATTTTGCACATGAAGTATGAATAACTCTATAACTAAAACATGTTTTATAATAACAAATCTGATACCATAAAGTACCTTTAATTTATGGTAAATATTCATTGTAAATGTAGGCCTATCACATAAATAAAAGAATTGATTAATGAGTTGAAGTATTAAAATTGAAAGGACAAAGAGAGGGCAAAACTTAGAAAAGAGATGTTGGTGTAATCCAAACTAGAACACTATTTGGTAATTAAGTCATATTTAGAGCTGTAGATCTCAGATTTAGGTCTTTTTTATATGGATGGAAAGCAAAGAGAAATGCCTAAAACTTTCATGCAAAAGTCAAGACTTAATTCTGCTATTTAGAAGTCCAAGTCTTAGCAACAACGTAGAAGTTCGAATCTATCCTACAGCCCAGACACTGTTTAGTGTTCAACTCATATCTTGAGATCTAGAAGTTTAGATAACCTTATTTTTTTTTTATGAAAAGATGAGATAATTTCTTAGAACTTTCATGTGGAATTAATAGACAAGAAGATAAGAATTATCACCAAGTCAAGAGTTGGCCACCTACTCAACATTTAGTCATTAAATTAATAGCTTTCAATTTTGGCCTATAAAAGGAGGCTTTTGCCATGCATTTAGGCATCTTGGTTTCTAGATCAAGATCATGGTCCTGCTTTCTCTCTTTGTATTTTTGTAATGCTTAAGTTTTGCTTTCATTAATATTTTATTTATGCCTTTCATTTCCTTTCCTTTACTAAGTTAACTTTTATCTTATTTATGTTCTTATCTTATTTATTTAGATTTCTCTCTTTCATTATATTTAGCTAAGTTTATTATGTCAAGGTGAAAAGGTTACAGTAATGATGTAAGAATAAGTATAATGTAAAGTGATTAGTACTTAAAAGTGCATTTTTATCAAGGTATTATATCATCATTTTGCACTTGAAATATCAATAACTCCTTAACTAAAGCATGTTTTATAATAATATATCTAATAATATAAGATACCTTTAATTTATGGTAAATGTTCATTTTAAATGCAGGCCTATTACATAAATGAAAGGATTGATTGATGAATTTAAGAACTGAAATTGAAAGGATAAAGAAATGATCAAATTTAGAAAAGAGATGTTGGTGCAATCCAAACCAGAATATTTTTCGGTAATTGGGTCATATATAGAGCTATAGATCTCATATTTAGGTTTACTTTATATGGATGGAAAGGTAAGACATAAGCCTACAACTTTCATATGGAGCCCAAAATCTAACAAGGCCATTTTCAAGTCTAAATTGTAGTAACAACAAAGAAGCCCGAATATGTTCTCCAACCCGAGCACTGTTCAGTATTTTGGCTATATCTAGAGTTCTAGAAGTCGAAATGAACTGAATGTTTTACACAAGAAAGCTGAGACAATTATCTATAACTTTTATGTTTCCAAGTGGCTCCAATTTTGACGCTATCAATGACGTTTTGGGTAGACAAGAGAAGATAAGGATTGTCACCTAGTCAAGAGTTGGTCACCCACTCATCAATTAGTTATCAAATCAATAGTTTCTAATTTTGGCTTATAAAAGAAGGCATTTACCATGCATTTAATCATCTTGGTTTTCCAGATCAAGATCATGCTCTTGCTTTCTCTCTTTGTATTTTTTGTAATGTTTATGCCTTACTTTCATTAATATCAAGTTTATGCATTTCATTTCCTTTCATTTACTTAGTTAACTTTTATCTTATTTATGTTCTTATTTTGTTTATTTCTTTTTTTTTTCTTTCATTATGTCTAGCTAAGTTTATTATGTCAAGGTGAAAATGTTACAATAATGGTGTAAGAATAAGTATAGTGCAAACTTAATATGGACTTTAATGTTTGATACTAACATGTTTTATATTTGTTATCTTGTTCACTCTTTAATACTTTGCTTGTTAAAAGACTAATCTTGATTTATGTTGTATAACACTTGGTACAATAAATGCTTGGCACTTTCATAGCCCACACTGTATGATATAACCGACACCTGAGCTATGAAAGGAACTTGATTTGTTGTTAACATAAGTTATAATCATGAATGTTTGACGAGATTTACAAGTATTAGCATTAATCGAATAAGATGGCTAATGTAATCATGTTAACAATCTATAATCAGATTGGAACCTCCTTTGTGTGTGGTTTCCAATTAAATAATAAGAGTTTATACTATACTTCTTTGACATACCATTAGTGGAACCTCTAACCTTGACATTTATTATTATCATTGTTTAATCTTTATACTAATATTCTATCTCCAAGTTCTCATCTTTCTCTTCTTCTTCTCTTTTTTATTATTACTACTATTACTACTACTACTACTACTACTACTACTAGTATTATCATTGTTATTACTATTGTTGTTGTTTATAATTGTTGTTTATAATTTGTACAATTAACCTCTCTATGGTTCGACCCCGGTCTTGCCGGGTTATTTATTACTTCAACACTCCTGCACTTGGGAGAAGACATTAATCTTTTTATCATATCAAGTTTTGGGCCCCGTTGCTGGAGAGGTAGGTTCTTGTACAAATTATATTATTTATTTTATTTTCTCTTTTCACTTTTCTTGTATATAACTTTGTTTCTTGTCTCTTGTTTCTTCTTTTTCTTCTTTTCTTCCATTCCTACACGTGCATGAGAGTGTGATCACGTACATCAAGTGGTAGACTTTGTAGGGTATCCTCATCATTTTTAGAAAATATGGCCGAAGAAGATAATCAATCACTTCATAATGAGAATAAACATGCTAGAACACTTAGAGACCACATGAATCCCACAAGAACAAGTGCACCATTATGCATAGTTTTTCCTCCTGATGCATCTCATTTTAATTTTAAGCTAGGCATTATTCAACTTTTACCTTCTTTTCATGGCTTAGAATTAGAAAATTCATACTTGCATTTAAGGGAATTTGAGGAGGTCTACAACACATATAATAATTTAAATTGTAGCATGAACACCATCAGATTAAAGCTTTTTTCTTTTTCATTAAAAGATAAAGCTAAAACATGGCTACAAAATTTAAGACTAGGATCCATTCTTGTTTGGGATGAAATACAATAATAGTTTTTAAAGAAGTTTTTTCCATCTCAGAAGACAAACTCTTTCAAAAGACAAATCACCACTTTCACTCAAAAACCAGGAGAAACATTTTACCAATGTTGGGATAGGTATCGAGACTTGCCTAGTACTTGCCCTCATTATGGTTTTGAAACATGAAGATTGGTTTCACATTTCTATAAAGGGTTAACACCTAGAGATAGGAAAATGGTTGAATTGATGTGCAATGAAACTTTTGAAGATAAAGACCCTGATGAAGCAATAAAGTACTTAGACTTGTTAGTTGAAAATGCTCAAAATTGGGACACCGCGAGTACTTATGAGGCACCGAGTAAAACTCAACCTCATACATCTAGTGGAGATATGTATAACCTTAGGGAAGATCATGACCTTCAAGCGAAGTTTGCATCTTTAGCTAGAAAAGTCGATGCACTAGAATTGAAAAAGAGTGGTCAATTAAAATCTGTTGAAAACATTGTGTGTCAAATCTGTGAAAAAAATGAACACTCAACCAACGATTATCCAACCTTACCTTCTTTTAAGAAATGTCTCCATAAACAAGCCAATGCTTTAAATAGTTTCCAAAGGGTCAACCGCAACCCATACTCCCAAACATACAACCCTGGTTGGAGAAATCACCTAAATTTTAGTTAGAAGAGTGATAATGCACAAACTTCACCACCATAATTTCAAGCACACCATAATTTCCAAAATACCCATGGATATACACCTTTTTATGCTTCACCTCCTACAAGAAATTTTGAGGAAACTTTGTATGCATTCATTGAAAAGCAAGAGATAATCAATACTCAACTTGCTCAAAGCATAACAAATTTTAGAGATACTCTTGCAAAATTCATATCTGCTTTCAGTTTTCAAGAGAAAGGTAAGTTTCCATCTCAACCACAACAAAATCCTAAGGGGCAATACAATGTAAATGCAAGTAGTCTTGGAAGTCAACACATGAATCAAGTCGAATCAGTCACCACTCTTCGTAATGGTAAGGTTACTCACAAACCAATTCTTGAACCTTGTGAAAAAGATGATGAGTCAATCTCTAAGGGTAAGGAAGAGGTTGAATCTAAATATTGCAAAGAAAAGACTGATTCCCCTCCAACACTTCTATTTTCTCATGACATGACCAATCAAGAAGAAATCACGGATGAAACAAGCACCGAAAATGTTGATGTGGATTTTTTGTCAAAAGTGACACCAAATTCCACATCTAACATCACACCAATCGATGATTACTTTCCTAACGAGTACTTACTTTCTCTTAGTCTAATGCCTTGGTATGATAAAAATATCAATTTTCTTGCTTTAAGAGATTTACCAGTTGATTGGAGTACCCAAGACAAAGAAACGTTTTTTAACGAAGTGAAGAACTTTTATTGTGATAACCCTAACTTATTCAAATATTGTCCTGATCAAATATTTCAAAGATTCATTCCCGACAATGAGGTAAGTAGTGTTATTAAACTTTGTCACTTTAAGGCTTGTGGGGATCATTTCTCGTCAAAAAAGAGAATTATAGAAATCTTACATAACAAATTTTATTGGCCCACTATATTCAAGGAATCACATGCATTTTGCAAAATCTGTGAAAATTGTCAAAAGGTGGGATTTATTTCAAAACACAGACAGTCTTTAGATAATCTTCTATTGACTTTTAAGTCTCATCATAGTGGAGATAAGCATCGTGCAATTCATGATTTATGCCCAATATTCCATAAGAAACATGCTCGACATAGTCTTGGGAACCTGACTAAAAAAGACCCTGTTTGCCGGTTTTTAAGAAAACTGGATGGGAAGCCTATCCCCGACCCATAAAGGGTGTTTAAGTCGTTTTTAAACGTAAAACCAAAGGAAGACGTGAGCCACAATCACATCTGCGATTTGAATTTTTGTTTGTAAAAACTTGTGTCTTTTGGTTTTATTAATAACATAATATTCATGTTTTGTTGTTTTTTATATTTGTTTAAGTGTGTTTCAGGTTTGTCAATGTTTGTTATTTCAGGTGATATCTTCTATACTATATCTTTCTACCTTTAAACATTGAGGACAATGTTTTGTTTTAGTTGGGAGGAGAGGGTAGTAGCTAAAAAAAAAAACTATGTTTTCTATTTCATAAAGCATGTGCAAAATTGTTGTTACTATGATGGCACAGTAAGTAGAGCTTTTATGACTCTTGAGACGCGTCTTAGTAACCATTCTTAATAAGATCTATCATAATACTTCTTGAAATATTCAGGTTTACAAACTCTCGCCTTGTTATCACTTAATTCTGCTCATATACTTATTTAACATGTATTCTTAAACCTTAATTTACACACACACACTTTAACATATGATTGTGGGTTGTATATTGGATTATTACATTATTTATGTTCTTTTGTTAAAGGTAACAACTAAGGGAAAGGGATAGTATATAATTAAAAAAAAAGAAAAAAAAAAGAAAAAATGATGATAATAAAAATGTAGATAAGTTTGGTTTCGTAGCCTCTCGAACCTAAGCAATTAAGCACGAAGGGGTGTTTTAACACGTAATACCTTAAAGTCAACTAACTTGGGAGCTATTGGCTCAACGCTTGTTACATGGGCTGAGGAGAAAAGCTTAGGGGAATCAAACATTGCACTATCTACATATCAATATCTACGACCCGAGTTATTAAGCTCGTAGGGGTGTCTCAACACCTAATGCCCTAAGACCAACTGGTCTGGGAGTTATTAGCAAAAATCCCGTTACATGGGTTAAAGATGCATGGTGTTTTAAGTTATATGTATATATATATATATATACACATATATATACATGTATATATATATACATGTATATATATATACATGTATATATATGTGTGTATATATATATATATATATATATAAAAAGACAAAAAAAAACAAAAATAATAATCTCAATCTAAGTAAGTTAACCTTAAACATTAGAACAAAAATTTTGTTTTCGTCCAAGAAAAGCCTCATAATTATATGTTGATAAATTGAGCATAAAAGAAAGGTCTATGAATATCTTGTTAAAAGGTATTAAGTAAGTATATAAATTTAATGAGAGTTTGTTTATCTGGATAGATTAATGGAAGTTAAATGATGAATACCTTCCTTTGTGGAATTTGCAAAGTGTTTTTTTATTTTAACGCTTTGATTACTAGGGACTAGTAATAAGCTGGTTAGGGGGTGTGATTAGTACTTAAAAGTGCATTTTTATCAAGATTTTATATCATCATTTTGCACTTGAAGTATCAATAACTCCTTAACTAAAGCATGTTTTATAATAATATATCTAAATTTAGAAAAGAGATGTCGGTGCAATCTAAACTAGAACATTGTTCAGTAATTGGGTCATATATGGAGCTATAGATCTCAGATTTAGGTTTACTTCATATGGATGGAAAGGTAAGACCTAGGCCTACAACTTTCATATGGAGTACAAGATCTAACAAGGCCATTTTTAAGTCGAAATTGTAGTAACAACAAAGAAGCCCGAATCTGTTCTCCAACCCGAGCACTATTCAGTATTTTGGCCATATCTAGAGTTCTAGATGTTGAAATGAGCTGAATGGTTTACACAAGAAAGCTGAGACAATTATCTAAAACTTTCATGTTTTCAAGTGGCTTCAATTTTGACGCTATCAATAATGTTTTGGGCAGACAAGAGAAGATAAGGATTATCACCAAGTCAAGAGTTGGTCACCCACTCATCAATTAGTCATCAAATCAATAGTTTCTAATTTTGGCCTATAAAAGGAGGCATTACCATGCATTTAAGCATCTTGGTTTTCCAGATCAAGATCATGCTTTTGTTTTCTCTCTTTGTATTTTTTATAATGTTTATGCTTTGCTTTCATTAATATCAAGTTTATGCCTTTCATTTCCTTTCATTTCCTTTCATTTACTTAGTTAACTTTTATCTTATTTATGTTCTTATTTTGTTTATTTTTTTTCTCTTTCATTATGTCTAGCTAAGTTTATTATGTCAAGGTAAAAATGTTACACTAATGGTGTAAGAATAAATATAATGCAAACTTAATATGAACTTTAATGTTTGATACTAACATGTTTTATATTTGTTATCTTGTTCACTCTTTAATACTTTGCTTGTTAAAAGACTAATCTTGATTTATGTTGTATAACACTTGGTACAATAAATGCTTGGCACTTTCATAGCCCACACTGTATGGTATAACCGACACCTGAGCTATGAAAGGAACTTGATTTGTTGTTAACATAAGTTATAATCATGAATGTTTGACGAGATTTACAAGTATTAGCATTAATCGAATAAGATGGCTAATGTAATCATGTTAACAATCTATAATCAGATTGGAACCTCCTTTGTGTGTGGTTTCCAATTAAATAATAAGAGTTTATACTATACTTCTTTGACATACCATTAGTTGCGATGTCGCGGTCGCACAAATTAATTACCCTTACACTTAAATCACACTAGATAGTATAGAGCAAGCAAGGGATCGATCCCACAAGGAAGATTTAGTTCAGATTTTTATGCTATACGTTATGCAATTGAGGGGTTTTGATTTGTGATAATCTAAAATATGGAAGAAATTAAACTAGTGAACACGATCAATTAAAACTAAAATTTATCAAGAAAACAAACCTTGGTCACAAGCACACATCCACCTACAGAAATCAGAACTGATCCTTAAAACGAAACTCCAGTTTATATTCTGAATTTTTATCTTTTCTTAACTTTAGTTAATTAACGGATCCGCCGTATAACTAGCCCTAACCAACAAATAATCACAGTGTCCGCACTAATGATTTAATCTAATGGCAACCTTAAGATCTAGATAAATTCATTAATCTTAACAACCAAGTTGTCTGCTTGTGTTGCTTTGATCGAATGTTTTCCCTAAGTTTAATAACGTAGTTCCGCCACAATTATCAAGCTTAGTTGCTTCACAAGTTTATATATCCTAACTCCGGTTCTGATATCAAACTTAGCAATAGATTGTTCACAATAATAACTTAGAGTCCGCTCTAGCAATTATCAACAACAATCATAGAAAACATGCATAGGAAAACAATCATACTCATTCATAATACAAACTGAAAATAAATGAAGAATAAATCTCACAGTTCTTGAAATCTGAAAGTTTCTACGTCCTTGCAACCAAGAAAAGAGCTTAGCCTTGCATATCTATTGAACAACTACTGATTAGTACTTAAAAGTGCATTTTTGTCATGGTTTTATATCATCATTTTGCACTTGAAGTATCAATAACTCCTTAACTAAAGCATGTTTTATAATAATGTGTCTAATAATATAAGATACCTATAATTTGTGGTAAATGTCTATTTTTAATGCAGGCCTATCACATAAAAGAAAGGATTGATTGATGACTTGAAGAACTTAAATTGCAAGGATAAAGAGATGGTCAAACTTAGAGAAGAGATGTCGGTGCAATCCAAACCGGAACACTGTTCGGTAATTAGGTCATATCTAGAGCTACAGATCTCAGATTTAGGTCCAATTTATATGGATGGAAAGGTAAGACATAGGCCTACAACTTTTATATGGAGCCCAAGATCTAAAAAGGCCATTATTAAGTCCAAATTGTAGCAATAACAGAGAAGCCCGAATCTGTCTTCCAGCCTGAGCACTGTTCGGTATTTTGGCCATATCTGGAGTTCTAGAAGTCCAAATGAGCTGAATTTTTTACACAAGAAATCTGAGACAATGGCCTACAACTTTCATGTTTACAACTGGCTTTCATTTTGACGTTATCAATGACTTTTGGGGCAGACAAGAGAAGATAAGGATTATCATTAAGTCAAAAGTTGGCCACCCACTTATCAATTAGTCATCAAATCAATAGTTCCCAATTTTGGCCTATAAAAGGAGGCATTTGCCATGCATTTAGGCATCTTGGTTTCCAGATCAAGATCATGCTCTTCCTTTCTCTCTTTGTATTTTTTATGCTTTGTTTTCATTAATATTAAGTTTATGCCTTTCATTTCCTTTCCTTTACTTAGTTAACTTTTATGTTCTTATTTTGTTTATCTATTTTGCTTTCTTTCATTATGTCTAGTTAAGTTAATTATGTCAAGGTGAAAAGGTTACACTAATGGTGTAAGAATAAGTATAGTGTAAACTTAATATGGACTTTAATGTTTGATACTAACATGTTTTATATTTGTTATCTTGTTCACTCTTTAATACTTTGCTTGTTAAATGACTAATCTTGATTTATGTTGTATAACACTTGGTACAACAAATGCTTGGCACTTTCATAGCCCATAATGTATGGTATAACCGACACCTGAGCTATGAAAGGAACTTGATTTGTTGTTAACATAAGTTATAATCATGAATGCTTGACGAGATTTACAAGTATTAGCATTAATTGAATAAGATGACTAATGTAATCATGTTAACAATATATAATCTGATTGGAACCTCCTTTATGTGTGGTTTCCAATTCAATAATAAGAGTTTATACTATACTTGTTTGATATACCATTAGTGGAACCTCTAACCTTGACATTTGTTATTATTATTGTTTAATCCTTACTTTAATATTTCATCTCTAAGTTCTCATCATCTTCTTCTTCTTCTTCTTCTTCTCTTTCTTTATTATTATTATTATTATTATTACTATTGTTGTTGTTATTATTGTTGTTTTATAATTGTTGTTTATAATTTGTACAATTAACCTCCCTGTGGTTCGACCCCGGTCTTGCCGGGTTATTTATTACTTCGACACTCCTGCACTTGGGAGAATACATCAACCTTTTAGTCGTGTCAAGTTTTTGGCGCCGTTGCCGGGGAGGTAAGTTCTCTTTTCACTTTTCTTGTATATAACTTTGTTTCTTTTTTCTTGTTTCTTCTTCTTTTATTTTCTTCTTCCTTTTATTTTATTCCTGCACGTGCATGAGAGTGTGGTCACGTACATCAAGTGGTAGACTTTGTAGGGTATCCTCATCATTTTCAGAAAATATGGTCGAAGAAGATAATCAATCACTTCAAAATGAGAATAATGAGAATAACCGTGCTAGAACACTTAGAGACCACATGAATCCCACAAGAACAAGTGCACCATCATGCATAATTTTTCCTCCCGATGCATCTCATTTTAATTTTAAACCAGGTATTATTCAACTTTTACCTTCTTTTCATGGTTTGGAATTGGAAAATCCATACTTGCATTTAAGAGAATTTGAGGAGGTGTGCAACACATATAATAACTTAAATTGTAGCATGAACACCATCAGATTAAAGCTTTTTCCTTTTTCATTAAAAGATAAAGCTAAAACATGGCTACAAAATTTGAGACCAGGATCCATTCGTGCTTGGGATGAAATGCAACAACACTTTTTAAAGAAGTTTTTCCCATCTCATAGAACAAACTCTTTCAAGAGACAAATCACCACTTTCACTCAAAAACCAGGAGAAACATTTTACAAATGTTGGGATAGGTATCGAGACTTGCTTAGTACTTGCCCTCATCATGGTTTTGAAACATGAAGATTGGTTTCACATTTCTATGAAGGGTTAACACCTAAAGATAGGCAAATGGTTGAATTGATGTGCAATGGAACTTTTGAAGATAAAGACCCTAATGAAGCAATGGAGTACTTAGACTTGTTAGCTGAAAATGCTCAAAATTGGGACACCGCGGGTACTTATGAGGCACTGAGTAAAACTCAATTTCATACATCTAGTGGAGGTATGTACAACCTTAGGGAAGATCATGACCTTCAAGCCAAATTTGCATCTTTAGCTAGAAAAGTTGAGGCACTAGAATTGAAAAAGAGTGGTCAATGAAAATTTGTTGAAAACATTGTGTGTCAAATATGTGAAACAAATGAACACTCAACCAATAATTGTCCAACCTTGCCTTCTTTTAAGAAATGTCTCCATGAACAAGCCCATACTTTAAACAGTTTTGAAAGGTCCAATCACAACCCATATTCACAAACATACAATCCTGGTTGGAGTAATCACCTAAATTTCAGTTGGAAGAGTGACAATGCACAAACTTCACCACCACAGTTTCAAGCACACCACAATTTCCAAAATTCTCATGGATATGCACCTCCTTATGCTCCACCTCCTAGAAGAAATCTTGAGGAAACATTGCATGCATTCATTGAAAAGCAAAAGACAATCAATACTCAACTTGCTCAAAACATGACAGATTTTAAAGATACTCTTGCTAAATTAACATCTGCTCTCAGTTTCCAAGAGAAAGGTAAGTTTCCATCTCAAACACAACAAAATCCCAAGGGGCAATACAATGCAAATGCAAGTAGTTCCGGAAGCCAACATATGGATCAAGTCAAATCAGTCACTACTCTGCGCAGTGGTAAGATTATTGAAAAACCCTCTCTTGAACCTTATGAGAAAGATGATGAGTCAATCTCTGAGGGTAAGGAAAGGGATGAATCTGAAAATTGCAAAGAAACGACTGATTCACCGCCAGCACTTCCATTTCCTCAAGCCATGACCAAACAAAGGAAAGTCAATCACAATTCTGAAATTTATGAAATTTTCAAACAGGTAAAGATCAATATACCTTTGTTGGATGCCATTAAACAGGTTCCTTCCTATGCTAAATTTTTGAAAGATCTATGCACTGTGAAGAGGAAACTGAATGTGAAAAAGAAAGCCTTTCTAGCCGAACAAGTAAGTGCTATTCTTCAAAACAATAATGCTTTGAAATATAAAGACCCTGGTTGTCCTACAATTTCTTGCTTTATTGGAGAACATAAAATTGAAAGAGCCTTACTTGATCTTGGTGCTAGTGTGAATTTACTTCCATATTCAGTTTTTAAGAGTCTCAATCTAGGTGAGTTAAAACCAACTTCTATATCTCTTTTACTTGCCGATAGATCTGTAAAAGTGCCTAGAGGAATAATTGAAGACGTGTTAGTACAAGTCGATAAATTCATTTATCCTGTGGATTTTATTGTCTTGGACACAGAACCTGTTGAAGCATGTAATTCATTTCCTGTTATTTTAGGACGTCCATTTCTTGCAACCTCTAACGCATTGATTAATTGTAGGAATGGACTGATGAAGCTATCATTTGGAAACATGACATTGGAGATGAATATTTTCAACATTTGCAAGCAACCTGGAGATGAGAATGATTTACAAGAAGTAGATCATATTGATGAATTAGTTTATGATCAACTTGAATCTACTTTAAGTAAAAATGAATTGGATGAAACTGAAGATTCGCAAATGGTTTATTCTGAGGAAGAAATCACAAATGAAACAAGCACCGAAAATGTTGATACGAATCTTTTGTCAACAGTGACAACAGATTCGACATCTGACATCACACCAATCGATGATTACTTTCCTAACAAATCCTTACTTTCTCTTAGTTCAATGCCTTGGTATGATAAAAATATTAATTTTCTTGCTTTAGGAGATTTGCTAGCTGATTGGAGTACCCAAGACAAAGAAAAGTTTTTGAACGAAGTGAAGAGCTTTTATTGTGATGACCCTAACTTATTCAAATATTGTCCTGATCAAATATTTCAAAGATTCATTCCCGACAATGAGGTAAGTAGTGTCATTAAACTTTGTCATTCTGAAGCATGTGGAAGTTATTTCTCGTCAAAAAAGACTGCTGCAAAAATCTTTCAAAATGGATTTTATTGGCCCACCATGTTCAGGGACACACATGCATTCTGTAAAACTTGTGAAAATTGTCAAAAAATTGACACTGGTCAAAAAGTTTTGTTTTATGATTCTCAACTCTATGCACTCCCTAAAGAGCTAAGATTAAGATGGACCAATCCTTATGGGCCCTGTGATATTGAGAATTCAATGAATGACAATGATTTTAAGGAAAATGGACATCGTTTGAAAGCTTACTTTGATAATTTTCCTAGTGAAAATGAATCAACTGGTTTGAATGATTTTGTAGATAAAGGTTGATTATTATTTTTTTTCTCACATTGTTTTTGTGTTTCTTTTTTAGTGATTTTTGCTAGTTTCTCTCACCCCGGTTAAATGGCGGATAACGGTACTCCGTGACTTAAGTCGGTTCTTTCAGTTTCCCACAATTACTGATATTTGTGTATATATCTGTGCAATTCTTTGAATCTCTCTTCCAATTCTCATTTGAAAATGGACACTAATCTTGAAAAATTGAAAAAGTATTTTCCCGCTCTGCCTCAGAATGCGATTACAAAAATTTACCGTGCTAGATGTGCAAGATTGAGATTGTTAATGAATCATGGAATTCCTGAAGATATTCGCTGGTTGATTGAAGCAAAGGTCCGATTATCAGGTGAGTCCTCTAACTTCTTCATTTCACACATGCCTGGAACAGGTAAAAGCACTTTTGCAAAGAAGCGTCGTGCAAAACGACTGGATGTCTGTCATCGATGTGCTAGATGGACTTGTAATACACAATGTCGTTCTTTAGGAATGGTATCTATAAACCGTGAAGATAAAATACAATTCATTAAGGATGGCCTGAGTAAGGAGTCTTTAGATAATCTTCTATTGACTCTTGAGACGCATCCTAGTGGAGATGTGCATCGTGCAATTCATGATTTATGGCCACTATTTCATAAAGAACATGATCGACTTAGTCTTGGGAATCTGACTAAAAAAGACCCTGTTTGCCAGTTTTTAAGAAAACTGGATGGGAAGCCTATCCCCGACTCATAGAGGGCGTTTAGGCCGTTCTTGGACGTAAAACCAAGGGAAGATGTGAGTCACAATCACAACTGCGATTTGAGTCTTAGCTTGTAAAAAATTGTGTCTTTTCTTTTTATTAATAGCATAATATTTGTGTTTTGTCATTTTTTATTTTTGTTTCAGTGTGTTTCAGGTTTGTTAATGTTCATTATTTCAGGTGATATCTTCTATACTCTATCTTTCTACCTTAGAACATTGAGGACAATGTCTCGTTTTGGTTGGGGGGAGAGGGTAGTAGTTGATAAAAAAAAAAATTGTTTTTCATTTCATAAAGCATGTGCATAATTGTTGTTACTAGGATGACAGAGTAAAGGAGTTCTTTTGTTAAAGTGATTCTTGAGACGCATCTTAGTAACCATTCTTAACAAGGTCTATTATAATACTTCCTGAAATATTCAGGTTTACAAACTCTCGTATTGTTACCGCTTAATTATGCTCATATACTTATTTAACATGTATTCTTAAACTTTAATTTACACACACACTTTAACATATGATTGTGGGTTGCATATTGGATTATTACATTATTTATGTTCTTTTGTTAAAGGTAACAACTAAGGGAAATGGATTGTATATAATTAAAAAAAAAAGAAAAAAAAAATGATGATAATAAAAATATAGATAAGTTTGGTTTTGTAGCCTCCCTAACCTAAGCAATTAAGCCCGAAGGGGTGTTTTAACACCTAATACCCTAAAGTCAACTGACTTGGGAGCTATTGGCCCAACGCTTGTTACATGGGTTGAGGAGAAAAGCTTAAGGGAATCAAACATTATACTATCTACATATCAGTATCTGCGACCCGAGTTACTAAGCTCGTAGGGGTGTCTTAACACCTAATGCCCTAAGACCAACTGGTCTGGGAGTCATTAGCTGAAAGCTCGTTACATGGGTTAAAGATGCATGATGTTTTTAGATTATATGTATATAGATTTAAAAAAAAAACGAAAAAAAAAGAGACAAAAATAGTAATCCCAACCCAAGGAAGTTAACCTTAAACATTAGAACAAAAATTTTGTTTTCTTCCAAGAAAAGCCCTATAATTATGTGTTGATACATTAAGCACAAAAGAAAGGTTTATTAATATCTTGTTAAGAGGTATTGAACAGATATATAAATTTAATGAGAGTTTGTTTATCTGGATAGATTAATGGAAGTTAAATGATGAATACCTTGCTTTGTGAAATTTGCAAATTGTTTTAACGCTTTGATTACTAGGGACTAGTAATAAGCTGGTTGAGGGGTGTGATTAGTACTTAAAAGTGCATTTTTGTCATGGTTTTATATCATCATTTTGCACTTGAAGTATCAATAACTCCTTAACTAAAGCATGTTTTATAATAATGTGTCTAATAATATAAGATACCTATAATTTGTGGTAAATGTCTATTTTTAATGCAGGCCTATCACATAAATGAAAGGATTGATTGATGACTTGAAGAACTTAAATTGCAAGGATAAAGAGATGGTCAAACTTAGAGAAGAGATGTCGGTGCAATCCAAACCGGAACACTGTTCGGTAATTAGGTCATATCTAGAGCTACAGATCTCAGATTTAGGTCCAATTTATATGGATGGAAAGGTAAGACATAGGCCTACAACTTTTATATGGAGCCCAAGATCTAAAAAGGCCATTATTAAGTCCAAATTGTAGCAACAACAGAGAAGCCCGAATCTGTCTTCCAGCCCGAGCACTGTTCGGTATTTTGGCCATATCTGGAGTTCTAGAAGTCCAAATGAGCTGATTTTTTAACCCAAGAAATCTGAGACAATGGCCTACAACTTTCATGTTTACAACTGGCTTTCATTTTGACGTTATCAATAACTTTTTGGGCAGACAAGAGAAGATAAGGATTATCATTAAGTCAAACGTTGGCCACCCACTTATCAATTAGTCATCAAATCAATAGTTCCCAATTTTGGCCTATAAAAGGAGGCATTTGCCATGCATTTAGGCATCTTGGTTTCCAGATCAAGATCATGCTCTTCCTTTCTCTCTTTGTATTTTTTATGCTTTGTTTTCATTAATATTAAGTTTATGCCTTTCATTTCCTTTCCTTTACTTAGTTAACTTTTATGTTCTTATTTTGTTTATCTATTTTGCTTTCTTTCATTATGTCTAGTTAAGTTAATTATGTCAAGGTGAAAAGGTTACACTAATGGTGTAAGAATAAGTATAGTGTAAACTTAATATGGACTTTAATGTTTGATACTAACATGTTTTATATTTGTTATCTTGTTCACTCTTTAATACTTTGCTTGTTAAATGACTAATCTTGATTTATGTTGTATAATACTTGGTACAACAAATGCTTGGCACTTTCATAGCCCATAATGTATGGTATAACCGACACCTGAGCTATGAAAGGAACTTGATTTGTTGTTAACATAAGTTATAATCATGAATGCTTGACGAGATTTACAAGTATTAGCATTAATTGAATAAGATGACTAATGTAATCATGTTAACAATATATAATCTGATTGGAACCTCCTTTATGTGTGGTTTCCAATTCAATAATAAGAGTTTATACTATACTTGTTTGATATACCATTAGTGGAACCTCTAACCTTGACATTTGTTATTATTATTGTTTAATCCTTACTTTAATATTTCATCTCTAAGTTCTCATCATCATCTTCTTCTTCTTCTTCTTCTCTTTCTTTATTATTATTATTCTTATTATTATTATTATTATTATTATTATTATTATTATTATTATTCTTATTATTATTATTATTATTATTACTATTGTTGTTGTTATTATTGTTGTTTTATAATTGTTGTTTATAATTTGTATAATTAACCTCCCTGTGGTTCGACCCCGGTCTTGCCGGGTTATTTATTACTTTGACAATCCTGCACTTGGGAGAAGACATCAATCTTTTAGTCGTGTCAACTACTCCTAAAGATAAAAGAAAGCATTATTTCTAGTATGTAGAGAGGAGAGTTTGTGTTTCTTCACTTCTAGTTGCTACCACCTTTCTTTGATTCTATTGCACTCACTCCTCTCCTTTCTTGGCTCTCTTGGTGTCTATATATAGGCTTCAATGGCAGCTCCTCTTGCTTCTTTATCAATAATGGTGGCTGCCAAACATGCCAAACTTTGACATTAGTAGTCACCACAAACAACCCACCATTGTAGCCTCCTTCTTTGACAATGGCAGCATTCCAACTTGCAGCTGGTTTATGGTTGGTGATTTGAGGTTGGTGGATTGAGGTTGGTGGCTACTTTTCTTGACCTTCTAGATTGATTTACTAGAGGGGCTAAATTGCTGAAATTATAACTTGGATGATAGTTTAGAAGCTTCGAAACATAATTTGGACTCATTTCTTCACGAAACTTGATTGGTGGCAGAATTCAGTTGTCATCTTTGAAAAATCATATCGCCCTCATCTGACATCGTTTTTTGCTGAAAATTGGAGCGTTTCTAGACCTTTGAGTCAGGAATCCAAAAAAATTGAGTTTGAATCAATTGGACTTCTATAGCTCCAGATATGGAATTTTGAATGGACAAAGGTCAACAGTGGCAGAATACGAGATTTGACTTTGAAGGATGTGATTTCCATGATCTTCCTCTTTGTATTTTTCTTGCATTACATTTCCAGAAAGGTATGGATGTTATCTTTTTAGAGCCACTGGAATCACTTCATTTTGATCTCTAGAAATCACGCTTTGCACAAAACATCGACTGAACATCAAATCTGCCAATATCTCCAATTTACTCCTTTTTGCATTTTTCATCCAAAAGTGCCTTCAAAACATAAAACAAAGAATATCAAGGCATTTTACATATAAAACATGGACAAAACATTAGGTAAATGTGGGTGAAACAATCAAATAATATGGTTACATCAACATACCATTAGTGGAACCTCTAACCTTGACATTTATTATTATCATTGTTTAATCTTTACACTAATATTCTATCTCCAAGTTCTTATCTTTCTCTTCTTCTTCTTTTTTTTATTACTACTACTACTACTACTACTACTACTACTACTACTAGTATTATCATTGTTATTACTATTGTTGTTGTTTATAATTGTTGTTTATAATTTGTACAATTAACCTCTTTGTGGTTCGACCCCGGTCTTGCCGGTTTATTTATTACTACGACACTTCTACACTTCGGAGAAGACATTAATCTTTTCGTCGTGTAATAAACTCAATATGGACTTTAATATTTGATACCAATATGTTTTGTATTTGTTATCTTGTTCACTTTTAATACTTTGCTTGTTAAATGATTAATCTATATTTGTGTTATATAACACTTAGTACAACAAAGACTTTGCACTTTCATAGCCCAACTATATGGCATAACTAACACTTGTGCTATGAAAAAAACTTGATTTGTTGCTAACTTAATTTGTAATCATGAATACCTGACAATATTTACAAGTATTAGCATTATTCGAATATGATAACTAATGTAATCATGTTAACAATTTATAATCTGATTGGAACCTCCTTTGTGTGTGGTTTCTAATTGAATGATAAGAGTTTATACTATATTTATTTGAAATACCATTAGTGGATCCTCTAACCTTGACATTTGTTGTTATCATTGTTTAGTCCTTATATTGATCTTCCAACTCAAAGTTCTCATCAACTTCTTCTTCTATTATTATTATTATTATTATTATTATTATTATTACTATTTTATTTTTCTTTTTGGTATTGTTATTTATAATTTATATAATTAACCTCCTTGTGGTTTGACCCCGATCTTGTCGGGTTATTTATTACTTCGACACTCCTGCACTTGGGAGAAGATATCAATTTTTTGTTGGTGTCAAGTTTTTGGTGTCGTTTGCCAAAGAGGTAAATTCTTGTACAAATTATAGTATTTATTTTATTTTAGTTTTTACTTTTCTTATATCTAACTTTATTTCTCTTCTTTTGTTTCTTATTCTTTTGTTTTTTTCCCTTTATTTTATTCCTACACGTACATGAGAGTTTAGTCACGTATATTAAGTGATAGACTTTATAAGAATATCCTTGTCATTTTCAAAAAATATGGCTGAAGAAGATAATCAATCACTTTATAATAAGAATAACCGTGCTAGAACACTTAGAGACCACACAAATCTCACAAGAACAAGTGCACCATAATACATAGTTTTCCCCTCTAATGCATCTCATTTTAATTTTAAACTAGATATTATTCAAATTTTACCTTCTTTTCATGGCTTAGATTTTAAAAATCCAAACTTACATTTAAGGGAATTTAAGAAGGTTTCTAACACCTATGATGACTCAAATTGTAGCATGAACACCATTAGATTAAAGCTTTTTCTTTTTTCATTAAAAGATAAGACTAAAACATGGCTATAAAATTTGAGAATTGGATCCATTCGTGTTTGAGATGAAATGCAACAATAATTTTTAAAGAAGTTTTTCCCTTCTCATAGAATAAACTCTATTAAAAGACAAATCACCACTTTCACTTAAAAACAAGGAGAAATATTTTATCAATATTAGGATAGATATTGAGACTTGCTTAATACTTACTCTCATCATAGTTTTGAAACATGAAGATTGGTTTTATATTTATATGAAGGGTTAATACCTAGAGATAGACAAATGGTTGAATTGATATGCAATGAAACTTTTAAAGATAAAGACCCTAATAAAGTAATGAAGTACCTAGATTTGCAAGCTGAAAATGCTCAAAATTGGAACATTACAGGCACTTATGAGGCTCCAAGTAAAACTCAATCTCATATATCTAGTAGAGTTATGTATAACCTTAAGGAAGATCATAACCTCTAAACCAACTTTGCATCTTTAGCTAGAAAAGTTGAGATAGTAGAATTAAAAAAGAGTGGTCAATTAAAATTTATTCAAGACATTGTGTGTCAAATATGTGAAACAAATGAACACTCAACCAATGACTGCCCCACGTTGCCTTCTTTTAAGGAATGTCTTCATGAACAAGTGACACGACCAAAAGATTGATGTCTTCTCTCAAGTGCAGGAGTGTCGAAGAAATAAATAACCCGACAAGACCGGGATCGAACCACAAGGAGGTTAATTGTACAAATTATAAATAACAATAACAACAACAATAATAATAATAATAGTAATAACAGCAATAATAATAATAATAATAATAATAATAATAATAATAATAATAATAATAATAATAATAATAATAATAATAATAATGACTACTAGAGGGTTTAGCCTTCGTCGCATTTCTCTAGAGGGTTTAACATTTTCCTCTAAATAAATTCTATGTGTACAAATCAAAGGACTAATTCCTTTTATATCAGCTATGGTCCATCCTAATGTATTTTTGTGCATTTTCAGAGTTTGTAATAACTTACCTTCTTGATGTGCATTAAGTTTGGAAGAGATTATTACCGGAAAAGTTTCATTTTCTCCTAAAAATGAGTATTTGAGATTGGATGGCAATGGCTTCAAATCAGGTTTTGGTGGTTGAACATTTGAAGGTATGGACTTAATTGATCGTGGTGGCAATTCCTCAATTTTTGGCCTCCAATTACTTGTCTTTGATTCTTCCTGAAAATAAATCATTTGCAAATCATCAGATTCATCAATCTCAATTTCACTGGAAGTGGTTGGAAATTGATCATGAATTAATTTTTCAGTAAAGTACACTTCCTGTAAATCATTATCATCTTTAGGTTCCTTGCAAATGTTGAAAATATTCATCTCCAATGTCATGTTTCCAAATGATAGTTTCATCAGTCCATTCCTACAATTAATCAATTGTTGCGATGTCGCGGTCGCACAAATTAATTACCCTTACACTTAAATCACACTAGATAGTATAGAGCAAGCAAGGGATCGATCCCACGAGGAAGATTTAGCTCAGATTTTTATGCTATACGTTATGCAATTGGGGGGTTTTGATTTGTGATAATCTAAAATATGGAAGAAATTAAACTAGTGAACACGATCAATTAAAACTGAAATTTATCAAGAAAACAAACCTTGGTCACAAGCACACATCCACCTACAGAAATCAGAACTGATCCTTAAAACGAAACTCCAGTTTATATTCTGAATTTTTATCTTTTCTTAACTTTGGTTAATTAACGGATCCGCCGTATAACTAGCCCTAACCAACAAATAATCACAGTGTCCGCACTAATGATTTAATCTAATGCCAGCCTTAAGATCTAGATAAATTTATTAATCTTAACAACCAAGTTGTCTGCTTGTGTTGCTTTGATCGAATGTTTTCCCTAAGTTTAATAACGTAGTTCCGCCACAATTATCAAGCTTAGTTGCTTCACAAGTTTATATACCCTAACTCCGGTTCTGATATCAAACTTAGCAATAGATTGTTCACAATAATAACTTAGAGTCCGCTCTAGCAATTATCAACAACAATCATAGAAAACATGCATAGGAAAATAATCATACTCATTCATAATACAAACTGAAAATAAATGAAGAATAAATCTCACAGTTCTTGAAATCTGAAAGTTTCTGCGTCCTTGCAACCAAGAAAAGAGCTTAGCCTTGCATATCTATTGAACAACTACTCCTAAAGATAAAAGAAAGCATTATTTCTAGTATGTAGAGAGGAGAGTTTGTGTTTCTTCACTTCTAGTTGCTACCACCTTTCTTTGATTCTATTGCACTCACTCCTCTCCTTTCTTGGCTCTCTTGGTGTCTATATATAGGCTTCAATGGCAGCTCCTCTTGCTTCTTTATCAATAATGGTGGCTGCCAAACATGCCAAACTTTGACATTAGTAGTCACCACAAACAACCCACCATTGTAGCCTCCTTCTTTGACAATGGCAGCATTCCAACTTGCAGCTGGTTTGTGGTTGGTGATTTGAGGTTGGTGGATTGAGGTTGGTGGCTACTTTTCTTGACCTTCTAGATTGATTTACTAGAGGGGCTAAATTGCTGAAATTATAACTTGGATGATAGTTTAGAAGCTTCGAAACATAATTTGGACTCATTTCTTCACGAAACCTGATTGGTGGCAGAATTCAGTTGTCATCTTTGAAAAATCATATCGCCCTCATCTGACATCGTTTTTTGCTGAAAATTGGAGCGTTTCTAGACCTTTGAGTCAGGAATCCAAACAAATTGAGTTTGAATCAATTGGACTTCTATAGCTCCAGATATGGAATTTTGAATGGACAAAGGTCAACAGTGGCAGAATACGAGATTTGACTTTGAAGGATGTGATTTCCATGATCTTCCTCTTCTTATTTTTCTTGCATTACATTTCCAGAAAGGTATGGATGTTAGCTTTTTAGAGCCACTGGAATCACTTCATTTTGATCTCTAGAAATCACGCTCTGCACAAAACATCGACTGAACATCAAATCTGCCAATATCTCCAATTTACTCCTTTTTGCATTTTTCATCCAAAAGTGCCTTCAAAACATAAAACAAAGAATATCAAGGCATTTTACATATAAAACATGGACAAAACATTAGGTAAATGTGGGTGAAACTATCGAATAATATGGTTACATCAAATACCCCCACACTTAGCTCTTTCTCGTCCTCGAGAAAGGATAAATAAAATTAAATTGAAAATAACCATGATCAATCTCTTAATCTCCCATCAATGTCCAAGAGTACAGGCATTATAAATAAGAATATAATAAAAAAGGATAAAATAAATAAATTTTTATGAATTTGTTTACATGTAAACTTCAAAATTCAATCAATCATCGGGATTTAAATGAAATCTATGCCATGCCAAAGTGATAGGTCCTCTCATTGATATACACTCCAACACTCATGTGTTTAGGGTTTATGTGTCTAAATCTCTCAAATTCAATCAAAGAGTATGTTCTACCATAAGCTTGCTTTTCAATCTCATCTCCATTACTAATATATTACAAACAATGCATGAATCAAAAGGTTTTATTTTCTGGTTGTAATGGGGCTAAGGTTAAGGTGAGGTAAAAGAGAGTAAAAGAAAAGGTTCAAATCAAAGAAAGTAGAGCATTCTGAAAAATGATATTTCAAACAAGATATTCCATCAAAGCTCATAAATTTTTCATCTTTAATCACCAATGCTTAATTGCTTTTGATTTTAAGCATAAAATCTTAAGAACATAAAGGAATATTTTTTTCTTCTTTTTTTTTTTGTAATTTTGCCCATCTTTTCATCAAGCATCACTTCTTCTGTCTTTTCACATAATTTCCAACCATAATTCCATGAAGTATCACAAGTACATGCTCTACTAATCCTTGGCCAGGGGAAAAGGAATATATATATAAAGTTAAGGCTTATACATGGATAAAGCAAAGAAAAGATAAACAAGCTCAAAAGGGGCTCACTAAGGATAATATGCTTTAGGTTGGCTTTTTGGTTCAAGTGCTTTAAAATTCCTATTGCCTTTATCATCTTCATGTATATTTGTAATGGAATATAATCTCAATAAGATATGAAGCAAGTTTTAGAGATACATATCATTGAAAGAATACACACTCAAAGAATACAATGTTGAAGGCTCAAAAACTTTCAGTGGTATAACACTATAAAATCAACATGGCATATTCTCAAAGTCAATCTCTAAACCAATTAAACCTTAAAATTTGCATGCATACTCTTTCATTTGATTTATCTCTTCATCTATCTCAATTAATTCTCATACATAATACTTATATTCTCAAAAACCAATGGGAGTTAAAAAGATCAAACATAATTTTTTTTTTGAACAACAAAGAAAACTAAAATAAGAAAATAAAAATTCTCCCAATACCCCCACACTTAAAACACAACATTGTCCTCAATGTTGAAATAAAAGCAAAGGAACATAAGAGAATGACAGAAAATAAATTAAAATACAAAAAAGTAAAAGATAAGGAAAAAGAAAGCAAATCTGATATATATATTTTTTTTGTGCTGGGTTGCCTCCCAGTAAGCGCTTTTGTTTTATGTCATTGGCTTGACATATGGCATGTTCATTCTTCATAGATTGGTTCAGCTAACTCTACAAAAGCGGTGAGTTCTGCCGTCCAACCTTCATAGAAAGGTTTCAAATAATGTCCATTGACTTTGAGTACTTTGTTGATTTCTAAACTTGTAATTTCAACTGCACCATAAGGAAAAATATTAGAAACAACAAAGGGTCCAATCCAACGAGAGTGCAAATTTCCAGGAAAAAGTTTCAAACGCGAATGATAAAGAAGGACTTTGTTTCCAACATGAAATTCCTTTCTTGTAAGCATTCGATCATGAAGATTCTTAGTCTTTTCTTTGTAAATCCTTGCATTCTCGTAAGCATCATTTCAAATTTCTTCCAACTCTTGCAGTTGCAATTTTCTTGCAATCCCAGCAGCATCATAATCCATGTTGCATTGTTTAATGACCCAAAAAGCTTTGTGTTCAAGCTCCACCGGTAGATGACATGCTTTCCCATAAATCATTCTATAAGGTGACATTTCTATAGGTTATTTATAAGCAGTCCTATAAGCCCAAAGTGCATCTCCAAGGCGTAGACTCCAATCTCGTCGGTTAGGTTGCACTGTTTTCTCCAAAATGGACTTGATTTCTTGATTGGAAATTTCAGCTTGGCCATTCGTTTGTGGATGATATGCTGAAAATTGGAGTGTTTCTAGACCTTTGAGTCAGGAATCCAACAAAATTGAGTTTGCATCAATTGGACTTCTATAGCTCCAGATATGGAATTTTGAATGGACAAAGGTCAACAGTGGCAGAATACGAGATTTGACTTTGAAGGATGTGATTTCCATGATCTTCCTCTTCTTATTTTTCTTGAATTACATTTCCAGAAAGGTATGGATGTTATATTTTTAGAGCCATTAGAATCACTTCATTTTGATCTCTAGAACTCACGCTCTGCACAAAACATCGACTGAACGTCAAATCTGCCAATTATCTCCAATTTACTCCTTTTTGCATTTTTCATCGAAAAGTGCCTTCAAAACATAAAACAAAGAATATCAAGGCATTTTACATATAAAACATGGACAAAACATTAGGTAAATGTGGGTGAAACTATCGAATAATATGGTTACATCATCAATGCATTAGAAGTTGCAAGAAATGGACGACCTAAAATAATAGGAAATGAATTATATACTTCAACAGGTTGTGTGTCCAAGACAATAAAATCCATAGGATAAATGAATTTATTGACTTGTACTAACACATCTTCAATTATTCGTCTAGGCACTTTTATAAATCTATCGGCAAGTAAAAGAATTATAGAAGTTAGTTTTAACTCACCTAGATGGAGACTCTGAAAAACTGAATATGGAAGTAAATTCACACTAGCACCAAGATCAAGTAAAGCTTTTTCAATTTTATGTTCTCCAATAAAGCAAAAAATTGTAGGACAACCAAGGTCTTTATATTTCAAAGCATTATTATTTTGAAGAATGACACTTACTTGTTCAGCTAGAAAGGCTTTCTTTTTCACATTCAATTTCCTCTTCACAGTGCATAGATCTTTCAAAAATTTAGCATAGGAAGGACCCTGTTTATTAGCATCTAGCAAAGGTATATTGATCCTTACCTATTTGAAAATTTCAAAAATTTCAAAGTTGTGATTGACTTTCCTTTATTTAGTCATGACATGAGGAAATGGAAGTGCTGGCGGTGAATCGGTCATTTCTTTGCAATTTTCAGATTCAACCCTTTCCTTACCCTCAGAGATTGACTCATCGTCTTTCTTATAAGGTTCAAAAGAGGGTTTTTCAATAACCTTACCACTGCGCAGAGTAATGACTGATTTAACTTGATCCATGTGTTGGCTTTCGGAACTACTTGCATTTGTATTGTATTGCCCCTTGGGGTTTTGTTGTGGTTGAGATGGAAACTTACCTTTCTCTTGAAAACTGAGAGCAGATGTTAATTTTGTAAGAGTATCTTTAAAATCTATCATGTTTTGAGCAAGTTGAGTATTGATTGTATTTTGCTTTTCAATGAATGCATGCAATGTTTCCTCAAGATTTCTTCTAAGAGGTGGAGCATAAGGAGTTGCATATCCATGAGAATTTTGGAAATTGTGGTGTGCTTGAAATGGTGGTTGTGAAGTTTGTGCATTGTTTACTCAATGCCTTACAAGTACCCGCGGTGTCTCAATTTTGAGAATTTTCAGCTAACAAATCTAAGTACTCCATTGCTTCATCAGGGTCTTTATCTTCAAAAGTTCCATTGCACATCAATTCAACCATTTGCCTATCTTTAGGTGTTAACCCTTCATGGAAATGTGAAACTAATCTCCATGTTTCAAAACCATGATGAGGTGAAGTACTAAGCAAGTCTCGATACCTATCCCAATATTGGTAAAATGTTTCTCCTGGTTTTTGAGTGAAAGTAGTGATTTGTCTGTTAAAAGAGTTTGTTCAGTGAGATGGGAAAAACTTCTTCAAAAACTGTTGTTGCATTTCATCCCAAGCACGAATGGATCCTGATCTTAAATTTTATAGCCATGTTTTAGCTTTATCTTTTAATGAAAAAGAAAAAAGCTTTAATCTGATGGTATTCATGCTACAATTTAAATTATTATATATGTTGCAAACCTCCTCAAATTCCCTTAAATGCAAGTATGGATTTTCCAATTCTAAGCCATGAAAAGAAGGTAAAAGTTGAATAATACCTGGTTTAAAATTAAAATAAGATGCATCGGGAGAAAAAACTATGCATGATGAACTATAAAAGTGCCAAGCATTTGTTGTACCAAGTGTTATACAACATAAATTAAGATTAATCATTTAACAAGTAAAGTATTAAAGAGTGAACTAGATAACAAATATAAAACATGTTAGTATTAAACATTAAAGTCCATATTAAGTTTACACTATACTTATTCTTACACCATTAGTGTAACCTTTTCACCTTGACATAATTAACTTAGCTAGACATAATAAAAGAAAGAAAAATAGATAAACAAAATAAGAACATAAAAGTTAACTAAGTAAAGGAAAGGAAATGAAAGGCATAAACTTGATATTAATGAAAGCAAATCATAAACATTACAAAAAGAGAAAGGAAGAGCATGATCTTGATCTGAAAACCAAGATGCCTAAATAGATGGCAAATGCCTCCTTTTATAGGCCAAAATTGGGAACTATTGATTTGATGACTAATTGGTAAGTGGGTGGCCAACTCTTGACTTGGTGACAATCCTTATCTTTTTTTGTTTGTCCAAAACGTCATTGATAACGTCATAATTGGAGCGAGTCGAAAACATGAAAGTTGTAGGCAATTGTCTCAGCTTTTTTGTGTAAACAATTCAGCTCATTTGGACTTCTAGAACTCCAGATATAGTCAAAATACCGAACAGTGCTCGGGCTGGAAGACAGATTCGGGCTTCTTTGTTATTGCTACAATTTGGACTTACAAATGGCCTTTTTAGATCTTGGGCTCCATATAAAAGTTGTAGGCCTATGGCTTACCTTTCCATACATATAAAGTGCACCTAAATCTGAGATCTATAGCTCTAGATATGACCCAATTACCGAACAGTGTTCTCGTTTGGATTGCACCGACATCTTTTTTCTAAGTGTGACCATCTCTTTATCCTTGCAATTTAAGTTCTTAAATTCATCAATCAATCCTTTCATTTATGTGATAGGCTTGCATTTAAAATGAACATTTACCACAAATTAAAGGTATCTTATATTATTAGATATATTATTATAAAACATGTTTTAGTTAAGGAGTTATTGATACTTCAAGTGCAAAATGATGATATAAAACCATGATAAAAATGCACTTTTAAGTACTAATCACACTCCTCAAGCAGCTTATTACTAGTCCCTAGTAATCAAAGCGTTAAAATAGAAAAATACTTTGCAAATTCCACAAAGTAAGGTATTCATCATTTAACTTCCATTAATCTATCCAGATAAACAAACTCTCATTAAATTTATATATCTGCTCAATACCTCTTAACAAGATATTAATAAACCTTTCTTTTATGCTCAATGTATCAACATATAATTATGGGGCTTTTCTTAGAAGAAAACAAAATTTTTGTTCTAATATTTAAGGTTAACTTCTTTGGGTTGGGATTATTATTTTTTTCTTCTTTTTTTTTTCTTTCTTTTTTTTTAAAAAAAAAATATACATATACTTTAAAAACATCATGCATCTTTAACCCAAGTAACGAGCTTTCAGCTAATGACTCCCAGACCAGTTGGTCTTAGGGCATTAGGTGTTAAGACACCCCTATGAGTTTAGTAACTCGGGTCGTAGATACTGATATGTAGATAGTGTAATGTTTGATTCCCTTAAGCTTTTATCCTCAACCCATGTAACAAGCATTGGGCTAATAGCTCCCAAGTCAGTTGATTTTAGGGTATTAGGTGTTAAAACACCCCTTCGGGCTTAATTGCTTAGGTTAGGGAGGCTACGAAACCAAATTTATGTACATTTTTATTATTATCATTTTTTTTCTTTTTTTATTTATATTCAATCCCTTTCCCTTAGTTGTTACCTTTAACAAAAGAACATAAATAATGTAATAATCCAATATGCAACCCATAATCATATGTTAAAGTGTGTGTGTGTAAATTAAGGTTTAAGAATAGATGTTAAATAAGTATATGAGCAGAATTAAGTGATAACAATGCGAGAGTTTGTAAATCTGAATATTTCAAGAAGTATTATAATAGACCTTGTTAAGAATGGTTACTAACATGCGTCTCAAGAGTCACTTTATACAAAAAGAGCTCATTTACTCTGCCATCCTAGTAACAACAATTATGCACATGTTTTATGAAATGAAAAACAATTTTTTTTAATCAACAACTACCCTCTCCCCCCAACCAAAATGAGACATTGTCCTCAATGTTCTAAGGTAGAAAGATAGAGTATAGAAGATATCACCTGAAATAATGAACACTAACAAACCTGAAACACACTGAAACAAAAATAAGAAATAACAAAACACAATAATAAAACCAAAAGACATAAAAATTCATAAATGAAGGCTCAAATCCAATATAAGCTTTTTACGGCTTTCCTTAGATGACCAATTTATATGACTCATGGAAGGATCAATCACAGGAATGAAAGATTGTAGTTGGTCAATCAATTGTTCAGCAGTAGTAGCAAAGATTATGATTTATCGTGCAGAAGATGTTAGAAATTCCTAGTCCACAGCATGATCAAGAAAAGACAACAACTTATCATAATAACCATTAACATTTAACAAACCTATGGGTTTATAGTGAATGTGCAGTTGTGCCCAAGAGGAAATATGAAAGATCTTTTCCAATGTGCCTAGACCACCTGGTAAAGCAATGAAGGCATCAGCATGGTAAAACATTGCATTCATTCGAGCCGACATTGTAGAGACCTGAAGTTCCTCTCCAATTGTTTTTCCAATGATGTCCCCTTGTACTAAAGCTTCGAGGACGACCCCCAAAACTTGACTACCTCCTAAAAATGCAGCTATTGACACACCTCCTATTAACCCAAGACTGCCTCCCCCATACACTAAATGAATCTTTCTCTCAGCTAGCACCTGACCAAGATGATTTGCTGATTCTAAAAACTCCTTTTCTTTCCCAAGACTAGGTCCACCGAAAATACAAATACTTTTTATTTGATGACTTGAGGAACTTGCCATTTCTACACACTTTTATATTTATTGAATGTATGAGTTGAGTAGAAATGAAAGGAAGGAAGAGAGGGTTTTATAGATGAAAAATTAGAAAGGCAATGATAACACCTATATGTAAGCCAGTTGAAGTCTCACTCTCTCTCTCTCTCTCTCTCTTTATTTATTTATTTATTTATTTACTTTTGAAAAAGTATGTGTATGTACAGGTAGTTGTGATTGTGGCTCATATCTTCCCTTTGGTTTACGTCCAAGAACGGCTTAAACACCCTCTATGGGTCGGGGATAGGCTTCCCATCCAGTTTTCTTAAAAACTGGCAAACAGGGTCTTTTTTAGTCAGATTCCCAAGACTAAGTCGATCATGTTCTTTATGAAATAGTGGTTATAAATCATGAATTACACGATGCACATCTCCACTAGGATGCATCTCAAGAGTCAATAGAAGATTATCTAAAGACTCCTTACTCAGGCCATCCTTAATGAATTGTATTTTATCTTTACGGTTTATAGATACCATTCCTAAAGAACAACATTGTGTATTACAACCATCTAACACATCGATGACAGACTTGCAATCATTTTGCACGATACTTCTTTGCAAAAATACTTTTACTTGTTCCAGGCATGTGTGAAATGAAGGAGTTAGAGGACTCACCTGATAATCGGACCTTTGCTTCAATCAACTAGCGAATATCTTTAGGAATTCCATGATTCATTAACAATCTCAATCTTACACATCTAGCACGATAAATTTTTGTAATCGCATTCTGAGGCAGAGGGGGAAAATACTTTTTCAATTTTTCAAGATTAAAGTCCATTTTAAAATGAGATTTGGAAGAGAGATTCAAAGAATTACCCAAATATATACACAGATATTAGTTATTATGAGAAACTGAAAGAACTGACTTAAGTCACGGAGTACCGTTATCCGCCATTTGACCGGGGTGAGAGAAACTAGCAAAAATCACTCAAAAAGAAAAAAAAATCAATCTTTATATACAGGATCACCCAATTCAATAGAGTCATGTTTAACTGAAAAATTGTCAAAGTAAACTTTCAGACGATGTCCATTTACCTTGAAAACATTGCCATTTTTTGGATTCTCGATGTCATAGGCCCCATATGGATACACATGTTTCACAATAAAAGGACCGCTCCATCTTGATCTTAATTTTCTAGGAAATAAATGCAGTCGAGAATTATAAAGCAAGACTTTTTTACCAACATTGAATGTTTTTCTCAGTATTTTCTTGTCATGAAACTCTTTAATTCTTGCTTTATGAATTCTTGAATTTTCATATGCATCATTTCTTATTTCCTCAAGCTCATTTATTTGTAATTTTCGCAGTTGACTAGCATCATCTAGATTTGAATTGAAAGCTTTAATAGCCCAATAAGCTTTATGTTCAAGTTCCATAGGCAAGTGACAAGGTTTTTCATGGACTAGTCTATAAGGTGACATACCTAATGATGTTTTATAAGCAGTTTGATAAGCCCAAAGTGCATCATTAAGTCTTAAAGACCAGTCTTTCCTATTAGGGTTCACTGTTTTCTCCAAAATATGTTTGATCTCCCTATTAGCAAGCTCTACTTATCCACTTGTTTGAGGGTGATAAGGGGTGGCAACTTTGTGTGTGATTCCATATTTCTTCATTAAAGACTTAAATGGCTTGTTGCAGAAATATGTTCCACTATCTTTGCTGGATGTTATTAAACAAGTTCCTTCTTATGCTAAATTTTTGAATTATCTATACACAGTGAAAAGAAAACTAAATGTGAATAAACAGGTCCTTCTTATGCTAAATTTTTGAAAGATCTGTGTACTGTGAAAAGAAAACTAAATGTGAAAAAGAAAGCCTTTTTAGTCGAATAAGTAAGTATTATTCTTCAGAATAATAATGCTTTGAAATATAAAGATCTTAGTTGTCCTACAATTTCTTACTTTATTAGAGAACATAAAATTGAAAGAGTCTTACTTGATTTTAGAGCTAGTGTGAATTTACTTTCATATTCAGTTTTTTGGAGTCTCAATCTAAGTTAGTTAAAACCAACTTTTGTAAATCTTTTACTTGCTGATAGATTTGTAAAAGTGCCTAGAGGAATAGTTAAAGATGTGTTAGTACAAATCAATAAATTCATTTATCCTGTGGATTTTATTGTCTTGGATACACAACTTATTGAAGCATTTAATTCATTTCTTGTTATTTTAGGATGCTCATTTCTTACAACTTCTAATGTATTGATTAATTGTAGGAATGGACTAATGAAGTTATCATTTGGAATTATGATATTGGAGACGAATATTTTTAACATTTGTAAGCAACCTAGAGATGATAATGATGTATAAGAAGTAGATCATATTGAAAAATTAGTTTATGATCAATTTGAATCTACTTTAAGTAAAATTGATTTAGATGAATTTAAAAATTTGCAAATGATTTGTTCTTAGGAAGAAATCATGGAAGAAAAAGGCACCAAAAATATTATCACAGATTATTTGTCAAAATTGATAATAGATTCAATATTCGACATCACGCCAATCAATGATTACTTTCCTATTGAATCCTTACTTTCTTTTAGTTCAATGTCTTGGTTTACTAAAAATATTAATTTGCTTGGTTTAGAATTTTTGCTAACTCACTAGAGTACCAAAGATAAAAGAAAGTTTTTTAGTGAATTGCAAAACCTTTATTGGGATGACCCATACTTATTCAAATATTTCAAAGATATATTCCCGATAATAAGGTAAGTAGTGTTACTAAATTTTATCATTCTAAGACATGTGGGAGTCAATTTTTATAAAAAAAATGACTACTAAAATCTTATAAAGTGAATTTCACAAGCCCACAATGTTCAAGGACTCATATGTGTTCTATGAAGCTTGTAAAAATTATCAAGCGTCAGGATTTGTTTCAAAACATAAGGAATCATTAGATAATCTTCTATTGACTTTTAAGACATATCCGAGTGGAGTTGTGCATTGTGCATTTCATCACTTATAACCCCATTTCCATTAAAAAAAAAAAACATACTTGACATAGTCTTGGGAATCTGACTAAAAAATACCATGTTTGCCGGTTTTTAAGCAAACTTGATGGAAAGCCTATCCCTAACCCATTGAGGACGTTTAAGTTGTTCTTGGACGTAAAACCAAGGAAAAGTGTGAGCCACAATCACAACTATCTATATATACACAAGTTGTTTTTTTTTAAAAAATAATATAAATAATAAATAAAAAGAGAGAGTAAGACTCTAGTTGGCATATATATAGGTGGTATGATTGCATTTCCAAGTTCTTATCTATAAAATCTTCTCTTCCTTCCCTTTAGTTTTACTCAACCTATACATTCAACAGATATAAAAGTGTGTAGAAATGATAGGTTTCTCAAGTCATCACTTGAAAAACATTTGTGTTTTCGATGGACCCAATCCTAGGAAGGAATTAGAGTTTTTAAAATTAGCAAATCATCATGGTCAAGTATTAGCTGAGAGAAAGATTTATTAAGTGTATGGGGGAGGTCATCTTGTGTTAATAGGGGGAGTGTCAATAGTTGTATTTTTAGGAGGTAGTTAAATTTTAAGAGTTGTCCCAAAAGCTTTAGCACAAGTGGAGATCATTAGAAAAACAATTAGTGAGGAACTATATGTTTCCGTAATTTCTGATTGAATGAATGTCATGTTTAAACATGCTGATGCTTTCATTGCCTTACAAGGTGGTTTGGGCACATTGGAAGAGATCTTTCATATTTCCTCTTAGGTCCAACTACACATTCACCATAAACTCATAGGTTTATTAAATGTTAATGATTTTTATGATAAATTATTGTTTTTTCTTAATCATATTTTGGAACAGGAATTTCTAACATCTTTGGCACGACAAATCATAATCTCTGTTGCTACTACTGAATAATTGATTGATCAAATACAATCTTTCACTCCTTTAATTGATCCCTCCATAAGTCATATAAATTGATCAACAAAGGAAAGCCATAAAAAGCTTATATTAGATTTGAACATCCGTTTGTCAATCCTTGTGTCTTTTGATTTTCTTAAAAGTATATTATTTTGTTTTGTTATTTCTTATATTTGTTTAAGTATGTTTCAAGATTGTTAGTGTTTGATGTTTCAAGCTATGTCTTTTATACTCTATCTTTCTACTTTAGAACATTGAGGATAATGTCTCATTTTGGTTGTGGAGAGAGGGTGGTGGTTGATATTAAAAAAAAAAACTAACTGTGTTTTCTATTTGATAAACCATTTGCAAATCTATTGTTGCTATGATGATCGAGTAAGGATGAATTTTATTAACTCTTGAGATGTATCTTGGTAAATATTTTTCTATGGTTATTTGCAATATTCATAATAAGGTCTATTAAAATACTTCTTGAAATATTCAAGTTTACAAACTCTCACATTGTTATCACTTAATTATGCTCATATACTCATTTAACATGTATTTTTAAATCTTTATTTTCACACACACACTTTAACATATGATTGTGGGTTGCACATTGGATTATTACATTATTTATGTTCTTTTGTTAAAGGTAACAACTAAGAGAAATAGATAGTATATAAATTGTAAAAAAAAAATAATAATGATAATAAAAATTTAGATAAGTTTGGTTTTGTAGCTTTCTTAACCTAAGCAATTAAGTCTGATGGGGTGTTTTAACACCTAATATCCTAAAGTCAACTGACTTGGAAGCTAACATTGCACTATCTATATATCAATATCTGCAACCCGAGTTACTAAGCTCGTGGAGGTGTCTCAACACCTAATGCCTTAAGATCATCTAATCTGGGAGTCATTAGCTGAAAACTCATTACATGGGTTAAAGATGCAATGTGTTTTTAAGTTATATGTATATTAATAATAAAAAAAAAAAGATAATAATCACAACCCAAGGAAGTTAACCTTACATATTATAATAAAAATTTTGTTTTCTTCCAAGTAAAGCCCCATAACTATATGTTGATATATTAAGCATAAAAAAAAGGTTTATTAATATCTTGTTCAAGAGTTATTGAACAGATATATAAATTCAATGAGAGTTTGTTTATTTAGATAGATTAATAAAAATTGAATGATGAATGCCTTGCTTTGTGGAATTTGTAATTTTTTTTATTTTAACATTTTGATTTCTAGAGGCTAGTAGTAAGCTAGTTGATGGGTGTAATTAGTATTTACAAGTGTATTTTTATGAAAGTTTTATATAATCATTTGCACTTGAAGTATCAATAACTATATAACTAAAATATGTTTTATACTAACAAATTTGATACCATAAGGTACCTTTAATTTATGGTAAATATTCATCCTAAATGCAGACCTCTCATATAAATAAAAAGATTGATTAATAAGTTGAAGTATTGAAATTGAAAGGACAAAAAGAGGGCTAAACTTAGAAAAAAGATGCTAATGTAGTCTAAACTAAAATATTATTCGGTAATTGGATCATATTTGAAGCTATAGATCTTATATTTAGGTCTGCTTTATATGGATGGAAAGCTAAGACATAGGCCTAAAACTTTCATGTGGAAGTCAAGACTCAATTCTGTTGTTTGGAAGTTCAAATCTTAGCAACAACGTAGAAGTCTAAATCTGTCTTACAACCTAGACATTATTCAGTATTCAACATATATCTTGAGTTCTAGAAGTTCAAATGATCTCAATTTTATTTTTTTTAATAGAAAGTTAAGACAATTTCCTAGAACTTTCATGTGAAGGTATGGTTTAATTATGACGTTATCAATGATTTTTTTGGTAGATAAGAAGATAAGAATTGTCACCAAGTCAAGAGTTGACCACCCACTCAACAATTAGTCATCAAATCAATAATTTCTAATTTTAACCTATAAAAGAAGGCATTTGCCATGCATTTAGATATCTTGGTTTTCAAATCAAGATCATGGTCTTGCTTTCGTCTCTTTGTATTTTTGTAATGCTTAAGTTCTGCTTGCATTAATATTTTGTTTATACTTTTCATTTCCTTTCTTTTACTGAGTTAACTTTTATCTTATTTATGTTCTTATCTTGTTTATTTATGTTTCTCTCTTTTATTATGTTTAACTAAGTTTATTATGTCAAGGTGAAAAGGTTACAGTAATGATGTAAGAATAAGTATAGTGTAAACTCAATATGGACTTCAATGTTTGATACCAACATATTTTGTATTTGTTGTATTGTTTACTGATTAGTACTTAAAATTGCATTTTTATCATGGTTTTATATCATCATTTTGCACTTGAAGTATCAATAACTCCTTAACTAAAGCATGTTTTATAATAATATATCTAATAATATAAGATACCTTTAATTTATGGTAAATGTTCATTTTAAATGCAGGCCTATCACATAAATGAAAATATTGATTGATGACTTTAAGAACTTAAATTGCAAAGGCAAAGAGATGGTCAAACTTAGAAAAGAGATGTCGGTGCAATCCAAACCAGAACACTGTTCGGTAATTGGGCCATATCTGGAGCTACAGATCTCAGATTTAGGTCCAATTTATATGGATGGAAAGGTAAGATATAGGCCTACAACTTTCATATGGAGCCCAAGATCTAAAAAGGTCATTTTCAAGTCCAAATTGTAGCAACAACAAAGAAGCCCGAATCTGTCTTCCAGCCCGAGCACTGTTCGGTATTTTGGCCATATCTAGAGTTCTAGAAGTCCAAATGAGCTGAATTTTTTACACAAGAAAGCTGACATAATTGCCTACAACTTACTGGCTCCAATTTTGACGTTATCAATGACGTTTTGGGAAGACAAGAGAAGATAAGGATTGTAACCAAGTCAAAAGTTGACCACCCACTTATCAATTAGTCATCAAATCAATAGTTCCTAATTTTGGCCTATAAAAGGAGGCATTTTCCATGCATTTAGGCATCTTGGTTTCCAGATCAAGATCATGCTCTTCCTTTCTCTCTTTGTATTTTTTATGCTTTGTTTTCATTAATATCAAGTTTATGCCTTTCATTTCCTTTTCTTTACTTAGTTAACTTTTATGTTCTTATTTTGTTTATCTATTTTTCTTTCCTTCATTATGTCTAGCTAAGTTAATTATGTCAAGGTGAAAAGGTTACACTAATGGTGTGAGAATAAGTATAGTGTAAACTTAATATGGACTTTAATGTTTGATACTAACATGTTTTATATTTGTTATCTTGTTCACTCTTTAATACTTTGCTTGTTAAATGACTAATCTTGATTTATGTTGTATAACACTTGGTACAAAAAATGCTTGGCACTTTCATAGCCCATAATGTATGGTATAACCGACACCTGAGCTATGAAAGGAACTTGATTTGTTGTTAACATAAGTTATAATCATGAATGCTTGACGAGATTTACAAGTATTAGCATTAATTGAATAAGATGACTAATGTAATCATGTTAATAATATATAATCTGATTGGAACCTCCTTTGTGTGTGGTTTTCAATTGAATAATAAGAGTTTATACTATACTTGTTTGATATACCATTAGTGGAACCTCTAACCTTGACATTTGTTATTATTATTGTTTAATCCTTACATTAATATTTCATCTCCAAGTTCTCATCATCTTCTTCTTCTTCTCTTTCTTTATTATTATTATTATTAGTACTACTACTACTACTACTACTACTACTACAACTATTATTATTATTATTATTATTATTATTATTGCTACTATTGTTGTTGTTGTTATTGTTGTTTATAATTGTTGTCTATAATTTGTACAATTAACCTCCCTGTGGTTCGACCCCGGTCTTGCCGGGTTATTTATTACTTCGACACTCCTGCACTTGGGAGAAGACATCAATCTTTTCGTCGTGTCAAGTTTTTGGCGTCGTTGCCGGGGAGGTAAGTTTTGTATAAATTATAATAGTTATTTTATTTTCTCCTTTCATTTTTTTTGTGTATAACTTTGTTTCTTTTCTCGTGTTTCTTCTTCTTTTGTTTTCTTCTTCCTTTTATTCTATTCTTACACGTGCATGAGAGTGTGGTCACGTACCTCAAGTGGTAGACTTTGTAGGGTATCCTCATCATTTTCAGAAAATATGGCTGAAGAAGATAATCAATCACTTCATAATGAAAATAATGAGAATAACCGTGCTAGAACACTTAGAGACCACATGAATCCCACAAGAACAAGTGCACCATCATGCATAGTTTTTCCTCCTGATGCATCTCATTTTAATTTTAAGCCAGGCATTATTCAACTTTTACCTTCATTTCATGGCTTGGAATTGGAAAATCCATACTTGCATTTAAGAGAATTTGAGGAGGTCTGCAACACATATAATAATTTAAATTGTAGCATGAACACCATCAGATTAAAGCTTTTTCCTTTTTCATTAAAAGATAAAGCTAAAACATGGCTATAAAATTTAAGACCAGGATCCATTTGTGCTTGGGATGAAATACAACAACAGTTTTTAAAGAAGTTTTTCCCATCTCATAGAACAAACTCTTTCAAGAGACAAATCACCACTTTCACTCAAAAACCAGGAGAAACATTTTATAAATGTTGGGATAGGTATCGAGATTTGCTTAGTACTTGCCCTCATCATGGTTTTGAAACATGAAGATTGGTTTCATATTTCTATGAAGGGTTAACACCTAAAGATAGGCAAATGGTTGAATTGATGTGCAATGGAACTTTTGAAGATAAAGACCCTGATGAAGCAATGGAGTACTTAGACTTGTTAGCTGAAAATGCTCAAAATTGGGACACCGCGGGTACATATGAGGCACCTAGTAAAACTCAACCTCATACATCTAATGGAGGTATGTACAACCTTAGGGAAGATCATGACCTCCAAGCCAAATTTGCATCTTTAGCTAGAAAAGTTGAGGCACTAGAATTGAAAAAGAGTGGTCAATTAAAATCTGTCGAAAACATTGTGTGTCAAATCTGTGAAACAAATGAACACTCAACCAACGATTGTCCAACCTTGCCTTCTTTTAAAGAATGTCTCCATGAACAAGCCCATGCTTTAAACAGTTTTCAAAGGGCCAACCACAACCCATACTCCCAAACATACAACTCTGGTTGGAGAAATCACCCAAATTTCAATTGGAAGAGTGAGAACAACAATGCACAAACTTCATAACCACCGTTTCAAGCACACCATAATGTTCAAAATTCTCATGGATATGCACCTCCTTATGCTCCACCTCCTAGAAGAAATCTTGAGGAAATATTGCATGCATTCATTGAAAAGCAAGAGACAATCAATACTCAACTTGCTCAAAACATGATAGATTTTAAAGATACTCTTGCTAAATTAACATCTGCTCTTAGTTTCCAAGAGAAAGGTAAGTTTCCATCTCAAACACAACAAAATCCCAAAGGGCAATACAATGCAAATGCAAGTAGTTCCGGAAGCCAACACATGGATCAAGTCAAATCAGTCACTACTCTGCGCAGTGGTAAGGTTATTGAAAAACCCTCTCTTGAACCTTATGAGAAAGATGATGAGTCAATCTCTAAGGGTAAGGAAGGGGTTGAATCTGAAAATTATAAAGAAACGACTGATTCACCGCCAGCACTTCCATTTCCTCAAGCCATGACCAAACAAAGGAAAGTCAATCACAACTCTGAAATTTTTGAAATTTTCAAACAGGTAAGGATCAATATACCATTGCTGGATGCTATTAAACAGGTTCCTTCCTATGCTAAATTTTTGAAAGATCTCTGCACTGTGAAGAGGAAACTGAATGTGAAAAAGAAAGCCTTTCTAGCCGAACAAGTAAGTGCTATTCTTCAAAACAATAATGCTTTGAAATATAAAGACCCTGGTTGTCCCACAATTTCTTGCTTTATTGGAGAGCATAAAATTGAAAGAGCCTTACTTGATCTTGGAGCTAGTGTGAATTTACTTCCATATTCAGTTTTTCAGAGTCTCAATCTAGGTGAGTTAAAACCAACTTCTATATCTCTTTTACTTGCCGATAGATCTGCAAAAGTGCCTAGAGGAATAATTAAAGATGTGTTAGTACAAGTTGATAAATTCATTTATCCTGTGGATTTTATTGTCTTGGACACAGAACCTGTTGAAGCATGTAATTCATTTCCTGTTATTTTAGGACGTCCATTTCTTGCAACCTCTAACGCATTGATTAATTGTAGGAATGGACTGATGAAGCTATCATTTGGAAACATGACATTGGAGATGAATATTTTCAACATTTGCAAGCAACCTGGAGATGATAATGATTTACAAGAAGTAGATCATATTGATGAATTAGTTTATGATCAACTTGAATCTACTTTAAGTAAAAATGAATTGGATAAAACTTAAGATTTGCAAATGATTTATTCTGAGGAAGAAATCACGGATGAAACAAGCACCGAAAATGTTGATGCGAATCTTTTGTCAATAGTGACAACAGATTTGACATCTGACATCACACCAATGGATGATTACTTTCCTAACGAATCCTTACTTTCTCTTAGTCCAATGCCTTGGTATAATAAAAATATCAATTTTCTTACTTTAGGAGATTTGCCAGCTAATTGGAGTACCCAAGACGAAGAAAAGTTTTTGAACAAAGTGAAGAATTTTTATTGTGATGACCCTACCTTATTCAAATATTGTCCTGATCAAATATTTCAAAGATTCATTCCAGACAATGAGGTAAGTAGTGTCATTAAACTTTGTCATTCTGAAGCATGTGGAAGTTATTTCTCGTCAAAAAAGACAATTGCAAAAATCTTTCAAAATGGATTTTATTGGCCCACCATGTTCAAGGACACGCATGCATTCTGCAAAACTTGTGAAAATTGTCAAAAGATTGATACTGGTCAAAATGTTTTGTTTTATAATTCTCAACTCTATGTATTCCCTAGAGAGCTAAAACCAAGATGGAGCAATCCTTATGGGGCCTGTGATATTGAGAATTCAATGAATGACAATGATTTTAAGGAAAATGGACATCGTTTGAAAGCTCACTTTGATAATTTTCTTAATGAAAATGAATCAACTGGTTTGAATGATCTTGTAGATAAAGGTTGATTATTTTTTTCTCACATTTTCTTTTTTATGTTTCTTTTTGAGTGATTTTTGCTAGTTTCTCTCACCCCGGTCAAATGGCGGATAACGGTACTCCGTGACTTAAGTCGGTTCTTTCAGTTTCCCATAATTACTGATATCTGTGTATATATCTGTGCAATTCTTTGAATCTCTCTTCCAATTCTCATTTGAAAATGGACACTAATCTTGAAAAATTGAAAAAGTATTTTCCCGCTCTGCCTCAGAATGCGATTACAAAAATTTACCATGTTAGATGTGCAAGATTGAGATTGTTAATGAATCATGGAATTCCTGAAGATATTCGCTGGTTGATTGAAGCAAAGGTCCGATTATCAGGTGAGTCCTCTAACTCCTTCATTTCACACATGCCTGGAACAGGTAAAAGCACTTTTGCAAAGAAGCGTCGTGCAAAACGACTGGATGTCTGTCATCGATGTGCTAGATGGACTTGTAATACACAATGTCGTTCTTTAGGAATGGTATCTATAAACCGTGAAGATAAAATACAATTCATTAAGGATGGCCTGAGTAAGGAGTCTTTAGATAATCTTCTATTGACTCTTGAGACGCATCCTAGTGGAGATGTGGATCGTGCAATTCATGATTTATGGCCACTATTTCATAAAGAACATGATCGACTTAGTCTTGGGAATCTGACTAAAAAAGACCCTGTTTGCCAGTTTTTAAGAAAACTGGATGGGAAGCCTATCCCCGACCCATAGAGGGCGTTTAAGCGGTTCTTGGACGTAAAACCAAGGGAAGATGTGAGCCACAATCACAACTACTTGTACATACACATGTTTTTTTTTTCAAAAGTAAATAAATAAATAAATAAAAAGAGAGAAAGAGTGTGTGAGACTCCAGCTGGCCTACATATAGGTGTTATGATTGCCTTTCTAATTTCTCATCTATAAAACCCTTTTTTCCTTCCTTTCAATTCTACTCAACCCATACATTCAACAAATACAGAAGTGTGTAGAAATGGCAAGTTCCTCAAGTCATCAAATAAGAAATATTTGTGTTTTCGGTGGATCTAGTCCTGGGAAAGAAAAGGAGTTTTTAGAATCAGCAAATCATCTTGGTCAGGTGCTAGCTGAGAGAAAGATTCATTTAGTGTATGGGGGAGGCAGTCTTGGGTTAATGGGAGGTGTGTCAATAGCTGCATTTTTAGGAGGTAGTCAAGTTTTAGGAATCGTCCCTGAAGCTTTGGCACAAGGGGACATCATTGGAAAAACAATTGGAGAGGAACTTCAGGTCTCCACAATGTCGGCTCGAATGAATGCAATGTTTAACCATGCTGATGCTTTCATTGCTTTACCAGGTGGTCTAGGCACATTGGAAGAGATCTTTCATATTTCCTCTTGGGCTCAATTGCACATTCACCATAAACCCATTGGTTTGTTAAATGTTAATGGTTATTATGATAAGTTGTTGTCTTTTCTTGATCATGCTGTGGAACAGGAATTTCTAACATCTTCTGCACGACAAATCATAATCTCTGCTACTACTGCTGAACAATTGATTGACCAACTACAATCTTTCATTCCTGTGATTGATCCTTCCATGAGTCGCATAAATTGGTCATCTACGGGAAGCCGTAAAAAGCTTAGATTGGATTTGAGCCTTCATTTGTGAATGTTTTGTGTCTTTTGGTTTTATTATTGTGTTTTGTTATTTCTTATTTTTGTTTTAGTGTGTTTCAGGTTTTGTCAGTGTTCGTTATTTCAGGTGATATATTCTATACTCTATCTTTCTACCTTAGAACATTGAGGACAATGTCTCGTTTTGGTTGGGGGAGAGGGTAGTAGTTGATAAAAAAAAATTGTTTTTCATTTCATAAAGCATGTGCATAATTGTTGTTACTAGGATGGCAGAGTAAAGGAGTTCTTTTGTTAAAGTGACTCTTGAGACGCATCTTAGTAACCATTCTTAACAAGGTCTATTATAATACTTCCTAAAATATTCAGGTTTACAAACTCTCGTATTGTTACCACTTAATTCTGCTCATATACTTATTTAACATGTATTCTTAAACCTTAGTTTACACACACACACTTCAACATATGATTGTGGATTGCATATTGGATTATTACATTATTTATGTTCTTTTGTTAAAGGTAACAACTAAGGGAAAGGGATTGTATATAATTAAAAAAACAAAAACATGAAAAAAAAAAGAAAAAAAAAGAAAAAAAATGATGATAATAAAAATGTAGATAAGTTTGGTTTCGTAGCCTCCCTAACCTAAGCAATTAAGCCCGAAGGGGTGTTTTAACACCTAATACCCTAAAGTCAACTGACTTGGGAGTTATTGGCCCAACGCTTGTTACATGGGTTGAGAAGAAAAGCTTAAGGGAATCAAACATTGCACTATCTACATATCAGTATCTGCGACCTGAGTTACTAAGCTCGTAGGGGTGTCTTAACACCTAATGCCCTAAGACCAACTGGTCTGGGAGTCATTAGCTGAAAGCTCGTTATATGGGTTAAAGATGCATGATGTTTTTAAATTATATGTATATAGAGTTAAAAAAAAAAAAGAAAAAAAAAGATAAAAATAATAATCCCAACCCAAGGAAGTTAACCTTAAACATTAGAACAAAAATTTTGTTTTCTTCCAAGAAAAGCCCCATAATTATGTGTTGATACATTGAGCACAAAAGAAAGGTTTATTAATATCTTGTTAAGTGGTATTGAGCAGATATATAAATTTAATGAGAGTTTGTTTATCTGGATAGATTGATGACTTTAAGAACTTAAATTGCAAAGGCAAAGAGATGGTCAAACTTAGAAAAGAGATGTCGGTGCAATCCAAACCGGAACACTGTTCGGTAATTGGGCCATATTTGGAGCTACAGATCTTAGATTTAGGTCCAATTTATATGGATGGAAAGGTAAGACATAGGCCTACAACTTTCATATGGAGCCCAAGATCTAAAAAGGTCATTTTCAAGTCCAAATTGTAGCAACAACAAAGAAGCCCGAATCTGTCTTCCAGCCCGAGCACTATTCGGTATTTTGGCCATATCTAGAGTTCTAGAAGTCCAAATGAGCTGAATTGTTTACACAAGAAAGCTGACATAATTGCCTACAACTTTCATGTTTGCAACTGGCTCCAATTTTGACGTTATCAATGACGTTTTGGGAAGACAAGAGAAGATAAGGATTGTAACCAAGTCAAAAGTTGGCCACCCACTTATCAATTAGTCATCAAATCAATAGTTCCTAATTTTGGCCTATAAAAGGAGGCATTTTCCATGCATTTAGGCATCTTGGTTTCCAGATCAAGATCATGCTCTTCCTTTCTATCTTTGTATTTTTTATGCTTTGTTTTCATTAATATCAAGTTTATGCCTTTCATTTCCTTTTCTTTACTTAGTTAACTTTTATGTTCTTATTTTGTTTATCTATTTTTCTTTCCTTCATTATGTCTAGCTAAGTTAATTATGTCAAGGTGAAAAGGTTACACTAATGGTGTGAGAATAAGTATAGTGTAAACTTAATATGGACTTTAATGTTTGATACTAACATGTTTTATATTTGTTATCTTGTTCACTCTTTAATACTTTGCTTGTTAAATGACTAATCTTGATTTATGTTGTATAACACTTGGTACAAAAAATGCTTGGCACTTTCATAGCCCATAATGTATGGTATAACCGACACCTGAGCTATGAAAGGAACTTGATTTGTTGTTAACATAAGTTATAATCATGAATGCTTGACGAGATTTACAAGTATTAGCATTAATTGAATAAGATGACTAATGTAATCATGTTAACAATATATAATCTGATTGGAACCTCCTTTGTGTGTGGTTTTCAATTGAATAATAAGAGTTTATACTATACTTGTTTGATATACCATTAGTGGAACCTCTAACCTTGACATTTGTTATTATTATTGTTTAATCCTTACATTAATATTTCATCTCCAAGTTCTCATCATCTTCTTCTTCTTCTCTTTCTTTATTATTATTATTATTAGTACTACTACTACTACTACTACTACTACTACTACTACTACTACTACAACTATTATTATTATTATTATTATTATTATTATTATTATTATTATTGCTACTATTGTTGTTGTTGTTATTGTTGTTTATAATTGTTGTCTATAATTTGTACAATTAACCTCCCTGTGGTTCGACCCCGGTCTTGCCGGGTTATTTATTACTTCGACACTCCTGCACTTGGGAGAAGACATCAATCTTTTCGTCGTGTCATTTACTTTTAACACTTGGCTTGTTAAATGATTAATTTGGATTTGTATTGTATAACACTTGGTATAACAAATACTTTGTACCTTCATAGCCCAACTGTATGGTATACCTTCATAGCCCAACTGTATGGTATAACCAACACTTGTGCTATAAAAAAAACTTGATTTGTTGCTAACATAAGTTATAATTATGAATACCTTGACAATATTTGCAAGTATTAGCATTATTCAAATAAGATAACTAATGTAATCATGTTAATAATTTATAATTTGATTGAAACCTCCTTTGTATGTTGTTTCTAATGGAATGATAAAAGTTCATACTATACTTGTTTGAAATACCATTAGTGGATCCTCTAACCTTGTATTTGTTGTTATCATTGTTTAATTCTCACATTAATTTTCCATCTCAAAGTTCTCATCAACTTTTTTTTTTCTATTATTATTAGTAGTAGTACTAGTACTAGTACTATTATTATTGTTGTTGTTGTTATTGTTTATAATTTATACAATTAAACTCCTTATGGTTTGCTTGACCGCCTTTTATGACCGGCTTGTTTTAACTCACAAGTACACGTGTGTGTGATGTAACAATTAGCTCGGTAAGATCAAGGTCATATCCACAAAGAGCTAGATCTGGAAATTAAACTAGGTAACAAAAAAACTCAAGAGAAATTAAAGTAACAATAACTTGGTGGAAAATAATTGATGGATTTGTTTTCAAAGATGAAAACATGTAAATAGATTTTAAATGATAAGAAAAAGTAAGTCTTGGTCCAAATCAATTTTAATGGTGATGTATTGGTGGTTCCTTCAAGATATATAAGATAACTCAACCTAATATCAATTATGGTGATATTAGATCGAAAGATATTACAATGAAGTTTAAAAAGATGAAGATTGATTATTGCTTAAGAATGAACAAGTACTTTCATATTAAGTAAGACATTGAATTAAGCAATCTCTATACTAAAACTAAAGTTTGTGCATAAAAATTCAAGATTATAACATTACCTAAATGATTTCTAAAATTTCCTTGCAATAATAAAACATTCATAAAGAAAATGAGAAGATAAACATTAAGATTCATTCATATCTTAAAGAACTTATCTCAACCACCATTATCCTTGATTTGGATCTAAGAAAAAGATTAGCCAACCGTGATTATATATAAGAACCCTTTAATAAATATAAAATAACTTGAATAAAATTGAAATAATAAGTTTTATAAACTAAAGAACTAAAATCTACAAAGAAGAACACAACACAATTTCAGTAAAAACTCGAACATAAATATTACGTTAACTTTGGGAAACAATTTAGACCCTCTTAGAAGCCTTTTTTGGAGATGTCTATTAGACACATATTTATAGAAAATTTTGTCAGCTTTTTAGATAATTAAAGAATAGCCCATTTGGACACCTTAGTCAAACATTATGGGCAAAACACTAAAAGGTATTCTGAAAAATTAAATCAGGCTAACATTGCAACCACTTTGGTGAACGTTTTTCTTTCTCATTTATAAGCTATCTCTTTCTTTTTTTGGACCTAAAATAATGTAATAATGTTCCCTCCAACTTTCCATCCATGTGCTTGTCTTCTTGGATAAATAGATTACCCAAAATAAATCAATTGTTATTTATTGTATGGACATGTAAGATCAATTGAAACCTTGAATGTTTGATGGTTAAAGTTTGCATACAATATAAGATAAGTTTGAGTTTAAAATAGATCATATGATAATCTTTTCTAGGATTGGAATATAATTGATTTTTTAAAGAAAATTTAGAGCACTTATTTGAACTAAGATGTGCTTCAAACTTTAACTAAATTTCTCTTCAATTCTTTGTTCTGAATTCTGACATTAAATTTTCTGACATAATTCGTTTAAGCTCCAAAAACTTAGTAAAACATTAAAAGAAATTTCATTATAAAAAGCACATCAATTATTATAAAAACCCTAATAAAAACAATAAATACATATGTAAAATAAGAGACTTAATGATACTTTTGATGCACAATCATGGTTGAACCACGGTCTTGCTATATTATTTATTATTTCGACATTTCTGCACTTAAGAAAAGACAGGATCCAATAGGTGTTGTGGACTCTACTTTCAAAGTTTGTAAGAGTATACCTTTCAAGTTTGAAATCCTCAATGAGGATAGATTTTTGTTGCTGCTTTTCTTTTTCATTGTCTTTAAATTAGCAAAACCCTTGAACCATTTTTGAACTCTTGAAGTCAGTATTGAATATCTTAGACCTTAACCAAATTTCTTCCCTATTTTTCTCCTTTTTAGGTACGATTCCCTCTCCTTTTATAAGTTGATTAAGATCTAAATGAGTTTGTTAAGGTTCTAACAAACCAAATCTAGGCTAGTTTTATCATGAGATAGATGGTTTTGGATCTAGGTTGTTTTGATCAAACTTAGAGGCTAAGGTAAGGTGTTTCGACCCTTTTATCTTGAGAGAAGTGTTCTCAAACTTTGATAAGAACTCTTTCAAAAATTTTAAATGTGAACACAAGGAGAAATTTTGGTGGTTTTGTGCTAATGATTGTCTTAGTTAAGGTTGACTAGGTTGACAACTTTCATAGTTTCATCGAAGCAACTTCGACATCAACGTTGCCTAAGACCACTTAAACTGGGTTAAAGAGTTACATACCTTTATATTGAATCTACTCCTACTTAATTTGAAGGTATGTTGTTCCACATTCATTCATTCAAAGATGTCAATCTAATTAACATAAAGTTTGAAAATATAATGATGATTGATCGGGGATAAGATATTGTTAAGATCATTGAAGAAAATAGACGTAAAAGAATTTTTTTCAATTAAATGATGGTGGTTACAACTTCAAAGATGGTAAAAAACACTAGAAGCACCACATGCATTTACTTAAGAGTATCTATTCGATCAACCAAAACTGTCAAGAGAAGAAGATACATTATAGTCAAATGACATTTCGTCTAGGCTACACCCTACAAATTAAGCTTTTTGATTTGAGACTTGGTAAATTTTAATTTAATCACTATTATTTCAATTTCTTTTAATTTCACTTGTAATAGCCTTTTGAACTTTTAATTTTGTATAATCTCACCCCTGCTAAACTCAATTGTTAGCTCCAAAGTTAAGTGTCTTTTATAATCTAGTCCTTATTTTTTATTTGTTCAATTGAACCCCTAATTGACTATCAAACTTTCATTTTTTTTCAATTTGGTTCTTGATTTCATTGATTTCTAACCTTGAAGTCTTGTGTTTCTCACAAGTTCGTTATTACTTTTGGATTTCTTCAATCAAGTCCCTAATTGCCCACCAAACTTCAATATCTTTTCAATTAAACCCATGATTTGACCAAATTAATCTTTAAAAATTACAATTCAACCCCCAAACTTTAATTTCTTCTAATTAAAACCTAAATTAACTTCAAGAATCAATTTTTCTTGCAATTATACCCTTAATAAATTCAATTAAACATTGAGAAATTTCAATTGAGCCCTTAAACATATAATTTTGAATTTCCCTCCTCAAATTTAATTTTCATTTATCAATAAAGCCTTTATTAGTCGATAAAATGTGTCAAATTGTTGATCCTCTTTAACAAGTCTTTGACAATTTCTTGAGCGTTTTGATATATTCTTCTCACTAATATATATTAGTTTCTTCTAATAATTTCTTTGTATTTTTTTCATTTTGTATTTTTTTGGTTTATATAAGGCCCTAAAAAAGATAACAACACGCTATGTGTAACAATAACAATCCTGATTTCATGATCGGAGTCAATGGTATAAAATGTTAACCCAATTTACCATTGTTTTTTTCTAATTTGTTTTTACACTTTTTTTTTAATTTTAACCTTTAACACTATGTTTATTAAAGATAAAGTTCTTTTTTTTTTTCTAGTTTGCCTTATGACCAAGGTTGTGAATTTTCCATGCTAACTTAGATTGACTCAAGGCTTTTACATCATTTTATTTATACATAAAACTTCGTCCTTATTTTTTTAATTGTGTTTTTGCTCTTTTAAAATTATTTTTTTAATTTTATCATTCATAATTTTTTTCGATGCAATGATCTTAGTCTTATGATCCAAATCATGGATATGAAATGTTAACCTAGGTTGATATCTTTTCTTCTATATGTTTTTTTACACTGAGTTTCTTTTTCAATTTCAACATTCAATATTGAGTTTATTAAAAATTAATCTTATTTATTTTTATTTTATTTTATTTTCATGAGAATAGTTTGACCTCACGATTCAAGTTATAAATTTTTCATGCTAACTTGAATTGGCTTAGGGATTATTTTTGTTATTTTTTCAAATTATTTTTCAAATTTATTCTTTAACACTAAATTATCTTAGAATTTAGCTTCATGATATTTTTTCTTTTCTTTTGGTAAGCATTTTTTTCTACAAGTCATCATTATCTTCTTTTCTCTTAAGATATTAAGATACAATACATTTATTGTTATTGCTTTTTTTATTATATAATTAAATTAAATAATCTTATTGGATTAGACCTAGTAGGGTTTATAACTTGAGTCACAAGATTTTTCTATGCTTACAAAAAAAGCTAACAACACTTGAATGTTGTTTTATAAAGTTAAAAAAATAGACCTGGCCGTGATGAATCCCAAACTACCTATCTAGTTAAATGAGTTTTTCATTAAAATTTTATTTTTTTTGTTTCAAATTATTTTTTAGTGTGTTTGAATCATTTTGATAGGTTGCTGTAAAAAATAAATTAAAAATTAAAAAATATATTATTAAAGTTTTTCTAGGATAAAAATATTTTAAAAAAAACAACCATTATCATATTTTCAAATATAAGAGATACTAAAAGTTATACCTCATCAAAGTCAAAAAATGGATGTACAAGAAAAAAAACATAATGTTTAGTTATGAAGACAAATCTTTTATATTTTTTTTTATCTGTTTTGCTTGTCAACTACGCTAAATTATTGGCAAGTCTATAACTTGAAATATATCGATGAAAATAACTTAAAAAAAAGTTTCTAACATGCCTTTTATATTAGATTTCATATAAGATAGTTTATTTTTCTAAACTAGGTTTACCATCTTGGTAAATATTTTGAGAAAAATAATTGTTATTGTAGTTCTTTCTTAAAGAATTTACATTCAAACAATAGTAAAAGAATTATTTGTGATATTATATGTAAATTTTAATTTTTAAGAGCATCAAGTAGTATTGATGGTCATGGTAGCTATACTTGAATTCTAGTCATTTTTATTCTTAGGTTACTTAATAGTTTTCTTCATTTTTTGTAAAAGAAATGATACAGCATATCTGATAATACTTCACTTACCGCACACTTTCACATTATTGCAACCATCAATTTACCATACTTGTTTTTTATGTGAAAAAGAATTAATATCCAACTAAATATTTTAAGATTGTTTTTAAAAACATTTTTTATTTAAAAATATATTAAAAAAATATTTTTTTTATTTTTTAAAATTTATTTTTAATATCAATATATTAAATCGATTGAAAAAAAATGTTATTGAAACAAAATAAAGAAATCAAAATTAGATAAAAAGTCAGTTTAACTTCAACGACTTAAATCAATATATTACATAAAGGATAAATCATTTTTTTTTCTGGGCTTATGGTGCCTGATTTTGAATTTGCATAAGTTTGGTTACTAAAAAACAAGCATGAAAAGGAACTATACAATTATTTGTCTTCAATCATGTGACCAAACTTTTATGTTGTTGCAATCAAGTCCTAAAACAAATCAAATTATGCAATTGACTTTGACAAAACTCCCACGTCGAAACCCTCTAGAGATTCTAAATGTATACCTTTTGTATCGGCTTAATATATTTAAGGAACTCAACAAATTAAATTAAATGTTGATGCTAAAATTTGGATTAAAAAAAGAAAAGAAGGGGGTGGTGGGAGAAAAAATAGGACACCAAGAGTGTTTCGTCTTGTTTTATTGACCGCATGCATGTGCCGCCCATATGCGTCTGTAATTTTTTATATCACTAAGCAAATACATCAATCTTAACATCCAAACTCCTCTCCCCACCTCTCTCCCTCTCCACTTTCCCTATTTCTGTTCAACACGCTCACGCTCAGCTGCTAGCACCACAGCTACTCATCACGAAAACCCAAACAAACCCAGCTGCTGGCTGGCACCACGGGTACCCCCCCGCCATACTCAGCTGCTGCTAGCACCGCAGCTACTCGTCACAACCCCCCACCAACAAACTCAGCAGCTTCTCTCTAATGGCTGGCTATTATTTTGCCAAGCAACTATGAAAATGACCGGAAAACCACTTTCGACGGCCAAGCTGGACTTATTAGATCTTAAGCCTCGAAGGAAAACCCGAAATCCGAGCCTGATCCGATTGAGGAGACCACCCGAAACGCCTTTGTTGAGATGGAAGATCCAAGAAGATAAACATAAGGATAATAATGATAGGAATAGGAATGTAGGCGTTGAGGAGGAGGATAGTGGTCGCCATCGCAGTTTCCGTCTGAGAGGTCACGTCTCGGCGAGGAAGCTTGCCGCTGGGTTATGGCGGCTTCAGCTGCCCCATACCGTCCGTGAAGAGAGGTGGAGGGATCAGTTAGGGTTTCAGGTAAGGATCTGCTGGGCTCCTTCTTCTTTTTCTTCAATAGAAAGATCTACAGTCATAAATGTGGTTAATGTGATTAGTTATTGAATTTCGAAAATTGGTGTGCTTTAAAGATTCTTGTGGTATAATGATGCTACTATATTAGTATTCGTAATAATAATTATATTTTTTAAGTGAAAAATAATTTGACTAAGGTTTTCTTGTTATCTTCACATTCTTCCCCGTAGCATAGCATCGTAATTTATTCATTAAAGTATGTTTTTGGATGCCTATTTATTACAACTAAAGCCGGTTTAAACATGTTGGTGTGCTTCAAAAAACCTTAGCTGTTCAAGGCCTTTTATAATTTATAGATCTGTTGGGGTTTTGGGCTTATGTAAATCCCAACCTTTCATTTAGATTTTGAATGGCTTAAGAGTTTGACTTGTTGAGCCTGATGTTTATTTCGACCTTGGTGATCAAGGTCAACAAAGCCATTTTGACGTTGACTTATTAAATTCTTACACCATGAGCTTGTCAATGCTGCTTGTCTGTGCAGCATGATATGGGCCATCTCGGAATCGCAGGTGTACCTCATCACAACGACAAAGTGTATGTTCCTGATGCAAACAATCTTCTGGAGAACTCTATTGGTGCGAGGAACAGATTCTTGTGCAAGGTACCAAGGCTTCTGAAAGTTTCTTATCTATATTTTCAACTGTTCATGGCCATTAGATACTGACAGTATTGAGTAATGATCATCCTTGAAGTTTTAGAAGAGTCTTCCAGTCGTTTTTACTATAACCTAGCTTATGTTTATAATTATGGACTCTGTGGCTCATTTAGGTAATTTCTTTTCAAAAGATTGATTTCTTGAAATTCTCATCATATTCCAAAAGTTGCCTGTTCCATTGAGAATGTGAGTATCTTTGTTCCCAGTAGAGCAGGGTGTTAATGTGGTGTTTAGTTTTGCAATTTTCTTCACGTGGAAACAATGTTCCACGTATTTGTATATGAGTTGGAGTACATTCAAACATGCAAGCATTTATATGGACAAGATATGTATGAGTAAAATCTACATAATTTAAAGGATAGGGCACAATCACTCATCAATTAAATTTACATTACAATTAACATGATCGTCATAGTCCAGAATTAAAAATTAGATTGTCATCAATAACCTAGTTTTAAAGAGAAAAATAAAAATTTCATGAGATAGAGGCATTAAATAATAATTCCACAGTAGCTTGTCGAGTTTGTTAAGCTACAATATTGCTTGGTGCTTGAATTTAATTAAATGATAGGTTGCATGATGTTTTTAACCATGGGAAAATGCATTGTTTCAAATACTGGTCATTACATTGACGTGGCAATTTATTAGTCATACAGGAGTTTTGTAAAGTAGCTCAGCCTGCTTTTGTATCTAATGTTGAAAAGCTTCGAACTTGTTTTCTAACTTGGGATAAGCTGTCAGCTACGAATAGTTAAGTTTTGAAACCTCAGTAGAAGTGTATGCCCTCACTTTCATTTCTATTGGTTATCTTCTCATGATGATGGGTCTATATATACCTTTTATGCTTATTTATCCAATTCTGGATGTGCTGTGGCTGTTTAGCCTGGGCCCACGTTTCAGTTTTCCAACTCTGCTATGGAGGGCGCAACTAAGTGGAACCCTGTATGCTTGGAAAGATCAGATGAGCTACAGCAGTCCCATAGCCAGTTGAAGTGTCTTGGTCAACAGGTGAGTGCTGTCTCTGTGGTTTCTGCACTTGAAGCTGAACTAGAGCAGGCTCGAGCACGCATTCAGGAGCTTGAGATTGAGCGTCAATCTTCAAAAAAGAAAGTGGAGCACTTCTTGAAGAAAGTAAGCGAGGAAAGGGCTGCATGGAGGAGCAGAGAGCATGAGAAAATCCGTGCATCATTTAGTGACATTAAAGCTGACTTGAGCCGTGAAAGGAAAAATCGTCGAAGTTTGGAAATTGTAAATTCCAAGCTGGTTAATGATCTGGCTAATGCAAAAGTATCAGCAAAGCGATATATGCAGGACTATGAAAAGGAAAGGAAGGCGAGAGAATTGATTGAGGAAGTATGCGACGAGCTCGCTAAGGAAATTGGTGAAGACAAGGCTGAAGTTGAAGCATTAAAGAGGGAGTCCTTGAAACTCAGAGAGGAAGTTGATGAGGAAAGGAGGATGTTGCAGATGGCTGAGGTTTGGCGTGAAGAACGTGTTCAAATGAAGCTAGTTGATGCCAAGGTGGCCCTTGAAGAGAAGTATTCCTACATGAACCATCTTGTAGCTGATTTAGAAGTTTTTCTAAGGTCAAGAAGTGCAACCCAAGGTTTAAAGGAAATGAAAGAAGCTGAATCTGTCATACAAGCTGCCGCCTCGGTGCATATTCAGGATATAAAGGAATTCACGTATGAGCCCCCAAACCAAGATGATATCTTTTCTATTTTTGAGGATGTCAACTTTGGTGAAATGAATGATAGAGAAAGTGAACCATGCATTGTTTACAGCCCTGCTAACCACGGAGCAAAAATTTACACTGTTAGCCCTGAAGTTGATGTGATTAACAAGGACGGCAACCATGGACATTCTGAAGCCTTTGTTCATCAGAATGGTGATATAGAAGAAGATGAGAGTGCTTGGGAAACTGTGAGTCATCTCGAAGATCAGGGCTCGAGTTATTCACTAGATGGCAGCATCCCATCTGTCAACAAGAATTGCCAGGAAAGTAATGTCTCAGGTAGTGCAACTGAATGGGAAGAAAATGCATGTGATGAAACCCCGATCACTGATATCAGTGAATTGTGCTCTATGCCAAGAAGACAGTTGAAGGCGTCTTCTATCACTAGGTTTTGGAGATCTTGTCCAAACAATGGGGACAGCTACAAAATAATCTCAGTGGATGGGTTGAATAGTAGGCTTTCAAATGGAAGAAAATCTAATGCTGGAATAATTTCTCCAGATAAGGTGTCTGGTGAAAGTGGACTCAGCCCTCCGGATTTGGTGGGGCAGTGGAGTTCGCCTGACTCTGTGAATCCTCACATGACTCGAGGAATGAAGGGCTGCATTGATTGGCCGCGAGGACATAAGAACAGCTTGAAGGCAAAGCTCTTAGAGGCAAGGATGGAGAGTCAGAGAGTCCAGCTGCGCCATGTTCTTAAACAGAAGATTTAGATGCAGGCAATGCAAGCCTTGTTTATGAATATTGCTCATGAAACCAAATGGAAATAAATAGCACCATTTCTGACTTGGCAAAATGAGAAAATGCATCGGTTTCTTTTATGGACTAAAAGGCCCGCCAGGGCAAATATCAACTAGCACTTTGCCCCGTGCTCTGCTGCGGGGATGTCTCTGAAATAATAAGAAAGCAATAATCTAACTGCTGCGTGGGCAACGATTTCTTGGATGCATGAAAATACCATGATACTTGTAATAATATATATATTGCTTTATTATAATTATCATTATCATCATTATTTAAGATATAAATAGTAGGAATATTATTGGATCAACGTCATATCTGGAGACTAATAAATTCCTTCTTATTAGCCCTTTCTATTTGAGACCTCGGCATATCACAAGGAATTGATGCCTCCATAGCAAGACAACGTTTTCTTCTCTTGAATTTAAACCCTTGTGCTTACACGTTTACAATCAGAACTAGTTATATAATATAACAAGACTTGATATCATCATAGAATTTGGACTCTGCAACAACATCACATTGTTTCTTAGGGTTTTTTTTTTTTTTTCGAACTTTAGTCTGTCCCCGAGATATGTTCGGTATGGGAGCGAAGGATGTCAAGAGTTTTCCTTCTAATCTTTCAACTCATTTACTCGTGTTTAGTACAAGTTGGGGTAAGGAAAGATTTCATGGAGATTAACATTTGACCCAAAAGGAGTCAAATGTTAACCTAACCTCATGAGAGAAGGCTAAGGAAATTTTAAGGATGAGAAAAACTTTGAACTTTATTCAAGATTGTTAAAAACATATTTTTAACTCGGCATGGAAAAAGGGTAATAAACTCGGATCGTAAAAACAAATCATAAAATTATAAAAAATTTTAAAATATATTAAAAAAAACTCATGTTTCAAATAAAAATTTATACATAGTTCAAGTATCTTAAAATGCATAGTTCAAATAAAAATTCATATATAATTTAAGCAACTTTTCATTAACTAATAATTAACAAAGTTAAAACAAATAATCTACTAGTGTATCATGTAAATTAAAACCAGCTTCATTTCCTACGAGTTCAAGATGATATAAAAAGTTCAACATAAATTTAAGAAAATAAAACAATGCGCACCTATTACTTGGATATGTTATATGAGCTTATTGTCTGATATGATATCTGCTACCCTGTTTACCTCATTAAAACTTTTTTGACTTTCTCCTCTTGATATAGAAGAAAACAAACAAGGACACAACAAAGAAGACACTAAAGCAAATCGAGCAAATATCCATTGCCATGTGGCGGCTGGTGATTGATTCCATTTGAAACAGATTTGTGGTTTCGTGTGCATCTGTTGTTTGCCCATAAGCCACCTTGTTCTCATCGACATTATAGGCATAGACATGTATAAGTGATTTTTATGAGTGGTTGTGCATTTACCTAGCCAATAGGCACCAGATAGCTAGAGCATAGAGGAAAACATTTACTTATGTTTTGGTGAAATCATTTAATCGGTCCTGAACTCGTGATTTTTTACGATTTCACAAGATTTTAATGATTTCACTTGATTTCAACCCAATTTCACCTATTTTTGATTTTTTAAAACGATTCAGCACGTAAAGCATGTTTTCATTCGTAACATTATATGATTTTACGAGTCAAAACACGATTTTAACAATCATGACTCTATCCCTTCCTTTTCTTCTCTTATTATGAATCCTAACATTTTTCTTTTCTTTTACTTTTATTTTACAATCATAGTTATATATTATTTAATTTTTTAAAATTATATTTAATTTAAATTCTGATTTTATCCTTATTGGGATCTCCCATTACCCGTAATTTTTCTAATGCTTAATCCTTTAATTATTTTTAATACCCTTAAACTTTGTTTCTTAACCAAAAATTTTGGTCTCATACAAGACACAACCTCAACATTAAACTCTAGTGCTAACCATGAAAGAAGCCCTCCTATTATTGCAGGACTTTACCACTAATATGAAATAGTTGCTAAGCTTGATTAAACAAACAAAAACATATACAAAATAAGTATCAGGAATCTTTCTTTCTATTCTTATGAGATTTTGATTTTAAACATCAACATGGACATATTCAATTTTTATTCTATTCTTGTTAACTTTCTTCTTCTTCTTCTTCTTCTTTTTCTTCTTTTTTGTAAGTTGGTGTGAACTTCCATATAGATTTTATTAATTTATTTTGTAGGATGTATTTATGCAAGGAAAAAAAACAAAGAAAAGACAAATTAAAGATCAGAATGAAGAACAAATTAGGGAAAAAAATCAAGGACAAAAGGAAAATTAAAAGACAAAAGAAGGGATGAGAATATTAAAAAAAATGAGAGAGAAAAAGGAAAGGAAGGATATGTATTTCCCAATAAAAAAGAAAAATAAAAATTATCCTTAACATCTCATAGTTTTGTTTATTTTTCACTTGCTATAGTTTGAAAAATTACATTTTATATCCTAAACTATATACATGCACTAACACTTAACATCTTCATAAAAACAAATAACAAAAAATATCTTATTATTTACAAGATTATTATTATTTTTTATTTTATGATGAAAGAATCTTTCCAATATTAATATTATAACTTTATTGAGCTAATAATTACTATTTATCATCAAAATAATATGTAACCTTGTCTAGAGCTAAAACATTTAGAGTTCATCAAACATCTTATTTGCAATTCAAAATACATTGTGCATTATGTGATCTCACGAAGCAAAAAATTATGTGATCTCGTAAACTACAAAATAGTCATACACTGTAGACAATTCAACATATAGCTTTACTAAAGGTTCCATCAAGAAAAAAGTCCATGAGACATCATCTTGTCAATACCATTGAGATCCTACCATAACTCTCTCAATGCTTGATTTCCCCTCTATAATGATAGCCTTTTTCTCCTTGAGCTCATCAATCATCCTATCTAGATCAAAGGACTCCAACTACTTTGTAACTCTACTCAGCTCATTTTTTAGAGAATTAGATCCCTATACTTTGGATAGTACATACAAACAAACTCCATCTCCTCCTCAATTTGATACTAAAACCGCCACCAATAGCTAAAGGCTTTCTAAATGAGTCAATAATAAAAACCATTTAACGAGACCACTCCAAAAGTCACCATCCTTAACATGGAATTTGGCACGGCAACAATCATAACATTTCAGCATAAGAAAACAATGGAAATCAACCCTCACATCTGTATCTGGATGCACCCTATCATTTGTTTTTGTGCTTGAAATTATGTTTGAATGCATATTAAAAGCACATTTGGCTTTAAAATCATCAAATTAATGTATTTTTAAATACTTTTTTGATGATTTTGATATACTGATATCAAAAATAAATAAAAGATTTGAAAAAAAAAGTCATTTTAATATATTTTCAAATGAAAATTACTTTTAGAAAGTACCATGCATCACAATATCAAACACACACTTAGACATCTGGGGAGGGAAGGTGCCATGATCAGTTGTTGAAGGATCTAATAATCAAAATATCATTAAGCTTAATAAAAGGACTGTGAAATCCTCTTGAAGAAGATGGTATGTTGATCCCTTTACCATTGGTGAGGTAATAAACTTTTTATCAACATGCACACCTGCCTACCTAACAAGAACCATCTCATTAAATGCCTCCACTTTCTAATGCATAGTTCTAGTTAGTATCTAACCTATAAAGGGCACATCATCAATATTCTAACCCTGGGGGAATCACACCCTCTCAATAGCCATCTCCTTTTTAGGATGTGTAATTTCAATATCATCTAAGCTGCCAAAGTCAACAACATTTACACGATTCATGGTATCGCCAATTACAAATCTTTAAATCATATATTACTTCTTTAAAAGGTTTTTATATTTGCCTACAACTAAAGTAATTGATGACAAACATAAAAAAGCCATATCATAAAATGTGTACTAGGAAAAAAATAGCGGACCTCAATAACACATATCAAAAGAAATAAATTAATGGCTTTCACATATTGGCAAGATTATGACATTACATAACACTCTGATGATTGACATTTGATAACCCTTGCAAATTCTAAACTACATCATATTCTTTGAGTATTCTTCAGTTAGTGTTAAATTTTTGTTGTTCAGATAAGTACAATATGAGAAAAAGATGCCAAACCTTGAATGCCCTTAATCTAAAAATAAATAGATTGTTCCTATAACTTACATGGTTTAAGAAGAAGCAGGATTTCAAAGAGCCACTAAGAAAAATCAAGGCATCTCCAATGAAAGAGTGAAGTGGTAATTTTTTGGATAATAGGGGCTGAGCTAAAAATTGATGAGATTAAAAAGCTAAGGTTCTTTCAAATATTTAATTTATGGTTTTTTTAGTGTTTTTTTTAAAACCTATATATTTTTTTAAAGGGAAAGATTCTAGCAATGTGATAAGAGAAAAAATCAATTAAAAACACTATATTTTGGTTTCAATTTGAGTTAATACCGTCATGTGAACAAAGAGAAATTGTACATTGAATAGAAAGATTTTTTTTATATGTTGTTTGTTTGAGTCCATGATATATTATATATGAGAATAGTTTGGTATTTTTGTTCAATTTAATTTTTTTTTAGCTTGGGATGTAGATTGTAATTTTTCAAACTATAGTGGGCAATTAAAAATGATCAAATAATATTATGTTAAAGGTTATTTTTCTTAAAAACAAATTAAAGGAAAGGAGAGATGTTGTTTCAAACTAAAGGAGATAGATATGAATTATTATTTTTTCAAAATAGCAAGTTCTCAAAAATATTTTCAGAAACTAGAACAACACTAAAATGTTTTAGGAAAATAGCATAACTTAATGGTTTGTGCTATTAGAATAGCCTAACTCGATCATTTTTTAAAAAATATACAGGTTGTCTTATTGGGAACATTGCAATTTATAGGTTGTGCTATTTTTAACAATACAATCAAAATGGATTGCGGTGTTCTAAAATGTGCAATCCATTAAAATAAAAGGACCCTATATCTTTTTCTTATTTTTTTCATTTCTCTTTTTCCTCTTATATGAAAACACTTTTTTTTTCTATTTGCAAGGAAATTACAATATCATTTGCAGAAACAAAAAACTAATTGATGATTGAGAAGCTTCAAATCATCATTGAAAGGATACAAATCAAAAAAGAGAAGTTGTCCGCTGAAATGATGTAAAATAAGAGAGATGAATTTCTATATTCATACAGTGTTATTAGAAGTAAAAATTAGTTAAAAGAACAAAGAGCTATAAATGCTTAAATAAGAGGCTAATAAAATGGGTGTTATTATTGCTCTAGATCTTACCATTATTCCTATTGGTGATTTGAGGATGAATCCATTTAAAGATAAAAAAAATGATATGATCAATGCAAAGGTTAGACAAACAAATTTGATTTTTGGTTTAATATTTTCTAATGTATAGTTTTACTTTAACAAGCATAACTCTCAATTTGAATATTGGATGACATTGAAGTTTTACTAGAAGTTTCTAAAAATATATATATTTTTTTTTTATGTTTGGGTAAAATTTCAAGTTAATCAAAGTTCATAAAGGTATTCCAATATAGGCCAGAAGTTGTTGTATAGGTTTAGCTATTTGTTTCCTTATGATTTATGGACTTTTTATTTAGTAGGGACTCCTTTTCTATAAGGGCAATATAGATAGAAGCAATTGGGATTATTTTGGCAAAGGTTTCTATGTCAACTACTTATGTTTCCTTTTCTTTTATGAATTTCCTTGTTGGAAAAGTTCTCTTATCATTCAAAAATATTATAAGCGGTTTTGGGCTTATATTTTCTAATTCACAATTTTACATTAGCAAACATATTTTTTATCCAACCAGTGGATCAATTTTATATTTTCTCATATGATTCTAAAAGCCTTTTTTTATATAGGTTTAAAATTTCAGAGTGATCAGACATCGAGAAGATCTTATGATATAATTTAGATTTGTGTTGCATAATACTTGGTACGATAAATGTTTAATCCTTCTGACACGACTAAAAGATTGATGTCTTCTCCCAAGTGCAGGAGTGTCGAAGTAATAAATAACCCGGCAAGACCGGGGTCGAATCACAGGGAGATTAATTGTACAAATTATAAACGATAATAGTACAACAACAACAACAACAACAACAACAACAACAACAACAACAATAATAATAATAATAATAATAATAGTAGTAGTAGTAGTAGTAGTAGTAGTAGTAGTAAAGAAAGAGAAGAAGAAGATGATGATGAGAACTTGGAGATGAAAAATTAATGTAAGGATTAAACAATAATAATAACAAATGTCAAGGTTAGAGGTTTCACTAATGGTATGTCAAACAAGTATAGTATAAACTCTTATTATTCAATTGGAAACCACACACAAAGGAGGTTCCAATCAGATTATAGATTGTTAACATGATTACATTAGTCATCTTATTCGATTAATGCTAGTACTTGTAAATCTCATCAAGCATTCATGATTATAACTTATGTTAACAACAAATCAAGTTCCTTTCATAGCTCAAGTGTCGGTTATACCATACATTATGGGCTATGAAAGTGCCAAGCATTTGTTGTACCAAGTGTTATACAACATAAATCAAGATTAGTCATTTAACAAGCAAAGTATTAAAGAGTGAACAAGATAATAAATATAAAACATGTTAGTATCAAATATTAAAGTCCATATTAAGTTTACATTATACTTATTCTTACACCATTAGTGTAACATTTTCACCTTGACATAACTAACTTAGCTAGACATAATGAAAGAAAGCAAAATAGATAAACAAAATAAGAATATAAAAGTTAACTAAGTAAAGGAAAGGAAATGAAAGGCATAAACTTGATATTAATGAAACCAAAGCATAAACATTACAAAAAATACAAAAAGAGAAAGGAAGAGCATGATCTTGATCTGAACACCAAGATGCCTAAATGCATGGCAAATGCCGCCTTTTATAGGCCAAAATTGGGAACTATTGATTTGATGACTAATTGATAAGTGGGTGGCCAACTTTTAACTTGGTGACAATCCTTATCTTCTTTTTTCTGCCCAAAACGTCATTGATAACATCAAAATTGGAGCTAGTTGAAAACATGAAAGTTGTAGGCAATTGTCTCAGCTTTCTTGTGTAAAACATTCAGCTCATTTGGACTTCTATAACTCCAGATATGGCCAAAATACCGAACAGTGCTCGGGCTGGAAGACAGATTCGGGCTTCTTTGTTGTTGCTATAATTTGGACTTGATAATGGCCTTTTTAGATCTTGGGCTCCATATGAAAGTTGTAGGCCTATGTCTTACCTTTCTATCCATATAAATTGGACCTAAATCTGAGATCTGTAACTCCAGATATGGCCCAATTACCGAACAGTGTTCCGGTTTGGATTGCACCGACATCTCTTTTCTAAGTTTGGCCATCTCTTTATCCTTGCAATTTAAGTTCTTAAAGTCATCAATCAATCCTTTCAATTATGTGATAGACCTGCATTTAAAATGAATATTTACCACAAATTAAAGGTATCTTATATTATTAGATATACTATTATAAAACATGCTTTAGTTAAGGAGTTATTGATACTTCAAGTGCAAAATGATGATATAAAACCATGACAAAAATGCACTTTTAAGTGCTAATCACCTTCATAGTCAACTATATAGTATAACTGACACATGTGCTATGAAAGGAACTTGATTTGTTGTTAACATAAGTTAGCATCATGAATTCTTGACAATATTTAAAAGTTTGTTGTTACTTAAATAAGATAATGTTAACAATTTATAATGAGCTATTAATGATAAATCATCTAATTGAAATCTCCTTTGTGTATGATTTCTAGTTGAGTAATAAAAAGAGTTTATATTATACTTATTTGAAATACCATTAATGGCTTCGGTAACCTTGACAACTATTTTTATTATTGTTTAGTCTTCACAATAATCTTACATCTCAAAGTTCTCTTTAACTTATTATATTATTATTGTTATTTGTAATTTATATAGTTAACCTTTTTGTGGTTCAACCCCAATCTTACTAGGTTATTTATTACTTCAACATTCCAACACTTGGGAGAAGACATCAATCTTTTGGTCAAGTCAAGTTTTCAGCTCCGTTACCGGAAAGATAAATTCTTATATAAATTATAATATTTTATGTTATTTTCTTTCACTTTTCTTTTATCTAACTTTTGTTTTATTTTGTTTCTTTTTCCTTTTGTTTTCTTCTTTTTATTCTCTTTCTACGCGTATATGAGAGTTTGGTCACATACATTAAGTGATAGACTTTGTAATGTATCTTCATCAATTTCAGAAAACATGGTCGAAGAAAATAATTAGTCGCTTTATAATGAGAATAATTGAGTTAGAACACTTAGAAACTATATGAATCTTACAAGAACAAGTGCACCCTCATGTATAGTTTTTTGCCCTGATGCATCTTACTTCAATTTAAAGCCAAACATTATTCAACTTTTACCTACTTTTCTTAGCTTAGATCTAGAAAATCCATACTTGCATTTAAGAGAATTTGAAGAAGTGTGTAACATTTACAATGACTTAAATTGTAGCATAAACACCATTAGATTAAAGCTTTTTTCTTTTTTATTAAAAGATAAAGCTAAAACATGGCTATAAAATCTTATATTAGGATCCATTCGTGTTTACGATGAAATGCAATAATAATTTTTAAAGAAGTTTTTGTCATCTTATAGAACAAAATCTTTTGAAAGACAAATCACCACTTTCATTAAAAAAAACCTGAAGAAACATGTTACTAATTATGGGATAGGTATCCAGACTTGCTTAGTACTTATCCTCATCATGGTTTTGAAATATGGAGATTGGTTTCACACTTTTATGAAGGGTTAACATCTAAAGATAGACAAATGGTGGAATTGATGTGCAATGGAACTTTTGAAGATAGAGACCCTAATAAAATAATGGAGTACCTAGACTTGCTAGCTGAAAATACTCAAAATTAGAACGCTACAAACATTTATGAGGCACCAAGTAAAACTCAATCTTATGCTTCTAATGGAAGAATACAATCTTAGGAAAGATCATGACTTCCAACCCAAGTTTACATCTTTAGCTAGAAAAGTCGAGGCACTAGAATTGAAAACAAGTGGTCAATTAAAATCTATTTAAGACATTATGTGTCAAATTTATGAAACCAATGAACACTCAACCAATAACTGTCCAACTTTTCCTTCTTTCAAGGAATGCCTCTAATTAGTACTTAAAAGTATATTTTTATCAAGTTTTTATATCATTATTTTGCACTTAAAGTATCACCAACTTCTTAACTAGAGCATGTTTTATAATAACATATCTAATAATATAAGATACCTTTAATTTATGATAAATATTCATCTTAAATATAGGCCTAACACATAAATCAATGATTGATTGATAAATTTAACTACTGAAATTGAGAAGACAAAGAGAGAGCTAAGCTTAAAAAAGAGATGTTAGTTTAGTTCAAATTGGAACACCATTCAGTTATTAGATCATAATTGGAGCTATAAAACTTGGATTTAGGTCTACTCTATATGGATGGAAAGCTAAGACATAGGCCTAAAACCTTCAAGAGAGTCTAAGATTCAAACAAGTTATTTTCAAGTTCAAATTATAGCAACAATAGAGAAGTCAAAATCTGTTTTACAGTCTAGACACAGGCCAGTGTTCAGCTCATGTCTCAAGTTCTAGGAGTCTAAATGCACTGATTTTTTTCACTGGAAAGCTGAGACAATTACCTAGAACTTTCATAAAGACAGTCTCTTCAAATTCTGTTGTTAGCAATGATGTTTTTGGCAAACAAAAAGATGAGGATTATCACCAAGTCAAGATGTGGCCACCCATTCGACAATTAGTCAACAAATCAATAGTTTCAAATTTTGGCCTATAAAAGGAGGTATTTGTCATGTATTTAGGTATTTTGGTTTTTAGATCAAGTTCATACTCTTTATTTTTTTCTTTAGATTTTTTTAATATTTAAGTTTTATTTCATGTTATATTTTTCTTAATCTCTTATTTATACTTTTCATTTCCTTTATTATACTTATGTTCTTATGTTGTTTATTTATATTTCTCTTCTTCATTATGTTTAGTTAAGTTTATTATGTCAAGGTGAAAGAGTTTCACTAATGGTATTGGGATAAGTATAATATAAACTCAATATGGACTTCAATGCTTATATCCTAAAAAATTTGCTATTAACATGTCTTATCATTTTTATCTTATTAATTCTTAATACCTTATTTATTAAATTATTAATTTAGATTTGTGTTGTATAACATTTGGTACAACAAATGCTTGGCACTTTTATAGCCAGCTATATCGTATAACTACACATGTGCTATGAAAAGAACTTGATTTGTTGTTAACATAAGTTAGCATCATGAATTCCTGACAATATTTAAAAGTTTGATGTTGCTTAAATAAGATAATTAATATGATCATGTTAATAATTTATAATGAGTTATTAATGATAAATCATCTGATTGGAACCACTTTTGTGTATGGTTTTCAATTGAATAATAAAAACAGTTTATATTACATTTATTTTTAATACCATTAGTGGATCCTCTAACCTTAACATTTGTTTTTATCATTGTTTCATCCTCATATTAATCTTACATATTAAAGTCCTCTTTAACTCATTATTATTATTATTATTATTATTATTATTATTATTATTATTATTATTATTATTATTATTATTATAGTTAATCTCCTTGTGGTTCGACTCTTGTTTTGCCGGGTTATTTATTACTTCGACACTTCTGCACTTAGAAATAGACATCAATCTTTTAGTCGTGTCAACCTTCATGAACAAGTCCATGTTTTAAACAGTTTTCAAAGGCCCAATCATAACTCATACTCACAAACATACAATCTTGGTTGGAGAAATTGCTCAAATATCAATTGGAAGAGTGATAACAAAAATGCACAAGCTTCACAACCAGCATTTCAAGCACACCATAATTTTCAAAATTCTCATGGATATGCACTTCTTTATACTCCATCTTTTAGAAGAAATCTTGAGGAAACATTGCATGTATTCATTGAAAAGCAAGAGAAAATCAACACTCAAAATGCTCAAATCATGACATATTTGAAAAATACTCTTGCAACATTCACATCTGCTCTCAATTTTCAGGAGAAAGGTAAGTTTTATTTTAACCACAACAAAATCCCAATGGACAATACAATGCAAATGCAAGTAGTTTTGAAAACCAATACATGAATCAAGTCAAATTAGTCATTACTCTCTATAGTGGTAAGGTTATTGAAAAACTTATTCTTGAACCTTGTGAGAAAAAAGATGAGTCAATTTTTGAGGGTAAGGAAGAGGTTGAACCTGAACATTACAAAGAAAAGACTGATTCCTTGCAAATACTTTCATTTTCTCATGCCATGACTAAACAAAAAAAAAGTTAATCATAATTGTGAAATCTTTAAAACTTTCAAATAAGTAAGGATCAATATACCTTTATTGGATGTTATTAAACATGTACCTTCCTATTATTTTAGGACATCTGTTTCTAACAACTTCTAATATATTGATTAATTTAGAAATAGACTAATGAAGTTACAATTTGGAAATATGATATTGGAGATGAATATTGTCAATATTTGCAAGCAATCTGGAGATTTACAAAAAGTAGATCTTATTGAAGAATTAGTTTATGATCAACTTGAATCTATTTTAAGTAAAATAGAGTTTAATAAATATGCAAATTTACAAATGATTTATTCTTAAAAAAGAAATCAAGGACAAGAAAGACATCGAAAATGTTGATATGAATCTTTTATCAAAATTGATAATAGATTTGACATTCAACATCACATCAATCGATGATTACTTTTCTAATAAATCTTTACTTTCTCTTAGTTCAATGCATTGGTTTGTAGAAAATATCAAGTTTCTTGCTTTAGGATTTTTGCCAGTTCACTAGAGTATCAAAGACAAAGAAAAGTTTTTGAATGAAGTGAAGAACTTTTATTAGGATGATCTTTACTTATTCAAATATTATCCTGATAAAATATTTTGAAAATTCTTTCCCAATAATGAGGTAAGCAGGGTCATTAAATTTTATTATTCTAAGGCATGTGGGGGTTGTTTCTTATAAAAAATGACAACTGTAAAAATCTTACAATATAGATTCTATTGGCCCACCATGTTCAAAGACATATGTGTTCTGTAAAGTTTATGAAAATTATCAAAAGTCAAGATTTCTTTTAAAACATAAAGAATCTTTAGATAATCTTCTATTGAATTTTATGACATATCCTAGTGGAGATGTGCATTATGCAATTTATGATTTATAACCACAATTTTATATAGAACATGCTCGACATAGTCTTAGAAATCTAATTAAAAAAGACCATGTTTGCTAGTTTTTAAGAAAACTAGATGAGAAGTCTATCTCCAACCCATAAAGGGAGTTTAAGCTGTTTTTGGAGGTAAAACCAAGGGAAGATGTGAGCCACAATCACAACTATGATTTAAGCATTAGTTTGTAAAAATTTATGTCTTTTGATTTTATTAATCACATAGTATTTGTGTTTTGTTGTTTCTTATATTTGTTTAAGTGTGTTTTAGGTTTGTCAATGTTTGTTGTTTCAAGTGATGTCTTCTATATTTTATCTTTTTACCTTAGAACATTGAGAACAATGTCTCATTTTGGTTTGGGGGGTAGTAGTTGATAAAAAAAAAAACTAACTTACCAACTAATTGTTTTTGTTTTTAATAAAATCATTTGACAAAACTGTTATTACTAGGATGACAGAGTAACAGAGAATTTTATTGACTCTTGAGACGTATCTTAGTAAATATTTTTCAATGGTTATTTACAATATTCATAACAAGGTATATCACATACTTCTCTTGAAATATTCAAGTTTACAAACTCTCGCATTATCATCAATTGATTTTGCTTATATATTCATTTAACTAGCATTATTAAACCTTCATTTTCACACACATTTTAACATATGATTATGAGTTGCACATTGGATTATTACGTTATTTATGTTCTTTTGTTAAAGATAACAACTGAGGGAAAGGAATAATATATAATTTGAAAAACAAGAAAAAAAACAAAAATTAATGATAATAAAAACATAGATAAGTTTGGTTTCGTAATCTCCCTAACCTAAGCAATTAAGCCCGAATGGGTGTTTTAACACCTAATACCCTAAGTCAATTGACTTGGGAGCTATTAACCCAATGTTTGTTACATGGGTTAAGAAGACAAGTTTAAAGGAATCAAACATTGCACTATCTACGTATTAATATCTGCAACCTAAGTTATTATCTACTCTAAGATCAACTGGTCTTGGAGTCATAGCTTAAAACTCATTATATAGGTTAAAGGTGCATTGTGTTTTAAATTATATATATATATATATATATATATATATATATATATTTAAATAAAAAAAGATAATAACCCCAAGCTAAGGAAGCTAACCTTAAATATTTGAATAGAATATTGTTTTCTTCCAATAAAAGCTTCATCATCTATGTTTTCATACATTGAACACATAATAAGGAAGGTTTAGTAATATTTTATTTAAGAGGTAATGAGCAGGTATATATAAATTTAATAAGAGTTTATTTATTTGAATAGATTAATGAAAGTTAAATGATGAATGTCTTGCTTTGTGGAACTTGCAAATTATTTTTCTATTTTAACGATTTGATTATTAGGAACTAGTAATAAGCTAGTTGAGGGGTGTGATTAGTACTTAAAAATATATTTTTTATCAAGGTTTTATATCATTATTTTGCACTTGAAGTATCAATAACTCTTTAACTAGAGTATGATTTATAATAACAAGTTTAATAATATAAGATACCTTTAATTTATGGTAAATATTCATTTTAAATGTAGGTCCGTCATATAAATCAAAGGATTGATTGATGTGATTAACTATTAAAATTAAAAGGACAAAGAAAAGGCTAAGCTTAGAAAAGAGATGTTGGTTTAGAACACTATTTAGTCATTGGGTCATATCTAAAGTTGTAGATCTTGGATTTTAGTTTGGTTTATATTGCTAGAAAGATAAGACATAGGCTTAAAACATTCATGATAGTCCAAACTCAATTCTGTCGTTTGAAAGTTTAAATCTTAGCATCAAAAGAGAAGTTTGAATCTATCCTACAACTCAGACATTGTTCAGTATTTAGCCCATATCTCGAGTTCTAGAAGTCTAAATGCATTAAAAAACTGAGATAATTTTCCAGAACTTTCATGAAGACTATATGTTCAAATTCTGATGTTAGTAATGATGTTTTTGTCAGACAAGAAGATAAAGATTGTCACAAAGTCAAGAGTTGTCCACCTACTCAACAATTAGTCATCAAATCAATAGTTTCAAATTTTAGCCTATAAAAGAAGGTACTTTCCATGCATCTAGACATCTCTGTTTTTATATCAAGATCATTTTCTTATATGCTTTCTTTCTTTATAGTTTTAATGTTCTAGTTTTGTTTCATGTTGTAGTTTCATTAATATCTTATTTACCTTTCATTTCCTTTACTATACTTAGATAATTATGTTTTCATCTTATTTATTTATGTTTATCTTCTTCATTATATTTAGCTAAGTTTAATATGTTGAGGTGAAAAGGTTTCACTAATGGTTTTAGGATATCTATAATATAAACTCAATATGGACTTCAATACTTACATTTAAGAAAGTTTACGATTAACATGTCTTATCATTTTTATCTTATTAATTCTTAATACCGTACTTGTTAAATAATTAACTTAGATTTGTGTTGTATAACACTTGGTATAATAAATGTTTAATCCTTCAGGGCTAACTGTATGGTATAACCGACACTTGTGCTATGAAAGGAACTTGATTTGTTGTTAACATAAGTTAGCATCATGAATTCCTAACAATATTTAAAAGTTTGGTGTTACTTAAATAAGATAATTAATATGATCATGTTAACAATTTATAATGAGCTATTAATGACAAATGATCCAATTGGAACCTCATTTATATGTGGTCTCCAGTTAATTAATAAAAACATTTTATATTATACTTATTTGAAATACCATTAGTGGATCCTCTAACATTGACAACTATTTTTATCATTGTTCAATCTTCACATTAATTTTACATCTCAAAGTCCTCTTTAACTTATTATTATTATTATTATTATTATTATTATATTGCTAACCTCCCTATAGTTCAACCCCGGTCTTGCCAGGTTATTTATTACTTTGACACTTTTACACTTGAGAGAAGATATCGATTTTTTGATCTTGTCATTCATCAAAGAATTAACCAAGGTTCATGATATCTTTTATATTTATTTTTTATGTCTCTTCATAGGTGTTAGGTAGGGATTTAGTTTCTATAGTTTTGGTACTGATTGATACTTAAAAGTGTATTTTTATCAAGGTTTTATATCATCATTTTGCACTTGAAGTATCAATAACTCCTTAACTAAAGCATGTTTTATAATAATATATCTAATAATATAAGATACCTTTAATTTATGGTAAATGTTCATTTTAAATGCAGGCCTATCATATAAATGAAAGTATTGATTGATGAATTTAAGAACTGAAACTGAAAGGATAAAGAGATGGCCAAACTTAGAAAAGAGATGTCAGTGCAATCCAAACCGGAACACTATTTTGTAATTGGGTTATATCTGGAGCTATAGATCTCAGATTTAGGTCTACTTTATATGGATGGAACGGTAAGACATAGGCCTACAACTTTTATATGGAGCCCAAGATCTAAAAAGGCCATTTTCAAGTCCAAATTGTTGCAATAACAAAGAAGCCCGAATCTGTCCTCCAGCCCGAGCACTGTTTAGTATTTTGGTCATATCTAAGGTTCTAGAAATCGAAATGAGCTGAATGTTTTACACAAGAAAGATGAGAAAATTTTATACAACTTTCATGTTTTAAGTGACTCTAATTTTGACGTTATCAATGACGTTTTGGGCAGACAAGAGAAGATAAGGATTGTCACCAAGTCAAGAGTTGGTCACCTACTCATTAATTAGTCAACAAATCAATAGTTTCCAATTTTGGCCTATAAAAGGAGGTATTTGCCATGCATTTAGGCATCATGGTCTCCAGATCAAGATCATGCTCTTGCTTTCTCTCTTTGTATTTTTTTTGTAATCTTTATGTTTGCTTTCATTAATATCAAGTTTATGCATTTCATTTCATTTCCTTTACTTAGTTAACCTTTATCTTATTTATGCTCTTATTTTGTTTATTTATTTTTCTTTCTTTCATTATGTTTAGCTAAGTTTATTATGTCAAGGTGAAAAGGTTACACTAATGGTGTAAGAATAAGTATAGTGTAAACTTAATATGGACTTACATGTTTGATACTAACGTGTTTTGTATTTTTTATCTTGTTCACTCTTTAATACTTTGCTTATCAAATGACTAATCTTGATTTATGTTGTATAACACTTGGTACAACAAATACTTGGCACTTTCATAGCCCATATTATATGGTATAACCGACACCTAAGCTATGAAAGGAACTTGATTTGTTGTTAACATAAGTTATAATCATGAATACTTGACGAAATTTACAAGTATTAGCATTAATGGAATAAGATGACTAATGTAATCATGTTAACAATCTATAAACTGATTAGAACCTCCTTTGTGTGTGGTTTTCAATTGAATAATAAGAGTTTATACTATACTTGTTTGACATACCATTAGTGGATCCTCTAACCTTGACATTGTTTGTTATCATTATTTAATCCTTACGTTAATTTTTCATCTCAAGGTTCTCATCAACCTTTCTTCTTTTTCTTTTTCTTCTTTTTCTTTATTATTATTATTATTATTATTATTATTATTATTATTATTATTATTATTATTATTACTACTACTACTACTAGTATTATTATTAGTATTATTATTGCTACTATTGTTGTTGTTGTTGTTGTTGTTGTTGTTACTATTATTGTTGTTTATAATTTGTACAATTAACCTCCTTGTGGTTCAACCCCGGTCTTTCCAGGTTATTTATTACTTCGACACTCCTGCACTTGGGAGAAGACATGAATCTTTTAGTTGTGTCAGGTACCTTGATATAAATTATCATTGTATCAAGGTCAATCATAAACCTAAACTTAACTTTCTTGAAAATGGTTAATTTGATTGTAGATTTCTTGATCTTTATATCAATGAGGTTCATACCATACAAGGTTGAGAAAAATAGCATTATGCATTGTAAATTAAATGGCAATCTCATCTAAAACAACATCATTGTGAAGATAGAAGTGTAAAAGAAATAATAAAATACTCATAAAAGGAAAACTAAGGATATTGTTCATTATGTTTTAAAGACATTGTTCATTGTCTTCTCCCCTCATCTAGCTAAGTCACGTAGAAAAAGCCATAAGGAAACCCTTTTTCAAACCATTTGATGGGCTTTTCTTCTTACCAAACCAGGTAAAAGATATGCCCAATCTCTTCTTTGATGTACCATTTGCAGCCCCAACTCCTTTATCTATTTGTACCTTTAAAACTTTCTATAAACGCACACCAAAACTCCTACCAAATTAGCTAAGATCAGTAAAATAGTTAGGTGCCCAACTTTTCCAGTCTCCAGTTCATATAAGAATAAATGTACACCATGAATAATAGTGGTAATAAGTTTCTAAGGATCAATGGTGTTGATTTCACCAACATAAAGATTCTCATGCTTTAATTTTTGCCTATGAATGGCCTCTCAAAAACCCTTACCCAAGAAGAGAAAAAAGAGTAATAGAGGAGCAAAAAGAAAAAAAAAAAGAGTTTAAAGGATAAAGAGGATATAGAGAAAGAAAAGCAAAAGATTGATGAAAAAATTAAGATAACAAAAAAAGAAAACACTACCTTTTTGGTGATAATGGAAGTCATCTTCACCTCTATAGTTATTATTAGTTTGTCATTCCTATTTTAGTCCAAACATACTGAGAACAACAATCACAAAGTGTTACAATATTACCAAACCTTAATAGCAGTTCCAGGAAGTGATAACATTGAAGGGTTGTCAAAAAACTAATAATCCCTAATAGCAACATTAATCATTTTTTTCTAGTGATCATAGGGTATTCTCTAGGAGTAGAGATGTTCTAAGACTTATAATCACAATCCTATGGAGTGATGTCCCCTAAACTTTACCATAAAGTATCAATTTATAAAATTTTATATATTATTTAAATAGTCCTAAATCATTGTAACTAACAAAAAAAATCAAATGTAAAAGATTTCTAGGGCTTGGATTTCATCAATTGAATTATTTCAATAAGTTTAAACCTAGTTACTTGCATTTATGTTAAGCTAATTACAATGATTGAATTTTTTTTTTAATATGATATCCTCTTTCATGAAATAACACATATTCTCATATTAACTTTATATCTAGTGTTTTCATCATAGAAATTAATATAAATTTTTTATGCTTTGTGGAATTTATGAATGATATCACAAAGATGTGTATTTATTTCTAAACTACATTGCCAAGGTTGATAATTCCATGAACTAATATTAAACTTCAACTTTTGATAATTCACTCAATATCTTAAATAGGCAATTTATGGCCAATAAATTGCAAGATTTAAAATCAAAATTATCAAATTGAAATTAACAAAGGATAATCAATATAACCATATTCAATTTATGTCAAGAATTCAATGACTACATCCTAGCCTTAGAATTAAAAACAAAATTAGCAAATCATAATTTATAAAAAATCAAATTATTTCTCAAACATAAATTTAAATTCAACATCCTTATAAAAATTCAACATCCTTAATAAAAATTCAACAATTTATGGAATTGTAGAAACCCTAAGCTTTATTATTCTCTCATAGCTACAACTTTCCCTTCCCTATACTATGGCTACTAGGATGTTCTTCCTTCTCTTCTTCTAGGGTTTTCTTATATGTATTTCTATGATAAAGCTTATTTCTCTTTTCTATATCTAAAAATACCTTCCTCTAAAACTAATTATCCTTTTCTTTTCAAAATATATTTCTGGTGCTAAAAATTTAGAATTTATGGTTAACATACTTCTAGCTCAATTTAGGGTACCAAAATGATATAGTTTGGATTCAGACCCTTCATAAAAGTTTTAGATATATTTCTCGTATTTGCAAAGCATCTAGTATTGATTTATTCAGACTTATAAAACTTCAAATATTGGCTAAAAACTAAAATAGGGTCTAGAATAGAGTAACTTCTAGAAAAATTCAAGTTTCTTTATCACTTTTAATATTTAAGCTTTAAAATAAGAAAATAGGTTTTAGGCTCTTCATAAAAGTTTTAGACATATATTTTAGATTCTTGAAAGCTAAATAACACTAAAAACCAAGCTATACAGCTCTAATTAGCAAAAATTAAATAGTATTCTAATTTGACTAAATTAGACCAATTAGAACTTGCTCTCTAAGCTTAGCTAATTTTCTGCCTCTTCACATCATCCCAATTTCAACTTAATTCAATAATTAAACACATGAAAAATACCAAGAACTACTAAGAATTAAATAAATATAAAAAACAACTAAAACTCCAGAAACATACAAAACACTCTAAATCGAAACAAAAAAAGATACCAAAAAACTATATTAGTTCTTTGAAAATTTAGAGTAGTTTCATAAGGAACCAAGAGTAAGAGCAAACTTTCATACATAAGTTTTGTTTCAGAATAAATAATCCATTTCTTATTAAAAAAATTAAACATGTTAAATAACCTTATTTATAATAGGTGAAACATCCTAAATAATTTTGGAAAAATAATAAAATAGTTATAAATAAAATAGAGAAAATAATCCTAAATCAATTAAAAAACTAATACAAATCCTGCACAATAGATTTTGGACCTTATAACAAGGCCTTTTTGATATCCAATTAACCTAAAATGTCACACCAACATAAAACAAGACCTTTACAAATTTTTGGTAAAATTTTACTCGATCCAATGGTCAGATTGAAAATTATGATTGCTAGTATAAAACTATGCATTATAAAAAATAAACCCATTGACGTGTAAGTAAAAAAATAAGTTGAATCCGCAATTCTTGTAGGAAATAAGGCCTAAATACTTTGAATTAACTCAGTGGATGCTTTTTTAACTTTTTTAGCTATTGACCTAGTAATAGACTCAATTGGTATCTCTAATGGATTCTTTGGTGATGCTCATTGATTCACATTAAGTTAGGTTTTTTAATGATCATAATATTAGATAGTGATTTTTTTTTAATTTCACCAATTTCACATTTAGTTCATTGTGATGCCAAAGACGATAGTCTTGTTACAAATCCTATTAATATGATTATTATATGATTATAGAAAGGTCATAGATCGAATGGTATATAGATGGAAAATGTAAGTATATGTTTTGTTATATTCAAGCATTTTAATATTCAATTATGTTCACAATATCACAATCATACTAATATTTATGTTATTTGCTTGCTTTTAAATTAGTGCTTAAAAGTATATTTTTGTCAAGGTTTTCTATCATCATTTTGCACCTGAAGTATCTATAACTTCTTAACTAAAGCATGTTTTATAATAACAAGTCTGATATCATGAAGTACCTTTAATTTATAGTAAATATTTATTCTAAATGCAAGCCTATCGCACAAATAAAAGGATTGATTGATGAGTTGAAGTATTGAAATTGAAAGGACAAAAAGATAGTTAAACTTAGAAAAGAGATACTGGTGCAGTCTAAATTGAAACACTATTTGGTAATTAGGTCATATTTGGAGTTGTAGATCTCATATTTAGGTCTACTTTATATGGATGGAAAACTACGACTTAGGCTTAAAACTTTTATGTGGAAGTCAAGACTTAATTCTGCTATTTAGAAGTTCAAATCTTAGCAACAACGTAGAAGTCCAAATTTGTCCTGTAGCCTAGATACTATTCAGTGTTTAGCTCATATCTTGAGTTCTAGAAGTCCAAATGGCCTCAATCTTTTTTTCCTAGAAAGTTGAGTCAATTTCCTAGAACTTTCTTGTTAAAGTTTGGTTCAAATTTTGATGTTATCAATGACCTTTTATTCATATATGAAGATAAGGATTGTCATCAAGTCAAGATGTGGTCACCCGTGCATCAATTAGTCATCAAATCAATAGTTTCTAATTTTGGCCTATACAAGAAGGCATTTGTCATGCATTTAAGTTTCTAGATCAAGATCATGCTCTTTCTTTCTCTCTTTGTATTTTTATAATGCTTAATTTTTGCTTTCATTAATATCATGTTTATGTCTTTCCTTTACTTCATTAACTTTTATTTTATTTATGTTCTTATATTATTTTTTTATATTTCTCTCTTTCATTATATTTAGCTAAGTTTATTATGTCAAGGTGAAAAGGTTACACTAATGGTCTAAGAATAAGTATAGTGTAAACTCAATATGAACTTTAATGTTTGATACTAACATATTTTGTATTTGTTATCTTGTTCACTCTTAATACTTTACTTGTTAAATAATTAATTTAGATTTATGATGTATAACACTTGACACAACAAATACTTAGCACTTTCATAGCTCAACCGTATGGTATAACCGATACTTGTGCTATGAAAGGAACTTGATTTGTTGTTAACATAAGTTATAATCATGAATACTTGCCAATATTTACAATTATTAGTATTATTCTAATAAAATAACTAATGTAATCATGTTAACAGTTTATAATCTAATTGGAACCTCCTTTGTGTGTAGTTTCCAATTGAATAATAAGAGTTTATACTATACTTGTTTGAAATACCATTAGTGTATCCTCTAACATTAACATTTGTTTTTATCATTGTTTGATCATCACATTGATCTTCCATTTCAAAGTTCTTATCAACTTCTTTATTATTATTATTATTATTACTACTACTACTATTTTTATTACCATTATTACTATTAATATTACTAGTAGTGTTGTTTATAATTTATATAATTGACCTCCCTATAGTTCGACCCCTGTCTTGTCGAGTTATTTATTATTTTGACACTACTGTATTTGGAAGAAGATATCAATCTTTTGATCATGTCACTTTTCAAGCCAACGATAAGATCTATTATCGGCACTATAAACAAATGGATCTTTATTTAGGTGTGGTGCCATACATTTTATAGACAAGTTTATATTACATCACCTATTTGCCATATATTAGGATTGGTCATAACTTGATTGGTATATTGATTGAGAGATAGAGGCATGAGACCTATATATGTCATCTTTTAGTAGGTGAGATGACACCTAGACTCCAGGACATTGTTATTCTTCTTGGCCTACTCATTAATAGATGACTTATAACACATGGGTGGTCAATAAACAAGAAAGATATATACTTGTGCATAATAGGACATGCTCCCCCCAACTTGTATGTTAAAGAGGCATGCCATCAAGCTAAATTGGATTGGAAAAAAAAAAATTTAGCCCACATCCTAATGATGGGAATGAGGATTGTGTGGGTATATTAAAGCGTAAATCATGCAAATGTTTACCAACATCCTCTTTCCATGCATGACTAACAATGTAGTGCCAATGGTGTGTTTTCTATTATTAGAGGTTTTTTTTTATGATATTCATGGATATAGTTAGGGGTTGACAATTCTTGTCAATCTATATTGGTAGTTAAGTCATTAATGCATGATAAAGATTAAACAAGTTAGGAGGTTGTTTGTTGCTTTTATAAGTATAATAACATAAACAATGTGTTTTAATTTATCATATTTTATTTATTGTTATAACGATACATATAAGTAATTTATAATAGTTCATGTTTTTTAATATATAATTATAGTCCTAAGAGCATTTGCACGTTAGGTGTCCTAAAATTAAGGATGAAAAATGATAGGTCAAATCTTTAGGCTAACACTCCTATCATGAATTAAATAATATATACTCTTAAATAGTTTTTCATTAGCACATAAGTTATAATTAGATAAATCTTGTAATAACTTTTGTGATTTGTAAGGTCAAGTAGTGTAGGTGTAGGATTTTTAAGGATAATTCAACCCACTTCCTGTTATTTATCATAATGAATATGATAGATAATAATTGCATCAAGTATGGCTTACAATTGTATTATTTTTTCTATTAAATTATTTATAATATAATATCTTGTTTTAATATTGTAATAGGTTAAATGGAAATCTTATTATGAGGATGGGCTCCTAGTTGCTTCTCATACTTGTAGAATGGAAAAGGACTCATTGATCGTCTAAAAGACAAATAGAAATCGAAAGAAATTTTTGGGATTTCTAAGAATATTATTAAACAATCTAAAATTATTTGGAGTTTGAACAAATATTACATGAACATGAATAGTTTATTTTTTACACTTTAATAAACTCTTCAAGATTAGGTTGTGACATGCCACAAATAATCTAGAAGAGTTTATCAAACTTAATCCATATAAACCAGTAGTTCAATATATTAGTTGGTTTAAGCTAGATAATGTAAGAATATATCACTCAGGAGCAAGAGTGACAGCCTTATATGTTTTAAATACTTATGTTATTTTCTCTAGATTACAAAAAAAAAAAAAAAACAATAAGGTTATTTTGAATTCAAATATTGATACAATAACGAGGTAATTCAAATTTCATTAAACAAGACAAAACTCTTGTCCGAAGAGAGTATTTTCAGGTCACACAATAAAGAGATCAATCACATGTTAATGTCTAGCATACCTATTATCTTAAGGCATTGTATCTAGCGCGATTATCTAGATTATCAATTGTCTTTGAAAATTGTATCTAGCATGGCCAACGACCACACAACATTCTATTTTATTTACAAAAAGTTTTAGAAATAGTGTCTGTAATGGCCATCAAACTTGCTAAAAGTTTTCGACTTTCGAGATTATCATTTCGAAGTTGTTTTGTAGTATAAAAAATAGTTTTCAAAAGTTCGAGAAAGAGAGAACATGTCTAATTGTGCGAAACATACTTCTATTAACACAAACTCAAAAACAATAATCAATAACCAATTAAGGATTTGATTCTTTAATACTAGAAACAATATATGCCGTCAGGCCACCACCTGCATTTTCTTGGGCTGTTTGAAAAACTGGATATTACAGCGTCCCAAATATTAGCGGGCTCATGGCAGGCCGTCTTAACCTCAAATTTTCACATGCAGATTCTGGACGCCTAGTCTGAAACCATACATCAAAATGTTAGGTTAACGACTTGATTTCATCGTCGACAAATCTCGACACCTCACCCTGTTTTCTACAAAATACTTCTGAAATACATGCAGGCACCACAGATAATTAGAGAAAAAAAATGAAAGTGAAATGGGCGTGACAGACGAGTGGACGCCCACAACTAAAAACCTATGCATAAATACGAAGTCATTTTACACCATAGTTATTGTCTATTTTGAGCAAAGAATTGAGGGATGTGCTATTGAATCGCTGAGCAAAGCCTCGAATCACAAGAGTGATGACATCCCGCAAATGTCTCGAGTGGACCATCAGGTCTACTTCATTCTCACTATCCACAACAATCCTAAGCCGATGTTGGTCATTTCGGAAAAGCTCCACCTGAAAAAATATCTTTGACCTTAGCTTTTCTGGTAGTAATAAGATTGGGAAAAGCAAACTATAAGTGGACTAAAGGTGCTTTAAGTTTAAGCTCCGATTACTGACAAAGCTAAATAAATAAGTTGTGAGCAAAAAACATTACTGTGATGTGGGAAGAGAGCATCATAAAGTGAGATGCATTGAAAAAGACAAAAAACCAGGGGTAATTTTCTATTTTTACCACATCAGAGTACTTCTAAATTCATTTACCAAACTGTCAAGAGTACTTCTACATTTATAGTATAATGTTTGTTAAAGTTGACATTGAATTGATAATTTAAAGCAAAATTGGTATGCGATTGGACTAAATGAAAACCAGGGGTAATTTTCTATTTTTACCACATCAGAGTACTTCTAAATTCATTTACCAAACTGTCAAGAGTACTTCTACATTTATAGTATAATGTTTGTTAAAGTTGACATTGAATTGATAATTTAAAGCAAAATTGGTATGCGATTGGACTAAATGAAAACCTAAAACGAATTCCTTCTTGAAATCATGATAAGAAACAAGTTTGGAATAATACTGTATGCCACGGAACAAAGTAAGCAAGGTGTATACAAAATTATTAAAGTTCAGACACAAACTCACATGAAAGGGAGGAGCATAACTTCCACGAATTTCAGTAGTTGGAAAAGAAGTCTTAGAACCAGGCTTCACAACTTTCACTCTTTTCCTATTAACTTCTAGTATTCTTCTCTCAAGACTACCCTCTCCAGGAACCTGCAATATTAACAGTAACAATAAAATGCTATATTTTTTTATCATTCCAACTTTAACCTCAAAATTGCAATGACATGGAAAAACCTTTTTTGGAGAACGGTCTTTGTCACATAATGCCTGTATACAAACATTTGCAGTCAGTTCTTGAATAATGTAAGAGAATACACATAAATGAACTGGCTTGGACAGTCAAGACTATTGCAATTGTCATCTTCAAGTAGTCCTTTCATGACAAGCAATAATATATTAGATCTGAACCAAACAAAAATAGCAAACATGGTAATTCAGGCAAGCATCTCTCTCATACTTTCACAGAGAAAACCCAAAAGAACAGAAGTCAGAATTCAACCTCCTATCCTTCTCCCCTCCAATTAAAAGAGTTCTAGAACATGAGACGTATGTTCAAAACACCTCCACCAAACCTTTATAACTCAACAGAAAAGAGGCCAAAAACAGCTTCAGTCAAAAAGAAAAACAAAAACTATATAAAAAACAATCTTGAAATACTATTCGTTACATGAAAGTATAGTTTGGTACATTCTGAGATGCATAATTTACAATAAATTCAACAAATACAAAACTGAAGATGTACAAGAAACATCAGCAACTATACCAAGAGAACCAAAAATCAATTAGTATAGAGGAAATTATATTCATCACAATACTTAAAATATACACACCTCAAACTTCACAGATCCAAGTTCAATCTTCTGCTTAACTTCTTTGAAAACATCAGGCTCTGAAAGTCAATCATGCCAAAATCAGCGGAGAAAATTGATGACAGACAATCAAAAAACTGACGAGATTTTACAGGATTAATCATAATTAGAGAAGGTATTTCACATAAGTGAGTGGGGAAAAACTAAACGAAACTAAGGTAGGACATGGACATGAAAACCCATACATAAAGCTAGCTGTGGTTTTGTCCTCGGAGCAGGACAAAAGAATTGCAAGTCAAAACTTGTCTGTTTATACATCAAATTCAACACACACGACTCATTTCTTAATCAATACATTATTTAAGATTTTAAATTTCACTGCAAATTGTCCCAAAAAGAACACCCAGTGGCCATTTCCACCTGGAGTGCTCTAGTCCAAGCAATAGAAGGGCTTGTGGGATTTAATAATAGAAGGAGATACCCCATTGTGCAGTCCAAAACCTGTCTTAGGTTCTGTTGAACCAACAAAAAAAATAATAAGTTTGATGATTTCATGTCACATGACTGATCCGCCATCAAACTTGCAATGCCGGGCTTGCTTAAAGCCCAATCAGCTAAAGTTGAACCAAGCAGCAAATACTATAAGATGGAAGCCCAATCAGCTAAAGTTGAACCAAGCAGCAAATACTATAAGATGGGTGTCCATCAGAGTTCAACCAGGAAATCTTTTAATTTCCTTTTCTTTTTCAACAAGGCACTTCCTAAATCTTTTCTTCATAAAAGCAAGGCACATTTGATCCTATTTTCCAAAAAAAACAAAAAAATTGAAAGATATACAGACTAAAAAACTCAAACCCTCTCTTTTTCTTTACTTTGTTTGCCCTAATCTCTTTGCGTTTCAAGTTCCCAATCCTAGTCTCAATTTTGTAAAATTTCAGGAAAGTTGCTTCCTATATATTTAAAAATGAGACGTTCACTCCTCTACCACCTAAATACCCAATAAAAAAGTTACACTTTCATGACAATTACTTAAAGATAAATACTATGATTCAGAAATCAATGGAGGAATTTCAACAGAGTTATGGCAAGCTCAATTGCAGCAAACATTTAACTCTTAAAAGGAAGGTTTTATTATTTTTTTTAATTACCAATCATTCTATCTAAAATAAACATCACTTATTCCCAAAGCTAAAGATAAAATACATGACTGTTATTGAGCTTGATGTTGATGATAAGAAACAAATTATTTTCATATAAAATATCAACTATAGTAACATAAATTTCATCCGAACCAACCTATGTTCTTCCTGTTTGAAATCCATGACTTTCTATTTTCTTTTCTCAAAATTTCACTTAAATACATATAAGGAATCTCTATGTTAGATATTGTTTCACACAGATACTAGTGCTCTTTTGGTTGGGTATTGTTCCACAGTTCCTTCTAGGGTTTAGGCTAGAATCAGAGGGATTAGATAACTGTAAAAATTCAAACCCTGCTGAACCTGTTTAGGTGACATTGATTTTATACCAACAACAATTTGCTAAATTGTTTAAAATAAACAGTGGGAAAGGGGAAGTACAAGTAGTGGAGGGAATTCGAGCATACCAACTGCAATTGGCTCTGTTGATGCAGACACCGGTTGCCCCTCAACACCATCATCTCTCACAGGAATATAAACTGCCACCAGCCTGTACCCCACATCATCAACATTAGCTTCATACATCCTTCCCACCTCCCCTACAAGATCAAATAATTTTCCTAGTCAAATACAACATTCTGTCAACATTTTTACTTGTACTTGAGTGGAACCCACCACCAGCAATGAAACTAAATGAAGAGATTACTGTCAACAAATATGTCCATGTGGAGCTTTTTGTTTGAGTGTATGGTTACAGCATTTTATAGAACATTTTAATGGTTTTTCAGCTGTCATACCTGGAATGGAGATTAGATCGGGACTACCAATCATTGATCTAAGCCATTGAATTCTACTTTTGCCTTCTTTTCCTCCACTGTAAATGCCTCTAACAGCATATAAGTTGGTGTGAAAACCCCTACCCTCAATCTCCAACTTATTTATTCTAGGAATCCCTAAAATCAATCAATATATCAATTAGTTAAACAAGAAGAAGAGTTCATGAGAACAAATACTGAGATAATATAAGAATGCAATCAAGTGTTAGGCATTCAAGAAAAATTGCCAATAGCAGCAGGTACAATAAAATCTTAGCAACAAACATGTCAACAAAAAGAAAAGAACAGAAACTTTCATCAATGAAAAATCCAAGAAAAACAACTATTTGTAAAAATCATGCAATAGATAATCAAAAAGGACATTAAAGGTTCATGCGTGAGTGCTCTCCAAAATAATGGATAGTTTGAAATAGACACGCACACACACACACATTTATATATACACACACACATAAAAGGCTCACCCTCTTATTAAATATTTTACTAACAGATGTGTCAATCTATGATAGATCTTAGATAATCCATGGTAAATGTTACATTAATAGCAAGATTTACTTTTTCATGACTTAAAAAAACTTCCTCTAATATTGTAAAATTTAGTAAAAAATACAGGTATCCCTAGTGTGCGTGCGTGCGTGCGTGTGGAGAGAGAGTGATATAACACTACTTTCACAACATTTAGATTAAACAGAAGACTTTAACCTGAATAAGGAAATATCCAAGCATATGTGAAACATTTGCAACATGTGATTAATATTCAGTTCAGAAATGGACATCCATAGTTGGCCAAAATGTCAAAAAAATATTAAATTTGGAAATTTAAATCAAGAAAATGGAGTGTGTTACTTAAAAACCATGTCCCATCAGAATAAGTACATACATCTCATGGAGTGATACAAAATTTTGAAATCAAATTGATGGAGATAGATTAAAATATGAAATAATTTCCCCTGAATAGAGAAAAAACACAGTTTAAAGCAAAAGACCTGGCAACACAGCAGCAGTCTCAGCATATGCTAGTTCACTCAACCTTCCAAAGACATCAGTCACAATACATTCACATCTGAAGCATCTACCGATATCTTCTAACTGCAACTTGTAAGAACAAGAGTGCTGTGCAGGCAAGAGTTCAAAAGAGCCATCCCCTGTCACTGTTGAACAGAACCTGCAGCATCTTTGTGTCAAATGAGAGAATGACAATAGCTAAGGACTTGTGATGAAATTCAAGAGACTGGAAATATTTCTGACTTCATTGCATACATGCCAAATTCTGAAATGGAAACCAGCCATCTAATGGTTATGCATGTCATTTCACCAATAGCCAGAAAGTATACCAAAGTGTTTTAGCATCTATTTATTCAGATTCCCAACAGAAGTAAAATGATTTAAAAATGTTTGCCTTCATATGAATTTTGGTTTCAGTAAAAAGAAGATCGGGTTAGATACATGTTGCTGTTGTAATATGAACAAGTTTAAAACACTTCAATTGCATTGACCCTTCATAAATATACTTTAAAATTTTGCCAAGGATATAGGGAAAGAATGCCTAACAATACTAGTTATTATTAGAAATCTAACAGGGAAAAAAAATCTAAAAGAGAATTTTGCATTTCACCATTGGTATTTGACTTCTTTTTTGTACTTGCTCCAAACATTTCTTTGGGTTTCACTCTTCGGGATCACTTCAACAGCAGTAAGTACATCACCTTCAATTGCCTTTCCCGTGAGAGCAACCATTTCCACTTGTGGAAGCTCTGGGACAAATAAGAAATATAGTTTAATTTGCATGATGCTCCCAAGGAGAAGTAGCCACAACGCAGTATACAATAGAGCATAGCATATATAATGTTCAGCAACTGTATCAATAAAAGCAACAGGGTAGAAGAGAAGAACGTAATGCAGCAAGGAAAGCAAAGAATCAAAGAAAGGGGACAGACATATACATCAATAGAACTCCAGATAGAATACTAAGGTCGCATCTGTCTGCAAACGAGTACTACATGCCATGTTCAACAAAATTACCTTGCAAGAGCTTCGATAAGAATTTGGAAAGAGGAATGTCTATGCACATGGATCATTCTTGCAAGGGTTTAGGAGATAGACCTGTCTTCTAGATAGACTTATGTCTAGATAAACTTATTACTCTAACTAGCCAAAAAAGCTATATCATAAGAAACCAAAGCTCAAGAAATTAGGACAATTTTTTCATGGTTGTCAAAAACTTTTGGTGGTAACATTACTAAGCCTGCTTTTTAACATAGTAAAGCCAATCGTCTTTCTAATTTCATGAGCTCTAGTTTCTCGAGAATTAGTCTTATTGACTAGACTGAAATAATAATTTGATGTAAACATAAATCTACTCGGAAGGCAGGTCTAGCTTCAAAACCTTTGCAAGAGCTACTACAAAAGTTTTTGAACAATGATAATGACAATCTTGATTGTCATGAGGAAATTCAACCACTTGAGTACATGATGATCTTGCAAGCAACAAAAGCAAAGTTTGAAGGTTTCTAGGTTACATTAGATTCTTGGAAAACAAGGGGAAAAAGTTGAAAAAGTAAAAGGAAAGATTTCGTTGTGGATCCATTTACAGGGACCATCATGCAAGTATTTATAGCACTCTCATGAAAACCCTAAACTCGAATAAATAGGAATTAAAATCCTAGTAAATGCCATCAACGATTTTCCCATTAAATTAAATACAAAATCCAAATTTTTTAATAAAAAGCAATCTCCCATTTCCCGATTCAACTTATGAACACAACCCAAAAAAGGATACAATCTTACACAGCCTAATTTAGATCAAAGTACAATATCATGCTTTTATCCTTTTCCACACCTCCCCCAACATTCCCAGCTAGTTTGGACTTCAGGTTGACTGAATTGAATCCATACAGAGTATGGTTTCACAGAAGATATATTCATCAACAGAACTCACCTAAAATTGTGAGTTGTACAATGAGATAATTAGAGCACAAGGCAAAAGCCTGCTGACTAGAGGTAGTTGTTCAGGAATAGTAACTTCTTTATTCAATTCCATGTAACTTTGTTTAAGAAATCAAAAGAGCACAGTATCATAAATCTAGGACACTCCCTCCCATGAATTTCTAATTTATCTTTCAAGGCTTCTCTTCATCTACACAAAAAACAGGGAAACTGAGATAATATAAATCTTGTGAATGATAGGCTAGATCCTGCTGACTAGAGGTAGTTGTTCAGGAATAGTAATGAAATTTGTGAACGATAATATTACCCACCTTCATTTCTATTTAATGTTTTTAAGGTAACATAACATTTGGACAGAAATTTGCAGCATTTTGATCTACAAGAATACAGAAAACAACAACACTGAAGAGTTCACAGGGGAGGGGGCCGGGGGTGTTGTTGTGGGGCATGAATAAGTGATAAGGTCAGCCAGTCCAGTTTATACAGCTCATCTACAGTAAAAAAAATGTGCTCGCTATTTAGCACGTAAATGCAAAATCATATTCCCCATTCTTTCCCAAAAGAGACTACACACCTGGGAGAATGATGTTAGTTGGCTCGGACAACTTAAGCTCACCTACTACTGAATCTGAACGAACAGGTGTGTACCTACGAGAAAAATTTGGACATGTATCATCACATAGCCTTATGAACCAAAGGAATACTGGAAAATCATTCTAGAGTAATATTCAAATGTTTGGCACACCAATAGATAACTAAGTTTAAACTTGAGGAACTTAGATGGGATGGTAAAAAAGAGTAAGAACAGGTACCCAAACAATAAGCAGCAATTGTAATCCAAATCTGTGACTTTGTACGTTCTAGAGTTAGCCCCATTAATAAGAATGATTGTTCCCTCATTTGTTTCTCTATACCAGCTGAAGAGGCTCAATCCCTCATGCCCACCAAAATATTTTCCTTCTCCAGCATAAAACCCCGAAGACAGCTCCTTCACATGAACATCAGAAACTACTGGAAGAGCTGCCACAAGATATCAATTCAACTTTTTAATGAGCTAATTTAAGGAAAAGACAAATGCAGCTTCTTGGCATAACTTGGGCCAGACCATGGATTGGTATAATGGACTACATGTAATTCAATTTAATCAACCATACTGTGGTTCAAAAAGTGGCCAATATATCATAGGTTCATCACAAGATTAACAAAACTCCAAAACGCATGCACCTGAGATGATGTTTATGGAAGGTCTATGACTATCTATAACCTTGCATACCAAGATAGGTCTTTGTTGTCAAAGAACATATGAAGTTGAAATTTATGAATGAATACCAGGGTTAACTGGAGAGTTGGAAATTGTGACTAAAGGCTTTCCACACTTGCCATCTGATCGAGTAGGCAGCCAGTACAGAGCCAAATAAGCTCCAACATCTTCAATGGATGGAGTATATGCCCTGCCACAGTGCACATCAGTCTCAGAAATTCATGGTTAAGATGAACTTTCTCTACTCTTTGAACCGAATATATTCTACAAGCTACTTACAAGGTTTTACCACATATAAGATCATCATCACCAGCATTTGATATATCCAACAATTCAGATTTATTTAGCTTGTCACTTGTTCTAAACCAAATGTACTCTCCAGCACCTTCCTGTCCACCGAAGTATGTTTTTTGAGGGATGGCCTCCTTGTCCTCATAACAATTAGGAATCACAAGTTCCAATCCCACTGGATCAGCTATTTAAAAAGAGTAAATATAGAATAAGACAAATTTGAGTGATAGAAATTTTATAGAACAAGAAAATGCTGAATTAGAATCAGTGCTAAAAACACCAGAATGTCAATTAGATTCAATAAAACCCCCTTTGAAATATGTTTTTGAGTTCCCATAAGACATTCTACAGAACAATGACGTGTGTCTATCTTTAAGAAACACGATCCTACAATTGCATCACATATAGCATTCAATTACCAGAAAATCTATTTTGATATAGATTTTGGCTAGTTTTCCAGAAGTTTAGGAATTTAAAACATTAAACTCACCAAACATTGTGATGAAGTAGCTATGTTATTCTTAGAGAAACACTCTCCACTTTGGAAACCCAAAGCTACATTAAGCAATTCTTCTTCAACTAACAGGTCTTTTGGTTAAAAAAAAAAACACAATTAGTATCCTTGGTAGATTTCTATGTTTGGGATTTGGAGTCTTGTGTCATGGGTTATTTTGTAAGCTTAGTCTTTAATAGAGTATTCCTATTTAGTTTCAGTCCTAGTCAAGTAAGGATTAGAAATCCTGATCATTTAACGAGTTTTAATCTCTATAAATGAGGGATGCTATATTTTTATTTTCACTCTCTGGTCTCCTGTTCTATTTCTCGTAATTCTATTTCTTTCTTGCATAAAAGCAATGCTGCTACAGTAACGGATCACTGTTCACAGCCTAATTTCTCCTTATTTCTTTCTAAACAAACTCTATGCTACTCTAATTCTACAAACAACAAACCCTAGCTCACCACAAATCCTTCCTAGAACAGAAATTTCAAATATGTCTTGCATCATCTTGGGTTTTTCATCTTTTTCAATCAATCATCTATCAGTCGGACAGAAACCAGTTCCTAGGCTTTTCTTTGTTTAACTGGTCAACCGGTTCTGGATTTCCCAGAAACCAGTCGACCAGATGTCTCTATTTTAGCTTTTGCTTTGTTTTCTTGTTGTTTTAGCTTTGTTCTTTGTTTTGACCTTATGGTCTCTTGATCCAGTATTCGGACTTGTACTACTTGGGGTATACCCCTTGTATCTTGTAATTATTTTTGGATTTATACAACTTAAAACTTTTCCAAAAAATAAAAAAAGAAGAATTAAGTAACATGCACAAAGCTGATGATACTTGTATCATAACAAACCCAACCAAATCAAACTCAAATCCATTTATGTCCTTCCAAAGCTTTCCATCAAGAGCACCTTTTGGGTGCTAATTTAGATTCACAGAAGTTAATGTAAAGGCACATGCTTTTTGAAACCATGACGTTCTATAACCTAATTATCATGCAAGCATGACAACAATGATACATAACAACCCAAAACAACTCAAACTCAATCCATGTGTCGTCCCAAAGCTTTCCCTCAAGTGTAGCCTTGCGGTACTAATTTCGATCCCCGAGTAAAATTTGACATAAGGAAAAATTCCTGCTAGAGAGTCATGTCCTATCCCCTAAAGTAATCTTATTATTAAGCAATCACAAGTTCATAACAACAATGGGGGCAGTCCAATCAGAATCAAAGATCTTTTTTAGACAAACAAAAGCTACAGAAATTTTTATTTTATTTTAGGCAATAATTTTCAGAGATGTTAAGGTCCACAGAAAGATTATTGTTGCGTCTTATATTTTCTGAATTATGAAAGTATGACTCACCAGGTACAATCACATCAGATAATATGGTCCGTGGGCTTCCTTTCAGACCATCTTTGCGAATTGGAGTGTAAACAAGTTCGATACATTGTCCAGCATCCTCTAAAGTCAAATCAAGATACTCTGCAACATTTTAAGAAGATATTTTCTAATCTAGTAATTCCAAGAAGACAAATCGAATTGGTAAAACATCATATTTCAGTTGCTTCACAGAAACTTACCATCCACACTTAATTTCTCCCTGCTACCACCACTTTTCACTCTAAACCATTCATGGAAGCAATTCCCTCTCTCTCTGAATCATAGAAAGGCTTTAATTTCAGAAGAAACAACTACAACAGGCCTAACATTCCAGCACTCAGTAAGACAATAGGTTGCTAATGCCAAAAAAAGAAAAGGACATCTTGTTCACTAGAATTCTCACCCTCCAATATATGATGCAACAAAGCTCAAACGTTGTCCTTCCATCATCGATCCCAGAAACTCCAATGACTGACAAGTTGGAGGACCTGTGCAAGATTTTAAAGATAGAATCACAAAACCAGACCTTAATGAGTCAACTATTACATGATGCAATAGAAGAGATTAAATCTCAAAAACTGCATAATTCAGAAGCTTATAAAGAAACACAGCAAAGAAAAAGGGTAGCAACTATGGAAAGGACATCACATACCTGGTATAATAGGTCCAATCTGTTCAGAAAAAATGGCAGGACCACAAGCCCAATCACTTCTCACAGGCTCACATGAAACCGAGACAAAGAAGCCAATGTCATCAACTGAAAGCATGTATGACGAAGTATTGGCTCCTTGAATTTCAATTTGAGCACCATCTGCACTAGTCTGGAAAAGAATAGCTTGATGAATAAAGCATAAAGCAGTCAACAATCAGATGTCGCAGAAAAATGCCAATTCTACCAGCAAGTGATGTTCCTCCTTTCTGCTACACTATGTCACAAGCAACTATGGCAATTTGCCTTCAAAATATGAGAAGATTACTAAGTCCATACATGCATAAAGAAAAAAGTACCCGAAACCAGCAGAAAACTGAATTCCCCTCTTCACCTCCCCAGTATTTTTTGTCAACGCTTAGTGAAGTTCCTTCAATAGCATTTCCAACTATTTGCAGAGAAAGCAATCTTGGACTTCCTAATCATCAAAGACAACTTCTCATGAAGAAATAAATTTGAAACATAAAAAACATAACTAGCTACATGCAGACAGCACAAACCAGTTTAAACACACAAATCTTGGTAAGCATTCACAACAGATAGCTAGTTCATAGAAATACCTACACCACAAGAAACTAATATGCTTTCAATTTATCTTCAACCTTCACTTAACAGCTTAAACTTTCATGTTGATTTTTTATATATATAGTAAAGTCTATGTGACCTAGATGTCAAGAATTCAAAACCTAATCCCTCCATTTATTTGAAAATTAATATCAACAAAAAGTAGTGGTGGAATTGTGCCTAATATCTACTTCAATGCCAATAAACATTTAAGGGAAAGAGCTAATTAAGGTGAAAAAAACAAATCATTGGCTTTGCTTATAAACTTTAGTTTTATATTGTGATTTACATTAATTGCAACATTTTGCAGCTTCATCTATTCTTGGTTCACACACTTACACAAGCAAGCAAAATTATATAAACTTGAGACAAGAAAATCACCTGGTTGAATGCGTTCCACCCCCATGCAAGTTCTTGGCTCACCTGCTATTCCATCATCACGGACTGGGATGCACTGAAAAGATATGAATTTACCAATTGCATCTCTGGTAACACAATACTGAAGAACTCCAGAACCCTCAAATATCAAGGTTCCATTGTCTCTTTCAAACTGAAAATTCCAAACAACACTGAAAAGTCAGTTTAAGTGCAATTCTTGGATAAAAAACAGGCATTAGACACACTCGATAATTTTATTTCTTTAAACTAAAACACTCAACTCTTTACTACCCAGTTTCAAAATAGTGGGATAATCGAATGGAATGGTGCAAAGGAATACAAATAGCCCAGTGTTGTTAAAGACAAGGTGAAGGCAGAAAGCCTGTAAAATGCTTGAGTTGCTCGCCCAAATGAACCAAGGCAACATGTTATAGATTAAAAAAAGTGTACAATGTTATGGTATAATATAATATAATATATTATATTATATTATATTATATAAAATAAATCTAAAATATATATCTTCCCAATTAAGATTAGATCGTTAGAAAATCAAAAGAAAATATACAATACCATGCCATAGTCATATAAGTTATATTTTTCACCCTTAAAACAAAAAAAAAAAGATAATTTAAAGTGGTCTGCAGTAAGTAGCCAAATAGATTAAAAGGCAAACTTGAAATCATCATTATTATTCATTAATCTTCAAAAACATCCTCATTTGTACTTGTGTTGTTCTCTGACTCTATTCAACGCAAAGTTGGCTTATGTTTCTCTTCAAGTGCCCTTCTTTGACTTTATGTCTCCCTCTCACTTTAATGATTTTTTTATTCTTTTTTTACCCTAATCTTTGTTTTTTTTTTTAACAAAAATACCCCTAAGTTGTTTCTTGTGGTAAATTTAAAAATGGACAAATAGGTCAAAACATAAATTAGTTAAAAACAAATCCAACAAGGAAAAAAAAAAAGTATTTCAGTCAGGCACTTGCTTAGGCAATACTTCATTGAAATCCATCGCCTGAGACTAATAAAGGTGTTGTGGTCTTGCCTCACCTAGGCCAGCACCTCTTGACAACACTAAAATAGCCTACCCCAACTAGCTTGGGTTTGAGGCTTGATTGTTGTTTCTAAACAAAGGAATAATCAAATATACTTGATACAAAAAAAAAAAAAGCAATAAAATGGATGTCAAGACTAGAAAAAAAAGTTGATAGAAGAAACAAGGAAACCATTTGGTACATTAAACAAGCTAGAGTTCCAAGATACATATTCCAAATGGCATAAGAGCAAAACAAAAATGAATACTAATAATTTGAACGTATTTTGCTAAGACTCAAATGGTTAACTTCTAGATATCCTATCTATTTCTCTAGAGATGCAAAAAATGACTTGAAAAATTGAATCACAAATAGCAGATAGTTAAATAAAAAAGGCTACACCTTGCAGCATGAGCTGTTACCCCACATAAAAGGGAGGGAAAAAACCTATTTCAGAAAGCCTCTTGGAACCTCTAGTGTCCAATTTTCTACTGGACATTGCGACCTCACATGGAAAAAAATGGCAAAGTTTTTTCTTTCAAATAAAAAAAAAACAAACAGTCTGTTATGAGTAAGGAAAAGCAAGAATATCCACCAAGACTGCAATATGTAAATATGCATAAACTAAAACGTACCATCTTCCAGAGCACTATGAGAGGGGAAAGAAAATACTTTTCAAAGATTGTCCAATTTGTTAAGCTACATTGAACATTTTGTGCCACAAGGAGAAAGTATGCATGTCAGCTGAAGTGGCAAAAGAAACTAAAATGAAAATTCTCCTGGTGTTGAAGGATGAAGATACTAAGTGCAACTATGAATTGAGAAAGGATAAAAAGCAGAAAAATCAAAGTTATTGCACTATAAAAACACACGCTTGGAAAGAAGGGCAGGGGGGAGCAAATCATTTGTGATCATGGAATAAGCATGCTACACGCAGATGCCAGTGATGTAGCATGCAAGGTGGACATACCCTAAAGGCCTAAATTTGAGTTATTTGTTTACAGAGCATTTTGAAGTTAAACTGGTATCCAGATTGAGCCATGGAAGAAATGAGAATATGATAGTCATTAGGATCTTGACTGGCTACAGGATGTGAATAGAAAACCTAAATGTTAAGGGGTTAAGTACCGAGGGATAAGTGTTAAGAATCCAAGAAATTGGTTAAAAGGCAAAGTATTAAAGATGTTTGGTAGGTGTATAAAAACTACTCATAATGGTGGGACCCAATAATTTTTAAATTGATATTAAAATAAATATAATAAAACAATAATAAATAATGGTAGGATCCATTTGTTGGGTGTGAATGAAAAAGGGAATGGAATTTGAATTTGGAAAGAAAAAAAACATGTCAAACTTCGAAATTATTTCCCCACTCAAAAATTTTGCTACCCCATCCCCTATAGGTTAACATTTAACCCCCATTTTGAGGTTGACCAACTTTAACCCATAACCAAACACACACCAAGTGTAAGAATTTATTCATGGAAATAAGAGAAGGATATCATGAAGGAAAATCTTCATTGCATGGGTATGGGTTATCCACAAGAGCATCAAATACAAAAACGATTTCAGTAGAATGATTGTCAAAGCAACATCTCTTATATGCTAGCAATGAAAGTTAGAAATATGAATCTTTTGAAGTAAGCATCTTAACAAAACTTTAATTTCATCTGATTATCATTAAGAAGACAGGTCTAAACAAGTGAAAAATTAAATTAATGTGACAAAAAATTTGAAGTTGCAGCGCACATGGATTAGATTTAAGCATTTACCTCATGAAGAAACCAATTATATTCACTTTTCCCTTCATGACCACCTACATAACCGTATGATGCTGTCAATATCCCACCTTCAGTGTAGTCACCCGAAATTGATAAGAAATTTAGGCTTGGGGGAAGAGCTGAAACATGTGGAAAAATAACATGTAGATTATGTGAATTTCAAACCAGAACTTTACCTTGTGTCAAGAACATATTCAAGAATCTTTAGCAAGGCAGAGGAAAAGGATTTACTTACTCTCAACTGCTTTTTCAGATATAGCATATGCTGGTTCTCCAGATTCACCATCTGGAGTCATAGGAGTATATTTCGCAACAATGTAATAACCAACTGCTCCTAAAGGTATTCGTAATGCCTAAATTAAGGCAAAAGTTCAACTATGAACATCCAACAAAAATAAAAGAAACGGAGACACTGGCCCATTATTTCTGTGTACATACACAGACATACAGGTTTACCCACCTTTGCAATCTTTGCTGTGATCAATGCATCAAGACTATTCTCACCATCCAATTTTGAAGAACTTGTTTTAAACCACTGAACTCTGCTAGAACCTTCAGTTCCTCCAGTAACAGTAGCAGTTACAGTGACCTTACTGTTTTCCCGTAAATGACCAATTATCTTTATATTCTTTACTTTAGGAGGTGCTGAATTTGGAGTAAACAAAACCATCACAACCAATGGGAGTCAGAAACTTTATGCAACACGATAAAACTGCAAAAACATTACAAAGATACCAACAACAAAATACTGCAATAAATATTATTAGCAATAGAAGAAAACTATAATGCAAGGAATTTCATAAAGCTCATTGTATCGTTGTTATCAAGAATATAATCTAGAAGACCATACCATATTTGAAGAGTATACACTGATGAAGCACACTTATAAAGAACTAATTGTACATTTTTCAGTAGGCATGATAAACAACTAAGACTCTAAACTTGATAGAGGAGCAACTATTTTGATTTTTTCGAGGATAATACTTGACTAGGATAACAAGCAACCATTGACATGGAATAGAAACGGCAGGAATAAAGAGAGAAAAACAAACAATAAAATTGGCCACCTAGGCAACAGTGCCCCTAATATTGCTAAAATATCTGGGGCATCACTAATTGGATTTTCATTTGAGGAAAAGTACACCCTCACACACACACACACACACCCTTGACATTTAAACAGAATGGCTTGAGAAAAAGAAAGAAACAGTGAAACTACACTGAAAGTTTTCCTGCCTTGGCCACTAAAGTTGATGTATTACACAACTGAAGGAAACAAACAAATTAAAGAAGGAAGAATGGCATACATAGCAAGAGAAACTAAGATTAGTGCCACAAACAAATTTCACTTCCCATGATCCTGATTTCCCTGAGTAGGACAAACTTGAAAACTATGCTGAGTCATTGACTAGTTGACATTTGCATGAGTAAAAGTGAACCTACTTTCTTATATTTACTAAAACTAACATGTGCTTCAGTTATGTTGATGTAGGGTTACCACAGACTGCAAGAGGTTCAAAAATGAATTTAATTTAGAAAAAGACACATTACTTGCCAACTGATACGAGCTTCAAATCTATCAGACATTTTCATCATAACCAGGAAGCATAACAATGCCTCCAGGCCCCTGGCACAAGAAAAAAAAAGGTGAAAATATGTTGGCATCATCTCAATCTACCTTGCTTCACTGGGTGAGAAAATATTGAAACAGATTTCCCTTCCTGTCCTGCAAAGAATGCTAACTATTATACTACGTAAATATAACTATCAGAAATCTAGATGATGAGAAAACATGTTTCTTATAATTTCAACAACAAAAAGGGCAATGGACCTACCTTCAAAATTAATGGGTGAACAAACAAAAGCTAAGCATCGTCCAACATCTTCATTGGTCAAGGCATACTCAGATGTACCAGTTGATATGGATACAAAATCTCTACAAAATAAAAAATAAAAACAGCCAAGAAGATTGAAGTACCTTCTATCAAAAAAGAGTCCATGAAATGTGTCTCTTAGAATCCACAATTAAAAAAACAAATGAACTCAAATGTCTAAATGAAAATCATGAAAAGTTGAGCACAAAAAAAATCCAAACCCAAATTAAAAACATACAAGGAGAAAAGAAGGCCTTGTATATGCAATGCTATTTGCATAAAAGTGAGCAGGGCATATGCCTCTAAAAACAAACTCAAGAAACAGAAGTAAATTATGAGATATTGAGCACACTAACCCAGTATTCTTATTCTCCCGTAACCATTCAAACTTGCTGGGACCCTCTTTCCCCCCAAAGTAATCCCCAACTCCTTTAATGATATTTCCTTCTACAATATCTCCAATAATTCGAACATTGCTGACTGATGGAGGTGCTGTCACAATGAAACACAATCCTTCAGTATCCAATGCCATACTATTTGCATTTAAAAATAAATGGTGAAAATATTTAGCAAATATATAGCAGATATGACTACCCAATAAAGTCAAAATTCAGAGCATGAGAACAAACACTCTGAGTTTTCTATGAAATTTTAACTAAATTCCCAAGTCAACTATTTGAGCCTAGAGGGTTTGCAACCATTATTGAGTTAATTATGAGTTGAACGTAAAAGAGTTGTTCATGCAAAATAGGAGGATATCTCATCACTCATGCTAAAAGTAGGCTTGATTTTCAGGTACATTCTTTGAATTTGAATAAATGAAAAATTACTTCCTCGCCTTTTCAAGGAACATACTAAGTTTCAATTGACTTTTATTTTATACAAGAAAGCTCAGAGAATTTCACCAATAAAAACCTCAGAACAAAGAAAATAAATTGTCATTGATTAAAACGCTTGATCACAGGAAAGTCATTCAGTTTAAATTCAGTATATGTCTTGGGGTGGGTCAACCTTTTCCCAACAGATATTTCTTTGGGATGTTACCCTTTCCCTGATAAAGGGGAACCAAGCATAAATTCAAATAGGAAATTCATAAACATCTAGGATCAATAAGAAATTGAAGAGAAAACAGCTCGTACACTAACTAATCAAGGATTTCATCCCCTACACACCTGCTTTAACAAAATCAGTATATTTATATTGAGGTTCCCCTTTGGCGCCTTCTTCTGTGACTGGTGTGTACATAAAAACCAAACTGGAATCAATGTCATCTAAAGTTAAACAATACTCCTCATCTTCTGCCCCTGCAATAACCACTGGGCTACTATTCCATCTTCTCCTCAGCCAACTGAAAAAACGCAATAGCGGAGTTAAATTGCATATTTTGACCTTGGATGTGTATATCCTACAACCACAATATCAATCTTACCTAGCAACACCTTTCCCTGGAGTTCCACCACACCATGCAATCCCAGCATAGCCTTTGATAACATTTCCTTCCACCAACTCTCCTTGCACTTCAAGGTTCACAACCTTTGGAATTCCATTTCCTTTATAAGATGAAAAGGTGAGATTAAAAGACAGTATGACGCAAGTTACATAGTTGAAGAAAAGGTTGGGAAGAAATTCAGTTGAAGGAAAAGTCATCATGTATTTTATAACATACTCTCTTTGACTGAGAATATCAGAACCTACAATTCCTTGAATGTTTGCATGTATATTTTTCTGTTTCTTCATTTCTAAATGGGCTTTTCTATTGTAGATGTAAAGCCACTTTGATGTGAATCAATAATTACAAATTATAAATCTATTCCGCTAACAATAAAATAACATGTTGATAACTTAGAAGCTAAATTAACAAGCAACTTACTCAATATCAACCATTCATTTAAGTAAATTAGAGCAAAACATACCAGGTGAAACACGTGATGATATGGCAAAAATAGGAGGATACTCTATTTCTCCCATTACAGAAGTACATTCCACTTTCAGAAATTTACCGATGTCTTCATGCTTTGGCCAGTATACCTAAGCATCACATGATACTATCAGCATAGCATAAGATGAAAGATATCTGCTCAAACGTTTATATATGACATGAATCAATTACCTCTCCAGTGGCATCAGGAATGGTAGCAAAGCTTGAAAGTACTCTTTCTCCCACAAACCATTGATACTTTAAGACTAACTGTGGAGTGGCACTTAGATTGTTGTCTTGAACAAAAACAAAGTGGCAGTGGCAAGCATCTCCTTCGAAAGGTTGATCTACCAACGCATCTTTGAGCAGATAGCCAGGAGGGTAATGCTCTTTCCATTGCTCATACAGAAAGTGAAAAGTGGAGTCTGTTCAGCAGACCACAGTTCAAGGTTAAGAATTTCACTAATGAACCTTCATGATTGGCAAGATCAACTATAATTACTTGTTGTGAGATAGCTTCACAAGTCACAGCAGCCTAATATTCACATTGTGTTACATAACATGACAGTGGAGATTCATAATGCGGCCCTTGCTTGTGTTGCCTTATATGTTTCAAAGTCTTTGGTGGTCCAGCTATTTCCTCAACATGAACTCATTAACTATGTACTAAACCTGATACATTGCCCGCTCAGTAGCCCTCACAACGCAATCAAAGAAGAAAAACTAGATAGAGGTGCTAAACAGCATATATCCTTTTATGGTTGGTTTTGTGATAGTTAGGCTGAGAGTGATGGTTATGAAGGATTCTCACTATGCTGATACAAATATAATATAAAAGTAAGTTGACTAGTGTTTGTTGTGTAAGTAGCAGCCATATTTGTCAATCACCTTCTGTTGATTAATCTGTGAGTCAGATAAATGCTTAAGGAATTGGTGCTTGAAGCTGTGAAATTTATGGCAGGCGTAATTGAGGTGGACATGAATGCATGGAGAAGGTATTGTTCCCATTGAGGGAAATTTAAGGGAAAATTATCATATCTCACTTATTTGAATGATACTTGTCAGTAGCACGCACTATTGACATGTGGAACAATCTTTGGTTGGTGAGGAATATTACTGAATCCGTATTGCTATTTATATTGTTTAGATGCTCACATGTAATAAAGGTGGAATGAAGTACCATGGCATGCATTGAACCTAGAAATAGCAACTACCACCTTTGTAACTAATTTAATAAATCCTGTCAACTTTTATTCATCAAAAACTTTGTAAAGATTCAAGTGCACATGCACAAAGCACATGAATTAGCATGTCCACATTCAGATCATAATGCCTGCAGTTATTGATTTCAAAGGCATGGCCTCCATCATCACAGTAATTAAGCATTCAGTAATGGAGAACAAGACTAGTAGAATCAGAGCAGAGATGACAGAAGAAAAGAAGAGAGAAACAGCACCAAGAAAGAAGGCCGAAAAAGGAACACAGGGAACTTTCATGAACATTTAACTATAATGTAACCTCAAGAAAATAGTCAAAAAAAAAAAATCTAACTCGAGGTTGAATAGACAAAATTAGCTAGCAAATGGAAAATAAGATAAAAAATTTAATACCCCCCAAAAATCACGTGCAACCAATTAATAACTACACAATCCTAGAACAAATTAAGCAAGAGAAAGAGATCATTGTCTACATAAAGCAAGCATCTACCATAGGGGCTTCTCCACTGAGCTAGGAAAAATCAACATCGCTAGAGATGTGGTGATTTATTTAATGTAGTTTTCAAAGTCCAAACCAAGCACCAATATAGTGTGTTTTGCAAAATGAATACCTGCTGCATTCTCAGGGCAACAAAGCTCCCAGCCATCTCTAATACACAATGCCGTGCATGCTGGATAACGCTTTGCAATTGCAACCTCTTCCTGGGAAAGATCTATCAGAATTTCCAAGTTTAGAAAACAATGAAAAAAAGTAACAAAGTGAGAACTTCATAAAGTGAGTACTCTATTTTCAAGGTGGAGAAAAAAAGAAGAAGAAAGGCATTTGAAAGAAAATGCAGATGCATGTTTTGTTGTATATAAGGAGCAGACATATCATTCAATCTTGAATAAAGGCATTTCGAAACATGCCAACAATACCTCTATCATTAAACTTTTTCAAAGTAAGACCAACAAGCAAAATCGAGGCAGCTTCTAAATGAGGCATCTTAAGTATAGGATTCTCCTCCACTCGCAAATGCTGCAGCACAACACAATATTAAAAATATGTATCTTCTTGGGGGTGTAAGAAAATGAGCAACATGTTTTCATTAATATGTCATCAATGCATCAAATATTTGTCTCCAACTCTTACACCACTGGAAGATAAATGTGTACAGAAGATGAAAAATATTCTAACTGCATGTCGATCCAAGAGAATTCAGACTATGCTGGCAGAAAGATGAACGCAAATGAAAATATTTCTGTAGTTTCTTCTACTCCCAAGTCCAAATACCACTGAAACAGATTTCATTAGTCTCTAACCCTAGGCCATATTAACCTTAAATATTCTTGAGCATGAGGAATTATCTTTTTAACAAAGTAAAAGATGTATAAAAAAAAAGGCTATTACCCTGAGCATTCTATGGTTTGACCTAGATTATACTTTACCCCTATAGTTGCACATATTAAAGGTTACACCCGCAGCTAAAAAAGGCCAGTAATTCTGTTAGTGAAATTACCAAAAAAAAAAGATGCCCCAATATAAAATTAACCCTTGGAACCCTTCTCCATGCAGCAACCATTCCTCCACTCCCACTCTTTCTTTCCCTCCTCCTATGTTCTCTCTCTCTCTTAAACTACAAGATAAAACAACCATACAATTCTAAAGTCAAAACTCCCTCCCTCTGACTCCATTCTGCCTCTCTCTACACCAAGACCACCACTGCCACCCTCATCTTCACTGTCAACCTCTGTATCGCCTTAGACATCAACCTTTTCAATAACAGCACATATGCAGTCAAACAGGCAGGATAGAACCACCTTCAACAAGTTGACATTGTGGTCTTCCTCCACAGCTGGCCAACCCCCAAGTGCCAATCGAGGTTCAATTCAATTCCAAATCAATAATAACAACCCTTTTGACCAAAATGCCTCCAATAGTTTAGCTTCACTGGTGGAAGATTAAGAAACAAAAAATGTTTTCTAATTTTTGATACATGGTAAAAGTTTTGAATTTTTATAATTATGGGTTAATTAATTGGTTTGACTTGACTGATTGTTTTGACAACCGATTTTGTTTCAAGGTGTGAGAAGAAAAATTATTATTTTGTGGCGGGGGAGGTTTTGGGGTTTGACAGAAGTCATGACAGTGACAAGGGTAATCATGAAGATACCAACTACATGTAATCTTTTTCTTTTTTTTTTATTTGAATAATCATCTACCTGGTTATTTGGTGGGGTTAATGATTGGTTTGTGATAATGCGTCTTCAATGGAAAAGCTAGACATTATCTTTGGATGGAGACTAACTTCAGTAAAATGAATCATAATATAGGGTGTTAAGTAAATGATACAGTAAAAGATGTCGTGGAATAATATGTGAAATTATAGGGGCAAAATGTAATCTAGGCCAAACTATTGGTTGGTCAGTAATTTATCCTGCTAAGAAATCATAATGATGAAGATTGAGATACCTTCAACCATTCAATATTGGTTCGCATAGCATGAGAAAGCCTCAAGTCAAATTCTTGAATTGTTGCGAAATACTCTCCTTCATAATTTATAAATCATAGTGTGAAAAATTCAAGGCTGGTTTAAAACATTATCCAGCATTTGGTCAAATAAGAGAATCATATCAATTTTGAAGTCAGACAGACTTGCATACATCAGCATTAACCACATTGATGGTACCATAAAACTAGCAACAGTAGTAAGAATCTAAATAAACTACACAGAAGGAAACAGAATGATTGAGCATGGCAGTAAAGAAAGTGAAAATACAAGACTAGTTCAGCAACTATGCGTCTCCAGAAGTTAAAAGGCAGAATTAAGGAACTTAAAACTAACCTCGAGGGATGGCAGGTGCGGGAAACCCTTCAGAGTTGTTATTTTGTTTTTGCTGGCAGCTAACACCTGAAGAAGTAAAAGAAGGTGAAAACATTAAAGACGGTGATTCAATCACGAATTTAAAATAAGCTGGAGTATTATTAGACAGCATGAACACCTGTAGTCGAGGTTGGCCTGCCATTGACAGAGACTTTAACTTGTTTTGAGCGACCGAAAGAAACTTGAAATGAAAAGCAAGACATCAAACCATAATTACTTTTGCATGTGGATATAGAAGTCCATTATCAATCATGAATTACAATAGCCAATCAGCAAGGCTGCAACAATTTAAAGGCTTACCTCCAGGTTAGGAAGCTGAGGAAGGTTTACAAGTGATGTGATTTGATTCCCAGCAAGATAGAGTTGCTACAGGTAATAGATATTTCGCCACCTTGTTAAATAAAGCATCACAAGCTATAGTCTATTATAATAATGAAACTCCCATGATGAATGGACATGAGAAACAAACCTGAAGGGCCTGGCAATTCTCAAGAGGTTCAAACCCAGGCCCCTTGAACTCATTGAAACTCAAATCAAGGACCTGGTAGAACAGCATTGTTAATCAGTTACTAAGCTTCTTTTGTTTGAAAATGGACATGCATAAAGCAGAATTCTAGTACGTTTTGAATTTTTCTAATTCAAAAGTTGTTTACTGTGAAAAGGCCAAGTAGAGTAGTAATAAGAAATGGAGTCATGATGAAACATAAAACAAACCTTCACACGCTTCAGTATCTCAATTCCTTCCAATGTAGAAAGGAGATTGTCTCGAAGATAAACAAACTGTCACACAAATGTATCAGTTAAACATTCTCTATTCACAAGTTTGGCATATATAAGAACCAAAACATCTGGATAGTACATGTTTACCTCTAAATTTTGGGCTAAGTTCAACCCACTAGCATTGAGACTACGTACTTTGTGTCCTCTAAGATCCAATCTCTGATGCAACAGGAAAAAAAAATCGCAAAAAAAATGGCAAAGACCAAAATCAGAAGTGGTGGAAGGAAAATATAAGCAGCAACAGTCAAGCTTGCCATGAAGTACACATTGAATTGTTAAGTGTATGCGAAATGCTCATGGACTTTAGGGTTCTGAATGTCAATCAGCCACATCACATCACCATGTCACAAGATATTTACTAAACCTTCAGAATGAAGCCAAAAACTGTTATCTGACTAATTGATATCTCAAAGAGCAAGGCTATATATACAAACAAATCACACCAAATTTTCAAACAAATGCTTAACCAATCATCTAATGCTTGTGTGGCCCACAATTCACCATCTATTCCTTGCCAGATATGTTTGCATGGAGTTTTAGAATGATTTGTTTATATGCACAGCATTTTCCTCTCTCAATTCTGATAATCCTTTTTCTCAACAAGGGGGTGTTGGTTTGCATCAAATATTTTACATGTAAAGTCTTTTCCCTTGAAATATTGTACATTGAGCATATATTCTAATGAGGTTGAAATAGTTAGATGATGACATAAGAGGAAAATTGTGAATTGAGAAAATACATTATGGAACTTAATGAATTGAAAACATTGCACTGCAATTGAATTAATTATATAGGCTGTCTGTCAAACATTTCACCTTGGCTAATTTTCTGTAAAACATTTTACACAAAAAACATAAGAAAATCTAGAAAACAGTAAATACTTTACCAAAAAAAACACACCCCCAAAGTTTCTTCTAACAATACAAGAAACAAGTCCAATTTTGTAAGATAAAAGATTTTCTTAAAGATGCAAAACTTGAACGTTACACAAATATTTAGGCTCTAGCATCATTATGCATCTACGTATTTTGAACTGCTTATGAAAAGAACACGCATAAATAATTATTTCTTTCTCCACTAAAGAACTGTAACCAATCCATTTTCTACAAATCTACAGTTTTCTTTTCAGTATTCATACTCAAGATTAATATGACTATCAAGACTCAGAATATTGTGAAGCATTTATAAACCAAGAAAGGAGATTGGTGTTCTATATGGTATTTGCCTATGATAGCAACCTGCAGAAATGATATGCATAGTGTGTTTTCGATTTCCCTTTTCTTTTCAAGATACAAGGGGTGCTACTAAGATAATGATGGTTAATAATCATAAGTACCGAACTGAAATGCCTCACCTCTAATCTTGAACTCGTATTTAACAACTTCAAGTATAACAGATGACAACATCAAATGAACTAATTCCAGCTCATAACTTTAAAGAAGATTCAGCAGGTATGATTGGATAGGTATCTAAAAAAGAAACCTGAGTGTTTAATTCTTATGTCCATCAAACAAAATGCACCATTGACAAATCCAATCTCTTTTTATTTCCTTTTTTTCAGCTAGAACTACAAAAGGATGGTGTTATATTTCTTCACTTAGAAAAGAGATAAAAATGGACGTCAAAAATTAGAAATAAGGAAATGCATTGACTCTTTTTTGGAACTAATGGACACATTATTGATTTTCCTTATACCAAGATAATAGAATACAAAATGAGGACACATTATTGATTTCCATAAACCAAGATAATAGAATACGAAATGTAAAACAATTCATGTCATTGTCCTCTACTCTGCGCATACTAGATTGAACATGCTACATGGTATATTTGACATAGAAGTAAAATGCAGAGATTCAAAAGATGAGAAACGTGGCAGAAAACAGGACCATTACCCTAAATGCTTCGTTCTGTGGTCAACAAAATGACTAAACCAGAACATCCAAAAAAAATAGCATGCCTCGGGTTTTTGGACAGCATATGAATAGCATGCGTACCACATCATCGCCAGCTTTAGTTTCCACCAGTGGAAGAGCAATGAAGTGAGAATCATGGCTTTCAGGAGCACCTGCTCTTCTCCGTCCAGTCAAATTGAAACTCCTATCCCGAGAAGTTAATAGGGACCCGGCTCTCAAACCACTAGAAATAGAAGGGGACCTAGCAGATGGAGAAGAAAGCTTCTTCCTGCTCATGCTACTGGCAGTACTGTCCACTGATGTGGAAATAACCCTTCTTGAAGAAGAAGAAGAAGAAGAAGATGAGGCTGGCAATGCTGGCTTAACTGAAGGCTTCTCCAGCCTACTTACACCTGACCCAGTTGATGCTCTCAAACACTTGTCCATGGGAACTGAGTTCCTAGTCTCAGAAACACTACAAGTTCTAACCATGGGTTTTGTAGGAGGCAAGGAACTCCTTCTAAGCTCTGGAAGGGACCTCCTCACTGGATCCGAAACAGCATTAGTCTTTCCGCTGGTATTCCGCCGTTTTGTTGAAGAGACGGGTTGCTTCTCAGGAACCCCTCCAGTGCTGTTTCTTCTGGCGATTGGAACTGACTTGGTATTGCAGGAGGATGCGTTTTTGGCGGACACATTTGAACTTGAATCTGAACTGTTTTTTGGTTCAGTCCTCTTTCGAATAGAACCAATTGGTGTTAAGAGGTTGGAATTGGCTGAAATGGTAGGTTTTGTGGTTTTCGAAACCTTCATAGGGATTGGCATTGAGCTAACAGATGACTGCCGCCCCTGTTTGTCTGAAGTTGGAGACTTTTTAGCCGCCTCGTCACTTAAAGGTTCCTCCATTTTTAAGCTAAAGTAGCCTGATTCAACCACCACAACAACAAGACAGCATACCATAACAATGAATATTGTTGACGTTTTAAGTCACCCCAAAACAGAATAGTTAGGAACCTAAGAAACATTGGAAAGGAAAGGAAACCCAAAAAAATAGTAAAAGCCGGGGGGCGTGAAGGGTCTCATAAATTTCAAGCAAGACCCACTGACATGGCATTATTGTTCCAGTTAAGGAGTCGGTTTCACTACTCTCTTTTGGGAAAAATAATAATAATACTAATAACTATTATTATTATAACAACAAAATAGCAAAATACAAGTATTATTATAAATCTCCCGATTTCGAAAATCCATTTTGTAGCAAAATAATCATAATCGACAAAGCAACAAAACACTGTTCACCGACAAAGGGAACTGGAAAAAAGAAACTGAAAACTTGCAGGGTAAAAACGGGGAAGATAACCTCAGATGTCTTAAAAGAGTAACATGCGTCCTTGGATTGAAATGGTGGAACTTGGTTCTAGCACAAAATACAAGTTCGTCTGCAAAAACCCAAGCTTCCTCTCCTCTCTGTGGGTCTTTTAGAGAGAGGGCGAGAAAGAATGTGAATAAAACAGACTAGACAAGTTGAGAAAATGAGAGAGAAACTTACTTGAAATGGATGGTGGGTGAAGTAGATCTAGCTAGTGAAGTTTCACTAGCATGGAGAAGTCCTCTGTAAAACCCCCCAAAGAAATGAACTATACCTTCCTGGCTTTCTGATTTGTGTCTTTTTCTTGAAAAGTAATGCATAATAAAGTAAGACAGGGGGCGGAGAGGGATTGCTTGTTTGAAAAAGAAGACCTGTTTGGCTGTAGCTGTTTTAGTAGTGGGTTTTGATTAACTTTTTTTTTTTTTTTCAATTGACACAGCAACCTAAAAATCTCAGCATATAATATTATTTAAAAAATATGAATGAAATAATATATTTTTATTATTTATTAAATATTATTATTTATAAATACAGTAAAATAATTGTCGTTGTAGACAAATGACAATCAAATATGTCGTGTTTTAAAAAATTGATAATTTAATATATTATATTTATAAAATGTAATATATTGTGAAATTTAAATTATCAAATTAAAAAATATAGGTAAAAAAAATCTATTTCTCTAAAATTTGTTATTTACAACTTTCTTTCTTTGAAAAACTCACTCATCACTTGTTCTCTCCTTAAAACACCTAAAATATCAAGCCTATCTTACTTCACTAGTATTCTATAATTTTTTTAATTGAAATTTTACCTTGTTCTTTTTATCATGTAAACAAGATAAACATGTTACATTACTATGAATTAGTGTTTAGTTTAGTTAAAATAAAACCATTATTTAAGGTTTAGGTTTAATTTAGAGTTTGTTGAATTAATGATAAATTAGTTATGAATACCATCAATTAAAATTAATTCGATATAGTTGAACATCAATTTAGAGTTTGTTGAACATTAAAATAAGTTAAATTAATTATGAATTAATTATTTCAATAAATTATGTATTGCATTAAATTTTAAGAATTTACTGTGAATTTTAACAATTAATGTTAGAACAGTACAATTTAGTTAAAGTTATGTCTAATTGACCGGAATCCAATTTGCTTTTTTTTTTATATAATATCTTATAATATATTTATGTTATATTATTATAGTGTTATTATTATCCTGGTATGAACAATAGTATTGCATACAATGGTGGGAGTAGTTTGTTGTCAATGGTAATTTAGACATGTCATTTACGGAAATGAAAGAAATGATTTATCTTGGAATTTGTTGAAATTATAATGATATTGATGTTGAAATAACTTGAAGGTGTCAAATTAGTGAACTTTAGTATTATCATGTACCGATTGCATGTGATGGCAATTTTAAGACAATGATCAATTCTTTCATACAAAGTGGATTGAACATGATAATATTGTATATGAGTAGTCAACCATAATCTTTATGTTTATAAATGTCTCATAATTTATCAATCCTTTAAAGTCAATTAATAAAGAAAAAGATAGTTTTATTATTAGATGATTTGCTACAAAAGACATAGCATATGTGATGAAACAGGACATCATAGGAAAACACATCTTATTCGATAATATATGTATGACAAAACAAAGAAAAGTTAAAATATATAATGATACTTTTTCAAAGCATATTAAACTTGTCTAATTTCATATTAAACACAGGTACTTTTACATCGGATGTCAAACACGCAAGGTGACAGATCTTCTTCAAATGTTAGACAACCATATTACGACACTGACACTTGGAAAGTATGGTTATTTTTATAGGGTTCGAGTCACAATATATGTCTATCGGGTCCACTAACACTTCTATCTTGTAGTTGCAAGATTGACATCGATCAAAGGATGTTTTCATTGGGATTATAAGTATATTTAATTTCAATAAATAATTTCACTAATTAAAATTAAGGGTATTATATATTTATGTCGTTATATTTTAAATTGTTATGCCAGATGAGGTTATGATTTACGGTCAGACATATAAGTGAATAAAGCTACATGAGTGGATCTAGCCATATGTGTTTTAGATTGGTTTTTTATATATCAATTGTCATCCGAAGCGAGTGTCCAGAGCTAAAGCTTTATGAGTAATGTTGGTCGCTGACCTAGTGTACGTGTTTTAAGGCATTTGGCTCAGAAGTGGGCTTGCGTCATCAAGAGCAAAACTGTGAGGGTAGTAAGGCTCAAAACAAACAATATATGACAAGTTGAGCCAATCTATTACACAAGAGCACATCAAGCTTAACCACGAATTGATCCATTCATTAATTGATCGATAGAAACGTGGGACACACACATTCTATCTTAGGCATGGGGAGATGACACTGACATTATAGGACGTTACAATTTTGTTTGGACTTCTTATTGATGGACACAAAATCCACATCTACTTGCATGCATAATTGGATTGTGTTATGTTAAAGTATATTTGGATTGACACCCATTTTTTTAATTCAATGGGTAACATATATCTTAAATGGATTAAGGAGATATTTACTATACCACTAGATGATGCTAACGATGAGGCCTCTCAGAGGCATTCGTTAAATTATAATTTTAATATGTTGATTATTTGTTAAGTATATATGAATTAGTATGAGAATTTTAATATGTTATTTAGATAAACCAAAGCATATATAATGCATCTATTTGGCAATGTATTATTCACGTACCTTGTAAATATACATGTCCCTTTAATTTATCTAACGTTTCTTGATGATTTTACATCATTCCTATAAATAGTTGAGGATATGTTGTCTTAACATGCCTAGGCATCTATGTCTTGCATGTATGAAAGGGGCCAAACAGTTTTAGAGATATATGCTACTTTTACACGTAAGAATCGATGATTTTAAAATAACTATATAAATTTTAAATGTTTATTATTAACATGAAATAAATAACTCGCTTTTATTTAATAACAATTATGGTCCTGGGAGCATTTTCATGCGGGTCGCCCTTAAATATCTATATTTCCCTTATAACTATCCAAACTATAAAGGTTGAATTTCAACTCCCTTTAGGATGCATGTATTGCAATGTTATTTTAAAATTATATGCATTTATATTGTCTAATATAACTTTAAAAATGTAATTAAATTGACATATTCATAATGTTAGTAAAGTATTGAATAATAATCCAACACATGTGTTATCATTTTATTGGAGCAGGCTTGATAGGTAGTAGTGAATCCATGTATTTTTTAAACCATTTGTTAAAGAAAAAAATTAAATCTACTATTGTTTAATATTTAAGAATCATATTTTTTTATAGGTCATGTGGGTAGCTTATGACAATGATATATTGACAGTTGTTCTAGTTATTTGCACTAGCAGGATGGATATATGGACATTAATGGTCCTTTTGTCACGGAGTGTGTTGTGACGTCATCAACGACAATGAAGGCTTTTATCGTGCCTCCTAATGAGATGTTGTGTTGGAAAGATTTTTGGATATAATCATAAAATTATAATTAATATTCATGAGTTGTCACCTAGTATTATGGTCACTAAGAATCTATGATTCGCGAGAGTCTAGGTAAGGAACTAGTTGTGCAAGGAGAAGACGCATCACCCCTAGTGCACCCTACCTAAGGTAACCTGACGCAACTAAAAGATTGATGTCTTCTCCTAAGTGCGGGAGTGTCAAAACAATAAATAACCTGACAAGACTGAGGTCAACCACATGGAGGTTAATTGTATAAATTATAAATAACAACAACAACAACAAGAATAATAATAATAATAATAATAATAATAATAATAATAATAATAATAATAAAGAAGAAGAAAAAGATGAGAGCTTTGAGATAGAAGATTATTGTAAGGATTAAATAATGATAACAACAAATGTCAAGGTTAAAAGATCCTCTAATGGTATGTCAAACAAGTATAATATAAATTCTTATTATTTAATTGGAAACCATATACAAAAAAAGTTACAATCAGATTATAAATTGTTAACATGATTACATTAATTATTTTATTCGAATAATGTTAATGCTTGTAAATGTTGTCAGGCATTTATGATTATAATTTATGTTAACAACAAATCATGTTCCTTTCATAGCTCAAGTATTGGTTATACCATACAGTATGGGTTATGAAAGTGCCAAGTATTTGTTGTATCAAATGTTATACAACATAAATCTAGATTAACCATTTAACAAGCAAAGTATTAAAAGTGAGTAAGATAACAAATATAAAACATGTTAGTATCAAATATTAAGGTTCATGTTGAGTTTACACTATACTTATTTTTACACCATTAATGTAATATTTTCACCTTGATATAATAAACTTAACTAAACATAATAAAAAAAGAAAAAGAAATAAAAAAAATAAGAACATAAATAAAATAAAAGTTAACTAAGTAAAGAAAATGAAATTAAAGGCACAAACTTGATATTAGTAAAAGCAAAACATAAACAATACAAAGAGAGAAAGCTAGAGTATGATCTTGATTTGAAAACTAAGATGCCTAAATGCATGAAAAATATCTCCTTTTATAGGCCAAAATTGAGAACTATTGATTTGATGACTAATTGATGAGTGGGTGGCCAATTCTTGACTTGGTAACTATCCTTATCATCTCTTGTCTTTCCATTCATATAAAGTACACTTAAATTTAAGATCTACAGCTATAAATACGACGCAATTACTAAACAGTGTTCCAGTTTAGACTACACCAACTTCTCTTTTCTAAGTTTGGTCATCTCTTTGTCCTTTCAATTTCAGTACTTAAACTCATCAATCAATTCTTTCATTTATATGATAGGCGTTTATTTAAGATGAACATTTACCACAAATTAAAGGTATCTTATATTATTAGATATGTTATTATAAAACATGCTTTAGTTAAGGAGTTATTGATACTTCAAGTGCAAAATGATGATATAAAATCTTGATAAGAATGCACTTTTAAATACTAATCATAAGCTGCATTGTTGTTTAATTATTCTTCTAGGTAGGTTTTTATTCGTTGGTATTTTCTAAGTTTTAAAACAGATCTCCTTTCGTGAGAGAGTTCTACCTTATTGGGTTTAATCGTAATCATTCTAAAGTCTAAATTTTAGCATCATATTTATTTTACACCTTATATCTTTAATACTTGAGGGTGCACTCTATTGCATATACACCCCAAGGATGTTAAAGTTTACATCTTGACCCTAAAAATAAGATTGGCAAAGGAATTTTTATATTTTGGCCAAATCCTAATGGATAATTATAAACTGGTTATGATATCCTTTTTTGGATTTTTTAAAACATAAGAAAGAAGCAAATTTTTTTGTTTTATGAAAATATGCTTGGAAATTTTTTTAAGATTTGGTTGTGTGCATGAAAATAAGACATTTTTTTGTTTTTATGAAAAGAGAAATCAATTCAAAAGTTTTGAGATTTTTTTTATTTTTTTGAAGTTTTTTATAAATTGTTTTGGAGAAAATTAGATATTTTAATACCGGATTTATATTTTACATTGTAAATATACAACTCTATATTATGTAAAATTGGATGAAAAATAAGAAAGAAAATAAAAAAAATTGAAATGATTTTTGAATTCTTTGTTTTTTTTTAAATAATAATATTACAATATATATTATTATAAATAAATATTTACTAAATATATATGGGCTGGGCCAGCCTAGCTAATTGGGTCGAGCCTATGAAAGTTGGGTTGGTTGATCTCGGCCCAACATATCCTTTCTTTCTTTTTTGGGGTAAGGCTGGACCTAGCCTAGCCATTTGGGTTGGGCTGAAAATGGGTGTAGCCCATCCCCACAATTGTTAGCGAAAGCCAGCAATGCAGGACGTGAATTAATTCATGTCCTGCATGCTATAATTAAAGGAAAAGGAACAAAAGGCGTGTTGTAGACAAGATAACTGACAGAGTTCACCCAAGCTAAGGGTGTTGCTGGCAACCTAACTAGTGGTGCTTGGTGTGATTGGAGAAAAAAGTGGTGGTTCAAGGCAAAGCTGGAGGCAAGAACCACGGTTGTCGTGGTGCAGGAGAGTTGACAGAGAAGATGAAAAAGTTGGCGATGTGGTGATGGTTTCTGCTTCCTGTAAGGATCTAGGTTGGTGGAAGAGGTTGAACTACCCTTAATCACGACAATGTTGTAATGGTAGCAGTAGGAAGAGCAGTGAAGAGAGAACAGAGAGAGAACTTGTTGTAAAGAAAGAGAAAAACAGGGAAGGGTGGTTGGTTTTTTTGTCAACTTTAGACTTGATTTTCTTCATCTTCAAACCATTAAATCCACCTATATATATAGAGAAAGGATGGAAGAGGATAATCTTGTCTAAATAAGAGAAAAATTTCAACCCTTAATTCAATTAGTAAAGATCTCAACCGATGGTTCAAAGTAGACATCATGAACTATCAAATCTAATAATTCAAGATTGTCTGAGTTGGCCACTTTAGACCGACACCGCGGCCTCTGTAGTGTTAATCCAACTTAAGGGATCACATGAGATGTAGAGCAATATCGGGTGATCATTTTGGTCCAAATTTTGTCAAATTTAATGGACATATGAAGTATTAAATGCACTTGTAAAGTATTCTCCCTGAGTTATTATTTCAGACAAAATTAAATAAGAAGATGAACAGTGACCAAAATGGCACCATTTTAGTAATGTTCATTTTAGTCCTTTAATTTCTAATTCGTCTCATATACAACTTTGATTGACTTCAAACTTTCACTTCCATGTAACTGAGTCCCTAGAAAAACATCAATTTTAACCCTAGATTAGCATGATTCTTTTACTTTGATTACTGGTCTCAGATTTATGTAATTTAAACCTTAATTGACCTTTAAACTTTTAATTCTTCAATTTCACCTTGATTTATTATCAATTAAGATGCTATAGGTGGTCTTCTTGTGTAAAAAGATCTTTAGCTACAAAATCTTTTAATGTAACCCCTAATTAACTTCAAAACTTTAATTCTTTTGTGATTTTGCCTTGATTTCAATCAACTAATTTGGTTTAATTAAATTTGATTTTTTAAAATTTTAATTTTCTCAATTAAGCTCAAATTGGGCTCCCAAACTTAAATTTTCACCAATTATGCCCCTAATAATATTAATTTGACCCTTTAAAAGTATAATTAAGTATTTGCACTTAATTAAATCCTTCGGTTGGACCCAAATTAATTCTTAAACATAATTAAAATTTAATTTGGCCTATGATTAAATCAAATTGGCCTATTAAAAATTTAATTATATGCTTAGACTCAATTTTTATTTAAATTCATCTATTAGTCATTCAATTTAACTTTGAATTTGCATTTTTTTCTCCATTTTTGGGCATAATAGGGTACAATTATGTCATGAATTTTCTCAAAAATTGCAATTTGATTCCCTGACCTATTTTCTCTATGTTGCTAATGTTTATTTTATTATTTGATTTTTTAATTTTTTTAAAAAGTGAATTTTTAGGAATAACCTAGAATTGAATTATAAAGCTGTTGATATTTTTTTAAATGGTTGAGTTACATTGCCAAATTAGGTAATGTAACAATTCAACTGCAACTAAGACATTCAAGTCGACATGAATACGAGTATGCGTTGTACACTTTATATCATCATGGTAAAAATAATGATTAAAACTGGTTAATCATCATAAAGCTTATTTATCATAATGAGATGGATGGATGAATAAAATATTTATAGAGATACATCTTGTGACTGCAAATAAGGAGCATATGATTTGGTACACGAGTATTATATATTGGGTTATTATACTGGATCTCGAGGAGGTTCCTCCACCTACGTACAAACAATATAAACAACATGTTCAAAATATCATAAGTAATCAAATCTTTTGTATAATTAATTTATGTTAAATGATGCATTTTATTTATTTATATTTTCATTTAATATTAATGTTTTATTAATCTTAGTTTGGTTTGTTACTACAAGAAGGTTGAGAGGCCATAATTGTGCCTTGTAATATTAATGAAGAATACACAAGATACATATATGCATCTCAGTTGTTTAATGTTTGTTGGACTTAATAACTTTCGAGAGAAGCTAACTTTTAATCATATTATGATAGAGGACGAGGTCACTCAAGCATAAATAGGAGTAGGATATAGTTGTGCAATTAATGAATCTAGATAATATAGTAGATAATGTAGATATAGATAAATATATGTTTTATATTGACATATTTGTAGATTTCAACTATTAAAATCTTATATTGTTTAAGTATTTTATTTTCTTTTTGTATGTACATTTATTTATTTATTTACATTCTTGATGTTACTTGTGATTATGAAATGTGAGAATTTGTTATGTTTAGTTGTTTTGAATTTTTGTAAGTATTTTTAAGTGGGACAAAATTTTATGTATAGTTTCTAAATAGGAGAAACTCTACCAAAGTTTTGTTAAAATTGAAAAATTTCTTACTATATAAAATTATTAACTAAATTATATGTAAAATTAACAAACTTAATAATAAATAACATAAAAAATATTAATTTAGATGTAGGGAAATTTTATTATTGATATTTCATGGAATAGATGGAAGGCTACTAGAATTTAATTGATGTTGTACTTTGAATTGCGACGATAATTAAATATCACGGTTCTGAACTGCAACATTAAAAAATGTGTTATTTCGCCAAAACTTTTTGTTTATGTGTTAATTTGCCTATTCTTTTTACTTTATATGCTAATTGGCCAATATGTCTCTTTATTTTGAAACAAAATAAAATGTATATTTAGCATCAAAACTTTTTAAAATTTCACAATCAATTGTCTAAACTTAAAGTTTTATCAATTAAATTGAATTGTTTATTAATCACACCATAATAAGCATTCAACCTCGATATAACAGCAAAACCTTACAAGAAAAATAGTCATTATTATGAGCATGTATACTAGTTATGGAGTTGCTTTTATTAAAAGTGCAATACTTTGTTTGTTTTTAGAAATTTTTTTCTCTAAAAAGCACTTGTTTCATTTTCTCATATTTAATATGGTTTCCACCAAAAGAAAAAATTAGCCTTAAAAGTATTTTTCTTTTCTTATCCTTAGAAAACACTTTCTAAAAAGCATCATTTTTCTCTAATTGATAGCATTATCAAAAACAATTCATCTCAATATGAAAAAAAATTCTTTTTATCTAAAAGCCCATCAAAATATTTTTTGTCTCTATTTAACATTAATTAATTTGGCTATTTCAATATGAAAAAAATATTTTAAGGTTTTAAAAAAGAAAAATATTAATAGATTTCACTTAAAAAATATTTAACAATGATATCTATAATATTATATTTAAAATATTTCTATAGTTACATTTTATACAATAATCTTTATATAAGTATATGATATAATAAATTCTTTCTTTTCCATCATTACACTTTTTGTATCTTTTTTTTATAATCATAAATGGTCAAATAGTTATATTTAATGTTCTATATATGTTAGATAAACTAGATAAAAAAATTAAAATACTAATATATTATTTTCCAACTTATTTTTAATTGCACAACCATTTACCAGAAAGTGTTTTTTTAACTTATTGTTTATGATACTTCCAAAATTTATAAAACAAATTAGCTTTCCATGAAAATTATTTTTTTAAAAAAATTACCTTATAATAAATAAACAAGTCCTAAGAGGTAGTTTATTTTGTGAAAAATGTTTTCTTCTTTTTTTAATATTAAATAAATAGTCAAAAAAAATTATTTTTTAATGAAACCCTAAATAATATGAAATGAGGAAATATACTTTCTTTGATACTACTAAATGAGTATTAAAAAACACCATCATTTAACCACTTCAATTACCATCACCACCATTATTGTTCACCCCGTAATCATCCCTACAATCATTACGTTATTACTTGCTAAGGCCACCATTTTATCACAATTCCATTGCCATCATCGTTGTTGTCATTACCTTTGTGACCACTATATTATTTTTAAAGTAGCTATCATTTCTTAACTATTGCTATTATTATCATTGTTATTATGGACATTAACATCAATATCATTACTAACATAAATACTATTATCATTAGCATCATTAATGTGATGTCAAAATTATTACTATTGTCATATAAATGAGAACATTGGACTTCAATCTCATTAAGCTCCATAACCACAATCATCTACATTAACGTTAGCTCAAGAAAGACAATTTACATTCCTCATTTTCAAAAGAAAAATTCAAGTTGATTTAATATTATTAAGTTTTAAATCATAATACAAAAAGAAGCTCCTAAAAACCCTTTTTTAAATATCAAGTTTTGATAAAGAAGAATTCGCTAATGAAGATCCAAGTTATAACCTAGATCTTATAAGTCAACTCTATGAAATATATAAAAAAACTTAAGAAATGCTTAATGACATCATCCACTTACTATTGTCCAAAAACTAAGTATAAATTGTTTACATTTTCATTTTAGAGACATGTTAAACAATAGATGTCCAAGAAAAAAATAGTGAACATGCAAGTTTAGATCATAAGTTTGTAAACATATATATTATGACAAACATGCAATCAAAGACTAAAAATATATAAAAGTTCTAGCATGCATAATAAACAAATATTTAAATCAATATAAAATATTAAATAACCATTCTAAAATGCATACAATATATTAGATTAAACAAAATCAAAGAAGAGTACTTACTTGTTGAAGCACTTTAAAATTGATCAAGTTTTTATCAATGATGAATTTTTTATCCGTAAGACTTTATTGATCTTCACTTTATGCAAATGATGTTTGCAATAAACTCTTAAGCTTTTAACAATATTATCTTATTTAAATGCACTTCTAAGTCTATCAACCAAATTAAAATGACTTAAACATCTCTTAGAAAAATGAATTTAAGCTTTAGATTTAAGAGGAAAAGTAATGCTTAAAACTTGAAGAGAAAAATACTAGAATTTCAGGTGAAAAAAATACGTAAAATCTAAAAAAACATTGTTTAAAACTCTTATCGCACCCTTTTTTTTATAGTGGATTTTAGCATCTAAAACGATAAAAAATTAATTCTTGTAATAACTATAATTAATTCCTACCATTAAAAACTTTGATTACTTATCATAAAACATGAATTAAACCTGAATGATTTGACCATAAATATGATGTTTTTTAGCTAAAAAATTTGCTAAGGTTTATAACAAAATACTTTTGAAAGAAACCAATCAACTTCTTTATTTATAGGCTAAATTAAACAAAACATTGGTTGGACTAGGAAAAACATTAGGCTAGAAGAAGTAATTTTTCATGTTCACGTCCAAGCCCAAAATTAAAGTGGTATAAAATTATCTTTTATAACTTAAAAAGTTATTTTAAAATAAACCCAAGCTTAAAGCTCAAGCTGAGTCGAGCTGTGTGCACCCATATATGTGGGTTTAAGCCTAAAGTTCACTTTACTTAACACCTCTCTTGTAAAACCTCATATAAAAAACAAAATCATAAGTACTAAGATCCCGATGAAAAATGGAAGTTTGGGATTAAAAAAAATAAATAAATGATGAAAACAATAGTTAATGTGATGTGAAATGAAGACACTGATCTTTACAAATAAATTTAAAGGTATTGTTGAAATTAAAATGAGGGAATTGAATCTTAAATTAAAATGCATAACATTAGTGAAACTGATAATGGGTTCCGATGAATAAAAACAATAAGGAAAAATGAGAAAATGATTCTAGGGAATTAACATGGTAATAAAGAATAAACAATAATAAAGAATGGTATAAAAGAATAAAAAAGAGATGGTGTAAGCATCCATAAAAAAAAATTTATCCATTTGTCATCCTTGGTTGGGATAACATATATTTAGAATCAAAACATAACATTCCCTATATAAGATGACTTGGTGATCACATGTCTAAGAATCACTTAACAAATATGATGTGAGCATTTACATAGACACAAGTAATCTCTTTATATAAAATTCTTATATGGATCAGTTCAATATATGTGTCATATGATAAACACTTATATATTAATTATATATATCTATTATACTTTAGCTTATGAAAAAAGTTATTTTCTTTTATAAATAAAAAAAATATAATATATATCAATTTCAATAACTTTATTTAATGTCTAGCCTTCATAAGGTATTGACTAGAAACATTTAAAAACAATACTTTGATGCAATAAGTGTTTGTTTAAAATGTCATGTAGCCAATCGATTAGTTAAACATGACATTATTATATTCATGTAAATACACATTTAGTATTAATAAAGATTTAATTTATCTTTAATATTCATAAAATATTAAACTAATGAATTTGGAGTAAATATAAAGTTTATGGGACAAAAACTTTGCAAAGAAAATTATAAAGTTGTTATAATTATGAGATTTCTATTGTATCAAAGCATTGTTTCTAAAATGTTCATAGTCGATACTCTTTTAAATATTGGACATTCATTAGAGTTATAAAGATTGATACATATTATGTTCTTTTCTTTATGAAAGGAAATATATGTTCTTTTCTTTATGAAAGGAAGCATATTATGTTCTTTTCTTTATGAACATATATTTTCTTTCATAAAGGAAAGAACATAATATGTATCATGATTAGTACTTAAAAGTGCATTTTTATCATGGTTTTATATCATCATTTTGCACTTGAAGTATCAATAACTCCTTAACTAAAGCATGTTTTATAATAATATATCTAATAATATAAGATACCTTTAATTTGTGGTAAATGTTCATTTTAAATACAGGCCTATCACATAAATGAAAGGATTGATTGATGACTTTAAGAACTTAAATTGCAAGGGCAAAAAGATGACCAAAATTAGAAAAGAGATGTCGGTGCAATCCAAACCGGAACATTGTTCGATAATTGGGTCATATCTGGGGCTATAGATCTCAGATTTAGGTCTACTTTATATGGATGGAAAGGTAAGACATAGGCCTACAACTTTCAGATGGAGCCCATTATCTAAAAATGCTATTTTCAAGTCCAAATTATAGCAACAACAAAGAAGCCCGAATCTGTCCTCCAGCCCGAGCACGGTTTAGTATTTTGGCCATATCTAGAGTTCTAGAAGTCCAAATGAGCTAAATGTTTTATAAAAAAAAGCTGAGACAATTGCCTACAACTTTCATGTTTTCGAGTGGCTCCAATTTTGACGTTATCAATAACGTTTTGGGCAGACAAGAGAAGATAAGGATTGTCACCAAGTCAAGATTTGGCCACCCACTCATCAATTAGTCATCAAATCAATAGTTCCCAATTTTTGCCTATAAAAGGAGGCATTTGCCATGCATTTAGGTATCTTGGTCTCCAGATCAAGATCATGCTCTTGCTTTCTTTCTTTGTATTTTTTATAATGTTTATGCTTTGCTTTCATTAATATCAAGTTTATGCCTTTCATTTCCTTTCCTTTACTTTGTTAACTCTTATCTTATTTATGTTCTTATTTTGGTTATTTATTTTTCTTTCTTTCATTATGTCTAGCTAAGTTTATTATGTCAAGGTGTAAAGGTTACACTAATGGTGTAAGAATAAGTATACTGTAAACTTAATATGGACTTTAATGTTTGATACTAACATGTTTTATATTTGTTATCTTGTTCACTCTTTAATACTTTGCTTGTTAAATAACTAATCTTCATTTATGTTGTATAACACTTGGTACAACAAATGCTTTACACTTTCATAGTTCATACTGTATGGTATAACCGACACCTGAGCTATGAAAGGAACTTGATTTGTTGTTAACATAAGTTATAATCATGAATGCTTGACGAGATTTACAAGTATTAACATTAATCGAATAAGATGACTAATGTAATCATGTTAACAATCTATAATCTGATTGGAACCTCCTTTATGTGTGGTTTCCAATTGAATAATAAGAGTTTATATTATACTTGTTTGACATACCATTAGTGGAATCTCTAACCTTGACATTTGTTATTATCATCATTTAATCCTTACATTAATATTCCATCTCCAAATTCTCATTTTCTTCTTCTCCTTCTTCTTCTCCTTCTTCTTTATTATTATTATTATTATTATTATTATTATTATTATTATTATTATTATTACTGCTGCTGCTACTACAACTATTATTATTGTTATTGTTATTGTTATTGTTATTGTTATTGTTGTTGTATTATTGTTATTATAATTTGTACAATTAAACTCCCTGTGGTTCGACCTCGGTCTTGCTGGGTTATTTATCACTTCGACATTCCTGCACTTGGGAGAAGACATCAATCTTTTAATCGTGTCATATCACTCTTTACAACTCTAATGAATGTCCAATATTTAAAAGAGCATCGACTAGGAACATTTTAGAAACAATGCTTTGATATAATATAAATCCTATAATTATAACAATTTTATAATTTTCTTTGCAAAGTACTTTCATCCCATGAACTTTATATTTACTCCAAATTCATTAATTTAATATTTTATGAATATTAAAGATAAATTAAGCTTTTATTAATAATAAATATGTATTTACATGAATATGATAATGTCATGTTTTACCAATCGATTGGTTACGTAGCATTTTAAACTAACACTTATAGTATCAAAGTATTGTTTTTAAATGTTTCTAGTCAATACTTTATGGAGGTTAGACATTAAATAAAGTTGTTGAAACCGATATATATTATATTTTTTTTCGTTTATGAAAGGCAATAAATTTTCTCATAAGCTAAAGTATAATGGATATATATAACTAATATATAAGTGCTTGTCACATGACACATAAATTGAACTGACCTATATAAGAATTTTTTATAGAGAGATCACTTATGTATATGGAAAAGCTCATGTGACAGATATGTAACTGATTCTTAGACTTGAGATCACTAAGTTATCTTATATAGAAAATGTTATGCTTTGATCCTGTTACATGTTATTGTATCAAAGCATTGTTTCTAAAATGCTCCTAGTTAATGCTCTTTTAAATATTGGACATTCATTAGAGTTGTAGAGATTGATATATATTATATTCTTTCCTTTATGAAAGGAAGTATACATTTTTATACAATGAGGTATAAGGGATACCTAAAACTACTATGTAGGTGCTTATCATATGATATGTATACTAAATTGATCTAAATGAGAATTCTATATGAAGAGATCACCCATGTCTATGAAAAAGCTCATGTGATGGTTGTGTAACTTATCTTTAGACTTGAGATCACTAAGTTATCTTATATAGAAAATATTATGCTTTGATTCTGTTACATGTTATTTTAATCGATGTAAACAAAGGATAAATATTGGGTATAACATGAAGTATTTGAAGGTGCTTGAATGATAATAATAAAAAAAAAAGATTCATCACTATAGGTGAATTAAGAAAAATAATTCATCTTTTTTTCAAATAGTATGGACCAAGAAATCCTTTGCAAGGTAGGAAAAACATTTAAAAAGAGTTTTAAATCTTATTCAAACAATCAATGACTATCATGTAGAGAACAAACATAATTTAATATAGAAGATATACTTCATGGTTTAATGTTAAATCGAAACATTATTGATAAAAAGATTTAATTATATCGAGAAACTAGTTACTAAAATATTAAGTCAAACCATTACTAACTTTTCTAATATTTAAGGGATCATGAAATGTTGTTAGACGATGCACCTAATCTTTGAATATAAATTAATTAATTATTAAATTGATAATAAAATAAATTATTTAATTTATTTAATTTAATTTAATTATAATTTATAATTTATATTTAGACCAACATATTAGGAACCTAATGGGTTACAGACATTAAGAACCATTAATTAGAAATTAAACTATGATGATTAAATTAAGTATGACTTGATTAAAATATATTTTAGAAATTAAGAACCAGAATGTAATTAATACAAAGATTATATTTCTAGACTTAGAAAAATCAAGTAAGGACTTGAATGAGTTAATTTTTAAAATTATCCTGAATTAATATATAGATATTATTCAAGAGGCAAATTGGTATTTTGTTAATTTATAGGGTTTTTTAGATTTTCCTATAAGTAGTAAGTTATTCCTCTTATTTTGAGGTTGTTATTGGTTAGACAGAAAAAACTACATAAGTCACATAACAAAGAGCTAGAACTCTAGGCATAATAATCCCTCTCTCCTAAGTAGGTATTTAAAAAAATTCTTACTAGTAATTTGTGTGGATTTTATTAAAGATCGAACAATTGGATGCCTTATAATTTACTACAACTCAACATTTAAAGAATTATTTAAAGCTGGAGAAGATCAAATTTTTCAGTTAATAAATCCTTAAACAACTCTAGATATGTCTAACATGATCATAGAAACTCTTGAATAATTTTGTTTTATTATTTCTTATGATGTATGACATTCGAGAACCTAATAATAAGAATATCATAATTATAATAACTATATAATTTTCTATACAAAATGTTTTTATCCTAGTAACTTTATCTTTACTTTAGATTCATTAATGAAATGAGGATTTTGGACTAACAATAAATATTAAAGATGAAGAGAGTCTTTATTTAACAATAAATATGTTTTTATATGAATAAAGTCAATGTCACTTGTAACCTTCCAATTGCCAACAAAAAATATGCATTATTAATCTTTTACTTACACTAAAGCCAATGTCTCAAGTATCTAATATCATATTGCTTTCTAATGCGATCATGTTTTTTTGTTGTTATTACTTTTTTACCCCCAAAAAAATCAAGAAAAGAAAAGGAAAATCCAAAAATATAAGAGGATAAAACAAAGAAAGCCCTAAAGATGGCCCAAGTTGGTGGTGAAAGACCAAAAAAACAAGTGAAAAAACTGAAGGACTGGAATGTACAAGATTGATAAAATTAGTAACCCAAATCTGATTGAGAAAAGATCTATTTAGTGAAAATATTTTTATTTAGGGTAAAGAAATACAAATTTATATGAGTAAGGACTCAATAAGGATTTTAGAAGGCTTAATTAATTTTATTGAGGACTTAATTAAAAGAAAAATCAATTTTTTAGAGTCAATTTAGGTATTAATTAGAAGAAATTGAAGTTTACGACTGAAATTGGACTTTAAAAAGTTTAATTTGTCCAATCAAGGGGTTAGTTGTGAAAAGCATTAAAGTTTAAAACTAAATATCAAATTATAAAAGATATGAGACTTTAAGGGCTGTAATTGACCAAATCAAGGGTCAAATTGATGAAAATTAAAAGCTTAATGGTTAATTAAGGGTCAAAGTGCACAAGTTAAAAATCAAGGACCAAGATGAAAATGATGCTAGACTTTGAGGCTGATGATTGAGTTTGGTATGAGTGAAATTACATGAAACTAAAAATTTAGTAGACAAATATAAGTGCAATTAAAAGCAATTGGAAGAACTAAAATGAAATATATTAGATCCCAAATGAAAAACCATAATTTCTAGGGCTTTAACCTAAACGATGTATTGTTCACTCGCTATTCTTCTCTTTCCTTGATAGTTTTGAATGATCTGGTTGGCACTTTCAAAGAGCTTGTTGTTAAGTTCTCGACCTTTAAATAGCATAATGTTTTTTGCAAATGAAAGAAGATAATTCACTCTACAACCTCATTTCCGTGAAATTGGATGTATACATTCCAATTCTTCCATTGAAGTCCAACATCTTGTCTCTAATCAGCCATCATTATATTTTTAGATTCTGAGCTGATCGAGTTGACACCTTCAAACAAATAAATGTGGAACTACAAACCTCAAAATAGAGCAAGGATGAATCCAAATGAAATATGCACATCTTTTCTATTGAAGTTTTTCTAGTGATGCCTAAAAAGTGACCAACTTAGTTAGTTGACTAAGATAACTATTTATGCAAAATCACCTAATCTTTTCATTTGTTCACACTTAAAAAAATTCTAGAGGGTTCTTATCAAAGCCATAAATATTTCATTCGAGATCAGAAGGTGAGAAATGCATGTCTTTGTCTCTAAAAAAGAGAAAACCACTTCGAAAAAATAATCATCCCTAAAAACCTTTAAAGGGAAAAGATTCTAGCTATTAACATTTGTTCAGAGCTCTCTTATTTTGATCAAATGAGTGAGTTTTGATCAATCTTTGAGGAAATTCACAAAAAAACCTAGAAAAACCTTATAAATACCCCTAAAAATAAATACAAAAAGAGAAAAGAGAAAAAACATAAGGATATACTTTGTAAAAAAAAAACCTTAGTGTGAAGGTTTAAAGACTTAATATAGAAGGTTTAACAAGTTTTGGAAAGAGTAGAAAGTGAAAGGGAAGAAAGAAGGTACAAAGAAAAGAAGTAGTAGCCTATAACCACCAAGCTTGGATAAGGTAAAACTATGTGAAAACATAATAGTGGAGTCCATGTGGTATGTCCATTCATGCTTTTTCAACATTTAATGATTTTTTTAATCTTTTAGACATTATTTAGTGTTATAGCATTTATACAGATTGATGAATGAAAATGTTGTTTTGATTGGTTAATTCTATTTTGAAGTTGTTGTCAATGTTGTTGGGATGTTTAAAAGGTGTTTGTATATTTGGTTTTGATGAAGTATAGTAGTTTTGGAATATGTCAAAGGTAGCACTAGGTGTTTGATGACTTTTTCTACATTGCTAATGCATGTTCTTGGTTCATGAGTTTAGTTTGGGTCTCAAAGTGCTTAAAGAGTCAATTTTGGATTGATTTTTAATGTTTTTGTTGGCTGATAATAGGGCTACAATTTTAAAAGTTAAAATCTTATACATGTTCTTGATGATTTGAGGTTATTCGTTAATGTATTTTATTCAAACTTGTTTGTTTATGATAATATGGTTTGTTATGGTTAAAAAAGTTTGATTTAAAGGCCTAAAATGTATTTTTTTTGCGTTTGACAGTGTATGGTGGGTTTTATGGGCAATTTAGGTTTATGTTCATTTGAAGAACATGGTCTTGAGTGCTAGTTTTATGTTTCATTTGGATTTGATTTCGGTTTGTAGAAGTTTGTATATCATCATTAGTAAATAATCTAGGGTTTTCATGCTTTAATAACATGTTTTTAAATGTTTTAATCTTAGGGTTTTGGTTTTGAACGGAAATTTATTTTTGATAAAAAATCATGATGTTTGATTAATAACCAAAACAAATGGATATTTGATTCTTGATTTATACTTGATTGAGAACAAAACATTACTTTTTATTGCTGGAAATTTGGCCTGGTTTGATGTTTACATTGCTGGGTTTGAGTTTAAATGTTTTTCATTGTTCTTTGTTTTCCTTAGTATTTGATCTATTATCATTATAAAAATTAATACCTTTTGTGTTTTTTTAATTATGATTTTATTTTTGTTTAAATCTCTGTTCTAGTTTAGGTTTGGATTAAACCTCAATTTTTTATTTGGTTCGTAATTGAACTAGTGTTTTCAAGTTAACTCAGTTGGGTCAAAACCATGTTAAATACTTAAGGCTTTCTTTGGTTTGCCACTTTTTGATAATTGTTTTTTGGCATAAAGACGTGTTTAACAAACATGTTCTTAATCCTATTTTGATAATTTGTTTTGAGCAAAAATATGATTTTGCCAAACATTACCTTAAAAAAACTTCTTTTTTAAAAAATAATATTTACTTGTTGTATATGGCTTAATCCATATAAAAAAAATTGCATTTTTATTTTATAAAAAAGAGAGAGAAAAAGTGCTTCTTAACATGGTTCTAGAAAAATACTTATGTTGATTCCATTATATCTTTTGGAATTTATAAGTTTATGAAATTCCTTAAATACCTAAAAATTTCAATTCATGAAAATTAATGGTCTGTATCCTGATTTAAATGTTGGACTTATAAGTAGATTGGTGTTTATATATCAGGACTTAACGAGAAAATTTTCATAATTATTTTAGATATTCACCAATTTTATTTAAGAGTATTTTTCACTACAATATATAAGTTATGGAGAACCCTTTTGCTTTCCAAGATTGGTAAACCCTGTTAGGGCATCTACACGAGCCCTTCCCATAAGAATTTATTTAGGTGATTAGTACTTAAAAGTGTATTTTTATCAAGGTTTTATATCATCATTTTGCACTAATAATATAAGATACCTTTAATTTGTGGTAAATATTCATTTTAAATGCAGGCTTATGACATAAATGAAAGGATTGATTGATGAATTTAAGAACTAAAATTAAAAGGACAAAGAGATGGTCAAACTTAGAAAAGAGATGTCGATGTAATTCGAACTAGAACACTGTTCGGTAATTGGGTCATATCTAGAGTTATAGATCTTAGATTTAGGTCTACTTTATATGGATGGAAAGGTAACATATAGGCCTACAACTTTCATATGGAGCCCAAGATTTAAAAATATCATTTTCAAGTTCAAATTGGACCAACAACAAAGAGGTCCAAATCTGTCTTTCAGCCCAAGCACTGTTCCGTGTTTGGTCCATATCTAGAGTTTTAGAAGTCCAAATGACCTGAATTTTTTACACAAGAAAGCTGAGACAATTTCCTACAACTTTTATGTTTTAAGTGACTCTAGTTTTAATGTTATTAATGACGTTTTGGACAGACAAGAGAAGATAAGGATTGTCACCAAGTCAAGAGTTGGTCACCCACTCATCAATTAGTCATCAAATCAATAGTTCTCAATTTTGGCCCATAAAAGGAGGCATTTGCCATGCATTTAGGTATCTTGGTTTCCAGATCAAGATCATGCTCTTGCTTTCTCTCTTTGTATTTTTTGTAATGTTTATGCTTTGCTTTCATTAATATCAAGTTTATGTCTTCCATTTCCTTTCATTTACTTAGTTAACTTTTATCTTATTTATGTTCTTATTTTATTTATTTATTTTTCTTTCTTTCATTTTGTCTAGCTAAGTTTATTATGTCAAGGTGAAAAGGTTACACTAATGGTGTAAGAATAAGTATAGTGTAAACTTAATATGGACTTTAATGTTTGACATTAACATGTTTTGTATTTGTTATCTTGTTCACTCTTTAATACTTTGCTTGTTAAATAACTAATCTTCATTTATGTTGTATAACATTTGGTACAACAAATGCTTGGCACTTTCATAGTTCATACTGTATGGTATAACCGACATCTGAGCTATGAAAGGAACTTGATTTGTTGTTAACATAAGTTATAATTATGAATGCTTGGCGAGATTTACAAGTATTAGCATTAATCGAATAAGATGACTAATGTAATCATGTTAACAATCTATAATCTGATTGGAACCTCCTTTATGTGTGGTTTCCAATTGAATAATAAGAGTTTATACTATACTTGTTTGACATACTATTAGTGGATCCTCTAATCTTGACTTTTATTATTATCATTGTTTAATCCTTACATTAATATTTCATCTCAAAGTTCTCATCTTCTTGTTCTTCTTCTCTTTCTTTTTCTTTATTATTATTGTTATTATTATTGTTATTACTATTATTATTGTTGTTGTTGTTGTTATTATTATTGTTGTTGTATTATTGTTATTTATAATTTGTACAATTAACCTCCCTATGGTTCGATCCCGGTCTTGCCGAGTTATCTATTACTTTGACACTCCTGCACTTGGGAGAAAATATTAATTTTTTAGTCGTGTCATTAGGCATATAAACCCATAATAAATTTGAAATGCCATTTTTATTCATGTGAGTAAATCTTTATTCTAAGCCGTAGATATATCATCGGTTAGAAAACCATAAAAATCTTTAAACTATATCTAGATCATATAATGCAGAGTACCTTAGATAAGGTGCACTACATCACATAATGTAAGGTACCTCATGTAAGGTGCACTAGAAGTGTTTATACCTTTCCTAACCATAACCTGTTCCTTATCCTTGAAATTTTTGATAAGATGAGTACACTCAAGTCTTCTAGTGACCTTGAACCAGACAACTATATGGTAACTCCTTAATCATGACGTCCAGTCACCCCATACTTGCAACACTTGTATTGGGATAATGACCTAGTGGGAAGATCTACAAGATGCTTTTCAGTGGGTACTTGTTCTATCTTTATATATATATATATATATATATATATATATATATATATATATATATATTATAATTTTTCTAATCAAGTGGAGTTACCTAAGTTCATATTTGGATTGTTGATGAAACCTTGGTTTCCTTGCATATACAATGACTCTATTGTTAATATAGTATAAAGTAACTGGATCAACATGCCTAGTTCAATGATGAACTTTTTGATCTAAAAAGTCCCTGTTGTTATCTTAGATACAAAGATATATTCAACTTCAATTATAAAATCAGGAATGGTCTCTTGTTTACAACTCTTTCAACTTACAACACCATTATTTTAAGTGAAAATCTATCTTGATTGAGATTTACTATTATCAATATCTCATTGAAATAAACACTTGAATAATCATGAACTACAAGTTCATCTTTTCTATAAAATCTAAATACATTCTTAGTTCTTCTTGAGTATTTAAGAATGTTTTTAACTATCTTTTAGTAATCCTTATATGATTAGATTGATACTTACTCGTTATGTTCAAAGCATAAGATACATCTAGTCGTGTATATAGCATCACATACATGATGGATCCTATAAACAAAGTGTATGGTATTTTTTCTATCATATCTCTGTCAATTTATCTCTTATTAAACATTTCCCATGCAAAATTAAGAGGTATTATTTATTGGATTTTTTATGCTAAACTGTTTTAGTATTTTATCTATGTATGTGAATTGAGATAACACCAACAACTTTTTAGATCCATCTTTATATATTTTTATTCTCAATATATATCTTACTTCTTCCATGTTGTTTATAAAGAAATTCTTGAACAACCAGATTTTTAATGACTAAAAAAAATGTTGTTTCTTATGGATTAGACATGTAGGTCCGCTCATATATTTTTGGGCTAGAAGTTGATCTAATATGTCGAGTTTTTTGAGCCTTTTTTAAGGCCCTTATTTTCTTATTCTTTTTGCTTCAATTTTATTTAAATAAAATAACTAAGATTATTTTTCAATTTGTCTTCGAGTGGGATTATGATATTTTTTAGTAATATTAGTTGGTAGTGTTTTTTCTTATGCCTTTTCTATGGCTTTTCTTTTTATTTTTTTTGTAGATTATGATAAAAATTAGTTATAATTAAATAAAGATTATTATATTTGAGATGCTATTCTATTAGATATCATTCAATTTAACATTTATTTTTGAATGACATTCTTGTAATTTCTTATGATGTTGCTAATACTTTCATTAATTATTTTTTGCGAACCTTTTATTTTTATATTTTTTAATATTTGTGGTTAGGATATTAAATGAAAATAAAGTTATTCTAGTTATATCAAATATGTTTTGAGTTTCTTTCACTTCTTGGTCAATAAAGGTTTTTTTTTTTAATAAAAAACAAGGGAGGGAATGTTACATGTACCAGTAAAAAAAGATCTTGAAAAAGAAATATATTTTTTTTTCATGGTTTTATTTATTGTTTTTCCTATAAATATTTTTTGTAATCATATAATTAGTTAAATATATATTTTGAAAAGTTTTCCATTACAACACAAGCAGTTATTAATTTCAATTTCTAATACATTGTGTCAAAAAATAAAATTTATTATTTTCTTATTTTTATTGAAACTTGCATTTATGATTTTGATAAGTTGCTGTTTAAAAAACAATTATTTTGGTAAGTCAAATGAAAAAAAAAAAACCAAAATACGTTATTTAGATGGCAAGGTTTTAACTAAATAGAAACCAATCTTTATCCTTAATTTTTAATTCTAATTGCTTATAATTTTTTTCAGATTAAGAATCCATGAAAAAAAAAATAAAATCTACCAGTAGTAGAAGAAGGAACTATACTAGTTTTTTATGTTAATAAAATTTAAATGATTACTTTTCTTATTAATCATTGTTTCAGCTTACCAGCTAGAATCTTAATCAGTGCCGTAAACCTTTTTTATATTTGTTGATTCATGTAATTCTTTTGCAATTAATTTTTTTTCATGGTGTAATGCGCGGTGTAATGCCTATATATATATATATATATTTTACATTGACAAAACAAAAATTGAGTCTGACCCTAGTATAGCACACATTACTAGTGATATCTCAAATATGATGCGGATTATCAATGAATTGCTTGGTATGGCTGCGAAATTTACCACTCAATGTTTCCTCGGGGACACTATTAATTTAGCAATTGCCACCAAGTCACCTGCAGTATACAAAATAAACAGGAATTAATTCTAACTCCCATCTACATTTGACGCAACATTTTCCAACCCACAATTATATAGTTTATAATGCTTCAAAAATCTTGAGGTCACTCAATCATGACCCTTTAACAATTCCATTCATCCTTGTATCACATGAAAACCAAAACTAGGTTCTGACAAGCCAAATACTCCTGTTACTCAACTCAAAATATTTTACCTAGTATGCTACAATCAACTACTGAATACTATAGAGCTGACAGAAGCTGGTTGGTCCCTTTAGGGTGACGCAGCCTGTTGGGATGTGCTGGACTTTAGTTCCTACCATGCAGGGATTTGCTCACTTGAGAGGCCAGGACTATGGCCTTGGCTTCAGCACTCATTGTCATCCACTCCCTGTCCGAGCGACGCTGATGCTGTCTTGCATTCTTAGCTCGCTTCGGTGCTAATCGTGTATCTCTTTCCACAAAGGCAAGTCTAAATTTTTCAGCCAAGGACAACTCCTCGGAGTTTGAAAGAATTGGAGAAACAGGTTTTAATGTAATCCCGCTTGCTGCCCACGTGCTGGGATTAATCTCCTGAACAAACAGATCATCCAGAGCAGTATCTGGAAAAACTTCTGTGGGAATATCCTTTCCTCTAAAGCCAAAGGGTGACCGCTTTGGATTTACTGAAATACGTGGGCACTCAGTTGCCAAGATCTCCAGCGAATCTTTATCAATCTTTGGCTGCAAAAGATAGGGATGCGTGACAAGAGGAAAGAGTAAGAAAGGCAAATTGCTTCCATCTTTGACTTGTAATTGTGCATAAATTACAACTCCTTACCCACACAAGCCAATGCAAGGATTCAGCATTATGACTGATTTCAGCAGTGTCAAGTTCCTCCCATGAATCTCCTACCATATCATCCAGCTTAGGTTTCAACAGAGTCAAGCAGCAGCGTGCTGTGTAGTCACTCCTTGGGCATCCTCTGCAATATTAACTTTGTTTTAAATCTGAAATTCTACACCTGTTCAAATGTAGATGATTGCAAGAGATATCATAGGAACCCTTGAAATTAGGAAATAACCATTTTTTTTTTGTTGAGTAGAACCTTTATAAGATTTAATCTGATCTAGGTGCCACTTCCACTCACATATGCTGTAAATACTTGAGAATGATTTTTTTTTTTTTAATATTGAACTGTATAAAATATATCAATGCCAATTGTAGCGCTCATGTTTTCTTTATACTAACAGAAGGAAAAGAAAATAAAAGAATTCGATCAATTATTTTACATGATGAAAACCTGCTGTACCAAGAAATGAAAGAAGGCAGAAAAACATTAAAACATTGTTCTATAATTAACACTTCATAAATAGATTTGATGTTTATAGTGAATCTCTTAGTTAAAACAACAGCCCTATATATGTCTTGGTTAGGAAGTTTACCCGCATCTCAATGTTTGCAGGGACTTGCAGTGCTCCACAAGTACAGAAACACTAGAAGCGGTAATTTTGTTGCATCGACTGCACAAAATAGTGTCACATGATTGGTATTTCTACTAAAGTAACAGAAAACTGATAGCCCGCTGAATTGGAATTAGACAAATTACTGCTTAAAAGAAATAAATAAATTATAGCAAGGAGTGTTTTAATAAATATCATGGAGGTTTAATGATAGATGCAAAAGATGTGCTTGAAGAATAAATCCAGGAGACCTAGCATCATTTAGGATCCATCAATCTGTAACAATAGGCCAAAGAGAGAGTCTGTCCATAGTCCAAATGCCTATGTAGTTTCCTACACTTTCTTCTTCTTTTTTCCTTTTTTTAAGAACCATCTGATGGTGTAGCTTGTATTACCAATACAAGGGCACTTCTTTCCCCTTGTTAGTGACCTGTCTACACATTCATACTTGCACGTGATAACCTTTTTTTTATGGCCAATGTTAATGCTAGAAATATGACCCATAAATATCTAGTTTTGTAGCTTTTCTACAAAGAAAACCAATTCAATTGGTCAGTCTACCCCCACAAACTTTGATCCTCTTTCCTTTTCAAGCATTGCAACAGAAGATCCACTTATCTAACTTGTTCACCAGCAGAGTATGGTTAAAAAAGTCAACAAAAATTCCTCCTAATTGCTCAATAAGTTATCAAACTAAATGTTACATGGTATAGAAAAAAACATGAGATCACAAGCGTGCCTTTTGCAGTAAGAATCTAGAAACCAAGTTGACATAGTGGAAATACCTAAATATATTTAGAAAAGCTGCCCAGAGCAGCACTGTGAGCCACACTAAATGATCCATTATTTTTGGTTAGAGGGAATACTTTCCAGCTTCATTACTTATATCTGAACTTCCATACCTTATATCCACAGCTCGAAGAAATTTACAAGTTTTGGTCACTTCTATTAAACCAGAATCAGTAACTTCTGAGCCAGAAATGTCAAGTATCTCCCAGGAAGTATCAGCTAAAGGAATGATAACCTCATCACATAGCATTTTCCTTCTCCTGGCAATTGCTGCAATTGTCATCTGTGTTGCAATGATACGTCCATAGAGTGTTAGGATAAATGAGCACGAAGACCCACATGCCATTGCACAATCATTAAAGCAGATGATTGACACATGCTGGGGCGAGTGGAATGTAACCTTGATATGTTTTTTCGAATGCATCGATTCTTGGCATTGTATTAGTAAAGTTTCGATAAAATTAACGAACTAACTAGGGTAATTTTCATGGTTGCAAATCCTTCATCATACCAAATGTTCTAAGGCCTCTCAACCTGCTTTTTGAGGTTGAGAAGCAAAAACAAACAGTGCCTTAGAGTACAAGGGAAGAAGAATTCTCTAAGCTCCCAGTATAGACATTACATTCATATTTTCATGGAAAAATGACAGAGTTATCAGAACAAAGAGAGAGACAGAAAGGCCTCTAGTTTCTCTTCAATAGAAAAGCCACTCTTTTACCTCAAAAAATCAAAATCACAAGGTAGTTTTTCCCTTCTCCTAGGAGAGTGCAGGGCCACACAAGATGTAATCAGGATTAGAAAGGGATGTGAGCGCGCCAAAATGAGAACAATTCAAAAGCTGTGCAAGCATCATTTTACGTTCTCATATTAGTGCGCATCAAATTCAATTGTCCTTTGTCTAGTTTAAACACTCTCACACACTACTAAATCTGGGCATTCTCCACTACGGATGCGAACATCCAAAATCATGACTGGAGATAATAATTTACGAATAAGAATTCCTAAGACCTGTTGAGTCATTTATTATTTGGCAAAAAAAAAAGAAGAAGAGGGAAAAATCCTGCTCTTAATAGGCATTAAATCCTCAACAGTTGAAAATGGAATCCATCCCTAAACCACCACCTAGTAAGTTGATAAAATAAAAGGTTCTAACAAATGAAGCGACAGAGAGATGCTAGCAAAGAGACGGACAAGAAAGACGGAAAATTTGAGAATTTTTTGGGGGCGTAAGGAAATAAAGAGAGAGGCTTACCTTAATATGGGGAGGAAAGGCGATGGAAATGTCACTCAAGTGGGCAATAATATCTTGTAAATTCTTGCCAACAACTCCGAGGCACAAGCTCAATAAACTTGGAGGCTTCGACTTGCCAGGACGACGGCGACGACAGGTTAACAATCCTATCATCAACCCAATGACATACATGAAAGGAAAAACAAACCCAAGAAATTATTGTAAGAGAGAGATGCGAATTGTGGTTAAATTACCAGGGGATTGAAGGGCTGGGGAAAAGAGGGAAGATTTGGAAGGAGTAGATGTCATAATATTGGAATTCAAATCGAGTTTCTTCAAAGAGGTTGTAATTTCTTTCCCCTCTTCCATCACGTCCCTTTCTTTGGTTCTTCCTCGATCGGCCTTCCACACACAAAACTAGAGTAAAGAGAGAGGAAAGGGAAAAAAGAAAAGAGAGTGGTACAGTTTCGTTGTTTGTCTGGTAATATATTTATTTTAAAAATTATTTTTAATATTAACATTTGAAAAAAAAAAAAAAGCGAAATCGCGTCCAATCCCAACGCAAAACAGGTCCTAAGAAGCCCCAAATCACTGGCTGGGGTATTTTGGTAACTTCATAGAGGCAATAGGTCCTCAACAGCAACTTTTTGGTTACTTCCGATCCGTGGGTTTCAAATCCAAAGATTTGTTGAAGAAGAAGAAGAAGAAGAAGAAGAAGTGGGTGTGAAAGCGGCAATATTCTCAGCCATTCTCTTCTAATCGGCTGACTTGATAAACCACATCGAGAAGAACAAGAAAGACGTCGGCGTTTTAATAAATCAATGGTGAAGGGAGGAGGATTGCAAAACCCAGGATTAGCAGCGGATGTGAGCCAGGTGATTGATCAGTTGGAACGGCACTGCTTGGCGCCCGACGGATCTCTTGTCTCCAAATCCGCCTTCTCCGACCTCCAACTCGTCAGTGCTATTTACTATTACCACCACCACTACCATTTTTATTTCTGTGTTTAAATGGTTAATAATGATCTGATAATTTTTCAGGCCAGAGAGGAGATGTCCAGGGAGAGATTGCGCTACTTAGAATCTCTGGTACTTCCTCCTCCTCCTCCTCCTCCTCCTCCTCTACTATATATATAGGTAACCGAGTGTTTTCGAGTGTTATAATATTTAAAAGAAAAATGATGATTATGCAGGCAATTTATTGTGAAGCAATTGCCATGGTGGAAGAGTATCAACAGCAGGGTGTTTCCATGGCTAATCTTGGAGGAATTCGAGATGTTCAAGGCTCGAACAGCTCTCCTCAGGTTTTTCAAAAAATAAAACTAATTTCCCCGATAATGACAAGTGATTTTCAGTTGAGAACCAAAAACACGTTGAAGTAGGAAAAACGCTGAAATAAATAATTTATCAAATTATTCTACTAAATGTTGCTCCATGGGTATTGGTTTCATTTTTTTTAAATAATTGCTTACCGGGATATCCAATATAGATCGAATTCCGGGATAATTTATTTTTCACTCCTTTTAATTTACTTGTAATTGAAGGTTTATTTGAGGATCAGGATTCAATAAAAGAACCGTCTTCTGCCTACTTTTCATTCTTAGGTTTATGAGACTCTAGAGCACCGCTTAGTCGTTGCAGAAGCAGCTCAGAAATTGAGGCTTCCTCTTATATCGAAGGATGGTGAGATCCATGAGGAGGAAATTGAAAAATGGACTGTAATGTCTCGAAGTTCCCTTGATAGTACAAGTACCAGTGTTACCATCAGCTCAACCTCTAACTCTATCAGTTATACAAACAGTTCTGCAAACAGCACTGCAAGTGCAGCAAACAATGCCGCTTTTCTTACTAATAATGACTCAACAGAACCTGGAGTTGGTGGCGTTCCTAATCGCTTTCTTGGCATAACACCTGCCTATTTGTGGCAAACTCATCTTCAACAAATGCCATTCATGATGGTATGTTCCCCCCATGGAATGCAATCTATTATAATGCTTTAAGCATGTTCTCTTCACGCATTTCACACACACAAACACACTGACACAGATATATTATCTTTCTGTATTATATCTATTTGATATTGTGCCAGCTCTTGTAGGACATTGCTGAATATCAGATGTCTCTTTCATGTGAGGTTGAGGCTCGCTTGAAATCTAAATGCATTAAGTTAGCTGATGCTTTTGTTGATGATATCGGTAGGTTCTTGTAAATTGCTTCATCCTCCTCACATGGTTTCACGCTTCTCTTATCATCTACCATATAGATGTTATTTACTAGTGTTTTTGCAATACAAAATCTATGACAAGTGGCTGTCTATCTACGATTCATTGCTTGAGGAGAGGTAGCCCTCTTGATAATGCATAACATGGAGTGTTGCCCTCTAATTCTAGCTTTTAACCATGATGATAATGCAAGTAGAATATAACGTGTTAGTTTGTATTGATGTATGAATTTGCACTGCATTTGGTCTGGGAGGTATGCGAGGGGGTAGCAATTTTGTCAAGAAAGCAATGAACTAGGTGCTGTTTTTGGCTCTTGCTCAAGTTTAACGTGGTGGTGCTTCAACAGAATATTTATAATTTAGCAAAAGCAACCAAGACTAAATTCACTGCGTATTATCATCCAAGCAAGGCTTATATTCATAATAAAAGTTTCTCATCATCATTATATGTGTGTTTTGATTGGTATCCTATCGCACGCACCATTTTAATGGTAGTATCATATTGGTATCATATTAAGTAATAAAACCCAATGCTCTTGTTCAATAAGCAAATGTAGTATACATCTTCCATGTGCATTACAGTCATTTAATTTGACTTAATATTTTACTGATGCAGATTCAATGCCTGTTAATCAAAATTCAACTGCTCGCCTTCCAGAGAGGTTTGGATACTCTCATTGCTAGTTCTTGAATTTTTTTTCCTTCAATATGGAATGCAGAAAGTTATGTTATATTTTGATAATGCAACGTTATGTTATGGAGCAGTCCTGTACATGGGACCATGAATCTTAATAAAATTGCAAATTATTGCACGTTGCCATCAACTTACTTTTCACATTATCAGGGTCAAGTTGATAATCGAGGAAATTGAAAAGGAAGAAGCAGCCCTGCGAGAGGATCTTTATTCTGCAGATAGAAAATTTGCTGAATATTACAATGTAAGTTGATATGCAATTTTCATGTTTTTTTTTTTTAATATTTTTTTCTCTTACTTTTATTTTTAGTTTTGCTTACTAGCATAATAATTACATGATAATTTTGTCTTGGAAAGGTCTTAGAGCAGATACTTGGTGTGCTTATTAAGCTTGTCAAAGATTTGAAGCTGCAACATCAACATAAATATGTAAGTCTAATTTGAAAAATCAAGACTCTGTTTTGACTGTTGAATTTAAACAATGCTTCAATCAATTTATTTGCTTTTGCTTAAAGATATATTTGGTCAGTATACTTAGGAGCTAGGAACATATTGAACCTTGAACTTTCAAGATGCTCTACTACCGACTTCAATTTTTGGGTGGTTTTGGTTCCCCTGTTTGCTTCTATCAGCATCACAACATTTTAGTATTGCTTTTGGTGACCTTAATGATACGTGGACCTTTTAGTATTTATTATTGATGACCTGTAATCTTACATGGAAAAAATATCTTCTGTGGCCAAGCACCAATTTAATGGGCCCTAGGAGCTGCTACTCCAATGACGTAAGGTCAGCTATATTAAGTTCAATCCAAACTAGTTCAGGGTTGGCTGCATATGTTCATCTTTAATCAGTTTTGACATGGACAAATATTCCATAAGCTGGTAGAAATGCTGGATTATTCTTCAACATTTCAACATCATTTGTTTGGGTCCTCTTACCCTCCTTTTTCATAGTACTTTAATTTGATTGCTATCACTGATGCAGCTTTTCTGTCAGAATTGGATATTGCAGAACCATCTTGAATGGCTTTCCCTTAACTTCTCATAAGTTAATCCCATATAGGCATTAGGCACCAGTACGACCCTTCCTTGAAAGAACCTATTTCTTATTGGCCCTTTCCTATGCTATACAACCATCTGAACATCCTCATTTAATGCACATGTTGCTATTTCACTTTCCAACACCGACTATCAAAGAGTGTAGCTGTCAAATTTATTTTGTAAATTTTACCTTTTGGTTGGATTATTTTACTCACACGACACTTTATTTCCACTTAGAGGATAATTGCTTTCTTTAATTCTGCAGGCACATCTTTCTCAATGTTCTCCTCTTTAGGGAAATCCATAGAAATGCTAGCATTTTAGTACCTTTACCCCATGTAGGTTAACAATTTGCTGCATATCTTTAGCACTGCTAAGGTTGTGAAACCAAGTGCTTGAAAAAAAAATGGTGATTTGAAAAAAAAAAAATGTATCTCATTTTCATCATATAGAAAAGGAAAAAAAAAAAAATCACCTGCTTTCCTCTCACCTCTCTAGTCTAGAAAAACCAGAACTTATGTTTTTGTTTCCTTCCTTTTATTGGTAACAACACTGACAAAAGCAAAAAAGAAAAAAAAGAAGGTTTTTGACTCCACTCTCTTTCCCCAAAGACTCACTTTTGAACGAGTTCAAGACTCTGCCAGTCTTGCCTCAGACAAAAATTGTTTCCAGCTTGTATAGTGGCACATTGGAACCTGCAGTCACCAATGTATTCAATGGTGTATTAGTTATTACCATATCAACTGCTAAAATTAACCTCCACTATTGTTTAGACTTGCAATTGAGGCTCATTTGTTGTTTCATGGTGCTTACATATGGCAAAAGGTGGTTGAATTACTGGGTTGTTATTACCATATTCAAGCAGGTCCTGGCTGGCTTGTTTTTTTCAACATGCTTGCTTTTAGGATTTCTTGAGTGGATCTAATTCTGAAATCGGGCGATAGATTTAAATGTGTGATCATCCTTGAGTTCCTTACCATGGATGTTCCATTGGCTGGCATGACCAAGAGGATTATTATAGGAGTATTGATCAACATTTGTTTACTTGCAATTTGATCTGGGTTTCTCCATTTGGATTATAGTCATGAGATTGTGGTTCTGAGGTTATCTTCTGTTTGATTTGGTTTTATTTTCATAAGAAGAACATGGCCATGGAAATTGTGGGAGAGAGCACACATGCATGCCAACTGATTAAACCAAACATGTATTAAATCAATTATTTTCTCACTGTTTGGTTGCTGGATTCTTTCATTAAATGGCTGTATCCATGTTTCAGAATAACATGAAAAATTGTATCTGGTGTTCTAACTTGAATAAGAAGTCAGGCTTCTAATGAAAATCAATTATTTTTTCACTGCGATTTGTTTCTATTAGCCACTCCTTTTCTTTTTGCACCATGCCTATCACATGGGCTTTAATGTGGAGAAAATAAAAGCCACTTAAGCACTGTAAATTGTTTTTAAGTAGACTCTCTTATGTTTTTAAAAGTTTTAAGTAGACGCCCATATGTCTGCTAAGTGTATTACAGCTGGCCATGTATGATGCCACAGCAGCATAAGAACAATTTTCAGTAGGATTAATCCTGAATTTTTATATTAGATTTTCTTGCTGATGGACGCTAAATGAAGTCTTGGGGTAAGGGAAAAAAGGCTCCAAAAGCAGGTGGATGGGATAAGTTATCTAAAGTTCAGGGTCCAATTTGCTGCCAAAAACTATCATTGAATCAATTTGATTTCATTATAATTCATTCGTCTTCCTACATAGATGCACTTCTAAATCCATTTCCCAACTTTTTTATAGGATGAACTACAGAAGACTTGGTTGTGTAAAAGGTGTGAGACCATGAGTGCAAAACTAAGGTTTGTTATGCTATCTGCTGTTTTAATTGCCATCCCATGAGTGCAAGAGGAGGAAATTAACAGAAATGTACATGCCATACATAATACATACCAGAAATCAATGGCTATTTCTTGTTACCTTTTAGCTGTGATGCAATTCTGGGTGATGAAATGTTAACCTGTGAATTTTATAATTATCATCTCAGGGTTCTGGAGCATGTTCTCCTTCTTGAAACTTATACTCAGGAGTCAATACCAGCTCTTCATAAAATAAGGTACTTGACAATGACACTCTTTATTGTCTGTGTGTTTTGTGTTTTAGTACTCTTTACTAGTTCATTACTGTGTTTTGATCTGTCTTATTTATATTTCAGGAAATATCTTGTCGAGGCCACGGAAGAAGCTTCTATTGCATACAATAAAGCGGTTTGTTTCGTTACATCTCTAACATAGTTGACCACATATTATCTTGATCATTGCTTGCTCTAAGACTGTCAGACATGAAATTTGTACACTCCTTTTGTGTTTGTGCATGCTATGCAATTATCCTATGGAGATATCTAAATCACTTCTGTGACTTATAACTTAAGTTCATGTCCAACATGATTCTTATGATTACTTAAGAGATGCTGTGTAAGGATCTGCATTATCCTAATAGTGTATGAATTCAGAATGCCATTTCTGGCCAAATACTTGGAAATGTTTTGTTCTGTTTCTGTCACCATTGTTTTGTGGGTTATTCCCCCGTTTTATCCCGGTCTTCATTTTGAAGTTGTGGCCAACTTTCTTACCAGGTTACACGCCTGCGTGAATATCAAGGTGTTGATCCTCACTTTGACACAATCGCAAGACAGTACCATGATATTGTAAAGGTAACACCAGTTTGCATACTGCCTTTGTTGTCAAAAATACTTTCATGGATCTCATATCTGCCTTGTCTTGCAGAAATTGGAAAACATGCAATGGACAATCCATCAAGTTGAAATGGACCTGAAACGGTTACCAGATCATCCAAGAGCTTAAATTGGATTTATTTCTTGACTTTTTAGTACTTTTATAGGCCAAGGACTGAACCAGGTATCAATGTTTGATACCTAATCTTTTTTTCCTTTTCGTTTTTGTCAAATTTGTTTTCCCTGGTCAGTTGCATTACCAGGATGTAGATTAACTTGCTCAACAATTAGCTATAAAAAGATAATATTGGTTCACACTTTCTTGGATAGAGTTTTTGGTTTTTCCCCCCTGATAGTTTGTGTTTGGATGGAACATATTGCTTGGATATCCAGCTGGTTGGGATTCTCTATAGTTTGCTGCTTTGATTCGGTGGAGGCTTGTGGTTCGTGGGCTTTTTTTTCTATTTTTTCGCACTTCTCATAGTTGGTCATTTATACTATTCATTGATTTTTGGGGTGTTTTAGGGGGAAAAAAAAGAGTGCATTGAGGTCTTTATAGAATTTTATAGATGTTTACACATAAAAAAAAAAAGATTGAAAAAAATAGTTTTTGATACAGGAATCATCTTGCTTGCTATTCCCGCTACCACAATGAATTTTGGGTTTGAGACGACGACGTGTTGTTTGCCACGTCAAAGAAAACAACGTGATCCAAAAGAAAAAGGTTTGTGTACAATAAAAAGTTGGCAAGCATCGATATGTTCAAGTGGGTAGGAAGGGAGCCATGTTGGCGCAGGTCCAGATCCTTCCTTTTAACACGAGAATAATTGCAATGCGTCTGCTTTCTTATGAGCTCTTCCTTTTCTGTGATGGTCTAGCAAGATCTTACCATTCTTGCGATGGTGATTAGGGCAGTCTTCCTTGTTCTAACTCTAAGAAGAAGAAGAAATTGAAACGGGTGAAGGGAGACAAGCACCTGCAGATAATTAAGAGAGGATTAGTAGGTACGTGTAAGGGAACAATACTCATGTGGACGGCTGCGAATGCTTGCTTCTTCATTAAAGGGATGGCGCGTGGCAGAGACATCTCTTTAGAGTAAAAAAGGCATGGTAGCATATCAGTTCAAGAGCGTATCAGTTCAATATGGGTAAAAATTAACAAATGGAGACCGACACGACATTGGAGAAGAATTAGTCAAATAACGCAACAGCCCAGGATCCTTGCCAGCCAGTTACAATCTTGATTTCAAATTTAAACTCTAGGATAAATTGGGAGGATGGATTAGCAGAGGAGATAAGAAATTGCTTTGAAGCAAATCACATTTATCCAAGGAGGCTCTACTCTGGATATCTCGAAGAAAACTAGTTTAGGATTATTTACTCGAGGGGGCTCTGCTCTGGATATCTCGAAGCCAACTGATCGGATCATCCCTATTAAAACAGGGAAATCCCAGACGAGTTGACTTAAACCGGCTGAGGTTCATCTTGAGGAACCACCTCATGCCCCTGGTTACCGTTGACAGACCTTAGGGAGAGTTTGGTGGGGGGATTCATGGGCCTTTTCCCTTGATCCTTGGATAACCAGTTCATCCTAGTTGTCATAATCCTCAACTACTAGACAATTTTCTCCAAAGTATTTTGTTGGTTCTGTTGATTTTGTTGCTATAAATCTTCTTCTTGTTTCATTTCTACTACTGTTTCTATTAGCTGTGAAACTCTCGTGTCTTCTGTCATTGTTTTGTCCTCAGAACTCCTGCTCTGATACTATAGGATTCTTTTATTTTCTTGGGGTATAAACTGAAGAAAAATAGTTAATATGCTGATGTGTTTTTATTGAATTGAAATTGGAACTGCAAAATGAGATGGGGAGTTCTGAATTGAAAAGAACAAAATTGAAAAGAGCAAATTAAATTAACAAATTCTAAACTGAAGGCTAACTAGTTCTTCAACTTCCACAATATACCATCACAGTAAACAATTTATAGCCTGTTTTCACATAAAAAAAGGCCATGACATGATATCAAGTATAATTATTAAATTTGGATTGGTTAACAAATATAATTATCAAGCAATTTATAGTTAATATGGTAACCAGTTCTTTAACTTCCACAGTACACCACCATAGCAAGCAGTTTATAGCCTGTTTTCACATGAAAAAAAAGCCATAACATAATATCAAGTATAATTATTAAATTTGGACTGGTTAACAAGTTGATCTGGAACCTATTTAGCTACATCAATCCGGGTATGTTAAAAAATAAACTATGCAATGACCCGGTCAATCCATGATCCAGACGAGATCTTTTTTCTTTCAAATGTGGTTTTTCTTCTATATCTTTTTTTTTATATTTTTTTTAGATGGTTATTAATAATTTTTAAAGTTTATTATATAAATATTAGAAAAATATAATATTTTTTCAATGTGAAATTTAAAACTCTTTTATATATATACTTTATGTTCATAAAAAAAATATTTTTTTAATGTGAGATTTGAAATTTTTTAGTATACATACTCTATGTTTACAAGAAAAAAGTTATGTTTTTTTAATATGAGATATTTTTTTTGTTTAAATATTTCAACTTAAAAGGATAACATAATATCTTTTCAATGTAAGATTTAAAGTCCTTTAGTATATATACTCTATATTCACAAGAAAAAAAGTTATGTTTTTTTAGTATGGAATTTGAAACCCATTAGTATATATATTCCCATATTCTCAAGAAAAAAATTATTTTTTCAATATGGGATTTAAAGCTATTTTGTATATATACTTCATGTAAAAAAGTTATGTTTTTTCAATGTGAGATAAAAAACTTTTTGGTTTAAATACTTTAACATAAAAGGATAACATAATATCTTTTCAATGTGAGATTTGAAGGCTTGTAGTATATATACTCTATGTTCATAATAAAAAAATTATGTTTTTTTAATATGGGATATTTTTTTTTGTTTTAAATACTTAAACTTAAAAGCATAACATAATATCTTTTCAATGTGAGATTTTTTTTTTAAAATATTATTTTAAACTTCATTATTTATAACATGTATAGTCTATATTCACATGGATTTTTTTTTTATTTCTTCATATGAAATATTAAAACTTTAAATATATTTTTAAAATTTTTTCGGACTGATCCAAGTTGACCCATGAAACCTAGGACCTGACCCTTTAGCCAGGTTAGCCCCTTGGCTAGGTGACACGATTAAAAGATTGATGTCTTCTCCCAAGTGTAGGAGTGTCGGAGTAATAAATAACCCGGCAAGACCGGGGTCGAACCACAGGGAGGTTAATTGTACAAATTATAAATAACAATTATAAACAACAACAATAGTAACAACAATAACAACAATAATAATAGTAGTAACAACAACAACAACAACAACAACAACAACAACAACAACAACAACAACAATAATAATAATAATAATGGTAGTAGTAATAACAATAACAATAACAATAACAATAACAATAACAATAACAATAATAATAATAATAATAATAATAATAATAATAAAGAAAAAGAAGGAGAAGAAGAAGAAGAAGATGAGAATTTTGAGATGGAATATTAATGTAAGGATTAAACAATGATAATAACAAATGTCAAGGTTAGAGGTTCCACTAATGGTATGTCAAACAAGTATAGTATAAACTCTTATTATTCAATTAGAAACCACACACAAAGGAGGTTCCAATCAGATTATAGATTGTTAACATGATTACATTAGTCATCTTATTCAATTAATGCTAGTACTTGTAAATCTTGTCAAGCATTTATGATTATAACTTATGTTAACAACAAATTAAGTTACTTTCATAGCTCAGGTGTCGGTTATACCATACAGTATGAACTATGAAAGTGCCAAGCATTTGTTGTACCAAGTGTTATACAACATAAATCAAGATTAGTCATTTAACAAGCAAAGTATTAAAGAGTGAACAAGGTAACAAATACAAAACATGTTAGTAACAAACATTAAAGTCCATATTAAGTTTACATTATACTTATTCTTACACCATTAGTGTAACCTTTTCACCTTGACATAATTAATTTAGCTAGACATAATGAAAGAAAGAAAAATAGATAAACAAAATAAGATAAAAGTTAACTAAGTAAAGGAAAGGAAATGAAAGGCATAAACTTGATATTAATGAAAGCAAAGTATAAACATTACAAAAAATACAAAGAGAGAAAGCAAGAGCATGATCTTGATCTGGAGACCAAGATGCCTAAATGCATGGCAAATACCTCCTTTTATAGGTCAAAATTGAGAACTATTGATTTGATGACTAATTGATGAGTGGGTGGCCAACTCTTGGCTTGATGACAATCCTTATCTTCTCTTGTCTACCCAAAACGTCATTAATAATGTCAAAATTGGAGCCATTTGAAAACATGAAAGTTGTAGGAAATTGTCTCAGCTTTCTTTTGTAAAAAATTCAACTCATTTGGAATTTTAGAACTCTAGATATGGCCACAATACTGAACTGTGCTCGGGCTGGAGGACAGATTCAGACTTCTTTGTTGTTGCTACAATTTGGACTTGAAAATGGCCTTTTCAGATCTTGGGCTCCATATGAAAGTCGTAGGACTTTTCAGATCTTGGGCTTCTTTATAAAAGCTCTCCATATTTGTTTTAGAGCAACATCTTATAATGACCCTTATAAAAGCTCTCCAGATTTGTTTTAGAGCAACATCTTATAATGACCCAATGGAAGCCCTCATTAATATCAAACAGACTTCAATAATAAAAATCTATAAAACTCAAGAATTCTTTCAAATCGGGTTAGAGAATTGTTTGATTCTCATTGACTCAACTATTTTTTAGAAGGATTAAATGAGAAGATTAAGATCAGAGTATGAATATTGAATCCCCAGAACTTAATAGCTGCTTACAGGTTGGCTAGAATACAGGAGGACAACTTTATAGTTATGAGAAGATCTTGGAAACCTAGCTTTACAAGTATTTAGGTTCAGGATATAACACAAGCCCAACCTAAGGTTGAAAACAAATAAATTGTTCTTATACAAAAGCTCACTCCAACTCAAATTAAGGGAAAAAAAAAGATAAAAGGGGCTTTGCTTTTTAAAAGCGATGTTAAGTAGGGGTTGAGGCACAAGTGTGGAGATTCAAAGTTGTTCATGATAGAGGAAATGAAGGAGAAGGCTAAAAAAAATCTACTGGTATGATGAGAGATCTTATTGATTTGAGGGACCTAAGAAGGAAGGCATACAAAAAGTAGGCATATCCTTTCATGCTATCATTAGGAATTAGAATCCTAAAACTACGAGGGTGGAAGTTAAACCAAATGACTATAATTTATGGCCTTAATAGATATAAAAAGTACACATAACTTCTTACATCTAAGAGTGCTTAAAAGGGTTAGGCTAAATGTTTCTAGACATAAGCTTATTGGAGTGAACATTACTGATAGTTCAAGGATATATAATGAAGGAAGCTGTTTAGATGTTAAATTATTAATTTAGGATGGTTAGTTCATTACACAAGTCTACATTGTTCAATTAGGTGGCTGTGATATCATTTTGGCTGTGATATCATTTTGAGAATCCAATGGCTCAAAAGTCATGGGCCAATTCTTTAGGACTTCATGAACTTGATAATGGAATTCCAACGTTGTGGTAAAAAGGTTTAGATTAAAGGTACGAGAGTTGAGGGGTTAAAGATAGACTATTGACGAATATTTTTATAAGAGATGAGAAGGGTAGCATGAGGCTTGTTTTTACAGGTTTGGGAGATGAGTTCAATTTAGAGAGATTCCAAAATAATTTGAAGATATGTTTCTAGAGTTTGAGGGAGTGTTCAAGAACTAATAGGGTTGCCATTAAGCAGGTCACATGGCAATTTTATCAAGTTTTTTAGCTTGTTCAATTCTCTCAGTCACTATCACCATATCAGTGAAAGTACTAGGTTGGAGCACCTATTAGATGATCAAAATAAGGGTCTTTGAAAGTATTAGAAAATATATTGATTATTTCTTTCTCAAGTAAATATGGATTAACATGAACAACCTTTTTTTTTTCCCCACTGTTGAGCATAATCTTGAACTTATTTATGACTTCCTTTCTCCAACACTAATAAACTAGATTTGTCTAGAGCCATGCCTGTGTTAAATTTGCATTGCTTAATGAAAGCATGTAAAAGATCCTTCCAGCTCTAGGTTTGTATTCATCTAGCTTTATATACTAGTTTAATGCAGCCTCATTCAAGCTATCTTAAAAGAAGTGCATTAATAACTTTTCATCATACATAACTTATGCCTTTTTATTGAAATAGAACTTGAAGTGAGTGGTAAGGCAATGAGTTTCGATGTATTATATAAACTCAGGTACACAAAACTTCTTTGGTACAACTATATTTGAGACTAGACACATCTCGACGGCTTGAACAGGATCATACAAATCAATGCCTTCAATAACCCTTACTTTTGCTTTCTAATGCTGCTATTTTATCATGATCAATATCCTTAGAGGATTTGTCTAGTGAGATTCATTAGCGAATGTATCCATAATTGTTGGGGTTGATATAAGTATTATTTATTACGTTAATGCTGTATTACATTGGGGTTCCTAACTTTGTCCATCCATCCTTTTTTAGGCTGAATTGTTGCCTGAGTCTGGATAAAAGTCATAAGAAAATTAGACAAGCCTTTACCTGAGATGTTTTTGAGCCTTTACTTGAGAAAGTTAGGGAGGCAGATCATATTAACCTTTAGGAAGTTCTTTTTTTTTTTTGGAAGTAGGCATTATGGTGAACATGTTTTTCATCTTTCATGTTTCTCTATTAAAGTTGGGTGTTGTAAACCCTGTGGATTTGAGCTTTCTAAGGATATATATTTTAATTTGGATAAACATACATGACATTTAAGACCCTAAAGCATGAATGCACGAATGCTTATGGAAGTAAGTTGATTAGTACTTAAAAGTGCATTTTTATCATGGTTTTATATCATTATTTTGCACTTGAAGTATCAATAACTCCTTAACTAAAGTATGTTTTATAATAATATATCTAATAATATAAGATACCTTTAATTTGTGGTAAATGTTCATTTTAAATGTAGGCCTATCACATAAATGAAAGGATTGATTGATGACTTTAAGAACTTAAATTGCAAGGGCAAAGAGATGACCAAAATTAGAAAAGAGATGTCGGTGCAATCCAAACCAGAATACTATTTGGTAATTGGGTCATATCTGGAGCTATAGATCTCAGATTTAGGTCTACTTTATATGGATGGACAGGTAAGACATAGGCCTACAACTTTCATATGGAACCCAAGATCTAAAAAGGCCATTTTCAAGTCCAAATTATTGCAACAACAAAGAAACCCGAAACTGTCCTCCAGCCGAGCACTGTTCAGTATTTTGGCCATATCTGGAGTTCTAGAAGTCCAAATGAGCTGAATTTTTTACACAAGAAAGCTGAGACAATTGCCTACAACTTTCATTGTAAGTGGCTCCAATTTTGACGTTATCAATGACGTTTTGGGCAGACAAGAGAAGATAAGGATTGTCACCAAGTAAAGAGTTGGCTACCCACTCATTAATTAGTCGTCAAATCAATAGTTCCCAATTTTGGCCTATAAAATGAGGCATTTGCCATGCATTTAGGCATCTTGGTTTCCAGATCAAGATCATGCTCTTGCTTTCTCTCTTTGTATTTTTTGTAATGTTTATGCTTTGCTTTCATTAATATCAAGTTTATGCTTTTCATTTCCTTTCCTTTACTTAGTTAACTCTTATCTTATTTATGTTCTTATTTTGTTTATCTATTTTTCTTTCTTTCATTATGTCTAGCTAAGTTTATTATGTCAAGGTGAAAAGGTTACACTAATGGTGTAAGAATAAGTATAGTGTAAACTTAATATGGACTTTAATGTTTGATAGTAACATGTTTTATATTTGTTATCTTGTTCACTCTTTAATACTTTGCTTGTTAAATGACTAATCTTGATTTATGTTGTATAACACTTGGTACAACAAATGCTTGACACTTTCATAGTTCATACTGTATGGTATAACCGACACCTGAGCTATGAAAGGAACTTGATTTGTTGTTAACATAAGTTATAATCATGAATGCTTGACGGGATTTACAAGTACTAGCATTAATCGAATAAGATGACTAATGTAATCATGTTAACAATTTATAATCTGATTGGAACCTCCTTTGTGTGTGGTTTCCAATTGAATAATAAGAGTTTATACTATACTTGTTTGACATACCATTAGTGGAACCTCTAACCTTGACATTTCTTATTATCATTGTTTAATCCTTACGTTAATCTTCCATCTAAAAGTTCTCATCATCATCATCATCATCATCATCACCTTCTTCTTCTTCTTCTTCTTCTTCTTCTTCTTCTTCTTCTTCTTCTATTACTATTAGTACTACTACTACTACTATTATTATTATTGTAATTATTGTTATTGTTGTTATTACTATTATTATTGTTGTTACTATTGTTGTTGTTTATAATTGTTGTTTATAATTTGTACAATTAACCTCCCTGTGGTTCGACCCCGGTCTTGCCGGGTTATTTATTACTTCGACACACCTGCACTTGGGAGAAGACATCAATCTTTTAGTCGTGTCATAAGTGTATATATATATACATCGAATATGGATTAACCTGTTCAAAGAGCTAATCCATGACTTCTTTCTTGAATACGAGTAATATATAGTTAGATGAATTTTGAAATTTTTCCAAAGTCCTCATCTCATTTAAGTTCCATACTGACACAACTAAAATATTGATGTCTTCTTCCAAGTGTAGGAGTGTCGAAGTAATAAATAACATAGCAAGACCATGGTCGAACCATAGAGAGGTTAATTGTATAAATTATAAATAATAATAATGATAATGACGACGACGACGACGACGAATTTGAGATATAAGATTAATGAATGGATTAAACAATGATAAAATAATTGTCAAGGTTAGAGGATCCATTAATGGTATTTCAAACAAGTATAGTATGAACTCTTTTTATTACTCAACTGGAAACAATATATAAAGGAGGTTTAAATCAGATTATAAATTTCTAACATGATTATATTAGTTATCTTATTCGAATAATGCTAATACTTGTAAATGTTGTTAAGTATTCATGATTATAACTTATATTAATAATAAATCAAGTTCCTTTCATAGCACAGGTGTCGATTATACCATATGGTGGAGTTATGAAAGTGCCAAGTATTTGTTGTCCCAAGAGTTATACAAAATAAATTTAGATTAACCATTTAACAAGCAAAATATTAAGAGTGAATAAGGTAATAAATAGAAAACATGCTAGTATTAAACATTAAAGTTCATGTTAAGTTTATATTATACCCATTCTTACACCATTAGTGTACCCTTTTCACCTTGACATGATAAACATAACTAAACATAATGAAGAAGAGAAACATATATAAATAAAATAAAAATAAAAATAAAAATAAGATATAAGTTAACAAATTAAAGGAAAGAAAATGAAAAGTATTAATAAGATATTAATATAAGTAAAACTTAAGTATTACAACAAGAAACAAAGTAAGAACATGATTTTGATTTGAAAATCAAAACGCCTAAATGCATGACAAATGCTTCTTTTTATAGGTCAAAATTTAAAACTATTGATTTGATAATTAATTATTGAATGGCATATCTTAACTTAGTGACAATCTTTATCTTTTTGTCAGAATTTGAACAGACTTTCCCCATAAAAATTCTAGGAAATTATCTTAGCTTCTAACAAAAAAGATTTGATTCATTTGGACTTTCAGATCTCAAGATATGGGCTGAATATTGAACAGTATCTGGGTTGAATGACAGATTCTGACTTTTTCGTTATTGCTAAGATTTGGACTTCCAAACAGTAGAATCAAGCCTTTTCTATATGAATGTTTTAGGCCTATGTCTTAGATTTCTAACCATATAAACCAAATTAAAACCCAAGATCTACAGTTACAAATATGACTTAATGATTGAATAGTGTTCTAGTTTGTACTGAACCAATATATCTCTTTTAAGCTTCACCCTCTCTTTGTCTTCTCAATTTCAGTGTTCCAGCATTTAAAATGAATATTTATCATAAATTAAAGTTATCTTATAGTATCACAGTTTTTATTATAAAACATGCTTTAGTTAAGGAGTTATTGATACTTCAGGCAAGGTTGTCAATTCCGTTTCGGTAAGTGTTTTGTTTTTTCAATTGGAATGAAATGTTTCAGTTTTGGAGTGTTTTGGCGTGCCGTTTCGGGGTTGTACTGTTCATATATATATATATATATATATTCAACAAACATAATTTAAATTCAAGATAAATTAATTATAAATTATGCAATACAAACATAATTCCAAACAAATATAATTTCAAAATTTAAAATACAAATTTAAAATATTTCTAAATAGTCAAGATTAAATAAATCTTTATCTTAAAGTAATTTAACTTAAATAAAATATCAAAATATTATGAAAGTAAAATGTTTTAACACAAATATTTTAAATATAAAGTTAGGTCAATGTTATTAAGGCTAATGGAATCTAAAGTATCTCTTATTTTGCTCAAATTCCTACAAAGTATAAACATGAAAAAAACAATATGCATATAAACCATATATATTAGTGATAAATCTAATTTTAAAAAATTAATATTATTGTTAATGAAAATAGTAATAATAATTTTTAATATTATTATTAATATCATTGTTATTGAAAATAGTAATGAAAAAGAGCTTTTTATAATTGAGTGATTTAATTAATTAAATTGAACAAGGTTCAATTTAATTTAATGGCTTTTCAAAAGCGGGACAGAACATGTGGAATGAAACCGGAACGTTCCGGGCAGAATTTAGCCGAAAAATCCAGAACGGGCCGAGATTTAAAATGAGATGAAATTTGTTCCGTTTTGTTCCGTTTTTTTAATTGGTATGAAATGTTTTGGCCATTCCGGGCGAAACGGAACGGAATTGACAACCCTGACTTCAGGTGCAAAATAATGATATAAAACTTTGATCAAAATGCACTTTTAAATACTAATTACATATATATTAGAGTGTTAAAAAAAGAAAGGCTTGGGCCCCTTTTATTAAAAAAAAGACAAAATGGTTTTTATGTGATGTAATTTCCCAGTCTTGGTCTTTGGGCTGTTCCTCTAAACTAATTTTTTATACTCAGTACAGGTCATGAAAGTCTTGGTCTTAACTTGATTAAATTCTACGAAGTTCGAGAATTTTTATAAGGTTTGCATTGTTGCAAAATGAATTATTAAAGAGTCAACTTCTTATGGGTAGGTTTTAGCCATTACATAATGAGTAGGCTTACTACTTAGTCTCAATAAGGTCTATGATATACAAAGTGACAACCTTTAATGAAGGCAGTATAAGAGCTTACAAGGAATGGTTACGGCACAATATGACCACCATTACCAAGTAAATGCTCAGCTCATAATTAAGTGTTTCACAAATCTGAATCATGACTAAAAGTCAGGTGGAAGACCACTACTCCTCCACCTAATCTAGACTTGGGTTTATTCTTAAAATTAAAATATATGAAGGCATTAATCTATATCTGATGTACTCATGCACGAGTAGTATATAAAAATATATTATAAAATTAAATTACACAAACTAACAAAATAAACAGGACATCGAATGGAGGAGCTGCCTCCTAGATTTAAGGAGTTTTGAATTTAATCATAAAATTATGATTTGATGGAGTCACCACTTAGTTTCATGATCACTAGAAAACCTACGGTCTATAAGAGTCTAGGTAAGAGGATTAGTTATGCAAGAGGAAGACATATTACCCTAGTGCACCTTATGCATGGTAGGGTGCATTGTTGATCGATTGTTATTCTAAGTCATAATTTTATTTGTTGGTCTCATCTAAAGTTCATGACAGATCTCCCTTCAGGAGAAAGTTTCTACCTTATCAAGTTAAATTCTAATCGTTATAGGGTCTATATTTTAGCATCACTTTTATTTCCTAATTGGTTTCTTTAATATAAGAGGGTATACTTTACAGTGTAATTTTATACTCTCAAATAATAAAGTTTACAACTATTCCTAATGTTTATTGCTATTAATTCATTTAATTTAATATCAGGAGCATGCATTATATTATAAAATTCATACCCCAAATATTAATTAAACCAATTAATTTTGATGGTATTTTTAAAATTTTAGCTAAATCTTAATGGATAAATAAACTTGTTATGATATCCATTTTGTATCTTTAAAACATCATAAAAATACATTTTTTGTCTGTTTAGAAAATAGACATGAAAATGTTTTAGAAACTAGCCATATGCAATTAAAACACTTGGTTAATTAAAAAAATCATCATTTTATCTTTTTTTAACAAATGCTAAAAAACATAAAAAAATACAACCACACTAGAATATTCTAGGATCGTAGGAATAGTGGCGACACATGTGCTCCGCCACTGCTACTACTGACATGTGGAATCAAGCACCGTTGCTGTTGAGAAAAAAATAGGTGGATCATGATCTGCTTCTTCTTCTTATCTTTCTTGTGCTGGTGATGAGAGCCACCACCACCTGCAAAACCAAAGAACATCCACAAACAAAAACAATTTCATCTGTTCTCCTCAGATATGTATTTGTCATTTTAGGAGGAAAGATTGACTTATAAAGACCAAAGGCTTAGAATTGTTGTTAACATGGTTAATGCTAGTGTATTGTTTTCGAGTTGAAGGAACTATTGTTATAGAGGTTGTGCTGTCAGTTTACACAATAAAAAGGATCAATGACCTTTGTTTTATGGAGAAAAAAGGGGGCTATCGGTTTTGGGTTTGAAAATAAAGGAAGGAAGGAGGCAACGCTACTTAGTGGCTGTTGTTGGTCCACAATCAGGTTGGAGAGGAAGAGATTACTACTATAAATATGGTCTTGTTGTCTACTAGTGTTTGAGGGAGGAGAAAAAAACTATTGGCTTCAACAAAATGAAGGAAAAGAGTTGCTGATGAGTTTCAACCGTGTATGGATTGGTAGTGTAGAAAAGGTGGTTGTTGGTGTTGTTAAATAGGTTGTCATAAGAAAGAAGGAACTATTAATAATGGAGCTGTCAGGTGGTGCTGTCGTGGATCAGAGGCTGGGAACTAAAAGGTCACGATGGTAAAGGGGATGATGCTTGATTATTGGAAGGTGAATGAGAGTTAATTATTTGAGTGTTTTTTTTCACCTTCTCTTCACAATGGATAATGGTTTTTTTTTTTTTTTCAAAGAGGGGGGTAAATATTTTGTGTGCTAGTGGTTATAGGTTTTTGTATGTTTACAGTAAAAGTGGCAATTAGCATTGTAAAAAGGAAACACATAATTGTTTTAGGCATTTTTTGCATCTTCTTCCCCGTTTGAGAATCTTTCACTATTTATAGGTAAAAACTTTATCTTCTGATATTTTTTCACTTTTTTATAGGTAACAACTTTATCTTCTTCCATTTAATTGCTTGGTCCCCAAGCAACCTAAAGATTTGATCCTTTATTTTCTTTATTTTCACTTTTTATCTCATTTTCCATTTATGATTTTATTTTTCTTATTTTTTATTTTTTTTAATATGGCAACATCAAAATTAACTCAACGAGCAGAATTAATTAAAGATTTTGAAATGTGCGTGTTAATAGCTGAACATGTTGAAAATGTTTTTTTAAAAATTTGAATTCTTTTGAAAAGATGATGAAAATGATGCAAATACATCAAGAATATTTTTTTTATTTTAAAAATATTTAGAAAATAGGGAGTCAAATTGAATTATGACATAATATGTGAAGGAATTGTATATGAGTGATAACGATTTTGCTAATGTATATCATATATGTGAGAATTTAGATTTTGGTAATAGACATGATTGATATTTGTTTAAATATAATAGATTATGTGTGCCTATGAGTTCCATATATAAATTACTTGTTAGGAAAGCACATGACGGTGGTTCTAGATATTTTAGTGTCATAGAGATTTTAGATGCATTCCATGAACACTTTTTTTTGGTTTAAAATGAAAAATGATGTACAAACAATTTGTAATAAATGCATTAAATGTAGAAAAGCAAAGTCTAAAGTCTTGTTGCATGGTTTGTATACCCTTTTGCCTGTACCTAAAAAACCTTGGATATATATTTTGATGAACTTTGTTTTAGATTTACCTAGGTAAAAATGATGTAAAGATTCTACATTTATAGTTGTTGATAGGTTTTCTAAAATGATATATTTTATAACATGTCATATAATAAATGATGCAATTAATACAATAAACTTGTTCCTTAGAGAGATAATATAATTTTATTACTTATAAGCATAGTTTCAGACCAAGATGTTAAGTATCTTAGTTACTTTTGGAATGTTTTATGAAAAAAATTAGAAACTAAGCTTTTATTTTTGACCACATGTCATCCATTAACAGATGGTTAAATAAAAATAGTAAATAAGATTGTAATTATACTTTTACATACTATTATTAAAAAAGAACCTTAAAAGTTAGGAAGATTGCTTACAATTTATTGAGTTTACTTATAATCATATTGCACATTTTACTATTGATTTTTCATATTTGAAATTCTTTATGTCTTTAATCCATTAACTCTTTTGGATTTGATTTCTTTACTTATTGGTGAAAGGGTTGATTTTGATGATAATAGAAAAACACATATGGTGAAGGCACTCTATAAGAGTGTAAGACAACATATCGAGAAGAAGAATAACCAATATGCATCCAAGATAAATAAAAGACATAAACAAGTTATTTTCCAACCAGGTTATTAGGTTTGGTGCATATGCACAAGGTGAGGTTTCAAGCCCATTAAAAATCAAAAGTGCATCTGTGAGGAGATGATCATTCGAAATCCTTAAAAAGATTAATGACAATGTTTATAAAATTGATTTATCGAGTGAGTATAATGTTAATGCTCTTTTTAATATTTTTGATATATTTTTGTTTGATGTAGTTGATGATTTCAAGTTGAATCCTTTTGGGGAGAGAGTAAATGATACAAACTAGTCTATTAACATAAAGGATTCAATAGAGGTGTTGATTTTGTCAATCACAAGATCAAAGGCCAAAAAGTTAAATGGGGCATTAAATGGGTTTGTTTAGCATATTTGGGCCAAAACTAACTTCAAGAAGGCTACAACTGATTGATACTTAAAAGAGTATTTTTATCAAGGTTTTATATCATCATTTTGCACTTGAAGTATCAATAACTCCTTAACTAAAGCATGTTTTATAATAATATATCTAATAATATAAGATACCTTTAATTTGTGGTAAATGTTCATTTTAAATGCAGACCTATCACATAAATGAAAGGATTGATTGATGAATTTAAGAACTGAAATTGAAAAGACAAAGAGATGGCCAAACTTAGAAAAGAGATGTCGGTGCAATCCAAACCGGAACACTGATCGATAATTGGGTCATATCTGGAGCTATAGATCTCAGATTTGGGTCTACTTTATATGGATGAAAAGGTAAGACATAGGCCTACAACTTTCATATGGAACCCAAGATCTAAAAAGGCCATTTTCAAGTCCAAATTGTAGCAACAACAAAGAAGCTCGAATTTATCTTCTAGCCCGAGCACTGTTCAGTATTTGGCCCATATTTGGAGTTCTAGACGTCGAAATGAGCTGAATGTTTTACACATGAAAGCTGTGACAATTTCCTACAACTTTCATGTTTTAAGTGGCTCCAATTTTGACGTTATCAATGACGTTTTGGGCAGACAAGAGAAGATAAGGATTGTCACCAAGTCAAGAGTTGGTCACCCACTCATTAATTAGTCGTCAAATCAATAGTTCCCAATTTTGGCCTATAAAAGGAGGCATTTGCCATGCATTTAGGCATCTTGGTCTCCAGATCTAGATCATGCTCTTGCTTTCTCTCTTTGTATTTTTTGTATTGCTTATGCTTTGCTTTCATTAATATCAAGTTTATGCCTTTCAATTCCTTTCCTTTGCTTTGTTAACTCTTATCTTATTTATGTTCTTATTTTGTTTATTTATTTTTCTTTCTTTCATTATATCTAGCTAAGTTTATTATGTCAAGGTGAAAAGGTTACACTAATGGTGTAAGAATAAGTATAGTGTAAACTTAATATGGACTTTAATGTTTGACATTAACATGTTTTGTATTTGTTATCTTGTTCACTCTTTAATACTTTGCTTGTTAAATAACTAATCTTCATTTATGTTGTATAACACTTGGTACAACAAATGCTTGGCACTTTCATAGCCCATACTGTATGGTATAACGGACACCTAAGCTATGAAAGGAACTTGATTTGTTGTTAACATAAGTTATAATCATGAATGCTTGATGAGATTTACAAGTATTAGCATTAATTGAATAAGATGACTAATGTAATCATGTTAACAATCTATAAACAGATTGGAACCTCCTTTGCGTGTGTTTTTCAATTGAATAATAAGAGTTTATACTATACTTGTTTGACATACCATTAGTGGATCCTCTAACCTTGATATTTGTTATTATCATTGTTTAGTCGTTACATTAATATTCCATCTTAAAGTTCTCATCTTCTTCTTCTTCTCCCTCTTTTTCTTTGTTGTTGTTATTATTATTATTATTATTATTATTATTATTAGTATTACTACTACTACTACTATTACTATTATTATTTTTATTGTTGTTGTTGTTATTGTTATTGTATTATTGTTATTTATAATTTGTACAATTAACCTCCCTATGGTTCGACCCTGGTCTTGCCGGGTTATTTATTATTTCGACACTGCTGCACTTGGGAGAAGACATCAATCTTTTAGTCGTGTCAACCATCATGTATAGTTTTTCCTCCTGATGCATCTCATTTTAATTTTAAGCCGGGCATTATTCAACTTTTACCTTCTTTTCATGGCTTAGATTTAGAAAATCCATACTTGCATTTAAGGGAATTTGAGGAGGTTTGCAACACATATAATAATTTAAATTGTAGCATGAACACCATCAGATTAAAGATTTTTCTTTTTTCATTAAAAGATAAAAGCTAAAACATGGTTACAAAATTTGAGACCAGGATCCATTCGTACTTTAGATGAAATGTAACAATAATTTTTAAAGAAGTTTTTTTCATCTTATAGAACAAACTCTTTCAAAAGACAAATCACCACTTTCACTCAAAAACTAGGAGAAACATTTTATCAATGTTAGGATAGGTATCGAGACTTGTTTAGTATTTGCCCTCATCATGGTTTTGAAACATGGAGATTGGTTTCACATTTTTATGAAGGGTTAACACCTAGAGATAGGCAAATAGCTGAATTGATGTGCAATGGAACTTTTGAAGATAAAGATCCTGATGAAGCAATGGAGTACTTAGACTTGTTAGCTGAAAATGCTTAAAATTAGGACACCGCGGGTACTTATGAGGCACCGAGTAAAACTAAACCTCATACATCTAGTGGAGGTATGTACAACCTTAGGGAAGATCATGACCTTCAAGCCAAGTTTGCATCTTTAGCTAGAAAAGTCGAGGCACTAGAATTGAAAAAGAGTGGTCAATTAAAATATGTTGAAAACATTATGTGTCAAATCTGTGAAACAAATGAACAGTCAACCAACGATGGTCCAACCTTGCCTTCTTTTAAGGAATGTCTCAATGAAGAAGCCCATGCTTTAAATAGTTTCCAAAGAGCTAACCACAACCCATACTCACAAACATACAACCCTGGTTGGAGAAATCACTTAAATTTTAGTTGGAAGAGTGAGAACAACAATGCACAAACTTCACAACCACTGACACGACTAAAAGGTTGATGTCTTCTCCCAAGTGCAGGAGTGTCGAAGTAATAAATAACCTGGCAAGACCGGGGTCGAACCACAGGGAGGTTAATTGTACAAATTATAAACAACAATTATAAAATAACAATAACAACAATAACAATAGTAATAATAATAATAATAATAATAATAATAATAAAGAAAGAGAAGAAGAAGATGATGATGATGATGAGAACTTTGAGATGAAATATTAATGTAACAATTAAACAATGATAATAACAAATGTCAAGGTTAGAGGTTCCACTAATGATATATTAAACAAGTATAACATAAACTCTTATTATTGAATTGGAAACCACACACAAAGGAGGTTCCAATCAGATTATATATTGTTAACATGATTACATTAGTCATCTTATTCAATTAATGCTAATACTTGTAAATCTCGTCAAGCATTCATGATTATAACTTATGTTAACAACAAATCAAGTTCCTTTCATAGCTCAGGTGTCGGTTATACCATACATTATGGGCTATGAAAGTGCCAAGTATTTGTTGTACCAAGTGTTATACAACATAAATCAAGATTAGTCATTTAACAAGCAAAGTATTAAAGAGTGAACAAGATAACAAATATAAAACATGTTAGTATCAAACATTAAAGTCCATATTAAGTTTACATTATACTTATTCTCACACCATTAGTGTAACCTTTTCACCTTGACATAATTAACTTAGCTAGACATAATGAAAGAAAGCAAAATAAATAAACAAAATAAGAACATAAAAGTTAACTAAGTAAAGGAAAGGAAATGAAAGGCATAAACTTAATATTAATAAAAGTAAAGCATAAACATTACAAAAAATACAAAGAGAGAAAGGAAGAGCATGATCTTGATCTGAACACCAAGATGCCTAAATGCATGGCAAATGCCTCCTTTTATAGGCCAAAATTGGGAACTATTGATTTGATGACTAATTGATAAGTGGGTGGCCAACTTTTGACTTGGTGACAATCCTTATCTTCTCTTGTCTGCCCAAAACGTCATTGCTAACATCAAAATTGGAGCCAGTTGTAACATGAAAGTTGTAGGAAATTGTCTCAGCTTTCTTGTGTAAAAAATTCAGCTCATTTGGACTTCTAGAACTCCAGATATGGTCAAAATACCGAACAGTACTTGGGCTGGAAGACAGATTTGGGCTTCTTTGTTGTTGCTACAATTTGGACTTGATAATGGCCTTTTTAGATCTTGGGCTCCATATGAAAGTTGTAGGCCTATGTCTTACCTTTCCATCCATATAAATTGGACTTAAATCTGAGATCTGTAGCTCCAGATATGACCCAATTACCGAACAGTGTTCCGGTTTGGATTGCACCGACATTTCTTTTCTAAGTTTGACCATCTCTTTGCCTTTGCAATTTAAGTTCTTAAAGTCATCAATCAATATTTTCATTTATGTGATAGGCCTGCATTTAAAATGAACATTTACCATAAATTAAAGGTATCTTATATTATTAGATATATTATTATAAAATAGGCTTTAGTTAAGGAGTTATTGATACTTCAAGTGCAAAATGATGATATAAAACTATGATAAAAATGCACTTTTAAGTACTAATCACACCCCTCAACCAGCTTATTACTAGTCCCTAGTAATCAAAGCGTTAAAACAATTTGCGAATTTCACAAAGTAAGGTATTCATCATTTAACTTCCATTAATCTATCCAGATAAGCAAACTCTCATTAAATTTATATATCTGCTCAATACCACTTAACAAGATATTAATAAACCTTTCTTTTGTGCTCAATGTATCAACACATAATTATGGGGCTTTTCTTGGAAGAAAACAAAATTTTTGTTCTAATGTTTAAGGTTAACTTCCTTGGGTTGGGATTATTATTTTTGTCTTTTTTTTTCTTTTTTTTTTAAATGTATATACATATAATTTAAAAACATCATGCATCTTTAACCCATGTAACGAGCTTTCAGCTAATGACTCCCAGACCAGTTGGTCTTAGGGCATTAGATGTTAAGACACCCCTACGAGCTTAGTAACTCGGGTCGCAGATACTGATATGTAGATAGTGCAATGTTTGATTCCCTTAAGCTTTTCTCCTCAACCCATGTAACAAGCGTTGGGCCAATAGCTCCCAAGTCAGTTGACTTTAGGGTATTAGGTGTTAAAACACCCCTTCGGGCTTAATTGCTTAGGTTGAGGAGGCTACGAAACCAAACTTATCTATATTTTTATTATCATCATTTTTTTTCTTTTTTTTATGTTTTTCTTTTTTTTTAATTATATACAATTCCTTTCCCTTAGTTGTTACCTTTAACAAAAGAACATAAATAATGTAATAATCCAATATGCAACCCACAATCATATGTTAAAGTGTGTGTGTGTAAATTAAGGTTTAAGAATACATGTTAAATAAGTATATGAGCAGAATTAAGTGGTAACAATACGAGAGTTTGTAAACCTGAATATTTCAGGAAGTATTATAATAGACCTTGTTAAAAATGGTTACTAAGATGCGTCTCAAGAGTCACTTTAACAAAAGAGCTCCTTTACTCTGCCATCCTAGTAACAACAATTATGCACATGCTTTATGAAATGAAAAACAATTTTTTTTTTATCAACTACTACCCTCTCCCCCCAACCAAAACGAGACATTGTCCTCAATGTTCTAAGGTAGAAAGATAGAGTATAGAAGATATCACCTGAAATAACGAACACTGACAAAACCTGAAACACACTAAAACAAAAATAAGAAATAACAAAACACAATAATAAAACCAAAAGACACAAGTTTTTACAAACAAAAAAAATTCAAATCGCAATTGTGAAGGTGGCTCACATCTTCCCTTGGTTTTACATCCAAGAACAGCTTAAACGCCCTCAATGGGTCGGGGATAGGCTTCCCATCCAGTTTTCTTAAAAACTGGCAAACAGGGTCTTTTTTAGTCAGATTCCCAAGACTAAGTCAAGTATGTTCTTTATGAAAATGGGTTCATAAGTCATGAATTACACGATGTTTATCTCGACTATGATGAGACTTAAGAGTCAATAGAAGATTATCTAAAGACTCTCTGTGTTTTGAAATAAATCCCACCTTTTGACAATTTTCACAGTTTTTGCGGAATGCATCTGACTCCTTGAATATGATGGGCCAGTAAAATTCACTTTGTAAGATTTATACAATCCTCTTTTTTGATGAGAAATGATCCCCGCATGCCTTAGAGTAACAAAATTTAATGAAATTACTTACCTCATTGTCGAGAATGCATTTTTGAAATATTTGATCAGGACAATAATTGAATAAGTAAGGGTTATCCCAATAAAAATTTTGCTCGTTGCTCAAAAATTTTCTTTTGTCTTCAATACTCCAATGAGTTAGCAAAAATCCTGAAGCAAGGAAATTGATATTTTTAGCAAACCAAGGCATTGAATTAAGAGAAAGTAGAGATTCATCAGGAAAGTAATCATCAATTGGTGTGATTTCGGGTGTCGAATCTGTTGTCACTTTTAATAAAAGATTCGCATCAACCTTTTCGATGCCTTTTTCATCCTTGATTTCTTCCTGATTGGTCATGGCATGAGAAAATGGAAGTGCTGGCGGAGAATCAGTCGTTTCTTTGCAATTTTCAGATTCAACCCCTTCCTTTCCCTTAGAAATTGACTCATCATCTTTCTCATAAGGTTCAAGAGAGGGTTTTTCAATAACCTTACCACTGCGTAGAGTAGTGACTGATTTGACTTGATCCATGTGTTGGCTTCTGGAACTACTTGCATTTGCATTGTATTGCCCCTTAGGATTTTGTTGTGGTTGAGATGGAAACTTACCTTTCTCTTGAAAACTGAGAGCAGATGTGAATTTTGCAAGAGTATCTTTAAAATATGTTATGCTTTGAGCAAGTTGAGTGTTGATTGTCTCTTGCTTTTCAATGAATGCATACAAAGTTTCCTCAAAATTTCTTGTAGGAGGTGGAGCATAAGGAGGTGCATATCCATGAGAATTTTGGAAATTGTGGTGTGCTTGAAATGGTGGTTGTGAAGTTTGTGCATTGTTGTTCTCACTCTTCCAACTGAAATTTGGGTGATTTCTCCAACCAGGGTTGTATGTTTGGGAGTATGGGTTGTGGTTGGGCCTTTGGAAACTGTTTAAAGCATGGGCTTGTTCATGGAGACATTCCTTAAAAGAAGGCAAGGTTAGACAATCATTGGTTGAGTGTTCATTTGTTTCACAGATTTGACACACAATGTTTTTAACAGATTTTAATTGACCACTCTTTTTCAATTCTAGTGCCTCGACTTTTCTAGCTAAAGATGCAAACTTGGCTTGAAGGTCATGATCTTCCCTAAGGTTGTACATACCTCCACTAGATGTATGAGGTTGAGTTTTACTCGGTGCCTCATAAGTACCCGTGGTGTCCCAATTTTGAGCATTTTCAGCTAACAAGTCTAAGTACTCTATTGCTTCATCAGGGTCTTTATCTTCAAAAGTTCCATTGCACATCAATTCAACCATTTTTCTATCTTTAGGTGTTAACCCTTCATAGAAATATGAAACCAATCTCCATGTTTCAAAACCATGATGAGGGCAAGTACTAAGCAAGTCTCGATACCTATCCCAACATTGGTAAAATGTTTCTCCTGGTTTTTGAGTGAAAGTGGTGATTTGTCTTTTGAAATAGTTTGTTCTATGAGATGGGAAAAACTTCTTTAAAAAATGTTGTTGCATTTCATCCCAAGCACGAATGGATCCTGGTCTCAAATTTTGTAGCCATGTTTTAGCTTTATCTTTTAATGAAAAAGGAAAAAGCTTTAATCTAATGGTGTTCATGCTACAATTTAAATTATTATATATGTTGCAGACCTCCTCAAATTCCCTTAAATGCAAGTATGGATTTTCCAATTCTAAGCCATGAAAAGAAGGTAAAAGTTGAATAATGCCTGGTTTAAAATTAAAATGAGATGCATCAGGAGGAAAAACTATGCATGATGGTGCACTTGTTCTTGTGGGATTCATGTGGTCTCTAAGTGTTCTAGCACGGTTATTCTCATTATTCTCATTTTGAAGTGATTGATTATCTTCTTCGGCCATATTTTCTGAAAATGATGAGGATATCCTACAAAGTCTACCACTTGATGTACGTGACCATACTCTCATGCACGTGTAGGAATAAAATAAAAGGAAGAAAAAAACAAAAGAAAAAGAAACAAGAGAAAAGAAACAAAGTTATATACAAGAAAAGTGAAAAGAAAAAATAAAATAAATACTATAATTTATACAAGAACTTACCTCCCCGGCAACGGCGCCAAAAACTTGACACGACTAAAAGGTTGATGTCTTCTCCCAAGTGCAGGAGTGTCGAAGTAATAAATAACCCGGCAAGACCGGGGTCGAACCACAGGGAGGTTAATTGTACAAATTATAAACAACAATTATAAAATAACAATAACAACAACAACAATAGTAGTAGTAATAATAATAATAATAATAATAATAATAATAATAATAATAAAGAAAGAGAAGAAGAAGATGATGATGATGATGAGAACTTTGAGATGAAATATTAATGTAACAATTAAACAATGATAATAACAAATGTCAAGGTTAGAGGTTCCACTAATGATATATCAAACAAGTATAGCATAAACTCTTATTATTCAATTGGAAACCACACAAAAAGGAGGTTCCAATCAGATTATATATTGTTAACATGATTACATTAGTCATCTTATTCAATTAATGCTAATACTTGTAAATCTCGTCAAGCATTCATGATTATAACTTATGTTAACAACAAATCAAGTTCCTTTCATAGCTCAGGTGTCGGTTATACCATACATTATGGGCTATGAAAGTGCCAAGCATTTGTTGTACCAAGTGTTATACAACATAAATCAAGATTAGTCATTTAACAAGCAAAGTATTAAAGAGTGAACAAGATAACAAATATAAAACATGTTAGTATCAAACATTAAAGTCCATATTAAGTTTACATTATACTTATTCTCACACCATTAGTGTAACCTTTTCACCTTGACATAATTAACTTAGCTAGACATAATGAAAGAAAGCAAAATAAATAAACAAAATAAGAACATAAAAGTTAACTAAGTAAAGGAAAGGAAATGAAAGGCATAAACTTAATATTAATAAAAGTAAAGCATAAACATTACAAAAAATACAAAGAGAGAAAGGAAGAGCATGATCTTGATCTGAACACCAAGATGCCTAAATGCATGGCAAATGCCTCCTTTTATAGGCCAAAATTAGGAACTATTGATTTGATGACTAATTGATAAGTGGGTGGCCAACTTTTGACTTGGTGACAATCCTTATCTTCTCTTGTCTGCCCAAAACGTCATTGCTAACGTCAAAATTGGAGCCAGTTGTAAACATGAAAGTTGTAGGCAATTGTCTCAGTTTTCTTGTGTAAAACATTCAGCTCATTTGGACTTCTAGAACTCCAGATATGGCCAAAATACCGAACAGTGCTCGGGCTGGATGATAGATTTGGGCTTCTTTGTTGTTGCTACAATTTGGACTTGATAATGGCCTTTTTAGATCTTGGGTTCCATATGAAAGTTGTAGGCCTATGTCTTACCTTTCCATCCATATAAATTGGACCTAAATCTGAGATCTGTAGCTCCAGATATGACCCAATTACCGAATAGTGTTCTGGTTTGGATTGCACCGACATTTCTTTTCTAAGTTTGACCATCTTTTTGCCTTTGCAATTTAAGTTCTTAAAGTCATCAATCAATATTTTCATTTATGTGATAGGCCTGCATTTAAAATGAACATTTACCATAAATTAAAGGTATCTTATATTATTAGATATATTATTATAAAACAGGCTTTAGTTAAGGAGTTATTGATACTTCAAGTGCAAAATAATGATATAAAACCATGATAAAAATGCACTTTTAAGTACTAATCAACCACCATTTCAAGCGCACCACAATTTCTAAAATTCTCATGGATATGCACCTCCTTATGTTCCAGCTCTTAGAAGAAATCTTGAGGAAACATTGCATGTATTCATTGAAAAGCAAGAGACAATCAATACTCAACTTGCTCAAAACATGACAGATTTTAAAGATACTCTTGCAAAATTAACATATGCTTTCAGTTTCTAAGAGAAAGGTAAGTTTCCATCTCAACCACAATAAAATTCCAAGGGGCAATACAATGCAAATGCAAGTAGTTCTGGAAGCCAACACATGGATCAAGGTAAATCAGTCACTACTCTTCGCAATGATAAGGTTATTGAAAAACCCACTCTTGAATGTTATAAGAAAGATGATGAGTCAATCTCTAAGGGTAAGGAAGGGGTTGAATGTGAAAATTACAAAGAAATGACTGATTCCCCGCCAGTACTTCCATTTCCTCAAGCCATGACCAAACAAAGAAAAGTCAATGACAACTCTGAAATCTTTGAAACTTTTAAACAGGTAAGAATCAATATACCTTTGTTAGATGCTATTAAACAAATTCCTTTCTATGCTAAATTTTTGAAAGATCTATGCACTGTGAAGAGGAAACTGAATGTGAAAAAGAAAGCCTTTTTAGCCGAACAAGTAAGTGTCATTCTTCAAAATAATAATACTTTGAAATATAAAGACCCTGGTTGTCTTATAATTTCTTGCTTTATTGGAGAGCATAAAATTGAAAGAGCCTTACTTGATCTCGATGCTAGTGTGAATTTACTTCGATATTCAGTTTTTTAGAGTCTCAATCTAGGTAGTTAAAACCAACTTTTATAACTTTTTTACTTGCTGATAGATCGATAAAAATACCTAGAGGAATAATTGAAAATGTGTTAGTACAAGTCAATAAATTCATTTATGTTGTGGATTTTATTGTCTTGGACACACAACCTGTTGAAGTACGTAATTCATTTCCTGTTATTTTAGAACGTCCATTTCTTGCAACTTCTAACGCATTGATTAATTGTAGGAATGGACTGATGAAGCTATCATTTGGAAACATAACATTGGAGATGAATATTTTCAACATTTACAAGCAACCTAGAGATGATAATGATTTACAGGAAGTGGACTTTACTGAAAAATTAATTCATGATCAATTTCCAACCACTTCCAGTGAAATTAAGATTGATGAATGTGATGATTTGCAAATGATTTATTTTCAGGAAGAATCAAAGACCAGTAATTGGAGGCCACAAATTAAGGAATTGCCACCACGATCAATTAAGTCCATACCTTCAAGTGTTCAAACACCAAAACCTGATTTGAAGTCGTTGCCATCCAATCTCAAATACTTATTTTTGGGAGAAAATGAAACTTTTCCGGTAATAATCTCTTCCAAACTTAATACATATCAAGAAGGTAAGTTATTACAAACTCTGAAAATGCACAAAAATGCATTAGGATGGACCATAGCTGATATAAAAGGAATTAGTCCTTTGATTTGTACACACATAATTTATTTAGTGGAAAATGCTAAACCCTCTAGAGAAATGCAACGAAGACTAAATCCTAATATGAAAGAAGTAGTGAAAAATGAAGTCATTAAGCTTGTAGATAATGAAATCATTTATCCTATTTCTGACAGTAAATGGGTAAGTCCTACCCAAGTTGTACCTAAGAAGTCTAGAGTCACTGTGATAACAAATGAGCACAATGAGTTAATTCCCATTAGAACTGTTATTGGTTGTCGTATATGCATTGACTATAGAAAACTTAACTCAATGACTAGAAAAGATCATTTTCCTTTACCTTTCATGGATCAAATCCTAGAAAGAGTTGCAGGTCATGAATTTTATTGTTTCCTAGATGGCTATTCAGGTTACAACCAAATTGAAATTGCATTGGAAGATCAAGAGAAGACTACTTTCACATGCCTATTTGGTACTTTTACATATCGAAGGATGCCTTTTGGATTATGTAATGCACCAGTCACATTTCAAAGATGCATGCTTAGTATATTTAGTGATATGGTTGAACATTTTCTTGAGATTTTCAAAGATGATTTTTCTGTTTTTGGTGATTCATTTAATGATTGTTTGATGACACGACTAAAAGATTGATGTCTTCTCCCAAGTGTAGGAGTGTCGAAGTAATAAATAACCCGGCAAGACCGGGGTCGAACTACAGGGAGGTTAATTGTACAAATTATAAACGAAAATAGTACAATAATAATAATAATAATAACAACAACAATAATAATACTAATAACAATAATAAAAACAATGACAATAATAATAATAATAATAATAATAATAATAATAATAATAATAATAATAGTAGTAGTAGTAGTAGTAGTAGTAGTAGTAGTAGTAGTAATAATAGTAGTAGTAGTAGTAATAATAATAGTAGTAGTAGTAGTAGTAATAATAATAATAATAATAAAGAAAGAGAAGAAGAAGAAGATGATGAGAACTTGGAGATGGAAAATTAATGTAAGGATTAAACAATAATAATAGCAAATGTCAAGGTTAAAGGTTCCACTAATGGTATGTCAAACAAGTATAGTATAAACTCTTATTATTCAATTGGAAACCACACACAAAGGAGGTTCCAATCAGATTATAGATTGTTAACATGATTACATTAATCATCTTGTTCGATTAATGCTAGTAATTGTAAATCTCGTCAAGCATTCATGATTATAACTTATGTTAACAACAAATCAAGTTTCTTTCATAGCTCAGGTGTCGATTATACCATACAGTATGGGCTATGAAAGTGCTAAGCATTTATTGTACCAAGTGTTATACAACATAAATCAAGATTAGTCATTTAACAAGCAAAGTATTAAAGAGTGAACAAGATAACAAATACAAAACATGTTAGTATCAAACATTAAAGTCCATATTAAGTTTACACTATACTTATTCTTACACTATTAGTGTAACCTTTTCACCTTGACATAATAAACTTAGCTAGACATAATGAAAGAAAGAAAAATAAATAAACAAAACAAGAACATAAACAAGATAAAAGTTAATTAAGTAAAGGAAAGGAAATGAAAAGCATAAACGTGATATTAATGAAAGCAAAGCATAAGCATTACAAAAAATACGAAGAGAGAAAGCAAGAGCATGATCTTGATCTGGAGACTAAGATGCCTAAATGCATGGCAAATGCCTCCTTTTATAGGCCAAAATTGAGAACTATTGATTTGATGACTAATTGATGAGGGGGTAGCCAACTCTTGACTTGGTGACAATCCTTATCTTCTCTTGTCTGCCCAAAATGTTATTGATAACGTCAAAATTGGAGCCACTCGAACATGAAAGTTTTAGGCAATTGTCTCAGCTTTCTTGTATAAAACATTCAGCTCATTTGGACTTCTAGAACTCCAGATATGGCCAAAATACTGAACAATGCTTGGGCTGGAGGACAGCTTCGGGCTTCTTTGTTGTTGCTACAATTTGGACTTTAAAATGGCCTTTTTAGATCTTGGGCTCCATATGAAAGTTGTAGGCCTATGTCTTACCTTTCCATCCATATAAAGTTGACCTAAATCTGAGATCTATAGCTCCAGATATGACCCAATTACCGAATAGTGTTCCGGTTTGGATTGCACCGACATCTCTTCCTTCCTTTCATTTCTACTCAACCCATACATTCAACAAATACAAAAGTGTGTAGAAATGGCAAGTTCCTCAGGTCATCATATAAGAAATATTTGTGTTTTCGGTGGATCTAGTCTTGGGAAAAAAAAGGAGTTTTTAGAATGAGCAAATCATCTTGGTCAAGTGCTAGTTGAGAGAAAGATTCATTTAGTATATAGGGAGGCAGTCTTGGGTTAATGGGAGGTGTGTCAATAGCTGCATTTTTAGGAGGTAGTCAAGTTTTGGGGGTCGTCCCTGAAGCTTTAGCACGAGGGGATATCATTGGAAAAACAATTGGAGAGGAACTTCAAGTCTCCATAATGTCGGCTCTAATGAATGCAATGTTTAACCATGCTGATGCCTTCATTGCTTTACCAGATGGTCTAGGCACATTGGAAGAGAACTTTCATATTTCCTCTTGGGTTCAACTGCACATTCACCATAAACCCATAGGTTTGTTAAATGTTAATGGTTATTATGATAAGTTGTTGTCTTTTCTTGATCATGCTGTGGAACAGGAATTTCTAACATCTTATGCATGACAAATCATAATCTCTGCTGCTACTGCTGAACAATTGATTGACCAACTACAATCTTTCATTCCTGTAATTGATCCTTCCATGAGTCGCATAAATTGGTCATCTACGGGAAGCCGTAAAAAGCTTAGATTAGATTTGAGTCTTCATTTGTAATTTTTGTGTCTTTTGGTTTTATTATTGTGTTTTGTTGTTTCTTATATTTGTTTTAGTGTGTTTCAGGTTTGTTAGTGTTCGTTATTTCAGGTGATATCTTATATACTCTATCTTTCTACCTTTAAACATTGAGGACAATGTCTCATTTTAGTTGGGGGGAGAGGGTAGTAGTTGATAAAAAAAAAAAATTGTTTTCCATTTCATAAAGCATGTGCAAAATTGTTGTTACTAGGATGATAGAGTAAAGGAGCTCTTTTGATTCTTGAGACGCATCTTAGTAACCATTCTTAACAAGGTCTATTATAATACTTCATGAAATATTCAGGTTTACAAACTCTCGCATTATTATCACTTAATTCTACTCATATACTTATTTAACATGTATTCTTAAACCTTAATTTACACACACACATTTTAACATATGATTGTGGGTTGCATATTGGATTATTACATTATTTATGTTCTTTTGTTAAAGGTAATAACTAAGGGAAAGAGATTGTATATAATTAAAAAAAATAAAAAAATGATAATAATAAAAATATGGATAAGTTTGGTTTCGTAGCCTCTCTAACCTAAGCAATGAAGCCCGAAGGGGTGTTTTAACACCTAATACCCTAAAGTCAACTAACTTGAGAGCTATTGGCCCAACACTTGTTGCATGGGTTAAGGAGAAAAGCTTAAGGGAATCAAACATTGCACTATCTACATATCAGTATCTACGACTCGAGTTACTAAGCTCGTAGGGGGTGTCTCAACACCTAATGCCCTAAGACCAATTGGTCTGAGAGTCATTAACCGAAAGCTCGTTACATGGGTTAAAGATGTATGGAGTTTTAAGTTATATGTATAAATATATAAAAATAAAAAAATAAATAAAAAAAAGACAAAAATAATAATCCCAACCGAAAGAAGTTAACCTTAAACATTATAACAAAATTTTGTTTTCTTTCAAGAAAAGCCCCATAATTATGTGTTGATAAATTGAGCACAAAAAAAAGGTTTATTAATATCTTGTTAAGAGGTATTGAGTAGATATATAAATTTAATGAGAGTTTGTTTATCTGGATAGATTAATGGAAGTTAAATGATGAATACCTTGCTTTGTGGAATTTGCAAATTGTTTTTCTATTTTAACGCTTTGATTACTAGGGACTAGTAATAAGCTAGTTGGGGGGTGTGATTGATACTTAAAAGTGTATTTTTATAAAGGTTTTATATCATCATTTTACACTTGAGGTATCAATAACTCCTTAACTAAAACATGTTTTATAATAATATATCTAATAATATAATATACCTTTAATTTATGGTAAATATTCATTTTAAATGCAGGCCTATCACATAAATGAAAGGATTGATTGATGAATTTAAGAACTGAAATTGAAAGGACAAAGAGATGGCCAAACTTAGAAAAGAGATGTCGGTGCAATCCAAACCAGAACACTATTCGGTAATTGGGTCATATCTGGAGCTAGAGAACTCAGATTTGGGTCTACTTTATATGGATGGAAAGGTAAGACATAGGTCTACAACTTTCATATGGAGCCCAAGATCTAAAAAGGCCATTTTTAAGTCCAAATTATAGCAACAACAAAGAAGCTCGAATCTGTCTTCCAGCCCGAGCACTGTTCAGTATTTGGCCTATATCTGGAATTCTAAAAGTCCAAATAGCTGAATTTTTTACATAAAAAAGCTGAGATAATTTCCTACAACTTTCATGTTTTCAAGTGGCTCCAATTTTGACGTTATCAATAACGTTTTGGGTAGACAAGAGAAGATAAGGATTGTCACCAAATCAAAAGTTGGGCACCCACTCATCAATTAGTCATCGAATCAATAGTTCCCAATTTTGGCCTATAAAAGGAGGCATTTGCCATACATTTAGGCATCTTGGTCTCCAGATCAAGATCATGTTTTTGCTTTCTCTCTTTGTATTTTTGGTATTGCTTATGCTTTGCTTTTATTAATATCAAGTTTATGCCTTTCATTTCCTTTCCTTTACTTAGTTCACTCTTATTTTATTTATGTTCTTATTTTATTTATTTATTTTTCTTCCTTTTATTATGTTTAGTTAATTTTATTATGTCAAGGTGAAAAGGTTACACTAATGGTGTAAGAATAAGTATAGTGTAAACTTAATATGGACTTTAATGTTTGATACTAACATGTTTTATATTTGTTATCTTGTTCACTCTTTAATACTTTGCTTGTTAAATGACTAATCTTGATTTATGTTGTATAACACTTGGTACAACAAATGCTTGACACTTTCATAGCCCATACTGTATGGTATAACCGACACCTGAGCTATAAAAGGAACTTGATTTGTTGTTAACATAAGTTATAATCATGAATGCTTGACGAGATTTACAAGTATTATCATTAGTTGAATAAGATGACTAATGTAATCATGTTAACAATTTATAATCTGATTGGAACCTCCTTTGTGTGTGGTTTCCAATTGAATAATAAGAGTTTATACTATACTTGTTTGACATACCATTAGTGGAACCTCTAACCTTGACATTTGTTATTGTCATTGTTTAATCCTTACATTAATATTCCATCTCAAAGTTCTTATCATCTTCATCTCCTTCTCCTTCTTTTTCTTTATTATTATTATTATTAGTATTACTACTACTACTACTATTATTACTATTATTATTATTATTGTTGTTGTTGTTGTTGTTGTTGTTGTTGTTGTTGTTGTTGTTATTTATAATTTGTACAATTAACCTCCCTGTGGTTTGACCCCAGTCTTGCCGAGTTATTTATTACTTCGACACTCCTGCACTTGGGAGAAGACATCAATCTTCTAATCCCGTCAACAACATATATGAAGTAGTCTATAATCAACTTAATCCAAGTGCAATAAAAGCCTAATTCTTCGACAACATGGGCTTAGGGTTGGTGTTATGATGGCAATCTTGTTTGAATAATTAATTGTAACATTACAAAAATATTTTAGCAGAATATTTTAGGATTTTTCATATTCTAAAAGGAAACTAATAGACATGAGCTATTATAAAGATTTCTATGCATATTTAGGAGAGATAAATTTAGTTTTGGGCTGATTTTTCATAACGCATAGTTTTATGCTAAAAAACATAATTTTCAATCCAATCATTGGATTGAGCTACAATTTTACCAGAGATTTTCAAATGTCTAATTTTATATATGATTATAATCTTAGGCCAATCAAACATCAAAAAGGCCTTTCAATAAGGTCCAGAACTTACTGTATGAGACTTATATTAGTTTCTTAGTTGATTTAAGATTTTTTTTCTATTTTATTTCTAACTGTTGTATTATTTTTTTCAAAATTGTTTTGAATTTTTTTCTATTATAAATAGGATTATTTAGCTTGTATTTAGTTTTTTTACAGACTTTGAATTCAAAATAATATTGCTAATGTGTGTGTATGATTATACTCATATTCTTTGGTTCTCTAACGAAGTGAATTTGACTTATCAAAGAAAAATTGATTTCATGACATCTTTTTTATACTCCTCATTCATGAATCACTAATCATTAGGTGGGGGTTCATGATTAGTATTTAAAACTGTATTTTTATCAAGGTTTTATATTAGCATTTTACACTTGAAGTATCAATAATTTCTTAACTAAAGCATGTTTTATAATAACAAGTCTAATACTATAAGATGCCTTTATTTTATGGTAAATGTTCATCTTAAATACAAGGCTATCACATAAATCAAAAGATTGATTGATGAGTTTAGCTACTGAAAATGAGAAGACAAAGAGAGGGTGAAGCTTAGAAAAGAGATGTTGGTTCAGTTCAAATTGGAACACTGTTTAGTCATTGGGTTATATCTGGAGCTGTAGATCTTGGATTTCACTTTGGTTTATATGGATAGAAAGTTAAGACATAGGCCTAAAATATTCATAAGAATGCAAGACTCAATTCTGCTGTTTAGAAGTCCAAATCTTAGCAACAATGGAGAAGTCAGAATCTGTCCTACAACCCATACACTATTTAGTGTTCAACCCATATCTTGAGTTCTAAAAGTTTAAATGACCTCAATGTTTTTTTTATTGGAAAGCTAAGATAGTTTTTTAGAATTTTCATAAAAGTTTGCTCAAATTTTGATGTTTATAATGATGTTTTGTTAGACAAGAAGATAAGGATTGTCATCAAGTCAAGATGTATCTACCTACTCAACAATGAGTTAACAAATCAATAGTTTCTAATTTTAGCATATAAAAGGAGGCATTTTCCATGCATTTAGACATCTTGGTTTTCAGATCAAGATCATGTTCTTGCTTTCTCTTTATTATAATGCTTAACTTTTGCTTATCTTAATCTCTTATTTATACTTCTCATTTTCTTACCTTTACTTAGTCAACTTTTATCTTATTTATGTTCTTATCTTATTTGTTCATGTTTATCTCTTTTATTATGTTTAGTTAAATTTATTATATCAATATAAAAAGGTTACTCTAATGGTGTAAGAATAAGTATAGTATAAACTCAACATGGACCTTAATGTTTGATACTAACATGTTTTGTATTTATTATCTTGTTTACTTTAAATACTTTTCTTGTTAAATGGTTAATCTAGATTTGTATTATATATAACACTTGCTACAACAAATATTTTGCACTTTTATAGCCTAACCGTATGGTATAATCAACACTTATGTTATGAAAGGAACTTGATTTGTTGTTAACATAAGTTATAATCATGAAAACCTGAAAACATTTATAAGTATTAGCATTATTCAAATAAGATAACTAATGTAATCATGTTAATAATTTATAATCTGATTGGAACTTTCTTTATATGTGGTTTCTAGTTGAGTAATAAAAGAGTTTATACTATACTTATTTGAAATATTATTATGGATCCTCCACCTTGACAATTATTTTATCATTGTTTAATCTTAACATTAATCTTACATTTTAAAGTCTTTTTCAATTCTTCATCATCATCATCATCATCATCATCATTATATAGTTAACCTCCTTATAGTTCAATTCTAGTCTTGCCGAGTTATTTATTATTTCAATACTCTTGCGTTTGGGAGAAGACATCAATCTTTTGGTTGTGTCATTAACTTAGTTCAAGGATTTAGACATTCATTACTCTAAATCTATTGATTATCAAAGTAAAATAAATATCATTATAAGTCAAACAAATAAATTCGATATCTCTTAAAGCTAAAAGGGATCAAAGAGATTACAAATAAATTACTTAGACAAAGCTTTTTAATCAATTTTTTACCATCACACAAATTTAATATTGGAAAGCAATTCTCATTCACTTAAAAGTAGCCTTACGAGCAAGTCTATTAAATTTATTCTATGCAACCATTCAAAAACTTGAACAATTTAATTTAGTTTATTCCTTCCTAACAAATTAAGGTGAAAGTTGCAATAATCAAGTTAATTCTTTTTTTTTTAATTCTTGTTCCTAACAATAATTATGAATTGAAAGAAATTAGAAATCACTTATGTTATCTCAAAATAATCCAATTAGCATGAAAATAAATCAATAACATAATTCAAAAACAAGGATAAATAAGTACTTGAATATGAAATAATTATAATGAAAATATTACTTCTCACAACTACTACTAATAGAGATGGAGTATATTCCTTTTGAACGAAACTCATGAATTAGTTGCTTATTCTCTAGGAAAATTCTAATAGCCAAGTCCTTTGTCACGTTGATCTCCTGGTGTATTTGTTGCTCGAGAGGCAACCTCCATGATAAGATATCAAGGCTAAATATTAGAAGGTTATAGTTGTAGAAGAAATCTATCTAATCCTATCAGATTTTTTCTTAACGATAAGACTCCTAAATTGTTAGTTTCTTATCATATCAGAAAATAAACTCATCCTTCAACTTGTATCTTATTTTTCATCTTGAAAACACTTTTTTTTTTTATTTGGAGCCCTTCATAAAAGTTATAATATTGAATGTGCAGATAAATTTAGGCTTTTAAATTTCATAGTTTCAATATTTGAAACTTAAGATATGTCCATTTGAATGTTTAATGTGGAAAACAAAATTTTTTTTGCTGCAAGAAGGATTCCAACCCAATTTTTAAAGGTCTATTTAGAGGCTGAAACAAACTCGGATTTTTTCCCATAATACATTCTTGTAAAGCTTGATACGTGTATTTCAACTTAGATTTAGTCTATATTCATATTCTAAAACTCCAACATAGTGAAAAACCTGTGACAAGAATTAAGGTTCGAAATATAAAATACATAATTTCTTATATTTTAGCAATTAATTTACAAAGTCTCTTAGGTATGCTAAACTCATAAAACAACTTTCAATAAGTTCAAATAAGCTTAAAACACATTAAAAAGTATAATGTAAGAGGATTAAAAATATATGTATATTTTACACTTATCACTAATCTATTAAAGTTGTAGTTTAAGTGATGAGACTGAGATAAACAAATAGAAAAGAAATAGAAGAAAACTATAAAATTCAATATCCAAAAATTTCAACCCTGTAGGATGGACCTAAAAAGAAAAATTAATTCCCAACGAATATAATATTAGAGGATGAAATAAGAAAAAAAAAGTTAATTTAGAAAATTTATCAAAATAAATTTAATAAAGAACTACAAATAAACAAAACCAATATAAACTAGGTCAACCAAGATAAATCAAGTCATTATCAAAATCATTGATTTTTTTTTTTATAGAAATCAATTAAATAAAAATAACAGAGCTTGCTCTAAAATTGAATAAACAATGAAAGATAAAATTGAAAAAAAATATTAGCTTAAAAAAGAGAAAAAATAAACAAGTAAACCTTAACGAACCTTTTAAACCTGAGTTAATTTCAAAAACTCACAACTTGTTAAATTCTATAGTTGAGTTTAATCAAGAAACTTAATTTCCATGTTGAAGAATTAAATAGAAAAAATATATCAATTTAATAAATTTTTTGAAGTAAAGAAAATGATAATCAAAAGAATCGAGATATAATTTGATAGGAAAAACAAACTTAAGACGAATAAAATTATAACCCTTGAAGTCCTACATCAGGGCTTGGTCAATAAACTTAATTATCAATCAATTTAATATTTATGGATGAAATAAAAAAAATTAATTTAAAAAACTTGTCAAAGTAAAAAAAAAAATATATCAAGTAAAAGAATGATGATCAAATCTAATAAGAAAAAACTAAAGGATAAAATCATAAAAAATTATAATTTTAAAAACCACCTCAAATAAAATAAACTTGGCCCAAGATAACAATAGATAAATCAAACAAAGCAAACTTGACTGGAGTCGTCTTAGATTAAGTCACAAAACCCACAATCTAACATATGAAATTGAAATATCCCTATAGAATTATAGAGTTGGAAAAAAGATCTAAAAAAATATCTAAATCACTCCAAGCTAACCTTTCAAATCTATAACTCAAGTCTTAAAATCAAAATTATCACATATAAAACAAACACGAAAAAATCATGAAAGCTAATTTTCGATTAACAAAATATTAAATGAAATTTAAAAAGAAAGTCTCAATAAAAAAATCTAAAAAAAATATAGCAATTAAAAAAATAATAACTAAATTTGAAATAAAATAAAATATTGAAAGATACAATTTAAAAAAATTAATTAAAAAATGATAAAAAAAACAAAAAAAAATAATAATGAAAAATTAAGGACAAACTCTGGCAAATAAAAAGATCAAAGAAGGATGATATGAAAAAAAATTTAATTTCAAGAATTATTTAGAACAAACAAATAAAAAAAATAAGAATCCTATATATATATATATATATATATATATATATATATATATATATATATATATATATAAACATTAAATCAAATGATTGCTTTGAAACTTTGTAGATGGAAATGAGTAAAAGAGAGAGAGGATGAAAAAAGTCATTGATATCAAACCAAATATAATTTAGTAACACGTCCATAATAGTTAACCAACAAATGACATTGAACATGCCACCTGAAAACTTGATCACAGCCATGCACAACTGCATGAATAGAACACACTGATGTTTTTTAAATATTAAATACTATTTTATCTTTGCCAAAAAAAAAGTCAATGAAAAAGCCAAAGAGCCCCTAAATATAAACTTCAAAAAATTGCAATTAAATCATCTCAATGTGCTATTAGCAGCCCCTACACCAAGACTAATTTTTCTAGTTGAGAAGCAAGATTATATTTCAATCCACATTGCCAACATATCTAGTAAAAATGCTACAATATTTGTGGCCATGAGTTCAGTTTTTTAGTTAATATATAAAAAAGTTCAACGCAGAGGGAAAATTTAGATTAGTCTCGCTATCTCAAAATTTGACCTTGTACATTTCAAATGCGCATCCCCAAAGGACTGAAAAACTACCAAGTTTCTACCGTGACTATCACACAGGCGGATACATTGCCAGAGACTGCAAGAATGAATGTAACATTTAAACTACAAAAATTGGAAAGATTGGAGGATATGGACAAGTAGGGATGCAGCATTTACCATCCAGAAAGTAAACCACCGGCAACTATGTGAATAGAGTTACAACATCTCTACGGTATCCTCTTACGATTAAAAGCCTTGGCACATTCTCTACTAATAGATCCATGTACTCCATGTAGAAGTAAGCAGGGTGGTGTACTGGAGGTGGGGGCAGGCTCACCAGCACAACAGCAGCCATTCTAGAGTATCTCAATATCGTTGAATTTAGCTTCAGGGTGGTGTAAAGAAACTTCTCTACCTGTTGCTCGTTCACTACTACAGGTTTCCCATCAGCTATCAGCTTATTCTCATCCCCCTGAGCCGACCTCTTCATCTCAGCTAAGTAGCCAGCAATGCGCTGCTGAGCAGGTGTAAATGATTCCGACCATTCATCTTGTTGAGATCCACCCTCTATCTGAACATCCCAAGATTTCATAGATATTACAATCACTTCAGCCTGCATCCGAAGATCATAGAGAAACTTCTTCACATCAGCTTTGAGTTCCTCTGCATCTGAATCCTCCTCTGCAATGCAGAAGACCTGAATCTTACAATTCTCAAAACTCTTCTTAGTACGAAGGAGCTGGGAAAGAAGAAGCATTAGACCACCATCTCTTACAATCCAATACAGATCAATAGTTCCGTACTGCATTTGATACTCATTGGGCCACTCATCAAGACCCTTGACAATAACAACAGCTTTGTTTGCAACGATGCAGTCATTGATTATTCCAACAAAAGTGGCAGGTATTTCTTTTAAATTTTCACGACGCCAGATTTCAGGATACCGCATCACCACAATATTGGGCTTCAGGTTTCCAAGGCCCATAGTCTGGACAATTCCACGAAAACCTTCAGACATATTGGGGGCTACAACTATTTCTGCAACGCCCTCACAGCACTTGTAATCAATGTAGGTGCTTAGTTGCTTACAGGCTGCCTTAGCATCTTCAGCATGTTCATGATAGTCTCCATCTAGTATAGAGACAAATATGGACATCCCGCGGCCTTTCTTCTTCATGCAGTTGGCAAAGTCGGCAAGCTTGGGATGGCAGGGAACATTTTCTGGCAGCTTTCCCCATGGCCGGCAGAACACAAGAGGGATTGGGTACCAATTTTTTGGGTGCACTTGGTTAGCTGCAAGTAATATTGAGATATGTCAAACACAATGAAAAGGCATGCATGCACACATAGGTAATGAGAAGAGAGAGAAAAACGAGAAAAAAAAGATGACACTAAAAACATATCGTCCAAATTCCTTGTGTTCAAGATGTTCGATAGAAGCAGAACTGACTGTTCATAGAAAATTTCCATAATAGGCCACCAAGCAGAGCACATAATGCTTTCAATATTCAGCAGTGAGATGCAATGACTCAAGAACTCTAAATTTGTCATACAACGAATTTAGGACAGACACTACCTCCCAGTGATCGAAGACTGCGAAGAGCTAGTTGAAAATATGCACTCTTGAAGCCATCACCCCAGTCCCCAGCCTTTCCTTTAATGCTGACATAATAATAAATGAGGCTTGCAAGTGCCAGAGACACAACAGTGAACGACCAAGAAATCAAGAACATGATAACTGCAGTAAACCAACGTAGGCAGGTAAGATCCTGAAACAAACACAAACAACTTCCAAGCATGCAGGCATATACAAAAGGACATTAAATGTATAAAAGCACACACCAAGCTTATAGGCACAAAAATATTGAGTACCACAGTTACAGTAAATCTTGAAGATTCTCCCCAAATGGTGCTTGCTTTGAAATCCTAATTAGACCTAAGGCTAGTAAATAGGAATATGAAAATGAACCTGGCATGACCATATTTGTCAAATCGTGATTTGAATCGTTAATAGGAAAGCTCATTTTCTGAATAGTGAATAGTAAGATTCGTAAATGCCATAAATTTATTAAACAAAAACATAGAACAATAATAAATATACTAAAATAAAGCATCCGTGATTTATGCAATAATATGATTCAAAGTGTTAGTTCAATAAGTAACTACTACCTAGCAGTAACTCACCAACGTCTAAGTTCTAAGATTCAAGAAACTCCATGGTTTTAGAATTCAAAAGATTAAATTATAGAACCTTGTGTTGAAATAAAAGATAAAAATATACTTTTATAAAATATCTAATGGGTTATATTAAAAAGTACTTATAAGTCTGAATTGAAGCTTCTTTTTCTACAAATCCTTTGTACATCTACAATTTTCTATCGAATTTGCTTTCTCTCTTGCAATTCCTCCATCTTTCTTTCTTTCTTTTTTCTTTCTTTTTTTTTTCCAGAATTCCCTTCTTTCAGATTTGATATTTTCGGGGCAACTAAGTGAATTGTACAAAACACACAACAGGATGATTTCAGATGTGATTCTTGTATAAATCCAATTCATGTGCCCGAGTCAAAATCAAACAAATAGTTCACCTGCAATTCCAAAAACCATGGGCATAACTAATCCCAACTGGACAAGCAAAGCAACTAAATAGGAATAAACTATTAAAGACTTGAGACGCTAATTCCTAGACCTACCATATATCAAAATAACCACAATACTGTTGTTTTGTTGGAATGCGTTCAAATAACAATTTTGCCCCTGCTTACAAAATAATCTATGATTCAAAAACTTTAAACCCCAAACCAACAAATCTACCACAACAACTTCTTTCTTGATGAAGAACCATCTAATGCAGCCTTGGGTTTCCAAAGAGAGTTCTTTAAGTATAACATAGCAACTCCATCAATCTCAAGTCTAGCTTCAAGTGTTCATACATGTACATCACCCAAAGCGATCCACTATTAACATGATGAGCATAATATTTCACCGTAATTTAGTGCACCCAAAGCATTTATGATTGAACAAAGCCAAAAGCACAGGTCGAGATTGAGGTTGAGGTTCATTTATATGCACATAATCCCAAAGCAATCCATTTTTAGTACACATGGGCATTAACCTCACACATTACAGTGATTAGTATGATGTTCCAGAAAATATAGCTGAAATTAACACACTAAAGCATTCCAGCTTTTAACTAATAAAGCCAAAAGGTTGTAACAGAAAGCTTTCTGCATTTCCAAATAGTAGAATGGACATCACATTTTCAAAAGCATCCGATGAGAGTATTAAACTCAGGCTGGCGAAGAGGACAATACTGCATATTTGTTCTTTTGGGACACTATTAAGAATTCAGAGAGAAGAAGCTATAAGGTGCGGAAATACCACAGTCCTCCATTACTAAGGCCTCTCTAGGGCCTAAAAAATAATACCAGTAGCAAAACAATATGTGATTCTTTTTTCAAAGGGAAAAGTAAGATGCATACCTATGCATAGTGATGCTCCAAGAAGAGAGAGGCTCCAATGGTGAATTTTCCACCGTGGTCGCCAACTGGGAGCATCTAGAAGATCTAGAAGGAAGCAAGACAAGTTCACGCCGGCATAACATAAAAGGTAAAACATAGTTACAGTTGGTGTGATAAGATCTAAATTCCCAATAACGACACACCCAACACAGATAAATGCAGTAAAGAGAGTAGCAATGTGTGGCTCATGTCCATCTGCAACTTTGAAATAGTTAAGAACAGGAAGAATTTCATCATTGGCTATGGCTGCAAGCAGGCGTGGGGCGCCTGTCATGCTTTGAAGAGCAGCACCCAAGGTTGAAAGAATGATACCAACATAGATGATGGCAGGGAAAGGCCAGGCAACAGTAGCTGTAAGTAGCCTGCATAACAAGTACAGTTCAGCAGTAAAACAGAAATAGTGGAGAGTTTTGATGCAGTCCAAATTCTACAACTCAAACCAACATACTGACCACTATTATTCTCTTCAGCAGAAATGTCCATGATGCCTAATGTATATTCAAAATAAAAAGGAGGCAACAAAGAACCGGGATGAAAGTATCACCAAGTGAAGGAAAAAACTTAAAAAATTCTAAACTTATGGACATGTTGATACCATCCAAAGTGTACATGAGGATCCGATAGTGAATTGCTAATAAAGCTATTGAAGACCCAGGCTACCTAACCTACTTTGAAGGCATTTAGGAATTCCCAAACCATAACCATGCATTGTCATATCATATCTTTCTTTTTCTAGCATGACAAGACATAATCCAGGCATCAGCATATGATTCAAAGTTTTCAAAATCTTCACTTAAAACATGATTTTTTTCCCCACACAATCATTAAATTCAAACAGTATTTCACAATTTTTATAATCATGCAAGTATGAGATGAAAGAATGAATTTTAATGAAAGGTAACTGAATTAACATTGGTAACCGCATCTTTCTCTATATTTTTGCAATATCTCCAATTATATAAATAACTAGAGATTTTATAACAGAGATTAATTCTACAGAAATAAATTTTGAATAATACAATAATCAGTATGTGTGATAGAAGCCTTAGAACTAGCATAGGCCTGGAAACGCTTTCTATATTTAATGCATCAGACCTAAATAGCTAAAACAAAACTAGGACCAGTAAAACTTTAGAAATCTAACAATGCATTAAGAGCATTTAGTATAAGCATTTATTGTATGTAACACACCAGCAATATAATGAGTCCTAAGTCACAACATAAAGATGCAATCCACAAATTACCTATAGGTGCAAGCCGCTAAACAAAATAAAAACGAAGAGAACAATTACAATCTCATGAGAAAATCCATCACATGAACAAAGAAAACTCTGCTAGTCAATGATATAATTAACAGAAACTAGGTGACAACATTATTCCAGTAGACAGTTAAGTGATGATATATTCATGCAGGTATGCTTTGCTAGGTATTAATATATAACTACAAGGCACTGAAGAAAGATATAACCGATAAGTGGCCTTGCAAATGCCTGGTCACTTGACTAAAAGTTGAATATTGTTAGTTACTAGAGAAGAGGGAAGTTTGTGATCCACAGTTTAAAGCAAATATCGAGGGATTTCATTCCACATTTGAAGAGGGGAAAATGTAAGATGTTCGCAGCAAGTATGAAGGCTACTTGTGTAGAAGGCCATGCAAAATACCTGTCTGTCAAGAGAGTATCTCTACTTGCAAGTGCTCCAAAGAATAACACAGACACTAGATATAGTGCAGTGGTTGCAAGAGTTGCAGCCAATGTACCGATGGGAATTGAACGTTGTGTGTCTTTAAGTGAGGCTGATCTATTAGAGCCCGCCATAATTCCTGTTACAGCAGGGAAAAATAGGCCAACCAATGCACTGAAAGAAATTAAGAGAAAAAAATGAGAAAAGGCATAAAAAAATTGGTCTCATCCCTTTTTCAAGAAAATGCATTTCCATGCTTTAAAGGAATGTGTTGTTAACATGCTAGAATTGTAACCAATAGAAGTGTTTTTGGTAAGGGCCCGAGGCATAGTATTGTCTATCTCAGACATGAAAACCATGAAAAATTCAACTTCATTTAACAACCATTAGCAAGATAACTGATTGAAATGCTTACAGCTATACACGATTGCATAAAGCCCAACAGTTCCAGTGATGGTAATTAAAAAGAGAATGGTGTGTGCCTTGGAAGGGTGTGGCAGAAAAGCAAAGTGTATCATGCTTGAAGGTAATTCCAAGAACTTTAAAATCCATTAACTAGGGAAACTAAGATGATATAAATTAGATATTCGCAACTGCTGGACCATTAGGCGTTTGTTCATTATTCTTTTTTCTAGTGATGACATAAACTGTGTTTGGTTACCTGAAGATGAAAAAAAAAAGGTATAAAGTAGAAGAATCAAGTCTACCAGCTTATGCTCCATGGTTATGGAGCTCCAAATTAGTTTTCCATTCTACATTCCTTGAAATGTACAAGGAATAAGCATATTTCTTTCCAAACAATTTACAAAAATCTCTCATTCAAATTCAATTGCAAGTGTTCCCAACAGAAAACAGAGTTTAGATTGCTAAACCAAAGGAAAGAAACATCTTCCGGCAACTTTATTCAACAGTTGGAATTTATATATACCACAGTATTCTGGTATTACAATAAAACGGGAAGTGCATCACTTAATAATATTGCAATCAGATCCATTTATGTTATTAACTTCAACAATCAACAAATACTATGAGATTGAAAATTCTTGTCGTAGCTTACTTGAAATTCCAGTAGACCTTTCCTTCAGGATCAGGTATGCCAGCATTATTAGTAAATTGATAATCTGAACTCCAGTTTTCTTTAAAACTTTCCAAACTCAAGCCCGTGATTCCATCTGTTAAAATCATGGAAAGAGAAGATTTAGTTTTATTTCTCCACCAACCAAAAAGAAAGAACAAGGAATAAGAGTGAAAGCAAGACCATGAAAACATCAATCACACATACATTTACAATTAAAGTTGACAGTTAATAGCATATAGGTTAAGGTCAAAAGTGAATCCTGATGTACCAATCAAAGAAATTGTTTGCCTTGAGCTTAAATTAGCAAGGTAACTTGGCTACACTATGCTTTATGCATAGATGCATGTGGATAGTCAAATTAGATTGAGTTCTAATGTCACCAACAATTCCACAGACATCCAAAGCCACCAACCTATAAAGCTCAACACTAATAATGTTCATCATGGAAGTCCAAACAATACTGTTAAAGTCAGAATGAATGGTTCACTGTTTATTCATTGACTAAATGTATCTAAATAATAATAAATTAAAAAAAAACACATAAAACATGAAGAAGAATGAAGACTCAATAAACATAAGCAGCTAGATCTAAGAGAAAAAATGGACCAAAAGCGTTCAAACAATGACAAGAAGAGGCTAGATGATAGCAATCTCCAACGCTTTGACAATGCAGCACTAACCATTGACAAAGATCCTGTACAACTGACTTATACCAGATACAAAGATATGCAAATGAAAACTCCTTGTCTTCACAGACATAGGTAAACCCCAAAGTAGGAGTAAGAAAGATACAATAGGATGATTAATTAAAAACATTCGAAGTGAGTTAACCAATAGTGTACAATGCCGTCTAAATTGATTTATGAGATGCACAGCTGAACAGGGAACATATGTTTTCAACTTCACAGATGCTGCAAATCTCTGTAGGCGAGGCAAAATCGATTTATCTCGTGAAAAGACAAAAAAATACATCCAAAAGATGGACAACTAAAAGTTGTGAAACATCCCAGCAAAACCAAACCCTTTAATGAACCAAAAATACATTGTGCTAGTCACAGAGCTGATAACCATAGAATTCAATTTCCTCCTTATGAAAGATGCACTTAAGATCTAAAGCTCTATCTCAGCCCATCACCTTCAATAATTATCAAGTGTATTCATCTATAGACAGATAGTTCTAAATCAAAGGTTTTAATGTCAGAACACAATTTTAAGTTCAGGATTCATAGTTATCAGAACTGAGCTAGATAGTGAAGCTGTCAAGGTACCAGGTCACTAATTGAATTCGTGAATCAGATAAAACCCACAAGTAAATTTGCAAATTTATTTATATGTTATCCATAATAATTACTAACCAAGGGTGGCAAAAGCCAACCCAAATCTATCTATTTTAAAGGGGCATGGGTCATAAAAGTGTCAATTTAAACGGATCACTAATGGATTGTCGCAAAAATATTCTAAGATAAATGGGATGGATGGGGTTGGGTAAGGGTCACCCATCTGACCCATTGACAGATATAGCTCAATTTAAAAGCCTTCAACATCAGCCAATTCTGCTTCCATGAGGGACTTCAATGAAGCAACATCGGGGAATTTCCCGTTCATCATATTGACCGACCCCATCAAATTTCATAGCTGGTCATTTGATTTGAGAGGGAAAACAAAATTTTTACTAATTTTCATTTAGCCCCTGAATTTTTGAAAAACTTATTTAATTTATTTTTCCAACAAATAAGTTTTTATTTGAAAGCTTTTATACTAAATATATTTTAGTCCCTTAATTAAAATTTTCTTTTGCAATCAAGTCCCTGCACATCAAACAGTAAAATTGGTCAAACAATTTAAATGGGTTGATGGCTAGGTTAAGTGGGTTTAAGCGGGTGTAGGTACCCATTGAAAAAATAAATGGGTCATAAAAGGGTATGCGCAGAACATTGCCCATACCTATTTTCACCTAGCTCATGTCCACCCATTTGCCACCTCTATTACTAACTCAAATAATATTTATATTTAAAACATGGCATATAATATTATCAAATTTACTTTCAAGAATAATTAAAAATATTAACAGAGAAGTATTGCTAAGTTGAAAACAAAATACTTAGAAAACAAATTGCTTCACTAGGTCGCCTGGTTGGTTCACTAGTCTGTTTGCCCAAACAAATTTTGTTTCTCATTAGGTTTTTGTCTGTAACAGTTCAATTCAAAATTCAAAATACTTTAGGCTACGATCATGAACATGGCAAGTCTTTTTTCTGATCCTGATAGTTAATAATGTAGCCATCAAAACTAAATTGTAAAAGACAACCGTGAATTGAAAAAACTACAGTAGTAGCTAATTATTTTCCTCCAGAGTTAGAATGGATCAGGGTGTAGTCTAAAAAACACCACGTATGTACTCATCAACATTAAATTTGGTCAAGGATTTGGAACATGTACTCCAAAACATCACTCCAATGCCAGACTTCTATCGTATTTAAATGCTCAATGCATCACCCAGAGTAGCTATGACAAGTAATAGGCAAACATTACCAAGAAAGAAGAAGAACTTAACAACTTAATACTCACCGGCAGGGTAATCCTTCTTTGCCAAAAATATCCCAATAAATATGCAGAACAACGAGAACAAAACAGGAATGAGAAAAGCAGGTGCAACTCGATTGATCATCTTCACACCACCAAACACGATAAAGCAAATGACAATTGTCACAACAATCCCATAAATTTGCAGATCATGTGAACTTGGACTTTGTATGGGATGTGCAACTTCCGTTCCATTAAATGTTGTTATAGCCTCTACAGGGAAAACATGAACAGCCAAAGATATAAATTATCAGTGTTCTTTAACATTTTGAGATGGTAAGGTTAGATTCATGCTAACAGCTACCAATCATGTCTAATATCAGCAGAAAACTCTGAATCTTTACCTCTGAATAGCCCAGCAGCAGGAACGGCATTTAAAAAGGTTTCTACAGCTCCCAACACATAGCTAAAACAATAAGTAGAAGCAAATGAAAAGAATGATGTCAACACAAATACTTAGCATATACAAATAGGCTATAAAGATAATAAAACTAATGGGAACCTCAAGTCCTAGAACATTGTCTTGGTCATTAACCATACATGACATGGTGGCATTAGATAAGGGACAAGAAATACTCACAGAGCTCCAGCAACTGCATTCCCAAGGAAGAAACATAATCCAATACTCACTCCAATCTCAGGACCAAGGGCACGACCAATGAGATAATATGGGCCCCCACCCTATATACAAGGTTCATGCAACAAGTGACTTGCTTAAAAAACCATTCCAACATGGTGTCATCAGAAGATAACAACTATAAGAAACTGAAAATGAGAAAAAATCAGCTGTGGTCATCAATCTTATAGAGCATCTAGCGTGAGTTAGTAAGGAATAATACACCCAGCAAACCACTACAAACAGCAGAGACTCATTTAGAAGTGCAGACATGGCATCAGAAAAATCCAAGCACAGATAACTGTACCAAGAAAATAATTTGGAATCAAGAATCAACCAACCCAAGGAAGATATTTAGCTTAATTTCTTACTCCTGCATCAGGATGCCATAACACAGATATCAGTCATGCCTAGAAGAATTTTAAAGATTAACTAAGTTACTGGTTAAAATAGTTATTCATTATTGAATTTCTTAATCACAGTGACAACTATATAGAGTTCGTAGAGAATTAAGAATTAGAGAAACAAACAAATGTCAGCCTGTGACAAGAAACAAGCATGTAATCTAAGCACGCTTGAAATGAAATAAGCAAACAACATGCTTAACAAACTGTAACTCAAGAAGTGTTGTTGATGCAATCAACAAGAGAGAGGCTTAGAAATTATTTTCATTTAAATTTAAATCCCAAATAGTTTATATTTCTTGTAATTCTAGTCAATTGAAGAATACTATTTAGTTTAGAACTATTGGTGCTTTGATGCCTATAAAAGGAGCATATTTTCAGTGTAATTGGGAATATTTTGATAATGCGATTATGAGTATTTTGGTTTTGTTTGAGAGCTGCAGCCTTGAGTGTTTTGTTCTATTTTCTCCATGTACTATTTTCTTCTTCTCTTTCTTATTGCCTACCTACTGCACTATCAGGTAGGTAATATTTACAGCCTTAATTCAAATACTAAATTCTACTAAAACAATCCCCTAATCATCCATAAATCCACATTTATGAAACCTTAACTCACCAAATCCCTTGTGGGACATGATGACAAAGTTGTCCTGTTGTTAAAAGATTGGGAGAATCAAGGCGTGTATTTTTTTAATAGAATGCATGATGAGTTGCATGGAAAGATTTCTAAGACATAAAGAGAAGATAGAAAAGTACAATGATAATTAATTTTCTCTATTAGCTCAAATGCTAGAGCAAAGGACAAAAAATTGTCATGGACCCCAGTTGAGGAAAAATGTTGTAGATAGAGAGGGGAAAGAAAGAAAGGCAAGAGAGAGAGAGAGAGAGAGAGAATGTATAAAGCAACTGAATAAATAGAGGAAAGATTTCTTTTGAGGCATGGGTTTGTGCCTTTGGATCCACATCACAGTGAAGTTGCATCACCGAGTTAAATAAAAGCATTGGCCTTAGCATTCATGCCTTGTGCCTCAAGCATGCCTAAGGCATCCTTTTAACACATGCCTAAGGCATCCTTTTAACAACACTGATCCCAACAAAGTAGCAAAATTCTTGAACTTTTCCCATATTTCTCAATTGGGGAAAATGCTAAAAAGAACCTTTTAGTTTGGACTATTTACATTTGAGTGACCAATTTTCAAATTTGAGCTTGTGCTTTCCTCTCGCAGCATTTACCCCTTTAACTATTAATTAAATCGAAGGGATAATTGTATTATCAGTCCTCAAAACTTCTTAGATAGATGTAACTTTTCTAAGAAATCCTACTCCTCTAATTTCTAACAATTTATTAGAATGTTATCAAATATGCTATACCAAACACTTTTACACATGAAAATATACCCTACATTTTATGTACTAATCATTATCATGATTCATCTATTCAAGTGTAACTAAAAATATATAAAACCATGAAATAGACTACTCTTTATTATTATTAAAAAAAAATAAAACTATCCAAGACCAATGAAAAAACAGTACATGGTTGATAAAAATAAAATAAAAAACAAAAAAAAAACATAATAAATATTTAAGTTCTGTGTTTCATATTGATTCAGGAACCATGTCAGGTCATCAAAGGGATAGCATTACATAAATTTGGTCCATTTTTTTTTTAAAAAAAATGAAGGATTGCGACTCAATTACCTAAATAAAAAAAAATAAAAAGATGGGATGATTATAGGCAATCATATCAGCAACTTGAATTGAAAAAACAAAAAAGCAGGTGCTAAAGGAGGGAAACCACATGCCTCTGAAGAATCAAGATTCAAAGCTCGGTCATTGCAGAGCAAATTGGAAAAATCACAAGATCATCCTTTGCATTCTTCCCCTTCTCAATTTTACCCATATTTTGAACAAACCAACTAAACTATAAATTTATCATTTTAACTTGAAACTAAATGCTATTTCTATCTCAAATATTTTTCTAACAGCTTTGATCAACATAAAGTGTTTGACAAAGGGGTATTCATTGTTTGATTACTCAAACCATGATCCAAAACCATGCAACAATCTGAATTTCTATTCAATATGAATTTTCAATTCGAACTTTCACAAACCTATACTGAACCACATAAAAACAGCGTAACTGGTTTTATTGTTTGAGTTACCAATTAATCTATTTATGAACTCCTCCATTTCAAAGAGTTTGTTAAATTTTCCATTTTGGGATGGTATAAAATTGTTTCCATTGTGACCCACTTCAGTTCATAGACCCCAGCAACACCATTTTTCCTTTTCTTTTTCTTCATTTTTGCCAATATCTCCTCCTCTTTTCCCCGAACACCAGTACACCAAGGGTTATCCTTCACCATCACTCCTCCCATTGGCAGTAGCCACAGTCCTCAACATTCAAACCCTTCACCACGCCCTCCTGCCATGATTTTTCAACCTCCAAAGCTCCAAAAAAGCAACTGCCATCAACAGCAAGAAAAGATAAAGGAACAACTACAAGTTACGATAGAAAGCTCGTTCTCCAAACATTTGCTATGGTATAACAATAGATTCTCACTTCAGGGGTTGAGGAATTTTATAGAAAAAAATGTGCATTTATTGAACACAATGTTTGAAGTGTGGTTTTGGCAAAGAAACCCATGGATCAGGCTAAGCATTTGGTCCTTTGTTTCTGTACAAAAAAATGTTTGGTTAAGATTTTGTTTTAAGCATGAAATACCCATGTCTGTTCTTTTAATCTTTGGATACCAAAATGAGATAAGATGGTTATTGCATGCTTAGTTTTGAAATGTTGGTTAAGTCTCTTTTTATGTTTTACTTGAATATGGATTGAGCTTGATCCTTTAATACCTGGAAAAATAAAAGAATTCTAGGCAAGTTCATGAATGGTTGCTTTAATCTTTAAAACATGAAACTTTCTTCTTGGATTTGTTTGTGGATTAGGCCTTCAAGGCCTTTTGTTTTTTCAGGAGTAAACTTGGGTTGTTTTGTTAAGCCCATTGGCTTTTTTGGATAAGGCTTCAATTCCTTTTCTTTTAAGCCCATTCAATTTCTTCAGACAAAGCTTGTGTTGGCTTCTGGTCAGGCTAGAAAGCCCAATACATTTGATCGGGCTAAACCTTTAAGGTCCAAAATCTATCAAGGAAAAAATGCATTTTACTTTATTAAGACGTGTAAGGCAAACACACCCTTAAAGCAAATTTTAAGCTTGTATTTTTTAGTTATAGGCATGTTTGTGCGTGTTTGGCAAACACACCATAACTTAATTTTCACACCCTTTATTTTCTTTTTTTTCTTGTGTTATGCAAAATACACTCTAGTTTAATTTTAATTATTTTTCAAATTTTTGAAGGACTATTTCACGATTAATTTTGGGCCTTTTAAATCACTTTTTTCCATTTTTTATTTAATATTTAAAATTGTGAATTTATACATGAGACGCTTTTTCAGTATTATATAAACCAGTTTTTTGTGTAAAAAAATAGAGAAACAACAAAAATCAATATTTCAAAATATACATTTATGTTTTACAAAATGAACATGGCCAAGTTTCTCAAAAAAATCATGTTTGCATTTTTAATAAAAATACAAAAATATGACAAAAAGGCATTGCATGATTTAGCATACCAAAAAATATAAAAAAAAATGGATTTTATATTTTGTATGCATCATGGATTTAATAACAAGTTTATTAAAACCAAAAGGACTTGATCTAAATTTCAAAAACACCAAAAATTCAATTTATTTATTTTTAATATAAAGAGTTAAGAACTTATATGTAAGATGTATTCCCGATATTAAAAAAACAATGCAAAAAATATATTTTGTCTTTAGAATAGCTAGGCTTGACTCATAAAGTCATGGTTCACTCTTCTAAGATGAACCTGCTTTAACCATTAGATAGCTCAATGGTTAGAAAAACATATCAAAACTTTAGTAATAATCAAACAAATGAGTTATGCAGCTATCATAGATAGGGTGTACCAGGAGTGATATTGTTTTTCCTATAAACAACAAATCCCATTATCCAGACTCTGAAAATCATTTAAGATTTCTAGTGATCAGAATACTAGGTGATAATCCTTATGCCAAGCCACCTCCAATAAAGTGTTATAGATGCAATCAGGAAGGGCATACATCCAATGTATGTCCTTAGAGAAGACCTATGATCATGAGGATGAAGAGTGTAAAGAAGGTCATTGTATCTGAAGGAGTGCTGTGAACTTGATAGTAAGGGTGAGTATTAGGATGATAATTGATCGTGGGGATGAAGAGTGTAAAGAAGGTCATTGTATCTGGAGGAGTGCTGTGAACCTGATAGTGAGGATGAGTATGAGGATGATAATGGTCAAGCATATATGGCAAGATAATTATTGTTCACACCAAAAGCTAACGATGAGACAACACACCAATAATTTTTTTACTTTATTCTTGATAGCATTAGCTATGAGAATATTATTGGTAGGGAAATCACTATTAAATTGGGTTTGAATATTGAAAAACATCCAAAATCTTACACTATAGGTTGGATTAAAAAGGTACCAACAATAGTAGTAACTGAAAGATGTGAAATTCCTTTTTTCCATAGACAACTATATAAGGATGAAGTTTATTGTGATGTAGTTGAGATGAATGCTTGTAACTTGTTTGGTAGGCTATGGTAGCATAATGCAAATGCATGACATGGGGACATGAAAGCATTTATAGGTTTGTTAAGGATGGGATTAATTTTCCTTTGATACCTCTGGAGAGGAATTCCCAACCAAAAGCCCAAAAGGCTGGAGGAAAGGCATTCCTTACTATTACCTAATCTTTGTCAGAAATTGAAACAAATTTAAAAGAAACAAAGGAAATGCATGCTCTAATTGTGAAATTCTTGCTAAGTTGACAAGGCAGTTGAGGTCACTAGAGTTGTTAAGTCTCTATTGCAAGAGTTTCAAGAAGTTATTCCAGATGAGTTACGTGTGATACTCACACCATATTGACTTCATACCAGGGGCTAGTCTTCCAAATTTACCTCATTATAGAATGAGCCCAAAAAAAGGAGAGATCTTAAGGGAGAAAATAGAAGAATTGCTAAATAAAGAGATGATTCAAGAGAGCTTAAATCCATGTGTTGTCCCTGCTTTACTGACACCAAAGGATGGTAGTTGGCATATGTGTGTTGATAGTCATGTCATTAATAAAATCACTGTGTGATATCGGTTTTCAATTCCATGTTTAAACAACATGCTAAATCAATTATGTGGTGCAGGAGTCTTTTAGAAGATTGACTTGAAAAGTAAGGTACCATCAAATTCGAATAGGGGATAAGTGGCTTCCAAGACAAGGGATGGGTTATATGATTAGTTAGTCATGTCGTTTAGGTTAATGAATGCACTGAGTACATTCATGAGGCTGATGAATCAGATTTTGGAATCTTTCATTAATAAATTCGTTGTGATTTATTTTAATGATATCCTTGTTTTTTGTCATAATGAAACAGATCATAATGAGCACTTAAAGAGTGTTCTAGAGGTGTTGCTTATATCATATTAAGCACTTAAGGAATGTACTGGAGATGTTGCTTATAAACAAGCTATATGTAAATCTGAAGAAATGTAGCTTCATGGCCAGCAAGCTATTATTCTTGGGTTTTGTAGCAAGAGCTGATAGAGTTGAAGTCAATAAGGAGAAAGTGAGGGCAATATGTGATTGGCCCATGCCCAAGACAGTTAATGATGTGCAGAGCTGTCATGGCTGGGCTACTTTTTCTAGAAGATATATTCAAGATTTTAGTAGTATTATGGCACTAATCATCAAATGTTAGAAGGAAAGTTTAAATGGGTTGAGGAAGAATAAAGTTTTGCCTTAATAAAAGAGAAGTTACGCAATGCTCCAGTGCTTGCTTTACCCAACTTTAACAACTTGTTTGGGGTTAAATGTGATGCTTGTGGAGTAGGTATTGGAGGAGTTCTTTCCCAAGAGAAATACCCTATAGCCTTTTCCAGTGAAAAGCTAAATGAAACTCGAAGTGGACTACCTATGATAAAGAACTCTATGATGTGGCAAGGGCTTTGAAAGTTTGGAAGCATTATTTGATTAATAGAGATTATCTTGTATTCAAATCATGAAACTCTTAAGTCTCTGAATAATCATGAACAAATCAATCTGGATATGATGGCTAGGTGGATTACATTCCTTCAGAAGTTCAATTTCAGTTTGAAGCACAAAGCAGGAGTTCAGAACAAAGTGGTTAATGTATTAAGTAGGCAAGTTGCCCTACTATTCACTTTTCATAGCGAGATTATGGGTTTTGGGTGTATGAATGAGCTATAGGGTGAAAATGTTGATTTTCAAAAGATAGGGTATAAGTGTTCCAATGGTTGGGTTGATTGAGATTTTCGTATACATGATGGTTATTTATTGAAAGGTAATCAATTGTGTATATCTTGCACATCCCTAGGCAAGAAATTGATTCGAGACTTGCATGGCGAATTAAAGGGTTATGGAGGAAGAGATAAAAGAGTATCAGCTTTAGAAGATAAGTATTGTTGGCCTCAGCTCAAGTATGATGCCAACAAATTTTTTCAACATTCTTTTACTTGTCAATCAGCTAAGGGGCAATCATAAAAAATTGGCTTATACATGTCTCTACCTATACCTGAACATATCTGGAAAGATATTTCCATGGATTTTTTGTTAGGTCTTCTACGAACTCAATGAGGAATGGATTCTATTTTTGTTGTTGTAGATAAATATTCAAAGATGACACACTTTATACCTTGTAAGAAAACTATGGATGCGGTTAGTGTGGCTAGGCTACTTTTCAGGGAGATAGTGAGGTTACATGGTGTTCCAAAATCCATCACGTATTATAGAGATATCAGGTTCCTTAGTCATTTTTGGCTAACTTTATGGAAGATGTTAACTACTCTTTGAAGTTTAGTAGTGTTGCTCATTCACAAACTGATGGCCAAACAAAATCTCTAAACAGAACTTCAAGTAATCTGATTTGCAGCATTTATGGAGACAAGCCTATACAACAGGATGTTACATTGACTCAGGCAGAATTTGCTTACAACAGTTCCAAGCATAGTGTTGCTGGCAAGACACCATTTGAAATTGTGTACATGAAGCCTAGGTTTCACAAGTCAACAAAGAATAATTTGGCTGAATAGGTGCAAATTGTGCATCAAGAGATCAGGAGAAAACAAGAAGAAACAACTACTAGAAATAAGCATGCATCAGACAAGCTAGGTGGGGTAAATTGTTTCAAGGAGACATGGTCATGGTTTTCATGCATAAGGAGAGGTTTTCAGTAGGCACCTATAATAAACTAAAGATGAGGAAATCTGGTTCGTACAAGGTGCTGAAAAAAATCAATGGCAATGCTTATATTATTAGTTTTTCTGTTAGCATAGGCATATCAAAAACCTTCAATGTTGCTGATCTTTACGACTATTTTCCAAATATTGAACTCAACTCGAGGACAAGTTTTTCTAAAGTGGGGGTCTCCGGATGCAACGTATAGCGAAGATAAAACTAGGGTTCTCAAGCTCTAAAGTTACAAACCAAATTGTAGAGAAAATTCTATGGTATTTTTATTGATTCTGAATAATAGTATTGATCTCCATAAAATAAACTAGGCATCTCTATTTATATTGTATTAAAATCCTTTATAAAAAATGATTCCTAATTAAAATTTACATAATTAATAGAATTCATCTAGTATTAGAATTCCTAAATAGTAAAATACTAATTAAATTAAAAGTCTTAAGTTAAGTATGAAACAAATAATTAAAATCTAAAATTAATTAGGAAATTAATTAAAATAGAAAAACAGTAACTTCATGCTTTAATTTGGACCATAAATTCTTGGGATAATTGTTCTACATCAAAATTGTTCAGAAAGAATCCTCAAATGAACCAAATAAATTAAAAATCACAACATTACCATGCTTCTCTTGACCAAAAAAGTATTAGACAACTAACATCAACCCTTGTGGTGGAAGCACATTTAGGGTGGTCATGCAATATCCAGTAGGTGCAAAGTACCACCATAAGGAAATAGAAAAAAAAAGGGTAAATTAAAACAGTATCTCTCTTTTAGTAAGATCCAGGGTAATTTTTTCAAAAATAAGTACCGATTAGAACTAATTTATTAATCATGTTTTCACTTATGTCCCTAATATGCTCAATCTAAGAGCTAAAGAGCCATCATTGAAAATCGATCCCATATTCTCATTGAGAAAGAATTATTTAACATTTAACAAGCCGTTAAGCTGGCGTAGAAAAAGGCTGTGAAAAATAGCCTTGTAGATACTAAACCCCAACAATACTTTATCCAAAACATAAGTAAGAACTGATTTAATAATGTCGTAACTGATACTTACCTTCATTGCACCATTAGTTGCAATAGCGCTCAGTGAAATCCCGGTTAGGAAAGTACACAAACCACAAAATGCTACCAGCACCAGAGATTCACCTATGCCAGCCATGCCAACAATCCTGCAATTTTTACAAAAACAGAAAGCAATCAAAAACTATTGTATGAGAAAGCATTGGCATGAAATTAAATGTGCATCATCAACATCCAGTCAGTACTGAATGGAGAGAAGGGGAGGATGTAATCAACATCATTTAGTACAACAAGATTCAGATCATAGGAAGGAAGTAGGACCAGCAATTTGTTTTGCATATCACAGCTGTTCCTAAAAAGAATACTTTTCATTTGGTTATATAAACCCCATTCAGAATACCCTTTGATGTATGATTTCTGGCACAAGTCAATGTAAAGCCAAAACTTTATGAAATTTTTTTGTCTCTTGTCTGCCCTTTCCCCATCTTACCTTTACAAGCATCTAGCCAATTTCAAAACTGATTATTCTAGATTTACATTTTATACATAGTTGTGAATTTAAATCTCTTTACACATTTTTTTCCTTCCCAATAACAAAAATGTAACTGACAGATTATCTATTTAAAAATAGTTGACAGAGTTTTTGAAAAAATTAACAAACTTTAAGGCTTTAAAAAAACACTAACTATATCAAAGGCCAGCAAGCCATTAATAAACCAAACCTGAATGCCAATTTATTTTCCTTTACCTCAAGCTTGATTACAACTCAACATGTCCATATAAAATTAAAACCTTCAAGAATCCAAATACAACACAACTTATAAATGTCCATGTTATAGGTAAATTGAATTTTACAATCAGCTCCAGGTTCACGAGAGGACATGATAGTCCTTTATTCAATTGACAGTTAGACCACAACTTATAAAGAAGAAATGGAAAATATGGGTATATCCAAAAATGAGAACTCAGAGCTCTCAATTTGTTATCACTTTTAAATAGCTTTATTAGCATGTCCAATAAACGGGTAGTTCAAGAGAAAAAAACGAGACATTAGTTGAATGATTTATTGCTATTAAAAGACAATTCAACCATATTTCTCAAAGAAACTTGTATGTTGAATACATATGAGAGAGAGAGAGAAAGAGTGAGAGAGAGAGAGAGAGAGAGAGAGATGTGATTAAATACAGCACTTTGTGAAATTAAAAAGTATTAGACTGGATAGATTTCTCCTTCGAATTTCAAAACTTCATTGCTATCAATTAAAAGCAAGAAACAAGGTGGATCTGCACAGATCCTATAATCACTCACATTAAAACAAAATGCAGGTGCGGATAAAGGGAAGCTAAAAGGAAGCATCACGCGAGATAGTTACCAAGAAAACCGAATATAGTAGATAATTCCAAGTATGTTTTGCAAGCATGGGACGAAAACACCCATCATCGTTCCCAGTTTAAGATCATTATGCTGCATTGATGTATCAATAAAGAAATAAAGCATAAATAGTGGATGAAAACTAGTAGTGAGAAATTGCTAAAAAGAAAGGGAGCAGTAGCAAATACCCCTGGGCGATCTCGATCAAAGTTGACAGGAGCATCCTCACCATCCCCCCTGGGACTAGAAGGTGCGGCAACTTGCTCCCCTGTCATACTGGAAAAGCAAGTCATTCAACAATAATGTCGATAGATGTTCAACAATAAAGGAATGAACGAGTTAAGTACCTCTTAAGACCAAGAATGTTGACGAGGGAATCAAAACCAAACAATTCCAATCTGTGCTCTTTTTCTGAACCATTTGTATTATCATTCATACGATCGGAATTCGTGTTTGTTTTTTCTTGGGAAGAAGATCCGGGAGGAACGGAGGACATCTCAAGGACGGCGGGATCGTGAGCCACCACAGGCCTGTATTTGCGACCACTCTGCTTCGTGTGGAATTCGTCTTCTGACCCACCGCCTTCAATATCTCCGTTGTCCATTTCGTTTTGGCTTTCCAAGATCTAATCTTAGTCTGCAAGTATATTTGTAGGTATTATACACTATCTACAGCTACTACAGATCCAATTCCAAACTGAAATGGTAGATCTCTCCAAAAATGCATACGATTGATACAAAACAGTTCTAGAGAGAGAAAAGAAATAAAGCAACGTAATTGAAAAGTAATCAGAGGAAGATTTTGCTCTCCATGGACTTTGGTCTACATATCAAAATAAGGGAAGACAGATTCAGCCCCGAAAGCCAATTGTTTTCGTTATGCTTGGAAGTGTTTCCTCGTCTATTTATTTTGAAAAAAAATATATATATATATATATATATATATATATATATATATATATATATATATATAAAGACACCCACAACTCAATACAAACTAAAAAAATTATTATTTGAAATATTAAAAATGAGATAATTTGATTTGACAGGAATAAGGTTGCACAAGTGAAATAAATAAATTAATGCATTTTATTATCAATATCAAATAAGAAATGAAAATAAAAAAAGGGATGTAATTTTATTTATATGAAAAAATAATGTATATCATCTTATACTCTTTGTAGTTGTAAGTAAATTATTGTTTATCTTGTCAATCAAATTAAATTTTTTAATGTTAAAAAAATATTTAATTATTATTAATATGTTTATGAGATCAAGATTATTTTATATAAAATAAAAAGATTATAAAATTTTAATTTCAATATATTAAATATTGAATGTTGAGATTAAGATTAAGATTAAAAAAAAAACTAAATTTATAAGACTAGGATAAATTTTGACACGACTAAAAGATTAATGTCTTCTCCCAAGTACAGGAGTCTCGAAATAATAAATAACTCAACAAGACCGGGGTCGAATCATAGAAAAGTTAATTCTACAAATTATAAACAACAATTATAAACAACAAGAAGGACAATAATAATAGTAGCAATAATAATAATAATAATAATAATAATAATAATAATAATAAAGAAAAAGAACTTGATCAGAACTTTGAGATAAAAAATTAATGTAAGGATTAAACAATGATAATAACAAATGCCAAGGTTAGAGGTTCCACTAATAGTATATCAAACAACTATAGTATAAACTTTTATTTTCAATTGAAAACCACACACAAAGAAGGTTCCAATCAGATTATAGATTATTAACATGATTATATTAGTCATTTTATTCGATTAATGTTAATACTTGTAAATCTCTCCAAGCATTCATGATTATAACTTATGTTAACAACAAATCAAGTTCCTTTCATAACTCAGGTGTCAATTATACCATATAGTATGAACTATGAAAGTGCCAAGCATTTGTTGTACCAAATGTTATACAATATAAATCAAGACTAGTCATTTAACAAGCAAAGTATTAAAGAGTGAACAAGATAACAAATACAAAACATGTTAGTATCAAACATTAAAGTCCATATTGAGTTTACATTATACGTATTCTTACACCATTAATGTAACTTTTTCACCTTAACATAATAAACTTAGCTAAACATAATGAAAGAAAAAAAAATAAACAAAATAAGAACATAAATAAGATGAGAGTTAACTAAGTAAATGAAAAGAAATGAAAGGCATAAACTTGATATTAATGAAAGCAAAGCATAAACATTACAAAAAATACAAAGAGAGAAAGCAAGAGCATGATCTTGATCTAAAAACCAAGATGCCTAAATGCATGGAAAATGCCTCCTTTTATAGGCCAAAATTAGAAACTATTGATTTGATGACTAATTGATGAGTGAGTGACCAACTCTTGACTTGGTGACAATCCTTATCTTCTCTTGTCTGCCCAAAACATCATTGATAATGTCAAAATTGAAGCCACTTGAAAACATGAAAGTTGTAGAAAATTATCTCATCTTTCTTGTGTAAAAACTTCAGGTCATTTGAATTTCTAGAACTCTAGATATGGGTCAAACACTGAATAGTGCTCGGACTGGAAGACATATTCGAACTTCTTTGTTGTTGCTATAATTTGGACTTGAAAATGGTCTTTTTAAGTCTTGGGCTCTATATAAAAGTTGTAGGCCTATCTCTTACCTTTCCATCCATATAAAGTAAACCTAAATCTGAGATTTACAGCTCTAGATATAACCCAATTATCGAATAGTATTCCGGTTTGGACTGCACCGACATCTCATTTCTAAGTTTGGCCATCTCTTTGTCCTTTTAATTTCAGTTCTTAAATTCATCAATCAATCCTTTCATTTATGTGATAAGCTCGTATTTAAAATGAAGATTTACCACAAATTAAAGGTATCTTATATTATTAAATACGTTATTATAAAACATACTTTAGTTAAGGAGTTATTGATACTTCAAGTGCAAAATAATGACATAAAATCTTGATAAAAATACACTTTTAAGTACTAATCATTCATCAAAAATAAAAAATAATTATAAAACTCAATTTATAAACAACTTAATATTAAAAAATTAAATTAAAAAATTAAGTTATTAGAGGGTGAAGTTGAAAAAGAATTTAGTTGAAAAAGGATCCAAACAATAAACCTAAACAATCTGGATCAATTTATTAGGTTTTTGAACTGAGTCATAAAATTAAGATAATCTTATAAAAATCAAAAAGAAAAAAAAATATAAAGTCCAATTAAAAATTATTTAATTAAAAAAGCAAAAAAAAATAAATGGGGCCAATCAATGTCAACATGTTAAACTCACGACATAAATCATGAGATTAAGATAATTTCACAAAAAAATAAGAAAAAATACAAAGCAACCTAATACGATCTAAGCAACACTAAAAAATCTGTTAGAGATTATAGTTAATTATATGACAAAACTTGGGACTAAAAGGTTCAAAAAAAATTTCAATAGATTTCTTTATTATACGTGAGCTACAATGGACTTCAAAAATATATTAAATAATAAAGTATAAGCCTTAATTGATTTAATAAATTTCAATAAGATATTAAATAATGGATTTCAAAAAAAATTATCAAAGGTTTTAGTTAGTCTAGTGACAAGACATATGACTAATAGGTTTAAATAGGCTTTCAATAGATTTCTTTAAGATACACAGGCTAAAATGGACTTTAAAAAGATATTAAATAATAAAGCACAAGACTTGATTAATTTAATTTATGTTCAAGAAGAACTTGTAAGTGGGGGCATTCAAACATTACAAAACAATTGAAATAAAATGATTCAAATTTATCACTTTTCAACTTTCATTACTGTTTTGATCATAATTGGATCTATTGAAGAAATGTAAATGCAATTCTTTTTTTAGATTAACATGGGTGTTTGGGCCAGCTTGCGCGCACCACGACTAATCCCACGGGCCCTGAAGTTAACGATTATGTAAGCCTCTAGTGGCCATCATATGAGCAACCAAAGACTCGAACCTGAGACCACAGAGGAAGCAAACCCCTTAGTCCCAAGTTTTTACCACTTGGCCACCACCTAGATGGTTATGTAAATGCAATTCTAATTGCATTGGAAGTAAGCATTCATAACTTTCTAGTGACATATGGAAAACTTTCTAATTCATTAATACGAAAGAGGATCAAACATTTAAAGCTAAGCTTTAATTATGCTAACATATTACAAAAACAACTTTAGTCCCATTTAAATTAGTTAGGTTATTATTTTAGTTATTATTAGGCTTTTTAAATATATTAGGGCCCTTATTTAAATTTAGGTTCATTGGTGTTACACGTATGCGGCATCACGATGATCGTCTTCTCGGGTTAGGATTTTTGTGGTTGTGAGTGAAAATAATAAGAATTTCTTGTCCTTTATCAATAAAAAGGGGATTAGAGACATGACCTAATATTTTGATTATTAGAAACTGTAATTAGTCTTAAAATATAGAAAAGAGAATTGAATATATATTAGAGCATATTACCCCTAGTACACCTTACTTAAAGTAACTTGTATTATTTACGTGTCTAATATAAATTAAAGTATTGTTATGTTTTTTAACTATTAATCTATCTAAGGTTTAAAAAAAGTTATCTTCGGTAAGGAGATTAGTATATTATTATGTTAAAACTTAGCAAATCTAATACCAAAACATATTTTTTTTATATTTTTCTTTTAATATCAGGAAAACATCTTTCGTATAAGTTTGTGATTTATGAAATTCAAATAAACAAAATAATTTTTTTGGTATTTTTAAATTATAAACCAAGTACTCGTGCATTTCATAAATTAATTATTAAATCCAAAAATACATGCAAACATATCAACAAAACTATTTTTCTTGAATTTTTGTATTTAAAAATGTTAAATCATGCCTTATATTGTTGTTGTTGTTGTTGTTGTTGTTGTTGTTATTATTATTATTATTATTATTATTATTATTATTATTTAAGCAAATATGATTTTTTTTAAATTCTTGAGAGACTTGACTGTATTTAATTTGAAATAAAGTTGTATATTAAAAAAAAAAGATGTTTTTTTTTGTTTTTATGAAAGGATTGATTGAATTGACAAGTTAGGGTATAATTGAATACAAACTGTTGACTTTTAAGGTTGGCCAAAACTTTCTTGAATATTTTCTTGATTTTGTTAAATAGGAACATACCAAATCTTGGTATTGCCAAATTGAATTCTTATTTTTCTTAGATTATCTTGCATTGTTTCATTAAAATTTAGCTAGCATATAGATCTTTCTTGCTTTATTTTAAAAGTATTCTTGAAATTATTGAAGTTGAATTTTAAGTTCTTAAATTAGTTAGTTTTCTTTGAATCTTTAACATAAACTTCATTACTTTTATTTTGTGTCTTCTTTTTGTCATTATATTTTACATAAAATTTACATTGATATTCGTAAAATTATCCTTAAGTTTTGTTTTGGTTATTTTGTATATTTCTTAATTTTTAAATCTTCATTATTATAAATTATTATGTTGGTTTGATTGATAAGTTGTTAAGTTAGCTTTAAAAATCCAAGATAGGGAATACTAAGCTAAATGACATAGCGAAATTATTAGAGTGAAAAGCCCAATTGGATTATGAGAAACATGAGTAAAGTGACATTAAATAAAGTCATAAAAAAGTTGATGCCATAAAAAAGTTTGATATAATTAAAGGAAAATGATTTTGTAAAAAGATAGGATAGATTGGAGGTAATGATGAAAGCTTTGATGGGTAAGATGAATAAATTAAGTGATGAGATGATTGATAGATATGATATTCCTAGTCGTAACAGAAATGAGGTTAAAAGATCTACTAGATAAGCAGTTTCTCCTTTAAATGAAAGTGTAGCTTAAAACTTCAATTATGATGATTATGTAGTTAATTATAGAAGAAAGTCTTGTACACACCAAAATCTATTATATGAGATATGACCAAGAAAAACTTCGATTATGATGATGGTATAGTTAATCATGGAAGAAAGTATTGTACATGATTAATACTTAAAAGTGCATTTTTATCAAGATTTTATATCATCATTTTGCACTTGAAATATTAATAACTCCTTAACTAGAGCATGTTTTATAATAATAAGTCTAATAATATAAGATACCTTTAATTTATAATAAATGCTCATTTTAAATGTAGGTATTCTCATAATTCAAAGGATTGATTGTTGTGATTAACTATTGGAAATGAAAGGACAAAGAAAAGGCTAAGCTTAGAAATGAGATGTGGATTCAATTTAAATTCGAACACTGTTCAGTCATTGGGTCATATTTGCAGCTATAGATGTTGAATTTTAGTTTGGTTTATATGGATGGAAAGATAAGTAATAGACTTACAACTTTCATGGTAGGGAAAGACCTAAATTTGTCGTTTTTAAATTTAAAGTTTGGCCACAAAAGAGAAGTCAAAATCGTTTCTATAATCCAGCCCAAACACTGCTCATATTTGGTGGGTGGAAGGAAAAGATAATTTCTAACAACTTTCATGAAGGAGATCTGCTCAAATTCTGATGGTAGAAATGGCATTTCATCCAGACAAGAGCTTAAGGTCTATCCACCATGTCCACTAGCAGCACTACTTAATATTTTAGACATATCTCAAGCAGTAGTGCTCCAAATGCTTTAAAATTTTATAGGTGGAAAAAAAAGATAATTTCCAACAACTTTCATGAATAACACTTTACTAAATTCTAATTGCATCAATGTCATTACATCCAACCATAATGCATGAGTGTTACTGTCTATCAAGTCCATTAAATCAATAGTTGGTCATTACATCAATTATCAATTACCTAATGAATAGTTTATAATTTTAGCCTATAAAAGAAATCATTTTATTTATTTATTTATTTAGGCATCTTATTTTTGAGATCAAGATCATGTTCTTACTCTCTCTTTATATTTTTGTAATGTTTAAGTCTTGCTTTCATTAATCTCTTGTTCATGCTTTTCATTTCCTTTACTATACCTAGTTAACTTGTATCATGTTTATGTTCTTATATCATAAAGAAGATGTTTGTCCCTAATCATAATTATAGAGAAGCATATAATAGATTATAATATTTATCTCAAGGTTCTAAATGTGTTGATGAATATATTATGAAGATGAAAGTAACTATGATTAGAGCTAATGTTTTACAATGGCTAGATTTTTAAGTGGTTTAAATAGAGATATTGATAATGTGGTTGAATTATAGAATTATTCATAAATTAAATATATAAGACATGATTATAAAGGTGGAAAATCAATTGAAAAAAAAAGGTAGTGCAAGACTAAACGATTATTTAGGATCCTCTTAAAGTTGGAGGTCAAATTTTAGAAGAGAGGAAAAAGGAAGAGGTAATGTTGAACAGAAGCATAAGTGAGAGATTAAGTGTTTTAAGTGTTAAGAACTTGAGCATTATAAATTAGAGTATCCAAATAAAATGATTATTATTTTGAGAGATGGTAATGAAGCAGAGTTAACTAGTAATGAATCTGAATGTTAAAGCATGACAACACTTGAAGATGCCAGTGATGATGAGTAAAGTGTTAATAATGAATTCTTGATTATAAGAAAATCTTTGAATGTTTAGACTAGTGAAGAAAATATTGAGTAAAAAGTTAGAATATTTTTCATATTAGATGCACATTGAAAATAAAATATATAATATGATTATTGATAATGGTTGTTGTACTAATGTTGTAAGCATAACTTTAGTTATAAATTTGAATTTGACTACTAAGCACGCTACATCATATAAACTTCAATCATTGAATGACTATGGAGAAGTTAAGGTAACTAAGTAGGTTTTAATGTTATTCTCAATAGGGAGATATAAGGATGAAGTTTTGTATAATGTTGTTATTATGTATGCTGCACACTTATTGTTGGAGAGACTTTAGCAATTTGATATGAAAACTATGCATGATAGTTTTAAAAATAGGTATATATTAGAAAAGAAATAAAAAAAACATACTAGCTTGCACTATTGTCACCTTAACAAGTGTATGAAGATTAGTTGAAACTAAAAAAAAAAAAAAGAAGAAGAAGAAGCCTAACGTGCCTTGTTATAAAATAATAGTGAGGATTGAGGCCATATGAAAATAAAATGATTTATGAGTGTGAAACACCAGAAGGTAAAGTTGACCAAAATAAAAAAAAATAAAGGGAAGGATGAGTGTAGAAAGAAAATGAGTGGAGATAAGAAAAAAAAAATGAGAAAAGAAGAGTGTAGGAAAACTGGGGAAACACCAAAAGGTAAAGTTTCAGCCATTAAAGACAAATTTGTAGACTTAAACCAAAATAATAAAAAAAAAATAAGGGGAAGACCAACGTAGAAAGAAAATAAGTGGAGATAATAAAGAAAGAGTGAGAAAAAAAAGTTTAGAAACTTGATTCTTGTGTTTCTAGTGTTTTTTTTTATTATTATAGAAGTATAAAGATGTATTTTTTAATAAGATCCTAAGTGAATTGCCACTTATAAAAGTAATAGAATATCACATTGACCTCGTATTAGATTTAATTATTCCTAATAAACTAGTTTATAAAAGTATTCATAAGGAAACAAAGGAGCTTCAAAAGCAAGTGGAGGATTTCATGTCGAAGGGATACATTTGAGAGAGTATTGCACATGTGCAATATTACAGCAATCGTCCTCTCGGATTAGGATCCTTTGGTTGCGAATGAAAAGAACATAGAATTCTTATTCTTTATTAGTTAAAAAGGTTTGGATTTGTCAACTGATCTTTAGAGTATAGATAAGAAAACCACTTGTGTATAAGGAGAACACATCACTCTCTAGTACACCCTACCTTAGGTAAGTTGCATTATTTATTTGTTTGATTTTTAAGACATTATTATATTTCTTCGAACCGCTACTATGTCTAATGATTAAAAGTCGTTCGACCCCAATAGATTGAACTATGAACTTATAGGTCAAACTAGCCATTTTAGAGTCCAAATATATTTTTACATTTGTTTTTTTAATACCGAGAAGACATTTTGTATATAATTTGTAATCCTTGATATTAAAATAAACAAGTTCATTTTTTTGGTTTTTTGAAATAAAGACCAGTTCTTATAGATTTAATAAATTTGTTATTAAATCTAAAAATATATGCAAAAACAAAATATTTTTTTCTTGAATTTTGGTAATAAGAAAAAAAGTTAAATCATGCTATGTATTGTTTTTTTTTTTTACAAATATGATTTTTATTTGAGAGACTTGGTCATTAGAAAATTGGAATATTTAATGTATTTTTAAAAGAACTATTTTTATTTTTTTTTGTACTTTTTTAAAAAAGAAAACTTGTTTATTTAACATAAGAAAAACATTTTACGTGTAAGTCACAATCCCAAATATTAAATGAAAATGAACAAAATATGAGAAACATAAAAGTATTGTGACAGGACTAAAAGATTGATATCTTCTCCCAAGTGCAGGAGTGTCGAAGTAATAAATAACCTAGCAAGACCGAGGTCGAACCACAAGGAGATTAATTATACAAATTATAAACAACAACAATAGTAACAACAATAATATTAGTAGCAATAATAATAATAATAATAATAATAATAATAATAATAATAATAATAATAATAATAATAGTACTAGTAGTCATAGTAATAATAATAATAATAAAGAAGAAGAAGCAGAAGATGAGAACTTTGAGATGGAATATTAATGTAAGGATTAAATAATGATAATAATAAATGTCAAGGTTAGAGGATTGATTAGTACTTAAAAGTGCATTTTTATCATGGTTTTATATCATCATTTTGCACTTGAAGTATCAATAACTCCTTAACTAAAATATGTTTTATAATAATGTATCTAATAATATAAGATACCTATAATTTGTGGTAAATGTCTATTTTTAATGCAGGCCTATCAAATAAATGAAAGGATTGATTGATGACTTGAAGAACTTAAATTGCAAGGATAAAGAGATGGTCAAACTTAGAGAAGAGATGTCGGTGCAATCCAAACCGGAACACTATTCGGTAATTGGGCCATATCTGGAGCTACAGATCTCAGATTTAGGTCCAATTTATATGGATGGAAAGGTAAGACATAGGCCTACAACTTTCATATGGAGCCCAAGATCTAAAAAGGCCATTATCAAGTCCAAATTGTAGCAACAACAAAGAAGCCCGAATCTGTCTTCCAACCCGAGCACTGTTCGGTATTTTGGCCATATCTGGAGTTCTAGTAGTCCAAATGAGTTGAATTTTTTACACAAGAAAGCTGAGACAATTGCCTACAACTTTCATGTTTGCACCTGGCTCCAGTTTTGACGTTATCAATGACGTTTTGGGCAGACAAGAGAAGATAAGGATTGTCACCAAGTCAAAAGTTGGCCACCCACTTATCAATTAGTCATCAAATCAATAGTTCCCAATTTTGGCCTATAAAAGGAGGCATTTGCCATGCATTTAGGCATCTTGGTGTTCAGATCAAGATCATGCTCTTCCTTTCTCTCTTTGTATTTTTTGTAATGTTTATGCTTTGCTTTCATTAATATCAAGTTTATGCTTTTCATTTCCTTTCCTTTACTTAGTTAGCTTTTATGTTCTTATTTTGTTTATCTATTTTTGTTTCTTTCATTATGTCTAGCTAAGTTAACTATGTCAAGGTGAAAAGGTTACACTAATGGTGTGAGAACAAGTATAATGTAAACTTAATATGGACCTTAATGTTTGGTACTAACATGTTTTATATTTGTTATCTTGTTCACTCTTTAATACTTTGCTTGTTAAATGACTAATCTTGATTTATGTTGTATAACACTTGGTACAACAAATGCTTGGCACTTTCATAGCCCATAATGTATGGTATAACCGACACCTGAGCTATGAAAGGAACTTGATTTGTTGTTAACATAAGTTATAATCATGAATGCTTGACGAGATTTACAAGTATTAGCATTAATTGAATAAGCTGACTAATGTAATCATGTTAACAATATATAATCTGATTGGAACCTCCTTTGTGTGTGGTTTACAATTGAATAATAAGAGTTTATACTATACTTGTTTGATATACCATTAGTGGAACCTCTAACCTTGACATTTGTTATTATTATTGTTTAATCCTTACATTAATTTTCCATCTCCAAGTTATCATCATCTTCTTCTTCTTCTCTTTCTTTATTATTATTATTATTACTACTACTACTACTACTACTACTATTATTATTATTATTATTATTATTACTATTATTATTATTAGTATTAGTATTACTATTATTATTGTTATTATTATTATTGTTATTGTTGTTATTGTTGTTGTATTATTGTTATTTATAATTTGTACAATTAACCTCCCTGTGGTTCGACCCCGGTCTTGCCGGGTTATTTATTACTTCGACACTCCTGCACTTGGGAGAAGACATCAACCTTTTAGTCGTGTCAAGTTTTTGGCGCCGTTGCCGGGGAGGTAAGTTCTTGTATAAATTATAGTATTTATTTTATTTTCTCTTTTCACTTTTCTTGTATATAACTTGTTTCTTTTCTTTTGTTTCGTTTTATTTTGTTTTCTTCCTTCTTCTTTTGTTTTCTTCTTCATTTTATTATATTCCAACACGTGCATGAGAGTGTGGTCACGTACATCAAGTGGTAGACTTTGTAGGATATCCTCATCATTTTCAGAAAATATGGCCGAAGAAGATAATCAATCACTTCATAATGAAAATAATGAGAATAACCGTGCTAGAACACTTAGAGACCACATGAATCCCACAAGAACAAGTGCACCATCATGCATAGTTTTTCCTCCTGATGCATCTCATTTTAATTTTAAACCAGGTATTATTCAACTTTTACCTTCTTTTCATGGTTTAGAATTGGAAAATCCATACTTGCATTTAAGGGAATTTGAGGAGGTGTGCAACACATATAATAACTTAAATTGTAGCATGAACACCATCAGATTAAAGCTTTTTCCTTTTTCATTAAAAGATAAAGCTAAAACATGGCTACAAAATTTGAGATCAGGATCCATTCGTGCTTGGGATGAAATGCAACAACAGTTTTTAAAGAAGTTTTTCCCATCTCATAGAACAAACTCTTTCAAGAGACAAATCACCACTTTCACTCAAAAACCAGGAGAAACATTTTACAAATGTTGGGATAGGTATCGAGACTTGGTTAGTACTTGCCCTCATCATGGTTTTGAAACATGGAGATTGGTTTCACATTTCTATGAAGGGTTAACACCTAAAGATAGGCAAATGGTTGAATTGATGTGCAATGGAACTTTTGAAGATAAAGACCCTGATGAAGCAATGGAGTACTTAGACTTGTTAGCTGAAAATGCTCAAAATTGGGACACTGTGGGTACTTATGAGGCACCGAGTAAAACTCAACTTCATACATCTAGTGGAGGTATGTACAACCTTAGGGAAGATCATGACCTCCAAGCCAAATTTGCATCTTTAGCTAGAAAAGTCGAGGCACTAGAATTGAAAAAGAGTGGTCAATTAAAATCTGTTGAAAACATTGTGTGTCAAATCTGTGAAACAAATGAACACTCAACCAACGATTGTCCAACCTTGCCTTCTTTTAAGGAATGTCTCCATGAACAAGCCCATGCTTTAAACAGTTTCCAAAGGGCCAACTACAACCCATACTCCCAAACATACAACCCTGGTTGGAGAAATCACCCAAATTTCAGTTGGAAGAGTGAGAACAATAATGCACAAACTTCACAACCACCGTTTCAAGCACACCACAATTTCCAAAATTCTCATGGATATGCACCTCCTTATGCTCCACCTCCTAGAAGAAATCTTGAGGAAACATTGCATGCATTCATTGAAAAGCAAGAGACAATCAATACTCAACTTGCTCAAAACATGACAGATTTTAAAGATACTCTTGCTAAATTAACATCTGCTCTTAGTTTCCAAGAGAAAGGTAAGTTTCCATCTCAAACACAACAAAATCCCAAAGGGCAATACAATGCAAATGCAAGTAGTTCCGGAAGCCAACACATGGATCAAGTCAAATCAGTCACTACTCTGCGCAGTGGTAAGGTTATTGAAAAACCCTCTCTTGAACCTTATGAGAAAGATGATGAGTCAATCTCTGAGGGTAAGGAAGGGGATGAATCTGAAAATTGCAAAGAAACAACTGATTCACCGCCAGCACTTCCATTTCCTCAAGCCATGACCAAACAAAGGAAAGTCAATCACAATTCTGAAATTTATGAAATTTTCAAACAGGTAAGGATCAATATACCTTTGCTGGATGCAATTAAACAGGTTCCTTCCTATGCTAAATTTTTGAAAGATCTCTGCACTGTGAAGAGGAAACTGAATGTGAAAAAGAAAGCCTTTCTAGCCGAACAAGTAAGTGCTATTCTTCAGAACAATAATGCTTTGAAATATAAAGACCCTGGTTGTCCTACAATTTCTTGCTTTATTGGAGAGCATAAAATTGAAAGAGCCTTACTTGATCTTGGAGCTAGTGTGAATTTACTTCCATATTCAGTTTTTCAGAGTCTCAATCTAGGTGAGTTAAAACCAACTTCTATAACTCTTTTACTTGCCGATAGATCTATAAAAGTGCCTAGAGGAATAATTGAAGATGTGTTAGTACAAGTCGATAAATTCATTTATCCTGTGGATTTTATTGTCTTGGACACACAACCTGTTGAAGTATGTAATTCATTTCCTGTTATTTTAGGACGTCCATTTCTTGCAACTTCTAATGCATTGATTAATTGTAGGAATGGACTGATGAAGCTATCATTTGGAAACATGACATTGGAGATGAATATTTTCAACATTTGCAAGCAACCTAGAGATGATAATGATTTACAGGAAGTGGACTTTACTGAAAAATTAATTCATGATCAATTTCCAACCACTTCCAATGAAATGGAGATTGATGAATCTGATGATTTGGAAATGATTTATTTTCAGGAAGAATCAAAGACAAGTAATTGGAGGCCACAAATTGAGGAATTGCCACCACGACCAATTAAGTCCATACCTTCAAGTGTTCAACCACCAAAACCTGATTTGAAGCCGTTGCCATCCAATCTCAAATACTCATTTTTGGGAGAAAATGAAACTTTTCCGGTAATAATCTCTTCCAAACTTAATGCACATCAAGAAGGTAAGTTATTACAAACTCTGAAAATGCACAAAAAAGCATTAGGATGGACCATAGCTGATATAAAAGGAATTAGTCCTTTGATTTGTACACACAGAATTTATTTAGAGGAAAATGCTAAACCCTCTAGAGAAATGCAACGAAGGCTAAATCCTAATATGAAAGAAGTAGTGAAAAATGAAGTCATTAAGCTTCTAGATAATGAAATCATTTATCCTATTTCTGACAGCAAATGGGTAAGTCCTACCCAAGTTGTACCTAAGAAATCTGGAGTCACTGTGATAACAAATGAGAACAATGAGTTAATTCCCACTAGAACTGTTACTGGTTGGCGCATGTGCATTGACTATAGGAAACTTAATTCAATGACTAGAAAAGATCATTTTCCTTTACCTTTCATGGATCAAATCCTAGAAAGAGTTGCAGGTCATGAATTTTATTGTTTCCTAGATGGCTATTCGGGTTACAACCAAATTGAAATTGCGTTGGAAGATCAAGAAAAAACTACTTTCACATGTCCATTTGGTACTTTTGCATATCGAAGGATGCCTTTTGGATTATGTAATGCACCAGCCACATTTCAAAGATGCATGCTTAGTATATTTAGCGATATGGTTGAACATTTTCTTGAGATTTTCATGGATGATTTTTCTGTTTTTGGTGATTCATTTGATGATTGTTTGACTAATTTAGGAAAGGTTTTAACCAGGTGTGAAGAGAAGAATCTTGTGCTGAATTGGGAAAAATGTCATTTTATGGTAACAAACGGCATTGTACTTGGTCACATTGTTTCATCAAAAGGAATTGAGGTTGACAAATCTAAAATCGAGTTAATTGTAAACTTGCCAACACCAAAATCTCTTAAAGATGTTAGATCATTCCTGGGACATGCTGGTTTTTATAGAAGGTTCATCAAAGATTTTAGTGTAATATCTAAGCCTTTAAGTAACCTTCTAACAAAGGATACTATTTTTGAATGGACTAAACATTGTGAAGAAGCCTTTGTTAAACTTAAAAACTTGCTTACTTGTGCTCCTATCATTCAACCTCCCGATTGGTCATTACCTTTTGAAATAATGTGTGATGCTAGTGATTATGCCGTAGGTGCTGTTTTGGGACAAAGAAAAGATAAGAAACCTTATGTAATTTACTATGCAAGTAAAACTTTAAATAGTGCTCAAATGAATTATACCACCACTGAAAAAGAATTACTTGCAGTAGTATTTGCATGTGAAAAATTCAGATCTTATCTTGTTGGTTCACCTGTTGTTGTTTTTAGTGATCATGCAGCATTGAAATATCTTCTTTCTAAGAAAGATTCCAAGGCTAGATTGGTGCGGTGGATTTTATTACTTCAAGAATTTGATATCACAATCAAAGATAAGAAAGGCAGCGAAAATGTTGTCGCAGATCACTTGTCAAGATTGACAATAGATTCGGAAACTGACATCACACCAATCGATGACTACTTTCCTGATGAATCTTTACTTTCTGTCTCTACAATGCCTTGGTTTGCTAATATTGTCAATTTTCTTGTTTCAGGACAATTGCCAGCTCATTGGAATACCCAAGATAAAAGAAAGTTTTTGAACGAAGTGAAGAACTTTTATTGGGATGATCCTTATTTATTCAAATATTGTCCTGATCAAATATTTCGAAGATGCATTCCTGACAATGAGGTAAGTAGTGTCATTAAATTTTGTCATTCTGAGGCATGTGGGGGTCATTTCTCATCAAGAAAGACAACTGCAAAAATCTTACAAAGTGGATTTTACTGGCCCACCATGTTCAAAGACTCACATGCATTCTGCAAGTCTTGTGAAAATTGTCAAAAGTTGGGATCTATTTCAAAACGTCACATGATGCCTTTAAACCCTATTATTGTCATTGAGATCTTTGACTGTTGGGGTATAGATTTCATGGGCCCATTCCCTCCATCATTTGGTTTCTTATACATATTAGTCGCAGTAGATTATGTTTCAAAATGGATAGAGGCAATTCCAAGTCGAAACAATGATCACAAAACAGTGATAAAGTTTTTGAAAGAAAATATTTTGAGTCGATTTGGAGTCCCTCGAGCCATAATAAGTGATGGTGGAACACATTTCTGCAACAAGCCATTTGAGTCTTTAATGAAGAAATATGGAATCACACACAAAGTTGCCACCCCTTATCACCCTCAAACAAGTGGACAAGTAGAGCTTGCTAATAGGGAGATCAAACATATTTTGGAGAAAACAGTGAACCCTAATAGGAAAGACTGGTCTTTAAGACTTAATGATGCACTTTGGGCTTATCGAACTGCTTATAAAACATCATTAGGTATGTCACCTTATAGACTAGTCTATGGAAAACCTTGTCACTTGCCTGTGGAACTTGAACATAAAGCTTATTGGGCTATTAAAGCTTTCAATTCAAATCTGGATGATGCTAGTCAACTGCGAAAATTACAAATAAATGAGCTTGAGGAAATAAGAAATGATGCATATGAAAATTCAAGAATTCATAAAGCAAGAATAAAAGAATGTCATGACAAGAAAATACAGAGAAAAACCTTCAATGTTGGTCAAAAAGTCTTGCTTTATAATTCTCGACTGCATTTATTTCCTGGAAAATTAAGATCAAGATGGAGCGGTCCTTTTATTGTGAAACATGTGTATCCATATGGGGCCTATGACATCGAGAATCCAAAGAATGGCAATGTTTTCAAGGTAAATGGACATCGTCTGAAAGTTTACTTTGACAATTTTTCAGTTGAACATAACTCTATTGAATTGGGTGATCCTGTATATAAAGATTGATTTTATTTTATTTTATTGATTTTATTTTATTTTATTTTTGTTTCTTTTTGAGTGATTTTTGCAAGTTTCTTTCACCCCGGTCAAATGGCGGATAACGGTACTCCGTGACTTAAGTCGGTTCTTTCAGTTTCCCACAATTACTGATATCTGTGTATATATCTATGCAATTCTTTGAATCTCTCTTCCAATTCTCATTTGAAAATGGACACTAATCTTGAAAAATTAAAAAAGTATTTTCCCGCTCTGCCTCAGAATGCGATTACAAAAATTTACCGTGCTAGATGTGCAAGATTGAGATTGTTAATGAATCATGGAATTCCTGAAGATATTCGCTGGTTGATTGAAGCAAAGGTCCGATTATCAGGTGAGTCCTCTAACTTCTTCATTTCACACATGCCTGGAACAGGTAAAAGCACTTTTGCAAAGAAGCGTCGTGCAAAACGACTGGATGTCTGTCATCGTTGTGCTAGATGGACTTGTAATACACAATGTCGTTCTTTAGGAATGGTATCTATAAACCGTGAAGATAAAATACAATTCATTAAGGATGGCCTGAGTAAGGAGTCTTTAGATAATCTTCTATTGACTCTTGAGACGCATCCTAGTGGAGATGTGCATCGTGCAATTCATGATTTATGGCCACTATTTCATAAAGAACATGATCGACTTAGTCTTGGGAATCTGACTAAAAAAGACCCTGTTTGCCAGTTTTTAAGAAAACTGGATGGGAAGCCTATCCCCGACCCATAGAGGGCGTTTAAGCCGTTCTTGGACGTAAAACCAAGGGAAGATGTGAGCCACAATCACAACTACCTGTACATACACATGCTTTTTTTAAAAGTAAATAAATAAATAAATAAAAAGAGAGAGAGAGAGTGTGAGACTCCAGCTGGCCTATATAGAGGTGTTATGATTGCCTTTCTAATTTCTCATCTATAAAACCCTCTCTTCCTTCCTTTCATTTCTACTCAACCCATACATTCAACAAATACAGAAGTTTGTAGAAATGGCAAGTTCCTCAAGTCATCAAATAAGAAATATTTGTGTTTTCGGTGGATCTAGTCCTGGGAAAGAAAAGGAGTTTTTAGAATCAGCAAATCATCTTGGTCAGGTGCTAGCTGAGAGAAAGATTCATTTAGTGTACGGGGGAGGCAGTCTTGGGTTAATGGGAGGTGTGTCAATAGCTGCATTTTTAGGAGGTAGTCAAGTTTTAGGAGTCGTCCCTGAAGCTTTGGCACAAGGGGACATCATTGGAAAAACAATTGGCGAGGAACTTCAGGTCTCCACAATGTCGGCTCGAATGAATGCAATGTTTAACCATGCTGATGCTTTCATTGCTTTACCAGGTGGTCTAGGCACATTGGAAGAGATCTTTCATATTTCCTCTTGGGCTCAATTGCACATTCACCATAAACCCATAGGTTTGTTAAATGTTAATGGTTATTATGATAAGTTGTTGTCTTTTCTTGATCATGCTGTGGAACAGGAATTTCTAACATCTTCTGCACGACAAATCATAATCTCTGCTTCTACTGCTGAACAATTGATTGACCAACTACAATCTTTCATTCCTGTGATTGATCCTTCCATGAGTCGCATAAATTGGTCATCTAAGGAAAGCCGTAAAAAGCTTAGATTGGATTTGAGCCTTCATTTGTGAATTTTTGTGTCTTTTGATTTTATTATGTTTTGTTATTTCTTATTTTTGTTTCAGTGTGTTTCAGGTTTTGTTAGTGTTCATTATTTCAGGTGATATCTTTTATACTCTATCTTTCTACCTTAGAACATTGAGGACAATGTCTCGTTTTGGTTGGGGGGAGAGGGTAGTAGTTGAAAAAAAAAAAAAAAAAAAAAGGTTTTTCATTTCATAAAGCATGTGCATAATTGTTGTTACTAGGATGGCAGAGTAAAGGAGTTCTTTTGTTAAAGTGACTCTTGAGACGCATCTTAGTAACCATTCTTAACAAGGTCTATTATAATACTTCCTGAAATATTCAGGTTTACAAACTCTCGTATTGTTACCACTTAATTCTGCTCATATACTTATTTAACATGTATTTTTAAACCTTAATTTACACACACACACTTTAACATATGATTGTGGGTTACATATTGGATTATTACATTATTTATGTTCTTTTGTTAAAGGTAACAACTAAGGGAAAGGGATTGTATATAATTAAAAAAAAAAGAAAAACATGAAAAAAAAAGAAAAAAAAGAAAAAATAAAAAAATGATGATAATAAAAATGTAGATAAGTTTGATTTCGTAGCCTCCCTAACCTAAGCAATTAAGCCCGAAGGGGTGTTTTAACACCTAATACCCTAAAGTCAACTGACTTGGGAGCTATTGGCCCAACGCTTGTTACATGGGTTGAGGAGAAAAGCTTAAAGAAATCAAACATTGCACTATCTACATATCAGTATCTGCGACCCGAGTTACTAAGCTCGTAGGGGTGTCTTAACACCTAATGCCCTAAGACCAACTGGTCTGGGAGTCATTAGCTGAAAGCTCGTTACATGGGTTAAAGATGCATGATGTTTTTAAAGTATATGTATATAGAGTTAAAAAAAAAAAAAAAAAAGAAGACAAAAATAGTAATCCCAACCCAAGGAAGTTAACCTTAAACATTAGAACAAAAATTTTGTTTTCTTCCAAGAAAAGCCCCATAATTATGTGTTGATACATTGAGCACAGAAGAAAGGTTTATTAATAACTTGTTAAGTAGTATTGAGCAGATATATAAATTTAATGAGAGTTTGTTTATCTGGATAGATTAATGGAAGTTAAATGATGAATACCTTGCTTTGTGAAATTTGCAAATTTTTTAACGCTTTGATTACTAGGGACTAGTAATAAGCTGGTTGGGGGGTGTGATTAGTACTTAAAAGTGCATTTTTATCATGGTTTTATATCATCATTTTGCACTTGAAGTATCAATAACTCCTTAACTAAAATATGTTTTATAATAATGTATCTAATAATATAAGATACCTATAATTTGTGGTAAATGTCTATTTTTAATGCAGGCCTATCAAATAAATGAAAGGATTGATTGATGACTTGAAGAACTTAAATTGCAAGGATAAAGAGATGGTCAAACTTAGAGAAGAGATGTCGGTGCAATCCAAACCGGAACACTATTCGGTAATTGGGCCATATCTGGAGCTACAGATCTCAGATTTAGGTCCAATTTATATGGATGGAAAGGTAAGACATAGGCCTACAACTTTCATATGGAGCCCAAGATCTAAAAAGGCCATTATCAAGTCCAAATTGTAGCAACAACAAAGAAGCCCGAATCTGTCTTCCAACCCGAGCACTGTTCGGTATTTTGGCCATATCTGGAGTTCTAGTAGTCCAAATGAGTTGAATTTTTTACACAAGAAAGCTGAGACAATTGCCTACAACTTTCATGTTTGCACCTGGCTCCAGTTTTGACGTTATCAATGACGTTTTGGGCAGACAAGAGAAGATAAGGATTGTCACCAAGTCAAAAGTTGGCCACCCACTTATCAATTAGTCATCAAATCAATAGTTCCCAATTTTGGCCTATAAAAGGAGGCATTTGCCATGCATTTAGGCATCTTGGTGTTCAGATCAAGATCATGCTCTTCCTTTCTCTCTTTGTATTTTTTGTAATGTTTATGCTTTGCTTTCATTAATATCAAGTTTATGCTTTTCATTTCCTTTCCTTTACTTAGTTAGCTTTTATGTTCTTATTTTGTTTATCTATTTTTGTTTCTTTCATTATGTCTAGCTAAGTTAACTATGTCAAGGTGAAAAGGTTACACTAATGGTGTGAGAACAAGTATAATGTAAACTTAATATGGACCTTAATGTTTGGTACTAACATGTTTTATATTTGTTATCTTGTTCACTCTTTAATACTTTGCTTGTTAAATGACTAATCTTGATTTATGTTGTATAACACTTGGTACAACAAATGCTTGGCACTTTCATAGCCCATAATGTATGGTATAACCGACACCTGAGCTATGAAAGGAACTTGATTTGTTGTTAACATAAGTTATAATCATGAATGCTTGACGAGATTTACAAGTATTAGCATTAATTGAATAAGCTGACTAATGTAATCATGTTAACAATATATAATCTGATTGGAACCTCCTTTGTGTGTGGTTTACAATTGAATAATAAGAGTTTATACTATACTTGTTTGATATACCATTAGTGGAACCTCTAACCTTGACATTTGTTATTATTATTGTTTAATCCTTACATTAATTTTCCATCTCCAAGTTATCATCATCTTCTTCTTCTTCTCTTTCTTTATTATTATTATTATTACTACTACTACTACTACTACTACTATTATTATTATTATTATTATTATTACTATTATTATTATTAGTATTAGTATTACTATTATTATTGTTATTATTATTATTGTTATTGTTGTTATTGTTGTTGTATTATTGTTATTTATAATTTGTACAATTAACCTCCCTGTGGTTCGACCCCGGTCTTGCCGGGTTATTTATTACTTCGACACTCCTGCACTTGGGAGAAGACATCAACCTTTTAGTCGTGTCAAGGATCCACTAATGGTATATTAAACAAGTATAGTATAAACTCTTATTGTTCATTTGGAAACCACACACAAAGGAGGTTCCAATTAGATTATAGATTGTTAACATGATTACATTAGTCATTTTATTCGAATAATGCTAATAGTTGTAAATCTCGTCAAGCATTCATGATTATAACTTATGTTAACAACAAATCAAGTTCCTTTCATAGCTCAGGTGTCAGTTATACCATACAGTATGAGCTATGAAAGTGCTAAGCATTTGTTGTACCAAGTGTTATACAACATAAATCAAGATTAGTCGTTTAACAAGCAAAGTATTAAAGAGTGAACAAGATAACAAATACAAAACATGTTAGTGTCAAACATTAAAGTCCATATTAAGTTTACACTATACTTATTTTTACACCATTAGTGTAACCTTTTCACCTTGACATAATAAACTTAGCTAGACATAATAAAAAAAAGAAAAATAAACAAACAAAATAAGAACATAAATAAGATAAAAGTTAACTAAGTAAATGAAAGGCATGAACTTGATATTAATGAAAGCAAAGTATAAACATTACAAAAAATACAAAGAGAGAAAGCAAGAGCATGATCTTGATCTGGAAACCAAGATGCCTAAATGCATGACAAATGCCTCCTTTTATAGGCCAAAATTGAGAACTATTGATTTGATGACTTATTGATGAGTAGGTGACCAACTCTTGACTTGGTGACAATCCTTATCTTCTCTTGTCTGCCCAAAACGTCATTGATAACGTCAAAATTGGAACTACTTGAAAACATGAAAGTTGTAGAAAATTGTCTCCGATATCTTATGTAAAAAATTCAGATCATTTAGACTTCTAGAACTCTAGATATGGGCCAAACACTAAATAGTGCTCGGGCTAGAAGACAGATTCAAACTTCTTTGTTGTTGCTCCAATTTGGACTTGAAAATGACCTTTTTAGATCTTGGTCTCCATATGAAAGCTGTAAGCCTATGTCTTACCTTTCCATCCATATAAAGTGGACCTAAATCTAAGATCTACAGTTCCAAATATGATCCAATTACCGAACAGTGTTCCGTTATGGACTACACCGACATCTCTTTTCTAAATTTGGCCATCTCTTTGTCCTTTCAATTTCAGTTCTTAAATTCATCAATCAATCCTTTCATTTATGTGATAGGCCTGCGTTAAAAATAATCATTTAACACAAATTAAAGGTATCTTATATTATTAGATATATTATTATAAAACATGCTTTAGTTAAGGAGTTATTGATACTTCAAGTGCAAAATGATGATATAAAACCTTGATAAAAAATGCACTTTTAAGTACTAATCACACCCCCCAACCAGTTATTACTAGTCCTTAGTAATCAAAGCATTAAAATAGAAAAACAATTTGCAAATTCCACAAAGCAAGGTATTCATCATTTAACTTCCATTAATCTATCTAGATAAACAAACTCTCATTAAATTTATATATCTGCTTAATACTTCTTAACAAGATATTAATAAACCTTTCGTTTGTGCTCAATATATTAACATATAATTATGGGTCTTTACTTGGAAGAAAACAAAATTCTTGTTCTAATGTTTAAGGTTAACTTCTTTGGGTTGAGATTTTTTTTTCTTTTTTTTTTAATTATATATAAATGTAAATTAAAACACAATGCATCTTTAACCCATGTAACGAGCTTTCAGCTAATGACTCCCAAACCAGTTGGTCTTACAGCATTAGGTGTTGAGACACCCTACGAGCTTAGTAACTCGGGTCGCAGATATTGATACGTTGATAGTGCAATGTTTGATTCCCTTAAACTTTTCTCCTCAACCCATGTAACAAGCATTGGGCCAATAGCTCCCAAGTTAGTTGACTTTAGGGTATTAGGTGTTAAAACACCCCTTCAAGCTTAATTACTTAGGTTAGGTAGGCTACGAAACCAAACTTATCTACATTTTTATTATCATCATTTTTTTCTTTTTTTTTTGCTTTTTTTTTTAAATTATATACTATCCCTTTCCCTTAATTGTTACCTTTAACAAAAGAACAAAAATAATGTAATAATCCAATGTGCAACCCACAATCATTTATTAAAGTGTGTGTGTGAAAATTAAGGTTTAAAAATACATGTTAAATCAATATATGAGCAGAATTAAGTGATAATAATACGAGAGTTTGTAAACCTGAATATTTCATGAAGTATTATAATAGACCTTGTTAAGAATGATTACTAAGATGCGTCTCAAAAGTCATAAAAAGTTCTCCTTACTCTGCCATCATAGTAACAATAATTTTGCACATGCTTTATGAAATAGAAACACAGTTAGTTTTTTTTTTTAAACTACTACCCTCTCCTCTCAACCAAAAGGAGACATTGTCCTCAATGTTCTAAGGTAGAAAGATAGAGTATAAAAGATATCACCTGAAATAACGGACATTGACAAACCTCAAACACACTGAAACAAATATAAGAAATAACAAAACACAATAATAAAACCAAAAGACACAAAGATTCACAAATGAAGGCTCAAATCTAATCTAAGCTTTTTACGGCTTTCTTTAGATGACCAATTTATACGACTCATGGAGGGATCAATCACAGGAATGAAAGATTGTAGTTGGTCAATCAATTGTTCAGCAGTAGCAGCAGAGATTATGATTTGTCGTGCAGAAGATGTTAGAAATTCCTGTTCCACAGCATGATCAAGAAAATACAACAACTTATCATAATAACCATTAACATTTAACAAACCTATGGGTTTATGGTGCAGTTGAGGCCAAAAGAAAATATGAAAGATCTCTTCCAATGTGCCTAGACCACCTAGTAAAGCAATGAAGGCATCAGTATGGTTAAACATTGCATTCATTCGAGCTGACATTGTGGAGACTTGAAGTTCCTCTCCAATTATTTTTTCAATGATGTCCCCTTGTGCTAAAACTTCGAGGACGACCCCCAAAACTTGACTACCTCCTAAAAATGCAGCTAATGACACACCCCCCATTAACCCTAAACTGCCTCCCCCATACACTAAATGAATCTTTCTCTCAGCTAGCATTTGACCAAGATGATTTGCTGATTCTAAAAACTCCTTTTCTTTCTCAGGACTAGATCCACCAAAAACACAAATACTTTTTATTTGATGACTTGAGGAACTTGTCATTTCTACACACTTCTATAATTGATGAATGTATGGGTTGAGTGGAAATAAAGGGAAGGAAGAGAGGATTTTATAGATGAGAAATTAAAAGGGCAATCATACCACCTATATGTAGGCCAGGTGGAGTCTCACACACTCTCTCTCTCTTTATTTATTTATTTATTTTTGAAAAAGCATGTCTATGTACAAGTAGTTGTGATTGTGGCTCATATCTTCCCTTGGTTTTACATCCAAAAACGGCTTAAACACCCTCTATGGGTCGGGGATAGGCTTCCCATCCAGTTTTCTTAAAAACTGGCAAACAAAGTCTTTTTTAGTTAGATTCCCAAGACTATATTGAGCATGTTTCTTATGTAATATTGGTCATAAATCATGAATTGCACGATGCTTATCTCGACTATGATAAGACTTAAGAGTCAATAGAAGATTATCTAAAGACTGTGTGTTTTGAAATAAATCCCACCTTTTGACAATTTTCACAGGTTTTGCGGAATGCATGTGATTCCTTTAATATGGTGGGCCAATAAAATCCGCTTTGTAAGATTTCTACAGTCCTCTTTTTTGACGAGAAATGATCCCCACGTGCCTTAGAGTGACAAAATTTAATGAAATTACTTACTTCATTATCGAGAATGCATTTTTGAAATATTTGATTAGGATAATAATTGAATAAGTAGGGGTCATCCCAATTAAATTTTTGCACATTGCTTAAAAATTTTCTTTTGTCTTCGGTACTCTAGTGAGCTGGCAAAAATCTTGAAGCAAGAAAATAGATATTTTTAGCAAACCAAGGCATTGAACTAAGAGAAAGTAGAGATTCATCAAGAAAGTAATCATCGATTGGTGTGATGTCGGGTGTCGAATCTGTTGTCACTTTTGATAAAAGATCCGCATCAACATTTTCGATGTCTTTTTCAGCCTTGATTTCTTCTTGATTGGTCATGGCATGAGAAAATGGAAGTGTTGGAGGGGAATTAGTCTTTTCTTTACAATATTCAGATTCAACCCCTTCCTTACCCTTAGAGATTGACTCATCATCTTTCTCATAAGGTTCAAGAATTGGTTTGTGAATAACCTTACCATTACGAAGAGTGGTGACTGATTTGACTTGATCCATGTGTTGACTTCCATGACTACTTGTATTTGCATTGTATTGCCCCTTGGGATTTTGCTGTGGTTCAGATGAAAACTTACCTTTCTCTTGAAAACTGAGAGCAGATGTGGATTTTGCAAGAGTATCTTTAAAATCTGATATGCTTTGAGCAAGTTGAGTATTGATTGTCTCTTGCTTTTCAATGAGTGCATACAATATTGCCTCAAGATTTCTTCTAGGAGGTGGAGCATAAGGAGGTGCATATCCATGAGAATTTTAGAAATTATGGTGTGCTTGAAACGGTGGTTGTGAAGTTTGTACATTGTTATTATCACTCTTCCAACTGAAATTTGGGTGATTTCTCCAACCAGGGTTGTATGTTTGGGAGTATGGGTTGTGGTTGGCCCTTTGGAAACTGTTTAAAACATGAGCTTGTTCGTGGAGACATTCCTTAAAAGAAGGCAAGGTTGGATAATTATTGGTTGAGTGTTCATTTGTTTCACATATTTGACACACAATGTTTTCAACAGATTTTAATTGACTACTCTTTTTTAATTCTAGTGCTTCGACTTTTCTAGCTAAAGATGCAAACTTGGCTTGAAGGTCATGATCTTCCCTAAGGTTGTACATACCTCCACTAGATGTATGAGGTTGAGTTTTACTTGGTGCCTCATAAGTACCCACGATGTCCCAATTTTGAGCATTTTCAGCTAACAAGTCTAAGTACTCCATTGCTTCATCAGGGTCTTTATCTTCAAAAATTCCACTGCACATCAATTCAACCATTTGCCTATCTTTAGGTGTTAACCCTTTATAAAAATGTGAAACCAATCTCCATGTTTCAAAACCATGATGAGGGCAAGTATTAAGCAAGTCTCGATACCTATCCCAATATTGGTAAAATGTTTCTCCTGGTTTTTGAGTGAAAGTGGTGATTTGTCTTTTGAAAGAGTTTGCTCTCTGAGATGGGAAAAACTTCTTTAAAAACTGTTGTTGCATTTCATCCCAAGCACGAATGGATCCTGGTCTCAAATTTTGTAGCCATGTTTTAGCTTTATCTTTTATTGATAAAGGAAAAAGCTTTAATCTGATGGTGTTCATGCTATAATTTAAATTATTATATATATTGCAGACCTCCTCAAATTCCCTTAAATGCAAGTATGGATTTTCCAATTCTAAGCCATGAAAAGAAGGTAAAAGTTGAATAATGTCTGCCTTAAAATTAAAATGAGATACATCAAAAGGAAAAACTATGCATGATGGTGCACTTGTTCTTTTGGGATTCATGTGGTCTCTAAGTGTTCTAGCACGGTTATTCTCATTATTCTCATTATGAAGTGATTAACTATCTTCTTCAGCCATATTTTCTGAAAATGATGAGGATACCCTATAAAGTCTACCACTTGTTGTACATAACCACACTCTCATGCACGTGTAGGAATAAAATACAAGGAAGAAGAAGAAAGACGAAGAAACAAGAGAAAAAAAACAAAGTTATATACAAGGAAAGTGAAAAGAGAAAATAAATTAAATACTACAATTTATACAAAACTTACCTCCCCGGCAACGGCGCCAAAAACTTGACATGACTAAAAAATTGATGTCTTCTCCCAAATGCAGGAGTGTCGAAGTAATAAATAACCCGGCAAGACCGGGATCGAACCACAGGGAGGTTAATTGTACAAATTATAAATAACAATAATAATAATAATAATAGTCGTCGTCGTAGTAGTAGTAGTAGTAGTAATAATAATAATAATAAAGAAACAGAAGGAGAAGAAGAAGATGATGATGATGAGAACTTTGAGATGAAATATTAATGTAAGGATTAAACAATGATAATAATAAATGTCAAGGTTAGAGGATCTACTAATGGTATGTCAAACAAGTATAGTATAAACTCTTATTATTCAATTGGAAACCACACACAAAGGAGGTTCCAATCAGATTATATATTGTTAACATGATTACATTAATCATCTTATTCGATTAATGCTAATACTTGTAAATCCTGTCAAGCATTCATAATTATAACTTATGTTAACAACAAATCAAGTTCCTTTTATAGCTCAAGTGTCGGTTATACCATACAGTATGAACTATAAGAGTGCTAAGCATTTGTTGTACCAAGTGTTATACAACATAAATCAAGATTAGTCATTTAACAAGCAAAGTATTAAAGAGTGAACAAGATAACAAATACAAAACATGTTAGTATCAAACATTAAAGTCCATATTAAGTTTACACTATACTTATTCTTACACCATTAGTATAACCTTTTCACCTTGATATAATAAACTTAGCTAAACATAATGAAAGAAAGGAAAATAGATAAACAAAATAAGAACATAAATAAGATAAGAGTTAATTAAGTAAAGGAAAGGAAATGAAAGGCATAAACTTGATATTAATTAAAGCAAAGCATAAACATTACAAAAAATACAAAGAGAGAAAGCAAGAGCATGATCTTGATCTGGAAACCAAGATGCCTAAATGCATGGCAAATGCCTCCTTTTATAGGCCAAAATTAGGAACTATTGATTTGATGACTAATTGATGAGTGGGTGGCCAACTCTTGACTTGGTGACAATCCTTATCTTCTTTTGTCTGCCTAAAACGTCATTGATAACGTCAAAATTAGAGCCACTTGAAAACATGAAAGTTGTAGGAAATTGTCTCAGCTGTTTTATGTAAAACATTCAGATCATTTAGACTTTTAGAACTCTAGATATGGGCGAAATACTGAACAGTGCTCGGGCTAGGAGACAGATTCAGACTTCTTTGTTGTTGCTCCAATTTGGACTTGAAAATGGCCTTTTAGATCTTGGGCTCCATATGAAAGTTGTAGGTCTATGTCTTACCTTTCCATCCATATAAAGTGGACCTAAATTTGAGATCTACAGCTCTAAATATGATTCAATTATCAAACAGTGTTCTGGTATGGACTGCACTGACATCTTTTTTTCTAAATTTGGCCATCTCTTTGTCCTTTCAATTTTAGTTCTTAAATTCATCAATCAATCCTTTCATTTATGTTATTGGCCTGCATTAAAAATAATCATTTACCACAAATTAAAGGTATCTTATATTATTAGATATATTATTATAAAACATGCTTTAGTTAAGGAGTTATTGATACTTCAAGTGCAAAATGATGATATAAAACCTTGATAAAAAATACACTTTTAAGTACTAATCATAAATGAAAGGAAATGGAAGACATAAACTTGATATTAATGAAAGCAAAGTATAAACATTACAAAAAATATAAAGAGAGAAAGCAAGAGCATGATCTTGATCTAGAAACCAAGATGCCTAAATGCATAGTAAATGCCTCCTTTTATAGGATAAAATTGGGAACTATTGATTTGATGATTAATTGATGAGTAGGTGGCTAACTCTTGACTTGGTGATAATCCTTATCTTCTCTTTTCTGAATAAAACATCATTGATAATGTCATAATTTGAACAGACCTTCACATGAAAGTTATAGAAAATTATCTCAGCTTTCTTGAAAAAAATTAAGGTAATTTAGACTTCTAAAACTCTATTTATGGGTTGAACACTTAATAGTGTCTGAGCTGCGGAACAGATTCAGACCTCTTCGTTGTTTCTATAATTTAGACTTGAAAACGACCTTATTAAAACCAGACCTTCACATGAAAGTTGTAGGCCTATATCTTACATTTCCATCTATATAAAGTAGATCTAAATCCAAGATCTACAACTCTAGATATGACCCAATTATCGAACAGTGTTCTAGTTTGGACTGCATCAACATCTCTTTTTTAAGTTTGGCCATCTCTTTGTCATTTTAATTTCAATACTTCAACTCATCAATCAATCCTTTCATTTATGTGATAGGCATGCATTTAAGATGAATATTTACCATAAATTAAAGGTATCTTATACTATTAGATATGTTATTATAAAACATGCTTTAGTTAAGGAATTATTGATACTTCAAGTGCAAAATGATGATATAAAACCTTGATAAAAATAAACTATTCTGTACCAATCAAGAGCCTCTAAGGAAGTCGAAGGTGACATGTTCAGTCACTTGAAAGTAGCATCTAATCAACCTTTTTGGCTAAAAAAGAAGACATACGAACCAAATGATATGTCATTCATTATCTTTATTAAAATGAGTGACACATCATTTGCTTAAATACTAAAAATTAGGAATTTTGATTAGGATTTTGTTGAATGTTAATTTGGTCCCTATCTTTATAATTTCTCCCCTAGAAACCTTTATTTAAATCATTTAATTTGACCATATTCTACAAATTAGTCATTGGTTTCTAGAATATGCAGTTTGACACATATCAACCATCAAACTTTTAATTTCTTTTAAATTACCTTTCGATTTGATTAATTCCAGTTCCTGAACTTGGATGCCTTTTGCACTTTAATTCTTGATTTTAAGATTCTTTTTATTTTGATATTCTTTAATTTGACCTCCAACCAACTTTCAATCTTTAAATTTCTTTCAATTGACCACTTGTTTACACCAATTTTAGCTTTTTAAAGTTTTAATTATATCCCTAATCTTCTAACTTTTTTTTTCTTTAATTAAGTCTTTGATTGAATCCACAAAAATCATTACAGGTTTAATCAAGTCTTTAAACTTAATTAATTATTTCATTTAACTTTTAAACCTAATCTTCTTTCAATCATTTATTGAATCCTTAAAACTCATTAGAAGTTTAATCTAGTCCTTATCCTCAAATAATTCTTCCAAGTTTTGCCCAATTAGTTTTCAAACTTATTTTCCTTTCAATTAAGTCCTTCAATAAGTTAATTAAGCCTGTTAGAAGTTAATTATATCCTTAAACTTAATTAATACTTCTAATTTTTGTCAAATTAGGATTTCAACCTTGAACTTCCTTTCCATTAAGTCTTTCTTTAGCCTATCTTGTTAAAATATCCTAATCTGGCTATTCTCGGTGTTTTGATCTGTTACGGCTCAAAAGTTTATCTCCTTATGTCATCAATATATTTTTGGATTTAATATTTTCTTTGGATTTAAAATATGTAATGTTTATACTAAGAGATCCAAAATTAGATTATGATAGAAAGCATAAGTCTATGTGTTGTTCCTATAATTTTAATACCTAAAAAGTATGTTATTTGAAGAATGTGTATTGACTCTAGAGCAATCAATAACATAACAGTATTGTAGACATCTTATCGCTATATTAGAAAATATGTTTGATGATCAATTATATAGATCTTATTTATTTTTCAAAATTGATCTTAAGAGTGGATATCATTATATTAGAATGAAAGAAGGTCTACTTTTAAAACTAAATATGACTTGTATAAGTGGTTAGTCGTGCCTTTTAGACTTAATAATGCACCTAGTATTTTTTTTTAGATTAATGAACCATATATTATGTGCATTCATTGGTAGGTTCATAATTGTTCTTTTGATGATAAATTGATTTATAGTAAAGGATTAAATGAATATATAGATCATTTAAGATAAGTACTTGATGTGTTTAGAAAGAAAATTTTGTATACCAATCCAAAAAAGAGTAACTTTTGCATGCAAAAAATTAATTTTTTGGATATGTTATCAGTGTAAAAGGTATTGAGATGTATGAGGCTAAGGTTAAGGTTGTAAAAGAGTGGCTTACACTTAAAATGATAAAAGTTGTTTTAATGTAGGATAAAAGACTTGTAACTTTTTTCAATGAAAAGCTTAATGGTGCAACACGTAGCCCAGTGGATGGGATTTATTGAGACATTCTTATATATCATCAAATACAAGGAAAGGAAAATATAGTTGCAGATGTGTTATCATACAGGCATGTTCTTCTTAATAATTTGAATACTAGACGTTTAGGATTTGAGTATGTGAAAGAATTATATTTTGATGCTATTGATTTCATTAAATTTAATTTGCAATGTGAACTTTCAGCAACTAATGGATTTTTAAGGCATGATAGATTTTTATTTAAATATAAAAGATTATGTGTGCATGATTATGAACTTTTATTTTCTAGTACTTGTCATCCACAAATATATGGTTAAATTGAAGTAGGAAACAAGACTTTAACTCAATTATTAAGAGTTATCATTTAAAAGAATCTAAAAAATTAGAAAGATTATTTATCATTTATTAAATTTATATATAATCATCATATGCATTCTATTACTGATTATTCACCATTTGAGATTATTTATGGTTTTAATCATTTAACACTAATAGATATGATTCTTTTACCTATTGATGAAAGGGTTAGTCTTAATGGTAATGAAAAAACACACAAATGGTGAAAGACTTACATGCAAAGATATAACAATAAATAGAGAAAAATAATGAGCAATGTGTATTTAAGGCTAATAAATGATGAAAATTAGTAAGGTTTAAACCAAGAGATTAAGTTTTGCTACATATGAGAACAAAAAGTTTTCTTAAGCAAGAAAGATAAAGTTTTATTAAGTAAGAAAGATCAAAATTAATGCCTCAAGGAGATAGCTATTTTTAGATTATAGAGAGGATTAATGACAATCTTTATAAGGTGGATTTACAAGGTGAATATGTTTTTAGTGCTGCATTTAATATTTCTGGTCTCTCTTTAGTTGATATAGGTGATGACTTATAACAAATCCTTTCAATAGAGAAAGAATGATACTATTCAAATAACACCAAAGAGATCTGTTAGATGTTCTAGTTCGTTTAGTGATAAGATTTAGGGATAAAAGGCTTTCAATAGACTTTTTGAAGACATATGAGCTAAGATGAACTTAAAGAAGATACTAATAATGAAGTATATGCCCGAATTAGCTTAATGCATGTTCAAGAAGGGATTGTAGGTGGGCATTCAGATATTAAAAAAAAGATTGGAATAAAACGATTAAAATTCATAACTTCTGACCTTTCACTACTATTTTGGTCATAATTGGATTTATAAAAGGTATTTGAATATGATTCTAGCTGTATTAGAAATTAGACATTTCTAGTGATATCTTATTAGACTTACGATTCTTTATAGTATAAATACTCTTTTTAGAGACTTTTTGAAAAACAATTCTAATAAAGAAATTGATATTCTAGCTATATTTTATGTGGTCGGGTGATTCATATATTAATTTCTTGATTGAACTTCCAAACTATTTGGAAGATCGATCCATTTCATCGTGATTTTATACTACCCGTTCACTTTTCTTTATAGGCGTAGGGTGAGAGTGATCATTACATATAACTTTGATTCTTCAATAAAGGTTCTTATTAGTTATCAAGTTTCAAACCATTCAAATGTTATTTTAGCACATCTTGAGAGGTGTCTGCATCATAACTAGCTCAATATTAAAGGATAAAATAAAAAAATTTATTAATTAAAAAAAGTAGCCTAAAAAACAAATTGGTACAACCCATGCTAACATATAAACTAAACATTGAAGAAGATTACATGATATGGTTTGATTAATACTTAAAAATATATTTTTATCAAGGTTTTAGATCATCATTTTGCACTTGAAGTATCAATAACTTCTTAACTAATGCATGTTTTATAATAACATATCTAATAATATAAGATACCTTTAATTTATAGTAAATGTTCATTTTAAATACAGGCCTATCATATAAATGAAAGAATTGATTGATGAGTGATTAGTACTTAAAAGTGCATTTTTATCATGGTTTTATATCATCATTTTGCACTTGAAGTATCAATAATTTCTTAACTAAAACTTGTTTTATAATAATATATCTAATAATATAAGATACCTTTAATTTGTGGTAAATATTCATTTTAAATGCAGGCCTATCACATAAATGAAAGGATTGATTGATAACTTTAAGAACTTAAATTGCAAGGGCAAAGAGATGACCAAACTTAGAAAAGAGATGTCGGTGCAATCCAAATCGGAGCACTGTTCGGTAATTCGATCATATCTGGAGCTGTAGATCTCAGATTTAGGTCCACTTTATATGGATGGAAAGGTAAGACATAGGCATACAACTTTTATATGGAGCCCAAGATCTAAAAAGGCCATTTTCAAGTCCAAATTATAGCAACAATAAAGAAGCCCGAATCTGTCTTCCAGACCAAGTACTGTTCAGTATTTTGGCCATATCTAGAGTTCTAGAAGTCAAAATTAGCTGATTTGTTTACATAAGAAAGCTAAGACAATTTACTACAACTTTCATGTTTTCAAGTGGCTCCAATTTTGACGTTATCAATGACGGTTTGGACAGAAAAAAGAAGATAAGGATTGTCACCAAGTCAAGAGTTGGTCACCCACTCATCAATTAGTCATCATATCAATAGTTCCTAATTTTGGCCTATAAAAGGAGGCATTTGCCATGCATTTAGGCATCTTGGTTTCCAAATCAAGATCATATTCTTGCTTTCTCTCTTTGTATTTTTTGTAATGTTTATGCTTTGCTTTAATTAATATCAAGTTTATGCCTTTCATTTCCTTTCATTTACTTAGTTAACTCTTATCTTACTTATATTCTTATTTTGTTTATTTATTTTTCTTTCTTTCATTATGTTTAGCTAAGTTTACTATGTTAAGGTGAAAAGGTTACACTAATGGTGTAAGAATAAGTATAGTGTAAACTTAATATGGACTTTAATGTTTGATACTAACATGTTTTGTATTTGTTATCTTGTTCACTCTTTAATGCTTTGCTTGTTAAATGACTAATCTTGATTTATGTTGTATAGCACTTGGTACAACAAATGCTTAGCACTTTCATAGTTCATACTGTATGGTATAACCGACACCTGAGCTATGAAAGAAACTTGATTTATTGTTAATATAAGTTATTATTATTATTATAAGTGTTATTGTTATTATTACTATTGTTGTTGTTATTGTTGTTATTATTATTGTTGTTGTATTATTGTTATTTATAATTTGTATAATTAACCTCTTTGTGGTTTGACTCCGGTCTTGCCAGGTTATTTATTACTTCGACACTCTTGTACTTGGGAGAAGACATCTATCTTTTAGTCATGTCAACTTTTTGGCGCCGTTGTCGGGGAGGTAAGTTTTGTATAAATTATAATATTTATTTTATTTTCTCTTTTCACTTTTCTTGTGTATAACTTTGTTTCTTTTCTCTTATTTTTTTTCTTTTATTTTTTTTCTTTTTATTCTATTCCTACACGTGCATGAGAGTGTGGTCACGTACATCAAGTGGTAGACTTTGTAGGGTATCCTCATCATTTTCAGAAAATATGGCTGAAGAAGATAATCAATCACATCATAATGAGAATAATGAGATTAACGGTGCTAGAACACTTAGAGACCACATGAATCCCACAAGAACAAATGCACCATCATGCATAGTTTTTCCTCCCAATGCATCTCATTTTAATTTTAAACCAGGTATTATTCAACTTTTACCTTCTTTTCATGGTTTAGAATTGGAAAATCCATACTTGCATTTAAGGGAATTTGAGGAGGTCTGCAACACATATAATAATTTAAATTGTAGCATGAATACCATCAGATTAAAGCTTTTTCCTTTTTCATTAAAAGATAAAGTTAAAACATGGCTACAAAATTTGAGACGAGGATCCATTCGTGCTTGGGATGAAATGCAACAATAGTTTTTAAAGAAGTTTTTCCCATCTCATAGAACAAACTCTTTCAAAAGACAAATCTCCACTTTCACTAAAAAACCAGGAGAAACATTTTACCAATGTTGGGATAGGTATTGAGACTTGCTTAGTACTTGCCCTAATCATGGTTTTGAAACATGGAGATTGGTTTCATATTTTTATGAAGGGTTAACACCTAGAGATAGGCAAATGGTTGAATTGATGTGCAATAGAACTTTTGAAGATAAAGATCCTGATGAAGCAATGGAGTACTTAGACTTGTTAGCTGAAAATGCTCAAAATTAGGACACCGCGGGTACTTATAAGGCACCGAGTAAAACTCAACCTCATTCATCTAGTGGAGGTATGTACAACTTTAGGGAAGATGATGACCTTCAAGCCAAGTTTGCATCTTTAGCTAGAAAAGTCGAGGCACTAGAATTAAAAAAAAAGTGGTCAATTAAAATTTGTTGAAAACATTGTGTGTCAATTCTGTGAAACAAATGAACACTCAACCAACGATTGTCCAACCTTGCCTTCTTTTAAGGAATGTCTTCATAAACAAACCCATGCTTTGAATAGTTTCCAAAGGGCCAACCATAACAAAATCTCTGAGGGGCAATACAATGCAAATGCAAGTAGTTCCGGAAGCCAACACATGGATCAAGTCAAATCAGTCACTAATCTTCGCAGTGGTAAGGTTATTGAAAAATCCACTCTTAAACCTTATAAGAAAGATGATGAGTCAATCTCTGAGGGTAAGGAAGGAGTTGAATCTGAAAATTGCAAAGAAAAGACTGATTCTCCGCCAGCACTTCCATTTCCTCAAGCCATGACTAAATAAAGGAAAGTCAATCACAACTCTGAAATTTTTAAAACTTTCAAACAGGTAAGAATCAATATACCTTTGCTGGTTACTATTAAACTGATTCCTTCCTATGCAAAATTTTTGAAAGATCTATGCATTGTGAAGAGGAAACTGAATGTGAAAAAGAAAGCCTTTCTAACCGAACAAGTAAGTGCTATTCTTCAGAACAATAATGCTTTGAAATATAAAGACCCTGGTTGTCCTACAATTTCTTGCTTTATTGGAGAACATAAAATTAAAAGAGTTTTACTTGATCTTGGAGCTAGTGTGAATTTAGTTCCATATTCAGTTTTTCAAAGTCTCAATCTAGGTGAGTTAAAACCAACTTCTGTATCTCTTTTACTTGCCGATAGATCTGTAAAAGTGCCTAGAGGAATAATTGAAGATGTGTTAGTATAAGTCGATAAATTCATTTATCCTGTGGATTTTATTGTCTTGGACACAGAACCTGTTGAAGCATGTAATTCATTTCCTGTTATTTTAGGACGTTCGTTTCTTGCAACTTCTAACGCATTGATTAATTGTAGGAATGGACTGATGAAGCTATCATTTGAAAACATGACATTGGAGATGAATATTTTCAACATTTGCAAACAACCTGGAGAAGATAATGATTTACAAGAAGTAGATCATATTGAATCTGAAGATTTGCAAATGATTTATTCTGAGGAAGAAATCATGGATGAAAAAAGCACCGAAAATGTTGATGTGAATCTTTTGTCAACAATGATAACAAATTCGACATCTGATATCACATTAATCGATGATTACTTTCCTAACGAATCCTTACTTTCTCTTAGTCCAATGCCTTGGTATGATAAAAATATCAATTTTCTTGCTTTAAGAGATTTGCCAACTGATTGGAGTACCCAAGACAAAGAAAAGTTTTTGAATGAAGTGAAGAACTTTTATTGTGATGACCCTAGCTTATTCAAATATTGTCCTGATCAAATATTTTAAAGATTCATTCCCAACAATGAGGTAAGTAGTTCATTAAACTTTGTCATTCTAAAGCATGTGGAAGTTATTTCTCGTCAAAAAAGACAACTATAAAAATCTTTCAAAATGGATTTTATTGGCCTACCATGTTCAAGGACACACATGCATTCTACAAAACTTGTGAAAATTGTCAAAAAGTTGACACTGGTCAAAAAGTTTTGTTTTATAATTCTCAACTCTATTCATTCCCTAGAGAGCTAAGATCAAGATAGAACAATCCTTATGGGGCTTGTGATATTGAGAATTCAATGAATGACAATGTTTTTAAGGAAAATGGACATCGTTTGAAAGCTTACTTTGATAATTTTCCTAGTGAAAATAAATCAACTAGTTTGAATGATCTTGTAGATAAAGGTTGATTATTTTGTTTTTCTTACATTGTTTTTATGTTTCTTTTTGAGTAATTTTTGCTAGTTTCTCTCACCCCAGTCAAATGGCGGACAACGGTACTTGCTTGACCGCTTTTTATGATCGGCTTGTTTTAACTCGCAAGTGCACGAGTGTGCGATGTAGCAATTAACTCGGTAAGATCGAGGTCATATCCACAGAGAGCTAGATCTGGAAATTAAGCTAAGTAACAAAAAAAAACTCAAGAGAAATTAAATTAACAATAACTTGGTTGAAAATAATTGATGGATTTGTTTTCAAAGATAAAAAAAAATGTAAATAGATTTTAAATGACAAGAAAAGTAAGTCTTGGTCCAAATCAATTTTAATGGTGATGTATTGGTGATTTCTTCAACATATATAAGATAACTCAACCTAATCTCAACGATGGTGATATTAGATCGGAAGATATTACAATGAAGATTAGAAAGATGAAGATTGATTATTGCTTAAGAATGAACAAGTACTTTCATATTAAGTAAGACATTGAATCAAGCAATCTCTATACCAAAACTAAAGTTTGTGCATAAAAATTCAAGATTATAACATTACCTAAATGATTTCTAAAATTTCTTTACAATAATAAATCATTCATGAAGAAAATAAGAAGATAAACATTAAGATTCATTCATATCCTAAAGAACTCACCTCAATCACCATTATCCTTGATTTGGATCCAAGAAAGAGTTTAGCCAACCATGATTATATATAAGAACACTTCAATAAACATGAAAGAACTTGAATCCAACTGAAAAAATAAGTTTTACAAACTAAAAAACCAAAATCTATAAAGAAGAACACAATACAATTTCAGAAAAAATTCGGACACAAATCTGACTCTAACTTTGGACAGCAATTCGACCCTCTTAGAAGCTTGTTTTGGAGAAGTCTATTAGAGACATATTTATAGGCAATTCTGTCACCTTTCCAGATCATTAAAAAACAGCTCATTTAGACACCTGAGTCAAAAGTTATGGGCAAAACACCGAAAGGTGTTCTGAAAAATCAAATCAAGACAGCTTTACAACTACTTTGGTGCACGTTTTTCTTCCTTATTTATGAGGTGTCTCCTTCTTCTTTTTGACCCAAAATAATGTTAAAATATCCCTTCCAGCTTTCCATCCATGTGCTTGCCTTCTTGGATCAATGGATTACCCAAAATAAATCAATTGTTATTTGTTGTGTGGACATGTAAGATCATGGATTGTGTTTGGGTTGATTTGAAGGTTGATTTGGGGTTGATTTGGGGCTGATTTTTGGGCTGAATTTGAGCATCAAATAAGTATACAAATGTACTTATTATTTGGGCTAAGATTGACATTGAAACCTTGAGTGTTTAATGGTTGAAGTTTGCACACAACATAAGGCAAGTTTGGGCTTGAAATAAATCATATGATATTCTTTTCTAGAATTGGAATAGAATTGATTTTTAGGACAAATTTGGAGCACTTATTTGAACCAAGATTTGCTTCAATCTTCAACTAAATGTCTCTTCAATTCTTTGTTCTGAATTCCGACGTTGAATTTTCTGAATTAATTCATTTAAGCTTCAAAAACCTATCGAAACATTAAAACAAACTTCATTACTAAAAAATACATCAATTATTATAAAAACAACCAAATAAAAACAATAAATACATATGTAAAACAAGAGACTTAATGACACTTTTGATGCACAATCACACCCCCCAACTTAGATTTTGCTAGTCCTCAAGCAAAACAAAACATAAAACCTTTAAAATAAAAATAATAATAATAACAACCATAATTAGGCTCGATTCATCACACTTGAAGGACCTATCATGCAAACATTGGTATCTTTAACTTAGTGTATACAATAGCAAATAAAGAAAAATAAGCATACTCACATTCTCTAAATCAAACATCCATACAAAATTTTCAAATTCAGTCATATTTATTGTGCAACCAACATAATTGATTCATACGAAAACTCAACTTGTAATCTTTCATTCTCACCAACACAAACAAGGTAGCAAACTAGAGAAATATCTATATATTTTCTTTCTTTCTTTTTTCTTTCTTTTTTTTTTTTTTTGAAGATATGATTTATTTTTTTGTCTTTAAGTAGTCACTTCCCTTTTGACGCGAATACAAACATTTGTGATGAATGCACCCGGTTACTCACAAAGTCACAAACTTAAAGTGCTTTGCATACTCATATTTTAAGCTGCCGTTTGACGTAAAGATAAACATTTGTGATGAATACCCCTAGTTACTAAGCAACTCAAAACATTGGAGTAGATAGAACTTTGTACACATTTATTTATTTATTCGTGTAATAATTATTACTCTATTTACTTAAACCTTGTTTAGGACTGGATCAAAAGGGATAATCACAAGTAAAGCATCATACTCATCTTTCATGCATAATCACACAACTCACACAACTTTTACAAGGAAAGATGTATTTCAGTAATCTTAAAAAAAAGTATGCTATATCTTGCTTTATAAGATATTATCTATCCCAAATTAAAGTATGCAATGTTCAACATAATAATGAATCCAAAAATATAATGATGATCCTAAACAAGTCTCATTCACATACGAATGCAAGTTTTTTTTTTTTTTAACAAGCATGGTTATCTCAAGCATTCAACATAATGAAATATCTAAAATTAAGTTTTACATTATCCTCAATGTAAAAGAGAAAGAGGAGAAAAGTATAAAGATTAGAAAATTGTTACTCCCCTTCTGTTTTCAAGGATGAATGTCTGATTGAATTGGGCATGAGCTGACTTCTTGCTTGATTTTTTTTTTAACCTGCATATCACAACTAAAAGAAAACATTGATTTTTTTTTTTTGAAAATAAAGAACCTCACACCCCCCAACTTAAAATAATGCATTGTCCCGAATGCATGAACACGAAAATATAAGAGATGGAAGAAAGAAGAAAAAATAATAAAAATAAAAATAAAAACTCATTACTTCTAATACTACAATGGTATTGGATCTTGAAGATCCAATGTCTCAACTTCAGCCACAACATTTTCAAGATAAGGTTTCAATCGATGACCATTTACTTTGAAAATATTTCCATTCTTGGGATTTTCTACCTCAAATGCACCATGCTCAGAGATGGATTTAATCACAAATGGACCAGTCCATTTTGTCCTCAACTTCCCAGGAAAGAGATGTAATCGTGAATTATACAAGAGAACCTTTTGACCAACATGAAAGGATTTTCTAAGAATATGTTTATCATGCAAAGTTTTCATCTTATGTTTTGAAATTTTTGCATTTTCAAATGCATCATTTCTCAGCTCCTCTAATTCATCCAATTGAAGCTTTCTATTTTTGCCAACCTCATTTTCATTGTCATTGAATTGCCGAATGGCCCAATATGCACGGTGCTCAATCTCAACAGGGAGATGACAAGGCTTTCCATAAACTAGCCTATAAGGAGACTGATTAGTACTTAAAAGTGCATTCTCATTAAGGATTTATGTCATCATATTGCACCTAAAGTATCATTAAATTCCCTAACAAAAGCATGTTTTATATTAGCAAGTCTAAAAATATAATATACCTTTAATTCATGGTAAATGTTCATCCTAAATGCAGGTATATCACATAAATAAAAGGATTGATTGATGAGTTTAAGGATTGAAATTGAAAGGATAAAAAGAAGGCCAAACTTAGCAAAGTGTTGCTGGTGCATTCCAAACTCGAACACCGTTCAGTAATTTGATCATATCTGGAGCTGTAGATATCAGATTTAGGTCCATTTTATATCGATGGAAAGGTAAGACATAGACCTACAACTTTCATATGAAGTCAAAGACTCAGTTCTGCCGTTTTCAAGCCCAAATCTTAGCAACAACGAAGACATCGGAAGCTGTCCTGCAGCTCAAGCACTATTCGGTCTTTGGCTCATATCTTGAGTTCTAGAAGTCCAAATGAGCTCTGGTTTTTTTTTATGGAAAGCTGAGACAATTGCCCACAGCTTCCACAATTCAGTTGGCTATAATTCTGATGTGAGCAATGACGTTTTGGCCAGCCAACAATATCAAAAATCAGCCCACAATATCAATGGATGCCCACCAATTCTTCAATCAATCAATAGTTCTGAAACTTAGCCTATAAAAGGAGGCATTGTCCATGTATTTAGTCATATTAATTTTCAGATCAAAGTTATCTTCTTGCTTTCTCTCTACATCTTTGTAATGTTCAAGTTTTCTTTTATGCTATAGTAATCTCTTGTTTATGCTCTTTCATTTCCTTTCCTATACTTAGCTTATATTATGTTTATGTTCTTATATTGTTTATTTGTGTTTTTCTCCTTCTTAATGTTTAGCTAAGTTAATTATGTCAAGGTGAAAAGGTTTTTCTAATGGTGTTAGAATAGGTATAATATAAACTCAACATGAGCTTTAAATGTTTATATCTAAGAAAGATTGTTATTAACATGTTTTATCTTTTTATCTTACTAATTCTTAATACCTTGCTTATTAAATGTTTAATTTAGATTTGTGTTGTATAATATTTGGTACATCAAATGCTTGATCTTTCATAGTTTTCGGCCGAAATCGTTATTATGATAGAAACTTGATTTGTTGTTAACATAAACTAGCAACATGAATGCTTGATGATATTTATAAGTATGGTATTACTTATATAAGATAATTAATATGATCATGTTAGTAATTTATAATGAGCTAATAACGAGAAATCATCCGATTAGAACCTCCTTTGTGTGTGGTTTCTAGTTGAGTAATAAAAAGAGTTTATATTATATTTATTTGAAATACTATTAGTAAATCCTATAACCTTGACATATGTTTTGTTATTGTTTAATCCTTACATCAATATCACATCCCAAAATTCTCTTCAACTCTTTTTCTGTTATTATTCTCTTCAACTCTTTTTCTTTATTTGTAATTTATATAATTCACCTCTCTGTGGTTCGACCCCGGTCTTGCCGGGTTATTTTACTTTGACACTCCTGCACTTGGGATAAGACATCAACTCTTTGATCGTGTCAAGTTTTTGGCGCCGTTGCCGGGGAGGTAAGTTATTGTATAAATTAAATATTTTATTTTATTTTATTTTACTTTTATTTGTTTTTCTAATTGTTGTTTCTTTTTCTTTTTCTTTTTTTTTCTTTTCTTTTGTATTTGCATGAGAGTTTGGACACGTACATTAAGTGGTAGACTTTCTAGAAAATCATCATTTTCTTTAGAAAACATGGCCGAAGAAGATAATCAATCAATTCATAATGAGAATAATGAGAATAATGAGAATAATCGTGTTAGAACACTTAGAGATCATATGAATCCAACAAGAACAAGTGCACCATCATGTATTGTTTTTCCTCCTGATGCATCTCATTTTAATTTTAAGCCAGGTATTATTCAACTTTTACCCACTTTTCATGGCTTAGAATTAGAAAATCCATACTTGCACTTAAGAGAATTTGAAGAAGTTTGTAACACTTATAATGACTTAAATTGTAGCATGAACACCATCAGATTAAAGCTTTTTCCTTTTTCGTTAAAAGATAAAGCTAAAACATGGCTACAAAATATTAGGTCAGGATCCATTCATGCTTGGGATGAAATGCAACAACAGTTTTTAAAGAAATTTTTCCCTTCTCATAGAACAAACTCTTTCAAAAGACAAATCACCACTTTTACTCAAAAACCAGGAGAAACATTTTATAAATGTTGGGATAGATATAAAGACTTGCTTAATACCTGTCCTCATCATGGTTTTGAAACATGGAGATTGGTTTCACAATTTTATGAAGGGTTAACACCTAAAGATAGACAAATGGTAGAATTGATGTGCAATGGAACTTTTGAAAATAAAGACCCTGATGAAGCAATGGAGTACCTAGAGTTGCTAGCTGAAAATGCTCAAAATTGGGACACCACAGGTACTTGTGAGGCACCAGGTAAAACTCAACCTCATACATCTAATGGAGGCATGTATAGCCTTAGGGAAGATCATGACCTCCAAGCCAAATTTGCATCTTTAGCTAGAAAAGTTGAGGCACTAGAATTAAAAAGGAGTGGTCAATTAAAATCTGTTCAAGAAATTGTGTGTCAAATTTGTGAAACCAATGAACACTCAACCAATGATTGTCCCACGTTGCCTTCTTTTAAGGAATGTCTCCATGAACAAGCCAATGCTTTAAATAATTTTCAAAGACCAAGTCATAACCCGTACTCACAAACGTACAACCCTGGTTGGAGAAATCACCCAAATTTCAGTTGGAAGAGTGGTAATAATAATGCACAAACTTCACAGCCACCATTTCAAACACAACATAATTTTCAAAATTCTCATGGATATGCACCTCCTTATATTCCCCCTCCTAAAAGAAATCTTGAGGAAACATTACATGCATTCATTGAAAAGCAAGAGACAATCAACACTCAAAATGCTCAAACCATGGCTGATTTGAAAGATACTCTTGCAAAGTTCACATCTGCTCTCAGTTTTCAGGAGAAAGGTAAGTTTCCATCTCAACCCCAGCAAAATCCCAAAGGGCAATACAATTCAAGTATAAGCAGTTCTGGAAGCCAACATCTGGATCAAGTCAAATCAGTCACTACCCTCCGCAGTGGTAAGGTTATTAAAAAACCTATTCTTGAACCTTGTGAGAAAGAAGATGAGTTAGTCTCCAAGGGTAAGGAAATGGTTGAACCTGATCATTGCAAGGAAGAGACTGATTCCCCACCAGCACTTCCATTTCCTCATGCCATGACCAAACAAAGGAAAGTCAATCACAATTCTGAAATCTTTGAAACTTTCAAACAGGTAAGGATTAATATACCTTTGCTAGATGCTATTAAACAGGTACCATCTTATGCTAAATTTTTGAAAGATCTATGCACTGTAAAGAGAAAATTGAATGTGAAAAAGAAAGCCTTCTTAGCCGAACAAGTAAGTGCCATTCTTCAGAACAATAATGCTTTGAAATATAAAGACCCTGGTTGTCCTACAATTTCTTGCTTTATTGGAGAACATAAAATTGACAGAGCTTTACTTGATCTTGGAGCTAGTGTGAATTTACTTCCATATTCGGTTTTTCAAAGTCTAAATCTCGGTGAGTTAAAACCTACTTCTGTTACTCTTTTACTTGCTGATAGATCTATAAAAATGCCTAGAGGAATAGTTGAAGATGTGTTAGTACAAGTTGATAAATTCATCTTTCCTGTGGATTTTATTGTCTTGGATACACAACCTGTTGAAGCATGCAATTCAATTCCTGTTATTTTAGGACGTCCATTTCTTGCAACTTCTAATGCATTGATTAATTGTAGGAATGGAGTGATGAAGTTATCTTTTGGAAACATGACATTAAAAATGAATGTTTTTAACATTTGCAAGCAACCTGGAGATGATAATGATTTACAGGAAGTCGATTTTATTGAAAAAATAATTTATGATCAATTTGAAAATTTTTCCAATGAAATTGAGTTTAATGAATCTGAAGATTTGCAAATGGTTTGTTTTCAGGAAGAATCAAAGACAAATATTTGGAGACCAAAAATTGAGGAATTGCCACCACGATCAATTGGGTCCATACCTTCAAGTGTTCAACCACCAAAACCCGATTTGAAGCCATTACCATGTAATCTCAAATACTCATTTTTGGGAGAAAATGAAACTTTTCCGGTAATAATTTCTTCCAAACTTAATGTTCATCAAGAAGGTAAGTTATTACAAACTCTTAAAATGCACAAAAATGCATTAGGATGGACCATAGCTGACATAAAAGGAATTAGTCCTTTGATTTGCACACACAAGATTTATTTGGAGGAAAATGCTAAACCCTCTAGAGAAATGCAACGAAGGCTTAATCCTAATATGAAAGAAGTAGTGAGAAATGAAGTCATTAAACTTCTAGATAATGGAATCATTTATCCTATTTCTGACAGCAAATGGGTAAGTCCTACCCAAGTTGTACCTAAAAAGTCTGGAGTTACTGTGATAACAAATGAGAAAAATGAGTTAATTCCAACGAGGACTATTACTGGTTGGCGTATGTGCATTGACTATAGGAAACTTAATTCAATGACTAGAAAAGATCACTTTCCTTTACCTTTCATGGATCAAATTCTAGAAAGAGTTGCAGGTCATGAATTTTATTGTTTCCTAGATGGTTATTCAGGTTACAACCAAATTGAAATTGCATTTGAAGATCAAGAGAAAACTACTTTCACATGTCCATTTGGTACATTTGCATATCGAAGGATGCCTTTTGGATTATGTAATGCACCAGCCACGTTTCAAAGATGCATGCTTAGCATATTTAGTGATATGGTTGAACGCTTTCTTGAGATATTTATGGATGATTTTTCTATTTTTGGTGATTCATTTGATAATTGTTTAACTAATTTGGAAAAGGTTTTGAACAGGTGTGAAGAGAAGAATCTTGTGTTGAATTGGGAAAAATGTCATTTTATGGTAACAAACGGCATTGTACTTGGTCACATTGTTTCATCAATAGGAATTGAGGTTGATAAATCTAAAATTGAGTTAATTGCCAACTTGCCAACACCAAAATCTGTTAAAAATGTTAGATCATTTTTAGGACATGCTGGTTTTTATAGAAGGTTTATCAAAGATTTTAGTATAATATCTAAGCCATTGTGTAACCTTCTAACAAAGGATATTGTTTTTGAATGGACTGAATATTGTGAAGAAGCCTTTGTTAAACTTAAAAACCTGCTTACATCTGCTCCTGTTATTCAACCTCCTGATTGGTCATTACCTTTTGAAATAATGTGTGATGCTAGTGATTATGCCGTGGGTGCTGTTTTAGGACAAAGAAAAGATAAGAAACCCTATGTCATTTACTATGCAAGTAAAACTTTAAATAGTGCTCAAATAAATTACACAACCACTGAAAAAGAATTACTTGCTGTAGTATTTGCGTGTGAAAAATTCAGATCTTATCTTGTTGGCTCACCTGTTATTGTTTTTAGCGATCATGCAGCGTTGAAATATCTTCTTTCCAAGAAGGATTCTAAAGCTAGATTGGTGCGGTGGATTTTGTTACTTCAAGAATTCGATATCACAATCAAGGATAAGAAAGGCACCGAAAATGTTGTCGCGGATCATTTGTCAAGATTGACAACTGATTCGAAATCTGACATCACGCCAATCGATGACTACTTTCCTGATGAATCTTTACTTTCTGTCACTACAATGCCTTGGTTTGCTAATATTGTTAATTTTCTTGTTTCAGGACATTTGCCAGCGCATTGGGGCACTCAAGACAAAAGAAAGTTCTTGAACGAAGTGAAGAACTTTTATTGGGATGACCCTTATTTATTCAAATATTGTCCTGATCAAATATTTCGAAGATGCATTCCTGACAATGAGGTAAGTAATGTCATTAAATTTTGTCATTCTGAGGCATGTGGGGGTCATTTTTCGTCAAAAAAGACAGCCGCAAAAATCTTACAATGTGGATTTTATTGGCCCACCATGTTCAAGGACACGCATGCATTCTGCAAATCTTGTGAAAATTGTCAAAAGTTAGGATCTCTTTCAAAACGTCACATGATGCCTTTAAGCACTATTCTTGTCATTGAAATCTTTGACTGTTGGGGTATAGATTTTATGGGTCCATTTCCTCCATCATTTGGTTTTGTGTACATATTAGTCGCAGTAGACTATGTTTCAAAATGGATAGAAGCAATTCCAAGTCGTAACAACGATCATAAAACAGTCATTAAGTTTTTGAAAGAAAACATTTTGAGTCGATTTGGAATCCCTCGGGCCATGATAAGTGATGGTGGAACACATTTCTGTAACAAGCCATTTGAGTCTTTAATGAAAAAATATGGAATCACACACAAAGTTGCCACCCCTTATCACCCCCAGACAAATGGACAAGTAGAACTTGCTAATAGGGAGATCAAACAAATCTTGGAAAAAACAGTGAACCCTAATCGAAAGGACTGGTCTTTAAGACTTAATGATGCACTTTGGGCCTATCGAACTGCTTTTAAAACATCATTAGGTATGTCACCTTATAGGTTGGTTTATGGAAAACCTTGTCATTTGCCTGTGGAACTTGAATACAAAGCTTATTGGGCTATTAAAGCTTTCAATTCAAACCTGGATGATGCGAGTCAGTTGCGTAAGTTACAAATAAATGAGCTTGAAGAAATAAGAAATGATGCATATGAGAATTCAAAAATTCATAAAGCAAGAATCAAAGACTTTCATGATAAAAGAATCTTGAGAAAAACATTTGATGTTGGTCAAAAAGTTTTGCTTTATAATTCTCGACTCCATTTATTTCCTGGAAAGTTAAGATCAAGATGGAGCGGTCCATTTGTTGTGAAACATGTATATCCTTATGGGGCCTTTGATATTGAGAATCCAAAGAATGGTAATGTTTTCAAGGTCAATGGACATCGTTTGAAAGCTTACTTTGATAATTTTCCTAGTGAAAATGAATCCATTGGTTTGAATGATCCTGTATATGAAGGTTGATTATTTTGTTTTTCTCATATTTTTTTGTGTTTCTTTTTGGTGTGACTTTTGTTTTGCTAGTCTTTCTCCAACCCCGGTCAAATGGCGGATAACGGTACTCCGTGACTCTTAAGTCGGTTCTTTCAGTTTCCCATGATAATTGATATCTCTGTATATATTTGTTCAATTCCTTGTTCCTTCTCTTTTCTTTACATCTCTTCTCCACTTCTCTTTAAAAATAAAACAAAAATGGACACCGCTCTTGAAAAAATGAAAAAGTATTTTCCTGCTCTGCCTCAGAATGCGATTACAAAAATTTACCGTGCTAGGTGTGAAAGATTGAGGTTGTTAATGAACCATGGAATTCCTGAAGATATTCGCTGGATAATTGAAGCAAAGATCCGATTATCAGGTGAGTCTTCCAACTCTTTTATTTCATACATGCCTGGGACAGGTAAAAGCACTTTTGCAAAGAAACGTCGTGCAAAACGACTAAAAGTCTGTCACCGATGTGCTAGATGGACTTGTAATACAAAATGTCGTTCTTTAGGAATGGTATCTATAAACCGTGAAGATAAAATACAATTCATTAAGGATGGCCTGAGTAAGGAGTCTTTAGATAATCTTCTATTGACTCTTGAGACGCATCCTAGTGGAGATGTGCATCGTGTAATTCATGATTTATGGCCTCATTTTCATAAAGAACATGATCGACTTAGTCTTGGGAATCTGACTGAAAAAGACCCTGTTTGCCAGTTTTTAAGAAAACTGGATGGGAAGCCTATCCCCGACCCATAGAGGGCGTTTAAGCCGTTCTTGGACGTAAAACCAAGGGAAAGCTGTGAGCCACAATCACAACTGCTTGTACATACATTTTTTTTAATATATATATATATATAATAATAAAATAATACCAATAAATAAATAAATAAATAAGAAAGAGAGAGAGAGTAAGACTTCAGCTAGCCTACATATAGGTGGTATGCTTTGCATTTTCAATTGTTCATCTATAAAATCTTCTCTTCCTTCCCATCATTTCTACTCAACCCATTCATTCAGCATATATATAAGTGTGTAGAAATGGCGAGTTCTTCTGTTTCTAAAATAAAAACTATTTGTGTTTTTGGTGGATCTAGTCCTGGGAAAGAAAAAGAGTTTTTAGAATCAGCAAATCATCTTGGTCGGATACTAGCTGAGAGAAAGATTCATTTAGTGTATGGGGGAGGCAGTCTTGGGTTAATGGGGGGCGTTTCAATAGCTGCATTTGTAGGAGGCAGTCAAGTTTTGGGGGTTGTCCCCAAAGCTTTAGCCGAAGGGGACATCATTGGAAAAACAATTGGAGAGGAATTACAGGTCTCTACAATGTCTGATAGAATGAATACAATGTTTAACCATGCCGATGCCTTCATTGCCTTACCAGGTGGTCTGGGTACATTGGAAGAGATCTTTCATATTTCCTCTTGGGCCCAACTGCACATTCACCATAAACCTATAGGTTTGTTAAATGTTAATGGTTTTTATAATAATTTGTTGTCTTTTCTTGATCAAGCTGTGGAACAGGAATTTCTAACATCTTCGGCACGACAAATCATAATCTCTGCTGCTACTGCTGAACAATTGATTGACCAACTACAATCTTTCATCCCTGTAATTGATCCCTCCATGAGTCAACTCAATTGGTCAACCATGAAACGCCATAAAAAGCTTAAATTGGATTTGAGCCTTAGTTTGTGAAAAATTGTGTCTTTTGGTTTTATTAATAGCATAATATTTGTGTTTTGTTGTTTCTTATATTTGTTTTAGTATGTTTCAGGTTTGTCAATAGTCGCTGTTTCAGGTGATATCTTCTACACTCTATCTTTTTGCTTAGAACATTGAGGACAATGTCTTGTTTTGGTTGGGGGGAGAGGGTAGTAGTTGATATTAAAAAAAAAAAAAAAATTCTATTATTTAAACCATTTGCAAAACTATTGTTACTAGGATGGTAGAGTAATGGAGGAACTTTAGTGACTCTTGAGACGCATCTTAGTAAACATTCTTAACAAGGTCTATTATAATACTTCTTGAAATATTCAGGTTTACAAACTCTTGGATTGCTATCTATAGATTCTGTTTATATGCCCATCTAACAAGTATTTTTAAACCTTCATTTTCACACACACACTCGAACATATGATTGTGGGTTGCATATTGGATTATAACATTATTTGTGTTCTTTTGTTAAAGGTAACAACTAAGGGAAAGGGATAATATATAATATGCAAAAAAAAAAAAAAAAAAAAAAACCAAAAAAAAAAAACAATAAAAAAAAAGAAAATAAAAACAAAGTAGATAAGTTTGGTTTCGTAGCCTCCTTGACTTAAGCAAATAAGCCCGAAGAGGTGTTTGAACACCTAGTACCCTAAAGTCAACTGACTTGGGAGTTATTGGCCCAGTGCTTGTTATATGGGTTGAGGAGAAAGCTTAAGGGAATCAAACACTGCACTATCTACATATCAGTATTTGCAACCCGAGTTACTAAGCTCGTAGGGGTGTCTCAACACCTGATGCCCTAAGACCAACTGGTCTGGGAGTCATTAGCCGAAAGCTCGTTACATGGGTTCAAGATACATTGTGCTATAAATTCTTGCTTTTAAAAAAAAAAAAAAAGAGAAAAAAAAAAAGATAACAATCCCAACCCAAGGAAGTTAACTTTAAACATTAGAACAAAAATTTTGTTTTCTTCCATGAAAAGCTCCATAGCTATGTTTTGATTTATTGAGCACCGAAAGAAGGTTTACTAATATCTTGTTTAAGAGGTATTAAGCAGATATATAAATTTAATGAGAGTTTGTTTATCTGGATAGATTAATAGAAGTTAAATGATGAATGCCTTGCTTTGTGGTATTTGCAAATTATTTTTCTATTTTAATGCTTTGATTACTAGGGACTAGTAATAAGCTGGTTGGGGGGTGTGATTAGTACTTAAAAGTGCATTCTCATTAAGGATTTATGTCATCATATTGCACCTAAAGTATCATTAAATTCCCTAACAAAAGCATGTTTTATATTAGCAAGTCTAAAAATATAATATACCTTTAATTCATGGTAAATGTTCATCCTAAATGCAGGTATATCACATAAATAAAAGGATTGATTGATGAGTTTAAGGATTGAAATTGAAAGGATAAAAAGAAGGCCAAACTTAGCAAAGTGTTGCTGGTGCATTCCAAACTCGAACACCGTTCAGTAATTTGATCATATCTGGAGCTGTAGATATCAGATTTAGGTCCATTTTATATCGATGGAAAGGTAAGACATAGACCTACAACTTTCATATGAAGTCAAAGACTCAGTTCTGCCGTTTTCAAGCCCAAATCTTAGCAACAACGAAGACATCGGAAGCTGTCCTGCAGCTCAAGCACTATTCGGTTTTTGGCTCATATCTTGAGTTCTAGAAGTCCAAATGAGCTCTGGTTTTTTTTTATGGAAAGCTGAGACAATTGCCCACAGCTTCCACAATTCAGTTGGCTATAATTCTGATGTGAGCAATGACGTTTTGGCCAGCCAACAATATCAAAAATCAGCCCACAATATCAATGGATGCCCACCAATTCTTCAATCAATCAATAGTTCTGAAACTTAGCCTATAAAAGGAGGCATTGTCCATGTATTTAGTCATATTAATTTTCAGATCAAAGTTATCTTCTTGCTTTCTCTCTACATCTTTGTAATGTTCAAGTTTTCTTTTATGCTATAGTAATCTCTTGTTTATGCTCTTTCATTTCCTTTCCTATACTTAGCTTATATTATGTTTATGTTCTTATATTGTTTATTTGTGTTTTTCTCCTTCTTAATGTTTAGCTAAGTTAATTATGTCAAGGTGAAAAGGTTTTTCTAATGGTGTTAGAATAGGTATAATATAAACTCAACATGAGCTTTAAATGTTTATATCTAAGAAAGATTGTTATTAACATGTTTTATCTTTTTATCTTACTAATTCTTAATACCTTGCTTATTAAATGTTTAATTTAGATTTGTGTTGTATAATATTTGGTACATCAAATGCTTGATCTTTCATAGTTTTCGGCCGAAATCGTTATTATGATAGAAACTTGATTTGTTGTTAACATAAACTAGCAACATGAATGCTTGATGATATTTATAAGTATGGTATTACTTATATAAGATAATTAATATGATCATGTTAGTAATTTATAATGAGCTAATAACGAGAAATCATCCGATTAGAACCTCCTTTGTGTGTGGTTTCTAGTTGAGTAATAAAAAGAGTTTATATTATATTTATTTGAAATACTATTAGTAAATCCTATAACCTTGACATATGTTTTGTTATTGTTTAATCCTTACATCAATATCACATCCCAAAATTCTCTTCAACTCTTTTTCTGTTATTATTCTCTTCAACTCTTTTTCTTTATTTGTAATTTATATAATTCACCTCTCTGTGGTTCGACCCCGGTCTTGCCGGGTTATTTTACTTTGACACTCCTGCACTTGGGATAAGACATCAACTCTTTGATCGTGTCAGAGACATTCCTAAAGAGGTCTTATAAGCAGTGCGATATGCCCACAAAGCATCAACTAGTCGTAGGGACCAATCTTTATGGTTTGGATTGACTGTTTTCTCTAAAATGTTTTTGATCTCCCTATTTGCCAACTCAACTTGGCCACTAGTCTGTGGGTGGTAGGGGGTACTGACCTTGTGAATTACACCATATTTTCTCATCAAAATCCCAACGGGCTTGTTACAAAAATGTTTTCCCCCATCACTAATCATAGCCCGAGGCATGCCAAAACGAGAGAAAATATTTTCTTTCAAGAATTTGACCACAACTCGATGGTCATTGGTTCGAGATGCAATGGCCTCCACCCATTTAGACACATAATCAACAGCTACAAGGATGAATTGGTAACCAAATGAACTTGGAAAAGGTCCCATGAAATCAATCCCCCAACAATCAAATATTTCCAAAACAAGGATGGGGTTAAGGGGCATCATGTTACGCCTAGTGAGGCTACCTAGTCGTTGGCATCGGTCACATGCAACACAGAAAGCATGAACATCTTTAAACATGGTAGGCCAATAAAAACCACACTGCAAGATTTTGGCAATGGTTTTCTTGGAAGAGAAATGCCCACCACAGGCTAATGCATGACAAAAATTAATGACCCTTGGAATTTCATGATCAGGGATGCACTGCCTAATAATTTGGTCAGGACAATATTTAAATAGGTAGGGGTCATCCCAAAAAAAGGTGCGCACATTGCGCAAGAATTTTTGTTTGTCAAGTTTAGACCAATGAGAAGGAATTTGACTTGTGGCTAGGTAATTTGCTATGTCAGCATACCATGAAGAACCAATGTAAGAGACAGTACCTGCACAAAATAAATTTTCATCAGCAAAGAGTTCATTTATTGGAGATTCATCAATTATGGTCTTATAGCTTGAAAGACGAGATAAATGATCAGCTACTACATTCTCTACTCCCTTTTTATCTCGAATTTCAATGTTAAACTCTTGGAGTAGGAGGATCCATCAAATCAAACGTGGTTTGGCATCTTGTTTTGTGAGCAAATATTTCAATGCTGCATGATCAGTGAAAACAATAACAAGAGATCCAACCAAATAAGACCTAAACTTGTCTAATGCAAAGACCACAGCTAAGAGTTCTTTTTCAGTTGTAGTGTAATTCAATTGAGCATCATTCAAAGTCTTGCTAGCATAATATATGACATGAGGTTTCTTGTCTTTTCTTTGCCCTAAAACAGCCCCAACTGCAAAATCACTAGCATCATACATCAGTTCAAATGGTAAAGACCAATCAGGAGCTTGTATGATTGGTGCAGTTATCAACAACCCTTTAAGCTTTTCAAAAGCTTCTTGACATTTTGATGTCCAATCAAATGGGACATCTTGTGACAATAAGTTACACAATGGTTTGGCAATGGTACTAAAAGAATGAATTAATCTTCGATAAAAACCAGCATGTTCTAAAAAGGATCTCACATCTTTCACAGTCTTAGGGGTAGTTAATTTTTGAATGACTTCCACTTTTGACTTATCTACCTCTATCCCTTTTGAAGAGACAATGTGACCTAAAACAATGCCATGTGTCACCATAAAATGACAGTTCTCCCAATTGAGTACAAGATTGCTCTCTTCACACCTTTCAAGAACTTTTTCTAGATTCATTAGACACAACTCATAGGAATCCCCATAAACTGAAAAATCATCCATGAAAACTTCCAAAAAAATTTCCACCATGTCACTAAAGATACTCATCATACACCTTTGAAAAGTGGCTGGGGCATTACACAAACCAAATGGCATTCTTCTATAAGCATAAGTACCAAAAGGACAACTGAAAGTGGTTTTTTCTTGGTCTTCTAAAGAAATCTCAATTTGGTTGTAACCTGAGTATCCATCCAGAAAACAATAGAAAGCTCTTCCAGCTACTCTTTCAAGCACTTGGTCTAAAAATGGAAGCGGAAAATGGTCCTTCCTAGTCACCATGTTCAATTTACGATAATCAATGCACATACGCCATCTAGTTTGGATTCTAGTTGGTACTAGTTCATTATTTTCATTCTTCACTACCGTGACTCCAGATTTTTTTGGGACAACTTGGGTTGGACTAACCCATTTTGAGTTTGCAATAGGGTAAATGATACCTGCATCAAGTAGCTTAAGCACTTCACCTCTCACTACTTCCTTCATGTTTGGGTTCAATCGTCTTTGCATTTGCCTCACAGATTTAGCCTCTTCTTCAAGATAGATTCTATGTGTACATAAAAGAGGGCTAATTCCTTTCAAGTCAGTAATTTTCCACCCAATTGCTTTCTTGTGTTTTCTCACCACTCTCAAAAGTTTGTGTTCTTGCTCTATGCTAAGTTTTGATGAGATCACAATAGGATATGATTCATCTTCCCCTAGAAATGCATACTTAAGATCACTCGGTAAAGGCTTCCTTTCTAGTTTATCAGGCTGGATGATTAGTACTTAAAAGTGTATTTTTATCATGGTTTTATATCATCATTTTGCACTTGAAGTATCAATAACTCCTTAACTAAAATATGTTTTATAATAATGTATCTAATAATATAAGATACCTATAATTTGTGGTAAATGTCTATTTTTAATGCAGGTCTATCACATAAATGAAAGGATTGATTGATGACTTGAATAACTTAAATTGCATGGATAAAGAGATGGTCAAACTTAGAGAAGAGATGTCGGTGCAATCCAAACTGGAACACTATTCGGTAATTGGGCCATATCTAGAGTTCTAGAAGTCCAAATGAGCTGAATTGTTTACACAAGAAAGCTGAGACAATTTCCTACAACTTTCATGTTTGCACCTGGCTCCAGTTTTGACGTTATCAATGACGTTTTGGGCAGACAAGAGAAGATAAGGATTGTCACCAAGTCAAAAGTTGGCCACCCACTTATCAATTAGTCATCAAATCAATAGTTCCCAATTTTGGCCTATAAAAGGAGGCATTTGCCATGCATTTAGGCATCTTGGTTTTCAGATCAAGATCATGCTCTTCCTTTCTCTCTTTGTATTTTTTGTAATGTTTATGCTTTGCTTTCATTAATATTAAGTTTATGCCTTTCATTTCCTTTCCTTTACTTAGTTAACTTTTATGTTCTTATTTTGTTTATCTATTTTGCTTTCTTTTATTATGTCTAGCTAAGTTAATTATGTCAAGGTGAAAAGGTTACACTAATGGTGTAAGAATAAGTATACTGTAAACTTAATATGGACTTTAATGTTTGATACTAACATGTTTTATATTTGTTATCTTGTTCACTCTTTAATACTTTGCTTGTTAAATGACTAATCTTGATTTATGTTGTATAACACTTGGTACAACAAATGCTTGACACTTTCATAGCCCATAATGTATGGTATAACCGACACCTGAGCTATGAAAGGAACTTGATTTGTTGTTAACATAAGTTATAATCATGAATGCTTGACGAGATTTACAAGTATTAGCATTAATTGAATAAGATGACTAATGTAATCATGTTAACAATATATAATCTGATTGGAACCTCCTTTGTGTGTGGTTTCCAATTCAATAATAAGAGTTTATACTATACTTGTTTGATATACCATTAGTGGAATCTCTAACCTTGACATTTGTTATTATTATTGTTTAATCCTTACATTAATATTTCATCTCTAAGTTCTCATCATCATCATCTTCTTCTTCTTTTCTTTCTTTATTATTATTATTATTATTATTATTATTATTATTATTATTATTATTATTATTAGTACTACTACTACTAGTATTATTATTATTATTATTATTATTATTATTATTATTATTATTATTATTATTATTATTATTACTACTACTACTACTACTATTGTTGTTGTTGTTGTTGTTTTATAATTGTTGTTTATAATTTGTACAATTAACCTCCCTGTGGTTCGACCCCGGTCTTGCCGGGTTATTTATTACTTCGACACTCCTGCACTTGGGAGAAGACATCTACATTTTAGTCGTGTCAAGTTTTTGGCGCCGTTGCCGGGGAGGTAAGTTCTTGTATAAATTATAGTATTTATTTTATTTTCACTTTTCACTTTTCTTGTATATAACTTTGTTTGTTTTCTTTTGTTTCTTTTTATTTTGTTTTCTTCCTCCTTCTTTTGCTTTCTTCTTCTTTTTTTTTTATTTTATTCCTACACGTGCATGAGAGTGTGGTCACGTACCTCAAGTGGTAGACTTTGTAGGGTATCCTCATCATTTTCAGAAAATATGGCCGAAGAAGATAATCAATCACTTCAAAATGAGAATAATGAGAATAACCGTGCTAGAACACTTAGAGACCACATGAATCCCACAAGAACAAGTGCACCATCATGCATAGTTTTTCCTCCTGATGCATCTCATTTTAATTTTAAACCAGGTATTATTCAACTTTTACCATCTTTTCATGGTTTGGAATTGGAAAATCCATACTTGCATTTAAGGGAATTTGAGGAGGTGTGCAACACATATAATAATTTAAATCGTAGCATGAACACCATCAGATTAAAGCTTTTTCCTTTTTCATTAAAAGATAAAGCTAAAACATGGCTACAAAATTTGAGACCAGGATCCATTCGTGCTTGGGATGAAATGCAACAACAATTTTTAAAGAAGTTTTTCCCATCTCATAGAACAAACTCTTTCAAGAGACAAATCACCACTTTCACTCAAAAACCAGGAGAAACATTTTACAAATGTTGGGATAGGTATCGAGACTTGCTTAGTACTTGCCCTCATCATGGTTTTGAAACATGGAGATTGGTTTCATATTTTTATGAAGGGTTAACACCTAAAGATAGGCAAATGGTTGAATTGATGTGCAATGGAACTTTTGAAGATAAAGACCCTGATGAAGCAATGGAGTACTTAGACTTGTTAGCTGAAAATGCTCAAAATTGGGACACTGCGGGTACATATGAGGCACCGAGTAAAACTCAACTTCATACATCTAGTGGAGGTATGTACAACCTTAGGGAAGATCATGACCTTCAAGCCAAATTTGCATCTTTAGCTAGAAAAGTTGAGGCACTAGAATTGAAAAAGAGTGGTCAATTAAAATCTGTTGAAAACATTGTGTCAGATCTGTGAAACAAATGAACACTCAACCAACGATTGTCCAACCTTGCCTTCTTTTAAAGAATGTCTCCATGAACAAGCCCATGTTTTAAACAGTTTTTAAAGGGTCAACCACAACCCATACTCCCAAACATACAACCCTGGTTGGAGGAATCACCCAAATTTCAGTTGGAAGAGTGAGAACAACAATGCACAAACTTCACAACCACCGTTTCAAGCACACCATAATTTCCAAAATTCTCATGGATATGCACCTCCTTATGCTCCACCTCCTAGAAGAAATCTTGAGGAAACATTGCATGCATTCATTGAAAAGCAAGAGACAATCAATACTCAACTTGCTCAAAACATGACAGATTTTAAAGATACTCTTGCTAAATTAACATCTGCTCTCAGTTTCCAAGAGAAAGGTAAGTTTCCATCTCAAACACAACAAAATCCCAAAGGGCAATACAATGCAAATGCAAGTAGTTCCGGAAGCCAACACATGGATCAAGTCAAATCAGTCACTACTCTGCGCAGTGGTAAGGTTATTGAAAAACCCTCTCTTGAACCTTATGAGAAAGATGATGAGTCAATCTCTGAGGGTAAGGAAGGGGATGAATCTGAAAATTGCAAAGAAACGACTGATTCACCGCCAGCACTTCCATTTCCTCAAGCCATGACCAAACAAAGAAAAGTCAATCACAACTCTGAAATTTATGAAATTTTCAAACAGGTAAGGATCAATATACCTTTGCTGGATGCTATTAAACAGGTTCCTTCCTATGCTAAATTTTTGAAAGATCTATGCACTGTGAAGAGGAAACTGAATGTGAAAAAGAAAGCCTTTCTAGCCGAACAAGTAAGTGCTATTCTTCAAAACAATAATGCTTTGAAATATAAAGACCCTGGTTGTCCTACAATTTCTTGTTTTATTGAAGAGCATAAAATTGAAAAAGCCTTACTTGATCTTGGTGCTAGTGTGAATTTACTTCCATATTCAGTTTTTCAGAGTCTCAATCTAGGTGAGTTAAAACCAACTTCTATATCTCTTTTACTTGCCGATAGATCTATAAAAGTGCCTAGAGGAATAATTGAAGATGTGTTAGTACAAGTCGATAAATTCATTTATCCTGTGGATTTTATTGTCTTGGACACAGAACCTGTTGAAGCATGTAATTCATTTCCTGTTATTTTAGGACGTCCGTTTCTTGCAACCTCTAACGCATTGATTAATTGTAGGAATGGACTGATGAAGCTATCATTTGGAAACATGACATTGGAGATGAATATTTTCAACATTTGCAAGCAACCTGGAGATGATAATGATTTACAAGAAGTAGATCATATTGACGAACTAGTTTATGATCAACTTGAATCTACTTTAAGTAAAAATGAATTGGATGAAACTGAAGATTTGCAAATGATTTATTCTGAGGAAGAAATCACGGATGAAACAAGCACCGAAAATGTTGATGCAAATCTTTTGTCAACATTGACAACAGATTCGACATCTAACATCACACCAATCGATGATTGCTTTCCTAACGAATCCTTACTTTCTCTTAGTCCAATGCCTTGGTATAATAAAAATATCAATTTTCTTGCCTTAGAATATTTGCCAGTTGATTGGAGTACGCAAGACAAAGAAAAGTTTTTGAACGAAGTGAAGAGCTTTTACTGTGATGACCCTAACTTATTCAAATATTGTCCTGATCAAATATTTCAAAGATTCATTCCCGACAATGAGGTAAGTTGTGTCATTAAACTTTGTCATTCTGAAGCATGTGGAAGTTATTTCTCGTCAAAAAAGACAATTGCAAAAATCTTTCAAAATGGATTTTATTGGCCCACCATGTTCAAGGACACGCATGCATTCTGCAAAACTTGTGAAAATTCTCAAAAGATTGATACTGGTCAAAAAGTTTTGTTTTATGATTCTCAACTCTATGCATTCCCTAAAAAGATGAGATTAAGATGGAGCAATCCTTATGGGGCCTGTGATATTGAGAATTCAATGAATGACAATGATTTTAAGGAAAATGGACATTGTTTGAAAGCTTACTATGATAAGATTCCTAGTGAAAATGAATCAACTGGTTGGAATGATCTTATAGATAAAGGTTGATTATGTTGTTTTTCTTATATTTTTTTGTTTCTTTTTGAGTGATTTTTGCTAGTTTCTCTCACCCCGGTCAAATGGCGGACAACGGTACTCCGTGACTTAAGTCGGTTCTTTCAGTTTCCCATAATAACTGATATCTGTGTATATATCTGTGTAATTTTTTGAATCTCTCTTCCAATTCTCATTTGAAAATGGACATTAATCTTGAAAAATTGAAAAAGTATTTTCCCGCTCTGCCTCAGAATGCGATTACAAAAATTTACCGTGCTAGATATGCAAGATTGAGATTGTTAATGAATCATGGAATTCCTGAAGATATTCGCTGGTTGATTGAAGCAAAGGTCCGATTATCAGGTGAGTTCTCTAATTCCTTCATTTCACACATGCCTGGAACAGGTAAAAGCACTTTTGCAAAGAAACGTCGTGCAAAACGACTGGATGTCTGTCATCGATGTGCTAGATGGACTTGTAATACACAATGTCGTTCTTTAGGAATGGTATCTATAAACCGTGAAGATAAAATACAATTCATTAAGGATGGCCTGAGTAAGGAGTCATTAGATAATCTTCTATTGACTCTTGAGACGCATCCTAGTAGAGATGTGCATCGTGCAATTCATGATTTATGGCCACTATTTCATAAAGAACATGATCGACTTAGTCTTGGGAATCTGACTAAAAAAGACCCTGTTTGCCAGTTTTTAAGAAAACTGGATGGGAAGCCTATCCCCGACCCATAGAGGGCGTTTAAGCCGTTCTTGGACGTAAAACCAAGGGAAGATGTGAGCCACAATCACAACTACCTATACATACACATGTTTTTTTTTTTTTCAAAAGTAAATAAATAAATAAATAAAAAGAGAGAGAGAGAGTGTGAGACTCCAGTTGGCCTACATATAGGTGTTATGATTGCCTTTCTAATTTCTCATCTATAAAACCCTCTTTTCCTTCCTTTCATTTCTACTCAACCCATACATTCAAAAACTATAGAAGTGTGTAGAAATGGCAAGTTCCTCAAGTCATCAAATAAGAAATATTTGTGTTTTCGGTGGATCTAGTCCTGGGAAAGAAAAAGAGTTTTTAGAATCAGCAAATCATCTTGGTCAGGTGCTAGCTGAGAGAAAGATTCATTTAGTGTATGGGGGAGGCAGTCTTGGGTTAATGGGAGGTGTGTCAATAGCTGCATTTTTAGGAGGTAGTCAAGTTTTAGGAATCGTCCCTGAAGCTTTGGCACAAGGAAACATCATTGGAAAAACAATTGGAGAGGAACTTCAGGTCTCCACAATGTCGGCTCGAATGAATGCAATGTTTAATCATGCTGATGCCTTCATTGCTTTACCAGGTGGTCTAGGCACATTGGAAGAGATCTTTCATATTTCCTCTTGGGCTCAATTGCACATTCACCATAAACCCATAGGTTTGTTAAATGTTAATGGTTATTATGATAAGTTGTTGTCTTTTCTTGATCATGCTGTGGAACAGGAATTTCTAACATATTCTGCACGCCAAATCATAATCTCTGCTCCTACTGCTGAACAATTGATTGACCAACTACAATCTTTCATTCCTGTGATTGATCCTTCCATGAGTCGCATAAATTGGTCATCTAAGGAAAGCCGTAAAAAGCTTAGATTGGATTTGAGCCTTCATTTATGAATTTTTGTGTCTTTTGGTTTTATTATGTTTTGTTATTTCTTATTTTTGTTTCAGTGTGTTTCAGGTTTTGTCAGTGTTCGTTATTTCAGGTGATATCTTTTATACTCTATCTTTCTACCTTAGAACATTGAGGACAATGTCTCGTTTTGGTTGGGGGAAGAGGGTAGTAGTTGATAAAAAAAAAAAAAAATTGTTTTTCATTTCATAAAGCATGTGCATAATTGTTGTTACTAGGATGGCAGAGTAAAGGAGTTCTTTTGTTAAAGTGACTCTTGAGACGCATCTTAGTAACCATTCTTAACAAGGTCTATTATAATACTTCCTGAAATATTCAGGTTTACAAACTCTCGTATTGTTACCACTTAATTCTGCTCATATACTTATTTAACATGTATTCTTAAACCTTAATTTACACACACACACTTTAACATATGATTGTGGGTTGCATATTGGATTATTACATTATTTATGTTCTTTTGTTAAAGGTAACAACTAAGGGAAAGGGATTGTATATAATTAAAAAAAAAGAAAAAAAAAGAAAAACAAATGATGATAATAAAAATGTAGATAAGTTTGGTTTCGTAGCCTCCCTAACCTAAGCAATTAAGCCCGAAGGGGTGTTTTAACACCTAATACCCTAAAGTCAACTGACTTGGGAGCTATTGGCCCAACGCTTGTTACATGGGTTAAGGAGAAAAGCTTAAGGGAATCAAACATTGCACTATCTACATATCAGTATCTGCGACCCGAGTTACTAAGCTCGTAGGGGTGTCTTAACACCTAATGCCCTAAGACCAACTGGTCTGGGAGTCATTAGCTGAAAGCTCGTTACATGGGTTAAAGATGCATGATGTTTTTAAATTATATGTATATAGATTAAAAAAAAAAGAAAAAAATAGTAATCCCAACCCAAGGAAGTTAACCTTAAACATTAGAACAAAAATTTTGTTTTCTTCCAAGAAAAGCCCATAATTATGTGTTGATACATTGAGCACAAAAGAAAGGTTTATTAATATCTTGTTAAGTGGTATTGAGCAGATATATAAATTTAATGAGAGTTTGTTTATCTGGATAGATTAATGGAAGTTAAATGACGAATACCTTGCTTTGTGAAATTTGCAAATTGTTTTAACGCTTTAATTACTAGGGACTAGTAATAAGCTGGTTGAGGGGTGTGATTAGTACTTAAAAGTGTATTTTTATCATGGTTTTATATCATCATTTTGCACTTGAAGTATCAATAACTCCTTAACTAAAATATGTTTTATAATAATGTATCTAATAATATAAGATACCTATAATTTGTGGTAAATGTCTATTTTTAATGCAGGTCTATCACATAAATGAAAGGATTGATTGATGACTTGAAGAACTTAAATTGCATGGATAAAGAGATGGTCAAACTTAGAGAAGAGATGTCGGTGCAATCCAAACTGGAACACTGTTCGGTAATTGGGCCATATCTGGAGCTACAGATCTCAGATTTAGGTCCAATTTATATGGATGGAAAGGTAAGACATAGGCCTACAACTTTTATATGGAGCCCAAGATCTAAAAAGGCCATTATCAAGTCCAAATTGTAGCAACAACAAAGAAGCCCGAATCTGTCTTCCAGCCCGAGCACTGTTCGGTATTTTGGCCATATCTGGAGTTCTAGAAGTCCAAATGAGCTGAATTGTTTACACAAGAAAGCTGAGACAATTGCCTACAACTTTCATGTTTGCACCTGGCTCCAGTTTTGACGTTATCAATGACGTTTTGGGCAGACAAGAGAAGATAAGGATTGTCACCAAGTCAAAAGTTGACCACCCACTTATCAATTAGTCATCAAATCAATAGTTCCCAATTTTGGCCTATAAAAGGAGGCATTTGCCATGCATTTAGGCATCTTGGTTTTCAGATCAAGATCATGCTCTTCCTTTCTCTCTTTGTATTTTTTGTAATGTTTATGCTTTGCTTTCATTAATATTAAGTTTATGCCTTTCATTTCCTTTCCTTTACTTAGTTAACTTTTATGTTCTTATTTTGTTTATCTATTTTGCTTTCTTTTATTATGTCTAGCTAAGTTAATTATGTCAAGGTGAAAAGGTTACACTAATGGTGTAAGAATAAGTATAATGTAAACTTAATATGGACTTTAATGTTTGATACTAACATGTTTTATATTTGTTATCTTGTTCACTCTTTAATACTTTGCTTGTTAAATGACTAATCTTGATTTATGTTGTATAACACTTGGTACAACAAATGCTTGACACTTTTATAGCCCATAATGTATGGTATACCCGACACCTGAGCTATGAAAGGAACTTGATTTGTTGTTAACATAAGTTATAATCATGAATGCTTGACGAGATTTACAAGTATTAGCATTAATTGAATAAGATGACTAATGTAATCATGTTAACAATATATAATCTGATTGGAACCTCCTTTGTGTGTGGTTTCCAATTCAATAATAAGAGTTTATACTATACTTGTTTGATATACCATTAGTGGAATCTCTAACCTTGACATTTGTTATTATTATTGTTTAATCCTTACATTAATATTTCATCTCTAAGTTCTCATCATCATCATCTTCTTCTTCTTTTCTTTCTTTATTATTATTATTATTATTATTATTATTATTAGTACTACTACTACTAGTATTATTATTATTATTATTATTATTATTATTATTATTATTATTATTATTATTATTATTATTACTACTATTGTTGTTGTTGTTGTTGTTTTATAATTGTTGTTTATAATTTGTACAATTAACCTCCCTGTGGTTCGACCCCGGTCTTGCCGGGTTATTTATTACTTCGACACTCCTGCACTTGGGAGAAGACATCTACATTTTAGTCGTGTCACTGGACAAGAGATTCCTCAACTTTCACTTGGGGTGAAATCAAAGGCTCAAATGATGGGGTCCATTGACCTATTGACATAATAGGCATTGGTTCTAGATAAGTCTCGAGTTCTCTTACTTCCTCATCAACACATTCCAAAGAACAAAATCTTTCATCATGAATTAAAGTTCTCTCCAATGGATCCTTGATCCACACTCTCTCAAAGTGTTCTTGACAAACTGTTTGGATGAAATCTACCTCTCTAATGTCCTCATGTTCCCCGATTTGTTTGGAGACATTGAATATGTTCATCTCCACAGTCATATTCCCAAAAGACAATTTCATCACCCCATTCCTACAGTTAATTAAGGCATTGGATGTAGCTAGGAAAGGTCTCCCTAAGATGACTGGGATGGGGGCATTAGAACCTTGAATTGGTGCGGTGTCTAATACTACAAAATCAACAGGAAAGTAGAATTTATCTACTTGGACCAACACATCCTCAACGATACCCCTAGGAATCTTGATTGACCTATCAGCTAATTGAAGGGTGATTCGAGTAGGCTTGATTTCTCCTAAACCTAATTGTTCGTAAACAGTGTAGGGCATTAAATTCACACTTGCTCTTAAATCCAACAAAGCTTGATCTATCTTATGACTTCCAATAATGCATGAAATGGTAGGACAACCAGGATCTTTGTATTTGGGAGGGGTCTTAAACTGGATGATGGCACTAGCATGTTCAGTTAGAAAGGCTCTTTCTTTCACATTCAATCTCCTTTTGACTGTGCATAAATCCTTAAGAAACTTTGCATAAGATGGAACTTGTTTAATTGCATCAAGGAGTGGAATATTGACTTTCACTTGTTTGAACAATTCATAGATTTCTGAGTTCATAAGATCTTGCTTAGGTTTCCCTAACCTTTGTGGAAATGGTGCTCTAGGAACAAATTCTAAGTCACTCATTTTGACTCCAATCTTTCTTGAATCATCTCCTTTCTCACTCATCTCTTTCTCATTTATCTCACCTTCTTTGTCACTCAAACTCTCATTTGTCACTTGTGTTTTGATTCCCTCTTCACTTTCCCTAGATTTCTCCTCTACAATACCTTTAGGAATCCTAAAACCTACACCTTTATCAATAATCTTTCCACTTCTAAGGGTAGTGATGGCTTGGACTTGTTCATAGTTTGAAGGTTCACTAGGTGAGGATTCACTCATGTGTACCTGACCTCTAGGATTGGGCATTGGTTGAGCTGGGATTTTTCCCTTCTCTTGAATGCTTAGTGATTGAGTCAACTTAGTTAGTTGACTTCGAATGTCATCTAAGGTCCTATTGGTCTGGTCTTGGAATTTGTAAACTTGGTTGTTGATTCCTCCTTGCGTTTGCATGAATTATTGAAGAGTATCCTCTAAGGATCTCTTATGAGGTGGTTGGTATGTGTTATGTGTGGGAGCATGAAATGGTTGGGGTGGAGGTTGAAATGTTTGAGGTACTGAAGAGCCCTCATTTCTCCATCCAAAATTTGGGTGGTTCCTCCATCCAGGATTATAGGTCTCAGAGTAGGGATTGCCTACTTGGTTTGGAAATGGCTTTCTAACATTACTTGAATCAGAAGTTTGGCCATATAGCACTTCCTTGAAGGCTGGAATGGTAGGACATTCAGTTGTCCTATGCCCTTTGCTTTCACAAACAACACAACTTTCCTCTTGTTGTTCACTTATGACATGCACTTTTTTAATCTCAAGAGACTCTACTTTCCTAGCCAATGAGGCTAATCTAGCATTGAGGTCATCAGTCTCTTTCAATTGAAACTTCCCACTTGAATGAGAAATGGTGTTTCTAGACTCAACATGAACTGGGAGAGAAGTCTCCTATTGCTTTGTGTTTTCAGCCAATTGATCAAAAAAATCAAAGGCCTCACTTGGTTCTTTGTCATAAAACTCACCATTACACATGGTTGACACTAGCTTTTTAAAATCTGCGGTAACTGAGTCATAAAAGAAACTCACTAACCTCCACATCTCAAAACCATGGTGAGGGCATGCATTTAACAAGTCTTTGAACCTTTCCCAAGCTTGGTGAAATGACTCATTTGGACTACAAGAAAAATTCATCATTTGACGTTGTAAGGCTGTTGTCCTATGAGTGGGGAAGTATTTTTTCAAAAATTCAGCTTGCATTTCTCTCCATGTACCTATAGACCTAGGACGCAAAGAGTTTAGCCAAAGTTTGGCTTTATCCTTTAGAGAGAATGGGAACAATTTAAGCCGAATGGTTTCCTCGGTGCATGTTCTATCAATAAAAGTATTGCATACCTCTTCAAAGTCTTTAATGTGTATGTATGGATTTTCAGAATCCATACCATGAAATGTGGAAAGAAGTTGAATCATGCCCGGTTTCAAATTGAAAGCTTGTTGGTTAAGAGGTAAGATAATACACGAAGGTGTACTTTGTCTAGCCGGGTGAAGATACTCTCTAAGAGTTCGAAAATTAGGTTGATCATTGAATTGTGGAGGTCCATTACCTTGAACACTCCCTTCACCCTCTACATCTTCAACATTAGCCATGATAAAATAATAATAATAATAATAATAATATAACAATTATATGAATATGAAAAGAAAGGAAAGAAAAAGAAAAAAAAATTGCAAATAAAAGTAATAGCTCAAAAATAAAAATACATCAAATTAAGAAATTCACTCTCCAACTAATAAACACTATTAACAACAATAAACATTAAAAGATAATTATAACAAGCTTGAATAAAAAGGCGGTAATACCAGCCAAGCACTTCAAACAATAAATATAAGAAAAATAATCATAACAAAACAACAAAATAAAATGAAATAAACAAGAGGCGGTAATACCGACCAAGCAGTTTAGACAATAAATATAAGAAAAATAACAATAATAAAGACTAAAAGATAATTATAACAGGCATGAATAAAAAGGCGGTAATACCGGCCAAGCACTTCAAACAATAAATATATATAAAAAATAAGATAACAAAACAACAAAATAAACTGAAATAAACAAGAGGCGGTAATACCGGCCAAACACTTTAGACAATAAATAAAAACAATATCAACAAAATAAAATGAAATAAACAAGAAAAATATTAGAAACTAATAAGAGTAGACAATAAAAGAAAAATGGTTGAACCAACCAAAATCCAACAATTAATAGTACAGTCCACAGTCCAATATCCGAAATGTTAAGGTAAATTTTTTTTTTTTAGGCGGTAAAACCAGCCAATTGATTTTTTTATATGATTTTTTTTAGTTTTCCAATAATCAAATCTAAATTTGTTACCTTTGCTTGCTAGCTCCCCGGCAACGGCGCCAAAATTGCTTGACCGCTTTTTATGATCGGCTTGTTTTAACTCGCAAGTGCACGAGTGTGCGATGTAGCAATTAACTCGGTAAGATCGAGGTCATATCCACAGAGAGCTAGATCTGGAAATTAAGCTAAGTAACAAAAAAAAACTCAAGAGAAATTAAATTAACAATAACTTGGTTGAAAATAATTGATGGATTTGTTTTCAAAGATAAAAAAAAATGTAAATAGATTTTAAATGACAAGAAAAGTAAGTCTTGGTCCAAATCAATTTTAATGGTGATGTATTGGTGATTTCTTCAACATATATAAGATAACTCAACCTAATCTCAACGATGGTGATATTAGATCGGAAGATATTACAATGAAGATTAGAAAGATGAAGATTGATTATTGCTTAAGAATGAACAAGTACTTTCATATTAAGTAAGACATTGAATCAAGCAATCTCTATACCAAAACTAAAGTTTGTGCATAAAAATTCAAGATTATAACATTACCTAAATGATTTCTAAAATTTCTTTACAATAATAAATCATTCATGAAGAAAATAAGAAGATAAACATTAAGATTCATTCATATCCTAAAGAACTCACCTCAATCACCATTATCCTTGATTTGGATCCAAGAAAGAGTTTAGCCAACCATGATTATATATAAGAACACTTCAATAAACATGAAAGAACTTGAATCCAACTGAAAAAATAAGTTTTACAAACTAAAAAACCAAAATCTATAAAGAAGAACACAATACAATTTCAGAAAAAATTCGGACACAAATCTGACTCTAACTTTGGACAGCAATTCGACCCTCTTAGAAGCTTGTTTTGGAGAAGTCTATTAGAGACATATTTATAGGCAATTCTGTCACCTTTCCAGATCATTAAAAAACAGCTCATTTAGACACCTGAGTCAAAAGTTATGGGCAAAACACCGAAAGGTGTTCTGAAAAATCAAATCAAGACAGCTTTACAACTACTTTGGTGCACGTTTTTCTTCCTTATTTATGAGGTGTCTCCTTCTTCTTTTTGACCCAAAATAATGTTAAAATATCCCTTCCAGCTTTCCATCCATGTGCTTGCCTTCTTGGATCAATGGATTACCCAAAATAAATCAATTGTTATTTGTTGTGTGGACATGTAAGATCATGGATTGTGTTTGGGTTGATTTGAAGGTTGATTTGGGGTTGATTTGGGGCTGATTTTTGGGCTGAATTTGAGCATCAAATAAGTATACAAATGTACTTATTATTTGGGCTAAGATTGACATTGAAACCTTGAGTGTTTAATGGTTGAAGTTTGCACACAACATAAGGCAAGTTTGGGCTTGAAATAAATCATATGATATTCTTTTCTAGAATTGGAATAGAATTGATTTTTAGGACAAATTTGGAGCACTTATTTGAACCAAGATTTGCTTCAATCTTCAACTAAATGTCTCTTCAATTCTTTGTTCTGAATTCCGACGTTGAATTTTCTGAATTAATTCATTTAAGCTTCAAAAACCTATCGAAACATTAAAACAAACTTCATTACTAAAAAATACATCAATTATTATAAAAACAACCAAATAAAAACAATAAATACATATGTAAAACAAGAGACTTAATGACACTTTTGATGCACAATCACACCCCCCAACTTAGATTTTGCTAGTCCTCAAGCAAAACAAAACATAAAACCTTTAAAATAAAAATAATAATAATAACAACCATAATTAGGCTCGATTCATCACACTTGAAGGACCTATCATGCAAACATTGGTATCTTTAACTTAGTGTATACAATAGCAAATAAAGAAAAATAAGCATACTCACATTCTCTAAATCAAACATCCATACAAAATTTTCAAATTCAGTCATATTTATCGTGCAACCAACATAATTGATTCATACGAAAACTCAACTTGTAATCTTTCATTCTCACCAACACAAACAAGGTAGCAAACTAGAGAAATATCTATATATTTTCTTTCTTTCTTTTTTCTTTTGAAGATATGATTTATTTTTTTGTCTTTAAGTAGTCACTTCCCTTTTGACGCGAATACAAACATTTGTGATGAATGCACCCGGTTACTCACAAAGTCACAAACTTAAAGTGCTTTGCATACTCATATTTTAAGCTGCCGTTTGACGTAAAGATAAACATTTGTGATGAATACCCCTAGTTACTAAGCAACTCAAAACATTGGAGTAGATAGAACTTTGTACACATTTATTTATTTATTCGTGTAATAATTATTACTCTATTTACTTAAACCTTGTTTAGGACTGGATCAAAAGGGATAATCACAAGTAAAGCATCATACTCATCTTTCATGCATAATCACACAACTCACACAACTTTTACAAGGAAAGATGTATTTCAGTAATCTTAAAAAAAAGTATGCTATATCTTGCTTTATAAGATATTATCTATCCCAAATTAAAGTATGCAATGTTCAACATAATAATGAATCCAAAAATATAATGATGATCCTAAACAAGTGAGTCAAAAGTTATGGGCAAAACACCGAAAGGTGTTCTGAAAAATCAAATCAAGACAGCTTTACAACTACTTTGGTGCACGTTTTTCTTCCTTATTTATGAGGTGTCTCCTTCTTCTTTTTGACCCAAAATAATGTTAAAATATCCCTTCCAGCTTTCCATCCATGTGCTTGCCTTCTTGGATCAATGGATTACCCAAAATAAATCAATTGTTATTTGTTGTGTGGACATGTAAGATCATGGATTGTGTTTGGGTTGATTTGAAGGTTGATTTGGGGTTGATTTAGGGCTGATTTGGGGCTGATTGTTGGGCTGAATTTGAGCATCAAATAAGTATACAAATGTACTTATTATTTGGGCTAAGATTGACATTGAAACCTTGAGTGTTTAATGGTTGAAGTTTGCACACAACATAAGGCAAGTTTGGGCTTGAAATAAATCATATGATATTCTTTTCTAGAATTGGAATAGAATTGATTTTTGGGACAAATTTGGAGCACTTATTTGAACCAAGATTTGCTTCAATCTTCAACTAAATGTCTCTTCAATTCTTTGTTCTGAATTCCGACGTTGAATTTTCTGAATTAATTCATTTAAGCTCCAAAAACCTATCGAAACATTAAAACAAACTTCATTACTAAAAAATACATCAATTATTATAAAAACAACCAAATAAAAACAATAAATACATATGTAAAACAAGAGACTTAATGACACTTTTGATGCACAATCAGTACTCTGTGACTTAAGTTGGTTATTTCAGTTTCCCATAATTAGTGATATCTGTGTATATATTTGTGCAATTCTTTGAATCTCTCTTCCAATTCTCATTTGAAAATAGACACTAATCTTGAAAAATTGAAAAAGTATTTTCCCGCTCTACCTCAGAATACGATTATAAAAATTTACCGTGCTAGATGTGGAAGATTAAGATTGTTAATGAATCATGGAATTCCTGAAGATATTCACTGGTTGAATGAAGCAAAGGTCTAATTATCAGGTGAGTCCTCTAACTCATTCATTTCACACATGCCTAGAACAGGTAAAAGCGCTTTTGCAAAGAAACATCGTGCAAAATGACTGAAAGTCTGTCATCGATGTGCTAGATGGACTTGTAATACACAATGTCGTTCTTTAGGAATAGTATCTATAAACCGTGAAGACAAAATACAATTCATTAAGGATGGCCTGAGTAAGGAGTCTTTAGATAATCTTCTATTGACTCTTGAGACGCATTCTAATAGAGATGTGCATCATGCAATTCATGATTTATGGCCACTATTTCATAAAGAACATGATTGACTTAGTCTTGAGAATGTGACTAAAAAAGACCATGTTTGCCAGTTTTTAAGAAAACTGGATGGGAAGCCTATCCCCGACCCATAGAGGGCGTTTAAGTCGTTCTTGGACGTAAAACCAAGGGAAGATGTGAGCCACAATCACAACTACCTGTACATACACATGCTTTTTCAAAAGTAAATAAATAAATAAATAAATAAAGAGAGAGAGAGAGAGAGTGAGACTCTAGCTGGCCTACATATAGGTGGTATGATTGCCTTTCTAATTTCTCATCTATAAAATCCTCTCTTCCTTCCTTTCATTTCTACTCAACCCATACATTCAACAAATACAAAAGTGTGTAGAAATGGCAAGTTCCTCAGGTCATCATATAAGAAATATTTTTGTTTTTGGTGGATCTAGTCTTGGGAAAAAAAAGAAGTTTTTAGAATCAGCAAATCATCTTGGTCAGGTGCTAGCTGAGAGAAAGATTCATTTAGTGTATGAGGGAGGTAGTCTTGGGTTAATAGGAGGTGTGTCAATAGCTGCATTTTTAGGAGGTAGTCAAGTTTTGGGGGTCGTCCCCGAAGCTTTGGCACAAGGGGATATCATTGGAAAAACAATTGAAGAGAAACTTCAGGTCTCCACAATGTCAGCTCGAATGAATGCAATGTTTAACCATGCTGATGCCTTCATTGCTTTACCAGGTGGTCTAGGCATATTGGAAGAGATCTTTCATATTTCCTCTTGGGCCCAACTGTACATTCACCATAACCCTATAGGTTTGTTAAATGTTAATGGTTATTATGATAAGTTGTTGTCTTTTCTTGATTATGCTGTGGAACAGGAATTTCTAACATCTTCTGCACGACAAATCATAATCTTTGCTACTACTGCTGAACAATTGATTGACCAACTACAATCTTTCATTCCTGTAATTGATCCTTCCATGAGTCACATAAATTGGTCAACTAAGGAAAGCCGTAAAAAGTTTAGATTGGATTTGAGCCTTCATTTATGAATCTTTGTGTCTTTTGGTTTTATTATTGTGTTTTGTTGTTACTTATATTTGTTTTAGTGTGTTTCAGGTTTGTCAGTGTTCGTTATTTCAGATGATATCTTCTATACTCTATCTTTCTACCTTTAAACATTGAAGACAATGTCTTGTTTTAGTTGGGGGGAGAGGGTAGTAGCTAAAAAAAAAAAACTGTGTTTTCTATTTCATAAAGCATGTGCAAAAATTGTTGTTACTATGATGGCAGAGTAAGGAGAACTTTTATGACTCATGAGACGCATCTTAGTAACCATTCTTAACAAGGTCTATTATAATACTTCATGAAATATTCAGATTTACAAACTCTCGCATTGTTATCACTTAATTCTGCTCATATACTTATTTAACATGTATTCTTAAACCTTAATTTACACACATACATTTTAATATATGATTGTGGGTTGCATATTGGATTATTACATTATTTATGTTCTTTTGTTAAAGGTAATAACTAAGGGAAAGAGATTGTATATAATTAAAAAAAAGAAAAAAAATGATAATAATAAAAATGTGGATAAGTTTGGTTTCGTAGCCTCTCTAACCTAAGCAATGAAGCCCGAAGGGGTGTTTTAACACCTAATACCCTAAAGTCAACTAACTTGAGAGCTATTGGCCCAACGCTTGTTGCATGGGTTAAGGAGAAAAGCTTAAGGGAATCAAACGTTGCACTATCTACATATCAGTATCTACGACTCGAGTTACTAAGCTCGTAGGGGTGTCTTAACACCTAATACCCTAAGACCAACTGGTCTGAGAGTCATTAGCCGAAAACTCGTTACATGGGTTAAAGATGCATGGTGTTTTAAGTTATATGTATATATATGTATATATATATATATATATATATATATATACATATAAAAAGACAAAAATAATAATCCCAACCCAAGGAAGTTAACCTTAAACATTAGAACAAAAATTTTGTTTTCTTCTAAAAAAAGCCCCATAATTATGTGTTGATACATTGAGCACAAAAGAAAGGTTTATGAATATCTTGTTAAGAGGTATTGAGCAGGTATATAAATTTAACGAGAGTTTGTTTATCTGGATAGATTAATGAAAGTTAAATGATGAATACCTTGCTTTGTGGAATTTGCAAATTGTTTTTCTATTTTAACGCTTTGATTACTAGGGACTAGTAATAAGCTGGTTGGGGGGTGTGATTAGTACTTAAAAGTGTATTTTTATCAAGGTTTTATATCATTATTTTGCACTTGAAGTATCAATAACTCCTTAACTAAAGCATGTTTTATAATAATATATCTAATAATATAAGATACCTTTAATTTGTGTTAAATGATTATTTTTAACGCAGGCCTATCACATAAATGAAAGGATTGATTGATGAATTTAAGAACTGAAATTGAAAGGACAAAGAGATGGCCAAATTTAGAAAAAAAATGTCGGTGCAGTCCATACCGGAACATTGTTTGGTAATTGAATCATATTTAGAGCTGTAGATCTCAGATTTAGGTCCACTTTATATGGATGGAAAGGTAAGACATAGACCTACAACTTTCATATAGAGCCCAAGATCTAAAAGGCCATTTTCAAGTCCAAATTGGAGCAACAACAAAGAAGTCTGAATCTGTCTCCTAGCCCGAGCACTGTTCAGTATTTCGCCCATATCTAGAGTTCTGGAAGTCTAAATGATCTGAATTGTTTACATAAAACACCTGAGACAATTTCCTACAACTTTCATGTTTTCAAGTGGCTCCAATTTTGATGTTATCAATGACTTTTTAGGCAGACTGGAGTTCTAGAAATCCAAATGACCTTTATTTTTTTTCCTGGAAAGCTAAGATAATTTCCTACAACTTTCATGTTTTCAAGTGTTTCCAATTCTGATGTTATCATTGATGTTTTAGGCTGACAGAGAAGATAAGAATTATCACCAAGTCAAGAGTTGGTCACCCACTCATGAATTAATCATCAAATCAATAGTTCTCAATTTTGGCCTATAAAAGGAGGCATTTGCCATGCATTTAGGCATCCTGGCTCCAAATCAAGATCATGCTTTTGCTCTCTCTCTTTGTATTTTTGTAATGCTTAAGTTTTGTTTTTATTAATATCAAGTTTATGCCTTTCATTTCCTTTCCTTTACTTAGTTAACTTTTATCTTATTTGTGTTCTTATTTTGTTTATTTATTTTTTTTTCTTTCATTATGTTTAGTTAAGTTTATTATGTCAAGGTGAAAAGGTTACGTTAATAGTGTAAGAATAAGTATAGTGTAAACTTAAAATGGACTTTAATGTTTGATACTAACATGTTTTGTTTTGTTATCTTGTTCACTCTTTAATACTTTGCTTGTTAAATGACTAATCTAGATTTATGTTGTATAACACTTGGTACAACAAATGCTTGACACTTTCATAGCCCATATTATCTGGTATAAGCGACACCGGAGCTATGAAAGGAACTTGATTTGTTGTTAATATAAGTTATAATCATGAATGCTTGACAACATTTACAAGTATTAGCATTATTCAAATAAGATAACTAATGTAATCTTGTTAACAATTTATAATCTAATTGGAACCTCCTTTGTGTGTGGTTTCCAATTAAAAAATAAGAGTTTATACTATTTGACATACCATTAGCGGATCCTTTAACCTTATATTGATCTTCCATCTTCTTCTTTTTCTATTATTATTATTATTATTTCTACTACTACTACTAATACTACTACTACTATTATTGTTACTGTTGTTGTTGTTGTTATTATTGTTATTGTTGTGGTATTGTTATCTATAATTTATACAATTAACCTCCTTGTGATTCGACCCCGGTCTTGTCGGGTCATTTATTACTTCAACAGTCCTGCACTTAGGAGAAGACATCAAATTTTAGGTCATGTCATGGTTCAGCCTTGTGATATGACCCAAGTAAGGTTAGATTCGGATTTAGGCGTAAAAAGCACAACGGTCTAAGTTTACGGCAACAATTATAACTCTTAATCCGACCGTTGAATCGGGCTAAAATTTTACCTCGTGGTCACATAACCCACAATCAAGATTGAGATCTGATCTCCAAAGGCTAAAATAGGTTTAATAGTAGTGTGACATAATAGAAACTTGCCCCAATAAATGGAATATGAAGTTTCAATTGATTCCGAGGTGGTTTGCTTATGGTTCACCAAAAATTATGTTTTTGTGGCAAAAATTGAATGATCCTTCAAATTTCAACTAATCCCTCTTTCTTTCTTTTTCTTTTTTTAATATACTGATATGATTAGAGATAGTAACAAGATGAAATATAACCCTTTTTTTTTTTTGCTTAGACGACGCAGACACGAAGAACAAGAAGTGGACACAAACACTGAAAAAATTAAAGGAACTCTAAAAGAAATTGAAAATAATAGGAGAATATAAACTTGTTTCGGAGCCTAACTCTGATACCAACTGATGTAAACTTCGTGAGCACGTGGTCACACAACCCATAATCAAGATTGAGATCTGATCCCGGAAAGCCAAAATAGGTCTTATAGGATTGTGACATAATGGAAACCTACCCTAAGGCACCAACACTATTGGATTGAGTAGAATAACGCCACGAAGCCAGTTAATATTTGATAAGTCAGATTCAGTTCGTTCAAGAACCGAAGAATGCAAGAATCACTCTCACACATTAAAATTAAAAAAAAATTAGAAGTACTTATCATCAAAACTACTAAAATTATGGCTTACATGAGTTTAAATAGTTCATGAAAAGTTAACCCTAATAGACCCCTTATGTGGACTTATATGAGGTCCACTAAAAAACTAACCCAAAACCCTAAACTGAAAAGCCCATAACCTGATCCCAACAAGCCTTGAAGACTATATTCTAGCTCATTAAATGTCCTTATTAAACTAGAAAATTCCCAAAACTAGCTGCCACATTCTTGTAGGAAAAGAATCCCAACCAAATAGGAAGTCCACAAGTCAAATTGAAGTAAATAACAAAATTCATGTAGCCTCTGTTTACTACTATTTTTTATGCCTTACTGAACTCCGATTGATCTGAAATTTTAACCCATAGTAGGACAACATGTTTGGAAAGTCGACATAAAATTTTAGCCATTAAATACCACTAGCCCTTCTTTCCTTGTATAGCTAGGATGAATAAGGAATGCTTATAAAAAAAGGATTCTGAAGCATTAATGAATCCTTGCCACACTTGGAGACTATATTCTAGCTCATTAAATATCCTTATAGAACTAGAAAATTTCCAAAACTAGCTGCCACATTCTTGTAGGAAAAGAATCCCAACCAAATAGGAAGTCCACAAGTCAAATTGAAGTAAATAACAAAATTCATGTAGCCTCTGTTTACTACTATTTTTTATGCCTTACTGAACTTCGATTGATCTGAAATTTTAACTCATAGTAGGACAACATGTTTGAAAAGTTGACATAAACTTTTAGCCTAATCCAACTGTCAAATTGAGAGTTATAACTATTGTCATAAACATGGACCGTTGCTCTTTTTATGCCTAAATCCGAATCTAACCTTACTTGGGTCATATCACAAGACTGAATCATATCATTACAAAGCCTAACTTTCAATAGACTAAGTTGAAAATGGAAATCAAGGAAAAAAAACAAATCTATAAGACTGGTATATAAACCAACAAAAAGAAAATAAAATAACATATGAAGCATAATTTTCAAAACAATCTAATATTGAAAGATATAATTGAAAAATAAAAAAACAATGAGTTATTGTAGGGTGAAATAATTAAAATATTATTCCAACAAAAAATATTTTGTGAGTGTGACTACAATGATTTAGCTACATTTTTTAGTGTTCTAAATGTCATGATGATTAAAAAATTACTGTGAGAGCCGATGTTTGGCCACCAAATTTAGTGAAGTGCATCTATATGAACAAAATGTGCCATCTACTTTTTAATATTAAATAATATTTTTATGTGCTAAAATGCTAAATTACCTTTGATCTAACTTAATAGTGAAAAAATATGAAAGAAAGATCAAACAATCCTGGACGCAATTTAAAGATAAGTTGAATTCAAGGACAATATAGTTATTTTATTATACTATCAAAAAGGTAAAGTTTAAATAGTCCATGCACACCTTTATAATTTATTTGGCTTTAAATGGTATGTTAGTCATTTCTCTGTTGAAAACAAAAGGACCTTCCACTAGACTATCCAATTTTTTTTTTGTTGAGAATAGCAAACTTATAATTTTACTATTTTAATCCATAATGCCAATAAATTTAAAGCTACAATAAAAATTGATATAGCAAATCATCTATCCCTTTTAATTTTTTTCAATAGTATTTAGTATAAAAATTGAACCTGTCATTGATGTATAATGCAGAATGTTGTAGATATTATCATTTGAAGTTACAATGTTTTACATTTGAGAAACAATCTTAAAAGATGCTTTATTGTTTTTTAGAGGACATAGGGATAAGATGAAGACAAAAAAAAAATTTAATGTGTTATTTTTATTGTTCAATATTGGCCATTAATTTTTTTAAAATAATGTTTTATTAATGGATTTAATTAAAAACTATTAAAAAGTAAATAAAATATTAAATCTAAAAAAAATAAAAAGAAAAGAGAGGAAAAAAAGAGAATTTTCATTAAAATAATCCAGCTATAAAATGGGTAAATAAAACCACCAAATGAAAGTTATGATTAATTCATAGACATAAAAATTGAATTATTTTATTACCAAAATAATGAGAAATATTTATTTGAATTTTTAGAACTAAAATGTTCAAATTAAGTCTTTGTGTTGATCAATTGTTTTTTAGCTTATATTTTTTATTAGGATGTTTAAGGTTTTTTAGCATGTATTTTTTTGTGGTGAAAAATAAAAACAAAACTATAAATTTTAGTGTTATATATTATAGCTTATGGAAATCTAACATACACCTAAAATCCAAAGAGTTTTAAAAGGGATAGTGTTATATGCCTCATTTATATATAAAATGTTTTTTCTTTTATTTTTAAAGATTAATCAAGCTTCAATACGAACATAGATACATCTAAACAAAGCCTAGCTTTCATGCTTGATTCTTGTTTTGAGGGACATTGACACGACTAAAAGATTGATGTTTTCTCCTAAGTGCAGGAGTGTCGAAGTAATAAATAACCCGGCAAGACCGGGGTCAAATCATAGGGAGGTTAATTGTACAAATTATAAACAACAATTATAAACAATAACAATAGTAACAATAACAACAACAATAATAATAGTAGCAATAATAATACTAATAATACTAGTAGTAGTAGTAGTAGTAGTAGTAGTAATAACAACAACAATAATAAAGAAAAAGAAGAAGAAGAAGAAGAAGAAAAGTTGATGAGAACTTTGAGATTGATAATTAACGTAAGGATTAAACAATGATAACAAATAATGTCAAGGTTAAAGGATCCACTAATGGTATGTCAAACAAGTATAATATAAACTTTTATTATTCAATTGGAAACGACACATAAAGGAGGTTCCAATCACATTATAGATTGTTAACATGATTACATTAGTTATCTTATTCAATTAATGCTAATACTTGTAAATTTCATCAAGCATTCATGATTATAACTTATGTTAACAACAAATCAAGTTCCTTTCATAACTCAGATGTCAGTTATACCATACAGTATGGGCTATGAAAGTGCCAAGCATTTGTTGTACCAATTGTTATACAACATAAATCAAGATTAGTCCTTTAACAAGCAAAGTATTAAAGAGTGAACAAGATAACAAATACAAAACATGTTAGTATCAAACATTAAAGTCCATATTAAGTTTATACTATACTTATTCTTACACCATTAGTGTAACCTTTTCACCTTGACATAATAAACTTAGCTAGACATAATGAAAGAAAGAAGAATAGATAAACAAAATAAGAACATAAATAAGATAAAAGTTAACTAAGTAAAGGAAAGGAAATGAAAGGCATAAACTTGATATTAATGAAAGCAAAGCATAAACAATACAAAAAATACAAAGAGAGAAAGCAAGAGCATGATCTTGATCTGGAAACCAAGATGCCTAAATACATGGCAAATGTCTCCTTTTATAGGCCAAAATTGGGAACTATTGATTTGAGGACTAATTGATGAGTGGGTGGCCAACTCTTGACTTGGTGACAATCCTTATCTTCTCTTGTCTGCCCAAAACATCATTGATAACATCAAAATTGGAGCCATTCGAAAACATGAAAGTTGTAGGAAATTATCTTAGATTTCTTGTGTAAAAAATTCAACTCATTTGGACTTCTAGAACTCCAAATATAGGCCATACACTGAACAGTGCTCGGGCTAGAAGACAGATTCGAACTTCTTTGTTGTTGCTATAATTTGGACTTGAAAATGGCCTTTTTATATGAAATTTGTAGGCCTATGTCTTACCTTTCCATCCATATAAAGTAGACCTAAATCTGAGATCTATAGCTCCAGATATGACCTAATTACCAAACAGTGTTCTGGTTTGGATTGCACCAACATCTCTTTTCTAAATTTAGCCATCTCTTTATCCCTTCAATTTCAGTTGTTAAATTCATCAATCAATCCTTTCATTTATGTGATAGGCCTGCATTTAAAATGAACATGTATCATAAATTAAAGGTATCTTATATTATTAGATATATTATTATAAAACATACTCTAGTTAAGGAGTTATTGATACTTCAAGTGCAAAATGATGATATAAAACCTTGATAAAAATACACTTTTAAGTATCAATCAGACATCTCAACATGCTATATGTAAAAAAGGTAGAATAAAAGATAATGAGTTGTCATTTAGTTTTATGTTAACTATAAACCCTAATAGATTCTTTAAAGATTTTAGGTAAGGAATTAGTTATGTTAAAGAAAAGAATGAAAATCATCATAAAGTATGCTATCTAAGCTAAACTATTTATATTTGGTTTTTAATGATAAATATGTCTAGTATACTTATATTATGAGTTTGCCTAAATTAATAAATGAGTGTTCATTTATTAAAGGCAAAAAACAAAATATCTAGAATCTAAGATAATGATTTGAAATTTAGACCTAACAATAGGATCTAATTTCACTTTTAAAATACTAACATGAATTATTAGTATTTAAAAGTGCATTTTTATCAAGGTTTTATATTATCATTTTGCATTTGAAGTATCAATAACTCCTTAACTAGAGCATGTTTTATAATAACATATCTAATAATATAAGATATCTTTAATTTATGGTAAATGGTTATCTTAAATGTAGGCCTATCACATAAATCAAAGGATTGATTGATTAGTTTAACTACTGAAATTGAGCAGACAAAGAGAGGGCTACGCTTAAAAAGAGATGCTGATTCAATCCAAACTGAAAAACCATTCTATTATTGGATCATAACTGGAGCTGTAGAACTTGAATTTAGGATCGATTTATATGTATGGAAAGCTAAAACATAAGTCTAAAACTGTCATGAAGAGTTTAAGAATAAAAAAGGGTGTTTTCAAGATCAAATTATAGCAACAACAGAGAAGTTCAAATCTGTTATATAGCTTATACATTGTTAATATTCAACCCATATCTTGAGTTCTAAAACTCCAAATGCACTAATTATTATTTTTTTGGAAAGATGAGACAATTTCTCAAAATATTCATGAAGACTATTTATTCAAATTCTGATGTTAGCAATAATGTTTTCTACAGACAAGAAGATAAGGATTGTTACCAAATCAAAAGGTGGCCACCCACTCAATAGTTTTAAATTTTAGCTTATAAAAGGAGGCATTTTCCATACATTTAGGCATCTTAGTTTTCATATCAAAATCATGTTCTTGCTCTATTTCTTTATATTTTTGTAAAACTTAAGTTTTGCTTTTATTAATATCTTATTTGTGCCTTTAATTTCCTTTGCTATACTTATATAATCATGTTCTCCTCTTATTTATTTATATTTCTCTTCTTCATTATGTTTAGCTAAGTTTATTATATCAAGGTGAAAATGTTTTACTAATGGTGTTAGGATAAGTATAATATAAACTCAATATGAATTTCAATTTTTATATCCTAAACATCTTGCTATTAACATGTCCTATCATTTTATCTTATTAATTCTTAACACCTTACTTGTTAAATAGTTAATCTAGATTTGTGTTGTATCACACTTGGTACAACAAATGCTTGGCACTTTCATAGCTAATCGTATGATATAACTTACACTTGTACTATAAAAGAAACTTGATATATTGTTAACATAAGATAGCATCATGAATTTCTAATAATATTTAAAAGTTTGATGTTACTTAAATAAGATAATTAATATGATCATATTAACAATTTATAATAAGCTATTATTGACAAATCATCTGATTGAAACCTCCTATGTCTCCAGTTGAGTAATAAAAAGAGTTTATATTATACTTATTTGAAACACCATTAATGGATCCTCTAACCTTGATAATTGTTTTTATCATTGTTTAATCTTTATATTAATCTTACATCTCAAAGTTCTCTTTAACTCACCACCACCACCACCACCACCACCACCACCATCATCATTATCACCATCATCACCATTATTATTTATAATTATATAATTAACTTTTCTATAGTCCGACCTCGGTTTTGCTAGGTTATTCATTCCTTCGACATTCCTAAACTTTGGAGAAGACATCAATCTTTTGGTCGTATCAGCAAAATCTAAAAGAAAGGTAAATAATAAATCATGTTTTGGCCCATATTCTTTTATTATGCAATTTCTATTCTTATTTTTTAAAAATTAACTTCACAAGAACAAAACTGTTATAAGAAATTCACCATATTTAGATAATTCTACAATGAAAACAAAATCTTATATTTTCTTTTAAAAAACTAAAAGTTTTAACCTCTAATGAGCAAAACCCTTTTAAGGAAGAAAATAATTTTTTTTTGCATATTTTTTAAAGAATTTTTTTTTTATATTTATTATTATTTTTTGATGACAAAACTCAACTTTTTAAAAAGAAAATTGTTTTAAGGATTAAAATATTCTCAAGTTCATTATAACCAATCAACATTATGCAATGAAGTCTGCATAATTAACTATAACTAAAAGGGATCAGGGTTTCACTATAGTGTAGGTTATTGTTCATTGTGAGTATATTTACTAGGGATTGCCTGTGTTGTACTGTGGATATGTTATGAGTGCTTTCACTGAGGACTCCACTATTTGGCAGGAGTGTGGTTGGGCTGGAGGGCCGCGATGCTAGCCTTGAAGTAAGCCCTTGGGGGCTGCTACCCCCTAACGCTCAGTCTACCCGACCTTTAAGCTGGGGGCAGACTAGGGTGCCTGGAGCAATGCCACCTAGCTCCAGGATAGCACCACCTCATGCTTGCAGCACAGCACCACCTAATGCTTGGTCTACTTCTTCATGGGTGCAACCCAAGCACCATGTGACACCTTGGCTATCTATATTTTTAGTATAATTACAAGTATTGATATTAAAAATATTATTACTAGTTTTCTTATTATTCTTTTTTAACTATAATTAATTTTTAGAGTATTAATAGTAAAAATATTATTATTTGTTTTGTTGATTTTTTTTGTATAATTAATATCAAAAGAGTAATTATATTTTTCTTATATATTTTTTTGGTATAATTGATAGTATTGGTATGAAAAATATTATTATTATTTTAGTATAATTAATATGTTGATCCCAAAACTATTATTATTTGTTCAATTAATATTATATTTTAGTGTAATTAATAGTACTAATCTCTAAAATATTATTATATTTGGTGTTATAAATAATATGATTTTTATAATAATTCACATTATTGCTATTAAAAAATTTATTATTTGTATTATAAAAATTATAGTATTTTCATTAAAATTTAAGACAATAAATATTATTATCATTATTAATAAATTTTAAAAAATTACTATTACTATGAAAAAAACCACATTGGGATAGGTGGCACTTAGGTTCCCTCTGGATGGTGGACAAACCAAGCATCACGTGGTGGTTGGCCTACTTCTTCTTGGCTACAGTCTTATACAACTAAAAGATTTATGTCTTTTTTCAAGTGCAAAAGTGTCGAAGTAATAATTAACCCAACAAGACCGGGGTCAAACCATAAAAAAGTTAATTATATAAATTATAAACAACAACAATAACAAAAAAAATAATAATAGTAATACTAATAATAATAGTAATATAAAAAGAAGAAGAAGAAATTAATGAGAACTTTGAGATGGAAGATCAATGTGAGAATTAAACAATGATAACAATAAATGTTAAGGTTAGAGGATCTACTAATGGTATTTCGAACAAGTATAGTATAAATTCTTATTATTCAATTGGAAACTACACATAAAAGAGGTTTTAATCATATTATAAATTGTTAACATGATTACATTAGTTATCTCGAATAATGTTAATACTTGTAAATGTTGTCAGGTATTCATGACTATAACTTATGTTAACAACAAATCAAGTTCCTTTCATAGCACAGGTGTAGGTTATACTATATGGTTGGGCTATGAAAGTACAAGTATTTGTTGTACCAACTGTTATACAACATAAATCTAGATTAACCATTTAACAAGTAAAGTATTAAAAATAAACAAGATAACAAATACAAAACATGTTAGTATCAAACATTAAGGTCAATGTTGAGTTTATACTATACTTATTCTTACACCGTTAGTGTAACCTTTTCACATTGATATAATAAACTTAGCTAAACATAATAAAAGAGAGAAACAAAAATAAACAAGATAAGAACATAAATAAGATAAAATTTAACTAAGGAAATGAAATGAAATGAAAGGCATAAACAAGATATTAATAAAAGCAAAACTTAAGCATTACAAAAATACAAAGAGAGAAAGTAAGAGCATGATCTTGATCTGGAAACCAAGATACCTAAATAGATGGTAAATGCCTCCTTTTATAGGCTAAAATTTAGAACTATTGATTTAATAAATAATTGATGAATAGGTGGCTACATCTTGACTTGGTGATAATCCTTATCTTTTGGTCTGAATAAAACATCATTGATAACGTCATAATTGGAACCACTTCTATCATGAAAGTTCTAAGAAATTGTCTCAGCTTTTCAGGAAAAAAAATGAAGTCATTTGGACTTTTAGAACTCAAGATATAGGCTGAAAACTTAATAGTATTTAGGCTATAGGACAGATTCAGACTTCTTCATTGTTGCTACAATTTGGACTTGAAAATGACCTTTTTAAATCTTGGACTCCCATGAAAGTCATAAGCCTTTGTCTTACCTTTCATCCATATAAAATGGACTTAAATCCGAGACCTACAACTCCAGATATGATCCAATTATCGAACAGTGTTTCAGTTTGGACTACACCCGCATCTCTTTTTCTAAGTTTGGCCCTTTCTTTATCCTTTCAATTGCAGTACCTAAACTCATCAATCAATCCTTTCATTTATATGATGGACCTGCATTTAAGATGAACATTTACCGTAAATTAAAGGTATCTTATATTGTTAAATATGTTATTTATAAAACATGTTTTAGTTAAGGAGTTAGTAATATTTTAAGTGCAAAATGATAATATAAAATCTTGATAAAAATAAACTTTTAAGTACTAATCACAGTCCAAACATGAGGCTTTGGCTTTGGCTTTCACAGTCATGGCCCAAGGCTAGCTATGGGCCTGGCAGGGCAGGACCCAAAATAGAAATGGGTCCTAGTCGCTAGCAGACTAAGCACCACGTGACGCTTGGGCAACACCACTCCAAACCTGCAGCATAACGCCACCTGGCGTTTGGTCTGCTTCATCTTTAGTATAGCCCAACACTACATGAACTTCTAGAATCTTGACTTGATCACAATCCTTATTTTTTTGTCTGAACAAAATATTATTGCTAACATCAAAATTTAAACAGACTATCTTCATAAAAGTTCTAGAAAATTATCTCAGCTTTCTTTTTTAAAAAAAGAGATCATTTGGACTTGTAGAACTTGAGATATGGGCTAAACACTGAACAATGTCTAGGTTGTAAAACATATTTTGACTTTTCTATTATTTCTACAATTTGAACTTGAAAACGACCTTTTTGAATCTTGGACTCCCATAAAGTTTTAAGTGTATATCTTAACTTTCTATCCATATAAAGTAGAACCAAATCCAAGTTCTACAACTCCAGATATAACTCAATCATTGAATAGTGTTTCAATTTGGACTGAACCAACATCTCTTTTCTAAGATTAGCCCGCTTTTTATCTTTTCACTTTCAATAGTTAATCACATGAATCAATCTTTTGAATTATGAGATATGCCTGCATTTAAAATGAGCATTTATCATAAATTAAAGTTATCTTATATTATCAGACTTGTTATTATAAAACATGCTTAGGTTAGGGAATTTAACGATAATTTAAATGCAATATAATGATATAAAACATTGATAAAAATACAATTTTAAGTACGAATTAGCTAGCTTTAGGCTTGGCAAGGTAGGATCCAAAATAGAATTGGGTCCTGGATGCTGGCAAACCAAGCGCCACACGGCCCTTGGACAACACTACCCCAAGCCCGCAGCACAGCGCCACCTGAAGCTTAGCCTGCTTCCTCTTGAGCGCAACCCAAGCGCCATGTGGCTCTTGGGTCACTTATTTAATGTAATTACAAGTTTTAATATTAAAAATATTTTTATTAGTTTTCTTAATATTCTTTTTTTAGTATAATTAATTTTTAGAGCATTAATAGTAAAAATATTATTGTTTGTTTTGTTGATATTATTTTTTTAGTATAATTAAAATTAAAAGAATTATTATATTTTTTATTAATATATTTTTTTACTCTATTTATTGGTGTTGAACTCAAAATTATTATTATTTGTTCTCTTAATATTAATTTTTTAGCTATAATTAATATTAAGATTATTATAATATTTTTTATTAATATATTTTTTAGTATAATTAATAGTGTTAATGATTAGTACTTAAAAGTGTATTTTTATTAAGGTTTTATATCATCATTTTGCACTTGAAGTATTAATAATTCCTTAACTAAAGCATGTTTTATAATAACATATCTAATAACATAAGATACCTTTAATTTGTGGTGTATATTTATTTTAAATTCAGGCCTATCACATAAACGAAAGGATTGATTGATGAATTTAAGAACTTAAATTGAAAGGACAAAGAGATGGCCAAACTTAGAAAAGAGATGTCGGTGCAGTCCAAACCAAAACACTGTTCGATAATTGAGTCATATCTGGAGTTGTAGATATCAGATTTAGGTCTACTTTTTATGGATGGAAAGGTAAGACATAAACCTACAACTTTCATATGGAGCCCAAGACTTAAAAAGGCCATTTTCAAGTCCAAATTGTAGCAACAACAAAAAAGTCTGAATTTGTCCTGTAGTCTGAGCACTGTTCGGTGTTTGGCCTATATCTGGAGTTCTAGAAGTTTAAATGACCTCAATGTTTTACACATGAAAGCTGAGATAATTTCCTATAACTTTCATGTTTCAAGTGGTTCTAATTTTGACGTTATCAATGACATTTTAGGCAGACAACAAAAGATAAGGATTGTCATCAGGTCAAGAGTTGGGCACCCACTCATCAATTAGTCATCAAATCAATAGTTCCTAATTTTGGCCTATAAAAGGAGGCATTTGCCATGGATTTAGGCATCTTGGTTTCCAGATCAAGATCATGCTCTTGCTTTCTCTCTTTGTATTTTTTGTATTGCTTATGATTTACTTTCATTAATATCAAGTTTATGCCTTTCATTTCCTTTTATTTTTTTGTATTTATATTCTTATTTTATTTATTTATTTTTCTTTCTTTTATTATGTTTATCTAAGTTTATCATGTCAAGGTGAAAAGGTTACAATAATGGTGTAAGAATAAGTATAGTGTGAACTTAATATGAACTTTAATGTTTGATACTAACATGTTTTGTATTTGTTATCTTCTTCACTCTTTAATACTTTGCTTGTTAAATGACTAATCTAGGTTTATGCTGTATAACACTTGGTCCAACAAATGCTTGGCACTTTCATAGTCATAATGTATGGTATAACTGACACTTGAGCTATAAAAAGAACTTGATTTGTTGTTAACATAAGTTATAATCATGAATACCTGTCTAGATTTACAAGTATTAGCATTAATCGAATAAGATGACTAATATAATCATGTTAACAATGTATAATCTCATTGGAACCTCCTTTATGTGTGGTTTTCAATTGAATAATAAGAGTTTATACTATACTTATTTACATACTATTAGTGGATCCTCTAACCTTGATATTTGTTAATATCATTGTTTAATCCTTACGTTAATCTTTCATCTCAAAGTTCTCATCAACTTCTTTTTCTTCTTCTTCTTCTTTTTTACTACTACTACTACTATTATTTTTATTATTATTATTATTATTGTTACTAATATTATTGTTGTCTATAATTTTTATTTATAATTTGAACAATTAACCTCCCTGTGGTTCGACCCCGGTCTTGCCGGGTTATTTATTACTTCGACACTCTTGCACTTGGTAGAAGACATCAATCTTTTGATCATGTCAAGTTTTTGGCTCCGTTGCCGGGGAGGTAAGTTCTTGTACAAATTATAGTATTCATTTTATTTTATTTTTTCACTTTTCTTGTATAGAACTTTGTTTCTTGTCTCTTGTCTCTTGTTTATTCTTTTTTTTTGTTTTCTTCTTCTTTTTATTCTATTCCTACACGTGCATGAGAGTGTGGTTATGTACAACAAGTGGTAGACTTTATAGGGTATCCTCATCATTTTCAGAAAATATGGCTGAAGAAGATAGTTAATCACTTCATAATGAGAATAATGAGAATAACCGTGCTAGAACACTTAGAGACCACATGAATCCCAAAAGAACAAGTGCACCATCATGCATAGTTTTTCCTTTTGATGTATCTCATTTTAATTTTAAGCTAGACATTATTCAACTTTTACCTTCTTTTCATGGCTTAGAATTGGAAAATCCATACTTGCATTTAAGGGAATTTGAGGAGGTCTGCAACACATATAATGATTCAAATTGTAGTATGAACACCATCAGATTAAAGCTTTTTCCTTTTTCATTAAAAGATAAAGCTAAAACATGACTACAAAATTTGAGATTATGATCCATTCGTGCTTGGGATGAAATGTAACAACAGTTTTTAAAGAAGTTTTTTCCATCTCACAAAACAAACTCTTTCAAAAGACAAATCACCACTTTCACTCAAAAACTAGGAGAAACATTTTATCATGAACAAGCCCATGCTTTAAACAATTTTCAATGGGCCAACCACAACCCATATTCACAAACATATAACCCTGGTTGGAGAAATTACCCAAATTTCAGTTGGAAGAGTGATAATAACAATGTACAAACTTCACAACCACCGTTTTAAGCACACTATAATTTCTAAAATTCTCATGGATATGCACCTCCTTATGCTCCTCCTAGAAGAAATCTTGAGGAAACATTGCATGCATTCAATGAAAAGCAAAAGACAATCAATATTTAACTTGCTGAAAACATGACAGATTTTAAAGATACTCTTGCAAAATTGACATCTGCTCTCAGTTTCCAAGAGAAAGGTAAGTTTCCATCTTAACCACAACAAAATTTGAAGGGGCAATATAATGCAAATGCGAGTAGTTTTGGAAGCTAACACATGGATCAAGTCAAATCAATCACTACTCTTCGCAGTGGTAAGGTTATTGAAAAACCCACTATTAAACCTTATAAGAAAGATGATGAGTCAATCTTTGAGGGTAAGGAAGGGGTTGAATCTTAAAATTGCAAAGAAACTACTGATTCCCTGCCAGCACTTCCATTTCCTCATACCATGACCAAATAAAAGAAAGTCAATCATAACTCTGAAATCTTTGAAACTTTCAAACAGGTAAGGATCAATATACCTTTGCTAGATGCTATTAAACAGGTTCCTTCCTGTGCTAAATTTTTGAAAGATCTATGCACTGTGAAGAGGAAACTGAATGTGAAAAAGAAAGCCTTTTTAGCCGAACAAGTAAGTGTCATTCTTCAAAACAATAATGCTTTGAAATATAAAAACCCTACTTGTCCTACAATTTCTTGTTTTATTGGAGAACATAAAATTAAAAGAGCCTTACTTAATCTTGTTGCCAGTGTCAATTTACTTCCATATTCAGTTTTTCAAAGTCTATAAAATCCTCTCTTCCTTCCTTTCATTTCTACTCAACCCATACATTCAACAAATATAGAAGTGTGTAAAAATGGTAAGTTCCTCAGGTCATCACATAAGAAATATTTGTGTTTTTGGTGGATCTAGTCCTGGGAAAGAAAAGAAATTTTTAGAATCAGTAAATCATCTTGGTCAGGTGCTAACTGAGAGAAAGATTCATTTAGTGTATAAGGAAGACAGTCTTAGGTTAATGGGAGGTGTGTCAATATCTGTATTTTTAGAAGGTAGTCAAGTTTTAAGGGTCGTTCCCGAAGCTTTAGCACAAGGGGACATCATTGGAAAAATAATTAGAGAGGAACTACAAGTCTCCACAATGTCTACTCGAATGAATGCAATGTTTAACCATGCTGATGCCTTCATTGCCTTACTAGGTGGTCTAGGCATGTTGGAAGAGATCTTTCGTATTTCCTTTTGGGTCCAACTGCACATTCACCATAAACCCATAGGTTTGTTAAATGTTAATGGTTATTATGATAAGTTGTTGTCTTTTCTTGATCATGATGTGGAACACGAATTTCTAACATCTTCTACATAAAAAATCATAATCTCTGCTGCTACTACTAAACAATTGATTGTGCAACTACAATCTTTCATTCCTGTAATTGATCCCTCCAGGAGTCGCATAAATTGGTCATTTAAGGAAAGCCGTAAAAAGCTTAGATTAAATTTGAGCCTTCATTTATGAATCTTTGTGTCTTTTGGTTTTATTATTGTGTTTTATTGTTTCTTATTTTTGTTTAAGTGTGTTTCAGGTTTGTCAGTACTCATTATTTCAGGTGATATCTTCTATACTATATCTTTATACCTTAGAACATTGAGGACAATGTCTCGTTTTGGTTGGGGGGAGAGGGAGGTAGCAAAAAAAAAATTAACTAACTGTGTTTTCTATTTCATAAAGCATGTGCAAAATTATTGTTACTATGATGACATAATAAAAGAGATCTTCTTATGACTCTTGAGACACATCTTAATAATCATTCTTAATAAGGTCTATCATAATAATTCTTGAAATATTTAGGTTTACAAACTCTCGCATTGTTATCACTTAATTTTGCTCATATACTCATTTAACATGTTTTCTTAACATATGATTGTGGGTTGCACATTGTATTATTACATTATTTATGTTCTTTTGTTAAAGGTAACAACTAAGGGAAAGGGATAATATATTATTAAAAAAACAAAAAAAAAGAGAAAAAAATGATGATAATAAAAATATAGATAAGTTTGGTTTTGTTGCCTCCTTAACCTAAGCAATTAAGCTTGAAGGGGTGTTTTAACACCTAACACCCTAAAGTCAATGACACGACTAAAAGGTTGATGTCTTCTCCCAAGTGCAGAAGTGTCGAAGTAATAAATAACCCGGCAAGACCGGGGTCGAACCACAGGGAGGTTAATTGTACAAATTATAAACAACAATTATAAAACAACAATAACAACAACAACAATAGTAGTAGTAATAATAATAATAATAATAATAATAATAATAATACTAGTAGTAGTAGTAGTAATAATAATAATAATAATAATAATAATAATAATAATAAAGAAAGAAAAGAAGAAGAAGATGATGATGATGAGAACTTAGAGATGAAATATTAATGTAAGGATTAAACAATAATAATAACAAATGTCAAGGTTAGAGGTTCCACTAATGGTATATCAAACAAGTATAGTATAAACTCTTATTATTCAATTGGAAACCACACACAAAGGAGGTTCCAATCAGATTATATATTGTTAACATGATTACATTAGTCATCTTATTCAATTAATGCTAATACTTGTAAATCTCGTCAAGCATTCATGATTATAACTTATGTTAACAACAAATCAAGTTCCTTTCATAGCTCAGGTGTCGGTTATACCATACATTATGGGCTATGAAAGTGCCAAACATTTGTTGTACCAAGTGTTATACAACATAAATCAAGATTAGTCATTTAACAAGCAAAGTATTAAAGAGTGAACAAGATAACAAATATAAAACATGTTAGTATCAAACATTAAAGTCCATATTAAGTTTACATTATACTTATTCTTACACCATTAGTGTAACCTTTTCACCTTGACATAATTAACTTAGCTAGACATAATGAAAGAAAGAAAAATAGATAAACAAAATAAGAACATAAAAGCTAACTAAGTAAAGGAACGGAAATGAAAGACATAAACTTAATATTAATGAAAACAAAGCATAAAAAATACAAAGAGAGAAAGGAAGAGCATGATCTTGATCTGGAAACCAAGATGCCTAAATGCATGGCAAATGTCTCCTTTTATAGGCCAAAATTGGGAACTATTGATTTGATGACTAATTAATAAGTGGGTGGCCAACTTTTGACTTGGTGACAATCCTTATCTTCTCTTGTCTGCCCAAAACGTCATTGATAACGTCCCAATTGGAGCCAGTTGTAACATGAAAGTTGTAGAAAATTGTCTCAACTTTCTTGTGTAAAACATTCAGCTCATTTGGACTTCGAGAACTCCAGATATGGCCAAAATACCGAACAGTGCTCGGGCTGGAAGACAGATTCGGGCTTCTTTGTTGTTGCTACAATTTGGACTTGATAATGGCCTTTTTAGATCTTGGGCTCCATATAAAAGTTGTAGGCCTATGTCTTACCTTTCTATCCATATAAATTGGACCTAAATCTGAGATCTGTAGCTCTAGATATGACCCAATTACCGAACAGTGTTCCGGTTTGGATTGCACCGACATCTCTTCTCTAAGTTTGACCATCTCTTTATCCTTGCAATTTAAGTTCTTCAAGTCATCAATCAATCCTTTCATTTATGTGATAGGTCTGCATTAAAAATAGACATTTACCATAAATTATAGGTATCTTATATTATTAGATATATTATTATAAAACATATTTTAGTTAAGGAGTTATTGATACTTCAAGTGCAAAATGATGATATAAAACCATAATAAAAATGCACTTTTAAGTACTAATCAGTCAACTGACTTGAGAGCTATTAGCCCAATGCTTGTTACATGGGTTGAGAAGACAAGTTTAAGGGAATCAAACATTGCACTATCTACGTATCAGTATCTGCAACCCGAGTTACTAAGCTCGTAGTGGTGTCTCAACACCTAATGCCCTAAGACCAACTGGTCTGGAAGTCATTAGTCGAAAGCTCGTTACATGTGTTTTAAGTTTTTTTTATATATATATATATATTAAAAAAAAGAGAAAAAAAGAAAAAAAAATAATCCCAACCCAAGGAAGTTAACCTTAAACATTAGAACAAGAATTTTGTTTTCTTCCAAGTAAAGACCCATAACTATGTGTTGATATATAGAGCAAAAAAAAAAAGTTTATTAATATCTTGTTTAAGAGGTATTGAGCAGATATATAAATTTAATAAGAGTTTGTTTATTTGGATAGATTATGGAAGTTGAATGATGAATACCTTGCTTTGTGGAATTTACAAATTATTTTTCTATTTTAACGTTTTGATTACTAGGGACTAGTAATAAGCTGGTTGAGAGGTTTAATTAGTATTTAAAAGTGTATTTTTTATTAAGGTGTTATATCATCATTTTACATTTGAAGTATCAATAACTCCTTAACTAAAATATGTTTTATAATAACATATCTAATAACATAAGATACCTTTAATTTGTGGTAAATTTTTATTTTAAATGCAGGCTTATCACATAAAAGAAAGGATTGATTGATGAATTTATGAACTTAAATTGAAAGGACAAAGAGATGGCCAAACTTAGAAAAGAGATGCCAGTGTAGTCCAAACCGAAACACTATTTAATAATTAGGTCATATCTGGAGATGTAGATATCAGATTTAGGTCTACTTTATATGGATATAAAGGTAAGACATAGGCCTATAACTTTTATATGGAGCCCAAGACTTAAAAAGGCTATTTTCAAGTCTAAATTATAGCAACAACAAAGAAGTCCGAATCTGTCCTCCAGCCCGAGTACTGTTTAGTGTTTGGCCCATATTTGGAGTTCTAGAAGTCCAAATGACCTTAATGTTTTACATAAAAAAGCTGAGATAATTTCCTACAACTTTCATGTTTCAAGTGAATTTTAACGTTATCAATGACGTTTTGAGCAGATAAGAGAAGATAAGGATTGTCATCAAGTCAAGAGTTGGTCACCCACTCATCAATTAATCATCAAATCAATAATTCTCAATTTTGACCTATAAAAGGAGGCATTTACCATGTATTTAGGCATCTTAGTTTCCAAATCAAGATCATGCTCTTGCTTTCTCTCTTTGTATTTTTTGTATTACTTATGCTTTGCTTTCATTAATATCAAGTTTATGCCTTTTATTTCCTTTCATTTACTTAGTTAACTTTGATTTTATTTATGTTCTTGTTTTGTTTATTTATTTTTGTTTATTTTATTATGTTTAGCTAAGTTTATTATGTCAAGGTGAAAAGGCTACAATAATGGTGTAAGAATAAGTATAGTGTAAACTTAATATGGACTTTAATGTTTGATAATAACATGTTTTGTATTTGTTATCTTGTTCAATCTTTATTGCTTTGCTTGTTAAATGACTAATCTTGATTTATGTTGTATAGCACTTGGTACAACAAATGCTTAGCACTTTCATAGTTCATACTGTATGGTATAACCGACACCTGAGCTATGAAAGGAACTTGATTTGTTGTTAACATAAGTGATAATCATGAATGCTTGACGAGATTTACAAGTATTAGCATTAATCGAATAAGATGGCTAATGTAATCATGTTAACAATCTATAATCTGATTGGAACCTCCTTTATGTGTGATTTCTAATTGAATAATGAGAGTTTATACTATACTTGTTTGACATACCATTAGTGGATCCTCTAACCTTGACATTTGTTAATATCATTATTTAATCCTTACATTAATCTTTCAGTCAAAATTCTCATCATCATTATTATTGATACTAATATTATTGTTGTTGTTGTTGTTACTATTGTTGTTGTTTATAATTGTTATTTATAATTTGTACAATTAACCTCCCTGTGGTTTGACCCCGGTCTTGCCGGGTTATTTATTACTTCGACACTCCTGCACTTGATAAAAGACATTAATCTTTTGGTCGTGTCAATTAATATCTAAAATATTATTATTTTTGGAGTTATAAATAATATTATTTTTATAATAATTAATAATATTAATAATAAAAATATTATGATTTGTATTATAAATATTATTACTTTCAGTAAAAATTTTAAGAGTATATTTTATTATAATTAGTATTGTTAATAAAATAATTGATGAATTTGAAAAAAATGTTATATGATTTACTAATTTTACCAAATGTATAATAATAATAATTTTATTATATTACACTTGATTTTACATTTACTTTCATTTACAAATTACATACAAATTATTAGTTGCAGGACCGAAAAATAAACTTAGATCCTGCCATGCACACGACCCAAATAACCTTGGTTCTTATACAACCTAACTTAAGGTTAACTTAAGGCTAAACTTGGATCAGGTTGGGCAGGACCCAAAATAACCTTAGATCTTAGCCGCAGCAAGACCCAAATATGCTTGGGACCAAGCTTGATAATACCTAAATAAGCTTGGGTCCTACTTTTATTTTTTTTTTAAAAGTTAAAGGTGTCTGTGGCATAACACGAGCCACCTAACTAGTTGTTATTAAAACACAAGTCTTAATATAATACCAAAAACTCGTTCATACATGAAGGAATATCATTAACTTATTACAAATAATTCAACATAATCCAATCGCAAATATAATCAAGTGCAAAATCATATACACATCATAAATTAAACAAAATAAAATAAATAACAATATACAAGCAAATACATATTCCAAAATAAAAAATCAACACATGTTATAAATTATCCTAAAATAAATATATTATATATTGAAGTTCAAAATCAATCTTTGTAGGCTGGAATTGGTTGGAATTGGATTGGAATAAAGGAGAATAATAACAACGAGTGAGATGCACGCGTGGACAAGTGAGCTGGACTGTGGGGGTGTCGTTGCACGTAAATCTCTCTCCATCTTATTATTTTCTTTCCTAAATACCATTTTCAAAGTAGAGCACAACTCTACCAATGTAATCGTTAAAGCATAATAGTATCAATCAGGTTTAAGCTTATGTTTCTTCTTATCTTAGTTAACTTACATCTTATTTATATTCTTATCTTATTTATTTATGTTTCTTTTTTCATTATGTTTAGCTATATTTATTATATCAAGGTGAAAAGAATCCACTAATGGTATTAGGATAAGTAATATAAACTTAATATGGACTTCAATGCTTATATCCTAAACAACTTACTATTAACATGTCATATCATTTTTATCTTATTAATTCTTAATACATTGTTTGTTAAATTGTTAGTCTAGATTTGTGTTATATAACACTTGGTACAACAAATACTTGACACTTTCATAGTCAATTGTATGGTATAACCTATACCTGTACTATAAAAGTAACTTGATTTGTTGTTAATATAAGTTAACATCATAAATTCCTAATAATATTTAAAAGTTTGGTGTTACTTATATAAGATAATTAATATGATCATATTAATAATTTATAATGAGCTATTAATGACAAATCATTCGATTGGAACCTCCTTTGTGTGTGGTTTCCAGTTGAGTAACAAAAAGAATTTATATGATATTTATTTTTAATACCATTAGTGGATTCTCTAACCTTGCTATTTATTTTTATTATTGTTTAATCCTCATATTAATTTTACATATCAAAGTTCTCTTTAACTTATTAATCTTACAAGAGATTAATGAAAGCAAAACTTAAGCATTACAAAAATAGAAAGAAAGAGTGTAAGAATATGATCTTGATTTGAAAAATAGGATGTCTAGATGCAGGACAATGCCTCCTTTTATATGCTAAAATTTAAAACTATTGATTTGATGACTAATTGTTAAGTAAGTAGCCACATCTTGATTTGATGACAATTCTTATCTTCTTGTCTGAACAAAACATCATTGTTAACATCAAAATTTGAATAGATAGTCTTATGAAAGTTCTGGGAAATTATTTCATCTTTCTAACAAAATAAGAATCGGCACATTTAGACTTCTAGAACTTAAGATATAGGCTGAATATTGAACAGTGTTTGGGCTGCATGACAGATTTTGACTTCTCCCTTGTTACTACCTTTTGAACTAAAAAATAGTACTTTTAAATCTTGGACTCTTCATGAATGTTTTAGACCTATATCTTAACTTTTCATGCATATAAACCAAACCTAAATCCAAGTTCTATAGCTCCAATCATGATCTAATAATCAAATAGTATTCTAGTTTGTATTGAACCAGCATCTCTTTTATAAGCTTAGCCCCCTCTTTATCTTCTCAATTTCAGTTGTTAAACTCATCAATTAATCTTTTGATTTATGTGATAGGTGTGCATTTAAAATAAATATTTACTATAAATTAAATGTATCTTATATCATCAAACTTATTATTATAAAACATGCTCTAGTTAAGGAGTTATCGATACTTCATGTGCAAAACGATGATATAAAACCTTGATAAAAATATACTTTTAAGTACTAATCACTTAGGCACTCAAAGAAATGGTCCAGTGGTAGCCTTGGGTCTGGCAAGGTAGGACTTAAAATAGAATTGGGTATTGGCCTCTAGTAGACCAAGCACCACTTGACACTTGGACAGCACCACCCCAAGCCCACAATACAACACCACCTGACACTTAATATGCTTCCTCTTGAGTGCAGTTTCAGCGTCATGTGGCTTTTGGACTACCTATACTTTTAGTGTAATTACAAATATTAGTATTAAAAATATTATTATTAGTTTTCTTAATATTCCTTTTTTACTATAATTAATTTTTAGAGTATTAATAAATATAATTGTTTGTTTTGTTGATGTTATTTTTTTAGTGTAATTAATATAAAAAGAATTATTATATTTTTTCTTAATATATATTTTTTCATATAACTAATAGTATTGGTGTTGAAAATATTATTATTATTTTAATCTAATTAATAGTGTTGATCTCAAAAAAATTATTATTTGTTCTCTTAATATTATATTTTTTTTGTAATATTTTTTTAGTATAATTAATAGTATTAATATAAAAAATATTATTATTTTTGGAGTTATAAATAATATTATTTTTATAATAATTAATAATATTAATACTAAAAATATTATGATTTGTATTGTAAATATTATTACCTTCAGTAAAATTTATAAGACTATATTTTATTGTAATTAGTATTATTAAAAAAATAATTGATGAATTTGAAAGAAAATGTTATATCATTTACTAATTTTACCAAATGTATCGTAATAATAATTTTATTAGATTACACTTAATTTTACATTTATTTTTATTTACAAATTACATATAAATTATTAGTTGTAGGATCCAAAAATAAACTTGGATCCTGATATGTACACGACCCAAATAACTTGGGGTCTTGTATAATCTAATTCAAGGCTAAACTTGGATCAGTTTAGATAGGACCCAAAATACCATTGGATCCTAACCACAGTAGGACCCAAATATACTTGGAACCTAACCTAACAGAACCAAAATAGACTTAGGTCTTGCTTCTATGTTTTTTTGAAAGCTATAGATGAACCTATGGCATAGTGCAAGTCACCTGACTAATTATTATAAAAACATAAGTTTTTATATAATACTAAAAACTCGTTCATACATGAAGGAATATCATTAACTTATTATCAATAATTCAGCATAACTCAATCAATACAGGTAAATATAATCTAGTGTAAAATCATATATACATTATAAATTAATCAAAATAAAATAAATAATAACATATAAGCAAATACATATTCATAAATGAAAAATCAACATATATGTTATAAATTATTCTAAAATAAATAAATTATATATTGGAGTTCAAAATCAATCTTTGTAGGCTGGAGTTGGTTGGAATTGGACTAGAACTCATAGAATAAAGGAGAATAATAGCAACGAGTGAGATTCACGCATGGACAAGTGAGCTGAACTGTGGAGGTATCAAAATCTGTCCTTTTTTTTCTTTTCTAAAGCATAAAAGTACCAATAAGGTATGAGCTTATGTTTTTTCTTGTCTTCTTGAAATTTCAATGATATTTATTTCATTGATTTGAATTATTTTTTTCATCAATCCTCTATTTTGTAATAGTTAATGAGTTGTATAAGTTATTGTATTTAGTATTTAGTATGTATTTGATTTCATGTTACAATTTAAAAATATAAATTAAAAAAAAAACCTATGAATTATACATTTTCTTACCCAAGGTTTTAAAAGAGGAATTTCAGTAGAATTTATGTAGAACTGTGATGTGGGTTAATTAATCTAACATTTTTAAGAACAAAACACACAGGGATGATTCAGTAGAGGTATAGCATGTCTTATATCTATTTTTATTTATTTTTTGTCCATCGACCAGTTTGACTACTTTTAATATAATTTTAGAATCAATTATTTTTCCATACTTCTGGGAAATTAGCTTCAGATACAAGTTTTTATAAATTTTGTTTTTGGGGAGCAATCGGATATGATTTCATTAAGCACTGAGAAAAGAAATTACGTTGTTTATGATGGAGGATTGAACAGTTTCTGGAACCTCTTCCATGAATTCAGGCTCAACATCTGAAGGTCTAGTCAAGTTGGGCATACAATGAGCAGCGACATTGCTATTTCTTCAGACATGCACACGAGAGAAGCTATGAAACTGATCGGTAACATCCTCTGTAATGACATACAGGTAGCTGTCATCTACCACTCTGGTTCCACGGATTGCGGCATGCAATCTGTCTTCAAGAATAACATCATGAAAGACTAGGATCGACTGCAGCTGTCCTACCAGACTGTGACTTCTATGATGATCCCCAAAACCCCAGCCCGTTGCTATGAATCCATATTTTAAGTATGTTTTATGTTTTGCAAAGAAAGTAGGATCTAATCTAGAAAAAACTTCAAACCATGCAACACAAACGTTTTCTGACCAGAGTTTCTCATGTTTTTTCCTTCTCTTGTCACTTTTCCTGCGCAACATATCTTCCGCTTTACAATATTATAAGTTTATTTCCCCTTAAAACTGGGCATGCCTTTGCTCAATTTTATAAATTGCTGCACTGCTAGTAGATCCGCGCCCCAAACCCAAGCCAGAGGATCTGATGGTATCATGACATCCTGATAGTCAGATGATATACACCCCCTCCTTCCCACATCCCAGAAAATAAAAAAAATATAATCGAACCAACAGCTGTCTCTGTGAGCATGACAAAGTAAGGTTAGTTGATCGGTTGTGAATGGAGAATGAGAGAGAGAGTGGGAGAACATGATACTGAAACAACAAGGACTGCTGCGACCGTCTCCATTACAAAGCAAATCTAAGACAAAGTGAAAGACGCAGAAGGGTAAGCACATGAGAGATGCACAAACAAGGATGTGCAATTTTAGTTTCTAAGCCACAATCCAAAGTACAATTAATACGATTAAAGATTTGGGAAAAGAAACAAGGCAATCGAGAAAATGTAAGATGGGGGTCCTACTGTTTTTACCCATCCCTAGAAGAATTTTCCTTGTGCTTTGCATGCCTGTCCTTAGCCTTGTTAGTCTTGGCACTTCTGTTATTCTGGTTGCTAACAGACCCTTCTTGAGCACTACACATCTGAGACTTCATCTTAAATCCAAGTTTTTTAGACACATTTCCCCAAGTGCTAGAACCCTTGGTGACACTCAATTTCTCAATCTCATGTCTCATGCTTGAACACTCCTTCTCAAGCTCAGAAACCCGCATTCTCATGTTATCCATTCCCACCTTCAAAACTTGATTCTCTCTGACAGCTGTTGCCCAGCCACACTCAGTAGACCCAGCAAGGCCACTTCTCAACTGTCTTGATCCATCAAGATTATCAGAAACCAGAAAGCAGCCAGCAATGGAAGTCCTCAGCTGAAGCTGCTCGAAGAAGAGGACTTGGACTATTATTCTTAGGGGAAGCCTCTCATTCTGTGCAGCATGAGTACAAGCTTCCAAGGAGAGCTTTTGGCAATCAATCAACCTGCAGAGCTGTTCTCTGTCAGACTCTGCCAACCATGGGTGTGACTGCCAGTTTGACCAAAAAACAAAAATCAATGAGCTCAAATGGGCAAGTAAATATTTTTAATCGTTTTTCTTGTTCTTTAATTAAGATTTGTCCCCAATAATTTCTTCCTTCATCATTTGTTTTTCATTATCTTGAAATCTCAAAACCCATTTACCAAAATTCCCTCTTAACTTGAATATTGCAATCAAATGTTTAAGTTGTTGAGTAGTGTTTAGAATTTTATGATATAAATCCCCATTTAAATTATGAAAGAGTAGCAAAATTTTCAATCAAAAACCCTGAAACGAGAAGTTTTAAGATATTTCTATTGTTACATGAAGTAAAGGAAAAGAGAATAAAGGAAATATTTAAAAGGAAACGAAAGGCTAGAACTGTTAAGAAAAAAGGGCTGAAGGTTGTTGTTAGCATTCCAGAGAATCTATTGTGTCTAATGCGCATGAAAATTTGGAGTGGAGAGTTAAAGAGAGCCACCTAAGGAAAGTAGGAAGTTATTGTCTGCTAGAGTGAAAAGATGCTGACTTTAATTAATACCTTTACAAGTGAAAAAAAAAGAAAAAGATGGTGGTAGGATGTTTGAGTTGGAATAGAATATAACAAAAAAAAAAAGGAAAAGAAAAAGATAAAATGACATGGCTATAACACAACAAGCTCTAGAAAAAAAACGCAAAGGGAATAACAGATTCTACTTGGTCTTTGTTTAGTCACTTCCTGGCTTAACATGCGAGACGTACAATTTAATTTTGTTTTATGTTAAAATGAAACAATAGAAAGTTGCAAGAAGTGATATAAGCTACCCATTTTCCAGATTTGTGCGCTACTGAGGTGTTTAGTACCTTCAGATAAATGTCTATTGCACGGTAAAGACCATCATCTAAGGGCCTCGCATACTCAGGAACAGCAGCAGCAAGAGCTTGAAACTTGGGGAGCTTCAAATTAACATCAGGGGCAACCTCTACAAGGTACCCATCAATCAGCTTGGCTACCGTTGTGATTGGTGTCAATGATGGTGATCCAATCAACTGCCTGTCATCAACTGAACATGGAGAAGATCCACCTGTAATTTGGTCCATGGCAAGGAAGTGCTCAAGAATCCGCTGCACACAGTCAAAATTGTAAAGGGTCTCCGTGGAATAAGAGAAATTGGGCATCAAAAGATCTTCAAGTGTTGCTTGATCAAGTTGCATCCCAATTCTCTTTTCCAAGTTTGCCAAACAGGAGGGGTTTGCTTTTAGAATGATGGCTGTCCGGAGAAGACCAAACAAAAACTTGGTTGGAACTAGACCCTTTTGCACTGGAAGTAAATGATCAATCTCTTCCAGTAAAACCTTCTGCTCTTGTGGCGGAGCCCCTGCCCCTGAAGTCACAGGCATCAAACGGGAGGTAGATTCATTGGCACCTTGATGCCGATTCAGCCCAGGTAGGTACTTTTTAGCATAGAGGGCAATGGATCCAGCAAGAATCTCCAGTCTGATTCCGTGAGATTCCATGGAGGAAATCAACCTCTTATACAGTGGTAAACTTAAAGTCGATACATCCTCATACCACCAATCTGAACTTGAATGTTTTGGTCTAGCTCCTGTGCTTATCCCATTCCACATGACACTTCCGCCAGGGCTCTGCATGGGTCCATGCTCCATCATTGGCCACCCAAAGAGATTTGGATCAGTAAAAGCCTTTGTGGTTAGCGACTCAATGCACCTCTTGGTAACATGATGTTCTTCAGCACGGGGAATATCATCACATGTTTGCAGTGCCTTTAGAGAGTCTTTCCAATTACGAAGGACAACTTGATTTAAAAATGTCTCGGTCTGTGTATTTAGATTTCCCTCCCCATATTCCTCAGTCATTTCAAGTTGTTCAGAAGCATAACGCAGATACACAACATTTGAGGCTGTAAGTTCAAGTTTCACACCATAGCAGAACTTGGCCACGAGCTCAAATGTTTTAGCACCGCCAGGAATTTTAGGGAGACATATGACACATTTTTTATCTCCTTCTGACACTTCTGCAATCAACCTTTCCATAACTCCACTTCTAGAGAGCAAAGGAAACTGCATTAAGTAGTAATATCAAGGTGTAAGAATTGATAAATGGTGAAGAGCTTTTTAAAATAAACACTACGAACAAAAGCTGGATTTGGTAAGAGTGACTAAACTATAGAGAAGGACAATACTCTAATTTCAATTGACATGGAAAGCAGAATATAGGTTTATGTAGAATTGGTGCTAGTCATTTTTTCCCCATAAATTGTCCATCATATGTAGTTTTTTTTTTTTAATAAAAAAAACAATATGCTATTTTCTAACAGGTAAAGCAACTTATACATGATCAATTAAATTTCATTCAGAATATCCAAGTAGAGCTTGTATAAACTTGAGAAGGTAAATAGTAGAACACTACCTTGTGAAGATGGAAGGACATCTCCTCAACTTCAACAACAACATCACTGGGAAGCCCGGTTGTGCAGAACCTATATTCATTCCATACCAGACTAAAGGTTAATGAGGGATATCAGTACGTCAATGGTTAGTGAAAAAGAACAAGGATATGGTCTCTTTTTACAAAAAACAGGAGTCTCTCCTCATAAATGAAATGATACCATAACACAGAGATTTAAATGTATGTTTTGGGTTCCTCTGCTTCTTTTCACATTCATGGCGACATGCAATATATTACAAAACAATCCTATGTGATCAGTGCTTTATAATGTCATGCTAAGAGAGCAGACATTGTCAACAAAGGCAGAGCCATACACCACAGCCCCATAATCACTAGAGCCAGAATGATACAACTCGGTGGTTTTGGCTGATTTACTTTGGCAGGTATAGCATTCATTTTTAAGCTGCCTGAAGAAGATCTCAAACATTTGTTCATCTTCCATATAGCAAATAAATGCAGTTCATCGTGACAACTGACAATTTCATAAGCACAAGCAAAATGCTGTAAGGTTATTCTTGTAATTACCATCCCTAATGATCCTGTACAATTAAGATTACCGTTAGAAACATTTCTTCCAACATTTAAATTCCAACATGTTTTAGCAGGAGGCATTGGTACACAATGCCTTGTAATTCCGTTAATAATAATAGATACCTAAAGGAGCAAGCATTCCATGTACAGGAGTGGAATCCATCATTACCATGATATGCCTACAATTTCTCTCCCAAGGTGGTTAAACCTATAATTAAGGTGCAGTAGGTTTAAACCCCAACTGCAACCTACATATCCATTAGCTAAAGTACTTGATGGGTCATGTATTTTGTGCATAATGCATTACATGAACGTGCACATAGAAAGAAAACCCACATCAGAAAAGTGGGATCTACCAATAGTTTTTATTATAATGAGCAAGGTGCAGGTTAGGATGAAAACATGCACCTGATAAACTAATTATCTCTTCAAATAGTCAAGTTAAACAATTAATAAGGAAGCTGACACTGTGTGGATGGGCTCAAGGAGTGTTGTTCCTTTCTCCTTTATTATCTATATTCAGTATGGCTATGGTTTTCTCCTCTTTCTTGTGAATGTATGAAATTTCTTTTGGAGAAACTGGATGATGAGCAGATGGAGATATTGCTTATGCTGGCCTGGTCTCTATGGAAATCTCGGAATGGTTTCATATTCGAACATAAAGCTCGAACCCCTCCTATGGTGATTTGTATTCGAACATAAATTGGAGAATGCTTGTCCTGCTGGAGGAATTATTAGTCAGAGGCATGTTGAATTAGTACGTTGGAAATGACCAACCCTGGATGTCCTTGAAATTAATACAGATACAGCAGTTTGTTCAGGAGCTGGATTAGGAGTTATCATCAGGAATAGCAACGGAGGTTTTATGCAAACAGTCATGAATTTTGCGAGAATGGCAGGTGCTTCTGATATTGCAGAGAGGCCCTAGCTTCATGATATGGCCTCTTGGAGCTGGACAGCCGGTTGGTTGTTGGAGCTATTAATATGAAAAGTCAGCTTTTGAATTATCTGGGGTCTATAACAGCAGACATCAAGGACTTATCCTCCTCCCTTTTTTCATTTCTTGTAAAAGGGATCCCAATATGGGCGCGCAGCTGCCGTAGTACGTTAGCAGTAGCTCATGGTAGTGAACAAGTGTTGAATGAGGAGTATCCTCCTGATATTTCTACTATTGTATGCACTGATCTTGAGTTTTCTTCTCCATAAAAGCTTAAGTTTGATTCTCAAAGAAGAAAAAGGATGCTGACACTGAAGGAAGCTATCATAGAGAAACTGGAATTGACCACCAGGGATTTAGACACGAGAACAAGAATGTTGGCACTCTGTTAGCAGGTCCATCAACCTCAATCAACTCTGTGCTACTTCAACAAACCAATGGCTAAAAATCAAAGACAATTCACCTTACCTCAACGCACCCAAGTCGAATGAGTTTAGTGGTATCAAAAGCGCATGCATTGATTGGATAAAACTCAAAGCAACTTAACTATACAAATATCAACTAAAAATTTTATTTTAAGGAAAAAAGAAAGAAAGAGGCAAGGCAAAAAGGAAAGCAAATTGGTAGATCTTAGCATGTATAGATGTCGTTGAGCCAATGCAGAATTTACTTTGACGATAAAAGGAGAAAAAAAAACGAGCTGGGCAAGAATGAAGATCGTAGAAGAAACTAGACTAGAAGATGAGGGAGTGTTACATACCAGGCTTGCCCTTGTCTTTGAAAGGCATCAATTTTGGATCCCAGTTTCATGCAAGCCATTGCTTCAGAAGGGAAGCAAACAAATCTTCCAAAAACGCAATCTCCCAATGCAGGTTAGCTTATTCAAGACTTAAATCCTATTATATATCACTCTGAAAGCTCTACAACACCTCCAACCAACACCCCCCCCCCCAAAAAAAAAAAAAAGGAGAGAGAGAGAGAGAGTGTGTTCTTTCAGCGCAGTGACAGAAACCCACCCAGCAGGCAATAGGAGACCACTCTCAAACCGAAGCCCCCATTAAAAAAAAAAAAATCCCTCTTGAATTCCTTCAGCCAGACCGCAAATGCAGCTACTTGTCTGAAATGGCAGCCAAATCTACAGGAACATCGAGCAAACTAACATTGAATAGAATGTCTTACCCAGACGCTGAATCCATCAAAAAACCACTCCAATAACATATACCTGCCACCAAACAAAACACAAATCTTAAATCCTAAATCCCAATCCAAACCCACGCAGTTTCCCTTAATCAGACACTATAATATCTTTAGGTCAGAAAAGAGAAACAGACAGCAGTTTTAGGTCAACCCTTCCATTTTGCTGTGTTAACGAAACAAAAATACTGGTTATTAGACAATATTTTGGAAATGCGGCACAGCTTGTTTTTTTTTAGAGTTTTTCTGTTTAAAAACATATTATTTACTTTTTAAAATTTATTTTTAATGCCACTAAACTAATCCAAGGATTTTAAATAAAATTTAATTGAAAACTAAAAAAAACACATACTGCCATGCCAATCAAGTTCCTCGTTTATACAGCAGCAAATAATAACAAGAGATTCCAACGAACAAAAACAAGCACTAATGAGCCGGTGGGTGCTCTGACGAGCCCTCATTAATTAATCTAGTCTATTCAAAGTCATCATGGTATATCCATAATTAAATAAACAACTTGAAGAAATTATCCCGACGCTAATGGCACCAATACATGTTCTCCTCGACCTGTGGGGCATTTAGCTTAAAACACACTCATTGCACTTCTAGAACTGGCTGGTTACATGTCTGTTTAGCATTATAATATGATTTGAAGAAGAATTATAAACTATAACTTTCAATGATAGAATTCATATAAAACTGGGGTGCCTGTCCTAAGAACTATAATTAAAACAAAACAAGAATTCAACCATGTTTTATTATACTCCTTAACAGTAAGGATCAGAATATTTATTTCTATGAAATAGAAAAGAGTGTGGTAGTGTTTATTAAATATTCTTTAATAGGTGTTCCGAACCAGACATCATCATCATTAGCACAGGGAGACTGCCGACTACATCAACTTATTGCAAGTTGACCATATTGGTTCGGGTGGGCGATTTTATGGTTAATTTAACGACAACGGATATTTGAGGTTACAGCTATCTGCTTCGTCCAGCCAGGCCATGTGCATGCGTTTCTTCTTTCCATGCAATAATTAAAAAAAGAAACGAAGAAGAAGAAGCAATGCTAGTGCTCAATCAACACATTAAATGAATGAACAATGTCCCTCGCAAATACACGAATCATTTGCATGCGTGTGATTGTCAGTGGAGACAGATTCATGCCTTGTGCATGTAGATTCTAGAATTTAATAACTTTAATTTTTGGAATTAATTTTTTTACTTAATAAAATAATAAAGAAATACACAAAAAATAATTGAATAAAAAAAAAACTAAGTAGAGATATATGATAAAATAAACTTAGAAATCTAATCCCAAATAGTGGTAGGTAACAACTTCACAAATCAAATAGTTTATGCAATTCTATATTTAGTTTAATAGGTTTCTCAGCAAATATAAATGTGGAAAAAATAATTATTTTTAATTTTTTTAAGAGTTTCAAATATCCCATTAGAAACATTAGAAATTTCAGAGATGTTTAAAATTTGTATAAAGATTACTTGAAAGTTTTTGTAAAGAACAAGTACTTAAATACATATAATCATTACGAATGACATTGTTTGATATAATAAGATGAAGAGTGATAGTAAAATCATACCTATTTAGCCACTTAAACAAGGTTATAATATATTATTTAATAACTAATTTAAAGTTTGGTAAAAAGTGGTTGTAACTCGATTTTAACCTTTTATTTTGATTAAGTTTTCAATATAAAAATTATGAAGAAATACATTTTCAACATAAGTTGTCTAATTTTAGGTTGTTTTATAATTTTAACCTTTTAAGTTATCATATGCATGCATATTAATGAATTTTATAAAAAAGAAAAGAAAATAAAATGAAAGCAAATAAAAGGTTTAGTGAGCATAAAAACAATTAAAAAGAGGATGTGTGACTGACATGAACATTGCAAACCCCTTTTTCAAGAAACATGAAATGATAGAATAAGAGAGAATAAAGAATAAAAAGAGAATATCATGTATGAATTTTAGATAGTATAAAATGATAAAGAAAGAGAGAGGGGGGATATTAAAAAAAATCCTAACATATATAGAGAGAGGGGGAGAGCCAGAGAAGTGTGCAAAAGAAAGGGAAAAAAAAAGAGAGAAAAGAGAAAAAATCTTTTAGTAAAAGAGAGAAAAAGATAAATTTTTAGTGAAGAACCAAATGTAGTGAGAAAAATGAAAAAGATATACAAAGAAAAAGACAAAGAAAGAACAATAAAAGAAAAGGAAAGGAAAGACAAAGAAAACCTTCATCTTCCTCCCTCCTCTTACTAGAAAAAAAAAAGCATTGAAAAGATCATACCTATTTGGCCATTTACATGAGGTTATAATGCTTTATTTAATAACTAATTTAAAGTTTGATAAGAAATATCATAATTTGATTTTGACCCCATTTCAATTAAGTTTTGAAAAAATATAAAAATTCTTTAGAAATGCATTTTCAACATAATTTGTCTAATTTTAGGTTATTTTATAATTTTTAACCTTTAACTTATCATATGTATATCATATGCATGTTGATGAATTTTTCAAAGGAAAAAAAAAAGAAAAGCAAATAAAAAGTTTAGTGCGTATAAAAACAATTAAATAGGGTATATATAACTAATATAAATATTGCAAATCCTTTCTCTAAGAAACTTAAAATGATAGGATGAGAGAGAATAAAAAATAAAAAAGGAATATTGGATATGAATTTTTGGTAGTATAAAATGATAAAGAAAGAAAGAGAGAGGGGATGAAAATTAAAAAAGCACACGCATGGGCACGCCTGCGCGTATATAGAGAGAAAGATGTGCAAGGAAAAAAAAAAGAAAAAAATATTTTAGTAAAAGAGAGAGAAAAAAAAAAATTTTAGGGAAGAATGATGATTAGTACTTAAAAATGTATTTTTTTCAAGGTTTTATATCATTATTTTGCACTTGAAGTATCAATAACTCTTTAACTAAAGCATGTTTTATACTAACATATCTAATAATATAAGATACCTTTAATTTATAGTAAATGTTTATTTTAAATGCAAACCTATCACATAAATAAAAGGATTGATTGATGAGTTTAAAAACTTAAATTGAAAGGACAAAGAGATGGCCAAATTTAGAAAAGAAATGTCAGTGTAGTCCAAACCGGAATACTGTTCGGTAATTTGATCATATTTGGAGCTATAGATCTCAGATTTAAGTCTATTTTATATAGATGAAAAGGTAAGACATAGGCCTACAACTTTCATATGGAGCCCAAGATTTAATAAGGTCATTTTCAAGTCCAAATTGTAGCAACAATGAAGAAGTCTGAATCTATCCTACAGCCCTACCACTGTTCATTGTTTGTTCCATATCTAGAGTTCTAGAAGTCCAATGATCTCTATTTTTTTTCCTGAAAAGCTGAGATAAATTTCTACAACTTTAATGTTTTCAAATAGTTCAAATTCTGACATTATCAATGACGTTTTGGATATACAAGAGAAGATAAGGATTGTCATCAAGTCAAGAGATGACCACCCACTCATCAATTAGTCATCAAATCAATAGTTTTCAATTTTGGCCTATAAAAGGAGACATTTGCCATATATTTATGCATTTTGGTCCTCAAATCAAGATCATACTTTTGCTTTCTCTATTTGTATTTTTTTGTATTTTTAAGTTTTATTTTCATTAATATCTTGTTTATGCATTCCATTTCATTTTCTTTACTTAGTTAACTTTTATCTTATTTATGTTTTTATTTTTTTTCTTTCTTTCATTATGTTTAGTTAAGTTTATTATGTCAAGGTGAAAAGGTTACACTAATGGTGTAAGAATAAGTATACTGTAAACTCAATATGGACTTTAATGTTTTATTTGTTATCTTATTCACTCTTTAATACTTTGCTTGTTAAATGACTAATCTAGATTTATATTGTATAACACTTGGTACAACAAATGCTTATCACTTTCATAGCCTCACCATATGATATAATCTACACCTGTGCTATGAAAGGAACTTGATTTGTTGTTAATATAAATTATAATCATGAATGCCTCACAACATTTACAAGTATTAGCATCATTTGAATAAGATAATTAATGTAATCATGTTAAGAATTTATAATCTGATCAAAACCTCCTTTGTGTGTGGTTTCTAATTGAGTAATAAAAGTTTATACTAGTTTGACATACCATTTGTTGTAACCTAATTTTGGATTCACTAAGATTTTCTCGAATGTTATTTTATTTTATTATTCTTAACAAAAATATGTTTAAAATATATTTTCTCGAGTCAACCGCATCTTTCGATCAAAATCGAGTCCACCAGGTCAATATTGGTTAAACGATGTCGGCTGGGATAAAAAATGAGTTTCGGGTCAAAACTATCATTTTCGGTCAAAACCGAGTCCACCGGGTCAATACGGGTCCTACCATGTTGACCGTGATGAAAAATGAGTTTCGGGTCGTTTCGGGTCAAAACCATCATTTTCGGTCAAAACCAAGTCCACCGATCAATATGGGTTCCACCATGTCGACCGCAATGAAAAATGAGTTTCGGGCTGTTTCGGGTTAAAACCGTCATTTTCGGTTAAAATCGAGTCCACCAGGTCAATACGGGTCCCACCATGACAACCGGGATAAAAAATGAGTTTCAGGCTATTTTTGGTCAAACTGTTCTTTTTTATCAAAAAACCCGGTCCACAGAGTTGATACCCATATAAAGATTTTTTTTGTAATTTAAATTGATTTTTAGAGGTTGAAAAGTTTTTTATAATACTGATTTGAATTTTTAATTTTACCTCTATAAATAAATCTTATTATTATTGCTTGACCGCTTTTTATGATCGGCTTGTTTTAACTCGCAAGTGCACGAGTGTGCGATGTAGCAATTAACTCGGTAAGATCGAGGTCATTTCCACAGAGAGCTAGATCTGGAAATTAAGCTAAGTAACAAAAAAAAAACTTAAGAGAAATTAAATTAACAATAACTTGGTTGAAAATAATTGATGGATTTGTTTTCAAAGATAAAAAAAATATAAATAGATTTTAAATGACAAGAAAAGTAAGTCTTGGTCCAAATCAATTTTAATGGTGATGTATTGGTGATTTCTTCAACATATATAAGATAACTCAACCTAATCTCAACGATGGTGATATTAGATCGGAAGATATTACAATGAAGATTAGAAAGATGAAGATTGATTATTGCTTAAGAATGAACAAGTACTTTCATATTAAGTAAGACATTGAATCAAGCAATCTCTATACCAAACTAAAGTTTGTGCATAAAAATTTAAGATTATAACATTACCTAAATGATTTCTAAAATTTCTTTACAATAATAAATCATTCATGAAGAAAATAAGAAGATAAACATTAAGATTCATTCATATCCTAAAGAACTCACCTCAATCACCATTATCCTTGATTTGGATCCAAGAAAGAGTTTAGCCAACCATAATTATATATAAGAACACTTCAATAAACATGAAAGAACTTGAATCCAACTGAAAAAATAAGTTTTACAAACTAAAGAACCGAAATCTATAAAGAAGAACACAATACAATTTCAGAAAAAATTCGGACACAAATCTGACTCTAACTTTGGACAGCAATTCGACCCTCTTAGAAGCTTTGTTTGGAGAAGTCTATTAGAGACATATTTATAGGAAATTCTGTCACCTTTCCAGATCATTAAAGAACAGCTCATTTGGACACCTGAGTCAAAAGTTATGGGCAAAACACCGAAAGTTATTCTGAAAAATCAAATTAAGACAGCTTTACAACTACTTTGGTGCACGTTTTTCTTCCTCATTTATGAGGTGTCTCCTTCTTCTTTTTGACCCAAAATAATGTTAAAATATCCCCTCTAGCTTTCCATCCATGTGCTTGCCTTCTTGGATCAATGAATTACCTAAAATAAATCAATTGTTATTTGTTGTGTGGACATGTAAGATCATGGATTGTGTTTGGGTTGATTTGAAGGTTGATTTGGGGTTGATTTAGGGCTGATTTGGGGCTGATTTTTGGGCTGAATTTGAGCATCAAATAAGTATACAAATGTACTTATTATTTGGGCTAAGATTGACATTGAAACCTTGAGTGTTTAATGGTTGAAGTTTGCACACAACATAAGGCAAGTTTGGGCTTGAAATAAATCATATGATATTCTTTTCTAGAATTGGAATAGAATTGATTTTTGGGACAAATTTGGAGCACTTATTTGAACCAAGATTTGCTTCAATCTTCAACTAAATGTCTCTTCAATTCTTTGTTCTGAATTCCGACGTTGAATTTTCTGAATTAATTCATTTAAGCTCCAAAAACCTATCGAAATATTAAAACAAACTTCATTACTAAAAAACACATCAATTATTATAAAAACAACCAAATAAAAACAATATATACATATGTAAAACAAGAGACTTAATGACACTTTTGATGCACAATCAATTATATATAATAAAACAAAAAAATAATACAATTTTTGTCATAGTAGACGGAGGATTTCTGTTGATGGTAGGCGGTGCAGCTGTACATTGAAAATTTTGCACAATCCGTGATTACTTGCACAACTCGTGATTCCTTGTCTTCTATCATTGGTTATAAATAGCCAATGAAACCAAGCCAACAAAGGGGGAGAAAAAAAGAAAAAAAGAGTAATCTGAATCGAGCGCTTACTATTTGTGTTACTATTTGCCACCTTTTATTTTATTTTCTATTTTTTCTTCACACGAGTAAGATATTGATTAAAAAAAAAACAATTTGAAAAATACCAAAAATATCCTAAATGTTAGATCTAATAGTGTTTAAATCTAGGCCTTTGATTTTTTAGGATACAATAGGCTTTACCACACCAGATTAAAACTCAAATCTATCTAGGCTTTAAAATAATCTTCCTTTTGATCCTGTTGCGCCACGTCATCAGGTGTACCAAACACTCGGTACACCGCGACACACTATATCATAGCTCAGCCCATCCAGACCGTCCGATTGACACGACTAAAAGGTTGATGTCTTCTCCCAAGTGCAGGAGTGTCGAAGTAATAAATAACCCGGTAAGACCGGAGTCGAACCACAGGGAGGTTAATTGTACAAATTATAAACAACAATTATAAAACAACAATAACAACAACAACAATAATAGTAGTAATAATAATAATAATAATAATAATAATAAAGAAAGAGAAGAAGAAGAAGATGATGATGATGAGAACTTAGAGATGAAATATTAATGTAAGGATTAAGCAATAATAATAACAAATGTCAAGGTTAGAGGTTCCACTAATGGTATATCAAACAAGTATAGTATAAACTGTTATTATTGAATTGGAAACCACACACAAAGGAGGTTCCAATCAGATTATATATTGTTAACATGATTACATTAGTCATCTTATTCAATTAATGCTAATACTTGTAAATCTCGTCAAGCATTCATGATTATAATTTATGTTAACAACAAATCAAGTTCCTTTCATAGCTCAGGTGTCGGTTATACCATACATTATGGGATATGAAAGTGCCAAGCATTTGTTGTACCAAGTGTTATACAACATAAATCAAGATTAGTCATTTAACAAGCAAAGTATTAAAGAGTGAACAAGATAACAAATATAAAACATGTTAGTATCAAACATTAAAGTCCATATTAAGTTTACATTATACTTATTCTTACACCATTAGTGTATCCTTTTCACCTTGACATAATTAACTTAGCTAGACATAATGAAAGAAAGAAAAATAGATAAACAAAATAAGAACATAAAAGCTAACTAAGTAAAGGAAAGGAAATGAAAGGCATAAACTTGATATTAATGAAAGCAAAGCATAAACATTACAAAGAATACAAAGAGAGAAAGGAAGAGCATGATCTTGATCTGGAAACCAAGATGCCTAAATGCATGGCAAATGCCTCCTTTTATAGGCCAAAATTGGGAACTATTGATTTGATGACTAATTGATAAGTGGGTGGCCAACTTTTGACTTGGTGACAATCCTTATCTTCTCTTGTCTGCCCAAAACGTCATTGATAACGTCAAAACTGGAGCCAGGTGCAAACATGAAAGTTGTAGGCAATTGTCTCAGCTTTCTTGTGTAAAAACTTCAGCTCATTTGGACTTCTAGAACTCCAGATATAGCGAAAATACCGAACAGTGCTCGGGCTGGAAGACAGATTCGGGCTTCTTTGTTGTTGCTACAATTTGGACTTGATAATGGCCTTTTTAGATCTTGGGCTCCATATGAAAGTTGTAGGCCTATGTCTTACCTTTCCATCCATATAAATTGGACCTAAATCTGAGATCTGTAGCTCCAGATATGACCCAATTACCGAACAGTGTTCCGGTTTGGATTGCACCGACATCTCTTCTCTAAGTTAGACCATCTCTTTATCCATGCAATTTAAGTTCTTCAAGTCATCAATCAATCCTTTCATTTATGTGATAGGCCTGCATTAAAAATAGACATTTACCACAAATTATAGGTATCTTATATTATTAGATACATTATTATAAAACATATTTTAGTTAAGGAGTTATTGATACTTCAAGTGCAAAATGATGATATAAAACCATGATAAAAATACACTTTTAAGTACTAATCACACCCCTCAACCAGCTTATTACTAGTCCCTAGTAATCAAAGCGTTACAACAATTTGCAAATTTTACAAAGCAAGGTATTCATCATTTAACTTCCATTAATCTATCCAGATAAACAAACTCTCATTAAATTTATATATCTGCTCAATACCTCTTAACAAGTTATTAATAAACCTTTCTTTTGTGCTCAATGTATCAACACATAATTATGGGGCTTTTCTTGGAAGAAAACAAAATTTTTGTTCTAATGTTTAAGGTTAACTTCCTTGGGTTGGGATTACTATTTTTGTCTTTTTTTTTTTTAACTCTATATACATATAATTTAAAAACATCATGCATCTTTAACCCATGTAACGAGCTTTCAGCTAATGACTCCCAGACCAGTTGGTCTTAGGGCATTAGGTGTTAAGACACCCCTACGAGCTTAGTAACTCGGGTCGCAGATATTGATATGTAGATAGTGCAATGTTTGATTCCCTTAAGCTTCTCTCCTCAACCCATGTAACAAGCGTTGGGCCAATAGCTCCCAAGTCAGTTGACTTTAGGGTATTAGGTGTTAAAACACCCCTTCGGGCTTAATTGCTTAGGTTAGGGAGGCTACGAAACCAAACTTCTCTACATTTTTATTATCATCATTTTTTTTTCTTTTTTTTTTCATGTTTTTCTTTTTTAATTATATACAATCTCTTTCCCTTAGTTGTTACCTTTAACAAAAGAACATAAATAATGTAATAATCCAATATGCAACCCACAATCATATGTTAAAGTGTGTGTGTGTAAATTAAGGTTTAAGAATACATGTTAAATAAGTATATGAGCAGAATTAAGCGGTAACAATACGAGAGTTTATAAACCTGAATATTTCAGGAAGTATTATAATAGACCTTGTTAAGAATGGTTACTAAGATGCGTCTCAAGAGTCACTTTAACAAAAGAACTCCTTTACTCTGCCATCCTAGTAACAACAATTATGCACATGCTTTATGAAATGAAAAACAATTTTTTTTTATCAACTACTACCCTCTCCCCCCCAACCAAAACGAGACATTGTCCTCAATGTTCTAAGGTAGAAAGATAGAGTATAGAAGATATCACCTGAAATAACGAACACTGACAAAACCTGAAACACACTGAAACAAAAATAAAAAATAACAAAACACAATAATAAAACCAAAATACACAAAAATTCACAAATGAAGGCTCAAATCCAATCTAAGCTTTTTACGGCTTCCCGTAGATGACCAATTTATGCGACTAATGGAAGGATCAATCACAGGAATGAAAGATTGTAGTTGGTCAATCAATTGTTCAGCAGTAGTAGCTGAGATTATGATTTGTCGTGTAGAAGATGTTAGAAATTCCTGTTCCACAGCATGATCAAGAAAAGACAACAACTTATCATAATAACCATTAACATTTAACAAACCTATAGGTTTATGGTGAATGTGCAATTGAGCCCAAGAGGAAATATGAAAGATCTCTTCCAATGTGCCTAGACCACCTGGTAAAGCAATGAAAGCATCAGCATGGTTAAACATTGCATTCATTCGAGCCGACATTGTGGAGACCTGAAGTTCCTCTCCAATTGTTTTTCCAATGATGTCCCCTTGTGCCAAAGCTTCAGGGATGACTCCTAAAACTTGACTACCTCCTAAAAATACAGCTATTGACACACCTCCCATTAACCCAAGACTGCCTCCCCCATACACTAAATGAATCTTTCTCTCAGCTAGCACCTGACCAAGATGATTTGCTGATTCTAAAAACTCTTTTTCTTTCCCAGGACTAGATCCACCGAAAACACAAATATTTCTTATTTGATGACCTGAGGAACTTGCCATTTCTACACACTTTTGTATTTGTTGAATGTATGGGTTGAGTAGAAATGAAAGGAAGGAAAAGAGGGTTTTATAGATGAGAAATTAGAAAGGCAATCATAACATCTATATGTAGGCCAGCTGGAGTCTCACACTCTCTCTCTCTCTTTTTATTTATTTATTTATTTACTTTTGAAAAAAAAAAGCATGTGTATGTACAGGTAGTTGTGATTGTGGCTCACATCTTCCCTTGGTTTTACGTCCAAGAACGGCTTAAGTCACGGAGTACCGTTATCCGCCATTTGACCGGGGTGAAAGAAACTAGCAAAAATCACTCAAAAAGAAACATAAAAAAAAATGTGAGAAAAACAAAATAATCAACCTTTATCTACAAGATCATTCAAACCAGCTGATTCATTTTCACTAGGAAAATTATCAAAGTAAGCTTTCAAACGATGTCCATTTTCCTTAAAATCATTGTCATTCATTGAATTCTCAATATCACAGGCCCCATAAGGATTGCTCCATCTTAATCTTAGCTCTTTAGGGAATGCATAGAGTTGAGAATCATAAAACAAAACTTTTTGACCAGTATCAATCTTTTGACAATTTTCACAAGTTTTGCAGAATGCATGCGTGTCCTTGAACATGGTGGGCCAATAAAATCCATTTTAAAAGATTTTTGCAATTGTCTTTTTTGACGAGAAATAACTTCTACATGCTTCAGAATGACAAAGTTTAATGACACTACTTACCTCATTGTCGGGAATGAATCTTTGAAATATTTGATCAGAACAATATTTGAATAAGGTAGGGTCATCACAAGAAAAATTCTTCACTTCGTTCAAAAACTTTTCTTTGTCTTGGGTACTCCAATCAGCTGGCAAATCTCCTAAAGCAAGAAAATTGATATTTTTATCATACCAAGGCATTGGACTAAGAGAAAGTAAGGATTCGTTAGGAAAGTAATCATCGATTGGTGTGATGTCAGATGTCGAATCTGTTGTCACTATTGACAAAAGATTCGCATCAACATTTTCGGTGCTTGTTTCATCCATGATTTCTTCCTCAGAATAAACCATTTGCAAATCTTCAGTTTCATCCAATTCATTTTTACTTAAAGTAGATTCAAGTTGATCATAAACTAATTCATCAATATGATATACTTCTTGTGAATCATTATCATCTCCAGGTTGCTTGCAAATGTTGAAAATATTCATCTCCAATGTCATGTTTCCAAATGATAGCTTCATCAATCCATTCCTACAATTAATCAATGCGTTAGAGGTTGCAAGAAATGGACGTCCTAAAATAACAGGAAATGAATTACATGCTTCAACAGGTTCTGTGTCCAAGACAATAAAATCCACAGGATAAATGAATTTATCGACTTGTACTAACACATCTTCAATTATTCCTCTAGGCACTTTTACAGATCTATCGGCAAGTAAAAGAGATATAGAAGTTGGTTTTAACTCACCTAGATCGAGACTCTGAAAAACTGAATATGGAAGTAAATTCACACTAGCACCAAGATCAAGTAAAGCTCTTTCAATTTTATGCTCTCTAATAAAGCAAGAAATTGTAGGACAACTAGGGTCTTTATATTTCAAAGCATTATTGTTTTGAAGAATAGCACTTACTTGTTCAGCTAGAAAAGCTTTCTTTTTCACATTCAGTTTCCTCTTCACAGTGCAGAGATCTTTCAAAAATTTAGCATAGGAAGGAACCTGTTTAATAGCATCCAATAAAGGTATATTGATCCTTACCTGTTTGAAAGTTTCAAAGATTTCAGAGTTGTGATTAACTTTCCTTTGTTTGGTCATGGCTTGAGGAAATGGAAGTGCTGGCGGTGAGTCAGTCGTTTCTTTGCAATTTCCAGATTCATCCCCTTCCTTACCCTCAGAGATTGACTCATCATCTTTCTCATAAGGTTCAAGAGAGGGTTTTTCAATAACCTTACCACTGCGCAGAGTAGTGACTGATTTGACTTGATCCATGTGTTGGCTTCCGGAACTACTTGCATTTGCATTGTATTGCCCTTTGGGATTTTGTTGTGTTTGAGATGGAAACTTACCTTTCTCTTGGAAACTAAGAGCAGATGTTAATTTAGCAAGAGTATCTTTAAAATCTATCATGTTTTGAACAAGTTGAGTATTAATTGTCTCTTGCTTTTCAATGAATGCATGCAATGTTTCCTCAAGATTTCTTCTAGAAGGTGGAGCATAAGAAGGTGCATATCCATGAGAATTTTGGAAATTATGGTGTGCTTGAAACGGTGGTTGTGAAGTTTGTGCATTGTTGTTCTCACTCTTCCAACTGAAATTTGGGTGATTCCTCCAACCAGGGTTGTATGTTTGGGAGTATGGGTTGTGGTTGGGCCTTTGGAAACTGTTTAAAGCATGAGCTTGTTCATGGAGACATTCCTTAAAAGAAGGCAATGTTGGACAATCGTTGATTGAGTGTTCATTTGTTTCACAGATTTGACACACAATGTTTTCAACAAATTTTAATTGACCACTCTTTTTCAATTCTAGTGCCTCGACTTTTCTAGCTAAAGATGCAAATTTGGCTTGAAGGTCATGGTCTTCCCTAAGGTTGTACATACCTCCATTTGATGTATGAGGTTGAGTTTTACTCGGTGCCTCATATGTACCTGCGGTGTCCCAATTTTGAGCATTTTCAGCTAACAAGTCTAAGTACTCCATTGCTTCATTAGGGTCTTTATCTTCAAAAGTTCCATTGCACATCAATTCAACCATTTGCCTATCTTTAGGTGTTAACCCTTCATAGAAATGTGAAACCAATCTCCATGTTTCAAAATCATGATGAGGGCAAGTACTAAGCAAGTCTCGATACCTATCCCAACATTTGTAAAATGTTTCTCCTGGTTTTTGAGTGAAAGTGGTGATTTGTCTCTTGAAAGAGTTTGTTTTATGAGATGGGAAAAACTTCTTTAAAAATTGTTGTTGCATTTCATCCCAAGTACGAATGGATCCTGGTCTCAAATTTTGTAGCCATGTTTTAGCTTTATCTTTTAATGAAAAAGGGAAAAGCTTTAATCTGATGGTGTTCATGCTACAATTTAAGTTATTATATGTGTTGCAGACCTCCTCAAATTCCCTTAAATGCAAGTATGGATTTTCCAATTCTAAGCCATGAAAAGAAGGTAAAAGTTGAATAATACCTGGTTTAAAATTAATATGAGATGCATCAGGAGGAAAAACTATGCATGATGGTGCACTTGTTCTTGTGGGATTCATGTGGTCTCTAAGTGTTCTAGCACGGTTATTCTCATTATTCTCATTATGAAGTGATTGATTATCTTCTTCGGCCATATTTTCTGAAAATGATGAGGATACCCTACAAAATCTACCACTTGATGTACGTGACCACACTCTCATGCACGTGTAAAAAAAAAAAAAAGAAGAAAGCAAAAGAAGAAGAAAAAAATAGAAAAGAAAGAAAGTTATATACAAGAGAAGCAAAAAGAAAAGAAAAAAAAATAAAATAACTACTATAATTTATACAAGAACTTACCTCCTCGGCAACGGCGCCAAAAACTTGACACGACTAAAAGGTTGATGTCTTCTCCCAAGTGCAGGAGTGTCGAAGTAATAAATAACCCGGCAAGACCGGAGTCGAACCACAGGGAGGTTAATTGTACAAATTATAAACAACAATTATGAAACAACAATAACAACAACAACAATAGTAGTAGTAATAATAATAATAATAATAATAATAATAATAATAATAATAGTAGTAGTAGTAGTAGTAGTAGTAGTAGTAGTAGTAGTAGTAATAATAATAATAATAATAATAATAATAATAATAAAGAAAGAGAAGAAGAAGAAGATGATGATGATGAGAACTTAGAGATGAAATATTAATGTAAGGATTAAGCAATAATAATAACAAATGTCAAGGTTAGAGGTTCCACTAATGGTATATCAAACAAGTATAGTATAAACTGTTATTATTGAATTGGAAACCACACACAAAGGAGGTTCCAATCAGATTATATATTGTTAACATGATTACATTAGTCATCTTATTCAATTAATGCTAATACTTGTAAATCTCGTCAAGCATTCATGATTATAATTTATGTTAACAACAAATCAAGTTCCTTTCATAGCTCAGGTGTCGGTTATACCATACATTATGGGATATGAAAGTGCCAAGCATTTGTTGTACCAAGTGTTATACAACATAAATCAAGATTAGTCATTTAACAAGCAAAGTATTAAAGAGTGAACAAGATAACAAATATAAAACATGTTAGTATCAAACATTAAAGTCCATATTAAGTTTACATTATACTTATTCTTACACCATTAGTGTATCCTTTTCACCTTGACATAATTAACTTAGCTAGACATAATGAAAGAAAGAAAAATAGATAAACAAAATAAGAACATAAAAGCTAACTAAGTAAAGGAAAGGAAATGAAAGGCATAAACTTGATATTAATGAAAGCAAAGCATAAACATTACAAAGAATACAAAGAGAGAAAGGAAGAGCATGATCTTGATCTGGAAACCAAGATGCCTAAATGCATGGCAAATGCCTCCTTTTATAGGCCAAAATTGGGAACTATTGATTTGATGACTAATTGATAAGTGGGTGGCCAACTTTTGACTTGGTGACAATCCTTATCTTCTCTTGTCTGCCCAAAACGTCATTGATAACGTCAAAACTGGAGCCAGGTGTAAACATGAAAGTTGTAGGCAATTGTCTCACCTTTCTTGTGTAAAACATTCAGCTCATCTGGACTTCTAGAACTCCAGATATGGCCAAAATACCGAACAGTGCTCGGGCTGGAAGACAGATTCGGGCTTCTTTGTTGTTGCTACAATTTGGACTTGATAATGGCCTTTTTAGATCTTGGGCTCCATATGAAAGTTGTAGGCCTATGTCTTACCTTTCCATCCATATAAATTGGACCTAAATCTGAGATCTGTAGCTCCAGATATGGCCCAATTACCGAACAGTGTTCTGGTTTGGATTGCACCGACATCTCTTCTCTAAGTTAGACCATCTCTTTATCCATGCAATTTAAGTTCTTCAAGTCATCAATCAATCCTTTCATTTATGTGATAGGACTGCATTAAAAATAGACATTTACCACAAATTATAGGTATCTTATATTATTAGATACATTATTATAAAACATATTTTAGTTAAGGAGTTATTGATACTTCACGTGCAAAATGATGATATAAAATCATGATAAAAATGCACTTTTAAATACTAATCACCGATCAACTTCCAGATTAAGCCAATCACAGCCACACGATCAGCTCATCCACGATCCAATGGTTTACAGCGTTTAGACGCACTGGTGCACCATACGCGCGTTCACACCGTAACAAAGCTTAGAGTCTCTCTCTCCTCTCGCCGGTGATTCTCTCTCTCTCCTCCGATCTTCCATTTCCGACCGTTTTAAGCCACCAAACCACCATAGAAAGGTGCATCGCCTCCTCTGAAGCAAAACCCAGGTCGTTTTACACGTTTTCACTGCCAGAACAAGGCCACGACAGAATGGGCCAACCGGAGCTTCAAGTCGACGATTCTCCCTCATCAGCCATCAACGGCCGTCAAGACCACCACCATCAGAATCTTCACCCTTAGATCTACCAGAATCGACTATCTATTTGCTGGAATCTCACCAAAAAATTTTGCCCCTTCCAACAGTAGCCGCCAGTGGCATTTTCATAAATTTTCAATAAATCAGTCTTTTATCTATACAGTGGCACTCAGGTAATTTTTTTATTATTTTTTATGGTATTTTTGATATTTTTATATATAAATACTTGTAAATTTTTTGCATGTGAAAAACAAAAATAAATTTAAAATAAATAACGATGCGGGTCTAACACCCATTTTATCATGTCACTGTTCATGGGTCAAAACCCGATTCTCAAGAATGGATATACCCATTTCTCAACGATATCAAAATAATTTTTGTTTTATAAAATAAATATTATTTGTCGACATGTCTCTTTTATTTACAAAAAAGGACCGATGTCAAAAATTTAAATACCAATTATGAATTATGTCCATTATTATTTCTTTTGGTAAATCAAACGCAACTCTCCTTTTTAGGGACAAACGTCGATATTAAAATATCCCCTCCAGCTTTCCATCCATGTGCTTGCCTTCTTGGATCAATGGATTACCCAAAATAAATCAATTGTTATTTGTTGTGTGGACATGTAAGATCATGGATTGTGTTTGGGTTGATTTGAAGGTTGATTTGGGGTTGATTTAGGGCTGATTTAGGGCTGATTTTTGGGCTGAATTTGAGCATCAAATAAGTATACAAATGTACTTATTATTTGGGCTAAGATTGACATTGAAACCTTGAGTGTTTAATGGTTGAAGTTTGCACACAACATAAGGCAAGTTTGGGCTTGAAATAAATCATATGATATTCTTTTCTAGAATTGGAATAGAATTGATTTTTGGGACAAATTTGGAGCACTTATTTGAACCAAGATTTGCTTCAATCTTCAACTAAATGTCTCTTCAATTCTTTGTTCTGAATTCCGACGTTGAATTTTCTGAATTAATTCATTTAAGCTCCAAAAACCTATCGAAACATTAAAACAAACTTCATTACTAAAAAACACATCAATTATTATAAAAACAACCAAATAAAAACAATAAATACATATGTAAAACAAGAGACTTAATGACACTTTTGATGCACAATCACACCCCCCAACTTAGATTTTGCTAGTCCTCAAGCAAAACAAAACATAAAACCTTTAAAATAAAAATAATAATAATAACAACCATAATTAGGCTCGATTCATCACACTTGAAGGACCTATCATGCAAACATTGGTATCTTTAACTTAGTGTACACAATAGCAAATAAAGAAAAATAAGCATACTCACATTCTCTAAATCAAACATCCATACAAAATTTCCAAATTCAGTCATATTTATCGTGCAACCAACATAATTGATTCATACGAAAACTCAACTTGTAATCTTCCCTTCTCACCAACACAAACAAGGTAGCAAACTAGAGAAATATCTATATATTTTCTTTCTTTCTTTTTTCTTTCTTTTTTTTTTTTTTTGAAGATATGATTTATTTTTTGTCTTTAAGTAGTCACTTCCCTTTTGACGCGAATACAAACATTTGTGATGAATGCACCCGGTTACTCACAAAGTCACAAACTTAAAGTGCTTTGCATACTCATATTTTAAGCTGCCGTTTGACATAAAGATAAACATTTGTGATGAATACCTCTAGTTACTGAGCAACTCAAAACATTGGAGTAGATAGAACTTTGTACACATTTATTTATTTATTCGTGTAATAATTATTACTCTATTTACTTAAACCTTGTTTAGGACTGGATCAAAAGGGATAATCACAAGTAAAGCATCATACTCATCTTTCATGCATAATCACACAACTCACGCAACTTTTACAAGGAAAGATGTATTTCAGTAATCTTAAAAAAAAGTATGCTATATCTTGCTTTATAAGATATTATCTATCCCAAATTAAAGTATGCAATGTTCAATATAATAATGAATCCAAAAATGTAATGATGATCCTAAACAAGTCTCATTCACATACGAATGCAAGTTTTTTTTTTTTTTTTAACAAGCATGGTTATCTCAAGCATTCAACATAATGAAATATCTAAAATTAAGTTTTACATTATCCTCAATGTAAAAGAGAAAGAGAAGAAAAGTATAAAGATTAGAAAATTGTTACTCCCCTTCTGTTTTCAAGGATGAATGTCTGATTGAATTGGGCATGAGCTGACTTCTTGCTTGATTTTTTTTTTAACCTGCATATCACAACTAAAAGAAAACATTGATTTTTTTTTTTTAAAATAAAGAACCTCACACCCCCCAACTTAAAATAATGCATTGTCCCGAATGCATGAACACGAAAATATAAGAGATGGAAGAAAGAAGAAAAAATAATAAAAATGAAAAATAAAAATAAAAATAAAATAAAAATAAAAACTCATTACTTCTAATATTGCAATGGTATTGGATCTTGAAGATCCAATGTCTCAACTTCAGCCACAACATTTTCAAGATAAGGTTTCAATCGATGACCATTTACTTTGAAAATATTTCCATTCTTGGGATTTTCTACCTCAAATGCACCATGCTCAGAGATGGATTTAATCACAAATGGACCAGTCCATTTTGTCCTCAACTTCCCAGGAAAGAGATGTAATCGTGAATTATACAAGAGAACCTTTTGACCAACATGAAAGGATTTTCTAAGAATATGTTTATCATGCAAAGTTTTCATCTTATGTTTTGAAATTTTTGCATTTTCAAATGCATCATTTCTCAACTCCTCTAATTCATCCAATTGAAGCTTTCTATTTTTGCCAACCTCGTTTTCATTGTCATTGAATTGCCGAATGGCCCAATATGCACGGTGCTCAATCTCAACAGGGAGATGACAAGGCTTTCCATAAACTAGCCTATAAGAAGACATTCCTAAAGAGGTCTTATAAGCAGTGCGATATGCCCACAAAGCATCAACTAGTCGTAGGGACCAATCTTTACGGTTTGGATTGACTGTTTTCTCTAAAATGTTCTTGATCTCCCTATTTGCCAACTCAGCTTAGCCACTAGTCTGTGGGTGATAGGGGGTACTGACCTTGTGAATTACACCATATTTTCTCATCAAAATCCCAACGGGCTTGTTACAAAAATGTTTTCCCCCATCACTAATCATAGCCCGGGGCATGCCAAAACGAGAGAAAATATTTTCTTTCAAGAATTTGACCACAACTCGATGGTCATTGGTTCGAGATGCAATGGCCTCCACCCATTTAGACACATAATCAACAGCAACAAGGATGAATTGGTAACCAAATGAACTTGAAAAAGGTCCCATGAAATCAATCCCCCAACAATCAAATATTTCCAAAACAAGGATGGGGTTAAGGGGCATCATGTTACGCCTAGTGAGGCTACCTAGTCGTTGGCATCGGTCAGATGCAACACAGAAGGCATGAACATCTTTAAACATGGTAGGCCAATAAAAACCACACTGCAAGATTTTGGCAATGGTTTTCTTGGAAGAGAAATGCCCACCACAGGCTAATGCATGACAAAAATTAATGACCCTTGAAATTTCATGATCAAGGATGCACCGCCTAATAATTTGGTCAGGACAATATTTAAATAGGTAGGGGTCATCCCAAAAAAAGGTGCGCACATTGCGCAAGAATTTTTGTTTGTCAAGTTTAGACCAATGAGAAGGAATTTGACTTGTGGCTAGGTAATTTGCTATGTCAGCATACCATGGAGAACCAATGTAAGAGACAGTACCTGCACAAAATAAATTTTCATAAGCAAAGAGTTCATTTATTGGAGATTCATCAATTATGGTCTTATAGCTTGAAAGACGAGACAAATGATCAGCTACTACATTTTCTACTCCCTTTTTATCTCGAATTTCAATGTTAAACTCTTGGAGTAGGAGGATCCATCGAATCAAACGTGGTTTGGCATCTTGTTTTGTGAGCAAATATTTCAATGCTGCATGATCAGTGAAAACAATAACAAGAGATCCAACCAAATAAGACCTAAACTTGTCTAATGCAAAGACCACAGCTAAGAGTTCTTTTTCAGTTGTAGTGTAATTCAATTGAGCATCATTCAAAGTCTTGCTAGCATAATATATGACATGAGGTTTCTTGTCTTTTCTTTGCCCTAAAACAGCCCCAACCGCAAAATCACTAGCATCACACATCAGTTCAAATGGTAAAGACCAATCAGGAGCTTGGATGATTGGTGCAGTTGTCAACAACCCTTTAAGCTTTTCAAAAGCTTCTTGACATTTTGATGTCCAATCAAATGGGACATCTTGTGACAACAAGTTACACAATGGTTTGGCAATGGTACTAAAAGAATGAATGAATCTTCGATAAAAACCAGCATGTCCTAAAAAGGATCTCACATCTTTCACAGTCTTAGGGGTAGTTAATTTTTGAATGACTTCCACTTTTGACTTATCTACCTCTATCCCTTTTGAAGAGACCATGTGACCTAAAACAATGCCATGTGTCACCATAAAATGACACTTCTCCCAATTGAGTACAAGATTGCTCTCTTCACACCTTTCAAGAACTTTTTATAGATTCATTAGACACAACTCATAGGAATCCCCATAAACTGAAAAATCATCCATGAAAACTTCCAAAAAATTTTCCACCATGTCACTAAAGATACTCATCATACACCTTTGAAAAGTGGCTGGTGCATTACACAAACCAAATGGCATTCTTCTATAAGCATAAGTACCAAAAGGACAAGTGAAAGTGGTTTTTTCTTGGTCTTCTAAAGAAATCTCAATTTGGTTGTAACCTGAGTATCCATCCAGAAAACAATAGAAAGCTCTTCCAGCTACTCTTTCAAGCACTTGGTCTAAAAATGGAAGCGGAAAATGGTCCTTCCTAGTCACCATGTTCAATTTACGATAATCAATGCACATACGCCATCTAGTTTGGATTCTAGTTGGTACCAACTCATTATTTTCATTCTTCATTACCATGACTCCAGATTTTTTTGGGACAACTTGGGTTGGACTAACCCATTTTGAGTTTGCAATAGGGTAAATGATACCTGCATCAAGTAGCTTAAGCACTTCACCTCTCACTACTTCCTTCATGTTTGGGTTCAATCGTCTTTGCATTTGCCTCACAGATTTAGCCTCTTCTTCAAGATAGATTCTATGTGTACATAAAAGAGGGCTAATTCCTTTCAAGTCAGTAATTTTCCACCCAATTGCTTTCTTGTGTTTTCTCACCACTCTCAAAAGTTTTTGTTCTTGCTCTATGCTAAGTTTTGATGAGATCACAATAGGATATGATTCATCTTCCCCTAGAAATGCATACTTAAGATCACTCGGTAAAGGCTTCCTTTCTAGTTTATCAGGCTGGATAAGAGATTCCTCAACTTTCACTTGGGGTGAAATCAAAGGCTCAAATGATGGGGTCCATTGACCTATTGACATAATAGGCATTGGATCTAGATAAGTCTCGAGTTCTCTTACTTCCTCATCAACACATTCCAAAGAACAAAATCTTTCATCATGAATTAAAGTTCTCTCCAATGGATCCTTGATCCACACTCTCTCAAAGTGTTCTTGACAAACTGTTTGGATGAAATCTACCTCTCTAATGTCCTCATGTTCCCCGATTTGTTTGGAGACATTGAATATGTTCATCTCCACAGTCATATTCCTAAAAGACAATTTCATCACCCCATTCCTACAGTTAATTAAGGCATTGGATGTAGCTAGGAAAGGTCTCCCTAAGATGACTGGGATGGGGGCATTAGAACCTTGAATTGGTGCGGTGTCTAATACTACAAAATCAACAGGAAAGTAGAATTTATCTACTTGGACCAACACATCCTCAACGATACCCCTGGGAATCTTGATTGACCTATCAGCTAATTGAAGGGTGATTCGAGTAGGCTTGATTTCTCCTAAACCTAATTGTTCGTAAACAGTGTAGGGTATTAAATTCACACTTGCTCCTAAATCCAACAAAGCTTGATCTATCTTATGACTTCCAATAATGCATGAAATGGTAGGACAACCAGGATCTTTGTATTTCGGAGGGGTCTTAAACTGGATGATGGCACTAGCATGTTCAGTCAGAAAAGCTCTTTCTTTCACATTCAATCTCTTTTTGACTGTGCATAAATCCTTAAGAAACTTTGCATAAGATGGAACTTGTTTAATTGCATCAAGGAGTGGAATATTGACTTTCACTTGTTTGAACAATTCATAGATTTCCGAGTTCATAAGATCTTGTTTAGGTTTTCCTAACCTTTGTGGAAATGGTGCTCTAGGAACAAATTCTAAATCACTCATTTTGACTCCAATCTTTCTTGAATCATCTCCTTTCTCACTCATCTCTTTCTCATTTATCTCACCTTCTTTGTCACTCAAGCTCTCATTTGTCACTTGTGTTTTGATTCCCTCTTCACTTTCCCTAGATTTCTCCTCCACAATACCTTTAGGAATCCTAAAACCTACACCTTTGTCAACAATCTTTCCACTTCTAAGGGTAGTGATGGCTTGGACTTATTCATGGTTTGAAGGTTCACTAGGTGAGGATTCACTCATGTGTACCTGACCTCTAGGATTGGGCATTGGTTGAGCTGGGATTTTTCCCTTCTCTTGAATGCTTAGTGATTGAGTCAACTTAGTTAGTTGACTTCGAATGTCATCTAAGGTCCTATTGGTCTGGTCTTGGAATTTGTAAACTTGGTTGTTGATTCCTCCTTGCGTTTGCATGAATTGTTGAAGAGTATCCTCTAAGGATCTCTTATGAGGTGGTTGGTATGTGTTATGTGTGGGAGCATGAAATGGTTGGGGTGGAGGTTGAAATGTTTGAGGTACTGAAGAGCCCTCATTTCTCCATCCAAAATTTGGGTGGTTCCTCCATCCAGGATTATAGGTCTCAGAGTAGGGATTGCCTACTTGGTTTGGAAATGGCTTTCTAACATTACTTGAATCAGAAGTTTGGCCATATAGCACTTCCTTGAAGGCTGGAATGGTAGGACACTCAGTTGTCCTATGCCCTTTGCTTTCACAAACAACACAACTTTCCTCTTGTTGTTCACTTATGACATGCACTTTTTTAATCTCAAGAGACTCTACTTTCCTAGCCAATGAGGCTAATCTAGCATTAAGGTCATCAGTCTCTTTCAATTGAAACTTCCCACTTGAATGAGAAATGGTGTTTCTAGACTCAACATGAACTGGGAGAGAAGTCTCCCATTGCTTTGTGTTTTCAGCCAATTGATCAAAAAAATCAAAGGCCTCACCTGGTTCTTTGTCATAAAACTCACCATTACACATGGTTGACACTAGCTTTTTAAAATTTGCGGTAAGAAAGTCATAAAAGAAACTCACTAACCTCCACATCTCAAAACCATGATGAGGGCATGCATTTAACAAGTCTTTGAACCTTTCCCAAGCTTGGTGAAATGACTCAATTGGACTACAAGAAAAATTCATCATTTGACGTTGTAAAGCTGCTGTCCTATGAGTGGGGAAGTATTTTTTCAAAAATTCAGCTTGCATTTCTCTCCATGTACCTATAGACCTAGGACGCAAGGAGTTTAGCCAAAGCTTGGCTTTATCCTTTAAAGAGAATGGGAACAATTTAAGTCGAATGGTTTCCTCTGTGCATGTTCTATCAATAAAAGTATTACATACCTCTTCAAAGTCTTTAATGTGTATGTATGGATTTTCAGAATCCATACCATGAAATGTGGGAAGAAGTTGAATCATGCCCGGTTTCAAATTGAAAGCTTGTTGGTTAAGAGGTAAGACAATACACGAAGGTGTACTTTGTATAGCCGGGTGAAGATACTCTCTAAGAGTTCGAAAATTAGGTTGATCATTGAATTGTGGAGGTCCATTACCTTGAACACTCCCTTCACCCTCTACATCTTCAACATTAGCCATGATAAAATAATAATAATAATAATAATATAACAATTATATGAATATGAAAGGAAAGGAAAGAAAAAAAATGCAAATAAAAGTAATAGCTCAAAAATAAAAATACAACAAATTAAGAAATTCACTCTCCAACTAATAAGCACTATTAACAACAATAAACATTAAAAGATAATTATAACAAGCATGAATAAACAAAAGGCGGTAATACTAGCCAAGCACTTCAAACAATAAATATAAGAAAAATAATCATAATAAAACAACAAAATAAAAAGGAAATAAACAAGAGGCGGTAATACCGACCAAGCACTTTAGACAATAAATATAAGAAAAATAACAATAATAAACATTAAAAGATAATTATAGTAGGCATGAATAAAAAGGCGGTAATACCGGCCAAGCACTTCAAACAATAAATATATATATAAAAAATAAGCATAACAAAACAACAAAATAAACTGAAATAAACAAGAGGCGGTAATACCGGCCAAACACTTTAGACAATAAATAAAAAAAATATCAACAAAATAAAATGAAATAAACAAGAAAAATATTAGAAACTAATAAGAGTAGACAATAAAAGAAAAATGGTTGAACCAACCAAAATCCAACAATTAATAGTCCAGTCCACAGTCCAATATCCGAAACGTTAAAGTAAATTTTTTTTTTAGGCGGTAAAACCAGCCAATTGATTTTTTTTATATGATTTTTTTTAGTTTTCCAATAATCAAATCTAAATTTGTTACCTTTGCTTGCTAGCTCCCCGGCAACGGCGCCAAAATTGCTTGACCGCTTTTTATGATCGGCTTGTTTTAACTTGCAAGTGCACGAGTGCACAAGTAACAAAAAAAAACTCAAGAGAAATTAAATTAACAATAACTTGGTTGAAAATAATTGATGGATTTGTTTTCAAAGATAAAAAAAAATATAAATAGATTTTAAATGACAAGAAAAGTAAGTCTTGGTCCAAATCAATTTTAATGGTGATGTATTGGTGATTTCTTCAACATATATAAGATAACTCAACCTAATCTCAACGATGGTGATATTAGATCGGAAGATATTACAATGAAGATTAGAAAGATGAAGATTGATTATTGCTTAAGAATGAACAAGTACTTTCATATTAAGTAAGACATTGAATCAAGCAATCTCTATACCAAAACTAAAGTTTGTGCATAAAAATTCAAGATTATAACATTACCTAAATGATTTCTAAAATTTCTTTACAATAATAAATCATTCATGAAGAAAATAAGAAGATAAACATTAAGATTGATTCATATCCTAAAGAACTCACCTCAATCACCATTATCCTTGATTTGGATCCAAGAAAGAGTTTAGCCAACCATGATTATATATAAGAACACTTCAATAAACATGAAAGAACTTGAATCCAACTGAAAAAATAAGTTTTACAAACTAAAGAACCGAAATCTATAAAGAAGAACACAATACAATTTTAGAAAAAATTCGGACACAAATCTGACTCTAACTTTGGACAGCAATTCGACCCTCTTAGAAGATTTTTTTGGAGAAGTCTATTAGAGACATATTTATAGGAAATTCTGTCACCTTTCCAGATCATTAAAGAACAGCTTATTTGGACACCTGAGTCAAACGTTATGGGCAAAACACCGAAAGGTGTTCTGAAAAATCAAATCAAGACAGCTTTACAACTACTTTGGTACACGTTTTTCTTCCTCATTTATGAGGTGTCTCCTTCTTCTTTTTGACCCAAAATAATGTTAAAATATCCCCTCCAGCTTTCCATCCATGTGCTTGCCTTCTTGGATCAATGGATTACCCAAAATAAATCAATTGTTATTTGTTGTGTGGACATGTAAGATCATGGATTGTGTTTGGGTTGATTTGAAGGTTGATTTGGGGTTGATTTAGGGCTGATTTGGGGCTGATTTTTGGGCTGAATTTGAGCATCAAATAAGTATACAAATGTACTTATTATTTGGGCTAAGATTGACATTGAAACCTTGAGTGTTTAATGGTTGAAGTTTGCACACAACATAAGGCAAGTTTGGGCTTGAAATAAATCATATGATATTCTTTTCTAGAATTGGAATAGAATTGATTTTTGGGACAAATTTGGAGCACTTATTTGAACCAAGATTTGCTTCAATCTTCAACTAAATATCTCTTCAATTCTTTGTTCTGAATTCCGACGTTGAATTTTCTGAATTAATTCATTTAAGCTCCAAAAACCTATCGAAATATTAAAACAAACTTCATTACTAAAAAACACATCAATTATTATAAAAACAACCAAATAAAAACAATAAATACATATGTAAAACAAGAGACTTAATGACACTTTTGATGCACAATCAATTATATATAATAAAACAAAAAAATAATACAATTTTTGTCATAGTAGACGGAGGATTTCTGTTGATGGTAGGCGGTGCAGCTGTACATTGAAAATTTTGCACAATCCGTGATTACTTGCACAACTCGTGATTCCTTGTCTTCTATCATTGGTTATAAATAGCCAATGAAACCAAGCCAACAAAGGGGGAGAAAAAAAGAAAAAAAGAGTAATCTGAATCGAGCGCTTACTATTTGTGTTACTATTTGCCACTTTTTATTTTATTTTCTATTTTTTCTTCACGCGAGTAAGATATTGATTAAAAAAAAAAACAATTTGAAAAATACCAAAAATATCCTAAATGTTAGATCTAATAGTGTTTAAATCTAGGCCTTTGATTTTTTAGGATACAATAGGCTTTACCACACCAGATTAAAACTCAAATCTATCTAGGCTTTAAAATAATCTTCCTTTTGATCCTGTTGCGCCACGTCATCAGGTGTACCAAACACTCGGTACACCGCGACACACTATATCATAGCTCAGCCCATCCAGACCGTCCGATCAACTTCCAGATTAAGCCAATCATAGCCACACGATCAGCTCATCCACGATCCAATGGTTTACAGCGTTTAGACGCACTGGTGCACCATACGCGCGTTCACACCGTAACAAAGCTTAGAGTCTCTCTCTCCTCTCGCCGGTGATTCTCTCTCTCTCCTCCGATCTTCCATTTTCGATCGTTTTAAGCCACCAAACCACCATAGAAAGGTGCATCGCCTCCTCTGAAGCAAAACCCAGGTCGTTTTACACGTTTTCACTGCCAGAACAAGGCCACGACAGAATGGGCCAACCGGAGCTTCAAGTCGACGATTCTCCCTCATCAGCCATCAACGGCCGTGAAGACCACCACCATCAGAATCTTCACCCTTAGATCTACCAGAATCGACTATCTATTTGCTGGAATCTCACCAAAAAATTTTGCCCCTTCCAACAGTAGCCGCCAGTGGCATTTTCATAAATTTTCGATAAATCAGTCTTTTATCTATATAGTGGCACTCAGGTAATTTTTTTTTTATTTTTTATGGTATTTTTGATATTTTTATATATAAATACTTGTAAATTTTTTGCATGTGAAAAACAAAAAAAAAACAAAAATAAATTTAAAATAAATCACGATGCGGGTCTAACACCCATTTTATCATGTCACTGTTCATGGGTCAAAACCCGATTCTCAAGAATGGATATACCCATTTCTCAACGATATCAAAATAATTTTTGTTTTATGACACGACTAAAAGGTTGATGTCTTCTCCCAAGTGCAGGAGTGTCGAAGTAATAAATAACCCGGCAAGACCGGGGTCGAACCACAGGGAGGTTAATTGTACAAATTATAAACAACAATTATAAACAACAACAACAACAACAACAACAACAACAACAATAATAATAATAATAGTAATAGTAATAGTAGTAGTAGTAATAATAATAATACTAATAATAACGGTAATAATAATAATAATAATAATAATAATAATAACAACAACAACAACAACAACAATAATAATAAAGAGAAGAAGAAGAAGATGATGATGATGAGAACTTAGAGATGAAATATTAATGTAAGGATTAAATAATGATAATAACAAATGTCAAGGTTAGAGGTTCCACTAATGGTATATCAAACAAGTATAGTATAAACTCTTATTATTGAATTGGAAACCACACACAAAGGAGGTTCCAATCAGATTATATATTGTTAACATGATTACATTAGTCATCTTATTCAATTAATGCTAATACTTGTAAATCTCGTCAAGCATTCATACTTATAACTTATGTTAACAACAAATCAAGTTCCTTTCATAGCTCAGGTGTCGGTTATACCATACATTATGGGCTATGAAAGTGCCAAGCATTTGTTGTACCAAGTGTTATATAACATAAATCAAGATTAATCATTTAACAAGCAAAGTATTAAAGAGTGAACAAGATAACAAATATAAAACATGTTAGTATCAAACATTAAAGTCCATATTAAGTTTACATTATACTTATTCTTACACCATTAGTGTAACCTTTTCACCTTGACATAATTAACTTAGCTAGACATAATGAAAGAAAGAAAAATAGATAAACAAAATAAGAACATAAAAGCTAACTAAGTAAAGGAAAGGAAATGAAAGGCATAAACTTAATATTAATGAAAGCAAAGCATAAACATTACAAAAAATACAAAGAGAGAAAGGAAGAGCATGATCTTGATCTGGAAACCAAGATGCCTAAATGCATGGCAAATGCCTCCTTTTATAGGCCAAAATTAGGAACTATTGATTTGATGACTAATTAATAAGTGGGTGGCCAACTTTTGACTTGGTGACAATCCTTATCTTCTCTTGTCTGCCCAAAACGTCATTGATAACGTCAAAACTGGAGCCAGGTGCAAACATGAAAGTTGTAGGTAATTGTCTCAGCTTTCTTGTGTAAAACATTCAGCTCATTTGGACTTCTAGAACTCCAGATATGGCCAAAATACCGAACAGTGCTCGGGCTGGAAGACAGATTCGGGCTTCTTTGTTGTTGCTACAATTTGGACTTGATAATGGCCTTTTTAGATCTTGGGCTCCATATGAAAGTTGTAGGCATATGTCTTACCTTTCCATCCATATAAATTGGACCTAAATCTGAGATCTGTAGCTCTAGATATAGCCCAATTACCGAACAGTGTTCCGGTTTGGATTGCACCGACATCTCTTCTCTAAGTTTGACCATCTCTTTATCCATGCAATTTAAGTTCTTCAAGTCATCAATCAATCCTTTCATTTATGTGATAGACCTGCATTAAAAATAGACATTTACCACAAATTATAGGTATCTTATATTATTAGATACATTATTATAAAACATATTTTAGTTAAGGAGTTATTGATACTTCAAGTGCAAAATGATGATATAAAACCATGATAAAAATGCACTTTTAAGTACTAATCACACCCCTCAACCAGCTTATTACTAGTCCCTAGTAATTAAAGCGTTAAAACAATTTGCAAATTTCACAAAGCAAGGTATTCATCATTTAACTTCCATTAATCTATCCAGATAAACAAACTCTTAGTAAATTTATATATCTGCTCAATACCACTTAACAAGATATTAATAAACCTTTCTTTTGTGCTCAATATATCAACACATAATTATGGGGCTTTTCTTGGAAGAAAATAAAATTTTTGTTCTAATGTTTAAGGTTAACTTCCTTGGGTTGGGATTACTATTTTTGTCTTTTTTTTTTTTTTAACTCTATATACATATACTTTAAAAACATCATGCATCTTTAACCCATGTAACGAGTTTTCAGCTAATGACTCCCAGACCAGTTGGTCTTAGGGCATTAGGTGTTAAGACACCCCTACAAGCTTAGTAACTCGGGTCGCAGATACTGATATGTAGATAGTGCAATGTTTGATTCCCTTAAGCTTTTCTCCTCAACCCATGTAACAAGCGTTGGGCCAATAGCTCCCAAGTCAGTTGACTTTAGGGTATTAGGTGTTAAAACACCCCTTCGGGCTTAATTGCTTAGGTTAGGGAGGCTACGAAACCAAACTTATCTACATTTTTATTATCATCATTTTTTTCTTTTTTTTTTCTTTTTTTTTCATGTTTTTGTTTTTTTAATTATATACAATCCCTTTCCCTTAGTTGTTACCTTTAACAAAAGAACATAAATAATGTAACAATCCAATATGCAACCCACAATCATACGTTAAAGTGTGTGTGTGTAAATTAAGGTTTAAAAATACATGTTAAATAAGTATATGAGCAGAATTAAGTGGTAACAATACGAGAGTTTGTAAACCTGAATATTTCAGGAAGTATTATAATAGACCTTGTTAAGAATGGTTACTAAGATGCGTCTCAAGAGTCACTTTAACAAAAGAACTCCTTTACTCTGCCATCATAGTAACAACAATTATGCACATGCTTTATGAAATGAAAAACAATTTTTTTTTTTATCAACTACTACCCTCTCCCCCCAACCAAAACGAGACATTGTCCTCAATGTTCTAAGGTAGAAAGATAGAGTATAGAAGATATCACCTGAAATAACGAACACTGACAAAACCTGAAACACACTGAAACAAAAATAAGAAATAACAAAACACAATAATAAAACCAAAAGAAAAAAAAATTCACAAATGAAGGCTCAAATCCAATCTAAGCTTTTTACGGCTTCCCGTAGATGACCAATTTATGCGACTCATGGAAGGATCAATCACAGGAATGAAAGATTGTAGTTGGTCAATCAATTGTTCAGCAGTAGTAGCAGAGATTATGATTTGTCGTGCAGAAGATGTTAGAAATTCCTGTTCCACAGCATGATCAAGAAAAGACAACAACTTATCATAATAACCATTAACATTTAACAAACCAATGGGTTTATGGTGAATGTGCAATTGAGCCCAAGAGGAAATATGAAAGATCTCTTCCAATGTGCCTAGACCACCTGGTAAAGCAATGAAAGCATCAGCATGGTTAAACATTGCATTCATTCGAGCCGACATTGTGGAGACCTGAAGTTCCTCTCCAATTGTTTTTCCAATGATGTCCCCTTGTGCCAAAGCTTCAGGGACGACTCCTAAAACTTGACTACCTCCTAAAAATGCAGCTATTGACACACCTCCCATTAACCCAAGACTGCCTCCCCCATACACTAAATGAATCTTTCTCTCAGCTAGCACCTGACCAAGATGATTTGCTGATTCTAAAAACTCTTTTTCTTTCCCAGGACTAGATCCACCGAAAACACAAATATTTCTTATTTGATGACCTGAGGAACTTGCCATTTCTACACACTTCTGTATTTGTTGAATGTATGGGTTGAGTAGAAATGAAAGGAAGGAAAATAGGGTTTTATAGATGAGAAATTGGAAAGGCAATCATAACACCTATATGTAGGCCAGCTGGAGTCTCACACTCTCTCTCTCTCTCTTTTTATTTATTTATTTATTTATTTTTTAAAAAAGCATGTGTATGTACAGGTAGTTGTGATTGTGGCTCACATCTTCCCTTGGTTTTACGTCCAAGAACGGCTTAAACGCCCTCTATGGGTCGGGGATAGGCTTCCCATCCAGTTTTCTTAAAAACTGGCAAACAGGGTCTTTTTTAGTCAGATTCCCAAGACTAAGTCGATCATGTTCTTTATGAAATAGTGGCCATAAATCATGAATTGCACGATGCACATCTCCACTAGGATGCGTCTCAAGAGTCAATAGAAGATTATCTAAAGACTCCTTACTCAGGCCATCCTTAATGAATTGTATTTTATCTTCACGGTTTATAGATACCATTCCTAAAGAACGACATTGTGTATTACAAGTCCATCTAGCACATCGATGACAAACTTCTAATCGTTTTGCACGACGCTTCTTTGCAAAAGTGCTTTTACCTGTTCCAGGCATGTGTGAAATGAAGAAGTTAGAGGACTCACCTGATAATCGGACCTTTGCTTCAATCAACCAACGAATATCTTCAGGAATTCCATGATTCATTAACAATCTCAATCTTGCACATCTAACACGGTAAATTTTTGTAATCGCATTCTGAGGCAGAGCGGGAAAATACTTTTTCAATTTTTCAAGATTAGTGTCCATTATCAAATGAGAATTGGAAGAGAGATTCAAAGAATTGCACAAATATATACACAAATATCAGTAATTGTGGGAAACTGAAAGAACCGACTTAAGTCACGGAGTACCGTTATCCGCCATTTGACCGGGGTGAAGAAACTCACAAAAATCACTCAAAAAGAAACAAAAAGAAAATAAAATAAAATCAATATTTATATAAGAAACAAAAGTAAAATAAAATAAAATAAAATAAAATCAATCTTTATATACAGGATCACCCAATTCAATAGAGTTATGTTCAACTAAAAAATTGTCAAAGTAAACTTTCAGACGATGTCCATTTACCTTGAAAACATTGTCATTCTTTGGATTCTCGATGTCATAGGCCCCATATGGATACACATGTTTCACAATAAAAGGACCACTCCATCTTGATCTTAATTTTCCAGGAAATAAATGCAGTCGAGAATTATAAAGCAAGACTTTTTGACCAACATTGAAGGTTTTTCTCTGTATTTTCTTATCATGAAACTCTTTAATTCTTGCTTTATGAATTCTTGAATTTTCATATACATCATTTCTTATTTCCTCAAGCTCATTTATTTGTAATTTTCGCAGTTGACTAGCATCATCCAGATTTGAATTGAAAGCTTTAATAGCCCAATAAGCTTTATGTTCAAGTTCCACAGGCAAGTGACAAGGTTTTCCATAGACTAGTTTATACGGTGACATACCTAATGATGTTTTATAAGCAGTTCGATAAGCCCAAAGTGCATCATTAAGTCTTAAAGACCAGTCTTTCCTATTAGGGTTCACTGTTTTCTCCAAAATATGTTTGATCTCCCTATTAGCAAGCTCTACTTGTCCACTTGTTTGAGGGTGATAAGGGGTGGCAACTTTGTGTGTGATTCCATATTTCTTCATTAAAGACTCAAATGGCTTGTTGCAGAAATGTGTTCCACCATCACTTATTATGGCTCGAGGGACTCCAAATCGACTCAAAATATTTTCTTTCAAAAACTTTATCACTGTTTTGTGATCATTGTTTCGACTTGGAATTGCCTCTATCCATTTTGAAACATAATCTACTGCGACTAATATGTATAAGAAACCAAATGATGGAGGGAATGGGCCCATGAAATCTATACCCCAACAATCAAAGATCTCAATGACAATAATAGGGTTTAAAGGCATCATGTGACGTTTTGAAATAGATCCCAACTTTTGACAATTTTCACAAGACTTGCAGAATGCATGTGAGTCTTTGAACATGGTGGGCCAGTAAAATCCACTTTGTAAGATTTTTGCAGTTGTCTTTCTTGATGAGAAATGGCCCCCACATGCCTCAGAATGACAAAATTTAATGACACTACTTACCTCATTGTCAGGAATGCATCTTCGAAATATTTGATCAGGACAATATTTGAATAAATAAGGATCATCCCAATAAAAGTTCTTCACTTCGTTCAAAAACTTTCTTTTATCTTGGGTATTCCAATGAGCTGGCAATTGTCCTGAAACAAGAAAATTGACAATATTAGCAAACCAAGGCATTGTAGAGACAGAAAGTAAAGATTCATCAGGAAAGTAGTCATCGATTGGTGTGATGTCAGTTTTCGAATCTGTTGTCAATCTTGACAAGTGATCTGCGACAACATTTTCGCTGCCTTTCTTATCTTTGATTGTGATATCAAATTCTTGAAGTAATAAAATCCACCGCACCAATCTAGCCTTGGAATCTTTCTTAGAAAGAAGATATTTCAATGCTGCATGATCACTAAAAACAACAACAGGTGAGCCAACAAGATAAGATCTGAATTTTTCACATGCAAATACTACTGCAAGTAATTCTTTTTCAGTGGTGGTATAATTCATTTGAGCACTATTTAAAGTTTTACTTGCATAGTAAATTACATAAGGTTTCTTATCTTTTCTTTGTCCCAAAACAGCACCTACGGCATAATCACTAGCATCACACATTATTTCAAAAGGTAAGGACCAATCGGGAGGTTGAATGATAGGAGCACAAGTAAGCAAGTTTTTAAGTTTAACAAAGGCTTCTTCACAATGTTCAGTCCATTCAAAAATAGTATCCTTTGTTAGAAGGTTACTTAAAGGCTTAGATATTACACTAAAATCTTTGATGAACCTTCTATAAAAACCAGCATGTCCCAGGAATGATCTAACATCTTTAAGAGATTTTGGTGTTGGCAAGTTTGCAATTAACTCAATTTTAGATTTGTCAACCTCAATTCCTTTTGATGAAACAATGTGACCAAGTACAATGCCATTTGTTACCATAAAATGACATTTTTCCCAATTCAGCACAAGATTCTTCTCTTCACACCTGGTTAAAACCTTTCCTAAATTAGTCAAACAATCATCAAATGAATCACCAAAAATAGAAAAATCATCCATGAAAATCTCAAGAAAATGTTCAACCATATCGCTAAATATACTAAGCATGCATCTTTGAAATGTGGCTGGTGCATTACATAATCCAAAAGGCATCCTTCGATATGCAAAAGTACCAAATGGACATGTGAAAGTAGTCTTTTCTTGATCTTCCAATGCAATTTCAATTTGGTTGTAACCCGAATAGCCATCTAGGAAACAATAAAATTCATGACCTGCAACTCTTTCTAGGATTTGATCCATGAAAGGTAAAGGAAAATGATCTTTTCTAGTCATTGAATTGAGTTTCCTATAGTCAATGCACATGCGCCAACCAGTAACAGTTCTAGTGGGAATTAACTCATTGCTCTCATTTGTTATCACAGTGACTCCAGACTTCTTAGGTACAACTTGGGTAGGACTTACCCATTTGCTGTCAGAAATAGGATAAATGATTTCATTATCTAGAAGCTTAATGACTTTATTTTTCACTACTTCTTTCATATTAGGATTTAGCCTTCGTTGCATTTCTCTAGAGGGTTTAGCATTTTCCTCTAAATAAATTCTGTGTGTACAAATCAAAGGACTAATTCCTTTTATATCAGCTATGGTCCATCCTAATGCTTTTTTGTGCATTTTCAGAGTTTGTAATAACTTACCTTCTTGATGTGCATTAAGTTTGGAAGAGATTATTACCGGAAAAGTTTCATTTTCTCCCAAAAATGAGTATTTGAGATTGGATGGCAACGACTTCAAATCAGGTTTTGGTGGTTGAACACTTGAAGGTATGGACTTAATTGGTCGTGGTGGCAATTCCTCAATTTGTGGCCTCCATTTACTTGTCTTTGATTCTTCCTGAAAATAAATCATTTCCAAATCATCAGATTCATCAATCTCAATTTCATTGGAAGTGGTTGGAAATTGATCATGAATTAATTTTTCAGTAAAGTCCACTTCCTGTAAATCATTATCATCTCTAGGTTGCTTGCAAATGTTGAAAATATTCATCTCCAATGTCATGTTTCCAAATGATAGCTTCATCAGTCCATTCCTACAATTAATCAATGCATTAGAAGTTGCAAGAAATGGACGTCCTAAAATAACAGGAAATGAATTACATACTTCAACAGGTTGTGTGTCCAAGACAATAAAATCCACAGGATAAATGAATTTATCGACTTGTACTAACACATCTTCAATTATTCCTCTAGGCACTTTTATAGATCTATCGGCAAGTAAAAGAGTTATAGAAGTTGGTTTTAACTCACCTAGATTGAGACTCTGAAAAACTGAATATGGAAGTAAATTCACACTAGCACCAAGATCAAGTAAGGCTCTTTCAATTTTATGCTCTCCAATAAAGCAAGAAATTGTAGGACAACCAGGGTCTTTATATTTCAAAGCATTATTGTTTTGAAGAATAGCACTTACTTGTTCGGCTAAAAAGGCTTTCTTTTTCACATTCAGTTTCCTCTTCACAGTGCATAGATCTTTCAAAAATTTAGCATAGGAAGGAACCTGTTTAATAGCATCCAGCAAAGGTATATTGATCCTTACCTGTTTGAAAATTTCATAAATTTCAGAATTGTGATTGACTTTCCTTTGTTTGGTCATGGCTTGAGGAAATGGAAGTGTTGGCGGTGAGTCAGTCGTTTCTTTGCAATTTTCAGATTCATCCCCTTCCTTACCCTCAGAGATTGACTCATCATCTTTCTCATAAGGTTCAAGAGAGGGTTTTTCAATAATCTTACCACTGCGCAGAGTAGTGACTGATTTGACTTGATCCATGTGTTGGCTTCCGGAACTACTTGTATTTGCATTGTATTGCCTTTTGGGATTTTGTTGTGTTTGAGATGGAAACAGACCTTTCTCTTGGAAACTAAGAGCAGATGTTAATTTAGCAAGAGTATCTTTAAAATCTGTCATGTTTTGAACAAGTTGAGTATTAATTGTCTCTTGCTTTTCAATGAATGCATGCAATGTTTCCTCAAGATTTCTTCTAGGAGGTGGAGCATAAGGAGGTGCATATCCATGAGAATTTTGGAAATTATGGTGTGCTTGAAATGGTGGTTGTGAAGTTTGTGCATTGTTGTTCTCACTCTTCCAATTGAAATTTGGGTGATTTCTCCAACCAGGGTTGTATGTTTGGGAGTATGGGTTGTGGTTCGCCCTTTGGAAACTGTTTAAAGCATGGGCTTGTTCATGGAGACATTCCTTAAAAGAAGGCAAGGTTGGACAATCGTTGGTTGAGTGTTCATTTGTTTCACAGATTTGACACACAATGTTTTCAACAGATTTTAATTGACCACTCTTTTTTAATTCTAGTGCCTCGACTTTTCTCGCTAAAGATGCAAACTTGGCTTGAAGGTCATGATCTTCCCTAAGGTTGTACATACCTCCACTAGATGTATGAGGTTGAGTTTTACTCGGTGCCTCATATGTACCCGCGGTGTCCCAATTTTGAGCATTTTCAGCTAACAAGTCTAAGTACTCCATTGCTTCATCAGGGTCTTTATCTTCAAAAGTTCCATTGCACATCAATTCAACCATTTGCCTATCTTTAGGTGTTAACCCTTCATAGAAATGTGAAACCAATCTCCATGTTTCAAAACCATGATGAGGGCAAGTACTAAGCAAGTCTCGATACCTATCCCAACATTTATAAAATGTTTCTCCTGGTTTTTGAGTGAAAGTGGTGATTTGTCTCTTGAAAGAGTTTGTTCTATGGGATGGGAAAAACTTCTTTAAAAACTGTTGTTGCATTTCATCCCAAGCACGAATGGATCCTGGTCTTAAATTTTGTAGCCATGTTTTAGCTTTATCTTTTAATGAAAAAGGAAAAAGCTTTAATCTGATGGTGTTCATGCTACAATTTAAGTTATTATATGTGTTGCACACCTCCTCAAATTCCCTTAAATGCAAGTATGGATTTTCCAATTCCATGCCATGAAAAGAAGGTAAAAGTTGAATAATACCTGGTTTAAAATTAAAATGAGATGCATCAGGAGGAAAAACTATGCATGATGGTGTGCTTGTTCTTGTGGGATTCATGTGGTCTCTAAGTGTTCTAGCACGGTTATTCTCATTATTCTCATTTTGAAGTGATTGATTATCTTCTTCGGCCATATTTTCTGAAAATGATGAGGATATCCTACAAAGTCTACCACTTGATATACGTGACCACACTCTCATGCACGTGTAGGAATAAAATAAAAAAGAAGAAAAAAGCAAAAGAAGAAGAAACAAAAGAAAAGAAACAAAGTTATATATAAGAAAAGTGAAAAGAGAAAATAAAATAAATATTATAATTTATACAAGAGCTTACCTCCCCGGCAACGGCGCCAAAAACTTGACACGACTAAAAGGTTGATGTCTTCTCCCAAGTGCAGGAGTGTCGAAGTAATAAATAACCCGGCAAGACCGGGGTCGAACCACAGGGAGGTTAATTGTACAAATTATAAACAACAATTATAAACAACAACAACAACAACAACAACAACAACAACAATAATAATAATAATAGTAATAGTAATAGTAGTAGTAGTAATAATAATAATACTAATAATAACGGTAATAATAATAATAATAATAATAATAATAATAACAACAACAACAACAACAACAATAATAATAAAGAGAAGAAGAAGAAGATGATGATGATGAGAACTTAGAGATGAAATATTAATGTAAGGATTAAATAATGATAATAACAAATGTCAAGGTTAGAGGTTCCACTAATGGTATATCAAACAAGTATAGTATAAACTCTTATTATTGAATTGGAAACCACACACAAAGGAGGTTCCAATCAGATTATATATTGTTAACATGATTACATTAGTCATCTTATTCAATTAATGCTAATACTTGTAAATCTCGTCAAGCATTCATACTTATAACTTATGTTAACAACAAATCAAGTTCCTTTCATAGCTCAGGTGTCGGTTATACCATACATTATGGGCTATGAAAGTGCCAAGCATTTGTTGTACCAAGTGTTATATAACATAAATCAAGATTAATCATTTAACAAGCAAAGTATTAAAGAGTGAACAAGATAACAAATATAAAACATGTTAGTATCAAACATTAAAGTCCATATTAAGTTTACATTATACTTATTCTTACACCATTAGTGTAACCTTTTCACCTTGACATAATTAACTTAGCTAGACATAATGAAAGAAAGAAAAATAGATAAACAAAATAAGAACATAAAAGCTAACTAAGTAAAGGAAAGGAAATGAAAGGCATAAACTTAATATTAATGAAAGCAAAGCATAAACATTACAAAAAATACAAAGAGAGAAAGGAAGAGCATGATCTTGATCTGGAAACCAAGATGCCTAAATGCATGGCAAATGCCTCCTTTTATAGGCCAAAATTAGGAACTATTGATTTGATGACTAATTAATAAGTGGGTGGCCAACTTTTGACTTGGTGACAATCCTTATCTTCTCTTGTCTGCCCAAAACGTCATTGATAACGTCAAAACTGGAGCCAGGTGCAAACATGAAAGTTGTAGGTAATTGTCTCAGCTTTCTTGTGTAAAACATTCAGCTCATTTGGACTTCTAGAACTCCAGATATGGCCAAAATACCGAACAGTGCTCGGGCTGGAAGACAGATTCGGGCTTCTTTGTTGTTGCTACAATTTGGACTTGATAATGGCCTTTTTAGATCTTGGGCTCCATATGAAAGTTGTAGGCATATGTCTTACCTTTCCATCCATATAAATTGGACCTAAATCTGAGATCTGTAGCTCTAGATATAGCCCAATTACCGAACAGTGTTCCGGTTTGGATTGCACCGACATCTCTTCTCTAAGTTTGACCATCTCTTTATCCATGCAATTTAAGTTCTTCAAGTCATCAATCAATCCTTTCATTTATGTGATAGACCTGCATTAAAAATAGACATTTACCACAAATTATAGGTATCTTATATTATTAGATACATTATTATAAAACATATTTTAGTTAAGGAGTTATTGATACTTCAAGTGCAAAATGATGATATAAAACCATGATAAAAATGCACTTTTAAGTACTAATCATTTTATAAAATAAATATTATTTGTCGACATGTCTCTTTTATTTACAAAAAAGGACCGATGTCAAAAATTTAAATACCAATTATGGATTATGTCCATTATTATTTCTTTTGGTAAATCAAACGCAACTCTCCTTTTTGGGGACAAACGTCGATATTTTAGACAAAGTCTCCTAATTTTAGGGACTGATGTCATTTTTAACGTGTTTTCTATTTTTAGGGACCGACGTTAACCATCTTAAAAAATTTACAAATAAGCTCAAAATATAATAGCATTTGAATCAAATAAAAAAAACGACACAAATAAGGGTAACCTTTCTCTGAAAGGATGTTTTAAGGGTGGTGTCTACCTTTAATCATAACTAACCCAATACCTGAATCTCTAGGACCAGTGTCTAATTTTGGATTTCTAGTTCCCTCAAATTACTAGATGACGACTCCAATAAAATCTTTATTTCCCCTAATCAAGAAAAAAAATAATTATTCTTTTTGTTAAAACAAACAAAAAAGAGTGGAGTGGTTGCCCGACGTCATGTAGCGACACCATTAGTGGATCTTTTAACCTTGACATTTGTTATTATCATTGTTTAATCCTTATGTTAATCTTCCATCTCAAAGTTCTCATCAACTTTTTGTTTTTCTTCTTCTTCTTCTTCTTCTTTATTATTACTATTACTATTACTATTACTATTGTTACTATTGTTGTTATTATTGTTGTTGTATTATTGTTATCTATAATTTATGCAATTAACCTCCTATGGTTTGACCCTAATCTTGCCGAATTATTTATTACTTCAACACTCCTATACTTGGAAGAAGACATCAATCTTTTGATCGTGTCAAATGAAATGGAGTGAGGAAAAAAAAGTGTGCAAAGAGAAATAGAGAAAAAGAAATAAAGAAAAAGAAAAGAAAAGGCAAAGAAAACCTTTGTTTTCTTCCCTGTTTTTACCACAATAAACCCTAGCCACCATCGCCACCAATTCATCCCTCGTTACCATTCGTCAATCAAGCTATCAGCTTATCTTTCCCTGCATGTCAATCACCACACTACTTTTCTTTCTTCTTACCAACAACCATCTTTATCCTTTTTAACTCTATAACCATTACAAACCTAATGACCTCATCTCACCATCTTCAACAACCACCAACCATTTAATATTGTCCACAATAGCTTAACCTCCATCTTACTAGCATCCTTACCGGCCAAAATAATATAAAAAAAATGAGAGAGAAGACTAAGAGAGAGGAGAAAAAAAATATGAACTTTATATTAGCCAAAATTCCTTCATCGAGTGGTGTTTGACCTCATCTCTAACATATGAATAATATGAACTTGATCTTCCACCACACATGCCACCTCTCCTCATCAATATATGTAATCACACGCCACAATTCAATAATATTAGTGGTGCATAAGATACAATTGCCAACGCTATTTAGTTTGCCACTGCTACCAGTCACTATTCTAGGCGTTCCAATTAACCCCAACTCTAAAAGGTCGATTCCAAGCCCTAAATGCATTTTATTAATTATTTTAAATAATTTTTAACATGTTATTTTTTTTTTATGAATGTTATGATTAAGAATTTGATTATGGTTAATTTTAATATGTTATTGATTTTGATGCATTTTATGATGAGGTCAACACTATTATGTGGTGACCCTAAGGGTATAATGCTATCGAGAATTTATTTTATAGTGAAATAAGGTCAGAATCAATACTTTGTAATGGGTTGAGAGTATTGATTTGCAATGAATTTATCTAAGGTGTAATGATTTGGTCTCTATGTCAAATTTAACATGTTGATGTATTTTTGAATTTATTATAGTGTAGATGTTATTTTTATTGTGGTGGTGATTTTGTTTTGTTATTTGTGTTGATTTTTTTTATGATAATATTGTTTTTGACTACTTATGTTATGTGTATTACTTTTAATATGTAATTTTTTATGTAATAATAATTTTATTATTCATAAAACCATTAGGGATAAATGGACTGTCATTAGTCATTGTCCTAAAGTGTTAATTTGAGAGTGATAAAATTATCTAATACATACATTATTGCATTCAAATTGTTCTAAAATATTTTTATTTTGCAATATTATGATTTAGTAATGATTTTATTATTCACAGACTTATTTAGGATAAATGAATCATCACTGATCATTGTCTTAAATTGTTGATTGGTAGATAATGAAATCGCTTAATATATTATTTTATTGCATTCAAACTATCTTTTATTTTTCAATATTAGAATGTATTAATTATTTTGTTATTCACAATCCAGCCTAGAATAAATGAATTATCACTTATCGTTGTCCCAACATGTTGATTAGTAGGCAATAAAATGTTTTAGTACACCATGTTATTATGTTTCGAAATATATTTAAAATTTTATTTTTAAATATATATAATAAAAAATAACAAAATAATAATAAAAATTAATAATGATCCTTTTGTTATCTGAATTTAAATTTGTCATGTTGTTTAAATTTATTTTTATGTTCTTGTTATATAGATTGATCCAGTTTTTGTGAGAATTAAGTCTTTTTACTTGGCTTAAGTCCAAAATCACTATTTTAGGTTATAAAAGTATGTTACCTTTAATAATAAAAACAAACACACACATAAAGCAAATCTTAGCACACAAGCACATTTACATTGATCATCAAAACAAAAAAATAATACAGTTTATATTAGATAGGATATATATAGTGATTTTTATCTTTTTTATTATATAACGAGCTCCTTATCTAAAACATATGAAAAACCAATTAGGGTTTCTAATTACTATAAAATTAGGTGGGGACTCCCTTTTATATTTTTTTTTCCTTTTTACATATAGTTCATCTTGATGTCCCTTATAACAAAGAGTTCGAAGAAGCTTAATAACAACTAATATCATATGGAAAACTTAAAAAGGAAAAACTATTTGAGATCATTGTAGTGAGAAAGTCTAGAAAGGTTGATAAGTTCATTGGTACAGAAATGAAAGTTACTAAAGTGGCTAATGAAAATAAAATAAAATAAAGATACTCATTTGACATTAAAAAACTAAAGAGATAGTTAAGCAATTGATGCTAAGAGAAAAAAAAATCAAATCTTAGACAATCACATAATCTCCACTACTAAGCAAACAAACAAGGAGAGATATTGTAAATGACATGACTCATAAATATATAATACTAATAGTTCATCATTTTCAGGAATCAAATATAAAAAATTTTAAAGCTGGTCATATTCGTTTCTTGGAAAAGAAGATGGAAGTAGATCTTTAAGGTATAATAGCAGTTGTTGTTCTTAAATTAGAAAGATTTCTCAGTAAAAAAAGAAATATATTAAACCAAGACTAATCAAATATTACGAAGCTGCAATTTCAATGATATTATTATAAGTAAAAAGTAATTCATTTGTAGTAAGATCAACTAATTGATATAAGAAAATCATGAAAAAGCTCCATATAAAATATATAAATTACCCACTTATTATGCAAGTATGGCTGTATAAAAAGACTTGGAGGGTAAATATGAAAAGTTCGAGTAACAAAAATCTAAGACCTTTTAGGATTAAAATACATTTTGACAATAAATAATATAAACTCAATTATAAGAGAATTCATCCAAACTCTATGATAAGAATGATGAATTAGCCATCAATCTCTAGCATCTTATAAAACTGAAAAAAAAAAGATAATAACAAGGGCGGTTAACGAAGACTTAGTTTATAAGAATGTAATGTTTAAACACACAAACGAGAATGGATGGAGCTAAACTATACATCATACTAAGAAAATAGTTTTAGGTTTAAAAAATTTAGTTTTTTGGTCCACAATCAACAACAATAAACACTTGTTATATATTATTTAGTTCTTAGCATGTTTGTTTTGTTTATAATGCAAACACCATCTTCATCTATTTAAAAGGCCACTTTAGATCATAAATTTCTCAAAAGGCATACCTGTAATGAGATTCCTAAGCTAAACAAAGTCATTATAAGGATAATAAGAAAGTCTGAGCGTTGTGATCGATTACGAGTTAAAAATATGAAGGTAATGACTAACTATGTAAGAAAGATAAATATCAATCAAGAATAGAAACAAGATAAAGTTATTCAACAAACTAGGGTAACAACTAAAGAACTAGAGTGGAGAAAATAAGCAATACATCAACGGCTTAAAACCATGCCACCTGAAAAATAAGATTAAAAAGATGCCTTAATTGTTTAAAAGAAATAGGTAGGTGGACAATTCTATTAGAAGAATTGAGAAAGTCACCTTAATTAAGGAAAAACTTTAACATGCTGCAAGCATGGTGATAACTAAATAAAGCAACAATTCTAAAGATAATAGTACCATACCATTAGTAAAAAAGAATTGTCATTTTAAAGCCTAAATTGGCTTCAATTAATAACTTCATGAAAAAGAATGCATAACTAAAGGTGGGGGGGAAGACCTTATAGAAGATGATTGAGCTTTCTTATGTGAAAATATAGTTGAAAAAAAGCAAATATCCTCATTAAATAAAATGACTTCATAAAAAAGAGAAAGTAAATGAATTTATGATTTTGATACAATAAATAAATGGTTGAGACTGATTAGTACTTAAAAATGTATATTTATCAAGGTTTCATATCATCATTTTTCTTTTGAAATATCAATAACTCTTTAACTATAGCATGTTTTATAAATAAGTTTAATAATATAAGATACTTTGAATTTATAGTAAATGTTCATTTTAAATACAGGCCTATCATGTAAATCAAAGGATTGATTGATGAGTTTAATTACTGAAATTAAGAAGACAAAGAGAAAGTTAAGCTTAGAAAAGATATGTTAGTTCAGTCAAAACTGAAACACTATTCGATTACTGGATCATAACTGAAGCTATAGAACTTGGATTTAGGTCTACTCTATATGGATGGAAAGTTAAGACATAGGCTTAAAACTTTCAAAAGAGTCTAAGATTCAAAAAGTCCGTTTTCAAGTTCAAATTATAGTAACAACGGAGAAGTCAGAATCTGTCTTGCAGACTAGACATTGTTCAGTGTTCAACCCATATCTTAAGTTATAGAAGTCCAAATGCATCTATTTTTTTGTTGAAAAACTAAGATAATTTTCTAAAACTTTTATGAAGGCTATCTGTTCAAATTCTTATGTTAACAATGACATTTTATTTAGAGAAGAAGAAAATGATTGTCACTAAATTAAGATGTGGTCATCCACTTAACAATTAGTCATCAAATTAATAGTTATAAATTTTGACCTATAAAAAGAGGCATTTTCCATGCATTTAGGTATCTTAGTTTTAAGATTAAGATCATGTTCTCGTTTTTATATATATATATATATATATATATATATATATATATATATATTTTTGGAATGCTTAAGTTTTGCTTTCATTAATCTCTTATTTATGCATTTCATTTCCTTTACTATACTTTTATAATCATGTTCTCCTCTTTTTTATTTATGTTTCTATTCTTCATTATATTTAGCTAAGTTTATTATGTCAAGGTGAAAAGGTTTTGCTATTGGTGTTAGGATAAATATAATATAAACTCAATATGAACTTCAATGATTATATCCTAAACAACTTGCTATTAACATATCTTATCATTTTTATCTTATTAATTCTTAATACCTTACTTGTTAGATGGTTAAATCTATATTTGTATTGTATAACACTTGGTACAATAAATGCTTGATCTTTCATAGCCAACTGTATAGTATAACCGATATATATGTTATTAACATAAGTTAACACCATGAATTCCTAATAATATTTAAAAGTTTGGTGTTATTTAAATAAAATAATTAATATGATCATGTTAATAATTTATAATGAGCTATTATTGACAAATAATCCAATTGGAACTTTTTTTATGTGTGGTTTCTAGTTGAGTGATAAAAAGAGTTTATATTATACTTATTTGAAATACTATTAGTGGATCCTTTAACCTCGATAACCTTTTTTTTTATCATTGTTTGATATTCGCATTAATCTTACATCTCAAATTCCTCTTTAACTCATTATCACCACCATCATCATTATCATCATTTTTATTATTTATAATTTATATAGTTAACCTCCTTGTGATTCAACTCTAATCTTACCAAAATATTTATTACTTTAACACTCCTACACTTTGGAGAAGACATCAATTTTTTGATTGTGTCAAAGACCCAATAAAAAAAGTTGAAAGGGTAGAAATCCCTTTTTAGATAAAGATAAATGTCATGATGGGATTGTATCAACAAACTTGGTTTTAGCTTTGCCATATTAGTTTAAGGCCAAATCTGATCAATTTTCCTATCTTGACAATGACTAAGAAGATAGTACAAAAATGAAGGTATAGATTATAAAGATCTGCTATTCAAAACTCGTCGTCAAGTAGTATTAAGTTTGATGTTCTTTAAATTAACAATGGTTATGACCTAATGCATTAATCCCTTATACATAATAAATGGTTTTAATGTTATATCATTATACATGGTATTTGTTGAGAATGGTGCAACACTTAACATAATGCCCCTAACATGATCAAGAAGACTGGTCATAATAAATCCAACATGCTTCTCTCGATTCTACTAAAGATTGATTATATAAAGGTCGAGGTTCATAACCCATATATTAAAGTCAATTTAGAAACTAAAGATAAGCTTAAACTAACCTATGTAAGTGAAAATTTGTTAGATGACTATTATGAGAGTCTGGTATCATTACTTTATACTTATAAGGACTACTTTGTGTGGGACTATAATAAGTTGTCTAGGCTAGAAAAAAGCTTGGTTAAACAACTATTTCTACCTGTTAAGGCTAGAAAATATTGTAGTGTAATTATAGTTTTACACATATAACCACCAAGAAAAGGAGTGCCCTAACAAGAATTATAGATGGTACTAGGATCCAGGATGTAAAATCCTTATAAGCCATATACAATTTATATAATACTAGCATTATAATTTATATGAAACTTGATCTCTATAACATTATAAAAAAATCATTTAGTAGTTGGAAATGATAGCCAATCACATCAACAAATATATTTTTCTTTACAATTCTTTAGATAACGCTACACTTTATCTTTCTTGCAATATACTTTCATAAATTACAATTATTTTTTTTTACTTATCGCAAAGTCCATCAATAGATTGACATGTTTAAGGAGACAAATTATTGATCGATTATTAATGAATCAATAGATTAACACAACAAATGAAACCAATTTATTATTTTAATAAATTGGCATAAATGCTGAGATAAATTATCAATCATTATTGGTTATTAACATATCAACAACACTCAAGAAATCTTTTTTTTCTCATACACGAGTTAAGCCCATTCAAACACAATTGCTCCTCGAGAAAATTTTTTTAATCATTTAAGTATGATATCTATAACTTAGAGTCTAACTCTTTTGTTCAATTATGAAAAAAAAAACATAAAAAGCCATATGCTGCAACATCTAGCTACTATATTATTGCATCGTACTTTATGAGATTTATTTGTTTTTATTTATGATGTCACCACCAACAACCATTACTGGTGTGGCTAGTTACTTGAATCTATTTATTTTAACTCATTATTATTTAGCTAAAAACAAGTATTATTTGGTTCGCAAACAATTAATTATAGGCTTGGGAGTTTAGTATGCATGTGAAAGTTTATAACACCTTCAATGCCCGAAAACATTGGTGTTTTAGATTATTTTGACATCATTTAAAATTGTTGGCTTTCCAACTATTTATTGAATAATTTAAAAAATCTCTTGTTTAAAGTTAAGAAATACATATATTATTTTATTGACAAGAATAATTTAATTATTATTGAAAGAATATTTTACATTTTTACTACAAAATATTTATGAAACATATATCAATTCAAAAATTCTTTATTTTTCTAAAACTTATATATATATGAGATGATAGCTTTTCCAAGTGAACAATAAAGATTTCTTAAAATTTATATATTTAAAAACACAACAACACCTTAGCAAAAATCAGATAAATAAGCAATGCAACTTAACTTTAGTAGGGTGTGATTAGTACTTAAAAATGCATTTTTATCATGGTTTTATATCATCATTTTGCACTTGAAGTATCAATAACTCCTTAACTAAAGCATGTTTTATAATAATATATCTAATAATATAAGATACCTTTAATTTATGGTAAATGTTCATTTTAAATGCAGGCCTATCACATAAATGAAAGGATTGATTGATGACTTTAAGAACTTAAATTGCAAGGGCAAAGAGATGACCAAAATTAGAAAAGAGATGTCGGTGCAATCCAAACCGGAACACTGTTCGGTAATTGGGTCATATCTGGAGCTATAGATCTTAGATTTAGGTCTACTTTATATGGATGGAAAGGTAAGACATAGGCCTATAACTTTCATATGGAGCCCAAGATCTAAAAAAAGCCATTTTCAAGTCCAAATTGTAGCAACAACAAAGAAGCCCGAATATGTCCTCCAGCCCGAGCATTGTTCAGTATTTTAGCCATATCTGGAGTTCTAGAAAGTCCAAATGAGCTGAATTTTTTACACAAGACAGCTGAGACAATTGCCTACAACTTACATGTTCGAGGGGCTCCAATTTTAACGTTATCAATGACGTTTTGGGCAGACAAGAGAAGATAAAGATTGTCACCAAGTCAAGAGTTGGCCACCCACTTATCAATTAGTCATCAAATCAATAGTTCCCAATTTTGGCCTATAAAAGGAGGCATTTACTATGCATTTAGGCATCTTGGTCTCTAGATCAAGATCATGCTTTTGCTTTCTCTCTTTGTATTTTTTGTAATGTTTATGCTTTGCTTTCCTTAATATCAAGTTTATGCCTTTCAATTCCTTTTTTTTTCTTTGTTAACTCTTATCTTATTTATGTTCTTATTTTGTTTATTTATTTTTCTTTCTTTCATTATGTCTAGCTAAGTTTATTATGTCAAGATGAAAAGGTTACACTAATGGTGTAAGAATAAGTATAGTGTAAACTCAATATAGACTTTAATATTTGATACTAACATGTTTTGTATTTATTATCTTGTTCACTCTTTAATACTTTGCTCGTTAAATGACTAATCTTGATTTATGTTGTATAACACTTGGTACAATAAATGCTTTGCACTTTCATAGCCCATACTGTATGGTATAACCGACACCTGAGCTATGAAAGGAACTCGATTTGTTGTTAACATAAGTTATAATCATGAATGCTTGACGAGATTTACAAGTATTAGCATTAATTGAATAAGATGACTAATGTAATCATGTTAACAATCTATAATCTGATTGGAACCTCCTTTGTGTGTGGTTTCGAATTGACTAATAAGAGTTTATATTATACTTGTTTGACATACCATTAGTGGATCCTCTAACCTTGATATTTATTGTTATCGTTGTTAAATCTTTATGTTAATATTTCATCTCAAAGTTCTCATCTTCATCTTCTTCTTCTTTATTATTATTATTATTATTATTATTATTATTATTATTATTATTATTAGTATTGTTATTGTTATTGTTGTTGTTATTACTGTTATTTATTGTTGTTGTATTATTGTTATTTATAATTTGTACAATTAACCTCACTGTGGTTCGACCCCGGTCTAGCTGGGTTATTTATTACTCGATACTCCTGCACTTGGGAGAAGACATCAATCTTTTAGTCGTGTCAAGTTTTTGGTGCCGTTGTCGGGGAGGTAAGTTCTTGTATAAATTATAGTAGTAATTTTATTTTTTTCACTTTTCTTGTATATAACTTTGTTTCTTTTCTCTTGTTTCTTCTTCATTTGTTTTCTTCTTCCTTTTATTCTATTCCTACACGTACATAAGAGTGTGGTCACATACATCAAGTGGTAGACTTTGTAGGATATCCTCATCATTTTCAGAAAATATAGCTGAAGAAGATAATCAATCACTTCATAATGAGAATAATGAGAATAACCGTGTCAGAACACTTAGAGACCACATGAATCTCACAAGAACAGGTGCACCATCATGCATAGTTTTTTCTCCCGATGCATCTCATTTTAATTTTAAGCCAGGTATTATTCAACTTTTACCTTCTGAAAATGACTTAGAATTGAAAAATCCATACTTACATTTAAGGGAATTTGAGGAGGTTTGCAACACATATAATAATTTAAATTGTACCATAAACACCATCAGATTAAAGCTTTTTCCTTTTTCATTAAAAGATAAAGCTAAAGCATGGCTACAAAATTTAAGAATAGGATCCATTCGTGATTGGGATGAAATGCAACAATAGTTTTTAAAGAAGTTTTTCCCATCTCATCGAACAAACTCTTTCAAAAGACAAATCACCACTTTCACTCAAAAACTAGGAGAAACATTTTACCAATGTTGGGATAGGTATCGAGACTTGCTTAGTACTTGCCCTCATCATGGTTTTGAAACATGGAGATTGGTTTCACATTTCTATGAAGTGTTAACACCTAAAGATAAGCAAATGGTTGAATTAATGTGCAATGGAACTTTTGAAGATAAAGACCTTGATGAAGTAATGGAGTACTTAGACTTGTTAGCTGAAAATGCTCAAAATTAGGACACCGCGGGTACTTATGAGGCACCGAGTAAAACTCAACCTCATACATCTAGTGGAGGTATGTACAACCTTATGGAAGATCATGACCTTCAAGCCAAGTTTGCATCTTTAGCTAGAAAAAGTCGAGGCACTAGAATTGAAAAAGGGAAGTCAATTAAAATCTATTGAAAACATTGTGTGTCAAATATGTGAAACAAATGAACACTCAACCAATAATTGTCCAACTTTGCCTTCTTTTAAGGAATGTCTCCATGAACAAGCCCATGCTTTAAACAGTTTCCAAAGGGTCAACTACAACCCATACTCATAAACATACAACCCTGGTTGGAGAAATCACCCAAATTTTAGTTGGAAAAGTGAGAACAATAATGCACAAACTTCACAACCACCGTTTCAAGCACATCACAATTTCCAAAATTCTCATGGATATGTGCCTCCTTATGTTCCACCTCCTAGAAGAAATCTTGAGGAAACATTGCATGCATTCATTGAAAAGCAAGAGACAATTAATACTCAACTTGCTCAAAACATGACAGATTTTAAACATACTCTTACAAAATTAACATCTGCTGTCAGTTTCCAAGAGAAAGGTAAGTTTCCATCTCAACCACAACAAAATCCCAAGAGGCAATACAATGCAAATGCAAGTAGTTTTGGAAGCCAACACGTGAATCAAGTCAAATCAGTCATTACTCTTCGCAGTGGTAAGGTTATTGAAAAACCCTCTCTTGAATCTTATGAGTTAATCTCTGAGGGTAAGGAAGGGGTTGAATCTGAAAATTGCAAAGAAAAGACTGATTCTCCGCCAGCACTTCCATTTCCTCAAGTCATGACCAAACAAAGGAAAGTCAATCACGACTCTGAAATTTTTAAAATTTTCAAACAGGTAAGGATCAATATACCTTTGCTGGATGCTATTAAATAGGTTCCTTCCTATGCTATATTTTTGAAAGATCTATGCATTGTGAAGAGGAAACTGAATGTGAAAAAGAAAGCCTTTCTAGCCGAACAAGTAAGTGCTATTCTTCAGAACAATAATGCTTTGAAATATAAAGACCCTGGTTGTCCTATAATTTCTTGCTTTATTGGAGAACAAACAATTAAAAGAGCCTTACTTGATCTTGGTGTTAGTGTGAATTTACTTCCATATTCAGTTTTTCAGAGTCTCAATCTAGGTGAGTTAAAACCAACTTTTATATCTCTTTTACTTGCCAATAGATCTGTAAAAGTGCCTAGAAGAATAATTAAAGATGTGTTAGTACAAGTTGATAAATTCATTTATCCTGTGGATTTTGTTGTCTTGAACACACAATCTGTTGAAGCATGTAATTCATTTCCTGTTATTTTAGGACGTCTGTTTCTTGTAACTTTTAACGCATTGATTAATTGTAGGAATGGACTGATGAAGCTATCATTTAGAAACATGACATTGGAGATGAATATTTTCAACATTTGCAAGTAACCTGGAGATGATAATGATTTACAAGAAGTAGATCATATTGATGAATTAGTTTATGATCAACTTGAATCTACTTTAAGTAAAAATGAGTTAGATGAATCTGAAGATTTGCAAATGATTTATTCTAAGGAAGAAATCACGGATGAAACAAGCACAAAAAATGTTGATGCGAATCTTTTGTCAACAATGACAACAGATTCGACATCTGACATCACACCAATCGATGATTACTTTCCTAACAAATCCTTACTTTCTCTTAATCTAATGCCTTGGTATGATAAAAATATCAATTTTCTTGTTTTAGGAGATTTGCCAGCTGATTGTAGTACCTAAGACAAAGAAAAGTTTTTGAATGAAGTGAAGAATTTTTATTGTGATGACCCTAACTTATTCAAATATTGTCCTGATCAAATATTTCAAAGATTCATTCCGGACAATGAGGTAAGTAATGTCATTAAACTTTATCATTCTAAAGCATGTGGAAGTTATTTCTCATAAAAAAAGACAGCTGCAAAAATCTTTTAAAATGGATTTTATTGGCCCACCATGTTCAAGGACACGCATGCATTCTACAAAACTTATGAAAATTGTCAAAAAGTTGATACTGGTTAAAAAGTTTTGTTTTATAATTCTCAACTTTATGCATTCCCTAGAGAGTGAAGACCAAGATGGAGCAATCCTTATATGGCATATGATATTGAGAATTCAATGAATGACAATGATTTTAAGGAAAATGGACATCGTTTGAAAGCTTACTTTGATAAGTTTCCTAGTGAAAATGAATCAACTAGTTGGAATGATCTTGTAGATAAAGGTTGATTATTTTATTTTTCTAACATTGTTTTTGTGTTTTTTTTAGTAATTTTTGTTAGTTTCTCTCACCCCGTTCAAATGGCGGGCAACGGTACTCCGTGACTTAAAATGCGACTACAAAAATTTACCATGCTAGATGTGCAAGATTGAGATTGTTAATGAATCATGGAATTCCTGAAGATATTCGCTGGTTGATTGAAGCAAAGGTCCGATTATCAGGTAAGTCCTCTAACTCCTTCATTTCACACATGCCTAGAACAGGTAAAAGCACTTTTGCAAAGAAACGTCGTGCAAAACGACTGAAAGTCTATCATCGATGTGCTAGATGGACTTGTAAGCACAATGTCGTTCTTTAGGAATAGTATCTATAAACCGTGAAGATAAAATACAATTCATTAAGGATGGCCTGAGTAAGGAGTCTTTAGATAATCTTCTATTGACTCTTGAGACGTATTTTAGCGGAGATGTGCATCGTGCAATTCATGATTTATAGCCACTGTTTCATAAAGAACATAATCGACTTAGTCTTATGAATCTGACTAAAAAAGACCCTGTTTGCCAGTTTTTAAGAAAATTGGATGAGAAGCCTATCCCCGACCCATAAAGGGCGTTTAAGCCGTTCTTGGACGTAAAACCAAAGATGTGAGCCACAATCACAACTACCTGTACATACACATGCTTTTTTAAAAGTAAATAAATAAAGAGAGAGAGAGAGTGTGTGTGAGACTCTAGCTGGCCTACATATAGGTGGTATGATTGCCTTTCTAATTTCTCATCTATAAAACCCTCTCTTCCTTCCTTTCATTTCTACTCAACCCATACATTCAACAAATACAGAAGTGTGTAGAAATGACAAGTTCCTCAGGTCATCATATAAGAAATATTTGTGTTTTCAGTGGATCTAGTCCTAGGAAAGAAATGGAGTTTTTAGAATCAGCAAATCATCTTGGTCAAGTGCTAGCTAAGAGAAAGATTCATTTAGTGTATGGGGGAGGCAGTCTTGGGTTAATGGGAGGTGTGTCAATAACTGCATTTTTAGGAGGTAGTCAAGTTTTGGGGGTCGTCCCCAAAGCTTTAGCACAAGGGGACATCATTGGAAAAACAATTGGAGAGGAACTTCAGGTCTCCACAATGTTGACTTGAATGAATGCAATGTTTAACCATGCTGATGCCTTCATTGCTTTACCAGGTGGTCTAGGCACATTGGAAGAGATCTTTCATATTTCCTTTTAGGCTCAACTGCACATTCACCATAAACCCATATGTTTGTTGAATGTTAATGGTTATTATGATAAGTTGTTGTCTTTTCTTGATCATGCTGTGGAACAGGAATTTCTAACATCTTCTGCACGACAAATCATAATCTCTGCTGCTATTGCTGAACAATTAATTGACCAACTACAATCCTTCATTCCTGTAATTGATCCCTCCATGAGTTGCATAAATTGGTCAACTAAGGAAAGCCGTAAAAAGCTTAGATTGGATTTGAGCCTTCATTTGTGAATTTTTGTGTCTTTTGGTTTTATTATTGTGTTTTGTTATTTCTTATTTTTGTTTCAGTGTGTTTCAGGTTTGTCAGTGTTCGTTATTTCAGGTGATATCTTCTATACTCTATCTTTCTACCTTAGAACATTGAGGACAATGTCTTGTTTTGGTTGGGGGGAGAGGGTAGTAATTGATAAAAAAAAATGTTTTTCATTTCATAAAGCATGTGCATAATTGTTGTTACTAGGATGGTAGAGTAAAGGAGCTCTTTTGCTAAAGTGACTCATGAGACGCATCTTAGTAGCCATTCTTAACAAGGTCTATTATAATACTTCTTGAAATATTCAGGTTTACAAACTCTCACATTGTTATCACTTAATTCTGCTCATATACTTATTTAACATGTATTCTTAAACCTTAATTTACACACACACACACACACACACTTTAACATATGATTGTGGGTTGCATATTGGATTATTATATTATTTATGTTCTTTTGTTAAAGGTCACAACTAAGGGAAAGGGATTGTATATAATTAAAAAAAAAAAGAAAAAAATGATAATAATAAAAATGTAGATAAGTTTGGTTTCGTAGCCTCCCTAACCTAAACAATTAAGCCCGAAGGGGTGTTTTAACACCTAATACCCTAAAGTCAACTGACTTGGGAACTATTGGCCCAATGCTTGTTATATGGGTTGAGGAGAAAAGCTTAAGGGAATCAAATATTGCACTATCTACATATCAGTATCTGCAACCCGAGTTACTAAGCTCGTAGGGGTGTCTTAACACTTAATGCCCTAAGACCAACTGGTCTAGGAGTCATTAGCTGAAAGCTCGTTACATGGGTTAAAGATGCATGATGTTTTTAAATTATATGTATATATATTTTTTTAAAAAAAAAGAAGAAGAAAAAAGAAAAAAATAATAATCCCAACCCAAGAAAGTTAACCTTAAACATTAGAACAAAAATTTTATTTTCTTCCAAGAAAAGCCCCATAATTATGTGTTGATACATTGAGCACAAAAAAAAGGTTTATTAATATCTTGTTAAGAGGTATTGAGCAGATATATGTATAAATGAGAGTTTGTTTATCTGGATAGATTAATGGAAGTTAAATGATAAATACCTTGCTTTGTGGAATTTGCAAATTGTTTTTCTATTTTAACGCTTTGATTACTAGGGACTAGTAATAAGTTGGTTGGAGGGGTGTGATTAGTACTTAAAAGTGCATTTTTATCATGGTTTTATATCATCATTTTGCACTTGAAGTATCAATAACTCCTTAACTAAAGCATGTTTTATAATAATATATCTAATAATATAAGATACCTTTAATTTATGGTAAATATTCATTTTAAATGCAGGCCTATCACATAAATGAAAGGATTGATTGATGACTTTAAGAACTTAAATTACAAGGGCAAAGAGATGACCAAAATTAGAAAAGAGATGTCGGTGCAATCAAAACCAGAACACTGTTCGGTAATTGGGTCATATCTGGAGCTATAGATCTCAAATTTAGGTTTACTTTATATGGATGGAAAGGTAAGACATAGGCCTATAACTTTCATATGGAGCCGAAGATCTAAAAAAGCCATTTTCAAGTCCAAATTGTAGCAATAACAAAGAAGCCCGAATCTGTCCTCCAGCCCGAGCATTGTTCAGTATTTTAGCCATATCTGGAGTTCTAGAAGTCCAAATGCGCTGAATTATTTACACAAGACATCTAAGACAATTTCCTACAACTTTCATGTTTTCGAGTGGCTCCAATTTTAACTTTATCAATGACATTTTGGGCAGACGAGAGAAGATAAAGATTGTCACCAAGTCAAGAGTTGGCCACCCACTCATCAATTAGTCATCAAATCAATAGTTCCCAATTTTGGCCTATAAAAGGAGGCATTTGCGATGCATTTAGGCATCTTGGTCTCTAAATCAAGATCATACTTTTGCTTTCTCTCTTTGTATTTTTTGTAATGTTTATGCTTTGCTTTCCTTAATATCAAGTTTATGCCTTTCAATTCTTTTCTTTTGCTTTGTTAACTCTTATCTTATTTATGTTCTTATTTTGTTTATTTATTTTTCTTTCTTTCATTATGTCTAGCTAAGTTTGTTATGTCAAGATGAAAAGGTTATACTAATGGTGTAAGAATAAGTATAGTGTAAACTCAATATGAACTTTAATGTTTGATACTAACATGTTTTGTATTTATTATCTTGTTCACTGTTTAATACTTTGCTTGTTAAATGACTAATCTTGATTTATGTTGTATAACACTTGGTACAACAAATGCTTGACACTTTCATAGCCCATACTGTATGGTATAACCGACACCTGAGCTATGAAAGGAACTCGATTTGTTGTTAACATAAGTTATAATCATGAATGCTTGACGAGATTTACAAGTATTAACATTAATTGAATAAGATGACTAATGTAATCATGTTAACAATCTATAATCTGATTGGAACCTCCTTTGTGTGTGGTTTCCAATTGACTAATAAGAGTTTATACTATACTTGTTTGACATACCATTAGTGGATCCTCTAACCTTGGCATTTGTTGTTATCGTTGTTAAATCTTTACGTTAATATTTCATCTCAAAGTTTTCATATTCATCTTCTTTTTCTTCTTTTTCTTTATTATTATTATTATTATTAGTAGTAGTACTATTATTATTATTATTGTTGTTGTTGTTGTTGTTGTTGTTGTTGTTGTTACTGTTATTATTGTTGTTGTTGTTGTTGTTGTTGTTGTATTATTGTTATTTATAATTTGTACAATTAACCTCCCTGTGGTTCGACCCTGGTCTTGCCGGGTTATTTATTACTTCGACACTCCTGCACTTGGGAGAAGACATCAATCTTTTAGTCGTGTCAGGGTGTATTAGAGGTGATTTTGTTCTCTCTATAAGTAATCAATCTCCTTATCTAGACTCTAAAGACCAGTTAAGATTCATAGTGACTAAAATATTAGGTGATAAATCCAAACTTTTTAAAGCATAAAAGGGCAATCATTTCTTATTCTTTCCATACTACTAAAATCTTGATCTAGGAGGATGATCATTATGACGTCGCACTCATGCGACACATACTTTTTCATTTTCTTTACTTACCTATAAATACCTTTAAATGCCAGTAAGCTCCCACAAACACACTTTGGTGTCCCTCCATGATCTCATAGGCTTAACTCAATGCGTGGACCAAGACTTGTTTTATGAAAGATCTTTGCTAAAATGATTTCAAAAAATTTAACCTGTTTTTGATTTAAAAAATAATTTGATATTTGTCTAAAATAATGTTTTGTCATCTTATTTATAGGATTGTAAATGAATTAAAAATTTAATCATGGAATTCTTACCCTAAGGTGATTAACAAAAAAATATTATATATAATAAAACAAAAACTTGCAAAAAAAGCCCATTAATTACCTAAACACCATGTTTCTATGTTTCTTGATTCATGTTTTAGTTATATAGATAATGGTATATAGTGGATTTCAATTGTCATGGACTCATAAAATTAAGTTCTTAATAAGTTCAAACTATTATATTGGATGAGGTTAAAATGTATTGGTCGTAACTGCTCATATTTGAAATGAGAAAAAAAACTATCTTTCTTATCTCTTTCATATTCATGTATTTATTATAGTTTCCTTTAAGCATGATAAAAATTTTCTTCAGAAAAATCTTGACTTGGATCACACTTTAGACTAGGATCAAATAGGAGCTTAGTTATTGAGAAAATGATGTCATAAATCCAATGAGAAAAAAACTCAAGAAACTCAAGTACTAGAGGACATTCCTGAAATAAATAAAAAATATAAAAACGATAAATGATACTTCACCAAAAAAATAATATAAAAGCAAGTCAAAGAAAAAAAAAAGCAAACATTGAAAGATACAACAAGATAGACAAATTATAGTGATCCCAAGTCCTTGAAAATATGACACTTTTTGAGCTTATAAGTCCCTTTCTTTCATAGAAGCATAATTGGTTACATTAGATGCTGCTAGTTCAGAAGCTAAGTGCTTTCAAAATTTGTTAATTAAGATACCATTTGCTTATAAAATAATACCACCTGTATTAATACATTGTGATAGCTAATCTATTAAAACTAAAGGTGTGTTTATTTTTGCAATTTAGCCCCTTTTTTAAAGTACTTTTACAATTAATTTTCACCTAAAAATATTATTAGTATTTAAAAGTGTATTTTTATCAAGATTTTATATTATCATTTTATACTTGAAGTATCAATAACTTCTTAACTAAAGCATTTCTTATAACAACAAGTATGATACCATAAGTTATATTTAATCTATGGTAAATGTTCATTTTAAACATAGTCCTATCACATAAATAAAAAGATTGATTGATGAGTTAAAGTATTGAAATTAAAAGGACAAAGAGATGGTCAAATTTAGAAAGGAGATGCTGGTATAGTTCAAATTGGAACACTGTTTGGTAATTAAGTCATATCTGAAGTTGTAACTCTTGGATTTATGTCTACTTTATATAGATGGAAAGGTAAGACATAGGCAAGGTAAGACATAGGTCTACAACTTTCATGAGAGTCCAAGATTTAAAAAGGTCATTTTCAAGTCCAAATTGTAGCAATAATGAAGAAGTCTAAATCTGTCCTGCAGCCTAGATACTATTCAGTGTTTAGCCCATATCTTGAGTTCTAAAAGTCCAAATGACCTCAATTTTTTTTTGAAAGCTGAGACAATTTATTAGGACTTTAATATTTGGTTCAAATTCTAACGTTATCAATGATGTTTTATTAAGACAAGAGAAGATAAGGATTGTCACAAAGTCAAGAGTTAGTCACCCACTCATTAATTAGTCATCATATTAATAGTTTTCAATTTTGACCTATAAAAGGAGGCATTTGTCATGAATTTAGGCATCCTGATTTCTTGATTATGATTATGCTCTTGCTTTTTCTCTTTGTATTTGTATAATGCTTAAGTTTTACTTTTATTAATATCTTGTTTATGCCTTTCAATTCCTTTTCTTTACTTAGTTAACTTTTATCTTATTTATGTTCTTATCTGGTTTATTTATGTGTCTCTCTTTCATTATGTTTAGCTAAGTTTATTATGTTAAGGTGACAAGGTTACATTAATGGTGTAAGAATAAGTATAGTATAAACTCAATATGGACCTTAATGTTTGATACTAACATGTTTTGTATTTGTTATCTTATTCACTCTTAATACTTTACTTATTAAATAGTTAATCTAGATTTATATTGTATAACACTTGGTACAACAAATACTTGGCACTTTCGTAGCCCAACTGTATGATATAACCTATACCTGTGTTATGAAAGGAACTTGATTTGTTGTTAACATAAGTTATAATCATGAATGCCTAACAATATTTACAAGTATTAGCATTATTTGAATAAGATAACTAATGTAATCATGTTAATAATTTATAATCTGATTAGAACCTCCTTTGTATGTGGTTTCCATTTAAGTAACAAGATTTTATAATATACTTGTTTGAAATGTCACTAGTAGATCCTCTAACCTTGACATTTGTTATTATCATTGTTTAATCCTCCTATTAATCTTTTATCTCAAAGTTCTCATCAACTTTTTCTTTTTTTGATGTAACCATATTATTCGATAGTTTCACCCACATTTACCTAATGTTTTGTCCATGTTTTATATGTAAAATGCCTTGATATTCTTTGTTTTATGTTTTGAAGGCACTTTTGGATGAAAAATGCAAAAAGGAGTAAATTGGAGATAATTGGCAGATTTGACGTTCAGTCGATGTTTTGTGCAGAGCGTGAGTTCTAGAGATCAAAATGAAGTGATTCTAGTGGCTCTAAAAAGCTAACATCCATACCTTTCTGGAAATGTAATGCAAGAAAAATAAGAAGAGGAAGATCATGGAAATCACATCCTTCAAAGTCAAATCTCGTATTCTGCCACTGTTGACCTTTGTCCATTAAAAATTCCATATCTGGAGCTATAGAAGTCCAATTGATGCAAACTAAATTTTTTTGGACTCCTGACTCAAAGGTCTAGAAACGCTCCAATTTGCAGCCAAAAAAGATGTCAGAAGAGGGCGATATGATTTTTCAAAGATGACAACTGAATTCTGCCAGCAATCAGGTTTCGTGAAGAAATGAGTCCAAATTATGTTTCGAAGCTTCTAAACTATCATCCAAGTTATAATTTCAGCAATTTAGCCCCTCTAGTAAATCAATCTAGAAGGTCAAGAAAAGTAACCACCAACCTCAATCCACCAACCTCAAATCACCAACCACAAACCAGCTGCAAGTTGGAATGCTGCCATTGTCAAAGAAGGAGGCTACAATGGTGGGTTGTTTGTGGTGACTACTAATGTCAAAGTTTGGCATGCTTGGCAGCCACCATTATTGATAAAGAAGCAAGAGGAGCTGCCACTAAAGCCTATATATAGACACCAAGAGAGCCAAGAAAGGAGAGGAGGGAGTGCAATAGAATCAAAGAAAGGTGGTAGCAACTAGAAGTGAAGAAACACAAACTCTCCTCTCTACATACTAGAAATAATGATTTCTTTTATCTTTAGGAGTAGTTGTTCAATAGATATGCAAGGCTAAGCTTTTTTCTTGGTTGCAAGGACGCAGAAACTTTCAGATTTCAAGAACTGTGAGATTTATTCTTCATTTATTTTCAGTTTGTATTATGAATGAGTATGATTGTTTTCCTATGCATGTTTTTTATGATTGTTGTTGATAATTGCTAGAGCGGACTCTAAGTTATTATTGTGAACACTCTATTGCTAAGTTTGATATCAAAACCGGAGTTAGGGTATATAAACTTGTGAAGCAACTAAGCTTGATAATTGTGGCGGAACTACGTTATTAAACTTAGGGAAAACATTCGATCAAAGCAACACAAGCAGACAACTTGGTTGTTAAGATTAATGAATTTATCTAGATCTTAAGGCTGCCATTAAATTAAATCATTAGTGCGGACACTATGATTATTTATTGGTTAGGGCTAGTTATACGGTGGATCCGTTAATTAACCAAAGTTAAGAAAAGATAAAAATTCAGAATATAAACTGGAGTTTCGTTTTAAGGATCAGTTCTGATTTCTGTAGGTGGATGTGTGCTTGTGACCAAGGTTTGTTTTCTTGATAAATTTCAGTTTTAATTGATCGTGTTCATTAGTTTAATTTCTTCCATATTTTAGATTATCACAAATCAAAACCCCCCAATTGCATAACGTATAGCATAAAAATCTGAACTAAATCTTCCTCGTGGGATCGATCCCTTGCTTGCTCTATACTATCTTGTGTGATTTAAGTGTAAGGGTAATTAATTTGTGCGACCGCAACATCGCAACAATCCTCTAACCTTGACATTTGTTATTATCATTGTTTAATCCTCATATTAATCTTTTATCTCAAAGTTCTCATCAACTTTTTCTTTTTTTATTATTATTATTACTACTACCACCACCACTATTACTACTACTACTATTATTATTACTATTACTAGTATTATTATTGTTGTTGTTGTTGTTGTTGTTATTGTTGTTGCTCTTATTTATAATTTATACAATTAACATCCCTATGGTTTGACCCTAGTCTTGCTGAGTTATTTATTATTTCGACACTCCTGCATTTGAAAAATGACATCAATCTTTTGGTTGTATCAAAATACACCAAATCAACGCTTTTAAGGTGTTTTTCAATTATTTTAATGTGTTTAAATCAAAAATTAAAAAAAAAATTAAAAAAAATATAGTTTTAATGCATTTTTAATTGAAAAGAATTTTTGCAAAAACAACTTGCACCTCATTATCAAATACACATTAAGACTAAGAGTAAAAATTTTAATGAGAAAATGAGAAATATGACTATTAGATAAAAATCCATTAGACATTTGATATCTCATAGTGTTATTTCTTTAGATTTATCAAATATAGAAATAACATTACAGATTTGTTTGCTATGGATTTGAAATGCCAACAGGTTATTCAATCATTGAAGAAAATAGAATTGAAGCCCTTGAATTAATCATCGATAGTGAAAACTTATCTTCAAATATATGATGATCCCATGAATAAAGAATTTAAAAATAAAATTGTTAAGTGATTGTTATATATATATTTTGAGAGGTACTCCTAGGTTCCATTTGTATGATAATGTACCTTCTAATATGATGATTGGAATAATTAATCTCTAAACGAATCTAGAGGAAAAATAATTTATGTTATATTGAACACAAAATATCCTTGAAAGATTCACTAAGTGTGGGGATGGGTTTGTGACACGACGAAAAGATTGATGTCTTCTCCCAAGTGCAGGAGTGTCGAAGTAATAAATAACCCGGCAAGACCGGGGTCGAACCACAGGGAGGTTAATTGTACAAATTATAAACAACAATTATAAAACAACAATAACAACAACAACAACAACAAGAATAATAATAATAATAATAATAATAATAATAATAATAATAATAGTAGTAGTAGTAATAGTAGTACTAGTAGTAGTAGTAGTAGTAGTAGTAATAGTAGTAGTACTAATAATAATAATAAAGAAAGAGAAGAAGATGAAGATGATGAGAACTTGGAGATGGAAAATTAATGTAAGGATTAAACAATAATAATAACAAATGTCAAGGTTAGAGGTTCCACTAATGGTATATCAAACAAGTATAGTATAAACTCTTATTATTGAATTGGAAACCACACACAAAGGAGGTTCCAATTAGATTATATATTGTTAACATGATTACATTAGTCATCTTATTCAATTAATGCTCATACTTGTAAATCTCGTCAAGCATTCATGATTATAACTTATGTTAACAACAAATCAAGTTCCTTTCATAGCTCAGGTGTCGGTTATACCATACATTATGGGCCATGAAAGTGCCAAGCATTTGTTGTACCAGGTGTTATACAATATAAATCAAGATTAGTCATTTAACAAGCAAAGTATTAAAGAGTGAACAAGATAACAAATATAAAACATGTTAGTATCAAACATTAAGGTCCATATTAAGTTTACACTATACTTATTCTTCCACCATTAGTATAACCTTTTCACCTTGACATAATTAACTTAGCTAGACATAATGAAAGAAAGGAAAACAAATAAACAAAATAAGAACATAAAAGTTAACTAAGTAAAGGAAAGGAAATGAAAGGCATAAACTTGATATTAATGAAAGTAAAGCATAAACATTACAAAAATTACAAAGAGAGAAAGGAAGAACATGATCTTGATCTGAACACCAAGATGCCTAAATGCATGGCAAATGCCTCCTTTTATAGGCCAAAATTGGGAACTATTGATTTGATGACTAATTGATAAGTGGGTGGCCAACTTTTGACTTGGTGACAATCCTTATCTTCTCTTGTCTGCCCAAAACATCATTGATAACGTCAAAATTGGAGCCAGTTATAACATGAAAGTTATGGCCAAAATATTCAGCTCATTTGGACATTCTAGAATTATCTCAGCTTTCTTGTGTAAAACATTCAGCTCATTTGGACTTCTAGAACTCCAGATATGGCCAAAATACCGAACAGTGCTCGGGCTGGAAGACAGATTCGGGCTTCTTTGTTGTTGCTACAATTTGGACTTGATAATGGCCTTTTTAGATCTTGGGCTCCATATGAAAGTTGTAGGCCTATGTCTTACCTTTCCATCCATATAAATTGGACCTAAATCTGAGATCTGTAGCTCCAGATATGACCCAATTACCGAACAGTATTCCGGTTTGGATTGCACCGACATCTCTTCTCTAAGTTTGACCATCTCTTTATCCTTCCAATTTAAGTTCTTCAAGTCATCAATCAATCCTTTCATTTATGTGCTAGGCCTGCATTAAAAATAGATATTTACCACAAATTATAGGTATCTTATATTATTAGATACATTATTATAAAACATATTTTAGTTAAGGAGTTATTGATACTTCAAGTGCAAAATGATGATATAAAACCATGATAAAAATGCACTTTTAAGTACTAATCACACCCCTCAACCAGCTTATTACTAGTCCCTAGTAATCAAAGTGTTACAACAATTTGCAAATTTCACAAAGCAAGGTATTCATCATTTAACTTCCATTAATTTATCCAAATAAACAAACTCTCATTAAATTTATATATCTGCTCAATACCTCTTAACAAGATATTAATAAACCTTTCTTTTGTGCTCAATATATCAACACATAATTATGGGGCTTTTCTTGGAAGAAAACAAAATTTTTGTTCTAATGTTTAAGGTTAACTTCCTTGGGTTGGGATTACTATTTTTGTCTTTTTTTTTTTCGTTTTTTTCTTTTTTTTTTTTAATCTATATACATATAATTTAAAAACATCATGCATCTTTAACCCATGTAACGAGCTTTCAGCTAATGACTCCCAGACTAGTTGGTCTTAGGGCATTAGGTGTTAAGACACCCTTACGAGCTTAGTAACTCGGGTCGCAGATACTGATATGTAGATAGTGCAATGTTTGATTCCCTTAAGCTTTTCTCCTTAACCCATGTAATAAGCGTTGGGCCAATAGCTCCCAAGTCAGTTGACTTTAGGGTATTAGGTGTTAAAACACCCCTTCGGGCTTAATTGCTTAAGTTAGGGAGGCTACGAAACCAAACTTATCTACATTTTTATTATCATCGTTTTTTTTTCTTTTTTTTTTTAATTATATACAATCCCTTTCCCTTAGTTGTTACCTTTAACAAAAGAACATAAATAATGTAATAATCCAATATACAACCCACAATCATATGTTAAAGTGTGTGTGTAAATTAAGGTTTAAGAATACATGTTAAATAAGTATATGAGCAGAATTAAACGGTAACAATACGAGAGTTTGTAAACCTGAATATTTCAGGAAGTATTATAATAGACCTTGTTAAGAATGGTTACTAAGATGCGTCTCAAGAATCACTTTAACAAAAGAACTGCTTTACTCTGCCATCCTAGTAACAACAATTATGCACATGCTTTATGAAATGAAAAACAATTTTTTTTTTTATCAACTACTACCCTCTCCCCCCAACCAAAACGAGACATTGTCCTCAATGTTCTAAGGTAGAAATATAGAGTATAGAAGATATCACCTCAAATAACGAACACTGACAAAACCTGAAACACACTAAAACAAAAATAAGAAATAACAAAACACAATAATAAAACCAAAAGACACAAAAATTCACAAATGAAGGCTCAAATCCAATCTAAGCTTTTTACGGCTTCCCGTAGATGACCAATTTATGCGACTCATGGAAGGATCAATCACAGGAATGAAAGATTGTAGTTGGTCAATCAATTGTTCAGCAATAGTAGCAGAGATTATGATTTGTCGTGCAGAAGATGTTAGAAATTCCTGTTCCACAGCATGATCAAGAAAAGACAACAACTTATCATAATAACCATTAACATTTAACAAACCTATGGGTTTATGGTGAATGTGCAATTGAGCCCAAGAGGAAATATGAAAGATCTCTTCCAATGTGCCTAGACCACCTGGTAAAGCAATGAAAGCATCAGCATGGTTAAACATTGCATTCATTCGAGCCGACATTGTGGAGACCTAAAGTTCCTCTCCAAATGTTTTTCCAATGATGTCCCCTTGTGCCAAAGCTTCAGGGACGACCCCCAAAACTTGACTACCTCTTAAAAATGCAGCTATTGACACACCTCCCATTAACCCAAGACTGCCTCCCCCATATACTAAATGAATCTTTCTCTCAGCTAGCACCTGACCAAGATGATTTGCTGATTCTAAAAACTCCTTTTCTTTCCCAGGACTAGATCCACCGAAAACACAAATATTTCTTATTTGATGACTTGAGGAACTTGCCATTTCTACACTTCTGTATTTGTTGAATGTATGGGTTGAGTAGAAATGAAAGGAAGGAAAAGAGGGTTTTATAGATGAGAAAGTAGAAAGGCAATCATAACATCTATATGTAGGCCAGCTAGAGTCTCACACACACTCTCTCTCTCTTTTTATTTATTTATTTATTTACTTTTGAAAAAAAAACATATGTATGTACAGGTAGTTGTGATTGTGGCTCACATCTTCCCTTGGTTTTACGTCCAAGAACGGCTTAAACGCCCTCTATGGGTCGGGGATAGGCTTCCCATCCAGTTTTCTTAAAAACTGGCAAACAAGATCTTTTTTAGTCAGATTCCCAAGACTAAGTCGATCATGTTCTTTATGAAATAGTGGTCATAAATCATGAATTACACGATGCACATCTCCACTAGGATGCGTCTCAAGAGTCAATAGAAGATTATCTAAAGACTCCTTACTCAGGCCATCCTTAATGAATTGTATTTTATCTTCACGGTTTATAGATACCATTCCTAAAGAACGACATTGTGTATTACAAGTCCATCTAGCACATCGATGACAGACATCCAGTCGTTTTGCACGACGCTTCTTTGCAAAAGTGCTTTTACCTGTTCCAGGCATGTGTGAAATGAAGGAGTTAGAGGACTCACCTGATAATCGGACCTTTGCTTCAATCAACCAGCGAATATGTTCAGGAATTCCATGATTCATTAACAATCTCAATCTTGCACATCTAGCACGGTAAATTTTTGTAATCGCATTCTGAGGCAGAGCGGGAAAATACTTTTTCAATTTTTCAAGATTAGTGTCCATTATCAAATGAGAATTGGAAGAGAGATTCAAAGAATTGCACAAATATATACACAAATATCAGTTATTGTCGGAAACTGAAAGAATCGACTTAAGTCACGGAGTACCGTTGTCCGCCATTTGACCGGGGTGAGAGAAACTAGCAAAAATCACTCAAAAAGAAACATAAAAAAGAAAATGTGAGAAAAACAAAATAATCACCCTTTATCTACAAGATCATTCAAACCAGCTGATTCATTTTCACTAGGAAAATTATCAAAGTAAGCTTTCAAACGATGTCCATTTTCCTTAAAATCATTGTCATTCATTGAATTCTCAATATCACAGGCCCCATAAGGATTGGTCCATCTTAATCTTAGCTCTTTAGGGAATGCATAGAGTTGAGAATCATAAAACAAAACTTTTTAACCAGTATCAATCTTTTGACAATTTTCACAAGTTTTGCAGAATGCATGCGTGTCCTTGGACATGGTAGGCCAATAAAATCCATTTTGAAAGATTTTTGCAATTGTCTTTTTTGACGAGAAATAACTTCCACATGCTTCAGAATGACACAGTTTAATGACACTACTTACCTCATTGTCAGGAATGAATCTTTGAAATATTTGATCAGGACAATATTTGAATAAGGTAGGGTCATCACAATAAAAATTCTTCACTTCGTTCAAAAACTGTTCTTTATCTTGGGTACTCCAATCAGCTGGCAAATCTCCTAAAGAAAGAAAATTGATATTTTTATTATACCAAGGCATTGGACTAAGAGAAAGTAAGGATTCGTTAGGAAAGTAATCATCCATTGATGTGATGTCAGATGTCGAATATGTTGTCACTGTTGACAAAAGATTCGCATCAACATTTTCGGTGCTTGTTTCATCCGTGATTTCTTCCTCAGAATAAACCATTTGCAAATATTCAGTTTCATCCAATTCATTTTTACTTAAAGTAGATTCAAGTTGATCATAAACTAATTCATCAATATGATCTACTTCTTGTAAATCATTATCATCTCCAGGTTGCTTGCAAATGTTGAAAATATTCATCTCCAATGTCATGTTTCCAAATGATAGCTTCATCAATCCATTCCTACAATTAATCAATGCATTAGAGGTTGTAAGAAACGGACGTCCTAAAATAACAGGAAATGAATTACATGCTTCAACAGGTTCTGTGTCCAAGACAATAAAATCCACAAGATAAATGAATTTATCGACTTGTACTAACACATCTTCAATTATTCCTCTAGGCACTTTTACAGATCTATCGGCAAGTAAAAGAGATATAGAAGTTGGTTTTAACTCACCTAGATTGAGACTCTGAAAGACTGAATATGGAAGTAAATTCACACTAGCACCAAGATCAAGTAAAGCTCTTTCAATTTTATGTTCTCCAATAAAGCAAGAAATTGTAGGACAACCAGGGTCTTTATATTTCAAAGCATTATTGTTTTGAAGAATAGCACTTACTTGTTCGGCTAGAAAGGCTTTCTTTTTCACATTCAGTTTCCTCTTCACAGTGCATAGATCTTTCAAAAATTTAGCATAGGAAGGAACTTGTTTAATAGCATCCAGCAAAGGTATATTGATCCTTACCTGTTTGAAAATTTCATAAATTTCAGAATTGTGATTGACTTTCCTTTGTTTGGTCTTGGCTTGAGGAAATGGAAGTGCTGGTGGTGAATCAGTCGTTTCTTTGCAATTTTCAGATTCATCCCCTTCCTTACCCTCAAAGATTGACTCATCATCTTTCTCATAAGGTTCAAGAGAGGGTTTTTCAATAACCTTACCACTGCGCAGAGTAGTGACTGATTTGACTTGATCCATGTGTTGGCTTCCGGAACTACTTGCATTTGCATTGTATTGCCCTTTGGGATTTTGTTGTGTTTGAGATGGAAACTTACCTTTCTCTTGGAAACTGAGAGCAGATGTTAATTTAGCAAGAGTATCTTTAAAATCTGTCATGTTTTGAGCAAGTTGAGTATTAATTGTCTCTTGCTTTTCAATAAATGCATGCAATGTTTCCTCAAGATTTCTTCTAGGAGGTGGAGCATAAGGAGGTGCATATCCATGAGAATTTTGGAAATTGTGGTGTGCTTGAAATGGTGGTTGTGAAGTTTGTGCATTGTTGTTCTCACTCTTCCAACTGAAATTTGGGTGATTTCTCCAACCAGGGTTGTATGTTTGGGAGTATGGGTTGTGGTTGGGCCTTTGGAAACTGTTTAAAGCATGGGCTTCTTCATGGAGACATTCCTTAAAAGAAGGCAAGGTTGGACAATCGTTGGTTGAGTGTTCATTTGTTTCACAGATTTGACACACAATGTTTTCAACAGATTTTAATTGACCACTCTTTTTCAATTCAAGTGCCTCAACTTTTCTAGCTAAAGATGCAAATTTGGCTTGAAGGTCATGATCTTCCCTAAGGTTGTACATACCTCCACTAGATGTATGAGGTTGAGTTTTACTCGGTGCCTCATATGTACCCGTAGTGTCCCAATTTTGAGCATTTTCAGCTAACAAGTCTAAGTACTCCATTGCTTCATCAGGGTCTTTATCTTCAAAAGTTCCATTGCACATCAGTTCAACCATTTGCCTATCTTTAGGTGTTAACCCTTCATAGAAATGTGAAACCAATCTCCATGTTTCAAAACCATGATGGGGGCAAGTACTAAGCAAATCTCGATACCTATCCCAACATTTGTAAAATGTTTCTCCTGGTTTTTGAGTGAAAGTGGTGATTTGTCTCTTGAAAGAGTTTGTTCTATGAGATGGGAAAAACTTCTTTAAAAATTGTTGTTGCATTTCATCCCAAGCACGAATGGATCCTGGTCTCAAATTTTGTAGCCATGTTTTAGCTTTATCTTTTAATGAAAAAGGAAAAAGCTTTAATCTGATGGTGTTCATGGTACAATTTAAGTTATTATATGTGTTGCACACCTCCTCAAATTCCTTTAAATGCAAGTATGGATTTTCCAATTCTAAGCCATGAAAAGAAGGTAAAAGTTGAATAATGCCTGGTTTAAAATTAAAATGAGATGTATCAGGAGGAAAAACTATGCATGATGGTGCACTTGTTCTTGTGGGATTCATGTGGTCTCTAAGTGTTCTAGCACGATTATTCTCATTATTCTCATTTTGAAGTGATTGATTATCTTCTTCGGCCATATTTTCTGAAAATGATGAGGATACCCTACAAAGTCTACCACTTGATGTACGTGACCACACTCTCATGCACGTGTAGGAATAAAATAAAATAAAAAGAAGAAGAAAGCAAAAGAAGGAGGAAGAAAACAAAATAAAAAGAAACAAAAGAAAAGAAACAAAGTTATATACAAGAAAAGTGAAAAGAGAAAATAAAATAAATACTATAATTTATACAAGAACTTACCTCCCCGGCAACGGCGCCAAAAACTTGACACGACGAAAAACTTGACTCTAAAGCCTATATATAGACACCAAGAGAGCCAAGAAAGGAGAGGAGGGAGTGCAATAGAATCAAAGAAAGGTGGTAGCAACTACAAGTGAAGAAACACAAACTCTCCTCTCTACATACTAGAAATAATGATTTCTTTTATCTTTAGGAGTAGTTGTTCAATAGATATGCAAGGCTAAGCTTTTTTCTTGGTTGCAAGGACGCAGAAACTTTCAGATTTCAAGAACTGTGAGATTTATTCTTCATTTATTTTCAGTTTGTATTATGAATGAGTATGATTGTTTTCCTATGCATGTTTTCTATGATTGTTGTTGATAATTGCTAAAGCGGACTCTAAGTTATTATTGTGAACACTCTATTGCTAAGTTTGATATCAAAACCGGAGTTAGGGTATATAAACTTGTGAAGCAACTAAGCTTGATAATTGTGGCGGAACTACGTTATTAAACTTAGGGAAAACATTCGATCAAAGCAACACAAGCAGACAACTTGGTTGTTAAGATTAATGAATTTATCTAGATCTTAAGGCTGCCATTAAATTAAATCATTAGTGCGGACACTATGATTATTTATTGGTTAGGGCTAGTTATACGGTGGATCCGTTAATTAACCAAAGTTAAGAAAAGATAAAAATTCAGAATATAAACTGGAGTTTCGTTTTAAGGATCAGTTCTGATTTCTATAGGTGGATGTGTGCTTGTGACCAAGGTTTGTTTTCTTGATAAATTTCAGTTTTAATTGATCGTGTTCATTAGTTTAATTTCTTCCATATTTTAGATTATCACAAATCAAAACCCCCCAATTGCATAACGTATAGCATAAAAATCTGAACTAAATCTTCCTCGTGAGATCGATCCCTTGCTTGCTCTTTACTATCTTGTGTGATTTAAGTGTAAGGGTAATTAATTTGTGCGACCGCAACATCGCAACAATCCTCTAACCTTGACATTTGTTATTATCATTGTTTAATCCTCATATTAATCTTTTATCTCAAAGTTCTCATCAACTTTTTCTTTTTTTATTATTATTATTACTACTACCACCACCACTATTACTACTACTACTATTATTATTACTATTACTAGTATTATTATTGTTGTTGTTGTTGTTGTTGTTGTTGTTGTTGTTGTTGCTCTTATTTATAATTTATACAATTAACATCCCTATGGTTTGACCCTAGTCTTGCTGAGTTATTTATTACTTCGACACTCCTGCATTTGAAAAATGACATCAATCTTTTGGTTGTATCAAAATACACCAAATCAACGCTTTTAAGGTGTTTTTCAATTATTTTAATGTGTTTAAATCAAAAATTAAAAAAAAATTAAAAAAAATATAGTTTTAATGCATTTTTAATTGAAAAGAATTTTTGCAAAAACAACTTGCACCTTATTATCAAATACACATTAAGACTAAGAGTAAAAATTTTAATGAGAAATATGACTATTAGATAAAAATCCATTAGACATTTGATATCTCATAGTGTTATTTCTTTAGATTTATCAAATATAGAAATAACATTACAGATTTGTTTGCTATGGATTTGAAATGCCAACAGGTTATTCAATCATTGAAGAAAATAGAATTGAAGCCCTTGAATTAATCATCGATAGTGAAAACTTATCTTCAAATATATGATGATCCCATGAATAAAGAATTTAAAAATAAAATTGTTGAGTGATTGTTATATATATATATTTTGAGAGGTACTCCTAGGTTCCATTTGTATGATAATGTACCTTCTAATATGATGATTGGAATAATTAATCTCTAAACGAATCTAGAGGAAAAATAATTTATGTTATATTGAACACAAAATATCCTTGAAAGATTCACTAAGTGTGGGGATGGGTTTGTGACACGACGAAAAGATTGATGTCTTCTCCCAAGTGCAGGAGTGTCGAAGTAATAAATAACCCGGCAAGACCGGGATCGAACCACAGGGAGGTTAATTGTACAAATTATAAACAACAATAACAACAACAACAACAACAACAAGAATAATAATAATAATAATAATAATAATAATAATAATAATAATAATAATAATAGTAGTAGTAGTAATAGTAGTACTAGTAGTAGTAGTAGTAGTAGTAGTAATAGTAGTAGTACTAATAATAATAATAAAGAAAGAGAAGAAGATGAAGATGATGAGAACTTGGAGATGGAAAATTAATGTAAGGATTAAACAATAATAATAACAAATGTCAAGGTTAGAGGTTCCACTAATGGTATATCAAACAAGTATAGTATAAACTCTTATTATTGAATTGGAAACCACACACAAAGGAGGTTCCAATTAGATTATATATTGTTAACATGATTACATTAGTCATCTTATTCAATTAATGCTCATACTTGTAAATCTCGTCAAGCATTCATGATTATAACTTATGTTAACAACAAATCAAGTTCCTTTCATAGCTCAGGTGTCGGTTATACCATACATTATGGGCCATGAAAGTGCCAAGCATTTGTTGTACCAGGTGTTATACAATATAAATCAAGATTAGTCATTTAACAAGCAAAGTATTAAAGAGTGAACAAGATAACAAATATAAAACATGTTAGTATCAAACATTAAGGTCCATATTAAGTTTACACTATACTTATTCTTCCACCATTAGTATAACCTTTTCACCTTGACATAATTAACTTAGCTAGACATAATGAAAGAAAGGAAAACAAATAAACAAAATAAGAACATAAAAGTTAACTAAGTAAAGGAAAGGAAATGAAAGGCATAAACTTGATATTAATGAAAGTAAAGCATAAACATTACAAAAATTACAAAGAGAGAAAGGAAGAACATGATCTTGATCTGAACACCAAGATGCCTAAATGCATGGCAAATGCCTCCTTTTATAGGCCAAAATTGGGAACTATTGATTTGATGACTAATTGATAAGTGGGTGGCCAACTTTTGACTTGGTGACAATCCTTATCTTCTCTTGTCTGCCCAAAACATCATTGATAACGTCAAAATTGGAGCCAGTTGTAAACATGAAAGTTGTAGGCAATTGTCTCAGCTTTCTTGTGTAAAAACTTCAGCTCATTTGGACTTCTAAAACTCCAGATATGGCCAAAATACTGAACAGTGCTCGGGCTGGAAGACAGATTCGGGCTTCTTTGTTGTTGCTACAATTTGGACTTGATAATGGCCTTTTTAGATCTTGGGCTCCATATGAAAGTTGTAGGCCTATGTCTTACCTTTCCATCCATATAAATTGGACCTAAATCTGAGATCTGTAGCTCCAGATATGACCCAATTACCGAACAGTATTTCGGTTTGGATTGCACCGACATCTCTTCTCTAAGTTTGACCATCTCTTTATCCTTGCAATTTAAGTTCTTCAAGTCATCAATCAATCCTTTCATTTATGTGATAGGCCTGCATTAAAAATAGACATTTATCACAAATTATAGGTATCTTATATTATTAGATACATTATTATAAAACATATTTTAGTTAAGGAGTTATTGATACTTCAAGTGCAAAATGATGATATAAAACCATGATAAAAATGCACTTTTAAGTACTAATCAATTTGTCACTATAAAAGCCTCGACTACTTTTTAAAGACACTAATGAAACAAGATATTTGTACATGAAAGAAAAAACACAACACTAATAAAACCTTAAAATCACTCATATTTTATGTATGTAATAAATTTAAAATTAGTCTAAAAAACTTAGTTCAAAACATCTTAATTATTTTGTTTCTTCAAACTGAGACTTATTAACACTAAATATAGGTTCAAACCTTAAAGGTACCTAACACCTATTATACAAAATTAATTGCTTTTTCTAATTTTATTCATTATATATATGAAAATTATCTATTGGTTTCAAGTTTCAGTATACTTTCTTTCTTATACTTTATTAACTCAAATTACAAAATAAAAATAATTAAAAGGTTTGAAGAATTTATATTGCATCAAAAAAATTCTAGCAGATTGTTGTATCTTGAAAGAAAAATGTATTATATGCAAAATTGTTCATATATAAATGGAGCATTTTCTCTGTAAGAATAATGTTATCGCATGCTATAATCTCAGGCTTTTTCTAAATCCTTATTCTTTCTTATATTTACTTTTAGTTCTTATTATTTTTATTATTGTTTTTAATTGCTAATTTATTTACAATAAATCTTGGTTGCATTTGTTTTCTCAATTCCTTTCATTTAATTTTCTAACAATAATTAGTATGGAGATTTGAAAAATTAAATTTTCTAACAATAATTAGTATGGAATTTGAAAAATTAAAGAATATGTATATTTGAAGTTGTAGGCTTCTAGAAAGAGTTTTGATGCAAAATAAACAAGTTAAAGCTTTTCTCAAGGATTTTGTTTTCCATTAAAAATTATTGATAACATCATAGTAGCATACACCCTCTTACTCTCTTTCTTTTTCTTTTCTCTACCAATTTCTAAACTATTATCTTCTTATTTGATTATTATTAAGTGATTAATATTTATTATATAGTTTATCATTAACATTCAATCATTAGTTTTTTTTTTATCTAGAATAAAAAAGTTGATATTATGACCATAAACATTTAGGTTAACATTGTTTTAGTAAACTAAGATCCTGGTTGAATGTATTATTAATAAACTAGATATTGTATGCAATAATTTATCTATATTTTATTACAGTATAATAGAAGTTCATTATTTAAGCTTCATTTAATAGCTCAAATGTTAAGGTTAAAATACTTATTTGATATGCTATCTGAACTTTAAAACCATCTAATCAAAAGTTTAATTTCAGTATCATTATTCTCTCTAATTAAATTAATAAAATTAAACATAATATATTAATAGATCCATACAAGTTTTAAATTTAAAGAACTTTCACCTAAAGTGGTGTATTAAAAGTGGCTAATAGTTCATCAATTATTTTTCACCCCTAAATCCTAAAAAATCCAAAAGTTTTAAGAATTTCAACAAATCAAAAAATGTTTTGCTATTTTATTCATTTTGTATAATTTTTAACCTGCTTAATATGCTTTTCTAGAACAATGATGATGATGATGATGATGATGATGATGATGATGAAGAAACCTATAAAAGAAAATAAGAAAAAAATAGAAAGAATTTAAAAAGTAGAAAAATTCATGAGTGGGGTCAAAAATAAAAAGAAATATGAGATAAGTTTTAAATCAAAGAGGAAAATCAACTAAAGAAAAGGCGATTAGAAAAAAAATTAATAAAATAAAATTGTTATGACAAAATTGGTTTTAAATAGTTGAACATCAATTAAGTAAAAAAACCAAAAAACAAAATAAAAGAAATAAAGGTGATTGATACTTAAAAGTGTATTTTTATCAAGGTTTTATATCATCATTTTGCACTTGAAGTATCAATAACTCCTTAACTAAAGCATGTTTTATAATAATATATCTCATAATATAAGATACATTTAATTTATGATAAATGTTCATTTTAAATGCAGGCCTATCACATAAATAAAAGGATTGGTTGATGAATTTAAGAATTGAAATTGAAAGGACAAAGAGATGGCCAAACTCAGAAAAGAGATGTCGGTGCAGTCCAAACCGGAACACTGTTCAGTAATTGGATCATATCTAGAGCTGTAGATCTCAAATTTAAGTCTACTTTATATGGATGGAAAGGTAAGACATAGTTCTACAAGATCATGCATTTAAAAGTTGGTCACCCACTCATCAATTAGTTATCAAATCAATAGTTCCTAATTTTGGCCTATAAAAGGAGGCATTTGCCATGTATTTAGGCATCTTGGTTTCCAGATCAAGATCATGCTCTAGCTTTCTCTCTTTGTATTTTTTGTAATGTTTATGCTTTGCTTTCATTAATATCAAGTTTATACCTTTCATTTCCTTTCATTTACTTAGTTAACTTTTATCTTATTTATGTTCTTATTTTGTTTATCTAGCTAAATTTATTATGTCAAGGTGAAAAGGTTACACTAATGGTGTAAGAATAAGTATAGTATAAACTTAATATGAACTTTAATGTTTGATACTAACATGTTTTGTATTTATTATCTTGTTCACTTTTTAATACTTTGCTCGTTAAATGACTAATCTTGATTTATGTTGTATAACACTTGGTACAACAAATGCTTTGCACTTTCATAGCCCATACTGTATGGTATAACCGACACCTGAGCTATGAAAGGAACTCGATTTGTTGTTAACATAAGTTATAATCATGAATGCTTGACGAGATTTACAAGTATTAGCATTAATTGAATAAGATGACTAATGTAATCATGTTAACAATCTATAATCTGATTGGAACCTCCTTTGTGTGTGGTTTCGAATTGACTAATAAGAGTTTATATTATACTTGTTTGACATACCATTAGTGGATCCTCTAACCTTGATATTTATTGTTATCGTTGTTAAATCTATGTTAATATTTCATCTCAAAGTTCTCATCTTCATCTTCTTCTTCTTCTTCTTTATTATTATTATTATTATTATTATTATTACTACTACTACTACTACTAGTAGTATTATTAGTATTATTATTGCTACTATTATTATTGTTGTTGTTATTGTTACTATTGTTGTTGTTTATAATTTGTATCATTAACCTCCTTGTAGTTCGATCCCGGTCTTGCCGGATTATTTATTACTTCGACACTCCTGCACTTTGGAGAAGACAACAATCTTTTGGTCGTGTCAAGTTTTTGGTACCGTTGTTAGGGAGGTAAGTTCTTGTATAAATTATAGTATTTATTTTATTTTCTCTTTTGACTTTTCTTATATATAACTTTGTTTCTTGTCTCTTGTTTCTTCTTCATCTTTTTTTCTTCTTTCTTTTATTCTATTCCAACACGTACATGAGAGTGTGGTCACGTACATTAAGTGGTAGACTTTGTAGGGTATCCTCATCATTTTCAGAAAATATGGCCGAAGAAGATAATCAATCACTTCATAATGAGAATAACCATGCTAGAACACTTAGAGATCACATGAATCCCACAAGAACAAGTGCACCATCATGCATAGTTTTTCCTCCCGATGCATCTCATTTTAATTTTAAGCCAGGTATTATTTAACTTTTACCTTCTTTTCATGGCTTAGAATTGGAAAATTCATACTTGCATTAAAGGGAATTTGAGGAGGTCGGCAACATATATAATAATTTAAATTGTAGCATGAACACCATCAGATTAAAGCTTTTTCCTTTTTCATTAAAAGATAAAGCTAAAACATGGCTACAAAGTTTAAGACTAGGATCCATTCGTGCTTGTGATGAAATGCAACAACAGTTTTTAAAGAAGTTTTTCCCATCTCATAGAACAAACTCTTTCAAAAGACAAATCATCACTTTCACTAAAAAACCAGGAGAAACATTTTTCCAATGTTAGGATAGGTATCGAGACTTGCTTAGTACTTGCCCTCATCATAGTTCTGAAACATGGAGATTGGTTTCATATTTCTATGAAGGGTTAACACCTAGAGATAGGCAAATGATTGAATTGATGTGCAATGAAACTTTTGAAGATAAAGATCCTGATGAAGCAATGGAGTACTTAGACTTGTTAGCTGAAAATGCTCAAAATTAGGACACCACAGGTACTTATGAGGCACCGAGTAAAACTCAACCTCATACATCTAGTGGAGGTATGTACAACCTTAGGGAAGATCATGACCTCCAAGCCAAGTTTGCATCTTTAGCTAGAAAAGTCGAGGCACTAGAATTGAAAAATAGTGGTCAATTAAAATCTGTTGAAAACATTGTGTGTCAAATATATGAAACAAATGAACACTCAACCAATAATTATCTAACCTTGCCTTCTTTTAAGAAATGTCTCCATGAACAAGCCCATGCTTTAAATAGTTTCCAAAGGGCCAACCACAACCCATACTCACAACATACAACCCTGGTTGGAGAAATCACCTAAATTTTAGTTGGAAGAGTGAGAACAACAATGCACAAACTTCACAACCACCATTTCAAGCACACCATAATTTCTAAAATTCTCATGGATATGTACCTCCTTATGCTCCACCTCCTAGAAGAAATCTTGAGGAAACATTGCATGCATTCATTGAAAAGTAAGAGACAATCAATACTCAACTTGCTCAAAACATGACAGATTTTAAAGATACTCTTGCAAAATTAACATCTGTTCTTAATTTCCAAGAGAAAGGTAAGTTTCCATCTCAACCATAACAAAATCCCAAGGGGCAATACAATGCAAATGCAAGTAGTTCCGGAAGCCAACACATGGATCAAGTCAAATCAGTCATTACTCTTCGCAGTGGTAAGGTTATTGAAAAACCCTCTCTTGAACCTTATGAGAAAGATGATGAGTTAATCTCTAAGGGTAAGGAAGGGGTTGAATCTAAAAATTACAAAGAAAAGACTAATTCTCCGCCAGCACTTCCATTTCCTCAAGCCATGACCAAACAAGGGAAAGTCAATCACAAATCTGAAATTTTTGAAACTTTTAAACAGGTAAGAATCAATATACCTTTGCTAGATGCTATTAAATAGGTTCCTTCATATGCTAAATTTTTAAAAGATCTATGCACTGTGAAGAGGAAACTAAATGTGAAAAAGAAAGCCTTTCTAGCCGAACAAGTAAGTGCTATTCTTCAGAATAATAATGCTTTAAAATATAAAGATCCTGGTTGTCCTACAATTTCTTGCTTTGTTGGAGAGTATAAAATTAAAAGAGCCTTACTTGATCTCGGTGTTAGTGTGAATTTACTTTCATATTCAGTTTTTCAGAGTTTCAATCTAAGTTAGTTAAAACCAACTTCTATAACTCTTTTACTTGCCGATAGATCTATAAAAGTGCCTAGAGGAATAATTAAAGATGTGTTAGTACAAGTCGATAAATTCATTTATCCTATGGATTTTATTGTCTTAGACACACAACCTGTTGAAGTATGTAATTCATTTCCTGTTATTTTAGCATGCCCATTTCTTGCAACTTCTAACGCATTGATTAATTGTAGTAATGGACTGATGAAGCTATCATTTGGAAACATGACAATGGAGATGAATATTTTCAACATTTGCAAGCAACCTAGAGATGATAATGATTTACAAGAAGTGGACTGGACTTTACTGAAAAATTAATTCATGATCAATTTCTAACCACTTCCAGTGAAATTGAGATTGATGAATCTGATGATTTGTAAATGATTTATTTTCAAGAAGAATCAAAGACAAGTAATTGGAGGCCGTAAATTGAGGAATTGCCACCACGATAAATTAAGTTCATACCTTCAAGTGTTCAACCACCCAAACCTGATTTGAAGTCATTGCTAACTAATCTCAAATACTCATTTTTAGGAGAAAATGAAACTTTTCCAGTAATAATCTCTTCCAAACTTAATGCACATCAAGAAGGTAAGTTATTACAAACTCTGAAAATGCACAAAAATGCATTAGGATGGACCATAGTTGATATAAAAGGAATTAGTCCTTTGATTTGTACACACAAAATTTATTTGGAGGAAAATGCTAAATCCTCTAGAGAAATGCAATAAAGGCTAAATCTTAATATGAAAGAAGTAGTGAAAAATAAAGTCATTAAGCTTCTAGATAATGAAATCATTTATCCTATTTCTGACAGCAAATAGGTAAGTCCCACCCAAGTTGTACCCAAGAAGTCTGGAGTTACTATGATAACAAATGAGAATAATGAGTTAATTCCCACTAGAATTGTTACTGGTTGGCGCATGTGTATTGACTATAGAAAACTTAATTCAATGACTAGAAAAGATCATTTTCCTTTATCTTTCATGGATCAAATCCTAGAAAGAGTTGCAGGTCATGAATTTTATTGTTTCCTAGATGGCTATTCGGGTTACAACCAAATTGAAATTGCATTGGAAGATCAAGAGAAGACTATTTTCATATGTCCATTTGATACTTTTGCATATCGAAGGATGCCTTTTGGATTATGTAATGCACCAGCCACATTTCAAAGATGCATACTTAGTATATTTAGTGATATGGTTGAACATTTTCTTGAGATTTTTATGGATGATTTTTCTGTTTTTGGTGATTCATTTGATGATTGTTTGACTAACTTAGAAAAGGTTTTGACCAGGTGTGAAGATAAGAATCTTGTGCTGAATTGGAAAAAATATCACTTTATGGTAACAAATGGCATTGTACTTGGTCACATTGTTTCATAAAAAAGAATTGAGTTGACAAATCTAAAATCGAGTTAACTGCAAACTTGCCAACACCAAAATCTATTTAAGATGTTAGATCATTCCTAGGACATGCTGGTTTTTATAGAAGGTTCATCAAAGATTTTAATGTAATTTCTAAGCCTTTAAGTAACGTTCTAACAAAGGATGTTATTTTTTAATGGACTGAACATTGTGAAAAGGCCTTTGTTAAACTTAAAAACTTGCTTACTTGTGCTCTTATCATTCAACCTCCTGATTGGTCATTACCTTTTGAAATAATATGTGATGTTAGTGATTATGCCGTAGGTGCTGATTTGGAACAAAGAAAAGATAAGAAACCTTATGTAATTTACTATGCAAGTAAAACTTTAAATAGTGCTCAAATGAATTATACCACCACTGAAAAAGAATTACTTGTAGTAGTATTTGCATGTGAAAATTTCAGGTTTTATCTTGTTGGCTCACCTGTTGTTGTTTTTAGTAATCATGCAGCATTGAAATATCTTCTTTCTAAGAAAGATTCTAAGGCTAGATTGGTGCGGTGGATTTTGTTACTTTAAGAATTTGATATCACAATCAAAGATAAGAAAGGCAGCGAAAATGTTGTTGCAGATCACTTGTTAAGATTGACAACAGATTTGAAAACTGACATCACACCAATCAATGACTACTTTCCCGATGAATCTTTACTTTCTGTCTCTACAATGCCTTGGTTTGCTAATATTGTCAATTTTCTTGTTTCAGGACAATTTCCAACTCATTGGAGTACCCAAGATAAAAGAAAGTTCTTGAACGAAGTGAAGAACTTTTATTGGGATCACCCTTATTTATTCAAATATTGTCCTGATCAAATATTTCAAAGATACATTCCTGACAATGAGGTAAGTAGTGTCATTAAATTTTTTCATTATGAGGCACGTGGGGGTCATTTCTCATCAAGAAAGACAACTGCAAAAATCTTACAAAGTGGATTTTATTGGCCCACCATGTTCAAAGACTCACATGCATTTTGCAAGACTTGTGAGAATTGTCAAAAGTTAGGATCTATTTCAAAACGTCACATGATGCATTTAAATCCTATTCTTATCATTGAAATCTTTGACTATTGGGGTATAGATTTCATAGGTCCATTCCCTCCATCATTTGGTTTCTTATACATATTAGTTGCAGTAAATTATGTTTTAAAATGGATAGAGGCAATTCCAAGTCGAAACAATGATCACAAAACAGTGATAAAGTTTTTGAAAGAAAATATTTTGAGTCGATTTGGAGTCCTTCGAGCTATAATAAGTGATGGTGGAACACATTATTTCTGCAATAAGCCATTTAAGTCTTTAATGAAGAAATATGGAATCACACACAAAGTTGCCACCCCTTATCACCCTCAAACAAGTGGACAAGTAGAGTTTGCTAATAGGGAGATCAAACATATTTTAGAGAAAACAATGAACCCTAATAGGAAAGACTGGTCTTTAAGACTTAATGATGCACTTTGAGTTTATCGAACTACTTATAAAATATCATTAGGTATGTCACCTTATAGACTAGTCTATGGAAAACCTTCTCACTTGCCTGTGGAACCTGAATATAAAGCTTATTGGGCTATTAAAGCTTTCAATTCAAATATGGATGATACTAGTCAATTGTGAAAATTACAAATAAATGAGCTTGAGGAAATAAGAAATGATGCATATGAAAATTCAAGAATTCATAAAGCAAGAATTAAAGAGTTTCATGACAAGAAAATACTGAGAAAAACATTCAACGTTGGTCAAAAAGTCTTGCTTTATGATTCTCAACTGCATTTATTTCCTGGAAAATTAAGATCAAGATGGAGCGGTCCTTTTATTGTGAAACATGTGTATCCATATAGGGCCTACGACATCGAGAATCCAAATAATGACAATGTTTTCAAGGTAAATGGACATCGTCTGAAAGTTTACTTTGACAATTTTTCAGTTGAACATGACTCTATTGAATTGGGTGATCCTCTATATAAAGATTGAATTTTTTTCTCATATTATTTTTGTGTTTCTTTTTGAGTGATTTTTGCAAGTTTCTCTCACCCCGGTCAAATGGCGGACAACGGTACTCCGTGACTTAAGTCGGTTCCTTCAGTTTCCCATAATAACTGATATCTGTGTATATATTTGTGCAATTCTTTGAATCTCTCTTCCAATTCTCATTTGAAAATGGACATTAATCTTGAAAAATTAAAAAAGTATTTTCCCACTCTGCCTCAGAATGTGATTACAAAAATTTACTATGCTAGATGTGCAAGATTGAGATTGTTAATGAATCATGGAATTCTTGAAGATATTCGTTAGTTGATTGAAGCAAAGGTCCGATTATCAGGTGAGTCCTCTAACTCCTTCATTTCACATATGCCTAGAACAGGTAAAAGCACTTTTGCAAAGAAACGTCGTGCAAAACGACTGAAAGTCTGTCATCGATGTGCTAGATGGACTTGTAATGCACAATGTCATTCTTTAGGAATGATATTTATAAACCGTGAAGATAAAATACAATTCATTAAGGATGGCCTGAGTAAGGAGTCTTTAGATAATCTTCTATTGACTCTTGAGACGCATCTTAGTGGAGATGTCCATCGTGTAATTCATGATTTATGGCCATTATTTCATAAAGAACATAATTGACTTAGTCTTGGGAATCTAACTAAAAAAGAACTTGTTTGCCAGTTTTTTAGAAAACTGGATGGGAAGCCTATCCCCAACACATAGAGGGCATTTAAGACGTTCTTGGACGTAAACCCAAGGGAAGATATGAGCCACAATCACAACTACCTGTACATACACATGCTTTTTCAAAAGTAAATAAATAAATAAAGAGAGAGAGAGTGTGTGAGACTCCAACTGGCCTACATATAGGTGGTATGATTGCCTTTCTAATTTCTCATTTATAAAATCCTCTCTTCCTTCCTTTCATTTCTACTCATGCCATACATTCAACAAATACAGAAGTGTGTAGAAATGGCAAGTTCCTCAGGTCATCATATAAGAAATAGGTTGTTTCATGCACTGTTTTTTTTTTTAAGGAAAACTCAAAACAGTGCCGTTTTGAGCGGCATCATCATCTTCTTCCCCTTGGCGTGCAAAATAAGGGAAGAAGTTAATTTTTTCTTCCTTTGTCACCGCCCTCAATCTTTCCAGCCAACACCACTTTCCACGTGTTGGACGGATAATGGAGGGGCGGCAGCACAGTGGCCGTCCCATCCATTTGCTTCCCTATTTTTCACCTATAAAAACAGGGGGAGACAAATCCTGGAGGGGGACCGGAAAAAAAAGAAGAGGAAGAGGGAGCAAAAAAAGAAGACAAGAGAAGAGAGGGAGCTGAACTGAAGAGGAAGAAAGAAAGAAAAAAAGAGCAGGGAGAGGAAGAAGGAGGAGGAGCATCGCCAGCCATCGTGCCTCTATCGATAACCGCCGTTAGCATCGCCTCCACTCCAGGTAAGCCCTCTGCCCTTCATTTTTCCTTCACTTTTTCCTCCTCCATACAAGACGTGCATAGTGCACGTCTGCAGGCGAGGAGAAGCTGATTATTGTGTGCTTATAAATAGTAGCAAGCTAATGTGGGCTGGGCCGAGCCCAGCACATGCAATTGGGCCAAGTTTGGCCCAGCCCATCTATTTAGACATGGCCAGGCCTATTTTTTTTAAAAAAATAAAATGTTTGTTTTAGAATTTTTACAATTTTTCCGCATATTTTTTTTTATGAAATTTTGATTAATGTTGGGCAGTATTTTTTTGTCATAAAAATACAAATTCGATATTAAAATACTTGATTTTCATCAAAACTTTCAAAAATACAAAAAATTGAAAAAAAATATTTTTGTGCATAAGGCCAAGTGTCTCAAAGCTAAAAAAAAAAATCATATTGTATTTTTTATACACCAAAAATAATATTTTAACATGTATTTTGGCTTTAATAACCAGTTTATTAAAATCAAGACAACATTGGCCAAAATTTCAAAAACAAAAAAAACAATTATTTTGTTTTTTTAGCATCAAAGATGATGAATTTATACGTAAAATATATTCTTGATATTAAAAAGGTAGTTGTTTTTAATATAATTGTTCTTAAAAAGGTGGTTTTTACTCGATAAGATAAAAATATCCTTATAGATAAGGACTTTTCTTACCCTTACACAAACCAACAATTAAAAAACCATAACATGACTTTAGATTTGAACAAACAAAACAATGCAGTCTACTTTAGGTAAGGTGTATTTGGGGTGCTAATACCTTCCCTTCACATAACTAGTTTCCGTACCTGATCTCTGAGACTAGTTAGGGTTCCTAATAACCAGAATACTAGGTGACGACTCCTATTCAAATTGTTCACTGATAAGAGACACAAGAATTCCTTATCTCTTTATATTTTGCTAGAAATACACCACATCCACATTTCCATCTTTTCCTAGATGGTGGACAATTGTCACGACGCTGCACACATGCGACAATATGGTACAACAAACGCTTAACACTTTCATAGCCAACCGTATGATATAACTTATACTTGTGTTATGAAAGGAACTTGATTTTTTATTAATATAAGTTAGCATCATGAATTCCTGATAATATTTAAAAGTTTGGTGTTACTTAAATAAAATAATTAATATGATCATGTTAACAATTTATAATGAGCTATTAATGACAAATCATCCGATTGGAACCTTGACATGACCAAAAAAATAATGTCTTCTCCCAAATATAAAAGTGTCGAGATAATAAATAACCTGACAAGACTTGGGTCGAATTACAAGGAGGTTAACTATATAAATTATAAACAACAACAACAACAATAATAAAAAGAAGAAAAAGAAGAAGTTAAAGAAGACTTTAAGATTGCAAGATTAATATAAGGATTAAACAATGATAAAAACAAATGTCAATGTTAGAGAATCCATTAATAGTATCTTAAATGAGTATAGTATAATTTTTTTTTATTACTCAACTAGAAACCACACACAAAGGAGGTTCTAATCGGATTATAAATTATTAACATGATTACATTAGTTATCTTATTTGAATAATGTTAATATCTATAAATATTGTCAGGCACATGATTATAACTTATGCTAACAACAAATCAAGTTTCTTTTATAGCAAGTGTCAGTTATATCATACGGTTGGGCAATAAAAGTATCAAGCATTTATTGTACCAAGTGTTATACAATACAAATATAGATTAACTATTTAACAAGTAAAGTATTGAGAGTGAACAAGATAACAAATGCAAAAGATGTTAGTATCAAACATTAAAATCCATGTTGAGTTTATATTATACTTATTCTTATACCATTAGTATACCCTTTTCACCTTGACATAATAAACTTAACTAAATATAATAAAAGAGAGAAACATAAATAAGATATAAGTTAACTACATAATGAAAAGAAAATGAAAAGTATAAACAAGAGATTAATGAAAGCAAAACTTAAATATTACAAATATATATATATATATATAAAGGAAGAGCATGATCTTGATCTAAAAACCAAAATGCCTAAATACATGACAAATGCCCCTTTTAATATGTCAAAATTGGGAACTATTGATTTTATGACTAATTGTTGAGTAGGTGGCCACATCTTGACTTGTTGACAATTTTTATCATCTTATTTGAACAAAACATCATTGATAATGTTAGGATTTGAACAAACTTAAATCATAAAAGTTCTAAAAAATTATCTTAATTTTTTTTAAAAAAAAGGTCATTTGGACTTCTAAAACTTGAGGTATAGGCTAAATACTAAACAGTTTCTACGCTGTAGGACATATTCAAATTTCTCCATTGTTACTAAGATTTGGATTCCGAACAGTAGAATTTAGTTTTGTCTTCTCATGAATGTTTTAGGCCTATCTCTTAGCTTTTCATCTATATAGAGCATACCTAAATCCAAGATTTACAGTTCCAGATATGACCCAATGACCAAACAGTGTTTCAGTTTGGGTTAAACCAGCATCTCTTTTCTAAGTTTGGCCCTTTGTATGTCCTTTTAATTTCAGTACTTAAACTCATTAATCAATCCTTTCATTTATATGACAAGCATGCATTTAAGATGAATATTTACCATAAATTAAAGATATCTTATGGTAGCAAATTGTTATTATAAAATATGTTTTAGTTAAGAAGTTATTGATACTTCAAGTGTAAAATAATAATATAAAACCTTGATAAAAATGCACTCTTAAAAACTAACTAAGTTTCCAAGTCCAAAGGTTATAGACCTATTAAGAAATTTAAAGAAAACTCTCTAGTGTTTTATTAAAAGTTTGTATAATAATCTTAATATCAAAATAACCTAGAAACTCCTATTTATATTAATTCTAAATTCCTTTATGAAAAAATATTTCTAATTAAAACTAAAATCCTTTATAGGAAAGGATTCGTAATAAAAAGTTACCTAATTAATATAATCCAAATACTAATTAATCATATTAGAATTTCTAATTAGTAAACTACTAATCAAATTAAAATTTATAATCTAAATACAATAGTGTAAATAAAAATAACCTTATACAATAACTTTCGAGTCTTATTTGAATTAGGAGTGAATATTTTCGATTCGGTTCAGTTTTTACCTATAAAAAGTAAAATCAGTTCAAATTGACTAGTTTCGGTTCGATTATTAAAAAAAAAAAAACTAGCAAAAACCTATATTGTGTTTTGGGCTTTCTGATAGGTTTTTCTGATGAGCTTGTAATTGATGTTAATATTGTCTAATTTTATAACAAGATTCTAGAATATATTTAATTTTTTTACATTGAATATTCATTTATATTACATTATTAGTGTCAATATTGTGTTCAATATGCTGTAAGCCTTCCTACTATTTTTTTTGGAGTAAGACTCCTACATCAAAGTTTAAATAGCATACACCAAGTTAAAATTTAAATTACAAAGCATTACCTTCAAAAAAAATTTAAAAAACAACCAATAACCTTATCATAAAACACTTTTTATATATATTTTTTAAATTAAATGAATCCACCTAAAAGGCATGCAAGCATCTATGTATATGTATATCATTGTATTATAAAATCTTTGGGAACTTATAATGGGAACATGACATCAATTAGTTAAAAAAGAAGCTGAATGACTTTTAGCACCTAGTTATTAATCCAAGATTAACTTTAAAGTTGTTTGGATGATTGCATCCATTTAAAAACACAATAACCTAAAATCTTTTTAGCTAATATTAAAATGAATAGAGGATGATTATCATACCAAGACTAAGCATTCAGTCCTCTTCCATAGGTACTCTTGAAATATCAAACCTATCTTCCTCAATTGTTTTATTTATTATCTAAATAAGAGATAATGATATGAAAGTCAAGAAATTAAGAATTCATCCAACTAAGTATAATTACTAAAGGAGAGAAAAAAAATGTAAAATGTCACTTTAGCAATAACTATTATTATAGTTTTGTTTTTAGAAAAAACAAATCACACCATTATAAAATCATTGAATTCATGCTTATAAAAAACAAATCAACAACTTCATATACATTATACCAGCACCTGAACCAACATATTCACAATACCAACTTGAATACATCCCAAATAAGTAAAACAACTATATTTATCCCATATAGCACAGTGTTCCAATTCTAGATATGTTCAATATTTTGTACAATTAATCTGAAAAAATAAAATTATAAAAGACAACATTCTGCACAATTAATCTAGTTGTAAATTGAATACTGTTTTTTTTTTATATATACATCATCAATCATGGTTAATTGCCCATAATTGATTATAATTGTAAGATGATGAACCTTGGATATATCACCAAATTATATCCATCTTAAGAGATTGGACTACAAGAATATGTAACCATAATTAACAAAAATAGCACATGGCTTTTACCGCACTTAAATGTCTGAATAAGAAAACAGGTAAGCAAATCTCGAAAAACCACCACTGACCTCTCAAGTCTCAAATTTTTACAGCAAGCATTAACATCAATGTAAATGAAAATACACAAAGCATATGTTAAAAAAATAAAAACAGAGATTGACAGAAAACAAAAAAATTATACCTAGTGTGACAAGATTTAAGGCCAGGTGCGAATGAAAGAGTCAGAGAGGTGATTGGTTTGCTAAATCTAGAGGTTAAGTGTGGTGACTAGTGTATGCCATGTCCATGTGGGAGAGAAAGGTGACTGGTTTGTTAGATTTAAAGATGAAAATCAAAGCCTTTTTAAAGATCTTTCAATTTGTAAGATGAAGATTGAAAAGTAGTTAGATAAGTAGATTTGACCATGAAGTTTTGTACAGCGATGAGAAAATTATTTTTTATCAGGTTGAGAATGTGAGAAATTAAAATATGAGATCGAGATCTGACTTTTATAGTATTTGTTTTTAACTGAACTAGTTTAATTTGATTTTTTTTAATTTCAAGCTTATAAATCGAAACCAAACCTAACTAAAAAATTTTAAAAAGATTCTAATCAATTTTTTTTTTACGGTTTAATTTTTTTGATTAATTTTTTTTCTTGATTTAATCAATTTTTTAATTTTTTGCACACCTCTAATTTAAATATGTTCTTGTTGTGAGATTATCATGAAATTTTAACATAATAATGAAAAGTACCTCTAGAATAATACAATAAAAGGAATATGAACTTATATAATACACCATGTTTTTCAACATATTAAAAATGCAATTATAAATATAATGACATAGTAGTTGAAAATACTTTTCATTTAAAAATACATTAAAATAAAATTTTATTTTTTAAAAATTATTTTACCATCAATACATCAAAATTATCTAAAAACATAAAAAAAATTTATTTTAAACAAAAAAAATTTAAAATCTTAGAGGACAATTTACACTGCGTTTTCAAAAACACCCTAAAACATGTGACAATGGCAAAACACAAGGCATGGGCTTAGTTTCGGATTTTTCTATAATGGCTTAAATTTACTATGACTCGGGTCAAATTTAATTTACCGACTTTCATGAAGCCCAAAAAAAGTAAAAGTTACCAATGAGTTGAATTCACCGTAACAATCACCCTGGCTGAGCTCTCTGTTTTTTAACAAACAAATGGACTGCAGGATCTCTTTAACTCAGACCTAACTCAAAAACCCATTTGTTCAATAACATAACAAGAAGTGCACTCGTTGGAGCAGGATAAGAAAAAAACAAACATGTTGGAACGGAACAATCTCCAGAGAGACACACATGGATATCAGCCACTAATTCACAGAGCAATAACAAGATTAAAACTCACCACCAAGGTATGGAGGGTACACAAACAGCATGCATCTTCGCTCACCAGAACCAGCCAGCCAGCGAGATGCTATCAATAATTACCACAGATATCTCCTAGGAAATCGACTTTCGTGGAGCAGCCATTCTTTCCGCATCCAAACGGGCTTCTTTATTTTAGCCACAACTCATACCAGTGCTAAAACTCATCTGCTCCCTATTCATAATCTTGAGCATCTGCAGACTCATCTTGCCACTTGACCTTTGGGCAACAAATTCATGTCGAAGAGAACAGAAATGTCTCGCATCACAAGAGGAAGAACGAGCAGTTTGACTGGTTTCTACAGCTTATTTCAGGGTCAACAGAGTAGGAAAAAGAGCCTAGCAACTCATCATTCATGCATAGCAAATATCCGGATTCTTCTAATAGTACACATTTAAGAATCCATTTGATGGTCGAAACCTGGTTCATGAACCCAGTGTACAAAAAAACCAGTGTTCTTGTATGTAACACCCTCAAAATCCTTCGCATAAGAGTGACAAATTTTAGAAGCTACATTAGAAAAACATCAGGTACTTGCAGGCAGTTGCTACCATAAAGCATAGTTACAAAGCCTTTTTTGAACCCAAAGATAAACCACAGTGATTCTACATTTCAACATGGTTCCAGTCAATTGTTTTGTCTTCAAAGCCATGTTCTGAATGGTGAAGCCTGTTCCGACCCAGTCTGCTCATCATGGCAAGACCTGAAAAGAAAAGGAAAAAAGAAATATAGTAAGAATAGATATCACATTAAGAATTAGAAATTTACACCTCTGTTACTGCTTGTTAGGTGAATGCAAAGATTATGTGTGCTTCCAGTTTCAAAAAGTACAACGGGAAAAAATCCTTACACACCACCATTTATAATAATTAAACATACTGTAATGATCATCAGTAACATTGGGTATGAAAAAATGGTGATATATCAATGAAGCATTATCCAGAAAATACTTTCTCCAAGAAAGATTAAGCATTGCAGGAAATAGAAAGTCATAAATTTAAACTGACAGGTTGATTAAATATATTAATTCAGAAGGCATATCAGGATATATGGGGGATATGCAACACTGCAAAGGAAAATAAATTGTTACCTTCAACCATTTTGTAAAGAGCTGACCACCACCCATCTCTGGATATTTGATATTGATTTAGTGACTCATCAATTACTTTGTCATGCTTCCCTTCCAACACTCTTTGCAAAGTTACCACCGCATCCTTTGTTTTCTTCAGAACGGAGTTTTCATCCTCAATTTCCAGCTGTTGGAGGTCATTCTGCGATGAAGTGAGGCTAACAGCAAGAGCAAACTGTGCTGCAGCAGCCCAACGGGAGGAGGCCAGCCATCTCCTCGGTCCATCTAACTGTTTGTTCTCTTCTCTTCCCAACCTACTCTCTTGTTCCCCTCCCATTACCAAGCTGCGTAAGTACTGAGCATTTGTAGCCCCTGTACTTTGAACCATCTTAGAGAAGGCGCTATCTTCATTTGAAAGCAGTTCCTCTGGTGTATCATACTCCAGAACCTGAAGGAACAAAAACAGAAAAATAATAGAAGCAAAAAGCATCAGAATTTTCTTAACAGTCTATCAGTTGATTCCATAATAGACAGCAGCAGCCTGTTGGTCATTTGAAGTCAGTTCAATATTACAGGTTCAGGGCTAAACCAATAGTAGTAAGTTTGAAGATATGAAAATGACTTGGGATTTGAAACAGGTCACCTGACATAATTTAAGGTTCATTTTCCTTTAAAACAATAACATTTCTATTCATTTGTAGCCTTACACACAGAATGTGAGAAAGGGCTTCCTACAAGTCACTTCCCATGAAAGAAAAAAGAGCCTGGAATAAAATTAGAACACATTGTCATACCCGGCCAGAATCAAGCAGAATGACCCGGTCACAATCAATGATGGTATTGAGTCGATGTGCAATAATTAGCATTGTACATGATCTGAATTCTTCCCGAATAGTTTTCTGAATAAGAGCATCTGTTCTGACATCAACAGCTGCAGTAGCTTCATCAAGAACAAGTATCTTTGATCTTCGCAACAATGCCCTAGCAAGACTTAACAACTGTCTCTGTCCAACACTGAAATTATCCCCTGCCTCTGTAACCTAAACAAATTATGAGGAATGTTATAGTTCAAATTCAACATAGCATTTACAGAAATTCAAGAGAGAGTTAATAATAGGACATGCATATAACATATGCATATCCAATTGTAGGGATAAAAGACTGGTGAGTTTAGTTTGCAATTTTATGCATATTCAATCATTCCAGTCACCATCAAATTAAAACGGATTCCCATGTGTCATTCTATTTGCCTTTCTTTCTTAAGCATTTATCAAAACCATATTGTTACACAATTTTCCTATGAACATGTGTCCTTGATAAATTAACTCCTACTTTTAAGCCACAAAAACCTACGCATAGAGAGAATAGCATAACTACAATGATAAAAAAGTCAACCATACAGATAAATTGTTTTTTGAATAAAATAATCAATCCCATTTCATGTCTCCATTTCACCCTTTATTTCCTTCGTTTACTTTTCCTTCTGTTCCTTTTTTTTTTGTCTTTGTATAAAATGATCAAAAATATACAGCAACTGTGGGAAAAAAATATATTTACAAGACACTTTGTCAAAGTAATACAAATACAAACTCTATAGTCATATGCTTGAGCTGAGTTCTTTCTACTAGATGAACCCATCCAATGGATTTTCAAATTGGAAATATTTAGGACTTGATAAATTATTGCAACAAACCAGAGTTTTAGCAGAAAAAGATAATGACCATAGAATAGAGGAGTAACTATATGAAATTGAAGCTAGGAACCTCAGAGTAAATATTAAGATTTTATGTAAAAGGTTTTACCCAAACTTTTCCGTAACACATGCAAGCAGGCACTCTCAATAAAAGGTTAATAACAAAACAGTGAAGAAGAAAATGCAGGAAATTCTATAAGATGGAAACGCTGCAACAGTACTAAAAGACTAATCAAGAACTCTTCTTAGATATTCTTAAAGGGGAGAACAAGAGAAGAAAAACCCTTCCTGCTTAAAATCATTCAGACTAACAGGACTTAAGAGACATTTACAACAAACTTCTACAACATGTTACTCAGAACACCCATCCTCATCTCCTTGCATTGGGTTGGTGATGCAGACAAGAAAAGAAGCAGAATAACAGTATTATTTTACTATGTGTGTCATTAGTCCCTAGGATTAATATTGTTTTCTTATTTACAAGTTCATTAACTCATTGGAATACCCATGCTTGTAATGCTTTATTTTCAAATAAGAGTTTATTATGGAGAATAAAGGACAATAATGGCAATGGTATTTGTTTATTTTGGAATTTTAATATTGTATGATTATTCTAGATTTTATTATTATCTAGAACTATTAATATTTATTATTTAGTGGTTAAATTAAGATTCTAATTCTCTTAGGATGGGTATGGTATGCTGGACAGAATTGGAAGGATGAGACTGGACTGAATTAGGCAATACAGGATAAGCATGTTTGGTGCACATTGGATTGGACTGGAATAAACAACTCTGTATTGCATTTGACAACCATAAAACAAGTCAGATCAACACTATATAAGGACGATAATACTCATGCTTTCTCATTGAATAAATACAATAATAATAATCTAATTCTTTTTATTTGTTTTCAATTTATAGAATTAATTCTGTTATAAAATAATACTATATTATGTTATTTAATTCTTATTTGTTTAATAATAAAATACTTAATTAAAATATAATAAATAAATTAATTAAATACAGTAATAAATATCCAATGCATGATTGTAAAAACCAGGCTCGACAGTTTATAATTAGACTGGCTAGGTCATTGATCCAGTCACAACTAGTCAACGCCACCATGACTTCGAAACAAAAAACTGCTTAAAGTAGAATTCAAACCTTGGACCAATTTTTTTAACTATTCAATTTAGTTTTAATATTAGAAAGTTGAAGTTACAATAATTAACCCATTGAATCAGCTCACTAACCTAGCAAGTTGACCCATGATTTGATGATCTGGGATTTTAGCTAGGTGGCTCTGTGTTAGACCTAACAATGATCATAAAAACGTTAATTATGTTTAACAAATAACTCTACACATAATTAAAAAGTTGTCTTTTATTTATTAATATATTTGAGTATTTTCACAACTAAAGTTATTATTTTATTTATTTATTTTGAAATTACAAATCTAAGTATTTTATTTTTAAAAAATTGAAGTAAATAAATTTTATTATTGTTGAAACAATTAGTTTCTTTTATTTTATTTTCATAAATAAACATTTATTTTTAAAAATAATTAAATTTTCATTAATTTTATTTATTTTCATAAAAAGTTATATGCAAAAAGTCCGAAGCTCAAAAAGGCGATGATATTTTCCAATTTAAGAGAAATAAGTATGGGTAGCATACAAAGAATGTTTTGATAAGCTTGTCCCAGGGGGCAACCTTATCCTTAGGGGGCGTTCAAGAAAAAAAAATTATGGGACAAGATTGAAACCACCTCTTTTCCTGTTTCAAGTGCACACCAAATAGCTTCATTGGACAATTTGTGCTGTTATAATGTCCCGTGTACCGAACATATCCTTATGGATTTAAGACTTATTATTTTATTTAGTTTGAAGCCTCTAAATAAACATCTAGATATTCAGTTATAAGTTCATTGAATTATTGAATAAATATAAAACCTTCTTCAAGATTGTGTCTCTCTTGTTTGGTGATCTTCCTGGTGGTTTCACACCAATTTATGAATAAAACTTCCAAACTATATACTTTTGAAAGCGTGATGCAATCTCTCTTAGGTGTAATAACTCCTAAAGAACTAAGAACGCAGCTTAGTTTTTCCTCCTTAGTGTGACTCCTAGAAAACCTTTCCATCAAAACAGCCTCCATTGGAACTCCTAAACATCCACATGTTCATAACCAATCAAACCTATAACCATTAGCCACCAAAAGATCAATTCAAACCCTAAAGTCCCTTTTAGGGTTACTGTTTACTGTCTCAATAAAACAGTACCAGAACAAAAACCCTAAGCTGCCGCGCACTAGTTATGCTAGATGATAAAATCAGCCCTTGGAAGCAAAAGATACCTGAACAACAAGAGAGATGCATTAAAAGGAAAATCTCAAAATATACCTCAGAATCCAGTCCTAAGGAATTCCTTCGGATAACATCCTTCAAATGAGCCCTCTCCAAAGCCTCCCAAAGATCAGCATCATTGTGTTCACTGAAAGGATCAAGATTAAACCTGACAGTTCCTAAACAAAAGAAAAGTGGGGCAGTCAACTAAGTATAATTCATCATAATCATGGTGCAAACTTCAAAATAAGATTTTAGACTGTACCTGAAAAAAGAACAGGTGACTGTGGTATGATACCAAGTACTTTGCGTAGATCCATCAATCCAAACTTTGAAATATCACAATCATCAATCAAAATCCTTCCTCTTTCCAGCTCTACAATTCGAAATAAAGCATTGAGCATGCTGGACTTTCCAGCACCAGTCCTTCCAACAATCCCAACCTTGTCACTAGGAAAAATAGTGAAGGACAACCCATGCAAGACTGGTGGAAGTTCAGGCCTGTAACGTAAGACAACATCTTCAAACTTGATCGCTCCTGAAGAAGGCCATCCAGGAGGGGGACGATTGCTCTCAATAACAAGTGGAGCCTCTGATGGCAACTCTATATATGTGCCAACCCGTTCCACAGAATTTAAGCTATTCTCGGCCAAACTAGCAAGTCTCAGTACAGCAGTCAATAAACTAGTGATGTTTAAAGCATAACTGAGAAGTAGACCCATTGTAGATGCAAAAGCCTGCTGGTTATCTGCCCTCCCATTCTGCATAACTGCGAAGGTCGCTGTAAACCAAATCATAATGCCCCCTAATGTTTCCAACCGGATTGCCAGCCAGCGGTTTGCACTCATGTTTACCAGGGTATATCTGACATTGTTGTCCATTGATTTTCCATTTATGCTGGCCATCCGATCATAAGCTTTGTATGCACGAATAGTTGACAGACCATTCAGAGCTTCTCCAAATTGTGCATAAACAGGTGATCTAGTTATGGAATCCAGTCGCTTAACTTCACGGGCTGTGCTCTGTAGAACAAAATGGTTCTTAGATAGAACAATGCATTTAGAAATAAAAATGCATCTAAGGATAGAAATTATTTATCTTCCGAAAAGTCACTGAAGCATCATAATATGTTTTTTATCCTAGATATACTGCAGCAAGAATTCATGATAGCAATAATAACAGAACAAAAATGATAAAAGCTATGAGCAAAGCATTGCATCAATCTCCTACTAGATACATAACTACTCGTCAATCTACATGATATTCTGATATTCGATTTCAACAAACATGGCATGATACAAACTTTATGCTGTAAACTTCCAAGCACCTTAACAGTGTCCATGACAATAAATGATGAAATCTCGAAATCAAAATGCTGATGAACGTTATGATATGACAGATAAAATAAAAAAATTATTGCAATTGCTAGAATTCAGATGAATGAAGAACATGATGATAAAAAAAAAAAACCTGGCTAAATTGAGTTTTTCCATAAGTAGTCTGATTCACATTGAACAGACAAGGTAAGAAAGAAAACATAAACTAACCTGCATGAGGGAACTGAGAATAAACATAGGGGCCACTATTACAGAACAAACTAACAAAATCTTGTCCTTAATTCCACAACCAATCCATATTGATGTGAAAGTATGATGGAGTGGCTGTCATATTTAGAGAAGAATTTTCATGGAACCCAAGGCTAGTTTAATTTCATCAATCAAGAGTTGTTTATGGTCAAGGAACACATGTCCATGGTTGATTTCTTGTTAGGGATTAAAGTTTGAATCAAGTATAATTTATGCATAACAGAGGGCTTTCATACTTTTCAGACTTTGTGGAGGATCTAGTCTTATTTTGGAGCTTAGCATCTGGCTTTAAGAAATTACTCCTAATTGTAGGGGCAGAATTGTTAATTCTGCATCTTTCTGCAAATTTCAAGATTTGGCAGAAGGTCTAGTCTCTCACAAGCTTTTTCATTATGGTTTCCTTTCAGTTTTGGTTTTCTACAAACCTGATAACTTATTCCCTTGTTCTAATCTCAATTTTCTTCAAGTTATAGTTGTTTAGTGTTGTTTTCTTTTCCCACCCTATGTCACCTAATCATATTTTGGAGCATGGTTTCTTAGTCTTTACTCTTTAATTAATAATTTTTTATTTACTTTCCTAGTTAATTCAAGAATAGTTAAGAAGTATTATTTATAAATCTCAGTCCTAGTCTATTTAGGAGTTCTAATTTTAAATAAGAATGTAAATGTCATATCAGGAGTTACATTATTTCATATGCTTGGTTCCCAAGACTTTCCCTTGTTTCTCTATTTCATCCTTGCTCTAATATTTGCTGCCACGGTTCTCAGATTATTATCAACAGGCTTAATCTAACCCAAATCCTTAGATTCCTTGGACTTCAATCCCAAAACCTAATTCCCATCAACAGAACTACAATTCTACAATTTTCAAAACTATCCTTCATTATAATTCTGTCAAGTCTGGAATACATACAGTACATAAGTGTGCATTCTGTCTGTGTGTGGGGGCACACAAGCACACTTTTTGTTAAATGTCAATGGTGTTCAACAAAGATGGTCACCTATCATTTCTCTAGAGTTCAACATATATTTGCATTTATTAAAGATGGAAATGATCTGATCATACGTGCTTTGAGTTACTAATTTGCTGATGGAACTAGTGCCTGCTCTAATACTAGCATAAGGTAAAGATATTTAACAAAATTATTAGCATGAGGTAAATACTAAATGAAAGAAAATACTAAACAGGAAAAGATAAAATGTCAGAAGAGAGGAGGAACATTTTAGAAACAAAAATTAAAAAGAGGAATAAAAGAGGAATGTGAGAATAAAAGGTTTCGGGTACCTGGTAATATAGGTAGGCTCCATAAAACAAAACCAAAAGTGGCATTATGGCCCATAAAGACATGGTGCTCACAATTCCAATGAGAACAAATGTAGAAAGAAGCTGTGATATTTGGCCCATGAACATATTTACAAATATGGCAACATTTCGATCAATATCACCTAGATCTTTGGCAAACCTATTGATAATACGTCCAAGTGGATTGGTGTGGAAGAAGACCATTGGAGCTCTTAGTATGGAATTAAGCATCGCATCATGCAGTCTCTTGGCGGCATAGAGACTGCATGTAATCAACCAATATGAATTTAATAATGTCACCGACACCTGGATATAATAGAAAAAAAGATTTAAAATTAAGTTGGTACGTGATAGAAGATAATTTTGAAACTATTCCTTTAAAACAAAAGGATGGTGATGATGTCTCTACATTTTTGGAAAACAGGAAACAAAGCAACATAGAATAATGATTTATCGGAAAAAAAGCATAAAGGGAATATCCATGCTTGAAATGTAACTTAATTTCATCCAACTGATTGATACCTGACCAATTGATAGAAGTGAATAGATTAGATTATAGTAGAGAGGCCCGTGTCTCTTTGAAGTGCCTTGATCTGTCCAATTGCTCAACCATGTACTACTTGAAACACGTAAAACTTCTGTCATTAAATAGCACATGAAGAGTATCATCACCACCCATGCACCTCCTAATGCATTCTTGTACCTGGTATGAAGTAATCAAAATACTCGTCAGAATATTATGGAAGAAACAAAGATAAGAACCTATAATTGACAATTAACAAATGATTCAGCACGCATCATGCAGGAATCAATAAAAAGCCATTCTTGGAAAAGTAAATACTTGAATCTCCCCCTTGTGCAATTTAGGCATGGTACCTGCCATGGTGTTTAGCAAAGATAAAACTCGGGTTCTCAAGCTGTAAAATTACAAACCTCACTGTAGAGAAATCTAGAGAAAATTCTCTAGTATTTTATTGAATTTGAATAACAGTCTTTATCTATATAAAATAAACTAAACATCTCTATATATATTAGTACTAAAATCATTTATTGGAAAGGATTCCTAATTAAAACTTACATAATTAGTAAGAATCCATATAGCATTAGAATTCCTAAATAGTAAAATACTTATTAAATTAAAAGTTCCAAGTTAAGTAGCAATCAAATAATTAGATCCAAAATTAATCAGGAAAATAGTAACTTCATGTTTCATATGAGATGCTTTTGGGTTTTCTTTGCAGACTTCTTTTTAGGCTTGGCCTTCTCAATGTAGTTCGTAAACTTCTTGGATATTTGTCCTATGTCAATCATCCCCACTTCAGAAAACAATTTCCTCTAGTTATCTGTCAGAAATTGAACTCTTCCATTCTAAAGGAACAAATACTTTGAATATAATATTGTAGCTAACATATTTATAAAGTAGCATGTCTTTGATCCGTGAACTTCAGAATTTAATTTATGATGTGTGTGTAATAAGGAAAAATCCATATTTGATGTTATATTTTTGTTCCTATGAAATCCACTTATAGTTCATTCCCACATTTTTCTTCTTCAAACATGAGTTCAACATCATGTATGTCCTCCCATATTTCAACTATTGTATTTAAAGGAACACCAAAACAATTTTTCATAATATCTCTAGAAGACTTGTCAGAAATTATCAGTCCTCCATGTCCTAGTTTAAAAGATCTTCATCATCATATAAATCTTCTTCATCAAGTTCACATAGGACAACCTCATCATCGAAAGATTCTTGCTCATACTAACATTCAACTCTTAGGTTGTGGTTGTATGTTTTGATATGAAAAGGTCTCATGGTCTCCAACTTCATCTTCACCAACACCCTTCACATAAACAAATAGTTGTCTAAGTGGAATTTCAAGAATAGATCCAAGGTAAGGTTGACCCTGAGATAAGTCTCCAAGCAAGTTCATTTACTCTTTGTGCCTCCCATTAGTCAATATTAATCTTCTTTATCATATGACCTTCCCGCAAGGTTGGCTGAGAGAGTCATCCCAGGCACGTGCCTCTCTTTTTCCCCTATTCATGGGCAACAGAGGAAGGCGGCCTTTAATTCACGAAGTCTACTAGGCAAAGGAGACATGTGAGATAAAGATAAGTTATAAGTTTATTAGCTGTAGTTATTTTATTCTAGTTAGCTGTTAGTTTCCTAGTCCAAGTAGTATTTGGTTTTAGTTACTTATTGGATTGTAATTCCTTAGTTGGAGGGTATTTAAAGGGAGAACAGACGATAAAGATCATTATTTTATGGAAATTATTTTTGTTAAATATAAATTGGAGCGAATCCTGTGTTGCTAGTTACTAATTGTTCTTATTAGATTCAACGTGAGGTTGAACCAAGAAGCTTTACATCACCTAGCGCCTCATGCCTAGATGTAAGGTCATCGGCATTGAGGCTGCCAAATCCAATTTGCATTCACCCCTCTCAAACTATTATCACTACTAAATGGCAATCTAGCTAATCTCAAGGAGCCTGTATCCTCTGATCACCATCATGGAGATGGTTGCCACCATCTGTTCCACAATTCTCTACACAATTCGCCATCAATCCAGATGTTGACCCACTCTTATACCACCTAATGCAGTATATAGCAAAAATAAAACTAAGATTCTCAAGCCCCAAGGTTATAGACCTAACTATAGAGAAATTAAGAGAAAATTCTCTGGTATTTTATTGAATTTGAATAATAGTCTTCATCTCCATAAAATAAACTATACATCTCTATTTCTATTTCTATTAGTACTAAAATCATTATAGGAAACGATTCCTAATTAAAACTTGCATAATTAATAGAATTCATCTAGCATTAGGATTCCTAAATAGTAAAATGCTAATTAAATTAAAAGTCTCGAGTTAAGTAGGAAACAAATAATTATGATCTAAAATTAACTAAGAAAATAATTAAAACAAGAAAAAAGTAACTTCATGCTTCATATGAGATGCTTCCAAGTTTCTTTGCGGACTTCTTTTCAAACTTGGCCTTGTCAATCTGGTCTGTAAACTCCTAGGATAATCGTTCCATGTTAGCATCTGAATTCACTCTTCATTTTGTCCATTTTATCTGAGCATTTAGAACCTAGAACCTTTCTGTTTTGTAAGGCTGATTTCATTTTAGTTGCACTTCCTTTACAGTATCTCTCCCTGAGCTCCACTGATCAGCATATCAACATGCTGATATAACATCATAAAGATTCCACCAAAGGAAATATTGAGAGCAGTTCTGTAATCAAAACACTGTAACTAATTCTCACCTCAAAGATTCACTCTTCATTTTGTCCATTTTATCTGAACATTTAGAACCTAGAACCTTTCTGTTTTGTAAGGCTGATTTTCATTTTAGTTGCACTTCCTTTACAGTATCTCTTCCTGAGCTCCACTGATCAGCATATCAACATGCTGATATAACATCATAAAGATTCCACCAAAGGAAATATTGAGAGCAGTTCTGTAATCAAAACACTGTAACTAATTCTCACCTCAAAGATTCACTCTTCATTTTGTCCATTTTATCTGAACATTTAGAACCTAGAACCTTTCTGTTTTGTAAGGCTGATTTTCATTTTAGTTGCACTTCCTTTACAGTATCTCTTCCTGAGCTCCACTGATCAGCATATCAACATGCTGATATAACATCATAAAGATTCCACCAAAGGAAATATTGAGAGCAGTTCTGTAATCAAAACACTGTAACTAATTCTCACCTCAAAGATGCCTTGTCATTGCACGTTCATTCATAATGTCGAACTACCATTTAATATTTCATTTCAACATCTAAAACATGTTGAGTAAACAAATTTACTACCTTACACTATGATTTCGCAATCCTCCTCAACACATCAGAAGATCAGAATGAGAGGCAGCAGCATGCCAATAGGAATAACCAAGAAACAAACAAGCAGCGCAGTATCTTTTTTCTATTTTTTCCTCAAGCAAGAGAAATTTTATTTAACAAAGAAATCATATTTACAGCTGTCATTTGGTAAAATAAACTAAATAAAGAACATGTCACTAAAGTGCCCATCACCACTAGTTGCAAAGGTAATTTTTTTTGTTACAGGTAGTTAGATTTTCTAGTGAATGAGAATAAATGAGTATGGCACTCTATACATATTATCCATGGGCTATTTATAAATATCTATGTGCATATATACATACATATTTATAGATGATCACATAATAATTTTTTTGGAAAAACATAACATCAAAAGAGTCAAGCAAAGAATGAAAATTAGGTGAATGCAATGATGTATGTTAATTATTATCCATATTGTTGTGTGATTTGCAAATAAGAAACAAAACAACTATCAATAACATATTAAACTTGTATTAAAAGTACAAAATAAATATATTTGATAGCATTTAATGAACTTTCTTTTAAACTTAAAATAATGAGGGGCACCCAATGCAGCTTTGTTTGGAACTAATTGAAAATTGTGGAAATTTTCAAGGATTAAATGAGGGAAGTGCAAACATTTAAGGGGAGCTAATCCCCTTCTCTAAGATGCAGCTTGGCCCCTTCACCACCCAAAATTCCAATTTCTAGCATATGTAATATATTGATACAAGAATTTTGTTTCTTCACCTTCTTTCTGAATTTTTTTTCTTCACCTTCTTTCTTTTAGAGAAGCAATGATTTATTGCACACAAAAAAAGAAAAAAGAAAAAACAACTCCAGCAAGATCAGACACTAGAAAGGTCATGAAGCCCTTTTTAGAGACAGAAGATAGGGAATATGAATAAGATTGAAATATAATTTTCTTCAACTAGCTATCCAAATTGAGATACTTAAGGGCATGAAAGAGGTATGAGATAGAGAATCTCTAAGTAGCATGACTTATTGTTCTGGTAGTTATGATGGGAGGATTCATCAAAAGGACATTGCACACCTTCCAATATATATCATTCAAATAAAAATGAAAATTGCAGTTTCACAAAACACAATATTGAAGCACTGGATTTTAGTTTGTATTTTATTACCTTATCAGCACTTTCAAATTGACAACACCTGTTTCCCGTTCTTCTTGCTTGATAAGAACAGATTTGCCTTCTTTTGGTTTCTTTGTACCACTTACATTCTTCGGCAAGTTATTCATTACCCCATTAGTAACCTGCTTTGAAGAGGTTTTATGATCAACAATTTCATTATTTTCCTGTTCTTCGTATTCTTCCATTTTCCCTGCATTTTCCATCAGCTTCTGGAACAGCATTCCATTATTAGAGAGGTCCTCAAAGGTGCCTTCCTCTTTCACCATACCCTCATGAACCAGGATGATTCTATCAACTTGAGAAAGAAAATGAAGTTGGTTTGTGACCAGAATTCTCGTTTTCCTGCTTAATTCTCCCTTGATGCATTTATCAAAAACCTGGAGATAATGGGTAGTGCACATAGATCACCTTTGCTAGAATAAAATAAGGAAATTGCTATGCATACTAAAAAATAGCACTGAAATTCCAACAGACAGAGTGGCAAGTGTAGGTGGTGAATTGTAGGTCCCATAAATAATAAATAATTGATTAAGCATTACATCAGATTTTATTAAAAATTTTGTATGATACCAATGCTCTAGAAATAAAAATAAACTTATTTGAACAATTTTTACGAACATATGTAGCAAGTGTTTCTAAGACAAAAGGACATCCCAAAAAGATGAAAGCAGATTTATTTTTTTTTCCTCCAAGGTGAAAACTAGCAATTTCCCAGGTTGAACCCTGGATACCTCTGCAGTGCAAAGAGAGTCTACCAGCCCACACTCCAGCAGGTTATAAATGAGAATCAAATATAATAAACACACATCTAAGTGAAAGGAAGTTTTGTAAGAACTTCAAGACATTAGGAAAGCATAAATTATCCATTGGTGTGAACCTGAGACCAATCAAAACCCCACCCCAAATACAGTGTTCACTTCCCCACAACATTAGACACTAGAATCCTACTTCAGCAGGATCGTTCCTTGGCACTAGAGTTGTCTTTTCTATTCCCTATGTATCTAATAAATTTTGCAAAGACTTGTCCGTCCACATGGATATGCACGTGGAAATCATAACCCCACCCCAATACAGCATTCTCTTCCCAACAATATTAGAAATTAGAATCCCACTTCAGCAGGATCCTTCCTTGCAATATATATTTTTCTTCGGTCCCAATCTCTACTATGTTGCAAGGAATATTCACATGGACATGCATGTGCATAAAATTATATTATTCCTAAAATTTAGCAGAAGTCAAGCCTATCCTACCAATTGACCCTGCATGGATATCAGAGACCCATATTTAATTCTCGTCAATATTAGTGAAAAGTATTAACCCATGTATGCAGTGCCTCAGGACCATAAGTCACATCATATTTGCCATTGGGAGCAACCATGAAAAGAGAGCAGCGTCATTTCTAAATAATAGAGCTTACCTGTCGGCCTACATGGGCATCCAGAGCACTTAAGGGATCATCAAAAATATAAACATCTGAATTGGAATATACGGCCCGAGCCATGGAAACTCTTTGCTTTTGCCCACCACTGATATTCACTCCTCTTTCACCAATCTCGGTGAGATCACCACCCTAGTAATCAAACATGTGAGAAAAATAAACAATGCATAATGAGTAGACCTCTTGAAGTCCATAAGATAGCTCCATTTTACAAGTTTAGCAAATAGCTTACAGGCAGTAAATCAAGGTCATGTTGCAATGCAGTCACATCAATTGCCTTCTCATATCTTGCTGAATCAAAGGGAGATCCAAAGAGAATGTTATCCCGTACCTGAAATGATAGATTATAAGTTCACAGAATTGAAGGAAAACACAATCAACTAATTAATGAGTGCACTTAAAGTAATTCAAATGATGTAGCCTAACTGAATAAAATATAATACTCCTTGAATGCATTAATATAATCAACACAGCTTCATTACAAGATTTTAGTTATTACCTATAACTGCTATCATGACCAATTTACATATTCACAGAGGACAAGCATACCATAATATACATGCACACAACATAAGCAAGCACAACTTACTGTTGCATTAAAAATCCAGGAAACTTGTGGAACATAAGCTACTGTTCCTCTAATAACAACACTGGCATCTGATGTTGCAGGAAGCTCCCCCAGCATTGCTGAAACAAGTGAGGTCTTACCCTCTCCAGTGCTGCCAACAACTGCAACTAGGCTACCAATTGGTACATCCAAATTGATATTTGACAATGTAGGTATCTCTGCCTGGAAATAAAACCAAAATCTTAATGGTTACAAGTGCCAATAACTAGCGAACATGAACTATATCAAAGCCAGAACCATGTCAGCATAAAGAAGTGAGCTGGAAATAAATGTATTAGCATTGTACTCTCAATAACAATAGGATGAATAACAAAAATGAAACTATACATACAATTAGATACTGCATGTATGCATAGCTAATGTTGATAACTAGTCATGTGTAATCATTGTTACATCTTAGGAACAAACAGTAGGCATGCAAGTCTAAAGGGGAACTTCATTTTTCCTAAAGCATGCAAATAGGACAGATAATTAGCATTTCATCCAACAGCAAGATGCAGCAGAAAGAGTAGCACTGAATTGTGAAACACCTAATCCAAGCTCAAATATGATTACTGAATTTGTATATTTACAGAAATGCATAGTTAAACCTAACAAGCAAATGATTGATGCAATAAAATGTAATTGTATGTGCAAGCATAACTAGAGAAAACAGGAGCAAGCCTGTAATGCATAAGCACTATAGTTGATGCATTAAACCTTTGAATCCCAAGAAAAGTATCCATTCTTGATGGAAACGGCTGGTAAGCTAGGATCAAGAAGAGGGTTTGGTAGAAGGATTCTCTCTTCAGCTAAAAATAGTTCCTCCAAACGCTTTAAGGACACATTTGCATTTACCACCTGTAAGATTAAAACCATTAGAAACCAAAAGAACAAAACAAGGCAGGGGAATGTGGACCGAGTAGTTGGTTCAATTAAATGAACTCAGTATAGATCAATATCATGAATAACAATATATGAGCTATCAAATCATTTAACTAAGTGCAATATATAATTCTAAAGCAGCAATCAATGAGTAATGTAAATGAAAAGGAATTAAATATGATCAGAAACAACAAGAACAGTTGCTGAATAGAACATATTATTTACGTGCCTTGGTTTGGACTTATGACAAAATTAAAAGCTGACCACCAAAAAGTTGTTGGAATATTGAAAAGCAAAAAAGATTGGGGTTATTTAAAAGACATATGATCAATTCTCTGTATGTCAGTTTTTCTAGGGTGTCATCTTCAAATTTATCAGTCCTTTGAGTTAATGTGCTAAGGGTCAGATTTTGGCTGGCTAAAGTTTTGTAGAAAAAGACATCTGTTGTCCCACCATAGTAAATTCCTGGGAGGAGAGTTTAGAAAGTGCCTACTGCCAGGTTTTGGCATGGCATGAAGCAGTGTTCTCAAAATTCAGACTTGCATCTTCATGGTTGTAAGCCCAATACTCTTGCCATTGGATCAAGCTATGACTTCCTGGCTAAACTGTTTTAGCATAATGTATTCTATTTCAGCTAATGCAATATTAGTTTAAATGAAAGAACTAGGTCAATTTCAGTAATTAAGTCAATCTAAACAATTAAACTTAAGAAGTTAACAGCATGATAAATAGAAGCTAAATTAATGACAGAAAAAAACAGCCATCATAGTTATCGCTCTCCACACAGAAATACCATATGCTATATCTCAGCAGTAAGCAGGACTATAAGAGATACAACAAAGGAGGAAGACAAAACCTGAGTAATCATATTAGGAAGCATGAAGAGGGGAAAGCGAAGCACAGCAAACAGAGATAGAGATGTAAATGCCCTTGCAGGTGTCAGATTTCCACCAAGCAAAGTGTACATACCAAACGAAATCACAGTCACCATAACTGGAATGCTGTTTAGTATGAAACTATTACACTGCAAAAACAGGAAATAATTGGAAACATGCATAAGCAAAAAAGTGATGGTGACCACACAGAAAAACCCACAAATAATTAGCAGCAGCAAATAATATCAATTGATCACCCATGATCTATGTATAACATTTGAAACTAGAAAACTTCTCAGGTGTAGAATAACCCAATCCATTTCCATATATAAATAACTTTCCTCCTGGGAATCAACATTCAATCAATGAAGTTGTCTTATACTGTCAGCATCTGATTTTGGACTTTGATTGCATTTCTTCTAGATGTGTTTTTGCTCTAGCCCTCAAGCCAATGGTGGCCTCAAGTAGGCTTCCTACAAGAACAAGGCTATGCCCTGTTTTGTTGTTTCCTTCCTTTCTCTTTTTCTATATTTTTTCTGAAAGTAGGTGATGTGGGGAAATAACTTTTTTGTCTTTGATTATTTTTTACAATTTATTTCTGTGTTAGTAATTTAGTAATGCTCGAGTTTCATTATTTTAGGAAGCTATGTATGCTTTACTTTTATTAAAAATAATATTCATTAGGATAATAATTTCCTAGTTAGTTTAGGTTACTAGGTTTCTTGGTGTTTAAGATAGAATTAGACTCGGATTTGAGAGTGCTTCTTCTGTTTTGTTACCACCCTCTTCTATGGGGTTTTCAATCATTTCTTCAGCCCTCTCCGATTGGGTGCTCTTTCTACTGTTCAATTAATCCCTCTCCTACAAGGAATTCTTTGATCGTCTATTTCCATTTCTACCTGTCTTATATCACCAGATACTGGGTTTCTTTGTTCTACAAATGTTCACCAGCTCCATATCAAGAAGCAGCATCTTCTCTTGAAATCAGTTCTTCTATTCAAGCTATCATTTTGAAGCATCAATTGGGATCATACGCTACAACCCACATCCATGTGTTTGACACAAAGATAGTGGTGAAACAAATCAAAACATGTATGCGGCTGTTTATTTCAAGCTAAGAGCATGTACATGAGACATGCATGCAATGCTAAAATCAAGGTATGAGTAACAAGATTACGAAACTAACAAGTTAAACAACAATAGAGCAAGGTGACACTAATATTATAGAATTTTCAAACGGCAAAGTGAGAAAGAAATGAAAATTTTATCAAATATAAGAATGAAAACTTTGCTAAAAATATTCTTGGCATACCGCTCCTAGTAGTGATGCTTTTCGGAACCATGATAATTCATCATCCCTAACACCTTGAACTTTAGCCTGGAAGCTACTTTCCCATGCATAACATCTAAACCATTTCAGAAAAGTAAGATAGTCAGATAGTCAGTAGATAATCTTATAAGAAAAATAGTCAGGAACAAAACCATATGAAACAAGGAACTCATAACAAAATAATCATACTTCACAGTATCCATTGCAGCCAAAATTTCATTCATGAGGCCAATTCTCTTGTCTGTTCGCTGCAAACCCTCCTTAGATAACTTCTGCATTCTGCTTATAACAAATGTCTTTACCCAACAAAAGATGGAAAAATTAGGGCTTTTGTGACTTAGAAGATGACAAAGGTACAGAGGCACAAAACAAACTCAGATACGGTATCATCAGATCTTAAAAAGGCCTCAAATACTCAGATAAATTATACACTCTTTTACAGCATGCATCATCAAGGATGTTTCATTGAAAAAAGTAGAGAAGTTTTTCTTTTCATTTTTTGATTAAAAAAAGTGCTGTGCCCCTTCAACTCTGTGATTGCACATGCCAAATGAACTAATCCAATAGAATTGGAGAAGCATGTTCAATGAGTTCTGCAGTGGAAATGAGTTCTACGAGAACTTAAGTGTCAGCAGTATAAGGATTGCATAGTTAGACAATCCATCCAGATTTAGGTTGATCAACACAAACTAGTACGTACACATATTTTTCATCAAGATATCTAGGATTAGATTCTCCTTCAACAGTTCTCCAGGGTCAAATATAATATGGTTTAGCAGAATTCTATATTCTGCATTCTGTTGACACTATTTGATTTTCGACTCTCCTAGTAAAATCACAAACCACATGAACCGTGCAATTTTCTCTTCTTTGTTCATTGCATGTTTTTGCCTAAATAGCTTCGCGACCTAGGGCTTCTCATGATGGAAGGTCAATTCTAGAAAAATGAATGCAAAAATATATTTGTTCATTCTTTTCTTCTGTTGGTATTTACAAAACAGTGAGGTGTCTGTGGGTCCCTTAGGTCCCCAAAAAATTTTCCTTCACAGCTTGGGACTGGTTGTGACAGGTCACATCAGTCCTTGGGTTAATAAGAGGCCATTCTGGCTTTTTAGGCCACAGAGACCCATAAGAATCAGAAATTGAACAAGCTATTCAAGAGTCGGACTTGAAGCAATAAATTGTTGTTCCTGTACATTCGATAAAATATTTCTTTCTAGTAATGGAAGCTAACCATTATGGATTGCGTGCATTTCAGTATAGTTAATGGTTAGATGAAAGATGTATCTTGATTGGCTGAAGATAAATACAAAATCATGTTGGGGAACAATTCATCCTCCAAATCATGAAAGTAAAGCAAAGTAAAATCATATAAGAGTAGCCCAATCAAGCTGGTTATAAGCCTGTGAAACTCCCAAAAAGCACCCAAAGCATGACACCACAAAGAACAGAGAAACTATCCTACCACAAAAAATTAAAAAGATTGTGCACTCATAAAGTAAGTATAAATGAATTGACTCTGGGGCAAAGGGAAACAGAATAAAGTAACACTTCTAGACTCCACAACATGGTCTAAGAGAACAAAAGTTATGAATAATATAGATGAAGGAAGATCATCAGAAACATTCATCCAACTAAAGAGTCAACTAAAGAGTGATATAAAAAGTAAAATCTACAGAAACTACAAAGTCAAAAGATTTTTGAAGTTCCAAGATTTAAAAAAGAAAAAAAAAAGAACAGAGCGCAACAAAGATGACGATTGCAAAATTATGCTTACAAATGAAACATATTGCTAGGGAATGAAAAGATGATTAAATAAAAAGACACATGCACCATGAAAACAACACTATTAAAATAAGGAATGATGAGGGAAATAAGGCTAACCCATATACCTGTATGGGGAACAGAAGAACTAGCATTAGTGCGCCGAGAAGAGAAGCAACATTCAACTGCTGATAAAGAAGAACCATAGCAACAATAATACGGAATGGAGCTGACCACAAAGTGTGAAGTGATTGGCATATTTGCTGTTGATGGCAATAAGCAAATTAGTTGGTGCACCAATAAGGGAAGTTAACTAAATCAAGATGAAACTTTAATCCAAAAAAAGAACTTCGAAATTACATGTGGCATGCCTTGAGCCAGTTTATTCTTCAAGTTACATGTATCCACAATAAAATTATATTAAGGTAATTTTGACAGATTTTCATAAATTTCCTATGTTAAATAGGAAAACTAATCCTAATAATAGTAAGAGGTGGAAAAAAAAATATCTAATCCCAATGTGAATAGAAAAGCCTAGTAAAAAGAAATACACTATATTCCTATAGTAACGACTACATAGTGAATATATTGCTAAGTAGTACTAAATATCTATGACAATCACACAAAATTAACATTCCTACACTTTGGACTAGTTTCTGATATATTTGGTCTTCTTTCCCCAACACATCTACTATAAAATTTAATCACCATGAAGAACCAGGTCTGCACTGGGATCCATGCTTTAGGGATGGATATAGGAGCCAGGGGTGGAAAAAACCTACATTGGGTAAAGAACCTTCTTTTAAGGATCCTGAAACATTTTTCCAGCATCGTTTTTACATACTGCCTACCTCAAACTATAAGTTTTAAACTTCAGCCTCATTCCTTTCAGGAACCTACAATGCTCTTCTCATTTTTCTTTTTTACATAACAGCCCCTCAGACTAGAAGCTTTACACTCCAACTCTCAAACCCAAGAACCTATATCTGTCTCTGTCTTCATGCAAAGTCCAAACAAGTTTGCACATGAAGGGATGTGTTACAGGTATTAATATTGACAGGCTCCTTAGTAGTTTTTGAGTATTTAGGTTCCTGGTTCTCCTTTACAAATATTAACAAGATGTATTCACACACTTATGTGTTCTCAGGCTTCAAAACAGCCACTTTCACAAAATTGTCGATGATTAAAACATTAATCATAATTTCCTTATCAAAACCTACATCAACAGGGTTATAATTGAACAGCAACCACTTTTTCTTTCTTTCTTTATTTATTTTTTTTAAATATAGGTATAGGTGACGCAGGCACAATAGATAAATAGTGCACTACAAGAATTTTTGACATGAGATTGCTCTAACACAGATTCTTAAACCCACCCTTCCATGTCAGATTATCAAAGCACGTGCAGTAATATTCAACAATCAAGAACATTACATATGCATATAAAAGAGATACTGAGCAAGCACACCTGAAGTGCTTCAGCATCAGTTGTCATCAAGTTGGTTATTTTTCCGGATGCAAACTTCCGCCGACTTTCATGGGTCAGCCTTAGAGATTTTCGAAACACAGCAGCAACCTAAAGAGCATTGATCACACAGATAAATCATGTCTAAAACTTCAGGTCAGGCATGACCAATGAGAACAAATAATGGGTTAGCTCTTGAATAAGTGACCAATTTCTTTTCAAACCACACTTACACTCCTGCTACCATTTGCCTCCACCATTTAATTGGAGGCAAGAAAGAGTTGAATGACAGTAAAATGGCGATGCTGTTTAGTTGCCTTTCATGACACCACATCCAAAAATAAAAAAGCATAAACTGCGTGCATTAAAAGGTCAGCAAGAAAATGAAATTACCAAAGTTGCTCTCAGGCGGAAACCAACACGCATGACATTCTGAAAATACTGTGCTTCACATAACACACCAAAAACCTGGATAACATTACCCCAGATAAGAGATTCTGAGTTCTTATTGATAATCCAATAATAAAATCAAGAGCATGGTGACAATTTGACAGGGATGTGCAGGCGGAAGTAATGTCCAATTTTAAACTATTTGGATTGAATAAGGCATCATTTCATTTTCCATATTGCATTCCTCCCTATTCCCTTTGTTAGATTTCTTGTTATATGAAATAAATAAGACTTAAGTTTACTTTCAAATGCATGAGCTAGAGCTTACCAAGCCATCCCCGAACGATAAAGATAAGAAATCATATGAAGAAAAAGTTATTCTTCTTACATGACAACAAAAGCAACATTGACCATTTCTAATCACAATGTTAATTATACTCAGCCCCATGATAAGTGGCCGCTAGTCCTGTAACATGTCCCAATTTAAGCGTCCACTTCCAAATATAGTACCTTGCAATATCTATGTTTTCAAATTTGCCCTTCATATTGTGATCAGTAACACAACCATTTTAAATAAAATTAGAAAATAATGTCTCCTTACAAAATTACAAAAACAAAACATGGCCACACATTATGGAACAAAAGGAGTTCTATTTCATAATTCAATTTCATCATGATACTATTAAATACCTTGCCAGAGTTCTGATAATTTTTCATAAAAATTAGCTCAAAAAACCTCCAAAGCTTGGGGGAAATAACATAAAAGGAAAACCTTGTATTTCGACAAAGCAAACGCTTATAGATACTATTTCACTACTTGTATCAAAAAATAAAATTATTGCATTATTTAATCTCTATGCTAATAGCCGAGATGCTCTAACTTTCCAAATGAATGGGGAAGAAGTACAACTTAGTAAGGGCTAAGGCAAAGGACTATCATCGAGATATAAAACAACAAATTTCTACAACAATCATGAAACTTTTCTATCTGTTGATTCATGAGCCCTCCTATTGTCACGAGTCTCATCTAAGTTGTAGGCAATTCTAGTCAAACTCTTCACTACAAAAATGCATGGCATTTCAAGTTATCAAAAGCAGCATGCATTATGAAAATAAAAATCAGAATATTCAAATCAACATTGATTAAAAGAGATCATACCACTCCAGCAAAAATTGAGAAAGCATAGACATAACCAATCCAAGCCGGATCACCTTCTTGCATGGACTGCAGGTGGTTAAAAAATAATATAATTAAAAATCATAGGAAAAATCAGTAAGATAATCACATGTTGCATTGGAGAAGTGTAAAAATCCTTCCCCGCAACACACACAAGCACATTGCAGTTATGTCAAGACAATATCACCTACCGATCCACTATTAAAAGGATAGCCAAATTTAGCATTCTTACAAATATCAAACTTCTAAAGCTAGCCAGACTCACGCGATGTGATAAAGAACATGTCACGATCATAAAAATAGATGTACACAAGATGCGAACACCAGCTCTCCACATAACATCATTTTTCCTCACACAAAACTAACATTAAATGATTCATTCAAATGGAATTGATGAAAAGTTTAAACCAATGAGAAAAACTAAAATACATGTTTGATTTGTCTACAAATGAAAAGGAACCATTGAGTTTAACTTCATGGAGGAGAAAAAAAGAAGCCAGATCACTTATCCAATAAAGCATAGACAAAGGAGGAGCTAACCTTTAAGAGTTGGTTCAGGATGAGCGGCCCAACAAATTGGGAAGCATCATTGCCGATCTACAAGTGATCAATAGATGAACAAATATGTCAGCTACGTTGGCCCAACAAATTGGGAAACATCATCAAGGATTTCTCCTATTTATAAAAACTAAAATAAAAGGTAAATTTTAACATCATCCAAAAAAATTCACTTTACCATCACACTTGAACTTTGTGTTCTTGCATATTTCACAAAATGATACCCAACAAGGAAAAGCACAAAACTTTCATGTTTAAGCTGATCATGTAAATGACAGATGCTCTTCTCAAGGTAGAATGAAAAACAAAATAAAAACTTTTCAGCTAGTAAAAGTTCAAACTTTCATTGAAGAATGCAAGAATCAAACAAGAGCTTTAACAGCACACAATTTAAAGTCAACAGTTCACGTTTCAAGCAAGGCTATTACAACACAAGCACCAAATCAAGTATGACCATTTGAAGCTCACTCTTTGAAACAGAAACTCTGGTACTTGATGACAACTACACCTGGAATGTTGTTCCATGTCCCCCATTTGTGAAACCCATTGGGAGTAAATGGGTGTTTTCTATTAAGCTTTGTTCTGATGGCTTCGTAGATTGTTACAAGGCTCAATTAGCGGTTCTTGGCAACAAGCAAAAGTATGGCCTTGACTACAATAAGACATTCACACAAGTTGCCAGGATGACCACCATCCGTACAATTAGAGCCCTTGCCACTTCTCAATTCTGCACAATGCGTTCCTACACATTGATCTCAAAGAGGAAGTTTACATGAAACTTCCCTCTAGCATATCCACTTCAACTACTAATGTTTGCCAAGTAAATTGTTCTCTATATGGTTTGAAACAAGCACCAAGAACATGGTTTGAGAAATTTCAAACCACTATCCTTGGCTTGTCATTCACTCAAAATTAGTATGACTTGTTTATATGAATGACATTATTGTCACTAGTTTTTATAAAACAAACATCTCTAAGATTTGGAAATTTTTTAATTCTACTTTCCACATGAAAGACCTTGGGCAACTCACCTATTTCTTGGAGTTAGCAATGCATCATCAACCTCAAGGTATCGTCTTGAATCAAAACAAGTATATTGAGAATTGGGTTAGTTAGCACAACTCACAAACAATCTAGTGGAAATTAATGTGAAATATTGACATGATGAAAGGATGCTTCTTAGGGATCCCACTCTCTATCTTATGTTGTCTACACTATCAAAAGTTCACGCAACCCCCCCCCCCCCCACATCTCCACCGCCTCACGGTTGTCCACCACATCATTCGATAAATATTTGGCACACCTAATCATGACTTATTCTTCCCTACTAGTTCTTCACCCTAGTTACAAGCCTACCATGATGTTGACTGGGCAGGTTGCCCAAAAACTAGGAAACTACATACATGAATTTTGGAGCTTTTAACCCAATAGCCGAATTATAACATAAGTTTAATGTCAAAAGGGTAGTCCATTACCTTCCAGAAGCCTCCCCACCAAAACCTAGAAAACAGCAAAGGATGAGATCAATTAGATTCATATATATATATATATATATATATATATATGATAACAACAATGATGCTTCTAAGACATGCATGCAGAAAATATAAACATCTAATCCCAACAAGGAAAATTAATTAAATCCATTGGATCAAGAATGAGCAGATCAACATTAAATGATCAATGCATGTACATTCCGAAAGATGATAAAAGGTTTACTATGAAAATTGTTGCTCTTCAATATAAGACATCGCAGATAGCCATTGGCCAATCATTTGCTGCATAGAAAATTCCTTAGTGAATATGCCCAAATTAGTTGAGCTTTCATTCAATCATTCATGTGCTTATGTGTATATAATAGCATAACATCTATACAATTTTAAAATGATACTATCAAACACAAAGAGCTGGTTAATCAATTGCAACATAAAGAAATTCCTTACTCATGCACCCTCACATTCAATGAAACATGGGCTAAATTTCAGTAAAGTTCCTGTGAAGAGGAATATTTGCTAGCTGTTTAGGAAGTACAAAATACCTTTTTAAATGAAAGAGTTAATTTCTTATCTCTCTTTACTAGTCAAGTAGAAATATTTGCGTATCTTATTAAAGAATCAAAGCCTACTTAGTAATAGGAATAACTCAAGCCTAAAAATATGTTTGTGGCATTTAACATCATTATCAGAGAATTATTATGAATAAAGTGCAGCCTTTTACTTCGAGACTATGATGCTTTGATTAAAAAGTGATTCCTTAAACCATGGATGTTAGGCTTAGGTTATTCAAGGAGTGATTCCCTAAATCTGCTAGTGTCATGCTAGTAGTTTTTATTTTATTTTCCTTCAATTCCTAATAGTTGCAGACCTGTTTTTAGTTTCCAAAGCCCTAAACACCTTGTTTTAAAACTTAAACTCTAATCACAGCGACTACAAACTTTCCCCTAGACTTGTCTTCCATCATATGACTAATCGTCAAGCCAAAAGGTACAAAAACAACAATATGCTAAAAAAAGAGAAAGAGAAAGAAACGCTCATCATAGGACGTTTGACACCTAGAATAATCAAGTTTGAGACAACACTGTTAGGGTACATTAACAGTCATTGCAATAATGGGTACAAGTAGCTGATCAAAATAGAAATATGATTAAAAAAAAATGATTTGAGTTTTACAATTGACCAACTTTTAACTCTTAACCCTAACATATTTTGTCACAATCAATGTTCTATGATGTTCATTTTCTAGATGGAATTCTTGTGATTTATCTTATATACTCTACCACTATGGTTAGTTTTCATAGCTGCATCTCTTTATATAAGAGAAATGAATGAAATGTATCCATGACACGAACATGTAAATACATTTTAGACTTCACCATATAACTAGGTCAATAAATAAATAGAACAAACAAACCCTACTTCAGTTTCACTATGTTTACCTCCCTCCAAGGCTACTATTTAATGCCCTCAACAGCCATGGTTTTGGTTTTCTTGATTCCTCAGCCCAACATTTTTGGAACCTGCAGAGTCAACAAAACATATAGCATGAAATTTGATATGCATAAGATTTTCAGCAACAAATGTAATGTAAACCAAGCAATTTAAATAATGACACAAACATTGATATGTATTGTATCTTAGCAACTTAAGGCAACACACCTATCGTTAAGAGTTTCAGTGCGATCCCATGTATCCAATTTCCAAACATCCTTCTCGGTGATGGGTCTCCTATATCCTAGCTTCATAAGGGGACTCATCCATCCAAAAACAATTTCTAGCAAACGAAAAATGAGATAGCAGATTTAGAAGATAAACAGTTACACAAAATGCAGTTTATTCTAAAGAAGACCACGAATAACCTTTGCACCATGCCTAAATTAGCATGTAATCGATGGAAGGTGTGAAAAAGATTACAGAACAAAGCTAAAATAACTCCATAACATTTCAACTAGTTTGCTCAGTATACTAGTGTGGCTCAATTTTCAACCATAGATGATTTATGTTGTTTCTTTCCCCATAAACTCTTTATACCTATATAAGAATTACTTACAAACAAAACCATAACAAATTTCACATTCAATTCACAAATGTCTGTATTTTTTAGTTACATCAGAATTTTTGACCTCTTGGTTCCATTGGAGCACGTAAGAAAGATTGAGGAATAAAACTGTTAGATTCGATTTGTTCTCAGCAGCCCTGAGATATAATTTTAGGGTGATCTTTTGGTCATCTAATGCATTTATTACACTTGTTATCTCTCCCAAACATGTTCAAAAAATTTAATCAAAATTTTTAGTTATCAAGTTACATGTGTGTAAAAACAAAATCATTTTAATTGAGGAAGCAAATCATTTAACAGAAATAACCAAAGTAGATTAAACATGGAGCAACTAACTTGAATTAAAAAAAGGTCTAAAGACAAATGGAGAACACATATTAGGAGCTCATCCATCAAGCATAACAATTACCACAGCAATGGACATAACCTAATGTTCAACAATTAATGATTAAGGTCTTTGACAATTGGCAAAGCCACTATGAGAGTTTGTAAGTGATACACGATAACAAGTTACAAAATATACATACTGGAAATTATGTTGGCATGCCTCTCAGGACATATGTACTCTCCTCCAGGTAACTCTTCATATTCAGCATCATCAACAGATTCAGTTTGCATTGGAGTGTAACCAGGATAAGGATCCAAGTCAGGAATATACACAAGTAGTAGTATTCCAAACAAGCCCTAACCAAAACAAGACTTTTATATTAGAACCAAATATGTCTACACAATTTAATTCAAGTTGGAAGCCTGCTTATGGAGAGAAAATTAACTGACTCAGAAACCCAAGGATTGTGAATCACATTCTACCCTAAACTTTTGCATCCCCGAATATTGTAAATCACCACCTTCACCCAGCAGCAGAATAAATACAAGTTGTGCGACAAATTTGGTGATCTTGATCACAATATGACATAGATTCAAATTGCGTCAATAATAACCAAGCATAAATAGTTAACAAGTATATCATGTCACGTCTAGATGTTCAACAAGCTCTAAAATTATTAGCTCCAAATTGCATTCCATAGCAAGGCTGGGCTAAAAAAAAACTCATCCAACAAAACTTTCTTAACAGAGAACCAACAATGGAGAAATTCTTAAACATATGAATTTTAAAATTTTAGAGGCCATATTGGTTGCCATAAGCCATGTCTAATACCATCTTGAAGCTATTGAAGGAGAACCAGCCAAAGATTTTGATTTGCTATTTTCCTTTTAGTTTATTTGGAATTTCCATTGGCTATTAGAGATTTTAGGAATTCAATCACAATTCCTATTTAATATTAAAGTAGCTCTAATTAGGAATGTATCTTAATGACTACTGGTAACTAAGCAATTTAAATTTTGAATAGGGTTTGAGTGGGATTAAAACTTCAATTACATATCTTTTACAGGTGTCATGTTTTGATACAATTCCTGTTTGACATGGAGAGAATAAAAAAATAAAAATAATTACATTAATTAGCAGAAAGCATGGTGAAGTGTAAGATTGGACCGCCCACACATCGTGGGGGCATTCGACTAGTCACCAGCTTAGCACTTAAGAGCCCAAGTAAATATTAGAAGGATATGGGGAACCAAAAACAGGAGTATCCTTTCAATCTTGAGGATAGAATAGGTAAATAGAAGCAAACCTGAACAATGACCTCACTAATGTATAGATGCAGTACAGCGCTGCAAAAACAATTAAAATTGTGAGTTTGCCTTTTCCCAATCAAATGTATAAACTAAAAGCACCTATAAATTGGAAATACAAACTTGTTATAGAACTCCTTCACTGTGAGGATAAGATTGAGCATCACTGCATCACCCACCAAAGTATAAATGACCCCAAATCGAACAAACCATCGAAATTCACGAATGTAGACTTTAATTTCTACAGCAATCATAACCAGCAAGGAGAACCAAGCAAGGGCCTCAATAATCAAGGAAACAATCTGTCAACATGAAGATGAAATGAATATTATTTGAATATGAACATCATCATTAGCTTATCAAAGGAGGACCATACCATACATCTGCTGATTAACCTCACCCACTCTTAATTAATATATTGATGATTTAAATGCACATGCTACTGCTAATCAAATGCATAGGAAAAATAAACCAGAAAAAAAATTACTTGAGAAAGGAGAAACAGCATAAGACCAGGGATACAGTTGCATACTAAAAAGAACACGAACCAAATAAGGACTGGCTGAAAACACATCAGGGCAGAGGCATACACAACAAGAAAAAATCGGAAAACCATCATAATATTGTTGTTGTTGACTTGGGCTGAAAAATACCAAAGGGAAATTAAATTCCTGTTTTTTTTAACCTTTGATTGTGGCCTAGGGCATAGGATTAAAAAAAAAGGAAGGATTTAATGGTTTTTTGAGTCCAATTAACGCAACTTACAATAATAAATATGAAGTTTGCAAGCTGAAACTACATTTTTGCAATCCATTTCAGTTATGACTGCAATGTAGACAAAGGTGTTCTGCTAAAGTAGTTTTGGGTTTTATACTTAGAGGTGCTTCTTGATACTTTTTTATATGGGGGCGCCAAAAGCATGGAAAATAACCTCCAAAGGAGAAATGGGATGCTTTTTATCATCCCAAAGTAATCTAAATTCCAAGGCCTGGCCATCATAGTTTTCATCCTCTTTTCTTTATCATGTATGAGAGTTGAGCCACACGCATAAAATTTTCCACGATATAAATTAAGACACTAAGATTTAAAACGATGCTACTGTTTATCCAGATGAATAAAAAATAAATGAAGAGGCAAAAGAAGAGAAGCAAACCTCAAACGGAGCAAGGCCTGTCTGTCCATCTAAATTGAGAACCGAAATACCCATGACCAATCTGTACAAGGGCTCGGCGGTGGAATAAAGAGCAAGCAGAGCCAGCAAATAGGCATACCACTTAGATCTCAAACTGAATCTTTGGAGCTTGAAGTCTCTCTTGGTAAGCCAGATTTTATAGAAGCAAAGTGCCATGAGAACAAGATAAGAAAGGGAGACCACCAGAGTGTCAGTGGCACAAGGTGTGTACGCACCAAATGCATTTTCCACTGCTTTAGTCCACACCCCATCTCTCACTGGTTTGCAGTACCAATCCAATGCTTCAAATCCCATCTTCTCTTCTCTTCTCTTGTGCTTATTTAATTCCTCACTTCCATAGAAATTAGACCTGCAAAAATATATTTTAATTAAACAGACATAAGGTGTTAAATACTAAAAAGAAAAATTGAAACAGAAAATTTTGGCTAATAATCAAGTTAACGTTTATGAATATCACCAAAAACAAATGACAAGACAACAAATTTTAATTATTATCATATCAATATTAGCACTAGAACTGAAACAATAATTGATGATACAAATACCAATGTATTCTAATATTTAAGGAAAAAAATAAAAAAGAAAAATAAAAGGGCGAGAATTTCAGAGAGAGGGAGAGAAGGAGCTAACCAACACCTTCTTCTTTTCTTTTCTTTTCTTTTTTATCAGTTCACTAAACGGATAGATAGTGTATAAAAGAGAGAAAATATCAAAATCCTAAGCGAGTGGTTAAAACGAAGAAGCAGCCACCTCCGTCCTGGTCAACCAGAGGAACCATAGAAACAATACTTGACAACTTCAACGAGTAACCCTAAAAGAAAAACAAAAAATAGAGAGAGAAAGGGAGGGCGTACAGATTCGTCATCGCTTACGTACAAATTTAAAATTTAATTAATTTAATCGAAGAAAAACAAAACTAGATTCGATGCGGATAGTTTTTATATGGGTGGTGTATCTATCCTGGATGCTAGCTGAGAATAATGCCAGAGAGCACAAAAATTACCCCTTGAAGAGTACAGCCAACAACAGACCAGCAGACGTTCGTTCTTTCTTACTTACAATTATACAACCTACTAATCACAACTACTTTTTATTTTCTGAAAAGGTCCCTGGTCAAATGAAAAAACAAGTTTGTCCTCTCCACGATCCCCGCAGGCTCTTTTGTGCTGCTCAGGGACTTGGGAGACCCGGCTCTCAAGTTGGGCTCAGTCTGTTCGGCCCAATTTGTTTTACATTTTGATTAGTTTTTTATTTGGGTTGCCTTCGATTTCAAAGTAACCACACGCTTTACTTACTTTACTTTCGGTGTTTAGTATGATATTTTTTTAAATAAATTTTTATTTAAAAATATTTTTTTTTTATATTCTCTTTTTATTTTAATATTAACACATTAAAATCATCATAAAGCATTGAAAAGCATTAATTTATGCCCTATTTTTGTTTTTGTTGATGGAAATGTTTTTGAAAAAAAATAAATTTTTTATATTTTTATATTATTTTTTATATGTTAATTTCAAAAATAATATAAAAGGGACGAGAACTTTTTTATTGATTATGCTAATTAGTCCCTAATGTTGGAAAAAAAAAGATATTGAACATTTCAAATTTCTCTAAAGCTTTAATTAAATTAAATCAAAGAAATCGAATTTTGTTTCATTAAACTGAACATTAATCAAGCGATAACTTTTCATCAACATCTTGAGATCTCCGTATACAAGCATGAAAAACAAATCAAGAAGGCTAATTATAAAATTTGATTAATGCTAGAGTTAATTTTTTGCTCTACTGTATGCAAGCATGAAAAATAAATTGAGCAACAGAACTTTTCCTTAACACCTTAGCAAAAAAAAAAAGTCTATAAGCAATGACAAAGGACTAAATAAAAAGAAAAGGAAATTAAGAGACCAAGGGGTAAAAAATCGTTGGTGCTGAAAAAAAAAAAGAGAGAACATTGTTCAAATGAACTTGTTTATCCTTTGTCTAATCTAATTAATTAGTTTTTAGTTTGCAACCAAGTAATCAAATATTTTATTAATGAGTATTTCTTAAATTCACTTCAAATGTGACCAAAAGATAACAACTAAATATTACCACCTAATATTTTTTAAAAAAATTATTTTAACAATATAATTTTTTCTCATGTTTTATTTAATAAACTTTTAAAAGTAGTTAAAGGAATATAACTTGAAATGTTTGAGGCTCCATCCATATAACACCCAAAACTGGTTTTTGTTTTAAGAATATACCCTGAAAAGGTATTTTGTTTTCACTTTTGAAAAAAAAACAAAAGGATTTGGTTCTAGTATAAAGTTGCAAAAAAGTAAAGATATGTCATTCATGAAAATATATCAGTTTTTTTATTTCAGAAAGGGTAAGTTGCTTGTGAAAATCAATCGATTTCTAAAAAGAAAGGTCGTCCATGAAAAAAAACTAGTTTTTGAATTTCATAAAAGGCAGATTGCTAATAAAAATATATCAATTTCTAAAAGGGAAGGTCATCCATAAACATAGATTAGTTTTTAAAATTCAGAAAGAACAGGTCACCCTTGAAAATATACAAGTTTTTAAAAAGGAAGATCACCCATAAAAATAGACCACTTTTTGAATTTCAGAAAGGGCAAGTCACTAGTGAAAATAGACCAATTTCTGAAAAAGAAGGTCACTCATAAAAATAAACTATCTTTCGACTTTTAGAAATGACAGGTCACTTGTAAAAATAGATCAATTTCAAAAAGGCAAGTCATCGATAAAAATATAATAATTTTTTTAATAGGGAAGTTGCCTATGAAAAAATTTTAATAAGAAAGTCGCTTATGAAAATATACCAGTTTTTGAATCTTCTAAAGAGTAAGTCGTCCGTAAAATTAGATCAGTTTCTAAAAGGGAAGTCGTTCATAAAAATAAATTAATTTTTTAAATTTAGAAAAAGTAGTTAGCCCGTGAAAATAAATCAATTTCTGAAATGTGAGGTTGCCCATGAAAATAAACTAGATTTTGAATTTTAGAAAGGATTGGTCTCCCGTGATAATAGACTAGTTTCTAAAAAAGAGGTCGCTTGTGAAAATAGACCAGTTTTTGAATTTTAAAAAGGGCAGGTTGCGGTGAAAAAAGACCACTTTTCAAATTTTAGAAATGGAAGGTCATCCGTGAAAATAGACTAATTTTTGAAAAGGATCGCCATTAAAATAAACTAATTTTTAAATTTTAGAAAGGGACAAATCACTTGTAAAAAGAGACCATATTTTTCTTTAAGATAGGCAAGTCGCTTGCAAAATAAACCAGTTTTGAAAAAAAGAGATCATCTATAATTATGAAACATTTTCTCAAGAAGTTTGGTCACACATTTAATCACTTTTCTTCGTAAACTCACTTTGCAAAAGCTTTGATTTTGCTTCATAAGCATTGTAAAAAGATGACATTTGTTGCAACCTATTTTATGATAAAATAGATAATAATAAAATAAATGCAAAGAAATACATCTAAAGTAAGCCTAAATAAAATGCTCAAGCCTAATGATGGAAGACCATAACGCCAAGTGAAAATTGGTGGGCCAAAATAACAATCCAAGATTTTAATTAACAAAATCCATTAATAAAAACAACAATTAGGTATTTACAGACTCAATTGGAATTTTCAAAGGTTTAATTATTTATTAAAGGTTTAATCGCAAGGGAAATCAACTTTTAGAAGTCAATTTTGGTATCAATTGAAACAATTGAATTTTAAGGACTCAATTGGAAGCTTGTGAAGTTTAATTAATCAAATTAGGAGTTTAATTGCATGAATTTCAAAATCTCTTAATTGAACATTTTATGAACCAATGAACAACTTGCAAAATACGTGTAACTTTAAGGATTGGAATTAGGAGAAAACAAGGGTTAAAACAAAAAAATCAAAAGTTCAGAAGTCATTTAAGGGGTCTAATTGAATAAATCAGAGATCAATGATTAACTTGTAAAATGCGCTCAAAATTAAGGATGAAAAATGAATATGGTAAGGACATAATTGCACGAAATTAGAAAGAAAGAGGAAAAATAAGTGTAACATAAAACGAAAACATAAAAATAAAAATCAAATTAAAAATTAACATCTTACATCAAAAGGTATTAATCTGTAAGAATTAGTCAAAACGATGTCGTTCAAAGTATTGTGCTTCTTTGTATTTAGTTTTTTTGTTGATTGGGTAGGTACTTTCAAGGGAATGAATATAACGTTTATAACCACTCTAAAGGTTGCAATTACCACCTTTCAACTAAAAAACAGTCCCTCTACAACCCTATGTTTTAAAAATCAAATGTTTACATCCCATATTCTTCATTGATCTCTACAACATTTTATCCCTAATCAACTAACATTACAGTTTTTGTCTCCACGTTGTTTGAGTATACATTTTCAAATATTTAAATAAAAAGCTACAAACCTCCAAATCAAGCAAAAATATATCCAATTGAAAGGTATGATCTCCCTCTACTAATTCTAAGAGGTCTCATGTAATGTTAACATCTGAGTTGCTCCAGTGAAGCCATGAAAATGACCAACCCACTAAGCCTTGATAGGAACATCTATTTATAGAAAATCACTTAACTTTTTTCATATGTTCCCATTTAGAAACCCCTCAAGTTCCATCAAAGGTTTTTGATTAGTACTTAAAAGTGCATTTTTATCATGGTTTTATATCATCATTTTGCACTTGAAGTATCAATAACTCCTTAACTAAAATATGTTTTATAATAATGTATCTAATAATATAAGATACCTATAATTTATGGTAAATGTCTATTTTTAATGCAGGTCTATCACATAAATGAAAGGATTGATTGATGACTTGAAGAACTTAAATTGCATGGATAAAGAGATGGTCAAACTTAGAGAAGAGATGTCGGTGCAATCCAAACCGGAACACTGTTCGGTAATTGGGCCATATCTGGAGCTACAGATCTCAGATTTAGGTCCAATTTATATGGATGGAAAGGTAAGACATAGGCCTACAACTTTCATATGGAGCCCAAGATCTAAAAAGGCCATTATCAAGTCCAAATTGTAGCAACAACAAAGAAGCCTGAATCTGTCTTCCAGCCCGAGCACTGTTCGGTATTTTGGCCATATCTGGAATTCTAGAAGTCCAAATGAGCTGAATTTTTTACACAAGAAAGCTGAGACAATTGCCTACAACTTTCATGTTTGCACCTGGCTCCAGTTTTGACGTTATCAATGACGTGTTGGGCAGACAAGAGAAGATAAGGATTGTCACCAAGTCAAAAGTTGGCCACCCACTTATCAATTAGTCATCAAATTAATAGTTCCCAATTTTGGCCTATAAAAGGAGGCATTTGCCATGCATTTAGGCATCTTGGTTTCCAGATCAAGATCATGCTCTTCCTTTCTCTCTTTGTATTTTTTGTAATGTTTATGCTTTGCTTTCATTAATATTAAGTTTATGCCTTTCATTTCCTTTCCTTTACTTAGTTAACTTTCATGTTCTTATTTTGTTTATCTATTTTGCTTTCTTTCATTATGTCTAGCTAAGTTAGTTATGTCAAGGTGAAAAGGTTACACTAATGGTGTAAGAATAAGTATAATGTAAACTTAATATGGACTTTAATGTTTGATACTAACATGTTTTATATTTGTTATCTTGTTCACTCTTTAATACTTTGCTTGTTAAATGACTAATCTTGATTTATGTTGTATAACACTTGGTACAACAAATGCTTGGCACTTTCATAGCCCATAATGTATGGTATAACCGACACCTGAGCTATGAAATGAACTTGATTTGTTGTTAACATAAGTTATAATCATGAATGCTTGACGAAATTTACAAGTATTAGCATTAATTGAATAAGATGACTAATGTAATCATGTTAACAATATATAATCTGATTGGAACCTCCTTTGTGTGTGGTTTCCAATTCAATAATAAGAGTTTATACTATACTTGTTTGATATACCATTAGTGGAACCTCTAACCTTGACATTTGTTATTATTATTGCTTAATCCTTACATTAATATTTCATCTCTAAGTTCTCATCATCATCATCATCTTCTTCTTCTTCTCTTTCTTTATTATTATTATTATTATTATTATTATTGTTGTTGTTGTTGTTGTTGTTGTTGTTGTTATTGTTGTTTTATAATTGTTGTTTATAATTTGTACAATTAACCTCCCTGTGGTTCGACCCTGGTCTTGCCGGGTTATTTATTACTTCGACACTCCTGCACTTGGGAGAAGACATCAATCTTTTCGTCGTGTCAAGTTTTTGGCGCCGTTGCCGGGGAGGTAAGTCCTTGTATAAATTATAATATTTATTTTATTTTCTCTTTTCACTTTTCTTATATATAACTTTGTCTCTTTTATTTTGTTTCTCCTTATTTTGTTTTCTTCCTTCTTCTTTTGTTTTCTTCTTCCTTTTATTTTATTCCTACACGTGCATGAGAGTGTGGTCACGTACATCAAGTAAATAAATAAATAAAAAGAGAGAGAGTGTGTGAGACTCTAGCTGGCCTACATATAGATGTTATGATTGCCTTTCTACTTTCTCATCTATAAAACCCTCTTTTCCTTCCTTTCATTTCTACTCAACCCATACATTCAACAAATACAGAAGTGTGTAGAAATGGCAAGTTCCTCAAGTCATCAAATAAGAAATATCTGTGTTTTTGGTGGATCTAGTCCTGGGAAAGAAAAGGAGTTTTTAGAATCAGCAAACCATCTTGGTCAGGTGCTAGCTGAGAGAAAGATTCATTTAGTGTATAGGGGAGGCAGTCTTGGGTTAATGGGAGGTGTGTCAATAGCTGCATTTTTAGGAGGTAGTCAAGTTTTAGGAATCGTCCCTGAAGCTTTGGCACAAGGGGACATCATTGGAAAAACAATTGGAGAGGAACTTCAGGTCTCTACAATGTCGGCTCGAATGAATGCAATGTTTAACCATGCTGATGCTTTCATTGCTTTACTAGGTGGTCTAGGCACATTAGAAGAGATCTTTCATATTTCCTCTTGGGCTCAATTGCACATTCACCATAAACCCATAGGTTTGTTAAATGTTAATGGTTATTATGATAAGTTGTTGTCTTTTCTTGATCATGCTGTGGAACAAGAATTTTTAACATCTTCTGCACGACAAATCATAATCTCTGCTTCTACTGCTGAACAATTGATTGACCAACTACAATCTTTCATTCCTGTGATTGATCCTTCCATGAGTCGCATAAATTGGTCATCTAAGGAAAGCCATAAAAAGCTTAGATTGGATTTGAGCCTTCATTTGTGAATTTTTGTGTCTTTTGGTTTTATTATGTTTTGTTATTTCTTATTTTTGTTTCAGTGTGTTTCAGGTTTTGTCAGTGTTCGTTATTTCAGGTGATATCTTTTATACTCTATCTTTCTACCTTAGAACATTGAGGACAATGTCTCGTTTTGGTTGGGGGGAGAGGGTAGTAGTTGATAAAAAAAAAAAAAAAATTGTTTTTCATTTCATAAAGCATGTGCATAATTGTTGTTACTAGGATGGCAGAGTAAAGGAGCTCTTTTGTTAAAGTGACTCTTGAGACGCATCTTAGTAATCATTCTTAACAAGGTCTATTATAATACTTCCTGAAATATTCAGGTTTACAAACTCTCGTATTGTTACCACTTAATTCTGCTCATATACTTATTTAACATGTATTCTTAAACCTTAATTTACACACACACACTTTAACATATGATTGTGGGTTGCATATTGGATTATTACATTATTTATGTTCTTTTGTTAAAGGTAACAACTAAGGGAAAGGAATTGTATATAATTAAAAAAAAGAAAAAAAGAAAAAAAATAATGATAATAAAAATGTAGATAAGTTTGGTTTCGTAGCCTCCCTAACCTAAGCAATTAAGCCCGAAGGGGTGTTTTAACACCTAATACCCTAAAGTCAACTGACTTGGGAGCTATTGGCCCAACGCTTGTTACATGGGTTGAGGAGAAAAGCTTAAGGGAATCAAACATTGCACTATCTACATATCAGTATCTGCGACCCGAGTTACTAAGCTCGTAGGGGTATCTTAACACCTAATGCCCTAAGACCAACTGGTCTGGGAGTCATTAGCTGAAAGCTCGTTACATGGGTTAAAGATGCATGATGTTTTTAAATTATATGTATATACATTTAAAAAAAAAAGAAGTAAAAAAAAAGACAAAAATAATAATCCCATCCCAAGGAAGTTAACCTTAAACATTAGAACAAATTTTTTTTTCTTCCAAGAAAAGCCCCATAACTATATGTTGATACATTGCGCACAAAAGAAAGATTTATTAATATCTTGTTAAGTGGTATTGAGCAGATATATAAATTTAATGAGAGTTTGTTTATCTGAATGGATTAAAGGAAGTTAAATGATGAATACCTTGCTTTGTGAAATTTGCAAATTTGTTTTCTATTTTAACGCTTTGATTACTAGGGACTAGTAATAAGTTGGTTGGGGGGTGTGATTAGTACTTAAAAGTGCATTTTTATCATGGTTTTATATCATCATTTTGCACTTGAAGTATCAATAACTCCTTAACTAAAATATGTTTTATAATAATGTATCTAATAATATAAGATACCTATAATTTATGGTAAATGTCTATTTTTAATGCAGGTCTATCACATAAATGAAAGGATTGATTGATGACTTGAAGAACTTAAATTGCATGGATAAAGAGATGGTCAAACTTAGAGAAGAGATGTCGGTGCAATCCAAACCGGAACACTGTTCGGTAATTGGGCCATATCTGGAGCTACAGATCTCAGATTTAGGTCCAATTTATATGGATGGAAAGGTAAGACATAGGCCTATAACTTTCATATGGAGCCCAAGATCTAAAAAGGCCATTATCAAGTCCAAATTGTAGCAACAACAAAGAAGCCTGAATCTGTCTTCCAGCCCGAGCACTGTTCGGTATTTTGGCCATATCTGGAGTTCTAGAAGTCCAAATGAGCTGAATTTTTTACACAAGAAAGCTGAGACAATTGCCTACAACTTTCATGTTTGCACCTGGCTCCAGTTTTGACGTTATCAATGACGTTTTGGGCAGACAAGAGAAGATAAGGATTGTCACCAAGTCAAAAGATGGCCACCCACTTATCAATTAGTCATCAAATCAATAGTTCCCAATTTTGGCCTATAAAAGGAGGCATTTGCCATGCATTTAGGCATCTTGGTTTCCAGATCAAGATCATGCTCTTCCTTTCTCTCTTTGTATTTTTTGTAATGTTTATGCTTTGCTTTCATTAATATTAAGTTTATGCCTTTCATTTCCTTTCCTTTACTTAGTTAACTTTCATGTTCTTATTTTGTTTATCTATTTTGCTTTCTTTCATTATGTCTAGCTAAGTTAGTTATGTCAAGGTGAAAAGGTTACACTAATGGTGTAAGAATAAGTATAATGTAAACTTAATATGGACTTTAATGTTTGATACTAACATGTTTTATATTTGTTATCTTGTTCACTCTTTAATACTTTGCTTGTTAAATGACTAATCTTGATTTATGTTGTATAACACTTGGTACAACAAATGCTTGGCACTTTCATAGCCCATAATGTATGGTATAACCGACACCTGAGCTATGAAATGAACTTGATTTGTTGTTAACATAAGTTATAATCATGAATGCTTGACGAAATTTACAAGTATTAGCATTAATTGAATAAGATGACTAATGTAATCATGTTAACAATATATAATCTGATTGGAACCTCCTTTGTGTGTGGTTTCCAATTCAATAATAAGAGTTTATACTATACTTGTTTGATATACCATTAGTGGAACCTCTAACCTTGACATTTGTTATTATTATTGCTTAATCCTTACATTAATATTTCATCTCTAAGTTCTCATCATCATCATCATCTTCTTCTTCTTCTCTTTCTTTATTATTATTATTATTATTATTATTATTGTTGTTGTTGTTGTTGTTGTTGTTGTTGTTATTGTTGTTTTATAATTGTTGTTTATAATTTGTACAATTAACCTCCCTGTGGTTCGACCCTGGTCTTGCCGGGTTATTTATTACTTCGACACTCCTGCACTTGGGAGAAGACATCAATCTTTTCGTCGTGTCAAGTTTTTGGCGCCGTTGCCGGGGAGGTAAGTCCTTGTATAAATTATAATATTTATTTTATTTTCTCTTTTCACTTTTCTTATATATAACTTTGTCTCTTTTATTTTGTTTCTCCTTATTTTGTTTTCTTCCTTCTTCTTTTGTTTTCTTCTTCCTTTTATTTTATTCCTACACGTGCATGAGAGTGTGGTCACGTACATCAAGTGGTAGACTTTGTAGGATATCCTCATCATTTTCAGAAAATATGGCCGAAGAAGATAATCAATCACTTCAAAATGAGAATAATGAGAATAACCGTGTTAGAACACTTAGAGACCACATGAATCCCACAAGAACAAGTGCACCATCATGCATAGTTTTTCCTCCTGATGCATCTCATTTTAATTTTAAACCAGGTATTATTCAACTTTTACCTTCTTTTCATGGTTTAGAATTGGAAAATCCATACTTGCATTTAAGGGAATTTGAGGAGGTCTGCAATACATATAATAATTTAAATTGTAGCATGAACACCATCAGATTAAAGCTTTTTCCTTTTTCATTAAAAGATAAAGCTAAAACATGGCTACAAAATTTGAGACCAGGATCCATTCGTGCTTGGGATGAAATGCAACAACAGTTTTTAAAGAAGTTTTTCCCATCTCATAGAACAAACTCTTTCAAAAGACAAATCACCACTTTCACTCAAAACCCAGGAGAAACATTTTACAAATGTTGGGATAGGTATCGAGACTTGCTTAGTACTTGCCCTCATCATAGTTTTGAAACATGGAGATTGGTTTCACATTTCTATGAAGGGTTAACACCTAAAGATAGGCAAATGGTTGAATTGATGTGCAATGGAACTTTTAAAGATAAAGACCCTGATGAAGCAATGGAGTACTTAGATTTGTTAGCTGAAAATGCTCAAAATTGGGCCACCGCGGGTACTTATGAGGCACCGAGTAAAACTCAACCTCATACATCTAGTGGAGGTATGTACAACCTTAGGGAAGATCATGACCTTCAAGCCAAGTTTGCATCTTTAGCTAGAAAAATCGAGGCACTAGAATTGAAAAGGAGTGGTCAATTAAAATCTGTTGAAAACATTGTGTGTCAAATCTGTGAAACAAATGAATACTCAACCAATGATTGTCCAACCTTGCCTTCTTTTAAAGAATGTCTCCATGAACAAGCTCATGCTTTAAACAGTTTTCAAAGGGCCAACCACAACCCATACTCCCAAACATACAACCCTGGTTGGAGGAATCACCCAAATTTCAGTTGGAAGAGTGAGAACAACAATGCACAAACTTCACAACCACCGTTTCAAGCACACCACAATTTTCAAAATTCTCATGGATATGCACCTCCTTATACTCCACCTCCTAGAAGAAATCTTGAGGAAACATTGCATGCATTCATTGAAAAGCAAGAGACAATCAATACTCAACTTGCTCAAAACATGACAGATTTTAAAGATACTCTTGCTAAATTAACATCTGCTCTTAGTTTCCAAGAGAAAGGTAAGTTTCCATCTCAAACACAACAAAATCCCAAAGGGCAATACAATGCAAATGCAAGTAGTTCCGGAAGCCAACACATGGATCAAGTCAAATCAGTCACTACTCTGCGCAGTGGTAAGGTTATTGAAAAACCCTATCTTGAACCTTATGAGAAAGATGATGAGTCAATCTCTGAGGGTAAGGAAGGGGTTGAATCTGAAAATTGCAAAGAAACGACTGATTCACCGCCAGCACTTCCATTTCCTCAAGCCATGACCAAACAAAGGAAAGTCAATCACAACTCTGAAATTTATGAAATTTTCAAACAGGTAAGGATCAATATACCTTTGCTAGATGCTATTAAACAGGTTCCTTCCTATGCTAAATTTTTGAAAGATCTATGCACTGTGAAGAGGAAACTGAATGTGAAAAAGAAAGCCTTTCTAGCCGAACAAGTAAGTGCTATTCTTCAGAACAATAATGCTTTGAAATATAAAGACCCTGGTTGTCCCACAATTTCTTGCTTTATTGGAGAGCATAAAATTGAAAGAGCCTTACTTGATCTTGGAGCTAGTGTGAATTTACTTCCATATTCAGTTTTTCAAAGTCTCAATCTAGGTGAGTTAAAACCAACTTCTATATCTCTTTTACTTGCCGATAGATCTGTAAAAGTGCCTAGAGGAATAATTGAAGATGTGTTAGTACAAGTCGATAAATTCATTTATCCTGTGGATTTTATTGTCTTGGACACAGAACCTGTTGAAGCATGTAATTCATTTCCTGTTATTTTAGGACGTCCATTTCTTGCAACTTCTAATGCATTGATTAATTGTAGGAATGGACTGATGAAGCTATTATTTGGAAACATGACATTGGAGATGAATATTTTCAACATTTGCAAGCAACTTGGAGATGATAATGATTTACAAGAAGTAGATCATATTGATGAATTAATTTATGATCAACTTGAATCTACTTTAAGTAAAAATGAATTGGATGAAACTGAAGATTTCCAAATGGTTTATTCTGAGGAAGAAATCACGGATGAAACAAGCACCGAAAATGTTGATGCGAATCTTTTGTCAACAGTGACAACAGATTCGACATCTGACATCACACCAATGGATGATTACTTTCCTAACAAATCCTTACTTTCTCTTAGTCCAATGCCTTGGTATGATAAAAATATCAATTTTCTTGCTTTAGGAGATTTGCCAGCTGATTGGAGTACCCAAGACAAAGAAAAGTTTTTGAACGAAGTGAAGAGCTTTTATTGTGATGACCCTAACTTATTCAAATATTGTCCTAATCAAATATTTCAAAGATTCATTCCGGACAATGAGGTAAGTAGTGTCATTAAACTTTGTCATTTTGAAGCATGTGGAAGTTATTTCTCATAAAAAAAGACTGCTGCAAAAATCTTTCAAAATGGATTTTATTGGCCCACCATGTTCAAGGACACACATGCATTCTGCAAAACTTGTGCAAATTGTCAAAAAGTTGACACTGGTCAAAAAGTTTTGTTTTATGATTCTCAACTCTATGCATTCCCTAAAGAGCTAAGATTAAGATGGACCAATCCTTATGGGGCCTGTGATATTGAGAATTCAATGAATGACAATGATTTTAAGGAAAATGGACATCGTTTGAAAGCTTACTTTGATAATTTTCCTAGTGAAAATGAATCAGCTGGTTTGAATGATCTTGTAGATAAAGGTTGATTATTTTGTTTTTCTCACATTTTCTTTTTTGTATTTCTTTTTGAGTGATTTTTGCTAGTTTCTCTCACCCCGGTCAAATGGTGGACAACGGTACTCCGTGACATAAGTCGGTTCTTTCAGTTTCCCACAATAATTGATATTTGTGTATATATTTGTGCAATTCTTTGAATCTCTCTTCCAATTCTCATTTGATAATGGACATTAATCTTGAAAAATTGAAAAAGTATTTTCCCGCTCTGCCTCAGAATGCGATTACAAAAATTTACCGTGCTAGATGTGCAAGATTGAGATTGTTAATGAATCATGGAATTCCTGAAGATATTCGCTGGTTGATTGAAGCAAAGGTCCGATTATCAGGTGAGTCCTCTAACTTCATTTCACACATGCCTGGAACAGGTAAAAGCACTTTTGCAAAGAAGCGTCGTGCAAAACGACTGGATGTCTGTCATCGATGTGCTAGATGGACTTGTAATACACAATGTCGTTCTTTAGGAATGGTATCTATAAACCGTGATGATAAAATACAATTCATTAAGGATGGCTTGAGTAAGGAGTCTTTAGATAATCTTCTATTGACTCTTGAAACGCATCCTAGTGGAGATGTGCATCGTGCAATTCATGATTTATGGCCACTATTTCATAAAGAACATGATCGACTTAGTCTTGGGAATCTGACTAAAAAAGACCCTGTTTGCCAGTTTTTAAGAAAACTGGATGGGAAGCCTATCCCCGACCCATAGAGGGCGTTTAAGCCGTTCTTGGACGTAAAACCAAGGGAAGATGTGAGCCACAATCACAACTACCTGTACATACACATGTTTTTTTCAAAAGTAAATAAATAAATAAATAAAAAGAGAGAGAGTGTGTGAGACTCTAGCTGGCCTACATATAGATGTTATGATTGCCTTTCTACTTTCTCATCTATAAAACCCTCTTTTCCTTCCTTTCATTTCTACTCAACCCATACATTCAACAAATACAGAAGTGTGTAGAAATGGCAAGTTCCTCAAGTCATCAAATAAGAAATATCTGTGTTTTTGGTGGATCTAGTCCTGGGAAAGAAAAGGAGTTTTTAGAATCAGCAAACCATCTTGGTCAGGTGCTAGCTGAGAGAAAGATTCATTTAGTGTATAGGGGAGGCAGTCTTGGGTTAATGGGAGGTGTGTCAATAGCTGCATTTTTAGGAGGTAGTCAAGTTTTAGGAATCGTCCCTGAAGCTTTGGCACAAGGGGACATCATTGGAAAAACAATTGGAGAGGAACTTCAGGTCTCTACAATGTCGGCTCGAATGAATGCAATGTTTAACCATGCTGATGCTTTCATTGCTTTACTAGGTGGTCTAGGCACATTAGAAGAGATCTTTCATATTTCCTCTTGGGCTCAATTGCACATTCACCATAAACCCATAGGTTTGTTAAATGTTAATGGTTATTATGATAAGTTGTTGTCTTTTCTTGATCATGCTGTGGAACAAGAATTTTTAACATCTTCTGCACGACAAATCATAATCTCTGCTTCTACTGCTGAACAATTGATTGACCAACTACAATCTTTCATTCCTGTGATTGATCCTTCCATGAGTCGCATAAATTGGTCATCTAAGGAAAGCCATAAAAAGCTTAGATTGGATTTGAGCCTTCATTTGTGAATTTTTGTGTCTTTTGGTTTTATTATGTTTTGTTATTTCTTATTTTTGTTTCAGTGTGTTTCAGGTTTTGTCAGTGTTCGTTATTTCAGGTGATATCTTTTATACTCTATCTTTCTACCTTAGAACATTGAGGACAATGTCTCGTTTTGGTTGGGGGGAGAGGGTAGTAGTTGATAAAAAAAAAAAAAAATTGTTTTTCATTTCATAAAGCATGTGCATAATTGTTGTTACTAGGATGGCAGAGTAAAGGAGCTCTTTTGTTAAAGTGACTCTTGAGACGCATCTTAGTAATCATTCTTAACAAGGTCTATTATAATACTTCCTGAAATATTCAGGTTTACAAACTCTCGTATTGTTACCACTTAATTCTGCTCATATACTTATTTAACATGTATTCTTAAACCTTAATTTACACACACACACTTTAACATATGATTGTGGGTTGCATATTGGATTATTACATTATTTATGTTCTTTTGTTAAAGGTAACAACTAAGGGAAAGGAATTGTATATAATTAAAAAAAAGAAAAAAAGAAAAAAAATAATGATAATAAAAATGTAGATAAGTTTGGTTTCGTAGCCTCCCTAACCTAAGCAATTAAGCCCGAAGGGGTGTTTTAACACCTAATACCCTAAAGTCAACTGACTTGGGAGCTATTGGCCCAACGCTTGTTACATGGGTTGAGGAGAAAAGCTTAAGGGAATCAAACATTGCACTATCTACATATCAGTATCTGCGACCCGAGTTACTAAGCTCGTAGGGGTATCTTAACACCTAATGCCCTAAGACCAACTGGTCTGGGAGTCATTAGCTGAAAGCTCGTTACATGGGTTAAAGATGCATGATGTTTTTAAATTATATGTATATACATTTAAAAAAAAAAGAAGTAAAAAAAAAGACAAAAATAATAATCCCATCCCAAGGAAGTTAACCTTAAACATTAGAACAAATTTTTTTTTCTTCCAAGAAAAGCCCCATAACTATATGTTGATACATTACGCACAAAAGAAAGATTTATTAATATCTTGTTAAGTGGTATTGAGCAGATATATAAATTTAATGAGAGTTTGTTTATCTGAATGGATTAAAGGAAGTTAAATGATGAATACCTTGCTTTGTGAAATTTGCAAATTTGTTTTCTATTTTAACGCTTTGATTACTAGGGACTAGTAATAAGTTGGTTGGGGGGTGTGATTAGTACTTAAAAGTGCATTTTTATCATGGTTTTATATCATCATTTTGCACTTGAAGTATCAATAACTCCTTAACTAAAATATGTTTTATAATAATGTATCTAATAATATAAGATACCTATAATTTATGGTAAATGTCTATTTTTAATGCAGGTCTATCACATAAATGAAAGGATTGATTGATGACTTGAAGAACTTAAATTGCATGGATAAAGAGATGGTCAAACTTAGAGAAGAGATGTCGGTGCAATCCAAACCGGAACACTGTTCGGTAATTGGGCCATATCTGGAGCTACAGATCTCAGATTTAGGTCCAATTTATATGGATGGAAAGGTAAGACATAGGCCTATAACTTTCATATGGAGCCCAAGATCTAAAAAGGCCATTATCAAGTCCAAATTGTAGCAACAACAAAGAAGCCTGAATCTGTCTTCCAGCCCGAGCACTGTTCGGTATTTTGGCCATATCTGGAGTTCTAGAAGTCCAAATGAGCTGAATTTTTTACACAAGAAAGCTGAGACAATTGCCTACAACTTTCATGTTTGCACCTGGCTCCAGTTTTGACGTTATCAATGACGTTTTGGGCAGACAAGAGAAGATAAGGATTGTCACCAAGTCAAAAGATGGCCACCCACTTATCAATTAGTCATCAAATCAATAGTTCCCAATTTTGGCCTATAAAAGGAGGCATTTGCCATGCATTTAGGCATCTTGGTTTCCAGATCAAGATCATGCTCTTCCTTTCTCTCTTTGTATTTTTTGTAATGTTTATGCTTTGCTTTCATTAATATTAAGTTTATGCCTTTCATTTCCTTTCCTTTACTTAGTTAACTTTCATGTTCTTATTTTGTTTATCTATTTTGCTTTCTTTCATTATGTCTAGCTAAGTTAGTTATGTCAAGGTGAAAAGGTTACACTAATGGTGTAAGAATAAGTATAATGTAAACTTAATATGGACTTTAATGTTTGATACTAACATGTTTTATATTTGTTATCTTGTTCACTCTTTAATACTTTGCTTGTTAAATGACTAATCTTGATTTATGTTGTATAACACTTGGTACAACAAATGCTTGGCACTTTCATAGCCCATAATGTATGGTATAACCGACACCTGAGCTATGAAATGAACTTGATTTGTTGTTAACATAAGTTATAATCATGAATGCTTGACGAAATTTACAAGTATTAGCATTAATTGAATAAGATGACTAATGTAATCATGTTAACAATATATAATCTGATTGGAACCTCCTTTGTGTGTGGTTTCCAATTCAATAATAAGAGTTTATACTATACTTGTTTGATATACCATTAGTGGAACCTCTAACCTTGACATTTGTTATTATTATTGCTTAATCCTTACATTAATATTTCATCTCTAAGTTCTCATCATCATCATCATCTTCTTCTTCTTCTCTTTCTTTATTATTATTATTATTATTATTATTATTGTTGTTGTTGTTGTTGTTGTTGTTGTTGTTATTGTTGTTTTATAATTGTTGTTTATAATTTGTACAATTAACCTCCCTGTGGTTCGACCCTGGTCTTGCCGGGTTATTTATTACTTCGACACTCCTGCACTTGGGAGAAGACATCAATCTTTTCGTCGTGTCAAGTTTTTGGCGCCGTTGCCGGGGAGGTAAGTCCTTGTATAAATTATAATATTTATTTTATTTTCTCTTTTCACTTTTCTTATATATAACTTTGTCTCTTTTATTTTGTTTCTCCTTATTTTGTTTTCTTCCTTCTTCTTTTGTTTTCTTCTTCCTTTTATTTTATTCCTACACGTGCATGAGAGTGTGGTCACGTACATCAAGTGGTAGACTTTGTAGGATATCCTCATCATTTTCAGAAAATATGGCCGAAGAAGATAATCAATCACTTCAAAATGAGAATAATGAGAATAACCGTGTTAGAACACTTAGAGACCACATGAATCCCACAAGAACAAGTGCACCATCATGCATAGTTTTTCCTCCTGATGCATCTCATTTTAATTTTAAACCAGGTATTATTCAACTTTTACCTTCTTTTCATGGTTTAGAATTGGAAAATCCATACTTGCATTTAAGGGAATTTGAGGAGGTCTGCAATACATATAATAATTTAAATTGTAGCATGAACACCATCAGATTAAAGCTTTTTCCTTTTTCATTAAAAGATAAAGCTAAAACATGGCTACAAAATTTGAGACCAGGATCCATTCGTGCTTGGGATGAAATGCAACAACAGTTTTTAAAGAAGTTTTTCCCATCTCATAGAACAAACTCTTTCAAAAGACAAATCACCACTTTCACTCAAAACCCAGGAGAAACATTTTACAAATGTTGGGATAGGTATCGAGACTTGCTTAGTACTTGCCCTCATCATAGTTTTGAAACATGGAGATTGGTTTCACATTTCTATGAAGGGTTAACACCTAAAGATAGGCAAATGGTTGAATTGATGTGCAATGGAACTTTTAAAGATAAAGACCCTGATGAAGCAATGGAGTACTTAGATTTGTTAGCTGAAAATGCTCAAAATTGGGCCACCGCGGGTACTTATGAGGCACCGAGTAAAACTCAACCTCATACATCTAGTGGAGGTATGTACAACCTTAGGGAAGATCATGACCTTCAAGCCAAGTTTGCATCTTTAGCTAGAAAAATCGAGGCACTAGAATTGAAAAGGAGTGGTCAATTAAAATCTGTTGAAAACATTGTGTGTCAAATCTGTGAAACAAATGAATACTCAACCAATGATTGTCCAACCTTGCCTTCTTTTAAAGAATGTCTCCATGAACAAGCTCATGCTTTAAACAGTTTTCAAAGGGCCAACCACAACCCATACTCCCAAACATACAACCCTGGTTGGAGGAATCACCCAAATTTCAGTTGGAAGAGTGAGAACAACAATGCACAAACTTCACAACCACCGTTTCAAGCACACCACAATTTTCAAAATTCTCATGGATATGCACCTCCTTATACTCCACCTCCTAGAAGAAATCTTGAGGAAACATTGCATGCATTCATTGAAAAGCAAGAGACAATCAATACTCAACTTGCTCAAAACATGACAGATTTTAAAGATACTCTTGCTAAATTAACATCTGCTCTTAGTTTCCAAGAGAAAGGTAAGTTTCCATCTCAAACACAACAAAATCCCAAAGGGCAATACAATGCAAATGCAAGTAGTTCCGGAAGCCAACACATGGATCAAGTCAAATCAGTCACTACTCTGCGCAGTGGTAAGGTTATTGAAAAACCCTATCTTGAACCTTATGAGAAAGATGATGAGTCAATCTCTGAGGGTAAGGAAGGGGTTGAATCTGAAAATTGCAAAGAAACGACTGATTCACCGCCAGCACTTCCATTTCCTCAAGCCATGACCAAACAAAGGAAAGTCAATCACAACTCTGAAATTTATGAAATTTTCAAACAGGTAAGGATCAATATACCTTTGCTAGATGCTATTAAACAGGTTCCTTCCTATGCTAAATTTTTGAAAGATCTATGCACTGTGAAGAGGAAACTGAATGTGAAAAAGAAAGCCTTTCTAGCCGAACAAGTAAGTGCTATTCTTCAGAACAATAATGCTTTGAAATATAAAGACCCTGGTTGTCCCACAATTTCTTGCTTTATTGGAGAGCATAAAATTGAAAGAGCCTTACTTGATCTTGGAGCTAGTGTGAATTTACTTCCATATTCAGTTTTTCAAAGTCTCAATCTAGGTGAGTTAAAACCAACTTCTATATCTCTTTTACTTGCCGATAGATCTGTAAAAGTGCCTAGAGGAATAATTGAAGATGTGTTAGTACAAGTCGATAAATTCATTTATCCTGTGGATTTTATTGTCTTGGACACAGAACCTGTTGAAGCATGTAATTCATTTCCTGTTATTTTAGGACGTCCATTTCTTGCAACTTCTAATGCATTGATTAATTGTAGGAATGGACTGATGAAGCTATTATTTGGAAACATGACATTGGAGATGAATATTTTCAACATTTGCAAGCAACCTGGAGATGATAATGATTTACAAGAAGTAGATCATATTGATGAATTAATTTATGATCAACTTGAATCTACTTTAAGTAAAAATGAATTGGATGAAACTGAAGATTTCCAAATGGTTTATTCTGAGGAAGAAATCACGGATGAAACAAGCACCGAAAATGTTGATGCGAATCTTTTGTCAACAGTGACAACAGATTCGACATCTGACATCACACCAATGGATGATTACTTTCCTAACAAATCCTTACTTTCTCTTAGTCCAATGCCTTGGTATGATAAAAATATCAATTTTCTTGCTTTAGGAGATTTGCCAGCTGATTGGAGTACCCAAGACAAAGAAAAGTTTTTGAACGAAGTGAAGAGCTTTTATTGTGATGACCCTAACTTATTCAAATATTGTCCTAATCAAATATTTCAAAGATTCATTCCGGACAATGAGGTAAGTAGTGTCATTAAACTTTGTCATTTTGAAGCATGTGGAAGTTATTTCTCATAAAAAAAGACTGCTGCAAAAATCTTTCAAAATGGATTTTATTGGCCCACCATGTTCAAGGACACACATGCATTCTGCAAAACTTGTGCAAATTGTCAAAAAGTTGACACTGGTCAAAAAGTTTTGTTTTATGATTCTCAACTCTATGCATTCCCTAAAGAGCTAAGATTAAGATGGACCAATCCTTATGGGGCCTGTGATATTGAGAATTCAATGAATGACAATGATTTTAAGGAAAATGGACATCGTTTGAAAGCTTACTTTGATAATTTTCCTAGTGAAAATGAATCAGCTGGTTTGAATGATCTTGTAGATAAAGGTTGATTATTTTGTTTTTCTCACATTTTCTTTTTTGTATTTCTTTTTGAGTGATTTTTGCTAGTTTCTCTCACCCCGGTCAAATGGTGGACAACGGTACTCCGTGACATAAGTCGGTTCTTTCAGTTTCCCACAATAATTGATATTTGTGTATATATTTGTGCAATTCTTTGAATCTCTCTTCCAATTCTCATTTGATAATGGACATTAATCTTGAAAAATTGAAAAAGTATTTTCCCGCTCTGCCTCAGAATGCGATTACAAAAATTTACCGTGCTAGATGTGCAAGATTGAGATTGTTAATGAATCATGGAATTCCTGAAGATATTCGCTGGTTGATTGAAGCAAAGGTCCGATTATCAGGTGAGTCCTCTAACTTCATTTCACACATGCCTGGAACAGGTAAAAGCACTTTTGCAAAGAAGCGTCGTGCAAAACGACTGGATGTCTGTCATCGATGTGCTAGATGGACTTGTAATACACAATGTCGTTCTTTAGGAATGGTATCTATAAACCGTGATGATAAAATACAATTCATTAAGGATGGCTTGAGTAAGGAGTCTTTAGATAATCTTCTATTGACTCTTGAAACGCATCCTAGTGGAGATGTGCATCGTGCAATTCATGATTTATGGCCACTATTTCATAAAGAACATGATCGACTTAGTCTTGGGAATCTGACTAAAAAAGACCCTGTTTGCCAGTTTTTAAGAAAACTGGATGGGAAGCCTATCCCCGACCCATAGAGGGCGTTTAAGCCGTTCTTGGACGTAAAACCAAGGGAAGATGTGAGCCACAATCACAACTACCTGTACATACACATGTTTTTTTCAAAAGTAAATAAATAAATAAATAAAAAGAGAGAGAGTGTGTGAGACTCTAGCTGGCCTACATATAGATGTTATGATTGCCTTTCTACTTTCTCATCTATAAAACCCTCTTTTCCTTCCTTTCATTTCTACTCAACCCATACATTCAACAAATACAGAAGTGTGTAGAAATGGCAAGTTCCTCAAGTCATCAAATAAGAAATATCTGTGTTTTTGGTGGATCTAGTCCTGGGAAAGAAAAGGAGTTTTTAGAATCAGCAAACCATCTTGGTCAGGTGCTAGCTGAGAGAAAGATTCATTTAGTGTATAGGGGAGGCAGTCTTGGGTTAATGGGAGGTGTGTCAATAGCTGCATTTTTAGGAGGTAGTCAAGTTTTAGGAATCGTCCCTGAAGCTTTGGCACAAGGGGACATCATTGGAAAAACAATTGGAGAGGAACTTCAGGTCTCTACAATGTCGGCTCGAATGAATGCAATGTTTAACCATGCTGATGCTTTCATTGCTTTACTAGGTGGTCTAGGCACATTAGAAGAGATCTTTCATATTTCCTCTTGGGCTCAATTGCACATTCACCATAAACCCATAGGTTTGTTAAATGTTAATGGTTATTATGATAAGTTGTTGTCTTTTCTTGATCATGCTGTGGAACAAGAATTTTTAACATCTTCTGCACGACAAATCATAATCTCTGCTTCTACTGCTGAACAATTGATTGACCAACTACAATCTTTCATTCCTGTGATTGATCCTTCCATGAGTCGCATAAATTGGTCATCTAAGGAAAGCCATAAAAAGCTTAGATTGGATTTGAGCCTTCATTTGTGAATTTTTGTGTCTTTTGGTTTTATTATGTTTTGTTATTTCTTATTTTTGTTTCAGTGTGTTTCAGGTTTTGTCAGTGTTCGTTATTTCAGGTGATATCTTTTATACTCTATCTTTCTACCTTAGAACATTGAGGACAATGTCTCGTTTTGGTTGGGGGGAGAGGGTAGTAGTTGATAAAAAAAAAAAAAAATTGTTTTTCATTTCATAAAGCATGTGCATAATTGTTGTTACTAGGATGGCAGAGTAAAGGAGCTCTTTTGTTAAAGTGACTCTTGAGACGCATCTTAGTAATCATTCTTAACAAGGTCTATTATAATACTTCCTGAAATATTCAGGTTTACAAACTCTCGTATTGTTACCACTTAATTCTGCTCATATACTTATTTAACATGTATTCTTAAACCTTAATTTACACACACACACTTTAACATATGATTGTGGGTTGCATATTGGATTATTACATTATTTATGTTCTTTTGTTAAAGGTAACAACTAAGGGAAAGGAATTGTATATAATTAAAAAAAAGAAAAAAAGAAAAAAAATAATGATAATAAAAATGTAGATAAGTTTGGTTTCGTAGCCTCCCTAACCTAAGCAATTAAGCCCGAAGGGGTGTTTTAACACCTAATACCCTAAAGTCAACTGACTTGGGAGCTATTGGCCCAACGCTTGTTACATGGGTTGAGGAGAAAAGCTTAAGGGAATCAAACATTGCACTATCTACATATCAGTATCTGCGACCCGAGTTACTAAGCTCGTAGGGGTATCTTAACACCTAATGCCCTAAGACCAACTGGTCTGGGAGTCATTAGCTGAAAGCTCGTTACATGGGTTAAAGATGCATGATGTTTTTAAATTATATGTATATACATTTAAAAAAAAAAGAAGTAAAAAAAAAGACAAAAATAATAATCCCATCCCAAGGAAGTTAACCTTAAACATTAGAACAAATTTTTTTTTCTTCCAAGAAAAGCCCCATAACTATATGTTGATACATTGCGCACAAAAGAAAGATTTATTAATATCTTGTTAAGTGGTATTGAGCAGATATATAAATTTAATGAGAGTTTGTTTATCTGAATGGATTAAAGGAAGTTAAATGATGAATACCTTGCTTTGTGAAATTTGCAAATTTGTTTTCTATTTTAACGCTTTGATTACTAGGGACTAGTAATAAGTTGGTTGGGGGGTGTGATTAGTACTTAAAAGTGCATTTTTATCATGGTTTTATATCATCATTTTGCACTTGAAGTATCAATAACTCCTTAACTAAAATATGTTTTATAATAATGTATCTAATAATATAAGATACCTATAATTTATGGTAAATGTCTATTTTTAATGCAGGTCTATCACATAAATGAAAGGATTGATTGATGACTTGAAGAACTTAAATTGCATGGATAAAGAGATGGTCAAACTTAGAGAAGAGATGTCGGTGCAATCCAAACCGGAACACTGTTCGGTAATTGGGCCATATCTGGAGCTACAGATCTCAGATTTAGGTCCAATTTATATGGATGGAAAGGTAAGACATAGGCCTATAACTTTCATATGGAGCCCAAGATCTAAAAAGGCCATTATCAAGTCCAAATTGTAGCAACAACAAAGAAGCCTGAATCTGTCTTCCAGCCCGAGCACTGTTCGGTATTTTGGCCATATCTGGAGTTCTAGAAGTCCAAATGAGCTGAATTTTTTACACAAGAAAGCTGAGACAATTGCCTACAACTTTCATGTTTGCACCTGGCTCCAGTTTTGACGTTATCAATGACGTTTTGGGCAGACAAGAGAAGATAAGGATTGTCACCAAGTCAAAAGATGGCCACCCACTTATCAATTAGTCATCAAATCAATAGTTCCCAATTTTGGCCTATAAAAGGAGGCATTTGCCATGCATTTAGGCATCTTGGTTTCCAGATCAAGATCATGCTCTTCCTTTCTCTCTTTGTATTTTTTGTAATGTTTATGCTTTGCTTTCATTAATATTAAGTTTATGCCTTTCATTTCCTTTCCTTTACTTAGTTAACTTTCATGTTCTTATTTTGTTTATCTATTTTGCTTTCTTTCATTATGTCTAGCTAAGTTAGTTATGTCAAGGTGAAAAGGTTACACTAATGGTGTAAGAATAAGTATAATGTAAACTTAATATGGACTTTAATGTTTGATACTAACATGTTTTATATTTGTTATCTTGTTCACTCTTTAATACTTTGCTTGTTAAATGACTAATCTTGATTTATGTTGTATAACACTTGGTACAACAAATGCTTGGCACTTTCATAGCCCATAATGTATGGTATAACCGACACCTGAGCTATGAAATGAACTTGATTTGTTGTTAACATAAGTTATAATCATGAATGCTTGACGAAATTTACAAGTATTAGCATTAATTGAATAAGATGACTAATGTAATCATGTTAACAATATATAATCTGATTGGAACCTCCTTTGTGTGTGGTTTCCAATTCAATAATAAGAGTTTATACTATACTTGTTTGATATACCATTAGTGGAACCTCTAACCTTGACATTTGTTATTATTATTGCTTAATCCTTACATTAATATTTCATCTCTAAGTTCTCATCATCATCATCATCTTCTTCTTCTTCTCTTTCTTTATTATTATTATTATTATTATTATTATTATTCTTATTGTTGTTGTTGTTGTTGTTGTTGTTATTGTTGTTTTATAATTGTTGTTTATAATTTGTACAATTAACCTCCCTGTGGTTCGACCCTGGTCTTGCCGGGTTATTTATTACTTCGACACTCCTGCACTTGGGAGAAGACATCAATCTTTTCGTCGTGTCAGTTTTGAACCATTCTCTTTAGGTCCTAAGGTAGAAAAGACCTCATATTAGTCTTCAAGCTTATTCCAAAACCACATAAACCCAAGACCATTAATTCCATTGCAAAACCCTAACAACCCATTTAAAAGACTTAAATCCATGGATAAAAGAACGGAGTGCAAAAAAAAAAAGGCAGAAAAAAGGAGAGAAAGGAAAAAGAAAAGAGTAAAAGAAAGAAAAAAGCAAAAGAAAAAAGAAAAAAGAAACCTAGGATAAGGTACAAGGATTTTATCTAGAAGGATTTGGATGCTTCAACCTTATCTAGGGAGGCCTAAAAACAAGAAGAAAGCCAATCAACACTAATAATCGATTCATATTTAGGATTATCAAACTAAAAAGGTATATATATTTTGCATGCATTTTGAGATTTAATAACCAATTTTCTAAATCTATGAGAATTTGAACAATATTTTAATAACTAAAAGTTTAATTCTTGAGAATTAATGATTAATATTTTGGTATAGAACACTGGACCTACAAGTGAGGTTAGTAGTCAAAATATCAAAAGTTGAATAGAAAATTAAATAAGATGGAAGAAAAAAATCTAAAGAGGCAAAAAAATAAAATTGGATATATTTGGGTCTGGCTGAAAGCGAACCCAATAGCTATATGATTTACACTTCGTTGTGGGTCAAATATTTTTATTTTTTATAAAAAATTATTTATGCAGGTTTTTCAACGCATTTTGATAGTTAAAAAATATAACAAATCAAAAAGTTTATACACACATGTAATCAAATAAACTAAGAATTATGTATGTTATTAAATAAATAAATAAATCATTAATAACACCCAAAAACAAAACTTGAAAAAATGATAAACAAATATAGATCAAAAGATTAAATCTTATTTTAATAAGACATTAAATTGATTGAATAAAAAAAAGGAATAATATGTCAGGCTACACATATAAAAAATATCATCTAAAAATAAATATTTTTTTATTTTCAAAAACATATTTTTTCTATATAAAAGATAAATATATATATATATATAGATAAATTAGAAAAACCACTCTAAAAATTAAGCACATAACAAAAAAATTTTTTTTTATAAGAGGCCTTGAATAAAACAAAAAAGAGGAGATTTTGTCTTTTTTTTTTTTTTTAGTTTTTTAACAGGTCATGTCACTTTATTTTTATTCAATTTCATTCTTTAAAGTTATATTTTCATAACAACCATAATCATCAAATCCAACATGAGAGTTGACCTAGCCAAGGAGTGGGTCTTGAGTTACATGAGTTGATTCGGGTCAACCTAAAAATATTAGAAAAAAATATTTGAGAATTTAATATTTTATAGGAAAAAAATTAAAAAACAATCTATATGGATATAAGCTATACATGTACACAATTAAGTTTAAAAGATTATTTCAAAAGGTTTTTTTATTCTACATTAAAAATATATTATTGTATTCTTCTAAGTTGAAGTATTTAAACTAAAAATATTTTTATCCACATTAAAAAAAATATAACTTTTTTCTTATGAATATGGAGTATATATATTAAAGGCCTTCAAATCCCACATTGAAAAAATCAAATATTCTTCAAATATTTATATAGTGAACTTTGAAATGAGTTAGTAATCAATTAAAAAATATGAAAAAAAAGTTTCTAGGTATAAGAAAAAACATTTGAAAAAAAAAGTTTTTACTAGGTTTTTGTTAGGTCACTCGAGTTATGAGTTGACCTAGCGGGTATACTAGTTTATTTTGGGTCTAACTTCATACCTAGATTTTGAATGAAACAAACCATTCCAAAGCCCCGAATCACCTAGAAAATTTTTTAAAAAATATTTGAATTTTAAATACTTTATATGAAAAAAATTTAAAAAACAATTCATGTGCATATACGCTATACATGTTGTAAATAATTTAGTTTAAAAAATTATTTCAAAAGATTTTTTATCCCACATTAAAAAGATACCATCTTATTTTTCTAAGTTGAAGTATTTAAATAAAAAAAAATTATTATCCCATATTTAAAAAGTGACACGACTAAAAGGTTGATGTCTTCTCCCAAGTGCAGGAGTGTCGAAGTAATAAATAACCCGGCAAGACCGGGGTCGAACCACAGGGAGGTTAATTGTACAAATTATAGACAATAATTATAAACAACAATAATAGCAATAACAATAATAACTATAACTATAACTATAACAATAATAATAATAATAATAATAATAATAATAATAATAATAATAATAATAATAATAATAATAATAATAATAATATTAGTAGAGAAAGAGAAGAAGAAGAAGATGATGATGATGAGAACTTAGAGATGAAATATTAATGTAAAGATTAAACAATAATAATAACAAATGTCAAGGTTAGAGGTTCCACTAATGGTATATCAAACAAGTATAGTATAAACTCTTATTATTGAATTGGAAACCACACACAAAGGAGGTTCCAATCAGATTATATATTGTTAACATGATTACATTAGTCATCTTATTAAATTAATGCTAATACTTGTAAATCTCGTCAAGCATTCATGATTATAACTTATGTTAACAACAAATCAAGTTCCTTTCATAGCTCAGGTGTCGGTTATACCATACATTATGGGCTATGAAAGTGCCAAGCATTTGTTGTACCAAGTGTTATACAACATAAATCAAGATTAGTCATTTAACAAGCAAAGTATTAAAGAGTGAACAAGATAACAAATATAAAACATGTTAGTATCAAACATTAAAGTCCATATTAAGTTTACATTATACTTATTCTCACACCATTAGTGTAACCTTTTCACCTTGACATAATTAACTTAACTAGACATAATGAAAGGAAGCAAAATAGATAAACAAAATAAGAACATAAAAGCTAACTAAGTAAAGGAAAGGAAATGAAAGGCATAAACTTAATATTAATGAAAGCAAAGCATAAACATCATAAAAAATACAAAGAGAGAAAGGAAGAGCATGATCTTGATCTGAAAACCAAGATGCCTAAATGCATGGCAAATGCCTCCTTTTATAGGCCAAAATTGGGAACTATTGATTTGATGACTAATTGATAAGTGGGTGGCCAACTTTTGACTTGGTGACAATCCTTATCTTCTCTTGTCTGCCCAAAACGTCATTGATAACGTCAAAACTGGAGCCAGGTGCAAACATGAAAGTTGTAGGAAATTGTCTCAGCTTTCTTGTGTAAAAACTTCAGCTCATTTGGACTTCTAGAACTCCAGATATGGCCAAAATACCGAACAGTGCTCGGGCTGGAAGACAGATTCGGGCTTCTTTGTTGTTGCTACAATTTGGACTTGATAATGGCCTTTTTAGATCTTGGGCTCCATATGAAAGTTGTAGGTCTATGTCTTACCTTTCCATCCATATAAATTGGACCTAAATCTGAGATCTGTAGCTCTAGATATGGCCCAATTACCGAACAGTGTTCCGGTTTGGATTGCACCGACATCTCTTCTCTAAGTTTGACCATCTCTTTATCCATGCAATTTAAGTTCTTCAAGTCATCAATCAATCCTTTCATTTATGTGATAGACCTGCATTAAAAATAGACATTTACCACAAATTATAGGTATCTTATATTATTAGATACATTATTATAAAACATATTTTAGTTAAGGAGTTATTGATACTTCAAGTGCAAAATGATGATATAAAACCATGATAAAAATGCACTTTTAAGTACTAATCAAAAAGCATAGCTTTTTTTTTCTGCAAAACATAAAGTATATATATAAAAGGGTTTCAAATCCCACATTGAAAAAAATAATTCTTCTAATATTTATATAATAAACTTTAAAAATTATATATATATATATATATATATATATATATATATATATATAAAAGAAAGGTATTTGAGTATGAGAAAAAACACATTAAAAAAAAAGAGGTCTTTACGGGGTTTCTATCAGGTCACCCAAGTTTGGAGTTAACCTAGTGGGACGACCAGTATACTCCGAGCCAATTGCAAGCCTAAATTTATAATAAAGCAGACCCTACCAATGCTCTTTGTTTTTGGTGGACAGTGAGGCACAATGCTAGTGGATCCTGTTAGCAACAAGACCCAACAACATTGGGTATTACTTGATCACCAAACTCAATAACATTGGGTCTAACTATCAAACCATATTTAGTAGCTTTTAGCAAAAAAAAAGGAAAGGAAAGGCAACACCCTAGCTGCACTTTTTGACTAAAAAATAACAAAAACAACACCTTCATGGCACTATAGTGTCATCCATGGTGCAAATACTCTATGTCTAATGTGTGATCCATAATGAAAGTATAGTATAGTATAATAAATGTACAGTGTTTTCCTCACGCCATTTAAAGTATAGTATAATAAAAAAAAGTCCTATCAATTTATTTCCTTTTTATCGTATGAAAAATATACATAAAAAAATCTAAAGAGACAAAAAAAATAAAATTAAACATATCTAGCTTTAGCTGAAGGCCGGACCCAATAACCTCGTAGCTAGACCCGATAATGTTAGTTTTAGTTGCCAAGCTAGACCCATTACCTGTTGAAAGCGATTTGGGTCTCACTAGCAAGCCAAACCCAATAGTTATTGGCACAATAAACAAAAAAGATAGCACCTTTTAAGAGCAATTTTTAATTAAAAATCAACAAAAATAACACTCTTGTAACGCTATAATATCATTCACAATCAAATACTCCATATCTATAGTATGATTCACAGTGCAATAAATATATATCTATAGTAATTATACAATATTTGTCTGATGCTTATAATATATTATGCATACACCGCTAGATTCTTTGGAAGAAAATGTTTCTTGAATTCAATATCCCTCTAAACTGACAAAATATATTTCGTATAATGAAAAAAAAAAAAACTTCTTGCAAACAAACTAGTGAGCAAACTTGTCGAGACAACAATTTCAATGTAGCCTTGCCAGCTCTTCAACTCTCTCGTAAAGCTCCTCTAGAGTAGTATTCATTGTCTTACCAATCTTTTCCATCCGACTATAGCTAAGATCAAGGAATGCCTTTATAGATCACCATCCAAGAAATTTTTGGCATTTACAGTTTTCTTGTCATTGTTGAATGATCATCATTGCTTATAGCTCAATCCTCCAACTCCCTTTATCATCTTTTTTAAGTTTGACTAAAGCTTCTCCAAAAAAAGATATTGCTCACGATGAAGTGAAGCAATGACCCCCAATTATACCATTAACAATCCTTAATATAACAATTGGGATCTGGCCACCATCAGAATCGGGTAAGTGTATAACAAGGGAACCATATCTGAATCAATTGACAAATTCTCCAAGGTGATACTCTCCTAACACCTCAAGACGGCTTCGTTCCTCCTCAGTAGCACCTTCATTATTTTTCCGAACTATAAATAGGTTAAAGTTATTTTGTGCACGAAGGTAAATGTCATAATTAAGAATCTCAACTCCTAACATCCAATTTGCATTATAATCATAAGCTCTCACTTCAATAATGCCTTTTTCATGCTAAAGACAAATGAAGAGTTATGTCAAGCTAAGAACCATAAAAAAACATAAATACTAGGACTCAGTGTGGATAAGAAGCTAGTTCTAGGGACAAGAACCATAAAAAATAGGCTCTTAACTTTTGATATATTACTAATGTTAAAGAAAAAGTAGCTGAGTAGCAATCAAATGTAATGGCCATGACATTGGCATATGGAAAACATACATAACTTAAATTATTAGTACAAACCAGAATAGAAATTAGACTACAAAAGACTACCTGTTTGGAAATGCACGCAGTAGAGTTAAAAGGATATATATGATTAACTTCTTTCAAGTTTATATTGTTGTAAAGTAGTTTCTTGTTGCTATTGTAGATGACAGTTGGTCTATATAATGCACCTAATATATATGCGGCATTCTTCGATGAAAAAGTGCGGAGTGTTAAAGGCTAGATGCCTAAAGACACCTTTTTTCTATCTTTTAATTCACCAGTACTCAAATTTAATAGGAAGTTTAAGAGGTGACCATCTCTAAGGCCACATAACAAGTATAAGAGGTGACCATCTCTAAGGCCACATAACAAGTATGATATCTGACAAACCTGAGGGGTAGTTCAATTAGCCAAGTCTTGAGTTTACTTTCCAATAGTTATGAGTTCGAGTTCTTTCAGGCCCAAAGGGGCTTATATAGTCATTAACTTTAGGTCCCGTGGGATTAGTCGAGGTGCGTATAAGCTGGCCTGGATACCTATATTAATAATAACAATAATAAAGTAGAATATCTGACTAGGAATAGATAAGATTAGTGAATAGAGAATAGAGAAATTATAAACATTCAAAAGTACCACCCTCCTCCACGGGTAAAAACCAAACCAATATGAAACCCAAATAATGAATTGGTGAGTTTCATTTTCACTATTTATAATAACAAGTCAATTATGTAATTTTGATCCTACCAAAGCAGGGCAAGAACCCAACAAACATCAAATGAATGGCAGAGGAGTAATGTCAAAAAATTTCTTGGCTTGTTTAGTACAGTAAATTTTTTGAGAAATATTCTCTACAAGAATAATTTATCTTTTGTTTTGAAACAAGAATTATGTTCTTTGCTCATGTGACACAACGTATAACATGGAGTTCAAGCCATGAAGAAATGTAAGTAGGTCCAAAAATTAAAAAAACTAAGATTGAAATTGATAAGCATACCCCTTTAAATGAACACAAAAGAATAGAGAAATAATTTTCAAATAAACAAGGTTGCCACCACTAGTTGCGAATAAAACTTGTCAAATAAGTGGTTCAATACTAAAATAATTTCTCATTCTCTTACTTGTAGGAATTGGATGTTAGGCCCAAAAATATCCAAACACTTTGAAAGGTCGCAACATAGAACATAGCAAAAACCTATATTATCAGCGACCATTGTTTACAAACACTTTCATTAAAGTTAGCATTAATCAAATAGAATCCATACAATTAAAATGCCAATAAATCACATCAACTTGTAATTGCTATAGTCAAATCGTAAGCAAATCAATGTTGCTTACTAATTTTTAGAAGTAACAAGCTAGCAAAACCCCAACTAATTTTTTGCAAACTATCTATTATCCAAAGAAATGTTGAGACCAAAATGATTCAGAACTTTACTATATCATAAGGTTGAATTCTCCATTATCATTTCTTTGGTACATATAGAAGTAGAATTGAGCAATACAACCTCTCCCCCTCCCCCTTCCCATAAGGAAAAATATCAATTGTAATAAGGCTGATGTTGCAAGGAAGAAAATGATAACTGGGTTTGAACACGGGGGGGAGGGATTCAAATTAAGGGTAGTATTTTGATTAAACAATGCGTTATAATTATAAGTCAATACTCTGCATTTTGTTTTTCTTGTTAGTAGCCACATATTGATGGAAGAAAAACACGAGAATGTTTTAGAAGGAACGACTATTATATATATGGTATTCTATTTTCAACAAAGGCATTTAGAAAATAATATTGAACCATTTCCCTTTTTCTCGGAGATTCTTTCCTCATACCTTCTTTGTGTTTTCATCATCTTCTTTTTCTTTTTCTCTTCTCTCTCTCTCTTTCTCTAACCCAAGTTTCTTGGAGTGATCACTTATGATAAAGAACACTAATAGTAATATAACCAACAATAACTGTAAGGAATAAAAAGATGATGATTCATTGCTAATGTTAGAATTCGAACAAACTTGAATCATGAAAGTTCAAGGAAATTGTCTTAGCTTTCCAGCCAAAAAAAAAAATTAAGGTCATTTGGACTTCTAGAACTTAAGATATGGGCTAAACACTAAATAGTGTCTAGGCTGCAAGACAGATTTAGACTTTCTTGTTGTTGCTAAGATTTGAACTTCCAAATAGTAGAATTGAGTCTTGCCTTGCTCATGAATGTTTTAATCCTATATCTTAGCTTTCTATCCATATAGAGTAGACACAATTTTAAGTTCTACAGTTCCAAGTATGACCAATGACTGAACAGTGTTCTAGTTTTGACTGAACCACCATTTCTTTTTTAAACTTCACCCTCTCTTTATCTTCTCAATTTCAGTAGTTAAACTCATCAATCAATTCTTTGATTTATATGATAGGCCTGCATTTAAGATGACCATTTACCATAAATTAAAGCTATCTTATTGATATGACCAAAAGATTGATGTCTTCTCCAAAGTGCAGGAGTATAGAAGTAATAAATAACCCAGCAAAACTAGGATCGAACCACAAAGAGGTTAATTATATAAATTATAGATAACAATAATACAACAATAATAATAGTAACAATAATAATAATAATAATAATAATAATAATAATAATAATAATAATAATAATAATAATAATAATAATAATAGTTGTAATAGTAATAATAATAGTAGTAGTAGTAATAATTATAATAACAATAGAAGAAGAAGAAGAAGAAGAAGTTGATGAGAACTTTGAGATTGAAGATTAACGTAAGGATTAAACAATGATAACAATAGATGTCAAGGTTAGAGGATCCACTAACGGTATGCTAAACAAGTATAGCATAAACTCTTATTACTCAAATGGAAACCACACACAAAAGAGGTTCCAATCATATTATAAATTGTTAACATGATTATATTAGTTATCTTATTTGAATAATGCTAATACTTGTAAATATTCTCAGGCATTCATGCTTATAACTTATGTTAACAACAAATCAAGTTCCTTTCATAACTCAGGTGTCGGTTATACCATACAGTAACTATTAAAGTGTCAAGCATTTGTTGTACTAAATGTTATACAACATAAATCTAGATTAGTCATTTAACAAGCAAAGTATTGAAGAGTGAACAAGATAACAAATATAAAACATGTTAGTATCAAACATTAAAGTCCATGTTAAGTTTACACTATACTTATTCTTACACCATTAGTATAACATTTTCACTTTAACATAATAAATATAACTAAACATAATGAAAGAAGGAAAAATAAATAAATAAAATAAGAATATAAATAAGATAAAAGTTAACTAAGTAAAGGAAAGGAAATGAAAGGTATAAACAAGATATTAATAAAAATAAAACTTAAGCATTACAAAAATACAAAGAGAGAAAGCAACAACATAATCTTAATCTAGAGACCAAGATGCCTAAATGCATGGCAAATGCCTCCTTGTATAGGCCAAAATTAGGAACTATTGATTTGATGACTAATTGATGAGTAGATGACCAACTCTTGACTTGGTGACAATCATTATCTTCTCTTGTCTGCCCAAAACATCATTGATAACGTTAAAATTAGAACCACTTGAAAACATGAAAGTTGTAAGAAATGTATCAACTTTTTAGGAAAAAATTTAGAGGTCATTTGAACTTCTAGAGCTCTAGATATGGACCAAACACTGAACAGTGTTTGAGTTGTAGGACAGATTCAGACTTCTTTGTTGTTGCTATAATTTGGACTTGAAAATGGCCTTTTTAAATCTTGAGCTCCAAATGAAAGTTGTAGGTCTATGTCTTACATTTCCATCCATATAAAGTAGACCTAAATCCAAGATCTATCGCTCCAAATATGACCCAATTACTAAACAGTGTTCTAGTTTGGACTGCACTAATATCTCTTTTCTAAGTTTGGCCATCTCTTTATCCTTTCAATTTCAGTTCTTAAACTCATTAATCAATACTTTTATTTAATGGTAGCCCTGTATTTAAAATAAACATTTACAACAAATTAAAGGTATCTTATATTATTAGATATGTTATTATAAAACATGCTTTAGTTAAGGAGTTATTAATACTTCAAGTGCTAAATGATGATATAAAACCTTAATAAAAATGCTCTTTTAAATACTAATCACTTATATTATTAGACATGTTATTATAAAACGTGTTCTAGTTATAAAGTTATTCATACTTCAAGTGCAAAATGATGATATAAAACCTTAATAAAAATTATATTTTTAAGTACTAATCAACTTACAACCCACATATATCCCTCAATGCTTTAGAAGGAGTAATTAGCCTAAACATACTAAGAGTCACGGGCTGGGTAGAAAAACAGCCCTTGTTTATTTTGTTAGATTTTGGAAGCACATACAACTTCATCAACAACTAAATGGCAGACAAGTTGCATTGTAAACTTCAAGTATTAGGGCTCTAATTGTGTAGGTAACTGATGGTGGAACTATGACCTGTACTTCAGTGTGTAACAACTTCCAATGGTTTATATAGGGAGTTGATTTTGTGACTGATGTCTTTACCTTGGATCTCAAAAATTGTGATATGATCATGGGCATTCAGTGGTTGGCCATATTAAAAACCATCGTCTACAACTACAAAGAAATATGGATGGCATTAAGTGGCAAGGATAGGAGGTTTTCATCAAAGGGAATGACCTAGTATCAATGGAGACTATCAGATTTGAGTAACCTAATGACTTGTTATGGAGCACTAGTTTAGTTTCTGAGATTAATCTATGTAGCTTACGCTCTATTGAAGTTCAAGAGCATAAGGAACAACCAATATCCACTCAATTACAACCCTGCGTTATTGAGGATACAACTTTAACAACTCTATAAGAAGAATACCAAGAGCTTTTAAAGAACCTAAAGGCATGCCTTGACTTCACAGCCATGATCATAGTATACCTCTCAAGGAAGGCTCTAATCTAGTCAATCTCAGGCCTTATAGACACTCAAGTTTATAAAAAGATGTGGTGGAGCAAATGATTAAAGAAATACTAAGCTCAAGAACCATTCAAAATAGTCATAGCCCTTTTTCTTCACCAGTGGTCCTATTTAAGAAGAAGGACAGATCATGGAGGTTATGCATTGATTATAGAGCATTAAATAAGCTTACGGTCAAACATAAGTTCCCTATTCCCTTAATAAATGAACTCCCAAATGAGTTGGTGGGTACCTTTATTTTTTTTTAGATTGATCTCCTATCTAGTTACCACCAAATTAGAATGGCTCCTAAGAATGTCTATAAGACCGCCTTCAAAACTTATATAGGGCACTATAAATTCCTAGTCATACCTTTTGGCTTGACTAACGCCCCAACAACATTCCAAAGTCTAATGAATGCCTTTTGGCTTGACTAACGCCCTAACCACATTCTAAAGTCTAATGAATGAATTATTTTGGAGCCAACCAAGGAAGTTTATCCTTATATTTTTTTTGTTATGATATTCTTATTTACAGTAACTCCATGACAAAGCACTTTGGACATCTAAGGACTGTCTTCAAGATCTTAAAAATTAACATGCTATATGCCAAGTCCAGCAAATGTGGTTTTTGCAGCAACCAAGTTGACTATTTAGGTCATATTATATCAACAGGAGGGGTGTCGACTAATCCATATAAGATCAAGGCCATCACTGATTGGCCTCTTCTAAGCAACATTAAATAACTAAGGGGGTTTCTAGGCCTCACGGGGTACTACAAAAAATTTGTCAAGGGTTATAGTATCATTTGCAAACCCTTAACACAACTGCTGAAGAAGGATGTCTACAAGTGCAACAAAGAGGCCACCATAGCCTTCAACTAGCTGAAAAACATGGTGACTTAACCTCCAGTACTCGCGTTACCAAAACTGACTAAATAATTCATCATAGAAATAGATGCTAGTGGTAGAGGAATGGGAGCAGTCCTAATGTAAAAAGACCACTCGATTGCATTCATTAGCAAATAATTTGGGGTTAAATAATAAAGACTTTTCATCTAAGAAAGGGAACTACTAGCTATTTTACTTGCGGTTACTAAATAGAGATACTACCTATGGGGAAGGCATTTCATTATCTATATTGATCATCTTAACTTAAAATATTTGTTGGAATAGAAGGTGACTTACCCATCATAGCATATACAACTAGCCAAACTCTATGGCTTCAACTATGAGGTCGAATTCAAGAAAGGGAAGGATAATGTTGTTATTGATGCACTATGAGGGTGTCTTGTGGAGAACTAAATACCTTAGCAGTCTCTTCCATCTCTACTACACTTCTAGAAGAAATCAAGAAGTCTTGGAAAAATGATAAGGGTGTGCAAACTCTCATCCAAGAATTAAGCCTACATTTTGCTTTTCATCCTCACTACTCTTAGATTAATCAGCTCGTATGCAAAAAGGTAAGATCATGGTAGGTCAGAATGTGCCTCTTCAAACTCAAATCATTTTTTTGTATCATGACTCAGCTATAGGAGGCCACTCAAAAACTATTGTAACAACGAAAAGGATGGCTAATGGTTTTTATTGGAAAAGGCAACAAAAGTATATTAGATAATACATAAGGGAATGCCTCATTTATCAACAAAACCTGTCTCAAAACATACACATCCTCGGGTTACTACATTCCCTCCTTATAGCTACAACCCCGTTCCTTAATATTAGTATGGATTTTATGGAAGGGCTCCTTTACTCTGAAGGGCGGAAAGTTATATTTGTGGTCATGGATAGGTTTAGTAAGTATACACACTTCATGGCCATTCCTCATCCTTATACTGCTAGTTTGGTAGCAAGAGTTTTTATTGACAACATCTACAAATTGCATGGATTACTAGCTACCATTGTTAGTGATAAGGATGCTATCTTTCCAAGTCTCTTATAGAAGAAGCTATTCTCTAAATAAGGAGTTAAACTATGTCATTCCATTACTTATCATCCCCAATCAAATGGCCAGATAAAGGTGGTCAATAAGTGTCTCAAAAATCACTTGTGTTGCATGATAGGTACCTCACAAACATAATAGGTTAAGTGGCTTTCACTAACAAAATGGTGGTACAATACTAACTACCATACTTCCACAAACTTCATTCCCTATGAAATCATTTAAGGCTATCCTCCCCCTTTATGCATTCCTTATTTTCCAAAAGACTCACCTATATAGGTTGTGGATGATTTTTTATGCAAAAGGGAACAAATTCTGTAGGCTGTTAAGAGAAACCTACAAGATATTAGAAACAAAATGGTTCAACTGGAAAACAAACATGGAAGAGAAAGAACATTTGCCATAGGTGATCTAGTTTACCTTAAGTTCCAACCATATAGATAGAAAATACTAGCCAACAGACAATCTCAAAAATTAGCTTTAAAAGACTACGGTCCATATGAACTTTTAGCAAGAATTAGTACCATGGCTTATAAGTTGAAGTTACTTGCCTATGCATCTATCCACTCTATGTTTTATGTGTCTTTGTTAAGAAAAAGGTGGGAAATAGGGAGGTGCATGACACGACTAAAAGATTGATGTCTTCTCCCAAGTGTAGGAGTGTCGAAGTAATAAATAACCCGGTAAGACCGGGGTCGAATCACAGGGAGGTTAATTGTACAAATTATAAACAACAATAATAACAATAATAATACTAGTAGTAGTAGTAGTAGTAGTAGTGGTGGTAGTAGTAGTAGTAGTATTAGTAATAATAATAATAATAATAATAATAATAAAGAAAAAGATGGAGAAGTAGAAGATGATGAGAACTTCGAGATGGAATATTAATGTAAAGATTAAACAATGATAACAAACAATGTCAAGGATAGAAGATCCACTAATGGTATGTCAAACAAGTATAGTATAAACTCTTATTATTCAATTGGAAACCACACACAAAGGAGGTTCCAATCATATTATAGATTGTTAACATGATTACATTAGTTATCTTATTCAATTAATGCTAATACTTGTAAATTTCATCAAGCATTCATGATTATAACTTATGTTAACAACAAATCAAGTTCCTTTCATAGCTCAAGTGTCGGTTATACCATATAGTATGGGCTATGAAAGTACCAAGCATTTGTTGTACCAAGTGTTATACAACATAAATCAAGATTAGTCCTTTAACAAGCAAAATATTAAAGATTAAACAAGATAACAAATACAAAACATGTTAGTATCAAACATTAAAGTCCATATTAAGTTTACACTATACTTATTCTTACACCATTAGTGTAACCTTTTCACCTTGACATAATGAAAGAAAGAAAAATAGATAAACAAAATAAGAACATAAATAAGATAAAAGTTAAGTAAGTAAAGGAAAGGAAATGAAAGGCATAAACTTGATATTAATGAAAGCAAAGCATAAACATTACAAAAAATACAAAAAGAGAAAGGAAGAGCATGATCTTGATCTGGAAACCAAGATGCCTAAATGCATGGCAAATGCCTCCTTTTATAGGCCAAAATTGGGAACTGTTGATTTGATGACTAATTGATGAGTGGGTGGCCAACTCTTGACTTGGTGACAATCCTTATCTTCTATTGTCTGCCCAAAACGTCATTGATAACGTCAAAATTGGAGCCACTTGAAACATGAAAGTTGTAGGCAATTGTCTCATATTTCTTGTGTAAAACATTCAGCTTATTTGGACTTCTAGAACTCCAGATATGGCCAAAATACTGAACAGTGCTCGGGCTGGAGGATAGATTCAGGCTTCTTTGTTGTTGCTACAATTTGGACTTGAAAATGGCCTTTTCAGATCTTGGGCTCCATATGAAAGTTGTAGGCTTATGTCTTACCTTTCCATCCATATAAAGTAGACCTAAATCTGAGATCTATAGCTCCAGATATGACCCAATTACCGAACAGTGTTTTGGTTTGGATTGCACTGACATCTCTTTTCTAATTTTGGTCATCTTTTTGCCCTTGCAATTTAAGTTCTTAAAGTCATCAATCAATCCTTTCATTTATGTGATAGGCCTGCATTTAAAATGAACATTTACCATAAATTAAAGGTATCTTTTATTATTAGATATATTATTATAAAACATGCTTTAGTTAAGGAGTTATTGATACTTCAAGTGCAAAATGATGATATAAAACCATGATAAAAATGCACTTTTAAGTACTAATCAGTGCACACCACAATGCATGTTCTGCCCTCTAAACCTTTTTTTTCCTTCTGCAAGCTATACTAGAATGGTGTATGGTGATTAAAGATGAAAAATTTATGAGCTTTGATGGAATATCTTATTTGAAATATCATTTTTCGAAATGCTCTACTTTCTTTGATTTGAACCTTTTCTTTTTCTCTCTTTTACCTCACCTTAACCTTAGCCCCATTACAACTGGAAAATAAGACCTTTTGATTCATGCATTGTTTGTAATATGTTAGTAATGGAGATGAGATTGAAAAATAAGCTTATGGTAGAACATACTCTTTGATTGAATTTGAGAGATTTGAACACATAAACCCTAAACACATGAGTGTTGGAGTGTATATCAATGAGAGGACCTATCACTTTGGCATGGCATAGATTTCATTTAAATCCCGACGATTGATTGAATTTTGAAGTTTGCATGTAAACAAATTCATAAAAATTTATTTATTTTATCCTTTTTTATTATATTCTTATTTATAATGCTTGTACTCTTGGACATTGATGGGAGATTAAGAGATTGATCATGGTTATTTTCAATTTAATTTTATTTATCCTTTCTCAAGGACGAGAAAGAGCTAAGTGTGGGGGTATTTGATGTAACCATATTATTCAATAGTTTCACTCATATTTACCTAATGTTTTGTCCATGTTTTAGATGTAAAATGCCTTGATATTCTTTGTTTTATGTTTTGAAGGCACTTTTGGATGGAAAATGCAAAAAGGAGTAAATTGGAGATAATTGGCAGATTTGACGTTCAGTCGATGTTTTGTGCAGAGCGTGAGTTCTAGAGATCGAAATGAAGTGATTCTAGTGGCACTAAAAAGCTAACATCCATACCTTTCTGGAAATGTAATGCAAGAAAAACAAAAAGAGGAAGATCATGCAAATCACATCCTTCAAAGTCAAATCTCGCATTCTACCACTATTGACCTTTGTCTATTCAAAATTCAATATCTGGAGCTATAGAAGTCCAATTTATGCAAACTCAATTGTTTTGGATTCCTGACTCAAAGGTCTGTAAATGCTCCAAATTGCATCCAAAAACAATGTCAGATGAGGGAGATATGATTTTTCAAAGATGACAACTGAATTCTGCCAGCAATCAGGTTTCGTGAAGAAATGAGTCTAAATTACGTTTCAAAGCTTCTAAACCATTGTCCAAGTTTTTATATCAGCAATTTAGCTCTTCTAAGTCAGAGTTTGAAGATTTCATGGAAGTCTATTTCTCTTTTTTATGGAAAATAGTTATTGAAGTGCCTAAATGTCAATTATCAACTTAAGGGAGGACTACTTTGTAAATTAAGAACTAAGGTTTCTTAGCATATAAAAAGAAAGAGAGAGCGGAGAGAAGGGGGGCAGCAGCCAGAAGTTAAGAAACACAAATTCTCTCCTCTACAAACCCAAAAAATCATGCTCTCTTCATTCTTTAAGAGTAGTTGTTTAATGGTTATGCAAGGCTAAGCTCTTTTCTTGGTTGCAAGGACACAACAAACTTTCGAATTTCAAGAACTATAAGATTTATTCTGCCTTTTATTTTCAGTTTATATTATGAATAAGTATGGTTGTTTTCCTATGCATATTTTCTATGATTGTTGTTGATAATTGCTAGAGTGGAACTCTAAGTTATTATTGTGAACAATTTATTGCTAAGTTTGATATCAAAACTGGAGTTTTGATGTATGAACTTGTGAAGCAACTAAGCTTGATAATTGTGGCGGAACTAAATTATTAAACTTAGGGAGAACACTCAAATATCTAGTTCTTAGGGCTGCCATTGAACTAAATCATTAATGCGGACATTGTGATTGTTTGTTGGTTAGGGTTAGTTATATGACGGATCTGTTAATTAACCAACATTAAGAAAAGATAAAAATTCAGAATATAAAGTGTAGTTTTGTTTCAAGGATCGATTCTAATTTCTGTTGGTGGATGTGTGCTTGCAACCAAGGTTTGTTTTCTTGATAAATTTCAATTTCAATTGATTTTGTTTACTAGTTTAATTTCTTCCATAGTTTAGATTATCACAAATCAAAACCCTCCAATTGCATAACGTATAGCATAAAAATCTAAACTAAATCTTCCTTGTGGGATCGACCCCTTGCTTACTCTATACTATCTTGTGTGTTGTGTTTTAAACTAGGGTAATTAATTTGTGCGACCACGACATCGCAACAGTGTCCTAAGTTGAGACAGCAAAATCAAGCGTGGAAGTCTGAATGGGTCAGTTGCCTCATAGTTCCTCAAGTAATGTCCATTTCTTCTTTCACAGGTCAGTTGCCTCATAGTTCCTCAAGTATTTCACACTCTGAATGGGTCTTGGATTCTGGTGCTTCCCATCATATGTCTCCAGATTCCTCATCTTTTTCCTTTATGTCCCCTTTGTCCTCCATTCCTGCTATGACTGCTGATGGCACTCCTATGCCCTTAGCAGGTGTTGGTTATATTATTACACCTCACTTGTCTCTCCCTAATGTTTATCTTATTCCAAAACTCAAATTAAATCTTGCATCTGTTGGCAAAATATGTGATTCTGGTGATTATTTAGTCATGTTTTCTAGTTCTTTTTGTTGTGTACAGGATCTGCAGTCTTAGAAGCTGATTGGGATAGGTCGTAGGGAGAATGGACTATATATTTTGGGTGAGTTAAAAGTGCTAGTTGCCGCTGCTAATACTACTGTTGATTTGTCTTCCTTTCATTTAAGTCTTTCATCTTCTAGTTTTTATTTATGGCATTCCCGTCTAGGTCATGTTTAATCTTCTCGTTTGAGATTTTTAGCATCCACAGGAGCCTTAGAAAATTTGAAAACTTGTGACATTTCTTATTGTAGTGGATGTAAACTGGCAAAATTTTCAGCCTTACCTTTTAATCGAAGTATTTCTATTTCATCCTCACCATTTGATTTGATTCATTCTAATGTATGGGGACCTTCTCCTTTTGCCACAAAAGGAGGGTCTTGATATTATGTCACTTTTATTAATGATCATACTCGTTATTGTTGGGTTTATTTAATGAAACATAGTTCTGAATTCTTTGAGATATATGCAGCTTTTCGAGCTTTTATCAAAACTCAACATTCTGCTGTGATCAAATGCTTTAGGTGTGATTTGGGTAGGGAATACACCTCTAATAAATTTTTCCAATTGCTTGCCTTAGATGGAACCATCCACCAAACTTCATGTACATATACTCCTAAGCAAAATGGTGTTGCTGAAAGAAAACATAGGTACATTGTTGAAACTACTCCTCTTTTATTGTCTGCTTTTGTTCTTAGTGAGTTTTGGGGAGAAGCTGTGCTTACTACTGTAAGTTTGATTAATACAATTCCATCTTCTCATAGTTCGGGTCTATCTCCTTTTAAAAAGTTATATGGGTACATGCCTGATTATTCCTCATTTAGAGTATTTGGTTGTACTTGTTTCGTTCTTCGTCCTCATGTAGAATGCAGTAAGTTATCCCCTCGATCTGCTATTTGTGTTTTTTTGGGTTATGGTGAAGGTAAAGAGGGGTATCGTTATTTTGATCCAATAACTCAGAAACTTTATGTGTCTCGTCATGTTGTCTTCCTTGATCATATACCTTTCTTTTCTATTCCATCCACTGCTCATAGCCTAATTAAATCTGATCTTATTCGCATAGATCCTTTCTTCTGAGGATTCTGGTAATGATACCTCTCTCCATGTTCGATCAATTTGTACTCATAACTCTACAGGTACTAGTACTTTACTCTCTAACACACCTGAAGCTCCATTCTTATCTACAGCCCTTCAAGCTTCATCTGAGATTATAGATCCACCTCCACATCAGCCATCCGCATTCGTAAATCCACAAAACTACCAGATTTTGCTTATTCTTGTTATTCTTCATCATTTACTTTCTTTTTAGCTTCTATTCATTGTCTCTTTGAGCCCTTTTCCTATAAAGGGGCAATTCTTGATCCGCTTTGGCAGCAAGCTATGGATGAGGAACTTTCTGCTTTGCATAAGACAGATACTTGGGATTTAGTTCCTCTACCTCCTAGTAAGAGTGTTGTTGGTTGTCGTTGGGTGTATAAAATCAAAACTAATTCTAATGGGTCTATTGAGCGATACAAAGTTAGGCTAGTTGCAAAAGGATATTCTCAATAATATGGTATGGACTATGAGGAGACATTTGCCCCGGTTGTAAAAATGACTATTATTCATACTCTTATTGTCGTAGCTTTGATTCGTCAGTGACATATTTCTCAGCTTGATGTTAAAAATGCCTTCTTGAATGGAGATCTTCAAGAAGAAGTTTATATGGCTCCCCCTCCTGGTATTTCACATGACTCTGGATATGTTTGTAAGCTTAAGAAAGCATTATATGGTCTCAAACAAGCACCCCGTACTTGGTTTGAGAAATTCTCTATTATGATCTCATCTCTTGACTTTGTTTATAGTAGTCATGATTCTGCTCTTTTTATTAAGTGCACTGATGCAGGTCGTATCATTTTGTCTTTATATGTTGATAATATGATTATTGCTGGTGATGACATTAATGGTATTTCAGTTTTGAAAACAGAGTTGGCTAGACAATTTAAAATGAAGGATTTGAGTTATCTTTGATATTTTCTAGGTATTGAGGTAGCATACTCACCTAGAAGTTACCTTCTTTCTCAGTCAAAATATGTTACTGATAACAAAATTGTAGATACTCCTATTGAGGTTAACGCAAGGTACTCTTCCTATTAAGGTTAACGTAAGGTACTCTTTTTCTAATGGTTTGCCTTTGATAGATCCTACTTTATACAACATTATTGTTGGGAGATTGGTATATCTCACAATTACTCATCCAAATATTGCATATGTTGTTCATGTTGTTAGTTAGTTTGTTGCTTCTCCTACTACTGTTTACTAGGCAGCTGTTCTTCGTATTTTACGATATCTTCAAGGTACAGTTTTTTAGAGTCTTTTACTTTCATCCATCTCTTCCTTGGAGTTACGTGCATACTCTGATGCTGATCATGGTAGTGCTACCACAGATTGCAAATCTGTTACCGGGTTCTGTATCTTTTTAGGTGATTCTCTTATTTCTTGGAAGAGCAAGAAACAATCTATTGTTTCTCAATCATCCATCAAAGTTGAATATCGTGCAATGACATCTACTACGAAAGAGATTCTTTGGTTATGTTGGTTACTTGCTGATATGAGTGTTTCCTTTTCTCATCCTACTCCTATGTATTGTGACAATCAGAGTTCTATTTAGATTGCTTACAACTCTGTTTTTTATGAGCGAACTAAGTATATTGAGATTGATTGTCATCTTACTCGTCATCATCTCAAACATGGCACCATTGCTTTGCCTTTTGTTCTTTCTTCCTTATAGATTGCAGATTTCTTTACCAAGGCGCATTCCACCTCTCGTTTTCGTTTTCTGGTTGGCAAACTCTCGATACTTGTAGCTGCCGCATCGTGAGTTTGAGGGGAGATGTTAAATAATATTTATGTAATCTTATTTATTAAGGGTAGAATAGTATTTTCAGTTTAACCTATATATACTTTATATGTATTTAGGTTAAGGTTAAGCACTCATAATACTCAGATTATTCAGAATTGTAGCCTCCATTTTGTGTTTGATCTTAATTATTTTAATAGATATAATAGAAGTTTCTCCTAGTAGGTCAATTTTGAGGCCTGTAGCACAAATGTACACAAGCTTAAGAAAATCCTCACAATATTGGGAGGTGATTTGTTTTCTTTTCCAATTAAAAAAATCTGAAAGCATGCAGGTCATCATCAACACGTGATAAGGGAAAAAAACTCACTTTTCTTTCTCATGGGTTATAACTAAAAGGTGAAAAAGCCCAACATGAACACCAAGTAAATATCTAGAATCATCAACACCAACTCTTCCATATGTTATGATGATAGACTAGCAGTGCAAATCAAGGAAAAAAGGTCATGAACATATAATAAAGTCAAACTTGCAAGTCCAGAAATTTACTAAGAGAGTACAATATGAGGAACAATTCCACTAGCATTCCACAGGTTTATTTGGGATTGCTCTAAAAACATAAGCGCTGTAATATACCATTTTTTCTTCTCTAATAATTAAAACACCATAGAAAGGTAGTGGCATTAGTATTAGTAAATCAGCACCATTGCTAAGATTGTTCTGCAACCACAGATCCTCAATAAAGTCTTTATCTTTCAAAACAGCCTCATATGTTTTAACATGACGAGCATCCTTGTTATCCTGTAATGATAAAAACAAAATAAAAAAGCCATCTAAAGTTTCCTTCCCATAATACATGTATAGTTAAATAACAAAAATTCACATGGACATGGATGTTCTGGATAACCAATTTCAAGCCACAACTACGAAAAAAGTGATCATTTTCATATAAAAGTTCTTATCTGGTATTTCCATATGTATAATAAATTACCCAAAAAGGGTGAAAAAATGGCACAATCCAAAGCAAACAATAAGTGTCCATGCCTTAAAAGAACCAAAAAGAAATACAACGAAGTAAATAATTAAATTAAAAAAAGGCTACACTCTAAAATCTAGTGTTCAAGGACTCTAAAGATCAGCCAATATAGTGAATAAGAATGAAAAGATATGAGGGATGCTGCCTGAATAATGCAGTATTACAGAAACTGGCAAATGAAGTGTTTTAAGTAGGGGGCATGGTTGCTTATTTGGAATATATCTACATGCTTTAAACTTTAATTTTCTAATGCAAAATGCCAATCATGCTCTAGGATATCCTTAAATAGCTAGGAAACTTAAAATTGTCATTTGATATGAGAAGAGAAAGTAGCTTTTTTAGATCAATCACCACTTCAAATTTATCCACATGTATAAAAATGTTTAAAAGATTTTTTCATTAAAAAAAATACATTATAAATGTCAAAGAACCATCTTAATCCAATAGTTTAAGCTATTAAATTAGGTTTTAGAATATGATTTATATTATTCTCTAACACACCCCTTCAAGTGAAAGCCCTTTGGGCTTGAAACTTGCATATGCCCTATTACCTTGTGCTTAATTTTTATCAAATAAATAAGAAATGATGAGATTCAAACCCGTGACTGTTTGGTCATCAAGGCTTTGATACACTGTCAAAGAACCATCTCAATCTAATAGCTTAAGTTGTTAGATTAAGTTCCAGAATATGATTTATATTATTCTCTAATAAGAAAGAACTACATTGTGAATATAGGCCTACTAAAGGAAAACAGAGGACCTGGTAAAGAAAAACAATCATTGGTTTTGAATAACTACAGAGAAATTTGATATCCAAAACTTAAAGTTCTTTATGCCTGCAAAGAAGACACCACAAACAAATTATAGCATCAGCATATGGATAATGATAACATAAAATTCACCTATCCATTCAGCATTACATCAAAACCAAATTCACATAAATAGAGACATGAGGAAAGAGGAAAGCTTTCTTTCTAGGAAACAACAATGTCTCAAAGCTAACTTCCATCATTCTAATATTTCTCCATTGCTGAAATTCAGATAGCCCTCATTCTAATTGTCACCCTAGATATATAAATCGACATAGATACTTGTAAACCTATGTGTGTTTATAGATATTACAGTTTACAAGATTTATGGGGGGAAAGGGGTGTAAAAAATAATATAAAATCATCAAGCTGACTAATCTATGATTAGGATATTACTAAGCTAACCAATCTAGTGTTGCAAAAACTTGGTATCAGTTAAAGGATGTTGTTAATACATCACTGTTACTGCTATAGCGGATTTCAACTACATGAAAATGCCCAAATCAATTTGGTGGCCTTTAGGCATCAAAAGATTCAAACCACAACAGTCACTCAAACCTTCTTAAAAAGATAAAAGAAAGCCAAGAGTGATTTTTATTTTCCCGTGCCTCCTACTTACATACCATGACAAAAAAGATGTTGCATATAAAACATCAGTTGCTCTTTTACTCGTTTTCTAATGCTGGGCATTTATCATGAAAACAACATGAGGGCTAGGGTACCTCAATCAATTGTATAAGTAAAAGAATTTATAGTGAGATCCAAAAAGTAAATTCAAATTAAAATAACACTTGACAAAAAAGTAAGTCGATATATATATAGTAATTTCTAAGAATGATATGGTTGCTACTTATTGCATGCATACACATGAACACAAACATGCAATCCATGTATATGCATTTGAAATATAGAATCTAGATCCAACACATATGACATCAATATCACAGCCAAGATCTTTATAAGCAGCATCATTAATTCTTTTGATAAGTCATTGACAAATTTATCCATGAAAGTGATGTTGAGTAATTAGATAGGAGATTACATGTCTTATGTTAAAAGCCTTTTTGAGCTGTCCTTTATTATTAAAAGAAAAACAACTAATAAAATTATTACTTGTTAATGCTGTTGATCACAATCTAGAGAAAAGTGTAGATAATACTAGCAAAACTCACAATGTCATGTTGAAAATTTAAAATGGAATATAGTTGGATAACATGCCTTAAACAATTCATCATACAAGTGGAGTCCAATTAATCTAGAATCATGATCAATTATGTCAATCTGCAGTAAGAAAGAAACCAAAAATGTAAACTAGGCAGGACAAAGTCTATTGGTATTTTCAATGAAAAGTGAAGGCACGCTTCTCCAGAGTAGGGAACATAAGGAACTACTCTAAAAAATGATCCTAAAGCTTATATGAAAGGACAAAAATATTCAATATGAACCTAGAACTATAAATAATTACCTGACCATTGTCTGTTAGGCAACTTGTCTGGTCTGATACATTCCTTCATTGCTTTATATGACAAGGTAAAGAAAGATTCAATGCAAGAATAACATAGAAAATATCATCCAACTATTACAATAATTTTAGTTATTCATCAAGGCTTTTTACATCTAAAAACAAGAGAACTAGAAGATGTTTATATCGCTTGCCCAGCTAACTCTGTTGCTTTTGGCTATATACAACTTCCTATGTTTTCTTATCTCAAAATTGAATGATTGGTTTGAAATTTCAAGATAGGCAATAATGTGCAAAGTATATTATGAGAAGTGATTTACTATAATGATAAAAAAAACTTTATAAATATTATTTTTTACTACACTAGCAAAATTCCTATGTAAGAATTATTATTTACCATATTGATGAGATTTAACATATGATCTGTTACCAATTAAAATGATGAAAATTATATGTAAGCCCACACAAAAATTAATGTTACATACATACATACATATATACATATATATATATATAACATTAATTTTAACCGACGTTTGTGATAGCCAACAAATGAACATATATTATGTGGAAACTAATTACTCTAGTTAATAGCACTAGTGTCCTAGTTAATGAGTAATTGAAGAAACTAGTTATCCTCATTAATGAGCAATTGGAGAAATTCGTTTCCTAGTTAATGAAATTAGTATTTTGGTTAATGAACAATTAAAGAAACCGATTAATTTGGTAATTGAATAAATATTGTCTTGGACTAGAGATGACATTAGTATGTTTTTAAGTTATGCTAATTGTATTGATTTGTAAGGCTAAAATTAAAATAATAAATTAATAGTTTAGTAATTGATGTGTCAAATATATAAAAGAGATAATATTAAATAATCATTGTGTATAAAATCAATTACATTTAATGTTAAGAAAATATTAGGTACCTCATAACATTATGTTGAGTAGCAAATCATGATTGTAGTGTTGGATTGAGATATTTTATGAAGTATTAATAACTTGGTACGGTCGAAGTATAAGAAAAACTCAACCATAATTTTGGTAGAGTGTATATTATATAATTTTAAAAGACAATTATGCATCATTATATCTAAATTATAATTTTTTATATAAAATAATAATAAATTATTTGGCTGACCAGTTGACGATAACAATAACAAGTAATAGAGTAAGGTGTATCTGAGTTTGATTGTGTTAACAAGTTAAGGATTGGGTATTAAATTAGCCCTACTGATAAAATTTAACCAAAAAAAATGATTTAAACTTGTCTTGTAAGTATAAAAATAATGGAAGGTTATACGATAAATTATAAATAATAAAAATAAACATAAGATAAGTGGAATAAATAATAAATCAAGAAAATTTCTTAATTTGATAAGGGTATTATATAGACTAAAGTACAATATATCTTAGATATAATAAATGCTGGGAAAGGAAAAGGATGATATGAATTAAATATATTGTGAATTAAATAACAGTGTGAATCAGATATGATTATACAATGAGTTACGATATGAGTTAAAGATGGTCAAGATACAAATAACTCACGCGATTTATATGTGTTGAGGAAATAAATTATGAGGTAAGTTTTGTGAGTTTTGAAATAATAATATTAATATAAATTAAATATATTTATGAAGTGAAAATGGTTATGAAATAATATTGACATGAAAAAGAATATTATATGAAAGTGTTTGCATAAGACCAATCAATTTTAAAACTATAAGGAATAAATTGTATAGTGAATAGTTAAATCATATTATGAATACAACAGTTGTCATGATGAAGGGTGATAATGTGATGAATAAAATGATGAAAATAAAATTTATCTAGCAATATAAACAAATATAAAATGTTGAAAATTTATCTTTAAGGTCAACATTTTTAAAGGAAAAAAATTAAAATTGATTTTGATTATATAATTATAAAATATTAATAATTGAGATTATGCAAATGTTCAATATGATTTATTATGTAATTTTGTGCATGTCAAAAGTAGTTTTCTTTTAAAAAAATCCATATTTTAAGGTTATTAAGTTATTCAGTATTATATAGAAAAAATATTTATATTTTTAAAAAATAAAAAATTTATAAATAAATAATGGAGATGTCGTTTTAACCAAAGTTGCAATAAAGGTTGCTGAGAATTTTATATATATATATATATAACTTTACTTGAATCTTTACATGTGTTTGGTCATTGAAATTAAATAAAAATACAAGTAAAAGTATAGGATGTTACATCTTTTTTTCTCTCTCTCAAACTATAAACTAAAAAATAAAAAAAATGGATCAAAATTATATTTTATAAAAAATAAAAAGATTGAAAGTTTATACGAAATAAATAATAATATAAAAATTAAAAATAATTATAAAATTTTCTTTTTACACGTTACAGATCCTTGCCTTTTAATCTATTTTATAAGGTCATATAATAATTTTATTAAACATTCATTTTTTTTTTTTGTTATCATTCAATCATCATCATTTCATCATTAAACCCAATTTCCTTGAGAACATTATTAATTTTATTTCATATATGTTTTAATTGTCTTTTTTTTCTAATCATAAAATTTATTTTCTTTTAAATGTTAAAAAACTTATTCATTTGATTAAAAAAATTTCTTCTTATACATTTTAATAACAATCACTATTTAATTAATTAAGTTTATTCAATTTATAAAAAAATAAGTACTCTAATTCATTCTTTTTTTTATTGGTACAAATGATTAAATTATAAAAAAAATAAGTATATAATGATTTTATTGTTGAAGATGCATTGTCTATTCTCTCGCAAAATATTGTAAATTGAAATAATCAATTTTTTTTCTAAATTTTTAGTTTGGTTCTCGTTTGTTTACTAGAAAGTAGTTTTTTTTTGGAAAGTGAATTTCAAGAAAGTGAATTATTTTTTAATGTTTGGTAGTGTAATGAAAATAAGTTCGAAAACATTTTCCAGTGTTAGTTATATCATGAAAAATGAGCTGGAAAATAACATATTAATATTTTATTTTTCTCAAGTTTATTAAAATAATGAGGAATAAATCTTACAAATTAAAAAGTTGAATGAGAATGAAATTAAAAAAATAATTTCATAAATTATCTCAAATAAAATAAACAATAATCAAAATAATAGAGATCAAATCTAAAAAATAAAAACATTAAAGATAAATAAATTAAAATAATAATAATGAACATTTCATAAATTATTTCAAATAAAATAAGTAACAATCAAAAGAATGAGGACCAAATTTGATACATAAAAAATTTCAATAAAAAAAGATAGGGAAAAAGCAAATAATAATTATAAAAATAAAGACCAAAATTAATATAAAAATTAAATTTTAAGAGATGAAATTGAAAAATAAAAATTGAAAACAACATATATATAGCAATCAAAAGTTTGAGAACTAAATTTGATATAATCAGCAAAAATATAAAATTTCTAAATTTTTCACAATTTTCATAAAGTGTTTTTCGTCTAAATTTTTCAAGAAAACACTTTCCTAGAAACCAAGTTAAATTTTTCTTTGACTGGAAAGTATTTTCCGTTTACCAACTTTCTAATGGCAAACAAATACAGGAAAGTTTGGAAAGTAATTTTCCAGAAAGTGAATTCTGGAAAATAAATGTAGCCTAAATCTTTTTTTCCCATAATTGAGTCATTCGCATCCCAAATTAATAACCAATCACGACTTTTCTAAAGAGATTATGAAATCGAAACATAAAGGATTGAAGTGAAAATATGAAAAAAAATAGGTGACAACTTTGAATTTTATAAAAATAATTATTTAGTCCCTTAATTTTTGAATAAGTGGCCCGTCCCTTTAGTTGTCAGAAACTTTATTGTGATACTAAACTCTATTTTTTTTCATTTCTTAGTCATTGTTTTTTGTAAGGATAGAAAGAGACATTTATTGAAATTCAATATAGGGAGAAGAAGTTATTATTGACAACTATTCTAAACATGTAAATGATTGAAATCGGTGTTAACAAGATCTATTCAATGAGTGGAGTTCTATAATGTTTATTTTGAGCTTTAATTTTGCTTAACAACAAGATCTAAGCCGAGAATAAGATATTCTATTTATGTTGATTTTTTGAGTTGATCTTTTTTTAGTTTATTAGGTTGATATGTCGATTTATTGATGTTTTAAGAATGTTTGTAGAGTATTTTTGAGTTATATGTTTTAAAGTGGTTGTTTTGAGCTTCAATATTACTTAAAAAATCATATTTAAATCGAGAATGAGAGATTTGATTCAAGATAATTTTGTGAGTTGACCTTTTTTATTTATTTATTTTGTTGACAACAATGTTGATTTGTTGATATTTTAATAGTGTTTGTAGAGTGTTTTTGAGTTAAAATAGATTTTTTAGGTAAAAACCCCATAAGACGAATTTTCAAGGCAACATGTGGTGGGTGAATTATAGGATAGTTGATTAGTACTTAAAAATGAATTTTTATCAAGGTTTTATATCATTATTGTGCACTTGAAGTATCAATAACTCCTTAACTAAAGCATATTTTATAATAACATATCTAATAATATAAGATATATTTAATTTCTGGTAAATATTCATTTTAAATGTAGGCCTATCATATAAATTAAAGGATTGATTGATGAGTTTAAGAACTGAAATTGAAAGGATAAAGAGATGACTAAACTTAGAAAAGAGATGTCGCTATAGTCCAAACCAGAATACTGTTCGGTAATTAGGTTATATCTGGATTTGTAGATCTTGGATTTAGGTCTACTTTATATGAATGGAAAGTTAAGACATAGGCCTATAATTTTCATTTGGGGCCTAATATTTAAAAAGGTTATTTTCAAGTCTAAATTATAGTAACAACAAAATCTGTCGTACAACCCGAGTACTGTTCAGTATTTAACCCATATCTGGAGTTTTAGAAGTCCAAAAGACCTACATGATTTTTTTCTGGAAAACTGAGATAATTTTCTACAACGTTCATGTTTTCAAGTGGTTCTAATTCTGACGTTGATTAGTACTTAAAAGTGCATTCTCATTAAGGATTTATGTCATCATATTGCACCTAAAGTATCATTAAATTCCCTAACAAAAGCATGTTTTATATTAGCAAGTCTAAAAATATAATATACCTTTAATTCATAGTAAATGTTCATCCTAAATGCAGGTCTATCACATAAATAAAAGGATTGATTGATGAGTTTAAGGATTGAAATTGAAAGGATAAAAAGAAGGCCAAACTTAGCAAAGTGTTGCTGGTGCATTCCAAACTCGAACACCGTTCAGTAATTTGATCATATCTGGAGCTGTAGATATCAGATTTAGGTCCATTTTATATCGATGGAAAGGTAAGACATAGACCTACAACTTTCATATGAAGTCAAAGACTCAGTTCTGCCGTTTTCAAGCCCAAATCTTAGCAACAACGAAGACGTCGGAAGCTGTCCTGCAGCTCAAGCACTATTCGGTTTTTGGCTCATATCTTGAGTTCTAGAAGTCCAAATGAGCTCTGGTTTTTTTTTATGGAAAGCTGAGACAATTGCCCACAGCTTCCACAATTCAGTTGGCTATAATTCTAATGTGAGCAATGACGTTTTGGCCAGCCAACAATATCAAAAATCAGCCCACAATATCAAAAAAACCAGCAGCCATTAATGTCAAAAACCAGCCACCAAATCAATGGATGCCCACCAATTCTTCAATCAATCAATAGTTCTGAAACTTAGCCTATAAAAGGAAGCATTGTCCATGTATTTAGTCATATTAATTTTCAGATCAAAGTTATCTTCTTGCTTTCTCTCTACATCTTTGTAATGTTCAAGTTTTCTTTTATGCTATAGTAATCTCTTGTTTATGCTCTTTCATTTCCTTTCCTATACTTAGCTTATATTATGTTTATGTTCTTATATTGTTTATTTGTGTTTTTTCTCCTTCTTAATGTTTAGCTAAGTTAATTATGTCAAGGTGAAAAGGTTTCTCTAATGGTGCTAGAATAGGTATAATATAAACTCAACATGAGCTTTAAATGTTTATATCCAAGAAAGATTGTTATTAACATGTTTTATCTTTTTATCTTACTAATTCTTAATACCTTGCTTATTAAATGTTTAATTTAGATTTGTGTTGTATAATATTTGGTACATCAAATGCTTGATCTTTCATAGTTTTCGGCCGAAATCGTTATTATGATAGAAACTTGATTTGTTGTTAACATAAACTAGCAACATGAATGCTTGATGATATTTATAAGTATGATATTACTTATATAAGATAATTAATATGATCATGTTAGTAATTTATAATGAGCTAATAACGAGAAATCATCCGATTAGAACCTCCTTTGTGTGTGGTTTCTAGTTGAGTAATAAAAAGAGTTTATATTATATTTATTTGAAATACCATTAGTGAATCCTATAACCTTGACATATGTTTTGTTATTGTTTAATCCTTACATCAATATCACATCCCAAAACTTTCTTCAACTCCTTTTCTGTTATTATTCTCTTTAAATCTTTTTCTTTATTTGTAATTTATATAATTCACCTCCCTGTGGTTCGACCCCAGTCTTGCCGGGTTATTTTACTTTGACACTCCTGCACTTGGGATAAGACATCAACTCTTTGATCGTGTCAAGTTTTTGGCGCCGTTGCCGGGGAGGTAAGTTATTGTATAAATTAAATATTTTATTTTATTTTATTTTCACTTTTATTTGTTTTTCTAATTGTTGTTTCCTTTTCTTTTTCTTTTTTTTTCTTTTCTTTTGTATTTGCATGAGAGTTTGGACACGTACATTAAGTGGAAGACTTTCTAGAAAATCATCATTTTCTTTAGAAAACATGGCCGAAGAAGATAACCAATCAATTCATAATGAGAATAATGAGAATAATGAGAATAATCGTGTTAGAACACTTAGAGATCATATGAATCCAACAAGAACAAGTGCACCATCATGTATTGTTTTTCCTCCTGATGCATCTCATTTTAATTTTAAGCCAGGTATTATTCAACTTTTACCCACTTTTCATGGCTTAGAATTAGAAAATCCATACTTGCACTTAAGAGAATTTGAAGAAGTTTGTAACACTTATAATGACTTAAATTGTAGCATGAACACCATCAGATTAAAGTTTTTTCCTTTTTCGTTAAAAGATAAAGCTAAAACATGGCTACAAAATATTAGGTCAGGATCCATTCATGCTTGGGATGAAATGCAACAACAGTTTTTAAAGAAATTTTTCCCTTCTCATAGAACAAACTCTTTCAAAAGACAAATCACCACTTTTACTCAAAAACCAGGAGAAACATTTTATAAATGTTGGGATAGATATAAAGACTTGCTTAATACCTGTCCTCATCATGGTTTTGAAACATGGAGATTGGTTTCACAATTTTATGAAGGGTTAACACCTAAAGATAGACAAATGGTAGAATTGATGTGCAATGGAACTTTTGAAAATAAAGACCCTGATGAAGCAATGGAGTACTTAGAGTTGCTAGCTGAAAATGCTCAAAATTGGGACACCACAGGTACTTGTGAGGCACCAGGTAAAACTCAACCTCATACATCTAATGGAGGCATGTATAGCCTTAGGGAAGATCATGACCTTCAAGCTAAATTTGCATCTTTAGCTAGAAAAGTTGAGGCACTAGAATTAAAAAAGAGTGGTCAAGTAAAATCTGTTCAAGAAATTGTGTGTCAAATTTGTGAAACCAATGAACACTCAACCAATGATTGTCCCACGTTGCCTTCTTTTAAAGAATGTCTCCATGAACAAGCCAATGCTTTAAATAGTTTCCAAAGACCAAGTCATAACCCGTACTCACAAACGTACAACCCTGGTTGGAGAAATCACCCAAATTTCAGTTGGAAGAGTGGTAACAATAATGCACAAACTTCACAGCCACCATTTCAAACACAACATAATTTTCAAAATTCTCATGGATATGCACCTCCTTATATTCCCCCTCCTAAAAGAAATCTTGAGGAAACATTACATGCATTCATTGAAAAGCAAGAGACAATCAACACTCAAAATGCTCAAACCATGGCTGATTTGAAAGATACTCTTGCAAAGTTCACATCTGCTCTCAGTTTTCAGGAGAAAGGTAAGTTTCCATCTCAACCCCAGCAAAATCCCAAAGGGCAATACAATTCAAATACAAGCAGTTCTGAAAGCCAACATCTGGATCAAGTCAAATCAGTCATTACTCTCCGCAGTGGTAAGGTTATTAAAAAACCTATTCTTGAACCTTGTGAGAAAGAAGATGAGTTAGTCTCCAAGGGTAAGGAAATGGTTGAACTTGATCATTGCAAGAAAGAGACTGATTCCCTACCAGCACTTCCATTTCCTCATGCCATGACCAAACAAAGAAAAGTCAATCACAATTCTGAAATCTTTGAAACTTTCAAACAGGTAAGGATTAATATACCTTTGCTAGATGCTATTAAACAGGTACCATCTTATGCTAAATTTTTGAAAGATCTATGCACTGTAAAGAGAAAATTGAATGTGAAAAAGAAAGCCTTCTTAGCCGAACAAGTAAGTGCCATTCTTCAGAACAATAATGCTTTGAAATATAAAGACCCTGGTTGTCCTACAATTTCTTGCTTTATTGGAGAACATAAAATTGACAGAGCTTTACTTGATCTTGGAGCTAGTGTGAATTTACTTCCATATTCGGTTTTTCAAAGTCTAAATCTCGGTGAGTTAAAACCTACTTCTGTTACTCTTTTACTTGCTGATAGATCTATAAAAATGCCTAGAGGAATAGTTGAAGATGTGTTAGTACAAGTTGATAAATTCATCTTTCCTGTGGATTTTATTGTCTTGGATACACAACCTGTTGAAGCATGCAATTCAATTCCTGTTATTTTAGGACGTCCATTTCTTGCAACTTCTAATGCATTGATTAATTGTAGGAATGGAGTGATGAAGTTATCTTTTGGAAACATGACATTAAAAATGAATGTTTTTAACATTTGCAAGCAACCTGGAGATGATGATGATTTACAGGAAGTAGATTTTATTGAAAAAATAATTTACAATCAATTTGAAAATTTTTCCAATGAAATTGAGTTTAATGAATCTGAAGATTTGCAAATGGTTTGTTTTCAGGAAGAATCAAAGGCAAATATTTGGAGACCAAAAATTGAGGAATTGCCACCACGATCAATTGGGTCCATACCTTCAAGTGTTCAACCACCAAAACCCGATTTGAAGCCATTACCATGTAATCTCAAATACTCATTTTTGGGAGAAAATGAAACTTTTCCGGTAATAATTTCTTCCAAACTTAATGTTCATCAAGAAGGTAAGTTATTACAAACTCTTAAAATGCACAAAAATGCATTAGGATGGACCATAGCTGACATAAAAGGAATTAGTCCTTTGATTTGCACACACAAGATTTATTTGGAGGAAAATGCTAAACCCTCTAGAGAAATGCAACGAAGGCTTAATCCTAATATGAAAGAAGTAGTGAGAAATGAAGTCATTAAACTTCTAGATAATGGAATCATTTATCCTATTTCTGACAGCAAATGGGTAAGTCCTACCCAAGTTGTACCTAAAAAGTCTGGAGTTACTGTGATAACAAATGAGAAAAATGAGTTAATTCCAACGAGGACTATTACTGGTTGGCGTATGTGCATTGACTATAGGAAACTTAATTCAATGACTAGAAAAGATCACTTTCCTTTACCTTTCATGGATCAAATTCTAGAAAGAGTTGCAGGTCATGAATTTTATTGTTTCCTAGATGGTTATTCAGGTTACAACCAAATTGAAATTGCATTTGAAGATCAAGAGAAAACTACTTTCACATGTCCATTTGGTACATTTGCATATCGAAGGATGCCTTTTGGATTATGTAATGCACCAGCCACGTTTCAAAGATGCATGCTTAGCATATTCAGTGATATGGTTGAACGCTTTCTTGAGATATTTATGGATGATTTTTCTGTCTTTGGTGATTCATTTGATAATTGTTTAACTAATTTGGAAAAGGTTTTGAACAGGTGTGAAGAGAAGAATCTTGTGTTGAATTGGGAAAAATGTCATTTTATGGTAACAAACGGCATTGTACTTGGTCACATTGTTTCATCAATAGGAATTGAGGTTGATAAATCTAAAATTGAGTTAATTGCCAACTTGCCAACACCAAAATCTGTTAAAAATGTTAGATCATTTTTAGGACATGCTGGTTTTTATAGAAGGTTTATCAAAGATTTTAGTACAATATCTAAGCCATTGTGTAACCTTCTAACAAAGGATAATGTTTTTGAATGGACTGAATATTGTGAAGAAGCCTTTGTTAAACTTAAAAACCTGCTTACATCTGCTCCTGTTATTCAACCTCCTGATTGGTCATTACCTTTTGAAATAATGTGTGATGCTAGTGATTATGCCGTGGGTGCTGTTTTAGGACAAAGAAAAGATAAGAAACCCTATGTCATTTACTATGCAAGTAAAACTTTAAATAGTGCTCAAATAAATTACACAACCACTGAAAAAGAATTACTTGCTGTAGTATTTGCGTGTGAAAAATTCAGATCTTATCTTGTTGGCTCACCTGTTATTGTTTTTAGCGATCATGCAGCGTTGAAATATCTTCTTTCTAAGAAGGATTCTAAAGCTAGATTGGTACGGTGGATTTTGTTACTTCAAGAATTCGATATCACAATCAAGGATAAGAAAGGCACCGAAAATGTTGTCGCAGATCATTTGTCAAGATTGGCAACTGATTCGAAATCTGACATCACGCCAATCGATGACTACTTTCCTGATGAATCTTTACTTTCTGTCACTACAATGCCTTGGTTTGCTAATATTGTTAATTTTCTTGTTTCAGGACATTTGCCAGCGCATTGGGGCACTCAAGACAAAAGAAAGTTCTTGAACGAAGTGAAGAACTTTTATTGGGATGACCCTTATTTATTCAAATATTGTCCTGATCAAATATTTCGAAGATGCGTTCCCGACAATGAGGTAAGTAATGTCATTAAATTTTGTCATTCTGAGGCATGTGGGGGTCATTTTTCGTCAAAAAAGACAGCCGCAAAAATCTTACAATGTGGATTTTATTGGCCCACCATGTTCAAGGACACGCATGCATTCTGCAAATCTTGTGAAAATTGTCAAAAGTTAGGATCTCTTTCAAAACGTCACATGATGCCTTTAAGCACTATTCTTGTCATTGAAATCTTTGACTGTTGGGGTATAGATTTTATGGGTCCATTTCCTCCATCATTTGGTTTTGTGTACATATTAGTCGCAGTAGACTATGTTTCAAAATGGATAGAAGCAATTCCAAGTCGTAACAATGATCATAAAACAGTCATTAAGTTTTTGAAAAAAAACATTTTGAGTCGATTTGGAATCCCTCGGGCCATGATAAGTGATGGTGGAACACATTTCTGTAACAAGCCATTTGAGTCTTTAATGAAAAAATATGGAATCACACACAAAGTTGCCACCCCTTATCACCCCCAGACAAATGGACAAGTAGAACTTGCTAATAGGGAGATTAAACAAATCTTGGAAAAAACAGTGAACCCTAATCGAAAGGACTGGTCTTTAAGACTTAATGATGCACTTTGGGCCTATCGAACTGCTTTTAAAACATCATTAGGTATGTCACCTTATAGGTTGGTTTATGGAAAACCTTGTCATTTGCCTGTGGAACTTGAATACAAAGCTTATTGGGCTATTAAAGCTTTCAATTCAAACCTGGATGATGCGAGTCAGTTGCGTAAGTTACAAATAAATGAGCTTGAAGAAATAAGAAATGATGCATATGAGAATTCAAAAATTCATAAAGCAAGAATCAAAGACTTTCATGATAAAAGAATCTTGAGAAAAACATTTGATGTTGGTCAAAAAGTTTTGCTTTATAATTCTCGACTCCATTTATTTCCTGGAAAGTTAAGATCAAGATGGAGCGGTCCATTTGTTGTGAAACATGTATATCCTTATGGGGCCTTTGATATTGAGAATCCAAAGAATGGTAATGTTTTCAAGGTCAATGGACATCGTTTGAAAGCTTACTTTGATAATTTTTCTAGTGAAAATGAATCCATTGGTTTGAATGATCCTGTATATAAAGGTTGATTATTTTATTTTATTTTCATATTTTTGTTTCTTTTTTGTGTGACTTTTGTTTTGCTAGTCTTTCTCTAACCCCGGTCAAATGGCGGATAACGGTACTCCGTGACTCTTAAGTCGGTTCTTTCAGTTTCCCATGATAATTGATATCTCTGTATATATTTGTTCAATTCCTTGTTCCTTCTCTTTTCTTTACATCTCTTCTGCACTTCTCTTTAAAAACAAAACAAAAAATGGACACCACTCTTGAAAAATTGAAAAAGTATTTTCCTGCTCTGCCTCAGAATGCGATTACAAAAATTTACCGTGCTAGGTGTGAAAGATTGAGGTTGTTAATGAACCATGGAATTCCTGAAGATATTCGCTGGATAATTGAAGCAAAGATCCGATTATCAGGTGAGTCTTCCAACTCTTTTATTTCATACATGCCTGGGACAGGTAAAAGCACTTTTGCAAAGAAACGTCGTGCAAAACGACTAAAAGTCTGTCACCGATGTGCCAGATGGACTTGTAATACAAAATGTCGTTCTTTAAGAATGGTATCTATAAACCGTGAAGATAAAATACAATTCATTAAGGATGGCCTGAGTAAGGAGTCTTTAGATAATCTTCTATTAACTCTTGAGACGCATCCTAGTGGAGATGTGCATCGTGTAATTCATGATTTATGGCCTCATTTTCATAAAGAACATGATCGACTTAGTCTTGGGAATCTGACTGAAAAAGACCCTGTTTACCAGTTTTTAAGAAAACTGGATGGGAAGCCTATCCCCGACCCATAGAGGGCGTTTAAGCCGTTCTTGGACGTAAAACCAAGGGAAAGCTGTGAGCCACAATCACAACTGCTTGTACATACATTTTTTTTAATATATATATATATATAATAATAAAATAATACCAATAAATAAATAAATAAAAAAGAAAGAGAGAGAGAGTAAGACTTCAGCTAGCCTACATATAGGTGGTATGCTTTGCATTTTCAATTGTTCATCTATAAAATCTTCTCTTCCTTCCCATCATTTCTACTCAACCCATTCATTCAGCATATATATAAGTGTGTAGAAATGACGAGTTCCTCTGTTTCTAAAATAAAAACTATTTGTGTTTTTGGTGGATCTAGTCCTGGGAAAGAAAAAGAATTTTTAGAATCAGCAAATCATCTTGGTCGGGTACTAGCTGAGAGAAAGATTCATTTAGTCTATGGGGGAGGCAGTCTTGGGTTAATGGGGGGTGTTTCAATAGCTGCATTTGTAGGAGGCAGTCAAGTTTTGGGGGTTGTCCCCAAAGCTTTAGCCGAAGGGGACATCATTGGAAAACAATTGGAGAGGAATTACAGGTCTCTACAATGTCTGATAGAATGAATACAATGTTTAACCATGCCGATGCCTTCATTGCCTTACCAGGTGGTCTGGGTACATTGGAAGAGATCTTTCATATTTCCTCTTGGGCCCAACTGCACATTCACCATAAACCTATAGGTTTGTTAAATGTTAATGGTTTTTATGATAATTTGTTATCTTTTCTTGATCAAGCTGTGGAACAGGAATTTCTAACATCTTCGGCACGACAAATCATAATCTCTGCTGCTACTGCTGAACAATTGATTGACCAACTACAATCTTTCATCCCTGTAATTGATCCCTCCATGAGTCAACTCAATTGGTCAACCATGAAACGCCATAAAAAGCTTAAATTGGATTTGAGCCTTAGTTTGTGAAAAATTGTGTCTTTTGGTTTTATTAATAGCATAATATTTGTGTTTTGTTGTTTCTTATATTTGTTTTAGTGTGTTTCAGGTTTGTCAATAGTCGTTGTTCAGGTGATATCTTCTACACTCTATCTTTTTGCTTAGAACATTGAGGACAATGTCTCGTTTTGGTTGGGGGGAGAGGGTAGTAGTTGATATTAAAAAAAAAAACATTATTATTATGTAACTTTATTTTATTTGCAAAACTATTGTTACTAGGATGGCAGAGTAACGGAGGAACTTTAGTGACTCTTGAGACGCATCTTAGTAAACATTCTTAACAAGGTCTATTATAATACTTCTTGAAATATTCAGATTTACAAACTCTTGGATTGTTATCTATAGATTCTGTTTATATGCTCATCTAACAAGTATTGCTAAACCTTCATTTTCACACACACACTCGAACATATGATTGTGGGTTGCACATTGGATTATTATATTATTTGTGTTCTTTTGTTAAAGGTAACAACTAAGGGAAAGGGATAGTATATAATATGCAAAAAAAAAAATGTTCAAAAAAAATAATAATAAAAAAAAAAACGAAGTAGATAAGTTTGGTTTCGTAGCCTCCTTGACTTAAGCAAATAAGCCCGAAGGGGTGTTTGAACACCTAGTACCCTAAAGTCAACTGACTTGGGAGTTATTGGCCCAGTGCTTGTTACATGGGTTGAGGAGAAAGCTTAAGGGAATCAAACACTGCACTATCTACATATCAGTATTTGCAACCCGAGTTACTAAGCTCGTAGGGGTGTCTCAACACCTGATGCCCTAAGACCAACTGGTCTGGGAGTCATTAGCCGAAAGCTCGTTACATGGGTTCAGGATACATTGTGCTATAAATTCTTGCTTTCAAAAAAAAAAAAAAAAAAAAAAGATAACAATCCCAACCCAAGGAAGTTAACTTTAAACATTAGAACAAAAATTTTGTTTTCTTCCATGAAAAGCTCCATAGCTATGTTTTGATTTATTGAGCACCGAAAGAAGGTTTACTAATATCTTGTTTAAGAGGTATTAAGCAGATATATAAATTTAATGAGAGTTTGTTTATCTGGATAAATTAATAGAAGTTAAATGATGAATGCCTTGCTTTGTGGTATTTGCAAATTATTTTTCTATTTTAATGCTTTGATTACTAGGGACTAGTAATAAGCTGGTTGGGGGGTGTGATTAGCACTTAAAAGTGCATTCTCATTAAGGATTTATGTCATCATATTGCACCTAAAGTATCATTAAATTCCCTAACAAAAGCATGTTTTATATTAGCAAGTCTAAAAATATAATATACCTTTAATTCATGGTAAATGTTCATCCTAAATGCAGGTCTATCACATAAATAAAATGATTGATTGATGAGTTTAAGGATTGAAATTGAAAGGATAAAAAGAAGGCCAAACTTAGCAAAGTGTTGCTGGTGCATTCCAAACTCGAACACCGTTCAGTAATTTGATCATATCTGGAGCTGTAGATATCAGATTTAGGTCCATTTTATATCGATGGAAAGGTAAGACATAGACCTACAACTTTTATATGAAGTCAAAGACTCAGTTCTGCCGTTTTCAAGCCCAAATCTTAGCAACAACGAAGATGTCGGAAGCTGTCCTGCAGCTCAAGCACTATTCGGTTTTTGGCTCATATCTTGAGTTCTAGAAGTCCAAATGAGCTCTGGTTTTTTTTGATGGAAAGCTGAGACAATTGCCCACAGCTTCCACAATTCAGTTGGCTATAATTCTAATGTGAGCAATGACGTTTTGGCCAGCCAACAATATCAAAAATCAGCCCACAATATCAAAAAAACCAGCAGCCATTAATGTCAAAAACCAGCCACCAAATCAATGGATGCCCACCAATTCTTCAATCAATCAATAGTTCTGAAACTTAGCCTATAAAAGGAGGCATTGTCCATGTATTTAGTCATATTAATTTTCAGATCAAAGTTATCTTCTTGCTTTCTCTCTACATCTTTGTAATGTTCAAGTTTTCTTTTATGCTATAGTAATCTCTTGTTTATGCTCTTTCATTTCCTTTCCTATACTTAGCTTATATTATGTTTATGTTCTTATATTGTTTATTTGTGTTTTTTCTCCTTCTTAATGTTTAGCTAAGTTAATTATGTCAAGGTGAAAAGGTTTCTCTAATGGTGCTAGAATAGGTATAATATAAACTCAACATGAGCTTTAAATGTTTATATCCAAGAAAGATTGTTATTAACATGTTTTATCTTTTTATCTTACTAATTCTTAATACCTTGCTTATTAAATGTTTAATTTAGATTTGTGTTGTATAATATTTGGTACATCAAATGCTTGATCTTTCATAGTTTTCGGCCGAAATCGTTATTATGATAGAAACTTGATTTGTTGTTAACATAAACTAGCAACATGAATGCTTGATGATATTTATAAGTATGATATTACTTATATAAGATAATTAATATGATCATGTTAGTAATTTATAATGAGCTAATAACGAGAAATCATCCGATTAGAACCTCCTTTGTGTGTGGTTTCTAGTTGAGTAATAAAAAGAGTTTATATTATATTTATTTGAAATACCATTAGTGAATCCTATAACCTTGACATATGTTTTGTTATTGTTTAATCCTTACATCAATATCACATCCCAAAACTTTCTTCAACTCCTTTTCTGTTATTATTCTCTTTAAATCTTTTTCTTTATTTGTAATTTATATAATTCACCTCCCTGTGGTTCGACCCCGGTCTTGCCGGGTTATTTTACTTTGACACTCCTGCACTTGGGATAAGACATCAACTCTTTGATCGTGTCAGACGTTATCAATGACGTTTTAAGCAGACAATAGAAGATAAGGATTGTCACCAAGTCAAGAGTTGGCCACCCACTTATCAATTAATCATCAAACCAATATTTTCTAATTTTGGCTTATAAAAGGAGGCATTTGCCATGTATTTAGGCATCTTGGTCTCTAGATCAAGATCATGCATTTTATTTCTCTTTTTGTATTGTTTAAGTTTTATTTTCATTAATATCTTATTTATGCCTTTTATTTCCTTTCCTTTACTTAGTTAACTTTTATCTTATTTATGTTCTTATTTTGTTTATTTATTTATTTTTTATTATGTTTAGTTAAGTTTATTATGTCAAGGTGAAAAGGTTACACTAATGGTGTAAGAATAAGTATAGTGTAAATTTAACATCAACTTTAATGTTTGATACTAATATGTTTTGTATTTGTTATCTTGTTCACTCTTTAATATTTTGCTTTTTAAATTACTAATCTAGATTTATGTTCTATAACACTTGATACAACAAATACTTGGCACTTTCATAGCCCATACTGTATGATACTAAGTTAATGATAACTAATATACTTATGTTAACAATTTATAATCTGATTGGAACCTCTTTTCTGTATGGTTTCCATTTGAGTAATAAGAGTTTATATTATACTTGTTTGAAATACCATTAGTGGATCCTCTAACCTTGACATTTGTTGTTATCATTGTTTAATCATTACATTAATCTTCTATTTCAATGTTCTCATTAACTTCTTCTTTTATTATCACTATTACTACTACTACTACTATTGTTGTTATTGTTGTTGATATTGTTGTTATTGTATTATTGTTATCTATAATTTATACAATTAACCTCTATGTGGTTTGATCCCGATCTTGCCAGATTATTTATTATTTTGACACTACTGCACTTGGAAGAAGACATCAATCTTTTAGTTGTGTCAATGGTTATTTGCCTATTTTTTTTATAAAAAAAAGACAGATAATTTCTTATCCACTCCTTTAAATGAGAAAAAAAAATGCAAGCATAGGCGTGAGGGTTTGTGCTTGATGGCTTATAATCTTAGGTTATTCCATTCATACGCTTAGGGCACTGGGCCATGGGTTGCACTGCCATGTTATTTTTTAGATTAATTTTTGTTGTTTTTTCTTTTAGTATATTTAGGTTAATTATATATTTATATAATTATTTTTAACCTGGTTGAGTTTATAGCCCTAATCATAGGCTCGATTGGTTAAGCCACAACATCTAGTCTATTATTTTTTTTGTTCAATGTATTTTTTGCCCCTCACTAAAGAAGAAGAAGAAGAAGAAGTAATTTTATTATTTGTTGTTGATGATCTATTTTTTTTATTTAACTTGCACAAATACAATTTAATCTTTTTTATTTAATAATCTGTTTTTGTTATCTCAGTCTCATTCACCCATCATGATTTTTTCATCTTTTAAAAATAATATTTCATTAAAAAAAATCCTCATGCGCTTTTTTTTATATAAATCTATTGAATAAAAAATAATCTCTAAGATAAAATAATTATTGAATTCAATGACATTCATGACTTGCATCGCGATATTGGTTGTTTGGCTCGAGTTTAATTTTTTTTTTAAAAAAATCATTTTTGTTTTTGACTAATTTTATTTTTTAACATTGAGATAGTTGTATAGTTAACTTTTTAGTTTATTTTTTTTAAGATTTTCCCTAATAAATTTCATATGTTAATCTAAATTGATAGAGGTAGTTTAAATACATTGTCTTAGTATTAAAAAAAATATTTAATAAGTGTTTAATTTGAAGTTTATGATTACAATCTATATTTATTAAAAAAACACATTAAAAGTATTTAAATTCTTTTTCGTCTGATTTTTTTTATTTTGAAATTGTGCCACAACTCAGTTAATGAGTTTATGAGTTTTATTTTGATATATTTTTTGTTAAAAAATACTTTAATAAACAACCACAATTATATTTTTAAATAATGTTTTTTAAAATAAAAATCTCATGCACATTGAAAAATGAAGTGCATGTGCCAATTGGGTAGAGACAATGTAAATTTGCCAAGAAAGTCAAAGCAACAAATAGAGATTGAAAGAGTCAAACTCAATCTCCCACAATCACGCATGGTTTTACAGCCAAGAAATTTGTGTTACAAAAGAAGAGCAAACACAAAGAGACAGAGAAGGAGGGCAAAAAAACAAAAAGGCGGAGAGTGCAAATGCATTGCAGTCTCCCTTTTTTGGATCTCTCAGAATAAAATAAGAACCAATTAATAATTGATATCCAACACACCCTTTTCTTCCATTTGACGATTGATATATGTGTCTATATCTTAGACCTAACTAAATCGTGTGTTTCTGCCAGAGATCTTGCCATGGAAAATGCTAGCCGCGTTCGAGCATTTTCATCTCCTGAATTGCTACCGCTTCCAGCAAGCTCGACTGAAGGGGCAGAAGATTATAGCTTAGAAGGTGATTGCATTTTCTTTTTCCTTTTCTTCCTTCTTGCTTCTGCTGATCAAGAGAATTAAACAGATCCATGACATGCCACTAGATCATAGATATTGGCAGGAAATAAATTAAGAAATATCATGCTGCTTTGAAACTTTTGCATTCAATATGGTATATAGCGTGGTAAACTCATGGGAAAAAAAAATGATTAAGGGAGTTTCCCATGAGGCTTCGTATTAGCAATTAGCAGCATGCATCGAGCTATTTTTCTTTGTTGGATAGAAGTAACTTGTTCTTCCTATTTGTACATAAATTCTCTTCTGCCGGTATAGGTGTTGCAACAAACGTGAAGCTACTACTAAAACTAATCCAGGATCACAACGAAGCTAGCACAAAGGACAACGATGACCGTAAAATGCGAAGGTTCGCTGGAATGGTGTCCATTCTGGATGATGTTAAGTTCCGAATCCAAAAATATCAATCTGGGAAGAAGAAGGCACCTCAGCTTAGGCGGTGCAACACGGATCTTAGACGGAGTCAAGCTCCAGCAGACAAGAAACCGCAAGAATCTGTAGGTGACGAGAAAGAGCGGTTAAGGAAGCAGCTAAATGCAAGCATGGCTGCTCGAAAGAGCCTAGAAATGATGTGTTCAAGCTTGGGAAAGGAAAAGGAAATTATGGCAGCCGAGATTGCAAGAAAAGTTCATGAATTGAATGAAGCGGAGGAGCTGGTCAATGACCTCAAAGCCCAAAATGAGACATTGATGGCAAAACTTCAAGCTCGTGCCCCGCAGAAGAAAAGTACTAATAGCGGAGGAGAAGCTCAAGGAAATGCAGCACTTCAGGAGCGTAACCGGACGCTTTCGGAGCAACTCCTCAAGTCCCTTGATAGCTGTCGATCTTTAAAGAGAAAATACAAAGTTGCAAAAGAGGAAAACAGTGGAATTTGCGCTACAATGGGTGTGATTAAGATGGAAGTAGGTGCTGGGCTTGAAAAAATACGTAGCTTTAGGAGCAGAGTGGCCATAAGCAAAGATATTGAAGAGGAGATTTCAGCATTAGAGCAAATGTTTGAGGGTTTTGATACGAAGATCTCAAAACATAGGGACATTGAATGTGCTAAACCAAAAGCTGCGATCAATACTAGCAAGCCTCCTGTTCTTGAATAATATGAAGAAGAAAGGATGTTTTATTTTCCCCAGAGGAGGACAATACACTTAGGTATCTTCAATTATTTATAATGAGGGAAGCAGTTGTATCATATCCAAGTAGACATGATTAGTGATGCTGCTCGACTGTCCATGTACAATTGCCTGATTCAGTTTTTCGGTGTACTCCCTAAACAGCTGTGTAATTCCAAAAGTTTTTTTTTTGCTGTATCTTGAGTCGCAGGATGCTCTTATAATAAGTTCTTAAGGTTTCTGATGCATCTCATTGTAATGGATCCGTTATTGTGGTAAGCAATTCTCTACATATATTCAGTAATTATTAATTAAGGATCTTAGTGTTGAATGTTGAACTTGTTTTGTGAAAGGTAGTAGTATCATGAAGTTACTGTAGACTAAACTTGAACAATTCAGTTAAGAATATTGAAGATCAACCACAACAATTGACTTTACAAGAACAATAAGAGCAAAAGAATGAAGAAGAGTTCCAGGTTGCACCATATTTACCTCCTTAGGCTGATAGTACAACTGGATCCTATAGTTCAGTTCTAAGGAAGACAAAAAGCATACTGGAGATATACAATGTCACTCAAAGAATTAATCATGATAATGCTATTTGTTTAGAAGTGATGATTCTATTACATTTTAAAAAGCTTCCCAGGAAGCTAAATGGAAGAAGACAATAAAGAAGGAGATAAGTGCTGTTAACAAAAATAGCACATGGAGAAGTATAAAGTGATGTGATTCATTAGGTACCAAATTTATTAGAGGTATCAATTGAATCTATTATAAAATTTAAAACTAAAAGGAAGAATTGACTGGGTTGATTATAAATGTTTTGATTTTAGGGTTATTTAATTTGTTTTATATTAATTAAATAAGAGATTTTGATTTCATAATAATATTTTGTATGTGAGAAATTGATCATACTTTAGTTTTTTCATTAAACTCTTTGATTTATCAAAAATTAAATGTTTTTGTAGTGTTCTTTTAATATATATTTTTAGTTTTTGATTCCCTATAATAATAAGACTGAGGCCTTTCATTCAAAAATCTTAATTTCTTGGTTCAAGTAATTATTGGGTTAGGTTTTTATTAATATGATTTAAACTTTATGAGGTTAATTATATCTTGTTTATGAATTCTAGAATTTTTACTATAAAAATATGAGTATATTATTATGAAAAGGTAAAATTAAGTGAAACATGAGTGGAATAATATTACATTAAATGTATAATATGAAGGTGTGTGATGAATTTTCTTTTTATTAACATAAAATTTGAGATTTAATAATGTCTTCCACAAGTTTTACAATAAGAAGTGTTAAGAGAAATATAGGCTCGTAGATGTAAAGGCTAACGATTAAGAAACTTGTATAAGATTCATCAAGTATAATGGTGAACAACTTACAAGAAAAAATAAATAATCTAATTGATAAATAGGAAGCTACCGAACAATGCTAAAATGATGCAAAACATTCAAGTGATATTGCACCTTTAAAAGAATTCAAAAATTAATTCAAAGGAGTGAAAGTCTACTAGATTCATATACTAGGAAGATAACATTGAACAAAAGGTTGATCAACAAGACATGAGAGATTTGTGTGATATTAATTAGTACTTAAAAGTATATTTTTATCAAGGTTTTATATTATCATTTTGTATTTGAAGTATCAATAACTCCTTAACTAAAGCATGTTTTATAACAACAAGTATGATACCATAAGATACCTGATTAGTACTTAAAAGTGCATTTTTGTCATGGTTTTATATCATCATTTTGCACTTGAAGTATCAATAACTCCTTAACTAAAGCATGTTTTATAATAATGTATCTAATAATATAAGATATCTATAATTTGTGGTAAATGTCTATTTTTAATGCAGGCCTATCACATAAATGAAAGGATTGATTGATGACTTGAAGAACTTAAATTCCAAGGATAAAGAGATGGTCAAACTTAGAGAAGAGATGTCGGTGTAATCCAAACCGGAACACTATTCAGTAATTGGGTCATATCTGGAGCTACAGATATCAGATTTAGGTCCAATTTATTGGATGGAAAGGTAAGACATAGGCCTACAACTTTCATGTGAAGCCCAAGATCTAAAAAGGCCATTATCAAGTCCAAATTGTAGCAACAACAAAGAAGCCCGAATCTGTCTTCCAGCCCGAGCACTGTTCGGTATTTTGGCCATATCTTGAGTTCTAGAAATCCAAATGAGCTGAATTGTTTACACAAGAAAGCTGAGACAATTGCCTACAACTTTCATGTTTACAACTGGCTCCAATTTTGACGTTATCAATGATGTTTTGGGCAGACAAGAGAAGATAAGGATTGTCACCAAGTCAAAAGTTGGCTACCCACTTATCAATTAGTCATCAAATCAATAGTTCCTAATTTTGGCCTATAAAAGGAGGCATTTTCCATGCATTTAGGCATCTTGGTGTTCAGATCAAGATCATGCTCTTTCTTTCTCTCTTTGTATTTTTTGTAATGTTTATGCTTTACTTTCATTAATATCAAGTTTATGCCTTTCATTTCCTTTCCTTTCCATTACTTAGTTAACGTTTATGTTCTTATTTTGTTTATTTGTTTTCCTTTCTTTCATTATGTCTAGCTAAGTTAATTATATCAAGGTGAAAAGGTTACACTAATGGTGGAAGAATAAGTATAGTGTAAACTTAATATGGACCTTAATGTTTGATACTAACATGTTTTATATTTGTTATCTTGTTCACTCTTTAATACTTTGCTTGTTAAATGACTAATCTTGATTTATGTTGTATAACACTTGGTACAACAAATGCTTGGCACTTTCATAGCCTATAATGTATGGTATAACCGACACCTGAGCTATGAAAGGAACTTGATTTGTTGTTAACATAAGTTATAATCATGAATGCTTGACGAGATTTACAAGTATTAGCATTAATTGAATAAGATGACTAATGTAATCATGTTAACAATATATAATCTGATTGGAACCTCCTTTATGTGTGGTTTCCAATTCAATAATAAGAGTTTATACTATACTTGTTTCATATACCATTAGTGGAACCTCTAACCTTGACATTTGTTATTATTATTGTTTAATCCTTACATTAATTTTTCATCTCCAAGTTCTCATCATCTTCTTCTTCTTCTCTTTCTTTATTATTATTATTAGTACTACTACTATTACTATTACTACTACTACTACTACTACTACTACTACTACTACTACTACTGTTATTATTATTGTTATTGTTATTGTTTATAATTTGTACAATTAACCTCCCTGTGGTTCGACCCCGGTCTTGCCGGGTTATTTATTACTTCGACACTCCTACATTTGGGAGAAGACATCAACCTTTTATTCGTGTCAAGTTTTTGGCGCCGTTGCCGGGGAGGTAAGTTCTTGTATAAATTATAATATTTATTTTATTTTCTCTTTTCACTTTTCTTGTATATAACTTTATTTCTTTTCTCTTGTTTCTTCTTCTTTTGTTTTCTTCTTCTTTTTATTCTGTTCCTACACGTGCATGAGAGTGTGGTCACGTACATCAAGTGGTAGACTTTGTAGGGTATCCTCATCATTTTCAGAAAATATGGCCGAAGAAGATAATCAATCACTTCAAAATGAGAATAATGAGAATAACCGTGCTAGAACACTTAGAGACCACATGAATCCCACAAGAACAAGTGCACCATCATGCATAGTTTTTCCTCTTGATGCATCTCATTTTAATTTTAAGCCAGGTATTATTCAACTTTTACCTTCTTTTCATGGTTTGGAATTGGAAAATCCATACTTGCATTTAAGGGAATTTGAGGAGGTGTGTAACACATATAATAACTTAAATTGTAGCATGAACACCATTAGATTAAAGCTTTTTCCTTTTTCATTAAAAGATAAAGCTAAAACATGGCTACAAAATTTGAGACCAGGATCCATTCGTGCTTGGGATGAAATGCAACAACAGTTTTTAAAGAAGTTTTTCCCATCTCATAGAACAAACTCTTTCAAGAGACAAATCACCACGTTCACTCAAAAACCAGGAGAAACATTTTACAAATGTTGGGATAAGTATCGAGACTTGCTTAGTACTTGCCCTCATCATGGTTTTGAAACATGGAGATTGGTTTCACATTTCTATGAAGGGTTAACACCTAAAGATAGGCAAATGGTTGAATTGATGTGCAATGGAACTTTTGAAGATAAAGACCCTGATGAAGCAATGGAGTACTTAGACTTGTTAGCTGAAAATGCTCAAAATCGGGACACTGCGGGTACTTATGAGGCACCGAGTAAAACTCAACCTCATACATCTAGTGGAGGTATGTACAACCTTAGGGAAGATCATGACCTTCAAGCCAAGTTTGCATCTTTAGCTAGAAAAGTCGAGGCACTAGAATTGAAAAAGAGTGGTCAATTAAAATCTGTTAAAAACATTGTGTGTCAAATCTGTGAAACAAATGAACACTTAACCAACGATTATCCAACCTTACCTTCTTTTAAGGAATGTCTCCATGAATAAGCCTATGCTTTAAATAGTTTCCAAAGGGCCAACCACAACCCATACTCCCAAACATACAACCCTGGTTGGAGAAATCACCCAAATTTCAATTGGAAGAGTGAGAAGAACAATGCACAAACTTCACAACCACCGTTTCAAACACGCCATAATTTCCAAAATTCTCATGGATATGCACCTCCTTATGCTCCACCTTCTAGAAGAAATCTTGAGGAAACATTGCATGCATTCATTGAAAAGCAAGAGACAATTAATACTCAACTTGTTCAAAATATGACAGATTTTAAAGATACTCTTGCTAAATTAACATCTGCTCTTAGTTTCCAAGAGAAAGGTAAGTTTCCATCTCAAACACAACAAAATCCCAAAGGGCAATACAATGCAAATGCAAGTAGTTCCGGAAGCCAACACATGGATCAAGTCAAATCAGTCACTACTCTACGCAGCGGTAAGGTTATTGAAAAACCCTCTCTTGAACCATATGAGAAAGATGATGAGTCAATCTCTGAGGGTAAGGAAGGGGTTGAATCTGAAAATTACAACGAAACGACTGATTCACCGCCAGCACTTCCATTTCCTCAAGCCATGACCAAACAAAGGAAAGTTAATCACAACTCTGAAATCTTTGAAACTTTCAAACAGGTAAGGATCAATATACCTTTGCTGGATGCTATTAAACATGTTCCTTCCTATGCTAAATTTTTGAAAGATCTATGCACTGTGAAGAGGAAACTGAATGTGAAAAATAAAGTCTTTCTAGCCGAACAAGTAAGTGCTATTCTTCAGAACAATAATGCTTTGAAATATAAAGACCCTGGTTGTCCTACAATTTCTTGCTTTATTGGAGAGCATAAAATTAAAAGAGCTTTACTTGATCTTGGAGCTAGTGTGAATTTACTTCCATATTCAGTTTTTCAGAGTCTCAATCTAGGTGAGTTAAAACCAACTTCTATATCTCTTTTACTTGCTGATAGATCTGTAAAAGTGCCTAGAGGAATAATTGAAGATGTGTTAGTACAAGTCGATAAATTCATTTATCCTGTGGATTTTATTATCTTGGACACAAAACCTGTTGAAGTATGTAATTCATTTCCTGTTATTTTAGGACGTCTATTTCTTGCAACCTCTAACGCATTGATTAATTGTAGGAATGGACTGATAAAGCTATCATTTGGAAACATGACATTGGAGATGAATATTTTCAACATTTGCAAGCAACCTGGAGATGATAATGATTTACAAGAAGTAGATCATATTGGCGAATTAGTTTATGATCAACTTGAATCTACTTTAAGTAAAAATGAGTTGGATGAATCTGAAGATTTGCAAATGATTTATTCTGAGGAAGAAATCATGGATGAAACAAGCACCGAAAATGTTGATGCGAATCTTTTGTCAACAGTGACAACAGATTCGACATCTGACATCACACCAATCGATGATTACTTTCCTAACGAATCCTTACTTTCTCTTAGTCCAATGCCTTGGTATGATAAAAATATCAATTTTCTTGCTTTAGGAGATCTGCCAACTGATTGGAGTATTCAAGATAAAGAAAAGTTTTTGAACGAAGTGAAGAGCTTTTATTGTGATGACCCTAACTTATTCAAATATTGTCCTGATCAAATATTTCAAAGATTCATTCCGGACAATGAGGTAAGTAGTGTCATTAAACTTTGTCATTTTGAAGCATGTGGAAGTTATTTCTCATAAAAAAAGACTGCTGCAAAAATCTTTCAAAATGGATTTTATTGGCCCACCATGTTCAAGGACACACATGCATTCTGCAAAACTTGTGCAAATTGTCAAAAAGTTGACACTGGTCAAAAAGTTTTGTTTTATGATTCTCAACTCTATGCATTCCCTAAAGAGCTAAGATTAAGATGGACCAATCCTTATGGGGCCTGTGATATTGAGAATTCAATGAATGACAATGATTTTAAGGAAAATAGACATCATTTGAAAGCTTACTTTGATAATTTTCTTAATGAAAATGAATCAACTGGTTGGAATGATCTTGTAGATAAAGGTTGATTTTTTTTTTCTCTCACATTGTTTTTGTGTTTCTTTTTGAGTGATTTTTGCAAGTTTCTCTCACCCCGGTCAAATGGCGGATAACGGTACTCCGTGACTTAAGTCGGTTCTTTCAGTTTCCCACAATTACTGATATCTGTGTATATATCTGTGCAATTCTTTGAATCTCTCTTCCAATTCTCATTTGAAAATGGCCACTAATCTTGAAAAATTGAAAAAGTATTTTCCCGCTCTGCCTCAGAATGCGATTACAAAAATTTATCATGCTAGATGTGCAAGATTGAGATTGTTAATGAATCATGGAATTCCTGAAGATATTCGCTGGTTGATTGAAGCAAAGGTCCGATTATCAGGTGTGTAGAAATGTGTAGAAATGGCAAGTTCCTCAAGTCATCAAATAAGAAATATTTGTGTTTTCGGTGGATCTAGTCCTGGGAAAGAAAAGGAGTTTTTAGAATCAGCAAACCATCTTGGTCAGGTGCTAGCTGAGAGAAAGATTCATTTAGTGTATGGGGGAGGCAGTCTTGGGTTAATGGGAGGTGTGTCAATAGCTGCATTTTTAGGAGGTAGTCAAGTTTTGGGGGTCGTCCCTGAAGCTTTGGCACAAGGGGATATCATTGGAAAAACAATTGGAGAGGAACTTCAGGTCTCCACAATGTCGGCTCGAATGAATGCAATGTTTAACCATGCTGATGCTTTCATTGCTTTACCAGGTGGTCTAGGCACATTGGAAGAGATCTTTCATATTTCCTCTTGGGCTCAATTGCACATTCACCATAAACCCATAGGTTTGTTAAATGTTAATGGTTATTATGATAAGTTGTTGTCTTTTCTTGATCATGCTATGGAACAGGAATTTTTAACATCTTCTGCACGACAAATCATAATCTCTGCTACTACTGCTGAACAATTGATTGACCAACTACAATCTTTCATTCCTGTGATTGATCCTTCCATGAGTCGTATAAATTGGTCATCTACGGGAAGCCGTAAAAAGCTTAGATTGGATTTGAGCCTTCATTTGTGAATTTTTGTGTATTTTGGTTTTATTATTGTGTTTTGTTATTTCTTATTTTTGTTTCAGTGTGTTTCAGGTTTTGTCAGTGTTCATTATTTCAGGTGATATCTTCTATACTCTATCTTTCTACCTTAGAACATTGAGGACAATGTCTCGTTTTGGTTGGGGGGAGAGGGTAGTAGTTGATAAAAAAAAAATTGTTTTTCATTTCATAAAGCATGTGCATAATTGTTGTTACTAGGATGGTAGAGTAAAGGAGGTCTTTTGTTAAAGCGACTCTTGAGACGCATCTTAGTAACCATTCTTAACAAGGTCTATTATAATACTTCCTAAAATATTCAGGTTTACAAACTCTCGTATTGTTACCACTTAATTCTACTCATATACTTATTTAACATGTATTCTTAAACCTTAATTTACACACACACACTTTAACATATGATTGTGGGCTGCATATTGGATTATTACATTATTTATGTTCTTTTGTTAAAGGTAACAACTAAGGGAAAGGGATTGTATATAATTAAAAAAAAAGAAAAAAAAATGATGATAATAAAAATGTAGATAAGTTTGGTTTCGTAGCCTCCCTAACCTAAGCAATTAAGCCCGAAGGGGTGTTTTAACACCTAATACCCTAAAGTCCACTGACTTGGGAGCTATTGGCCCAACGCTTGTTACATAGGTTGAGGAGAAAAGCTTAAGGGAATCAAACATTGTACTATCTACATATCAGTATCTGCGACCCGAGTTACTAAGCTCGTAGGGGTGTCTTAACACCTAATGCCCTAAGATCAACTGGTCTGGGAGTCATTAGCTGAAAGCTCATTACATGGGTTAAAGATGCATGATGTTTTTAAATTATATGTATATAGATTTAAAAAAAAAAGAAAAAAAAAGACAAAAATAATAATCCCAACCCAAGGAAGTTAACCTTAAACATTAGAACAAAAATTTTGTTTTCTTCCAAGAAAAGCCCCATAATTATGTGTTGATACATTGAGCACAAAAGAAAGGTTTATTAATATCTTGTTAAGTGGTATTGAGCAGATATATAAATTTAATGAGAGTTTGTTTATCTGGATAGATGAATGGAAGTTAAATGATGAATACCTTGCTTTGTGAAATTTGCAAATTGTTTTAACGCTTTGATTACTAGGGACTAGTAATAAGCTAGTTGAGGGGTGTGATTAGTACTTAAAAGTGTATTTTTGTCATGGTTTTATATCATCATTTTGCACTTGAAGTATCAATAACTCCTTAACTAAAGCATGTTTTATAATAATGTATCTAATAATATAAGATACCTATAATTTGTGGTAAATGTCTATTTTTAATGCAGGCCTATCATATAAATGAAAGGATTGATTGATGACTTGAAGAACTTAAATTCCAAGGATAAAGAGATGGTCAAACTTAGAGAAGAGATGTCGGTGCAATCCAAACCGAAACACTATTCGGTAATTGGGTCATATCTGGAGCTACAGATATCAGATTTAGGTCCAATTTATATGGATGGAAAGGTAAGACATAGGCCTACAACTTTTATGTGGAGCCCAAGATCTAAAAAGGCCATTATCAAGTCCAAATTGTAGCAAAAACAAAGAAGTCCGAATCTGTCTTCCAGCCCGAGCACTGTTCGGTATTTTGGTCATATCTGGAGTTCTAGAAGTCCAAATGAGCTGAATTTTTTACACAAGAAAGCTGAGACAATTGCCTACAACTTTCATGTACAACTGGCTCCAATTTTGACGTTATCAATGATTTTTTGGGCAGACAAGAGAAGATAAGGATTGTCACCAAGTCAAAAGTTGGCTACCCACTTATTAATTAGTCATCAAATCAATAGTTCCCAATTTTGGCCTATAAAAGGAGGCATTTTCCATGCATTTAGGCATCTTGGTGTTCAGATCAAGATCATGCTCTTTCTTTCTCTCTTTGTATTTTTTGTAATGTTTATGCTTTACTTTCATTAATATCAAGTTTATACCTTTCATTTCCTTTCCTTTACTTAGTTAACGTTTATGTTCTTATTTTGTTTATTTGTTTTCCTTTCTTTCATTATGTCTAGCTAAGTTAATTATGTCAAGGTGAAAAGGTTACACTAATGGTGGAAGAATAAGTATAGTGTAAACTTAATATGGACCTTAATGTTTGATACTAACATGTTTTATATTTGTTATCTTGTTCACTCTTTAATACTTTGCTTGTTAAATGACTAATCTTGATTTATGTTGTATAACACTTGGTACAACAAATGCTTGGCACTTTCATAGCCCATAATGTATGGTATAACCGACACCTGAGCTATGAAAGGAACTTGATTTGTTGTTAACATAAGTTATAATCATGAATGCTTGACGAGATTTACAAGTATTAGCATTAATTGAATAAGATGACTAATGTAATCATGTTAACAATATATAATCTGATTGGAACCTCCTTTGTGTGTGGTTTCCAATTCAATAATAAGAGTTTATACTATACTTGTTTCATATACCATTAGTGGAACCTCTAACCTTGACATTTGTTATTATTATTGTTTAATCCTTACATTAATTTTTCATCTCCAAGTTCTCATCATCTTCTTCTTCTTCTCTTTCTTTATTATTATTATTACTACTACTACTACTATTATTACTACTACTACTACTACTACTACTACTACTACTACTACTACTACTGTTATTATTGTTGTTATTGTTATTGTTTATAATTTGTACAATTAACCTCCCTGTGGTTCGACCCCGGTCTTGCCGGGTTATTTATTACTTCGACACTCCTACACTTGGGAGAAGATATCAACCTTTTAGTCGTGTCAATACCTTTTAATTTATGGTAAACATTCATCTTAAATGTAGGCCTATGACATAAATAAAAGGATTGATTGATGAGTTAAAGTACTGAAATTGAAAGGACAAAAAGAGGGTAAAGCTTAGAAAAGACATGATGGTTTAGTCTAAACTGAAACATTGTTGGGTAATTGGATCATAACTGAATCTGTAGAACTTGGATTTAGGTTTGCTTTATATGGATGAAAGCTAAGATATAGGCCTAAAAGTTTTATGGAAAAACAAGACTCAATTCTACTATTTGGAAGTCCAAATCTTAACAACAACGTAGAAGTTCGAATCTGGTTTGTAGCCCAGATACTGTTCAATATTTAGCCCATATCTCGAGTTCTAGAAATCCAAATGACCTCAATTTTTTATCCTAGAAAGCTGAGATAATTTTCTAAAACTTTCATAAGTAAGGTTGGTTCAAATTCTGATGTTATCAATGATGTTTTATTCAGATAAGAAGATAAGGATTGTCACCAATTTATAAGTTGGCCACCCACTTAACAATTAGTCAACAAATCAATAGTTTTTAATTTTGGCCTATAAAAGAAGGCATTTCCATGCATATAGGCATCTTGGTTTCCATATCAAGATCACACTCTTACTTTCTCTCTTTGTATTTTTATAATATTTAAGTTTTGTTTTCATTAATATTTTGTTTATTCATTTCATTTTCTTTTCTTTACTTAGCTCATTTTTATCTTATTTATTCTCTTATCTTGTTTATTTATGTTTCTCTTTTTTATTATATTTAGCTAAGTTTATTATGTCAATGTGAAATGGTTATACTAATGGTGTAAGAATAAGTATGGTGTAAACTCAATATGGATTTTAATATTTGATATTAACATGTTTTGTATTTGTTATCTTGTTCACTTTTAATACTTTGCTTGTTAAATGGTTAGTCTAGATTTGTGTTGTATAACACTTGGTACAACAAATACTTAGTACTTTCATAGCCCAACCATATGGTGTAACCAACACTTATACTATAAAATAAACTTGATTTGTTGTTAACATAAGTTATAATCATGAATGCCTGACAATATTTACAAGTATTAACATTATTTGAATAAGATAACTAATAGAATCATGTTAACCATTTATAATCCGATTGGAACCTCCTTTGTGTGTGGTTTCCAGTTCATTAATAAAAAGAGTTTATACTATACTTGTTTAAAATACCATTAGTGAATCGTCTAACCTTGATATTTATTTTTATCATTGTTTAATCCTCACATTAATCTTACTATCTCAAAGTTCTCATTAACTTATTCTTCTTCTTCTTTATTATTATTGTTGTTGTTGTATTATTGTTGTTTATAATTTATACAATTAACCTTTTTATAGTTCGATCCTGGTCTTGTCAGGTTATTTATTACTTCAACACTCTTGCACTTTGAAAAAAAACATCAATCTTTTGGTCATGTCAGATGTATTAAAAGATTTAAAAGGTGATTATAGTATGAAAAGAATTGTTGTTGCCTCAACTGATAAATTGAAAGAAAAGGAATTGTTGGAGCAAATCTTTGTTGCTAAAACTTCTAATGCATAGGTCATTAGGAATATGAGTGGAGGCTAGAAGACCTTTTGCTTTATCAAAATCACTTGATCTTTATTCAAAAGCCTTGTGTTAAGTTTCTCGTACAGATGTAGATTTGGTTACTTTGACTTTAGGTAATGGTTTGACTTCTTAAAGTTTAGAAATTCATTCAATCATACCATGATTTATTGATTTTGTCGAAGAATATATGAACAACTTCATCAAAAATATTTCTTCAAGTAATGGGAATACGATGGTTTTGGAGCATATACAAGTTACACTAGTTAATGATCATAAGAAAATAGATCTTTCAATGAAATATAAAAAATGACCACTCTAGTTGGTTGGCAAAAATATTTCCAAGGGCCTTCTTGATGCTCATTTTCATAGTCCAAAATTTCACATGCTTTTTGAAGAATTTTTCATAAAATAACCTAAAAAATGATAATATTTTCAATGCGTTCAGCTATTAACGCGTTCATTTCAAAATAATTGATAGCTTTATATTATTGAGCCTGTCATAACTTTAGTTTTAGGTTTCTCCAAAGAATATCCTTTTCTTTTAAAAATTAAAAAAGTTGAAAAAAAAGGCAACAAAAAATGGAAAAAAAAATAAAAATTAAAAAAAAAATGGCAACTTAGCAAAAACATACCGAGAAAGGTTTCAAACGCATAAAGGGATTAAACTGAAATTCCAGGACAAAATTAGGAACCCAATTGTACCCAAGACCAAAAGACAATGTATATTTAATGTCAAATTAAATTATTATTATTGAACGAATCTATATAAAAATTAAGTCTGAGAAATTAATTAAATTTTTAATAAGTCAATTTGATTTAATTATGAGTCTAATTAAAAGTTTAATTAAGTTTTAAATTTAATTTAATTCAAATTAAAAGAGTTAATTAAGTGTAAATACTTAATAAGACTTTTAATGAATCAAATTAATTTTATTATGGATATAATTAATAAAAAATAAATTTATAAATTTAATTTGAGCTTAATTATAGTAATAATTATAATAAGAGAATGTCTATTGGGATCTGAAATATAATGAATTATGCTTGAACAAGGCGAAGCATAAGAGAACTCTAGCGGAGGCCCATATCGATATTAACATACAAATCATTGATTTGATACGAGTAATGGTTGAGAAACTTTCAATCACGGTCATACATGTGCTTGTCATCCTTGGAATCTCCAAACCCTCCAGTATTAGTTTTCTAAAATGCTCTTGTTGCAAGCTCAAATCAAGTGAGACTATTTACTGAGTTTAAACATATCAATAAGCAGAAGAAAAAAAAACTTATAAGGATTTCTCTTATAATGATGAGCAAATCAGGAAATGCATAACTTGAAAATCCAGCACTTGCGACGTTCGAATTGTAAAATATGAAGAAGCATTCTGGTAGTGAACTAGGCCCGAATTGCTTGAAAAAGAGCGCTTCCTTATTTTTTTCACTCACATTCAAGAATCTCGATCCGAGAAAATGATCGACACTCTTTAACAAATCCATCTTCTAAGATACCCATCTAATAAAACTTCCACGTCGTTCTTACTTGTTAGTTCTTGATTATGTTCTTAATTGAATGCAAGCCTGACTTCTTCCCCTTGTTTGTTAGGTTTCCCCTTGATATTTGAGATTTTCTCATCATCAACCGAAGGCTTTTCATCTCTTTCCATTTGGTGTTGAATTGGATAGACATTTTTATCAGGTTTATCTCAATGGAATCCACCTTTCGTGCCTTGCACTCAGGACTGCTCTTACCCGTTTTTCCGTTCTTCCTTTTAAGGCCACCGCGACCTTGTTTCCACTGATCAGTAACCATGTTATCATCACCCATATCCAGAGTTTCTCTAACAAAAACAGAAGGGACATCAACATTGTTGGTTTAATTCGAGAAGTGAGGCGGAAATGGATTAGCCAAAACAATAACACAAGCTACGAACCGAATAATCAGTGATTGGAAGCTATAAAACATAAGTGTGGCAGTGAGCAAGCAAGTCACATGAACAACACTGCACATGATATTAGGATAAATTTTGGGGGATAATGAACTGAACAGGAACTCACTTTCGGGGATATGATTCAGAGGAGTTTTCATCATCCGAGTCTTTGATATCACTGAAAGTAGGAACATTTAGTAGTGGTGGTATATCCACAAGCTGATCCACATCAGTGTGCTTACTTGACTTCTCTCCATCTTCATCACTCAACTAGAAGAAAGGCGAGAGTATGGGATCTCCCTTTTCATCAACAACAGGATTCTTCCTTTTAAAGTCAGCCCTTTTTTTCTCTCGATCCAGTTCATAGTGCCGGTGTGTTTAAAAGAGTGTTTCGTGGCACCTGAACTCTTTTTTTGGTCGGAAAGGGAAGTGATGGGAACAACAGATAATTCCATGTTGGATTTATCTAGCTAGAATTCATATTACCTGTAGACATGATTAAAAAATTAATATTTTTTTTTAAATATAAAAATATCAAAATAATAAATAACATAATAAAACTAAAGTCGAACTATAAAGAGATTAACTATACAAATTATATATAACAACAACAACAACAACAACAACAACAATAATAATAAGAAGAAGTTAAAGAGAACTTTGAAATTGTAAGATTAAAGTGTGGATTAAATAATAATAAAAATAAATATCAAGATTAGTGGATCCACTAATGGTATTTCAAGCAAGTATAATACAAACTCTTTTTATTATTCAACTGAAAACCACATACAAAGGAGGTTCCAATTGGATTATAAATTGTTAACATGATTACATTAATTATCTTATTCAAATAATGCTAATACTTATAAATATTATCAGGTATTCATGATTATAACATATATTAACAACAAATCAAGTTCATTTCATAGCACAAGTATAGGTTATACTATACGGTTGGGTTATGAAAGTGCCAAGTATTTGTTGTACTAAGTGTTATACAATATAAATCTAAATTAACCATTTAAAAAAATTAAAAATGAATAAGATAACAAATACAAAACACGTTAGTATCAAACATTAAAATCCATGTTGAGTTTATACTATACTTATTTTTACACCATTAGTATAACCTTTTCACCTTGACATAATAAATTTAGCTAAACATAATGAAGAAGAGAAACATAAATAAACAACATAAGTATAGTAAAGAAAATGAAAAGCATAAATAAAAGATTAAGAAAAATATAACATGAAATAAAACATAAAACATTACAAAAATATAAAGAAATAAAGAGCATGATCTTGATTTGAAAACCAAGATGCATAAATGCTGGCAAATGTCTCTTTTTATAGGTCAAAATTTGAAACTATTAAATTAAAATTAATTGTTGAGTGAGTGGCCAACTATTAACTTGGTGATAATCCTTATGTTTTTATTTGAACAAAATGTCATTTCTAACGTCAGAATTTGAGCAGACATGAATGACACGACTAAAAGATTGATGTCTTCTCCCAAGTACAGTAGTGTCGAAGTAATAAATAACCCGGCAAGACCGGGGTCAAACCATAGGGAGGTTAATTGTATAAATTATAAATGACAATAGTACAACAACAATAATAATAATAACAACAACAACAATAATAATAGTAATAACAATAATAACAACAATGACAATAATAATAATAATAATAATAATAATAATAATAATAATACTAGTAGTAGTAGTAGTAGTAGTAGTAGTAGTAGTAATAATAATAATAATAATAATAATAATAATAATAAAGAAAGAGAAGAAGAAGATGATGAGAACTTGGAGATGGAAAATTAATGTAAGGATTAAACAATAATAATAACAAATGTCAAGGTTAGAGGTTCCACTAATGGTATGTCAAACAAGTATAGTATAAACTCTTATTATTCAATTGGAAACCACACACAAAGGAGGTTCCAATCAGATTATAGATTGTTAACATGATTACATTAGTTATCTTATTCGATTAATGCTAGTAATTGTAAATCTCATCAAGCATTCATGATTATAACTTATGTTAACAATAAATCAAGTTTCTTTCATAGCTCAGGTGTTGGTTATACCATACAGTATGAACTATGAAAGAGCCAAGCATTTGTTGTACCAAGTGTTATACAACATAAATCAAGATTAGTCATTTAACAAGCAAAGTATTAAAGAGTGAACAAGATAACAAATATAAAACATGTTAGTATCAAATATTAAAGTCCATATTGAGTTTACACTATACTTATTCTTACACCATTAGTGTAACCTTTTCACCTTGACATAATAAACTTAGTTAGACATAATGAAAGAAAGAAAAATAAATAAACAAAATAAGAACATGAATAAGATTAAAGTTAACTAAGTAAATGAAAGGAAATCAAAGGCATAAACTTGATATTAATGAAAGTAAAGCATAAACATTACAAAAAATACAAAGAGAGAAAGCAAGAGCATGATCTTGATCTGAACACCAAGATGCCTAAATGCATGGCAAATGCCTCCTTTTATAGGCCAAAATTGGAAACTATTGATTTGATGACTAATTAATGAGTGGGTGGCCAACTCTTGACTTGGTGACAATCTTTATCTTCTCTTCTCTGCCCAAAACATCATTGATAACGTCAAAATTGGAGCCACTTGAAAACATGAAAGTTGTAGGAAATTGTCTTAGCTTTCTTGTGTAAAAACTTCAACTCATTTGGACTTCTAGAACTCCAGATATGGCCAAAATACCGAACAGTACTCGGGCTGGAAGACAGCTCCGGGCTTCTTTGTTGTTGCAATAATTTAGACTTGAAATGGCCTTTTTAGATCTTGGGCTCTATATGAAAGTTGTAGGCCTATGTCTTACCTTTCCATCCATATAAAGTAGACCTAAATTTGAGATCTATAGCTTCAGATATGACCCAATTATCGAACAGTGTTCCGGTTTGGATTGCACCGACATCTATTTTCTAATTTTGGTCATCTCTTTGTCCTTGCAATTTAAGTTCTTAAAGTCATCAATCAATCCTTTCATTTATGTGATAGGCCTGCATTTAAAATGAACATTTACCACAAATTAAAGGTATCTTATATTATTAGATATATTATTATAAAACATGCTTTAGATAAGGAGTTATTGATACTTCAAGTGCAAAATGATGATATAAAACCATGATAAAAATGCACTTTTAAGTACTAATCACACCCCCCCAACCAGCTTATTACTAGTCCCTAGTAATCAAAGCATTAAAATAGAAAAACAATTTGCAAATTCCACAAAGCAAGGTATTCATCATTTAACTTCCATTAATCTATCAGATAAACAAACTCTCGTTAAATTTATATACCTGCTCAATACCTCTTAACAAGATATTCATAAACCTTTCTTTTGTGCTCAATGTATCAACACATAATTATGGGGCTTTTCTTGGAAGAAAACAAAATTTTTGTTCTAATGTTTAAGGTTAACTTCCTTGGGTTGAGATTATTATTTTTATCTTTTTTCTTCTTCTTTTTTTTTAAATATATATACATATAATTTAAAAATACCATGCATCTTTAACCCATGTAACGAGCTTTCAACTGACTCCCAGACCAGTTGGTCTTAGGGCATTAGGTGTTAAGACACCCCTACGAGCTTAGTCACTCGGGTCGCAGATACTGATATGTAGATAGTGCAATGTTTGATTTCCTTAAGCTTTTCTCCTCAACCCATGTAACAAGCGTTGGGCCAATAGCTCTCAAGTTAGTTGACTTTAGGGTATTAGGTGTTAAAACACCCCTTCGGGCTTAATTGCTTAGGTTAGGGAGGCTACGAAACCAAACTTATCTACATTTTTATTATTATTATTTTTTTTCTTTCTTTTCTTTTTTCTTTTTTTTTTAATTATATACAATTCCTTTCCCTTAGTTGTTACCTTTAACAAAAGAACATAAATAATGTAATAATCCAATATGCAACCCACAATCATATGTTAAAGTGTGTGTGTGTAAATTAAGGTTTAAGAATAGATGTTAAATAATTATATGAGCAGAATTGAGTGATAACAATGTGAGAGTTTGTAAACCTGAATATTTCAAGAAGTATTATAATATACCTTGTTAAGAATGGTTACTAAGATGCGTCTCAAGAGTCACTTTAACAAAAAAACTCATTTACTCTACCATCCTAGTAACAAAAATTATGTATATGCTTTATGAAATAAAAAACATTTTTTTTATCAACTACTACCCTCTCCCCCCAACCAAAACGAGACATTGTCCTCAATGTTTAAAGGTAGAAAGATAGAGTATAGAAGATATCACCTGAAATAACGAACAATGACAAACCTGAAACACACTTAAACAAATATACAAAACAACAAAACATAAATATTATGCTATTAATAAAACCAAAAGACACAAGTTTTTACTAACAAAAATTCAAATCGCAGTTGTGATTGTGGCTCACATCTTTCCTTGGTTTTACGTCCAAGAACGGCTTAAACACCCTCTATGGGTCGGGGATAGGCTTCTCATCCAGTTTTCTTAAAAACCGGCAAACAGTTTTCTTTTTTAGTTAGATTCCCAAGACTATGTTGAGCATGTTCCTTATGGAATATTGGCCATAAATTATGAATTGCACGATGTTTATCTTGACTATGATGAGACTTAAGAGTCAATAGAAGATTATCTAAAGACTCTCTGTGTTTTGAAATAAATCCCACCTTTTGATAATTTTCATAGGTTTTGCGGAATGCATGTGATTCCTTGAAAATCGTGGGCCAATCAAATCCGCTTTGTAAGATTTCTACAATCCTCTTTTTTGACGAGAAATGATTCCCACGTGCCTTAGAGTGACAAAATTTAATGAAATTACTTACCTTATTGTCGAGAATGCATTTTTGAAATATTTGATCAGGATAATAATTGAATAAGTAAGGGTCATCCCAATAAAAATTTTGCACATTGCTCAAAAAATTTCTTTTGTCTTCGGTACTCCAGTGAGTTGGCAAAAATCCTGAAGCAAGAAAATAGATATTTTTAGCAAACCAAGACATTGAACTAAGAGAAAGTAGAGATTCATCAGGAAAGTAATCATCGATTGGTGTGATGTTGGGTGTCGAATCTATTGTCACTTTTGATAAAAGATCCGCATCAACATTTTCGGTGCCTTTTTCATCCTTGATTTCTTCTTGATTGGTCATGGCATGAGAAAATGAAAGTGCTGGAGCGGAATCAGTCTTTTCTTTGCAATGTTCAGATTTAACCCCTTCCTTACCCTTAGAGATTGACTCATTGATTAGTACTTAAAAGTGTATTTTTATCATGGTTTTATATCATCATTTTGCACTTGAAGTATCAATAACTCCTTAACTAAAATATGTTTTATAATAATGTATCTAATAATATAAGATACCTATAATTTGTGGTAAATGTCTATTTTTAATGCAGGCCTATCAAATAAATGAAAGGATTGATTGATGACTTGAAGAACTTAAATTGCAAGGATAAAGAGATGGTCAAACTTAGAGAAGAGATGTCGGTGCAATCCAAACCGGAACACTGTTCAGTAATTGGGTCATATCTGGAGCTACAGAGCTCATATTTAGGTCCAATTTATATGGATGGAAAGGTAAGACATAGGCCTACAACTTTCATATGGAGCCTAAGATCTAAAAAGGCCATTATCAAGTCCAAATTGTAGCAACAACAAAGAAGCCCGAATCTGTCTTCCAGCCCGAGTACTGTTCGGTATTTTGGCCATATCTGGAGTTCTAGAAGTCCAAATGAGTTGAATGTTTTACACAAGAAAGCTGAGACAATTGCCTACAACTTTCATGTTTGCACCTGGCTCCCGTTTTGACGTTATCAATGACGTTTTGGGCAGACAAGAGAAGATAAGGATTGTCACCAAGTCAAAAGTTGGCCACCCACTTATCAATTAGTCATCAAATCAATAGTTCCCAATTTTGGCCTATAAAAGGAGGCATTTGCCATGCATTTAGGCATCTTGGTGTTCAGATCAAGATCATGCTCTTCCTTTCTCTCTTTGTATTTTTTGTAATGTTTATACTTTACTTTCATTAATATCAAGTTTATGCCTTTCATTTCCTTTCCTTTACTTAGTTAACTTTTATGTTCTTATTTTGTTTATCTATTTTGCTTTCTTTCATTATGTCTAGCTAAGTTAGTTATGTCAAGGTGAAAAGGTTACACTAATGGTGTAAGAATAAGTATAATGTAAACTTAATATGGACTTTAATGTTTGATACTAACATGTTTTATATTTGTTATCTTGTTCACTCTTTAATACTTTGCTTGTTAAATGACTAATCTTGATTTATGTTGTATAACACTTGGTACAACAAATGCTTGGCACTTTCATAGCCCATAATGTATGGTATAACCGACACCTGAGCTATGAAAGGAACTTGATTTGTTGTTAACATAAGTTATAATCATGAATGCTTGACGAGATTTACAAGTATTAGCATTAATTGAATAAGATGACTAATGTAATCATGTTAACAATATATAATCTGATTGGAATCTCCTTTGTGTGTGGTTCCCAATTCAATAATAAGAGTTTATACTATACTTGTTTGATATACCATTAGTGAAACCTCTAACCTTGACATTTGTTATTATTATTGTTTAATCCTTAAATTAATTTTCCATCTCCAAGTTCTCATCATTTTCTTCTTCTTCTCTTTCTTTATTATTATTATTATTATTATTACTACTACTACTACTAATATTACTACTACTACTACTACTAGTATTATTATTATTGTTGTTGTTGTTGTTATATTGTTGTTTATAATTTGTACAATTAACCTCCCTATGGTTCGACCCCGGTCTTGCCGGGTTATTTATTACTTCGACACTCCTGCACTTGGGAGAAGACATCAACCTTTTAGTCATGTCAAGTTTTTGGCGCCGTTGCCGGGGAGGTAAGTTCTTGTATAAATTATAGTATTTATTTTATTTTCACTTTTCACTTTTCTTGTATATAACTTTATTTGTTTTCTTTTGTTTCTTTTTATTTTGTTTTCTTCCTCCTTCTTTTGTTTTCTTCTTCTTTTTTTTATTTTATTCCTACACGTGCATGAGAGTGTGGTCACATACATCAAGTGGTAGACTTTGTAGGGTATCCTCATCATTTTCAGAAAATATGGCTGAAGAAGAAAATCAATCACTTCATAATGAAAATAATGAGAATAACCGTGCTAGAACACTTAGAGACCACATGAATCCAACAAGAACAAGTGCACCATCATGCATAGTTTTTCCTCCTGATGCATCTCATTTTAATTTTAAACCAGGTATTATTCAACTTTTACCTTCTTTTCATGGTTTAGAATTGGAAAATCCATACTTGCATTTAAGGGAATTTGAGGAGGTGTGCAACACATATAATAACTTAAATTGTAGCATGAACACCATCAGATTAAAGCTTTTTCCTTTTTCATTAAAAGATAAAGCTAAAACATGGCTACAAAATTTGAGACCAGGATCCATTCGTGCTTGGGAGGAAATGCAACAACAGTTTTTAAAGAAGTTTTTCCCATCTCATAGAACAAACTCTTTCAAGAGACAAATCACCACTTTCACTCAAAAACCAGGAGAAACATTTTACAAATGTTGGGATAGGTATCGAGACTTGTTTAGTACTTGCCCTCATCATAGTTTTGAAACATGGAGATTGGTTTCACATTTCTATGAAGGGTTAACACCTAAAGATAGACAAATGGTTGAATTGATGTGCAATGGAACTTTTGAAGATAAAGACCCTGATGAAGCAATGGAGTACTTAGACTTGTTAGCTGAAAATGCTCAAAATTGGGACACTGCGGGTACATATGAGGCACCGAGTAAAACTCAACCTCATACATCTAATGGAGGTATGTACAACCTTAGGGAAGATCATGACCTTCAAGCCAAATTTGCATCTTTAGCTAGAAAAGTCGAGGCACTAGAATTGAAAAAGAGTGGTCAATTAAAATCTGTTGAAAACATTGTGTGTCAAATCTGTGAAACAAATGAACACTCAACCAACGATTGTCCAACCTTGCCTTGTTTTAAGGAATGTCTCCATGAATAAGCCCATGCTTTAAACAGTTTTCAAAAGGCCAACCACATCCCATACTCCCAAACATACAACCCTGGTTGGAGAAATCACTCAAATTTCAATTGGAAGAGTGAGAACAACAATGCACAAACTTCACAACCACCATTTCAAGCACACCACAATTTCCAAAATTCTCATGGATATGCACCTCCTTATGCTCCACCTCTTAGAAGAAATCTTGAGGAAACATTGCATGCATTCATTGAAAAGCAAGAGACAATCAATATTCAACTTGCTCAAAACATGACAGATTTTAAAGATATTCTTTCAAAATTAACATCTGCTCTCAGTTTCCAAGAGAAAGGTAAGTTTCCATCTCAACCACAACAAAATCCCAAGGGGCAATACAATGCAAATGCAAGTAGTTCCGGAAGCCAACATATGGATCAAGTCAAATCAGTCACTACTCTGCGCAGTGGTAAGATTATTGAAAAACCCTCTCTTGAACCATATGAGAAAGATGATGAGTCAATCTCTGAGGGTAAGGAAGGGGTTGAATCTGAAAATTACAAAGAAACGACTGATTCACCGCCAGCACTTCCATTTCCTCATGCCATGACCAAACAAAGGAAAGTCAACCATAACTCTGAAATTTATGAAATTTTCAAACAGGTAAGGATCAATATACCTTTGCTGGATGCTATTAAACAGGTTCCTTCCTATGCTAAATTTTTGAAAGATCTATGCATTGTGAAGAGGAAACTGAATGTGAAAAAGAAAGCCTTTCTAGCCGAACAAGTAAGTGCTATTCTTCAAAACAATAATGCTTTGAAATATAAAGACCCTGGTTGTCCTACAATTTCCTGCTTTATTGGAGAGCATAAAATTGAAAGAGCCTTACTTGATCTTGGAGCTAGTGTGAATTTACTTCCATATTCAGTTTTTCAAAGTCTCAATCTAGGTGAGTTAAAACCAACTTCTATATCTCTTTTACTTGCCGATAGATCTGTAAAAGTGCCTAGAGGAATAATTGAAGATGTGTTAGTACAAGTCGATAAATTCATTTATCCTGTGGATTTTATTGTCTTGGACACAGAACCTGTTGAAGCATGTAATTCATTTCCTGTTATTTTAGGACGTCCGTTTCTTGCAATGTCTAACGCATTGATTAATTGTAAGAATGGACTGATAAAGCTATCATTTGGAAACATGACATTGGAGATGAATATTTTCAACATTTACAAGCAACCTGGAGATGATAATGATTTACAAGAAGTAGATCATATTGATGAATTAGTTTATGATCAACTTGAATCTACTTTAAGTAAAAATGAATTGGATGAAACTGAAGATTTGCAAATGGTTTATTCTGAGGAAGAAATCACGGATGAAACAAGCACCGAAAATGTTGATGCGAATCTTTTGTCAACAGTGACAACAGATTCGACATCTGACATCACACCAATGGATGATTACTTTCCTAACGAATCCTTACTTTCTCTTAGTCCAATGCCTTGGTATGATAAAAATATCAATTTTCTTGCTTTAGGAGATTTGCCAGTTGATTGGAGTACTCAAGACAAAGAAAAGTTTTTGAACGAAGTGAAGAGCTTTTATTGTGATGACCCTAACTTATTCAAATATTGTCCTGATCAAATATTTCAAAGATTCATTCCCGACAATGAGGTAAGTAGTGTCATTAAACTTTGTCATTCTGAAGCATGTGGAAGTTATTTCTCGTCAAAAAAGACTGCTGCAAAAATCTTTCAAAATGGATTTTATTGGCCCACCATGTTCATGGACACACATGCATTCTGCAAAACTTGTGAAAATTGTCAAAAAATTGACACTGGTCAAAAAGTTTTGTTTTATGATTCTCAACTCTATGCATTCCCTAAAGAGCTAAGATTAAGATGGATCAATCCTTATGGGGCCTGTGATATTGAGAATTCAATGAATGACAATGATTTTAAGGAAAATGGACATCGTTTGAAAGCTTACTTTGATAATTTTCCTAGTGAAAATGAATCAGCTGGTTTGAATGATCTTGTAGATAAAGGTTGATTATTTTGTTTTTCTCACATTTTCTTTTTTATGTTTCTTTTTGAGTGATTTTTGCTAGTTTCTCTCACCCCGGTCAAATGGCGGACAACGGTACTCCGTGACTTAAGTCGGTTCTTTCAGTTTCCCACAATAACTTATATTTGTGTATATATTTGTGCAATTCTTTAAATCTCTCTTCCAATTCTCATTTGATAATGGACACTAATCTTGAAAAATTAAAAAAGTATTTTCCCGCTCTGCCTCAGAATGTGATTACAAAAATTTACCGTGCTAGATGTGCAAGATTGAGATTGTTAATGAATCATGGAATTCCTGAACATATTCGCTGGTTGATTGAAGCAAAGGTCCGATTATCAGGTGAGTCCTCTAACTCCTTCATTTCACACATGCCTGGAACAGGTAAAAGCACTTTTACAAAGAAGCGTCGTGCAAAACGACTGGATGTCTGTCATCGATGTGCTAGATGGACTTGTAATACACAATGTCATTCTTTAGGAATGGTATCTATAAACCGTGAAGATAAAATACAATTCATTAAGGATGGCCTGAGTAAGGAGTCTTTAGATAATCTTCTATTGACTCTTGAGACGCATCCTAGTGGAGATGTGCATCGTGCAATTCATGATTTATGGCCACTATTTCATAAACAACATGATCGACTTAGTCTTGGGAATCTGACTAAAAAAGACCCTGTTTGCTAGTTTTTAAGAAAACTGGATGGGAAGCCTGTCCCCGACCCATAGAGGGCGTTTAAGCCGTTCTTGGACGTAAAACCAAGGGAAGATGTGAGCCACAATCACAACTACCTGTACATACACATGCTTTTTTTCAAAACTAAATAAATAAATAAATAAAAAGAGAGAGAGAGTGTGTGAGACTCCAGCTGGCCTACATATAGGTGTTATGATTGCCTTTCTAATTTCTCATCTATAAAACCCTCTCTTCCTTCATTTCTACTCAACCCATACATTCAACAAATACAGAAGTGTGTAGAAATGGCAAGTTCCTCAAGTCATCATATTAGAAATATTTGTGTTTTCGGTGGATCTAGTCCTGGGAAAGAGAAGGAGTTTTTAGAATCAGCAAATCATTTTGGTCAGGTGCTAGCTGAGAGAAAGATTCATTTAGTATATGGGGGAGGCAGTCTTGGGTTAATGGGAGGTGTGTCAATAGCTGCATTTTTAGGAGGTAGTCAAGTTTTGGGGGTCGTCCCTGAAGCTTTGGCACAAGGGGACATCATTGGAAAAACAATTGGAGAGGAACTTCAGGTCTCTACAATGTCAGCTCGAATGAATGCAATGTTTAACCATGCTGATGCTTTCATTGCTTTACCAGGTGGTCTAGGCACATTGGAAGAGATCTTTCATATTTCCTCTTGGGCTCAATTGCACATTCACCATAAACCCATAGGTTTGTTAAATGTTAATGGTTATTATGATAAGTTGTTGTCTTTTCTTGATCATGCTGTGGAACAGGAATTTCTAACATCTTCTGCACGACAAATCATAATCTCTGCTACTACTGCTGAACAATTGATTGACCAACTACAATCTTTCATTCCTGTGATTGATCCTTCCATGAGTCGCATAAATTGGTCATCTACGGGAAGCCGTAAAAAGCTTAGATTGGATTTGAGCCTTCATTTGTGAATTTTTATGTCTTTTGGTTTTATTATTGTGTTTTGTTATTTCTTATTTTTTCAGTGTGTTTCAGGTTTTGTCAGTGTTCGTTATTTCAGGTGATATCTTCTATACTCTATCTTTCTACCTTAGAACATTGAGGACAATGTCTCGTTTTGGTTGGGGGGAGAGGGTAGTAGTTGATAAAAAAAAAGTTTTTTTGTTAAAGTGACTCTTGAGACGCATCTTAGTAACCATTCTTAACAAGGTCTATTATAATACTTCCTGAAATATTCAGGTTTACAAACTCTCGTATTGTTATCACTTAATTCTGCTCATATACTTATTTAACATGTATTCTTAAACCTTAATTTACACACACACACTTTAACATATGATTGTGGGTTGCATATTGGATTATTACATTATTTATGTTCTTTTGTTAAAGGTAACAACTAAGGGAAAGGGATTGTATATAATAAAAAAAAACAAAAACAAAAACAAAAAAAAAATGATGATAATAAAAATATAGATAAGTTTGGTTTTGTAGCCTCCCTAACCTAAGCAATTAAGCCCAAAGGGGTGTTTTAACACCTAATACCCTAAAGTCAACTGACTTGGGAGCTATTGGCCCAACGCTTGTTACATGGGTTGAGGAGAAAAGCTTAAGGGAATCAAACATTGCACTATCTACATATCAGTATCTACGACCCGAGTTACTAAGCTCGTAGGGGTGTCTTAACACTTAATGCCCTAAGACCAACTGGTCTGGGAGTCATTAGTTGAAAGCTCGTTACATGGGTTAAAGATGCATGATGTTTTTAAATTATATGTATATAGAGTTAAAAAAAAAAAGACAAAAATAGTAATCCCAACCCAAGGAAGTTAACCTTAAACATTAGAACAAAAATTTTGTTTTCTTCCAAGAAAAGCCCCATAATTATGTGTTGATACATTGAGCACAAAAGAAAGGTTTATTAATATCTTGTTAAGAGGTATTGAGCAGATATATAAATTTAATGAGAGTTTGTTTATCTGGATAGATTAATGGAAGTTAAATGATGAATACCTTGCTTTGTGAAATTTGCAAATTGTTTTAACGCTTTGATTACTAGGGACTAGTAATAAGCTGGTTGAGGGGTGTGATTAGTACTTAAAAGTGTATTTTTATCATGGTTTTATATCATCATTTTGCACTTGAAGTATCAATAACTCCTTAACTAAAATATGTTTTATAATAATGTATCTAATAATATAAGATACCTATAATTTATGGTAAATGTCTATTTTTAATGCAGGCCTATCAAATAAATGAAAGGATTGATTGATGACTTGAAGAACTTAAATTGCAAGGATAAAGAGATGGTCAAACTTAGAGAAGAGATGTCGGTGCAATCCAAACCAGAACACTGTTCGGTAATTGAGTCATATCTGGAGCTACAGAGCTCATATTTAGGTCCAATTTATATGGATGGAAAGGTAAGACATAGGCCTACAACTTTCATATGGAGCCCAAGATCTAAAAAGGCCATTATCAAGTCCAAATTGTAGCAACAACAAAGAAGCCCGAATCTGTCTTCTAGCCCGAGCACTGTTCGGTATTTTGGCCATATCTGGAGTTCTAGAAGTCCAAATGAGCTGAATTGTTTACACAAGAAAGCTGAGACAATTGCCTACAACTTTCATGTTTGCACCTAGCTCCCGTTTTGACGTTATCAATGACGTTTTGGGCAGACAAGAGAAGATAAGGATTGTCACCAAGTCAAAAGTTGGCCACCCACTTATCAATTAGTCATCAAATCAATAGTTCCCAATTTTGGCCTATAAAAGGAGGCATTTGCCATGCATTTAGGCATCTTGGTGTTCAGATCAAGATCATGCTCTTCCTTTCTCTCTTTGTATTTTTTGTAATGTTTATGCTTTACTTTCATTAATATCAAGTTTATGTCTTTCATTTCCTTTCCTTTACTTAGTTAACTTTTATGTTCTTATTTTGTTTATCTATTTTGCTTTCTTTCATTATGTCTAGCTAAGTTAGTTATGTCAAGGTGAAAAGGTTACACTAATGGTGTAAGAATAAGTATAATGTAAACTTAATATGGACTTTAATGTTTGATACTAACATGTTTTATATTTGTTATCTTGTTCACTCTTTAATACTTTGCTTGTTAAATGACTAATCTTGATTTATGTTGTATAACACTTGGTACAACAAATGCTTGGCACTTTCATAGCCCATAATGTATGGTATAACCGACACCTGAGCTATGAAAGGAACTTGATTTGTTGTTAACATAAGTTATAATCATGAATGCTTGACGAGATTTACAAGTATTAGCATTAATTGAATAAGATGACTAATGTAATCATGTTAACAATATATAATCTGATTGGAATCTCCTTTGTGTGTGGTTCCCAATTCAATAATAAGAGTTTATACTATACTTGTTTGATATACCATTAGTGAAACCTCTAACCTTGACATTTGTTATTATTATTGTTTAATCCTTAAATTAATTTTCCATCTCCAAGTTCTCATCATTTTCTTCTTCTTCTCTTTCTTTATTATTATTATTATTATTATTATTATTATTATTATTATTATTACTACTACTACTACTACTAATATTACTACTACTACTACTACTAGTATTATTATTATTGTTGTTGTTGTTGTTATATTGTTGTTTATAATTTGTACAATTAACCTCCCTATGGTTCGACCCCGGTCTTGCCGGGTTATTTATTACTTCGACACTCCTGCACTTGGGAGAAGACATCAACCTTTTAGTCGTGTCAAGTTTTTGGCGCCGTTGCCGGGGAGGTAAGTTCTTGTATAAATTATAGTATTTATTTTATTTTCACTTTTCACTTTTCTTGTATATAACTTTGTTTGTTTTCTTTTGTTTCTTTTTATTTTGTTTTCTTCCTCCTTCTTTTGTTTTCTATAGCTCCAGATATGACCCAATTATCGAACAGTGTTCCGGTTTGGATTGCACCAACATCTATTTTCTAATTTTGGTCCTCTCTTTGCCCTTGCAATTTAAGTTCTTAAAGTCATCAATCAATCCTTTCATTTATGTGATAGGCCTGCATTTAAAATAAACATTTACCACAAATTAAAGGTATCTTATATTATTAGATATATTATTATAAAACATGCTTTAGTTAAGGAGTTATTGATACTTCAAGTGCAAAATGATGATATAAAACCATGATAAAAATGCACTTTTAAGTACTAATCAATGAACATAAAAATTCTATGAAATTGTTTCAGCTATCTAACAAAAAATATTGAGGTCATTTGGACTTATATAACTCAAGATATAGGTTGAACATTGAATAGTATCTAAACTGCAAAATAGATTCGAACTTCTCTGTTGTTGCTAAGATTTGTACTTTCAAATGGCAAAATTAACTCTTGCATTCCCATGAATGTTTTAGGCCTATGTCTTAGCTGTAGATCTCAGATTTAGCTCCACTTTATATGGATGGAAAGATAAGACATAAGTCTACAACTTTCATATGGAGCCTAAATTTAAAAAGGTCATTTTCAAGTCTAAATTATAGCAACAATAAAGAAGTCTGAATCTATCCTCCAACCCGAGTACTATTTAGTTTTTGGCCCATATCTGGAGTTATAAAAGTCTAAATGACCTCAATTGTTTACCCTCGAAAGCTAAGATAATTTCCTACAACTTTCATGTTTTTAAGTGGTTCCAATTTTAATGTTATCAATGACATTTTAGGCAAATAAGAGAAGATAAGGATTGTCACCAAGTCAAGAATTGGCCACCCACTCATCAATTAGTCATCAAATCAATAATTTCTAATTTTAGCCTATAAAAGGAGGCATTTACCATGTATTTAGGCATCTTGGTTTCCAAATCAAGATCATACTTTTGCTTTCTCTCTTTGTATTTTTTGTAATGTTTATGCTTTGCTTTCATTAATATCAAGTTTATGCCTTTCATTTCCTTTCATTTACTTAGTTAACTTTTATCTTAAATATATTCTTATTTTGTTTATTTATTTTTTTTCTTTCATTATGTTTAGTTAAGTTTATTTTATCAAGGTGAAAAGGTTACACTAATGGTGTAAGAATAAATATAGTGTAAACTTAATATGGACTTTAATGTTTGATACTAACATGTTTTGTATTTGTTATCTTGTTCACTCTTTAATACTTTACTTGTTAAATGACTAATCTAGATTTATATTGTATAACACTAGGTACAATAAATACTTGGCACTCTCATAGCTCATACTGTATGGTATAACTGACACCTGAGCTATAAAAGGAACTTGATTTATTCTTAACATAAGTTATAATTATGAATGCTTGATGATATTTACAAGTATTAACATTAATCAAATAAGATAACTAATGTGATCAAGTTAACAATTTATAATCTGATTAAAATCTTCTTTGTGTGTGGTTTCCAATTTAATAATAAGAATTTATAATATACTCGTTTGACATACCATTAGTGAAACCTCTAACCTTGACATTTGTTATTCTCATTATTTAATCCTTACATTAATATTCCATCTCAAAGTTCTCATCTTCATCTTCATCTTCTTCTTTTTCTTTTTTTTTTATTATTATTATTGTTGTTGTTGTTGTTATTGTCATTTATAATTTATACAATTAACCTCTCTGTGATTCGACCTCGGTCTTGCTGGGTTATTTATTACTTCGACACTCCTACACTTGGGAAAAGACATCAATCTTTTAGTCATATTAGTCGCTCAAAAACTTTCTTTTGTCTTCGGTACCAATGAGTTGGCAAAAATCCTGAAGCAAGAAAATTGATCTTTTTAGTAAACTAATGCATTGAACTAAGAGAAAGTAAGGATTTTTTAGGAAAGTAATGATTGATTGGTTGGATGTTGAATCTATTATCACTCTTGACAAAAGATCCAAATCAACATTTTTGGTGTCTTTTTCATTCTTTATTTCTTCCGAAGAAGAAATCATTTACAAATCTTCATATTTATCCAACTCAGTTTTACTCAAAGTAGATTCAAGTTGATCATAAACTAATTATTTAATAAAATCTACTTATTGTAGGTCATTATCATCTCTGGGTTGCTTGCAGATGTTAAAAATATTCATCTTCAATATCATATTTCTAAATGATAATTTCATCAGTCCATTCCTATAATTAATCAATGCATTACAAAAGAAATGAACATCCTAAAATAACAGGAAATGAATTACATGCTTCAACAGGTTGTGTGTCCGAGATAATAAAATCCATAAGATAAATAAATTTATCGACTTATACTAAAACTTCTTCAATTATTCCTCTTGGCACTTTTACAAATCTATCAACAAGTAAGAGAGTTAGAAAAGTTGGTTTTAACTCACCTAGATTAAGACTTTGAAAAACTAAATATGAAAGTAAATTCATATTTACTCCAAGATCAAGTAAATCTTTTTCAATTTTATGTTATCCAATAAAGCAAGAAATTGTAAGATAACCAGGATTTTATATTTCAAAGCATTATTGTTGTGAAGAATGTCACTTACTTGTTCAGCTAAAAAGGTTTTTTTTTTAAATTCAGTTTTCTCTTCACAGTGCACAGATCTTTCAAAAATTTAGCATAGAAAGGTACTTGTTTAATAGCATATAGCAAAGGTATATTGTTCCTTACCTGTTTGAAAGTTTGAAAAATTTCAGAGTTGTGGTTGACTTTCCTTTGTTTGGTCATGACATGAGGAAATGGAAGTGCTGGAGGAGAATAAGTCTTTTCTTTACAATATTCATATTCAATCCCTTCTTTAACCTCAGAGATTAACTCATCATCTTTCTCACAAGATTTAAGAGTGGGTTTTGGGTTTTTCAATAACCTTACCATTGCAAAGAGTGATGACTGATTTGATTTGATCCATGTGTTGGCTTCCAGAACTATTTACACTTGCATTGTATTGCCCATTGAGATTTTTTTGTGATTGAGATGGAAACTTACTTTTCTCTTGAAAATTGAGAACAGATGTCAATTTTGCAAGAGTATCTTTAAAATCTATCATACTTTGAGCAAATTAAGTATTGATTGTCTATTGCTTTTCAATGAATACATGCAATGTTTTCTCAAGATTTCTTCTAAAAGGTGGAGCATAAGGAGGTGCATATCCATGAAAATTTTAAAAATTATGGTGTGTTTGAAATGGTGGCTGTGAAGTTTGTGCATTATTGTTATCACTTTTCCAATTGAATTTTTGGTGATTTCTCCAACCAAGGTTGTATGTTTTCGAGTATGGGTTATGCTTGGGCTTTTGAAAAATGTTTAAAGCATGGGCTTATTCATGGAGGCATTCCTTGAAAGAAGGCAAACTTGGACAATCATTAGTTGAGTGTTTATTGGTTTCATAGATTTGACATTTAATGTCTTAAACAGATTTTAATTGACCACTCTTTTTTTAATTCTAGTGCCTCCACTTTTCTAGCTAAAGATGCAATTTAGCTCAAAGGTCATAATCATCCCTAAGGTTGTACATACCTCCATTAGATGTATAAGGTTGCGTTTTACCCAGTGTCTTATAAATATCCACAGTGTCCTAATTTAAAGCATTTTTAGCTAGCAAGTCTAGGTAGTCCATTGCTTTATTAGGGTTTTTATCTTTAAAAGTTCTATTGCACATCAATTCAACCATTTACCTATATCTAGGTGTTAACCCTTCATAAAAATATGAAAGTAATCTCTATATTTCAAAATCATGATGAGGGCAAGTATTAAGCAGGTCTCGATATCTATCTTAACATTGGTAAAATGTTTCTCTTGATTTTTTATTGAAAATAGTGATTTGTCTTTTGAAAGAGTTTGTTTTGTGAGATGAAAAAAACTTCTTTAAAAATTATTGTTTCATTTCATCCCAAACTCGAATGGATCCTAGTCTCAAATTTTATTGTCATGTTTTAGCTTTATTTATCTTTTAATGAAAAAGAAAAAAGCTTTAATCTAATGGTATTCATGCTATTATTTAAGTTATTATAGGTGTTATAGACCACCTCAAATTCTCTTAAATACAAGTGTGGATTTTTTAAATCTAAGTTATGAAAAAAAGATAAAAATTGAATAATGTATGGCTTAAAATTGAAATGAGATACATTAATAAGAAAAACTATGCATGAGGGTGCACTTGTTCATGTTGGATTCATATGGTCTCTAAGTGTTCTAACACAATTATTCTCATTATTCTCATTATAAAACGATTGATTATCTTTTTCAACTATATTTTTTGAAAAGGATAAGGATACCTAACAAACTCCACCACTTAATGTACATGACAAAACTCTTATACACATATAGAAAGAGAATAAAAGGAAGAAGAAAATTAAAAAGAAAAAGAAAAAAGAAAAGAAAAGAAACAAAGTTAGATACAAGAAAAGAGAAAATATAATAAATACCATAATATATACAAGAATTTACCTTCCCAGCAACAACGTCAAAAACTTGACATGGCCAAAAGATTGATATCTTTTTTCAAGTGTAAAAATATCAAAGTAATAAATAACTCAGCAAGACTAGGGTCAAACTACAAGGAGGTTAACTATATAAATTATAAATAATAATAATAATAATAATAACAACAACAACAACAACAACAACAACAACAACAACAAGAATAAGTTAAAGAGGACTTTGAAATTGTAAGATCAATATGAGGATTAAACAATAATAAAAACAAATATCAAGGTTAGAGGATCCACTAATGGTATTTCAAACAAGTATAGTATAAACTCTTTTTATTATTCAATTGGAAATCACATACAAAAGAGGTTCCAATCGGATTATAAATTGTTAATATGATTGCATTAGTTATCTTATTCGAATAATGCTAATACTTGTAAATATTGTTAGGTATTCATGATTATAACTTATGTTAACAATAAATCAAGTTTCTTTCATAGCACAGATATAAGAAATGAAAAGTATAAATAAGATATTAATAAAACTATAACATGAAATAAAACTAGAACATTAAAACTACAAAAAAAGAAAGTAAGTAAGGAAATGATCTTGATATGAAAACCAAGATGTCTAAATGCATGGCAAATGTCTCCTTTTATAGGACAAAATTCATGACTATTGATTTGATGACTAATTGTTGAGTGGGTGGCCACATCTTAACTTGGTGACAATCCTTTTTTTTTTTTTCTGAATAAAACGTTATTGTTAACATCAGAATTTAAACATGTAGTCCCATAAAAGTTCTGGAAAATTATTTCAGATTTCCAACAAAATAAGAATCGACGTATTTAGACTTTTAAAACTTGAGATATGGGCTGAACACTGAACAATATCAGGCTGTAGAACAGATTCTGACTTCTCCGTTATTGCTACCATTTAAACTCAAAAATGGGACTTTTAAATCTTGGACTCTTCATAAATGTTTTAGGCTTATATATTAACTTTCTATACATATAAACCTAACATGAATCCAAGTTCTATAGCTCCTATTATGATCCAATAACTGAATGGTATTCCAATTTGGACTAAACGAGCATCTCTTTTCTAAACTTAGCCCTCTCTTTGTTTTCTCAATTTCAGTAATTAAACCCGTCAATCAATCATTTGATTTATGTGATAGGTCTATATTTAAGATGAACATTTACTATAAATTAAGGGTATCTTATATTATTAAACATGTTATTATAAAACATGCTCTAGTCAAGGAGTTGTTGACACTTCAAATGCAAAATGATGATATAAAATCTTGATAAAAATGCACTTTTAAGTACTAATCACACCCTTCCTACTAGCTTATTACTAGTCCCTATTAATTAAAGCGTTAAAATAGAAAAACAATTTACAAGTTCCATAAAGCAAAGTATTTATCATTCAACTTCCATTAATCTATCTAAATAAACAAATTTTTATTAAATTTATATATCTTCTTTATAATGTTGAAACAAGATATTAATAAACTTTCTTTTTATGTGCTCAATTATGAAAACGTAGATGATGGGGCTTTTATTTTAAGAAAACAATATTATGTTCTAATATTTTTCTAAAGTTAACTCATTTTGGTTGAGATTATTACTATCTTTTTTTATTAGTTTTTTTTAATAAAATGCAATGCATCCTTACTTTATACAGCGAGTTTTAGGCTAATGACTCCCAAACCAATTGGTCTTAAGACATTGGGTGTTGAGACACCATCCAAGCTTAGTAACTAGGGTTGCGATATTAATATGTAGATAATAGCATATTTGATTTCCTTAAACTTTCTCCTCAACCTATGTATTGCTCGGTGGGACCAAACTATGGAGCAAATATAGAGAGATCATGAAATCTCCTTTCATACTTAAGTACTGTTATAGCTTTTTGCCTCAAAGCTATAAACTCTTGCTCCTTCAACCTTCGATGATATAATAAGTAAAATTGGTTCTCAAATTGAACTTTAAATTCAACTTATGTCTAAGACTCTCCAAGCCTCTTAGATCACACTATATCCCACTAAGAACCTGTCATATTTGACAGTAAATGAGTGGCACAATTTACTTATAAATCCTCCACCACTCAAGTATGCTCCAGAATGTTCTCTAATATACATAGTCATTTATCTGCTATCTCAGCATCATGTGCTCCTAAGATTGAGTCACCTTTGAACTTTCACATACTCTTCACTACCTAAACTAGTGTAATCACATTGTCCACAGTATAGCGATAATTTGTGGTACCTGTGTTGTTGGTGCCACTGAAGGTGCCGACCAAGGTTGTTAAAAATATTTTTGTAACACAACATGGAATATACAATATAAACTCGGATCTTAAACTCGAATCGTAAAATCGTAAGTAAAAGTGAAACAAAATAATAAACAATATAAATATCTAAACACTTAAAATACATGATTCAAATAAAAATTCATATATGGTTTAAATAACTTTAAAATACAATACAATACAATTGTGTCTATAGAATTTCATTAACTAAAAATTAACAAACTTAAAATAAATAATTTGTTGATATGTCATATAAACTATACATGACCTCATTGCCTTGATCTTTCTCGACATGTATCCAACAGTTCAAGAATCAATATACACACCAATAACGATATAGTATTGAGAATTGAATAAAATACAATAAAAAAACCAACATGGAAGCAAATAGATTTTTTAAATGAACTAAAATGAAACTATTTTGAAATTATAAGAAAAAATATAGCCTACCAGGAAATAAATATGAATTTTATCCATCAGATTTTTTAACCAACAATGTCATCATAAGTTGTTCTTTTATCTAATTATTTATCAGACTTTCTAGGGAATACCGAAAGCTAAAGCAACACATACAAAGACCATTAGATCATACTCTGCCATTCTGCAAATATTAGAGAAATAAAAAGAGCTTTTAAAAAGAATGGTAGAGCTTGCTTCACTGACAAAACAAGCAATGATCTTATAACGTGAATCTCAAGTTTGACTAAGATAATATGAATTCCAATTATCACAAGTTGTGGAGTATGTTTCTTCATCTTAGATATGCTAATATAGGAAGCATGGGCTCGAAAAATACAGTAGAAAGCAACCAAAATTCAAGACAGTATTAAGCATTCATTTCATGCTCTACCCTTTTGGTGGGAATTACAATAAAAAGGAAGATGGGTTTTGGAGCTATATATGATGTAGCAGCATTGTAGCAATCTCCACATTGTTTTCGCCAATAGTTAACAGGATACTCTAAAATTCCTAGCTATCCACAATGGTTGGCTTCAGGATTCATTTAGATTCTATCATAGAGATCACTCTTGTTTTTACAAAAGATCTTGGACAATTAAAATTATGAAAACCAGAAACTGAAAGCAACCATTGGAAAGTAATATCTTTGATACCGTCTATCAAATTAGGACACAAACATGCAAAGATTGCAAGAACCCAATATGGCAATATATATAATGTTAATATGACAAGCACTCAAGTCTTTTCTATATCAGACACTTTATCACCATGGATGAGGAGGAAGAAGAAAAGATTAACAAAAATAATGTGTTTACCTGGAATATTTTTAGCACTAGTTGTAAGATTAACAACAAATTTAAGATTATTTAACTATCAAATCACCCAAAAATGGTATAAGATTGATGGCCCTCTTTTGTATAATAAAACATGATAAAGAAGGAGAGAACCTAGCATACAAACTTGGCCACTAATAAAAAATTCAGCAAACAAAGCAGAGGCGTGGAGACTGGAATTAGAGATCGAAGAGACAAAGACAATCAAATCAAAGGCAAACAAAATAAAGAAAAAAATAGAGGTTTTGAGAGAAAGAAAAAGAGTGGAAGGCATTGGCTTCTATTGGGTTTAAGATTTGAGAATAAGAGAATGTGAGATCTGCTTCTACTAGGGTTGATTTGGGGAAAGGAAAAGGGAAAAAGGAGAATTTTTGTAATACTAACGGGATGAAGAGGAGAGGACTGAGAACAGTGAGAAGATTCCTTATTTTTTGTTAATTTTGTTAAACTTGGTAAACTCGATCCGAGTTTACCGAGTTGACCGTGTTTAACCAAGTTTACTGATTTTTGAGTTTTCTACCCGATTTCACATGGTATATCTGAGTTGACTCATAAAATCATATGATTTTACAAGTCAACTCATGAGTTTGACAACCATGGTGCCGACATTCGTACCTGAGGCATTGTCTTTATTGCAACTCTCATAATCTAGGCTATAAATGCCAGATTAGAATACGATGCAAGGTTTGTTGTTAGCTGACACAACAAAAATGTTGATGTCTTCTCCCAAGTGCAGGAGTGTCGAAGTAATAAATAACCCGGCAAGACCGGGGTCGAACCACAGGGAGGTTAATTGTACAAATTATAGACAACAATTATAAGTAACAATAATAGCAATAATAACAACAACAATAACAACAACTATAATAATAATAATAATAATAATAATAATAATAATAATAATAATAATAATAATAATAATAATAATAGTACTAATAATAATAATAGTAATAGTAATAGTACTAGTAATAATGATAATAATGAAAAAGAAGGAGAAGAAGAAGATGAGAACTTTGAGATGGAATATTAATGTAACGATTAAACAATGATAATAACAAATGTCAAGGTTAGAGATTCCACTAATGGTATGTCAAACAAGTATAATATAAACTCTTGTTATTCAATTGGAAACCACACATAAAGGAGGTTCCAATGAGATTATAAATTGTTAACATAATTACATTAGTCATCTTATTCGATTAATGCTAATACTTGTAAATCTCGTCAAGCATTCATGATTATAACTTATGTTAACAACAAATCAAGTTCCTTTCATAGCTCAGGTGTCGGTTATACCATACATTATGGGCTATGAAAGTGCCAAGCATTTGTTGTACCAAGTGTTATACAACATAAATCAAGATTAGTCATTTAACAAGCAAAGTATTAAAGAGTGAACAAGATAACAAATATAAAACATGTTAGTATCAAACATTAAAGTCCATATTAAGTTTACATTATACTTATTCTTACACCATTAGTGTAACCTTTTCACCTTGACATAATTAACTTAGCTAGACATAATGAAAGAAAGAAAAATAAATAAACAAAATAAGAACATAAAAGTTAACTAAGTAAAGGAAATGAAATGAAAGGCATAAACTTGATATTAATGAAAGTAAAGCATAAACATTACAAAAAATACAAAGAGAGAAAGGAAGAGCATGATCTTGATCTGGAAACCAAGATGCCTAAATGCATGGCAAATGCCTCCTTTTATAGGCCAAAATTGGGAACTATTGATTTGATGACTAATTGATAAGTGGGTGGCCAACTTTTGACTTGGTGACAATCCTTATCTTCTCTTGTCTGCCCAAAACGTCATTGATAACGTCAAAACTGGAGCCAGGTGCAAACATGAAAGTTGTAGGCAATTGTCTCAGTTTTCTTGTGTAAAAACTTCAGCTCATTTGGACTTCTAGAACTCCAGATATGGCCAAAATACCGAACAGTGCTCGGGCTGGAAGACAGATTCGGGCTTCTTTGTTGTTGCTATAATTTGGACTTGATAATGGCCTTTTTAGATCTTGGGCTCCATATGAAAGTTGTAGGCCTATGTCTTACCTTTCCATCCATATAAATTGGACCTAAATCTGAGATCTGTAGCTCCAGATATGGCCCAATTACTGAATAGTGTTCCGGTTTGGATTGCACCGACATCTCTTCTCTAAGTTTGACCATCTCTTTATCCATGCAATTTAAGTTCTTCAAGTCATCAATCAATCCTTTCATTTATGTGATAGACCTGCATTAAAAATAGACATTTACCACAAATTATAGATATCTTATATTATTAGATACATTATTATAAAACATATTTTAGTTAAGGAGTTATTGATACTTCAAGTGCAAAATGATGATATAAAACCATGATAAAAATGCACTTTTAAGTACTAATCACACCCCTCAACCAGCTTATTACTAGTCCCTAGTAATTAAAGCGTTAAAACAATTTGCAAATTTCACAAAGCAAGGTATTCATCATTTAACTTCCATTAATCTATCCAGATAAACAAACTCTCATTAAATTTATATATCTGCTCAATACCACTTAACAAGATATTAATAAACCTTTCTTTTGTGCTCAATGTATCAACACATAATTATGGGGCTTTTCTTGGAAGAAAACAAAATTTTTGTTCTAATGTTTAAGGTTAACTTCCTTGGGTTGGGATTACTATTTTTGTCTTTTTTTTTTCTAACTCTATATACATATACTTTAAAAACATCATGCATCTTTAACCCATGTAACGAGCTTTCAGCTAATGACTCCCAGACCAGTTGGTCTTAGGGCATTAGGTGTTAAGACACCCCTACGAGCTTAGTAACTCGGGTCGCAGATACTGATATGTAGATAGTGCAATGTTTGATTGCCTTAAGCTTTTCTCCTCAACCCATGTAACAAGCGTTGGGCCAATAGCTCCCAAGTCAGTTGACTTTAGGGTATTAGGTGTTAAAACACCCCTTCGGGCTTAATTGCTTAGGTTAGGGAGGCTACGAAATCAAACTTATCTACATTTTTATTATCATCATTTTTTATTTTTTTTTTATTTTTTTTTTATGTTTTTTTTTTAATTATATACAATTCCTTTCCCTTAGTTGTTACCTTTAACAAAAGAACATAAATAATGTAATAATCCAATATGCAACCCACAATCATATGTTAAAGTGTGTGTGTGTAAATTAAGGTTTAAAAATACATGTTAAATAAGTATATGAGCAGAATTAAGTGGTAACAATACGAGAGTTTGTAAACCTGAATATTTCAGGAAGTATTATAATAGACCTTGTTAAAGAATGATTACTAAGATGCGTCTCAAGAGTCACTTTAACAAAAGAACTCCTTTACTCTGTCATCCTAGTAACAACAATTATGCACATGCTTTATGAAATGAAAAACAATTTTTTTTTTATCAACTACTACCCTCTCCCCCCAACCAAAACGAGACATTGTCCTCAATGTTCTAAGGTAGAAAGATAGGGTATAAAAGATATCACCTGAAATAACGAACATTGACAAAACCTGAAACACACTGAAACAAAAATAAGAAATAACAAAACATAATAAAACCAAAAGACACAAAAATTCACAAATGAAGGCTCAAATCCAATCTAAGCTTTTTACGGCTTCCCGTAGATGACCAATTTATGCGACTCATGGAAGGATCAATCACAGGAGTGAAAGATTGTAGTTGGTCAATCAATTGTTCAGCAGTAGTAGCAGAGATTATGATTTGGCGTGCAGATGATGTTAGAAATTCCTGTTCCACAGCATGATCAAGAAAAGACAACAACTTATCATAATAACCATTAACATTTAACAAACCTATGGGTTTATGGTGAATGTGCAATTGAGCCCAAGAGGAAATATGAAAGATCTCTTCCAATGTGCCTAAACCACCTGGTAAAGCAATGAAAGCATCAGCATGGTTAAACATTGCATTCATTCGAGCCGACATTGTGGAGACCTGAAGTTCCTCTCCAATTGTTTTTCCAATGATGTCCGCTTGTGCCAAAGCTTCAGGGACGACTCCTAAAACTTGACTACCTCCTAAAAATGCAGCTATTGACACACCTCCCATTAACCCGAGACTGCCTCCCCCATACACTAAATGAATCTTTCTCTCAGCTAGCACTTGACCAAGATGATTTGCTGATTCTAAAAACTCTTTTTCTTTCCCAGGACTAGATCCACCAAAAACACAAATATTTCTTATTTGATGACTTGAGGAACTTGCCATTTCTACAAACTTCTGTATTTGTTGAATGTATGGGTTGAGTAGAAATGAAAGGAAGGAAAAGAGGGTTTTATAGATGAGAAATTAGAAAGGCAATCATAACACCTATATGTAGGCCAGCTGGAGTCTCACACACTCTCTCTCTCTTTTTATTTATTTATTTATTTACTTTTGGAAAAAGCATGTGTATGTACAGGTAGTTGTGATTGTGGCTCACATCTTCCCTTGGTTTTACGTCCAAGAACGGCTTAAACACCCTCTATGGGTCGGGGATAGGCTTCCCATCCAGTTTTCTTAAAAACTGGCAAACAGGGTCTTTTTTAGTCAGATTCCCAAGACTAAGTCGATCATGTTCTTTATGAAATAATGGCCATAAATCATGAATTGCACGATGCACATCTCCACTAGGATGCGTCTCAAGAGTCAATAGAAGATTATCTAAAGACTCCTTACTCAGGCCATCCTTAATGAATTGTATTTTATCTTCACGGTTTATAGATACCATTCCTAAAGAACGACATTGTGTATTACAAGTCCATCTAGCACAACGATGACAGACATCCAGTCGTTTTGCACGACGCTTCTTTGCAAAAGTGCTTTTACCTGTTCCAGGCATGTGTGAAATGAAGAAGTTAGAGGACTCACCTGATAATCGGACCTTTGCTTCAATCAACCAGCGAATATCTTCAGGAATTCCATGATTCATTAACAATCTCAATCTTGCACATCTAGCACGGTAAATTTTTGTAATCGTATTCTGAGGCAGAGCGGGAAAATACTTTTTCAATTTTTCAAGATTAGTGTCCATTTTCAAATGAGAATTGGAAGAGAGATTCAAAGAATTGCATAGATATATACACAGATATCAGTAATTGTGGGAAACTGAAAGAACCGACTTAAGTCACGGAGTACCGTTATCCGCCATTTGATCGGGGTGAAAGAAACTTGCAAAAATCACTCAAAAAGAAACAAAAATAAAATAAAATAAAATCAATCTTTATATAAGAAACAAAAATAAAATAAAATAAAATCAATCTTTATATACAGGATCACCCAATTCAATAGAGTTATGTTCAACTGAAAAATTGTCAAAGTAAACTTTCAGACGATGTCCATTTACCTTGAAAACATTGTCATTCTTTGGATTCTCGATGTCATAGGCCCCATATGGATACACATGTTTCACAATAAAAGGACCGCTCCATCTTGATCTTAATTTTCCAGGAAATAAATGCAATCGAGAATTATAAAGCAAGACTTTTTGACCAACATTGAAGGTTTTTCTCTGTATTTTCTTGTCATGATATTCTTTTATTCTTGCTTTATGAATTCTTGAATTTTCATATGCATCATTTCTTATTTATTTGTAATTTTCGCAGTTGACTAGCATCATCCAGATTTGAATTGAAAGCTTTAATAGCCCAATAAGCTTTATGTTCAAGTTCCACAGGCAAGTGACAAGGTTTTCCATAGACTAGTCTATAAGGTGACATACCTAATGATGTTTTATAAGCAGTTCGATAAGCCCAAAGTGCATCATTAAGTCTTAAAGACCAGTCTTTTCTATTAGGGTTCACTGTTTTCTCCAAAATATGTTTGATCTCCCTATTAGCAAGCTCTACTTGTCCACTTGTTTGAGGGTGATAAGGGGTGGCAACTTTGTGTGTGATTCCATATTTCTTCATTAAAGACTCAAATGGCTTGTTGCAGAAATGTGTTCCACCATCACTTATTATGGCTCGAGGGACTCCAAATCGACTCAAAATATTTTCTTTCAAAAACTTTATCACTGTTTTGTGATCATTGTTTCGACTTGGAATTGCCTCTATCCATTTTGAAACATAATCTACTGCGACTAATATGTATAAGAAACCAAATGATGGAGGGAATGGGCCCATGAAATCTATACCCCAACAGTCAAAGATCTCAATGACAATAATAGGGTTTAAAGGCATCATGTGACGCTTTGAAATAGATCCCAACTTTTGACAATTTTCACAAGACTTGCAGAATGCATGTGAGTCTTTGAACATGGTGGGCCAGTAAAATCCACTTTGTAAGATTTTTGCAGTTGTCTTTCTTGATGAGAAATGGCCCCCACATGCCTCAGAATGACAAAATTTAATGACACTACTGACACGATGAAAAGATTGATGTCTTCTCCCAAGTGCAGGAGTGTCGAAGTAATAAATAACCCGGCAAGACCGGGGTCGAACCACAGGGAGGTTAATTGTACAAATTATAATAACAATAATACAACAACAATAACAATAACAATAACAATAACAACAATAGTAATAGTAATAATAATATTATTAATAGTAGTAGTAGTAGTAGTAGTAGTAGTAGTAGTAGTAGTAATAATAATAAAGAAAGAGAAGAAGAAGAAGATGATGATGATGAGAACTTAGAGATGAAATATTAATGTAAGGATTAAACAATAATAATAACAAATGTCAAGGTTAGAGGTTCCACTAATGGTATATCAAACAAGTATAGTATAAACTCTTATTATTGAATTGGAAACCACACACAAAGGAGGTTCCAATCAGATTATATATTGTTAACATGATTACATTAGTCATCTTATTCAATTAATGCTAATACTTGTAAATCTCGTCAAGCATTCATGATTATAACTTATGTTAACAACAAATCAAGTTCCTTTCATAGCTCAGGTGTCGGTTAGACCATACATTATGGGCTATGAAAGTGCCAAGCATTTGTTGTACCAAGTGTTATACAACATAAATCAAGATTAGTCATTTAACAAGCAAAGTATTAAAGAGTGAACAAGATAACAAATATAAAAAATGTTAGTATCAAATATTAAAGTCCATATTAAGTTTACACTATACTTATTCTTACACCATTAGTGTAACCTTTTCACCTTGACATAATTAACTTAGCTAGACATAATGAAAGAAATAAAAATAGATAAACAAAATAAGGACATAAAAGTTAACTAAATAAAGGAAAGGAAATGAAAGGCATAAACTTAATATTAATGAAAACAAAGCATAAAAAATACAAAGAGAGAAAGGAAGAGCATGATCTTGATCTGGAAACCAAGATGCCTAAATGCATGGCAAATGCCTCCTTTTATAGGCCAAAATTGGGAACTATTGATTTGATGACTAATTGATAAGTGGGTGGCCAACTTTTGACTTGGTGACAATCCTTATCTTCTCTTGTCTGCCCCAAACGTCATTGATAACGTCAAAACTGGAGCCAGGTGCAAACATGAAAGTTGTAGACAATTGTCTCAGCTTTCTTGTGTAAAAATTTCAGCTCATTTGGACTTCTAGAACTCCAGATATGGCCAAAATACCGAACAGTGCTCGGGCTGGAAGACAGATTCGGGCTTCTTTGTTGTTGCTACAATTTGGACTTGATAATGGCCTTTTTAGATCTTGGGCTCCATATGAAAGTTGTAGGCCTATGTCTTACCTTTCTATCCATATAAATTGGACCTAAATCTGAGATCTGTAGCTCCAGATATGACCCAATTTCCGAATAGTGTTCCGGTTTGGATTGCACCGACATCTCTTCTCTAAGTTTGACCATCTCTTTATCCTTGCAATTTAAGTTCTTCAAGTCATCAATCAATCCTTTCATTTATGTGATAGGCCTGCATTAAAAATAGACATTTACCACAAATTATAGGTATCTTATATTATTAGATACATTATTATAAAACATATTTTAGTTAAGGAGTTATTGATACTTCAAGTGCAAAATGATGATATAAAACCATGATAAAAATGCACTTTTAAGTACTAATCACACCCCCCAACCAGCTTATTACTAGCCCCTAGTAATCAAAGCGTTAACACAATTTACAAATTTCACAAAGCAAGGTATTCATCATTTAACTTCCATTAATCTATCCAGATAAACAAACTCTCATTAAATTTATATATCTGCTCAATACCTCTTAACAAGATATTAATAAACCTTTCTTTTGTGCTCAATGTATCAACACATAATTATAGGGCTTTTCTTGGAAGAAAACAAAATTTTTGTTCTAATGTTTAAAGTTAACTTCCTTGGGTTGGGATTACTATTTTTGTCTTTTTTTTTTAACTCTATATACATATAATTTAAAAACATCATGCATCTTTAACCCATGTAACGAGCTTTCAGCTAATGACTCCCAGACCAGTTGGTCTTAGGGCATTAAGTGTTAAGACACCCCTACGAGCTTAGTAACTCGGGTCGCAGATACTGATATGTAGATAGTGCAATGTTTGATTCCCTTAAGCTTTTCTCCTCAACCCATGTAACAAGCGTTGGGCCAATAGCTCCCAAGTCAGTTGACTTTAAGGTATTAGGTGTTAAAACACCCCTTCGGGCTTAATTGCTTAGGTTAGGGAGGCTACGAAACCAAACTTATCTACATTTTTATTATCATCATTTTTTTTTCTTTTTGTTTTTTTTTCTTTTTTTTTTCTTTTTCTTTTTTTTATTATATACAATCCCTTTCCCTTAGTTGTTACCTTTAACAAAAAAACATAAATAATGTAATAATCCAATATGCAACCCACAATCATATGTTAAAGTGTGTGTGTGTAAATTAAGGTTTAAGAATACATGTTAAATAAGTATATGAGCAGAATTAAGTGGTAACAATACAAGAGTTTGTAAACCTGAATATTTCAGGAAGTATTATAATAGACCTTGTTAAGAATGATTACTAAGATGCGTCTCAAGAGTCACTTTAACAAAAGAACTCCTTTACTCTGCCATCCTAGTAACAACAATTATGCACATGCTTTATGAAATGAAAAACAATTTTTTTTTTTTATCAACTACTACCCTCTCCCCCCAACCAAAACGAGACATTGTCCTCAATGTTCTAAGGTAGAAAGATAGAGTATAGAAGATATCACCTGAAATAACGAACACTGACAAAACCTGAAACACACTAAAACAAAAATAAGAAATAACAAAACACAATAATAAAACCAAAAGACACAAAAATTCACAATTGAAGGCTCAAATCCAATCTAAGCTTTTTACGGCTTCCCGTAGATGACCAATTTATGCGACTCATGGAAGGATCAATCACAGGAGTGAAAGATTGTAGTTGGTCAATCAATTGTTCAGCAGTAGTAGCAGAGATTATGATTTGGCGTGCAGATGATGTTAGAAATTCCTGTTCCACAGCATGATCAAGAAAAGACAACAATTTATCATAATAACCATTAACATTTAACAAACCTATGGGTTTATGGTGAATGTGCAATTGAGCCCAAGAGGAAATATGAAAGATCTCTTCCAATGTGCCTAAACCACCTGGTAAAGCAATGAAGGCATCAGCATGGTTAAACATTGCATTCATTCGAGCTGACATTGTGGAGACCTGAAGTTCCTCTCCAATTGTTTTTCCAATGATGTCCCCTTGTGCTAAAACTTCAGGTACGACTCCTAAAACTTGACTACCTCCTAAAAATGCAGCTATTGACACACCTCCCATTAACCCAAGACTGCCTCCCCCATACACTAAATGAATCTTTCTCACAGCTAGCACCTGACCAAGATGATTTGCTGATTCTAAAAACTCTTTTTCTTTCCCAGGACTAGATCCACCGAAAACACAAATATTTCTTATTTGATGACTTGAGGAACTTGCCATTTCTACACACTTCTGTATTTGTTGAATGTATGGGTTGAGTAGAAATGAAAGGAAGGAAAATAGGGTTTTATAGATGAGAAAGTAGAAAGGCAATCATAACATCTATATGTAGGCCAGCTAGAGTCTCACACACTCTCTCTCTCTTTTTATTTATTTATTTATTTACTTTTGAAAAAAACATGTGTATGTACAGGTAGTTGTGATTGTGGCTCACATCTTCCCTTGGTTTTACGTTCAAGAACGGCTTAAACGCCCTCTATGGGTCGGGGATAGGCTTCCCATCCAGTTTTCTTAAAAACTGGCAAACAGGGTCTTTTTTAGTCAGATTCCCAAGACTAAGTCGATCATGTTCTTTATGAAATAGTGGCCATAAATCATGAATTGCACGATGCACATCTCCACTAGGATGCGTCTCAAGAGTCAATAGAAGATTATCTAAAGACTCCTTACTCAGGCCATCCTTAATGAATTGTATTTTATCTTCACGGTTTATAGATACCATTCCTAAAGAACGACATTGTGTATTACAAGTCCATCTAGCACATCGATGACAGACATCCAGTCGTTTTGCACGACGCTTCTTTGCAAAAGTGCTTTTACCTGTTCCAGGCATGTGTGAAATGAAGAAGTTAGAGGACTCACCTGATAATCGGACCTTTGCTTCAATCAACCAACGAATATCTTCAGGAATTCCATGATTCATTAATAATCTCAATCTTGCACATCTAGCACGGTAAAGTTTTGTAATCGCATTCTGAGGCAGAGCGGGAAAATACTTTTTCAATTTTTTAAGATTAGTGTCCATTTTCAAATGAGAATTGGAAGAGAGATTCAAAGAATTGCACAGATATATACACAGATATCAGTTATTATGGGAAACTGAAAGAACCGACTTAAGTCACGGAGTACCGTTGTCCGCCATTTGACCGGGGTGAGAGAAACTAGCAAAAATCACTCAAAAAGAAACACAAAAAAATATAAGAAAAACAACATAATCAACCTTTATCTACAAGATCATTCCAACCAGTTGATTCATTTTCACTAGGAATCTTATCATAGTAAGCTTTCAAACAATGTTCATTTTCCTTAAAATCATTGTCATTCATTGAATTCTCAATATCACAGGCCCCATAAGGATTGCTCCATCTTAATCTTATCTTTTTAGGGAATGCATAAAGTTGAGAATTATAAAACAAAACTTTTTGACTAGTATCAATTTTTTGACAATTTTCACAAGTTTTGCAGAATGCATGCGTGTCCTTGAACATGGTGGGCCAATAAAATCCATTTTGAAAGATTTTTGCAGCTGTCTTTTTTGACGAGAAATAACTTCCACATGCTTCAGAATGACAAAGTTTAATGACACTACTTACCTCATTGTCGGGAATGAATCTTTGAAATATTTGATTAGGACAATATTTGAATAAGTTAGGGTCATCACAGTAAAAGCTCTTCACTTCGTTCAAAAACTTTTCTTTGTCTTGGGTGCTCCAATCAGCTGGCAAATCTCCTAAAGTAAGAAAATTGATATTTTTATCATACCAAGGCATTGGACTAAGAGAAAGTAAGGATTCGTTAGGAAAGTAATCATCGATTGGTGTGATGTTAGATGTCGAATCTGTTGTCACTGTTGACAAAAGATTCGCATCAATATTTTCGGTGCTTGTTTCATCCGTGATTTCTTCCTCAGAATAAATCATTTGCAAATCTTCAGTTTCATCCAATTCATTTTTACTTAAAGTAGATTCAAGTTGATCATAAACTAATTCATCAATATTATCTACTTCTTGTAAATCATTATCATCTCCAGGTTGCTTGCAAATGTTGAAAATATTCATCTCCAATGTCATGTTTCCAAATGATAGCTTCATCAGTCCATTCCTACAATTAATCAATGCGTTAGAGGTTGCAAGAAACGGACGTCCTAAAATAACAGGAAATGAATTACATGCTTCAACAGGTTCTGTGTCCAAGACAATAAAATCCACAGGATAAATGAATTTATTGACTTATACTAACACATCTTCAATTATTCCTCTAGGCACTTTTACAGATCTATCGGCAAGTAAAAGAGATATAGAAGTTGGTTTTAACTCACCTAGATTGAGACTCTGAAAAACTGAATATGGAAGTAAATTCACACTAGCACCAAGATCAAGTAAGGCTTTTTCAATTTTATGCTCTCCAATAAAGCAAGAAATTGTAGGACAACCAGGGTCTTTATATTTCAAAGCATTATTGTTTTGAAGAATAGCACTTACTTGTTCGGCTAGAAAGGCTTTCTTTTTCACATTCAGTTTCCTCTTCACAGTGCATAGATCTTTCAAAAATTTAGCATAGGAAGGAACTTGTTTAATACCATCCAGCAAAGGTATATTGATCCTTACCTGTTTGAAAATTTCATAAATTTCAGAGTTATGGTTGACTTTTCTTTGTTTGGTCATGGCTTGAGGAAATGGAAGTGCTGGCTGTGAATCAGTCGTTTCTTTGCAATTTTCAGATTCATCCCCTTCCTTACCCTCAGAGATTGACTCATTATCTTTCTCATAAGGTTCAAGAGAGGGTTTTTCAATAACCTTACCACTGCGCAGAGTAGTGACTGATTTGACTTGATCCATATGTTGGCTTCCAGAACTACTTGCATTTGCATTGTATTGCCCCTTGGGATTTTGTTGTGGTTGAGATGGAAACTTACCTTTCTCTTGGAAACTGAGAGCAGATGTTAATTTTGCAAGAGTATCTTTAAAATCTGTCATGTTTTGAGCAAGTTGAGTATTGATTGTCTCTTGCTTTTCAATGAATGCATGCAATGTTTCCTCAAGATTTCTTCTAGGAGGTGGAGCATAAGAAGGTGCATATCCATGAGAATTTTGGAAACTGTGGTGTGCTTGAAACAGTGGTTGTGAAGTTTGTGCATTGTCGTTCTCACTCTTCCAACTGAAACTTGGGTGATTTCTCCAACCAGGGTTGTATGTTTGGGGGTATGGGTTGTGGTTAGACCTTTGGAAACTGTTTAAAGCATGAGCTTGTTCATGGAGACATTCCTTAAAAGAAGGCAAGGTTGGACAATCGTTGGTTGAATGTTCATTTGTTTCACAGATTTGACACACAATGTTTTCAACAGATTTTAATTGACCACTCTTTTTCAATTCTAGTGCCTCAACTTTTCTAGCTAAAGATGCAAATTTGGCTTGAAGGTCATGATCTTCCCTAAGGTTGTACATACCTCCACTAGATGTATGAGGTTGAGTTTTACTCGGTGCCTCATATGTACCTGCAGTGTCCCAATTTTGAGCATTTTCAGCTAACAAGTCTAAGTACTCCATTGCTTCATCAGGGTCTTTATCTTCAAAAGTTCCATTGCACATCAATTCAACCATTTGCCTATCTTTAGGTGTTAATCCTTCATAGAAATGTGAAATCAATCTCCATGTTTCAAAACCATGATGAGGGCAAGTACTAAGCAAGTCTCGATACCTATCCCAACATTGGTAAAATGTTTCTCCTGGTTTTTGAGTGAAAGTGGTGATTTGTCTTTTGAAAGAGTTTGTTCTATGAGATGGGAAAAACTTCTTTAAAAACTGTTGTTGCATTTCATCCCAAGCACGAATGAATCCTGGTCTCAAATTTTGTAGCCATGTTTTAGCTTTATCTTTTAATGAAAAAGGAAAAAGCTTTAATCTGATGGTGTTCATGCTACAATTTAAGTTATTATATGTGTTGCACACCTCCTCAAATTCCCTTAAATGCAAGTATGGATTTTCCAATTCCAAACCATGAAAAGAAGGTAAAAGTTGAATAATACCTGGTTTAAAATTAAAATGAGATGCATCGGAAGGAAAAACTATGCATGATGGTGCACTTGTTCTTGTGGGATTCATGTGGTCTCTAAGTGTTCTAGCACGGTTATTCTCATTATTTTCATTATGAAGTGATTGATTATTTTCTTCGGCCATATTTTCTGAAAATGATGAGGATACCCTACAAAGTCTACCACTTGATGTACGTGACCACACTCTCATGCACGTGTAGGAATAAAATAAAAAAGAAGAAGAAAGCAAAAGAAGGAGGAATAAAAAAAATAAAAAGAAACAAAAGAAAAGAAACAAAGTTATATACAAGAAAGGTGAAAAGAGAAAAAAATAACTACTATAATTTATACAAGAACTTACCTCCCCGGCAACGGCGCCAAAAACTTGACACGATGAAAAGATTGATGTCTTCTCCCAAGTGCAGGAGTGTCGAAGTAATAAATAACCCGGCAAGACCGGGGTCGAACCACAGGGAGGTTAATTGTACAAATTATAATAACAATAATACAACAACAATAACAATAACAATAACAATAACAACAATAGTAATAGTAATAATAATATTATTAATAGTAGTAGTAGTAGTAGTAGTAGTAGTAGTAGTAGTAGTACTAATAATAAAGAAAGAGAAGAAGAAGAAGATGATGATGATGAGAACTTAGAGATGAAATATTAATGTAAGGATTAAACAATAATAATAACAAATGTCAAGGTTAGAGGTTCCACTAATGGTATATCAAACAAGTATAGTATAAACTCTTATTATTGAATTGGAAACCACACACAAAGGAGGTTCCAATCAGATTATATATTGTTAACATGATTACATTAGTCATCTTATTCAATTAATGCTAATACTTGTAAATCTCGTCAAGCATTCATGATTATAACTTATGTTAACAACAAATCAAGTTCCTTTCATAGCTCAGGTGTCGGTTAGACCATACATTATGGGCTATGAAAGTGCCAAGCATTTGTTGTACCAAGTGTTATACAACATAAATCAAGATTAGTCATTTAACAAGCAAAGTATTAAAGAGTGAACAAGATAACAAATATAAAAAATGTTAGTATCAAATATTAAAGTCCATATTAAGTTTACACTATACTTATTCTTACACCATTAGTGTAACCTTTTCACCTTGACATAATTAACTTAGCTAGACATAATGAAAGAAATAAAAATAGATAAACAAAATAAGGACATAAAAGTTAACTAAATAAAGGAAAGGAAATGAAAGGCATAAACTTAATATTAATGAAAACAAAGCATAAAAAATACAAAGAGAGAAAGGAAGAGCATGATCTTGATCTGGAAACCAAGATGCCTAAATGCATGGCAAATGCCTCCTTTTATAGGCCAAAATTGGGAACTATTGATTTGATGACTAATTGATAAGTGGGTGGCCAACTTTTGACTTGGTGACAATCCTTATCTTCTCTTGTCTGCCCCAAACGTCATTGATAACGTCAAAACTGGAGCCAGGTGCAAACATGAAAGTTGTAGACAATTGTCTCAGCTTTCTTATGTAAAAATTTCAGCTCATTTGGACTTCTAGAACTCAAGATATGGCCAAAATACCGAACAGTGCTCGGGCTGGAAGACAGATTCGGGCTTCTTTGTTGTTGCTACAATTTGGACTTGATAATGGCCTTTTTAGATCTTGGGCTCCATATGAAAGTTGTAGGCCTATGTCTTACCTTTCTATCCATATAAATTGGACCTAAATCTGAGATCTGTAGCTCCAGATATGACCCAATTTCCGAATAGTGTTCCGGTTTGGATTGCACCGACATCTCTTCTCTAAGTTTGACCATCTCTTTATCCTTGCAATTTAAGTTCTTCAAGTCATCAATCAATCCTTTCATTTATGTGATAGGCCTGCATTAAAAATAGACATTTACCACAAATTATAGGTATCTTATATTATTAGATACATTATTATAAAACATATTTTAGTTAAGGAGTTATTGATACTTCAAGCGCAAAATGATGATATAAAACCATGATAAAAATGCACTTTTAAGTACTAATCAACTACTTACCTCATTATCAGGAATGCATCTTCGAAATATTTGATCAGGACAATATTTGAATAAATAAGGATCATCCCAATAAAAGTTCTTCACTTCGTTCAAAAACTTTCTTTTATCTTGGGTATTCCAATGAGCTGGCAATTGTCCTGAAACAAGAAAATTGACAATATTAGCAAACCAAGGCATTGTAGAGACAGAAAGTAAAGATTCATCAGGAAAGTAGTCATCGATTGGTGTGATGTCAGTTTCCGAATCTGTTGTCAATCTTGACAAGTGATCTGCGACAATATTTTCGCTGCCTTTCTTATCTTTGATTGTGATATCAAATTCTTGAAGTAATAAAATCCACCGCACCAATCTAGCCTTGGAATCTTTCTTAGAAAGAAGATATTTCAATGCTGCATGATCACTAAAAACAACAACAGGTGAACCAACAAGATAAGATCTGAATTTTTCACATGCAAATACTACTGCAAGTAATTCTTTTTCAGTGGTGGTATAATTCATTTGAGCACTATTTAAAGTTTTACTTGCATAGTAAATTACATAAGGTTTCTTATCTTTTCTTTGTCCCAAAACAGCACCTACGGCATAATCACTAGCATCACACATTATTTCAAAAGGTAAGGACCAATCGGGAGGTTGAATGATAGGAGCACAAGTAAGCAAGTTTTTAAGTTTAACAAAGGCTTCTTCACAATGTTCAGTCCATTCAAAAATAGTATCCTTTGTTAGAAGGTTACTTAAAGGCTTAGATATTACACTAAAATCTTTGATGAACCTTCTATAAAAACCAGCATGTCCCAGGAATGATCTAACATCTTTAAGAGATTTTGGTGTTGGCAAGTTTGCAATTAACTCAATTTTAGATTTGTCAACCTCAATTCCTTTTGATGAAACAATGTGACCAAGTACAATGCCATTTGTTACCATAAAATGACATTTTTCCCAATTCAGCACAAGATTCTTCTCTTCACACCTGGTTAAAACCTTTCCTAAATTAGTCAAACAATCATCAAATGAATCACCAAAAACAGAAAAATCATCCATGAAAATCTCAAGAAAATGTTCAACCATATCGCTAAATATACTAAGCATGCATCTTTGAAATGTGGCTGGTGCATTACATAATCCAAAAGGCATCCTTCGATATGCAAAAGTACCAAATGGACATGTGAAAGTAGTCTTTTCTTGATCTTCCAATGCAATTTCAATTTGGTTGTAACCCGAATAGCCATCTAGGAAACAATAAAATTCATGACCTGCAACTCTTTCTAGGATTTGATCCATGAAAGGTAAAGGAAAATGATCTTTTCTAGTCATTGAATTAAGTTTCCTATAGTCAATGCACATGCGCCAACCAGTAACAGTTCTAGTGGGAATTAACTCATTGTTCTCATTTGTTATCACAGTGACTCCAGACTTCTTAGGTACAACTTGGGTAGGACTTACCCATTTGCTGTCAGAAATAGGATAAATGATTTCATTATCTAGAAGCTTAATGACTTCATTTTTCACTACTTCTTTCATATTAGGATTTAGCCTTCGTTGCATTTCTCTAGAGGGTTTAGCATTTTCCTCTAAATAAATTTTGTGTGTACAAATCAAAGGACTAATTCCTTTTATATCAGCTATGGTCCATCCTAATGCTTTTTTGTGCATTTTCAGAGTTTGTAATAACTTACCTTCTTGATGTGCATTAAGTTTGGAAGAGATTATTACCGGAAAAGTTTCATTTTCTCCCAAAAATGAGTATTTGAGATTGGATGGCAACGGCTTCAAATCAGGTTTTGGTGGTTGAACACTTGAAGGTATGGACTTAATTGGTCGTGGTGGCAATTCCTCAATTTGTGGCCTCCAATTACTTGTCTTTGATTCTTCCTGAAAATAAATCATTTCCAAATCATCAGATTCATCAATCTCAATTTCATTGGAAGTGGTTGGAAATTGATCATGAATTAATTTTTCAGTAAAGTCCACTTCCTGTAAATCATTATCATCTCTAGGTTGCTTGCAAATGTTGAAAATATTCATCTCCAATGTCATGTTTCCAAATGATAGCTTCATCAGTCCATTCCTACAATTAATCAATGCATTAGAAGTTGCAAGAAATGGGCGTCCTAAAATAACAGGAAATGAATTACATACTTCAACAGGTTGTGTGTCCAAGACAATAAAATCCACAGGATAAATGAATTTATCGACTTGTACTAACACATCTTCAATTATTCCTCTAGGCACTTTTATAGATCTATCAGCAAGTAAAAGAGTTATAGAAGTTGGTTTTAACTCGCCTAGATTGAGACTCTGAAAAACTGAATATGAAAGTAAATTCACACTAGCACCAAGATCAAGTAAGGCTCTTTCAATTTTATGCTCTCCAATAAAGCAAGAAATTGTAGGACAACCAGGGTCTTTGTATTTCAAAGCATTATTGTTTTGAAGAATAGCACTTACTTGTTCGGCTAAAAAGGCTTTCTTTTTCACATTCAGTTTCCTCTTCACAGTGCATAGATCTTTCAAAAATTTAGCATAGGAAGGAACCTGTTTAATAGCATCCAGCAAAGGTATATTGATCCTTACCTGTTTGAAAATTTCATAAATTTCAGAATTGTGATTGACTTTCCTTTGTTTGGTCATGGCTTGAGGAAATGGAAGTGCTGGTGGTGAATCAGTCGTTTCTTTGCAATTTTCAGATTCATCCCCTTCCTTACCCTCAGAGATTGATTCATCATCTTTCTCATAAGGTTCAAGAGAGGGTTTTTCAATAACCTTACCACTGCGCAGAGTAGTGACTGATTTGACTTGATCCATGTGTTGGCTTCCGGAACTACTTGCATTTGCATTGTATTGCCCTTTGGGATTTTGTTGTGTTTGAGATGGAAACTTACCTTTCTCTTGGAAACTGAGAGCAGATGTTAATTTAGCAAGAGTATCTTTAAAATCTGTCATGTTTTGAGCAAGTTGAGTATTGATTGTCTCTTGCTTTTCAATGAATGCATGCAATGTTTCCTCAAGATTTCTTCTAGAAGGTGGAGCATAAGAAGGTGCATATCCATGAGAATTTTGGAAATTATGGTGTGCTTGAAACGGTGGTTGTGAAGTTTGTGCATTGTTGTTTTCACTCTTCCAACTGAAATTTGGGTGATTCCTCCAACCAGGGTTGTATGTTTGGGAGTATGGGTTGTGGTTGGCCCTTTGGAAACTGTTTAAAGCATGGGCTTGTTCATAGAGACATTCCTTAAAAGAAGGCAAGGTTGGACAATCGTTGGTTGAGTGTTCATTTGTTTCACAGATTTGACACACAATGTTTTCAACAGATTTTAATTGACCACTCTTTTTCAATTCTAGTACCTCTACTTTTCTAGCTAAAGATGCAAACTTAGCTTGAAGGTCATGATCTTCCCTAAGGTTGTACATACCTCCACTAGATGTATGAGGTTGAGTTTTACTCGGTGCCTCATAAATACCCGTGGTGTCCCAATTTTGAGCATTTTCAGCTAACAAGTCTAAGTACTCCATTGCTTCATCAGGGTCTTTATCTTCAAAAGTTCCATTGCACATCAATTCAACCATTTGCCTATCTTTAGGTGTTAACCCTTCATAGAAATGTGAAACCAATCTCCATATTTCAAAACCATGATGAGGGCAAGTACTAAGCAAGTCTGGATACCTATCCCAACATTGGTAAAATGTTTCTCCTGGTTTTTGAGTGAAAGTGGTGATTTGTCTTTTGAAAGAGTTTGTTCTGTGAGATGGGAAAAACTTCTTTAAAAATTGTTGTTGCATTTCATCCCAAGCACGAATGGATCCTGGTCTCAAATTTTGTAGCCATGTTTTAGCTTTATCTTTTAATGAAAAAGGAAAAAGCTTTAATCTGATGGTGTTCATGCTACAATTTAAATTATTATATGTGTTGCAGACCTCTTCAAATTCCCTTAAATGCAAGTATGGATTTTCCAATTCTAAACCATGAAAAGAAGGTAAAAGTTGAATAATGTCTGGTTTAAAATTAAAATGAGATGCATCGGAAGGAAAAACTATGCATGATGGTGCACTTGTTCTTGTGGGATTCATGTGATCTCTAAGTGTTCTAGCACGGTTATTCTCATTATTTTCATTATGAAGTGATTGATTATCTTCTTCAGCCATATTTTCTGAAAATGATGAGGATACCCTACAAAGTCTACCACTTGATGTACGTGACCACACTCTCATGCACGTGTAGGAACAAAATAAAAAGAAGAAGAAAGCAAAAGAAGGAGGAAGAAAACAAAATAAAAAGAAACAAAATAAAAGAGACAAAGTTATATACAAGAAAAGTGAAAAGAGAAAATAAAATAAAAACTATAATTTATACAAGAACTTACCTCCCCGGCAACGGCGCCAAAAACTTGACACGACAAAAATGTTGATGTCTTCTCCCAAGTGCAGGAGTGTCGAAGTAATAAATAACCCGGCAAGACCGGGGTCGAACCACAGGGAGGTTAATTGTACAAATTATAGACAACAATTATAAGTAACAATAATAGCAATAATAACAACAACAATAACAACAACTATAATAATAATAATAATAATAATAATAATAATAATAATAATAGTACTAATAATAATAATAGTAATAGTAATAGTACTAGTAATAATGATAATAATGAAAAAGAAGGAGAAGAAGAAGATGAGAACTTTGAGATGGAATATTAATGTAACGATTAAACAATGATAATAACAAATGTCAAGGTTAGAGATTCCACTAATGGTATGTCAAACAAGTATAATATAAACTCTTGTTATTCAATTGGAAACCACACATAAAGGAGGTTCCAATGAGATTATAAATTGTTAACATAATTACATTAGTCATCTTATTCGATTAATGCTAATACTTGTAAATCTCGTCAAGCATTCATGATTATAACTTATGTTAACAACAAATCAAGTTCCTTTCATAGCTCAGGTGTCGGTTATACCATACATTATGGGCTATGAAAGTGCCAAGCATTTGTTGTACCAAGTGTTATACAACATAAATCAAGATTAGTCATTTAACAAGCAAAGTATTAAAGAGTGAACAAGATAACAAATATAAAACATGTTAGTATCAAACATTAAAGTCCATATTAAGTTTACATTATACTTATTCTTACACCATTAGTGTAACCTTTTCACCTTGACATAATTAACTTAGCTAGACATAATGAAAGAAAGAAAAATAAATAAACAAAATAAGAACATAAAAGTTAACTAAGTAAAGGAAATGAAATGAAAGGCATAAACTTGATATTAATGAAAGTAAAGCATAAACATTACAAAAAATACAAAGAGAGAAAGGAAGAGCATGATCTTGATCTGGAAACCAAGATGCCTAAATGCATGGCAAATGCCTCCTTTTATAGGCCAAAATTGGGAACTATTGATTTGATGACTAATTGATAAGTGGGTGGCCAACTTTTGACTTGGTGACAATCCTTATCTTCTCTTGTCTGCCCAAAACGTCATTGATAACGTCAAAACTGGAGCCAGGTGTAAACATGAAAGTTGTAGGCAATTGTCTCAGTTTTCTTGTGTAAAAAATTCAGCTCATTTGGGCTTCTAGAACTCCAGATATGGCCAAAATACCGAACAGTGCTCGGGCTGGAAGACAGATTCGGGCTTCTTTGTTGTTGCTATAATTTGGACTTGATAATGGCCTTTTTAGATCTTGGGCTCCATATGAAAGTTGTAGGCCTATGTCTTACCTTTCCATCCATATAAATTGGACCTAAATCTGAGATCTGTAGCTCCAGATATGGCCCAATTACTGAATAGTGTTCCGGTTTGGATTGCACCGACATCTCTTCTCTAAGTTTGACCATCTCTTTATCCATGCAATTTAAGTTCTTCAAGTCATCAATCAATCCTTTCATTTATGTGATAGACCTGCATTAAAAATAGACATTTACCACAAATTATAGATATCTTATATTATTAGATACATTATTATAAAACATATTTTAGTTAAGGAGTTATTGATACTTCAAGTGCAAAATGATGATATAAAACCATGATAAAAATGCACTTTTAAGTACTAATCACACCCCTCAACCAGCTTATTACTAGTCCCTAGTAATTAAAGCGTTAAAACAATTTGCAAATTTCACAAAGCAAGGTATTCATCATTTAACTTCCATTAATCTATCCAGATAAACAAACTCTCATTAAATTTATATATCTGCTCAATACCACTTAACAAGATATTAATAAACCTTTCTTTTGTGCTCAATGTATCAACACATAATTATGGGGCTTTTCTTGGAAGAAAACAAAATTTTTGTTCTAATGTTTAAGGTTAACTTCCTTGGGTTGGGATTACTATTTTTGTCTTTTTTTTTTCTAACTCTATATACATATACTTTAAAAACATCATGCATCTTTAACCCATGTAACGAGCTTTCAGCTAATGACTCCCAGACCAGTTGGTCTTAGGGCATTAGGTGTTAAGACACCCCTACGAGCTTAGTAACTCGGGTCGCAGATACTGATATGTAGATAGTGCAATGTTTGATTGCCTTAAGCTTTTCTCCTCAACCCATGTAACAAGCGTTGGGCCAATAGCTCCCAAGTCAGTTGACTTTAGGGTATTAGGTGTTAAAACACCCCTTCGGGCTTAATTGCTTAGGTTAGGGAGGCTACGAAATCAAACTTATCTACATTTTTATTATCATCATTTTTTATTTATTTTTTATTTTTTTTTTATGTTTTTTTTTTTAATTATATACAATTCCTTTCCCTTAGTTGTTACCTTTAACAAAAGAACATAAATAATGTAATAATCCAATATGCAACCCACAATCATATGTTAAAGTGTGTGTGTGTAAATTAAGGTTTAAAAATACATGTTAAATAAGTATATGAGCAGAATTAAGTGGTAACAATACGAGAGTTTGTAAACCTGAATATTTCAGGAAGTATTATAATAGACCTTGTTAAAGAATGATTACTAAGATGCGTTTCAAGAGTCACTTTAACAAAAGAACTCCTTTACTCTGCCATCCTAGTAACAACAATTATGCACATGCTTTATGAAATGAAAAACAATTTTTTTTTTATCAACTACTACCCTCTCCCCCCAACCAAAACGAGACATTGTCCTCAATGTTCTAAGGTAGAAAGATAGGGTATAAAAGATATCACCTGAAATAACGAACATTGACAAAACCTGAAACACACTGAAACAAAAATAAGAAATAACAAAACATAATAAAACCAAAAGACACAAAAATTCACAAATGAAGGCTCAAATCCAATCTAAGCTTTTTACGGCTTCCCGTAGATGACCAATTTATGCGACTCATGGAAGGATCAATCACAGGAGTGAAAGATTGTAGTTGGTCAATCAATTGTTCAGCAGTAGTAGCAGAGATTATGATTTGGCGTGCAGATGATGTTAGAAATTCCTGTTCCACAGCATGATCAAGAAAAGACAACAACTTATCATAATAACCATTAACATTTAACAAACCTATGGGTTTATGGTGAATGTGCAATTGAGCCCAAGAGGAAATATGAAAGATCTCTTCCAATGTGCCTAAACCACCTGGTAAAGCAATGAAGGCATCAGCATGGTTAAACATTGCATTCATTCGAGCCGACATTGTGGAGACCTGAAGTTCCTCTCCAATTGTTTTTCCAATGATGTCCCCTTGTGCCAAAGCTTCAGGGACGACTCCTAAAACTTGACTACCTCCTAAAAATGCAGCTATTGACACACCTCCCATTAACCCGAGACTGCCTCCCCCATACACTAAATGAATCTTTCTCTCAGCTAGCACTTGACCAAGATGATTTGCTGATTCTAAAAACTCTTTTTCTTTCCCAGGACTAGATCCACCAAAAACACAAATATTTCTTATTTGATGACTTGAGGAACTTGCCATTTCTACAAACTTCTGTATTTGTTGAATGTATGGGTTGAGTAGAAATGAAAGGAAGGAAAAGAGGGTTTTATAGATGAGAAATTAGAAAGGCAATCATAACACCTATATGTAGGCCAGCTGGAGTCTCACACACTCTCTCTCTCTTTTTATTTATTTATTTATTTACTTTTGGAAAAAGCATGTGTATGTACAGGTAGTTGTGATTGTGGCTCACATCTTCCCTTGGTTTTACGTCCAAGAACGGCTTAAACACCCTCTATGGGTCGGGGATAGGCTTCCCATCCAGTTTTCTTAAAAACTGGCAAACAGGGTCTTTTTTAGTCAGATTCCCAAGACTAAGTCGATCATGTTCTTTATGAAATAATGGCCATAAATCATGAATTGCACGATGCACATCTCCACTAGGATGCGTCTCAAGAGTCAATAGAAGATTATCTAAAGACTCCTTACTCAGGCCATCCTTAATGAATTGTATTTTATCTTCACGGTTTATAGATACCATTCCTAAAGAACGACATTGTGTATTACAAGTCCATCTAGCACAACGATGACAGACATCCAGTCGTTTTGCACGACGCTTCTTTGCAAAAGTGCTTTTACCTGTTCCAGGCATGTGTGAAATGAAGAAGTTAGAGGACTCACCTGATAATCGGACCTTTGCTTCAATCAACCAGCGAATATCTTCAGGAATTCCATGATTCATTAACAATCTCAATCTTGCACATCTAGCACGGTAAATTTTTGTAATCGTATTCTGAGGCAGAGCGGGAAAATACTTTTTCAATTTTTCAAGATTAGTGTCCATTTTCAAATGAGAATTGGAAGAGAGATTCAAAGAATTGCATAGATATATACACAGATATCAGTAATTGTGGGAAACTGAAAGAACCGACTTAAGTCACGGAGTACCGTTATCCGCCATTTGATCGGGGTGAAAGAAACTTGCAAAAATCACTCAAAAAGAAACAAAAATAAAATAAAATAAAATCAATCTTTATATAAGAAACAAAAATAAAATAAAATAAAATCAATCTTTATATACAGGATCACCCAATTCAATAGAGTTATGTTCAACTGAAAAATTGTCAAAGTAAACTTTCAGACGATGTCCATTTACCTTGAAAACATTGTCATTCTTTGGATTCTCGATGTCATAGGCCCCATATGGATACACATGTTTCACAATAAAAGGACCGCTCCATCTTGATCTTAATTTTCCAGGAAATAAATGCAATCGAGAATTATAAAGCAAGACTTTTTGACCAACATTGAAGGTTTTTCTCTGTATTTTCTTGTCATGACATTCTTTTATTCTTGCTTTATGAATTCTTGAATTTTCATATGCATCATTTCTTATTTATTTGTAATTTTCGCAGTTGACTAGCATCATCCAGATTTGAATTGAAAGCTTTAATAGCCCAATAAGCTTTATGTTCAAGTTCCACAGGCAAGTGACAAGGTTTTCCATAGACTAGTCTATAAGGTGACATACCTAATGATGTTTTATAAGCAGTTCGATAAGCCCAAAGTGCATCATTAAGTCTTAAAGACCAGTCTTTTCTATTAGGGTTCACTGTTTTCTCCAAAATATGTTTGATCTCCCTATTAGCAAGCTCTACTTGTCCACTTGTTTGAGGGTGATAAGGGGTGGCAACTTTGTGTGTGATTCCATATTTCTTCATTAAAGACTCAAATGGCTTGTTGCAGAAATGTGTTCCACCATCACTTATTATGGCTCGAGGGACTCCAAATCGACTCAAAATATTTTCTTTCAAAAACTTTATCACTGTTTTGTGATCATTGTTTCGACTTGGAATTGCCTCTATCCATTTTGAAACATAATCTACTGCGACTAATATGTATAAGAAACCAAATGATGGAGGGAATGGGCCCATGAAATCTATACCCCAACAGTCAAAGATCTCAATGACAATAATAGGGTTTAAAGGCATCATGTGACGTTTTGAAATAGATCCCAACTTTTGACAATTTTCACAAGACTTGCAGAATGCATGTGAGTCTTTGAACATGGTGGGCCAGTAAAATCCACTTTGTAAGATTTTTGCAGTTGTCTTTCTTGATGAGAAATGGCCCCCACATGCCTCAGAATGACAAAATTTAATGACACTACTTACCTCATTATCAGGAATGCATCTTCGAAATATTTGATCAGGACAATATTTGAATAAATAAGGATCATCCCAATAAAAGTTCTTCACTTCGTTCAAAAACTTTCTTTTATCTTGGGTATTCCAATGAGCTGGCAATTGTCCTGAAACAAGAAAATTGACAATATTAGCAAACCAAGGCATTGTAGAGACAGAAAGTAAAGATTCATCAGGAAAGTAGTCATCGATTGGTGTGATGTCAGTTTCCGAATCTGTTGTCAATCTTGACAAGTGATCTGCGACAATATTTTCGCTGCCTTTCTTATCTTTGATTGTGATATCAAATTCTTGAAGTAATAAAATCCACCGCACCAATCTAGCCTTGGAATCTTTCTTAGAAAGAAGATATTTCAATGCTGCATGATCACTAAAAACAACAACAGGTGAACCAACAAGATAAGATCTGAATTTTTCACATGCAAATACTACTGCAAGTAATTCTTTTTCAGTGGTGGTATAATTCATTTGAGCACTATTTAAAGTTTTACTTGCATAGTAAATTACATAAGGTTTCTTATCTTTTCTTTGTCCCAAAACAGCACCTACGGCATAATCACTAGCATCACACATTATTTCAAAAGGTAAGGACCAATCGGGAGGTTGAATGATAGGAGCACAAGTAAGCAAGTTTTTAAGTTTAACAAAGGCTTCTTCACAATGTTCAGTCCATTCAAAAATAGTATCCTTTGTTAGAAGGTTACTTAAAGGCTTAGATATTACACTAAAATCTTTGATGAACCTTCTATAAAAACCAGCATGTCCCAGGAATGATCTAACATCTTTAAGAGATTTTGGTGTTGGCAAGTTTGCAATTAACTCAATTTTAGATTTGTCAACCTCAATTCCTTTTGATGAAACAATGTGACCAAGTACAATGCCATTTGTTACCATAAAATGACATTTTTCCCAATTCAGCACAAGATTCTTCTCTTCACACCTGGTTAAAACCTTTCCTAAATTAGTCAAACAATCATCAAATGAATCACCAAAAACAGAAAAATCATCCATGAAAATCTCAAGAAAATGTTCAACCATATCGCTAAATATACTAAGCATGCATCTTTGAAATGTGGCTGGTGCATTACATAATCCAAAAGGCATCCTTCGATATGCAAAAGTACCAAATGGACATGTGAAAGTAGTCTTTTCTTGATCTTCCAATGCAATTTCAATTTGGTTGTAACCCGAATAGCCATCTAGGAAACAATAAAATTCATGACCTGCAACTCTTTCTAGGATTTGATCCATGAAAGGTAAAGGAAAATGATCTTTTCTAGTCATTGAATTAAGTTTCCTATAGTCAATGCACATGCGCCAACCAGTAACAGTTCTAGTGGGAATTAACTCATTGTTCTCATTTGTTATCACAGTGACTCCAGACTTCTTAGGTACAACTTGGGTAGGACTTACCCATTTGCTGTCAGAAATAGGATAAATGATTTCATTATCTAGAAGCTTAATGACTTCATTTTTCACTACTTCTTTCATATTAGGATTTAGCCTTCGTTGCATTTCTCTAGAGGGTTTAGCATTTTCCTCTAAATAAATTTTGTGTGTACAAATCAAAGGACTAATTCCTTTTATATCAGCTATGGTCCATCCTAATGCTTTTTCTGTGCATTTTCAGAGTTTGTAATAACTTACCTTCTTGATGTGCATTAAGTTTGGAAGAGATTATTACCGGAAAAGTTTCATTTTCTCCCAAAAATGAGTATTTGAGATTGGATGGCAACGGCTTCAAATCAGGTTTTGGTGGTTGAACACTTGAAGGTATGGACTTAATTGGTCGTGGTGGCAATTCCTCAATTTGTGGCCTCCAATTACTTGTCTTTGATTCTTCCTGAAAATAAATCATTTCCAAATCATCAGATTCATCAATCTCAATTTCATTGGAAGTGGTTGGAAATTGATCATGAATTAATTTTTCAGTAAAGTCCACTTCCTGTAAATCATTATCATCTCTAGGTTGCTTGCAAATGTTGAAAATATTCATCTCCAATGTCATGTTTCCAAATGATAGCTTCATCAGTCCATTCCTACAATTAATCAATGCATTAGAAGTTGCAAGAAATGGGCGTCCTAAAATAACAGGAAATGAATTACATACTTCAACAGGTTGTGTGTCCAAGACAATAAAATCCACAGGATAAATGAATTTATCGACTTGTACTAACACATCTTCAATTATTCCTCTAGGCACTTTTATAGATCTATCAGCAAGTAAAAGAGTTATAGAAGTTGGTTTTAACTCGCCTAGATTGAGACTCTGAAAAACTGAATATGAAAGTAAATTCACACTAGCACCAAGATCAAGTAAGGCTCTTTCAATTTTATGCTCTCCAATAAAGCAAGAAATTGTAGGACAACCAGGGTCTTTGTATTTCAAAGCATTATTGTTTTGAAGAATAGCACTTACTTGTTCGGCTAAAAAGGCTTTCTTTTTCACATTCAGTTTCCTCTTCACAGTGCATAGATCTTTCAAAAATTTAGCATAGGAAGGAACCTGTTTAATAGCATCCAGCAAAGGTATATTGATCCTTACCTGTTTGAAAATTTCATAAATTTCAGAATTGTGATTGACTTTCCTTTGTTTGGTCATGGCTTGAGGAAATGGAAGTGCTGGTGGTGAATCAGTCGTTTCTTTGCAATTTTCAGATTCATCCCCTTCCTTACCCTCAGAGATTGATTCATCATCTTTCTCATAAGGTTCAAGAGAGGGTTTTTCAATAACCTTACCACTGCGCAGAGTAGTGACTGATTTGACTTGATCCATGTGTTGGCTTCCGGAACTACTTGCATTTGCATTGTATTGCCCTTTGGGATTTTGTTGTGTTTGAGATGGAAACTTACCTTTCTCTTGGAAACTGAGAGCAGATGTTAATTTAGCAAGAGTATCTTTAAAATCTGTCATGTTTTGAGCAAGTTGAGTATTGATTGTCTCTTGCTTTTCAATGAATGCATGCAATGTTTCCTCAAGATTTCTTCTAGAAGGTGGAGCATAAGAAGGTGCATATCCATGAGAATTTTGGAAATTATGGTGTGCTTGAAACGGTGGTTGTGAAGTTTGTGCATTGTTGTTTTCACTCTTCCAACTGAAATTTGGGTGATTCCTCCAACCAGGGTTGTATGTTTGGGAGTATGGGTTGTGGTTGGCCCTTTGGAAACTGTTTAAAGCATGGGCTTGTTCATAGAGACATTCCTTAAAAGAAGGCAAGGTTGGACAATCGTTGGTTGAGTGTTCATTTGTTTCACAGATTTGACACACAATGTTTTCAACAGATTTTAATTGACCACTCTTTTTCAATTCTAGTACCTCTACTTTTCTAGCTAAAGATGCAAACTTAGCTTGAAGGTCATGATCTTCCCTAAGGTTGTACATACCTCCACTAGATGTATGAGGTTGAGTTTTACTCGGTGCCTCATAAATACCCGTGGTGTCCCAATTTTGAGCATTTTCAGCTAACAAGTCTAAGTACTCCATTGCTTCATCAGGGTCTTTATCTTCAAAAGTTCCATTGCACATCAATTCAACCATTTGCCTATCTTTAGGTGTTAACCCTTCATAGAAATGTGAAACCAATCTCCATATTTCAAAACCATGATGAGGGCAAGTACTAAGCAAGTCTTGATACCTATCCCAACATTGGTAAAATGTTTCTCCTGGTTTTTGAGTGAAAGTGGTGATTTGTCTTTTGAAAGAGTTTGTTCTGTGAGATGGGAAAAACTTCTTTAAAAATTGTTGTTGCATTTCATCCCAAGCACGAATGGATCCTGGTCTCAAATTTTGTAGCCATGTTTTAGCTTTATCTTTTAATGAAAAAGGAAAAAGCTTTAATCTGATGGTGTTCATGCTACAATTTAAATTATTATATGTGTTGCAGACCTCTTCAAATTCCCTTAAATGCAAGTATGGATTTTCCAATTCTAAACCATGAAAAGAAGGTAAAAGTTGAATAATGTTTGGTTTAAAATTAAAATGAGATGCATCAGGATGAAAAACTATGCATGATGGTGCACTTGTTCTTGTGGGATTCATGTGATCTCTAAGTGTTCTAGCACGGTTATTCTCATTATTTTCATTATGAAGTGATTGATTATCTTCTTCAGCCATATTTTCTGAAAATGATGAGGATACCCTACAAAGTCTACCACTTGATGTACGTGACCACACTCTCATGCACGTGTAGGAACAAAATAAAAAGAAGAAGAAAGCAAAAGAAGGAGGAAGAAAACAAAATAAAAAGAAACAAAATAAAAGAGACAAAGTTATATACAAGAAAAGTGAAAAGAGAAAATAAAATAAAAACTATAATTTATACAAGAACTTACCTCCCCGGCAACGGCGCCAAAAACTTGACACGACAAAAATGTTGATGTCTTCTCCCAAGTGCAGGAGTGTCGAAGTAATAAATAACCCGGCAAGACCGGGGTCGAACCACAGGGAGGTTAATTGTACAAATTATAGACAACAATTATAAGTAACAATAATAGCAATAATAACAACAACAATAACAACAACTATAATAATAATAATAATAATAATAATAATAATAATAATAATAATAATAATAATAATACTAATAATAATAATAGTAATAGTAATAGTACTAGTAATAATGATAATAATGAAAAAGAAGGAGAAGAAGAAGATGAGAACTTTGAGATGGAATATTAATGTAACGATTAAACAATGATAATAACAAATGTCAAGGTTAGAGATTCCACTAATGGTATGTCAAACAAGTATAATATAAACTCTTGTTATTCAATTGGAAACCACACATAAAGGAGGTTCCAATGAGATTATAAATTGTTAACATAATTACATTAGTCATCTTATTCGATTAATGCTAATACTTGTAAATCTCGTCAAGCATTCATGATTATAACTTATGTTAACAACAAATCAAGTTCCTTTCATAGCTCAGGTGTCGGTTATACCATACATTATGGGCTATGAAAGTGCCAAGCATTTGTTGTACCAAGTGTTATACAACATAAATCAAGATTAGTCATTTAACAAGCAAAGTATTAAAGAGTGAACAAGATAACAAATATAAAACATGTTAGTATCAAACATTAAAGTCCATATTAAGTTTACATTATACTTATTCTTACACCATTAGTGTAACCTTTTCACCTTGACATAATTAACTTAGCTAGACATAATGAAAGAAAGAAAAATAAATAAACAAAATAAGAACATAAAAGTTAACTAAGTAAAGGAAATGAAATGAAAGGCATAAACTTGATATTAATGAAAGTAAAGCATAAACATTACAAAAAATACAAAGAGAGAAAGGAAGAGCATGATCTTGATCTGGAAACCAAGATGCCTAAATGCATGGCAAATGCCTCCTTTTATAGGCCAAAATTGGGAACTATTGATTTGATGACTAATTGATAAGTGGGTGGCCAACTTTTGACTTGGTGACAATCCTTATCTTCTCTTGTCTGCCCCAAACGTCATTGATAACGTCAAAACTGGAGCCAGGTGCAAACATGAAAGTTGTAGACAATTGTCTCAGCTTTCTTGTGTAAAAATTTCAGCTCATTTGGACTTCTAGAACTCCAGATATGGCCAAAATACCGAACAGTGCTCGGGCTGGAAGACAGATTCGGGCTTCTTTGTTGTTGCTATAATTTGGACTTGATAATGGCCTTTTTAGATCTTGGGCTCCATATGAAAGTTGTAGGCCTATGTCTTACCTTTCCATCCATATAAATTGGACCTAAATCTGAGATCTGTAGCTCCAGATATGGCCCAATTACTGAATAGTGTTCCGGTTTGGATTGCACCGACATCTCTTCTCTAAGTTTGACCATCTCTTTATCCATGCAATTTAAGTTCTTCAAGTCATCAATCAATCCTTTCATTTATGTGATAGACCTGCATTAAAAATAGACATTTACCACAAATTATAGATATCTTATATTATTAGATACATTATTATAAAACATATTTTAGTTAAGGAGTTATTGATACTTCAAGTGCAAAATGATGATATAAAACCATGATAAAAATGCACTTTTAAGTACTAATCACACCCCTCAACCAGCTTATTACTAGTCCCTAGTAATTAAAGCGTTAAAACAATTTGCAAATTTCACAAAGCAAGGTATTCATCATTTAACTTCCATTAATCTATCCAGATAAACAAACTCTCATTAAATTTATATATCTGCTCAATACCACTTAACAAGATATTAATAAACCTTTCTTTTGTGCTCAATGTATCAACACATAATTATGGGGCTTTTCTTGGAAGAAAACAAAATTTTTGTTCTAATGTTTAAGGTTAACTTCCTTGGGTTGGGATTACTATTTTTGTCTTTTTTTTTTTCTAACTCTATATACATATACTTTAAAAACATCATGCATCTTTAACCCATGTAACGAGCTTTCAGCTAATGACTCCCAGACCAGTTGGTCTTAGGGCATTAGGTGTTAAGACACCCCTACGAGCTTAGTAACTCGGGTCGCAGATACTGATATGTAGATAGTGCAATGTTTGATTGCCTTAAGCTTTTCTCCTCAACCCATGTAACAAGCGTTGGGCCAATAGCTCCCAAGTCAGTTGACTTTAGGGTATTAGGTGTTAAAACACCCCTTCGGGCTTAATTGCTTAGGTTAGGGAGGCTACGAAATCAAACTTATCTACATTTTTATTATCATCATTTTTTATTTTTATTTTATTTTTTTTTTATGTTTTTTTTTTTAATTATATACAATTCCTTTCCCTTAGTTGTTACCTTTAACAAAAGAACATAAATAATGTAATAATCCAATATGCAACCCACAATCATATGTTAAAGTGTGTGTGTGTAAATTAAGGTTTAAAAATACATGTTAAATAAGTATATGAGCAGAATTAAGTGGTAACAATACGAGAGTTTGTAAACCTGAATATTTCAGGAAGTATTATAATAGACCTTGTTAAAGAATGATTACTAAGATGCGTCTCAAGAGTCACTTTAACAAAAGAACTCCTTTACTCTGCCATCCTAGTAACAACAATTATGCACATGCTTTATGAAATGAAAAACAATTTTTTTTTTATCAACTACTACCCTCTCCCCCCAACCAAAACGAGACATTGTCCTCAATGTTCTAAGGTAGAAAGATAGGGTATAAAAGATATCACCTGAAATAACGAACATTGACAAAACCTGAAACACACTGAAACAAAAATAAGAAATAACAAAACATAATAAAACCAAAAGACACAAAAATTCACAAATGAAGGCTCAAATCCAATCTAAGCTTTTTACGGCTTCCCGTAGATGACCAATTTATGCGACTCATGGAAGGATCAATCACAGGAGTGAAAGATTGTAGTTGGTCAATCAATTGTTCAGCAGTAGTAGCAGAGATTATGATTTGGCGTGCAGATGATGTTAGAAATTCCTGTTCCACAGCATGATCAAGAAAAGACAACAACTTATCATAATAACCATTAACATTTAACAAACCTATGGGTTTATGGTGAATGTGCAATTGAGCCCAAGAGGAAATATGAAAGATCTCTTCCAATGTGCCTAAACCACCTGGTAAAGCAATGAAGGCATCAGCATGGTTAAACATTGCATTCATTCGAGCCGACATTGTGGAGACCTGAAGTTCCTCTCCAATTGTTTTTCCAATGATGTCCCCTTGTGCCAAAGCTTCAGGGACGACTCCTAAAACTTGACTACCTCCTAAAAATGCAGCTATTGACACACCTCCCATTAACCCGAGACTGCCTCCCCCATACACTAAATGAATCTTTCTCTCAGCTAGCACTTGACCAAGATGATTTGCTGATTCTAAAAACTCTTTTTCTTTCCCAGGACTAGATCCACCAAAAACACAAATATTTCTTATTTGATGACTTGAGGAACTTGCCATTTCTACAAACTTCTGTATTTGTTGAATGTATGGGTTGAGTAGAAATGAAAGGAAGGAAAAGAGGGTTTTATAGATGAGAAATTAGAAAGGCAATCATAACACCTATATGTAGGCCAGCTGGAGTCTCACACACTCTCTCTCTCTTTTTATTTATTTATTTATTTACTTTTGGAAAAAGCATGTGTATGTACAGGTAGTTGTGATTGTGGCTCACATCTTCCCTTGGTTTTACGTCCAAGAACGGCTTAAACACCCTCTATGGGTCGGGGATAGGCTTCCCATCCAGTTTTCTTAAAAACTGGCAAACAGGGTCTTTTTTAGTCAGATTCCCAAGACTAAGTCGATCATGTTCTTTATGAAATAATGGCCATAAATCATGAATTGCACGATGCACATCTCCACTAGGATGCGTCTCAAGAGTCAATAGAAGATTATCTAAAGACTCCTTACTCAGGCCATCCTTAATGAATTGTATTTTATCTTCACGGTTTATAGATACCATTCCTAAAGAACGACATTGTGTATTACAAGTCCATCTAGCACAACGATGACAGACATCCAGTCGTTTTGCACGACGCTTCTTTGCAAAAGTGCTTTTACCTGTTCCAGGCATGTGTGAAATGAAGAAGTTAGAGGACTCACCTGATAATCGGACCTTTGCTTCAATCAACCAGCGAATATCTTCAGGAATTCCATGATTCATTAACAATCTCAATCTTGCACATCTAGCACGGTAAATTTTTGTAATCGTATTCTGAGGCAGAGCGGGAAAATACTTTTTCAATTTTTCAAGATTAGTGTCCATTTTCAAATGAGAATTGGAAGAGAGATTCAAAGAATTGCATAGATATATACACAGATATCAGTAATTGTGGGAAACTGAAAGAACCGACTTAAGTCACGGAGTACCGTTATCCGCCATTTGATCGGGGTGAAAGAAACTTGCAAAAATCACTCAAAAAGAAACAAAAATAAAATAAAATAAAATCAATCTTTATATAAGAAACAAAAATAAAATAAAATAAAATCAATCTTTATATACAGGATCACCCAATTCAATAGAGTTATGTTCAACTGAAAAATTGTCAAAGTAAACTTTCAGACGATGTCCATTTACCTTGAAAACATTGTCATTCTTTGGATTCTCGATGTCATAGGCCCCATATGGATACACATGTTTCACAATAAAAGGACCGCTCCATCTTGATCTTAATTTTCCAGGAAATAAATGCAATCGAGAATTATAAAGCAAGACTTTTTGACCAACATTGAAGGTTTTTCTCTGTATTTTCTTGTCATGACATTCTTTTATTCTTGCTTTATGAATTCTTGAATTTTCATATGCATCATTTCTTATTTATTTGTAATTTTCGCAGTTGACTAGCATCATCCAGATTTGAATTGAAAGCTTTAATAGCCCAATAAGCTTTATGTTCAAGTTCCACAGGCAAGTGACAAGGTTTTCCATAGACTAGTCTATAAGGTGACATACCTAATGATGTTTTATAAGCAGTTCGATAAGCCCAAAGTGCATCATTAAGTCTTAAAGACCAGTCTTTTCTATTAGGGTTCACTGTTTTCTCCAAAATATGTTTGATCTCCCTATTAGCAAGCTCTACTTGTCCACTTGTTTGAGGGTGATAAGGGGTGGCAACTTTGTGTGTGATTCCATATTTCTTCATTAAAGACTCAAATGGCTTGTTGCAGAAATGTGTTCCACCATCACTTATTATGGCTCGAGGGACTCCAAATCGACTCAAAATATTTTCTTTCAAAAACTTTATCACTGTTTTGTGATCATTGTTTCGACTTGGAATTGCCTCTATCCATTTTGAAACATAATCTACTGCGACTAATATGTATAAGAAACCAAATGATGGAGGGAATGGGCCCATGAAATCTATACCCCAACAGTCAAAGATCTCAATGACAATAATAGGGTTTAAAGGCATCATGTGACGTTTTGAAATAGATCCCAACTTTTGACAATTTTCACAAGACTTGCAGAATGCATGTGAGTCTTTGAACATGGTGGGCCAGTAAAATCCACTTTGTAAGATTTTTGCAGTTGTCTTTCTTGATGAGAAATGGCCCCCACATGCCTCAGAATGACAAAATTTAATGACACTACTTACCTCATTATCAGGAATGCATCTTCGAAATATTTGATCAGGACAATATTTGAATAAATAAGGATCATCCCAATAAAAGTTCTTCACTTCGTTCAAAAACTTTCTTTTATCTTGGGTATTCCAATGAGCTGGCAATTGTCCTGAAACAAGAAAATTGACAATATTAGCAAACCAAGGTGACACGACTAAAAGGTTGATGTCTTCTCCCAAGTGCAGGAGTGTCGAAGTAATAAATAACCCGGCAAGACCGGGGTCGAACCACAGGGAGGTTAATTGTACAAATTATAAACAACAATTATAAACAACAATAATAGTAATAACGATAACAATAACAATAATAATAATAATAGTAATAATAATAATACTAGTAGTAGTAGTAGTAGTAGTAGTAGTAGTACTAATAATAATAATAAAGAAAGAGAAGAAGAAGAAGATGATGATGATGAGAACTTAGAGATGAAATATTAATGTAAGGATTAAACAATAATAATAACAAATGTCAAGGTTAGAGGTTCCACTAATGGTATATCAAACAAGTATAGTATAAACTCTTATTATTGAATTGGAAACCACACACAAAGGAGGTTCCAATCAGATTATATATTGTTAACATGATTACGTTAGTCATCTTATTCAATTAATGCTAATACTTGTAAATCTCGTCAAGCATTCATGATTATAACTTATGTTAACAACAAATCAAGTTCCTTTCATAGCTCAGGTGTCGGTTATACCATACATTATGGGCTATGAGAGTGCCAAGCATTTGTTGTACCAAGTGTTATACAACATAAATCAAGATTAGTCATTTAACAAGCAAAGTATTAAAGAGTGAACAAGATAACAAATATAAAACATGTTAGTATCAAACATTAAAGTCCATATTAAGTTTACATTATACTTATTCTCACACCATTAGTGTAACCTTTTCACCTTGACATAATTAACTTAGCTAGACATAATGAAAGAAAGAAAAATAGATAAACAAAATAAGAACATAAAAGCTAACTAAGTAAAGGAAAGGAAATGAAAGGCATAAACTTAATATTAATGAAAGCAAAGCATAAACATTACAAAAAATACAAAGAGAGAAAGGAAGAGCATGATCTTGATCTGGAAACCAAGATGCCTAAATGCATGGCAAATGCCTCCTTTTATAGGCCAAAATTGGGAACTATTGATTTGATGACTAATTGATAAGTGGGTGGCCAACTTTTGACTTGGTGACAATCCTTATCTTCTCTTGTCTGCCCAAAACGTCATTGATAACGTCAAAACTGGAGCCAGGTGCAAACATGAAAGTTGTAGGCAATTGTCTCAGATTTCTTGTGTAAAAAATTCAGCTCATTTGGACTTCTACAACTCCAGATATGGCCAAAATACCGAACAGTGCTCGGGCTGGAAGACAGATTCGGGCTTCTTTGTTGTTGCTATAATTTGGACTTGATAATGGCCTTTTTAGATCTTGGGCTCCATATGAAAGTTGTAGGCCTATGTCTTACCTTTCCATCCATATAAATTGGACCTAAATCTGAGATCTGTAGCTCCAGATATGGCCTAATTACCGAACAGTGTTCCGGTTTGGATTGCACCGACATCTCTTCTCTAAGTTTGACCATCTCTTTATCCTTGCAATTTAAGTTCTTCAAGTCATCAATCAATCCTTTCATTTATTTGATAGGCCTGCATTAAAAATAGACATTTACCATAAATTATAGGTATCTTATATTATTAGATACATTATTATAAAACATATTTTAGTTAAGGAGTTATTGATACTTCAAGTGCAAAATGATGATATAAAACCATGATAAAAATGCACTTTTAAGTACTAATCACACCCCTCAACCAGCTTATTACTAGTCCCTAGTAATTAAAGCGTTAAAACAATTTGCAAATTTCACAAAGCAAGGTATTCATCATTTAACTTCCATTAATCTATCCAGATAAACAAACTCTCATTAAATTTATATATCTGCTCAATACCACTTAACAAGATATTAATAAACCTTTCTTTTGTGCTCAATGTATCAACACATAATTATGGGGCTTTTCTTGGAAGAAAACAAAATTTTTGTTCTAATGTTTAAGGTTAACTTCCTTGGGTTGGGATTATTATTTTTGTCTTTTTTTTTCTTTTTTTTTTGTTTTTTTTTTAAAAACAAATATATATACATATAATTTAAAAACATCATGCATCTTTAACCCATGTAACGAGCTTTCAGCTAATGACTCCCAAACCAGTTGGTCTTAGGGCATTAGGTGTTAAGACACCCCAACGAGCTTAGTAACTCGGGTCGCAGATACTGATATGTAGATAGTGCAATGTTTGATTCCCTTAAGCTTTTCTCCTCAACCCATGTAACAAGCGTTGGGCCAATAGCTCCCAAGTCAGTTGACTTTAGGGTATTAGGTGTTAAAACACCCCTTCGGGCTTAATTGCTTAGGTTAGGGAGGCTACGAAACCAAACTTATCTACATTTTTATTATCATCATTTTTTCTCTTTTTTTTTCTTTTTTTTTCATGTTTTTCTTTTTCTTTTTCTTTTTTAATTATATACAATCCCTTTTCCTTAGTTGTTACCTTTAATAAAAGAACATAAATAATGTAATAATCCAATATGCAACCCACAATCATATGTTAAAGTGTGTGTGTGTAAATTAAGGTTTAAGAATACATGTTAAATAAGTATATGAGCAGAATTAAGTGGTAACAATACGAGAGTTTGTAAACCTGAATATTTCAGGAAGTATTATAATAGACCTTGTTAAGAATGGTTACTAAGATGCGTCTCAAGAGTCACTTTAACAAAAGAACTCCTTTACTCTGCCATCCTAGTAACAATAATTATGCACATGCTTTATGAAATGAAAAACAATTTTTTTTTTTTTTTATCAACTACTACCCTCTCCCCCCAACCAAAACGAGACATTGTCCTCAATGTTCTAAGGTAGAAAGATAGAGTATAGAAGATATCACCTGAAATAAGGAACACTGACAAACCTGAAACACACTGAAATAAAAATAAGAAATAACAAAACACAATAATAAAACCAAAAGACACAAGTTTTTACAAACAAAAAAAAAAATTCAAATCGCAGTTGTGATTGTGGCTCACATCTTCCCTTGGTTTTACGTCCAAGAACAGCTTAAACGCCCTCAATGGGTCGGGGATAGGCTTCCCATCCAGTTTTCTTAAAAACTGGCAAACAAGGTCTTTTTTAGTCAGATTCCCAAGACTAAGTCAAGTATGTTCTTTATGAAAATGGGTTCATAAGTCATGAATTACATGATGCTTATCTTGACTATGATGAGACTTAAGAGTCAATAGAAGATTATCTAAAGACTCTCTGTGTTTTGAAATAAATCCCACCTTCTGACAATTTTCACAGTTTTTGCGGAATGCATCTGACTCCTTGAATATGATGGGCCAATAAAATTCACTTTGTAAGATTTCTACAATCCTCTTTTTTGATGAGAAATGATCCCCACATGCCTTAGAGTAACAAAATTTAATGAAATTACTTACCTCATTGTCGAGAATGCATTTTTGAAATATTTGATCAGGACAATAATTGAATAAGTAAGGGTCATCCCAATAAAAATTTTGCTCGTTGCTCAAAAATTTTCTTTTGTCTTCAATACTCCAATGAGTTGGCAAAAATCCTGAAGCAAGAAAATTGATATTTTTAGCAAACCAAGGCATTGAATTAAGAGAAAGTAGAGATTCATCAGGAAAGTAATCATCGATTGGTGTGATGTCGGGTGTCGAATCTATTGTCACTTTTGATAAAAGATTCGCATCAACCTTTTCGATGCCTTTTTCATCCTCGATTTCTTCCTGATTGGTCATGGCATGAGAAAATGGAAGTGCTAGCGCAGAATCAGTCGTTTCTTTGCAATTTTCAGATTCAACCCCTTCCTTTCCCTTAGAAATTGACTCATCATCTTTCTCATAAGGTTCAAGAGAGGGTTTTTCAATAACCTTACCACTGCGTAGAGTAGTGACTGATTTGACTTGATCCATGTGTTGGCTTCTGGAACTACTTGCATTTGCATTGTATTGCCCCTTAGGATTTTGTTGTGGTTGAGATGGAAACTTACCTTTCTCTTGGAAACTGAGAGCAGATGTTAATTTTACAAGAGTATCTTTAAAATCTGTCATGTTTTGAGCAAGTTGAGTGTTGATTGTCTCTTGCTTTTCAATGAATGCATACAAAGTTTCCTCAAACTTTCTTGTAGGAGATGGAGCATAAGAAGGTGCATATCCATAAGAATTTTGGAAATTATGGTGTGCTTGAAACTGTGGTTATGAAGTTTGTGCATTATCACTCTTCCAACTGAAATTTTGGTGATTTCTCCAACCAGGGTTGTATGTTTGCAAATATGGGTTATGATTGGGCCTTTCAAAACCGTTTAAAGCATGGGCTTGTTCATGGAGACATTCCTTAAAAGAAGGCATGGTTAGACAGTTACTAGTTGAGTGTTCATTTGTTTCACATATTTGACATACAATGTTTTCAATAGATTTAAATTGACCACTCTTTTTCAATTCTAGTGCCTCGACTTTTCTAGCTAAAGATGCAAACTTGGCTTGAAGGTCATGATCTTCCCTAAGGTTGTACATACCTCCACTAGATGTATGAGGTTGAGTTTTACTCGGTGCCTCATAAGTACCTGCGGTGTCCCAATTTTGAGCATTTTCAGCCAACAAGTCTAAGTACTCCATTGCTTCCTCAGGGTCTTTATCTTCAAAAGTTCCATTGCACATCAATTCAACCATTTGCCTATCTTTAGGTATTAATCCTTCATAGAAATGTGAAACCAATCTCCATGTTTCAAAACCATGATGAGGGCAAGTACAAAGCAAGTCTCGATACCTATCCCAACATTTGTAAAATGTTTCTCCTGGTTTTTGAGTGAAAGTGGTGATTTGTCTCTTGAAAGAGTTTGTTCTATGAGATGGGAAAAACTTCTTTAAAAATTGTTGTTGCATTTCATCCCAAGCACGAATGGATCCTGGTCTTAAATTTTGTAGCCATGTTTTAGCTTTATCTTTTAACGAAAAAGGAAAAAGCTTTAATCTGATGGTGTTCATGCTACAATTTAAGTTATTATATGTGTTGCACACCTCCTCAAATTCCCTTAAATGCGAGTATGGATTTTCCAATTGTAAGCCATGAAAAGAAGGTAAAAGTTGAATAATGCCTGGTTTAAAATTAAAATGAGATGCATCAGGAGCAAAAACTATGCATGACGGTGCACTTGTTCTTGTGGGATTCATGTGGTCTCTAAGTGTTCTAGCACGGTTATTCTCATTATTTTCATTATGAAGTGATTGATTATCTTCTTCAGCCATATTTTCTGAAAATGATGAGGATACCCTACAAAGTCTACCACTTGATGTACGTGACCACACTCTCATGCACGTGTAGGAATAAAATAAAAAAGAAGAAGAAAGTAAAAGAAGGAGGAAGAAAACAAAATAAAAAAAAGAAAAGAAAAGAAACAAAGTTATATACAAGAAAAGTGAAAAGAGAAAATAAAATAAATACTATAATTTATACAAGAACTTACTTCCCCGGCAACGGCGCCAAAAACTTGACACGACTAAAAGGTTGATGTCTTCTCCCAAGTGCAGGAGTGTCGAAGTAATAAATAACCCGGCAAGACCGGGGTCGAACCACAGGGAGGTTAATTGTACAAATTATAAACAACAATTATAAACAACAATAATAGTAATAACGATAACAATAACAATAATAATAATAATAGTAATAATAATAATACTAGTAGTAGTAGTAGTAGTAGTAGTAGTAGTAGTACTAATAATAATAATAAAGAAAGAGAAGAAGAAGAAGATGATGATGATGAGAACTTAGAGATGAAATATTAATGTAAGGATTAAACAATAATAATAACAAATGTCAAGGTTAGAGGTTCCACTAATGGTATATCAAACAAGTATAGTATAAACTCTTATTATTGAATTGGAAACCACACACAAAGGAGGTTCCAATCAGATTATATATTGTTAACATGATTACGTTAGTCATCTTATTCAATTAATGCTAATACTTGTAAATCTCGTCAAGCATTCATGATTATAACTTATGTTAACAACAAATCAAGTTCCTTTCATAGCTCAGGTGTCGGTTATACCATACATTATGGGCTATGAGAGTGCCAAGCATTTGTTGTACCAAGTGTTATACAACATAAATCAAGATTAGTCATTTAACAAGCAAAGTATTAAAGAGTGAACAAGATAACAAATATAAAACATGTTAGTATCAAACATTAAAGTCCATATTAAGTTTACATTATACTTATTCTCACACCATTAGTGTAACCTTTTCACCTTGACATAATTAACTTAGCTAGACATAATGAAAGAAAGAAAAATAGATAAACAAAATAAGAACATAAAAGCTAACTAAGTAAAGGAAAGGAAATGAAAGGCATAAACTTAATATTAATGAAAGCAAAGCATAAACATTACAAAAAATACAAAGAGAGAAAGGAAGAGCATGATCTTGATCTGGAAACCAAGATGCCTAAATGCATGGCAAATGCCTCCTTTTATAGGCCAAAATTGGGAACTATTGATTTGATGACTAATTGATAAGTGGGTGGCCAACTTTTGACTTGGTGACAATCCTTATCTTCTCTTGTCTGCCCAAAACGTCATTGATAACGTCAAAACTGGAGCCAGGTGCAAACATAAAAGTTGTAGGCAATTGTCTCAGATTTCTTGTGTAAAAAATTCAGCTCATTTGGACTTCTACAACTCCAGATATGGCCAAAATACCGAACAGTGCTCGGGCTGGAAGACAGATTCGGACTTCTTTGTTGTTGCTACAATTTGGACTTGATAATGGCCTTTTTAGATCTTGGGCTCCATATGAAAGTTGTAGGCCTATGTCTTACCTTTCCATCCATATAAATTGGACCTAAATCTGAGATCTGTAGCTCCAGATATGGCCTAATTACCGAACAGTGTTCCGGTTTGGATTGCACCGACATCTCTTCTCTAAGTTTGACCATCTCTTTATCCTTGCAATTTAAGTTCTTCAAGTCATCAATCAATCCTTTCATTTATTTGATAGGCCTGCATTAAAAATAGACATTTACCATAAATTATAGGTATCTTATATTATTAGATACATTATTATAAAACATATTTTAGTTAAGGAGTTATTGATACTTCAAGTGCAAAATGATGATATAAAACCATGATAAAAATGCACTTTTAAGTACTAATCACAAGGCATTGTAGAGACAGAAAGTAAAGATTCATCAGGAAAGTAGTCATCGATTGGTGTGATGTCAGTTTCCGAATCTGTTGTCAATCTTGACAAGTGATCTGCGACAATATTTTCGCTGCCTTTCTTATCTTTGATTGTGATATCAAATTCTTGAAGTAATAAAATCCACCGCACCAATCTAGCCTTGGAATCTTTCTTAGAAAGAAGATATTTCAATGCTGCATGATCACTAAAAACAACAACAGGTGAACCAACAAGATAAGATCTGAATTTTTCACATGCAAATACTACTGCAAGTAATTCTTTTTCAGTGGTGGTATAATTCATTTGAGCACTATTTAAAGTTTTACTTGCATAGTAAATTACATAAGGTTTCTTATCTTTTCTTTGTCCCAAAACAGCACCTACGGCATAATCACTAGCATCACACATTATTTCAAAAGGTAAGGACCAATCGGGAGGTTGAATGATAGGAGCACAAGTAAGCAAGTTTTTAAGTTTAACAAAGGCTTCTTCACAATGTTCAGTCCATTCAAAAATAGTATCCTTTGTTAGAAGGTTACTTAAAGGCTTAGATATTACACTAAAATCTTTGATGAACCTTCTATAAAAACCAGCATGTCCCAGGAATGATCTAACATCTTTAAGAGATTTTGGTGTTGGCAAGTTTGCAATTAACTCAATTTTAGATTTGTCAACCTCAATTCCTTTTGATGAAACAATGTGACCAAGTACAATGCCATTTGTTACCATAAAATGACATTTTTCCCAATTCAGCACAAGATTCTTCTCTTCACACCTGGTTAAAACCTTTCCTAAATTAGTCAAACAATCATCAAATGAATCACCAAAAACAGAAAAATCATCCATGAAAATCTCAAGAAAATGTTCAACCATATCGCTAAATATACTAAGCATGCATCTTTGAAATGTGGCTGGTGCATTACATAATCCAAAAGGCATCCTTCGATATGCAAAAGTACCAAATGGACATGTGAAAGTAGTCTTTTCTTGATCTTCCAATGCAATTTCAATTTGGTTGTAACCCGAATAGCCATCTAGGAAACAATAAAATTCATGACCTGCAACTCTTTCTAGGATTTGATCCATGAAAGGTAAAGGAAAATGATCTTTTCTAGTCATTGAATTAAGTTTCCTATAGTCAATGCACATGCGCCAACCAGTAACAGTTCTAGTGGGAATTAACTCATTGTTCTCATTTGTTATCACAGTGACTCCAGACTTCTTAGGTACAACTTGGGTAGGACTTACCCATTTGCTGTCAGAAATAGGATAAATGATTTCATTATCTAGAAGCTTAATGACTTCATTTTTCACTACTTCTTTCATATTAGGATTTAGCCTTCGTTGCATTTCTCTAGAGGGTTTAGCATTTTCCTCTAAATAAATTTTGTGTGTACAAATCAAAGGACTAATTCCTTTTATATCAGCTATGGTCCATCCTAATGCTTTTTTGTGCATTTTCAGAGTTTGTAATAACTTACCTTCTTGATGTGCATTAAGTTTGGAAGAGATTATTACCGGAAAAGTTTCATTTTCTCCCAAAAATGAGTATTTGAGATTGGATGGCAACGGCTTCAAATCAGGTTTTGGTGGTTGAACACTTGAAGGTATGGACTTAATTGGTCGTGGTGGCAATTCCTCAATTTGTGGCCTCCAATTACTTGTCTTTGATTCTTCCTGAAAATAAATCATTTCCAAATCATCAGATTCATCAATCTCAATTTCATTGGAAGTGGTTGGAAATTGATCATGAATTAATTTTTCAGTAAAGTCCACTTCCTGTAAATCATTATCATCTCTAGGTTGCTTGCAAATGTTGAAAATATTCATCTCCAATGTCATGTTTCCAAATGATAGCTTCATCAGTCCATTCCTACAATTAATCAATGCATTAGAAGTTGCAAGAAATGGGCGTCCTAAAATAACAGGAAATGAATTACATACTTCAACAGGTTGTGTGTCCAAGACAATAAAATCCACAGGATAAATGAATTTATCGACTTGTACTAACACATCTTCAATTATTCCTCTAGGCACTTTTATAGATCTATCAGCAAGTAAAAGAGTTATAGAAGTTGGTTTTAACTCGCCTAGATTGAGACTCTGAAAAACTGAATATGAAAGTAAATTCACACTAGCACCAAGATCAAGTAAGGCTCTTTCAATTTTATGCTCTCCAATAAAGCAAGAAATTGTAGGACAACCAGGGTCTTTGTATTTCAAAGCATTATTGTTTTGAAGAATAGCACTTACTTGTTCGGCTAAAAAGGCTTTCTTTTTCACATTCAGTTTCCTCTTCACAGTGCATAGATCTTTCAAAAATTTAGCATAGGAAGGAACCTGTTTAATAGCATCCAGCAAAGGTATATTGATCCTTACCTGTTTGAAAATTTCATAAATTTCAGAATTGTGATTGACTTTCCTTTGTTTGGTCATGGCTTGAGGAAATGGAAGTGCTGGTGGTGAATCAGTCGTTTCTTTGCAATTTTCAGATTCATCCCCTTCCTTACCCTCAGAGATTGATTCATCATCTTTCTCATAAGGTTCAAGAGAGGGTTTTTCAATAACCTTACCACTGCGCAGAGTAGTGACTGATTTGACTTGATCCATGTGTTGGCTTCCGGAACTACTTGCATTTGCATTGTATTGCCCTTTGGGATTTTGTTGTGTTTGAGATGGAAACTTACCTTTCTCTTGGAAACTGAGAGCAGATGTTAATTTAGCAAGAGTATCTTTAAAATCTGTCATGTTTTGAGCAAGTTGAGTATTGATTGTCTCTTGCTTTTCAATGAATGCATGCAATGTTTCCTCAAGATTTCTTCTAGAAGGTGGAGCATAAGAAGGTGCATATCCATGAGAATTTTGGAAATTATGGTGTGCTTGAAACGGTGGTTGTGAAGTTTATGCATTGTTGTTTTCACTCTTCCAACTGAAATTTGGGTGATTCCTCCAACCAGGGTTGTATGTTTGGGAGTATGGGTTGTGGTTGGCCCTTTGGAAACTGTTTAAAGCATGGGCTTGTTCATAGAGACATTCCTTAAAAGAAGGCAAGGTTGGACAATCGTTGGTTGAGTGTTCATTTGTTTCACAGATTTGACACACAATGTTTTCAACAGATTTTAATTGACCACTCTTTTTCAATTCTAGTACCTCTACTTTTCTAGCTAAAGATGCAAACTTAGCTTGAAGGTCATGATCTTCCCTAAGGTTGTACATACCTCCACTAGATGTATGAGGTTGAGTTTTACTCGGTGCCTCATAAATACCCGTGGTGTCCCAATTTTGAGCATTTTCAGCTAACAAGTCTAAGTACTCCATTGCTTCATCAGGGTCTTTATCTTCAAAAGTTCCATTGCACATCAATTCAACCATTTGCCTATCTTTAGGTGTTAACCCTTCATAGAAATGTGAAACCAATCTCCATATTTCAAAACCATGATGAGGGCAAGTACTAAGCAAGTCTTGATACCTATCCCAACATTGGTAAAATGTTTCTCCTGGTTTTTGAGTGAAAGTGGTGATTTGTCTTTTGAAAGAGTTTGTTCTGTGAGATGGGAAAAACTTCTTTAAAAATTGTTGTTGCATTTCATCCCAAGCACGAATGGATCCTGGTCTCAAATTTTGTAGCCATGTTTTAGCTTTATCTTTTAATGAAAAAGGAAAAAGCTTTAATCTGATGGTGTTCATGCTACAATTTAAATTATTATATGTGTTGCAGACCTCTTCAAATTCCCTTAAATGCAAGTATGGATTTTCCAATTCTAAACCATGAAAAGAAGGTAAAAGTTGAATAATGCCTGGTTTAAAATTAAAATGAGATGCATCAGGATGAAAAACTATGCATGATGGTGCACTTGTTCTTGTGGGATTCATGTGATCTCTAAGTGTTCTAGCACGGTTATTCTCATTATTTTCATTATGAAGTGATTGATTATCTTCTTCAGCCATATTTTCTGAAAATGATGAGGATACCCTACAAAGTCTACCACTTGATGTACGTGACCACACTCTCATGCACGTGTAGGAACAAAATAAAAAGAAGAAGAAAGCAAAAGAAGGAGGAAGAAAACAAAATAAAAAGAAACAAAATAAAAGAGACAAAGTTATATACAAGAAAAGTGAAAAGAGAAAATAAAATAAAAACTATAATTTATACAAGAACTTACCTCCCCGGCAACGGCGCCAAAAACTTGACACGACAAAAATGTTGATGTCTTCTCCCAAGTGCAGGAGTGTCGAAGTAATAAATAACCCGGCAAGACCGGGGTCGAACCACAGGGAGGTTAATTGTACAAATTATAGACAACAATTATAAGTAACAATAATAGCAATAATAACAACAACAATAACAACAACTATAATAATAATAATAATAATAATAATAATAATAATAATAATAATAATAATACTAATAATAATAATAGTAATAGTAATAGTACTAGTAATAATGATAATAATGAAAAAGAAGGAGAAGAAGAAGATGAGAACTTTGAGATGGAATATTAATGTAACGATTAAACAATGATAATAACAAATGTCAAGGTTAGAGATTCCACTAATGGTATGTCAAACAAGTATAATATAAACTCTTGTTATTCAATTGGAAACCACACATAAAGGAGGTTCCAATGAGATTATAAATTGTTAACATAATTACATTAGTCATCTTATTCGATTAATGCTAATACTTGTAAATCTCGTCAAGCATTCATGATTATAACTTATGTTAACAACAAATCAAGTTCCTTTCATAGCTCAGGTGTCGGTTATACCATACATTATGGGCTATGAAAGTGCCAAGCATTTGTTGTACCAAGTGTTATACAACATAAATCAAGATTAGTCATTTAACAAGCAAAGTATTAAAGAGTGAACAAGATAACAAATATAAAACATGTTAGTATCAAACATTAAAGTCCATATTAAGTTTACATTATACTTATTCTTACACCATTAGTGTAACCTTTTCACCTTGACATAATTAACTTAGCTAGACATAATGAAAGAAAGAAAAATAAATAAACAAAATAAGAACATAAAAGTTAACTAAGTAAAGGAAATGAAATGAAAGGCATAAACTTGATATTAATGAAAGTAAAGCATAAACATTACAAAAAATACAAAGAGAGAAAGGAAGAGCATGATCTTGATCTGGAAACCAAGATGCCTAAATGCATGGCAAATGCCTCCTTTTATAGGCCAAAATTGGGAACTATTGATTTGATGACTAATTGATAAGTGGGTGGCCAACTTTTGACTTGGTGACAATCCTTATCTTCTCTTGTCTGCCCAAAACGTCATTGATAACGTCAAAACTGGAGCCAGGTGCAAACATGAAAGTTGTAGGCAATTGTCTCAGTTTTCTTGTGTAAAAAATTCAGCTCATTTGGACTTCTAGAACTCCAGATATGGCCAAAATACCGAACAGTGCTCGGGCTGGAAGACAGATTCGGGCTTCTTTGTTGTTGCTATAATTTGGACTTGATAATGGCCTTTTTAGATCTTGGGCTCCATATGAAAGTTGTAGGCCTATGTCTTACCTTTCCATCCATATAAATTGGACCTAAATCTGAGATCTGTAGCTCCAGATATGGCCCAATTACTGAATAGTGTTCCGGTTTGGATTGCACCGACATCTCTTCTCTAAGTTTGACCATCTCTTTATCCATGCAATTTAAGTTCTTCAAGTCATCAATCAATCCTTTCATTTATGTGATAGACCTGCATTAAAAATAGACATTTACCACAAATTATAGATATCTTATATTATTAGATACATTATTATAAAACATATTTTAGTTAAGGAGTTATTGATACTTCAAGTGCAAAATGATGATATAAAACCATGATAAAAATGCACTTTTAAGTACTAATCACACCCCTCAACCAGCTTATTACTAGTCCCTAGTAATTAAAGCGTTAAAACAATTTGCAAATTTCACAAAGCAAGGTATTCATCATTTAACTTCCATTAATCTATCCAGATAAACAAACTCTCATTAAATTTATATATCTGCTCAATACCACTTAACAAGATATTAATAAACCTTTCTTTTGTGCTCAATGTATCAACACATAATTATGGGGCTTTTCTTGGAAGAAAACAAAATTTTTGTTCTAATGTTTAAGGTTAACTTCCTTGGGTTGGGATTACTATTTTTGTCTTTTTTTTTTTCTAACTCTATATACATATACTTTAAAAACATCATGCATCTTTAACCCATGTAACGAGCTTTCAGCTAATGACTCCCAGACCAGTTGGTCTTAGGGCATTAGGTGTTAAGACACCCCTACGAGCTTAGTAACTCGGGTCGCAGATACTGATATGTAGATAGTGCAATGTTTGATTGCCTTAAGCTTTTCTCCTCAACCCATGTAACAAGCGTTGGGCCAATAGCTCCCAAGTCAGTTGACTTTAGGGTATTAGGTGTTAAAACACCCCTTCGGGCTTAATTGCTTAGGTTAGGGAGGCTACGAAATCAAACTTATCTACATTTTTATTATCATCATTTTTTATTTTTATTTTATTTTTTTTTTATGTTTTTTTTTTTAATTATATACAATTCCTTTCCCTTAGTTGTTACCTTTAACAAAAGAACATAAATAATGTAATAATCCAATATGCAACCCACAATCATATGTTAAAGTGTGTGTGTGTAAATTAAGGTTTAAAAATACATGTTAAATAAGTATATGAGCAGAATTAAGTGGTAACAATACGAGAGTTTGTAAACCTGAATATTTCAGGAAGTATTATAATAGACCTTGTTAAAGAATGATTACTAAGATGCGTCTCAAGAGTCACTTTAACAAAAGAACTCCTTTACTCTGCCATCCTAGTAACAACAATTATGCACATGCTTTATGAAATGAAAAACAATTTTTTTTTTATCAACTACTACCCTCTCCCCCCAACCAAAACGAGACATTGTCCTCAATGTTCTAAGGTAGAAAGATAGGGTATAAAAGATATCACCTGAAATAACGAACATTGACAAAACCTGAAACACACTGAAACAAAAATAAGAAATAACAAAACATAATAAAACCAAAAGACACAAAAATTCACAAATGAAGGCTCAAATCCAATCTAAGCTTTTTACGGCTTCCCGTAGATGACCAATTTATGCGACTCATGGAAGGATCAATCACAGGAGTGAAAGATTGTAGTTGGTCAATCAATTGTTCAGCAGTAGTAGCAGAGATTATGATTTGGCGTGCAGATGATGTTAGAAATTCCTGTTCCACAGCATGATCAAGAAAAGACAACAACTTATCATAATAACCATTAACATTTAACAAACCTATGGGTTTATGGTGAATGTGCAATTGAGCCCAAGAGGAAATATGAAAGATCTCTTCCAATGTGCCTAAACCACCTGGTAAAGCAATGAAGGCATCAGCATGGTTAAACATTGCATTCATTCGAGCCGACATTGTGGAGACCTGAAGTTCCTCTCCAATTGTTTTTCCAATGATGTCCCCTTGTGCCAAAGCTTCAGGGACGACTCCTAAAACTTGACTACCTCCTAAAAATGCAGCTATTGACACACCTCCCATTAACCCGAGACTGCCTCCCCCATACACTAAATGAATCTTTCTCTCAGCTAGCACTTGACCAAGATGATTTGCTGATTCTAAAAACTCTTTTTCTTTCCCAGGACTAGATCCACCAAAAACACAAATATTTCTTATTTGATGACTTGAGGAACTTGCCATTTCTACAAACTTCTGTATTTGTTGAATGTATGGGTTGAGTAGAAATGAAAGGAAGGAAAAGAGGGTTTTATAGATGAGAAATTAGAAAGGCAATCATAACACCTATATGTAGGCCAGCTGGAGTCTCACACACTCTCTCTCTCTTTTTATTTATTTATTTATTTACTTTTGGAAAAAGCATGTGTATGTACAGGTAGTTGTGATTGTGGCTCACATCTTCCCTTGGTTTTACGTCCAAGAACGGCTTAAACACCCTCTATGGGTCGGGGATAGGCTTCCCATCCAGTTTTCTTAAAAACTGGCAAACAGGGTCTTTTTTAGTCAGATTCCCAAGACTAAGTCGATCATGTTCTTTATGAAATAATGGCCATAAATCATGAATTGCACGATGCACATCTCCACTAGGATGCGTCTCAAGAGTCAATAGAAGATTATCTAAAGACTCCTTACTCAGGCCATCCTTAATGAATTGTATTTTATCTTCACGGTTTATAGATACCATTCCTAAAGAACGACATTGTGTATTACAAGTCCATCTAGCACAACGATGACAGACATCCAGTCGTTTTGCACGACGCTTCTTTGCAAAAGTGCTTTTACCTGTTCCAGGCATGTGTGAAATGAAGAAGTTAGAGGACTCACCTGATAATCGGACCTTTGCTTCAATCAACCAGCGAATATCTTCAGGAATTCCATGATTCATTAACAATCTCAATCTTGCACATCTAGCACGGTAAATTTTTGTAATCGTATTCTGAGGCAGAGCGGGAAAATACTTTTTCAATTTTTCAAGATTAGTGTCCATTTTCAAATGAGAATTGGAAGAGAGATTCAAAGAATTGCATAGATATATACACAGATATCAGTAATTGTGGGAAACTGAAAGAACCGACTTAAGTCACGGAGTACCGTTATCCGCCATTTGATCGGGGTGAAAGAAACTTGCAAAAATCACTCAAAAAGAAACAAAAATAAAATAAAATAAAATCAATCTTTATATAAGAAACAAAAATAAAATAAAATAAAATCAATCTTTATATACAGGATCACCCAATTCAATAGAGTTATGTTCAACTGAAAAATTGTCAAAGTAAACTTTCAGACGATGTCCATTTACCTTGAAAACATTGTCATTCTTTGGATTCTCGATGTCATAGGCCCCATATGGATACACATGTTTCACAATAAAAGGACCGCTCCATCTTGATCTTAATTTTCCAGGAAATAAATGCAATCGAGAATTATAAAGCAAGACTTTTTGACCAACATTGAAGGTTTTTCTCTGTATTTTCTTGTCATGACATTCTTTTATTCTTGCTTTATGAATTCTTGAATTTTCATATGCATCATTTCTTATTTATTTGTAATTTTCGCAGTTGACTAGCATCATCCAGATTTGAATTGAAAGCTTTAATAGCCCAATAAGCTTTATGTTCAAGTTCCACAGGCAAGTGACAAGGTTTTCCATAGACTAGTCTATAAGGTGACATACCTAATGATGTTTTATAAGCAGTTCGATAAGCCCAAAGTGCATCATTAAGTCTTAAAGACCAGTCTTTTCTATTAGGGTTCACTGTTTTCTCCAAAATATGTTTGATCTCCCTATTAGCAAGCTCTACTTGTCCACTTGTTTGAGGGTGATAAGGGGTGGCAACTTTGTGTGTGATTCCATATTTCTTCATTAAAGACTCAAATGGCTTGTTGCAGAAATGTGTTCCACCATCACTTATTATGGCTCGAGGGACTCCAAATCGACTCAAAATATTTTCTTTCAAAAACTTTATCACTGTTTTGTGATCATTGTTTCGACTTGGAATTGCCTCTATCCATTTTGAAACATAATCTACTGCGACTAATATGTATAAGAAACCAAATGATGGAGGGAATGGGCCCATGAAATCTATACCCCAACAGTCAAAGATCTCAATGACAATAATAGGGTTTAAAGGCATCATGTGACGTTTTGAAATAGATCCCAACTTTTGACAATTTTCACAAGACTTGCAGAATGCATGTGAGTCTTTGAACATGGTGGGCCAGTAAAATCCACTTTGTAAGATTTTTGCAGTTGTCTTTCTTGATGAGAAATGGCCCCCACATGCCTCAGAATGACAAAATTTAATGACACTACTTACCTCATTATCAGGAATGCATCTTCGAAATATTTGATCAGGACAATATTTGAATAAATAAGGATCATTCTAATAAAAGTTCTTCACTTCGTTCAAAAACTTTCTTTTATCTTGGGTATTCCAATGAGCTGGCAATTGTCCTGAAACAAGAAAATTGACAATATTAGCAAACCAAGGCATTGTAGAGACAGAAAGTAAAGATTCATCAGGAAAGTAGTCATCGATTGGTGTGATGTCAGTTTCCGAATCTGTTGTCAATCTTGACAAGTGATCTGCGACAATATTTTCGCTGCCTTTCTTATCTTTGATTGTGATATCAAATTCTTGAAGTAATAAAATCCACCGCACCAATCTAGCCTTGGAATCTTTCTTAGAAAGAAGATATTTCAATGCTGCATGATCACTAAAAACAACAACAGGTGAACCAACAAGATAAGATCTGAATTTTTCACATGCAAATACTACTGCAAGTAATTCTTTTTCAGTGGTGGTATAATTCATTTGAGCACTATTTAAAGTTTTACTTGCATAGTAAATTACATAAGGTTTCTTATCTTTTCTTTGTCCCAAAACAGCACCTACGGCATAATCACTAGCATCACACATTATTTCAAAAGGTAAGGACCAATCGGGAGGTTGAATGATAGGAGCACAAGTAAGCAAGTTTTTAAGTTTAACAAAGGCTTCTTCACAATGTTCAGTCCATTCAAAAATAGTATCCTTTGTTAGAAGGTTACTTAAAGGCTTAGATATTACACTAAAATCTTTGATGAACCTTCTATAAAAACCAGCATGTCCCAGGAATGATCTAACATCTTTAAGAGATTTTGGTGTTGGCAAGTTTGCAATTAACTCAATTTTAGATTTGTCAACCTCAATTCCTTTTGATGAAACAATGTGACCAAGTACAATGCCATTTGTTACCATAAAATGACATTTTTCCCAATTCAGCACAAGATTCTTCTCTTCACACCTGGTTAAAACCTTTCCTAAATTAGTCAAACAATCATCAAATGAATCACCAAAAACAGAAAAATCATCCATGAAAATCTCAAGAAAATGTTCAACCATATCGCTAAATATACTAAGCATGCATCTTTGAAATGTGGCTGGTGCATTACATAATCCAAAAGGCATCCTTCGATATGCAAAAGTACCAAATGGACATGTGAAAGTAGTCTTTTCTTGATCTTCCAATGCAATTTCAATTTGGTTGTAACCCGAATAGCCATCTAGGAAACAATAAAATTCATGACCTGCAACTCTTTCTAGGATTTGATCCATGAAAGGTAAAGGAAAATGATCTTTTCTAGTCATTGAATTAAGTTTCCTATAGTCAATGCACATGCGCCAACCAGTAACAGTTCTAGTGGGAATTAACTCATTGTTCTCATTTGTTATCACAGTGACTCCAGACTTCTTAGGTACAACTTGGGTAGGACTTACCCATTTGCTGTCAGAAATAGGATAAATGATTTCATTATCTAGAAGCTTAATGACTTCATTTTTCACTACTTCTTTCATATTAGGATTTAGCCTTCGTTGCATTTCTCTAGAGGGTTTAGCATTTTCCTCTAAATAAATTTTGTGTGTACAAATCAAAGGACTAATTCCTTTTATATCAGCTATGGTCCATCCTAATGCTTTTTTGTGCATTTTCAGAGTTTGTAATAACTTACCTTCTTGATGTGCATTAAGTTTGGAAGAGATTATTACCGGAAAAGTTTCATTTTCTCCCAAAAATGAGTATTTGAGATTGGATGGCAACGGCTTCAAATCAGGTTTTGGTGGTTGAACACTTGAAGGTATGGACTTAATTGGTCGTGGTGGCAATTCCTCAATTTGTGGCCTCCAATTACTTGTCTTTGATTCTTCCTGAAAATAAATCATTTCCAAATCATCAGATTCATCAATCTCAATTTCATTGGAAGTGGTTGGAAATTGATCATGAATTAATTTTTCAGTAAAGTCCACTTCCTGTAAATCATTATCATCTCTAGGTTGCTTGCAAATGTTGAAAATATTCATCTCCAATGTCATGTTTCCAAATGATAGCTTCATCAGTCCATTCCTACAATTAATCAATGCATTAGAAGTTGCAAGAAATGGGCGTCCTAAAATAACAGGAAATGAATTACATACTTCAACAGGTTGTGTGTCCAAGACAATAAAATCCACAGGATAAATGAATTTATCGACTTGTACTAACACATCTTCAATTATTCCTCTAGGCACTTTTATAGATCTATCAGCAAGTAAAAGAGTTATAGAAGTTGGTTTTAACTCGCCTAGATTGAGACTCTGAAAAACTGAATATGAAAGTAAATTCACACTAGCACCAAGATCAAGTAAGGCTCTTTCAATTTTATGCTCTCCAATAAAGCAAGAAATTGTAGGACAACCAGGGTCTTTGTATTTCAAAGCATTATTGTTTTGAAGAATAGCACTTACTTGTTCGGCTAAAAAGGCTTTCTTTTTCACATTCAGTTTCCTCTTCACAGTGCATAGATCTTTCAAAAATTTAGCATAGGAAGGAACCTGTTTAATAGCATCCAGCAAAGGTATATTGATCCTTACCTGTTTGAAAATTTCATAAATTTCAGAATTGTGATTGACTTTCCTTTGTTTGGTCATGGCTTGAGGAAATGGAAGTGCTGGTGGTGAATCAGTCGTTTCTTTGCAATTTTCAGATTCATCCCCTTCCTTACCCTCAGAGATTGATTCATCATCTTTCTCATAAGGTTCAAGAGAGGGTTTTTCAATAACCTTACCACTGCGCAGAGTAGTGACTGATTTGACTTGATCCATGTGTTGGCTTCCGGAACTACTTGCATTTGCATTGTATTGCCCTTTGGGATTTTGTTGTGTTTGAGATGGAAACTTACCTTTCTCTTGGAAACTGAGAGCAGATGTTAATTTAGCAAGAGTATCTTTAAAATCTGTCATGTTTTGAGCAAGTTGAGTATTGATTGTCTCTTGCTTTTCAATGAATGCATGCAATGTTTCCTCAAGATTTCTTCTAGAAGGTGGAGCATAAGAAGGTGCATATCCATGAGAATTTTGGAAATTATGGTGTGCTTGAAACGGTGGTTGTGAAGTTTATGCATTGTTGTTTTCACTCTTCCAACTGAAATTTGGGTGATTCCTCCAACCAGGGTTGTATGTTTGGGAGTATGGGTTGTGGTTGGCCCTTTGGAAACTGTTTAAAGCATGGGCTTGTTCATAGAGACATTCCTTAAAAGAAGGCAAGGTTGGACAATCGTTGGTTGAGTGTTCATTTGTTTCACAGATTTGACACACAATGTTTTCAACAGATTTTAATTGACCACTCTTTTTCAATTCTAGTACCTCTACTTTTCTAGCTAAAGATGCAAACTTAGCTTGAAGGTCATGATCTTCCCTAAGGTTGTACATACCTCCACTAGATGTATGAGGTTGAGTTTTACTCGGTGCCTCATAAATACCCGTGGTGTCCCAATTTTGAGCATTTTCAGCTAACAAGTCTAAGTACTCCATTGCTTCATCAGGGTCTTTATCTTCAAAAGTTCCATTGCACATCAATTCAACCATTTGCCTATCTTTAGGTGTTAACCCTTCATAGAAATGTGAAACCAATCTCCATATTTCAAAACCATGATGAGGGCAAGTACTAAGCAAGTCTTGATACCTATCCCAACATTGGTAAAATGTTTCTCCTGGTTTTTGAGTGAAAGTGGTGATTTGTCTTTTGAAAGAGTTTGTTCTGTGAGATGGGAAAAACTTCTTTAAAAATTGTTGTTGCATTTCATCCCAAGCACGAATGGATCCTGGTCTCAAATTTTGTAGCCATGTTTTAGCTTTATCTTTTAATGAAAAAGGAAAAAGCTTTAATCTGATGGTGTTCATGCTACAATTTAAATTATTATATGTGTTGCAGACCTCTTCAAATTCCCTTAAATGCAAGTATGGATTTTCCAATTCTAAACCATGAAAAGAAGGTAAAAGTTGAATAATGCCTGGTTTAAAATTAAAATGAGATGCATCAGGATGAAAAACTATGCATGATGGTGCACTTGTTCTTGTGGGATTCATGTGATCTCTAAGTGTTCTAGCACGGTTATTCTCATTATTTTCATTATGAAGTGATTGATTATCTTCTTCAGCCATATTTTCTGAAAATGATGAGGATACCCTACAAAGTCTACCACTTGATGTACGTGACCACACTCTCATGCACGTGTAGGAACAAAATAAAAAGAAGAAGAAAGCAAAAGAAGGAGGAAGAAAACAAAATAAAAAGAAACAAAATAAAAGAGACAAAGTTATATACAAGAAAAGTGAAAAGAGAAAATAAAATAAAAACTATAATTTATACAAGAACTTACCTCCCCGGCAACGGCGCCAAAAACTTGACACGACAAAAATGTTGATGTCTTCTCCCAAGTGCAGGAGTGTCGAAGTAATAAATAACCCGGCAAGACCGGGGTCGAACCACAGGGAGGTTAATTGTACAAATTATAGACAACAATTATAAGTAACAATAATAGCAATAATAACAACAACAATAACAACAACTATAATAATAATAATAATAATAATAATAATAATAATAATAATAATAATAATACTAATAATAATAATAGTAATAGTAATAGTACTAGTAATAATGATAATAATGAAAAAGAAAGAGAAGAAGAAGATGAGAACTTTGAGATGGAATATTAATGTAACGATTAAACAATGATAATAACAAATGTCAAGGTTAGAGATTCCACTAATGGTATGTCAAACAAGTATAATATAAACTCTTGTTATTCAATTGGAAACCACACATAAAGGAGGTTCCAATGAGATTATAAATTGTTAACATAATTACATTAGTCATCTTATTCGATTAATGCTAATACTTGTAAATCTCGTCAAGCATTCATGATTATAACTTATGTTAACAACAAATCAAGTTCCTTTCATAGCTCAGGTGTCGGTTATACCATACATTATGGGCTATGAAAGTGCCAAGCATTTGTTGTACCAAGTGTTATACAACATAAATCAAGATTAGTCATTTAACAAGCAAAGTATTAAAGAGTGAACAAGATAACAAATATAAAACATGTTAGTATCAAACATTAAAGTCCATATTAAGTTTACATTATACTTATTCTTACACCATTAGTGTAACCTTTTCACCTTGACATAATTAACTTAGCTAGACATAATGAAAGAAAGAAAAATAAATAAACAAAATAAGAACATAAAAGTTAACTAAGTAAAGGAAATGAAATGAAAGGCATAAACTTGATATTAATGAAAGTAAAGCATAAACATTACAAAAAATACAAAGAGAGAAAGGAAGAGCATGATCTTGATCTGGAAACCAAGATGCCTAAATGCATGGCAAATGCCTCCTTTTATAGGCCAAAATTGGGAACTATTGATTTGATGACTAATTGATAAGTGGGTGGCCAACTTTTGACTTGGTGACAATCCTTATCTTCTCTTGTCTGCCCAAAACATCATTGATAACGTCAAAACTGGAGCCAGGTGCAAACATGAAAGTTGTAGGAAATTGTCTCAGTTTTCTTGTGTAAAAAATTCAGCTCATTTGGACTTCTAGAACTCCAGATATGGCCAAAATACCGAACAGTGCTCGGGCTGGAAGACAGATTCGGGCTTCTTTGTTGTTGCTATAATTTGGACTTGATAATGGCCTTTTTAGATCTTGGGCTCAATATGAAAGTTGTAGGCCTATGTCTTACCTTTCCATCCATATAAATTGGACCTAAATCTGAGATCTGTAGCTCCAGATATGGCCCAATTACTGAACAGTGTTCCGGTTTGGATTGCACCGACATCTCTTCTCTAAGTTTGACCATCTCTTTATCCATGCAATTTAAGTTCTTCAAGTCATCAATCAATCCTTTCATTTATGTGATAGACCTGCATTAAAAATAGACATTTACCACAAATTATAGATATCTTATATTATTAGATACATTATTATAAAACATATTTTAGTTAAGGAGTTATTGATACTTCAAGTGCAAAATGATGATATAAAACCATGATAAAAATGCACTTTTAAGTACTAATCATTAGCACCAGGGATTGAAAATTGTGGAATATCAGGATGTCAGGCTCTTGCAAAGAAGGCAATTCATTCATAGTAGGATATTGAAACCTCAAACTCTCTCTGTCAACAACATCGAAAAGATCTTAACAAAGGAGCTCGAGCTCTCTTCCATATTCAATTCTCAAAAAAAGATTCTCAAAAGCTGATTCTACGCATCATATTAATGGAGTCCATACTTTCCTGTGTGAGACAAAGGGAGCAAATCACCTTACTCGGCGGGAAAGGAAATATTGGACTTGTCCTCCCTCTCAAAAGAAAGATAATTTCACACCACTATTGTTGTAGGAGACACCTCTCTTGCATAGGGTATTGCAAGTACATGGAAAGCTAAATCCTCTAAAGAATCCTTTCTCTCTTTATACTCTAATCTAGGATCTTGACCTCATTCTCACGTTGGAGAGCAATATACCATCTCACATTACCTTGTGCACACCACCCTAAACCAATTTGATACTTATCAAATTTTAATTTAATTTTTAAACCTAGACCAGGGCTCTTATTCCAACTATAACAACCCTAAAAACTTATGAACAAAACCAAAAGCAAGAACATAATAATTCAATTAAGATTAGGGTAAAAAAATTGTAATCAACAAAAACTCTAGCAGAGTTTTCTCTGTATTTTTAGATACTAAGTTATCGACTCTTCTTCCACAATTCCTGATTATCAAATTCCCTATATATCCTATCATCCACAATTTCCTCCTCTCATTACATTGTCATTTCTCAATAATCAAATTCACATATTAAAATAATTCAATATAACATGTTTACATAAATACAATTCAATGAATTATTCTACCAATTATAATTAAATTACATTACACAATTCAAAGATTTATAAAGAAGGACCATCAACAAAATTATAATTGAATTAAGTACATAATTAAAGAAAAACTCATAATTAAAATTATACTACAAAAAACAATTGATAAATTATTAACGTGTTAAATTCTAAAATTTATATTAAATAATAAAATAATAAATTTATTCATTATAAAATGATACCTAATAAAATATAATAAAACTAATTCGTTTCTCAACCCGATACAGGGATGTAACTAAAAATTAATTTAAAAATTTGCTTGTAAAATCATTAAATTAATTAGTCCATCAAGTATTATATCTCAATTAAATTTCCAATATAATACTTAATAAAAATCCAGACACAATTTTTCAAATAAAAAAAGAATAATTCTTAAAGTTGTATATTAACCAAAAATATAATTCTTTTTAACACCCATTAATATGTGTTTAGTTTCTGTGTATTCAACATGCATTAATTTTAATAACCTAGAAATTAGTTCAATGATTCACCCATTTACTAGGACACTAATTTCATTAATCATAAAATTAATTCTTCATCATGTCTATTCACTAAGACATTAATTTTATTAATTTAGAAATTAGTTCAATGATTTGTTCATTCACTAGAGTACTAATGCCATTAACAAGAGAATTAATTCATCATCACCCTCATTCACCATGACACTAATTTTATTAATTAAGGAATTGGTTCAATGGTTTGTCCATTCATCAGGACACTAATTTCATTAATTCACAAATTAGTTCATTGCATCATATATTTTATTTCCTCAAGTAAACAATATAACAATTATTAATTGATTAACCATATTTATCAAATAGAAATACATATTGACCAATAATAAATTTAGAACACTGCATAGTTATCTAATGATTGAGCTCGAGTTGAAGTTCTCTACTATGGTGATAGACTAAGAGCCTCTCCTAGATCAACAAGTATATCATATCATTTCTTTTTACATGTACAATAAATATGTATATTCTATTTCACTCAAACATCTTAATCAAATTTATTTATTCAAATCAAACTTTAACTAATATCATTAATCTACTTTCCATTTAGACTTAATCAATAAATAGAATCCTTTCAATTATCCTTTTATTTGCTGGAAAACTAAAATTAAAAAGAAACATGAAAATTTCATTCTCCCCTTTGTAATTTTTTTTTCCTATTCTTTAAACTCCCACATTCTAACACAATTCATTTCATTCTTCAAATAAAAAATATATTTTTCTTTAATTTTATTTTTATTGGTTGAAATTTAAACTAAAGAAAAACATAAAACTTTCATGTTCTAATAACTCTTTAACATTAATTTTATTTTTTTTCTATACAATCTCATCATCTTATCAAAATTCTTACTTTTTTTTTGCCTGAAAATTCCTTCTCAAGAACACCTAAAATTTTGCTTCAGTTATCATAGTCTATTACTTTCTCTATTCACTTCAATAATCTTAACACAATTTCATAATCAATTTTAATTTTTTTTATAATTTATTAAAAATCCTAATTGTTAATTTCACAAAGTTTAATCAATTCAAAGCATGAATTTTTCAAAAATCTTATTTTAAAATATCAAGCTATTTTAACAAGTTATAGTCAAAGTTGTAATACTTTCAAATTAAAAAACTTTTCCTAGCTTTGATTTCTTCTCTCTCTTAATTGAACGCTTCTCTTCTTTCTTTTTTTGAAAAAATTAAGTTTTTATATTTTTCTTTTTTTTTTGCACGCTTGTATATATATATATTCAAATTTCTTATATGTCCATTAATAATAACTTTTATGATTTTTCAGTTGAAATTTTTTACATTCTAATCTCTGTTTATATTAAATTTTATTTAAGTTATTTTGAATTTCACTAAGTTACACACTAATATTTTCAATTTCACAATTCACTTCAATTAAAACTTTATTTGTATTTTTATATTTATTTATTTAATTATTATTTTAATACTCATACAAAACATTTTATTTGAAATTCTTGATTATATTATCATTTTTATAATTTAATTTATTATTTTTACAAATTCTTGAATGGGTATTCCATGCAAAACATTCTATTTAAAGTTAAATTCTCGAACTTATTTCAAATTCCCGAATTTATCATCATTCATATTACTGGAGAGTTTACGCAACATATTAAAGATAACCGTGTCATATAAAAAGTTCACCCCGCCTCCAATACGTAGTTCAACTGTTTTCTCGTTGGAGATAATTTTGTAATTGAATTAGTGCACGGATAATTAATTTATGTTAACAAGAGAGGCTGATAATGACAGGGGCCGATATTCGTATTCGTAGAGATCTTTTGGCAAAGCAGATGCGAGAGGATCAAATAAAGCAAATTATCTAACATAAAGCTGACAATTTTGTGCTTTAGCTCTGTCTTTTAGCTTTTACCACCTTGATCTAGACGTGAAAATTGTACGTGTGTGCGACGACCAGCTCTCTGCTTTTGTATGTTTGTGCGCGCGCATTGCTCTGTGATGTAGAAAACCTCGGAATCCACCAGGTAACCCTTGAGATCCACATGCAGAAGGCTTTCTTGAACTGAATCAACATGGAAATTAGGATACTCGAGATCCGCAGGAACATGAGAGATACTCTTCTTTTGTACAGTTTTTTATTATGAACTAGCTACTCGAGGTTTTATTTTGTAAAATTAATAGAAACTGATCACAACTGTGAAGCTACGATCGTTATTTTAGACAAACAAGGTCCGCAGTCGAATGTTGACCATAATTTGAAACCATGAAATCAATGTGGGTAGACTGAGGACAAGTAAAATATTCTCATCACAAGCTAGCAATTTCTACTGTCAGATAAACTCAACTTCCAATCTCTGTTTATTGAGGCGAATCAGCAGCTTCTGTTGCAGCAGCTCTCGCAGATTCTTGAGGAGACGGTCGGAAAAGGAGGACTCCTGCTGAGCTTTAACAAGTTAAAATTAGGGAGAAACAAACTAGAAGTTTCTCTAGATCAACATATTGAGCTCAAAGTCAAATCGAAGCCATATATAGTTCTAAGATAGAATAGATTGAGCAAGAATGGAAGCTTCTTAGTAGAGAAGAATGACAACGTACGTATATATCATCACATTAAAACGTTTGGAAGCTTTTTCTACAGTTTTGTATTTATGCTTCACATATTGCTGGTTTAGCTTATCAACGTGCAGTAGTTTTGGCTGTTCTATACAACGGGCAACCTGTCAAAGCTTTCTGGCTGACAGTTTCATCCTTGAAGTCTGCTCTTTGACTCTGTTTCCATTTGTGATGAAGAATTTCCACTAGAAAGGGCTAATATCATCAATCCAGTTCATTTGAAGAAGCCTGCTGTTGTTTACGTCTTCACTCGGTCACGTTTCAGTGTTCTTTTGGATAGCTGCATCTATTTTTCTCAAGGAAAAAGAGTATTTAATGCTGGCTGCTTTTCATATTTACCCATCATCATTTAATTCTGTTTGAATTTGCAAGAGCGAGGTTGATGGAGAAGATGAGGGAATTAAATGCAATTGGAGTGTTTATAAAACAACTCCCCAGGCTCGAAAATCAAAGGTGATGGTGTATCCCTCTGAATGCCCTGCCTCATCCGATACAGGCACGGGCATGCTAACGCACAGTACTGACAGCACCAGTGCTACTGGTAGGATAATACACGTCTCCCGCTCCTGCAGCATTCCTTTGCTGCTTAAAATGGAAATTCTCTCTTACTATGTAGCCCATGTTTCATTTGAGGTGGAGAAAAAGGTCAACGGAATCGCCATGTTAACATGTCCTTGCACAGAAGGCATGAAATTGAAAAGATGTTCAAGAGATTCTAGCCCTTCATTCTAGTAAGAACATGTTTATGTACTCGTGTTGTGCCCCTTGAAGTCGTAGAAGTGCTCTATATTAGAAGCAGAAGATTTTCCCTTTGTCAGGATTTTAGGAATTGAGAAGTTGCGCACCACTAGCATCTTACATGGTAGACTGCATGCCACGTCCTAGCTACAGTAACTCTCAAGCCGCTAACAAAACCACGTCCTTGAGTTCCATGATCGTGGAGGGCAAACCTAGAAGGGAGGTTCCGATGAGCTAGCCAGCCTTGAAGAGGTAACTGATGATTCCGAGAACTTGACTGATTGATTTCCTTATGGGCTTTGAACAAGTGGAGTGATTGCTGCTTGTCTTTCAAAAGTTTCTCATAATTAATTTTCATCTACAAAGTTTTATAGATTATTATTTTTATTATTATTATTATGAAATATGGCATTGCTCAATTACTGTGGATTTGTACTGTTCATACACCGACGTAGCACTGTGGACTTACTGTCTTTTCTGATAATTCATTTTCATCTACAAAGTTTCATAAAATGTGATTTGATCATAATTCAAAGCAATTGCTTTTAATTTTTTTAGTTAATAGTAAAATTAAAAAAATATATATCAAAATGAAAAGGAGACAAGTTTGGCAATTAGGCTTAATGATCTGTATTTAATTTAATAATTTGTTTGAGTTTGGTTTATATTAAATTATTTAATCTCATTTTTTAATATTAATTTTATTAAACATTAAACTTATAATTTATCTTAATTTATTTTGTATAAGATTATTATAGTTTTATATATTGGCATGCAGATTGGAGAGTTAATTTGGGTATATTCAAATTAATTTAATATATTATCATTTTGATATTTATAAATAAATATTTATTTTAAATTATAATATAAAAAATAGGTTATTTAATATAATTTTATTAATTGAAAAAGATATTAGCACCATGTGGAGAATTTTTTTTTTTTAATGTTGAAAAGGAAATTGATGGGCAACATATCACGCAGGAATGTTCTATAATCATCCAATAATTGAGGCCATCTCCGTAAAACAATGGGCCTACGCAGGACCGAACTCGACCACTGAGAATTCAAAGAAACTTGTGGGGCCCATGGCGTGATGATTTTTTTTTGCTTGTTTTAGCCAATTTTGCAACTTTCAAATTTCAGAATCTAAAGTTATGTAAATATTTTTTATAATGGGATGTTAAATCAATTTTTAAGATTACATACAGCATAAAATAATATAGAGCACGTAATCGTGGGAATAAATAATTATGTGCAGAAAAAAGAACAGAAAGCAAATGATGAGTTTTTTTGAAAAAAATATACACATCGCGATAACATGGCAATAAAATATTGCAAATAGTTGGCCACTTTAATTAATCTTTTGTTTAGTGTTAATTAAGATAAGAGCGAATGATTTAAGCAAGTTGAAAAACTAAGTTTCGTTAAATCTTATAATATAAAAAACGATGCAATTATAAGTCTGTTTTATAATTACAACACATGATTAATTTCGTGCGCGTGTATGTATATACATACATACATATATATAGTGAATATTCTCATATTTTTTTTAAATTATAAGACTAATCTTATTCTTATTTAGGATTTGTGGCTGCTCCTCTTAATAAACAATATATTAACCGCTAAACCACTATTTTATATATATATACTTTTAAATCTTAATTAATAATTATTTATTATCTAATAAAGAATTAACACATGGATTACCTCTTATTATATATGTGGATAAAAAATAAAAATAAAAAAATATATTAATTTCAAGTTAAAAAAAAAAAAAGAAAATATGAGAAATTTCTTTTAGCTAAAACTTTAATTAAAATTTTATTTAAAATGGGTTTGTTATAAATTATTTTTACTTTAAACAATTGAAACTCCATATCATAAGTTGTAGTTTCAGATGCATATTAAGTAACTTTTGGTGAAATATAAAAGTAAAAACCAAGGAAACCATCTCTTAATTATACTTATCAATCCAAGATTCTTGAGGTTATTCAAAGATTTGTATATTATTTTAACCCTTGTTATTTTTTTATTAAACCCTTTTTATTAATAAAACTATAAAATCACGTGATACAATATTAATTATTTCAAGAATCAAGAGTAGTCACAAAATTGAAATTAGATATTATCTGTTTTCTTTAAAAAAATTATTACCTTTAGGTTTTAGTTTTAGGATAGAAAATTTCTAAATTCTATTTTAATCAATAAAAATAAATAAACACTGATACCAAGTTGGAAAATAAATAAAAAGCTATAAACACACACAAATTTTAGTTTACGCATTTTTCATGGATATATATATATATATATATATATATATATATATAATGTTTAAAATAATTATAACAATGCAAACAAATATAACTATAATGATTATGATAACATAAAAATGATATTATTAAATACTTGATTATATAAAAATAAAAACAAAACTAAAACTGTATCAACCTCTGCAGCAGAGGACATATAACTAATTATTCATTATTGAGTTGGGGATTAGGAATCCTTTTACTTTTTCTCTAATATTTAACAACCATAACCTAAAATACTTTATCAAGTAAAAAGAAATTAATTTATCACCCATGACCCAAAAAAATATAATGTAGAAAAAATAAGAGTTTTTCACAAGATCGTGTATTGCTTTAATTTTTTATAAAAATAGAAAATAATTTATGTTTACATCAGCTATCTCTACCCCTTTTTCTTTTTCAAAACTTTTGAAATCAAAATTATATCCATGAAAAAAGTTTAGTATCCTCTCCTTAGTTATTTCTAGTTTTTTTTTAACCCTTGCTATACCATGATTTAATTTATTTTTTTAGCCTAAAAAATATTAAAATATTAAAAATTAAAAATTTGAATAATGATATTTTTACATGTAAAAAAAGTTAAAATAATGGCACACCAAATCGACTAGGACCAACAATAATCACTTTATAAAATTCATGATTTAGAATGTGAAATTATAATAAAATTATAAAATTATATTAAAACAAATTAAAAAAATTATCAATAATAATCTATCAAGAAACAACTAATTCTCAATATCTCTTATGAAAAATACTATTTAAAAATAGTAAAGCGGTTGATATGTTAGTGTTAATAACATTTATTTTTTTATTAAATTATAACATTGCCCATAAAATCAAATAATTACGCAATTTGAGTATTAAAGAGTAAAAAAATAAAAAAAAACTCCAAGTAGCTTTTTGTTTTTGCTTTTAAGGATATCTTATTAATTTTATTGTGCAAAAATATTAAGAAAAAACCGGGTTGTCACTTAGCAAACGTAGAATGAAAAATAAACTATGTGAGAATATCGTTTATCCCAAAGCAAATTCAATTGTTATATATATATACATACCAAATCACAGCACAAAATTAGTCGTCCTTGGATTGATAGCATGGAGTGAGCACCAGGGCTAGAGAGAGAGATCTTTTGGTCTTCGAGAGGAGAATTCCTCTTTTCTTTTTTTTTCTTTTTTTTTTTTTAATGTGAACAGGTATTTAGGCCTCTGTCGGCCTTTGAAAAATGGGGCAGATTTTAACTTTTTGGCGATAGTGCCTTCCAGAGCACATTCATTTAAGTATGTTGTATGGTGCTGGGGATTGGGCCCTCCTCCATCCACCCAGTATTCTACCTTAATTTATTCCCCTGTGGCCTACACTATCTATCTGCAGATAGCTCGTCAAGATCTCTTGTGCTTTCTAGTGCTACTTTATTCCCACTATTAACTTTCATTGTTTATGCGTTCACGAAACATTGTAAATTTTTTAAATGTATTTTCTAATCATTCATTTTGGTTTTTTTAAAAAATTATTGGGTGATTTGATCCAAATTAAAATCTAATTATTTTATATTTTTTAAATAAGAGTAAAATTAAAAGAAAAGGAATCAAATAAAAAATACATCATAAATAGGTGGGTGTGCCAAATATTTTATACAAAATATACTTAGGTCCTCGATATTTAAAAATAATATAATTTATAAAATTTAGGTCCCTTTAAATTTTCAAAACTCCTTTTTGATACAAAATTTTTTTTATTGTTTTTCAATCCATAGTTAAAGAGAGACTTGAGTCACCAAATTTTAGCAATGAGAAAAAAATCATCGTTTGATAGTGGATTTTAAAACCTCAATATTACTTGTAAAAATATATCTAAGCCAAGAAAACCAAAACTAATAAGTTTGATATCAAGTTTTTAAACCTTTTTTTTGGTATGTTAGGTGGATGAGTTGGTTTGTAGTTGTTCTAAGAGTGTTAATAAGGTATTTTTGGGTTGAAATGACTTAAAAATTAGGTTCTTGGGTTAAAAAAATGCTTTCTTGATTTTTCAAATATCATGACGATGGCTAGAATCTAGACTTGTAGACAACACGACATCTTCTTTTGTGAGTGACTTGTAGCCTGTTTTTTTTTTTTTCAAAAAACTTTGACTGGATAAAAAAAATAAAACCATGCTTAAGCACATGAGTTTTAGCTTTGAAGGCTCACTTACGTATTTAGGCTCTTCATTTGAGTGACCCAGAGGTGTTGGACCATAGGCCCACGAGTCTGAGCTTATTTTTTTACTCTCTATTTTTTAAAAAAAAAAATTAGGCGAACAAAAAAAAACCATGCTCGAGTATATAGGCTTGGGCTTGAAGATTTACCTACATGTTTGAGCTCTTCATTAAAGTGGCTCAAAGGCGCTAAGTCATAGGCCCGCGAGCCTGGATTCATTTTTTACCCTTTTTTAGCATTGCTTAAAAAAAATTATTTCATTCTTTAACTTTAAGTTATTTAATAATTAAATTGCAACTTGGGTATAATTCTTCAACTTTGAGGGTTCTCTCTTTTTATCATCATCATCATCATAGAATACTAATAAGATAGATAGATCATGCTATGCTACAGGTCTATTATAAAGTCAAACTTGGTAAACCTGTTAAATCCATTACGTAAGACGTGATATTAAGATAAAAGTTAAAAAAAATATCAATTTCTAAAAAAATAATTAAAAAACAAAATTTCTTTGGGCATTGTCTCAAATTAAATACTAAAGGATAGAATCAATAAATTTAACAAAAATTAAAAACAAAACTCAAGACAGTCCTAGTTATTTTTTTTTAATAAATCCTATAAAAAAAGAATAAAAAATAAATGTTAAAGGACAATATGAGGGGAAAAAAGAGTTTAAAAAAGAAAAAAAACTAACCAAGTCCAAGTAAATTTTGTAAACTCAAGTTAAACTCTCAAATCTGCAATCCATTAAATTCTTAATTTAGGTTTAACTAAGAGCTCACCTAAAAAATTAAATATTGGGGAATAAAATCAACTAATTTAATTCAATTTAAAAACTAAATTATTTTAGAAAAACTAAATTCAACAAAGACCAAAAAAAAAAAGCAACCAATGTTATTTTCAAAATGACCTAAAAATACATAAAAAGTAAATCAAAACGTAACAAAATGTTGGAGGATGAGGAAAAAAAACCCAAAAAAACCTACATTAATCTTGTAAACCAAGGTTAATATTTTAAACCCACAATTCATAAAATTTAGACTCGAACTCAATTAAGAAGCTAAACATTCAACTAATTAAACGTTCAAAGATAAAATAATAATAATAATAAAATCAATCTAAAAAAATCTTATGAGGTAAAAAAAAATACAACAATAAAAAAAAAGAATTAGATGTTATAGGAAACAAACTAAAGAATGATGAAACTAAAAAAAAATATTATCAAAACCATCTAAAATAAATAAAGTAATGGTAATTAAAAGAATAGAATCCAAATCTATAAATGAAAATATCAATTATAGATGAAATTGAAAATAATTTTAAATTTAAAAAATTGCAATAAAGAAAACCCTTTAATTTCATAAAGTATTCTAGAATTTAAAAATTGTAATAAAAAGAATAAGAATAAAACCTTAAATATAACCAACTTTTAGAGATGATTTGATTTTTTTAATTATAGCATGAAAATCAATTAGGAGAGAGGAAAAAATAAATAATAAATAATAAAATAAAATACCACACATGCCACACTATCTATCATTGTAGTACATGCATTGATGATCCATGGAGGGGATATTAAGGTGCTTCAGAAACCACCCTAGAATCATGGTTTTAGCCAGCGAATAGCGCTGCATGCACCATCTGAAGGTAGGTGACTCTATTCATCCGATTCCTTTTCTTTTTATTTTTTTTATTTATCAAAATACCTTACCACCTCCAAGGATACTCAATAACTACCAAATGACCACATGTAAATTACATAAGAGTCCCTAAGTTAAAGATTAGTAATTAGCCAAGTCCATGTAGCGTGGGTCTGACATGTTTATAAGACTCAAAATGCCTAGACCTGGCGGATAGCCAAGTTCAAAGTGCATGACATGACAAACAACTAAATTCATGTAATGTGGGTCTAGTATGTTTGTTAAACCCAAGACATCTAGACTTGGCGGTCAACCAAGTCCAAAATATATGGACTTGGCAGTCAACCAAGTCCATATAATATGAATCTAACATGTTTGGCAGATCCAAGATGCCTAGATTTGGTAAATAACTAAGTCCAAAGTACATGGCTTAACAATCAATGAAGTCCAAGTGATATGGCCTTAACTTGTTTTCTTACAACTTTATTAATTTTTAGGTTCTTATATCTAATCCTAAATGATTCTTTATAATATAAATGTTATTTCCTCTTCTTTATAATATATGGCCTTAACTTGTTTTCTTACAACTTTAATAATTTTTGGTTTCTGTGTTATTTCCTCTTCTTTTCTTGGTTATCCTATTTTGCAAAAATGAAAAGGTGCATTTTTCATGGGATGAAAAGGTTTTGGATTATATATTGTAAAAAATACACCATCAACATCAATAAACAAAAAGATCATGATAAAAGATAAATAAAGATACCAAGACAAACCTAACCAAATTTAACCCACACTTAATTTAAACCTAACCAAATTCAACCCACACTTAATTTATAGTTGTAAAATCCAATCCAAGGCTTGATTTGATTAAAAAAACTTGATCATTCGATAAATTTAAATCAATATTTCAGCTTGACTAGTCTGAATTTATTTATCATATTATATATTTTTGAAATTCTATTTAAAAAATGTATATGTCGGATGAAGCATAATGGTAAGATGCTTTTTTTCTTTTAAATTATGGGTAATGTATTTATATGTCTATATGACCTTCATATACATGTTTAAAATGTTTATTTTTTTTATAATATTAACCTCATATTATCAAAGATATATTATTTTTTGATAAAAACTTTTTTTCTTTTTGAGGTTAAAACCTGAGAAATATTTTCTAAAAATAAATAGATATATGATATTATAAGAAATAAAAATATTTCTTCTCACTTAACCCTTACCTTATTGACAAACTCATTTAAATCGTTTGAATAATTTGATCAAGTTTACAATTTAACTTATAGATACTAAGTTTAGTATTGAGGTTGCTGTTGTGGTTGTGGTTTTAGAAAAGTTATTTTATAAAAAAGTATTTTTAGTTGAGGTTGATTTGAAAAAATATATGTTTGGTTGAAACTGTAATTGAAATTGAGGTTGAACAAAAAGTACTTTAATGTGTTTGGTTAAAAAAAGCTTTTCAAATTGAGGTTATAAAATAATTAAAATATATATATATTAAAATGAATGATTTTTAATTTAAATATTGTAAATTTAACTACTGTTAGTACATGAAATAAATAATATTGATATCAAATATTTTTTATTATTACATTAAATTATGTGCAATGTCATCACATATGAAATTTATCCAATAAGGAATATATTTTTCATAATTTCTTAAGCGCGCAACAAAAAAACTAAATTTTTTATAATTTATGTAATGTTATTAAATAATAAAGATTGTGATATCTTTATAATTGCGATTAAATTCCACAAATGCTACGTCATCATACGATATCTTTCTAATTTATATAGTGTTATTAAATAATATTAAATACTAGTTTTTTTAGTAAAACACAATTTTTTTAAAAAAATTATAATTTTATTACGTACAAAAGTCACTCAACAAGAACTACAGTTTTTATGATTTTTTGAGCATGCAATAAAATTATGTAAAATATTATTAGAAATAAAATTAAGATTATAGTATGAGTAAATTTAATTTATCTGAAACTAATTTTTTAAAAAATAAAAAAATATGGTTCACGTTTACGTGAACAATGCGAGTGAAATTAATTAACTGCATCGATTTTTCAAGGGAAAATTTTCACATTGGTTTTTTAAAAAATAATATTCACGTGAACAATGCGACAGTGTAACATGTTGTTTATTAAAAATACCCATGAGAAGTAGCTTCTCCAAATCTTGCAGCAGAACAGTGAAAGTTGGTAGGCCCTACCAAACAAAATCACTTGTTTTTCGCTTTACCAAACACTAATATATATAGTTGTGGGTGAATCATACCTGCAGTCATATTATCAAATACCATCTTAATTAAAAAAAACTAAATTATATTTACTAAAAAGATACTAGGATGAACAATACGTGGACCAAATAAAGTATATTTACTATATATATAAAGAGTTATTTGTAAGGAAAATAAAACATAAATACTAAAGATAATCTTAAAGACAAAAATGAACATTACCAAAGATAATTCATTGTTCGGGCACAAAACATATCTCAAGATGTTACGAGAAAGGTGATAATATTTAATGATGTTATTAATACCAACTGAAAGTGGTAATATTTAATGATGTTACGAGGAAGATGGTACATCATTGACAAGCGTATATAATTAACTAGATAAGGTGTTACATTAGGCCGATTTAGATTTTTTCTAGTTAAAAAAAAAAAGAAAAAAAATGTTAAGATGATATAAATGTCCCTAGTAAAAGTGAAAAAAAAAGAAAGATTGAGACTAGGTAATTGATTCAATAAGGTTTAATAAATTCTGTTAATTTAAATAATATAAATAAAAAAAGCAAAGATAATTAATAAATTGATAAAAAATAACAACATAAAAAGATAAAAAAAACCTAATCCGATCCCATTTGAAATAGCATACTAAATTTATGATCTAGTTATGATACCGAGATAAATCTATTGAAAGCAAATCAAGTAAAATTATGAAACTCAATTGTCAAACAATTTAATGTTAAAGGATGTAATTAAAAATAATAATTAGAAAAACAACAAAAAAACATATGATTTAACTCGAGTTGACCCGCTAAACTTGTAACTGTGGGCACAAGATTGAAATATTCCTACAGAAAGAAAAGTGAAAAAAATAAAAATCAATTCCTAATAAATCAAAAGTTGAAGGGTAAAACTAAAACAAAATTAATTTTAAAAAAGATCTAAGAAAGATCAAAGTTAACCCGTGCTAACATTTGAAACCTGTGTCATCAATCATGAGCCTAATACTAAGCCCAAAACAATAATGAGGTAAATTCTTAATCAACAAAATATCAATGGATGAAATTGAGAAAAAAAATGCAATAAAAAAAGGACCTAAAGTAAAATAAATAACAATAAAAAGAATACATATTAAATTTGATACAAAAATTATTTCAAATTAAATGCTAGAGAATGAAATTGAAAATAAAATCTAATTAGAAAAAGAATAAAAAAACAACATTAAAAACAAATTAGGACCATATTTGATGAGACAATTTAATAAAACCAAATAAATAGGTACAAAATTGAAGAAATAAAAAAAGATAAAAAATAAAACAAATAAAAAATAAACAAATGAGGATCAAATTGAATACAAAGAACAATTGAAAGGATACCTTTATATTTTGACAAGCAAAAAAAAAGGAAAGAGGGTGGAGAAGAAAAATGTCCACCGAAACTCAATCATGGCGTCATCATGCATACTTGCTACACTGTTAGGAAATTACGATGAGATGCTTCCAATGTCATTATGGAAGGTGATGTTTGGACGTGGAACAATATCTTACAAGTTGTTTGAAGATCATCTGTGTAATCCATTCATTTGCGTATGTGTCAGCTATTTATTAGTATGTGCGTTGCACGTACTAGCTATTTTTAAAAAAATAATATTTATATTTATCAAAAGATTAAATCATCAATAAATGAACTTGTTAATTATTAAAAACTAGTTGGAAAATAAAAAAAATCTCTTAGATGCAATTTAAAAAAACAATGCTTTTAGAGGTGATATAATTTTTATACGAACACTTTTAAAATATAAAAATATCAAACTATTCTTGATTAATCTTTTAAGAAAATTTGCTTTAAGTATAATATAGTTTATACATTATATTTTTAAAAGGTTAAATTGATTAATCTTATAATTATTAATGAATCTTAAGGAAAAATATTACAAGTTCATTGAAAAATATTACAAGTTCATTAATTTTTTTTATTGAGAAGGCAATGTCAATCATTACAAAAAAAGAAGACATTTAAGATAAAATAATGTAGGAAATTATATATATATATATATATATATATATATATATAAAAGAGTATAGTGCCATAAAATAAAATAAAAAAAATCGAAGGCTCTTAGAACCTTATGTTGAAATAAAAAAAATAAAAAATATTAATAATAAACAAAAAGAGAAGTGTAACTTTTTATATCATTCCTTACAAAAATGTATTATTTATTGAAATAATATTTTTTTATAATTTATGTTTTATTTTTTAATTAAAATTTTATTTTTTACTATTAGATTAATTAGATATTAAGCTTTATAAAATTTTTTAATTTATTTTTTATAAGATTATCTCAATTTTATAATTGAGAATACAGGCTTGATATGTTGATCCAAGTTTATTTATTTTTTAATTAATTTTTTTTATCAATTTTATTGTTAACAAGAAACTAAAAAAGAAGGAAGAATTTTATATGCTTCATGACAAAACACTATTAATTTGAATAATGTGTTTTTCCTTTTTTTCTTTGTATTTATTTTTATAATTTGTGTTTTCATTTCAATTTCAGTTTCATATCTCAACATTAAGTTTATTGAGGATTAAAATTTATAAATTTATAAATTATTTTTTATGAGGTTATTTCAGACTTCTTACTTATAACATAAGTTTGATAAGTTAATTTACTTATTGATTTTTTTATTTGAATATCATCCATTTTTTGTTAGTGCTCGTGCCACATACTCCAACATATTTTTTCATTGAAATAACATTTAGGCCCTATTTGTTAGCTGAAAATTGAATTCCTGAAAAATACAATAGTTTTTGATGTTTGATAGTATAATAAAAAATAAATATGAAAAACACTTTTTAACGTGTTTGCTATGTCTTGAAAACTAAAATGAAAAATAACTTATTAATATCTTGTGTTTGTTTAACTTTATTAAAATAATAAGAAACAAATTTAACAAATTAAAAAGTTGAATGAGAATGAAATTGAAAGGTAAATTCATAAATTATCTCAAATAAAATAAATAACAATCAAAATAATAAAAATTAATAAATATGACAGATAAAAAATTTAAAAGATAAAGAAATTAAAAAATAATTATAATTTCATAAATTATTTCAAATAAAATAAATAACAATAAAAAAATAATGACAAAATCTAATAAATAAATAAAATTCAATTAGAAAAGATAAGAGAATAGTAAATAAAAAAAAATAAAGATCAAAATTGATATAAAGATAAATTAAATAAATTTATAAAGAATGAAATTAAAAAAAAATCAAAACAAAATATATAGTAATTAAAAGTTTAGTAACTAAATTTGATATAATCAATAAATAATATTATGTTTATAATTTTTTTATAATTTCTGAAAAGAATTTTTTCCCAAATTAAAAAGAAAATACTTTTTTAAAAATTAATCTAAATTTTTCTTTGATAAAAAAATATTTTTTGTTAATTAACTTTTTTTAATTAAAAATAAATATATAAAAATTTGAATTTATAAAATAAACAGGACCTGAGATTTTTTTATTTCAAGAATAAATTTATTATCTTATTGTGTTTTAAAAACTAAAAAAACATTCACCATCGGTTTAAAATTTTTGACTAAAGGTCAATTGAATCATTTTATCTTACTTACAAAATTTTAAAAAATAAATATCAAAATAATTGATTTTTTTAATAGTAAGAAGTAAAAATGTTGTTATATTATTTTAAGAATAATATAAACAAATTCGTATCTACTGTGTTTTTGAATGCCCTGTTAACTTTTATCAATTAGTTTAATTTTAATACAGATACAGAAACCCTAATTTGTTTTTTTCAAGTCATTTAAGGCACGCTAAAGTGCATTAATTTTAACAAAACCACTCGTAGATAAATTTTCGAATGCTCGGAACAAAATAATAATAATAAAAATAATAATAAAAAGTTTAATGGATTGGTCAACACGGTAGCTGTCAACGTATTATTATTATTATTATTATGAACATGTATCTGTCGACGTATGGGTGAGGAGTGAGGACAATCCAAATAGTCTGGTACTGCCTCAAGAGTTGATTGGCAAAATATGTATAATTCACTCGCTAGATGATATCCAACTCTCTTTCTCTTGCAAAAAAAAAAAAAAAAAACTGAGACACCCTCTTTCTCTGTGCACGGAGGGCTGAGAAGGGTCCTTGGCTTGCTCAAGTGTAAAAATTAATGGCGGTTGGATGCTGTCCTCTCCGTTGATCGACCCCCCTCCACCCAAAGAAGGGGAAAAACACACCCTCCTATAGATAAAACCAGAAGAAGCGCCAGCAGCTCAGCACGTCCTGTAGCATCCATTACTGGCAAAACTGACCTCTCCCCATAAGTCCTCTTCTTCTCCTTATTTATTCGTACAGATAGAATAGAATAGGACAGTGAGCGATTCTGTTAGGATGTTGTCAATATAGCAAGTGGTATATAGCTGCTTGAAGCAGGGTGGAGTGGTGTGTTAGCTGTGAAAATGTTGGGCTCTCACTTGTCAGTTTATAGTTATAGCTATTTTGGGTGTAAAAGATCTGGGTTCTTTTTACCAAACTCAAATTTAGTGGCATTCAACTAAGATCTACTAGCTTAAACGAGAAGCACAACAGCGGGATTTTGTGGCATAACAAACTTGGGAGTTGGAAGAAGCGGATGAGGCTGAAATCGATTGTGTTTTGTAGCAAAACCGGCTTCGGTTGAGGATTCAAAAACTGGGTCCGTAATCTTTGCTTTACTTATCTTCCAAATGAACTTGTCTTTGATGGCTAAAGAGTTTTTCGTTATTTTTTTTTGAAGAGGGAAAGGAAACGGTGAAGAAGAAGAAGAAGAAGAAGGCATGGTATTGTCATTGTGTGAAAGGAAGAAATTAGTGAAGATTGTTTTTGTTGTGGATCTTTAATTGGGTTGGGTTGTGGGTCTAAGCTTGTTGGGATTGTGTTATTAAATCTCCTCTCTCTGCCTTAATGAGGCACTCTTCGGCTTCTTTTAATCCACAAACCCAGGAAGGTATGTGTATTGATTATTATTTGAGGAATCCTCATTTCTTTTTTGCTTCAGGTATGGTTTTGGTGGCTGTCTAAATGAGATCTTGGAAAACCTTAGCATGCTTGGTCAATATAATCCGTACACAATCCTGGATTAAGCTCTTCAACCTTTTCTTCTTCTTTGATTCTGTATTTTTCTTGTCCTATGTTTAGAGACCTTACTTTGTATCCCTGTTTTGAACCTTTTCCTTTTGTGTTTTTCTTTTCCTCAATTTTCTCGATATCCCCGTTGTATTTTAATATTTTCCTTGGTTTCTGAAAAGTGTTTTTTTTTTTTTTTTAATTTCAAAGCCCTTGATCAGCATTCTTAGCTACTTCATTCTAGCTAATTGGTGGCCATATTTTTAAATTTTCTTCACCGAAAATGCAGTTTTTCATGTAATTTTATGACATTACTCTGGAATGGATTTTGTAGGGGAGAAGCGGGTGCTGAATTCTGAACTATGGCACGCATGTGCGGGTCCTCTTGTTTCTCTACCTGCTGTTGGAAGCCGTGTTGTTTATTTCCCTCAAGGTCATAGTGAGCAGGTAAGCAGAGATCTGATTTTGACGTGCTTCTCTGTACCTATGGATCAGATTCCTTTATTGTTGATCAGTAATTACGTTTTGGTAGAAGGTGAATATAGCCTTCAAATAATCATCTGAGAATTGACTTTTCCTGCTGTTTCTTAGTTTAGACAAAGTCATATTCTATGTCGTGTTATGACAGTCGGCAACTCTTCTTGCTTTGTTTCTTTTATATCTCAATGTCCTTGTATGTAGGTTGCTGCTTCAACGTACAAGGAAGTGGATGCCCGGATTCCAAACTACCCAAGCTTGCCTCCGCAACTTATCTGTCAGCTTCACAACGTGACCATGCATGTAAGACTTGCTTTACTTTGTTAGTTTCTGGTTCTGAATATTCCCTCCTTTCTTGAAGGCTCAAAAGATTTCTCAATTTCAGGCAGATGTCGAGACGGATGAAGTTTATGCACAATTGACCTTGCAGCCACTAAGCCCAGTATGTTTTTATTGCATTTTGCATCAGTTCCTTTAGATTACTCTATATGAGTAGCATTACATGCTCAAATTGACCTTGTTCTGCAGCAAGAGCAAAAGGATGCCTGCCTTCCAGCAGATTTGGGCACCCCTAGCAAACAGCCAACCAATTATTTTTGTAAGACTTTGACTGCTAGCGATACAAGTACTCATGGAGGATTCTCTGTCCCTCGGCGGGCAGCCGAGAAAGTTTTCCCTCCACTGGTAAATATTCAATCTGACGATGGAATGTGACCATCAATTTTCAGTTCTCCAATGTCCCTCTCATGTGAAATTTCTGACATGGTAAATATTCAATCTAACAATGGAATGTGACCATCAATTTCCGTCTACCATTTACTTGCAGGATTTTTCTCAGCAACCTCCAGCTCAAGAGTTGATTGCTAGGGATCTACATGATAATGAATGGAAATTCAGACACATCTTTCGTGGTTAGTTCTTGTTATTTTTTAGCTCAAGTTTTGTTAATTGAGCACTGTAATATTCTTGATGTCAGTCTATGTATCCATTGTTCATTTAGTTGTTTTAATCGATTGGGTTTAATACATGTGATGAACAGGTCAATAAACTTTGTATCTGATGCTCAAAGAACTGAAACTAAGTGGCATTATTTTTCTGAATTCTTATCTTTCAAACTCATTATTTATTTATGCTTGTCACTCATTAACTGACAGGCTAATCTATATTCCTTTCTTCCTTGACTCAATTGTTTTTGGGTCTGTTGTTCTATATGTTATTTACCTGCTCTATGTCTACATTATTCTCCATAAAACTTAATCTTTGCCTGAACTGGTGATGTAAACTATATTTTTAGAGCTTTTAGACTTAAATTATCAAAGAACCATAATAAATAGTCATAATTAATTGTTTGTTGAAATTTTGTTTCTTATTGGAATGATGCTAGTTGAATGCAATGTATGATATATGATGATTCTATTCTTTTTGGACAATTGAAGCCAAAAAAGGAGTTACTGGTGAATTACAGTTGCTTTCTTAACAGTTCCTGACTTTTCTTTAATCAGGCCAGCCAAAAAGACACCTTCTTACAACAGGGTGGAGTGTGTTTGTGAGTGCTAAAAGACTTGTTGCTGGGGATTCAGTGCTTTTCATCTGGTATGCTGTTGGCTGGTTCCACTTTGTTTATAGTTGCTCGACTCTATATTTTGTTCATTTTTGGGTTTGTTGTAGTGTATTTGAACTTGGTGACACCATGGCCAGGAAACACATACTGATCATCTTTGCCTACATAGTTTGTGCACTCTCTTGGAATTCCTAGTAATGTACATGACACAATGTCTAGATAAGAAACTTAACGCGTAGGAAATCTGGTAAAATAAGCTTGGATCACCAGAGTCCACATTGGATGTTATTATATGTAGTGCTTGATGTGGCGTTTTTTAAGAACTTCCTCTTTAAATTATATGTATATGATTTTGTATAAACTATGGATCTTGTCAGTGTTTCAATTGAAGTGGATTTATATTCATCAGGAATGAAAAGAATCAGCTACTACTTGGCATTAAGCGTGCTACTCGACCTCAAACTGTGATGCCTTCATCAGTCTTATCTAGCGATAGCATGCACTTGGGCCTTCTTGCTGCTGCAGCTCATGCAGCTGCAACAAATAGCCGTTTTACAATATTTTACAATCCAAGGTATGATTGTGCAAGTGAAAGGAGATTTTAAATTACTTATCCACCCTCTAAAATTTGTCACCTCTCTTATTCAGGGCTAGTCCATCAGAATTCGTCATACCGTTGGCTAAATATCTTAAAGCTGTTTATTATACTCGAGTGTCTGTTGGCATGCGCTTTAGGATGCTGTTTGAAACAGAAGAATCAAGTGTCCGTCGGTAGGCTCCAAACTCTTATTGGCATATTCACATATGATAGTTATGATTATTGTGTGATTGGGTTTCGTTTTCTTGACATTTTATTGGCCACTGGAGTGAGAAAAGTCCTCCTAACTGATTATTGCCTAAGTGTGACACAGCAGATCCACAACATGACAAATCTTTGCCTGGTATTTCATTAGATGGTTTGTTGTCACATTACAGTTGATTAGAGTGAGAAGACATTATATGTCTCTCTCTTACCATGATTTGTCACATCACAGTTGATCAATAACAGGCTCTCTAATCTCTAGTTCTCTTCTTCTATTGTTTTGTTTTCTTTCGTATTGCTATGAATTCTTTTGAAGGTGCATTTTGTTTTTGTTTCAATGAAGACATCTGACAGTTGTTTATTATCCAGGTACATGGGTACAATAACTGGCATAAGTGACTTAGATGTTGCTAGATGGCCAAATTCACTTTGGCGCTCAGTCAAGGTATGTTGAGACAATCAGTGACACTGATACTATCTATTTTTTAAATAAAAGCACAGTGCACGAAGAGATTTTCTCTTGCCAAATCTGCTCTCAGAATTTACTTGCTGTGTTCTCGAAGACTGCATCTTAATACAGATAGAGAATGTGAATGCAGGTTGGCTGGGATGAGTCTACAGCTGGGGAGAGGCAACCAAGAGTTTCTCTATGGGAGATTGAACCACTAACAACTTTCCCAATTTATCCTTCTCCATTTCCCCTACGGCTCAAGCGGCCATGGACACCAGGACTACCCTCTTTCCATGGCAAGCTTCTCTACATAATCTTAAGGGCTTTGATGGATGGTTCTATCATATAAACTCTAGTTTTAGAGTGCTTGATATTTCTTCTCTTTCATTTTTATAACCTTTCACTTTACTTTGCCATGTCTATTGGATTTAGGCATCAAGGATGATGATCTGGGAATGAACTCTTCCCTTATGTGGCTAAGAGGAGATGGAGACCGTGGAATTCAATCTCTGAACCTTCAGGGAATGGGTGTTGCACCATGGATGCAGCCAAGATTTGATACTTCCATGCGAGGTTTGCAAAATGATGTCTACCAAACTATGGCTGCTGCTGCATTTCAGGAGATGAGGGCTCTTGATCCTTCTAAATCATCAGCTGCATCCCTTTTGCAATTCCAGCAACACCAGAATCTCCCAATCAGGAATGCTGCTTTAATGCAGCCGCTTATGTTGCAGCAGTCTCCTTCTCAACAGGCCTTTCTTCAAGGTGTTCAAGAAAATAAACATCAGTCTCAGCCTCAGTCTCAGACTCCAACTCGGTCTCACCTTATTCATCAACAACTGCAGCATCAGCACTCACTTGACAGTCCAGAGCAGCAGCAGCCACTTCTGCAACAACAGCATCTGGCTGACCAACAGATCCCAAATGTTGTCCCTGCAATATCTCAATATGCTTCAGCTACTCAATCCCTGACGCCACCATTGCAAGCAATTTCACTGTGCCAGCAACACACTTTTTCTGACTCAAATGGGAACCTCATGACAAGCCCTGTTGTTTCTCCCCTGCAAAGTCTTTTGGGCTCATTTCCCCAGGACGAATCATCTCATTTGTTCAATTTTCCTAGAACAAACCCCTTGATAACATCCTCTGGCTGGCCCTCAAAGCGAGCTGCTGTTGAGCCTCTTATCTCCTCTGTAGCTCCTCAATGCATGATGAGCCAAGTGGAGCAGCTGGGGCCACCTCAGACAAGCATCTCTCCTAGCTCTGTTTCCTTGCCGCCCTTTCCTGGCAGAGAATGTCCAACAGAGCAGGATGGTGGCACTGATCCACAAAGCCATCTTCTATTTGGTGTCAATATAGAGCCCTCTTCTCTTCTAATGCAGAATGGATTGTCCGGCCTCAGGGGAGTTGGAAGTGATAGTGATTCAATAACTGTACCTTTCTCTTCTAATTACATGAGTATTGCAGGCACCAATTTCTCTCTTAATCCAGCAATGGCACCTTCAAGTTGCATTGATGAATCAGGTTTCCTCCAGTCCACTGAAATTGTGGGCCAAGGAAATCCACCATCTAGAACCTTTGTTAAGGTAACTTCCCATTTTCTGATTTTAGTTGATTTTCGTTTCCTGATGCTTTGTGGTGGGATGTATGGAACACTTGTATGTTTAGCTTTCATATTTTTGGTGTGTTCTTAGATTCAATTGTTTCTCCATTTTGAATGCAATCTTCTAGAAGCCTCAAGCAAGTGCTATCATGGATGTTGACAGTGTAATTGTTTACAGGTTTACAAGTCAGGGTCCTTTGGTAGGTCACTGGATATAACCAAATTCAGCAACTACAACGAGTTGCGAAGTGAGCTTGCATGCATGTTTGGCCTTGAAGGCCAACTGGAGGACCCCCTGAGATCAGGCTGGCAGCTTGTATTCATTGACCGGGAGAATGATGTTCTTCTTCTTGGTGATGGCCCCTGGCCGTGAGTTTCTCACTTTTACTTTTGGCTAAGTGGTCTGATACATGCAAAATTTCTTTGTTAACTTTCCTAAAACAAAACAAAACTAAAATCATTGAAAGCATCTAGTCTAAAAGTTTTAGCTATGATAATTGTGAAATATTTCAAAGAGTAGAAGAACATGAAGAAAATGTCTCATATCATCGTGAACAAACTTTGAAAGGTCAGATTTCGTTCTGTGTATATGACCATCATGAAATGAATACATACGCATGCTGAATATGCCCTTCATGTGGGAATTTCCATCAATCGTTTTCCTGTCTAATCAGCCAAATTCCGATCAATTTTTGTTACATTCTTATCACAGGGAATTTGTAAACAGCGTGTGGTGCATCAAAATACTCTCACCGCAAGAAGTACAGAAAATGGGCAAACGAGGTTTAGAGCTTCTGAACTGTGTCCCAATTCAGAGGCTTTCCAATGGCAGCTGTGATGACTATGCAAACCGGCAGGATTCACAAAATTTGAGCAATGCTATAACTTCTGTGGGGTCTTTGGACTGCTGAGAAATTTAAGCAGTTAAGATACCACAATCTCTTCTGTAATATTAACATTCCTTCCAAATCTTTCAGTTTCAGAAGTGGAAGGGGCAAAGCCTAATCCTAGCTTAAGGGTTTTAAAGTAAGCTATTATTGTAATGTGATTAGAAGATAATGTTCCTAGATTCTAAGCTATTATTGTAACGAGGAGATATTGTTCCTCGTTTCTAAGCTATTGAAATTTGAATGCCAACAGTTGATAATAGGAGACAAATATATTTGTAAGCTCAGCTGTCTGCTTTTGTTATCTTGCAGTCCACTTATTATGAGCTAAATTTTACTGTAGAATGGACGTGATTTTTCGGTGTTGTAGCATGGCCTTTTCTGTCGTGATAGGGAGATGACTAGCAGCTCATCTTGTAGGTGCTGAGACCGTCACGCCCACCTCAGCTCTGTGTTATGGCCACCGGATAATGAAGGTTCATCGGGGAACTGTTTACTGTCCAGCGTACGCAGTGGGGGTTAGGTTATTCGAGATTATCAAACTGTTGTCGAAGTGTATAAACTTGAGAGAAGCACAGTAAATTGTCGGCAAAAATTTGAACAGTGAAGCACGTGGCTTCCCTCCCTCCCTCATCCATTTAACCTAATTTTATCAGTTTCTGCATAGGAGGAAGATGTTCAACAAGTGAAAGGGAAAGGAGAGGAGAAAAAGGGCTTTTCTTTTTCTTGTGGGACACTGAATAATGGTGGGATTACAGGTTTGAGTTTCTGCGATGCATGTTGTGGGACATTGAGTGCAGATTGGACTTTCCTGAGGGATGGAAAGGTGACAAGGAAGGGCACTATCAACAATAATAGTAGCGATAAGATGTAGGGTTGGCAATCCAACAACCCTCTAGAGGCCCTTTACTTTTAGATTTTGGGTAGGGGAAGGAGGGCTGTCCTTTTTCCCTCTTGGCTTGCAATGCCTCAAGCGAGCATTGATTGGACTTGCGCTTTGCCCTCTTGGCTGTCCTTTTATTTTATTTTTCTTTGATAATATCATCTATCAGCTTGAGCTTTCAGCTTGCACGACCAGCTAATTGATTTCGCTATATTATTAGCATTAACATTAATAAATAAACAGAGATTTTAGAAAAATATTGTTCACATGCTGTGGATGAGTAGTGTTTTTCCGATTCTTTCCCTTAAATTTTTATCTCCTTTTATTTTATCAGTAAACTTCATTTATTTTTAATTAAATCTTTAAAACTTATGCTGACATGGTTTGATTTGTTGTTATCAGCATCATATTGCATGTTCTCACATGTTTGATTTATTGTTCAATAATCTAACATTGAATTAGAGACCAATTTTACAAAATTAATCTTATTTTTGCTCCAAAATTGACTTTATAAACCTTTTCATTTGTCTATTGTTCAAGGAGTGCAGAAATGTTCAATTTGATCCCTCAAGTTTCACTTTTTGATGTTTGGTCCCTTCTCTTTATGCCTTTTATGTTTCAGTCCATAATTTTATTTTATTTTCTCATTTTAATCCCTCTATGTTTAAAGAAAAGAAGAAGTTGCTTCAATAAAAAAGAGAAAGGAGAAAGTTTCCAGGTGGCTTTTTTTTCTTCTTTTTTCATTTTGATCACTAAACTTCATTTATTTTAATCAAGGATCAAATTAACATTTTAAAAAAGCTAAATCTTTTCACCCTTTTGTTGTTCAAATGGTGTAGGAATACATAATTTGGTCCCTCAAGTTTTATTGTTTTATATTTGATCCCTTCTTTTTGAGCTTTTTATGTTTTGGTCCATTTTTTTTTTTTTTGTGTTTTAGCTCGAAGAGAGAAAGTCACCAAATAGAAAATAAAAGGGAAAAGAATAAGATGGAAAAATTTAGAATATCAACAATTATGATTTTAGTATCATTAAATTTATTATGGTTATTTAATCTTATATTTTTTGATTTTTTATAATGTTATGAGCAATTGAATTACTCTATTACCCTTGCCTTTTAAGTTGAGTCTTGGTTTAAGGAGTTGGTTGTAATGTTTAAGGTGTTTTTTTTTAGGTTATCATTGTTTAGTCATAGGAGCATTTTTTATCTTATAGACATGTAAAAAAGGTTGTTGATGAGTTTCTCGCACGCGTTACCAGCTCTGCTATTTTTTAGCAGGGCTTGCAACTAATAATGGTGGTTGAAATCAAGCTTTCAACATATTATTTAATGTATCTCAACATCATTTTTCTTTTTAGGTGATGCGAGTATAATAGTAAGGTCTAATTTGGTTTCAATTGGCTTTTCTTTCCTTTTCTTTCTCAAATTACATGCTAATCATGTAAAACATTATATCAGTCCTTCAATTTATTTTTCTTTTGATCAATTATTCTTCTCTTAATTACAATTGTTTTATTTATGTTGATTGTTTCTAATTGATTTTATCCCTGGTTGTTTGATTTTATTAGTTTTTTTTATTAAATTTAGTCTTTATTTTTTTAATTGCTATTTTTTTAGTTTTCAATTATTTTCTTGATTTATTTGTTTTCCTTCAATTCCATCCTTGATCATTTCTTTTCATTGAATTTTTATGTCAAGTTTGGTGCCAATTCTTTTAATTTTTTTCTTAATTGTTTTTTTTTTAATTTTATCTTTAAACATTTAAATTCATTTAAATTTTTCCTTAACATTTAATTTTAGTTGATTTTTATGTTGAATTTAATCTTAATTCTTTTAATTACTATTTGATTTGTTTTGTGTTGTATTTTTAATTGATTTTTTCTCCTTAATTTTATCCTTCAATATTTGTTTTTTAAGATTGTTGCTTCTTTATTTTTTCAGGTTTGGTTTTAATGAAGTTACCTTGGTCTTATAACTCGGGTCATAAATATGAAAGATTAAGTCAGATTGATTTTGATGTTTTTCTAAAGTATTTTTTTAAATATTTTTTTTGACAATACTTTTTTTACTTTGTTATTTATGGGGTCATCCCAATTTCATGTATTGAGTCATGTGTTTGATTTGTTCTCTTGGGTTGGCTGCAAGTTTACTGATAGATATATATAATCAATAAGTATCCATTTCTTATATTTTTCTGATGTGTTTAACTTTTTTATTTTTTATTTTTTTTTATGATATGAGTTTATTCAATTATTTTTATTTGCATTTATCATTTAAGCATGATTTTTTTAGGATGAATTTATCTTTTATTTATTTAAATAAAAAATTAGTAAATATAATTGACTAAATATCTTGTCCTTAGTTTCTTTCTTGATTATTGTTAATAATTTTTTTTAATTTATATTAATAATTATTGATTTATTTAGTTAAATAATTTTATAAGCTTTTTAAATAACATTTTTAAATTTTCATGTAAGAAAACACATCGAAATAGCCTATCTATTATTGGTTATTTTAAAAAACAATTATAACCTCCATGCCAAATTCATGATTTTAATGTTTTTTTTTTATTTTTTTATTCTTTATGCTTGGCATATTTATATCTTTTTTTTGTTTATTTTTTAATTCTTTTGTAATATGTTTTTTATTTTTTTTCTATACACCTTTTGTTTTTAGAAATTTATTCTACATAAAACGAAATTCAGAATTAAGAAAATAATGTTTCATTATAGTAATTGCAGCGTTGTTTATTTTTTAGCTAGAAAGAAGTTATTAAAAAAATAATTATTCAAAAAAATAGAAAGAAAACATTAAAAAAGAGAGAGTGAAGAGTAGAGAAATGAAATTTATGATTCGATGAAGTAGTGGATTGGATAAACTTCGTAGAAAAATATTGATTTTCCCTGACTGATAAGATCTGAAAGTAACTGAAGTCCAAGAATGTGGCAAACAATAGACTGGCATTTGTGATTTTCTGTTCTCAGCAGATTCGTTTTGCAAACCTGAAGAAGCCATCCCTCCTTCCCAAGGAAAGTGAACTGAAGAGACATGAGATTGTGCGTGTTGCATGGAATCCCAAAATGCGGAAACAAAAAAGACACCAGTGCTGGGGTTCAGGTTCAAGATGGGAGTAATGACATGGGAAGCTTTGCCTGCTGCTGAGAGCAGTTGGATGCCATAGTTTTGGTTTCAGATCCACAGCTCTTTGTTGCCTCAGCTGAGCAAGCCTCCCCTACAAGCTTCACTTGAATAAGAACTCATGAGGTTCGGACGAAGGGCAGTTCTCTCGTGTACTTGTTTTACTGAAAGGCCTGCGAATCCAGTTTCTTTGAGTTCATACTTGATATCTGAAAGAAATTCATCTTACTCAACAGAAACGAAGCACTTTGACGTATTCATCTGCAACATACAAGATTTTTTCTGGCTTCAGCGGCAGCTTGTTTTTCTTCCAATCTCTGTCTTGTCATAGCAATCTTCTTCACCATCTTCGCATGTGCTTGGGCTCGCATTTTTTCATCTCGAGCCTGAAAATAGATCCAGTTCAACCATGGTCAATAAAATTTGATCAGGACATTCCAGTACTCTAAATTAACAATGTCTCAAAGCGAAACTCTATCAAATTGGATGACAACACAAGTTCTAGATGAGCTGTGAATCATTTATAATGCCTGGTCCCTATCCTGGTGGTTTTGGCTAAAGGGCAACCACAAAGTTTAACCAAGTATCAATATCCAGCCTCATCAGATTCTCAGTCTCCAGAGCATCCTTCTTGAACGTGACTGAATTTTGGTCCTAGAAATTGCTCATTCTTTTAAACAAGAACAAAAATGAAAAAATAAAATAAAATACCGGGTTGAAGTTGTTTGTTCTAAATGTGGACCATCATATTCAAATACCTCTATTCTCTGCATCTCTGACTCTAGTTTCACTTTCTGCTGACTTTCCCAAGCTTGGATTCTAATTTCTTCACGTTTATATCTGAAATAGCTCAAAAGTTGTTCTGTCAAATTAAAGTTTTGAAAATATCTTTTGGCGAATAGCTGATAAAAGTTCCCAATTTGTTGTGAGAAAAATAATTTACATCAAGTTTAAGATGGCTAGTCTCCATGAAGCTCACGTTTTATGAAAACATCTCCCATGCAGCAGCACGTTTTACGTATTCAATCTGCTCAAGCTCCTCCATTTCAGTAATTTCAAGTGAACATGTGTGTTTTTTTCTGGTCATCTTTCCTCGCCCAGTCAGCAATATTCATCTTGCCAAGCTGAATACCAAGGGCCACAATCTCTCTCCTTGTCTTAGTTTCAACTCTTGCTCAGTCAATTCTATTTTGCCATTTCTAGTGGAACATTGTGTATCATCATTGGTGCTGTGCTCCATGGGTGTGGGTGCTGTTGCACTTCTTTGGGGAGTAGATGGGATTGAGGAAGTTGGACTGCGGAGAGGAGTTGTTGCAACAGGTGTAGCTGTCCTAGAAGGCTCGGCTTGTAACGGGGGCCATTTCTGTTCTCATATTCCTCATGCAGACTGATCTTATGACAGGAATAACTACAAGATCATCTCATCAAATTATCAAGAAAAATAACAGTAGATGAAAAGGAACAAGATATTGGGGTAGCAGGGATTCTGAAGTACAGTTTTAGAGGAAAGTGCACTCTTGTAGGACAAGAAAAATAGACTGATTTCTACATTAATGAAGAAGAGTTGAAAACCTGAAATTTTTTGTCAACAGTAGTTGTGCAAGGCTACAAACCAGACAATTAACAAACCTGATTATCTGCCTCACCCCCACCATATCCATTTCACTAGACGGGCCCTCAACAGATGATTCCCACTTCCCCTAATTGTCTGCCACCAGGAATAGAGCTCCCATATGCTGTTAATAAATCCTTACTGTACATATAGTTAGCCTTCCTCTAGGATTGGAAAACTGAATTCAGGTGGACTAGAGATGGAAGATGTCATGCACAGAAATAAGAAAGCAAGTTCAACTTCCTCTTTAATCATCTTGATAGAGGGACATCAAGCGGAACAAATAAACTACCATCCCCAAGATGCCATTATGAATCAATGATACGCACACTGTCTTAGTGCCTTCAATTACCTTCTACACAACACTCATTTGTTTCAGACCATTGTCATTTGAATCCAAATCCACAACAACAAAAAATAGCCCTGGGATTCTCAAATTAAAATTAATAAAGCTAAACATGCGAACAAATTTACCTGCTGAATCTCGTGTTGAACTTTCTGTACAAGGTGGCTCCCTTTTATCTACTTCCTTTAAATCTGTAGCACATTGATCGACTAGGGTGTTGACCCCATATGCTGGACCAGAAATGACGAGAGATCCAGGAGGAACGAAAGAGAATTTTTAAACGCCATGTGTGAAGCAGGCTGACAGAAATCGACAAGCTTAGTTTCTGCAACCCTACTATTTGATGATTTAGGATCATGATTTGAAAACTCTGGGGCAACCCTCTCCATACTTGTTACTGGAGCCCGATTAGTTTGGTTCTGTACATTATTCTTCTTGAAATAATTAGGTTACACGTTCTGCCTCTTCATTATCCATTTCTCTGCATCATTCCACTCAGAAGGCATAGGCCTTGAAAGTAGCCTGGAAAATTGATTATTTACCAATCTCTCAATATGAAACTCAAAGCTAGATGAGCTAGCATTGCTAGCGTAATCAACATTCTCATCTTCTACTGTCCTGACAGGGTGAACTGCACTTGAATTACCCTTTTCACACTTTGAGAATGGTTGCATTTTAACACAACCATTGTCAACAATTTCCTTGCGCAGTGTCTCCATCGGCTGGCCAGATATCTGACCAGCTTGGCAGAGTTCCAACATTGCCTCACTCAGTAAGTAAACAGATGCAACTTCTAAGTTGGGAGCTGCAACTGGAGAGCATAATTCAATATAAATAAACATATAAGATACACAAAATAATCGTCCAGTGCAACAGAAGTGTAAAAGCTGGCTTTTAAAAGCTCCAATATATATATATATAAATTTAGTGCATTCCATCCCATGTTAAAAAAATAGCCATACTAGATTTTTCTATGGAAGACAAGATGAAAGAGAGTTATACCAACTTCTTCACTGAAGTCTCCACTACTGGAAGCTAAAAAGCTGTCGTTGGAAAATTCAGTATCCTCAAGCTTGGAAGGAGATGTCCTTGAAGATTTACCGTTTGATCTATCCTTGTGTCTGTGATGGTGAGGTCCCATAAGCTTCATTCTCAACTTACTAAGTCTGCATTTGATCAATTAACTTAAAGAAAACATAAAGATGCTAAGATACAAAATAGAAGCAATAACAAACTTTAAATCCACAAATTAATAACCAACAAGAACATCATATTAGTTTCAACCCTTTACTGTGAAGGCGCTCAGTCGTAGGACCAAAGGTCAAAAATAAAATAAAATAAAAAAGCACACATCTTTGAACTTAGAGAAACTGAAAGAACCAAACAGAAAAACTTTACCCTTTTGTGGAAACAAGAACCAAACAGTTAAGAGACATGTTCACGAAAAAGAAAAAGAAATGATCATACCAAAAAGATATAATATGCGTGGTTAACTTCATTAAATCAGTTTGCTAGAAAAGGAAAACCCATAACCTAGAAAAAAGAAAAGAAAAGGAGCAGCCATTAAGTTGAAAAAGAAACAAAAACAAGAAATGGGTGTTATTATAAGATGGTAGTATGATTGTTTTTTAAATAATTTTTTTTATTAAAATGTATATTTTTTTTATTTTTTTAAAATTATTTTTAACATCAGCATATCAAAATAATTTAAAAATACTAAAAATATATTAATTTAAAGTAAATAAAAAATAAAAAATTTTTAAATTTTTTCAAAAACGTTTTTAAAACACAGAAACAAACAGTTGCTAGAAACACCCTTCCTGATTTTTTTAAAAAAACTAACATAATTTTAAAAAAAGTTACAAGGAAATGACATATTTTTTAAAATTTTTGATAAAATGATATAATTTTTACATATTTATTATTTTGAATCATGTTCTTGGTGAACTGTTATTTAGAAAAAAAATTTAAATAAAAACTGATATTTTAAATTATGGTTATTAAAGAATTGCCATTGCAATTTTATAAGAAAACAAAAAGGTATAAAGATCATAATGCATAAGGAAAATTATGGCTTTGTAAGGTTGATGATACTTTTCATGTTCACATTCCTTGTAAACTAGGTATAAAAAAATTAAACAAATTGTTAAATTGGTGGATGAAATATGCTCTTGATGTATGATCAATTTTATTTATATGCTTTTGTTTATTATGCAAAAAATTATCTTGATATTACCCATTAGTTTTGTAGTGTTCAGATATATAAAAACACATATAAACCTCCATTTAAATTCCTTGCTTAATGAATTAGAGGGGAATAATTATACTATTCCTCAAGCATATTCGGACCCTTTAACATGAAAAATTGGTCGAGATCGACAAAAGTCAACTTAATTGCATAAGGAGATGGACGTGAGAAAGGGATATTCACATCGATCAAATATGATATAACATAAAAACTAGTGAATACAAACAAATATATGTAATTTAATTTTAATTGTTTAGTTATAATATTTATTTTCTTATTTTAAATTACTTTTGTAATTTATAGGTACATTTGGTTAGGATGCCTTGTATATGAGGCATGTCATCTTTTTTTTCCTATAAAATTCCTCAGCACACAGATACAGATTCTGAACTGATTGATCCATCTATTTTATAGTTGCAAGAGTCATATAGATCATAAGCCATATGGAATGGGAATGCATGTTTGTTTTTCATTTGACAAAGATGATTATTAGTTGTGCTAATTACCATATAATTCATGTTAATACATCAAATTTTTTTTTTTCATTATATAGGATTTAGGTAAGATTTATTGAAAATTTTATAAGTGGATGTTGCTTCTAGATTTGGTGATTCCATACATCATGTAGGAGGGTTTTTAATACATCACATGTCTACATCATATTAAGATGGATCATGACTTGCTCACAACGTTCAATGAGAAATGGAGATAGGAGACTTATACATTCCACTCTCATGTAAGGGAGATGACTCCTACATTATAAAATGTTGTTGTTATGCTTGGCTTGCCTATAGATGAATAAGCATGTACTGTCGTGAATATCCAAAATAAGATAACTTTATACGAACATGCATTTAGACACATGTCCTCTCATGAAATGTTCAAAGGAAACGTTTTATCCATGATATGGATTTCGCAAAATATTTTCAAGTTACCCGATAATTATGATAACTAGATCATATAATGGTATGTTAATACATACTAATAGTTCAATTATCATATTTATTTGTCTATATTTCAATTTTAATTCAATATTCTATTGTGTAGGTATGCTAGAGTGTACATACTTCACATGTTTGGCGTTATAATTCTCACGGATCTTAGTGGGACATATATGCCCTTGTTCCTCCTATCTTTACTGGAGGATTTCCAGTCCATTCCACTATATAGGTAGGGTTAGACATCCTTACATGTTTGTATAGGCATTTATGTCATGATAACTTGTAGAAATCAAAACAAGTGAAAAGATGTTTATTGCTTTTATAGGTAAAATAAATGCAATGAGTTTATTATTTTTGTATTATGTTTTTTTTAATATTCGAGTTGGTTACTAATTGTTGTATGTTTTATATATATATATATATATATATATATATATATATATATATATATATATATATATATATATATATATATATATATATATAAAGGTATGATTATGGGAGCATTTGCACATGGAGCTGCCACAAATTAAGTTTATCTCTGTTATGTCTATTGACACGACTAAAAGATTGATATCTTCTCCAAAATGCAAAAGTGTCGAAGTAATAAATAACCTGGCAGGACCGGGGTCGAACCATAGGGAGGTTAATTGTACAAATTATAAACAACAATAATAACAATAACAACAACAACAATAACAACAACAACAACTATAATAATAATAATACTAGTAGTAGTAGTAGTAGTAGTAGTAGTAAAAAGAAGAAGAAGAAGAAGATAAGAACTTTGAGATGGAATATTAATGTAACGATTAAACAACGATAATAACAAATGTCAAGGTTAGAGGATCCACTAATGGTATGTCAAACAAGTATAGTATAAACTCTTATTATTCAATTAGAAACCACACACAAAGGAGGTTCCAATCAGGTTATAGATTGTTAACGTGATTACATTAGTCATCTTATTTGATTAATACTAATACTTGTAAATCTCGTCAAGCATTCATGATTATAACTTATGTTAACATCAAATCAAGTTCCTTTCATAGCTCAGGTGTCAGTTATACCATACAGTATGGACTATGAAAGTGCTAAGCATTTGTTGTACCAAGTGTTATACAACATAAATCAAGATTAGTCATTTAACAAGCAAAGTACTAAAGAGTAAATAAGATAACAAATATAAAACATGTTAGTATCAAACATTAAAGTCCATATTAAGTTTACATTATACTTATTCTTACACCATTAGTGTAACCTTTTTACCTTGACATAATAAACTTAGCTAGACATAATGAATGAAAGAAAAATAGATAAACAAAATAAGAACATAAAAGTTAACTAAGTAAAGGAAAGGAAATGAAAGGCATAAACTTGATATTAATGAAAACAAAGCATAAACATTACAAAGAGAGAAAGCAAGAGCATGATCTTGATTTGAATACCAAGATGCCTAAATACATGGCAAATGACTCCTTTTATAGGCCAACATTGGGAACTATTGATTTGATGACTAATTGATAAGTGGGTGACCAACTCTTGACTTGGTGACAATCCTTATCTTCTGTTATCTTCCCAAAATGTCATTGATAATGTCACAATTAGGGCTCCTTGAAAACATGAAAGTTATAGGCAATTGTCTCAGATTTCTTGTGTAAAAATTTCAGCTCATTTGGACTTCTAGAACTTCAGATATAACCAAAATACAAAACAGTGCTCGGGCTGGAGGACAGATTCGGGCTTCTTTGTTGTTGCTACAATTTGGACTTGAAAATGACCTTTTTAGATCTTGGGCTCCATATGAAAGTTGTAGGCCTATGTCTTACCTTTCCATCCATATAAAGTATACCTAAATCTAAGATCTATAGCTCCAAAGATGACCCAATTACCGAATAGTATTTTGGTTTAGATTGCACCAACATCTCTTTGCCCTTCCAATTTAAGTTCTTAAAGTCATCAATCAATCCTTTTATTTATGTGATAGGCCTACATTTAAAATGAACATTTACCATAAATTAAAGATATCTCATATTATTAGATATATTATTATAAAACATGCTTTAGTTAAGGAGTTACTAATACTTCAAGTGCAAAATGATGATATAAAACCATGATAAAAATGCACTTTTAAGTACTAATCACATCCTCCAACCAGCTTATTACTAGTCCCTAGTAATCAAAACGTTAAAATAGAAAAACAATTTGTAAATTCCATAAAGCAAGGTATTTATCATTTAACTTCCATTAATCTATCCAGATAAACAAACTCTCATTAAATTTATATATCTGCTCAGTACCTCTTAACAAGATATTAATAAACTTTTCTTTTGTGCGCAATGTATCAACACATAATTATAGGATTTTTCTTGGAAGAAAACAAAATTTTTGTTCTAATGTTTAAGGTTAACATCCTTGGGTTGGAATTATTATTTTTGTCTTTTTTTTCTTTTTTTCTTTTAAATATATATAAATATAATTTAAAAACATCATGCATCTTTAACCCATATAACGAGCTTTTAGCTAATGACTCCTAGACCAGTTGGTCTTAGGACATTAGGTGTTAAGACACCCCTACGAGCTTAGTAACTCTGGTCGCAGGTACTGATATGTAGATAGTGCAATGTTTGATTCCCTTAAGCTTTTCTTCTCAACCCATATAATAAGCGTTGGGCCAATAGTTCCCAAGTCAGTTGACTTTAGGGTATTAGGTGTTAAAACACTTCTTTGAGCTTAATTGCTTAAGTTAGGGAGGCTATGAAACCAAACTTATCTACATTTTTATTATTATCATTTTTTTATTTATTTTTATTTTTTTAATTATATACAATCCATTTCCCTTAGTTGTTACCTTTAACAAACGAACATAAATAATGTAATAATCCAATATGCAACCCACAATCATATGTTAAAGTGTGTGTGTGTAAATTAAGGTTTAAGAATATATGTTAAATAAGTATATGAGCAGAATTAAGTGATAACAATGCGAGAGTTTGTAAACCTGAATATTTCAAGAAGTATTATAATAGACCTTGTTAAGAATGGTTACTAAGATGCGTCTTAAGAGTCACTTTAACAAAAGAGCTCCTTTACTCTACCATCCTAGTAATAACAATTATGCACATGCTTTATGAAATGAAAAATATTTTTTTTATCAACTACTACCCTCTCCCCCCAACCAAAACAAGACATTGTCCTCAATGTTCTAAGGTAGAAAGATAGAGTATAGAAGATATCACCTGAAATAACAAAAACTGACAAACCTGAAACACACTGAAACAAAAATAAAAAATAACAAACCACAATAATAAAACCAAAAGACATAAAAATTCACAAATGAAGGCTCAAATCGAATCTAAGCTTTTTACAGCTTTTCTTAGTTGACCAATTTATGCGACTCATGGAGGGATCAATTACAGGAATGAAGGATTGTAGTTGGTCAATTAATTGTTCAGCAGTAGCAGCAGAGATTATGATTTGTCGTGCAGAAGATGTTAGAAATTCATGTTCCACAACATGATCAAGAAAAGACAACAACCTATCATAATAACCATTAACATTTAACAAACCTATGGATTTATAGTGAATGTACAGTTGAGCCCAAGAGAAAATATGAAAGATCTCTTCCAATGTGCCTAGATGATTAGTACTTAAAAGTGCATTTTTATCATGGTTTTATATCATCATTTTGCACTTGAAGTATCAATAACTCCTTAACTAAAGCATGTTTTACAATAATATATCTAATAATATAAGATATCTTTAATTTATGGTAAATGTTCATTTTAAATGCAGGCCTATCACATAAATGAAAGGATTGATTGATGACTTTAAGAACTTAAATTGCAAGGGCAAAGAGATGGCCAAACTTAGAAAAGAGATGTCGGTGCAATCCAAACCGGAATACTGTTTGGTAATTAGGCCATATCTAGAGCTATAGATCTCAGATTTAGGTCTACTTTATATGGATGGAAAGGTAAGACATAGGCCTAAAACTTTCATATGGAGCCCAAGATCTAAAAAGGCCATTTGCAAGTCCAAATTATAGCAACAATAAAAAAGCCCGAATCTGTCCTCCAGCCCAAGCACTATTCAGTATTTTAACCATATCTGGAGTTCTAGAAGTCTAAATGAGCTGAAGTTTTTACATAAGAAAGATGAGATAATTGCCTACAACTTTCATGTTTTCTAATGGCTCCAATGCTGACGTTATCAATGACGTTTTAGGCAGACAAGAGAAGATAAGGATTGTCACCAAGTCAAGAGTTGGCCACCCACTCATCAATTAGTCATCAAATCAATAGTTCTAAATTTTGGCCTATAAAATGAGACATTTGCCACGCATTTAGGCATCTTGGTTTCCAAATCAAGATCATGCTCTTTCTTTCTCTCTTTGTATTTTTTGTAATGTTTATGCTTTGCTTTCATTAATATCAAGTTTATGCCTTTCATTCCCTTTCCTTTACTTAGTTAACTTTTATGTTCTTATTCTGTTTATCTATTTTTCTTTCTTTCATTATGTCTAGCTAAGTTTATTATGTCAAGGTGAAAAGGTTACACTAATAATGTAAGAATAAGTATAATGTAAACTTAATATGGACTTTAATGTTTGATACTAACATGTTTTATATTTGTTATCTTGTTCACTCTTTAATACTTTGCTTGTTAAATAACTAATCTTGATTTATGTTGTATAACACTTAGTAGAACAAATGCTTGGCACTTTCATAGTTCATACTGTATGGTATAACCGACACCTGAGCTTTGAAAGGAACTTGATTTGTTGTTAACATAAGTTATAATCATGAATGCTTAACGAGATTTACAAGTATTAGCATTAATCGAATAAGATGACTAATGTAATCATGTTAACAATCTATAATCTGATTGGAACCTCCTTTATGTGTGGTTTTCAATTGAATAATAAGAGTTTATATTATACTTGTTTGACATACCATTAGTGGAATCTCTAACCTTGACATTTGTTATTATCATTGTTTAATCGTTATATTAATATTCCTTCTCAAAGTTCTCTTCTTCTTCTTCTTCTTCTTCTCCTTCTTTTGCTTTACTACTACTACTACTACTACTACTAGTTATTGTTATTGTTGTTGTATTATTGTTATTTATAATTTGTACAATTAACCTCCCTGTGGTTCGATCCCGGTCTTGTCGGGTTATTTATTACTTTGACACTCCTACACTTGGGAGAAGACATCAATTTTTTGGTCGTGTCACTAGACCACCTGATAATCGGACCTTTGCTTCAATCAACCAACGAATATCTTCAGGAATTTCATGATTCATTAACAATCTCAATTTTGCACATCTAGCACGGTAAATTTTTGTAATCGCATTCTGAGGCAAAACAGGAAAATACTTTTTCAATTTTTCCAGATTAGTGTCTATTTTCAAATGAGAATTGGAAGAGAGATTCAAAGAATTGCACAGATATATACACAGATATCAGTTATTGTGGGAAACTGAAAGAACCGACTTAAGTCACGAAGTACCGTTATCCGTCATTTGACTGAAGTGAGAGAAACTAACAAAAATCACTCAAAAAGAAACAAAAATAAATAAATAAATAAAAATCAATCTTTATATACAGAATCACCCAATTCAATAGGACTATGTTCAACTAAAAAATTATCAAAGTAAACTTTCAGACGATGTCCATTTACCTTGAAAACATTGTCATTCTTTAGATTCTCGATGTCATAGGCCCTATATGGATACACATGTTTCACAATAAAATGACCGCTCCATCTTGATCTTAATTTTCTAGGAAATAAATGTAGTCGAGAATTATAAAGCAAGACTTTTTGACCAACATTGAATGTTTTTCTCAGTATTTTCTTGTCATGAAACTCTTTAATTCTTGCTTTATGAATTCTTGAATTTTCATATGCATAATTTCTTATTTCCTCAAGCTCATTTATTTGTAATTTTCGCAGTTGACTAGCATCATCCAGATTTGAATTAAAAGCTTTAATAGCCCAATAAGCTTTATGCTCAAGTTCCACAGGCAAGTGACAGGGTTTTCCATAGACTAGTAGTCTATAAGGTGGCATACCTAATGATATTTTATAAGCAGTTCAATAAGCCCAAAGTGCATCATTAAGTCTTAAAGATCAGTCTTTCCTATTAGGGTTCACTGTTTTCTCCAAAATATGTTTGATCTCCCTATTAGCAAGCTCTACTTGTCCACTTGTTTGAGGGTGATAAGGGGTGGCAACTTTGTGTGTGATTTCATATTTCTTCATTAAAGACTCAAATGACTTGTTGCAGAAATGTGTTCCACCATCACTTATTATGGCTCGAGGGACTCCAAATCGACTCAAAATATTTTCTTTCAAAAACTTTATCACTGTTTTGTGATCATTGTTTCGACTTGGAATTGCTTCTATCCATTTTGAAACATAATCTACTTCGACTAATATGTGTAAGAAACCAAATGATGGAGGGAATGGACCCATGAAATCTATACCCCAGCAGTCAAAGATCTCAATGACAATAATAGGATTTAAAGGCATCATGTGATGTTTTGAAATAGATCCCAACTTTTGATAATTTTCACAAGACTTGCAGAATGTATGTGTATCTTTGAACATGGTGGGCCAATAAAATCCACTTTGTAAGATTTTTGTAGTTGTCTTTCTTAACGAGAAATGACCCCCACATGCCTTAGAATGACAAAATTTAATGACACTACTTACCTCATTGTCAGGAATGCATCTTCAAAATATTTGATTAGGACAATATTTGAATAAATAAGGGTCATCCTAATAAAAGTTCTTCACTTCGTTCAAGAAATTTCTTTTATCTTGGGTACTCCAATGAGCTGGCAATTGTTCTAAAATAAGAAAATTGACAATATTAGCAAACCAAGACATTGTAGAGACAGAAAGTAAAGATTCATTGGGAAAGTAGTCATCGATTGATGTGATGTTAGTTTTTGAATCTGTTGTCAATCTTGACAAGTGATTTGCGACAACATTTTTGTTGCCTTTCTTATCTTTGATTGTGATATCAAATTCTTGAAGTAACAAAATCCACTATACCAATCTAGCCTTAGAATCTTTCTTAGAAAGAAGATATTTCAATGTTGCATGATCACTGAAAACAACAACAGGTGAGCCAACAAGATAAGACCTGAATTTTTCATATGCAAATACTACTGCAAGTAATTCTTTTTTAGTGGTGGTATAATTCATTTGAGCACTATTTAAAGTTTTACTTGCATAGTAAATTACATAAGGTTTATTATCTTTTCTTTGTCCCAAAACAGCACCTACGACATAATCACTAGCATCACATATTATTTCAAAAGGTAATGACTAATCAGGAGGTTAAATGATAGGAGCGCAAGTAAGCAAGTTTTTAAGTTTAACAAAGGCTTCTTCACAATGTCCAGTCCATTCAAAAATAGTATCCTTTGTTAGAAGGTTACTTAAAAGCTTAGATATTACACTAAAATCTTTGATGAACCTTCTATAAAACCAGCATGTCCTAGGAATGATCTAACATCTTTAAGAGGGTTTAGCATTTTCCTCTAAATAAATTTTGTGTGTACAAATCAAAGGATTAATTCCTTTTATATCAGCTATGGTCCATCCTAATGCATTTTTGTGCTTTTCAGAGTTTGTAATAACTTACCTTCTTGATGTGCATTGAGTTTGGAAGAGATTATTACCATAAAAGTTTCATTTTCTCCTAATAATGAGTATTTGAGATTGGATGATAATGGCTTCAAATTAGGTTTTGGTGGTTGAACACTTGAAGGTATGGACTTAATTGATCGTGGTGGAAATTCCTCAATTTGTGGCCTCCAATTACTTGTCTTTGATTCTTTCTAAAAATAAATCATTTGCAAATCATTAGATTCATCAATCTCAATTTCATTGAAGTAGTTAGAAATTAATCATGAATTAATTTTTCAGTAAAGTTCACTTCTTGTAAATCATTATCATCTCTAGGTTGCTTGCAAATGTTAAAAATATTCATCTCCAATGTCATGTTTCCAAATGATAGCTTCATCAGTCCATTCCTACAATTAATCAATGCGTTAAAAGTTGCAAGAAATGGACGTCCTAAAATAACAGGAAATGAATTACATACTTTAACAGGTTATGTGTCCAAGATAATAAAATCCACAAGATAAATGAATTTATCGACTTGTACTAACACATCTTCAATTATTCCTCTAGGCACTTTTACAAATCTATCGGCAAGTAAAAGAGTTATAGAAGTTGGTTTTAACTCACCTAGATTGAGACTTTAAAAAACTGAATATGAAAGTAAATTCACACTAGCACCGAGATCAAGTAAGACTCTTTCAATTTTATGCTCTCCAATAAAGCAAGAAATTATAGGACAACCAGGGTCTTTATATTTGAAAGCATCATTGTTCTGAAGAATAACACTTATTTGTTCGGCTAGAAAGACTTTCTTTTTCACATTCAGTTTCCTCTTCACAGTGCTTAGATCTTTGAAAAATTTAGGATATGAAGGAACTTGTTTAATAGCATCCAACAAAGGTATATTTATTCTTACCTGTTTGAAAGTTTCAAAGATTTCAGAGTTGTGATTGACTTTCCTTTGTTTGGTCATGGTTTGAGAAAATGAAAGTGCTGGTGGAGAATCAGTCTTTTCTTTGCAATTTTTAGATTCAACCCCTTCCTTACCCTCAGAGATTGACTCATCATCTTTCTCATAAGGTTCAAGAGTGGGTTTTTTAATAACCTTACCACTGCACAGAGTAGTGATTGATTTGACTTGATCTATGTGTTGGCTTCCAGAACTACTTGCATTTGCATTGTATTGCCCCTTGGGATTTTGTTATGGTTGAGATGGAAACTTACCTTTCTCTTGAAAACTGAGAACAAATGTTAATTTTTCAAGAGTATCTTTAAAATCTGTCATGTTTTGAGCTAGTTGAGTATTGATTGTCTCTTGCTTTTCAATGAATGCATGCAATGTTTCCTCAAGATTTCTTCTACGAGGTGGAGCATAAGGAGGTGCATATCCATGAGAATTTTGAAAATTATGGTGTGCTTGAAATGGTGGCTGTGAAGTTTATGCATTGTTGTTCTCACTCTTCCAACTAAAATTTGGGTGATTTCTCCAACCGAGGTTGTATGTTTATGAATATGGGTTGTGGATGGCCCTTTGAAAACTGTTTAAAGCATAGACTTGTTCATGGAGACATTCTTTAAAAGAAGGCAAGGTTGGACAATCATTGGTTGAGTGTTCATTTGTTTCACAGATTTGACACATAATATTTTCAACAGATTTTAATTGACCACTCTTTTTCAATTCTAGTGCCTCGACTTTTCTAGCTAAAGATGCAAACTTGGCTTGAAGGTTATGATCTTCCCTAAGGTTGTACATACCTCTACTAGATGTATGAGGTTGAGTTTTACTCGATGCCTCATAAGTACCCGCGGTGTCCCAATTTTGAGCATTTTTAGCTAACAAGTCTAAGTACTCCATTGCTTCATTAGGATCTTTATCTTCAAAAGTTGCATTGCACATCAATTCAACCATTTGCCTATCTCTAGGTGTTAACCCTTCATAGAAATGTGAAACCAATCTCCATGTTTCAAAACCATGATGAGAGCAAGTACTAAGCAAGTCTCGATACCTATCCCAACATTGGTAAAATGTTTCTCCTGATTTTTGAGTGAAAGTAGTGATTTATCTTTTGAAAGAGTTTGTTCTGTGAAATGGAAAAAACTTCTTCAAAAACTGTTGTTGCATTTCATCCTAAGCGCGAATGGATCCTGATCATAAATTTTGTAGCCATGTTTTAGTTTTATCTTTTAATGAAAAAGGAAAAAGCTTTAATCTGATGGTGTTCATGCTACAATTTAAATTATTATATGTGTTGCAGACCTCATCAAATTCCTTTAAATGCAAGTATGGATTTTCCAATTCTAAGCCATGAAAAGAAGGTAAAATTTGAATAATGTCTAGCTTAAAATTAAAATGAGATGCATCGGGAGAAAAAACTATGCATGATGGTGCACTTGTTCTTGTGGGATTCATGTGGTCTCTAAGTGTTCTAGCACGATTATTCTCATTATTCTCATTATGAAGTGATTGATTGTCTTTTTCGGCCATATTTTCTGAAAATGATGAGGATACCCTACAAAGTCTACCACTTGATGTACGTGACCACACTCTCATGCACGTGTAGGAATAGAATAAAAGGAAGAAGAAAATAAAAGAAGAAGAAACAAGAGAAAAAAAACAAAGTTATATATAAGAAAAGTGAAAGGAGAATAAAATAACTACTATAATTTATACAAGAACTTACCTCCCCGGCAACGACGCTAAAAACTTGACACGACTAAAAGATTGATGTCTTCTCCTAAGTGCAGGAGTGTCGAAGTAATAAATAACCCGACAAGACTGGGGTCGAACCATAGGGAGGTTAATTGTACAAACTATAAACAATAATAATAGCAATAACAATAGCAATAACAATAACAACAACAACAACAACAACAATAACAACAACAACTATAGTAGTAGTAATAATAATAAAGAAAAAGAAGGAGAAGAAGAAGAAGATGATGATGATGAGAACTTTGAGATGGAATATTAATGTAACGATTAAACAACGATAATAACAAATATCAAGGTTAGAGGATCCACTAATGGTATGTCAAACAAGTATAGTATAAACTCTTATTATTCAATTAGAAACCACACACAAAGGAGGTTCCAATCAAGTTATAGATTGTTAACATGATTACATTAGTCATATTATTTGATTAATGCTAATACTTGTAAATCTCGTCAAGCATTCATGATTATAACTTATGTTAACAACAAATCAAGTTCCTTTCATAGCTCAGGTGTCGGTTATACCATACAGTATGGACTATGAAAGTGCCAAGCATTTGTTGTACCAAGTGTTATATAACATAAATCAAGATTAGTCATTTAACAAGCAAAGTATTAAAAAGTGAACAAGATAACAAATATAAAATATGTTAGTATCAAACATTAAAGTCCATATTAAGTTTATACTATACTTATTCTTACACCATTAGTGTAACCTTTTCACCTTGACATAATAAACTTAGACATAATGAAAGCAAGAAAAATAAATAAACAAAATAAGAACATAAATAAAATAAAAATTAACTAAGTAAATGAAAGGAAATAAAAGATATAAACTTGATATTAATGAAAACAAAGCATAAACATTACAAAAAATGTTTATAGGCAGATCAAAATACAAAGAGAGAAAGCAAGAGCATGATCTTGATCTGGAAACCAAGATGCCTAAATGCATGGTAAATGCCTCCTTTTATAGGCCAACATTGGGAACTATTGATTTGATGACTAATTGATGATTGGGTGGCCAACTCTTAACTTGGTGACAATCCTTATCTTCTCTTGTCTGCCCAAAATATCATTGATAATATCACAATTGGGGCATCTTGAAAACATGAAAGTTATAGGAAATTGTCTCAGCTTTCTTATGTAAAAAGTTCAGCTCATTTGGACTTTTAAAACTTCAGATATGACCAAAATATAAAACAGTGCTCGGGCTAGAGGATAGTTTCGGGCTTCTTTGTTGTTGCTACAATTTGGACTTGAAAATGACCTTTTTAGATCTTGGGCTCTATATGAAAGTTGTAGGCCTATGTCTTACCTTTCCATCCATATAAAGTAGACCTAAATCTGAGATCTATAGCTCCAGAGATGACCCAATTACCGAACAGTGTTTCGGTTTGGATTGCACCGACATCTTTTTTCTAATTTTGGTCATCTGTTTGCCCTTGCAATTTAAGTTCTTAAAGTCATCAATCAATCCTTTCATTTATGTGGTATGCTTGCATTTAAAATGAACATTTACCACAAATTAAAGGTATCTTATATTATTAGATATATTATGATAAAACATGCTTTAGTTAAGGTGTTATTGATACTTCAAGTGCAAAATGATGATATAAAACCATGATAAAAATATAGTTTTAAGTACTAATCATCTATCCATGTTTTAGAGGTTGATTACTATTTAAAAGTGCATTTTTATTAAGGTTTTATATGATCATTTTGCACTTGAAGTATTAATAACTCTTTAACTAAAACATGCTTTATGATAACATATCTAATAATATAAGATACCTTTAATTTGTGATAAATATTCATCTTAAATGCAGGCCTACCACATAAATGAAAGGATTGATTGATGAGTTTTAGTACTGAAATTGAAAGGACAAAAAGATAAACAAACTTCGAAAATAGATGCTGGAGCAGTCCAAATTGGAACATTGTTTGATAATTGTGTCATAACTGGAGCTGTAGATCTCAAATTTAGGTTTAATTTATATGGATGAAAAGGTAAGACATAGGTCTACAACTTTCATGAGAATCTAAGATTTAAAAAGGTCGTTTTCAAGTCCAAATTATAGTAACAATGAAGAAGTCTGATTCTGTCCTGCAGCCTAGATATTGTTTAACTCAAATCTTAAGTTCTAGAAGTCCAAATGATCTCAATTTGTTTTTCTGAAAAGCTGAAATAATTTTCTAGAGTTTCATGTAGAGGTCTAGTTCAAATTCTAACATTATCAAAGATGTTTTATTCAAATAATAGAAGATAAAGATTGTCACAAAGTCAAGAGTTGGTCACCCACTCATCAATTAGTATCAAATCAATAGTTCTAAATTTTGACATATAAAAAGAGGTATTTGCCATGCGTTAAGACATTTTGGTTTTCAGATCAAAATCATACTTTTGCTCTCTTTTTATATTTTTGTAATGCTTAAGTTTTGTTTTCATTAATATCTTGTTTATGCATTTCAATTCATTTCATTTAGTTAATTTTATCTTATTTATGTTTTTATCTTGTTTATTTATATTTCTTTCTTTTATTATGTTTAGCTAAGTTTATTTTGTGAAGGTGAAAAGGTTACACTAATGGTGTAAGAATAAGTATAGTGTAAACTTAACATAAACTTTAATGTTTGATACTAATATGTTTTGTATTTGTTATCTTGTTCACTCTTTAATACTTTGCTTGTTAGATGACTAATCTAGATTTATGTTGTATAATACCTGGTATAACAAATACTTGGCACTTTTATAGCACAACTGTATGGTATAACCGATATCTATGCTATAAAAGGAATTTGATTTGTTGTTAATATAAGTTATAATTATAAATAGCTGATAACATTTACAAATATTAGCATTATTCAAATAAGATAATTAATGTACTCATGTTAACAATTTATAATCTGGTTGGAACCTTCTTTCTATATGGTTTCCATTTGAGTAATAAGAGTTTATATTATACTTGTTTGAAATACCATTAGTGGATTCTCTAACCTTGATATTTGTTGTTATCATTGTTTAATTCTTATATTGATCTTCCATCTCAAAGTTCTCATCAACTTCTTCTTTTTCTTTTTTTGTTATTATTGTTATTATTACTACTACTACTACTACTACTGTTGTTGCTATCATCATCATCGTGGTTGTTGTTGTTATTTTTGTTGTTGTTTATAATTTATAATTAACCTCCTTGTGGTTCGACCTCAATCTTGTCGGGTTATTTACTACTTCGACACTCCTATACTTGGAAGAAGACATCAATCTTTTGATTGTATCGAAGGTTGATCTACAACTTCTATTAGGATATAGATAATATGTTATTAAACATATAATTATGTTGTTTAGATTAAAAATATTTTTCATGAAAACTTTATTTAATAAATTTCATTGTTTATTTATTAACAAATGGTGTGGAGTTGATATTTTGAACATAATCCAACCTAAGTTTTGTTATCTTATTGTAGTGAGTTAGATAGATAATAACCAAATCATGTATGATGATAAATTATGAGAGTGAAATAATTGTTTATGAAGATGTTGGTAAATGATGATAATTAATTACTTGTGTTGATGTTTGATTTTTTAGATATTGGTAAATCATTTAAAATAATTGTGTTTTGATGTTGATAAATGATTAAAATTAATTATTTATGTGGATGTTTGATTTTTTAGATATTGGTAAATGTTAGGAAATTATTGTATAGGTTGAAACTGAATTTTATATATATATAAATATTGGGAGATAATTTTTCATGGGTTGATGTTGATAAATGATTAGAAATAATTGCATTATTAATGTTTCAATAAATCATGTGAAATCCTTATTTAGTAGATGATATGACAGTCACTCCTGTTATATGCGCATAAACTATGGATTTATACATATCAGTTGTCCTCCTCGTACTTTTTGAGCTTGTGGAATTGCATTGTTTGGATTGTGTGATATGACAATTTAACTTTAAAAAACGCATCCCATCTAATATAGATATGAATAATCAGTTACATTTTATTAATTATTCGGATAAACACGTTGATTATAATTGGATGACCCACCATCTCTGGCATATATTGATGTGGGATGCATGGAGAAATTTTATTTTTAAAGAAGTGCTTCCTGTAATTTTTAAGGAGAAATATATGGGCTGGTACTTGAGTATAACATACCAAATTATTACACCTAACCAGCACAAGTTTCTTTATACGAGGAGATGGAATATAAGCCACATGCATGTTAGATTCTAAATATTGTAAGTATTTATTACTTTATATAGGATTTGACAAAATTATTTTATTTTATTTATAAATTAATAATTTTTATTTGCTTCATGTTATGTTGGATAGTTGCTACATGATACGACTGATTTTCATGATCTTGACGATGATGTTTATACTCGTTATTAAGTATCTTTTTAGTTCGAGACATGTCGCACTACACTTAATCTGTTATGAGAGACAATGAGCTTAGATGATATTGTCGCATCAGATATAGATAGCCTCATATATATTATTATCTAATGTTATTTTTCTAGTTAATAATTATTTTTATTATTACTAGTTTTGTAATATTGTTTTTGCTAATTGTTATGTTGACTTTAAAATTGTTTGATATATTATACATTTTCATCATAATTTATATAAGCATAATTTAATATTGTCAAAATACATATAAATATGTGACCAAGTTGTTTAAAATTTTAAATCATTCATTGACAATTTAAAAAATACATAAATACAAACAATGTTTAAAAAACAATCATACTAATTTGGAATTATAATTAACAAATAAAAATTATATGTAATATTATACTTTGAATTATAGGTTTGAAGTTTGATAATTTATGATTTTATTTGGCTTTGTTTAGTTTTTGATTGTGATAATTTAAACTTAGTTTTTTATAAAAATTAAGTTTGGAACACAATTAGTATTCTCATTATGATTGCTTAGCGGTTTATCAAACCAATTATAAAAATTTTTGGAAAATAATATAGAAAAAATAAGTATTTAAAAAATAAAACATTTTTAACCACTTTTATTATTAATATTTTATTAAATAACCCTATTACTATTAAAAATTGTTAATAAAATTGTGTTTTCAATTGCTAGCAATTAAGTTAAAATTGCATTATTTTTAAAATATTTTTCTGTTCATTATAAATTTTCAAATCTTTTTATCATTAGTTCGATAAAAGACGACAACGCCCCTCTTTTTTTCTTTTTTTTTTAAATGTTAATCTTCGTAAATGGAATGAAAGGGGATATATCATTTATATGTGTCTGTTACATAGAAATTGTTCTTTCTTTCTTCTGTTTTTTTCTAAACAGACAGGTGTGAATTGTGAAAATTTTCAAAACTGGATTTTTCACTGTGCTTAGCAGATTGCAGTTCATTGCTATTATTAATATAAAGTGCATGCAATGCCTTCTTTGCCTTCGCTACGCTGCTTGCGCTGTAAATAAAAAAGGCGAAGCAGGTGGTTATGGTTGGCTGTTCAAGGATTTGTGGTCACGTGGATAGCTTTAGTTAGTTATTTATGGATGAGTGAAATATGATTGAGTTTAGGATTCGAAAGCGGTTGCGCTGATAAGATGCATAGCTTTTAATATTATTGATAAACTATGTATTAACTAGTTTTACAAAATTAAATATATTTTTAAAATTATATATTAGATAAAGTTAATATTTTATAAAAAAATATTAGATATATAAATATATATTACGGTAAATTTTCATGTCAAATACATATAGAAAACATAATATTTTAGAGAGTTAAAGTTAATAACATATATTATCAAATATATCAAACAAGATTTCCGTATACTATTTGAGATATATCTAAAGTTACAAGTAGAATTTTACCTCGATTAAAGTTAGGATAGAAACTAGACATGTAAAACTTTTTAACTATATATTATAAGTCAAATGATTCATCCAAATAAGAGAGAACAATATGTTTGAAATCAAAACTTAAATCTGCCATGAAAATACAAAAATTAGAGATTCAGGATATATGAAAGAATTTTTACATGAAGAATTTATTATTATTTTATTTTATTTTAAATAATTATCTTTAAATGAAATTTTCCCTAGCGCATGAAACATTGTTTAGAGATTTATTTTATTATTAAATTTATGTTAGGTAATTATCAATTTAAACTCATTAGCTTGCGACCCAAAAGAGGTCTATCAAGATTTATTGTGAAGGGAACAACCAAGTTGTTACTAAGTTTATGTGCATTTCTTATCTTTTAGTGATTTCCCTGTATTGAGAAATTGTTTTATGAAACTTTTTATTTCTTCATGTTATTAATTATTTGATTCATACTATCTATCTCTCTCATTTTATTTAGATCACTTATTAATTATAATATTATTGACTCATTTTATCAGATTTTAATGTAATTTAATTTTTTGACTAGAATTATCAATATATAATTGGATAAAAAAATAATTACAATTTTATGATAAGAATTTATATTATATTTCTTATATCGTGTTAAAAACATATTTTTGACAACTATGATTGTAACTTTCCTTATATATTATTATAAATTACTATAGTGTTTTTTTTAGAAAAAAAACGTTTTTGACAACCTTAATTAAAGCTTTCCTCACATGTTATTGTAAATTACTATAATGTTTTTTTTTGTTTTTTGTTTTATATTTTTTTTTAAAATTATCTTTGTTATTTTTTTATTTTCCATATTGTTTTTCAAAACTATTTGTCGATTTTATTTTTTAATATTGAGCTAGTTGAGAATTACAGCTATGGTTTTCTCACAAAACACTATGCATTGTTATAGTGTTTTCCTACCTGATTTTTTTTTATTTTATAATTTTTTTAAAAATTGTATTTGTCAATTTTTTTATTATTGAGCTGATTGATAATTTAACTTTTAAATTTTTTTTAAAATATTGTGGATTGCTATAGTGTTTCCCTACATGGTTTTTTTTATTTTTTTAAAAAATTAATTTTATTTTTTAATATTGAGTTGGTTGGAAATTATAATTACAATATGTGGAGAAAACATTGTACAGTTCCTTAATTATTACAGTGCTTTCCCCTCATGAATTTTTTTGTTTTTATTAAATTATTTTTATTGATTTTATTTTTTTAATATTGAGCTGATTGAAAATTACAATTATAAGTAATTACAAGAAAAGCTACATCATCTTGGGAAATTCCTTACAAAATATTAAGGATTGTTATAGTGTATTTCTATATGATTTTTTTTTGTTATATTTTTTTCCAAAACTATTTTTGTTAATTTTATTTTTTTAATATTAAGCTGGTTATAATTTAGCTTGTGATTTTTCTTTAAAACATTATGGATTGCTATAGTATTTTCACATATAGTTTTTTTTATGATTTTTTTAAAATCATCTTTGTCGAGTTTATTTTTTAATATTAAATTGGTTGAGAATTACAATTATGATAAAACTAAATCATGTGGGGAAATCATTGTACCTTTTCTTATAAAACACTATGGATTGCAAAAGTATCTTTCTATATGGTTTTTTTATATAATTTTTTAAAATTATTTTTATCAATTTTATTTTTTTAATATTGAGCTGGTTGAGAATTATAATTACAAGTAATTAGAAGTAAGGCTAAATCATGTGGGAAAACATTATAACTTTCCTCACAAAACATTGTAGATTGTTACAGTGTTTCCAACATGATTTATTTTTTTATGTTTTTTTATTATGATTTATTTTAAAATTATCTTTGTTAATTTTATTTTTTTAATATTGAGCTGATTGAGAATTTAACTTTGTAATTTTTTTTTTAAAACACTGTGAATTGCTATAGTGTTTCCTCAACTTGGTTTTTTGTTTTTTTATTATAATTTTTTCTAAAATTATCTTTATTGATTTTATTTTTTTTAATATTGAGTTGGTTAAGAATTACAATTACAATAACACTAAATCATGTGGGAAAAACATTAGCTTTTGTTACAGAACACTGTGAATTACTACAATGTTTCCTTGCATATGTTTTTTATTATAATTTTTTTAAAATTATCTTTATCAATTTTACTAGAGAAAATATTGTGGATTGCTATAGTGTTTCCCCTCGTGGTTTTTTTTCAAAATTATCTTTTTTTATTTTTTTTAATATTGAACTAGTAGAGAATTTAACTTTATAGTTTTTTTATTAATAGAAAAACTAAATCATGTAGCAAAAAGGTAAATCATTGTATCTTTTCTTACAAAATACTATAAATTGCTACAAATCATTTTATTTTGTCTATAAATTTTTTATCATCAACATAACTTTTTTTTCCATTATGGAATATTGGCTTTATCATACCTTCAGTTTCTATTACTTATATAACATTGATTCGCAATTATAACATTATCAAACATATTTGTTTCATAAGCTCGCGATAACGCACATGCATGACATCTAGTAATAGTTAAATCACATTTAAATTTAACTAAGATGTTTAAGGTTTATATATATATATATATATATATATATATATATATATATATATATATATATATAATTGGAAAAGCCTTTAAATTAGATCTAAAATGTGTTATTCTAGCTATTTTTTTTTTACTTTCTATTTTTTAACTGCTTAGTTTGTTAAGGCTTTTTATTGCCTTTTTTCTTTCTAATCAGGACTATTAGTTTCTTACCTTGTATAGATTGATTTTTCAAGTTTATTTAAGAAGTTGTAGACCTATTAGATAGCAAACTACTTAAATAAAAAATATTTAAAAATAAAATTTTAAATTAGAGCTTCGTGTAGAGACCCTTTCTTATGTTGATGTTGGTTGTGTTAATTGGTATCAAAACCCAAGCATTCCTAGTTATTAGTGTTATGTGTTAGGATAATCATGACTAGATGATGATGTAAAAAAATATGTGCTCATGTAGTATAGGATAGGAAGGTTCTTCTTTGAGCAATATACATTTAGGAACTAGTGATAGAAAACATGCAAATACATATTGTAGAATAGACTCGTCAATTAACTAAGGTAAGAAAACTAAGGAATTGTGAGGAAAGTGATCACGAATTAATGGTTAGTTTTGAAAACATGTTTTAAATGTAAGAGTAAAAAAGGCACCTCTTGATTGAAATGAGTATTATGGTGATTTAGGGTTTCAGATAAAGTTATTCAAGTTCATAGAAACCTTGTAGGTGGAGGAGTTTATCAATTAGTTGAATGAAACAGAGATAATTTTTTAGTACAAGAAAGTCCTAAAAGAGATGAAGGTGATGCCATTTGCTTTTAGATTGAAAAGGTGAGCTCCTACTTGGTGGGAGTAATGAGGCCTCAAGAAAAATAAAGCAAGTAGAATATTAGTAATTGGGAGAAGATGATGAAGGAGCAATTTATTTCTTTTTGATATACTTAGAGTTTAAACCAACAACTTCATATATTGAGATAAATAAAGGCTATTTATGAATACACTAATTATTTCTACCAACTAGTAGCTAGGAATGACATGTTAGAAATAGAATAATAACTTATTATCAAGTACATAATTAGATTACAATAGTTCATCCACGATGCACTTTGTTCATAGTCTTTATAGGTAATTTCAAAAGCTTACCAAATGGCTTTAATTATGGAAAACAAAGGCTACCGAGGTAACTAACATGTTAGGGTTTAAATTTAGCTTTATATTTTGGTGTTTTTAGATATGGTGAGTTAGGGTATTAATCTTTTGATTGTCATAAATCAAAGAGTCATCGAAGTAAGAATTTGATTGTAGAAGAACATAATGAAGAGGCATATGATTCTATTTCTAATGATTTAAATGCCAGTAAAAAGGTTTTGCAAGGTGATTGATTTGTACCTAAAAGTGTATTTTTATCAAAGTTTTATATTATCATTTTGCATTTTAAGTATCAATAACTCCGTAACTAAAGCATATTTTATATTAACAAGTCCGATACCATAAGATACCTTTAATTTATGGTAAATGTTCATCCTAAATACAAACTTATCACATAAATAAAAGGATTAATTGATTAGTTGAAGTATTGAAATTGAAAGGGTAAAAAAAGGGTAAAACTTAGAAAAAAAGATGTTGGTACAGTCCAAACTAGAATACTATTCGGTAATTAGGTCATATCTAGAGCTTAGATTTCAGATTTAGATCTACTTTATATGGATGAAAAGCTGAGATATAGGTCTAAAACTTTCATGGAAAGTCAAGTGTTAATTCTACTATTTAGAAGTCCAAATTTGAGCAATAACGTAGAAATTTGAATCTATCTTGTAGCCCAGGCACTGTTCAATGTTCAGTCTATATCTCGAGTTTTAAAAGTCCAAATGACCTCAATTTTTTTCTAGAAAACTAGAACAATTTTCTAAAACTTTCATGTGGAAGTCTGGTTCAAATTCTAATATTATTAATGATGTTTTATTCAGACAAGAAGATAAGGATTGCTACCAAGTTAAAATGTGGTCACTCACTCATCAATTATTTATCAAATCAGTAGTTCCTAATTTTATCCTATTAATGGAGGTATTTGTCATGCATTTAGGCATCTTGGTTTCTAGATTAAGATCATGCTCTTGCTTTCTCTCTTTGTATTTTTGTAATGCTTAAGTTTTGCTTTCATTAATATCTTGTTTATACCATTCATTTCATTTCCTTTACTTAGTTAACTTTTATCTTATTTATTTCTTATCTTGTTTATTTATGTTTCTCTATTTTATTATGTTTAGCTAAGTTTATTATGTCAAGGTGAAAATGTTATATAATGGTGTAAGAATAAGTATAGTGTAAACTCAATATGGACTTTAATGTTTGATACTAACATGTTTTGTATTTGTTATTTTGTTCACTTTTAATACTTTGCTTGTTAAATGGTTAATCTAGATATATGTTGTATAACACTTGATACAACAAATAATTTACACTTTCATATCCCAATTGTATGGTATAACTGACATTTGTGCTATAAAAAGAACTTGATTTGTTGTTAACATAAGTTATAATTGTGAATACCTGATAATATTTACAAGTATTAACATTATTCAAATAAGATAAATAATATAATTATATTAAAATTTATGATCCGATTGGAACTTTTTTTGTGTGTGGTTTCCAGTTGAATAATAAGAGTTTATATTATATTTAATTGAAATACCATTAGTAGATCTTCTAACCTTAAAATTTGTTATTATCATTGTTTAATTCTCACATTGATATTTCATCTCAAAGTTTTCATCAACTTCTTCTTTTTCTTTTCCTATTGTTGTTGTTGTTGTTGTTGTTTATAATTTATTTAGTTAACCTCCCTTGGTTCGATCCCGGTCTTGTCAGGTTGTTTATTACTTCCACACTCTTGTACTTAAAAGAAGATATCAATCTTTTGGTCATATTAGTAATAGCAACACTACTTTAGTCACCTAAAATAGTTTGATTACTCTTAAACATGATTTGAGTAGCATTGGCTACACACTAATCTTTTTCATTGAAATTGTACCATCAAGGATAAGAAATGTAATTTGATAATTGAAAATGATAAATATGAAATTGTGATGTTGGCCAAGGTAGTAAAGAAATTGCATCTAAAAAAAAATCCAAGCCCTACAAACTTAACTGGTTGAATCAAGATAGCATTGTAATTATGGACAAATATTATTTTATTTTGTTTTCTATAAATGAAAGATATTTTGATAGTGTTGAGTGTGATATGATGTCTATAGATACATGTTATCTATTGTTAGGTTGACTATGACAATATACAAGAATACAGTACACTACAGACAATGTAACACATATAACTTTAGCATAAAAAGGAAGCATATAATGTTAGTGTTCGGTAGAGAGTGGATAGTTGGTAATAGTAAGAGTAAAAATATGTTGTTTATAAGGAGAAAATAGAAAAGAAAAGTGTAGAGAATTAGAACAAATTACATGACTAGACTATATGGATAGCCTTAAAATGATATTTATGGATTGTTAGGACATGGCTAAACCTAAAATAGAGGCTTAAGTTACCCAGAGTGATTAATGTAATGCCAAGGCTTAAAACGCCTCAAAATTAGGTCTAGAAGGTGTTCTTAAGACAAGGTTTGTTATTTTTTTCTCTATTTATTTTCACGTTTTCTAGTTTATGGAGGATCTTTATAGCATTTTTCCTTTATGATTAGGAAAATCTTGATTTCATACCTTGTTTATGTTATTTTTTGATTTATTTAAGAAGTTGTAAATATTTTAAAGAGAAAAACTACTTAAAGAAAAAAATATTCAATAATATAGTTTTGAATTAGGGTTTTGTGTAGAGATCTTTTTTTATATAATTATATATTATACTTATATTTTTTCAATTATTATTTTTTTTATGTCAATATATGAGTATCTAAATAAATGAGCCATTATCGATGAATCACTAAAATATTAATTCATTTACAATAAAGAAAAACAATTAAAAAAATCAAGAATTTTCCATCCAATAGACAAGAGTATTCACTTTCTTTTCTTGTGAATTTTCATGACTATAATTGTTGTGGCGTTCATGCTGTTGAATGACAAGTCTACCTTCTATGTCGAGGGGGTTTTAGGATGTATTGGGGTTAATCATAAAATTATGATTTTAAAGGAGTCACCACTTAATATCATTTTCACAAGGAAATATATTGGAATGTGAAAGTATGGGTAAGAGAACTAATTATATATGAGAAAGACACATCATTTCTAGTACACCGTATCTATGATAAGTTGCATTATTGATCAATTGTTTTTCTAATTTATATTTCTATTTGTTGGTTTGTCTAACGTCTAAGGTAGATCCTCTTCAATAAGAAGGAACCTGCCTTGTTAGGCTAAAATCTAACCGTTCTAAGGCATAAAAAATTAATGATATATTTATTTATATTTTGTATCTTTAATACCCATAGATATGCTTCATAATATAATTTTATACCTTCAAATATTAAACTCTATAATTAATTCCTAATATTTTATTTTTTTTCAAATCTTTTAATTTAATACTGGAAATATGTGTTACATAGTAAAATTCATACCCCAAATATTAATCAAACAAATTAATTTTAGTGGTGTTTTTTGAAATTTTGATCAAATCCTAATGTATAATCATAAACTGGTTATGATATTTACTGATTTTTTTTTGTATTTTTAAAAATATGATGAAAATGCACATTTTTTTTATAAAATATGAATGAATTTTTTTATTTGGCCATATGCATTCAAATAAAAACATATATTGTATAATGTTTTTTATAAGAAATTTTTTATAATTTGTTTTAAAATTTTTAAGAAAAGAAGGTATTTTTAATAGCATATAAGTATCTTATACTGTAAATTTACAACCTTGCTACTAAGTAAAATTATTGGAAAAACATGCGAGACATCCAAAAATAATTTAAAATGATGTTAGGATTTGTTTTGAAATTTTTAGGACTTGTTTGGCAAAATAAAAAAAAAACATATAAAGGACAAACTAGTGTTAAAAAAAAGATAGGAGAGCATGTTTGCCAAATATATCCTTACCCAAAAATTAAAAACATAAAAAATTCCAAATGGTTTTTGTTTTTCACTTTATTTTATGAGTTTAAGTTATAACTCTTAAAATCACTTTCAAAGGAAAAAATAAATTGCAAAATCATTCAAATATGTTTGCAAACAATATATATATTATGCTAAGGAACAAAATCTTTAGTTAAAATACAATTTGATGATTTGATCCATCTTGTTTAACAATAGCTTAATATTGTAGAATACATCTTTTCTTTCAGCATATATGAAATCCTCTAAATCAAATTCAATTAAGAGATTTTAATAAAATCTTATCTTTGAAATCTTTTTCAGTATTAAGAATTATATTCTAAAAATTAAAAAATTTAATATTAAAATTAATTTTTTTTAAATACCTTTCAAAAGATCTTTCAAGAGATAAGATAAAAGTAACAAAGATAATATTAAAAACAAAATAAATCAAATTTTATCTTTTCAAAATATATAAATTAAATTTATTTATAAATTAAATTCAATTACAATAAAGAAAAGATGATTAGTAATTTGATGTTTACATCCTATCAAAATATAAAGTTAAAAAGGGGCCAACATAGGGGTCATATTGAAGGATTTTAAAGGAAAAATAAGGGATGCTAATAAAAGTTAACAATTAATAATTATTAATAAAGAAGATTAAAACAAGATATAGTTTTACTTATTCTTGTAGCTATACTCACATTACTGCTCATATAATTTTTTTGGTTTCTAATTCTTGCCTTTGCAATCTTATCACAAAACTAGTTTTTCATTAGTTGTACTATTTTGGGCTAGCTACCATGTTAATTTGATAGCAATTAACAATTGTTTTTTTTTTTTTGCAATTATGCTTCATGTTAATATTTTTTTATATGGGTTTTTGATGATTTAATAAAACATATTATTGCAGTAAAGTTTTGATCTTACAAGGCTGTTATTTTCAATTACAGATCAACAAGGACTTGCTATAATTTGTATGTTATTCTCGATTTGTTTGAGAAATAAGTTGTATGTTTTGTTTTAACGATATACTGAGGATTTTTTTGTGCTTTAGTTGTCATGTGATTATTAGTATAATTAAACTCATTTTAGGTGCTTTTAAATTAATGGGAAAAAATTGTGAAGATCAAGATTATAAGTATGTGTTAAAATTATCATTATTTCAAAACCATATTTATTGTTAAATAACGATTGTTTAATGCAAATCATTTTATTGGCTTTAATTATTATGTGTATAGTAATAATTTTTTTATGCTTATTGTTGATTATGATTGTATTGTTTAAGACATCTATTGAAGAGAGATGATGATGTTTAGGACACAACAATAGCTTAAAATGAAAATAAATGAAGACTTGTAATGAAAAATAATTTTTTTTCATAGGGTTTATTTTGATCTTATTTTTACTAACAATCAAATGCTTATCATTATTGGACTTCAAATATATATTTTCATCAATCATTATGATATTGATAGTTGTCCTCATATGTTAAGAAATAAAGTTGTTGCATATATGGATATAAAGATTTAGAATATACCGAGTTACAAGCTTTCATCAATGTTAGCTTATATAATTATATTTAAAAGTTGTTGAATCCTAAAAAAATAATTGTTATTTTTCTTGATATCAATAAATTAAGAATCTTACAGTTTCTATCACAAGAAAAAAAAAATTCTAAACTTGTAACATGTGTATTATCTCAATCATATGCTTATAATAGTTGAAGCAAGATATACATCAATAAAAAAAATTATATTTGTTTTTGTAATTTTCTTGTGTCAAATTGCAATGGTATATTTTACTAGTTGATATTTACATAATATGCAAACTATATTTAATTAAATATATGGTATCATAACTTTGTTTAAAAGGTCATATTGAAAAATAGGTACTATCATTGTTTGAATTTAATATGTATTAGGACCTAAAAAGCAATTAAAGGCTAATCTTTGGGTTATTTCTTCATTGATCATCCTTACTTCAATATAACCTATAAATTAGAGCAAAATATCAATATCATCATGTATAACTTGTTCTCTATCAACTATTATTTGATACATAAAAAAAAAAGTTCTTGTAAAGGTGGTAATAATATTATCTACATATCATAAAGTGGCATTATCCTTTTGGTTTAATTTTCCTTGCCAAAACAATCAAGTTGAATATAAAACCTTAATCATAGGCTTGAAAATACTTTTATAGTTAGGAGTACAATTGACTACAATGATTTAGGATTCATTATTTATTATCAACAAAGTTTTTTGAAGATATGAGTGTTAATTCTCATTTTAACTTTATACTATATTATAGTCATAAACCTTATTCATTTGATCCTGTTTTTGTTAGATAGCCTTTAATAGTTATGGTATTATTCTTGTCAAAACCATTAATTAATCAACCTACCTAATATCTAACATAAATACCAAGAAAAACATATCAATGAAGTTTTTTGTAATCGAAAATATCAAGGCATTAATAATAAAACTATTATTAATTTTTTCTATCAATTACAAATAAGGGTTTTAATGACATGAGAGCCTTTTTACCTACAAAAGGATTAAAAGGATGAAATTAAAACCTTTTTTCAAGAGAATTTCAATATCTTCAAAATATATTATTCTATAGTAGATATAAGACTAGAATTTACTAAGAAACTAAGGATCAAAATAAGTCTTATTGATCATGTTTGATTTATGAAAAACTTGAGGGGTTTACCAATTCTAGAATTAAGATGAGGTGGATTATCATGAATTATGTTTTTTATTGGTCGAGCATAACTAAGAATTGCATTAGTTTTATAAAATAATAAAAAGAATATCAATAGTTTGGTCCAATATAACATGTACCTTTTAAAAAAATTAATGCAATGGTTAAACTATAATTAATGAGGGGTTGAACAATGAACATCATTAGTAAAATATATTTTTCATCTTTAAAAGGACATAACAACATCTTTATAGTTGTGAATTACTTTACCAAGTGGGTTAAAATTATTTCTTATCAATCGATCAACCATGAAACAATTATTAAATTCATTAAAGAACAAATGATTTCTAGGTTTAGACCCTTATAAACTATTACTATTAAAAAAGGATTAGTATTCATTGAGAAGGATATGAAGTAATTTGAATAGAGGTATAAATTCAAAACAATCCAATCTATTCCTATTATGTCCAAGCCAATGGGTAACTAAAATCAACCAAAACTTTGATCTTCAACAACTTGGTTAGAAATAATCATAAAACATAATCAGATGCTTTATGAAAAATACTATATAAATATAATACTTTATAGAAGACTACTTTAGGAACATCATCATTTACTTTAATATATATACATAATGTTATGTTACTTGTGAAACTTAAGCTATAAAAATAAGTTTGCATAATATAACATAAATAGTTCAAACTATAATTTAGTCAAGTTATTTGAATTTAAGGATTTGGATGAAGTAAGGCTTTATATTTTAGATAATTTGCTAGAACATAAAAGAAAGGTCAAAAAGGCATATAACAAGTATGTTTGATCAAAATATTTCTTAAAAAAATAATTTAGTATGAAAGGTTATACTCCTAATTGACCATAAAAATTCAAGATATAAAAAATGGTCTCTTAACTGTACGAGTCTATATGTTATTGTCAAAGTTCTCAAAAGAGATGCCTATTGACACAACTAAAAGGTTGATGTCTTCTCCCAAGTGCAGGAGTGTCGAAGTAATAAATAACCCGGCAAGACCGGGGTCGAACCACAGGGAGGTTAATTGTACAAATTATAAACAACAATTATAAAACAACAATAATAGTACTAACAATAACAATAATAATAATAATAACAATAATAATAATAATAATAATAATAATAATAATAATACTAGTAGTAGTAGTAGTAGTAGTAGTAATAATAATAATAATAATAATAATAATAATAAAGAAAGAGAAGAAGAAGAAGACGATGATGATGAGAACTTAGAGATGAAATATTAAAGTAAGGATTAAACAATAATAATAACAAATGTCAAGGTTAGAGGTTCCACTAATGGTATATCAAACAAGTATAGTATAAACTCTTATTATTGAATTGGAAACCACACACAAAGGAGGTTCCAATCAGATTATATATTGTTAACATGATTACATTAGTCATCTTATTCAATTAATGCTAATACTTGTAAATCTCGTCAAGCATTCATGATTATAACTTATGTTAACAACAAATCAAGTTCCTTTCATAGCTCAGGTGTCGGTTATACCATACATTATGGGCTATGAAAGTGCCAAGCATTTGTTGTACCAAGTGTTATACAACATAAATCAAGATTAGTCATTTAACAAGCAAAGTATTAAAGAGTGAGCAAGATAACAAATATAAAACATGTTAGTACCAAACATTAAAGTCCATATTAAGTTTACATTATACTTATTCTCACACCATTAGTGTAACCTTTTCACCTTGACATAATTAACTTAACTAGACATAATGAAAGAAAGCAAAATAGATAAACAAAATAAGAACATAAAAGTTAACTAAATAAAGGAAAGGAAATGAAAGGCATAAACTTGATATTAATGAAAGTAAAGCATAAACATTACAAAAAATACAAAGAGAGAAAGGAAGATAATGATCTTGATCTGGAAACCAAGATGCCTAAATGCATGGCAAATGCCTCCTTTTATAGGCCAAAATTGGGAACTATTGATTTAATGACTAATTGATAAGTGGGTGGCCAACTTTTGACTTGGTGACAATCCTTATCTTCTCTTGTCTGCCTAAAACGTCATTGATAACGTCACAATTGGAGCCAGTTGTAAACATGAAAGTTGTAGGCAATTGTCTCAGCTTTCTTGTGTAAAACATTCAGCTCATTTGGACTTCTAGAACTCCAGATATGGCCAAAATACCGAATAGTGCTCGAGCTGGAAGACAGATTCGGGCTTCTTTGTTGTTGCTATAATTTGGACTTGATAATGGCCTTTTTAGATCTTGGGCTCCATATGAAAGTTGTAGGCCTATGTCTTACCTTTCCATCCATATAAATTGGACCTAAATCTGAGATCTGTAGCTCCAGATATGACCCAATTATCGAACAGTGTTCCGGTTTGGATCGCACCGACATCTCTTTTCTAAGTTTGGCCATCTCTTTGCCTTTACAATTTAAGTTCTTCAAGTCATCAATCAATCCTTTCATTTATGTGATAGGCCTGCATTAAAAATAGACATTTACCACAAATTATAGGTATCTTATATTATTAGATACATTATTATAAAACATATTTCAGTTAAGGAGTTATTGATACTTCAAGTGCAAAATGATGATATAAAACCATGATAAAAATGCACTTTTAAGTACTAATCACCTATCACTTATCTAACCAAGATAAAGAACTACACTATTGATCGATTGATCATCAATATTTAAAGAGATATTGCCTTTATTGGAATATTAAGCTAGAAGAGGGACTTCCTTGAGAAACAATAAGGTTAACTTAGATATCACAATGTTAATATCACTCCAAGATTATACTGATTATATGTCAAGTATAATTAGTTTAGCTTGAGTTATAAGTTGGTTCAAATTCATATCTTTATATAGCATGAGTTTAAACTATTAAAAAATTAATTAATATAAATAAAAAAATAACATAATTGTTTGAATAAAGAAAAAAGAACAAATTATGGTTGTATTTTATATAAAAAAAATAACAATACATGATCATTATTCCATTAGAAAATAACTAAAACCATAGTTCTATAAGATTCTCAAGATAAATAAACCTCATCAAGGTCATTTAAGACCATCTTTATTAATGGTCTCTGTTGTTTAAGAAAAGTAAAGGTAATGTGGACTTACTTCTATAAAGAGATATATATTTTTCTACATAATTTATAACTTTAATCACTCTAGAGGTCAGATCAGCTTTAGCATTGATAAGCTCTTTTACAACCCTAGCCAAATGTGAGCCACCTTGGTTCTTGGAATTGAACTTGTAAAGAAGCATCTTTAAGGGATTGATAAACTTTTAAATAGTTGGATATTTAAAATTTCATTATTCTCTCTAAAATTTAAAAGATTCTTAGACAACATCACTATCTTGTAACATTTTTGTTACAACAACTTTGATACTAATAAAAAGATCAATATCTTTCCATAATGTGTCAAGACTTTTCTTGTACTATGATTTAATAGATCCCTGAGCTAAGAAAAAAGTATCCTCTAAAAGTTATTTCAGATAATCAATAGAGATTTTATTATTTAAAACAATATCCTTTAGGGTAAGAATGATCATTGACTCTTTGATATTGGCTAGTAATGACCCTCTTAGTTGGCCCTCTTTCTTAGAATTTATTTTAATAGATGTAACATCTATTGATGAAGGAGTAAAGATCTGAGAGAGTATAGCATCTAGAGTTTATTAACTGAAGGAAAACAAGTTTTTTTCAAAATTATATATATATATATATATATATATATTAAAAATTTTATTTAAATAATCACAAAGACTTACACACTAGTTTAGAAGAATCACCTTATAAGGTTGATTTAGTATTATACTCTTCAATTTAAACAAGATATGTAAGAATGTTAGTATATTGGTCTTAAAGTATTATTAGGGAAGAGGGAACTTCAATCCTTATAGGTTATTTGAAATCTTATGAATTGAATTCAATTCAATTCAAAGAGACAAATATATTCTTATGTTTTAAATTCTTCTTAGGATATTAATTTGAATTCCAAATGAAATTCAATTAATAAAAAGGGCCAAAACACTTTGATTTGCTATAGTAATTCTTTTTAGAATTAGTATTGAAAGTGATATTTTAAAAATATACCTCTTTTTTTCCTTCTAAAAACTCTACAAAGTAATCATTGTTTTTTTCTATAGAATAATCTCACCGCCCATTATTTTTTATCTTGTCTCTTCCTCTATTTTTTTCACTGCTTTTTGAGTTTGCTCACCTTCATTCTTAATCTTATGTTGTAAAGATAATATAATTAGTAATTATATCTCTTTTTCGAGAAGAGGTCTATATATATGGCAAATGAAAATCCCTTATTAAACTAATAAATCAACAAAAAAAAGGAGAAGAAAAAAAAAAGCAAAAGAAGATCTTGAGTCTTGACAATTAACTAACAAAACCAATGTATATTAACTGAACCTCAAGTCAACTTGCAGTGAGAGAAGGTCCCTAAGTAGGTTCATGCATAACCATATGGACCAAGAGTTGCCAAAATCTTGGAAATTAAATTTTATGGTTTGTGGTGTTATTCAACTTGAATTTAGGGGATCTAGATTAATATGTTTATGGATATGTTTATTTTCTTTGCTAGATAAAGGATTTTTCTTAAGATTCTACTTAAAAGATTTTAATTGAAATTTTATTTTTACAAATTTATTTTATTTTAATTTTTTTCAACAAATATTTAATGAACAATTAATATTAAAGGTCTATTTATATCATCTTTAAAATGCCTATATTTTATGTTGTTTTAAATAAATATAAGAGTTCTTGTAACAAAAATAAATTATTTATATAAAAATCAATTCAGCATGTGATTTGGTTTCAAACATAGAATTCATAATAGCAACCAACCTTTAGACTAACATCAATCACTCTGGTGTTCATCTCGATTGTTTCAATATGATCACCCACTCCTTCACTAGAGGATCCAATTCTTAGGGTGATCATATTGATGCATTAAGGCGCACTTCCTTCGGTCATATTTTCTCATGCTTCTGTAAAAATAGCTACAACGAGCCAGGGCTACCCTTCAAGTTTAAGAAGAGTTACCGTGAGAGGATCCTTGTGAGCTCATAGGAGTCCTCGGAAACCTTGGAAGTTTTATTCTGTTGTTGTAGCTCGATTCTCACCGCACGTCAAGAACCACGGGTGTTGCCATATTCTCAATCAGATCATCATTGAAGTGTCCTGAATTCGAGCTAATGAATAGATCAAACTCGCTGAGAGCTTAAACAAAGTTATCGGCAAGATGATTTTTACATTCCATCGTTGTGATTGATTGATGAAAGGTGGCTAGAGATATCTTTAATTTGTCACCTCACAAAAAATAAAAACACGCCCGCAAGAGAGCCAGTCAGGTCCTGTTTAAAAATATTCAATAAATGTTCACGGGAATAGTTTCCTTGCTTTCCTATTTTTTGTTTTTTCCCAGGCTCATTTGCCTTCACATGCAATCCAAGCGTAGCAACCTTCTTTTGCAGCAAGACCCACTGCCCCTGCTACCCTGGCACATGAAGGAAGCGGGTCCCATATTCCAGGACCCAATCACACATTGCATAGGATAATTACTGTTACACTGACATTAAAAAAAAAAAAAGTGGAAGTTAACGACGCAAAAGGAAGGCAAACCCCAACGATCCAAGCGAGAAAGAAAAAAAAGAACAACTCTTGCTGATTATTTCAAGAGTTGATCATTGGGTAACCTTCCCAATAATTTCTCCTTGTGTCTGAGATTTCTTCACCATAAATTTTCTCCAGCATCAATTCACTTGTCTCAGGTGATGAAACTTCACGTAATCGATATCATAAGAAGTAATCGGGTGCTGGTTTTTTGGAAGGTGCGCCTCTTGATTCCTGCATTCATTTTGAACCTTTCAGGGCTCATTACAATAACATACGACGACAATGACAATGCATAAGAGGCAGCACCCAAGTGCAACCTTAATGCTTGCATGGAAGTGTAAGTTTCTACACACATTTCAGGCAATTGCAATACCTTATCCCAATCCTTTTTAGAGGTAATTATATTACATTAAATGTGTCCATTTTGTGAATAAAACATATGCAATCCAAGTTAAAAATCCTTCAAGCATTAAGGCGATTTTTCATGAAACTGGATGTGTCCAGACTATTATATGGCTGTGTGCATAAATATGATATTGCTGCTGTTTTGATGATCACATGCCATAGGAGATTGTTCATGCAAACCTGTGGAGCAGCATCAAACACGCGAAACTGCTTGTTAAGATTTTCATCCAGCTCAAGGATTGCAGCTACATTACCACATCTGCAACATATTCAAAGGGAAAAGCACATTACCATTGAGCAGATAAGGGGGCAAATCTTACATGCTAATTTACCTGTAACAGTAGTTTGGAGCCGACCAGACTGTGACTATTTGGTTCCTGAACATCCACTTATACCCTTCCATCACCAGCTGATGAGCACGGCATATGTAATCAATATTGTTTGCGTGGGTGAAAGAAGTGACCACACTGCCACCAAATAGAAAACCAGCACCACGTGGACTCAACCCCCAACCATCGACCATATCTTCAGGGTCTGACCAAAGAAGATCACACATGGCACCATCGTGAGGTACTTCTTGCTTCCTATCAATTGTTCGGATCTGGAAAATGGGTAGTGTTAGCAGTTTCTTCCACAAATTTTCAGTTAAGAAAAAATAATAACAAAAGGAGAGGAAAAACCATGTTGGATGGATTCTTCAACCTGATCCAATGTTGATATGGCAGGAGAGAGACCACCATGGACACTAAAAACCTTATTCTCAATCAGTGCTGACAGACTGATAAACCAACATCACAATAAGAATTGAAAAATGTTGTCAGAAGCATTTTAAAAGCGGTGAAAAAGAATGACAACAACAGGTGCTAAAGTTGATTTTAGAAGGTCCATTGGAACTTGCAGTGAAATGGCAAGCAAACATATAAATGAAACTTATTAACAGAAAACTTTACTTTCTGTCCATAAGGCAAGCAGTACTCGTTCCCACATTGAATCACATCAATGGAAATCTATCATTCTGACATCACACTAAACCATGGAAAAAGAAAGAAGCTTTAATACTTTCTTCCAACCCTACCAAAATATAAGCACAGTTGGACCAGGGCACCCATCAGAAGGTAGATGACGATAGTATGTACCTCACTAGTCAGTATCCGTTAATTCTCAGCTCTGCTATGATATGAAAGGACAGTAGAAAAGAAAGAAGCTTTAACACTTAATCCCAATCCAAACATAATATGAGCACATTCAAATCAGGGTTCCAGCTAGTATGAAGGTAACAACTAAGTCCAGAAACCTTGGTGTAAGGAACACGAGATAAATTAATGTCTAATAAAAACTGTGACTTGTCAGTAACTCCCAGTACCAGATAAAGAGAAATCTGACATGGCAGAAAAGAAGCAGCACAGAATGGATTTTGCCAACGTCAGAAAACTTATAGCTTTCACACAATTACAACTCTCTTTGCATAAGTAACACTGTACCACATGATCCTCAATTGGATGATGAACATCACATGAAAGGCCATTATTAGATAGCAGACAGCAATCATCAGTTGGACATCCAGTGCAACCACCTGATGAAAACTAAGTTGTAACTCAGTTCTTACTAGATTTTTATAGAATCCAACCTTGCTAACTCAGATATATCTTGCTCTCTCTCACTCTCCCCTGATCCCCCACCCCTACTCATTTTCAGGATATTTCCCTAAATTATTAGCATACCTTAGATAATCAAATATATCGGTGCAATATCTCCAAACATTCACTGAGCCATATTTACGCAGACACTCATCATAAAATCCATATACCTGTGAAGAAAGAACCAATGTCGAAATCTTTAACAAATACAAGTTGAACAAGAATAATCATAACAGATCTAACCTGAGTTATCTGACGGCTCTCATGATTCCCTCTAATGAGTGTTATCCTATCTGGATACCTCACCTGATAATACAAAAGCTATTAGATAAAAAGAGAGAGATCATAAGACAATTGATGGAACATTAATTACTCATTGAACAGAAATAATCACTAATGCCTGTGAATTTTATACATTACCAAGCCAAATTTCACGATACAAGATTGAATTCAGGCTGAAAGTCCCACCAAAACAACAATTTTTAGGCAGTTTTATGTAAGATACCATAGTCCATGATGATGACATAAAAATAAAAAGGTCTCAAAAAGATCATCAGGTGATTAGGATTGCTTCTCATTGACCTCTAGCTTCAAGTTTTTAGTTCATCAATGAATTTGATCAGCTTCATTTTTTTCTAGTAAGGTCTTCATACATCGATAGCACTGATGTCAAATTTTGAACTACCAGGTTTTTTAAGTTCAAGATTACACATAATTTCCAATCTCTTAATGCATTCTATCCCTAGTCCATTTAGTACAGCACTTTCTTTTATTGCTCCTGCTGCTACAGAATCTCAAAATGCCATTTACTGAATTGATTGATTATTGTTCAGGTAGCTTTTTAACAAGCATTGTCAATTTTGATTTCTATTGAGCTCTCAAAATTGAAGATATGACTTAACACCTGACTCATAAATGATGGGTTTTTGGTTGTAGCAAATAAATTTGGGTTCAAAAGGCAAGAAAATGGACTTCACAGGTCAGGTTGTTGGTCAAGATTCTGAAAAATCCATTAAAATCGACCTGAATAGGTATATTGCTAATATATATATATATATATAAGTCCTATCATGGCATACCCTCCTATAAATACATATTTTTCTTCATTCACTCTGTTCCCTGCTTCTGAGCCAGTGGACTCATGAAAAACAAATAAACTTCTGTTCATCTTTTTGTAATCCTTATGCTGCTTGTAAAGATAGGCATGTTCTTTAGAAAAATAAAAGTATAATTGTTCAAACTTTAAACTAGGAACTTAATTGGAAGCAGTGAATTATATATTAATATTGTAAAATAGATCCAATCCATTTACATATTCCAGTAAGATGGTGATTCTTCTGTCTTTTATGTTTTTCAAGCTGTGGCTTATGCTCCATTCAGGTGAGGAAGGAAACTGTTCATCTTAGTTTCTGTAGATCGAAATTGTGGTAATTTAGTCCCACAAGGCTCATGGTTATCAGCATTATCCACAGAAAACTATCCAAATTGCCTCAAAAACCACTTGGGTTTTGTAACTTCACGGGTCAGGACATGTTATGATATTAGAAAAATTGAAAAGTTGGATTGGAAGCGCCAAAAAAAAAGAGCAAAAAAGCAAAATTCACCCAACTGGACACTCCTATTTTAACAGTCACTATCTTGCTATATCAGTTTAACTTTTTTATAAGAAATTATCAGGTGGCAGAAATGGAACAAATTATTAGACCAACTGCCTTATGCATGAATTCCTATGCCAATTAAACTGTAAGCATGACCAATCAGATGGTGCACACCTTGCACCAGCATAAAAAATAACACTCCCCTGAACTGTCGATATGGCCTACCATGCAAAGGTTAAAATAACATACTTCCAGACAGTGTTGTCTCCAAAAAGTCATGATACGAGTTAATTTTTGTTTTTTTACAATCTATCCAGAAACAACTCCTAAAAGGAGACATACTTTGGAAGTCAATCTGTTGGCATTTGACCATGAAACTTTCCAAAGAGAATGGCGAGGTGATGAAAAATCAGAAGAAATATAGTTAAGAAATGTTGTGTATCAGTAAGCGAAAGAACCTTGTCAATAATAAAAGCATAAATGTCTCAACAGAGTACCTTAAATTCCAATAGATAATAATAATAATAATAATAATAATAATAATAATATGTACCTTAAGGGCTAGTAGAAGCAGAAATGTCTCAACGGAGTAAAATCCTCTGTCAACAAAATCTCCAAGAAACAAGTAGTTAGTCTTTGGGCAATCCCCTCCTACTTTGAAAAGCTCTTTCATGTCATAAAACTGTCCATGAATATCACCACATATCTATGCACAGTGAAAATTGTATAATCTTAGTACAGATATTGAAAACCTCAAACATTAGTATACAGAATAAATACTTCCAAGTAACCCTGTTTAAACCATTCTATGTAAAAACAACTCAAAGAGAAACTGTTTGAAAAAAAAGAAATTATGCATGTCAAGAAGTTTGTCATTGTGAGACAAAATAATAATGATATTACAAGATAACATGCCGCTAAATGCTCAGATGAAGTAGGCAACATAACATTGATATACAATGGGGTAAAAACTTATTTCCATGTGACGATCTGAGATTTTACTCCCATACACATTCAGACACAAAACATCCATTGAGTAGTATCTTTCTAAACATACAGCATAGGAGACATATAGGACTTTAAATTAACCGGGGAAAAAACAATCGTAAGATACGCTTCTTGGTTGCTCCTCATTTTATGCAATATATTTGTGGCAGAAAATTCATTGCTATACTTTGAAGTTGGAGCTACCTTTTCTGGGTTCAGAAACAAGATGTCACTCCTCCTGATGTAATATTAACATTAAAAAAGCAAGCTAAGGAACTAAGAAAGTCATACTAGACTCATCCTGAACTAAATCCACCGTTTGACTTACCCAAATTACGATTCATTTGGACCTAAATTCAACCTAAGACAACTGAAGTACCAACCTCCTGTATACAATAAGTCATCCTAAACCAAAGGTTCCTTGTCCAACATTATCTTCTGCTGTTTTGATTGAGCAGCTAACTCAGACAGTCTCAACACTAAACAAAAACACAGACGCGCAGTAGATGCAAAACTATTTCTATAATTGTCTAATTATTTAAATAGAATGGGTAAAATCTTGAAATATTTCATATTTCATATTCAAATGGAAAAAAAAAGGAGAGAAAAGAAAAGAAAAGGCATATAACTACTCCATCATAAAAATAAAAACTAAAAAAATACAAGGTTCACGTCTTGTGCCGATTAAGCATATACATAACTCCACATTTACATCAAAATTTAATATATAAACACACACACTTGTTAATAATAAACTACTATTGAATTTCTCTAGAGAGAAAAAAGCTTTTCAAATACATATTAAACCAGTAAGAAATCCCAAAATAAGAATTAGAAAACTTCGTGTGTGTTTGGTAATGCAGTTGTAAGTGTTTTGGAAGAGGAAGAAAATCACCAAATTGATGATGTTTTCAGGTGTTTTTCCATTGTTTTGACATCTCTATTAAAAAACACAAAAACCCTAAAATTAAATTTTGAATTCAGTATTTCAGTAAATAAAGATTGGTGAGAATTAGGAGTAAAACACCAAGTTATGATAAATCAAAACCAATAATAGACTTCAAAAATTAATCCAAATGTAACGTTAGTAGCAGGCTTTTTACCTCACATAGCAAAAAGAAGAAATTCAAAAATTAATAAAACGTACAGTGACGGGAGCATCGACGCGTTGAACGTTGCTCTCCTCGACGAGGATTTCCATAGCTTTGAGGCAAAGTGCTTTCACTTCCGATTCCTTCAATGGCTCGCACTTCTTCAGTTGCTCAATTTGCCTGTCAAGGTCTGACATCTCTTATTCTCGCCCTCTCCGATTTCTCCTTTTCCTTTTTGTATCTTCTCCAAATCTCTCTCTCTATCTCTTCATCTACAACAGAGATGGCAGCTTGCTTTTCTTCGCTGCGAGTATTTGTTGAATATAATTTGCAATACCACGGGCTCCTGGCTAGCTATATATTAATATTAATATTAAACTACAATTAGTTGATCAATTTTTTGTGGCCTGCCCTCTCTCCCTCGACGCTCTAAAGAGAATGTGACAAATTATCGGTAATGTGTACGGACAATATATGATTTGATGAAAGTCAGATTCGATGAAAGTAAGTGTTAATTTTTTTTATTTTTACCTAGAAATAAAATATCTCATCTATGTTTGGAGAAATCAGAATCTAGATGACTATATATATAATCATAAAAAAATCAAATAATATATTTTTTTATCATTTTAAATTAAATTTATGTAATTTTGAGATTGTGTGTTTTGAGCAGGATCTCGTTATTTTATTTATTGCAAACATATATGTCCTATCATTTGTTTATTTTTCCAATACAACTACATTTGTTTTGCTTCTAAAATAACATATATATATATATATATATGTAAGTTTTAACAAGATTCTTAAACAATTTTTATTTCAATATTAATAATTTATTTTTAATTATCATATATTTGATATAAAAATAATAGTAGTAATAATAAAATATTCATCAAAACATCATTTAAATTATTTTTAAAAAAAATAAATAGATTTTAGATATATTTTTATTTTATTTCAACTCACATATAAATATATTGTTTTGATATGTTTTGTTAACTTGTTTTAACAATTATAAAATGCCTTTTTAATAACCAATAATTTCAATTAAAAATATTGTGTTTGCTAAGATAAACAAAATATATTTTAATAGAAAAATTATCTTGATGAAAAGAAAAATTCAAAACAACTATATTTTTATGTTTAATAAGAAGACAAAGCAATTCCATGAGACTTTATCAATTTTTTTATATTTAAAATATATATATAAAAAAAAGGTGATCTCTTTCTAGTATTCTACAAACTAGTCTATATTGAAAGAATAAGAGAAACCTAAAAGCTACCCTATTTTTTATAATTTATTTTAATTAAATTTTTTATAAAATTATTGTAGTTCCAAACAAATATTTTAATATTTAATTTGTCAATTTTACTCTTAATTTTGCAAGCGTTTATGTTTATTATCATATCATTAAGTACATAATCTTTTTTTTCTTTCAAATTCCTTTTTTTCTTTTGATTGAATCTTTTTTTTTTGCTTTTTTTGTTAATTTTATCTTTAAATATTTTATTAATTTTGAATTAGTCTTCATAATTTATTTTAGTTTGTTTTCAATGAAATTATTGCAGACTCAAACAAATATCCAGATATTTGATTAGTATTTATTTTTACGAGCAATCTATTTTTTTTATCATATTATTTAGTAAAAAATAATTAAAAAATAAAGTTGTTAAATTTAGGGGAGTCTATGATCTGAGTCACTTTTTTTATGGGTTAAATTACAAAGTTCAGATCAATCTAGTATTTCGTGATTTTGATATTAAATAAAATGGCTTCTTGAAATTATTTTTTTAAATTAAATCATACTTTTTACTATTTATTCAAATTCTCTTTGAACTCGTCAAATTAATTAGGTCGCGTCAGACAACTTTTACACTAGCTAATTTTAAACTCAGGCAAAACAAAAAGTTATGAACTTAAAAAAAAATACAAAAACAAAGTAAATTTGAGTGAATCTCCTGATATTAGATTAATCTCTCAAACTCCCAAACTATAAAATCTTAAACTCGGGTTCAATCAAGAAAATCAATTATAAACTAATTTAATATTAAAAGATGAAATCAGAAAAAAAATATCAATTTAATTTTTTTTCAAAGTATAAAAAATATTATTGAAAAGAATGAAAATCAAGTTTGATGAAGAAAAAAATGAAGTACGGTGAAATTACACAAAAAAAAAAGTTAATTTGTATTTTAAAATAAAAAATAAATAGCAATCAAAATAATAGAGACTAAATCTAAAAAATAAAAAAAAAATTAAAGGAGGACGAAATTGAAAAAAATTATAAACTAATTAAAATAAGATAGATAATAATAAAAAGAAAAGAGATCAAATTTGAATGAAATATAAATTGAGAGGTTGGCCTCAGAATTTAAAAGGGACGTATGAGAATTGAGGAGGAAAGTAAAAATAAAAAGGGAAAGAAAAGATTGTTTAACATACACTGTTGATTGACACGACAAAAAAAAAATAATGTTTTCTACTAAGTGTAGGAGTGTCGAAGTGATAAATAACCTGGTAAAATCAGAGTCGAATCATAGGAAGGTTAATTGTATAAATTATAAACAACAATAATAATAACAACAACAACAGTAGTAATACAAATAATAAAAAAAAAAAGTTGATGAGAATTTTGAGATGAAAGATCAATGTGAAGATTAAAAATGATAACAACAAATGTCAAGGTTAAAGGATCCACTAATTGTATTTCAAATAATTATGGTATAAACTTTTTTTATTACTTAATTAGAAATCACACTCAAAGGAGGTTCCAATTAGATTATAAGCTGTTAACATGATTATATTAGTTATTTTATTTAAATATTGTTAATACTTGTAAATATTGTCAGGTATTTATAATTATAACTTATGTTAACAACAAATGAAGTTCTTTTCATAGCACAAATGTTAGTTATATCATACGATTGTGCTATGAAAGTGCCTAGTATTTGTTGTGCCAAATGTTATGCAACACAAATCTAAACTAATCATTTAACAAGCAAAATATTAAAAGTGAACAAAATAACAAATACAATACATGTTAGTATCAAACATTAAAGTCCATATTGAATTTATACTATATTTATTCTAATACTATCAATGTAACATTTTCACCTTCACATAATAAAGTTAACTAAATATAATAAAAGAGTGAAATATAAATAAATAAGATAAGAACATAAATAAAATAAAAGTTAACTAAGTAAAGTAAAGGAATTGAAAGGTATAAATAAGATATTAATGAAAGCAAAACTTAAGCATTAAAAAAAATACAAAGAGAGAAAGTAAGAGCATGATCTTAATCTGTAAATCAAGATGCCTAAATGCATGGCAAGTGCCTCCTTTTATAAGCTAAAATTTAAAACTATTAATTTGATGACTAATTATTGAGTAGGTGACCATATCTTAACTTGGTGATAATCCTTATCTTCTTATCTAAACAAAACGTCACTGATAACATCAGAATTTGAACCAACCTTTTACATGCAAGTTCTAGGAAATTGTCTCAGCTTTCTAGAAAAAAAAATTGAAATTGTTTGAACTTCTTGAACTCGAGATATGGGCTAAACATTGAACAATATCTGGGTTGTAAGACAGATTCGTACTTTTACATTGTTGCTAAGATTTGGACTTTTAAACAGCAAAATTGAGTCTTGCCTTCCCATGAAAGTTTTAAGCCTATATCTTAGGTTTCTATCCATATAAAACAGATATGAATTCAATTTCTACAACTCTAGTTATGATTCAATTACCGAACAGTATTTTAGTTCAACCCAAATAAACATATCTTTTCTAAGTTTCATCCTTTTTTTGTCCTTTCAATTTTAGTTCTTCAATTCATCAATCAATCCTTTTATTTATATGATAGGTCTGCATTTATGATGAATATTTATCATAAATTTAAGGTATCTTATAGTATCAAACTTGTTATTATTATAAAATATGTTTTAGTTAAGGAGTTATTGATACTTCAAGTGCAAAATGATGATATAAAATCTTAATAAAAATGCACTTTTAAGTACTAATCACACTCTCTTAACCAACTTATTACTAGTCCCTAGTAATCAAAGCATTAAAATAGAAAAACAATTTACAAATTTCACAAAGTAAGGTATTCATCATTCAACTTCCATTAATCTATCTAGATAAATAGACTCTCATTAAATTTATATATATGTGCTCAATACCTCCTAAATAATATATTAATAAACCTTTCTTTTATGCTCAATATATCAACACATAATAACAGGGCTTTACTTGGAAGAAAAGAAAAATTTTGTTTTAATATTTAAGGTTAATAATTCGTACTTAAAAATGCATTTTTTTATCAAGGTTTTATATCATCATTTTGCACTTCAAGTATCAATAACTCCTTAACTAAAGCATTTTTTTTTATATAATAACATATCTAATAAAATAAGATACCTTTAATTTGTGATAAATATTGATTTTAAATGCAGGTCTATCACATAAATAAAAGGATTGAACTAAAATTGAAAGGACAAAAAGATGGCCAAACTTAGAAAAGAGATGCCGATGCAGTCCAAACTGGAACACTGTTCAGTAATTGGGTTATATCTGAAACTGTAGATCTCAGATTTAGGTCAACTTTATATAGATAGAAAGGCAAGATATAGGCTTATAACTTTCATATAGAGCTCAAGATTTAAAAAAACTATTTTCAAGTCCAAATTATAGTAATAATAAAGAAGTCTGAATCTGTCCTTCAACCTCAGCACTATTCAGTGTTTGACCCATATCTGGAGTTCTAGAAGTCCAAATGACTTAAATGTCTTACACAAGAAAGTTGAGATAATTTTCTATAACTTTTATGTATTTAAGTGGTTTCAATTTTGACGTTATCAGTGACGTTTTGGGTAGACAAGAGAAGATAAGGATTGTCACCAAGTTAAGAGTTGGTCACCCACTCATCAATTAGTCATTAAATCAATAATTTCCAATTTTGGCCTATATAAAAGGTATTTACCATGCATTTAGGCATCTTGGTTTCCAGATCAAGATCATGCTCTTACTTTCTCTCTTTGTATTTTTTGTAATGTTTATCCTTTACTTTTATTAATATCAAGTTTATACCTTTCATTTCATTTCCTTTACTTAGTTAATTTTTATCTTATTTATGTTCTTATTTTTTATTTATTTTTCTTTCTATTATTATATTTAGTTAAGTTTATTATGTCAAGGTAAAAAGTTTGCATTAATGGTGTAAGAATAAATATAATGTAAACTTAATATGGACTTTAATGTTTGATACTAACATGTTTTGTATTTGTTATTTTATTTTACTTGTTAAATGACTAATCTAGATTTATGTTGTATAACACTTGGTACAACAAATACTTGGCACTCTTATAGACCATACTATATGGTATAACCGACACCTTAGCTATGAAAGGAACTTGATAGTTATAATCATGAATCCCTGATGAGATTTACAAGTATTAGTATTAATCAAATAAGATAATTAATGTAATCATGTTAACAATTTGTAATCTGATTGGGACCTCTTTTGTGTGTGTTTTCCAATTAAGTAATAAGAGTTTATATTATACTTGTTTAACATACTATTAGTGAATCATCTAATCTTGACATTTGTTATTATCATTGTTTAATCCTTACATTAATATTTCATCTTAAAGTTCTCATCTTCTTCTTCTTCTTCTTCTCTTTTTTTTTTTTATTATGATTATTGGTATTACTACTAATACTACTACTATTATTATTTTTGTTGTTATTATTATTATTATTATTTTTATTGTTGTTGTATTATTATCATCTATAATTTATACAATTTACCTCTCTGTGGTTCCAGTTAACTTTTAGTCGTTCCAGTTAACTTTCTTAGGTTGGGATTATTATCTTTTTATTTTTTTATTAATATACTTATAACTTAAAAACACAATGCATATTTAACTCATGTAATAAGTTTTCGACTAATGACTCCTAGATTAGTTGATCTTAGGACATTAGATGTTGAGACAGCCCTACGAACTTAATAACTCAAGTTGCAGATATTAATACGTAGATAGTGCAATGTTTGATTCCCTTAAGCTTTTTTCCTCAACTCGTGTAACAAGCTTTGGGTCAATAGCTTCCAATTCAATTGGCTTTAGGGTATTAGGTGTTAAAATACCCTTTTGAGCTTAATTACTTAGGTTAGAGAGGCTATGAAACCAAACTTATCTACATTTTTATTATCATTATTTTTTTTATTTTTTTTGTTTTTATTTTTTTGCAATTTATATATTATTTATTTTTCTTAGTTGTTACCTTTAACAAAAAAACATAAATAATGTAATAAACCAATGTGCAACCCATAATCATATATTAGAGTGTGTGTGTAAAAATTAAAATTAGAATACTTGTTAAATGAGCATATAAACAAAATTAAGTGATAACAATGTGAGAGTTTGTATATCTGAATATTTCAAAAAGTATTTTGATAAACCTTGTTAAAAATGTTTACCAAGATGCGTCTCAAGAGTCATTTTAACAAAAAAAAACTCATTTACTTTGTCATCCCAGTAATAACAGTTTTGTAAATGATTTATGAAATAAAAAAGATAATTAGTTAAAAAAATTTTAATATCAACTACTATCCTTTCACCCAATCAAAATGAGACATTGTCCACAATGTTCTAAGATAGAAAGATAGAATATATAAGAAATCACCTGAAATATCAAATACTGACAAACCTGAAACAAGATTTAATTAATTTGAGTTATGTTCAAGAGGGGCTTTGGTGGAACCAAGACCATTAAACTAGGATTGGGAGAAGAAAATTAGATTCGGATATTTTGATCTTTTTTAACTCTTTTGATCATAACTGGAGCTACAAATTAAATTTTGATGTGATTTTAGTTGAGCTGAAAACAAGACTTCCATACCTTTCCAACGGTGTATGGCATGCCTTCTAATTCATTAAGATTGAAGAGAACCATCCATTTTAAATTGGATTTTTGCAGTTGTCAAACAGAATACGAAAACAATGAACTTGTTTTATTTAATTATTTGGGCTATCAAACTTTATTTATTTTAAGAGTAGACATTTTATTTGGGTCTTAGACTTGTTTATTTTAATTAGTTTGGGCTAGTTTTAGCTTGGGTTGATTATTATTTAAATTAGACTTATATTAGACTATTAGGGAAACTAGGATTTTAATTTGGAGTTTAAATACTCTTTAAGAATAATTTTAGGGCAAACGTTTTACGATATTTTCAATATTATAGCCAAGTTCTCGGTTGCTTAATCTTAGTTCTTAATTGAACTTTCACTTCTTCAAAGAATTGACCATTTTTTATTATGAAATACTTTCTTTCCTCGTCTCTAGATGTAGACGTTGTGATCGGGTTGATTTACAATCTTATTGTTTTGAAGCAAGTTTTTTATTATGATAAGCTTATTCAAATCCTAATAAACTTAAATTAGATTAATCTTAAAGTCACCAAATTTATTAAATTTAGTTAGGATTGACATATATATAAAAACTATAATGACTAGTCTCAATCATAACCCAAAAACACATGTTTTACTTGCACTTTTTTAGACTTTCCACACCTTCATCATTACATTAATCAAGATGATAGAAGCCAAATCAATAGACATGATATTCCTATCTAATTCCAATTGTATTGATCATTTTCTTTCCCCCCAGTTTCTCTCATTATATAGCAAAAACTCATTCTTAATAGTTCGAAATCTAAGATTGTTGGTGTTCTCTCTTTTAACAGTTACAGAATAAGACAAGCCTTCTTCTTTAGATGTTATTCGAATAACTTCTATAAAAATACCACAAAACACTGACCGAAGCAAAAAAAAACAAAGAAAAAAAGCTAAAAAACAAAATCATTTAGTAGCAAAAACCCCTTCCAACACAAAAAAAATGTTATTAAAACATTTGCCTCTTACATTCTTTTGAACTTCTCATATACCTTAAACATCTAAACTAGCACTTGAAACCCACATCTTTTCTCTCTACCAGGCATCCCTCCCTTCCACAATGCCATTTCCAAAATAAAAAGAAATCCATCTCATTTCCTTCACAATCTCCTCAACTAGAACAACCCTCACCTATCTATGGCTAAGTCAACATTTTCTTTCAGATCAAATTTTGATGTGATTTTAGTTGAGCTAGAAATAAGACTTCCATACCTTTCTAACAATATATATTACACCTTCTAATTCATGAAGATTGGAGAGAACCATTCGTTTTAAATTGGGTTTTTGTTGCTACCAAGTAGAATATGAAAAGAACAAACTTGTCTTATTTAATTAGTTGGGTTATCAAACTTTATTTATTTTGAGAGTAGACATTTTATTTGGGTCTTAAACTTGTTTATTTTAATTAATTTGTGCTAATTTTAGCTTGGTTTGATTATTATTTAAATTGAACTTATGTGAAACCCATTAAAAAAATTAGAGTTTTGGTATGAAGTTTAAATACTTTTTAGAAATAATTTTAGGGCAAACTTTTTATGATATTTTCAATATTATAACAAACTTTTTGGTTGCTTAATCTTGATTATTGATTGAACTTTCAACATTTCAAAATACTAACCATTCTTTATTATAAATTTATACTTTCTTTACTTGTCTCCAAATATCGACGTTATGATCAAGTTGATTTATAGTCATATTGTTTTAGAACAAGTCTTTTATTATAATAAGTTCATTCAAATCTCAACAAATTTAAATTATAATAACAATAACTAGTTTCAATCATAACCCAAAAACACATGTTTGACTTACAATTTTCTAAGCTCTCGAGCATCTTTTTCTTTATATTGATCAAGATCATAGATGTCATCCCCCAACCTAATTTCTCTGCAAAAACTCATTCCTAATAGTTTGAAATTTAAAATTGTTGATATTCTCTTGTTTAACATTTTCACAACAAAACAAGCCTTTTTCTTTAGATATTCTTCGAATAACACCTATAAAAATACCACAAAGCACTTATCTTAAAAAAAAATTAAAACACAAAATCATTTAACAGTGAAAACCCCTTCTAGCACCACGAAAGTTATTAAAACATTTGCCCTCTTATATTCTTTTGTTCTCATATACACCAGACATCTAAACTAGCACTCAAAACCCACATCCTCTCTCTCTACCAGCATCCCTCCCTTCCACATTGCCACTTTCAAATTAAAAAGAAATCAATCTCATTCCCCTCACAATCTCCTCAGCCAAAACAACACTCACCCATTTATGGCTGATTCAACATTTTCTTTCACTGTCAAATAGCCAACCTCACAACTCACGACATCACCATCACAGCTTGCAAGCTCTAACCTTGACAGCCAACCACACCTGCAACAGCTCTCTCCTTCCCCATGGTAGTAAAGAAGCACCAACACAGTACCGACAACCACCTTTACATCCTAACAGCCATCACCTCTGAAAACACCAATGACGTTAACTTTATTTATGGATCCTCAGCCTCCCTAGTGATTTAAAGCCCCATCCTTTTTACCACCTAAAGCAACAACAAATAAAGAAAAGAAAGGAAAAGTAAAGTTCTAAAAGCATTGAAACTCAAGGGACTAGGAGGACTCCATTGTGAACCGTTAGTGACAGTATAATTAAAATGATGTTGGCCTGGAGAACGACCTTAACGACAGTAACAATTAATTCACTTCGTAGCTGCAGGAAGTGTTGTCCTTATTTTGGACAGAAATAGTAGGCATTGTGCTCGCAGCAACAACCATGGGGTGCTCGAGTTCATAGGTTTTGTTCTTTGAGAAGCTCTGGTGATGCAACGTAACTAGAAGTGGTGTTAAAGACTAGTGGTGGCTCCAACAACTTCTCCTAATAGTTACAACAGCCAATATTTGGAAGAAACATGAAAAACCGCAGCAACAAAAACAACTACTCCATGTGAGTTTTTGTTCATTTCTTAGTGTTAAATCCCTTTCATTCTTTTTTGTTTAAGTTGTCTTATTCTAACCTGGGATAACAACTCGTGATGGTGATATAATCTTTGATTTTCTATAAGGTAATAATTTAGTAAACTCGTGAATTTCTAGGTCCTAAAAACATAAGTTTGGAATCTTATCAAATTAGCGTAAGTATCTGGAGTTAGAGTTATTGGTTGTAAATGAATTTAAAAAAAAATGTTTGTAATATTAAATGATATAAAGTTAAACTTATAATTAAGAGTTATACTAAAAAATCATATATTATAACAAAATCTTCTTTCCAATTTCTAAAAAGATTTATTTAGAATAAGAATCATATTAATAGCTTATTTTTATTTAGAATTGAATGTAAAAGCAACATTTTTAAATGAAAATTTTAGTGAAAAGATATACATGAATCAATTTAAAGATTTTTGTGATTACGTAAATAACCATCTATTTTGTAAGCTAAAAAAATCTATATATAAACTAAAGCAGGCCTCCCAATAATAATATATTAAATTTTATTATGTTATAGTTTTATACAGTTTTATTAAGAATATTACTTGAAGGTTAGTGAGAGGGTTTACTATATATATAGATTATATTCTACTTGCAAGTAGTGATTTGAGTTTGCTACTTGAGATAAAACAATTTCTTTTTTAAAACTTTAATATAAAAGATTTTGATGAAGCCTCTTATATCATTGATATAGAGATTCACATACATGAATTTTAAAGAACATTAAAACTATTTTAAAATGCCAATGTTTAAAAGATTCTAAAAAAATTTATGTCAAATTATGCATTTTCAATAGTATCCATTGTCAACAAGGATAAATTTAAGTAGATTCAATAAACATAAAATATATTGGAAAAGGAGCATATGAGTAACATTCAACTATATATATTTGCAACTGATAATTTGATATATGTACAAGTTCATACAAAACTTAACTTGAAATTTATAATAAGAGTGTTAGAAAAGTTTCAAAATAATTTAGGAATTGACCATTGAAAAGTTGCTAAGAAAGTCATAATATATATAAAAAAAAATCAAGAATTATAAGTTAACTTATATTAATCACTTTGAGGTGGGTGCTTATTTAAATAAGGAATTTTTTTTAGTTGTGTAAACATAAAAAAATCCATTTTTGGATATATATTTCTTCTTGCTTAAGAAGTTGTATCTTAAAGAAGTACTGATAAATTATTGTTGCTTCATCTATTATAGAAATATGATTTATTGTATGCTATGATATAGGCAATTTAGTTAAAGAATTTTACTTTTGGTTTTAAAGTTGTTAATTCCATATCAAAACCAATAAAGATATATTATGATAATTCAGTTGCAATTTTCTTCTTTAAAAATAATAAAATTGAAAGCCATAACAAGTTTATTGATAAAAAATATATCATTGCAAGAGAAAAAATGAAGAAACATATAATGTGTATTTAAGCATATTAATACTCAGTTAATGATTACAGATTCCATTACTAAATCATTGTAAGTAAACACAACATAGGAATCATATGGATCATGTGAGTCTAGCTAACTTATTTGTTTGACTTTATGTTATTTTTGTTGATTGTTTAGATATTTTTTATATTATTTTTAAAGATTAAAGTGATGTTTTTATATTTGTAAAGTTAGATTCGAATGACTTATTGAAAGTTTATTCAAAAAGTTTATTTTTAAGATGCAATGTATTTAATATATTAAAGAAAATTCTTAATTATAAAATATAACCGTTATGATTCATATGTTATATTCTTTTCTATTTATGTTGGTATATATAACGTTAGATTCAAATGACTTATTGAAATTTTATTTGATCATTAAGTGCTTATATTTAGGATGTAATATATTGTAATACATGAAAGAAAATAATTGATTATACAGTGTCATTGTTATGATTTATATATTGTATTCTTGATTTAAGTATGAGTGTTTTCACTTATTAAATATTTGAATTATATAAAAATATTGTTATTAATTAGATAATATCATCTGAGTTAAGTGGAAGAACATTAAAAAATATATTTAAATTAACTTATATGTCATGTAGTTTATTCTTTATAGATTAATTTAGATTAATTTATCAACCAGGTATTTTGGCTTAAATAAGAATCCAATTGAAAATTAATAAGTTTATAATTTTTTAAAAAGAAATAGATAAAATTAATATACTTAAGAGGAATAAAATAAAAATCATTTCATTATTAATCATTTCTTGCTTTTTTATCTATTAAGTAATAAGCAAAAGAGTATAGGTAATTCATTGTTGACCCACATCCAATGCATTATGGATTACAACAGTAATTCATAGTTCATTTATTTTATTTTATTTTGAATTTTTTCTCTTTTTTTGGTTTATTTTTTATTTTTTAAAATTACTTTTTTTTTCTCCAACCTTTCCTTTTTTTTGTTTATTTTTTTAAAAATTATCTTTATTAATTTTATTTTTTAATATTGAACTGGTTAAAAATTTTATTTTGTAATTTTTTCTGTAAAATACGGTGAATTACTATGATGTTTTTTATGTGGTTTTTTTATTTTTATAAAATTATTTTTATATTGAATTTATTATATTTTTAATTTTTACTATTTATCTAATATTAATTTATAATTATAATATTACTAAATATATTTATTTTATAAACTCATGGTAATATATAGGCATGTTATTTTGTACTTAGTATAAATTGATATCACGTAAATTTTAAAATGTAATTTTTTTAAATTATCATTTTATTTTTTATAATGATATTATTATTAGTTGCTGTTGATGACATCCCTATCGTGTCTATTGAGCACTTTTTAAGAATTTATCTTTCATTAAGAATATACGTCATGAAATTTATTAATTGTTAAGAAATAAGCAAGACTCTTGCACAATGTTAATTTGGTCCAACACATTTTGTGGAGTGGGAATAAAAATCAATGAATAAAAACCAACGTGCACCGCTCTTATTTTTTATTTTATATGTAATAGCAAAACAATTGCAAATTCGCTTGGAAATCTACGATGAAGGCCATGAAATTGGCATTTAAATATAGAATGGGACAAGAGAATCCATTTATTGGCTAATCACAATTTGCCATGTGTGAAAAATTATATAAATAAGACGACCCCTTATGCTATGTTTCTTATATTAAAAGAAAAATAAAAGATATTTTTTAAACAACAAAACAAAAAAATAGATCAAAATTTCTTATAATATTGTTTTACACTAAAACCATACTTATTAAATCAGACTCGTGAATTAACATGGCTAAGAAGTTATATCATAAGTTAACTTGAAAAAATAAAATAAAATATTTGAAATTTAAATATTTTATATAAAAAAATTAAAAAAATAATTTATGTTAATCGAACTATACATATATGTAAATAATAAAATATAAAAGATTGTTTTAATTTTTTTTTATTCTATGTTAAAAATATACTATATTATCTTTTTAAGTTGAAGTATTTAAATAATTTTTTTTTATTCTATATTAAAAATATAAATTTTTTATAAATATAAAGTATATATATTAAAGAATTTTAAATTTTATATGAAAAAATAAAATATTTTTCTAATATTTATATAATAAATTTTAAAAAAATTAATAATCAACTAAAAAATATGAAAAAAAACTTCTAGTTAGGAATAAAATATATTTAAAAAAAATAAATTTTGTTAAGATATTTGGATGATGATGGATGATAAATCAATTAAATTTTATTTATTTATTTTTATTAGTTTTTTTATCTTATCTAAATCAATATAGTTATTGAATCTACCTGCTAACCGATTTGAATTTAATAGCTATGGCTAAAATAAATTAAAAATTGATATTATAAGCTTTAATTTAAAAGAAATATAACTTCTTTTAGAGAAGTCATTTTAGAGGGGCAAAGGAGAGAGGAAAAACTTGTATAAATAAATATTAAATTGTTTTAATAACTATTAACTATTAAAGAGTGAGTCTACTGGTAGTTTCGTACTAACTATCTGGAAGTGTCCACCTTCATAAATAACCCTGAAAATGACAGGCTGTTAAAGGAGACATTGCGCTCCTCCAGTGCATACACTGCTTCGATCGTTCAACTTTTCATGTATTTTTATTTTTGTCGTTTCAAGCTGTTCTCGCATCCGTTTTATTATGAAAATATTATTTTTGCAAAATATAATTATAGGGTTAACTGAAGAACAATTCTAAGAATAAATTGATAAAAAAAAAAGATGTTTTTTTTTTTAAATTGTTGGCACAATTCATGGGACACATCTATCAACACTTCGATTATAAAACTTTATTTCTTTACATATTAATTTAATTGTCAAAACCTTTTCAACTATCAAAAAAAATTCAATTTTGATTATTAATTTTTTTTATTTTTTTAAATAAAGCTAAATAAAGTTGGTTTTCAACTTTAATGATATCAAAATAATAAATTAAGATTTAAAATTTTAATTTTGGATTCTTAAAACGATTTGCAAGTAAAAAACATGTTTAAAATTTAATTTTTTAATTTTTAATTAATATTTTTTTATATTTATAGATTATTTTAATATATTAATATTAAAATAATTTTTTTAAAATAAAAAAATATAATTTTAAATAAAAAATATTTTAAAAAATAATTAAAACACGTTAACTTGTATGACGGGGTGCTTCTGCTAGTTGTTATTACTGCACATGTTAAACGGGCCCACACTCCATTTCACGTGTCCTGTTTTTTGTTAGCTTCTTCTTTTCTCCTTACTTTATCATCTACTCACTCGAAGTCAGTCACTCTCTTTCTCTACACAGCCAAAACATACTCAGAGTGACCAAAACACACTAACCGAAGAAAAAGAAAGATCTTTAGATCTGGAAGTAACGGACCCTCTTCAACAGCCCTAGTTTCCTTGAAGGACGATCTGGGTAGGCGTTGCTATTTTCTGCTGTTTTTCTCGTGTATGTCTTTATTTTCTTGGATTATCAAGAGATCTAAGTGGATTTGAACATGTTCTTGCTCTTCATTTAGTGAATGTAGTTCTTTTAGTTAAGAACTGTTGGTGCATTTTTGTTGAAATCAACCATTTTTAAGCTTGAGAGCTTGTTCATTTTTCTGTTTTTTCTCAATTATTGAGGAGGTTGAGATATCTAGATTTGTTTCAATAAGTTGTTTAATCGAGTGGTTCTTAGTTCATTCAAATGAGGCTTTGTTTGGTTTCTGAGAAAATGCGAGGCAGATGCAAGTGAGTTAAATGGTATACATTTAAGTTTCTTTTAATAAAATAGGTAGAATGGCTTTGTTTGGTTTCTGAGAAAATGTGAGGCACATGCAAGTGAGTTAAATGGTATAAATTTAACTTTCTTCTAATAAAATAGGTTGGCTGCTTAGAATGTGGCAAGCAAGACACAGAAAAAAAAATGCTTCTTAATTTTTAAGTTTCAGTAGAGTATATGCTGTTTGGTTTTCCTAAGAAAGTGGTGAAGGGAAAGACATTAAGATTGTATTTAGCTAGAAGGTTATATATATATATATATATTCCATATTTACTCCTGATTAGTTGTTTATCCTTGCAGTTGTGTATTTTTACTTGTCTGGTGAAAGTACTTTTCTTGCTGGTCAATAAGGTATGTTGCTTCACTCTCCGTTCTTGGTTTTAGTTTGCATCTCTAAGCATATAGGATGCATGATGGTCCTGTCCAAGGATTCCTGAATGTCTTTTGAATGAATGTTTCATGTGGTTGACGCTAGGTTGCAAGGTAACGTGAATGGCAGTCACAGATGCCCAAAACCCTCTCCTTGGAGAAACAACTTGTGGCACTTTACTGCAAAAGCTCCAGGTATTTCATTTTATTGATTGTTCATGTGTATGGCGTGAAGAAATTACAACTTATTGAACTCTGATGTGGTGTAGGAAATCTGGGATGAGGTTGGTGAAAGTGACGAGGAACGAGATAAGATGCTCATTCAAATAGAACAGGAGTGCTTGGATGTGTATAAGAAGAAAGTTGAGCAGGCTACCAAGTCAAGGGCTCAGCTTCTCGAGGCCTTATCAGATGCCAGAATTGAACTTGCACGTCTTCTATCAGCCCTTGGAGAAAAATGTTTTGCAGGATTTGTGAGTAGTTTACACAACTTAGTCTTGTATATCCTGCTTAAGCATCTATGAAAAGTGTTATGGTGATGTGTCGATGCAAAACTCTTTTTATGGTTAATTGACAGTGAAAAATACTGGACTCCTCATGGTTTCCCTTGGTTTTAATTGCAGCCTGAGAAGGCTTCAGGAACAATCAAGGAACAACTTGCAGCTATAGCACCAATACTCGAACAGCTGTGGGAACAAAAAGCAGAGAGAGTGAAGGAGTTTTCTGATGTACAGACACAGATTCAAAAAATCTGTGGTGAAATTGCTGGGAACTTAAATATCAACGACAATCCTACAGTTGATGAAGCTGATTTATCCCTAAAGAAGTTAGATGAATATCATGCCCAGCTTCAAGAGCTACAAAAGGAAAAGGTAAATCTCTTCATCCTGGTAATGGTGCATCAGATAATTTCTAGCTTTCTAGATATGTCGAGTTAATCACTAACTGCTTATTCTACTTTGTAGAGTGATAGGTTGCACAAGGTCCTTGAATTTGTGAGCTGTGTGCATGATCTCTGTGCTGTCCTCGGGATGGACTTTTTCAGTACTGTAACTGATGTTCATCCAAGCTTAAATGACTCGACTGGCATGCAAAGCATTAGCAATGATACATTAGCAAGGCTGGCTAAGACAGTCTTGGCATTAAAAGAAGAAAAGAAGCAGAGGCTTCATAAGGCAAGTCCTTTGCATTTCAGTATTGGCTGCTATGGAAAGAAGAGTACGTTTTCCTTGTTACGTTTCCAGAAAAAACTAAGACTTTTGTGCTAATTGAAGGCTTTTACCAAATACTGATCCTCTATCCTCTAGATCAATCCATAGCATAAAAGTATGTTCTGTGATGAAGAAATGGAAGAGGAATTTGCTCAACTTTAAACAGAAAAAGATCAGTTATGTTTTATCAGGATCCAGCCACAAGGCTAGTTTTTCTGTTGTTAAATAAGTTTATCTTGTAATTCAGATACATATCTTCCAACAAGAAAAACATTTGCATTAGATTTCTGTTGGCATCTTCAAAGCATATGAAACAAGCATTGTTTCCTGTTAATTTATACTTTACACACACACATGCACTCAGAGCACCAGTATAATTTCTATCACATCCAAAGGGGACAAACTGTAAGGTTTCTGTTGTAAAATATAGTGCAATGTTGGATGTTTTTCTGTGTGTGCTTAAATTGAACCAAATCCTTCTGTTGAGATTCAACATATCTTTAATTTTTATCTTCCCACTACAGCTTCAAGAGCTGGCAAATCAGCTCATGGACCTGTGGAATCTGATGGATACTCCCATGGAAGAAAGGAAATTGTTTGACCATGTTACCTGTAACATGTTGGCTTCAGTTGATGAAGTGACTGTTCCCAATGCTCTGGCCCTGGATCTAATTGAGCAGGTATTTGGATTCTGCAAGTAAATATACCTACAAGTTTAAATAAGCTGTGAAAGCTATATACTTTTTGTGGTGAAAACTGTGAAAGCTGTATACTGATTTTACTATTATTTGGTTTTAAGGCTGAGGTTGAGGTTGAAAGGCTTGATCTGCTAAAAGCCAGCAGGATGAAAGAAATTGCCTTTAAAAAGCAAGCAGAGCTTGAAGAGATATATGCCCGTGCTCATGTAGAGATAGCCCCAGATGTTGCTCGAGAAAAAATTATGGCACTAATTGATTCTGGAAATGTTGAGCCTGCTGAATTACTGGCTGACATGGACGATCAGATATCAAGAGCCAAAGAAGAAGCTCTAAGCAGAAAAGAAATTTTGGATAAGGTTGAGAAATGGATGTCAGCATGCGAGGAAGAGAGTTGGCTAGAAGATTATAATCGGGTACTATTATCTCTCCCCCTCGCTCTCCTTCTATGTATGTATAGTGTTAATCTGCTGTTTTGATAATTTCAATGCTCTTTTCCTAGAGATCTCTCTGCTCCTGGGTCCTGTAAGAAATTCCTGCATTAGGAGCTGATATATAGATCCCCTTTTATTTGGGAAATATTTATTTATTTTTTCTTACCCTTGTTTTCTTCAGCAGATAATAGGTTTAAGTGAGTGATCTTGCTTGCTGATGTTTTTGTTTATCTAATTCTGTAGTTGCGTTTGCCTAGTAATTATCTTTGTTCCTGGTTTTCTCTGGCAGATAATAGTTTTATGCGAGTGATCTTGCATGATCTTGCTTGCCAATGATTTTATGTTATGTAATTCTGTATTCCACATTTGCCTAGTAACAGGATGTCTGTGTCATTGACATTATATGACTGGAAAAATTCGGAGTCTGAATGGTAAATGATGAAGTAAATATAGTGAAAATATTGATAGATCAAACTAGATGTTCTAAAAGCAGATGAAATTATTTGTACCACAACTGATTTGATGGTTTATGGTTTAACTTACATGGCACTGTGTTGCTGAAACAGGATGAAAACAGGTACAATGCCAGCAGAGGTGCGCATTTGAATCTCAAGCGTGCAGAGAAAGCCCGGATTCTGGTTAACAAAATTCCAGGTATCTGTAGAATCAGGGAAACACAGAGATGGCACAATCAACATCATTTTCTTCTCTTTTTGAACTGTTCTATGTTGATGCGTTGGAATCTGCATCCAGAGATTTAATTGGTTTTGTTGGCCATGTAGCCTTGGTTGACACCTTGGTTGCTAAAACTCGGGCTTGGGAAGAAGATCGTGGCATACAGTTCACATATGATGGTGTCCCTCTCCTTGCCATGCTAGATGAATATGCCATGCTCAGGCAGGAAAGAGAAGAAGAGAAACAAAGGATGAGGGTGAGTTCCAATTTAGTGATTATTACAAGTTCAAGCACATGCATGCATTTAAACCACATTGTGGTTACTTTATTGTGGTCTAGAGTGAGCTTTGTTCAATCTTCTACCTTGCTAAAAGTAGACTGTTATGACAGGATCAGAAGAAGTTCCATGAGCAGCAAAGCACAGAACAAGAAGCCATTTTTGGGTCCAGACCTAGTCCTGCTCGACAAGTTAGCACAAAGAAGGTGGCTGGTTCTCGTGCAAATGGTGGCGCTAATGGAACTCCCAGCAGGCGGCTATCTCTAAATGCTCATCAAAATGGGAGCAGGTCTACAACTAAAGATGGAAGGAGGGACAATAGGCTATCTGGTCCTGCTGGTCCTGTTAACTATGTTTCTATATCGAAAGATGATGCTGCCTCCCATGTTTCGGGCACTGACACTGCTACTGCTTCACCGTGATAAAGTAAGAGACATGTAGGTTTACATCCTTGATATATTATTGCTGTTTCTAGGAGCTTGTTGTAGTCTAATAGATGTGAAAACTGAGTAAGTGGAGAGTAAACTGTTTTTAGTTGTGTATCTTAAACTGGCATCTTGAAGCTGTTCCAATCCTTTATGCTCATATCTTGGAACGATTTTTTTGTTGTAGTGCCTGGTTGCTCAACGCTTAGCATCATCTATTGCCAGACCGGCTAATGAACGCTCTACTAGAACGGATAAACCATGAGATTTGAACCGTGAAATGTAGGGATGACAATTAATCAAGTAATACTCTAAAAGGTGTTTGGAAAAAATATTATTCACCTACAAACATATCACTGTTGATTACTAAAGTGATTTGTTTTTCTTAGGCCTTTTTTATTGTATTTTTATTGGCTTAAATTGATGGTAAAAAGATAAGAGGAATATGTGGCAAAAAGATATGATTTTGTTAAAATTAGGGTATTACACTTTAATTTTTTAGATTACTAGTTTTTAGTATCTAATAATTTATGAAATTTAATTTTGATTTCAAATTTTATATATATTTTTTCTGTTAATGATTGAGAGAGGATTTTGAAGGTAGAGAAAGAAAATCTCAATTGAAACTAATTTTAATAATAAAAATAAGATATTTATAGTTTTTTTTATTTTTTACAAGTTTTAGACAAGATTTTTTTTAAAAAAATTTGTTTGAATCGGTGGATTTAAAGAATTTAAATTCACATTGACTATAACTTCTGGAGATAATTTTAAGGTTGATAAAGGCTATAAACATATTTTATAAGGGATTGAGGTGTTTTATAGTTTATTAAGTCAAAATATAGTTAGAAATAATTTTTTTTTTAAAATACAGGTAAACCTAATTTTTTAGCTACTGTGGTTGATGAAATCGAGTAATAAAGGTGATATACTATTTTTTTTTATATCATTAAAGGACAGATAACTTGTTATTTATCTTTTAAAAATTAAAAAACAAATAAGATGGATTGCTCTGCCTGTGCTTTCAGAGTTTTTTGGTGAAGACCTATGACTTTTGGGCTTTTCTAGCCCAAAAGATTAGATTTTTTTTAATTATTATAATTGTATTTGTTTTTTATTTTTTTTATTTAATTATTTAATATTTAATTAATTATTAATTGAACAACATCATTTGTTTCAGTTTGATTTTTTTTAATCATTTTGATATTTTGATGGTTTTTAATTTCATAAATTTCTATTTTAGATCAAAATTGTATGTAAAAAAATTTGTTAAACCTATCTGAATTCATGACTCATATTATAATTTTGACTTATTTAGCATAATGAGTTTGACTTATCTAGCCTAGCTAGGTAGGGATTGAGCTTGATATTTATTTTGCATAAATAATTCTCAATTCATTTAATTGAATATATGTATGAACTTTTTGAATTTCGTTTAAGATTTTTTATATACAAAAACACATCATAAAAGTTTGTACACATACACACATATATATTTGAAAAAAATATTTGATCTGTGATGAAATGAGTCAAATATTTAGTTTTATCTAAACTTGATAGATACCGATTCGAAATAAACCTAAATGAGTGATGAATAAAATATAAATATTATCAAACTCAATTCTATAAAAACATTTATATATTTATAATGAATACTTGTAGAGACTTGATAGATATGATATGGATATATATTTTTTTTATTCATTAATAGATAGAGTGTCAATAGAGTAGAAATATGATTTGTAGATATTCATTGTTATTTTTAAATGATACCGTTAATCAAGAATTTCATCTACTAGCCTTGTAGAAAATAAAAATATCATTGTCATCAATCTCTACTTATGTTAGGAGACATATGTTTGAATTCAAGTTGATATTCTTCTACATACTTGAAAGATAAACAATTATCTTTTATATATATATATATATATATATATATATATATATATATATATATTTGTATTTTATAATTCTAAGGATGCCAGCATTTTACCTCTTTAAATAGAGCCAAACATAAAAAAAATATATAGAAATATAGGTTTCTTAATATTTTTCTCAAATTTTCTATATGGTATGAGAGCCAACTATAGCCAATATTTCTTCAATTATAACTCCAGCAAGTTCTTCCATATCAACTAGTATTTCTTTCATTTTTCTAACATGCCTATAATTTTATTCTTATATTAAGAGATATATTTTAACACTAACAAACTTTATTCTTCTATTTTTAGTGTTGAAGTTTCTTTGTTACAAGAATTTAATTATTTATTTTCTGATAAAATACCAAGTGGATTTCCACCTATAAGAGAAATAGAACATCAGTTTGACCTAATACTAGATTTGGTTATTCCTAATATACCAACCTATAGAAGTAATAATGAGGAAACAAAGAAGCTTTAAAGACAAGTGAAGTAGCTAATATCAAATGAGTACGTTCATGTTGTTCTTATACTTTTGTATCTGAAAAAGATGATATTTGGGAAACGTGTGTTGATTGTAGAGCAATTAATAACATAACTATAAAGTATGAACATTTCATCTCTATATTAGATGATATGCTTAATGAATTATATGATGTTGTTTGTTTTTTAAAATTAGTCTTAAAAGTGGATATTATTAGATTAGAATGAAAGAAGGTAATGAATGAAAAATTATTTTTAAATCTAAAGATGGTTTGTGTGAGTGATTAGTTATGCCTTTTAGACTTACTAATACATCTATTATTTTATGAGATTGATAAATGATAAATTGCATAAGTTCAGTGGTAGGTTTGTAGTTGTTTATTTTAATGATATATTGATTTATAGTAAATGATTAGATAAGCATATAGATCATTTAAAATAAGTACTGATGAGTTTAGAAAGGAAAGTTTGTATGCTAATTTATATATATATATATTAGAAAAAAATGTTTTTTTAGATATATTGTTAGTGCAAAAAGTATTGAGATGAAAGAGGCTAAGATTAAGGCTTTAAAAGAACAACCTACACATAAAACGGTAAGTGAGATAAGAAGTTTTAATGAATTGACTAGTTTTCATAGAAGATTTATGAAAGATTTTAGTACAATAATACTCCATTAACTGAAATTGGAAAGAAAATTAAATGAGAAATAGAACAAGATAAAGCTTTTAATTTGTTAAAACAAAATCTTATTTCGGCTCCATTACTTACTTTGTCCAACTTTACAAAAAACTTTTGAGATTGAATATGATATTTTAGGTATAGGTATTGAAATTGTTTTAATATAAGATAAAAAGCTCATTACCTATTTTAGTGTAACGCTTAATGATACAACTCTAAACTACCTGATATATATATATATATATATATATATATATATATATATATATATATAATAAAGAGTTGTATGAATTAGTGAAGACTTGACAACATTTCTTTTGGCTTAAAGAGTTTATGATTCAGAGTTTATGATTCATATCGATCACCAATCTTTGAAACATTTAAAAAATCAAGATACATTGAATAATAAATTGACAAGTAGGAGGAATTTATTAAGATATTTCTTTATGTCATCAAATTCAAGGTAAGAAAAATATAGTTGCAGATGCATTACCATGAAAATATATTCTTTTTAATACTTTGAATACTAAACGTTTAAGATTTGAACATGTGAAAGAATTATATTTTGATGATAATGGTTTTGGTGAAATTTATTTCCAATATAAACTTGAAACTTGTGGTAACTAATAAATTTTTTAAGCATGATGAATTTTTATTTAAAAATAAGATATTATATGCGTGTATTTGCTCAATACATGAATTGCTTATAAAAAAAGCTTATTATAGCTAATTAACGAGAGACTCTGGGATTACTAGGACATTAGAAGTTTTACATGAAAACTTTTATTAGCTTAATATGAAAAGAGATGTGAAAAGAGTTTGTGATAGGTGTATAACATGTAAACAAGCTAAATATACATTGATTTATCATGAGTTATATACACCTTTATCTATTCCTAATAAACATTAGATTGATATTTTAATATATTTTATTTTACGTTTATCTAGGTAAAAAAAAGGAAGAGACTTTATATTTATTGTTGTAGATCAATTTTTCTAAGATGACATATTTCATATCTTGCCATAAAAATATGATGCAATGAATATAAATTATATATTCTTTAAGGAGGTAGTTCAGTTATTTAGTATTCCAATGAACATTGTATCTAGTTAAGATTTTAAATTCTTGAGCTATTTTTAAAAGGTTTTGTGGTGTAAGTTAAGAAATAAACTTTTATTTTCTATGGATAGTTAAATTGAAGTAGAAAATAAAACATCAACTAAATTATTAAGAGCTATCATTTAAAAAAAATCTTTAAAATTAGAAAGATTGTTTGTCATTTATTGAATTTGCATATTATCACAATATATATTCTACTATTAATTATTTATTATTTGAGATTGTTTATGGTTTTAATTATTTAACACTATTATATTTGATTCCTTTACATATTGTAAAAGGATTAGTTATGATAGTATCAAAAAAGCATAAATAGTGAAAAATTTACATGTAAAGATATGACAATAGATAGAGAAAAACAACGAGCAATATGCATTTAAGGCTAATAGAAGATGCAAATTAGCAAAGTTTGAAATAAGATATTAAATTTGAGTGTATACAAGGAAGGAAATGTTTCCTAAACAAAAGAGATCAAAATTTGATGTCTTGAGGAGATGATCTTTTCAAATCATAAAAAAAAAATGATTAACAATGCTTGTAAAGTAGATCTACTAGGTAAGTATGGTATTAATGCCACATTCAATATTTCTGTTTTCTCTTTAATTTAAAGTAGGTGATAATTGATGATGAATCACTTTGAGAAAAGAGAGAATGATGCAATTTAAACAACACCAAGATACTTGTTAAAAGTTTTAGTTGGTTTAGCAACAAGATTTAGGGCTAAAAGGTTCAAAGAAACTTTCAATAAATTGTTTCAAGACACATGTTGTAGCATCATCAAATTTAAATATCATATATATCATGAACATTCTCAATTATTTGATAAACTAGAGAATTGTTTTTTTGCAAGTTTTTGCTAAAAATTTAGCAAAGTTTTTCCAATTTTTAAACATACCAAACTATCAACATTTATTTCAATCACGCATTCAATCTCAAATTTTATTTTTCATCCAATCATCTTGGATCATATCTTGTCTCAATTCCATTTTTAATGTTCTAGCCATATACAAACATTGTTTCTTAATATCAAAAAAATATATTACAAAATAAGTGAAGGAATTTAAAACATGAATTATCACCAACCATGTATTTAATAAGAAAAAATATGTAAAATTTACAAGTAAATACACAACTCATCTACTTAAAATACTTCATTAATATATATTAGTCAACATATCATACATAATATTATCTACAAATACTTATCCTATTTAAAAGCTTATAACATCCATATTAAAATTATGTTACATATATGTCACAAAAAAACTCAAACTTAATTATATATATTTTTAAAACTTACTGCACTAAAACTTAATACTCCAGCATGGCTTGTGAAGAACCTATAATGTACAAATAATATTATAAAGATTTTAATTACTATTATAAATAATATATTTTTCCAAGTATCTATCACATTTTATTTTTTAATATTTTGATCAAATTAACATCTTTAACTCATATATTTTAATTTAACATTTAATATTTCAAGCTATTCTACCTTGTTACCATAATAATTCTGGCAAATTTATTTGGTTGCTTCACGAATGATGTGTTTAATGAAAAATAACTTCACTAATGATATTATGATACCATGTTTAAAGGATTTTATGATATTTTAAAATAATATACAAGAAAAAAAATCTTCAAAAGAACCTTGACATAATTTCTTAAGATCTCAAGACTTTACCAAAGAAGAATTCTTGTTCAAAATAAACATTGGTTTTAAAAGATAACTTAACATGCCAATAACTTAACATGCCAATTAACATATCTAATTTAGAACCCTTATATGATTAATATTTGGCGAACGTTTTGGAAAACAAATGTTGTGTTTCGATGCATTGCTAGAATCTCTTTGTATTGACATAGAAGCTAGGTCATGCTAATGTGGGGTTGATTTCTAAGCTATCTAAGAAATATTTGGTGATAGGTTTTCCTAACATTTCTAAGTTAATATGACTTTTTCTGATTGATAAAGTAAGTGAAATGTTCTTTTAAAGCTAAAAAAACTTGTGTAAAAAACTTGGGCACTCTAATTGCTTTACCTGCACCTATTTGATACAATGAGGGTAATTAACCTCTTCATCTTTGTACAAATAGTTCTTGTTTCTTGCGTATAAGGATGAAACACTTCAAACTTTTTGAAGATTTTGCAAAAGAGTTAAAAAAAAGGTTTTGTGATATCAAAAATTAAAAATTAATATAATTAAAATTTGATAACACTACTTTTTATAAGTTTTGTATAGAAAATAGTTTTAATTATGAGTTTTCAACATTAAAAACTTTACGACCAAATGAGATTGTTGAGAGGAACAATAAAATACCATATATAATTAAAGAATTATGCTTAATATAATTAAAGAATTATGCTTAATAAATATGGTCTACATCAATATTTTTTTGATGGAAATTATTAGTACTTTTATTTTCACATTTCAAACAGTATTTTCATTTGAGATCTAAATCGTTAACTTGAATGAGTTTAATAAAATCATTTAATTTAATAGTATGGTTAAGAAAAAGACATCGACAATAAATAAAGCAAACAAAATAAAATGACAATAATAAATTATAAAAAATACATTGTCAATATATATTGATTTCTTTAAGAAAAAACTTAAATTAACGAAAAATGATAGATAAAAAAAAAAAACTAGTTATAACCCGAGTCATTTTCAAATTTAGTGAAAAATCTTATAGAAAAAAATAAAAAAAAAATAAAACCCAATCTACAATTAAATAAATATTGAAGGATGAAAAGCCAAAAAAACATAAGCTTAGAAAAAAAGAAAAAAACAAAACAAACCTAGATAAATCTTCTAAATTTAGATTAATTTTTCAAACTCACAAACTATAAAATAATAAACATAGGCTCAATTAAAAAGTTTAATTCTCAATTAATTTAATATTGAAGGATGAAATTATAAAAAAATATTAATTTAAAAAAATTAACAAAATAAATAAGATAGTAATTAAGAGAATGAAAATCAAATCTGATAAAGAAAAAAACTACATTTAAAAAATTATTTTAAATAAAATAAATAACAATAAAAAAACTGAATTAACAAAAAAAATAAAGGATTATAAATTTTTTAAAAAATCTAATTTTATAAATTATTTCAAATAAAACATATAGTAATTAATAATTAAAATAACATGGATCAAATATATAAGAAAAAAGCAAATTAAAGAACTACTTTGAAAATTTAAAGAGTCAGATATAAAAATCAAAGAGAAAAAAAAAATTAACACTAAACTTGAAACTAATAAATTGCACATATTATTGGAAAAAAAATAATATTAGATCATAAAAAGACACAACATCTTACACGCTACCTGAAAAGCGCTAGCATCACCTACCCGCTTATGCATGCTAGTTTCTTTTATTTTTAAATTATATTTTATATTTATTAAAATATCAAATTATGTTTTAGTCAAATTAATTATAACTACAAAAACAAGTGAAAAATACAAAAACACCCTTTAAAGCAAATTAAAGAAATTATGCTTCTAAGTTATTTTATTGTGCCCAAAAAAAACCCCTAAATGCCAGTTCACTAATTTGTGTTTTTTAAGAGCAACCTTGTTATTTTACCGCACTTTAAAAATATAAAAAGATGAAGCTGTCCTGAAACAATCTAATAATAAATAACAAACCTAATGACATATTCATCATTTTACTGTTTCAATCAACACAGGAAAACCTTACATTTATGATACTGACAACAGATTGATGATAAAACCCTTTTAGAAGCCGGTCTTTTGCGGTTTTGCTGTGCTTAACCACATGACACTACATGCACGATATGTTTTACCGCAAACTGTGATGAGCCACAAGAAACAATCTTGCTGGGTGGCGATTTCTTAATCATAATGACCCAGAAACAGAAACAATCTTGCTGGGTGGCGATTTCTTAATCATAATGACCCAGAAACACATGATACTAAAGCCTCCCAGATATACTTGAAGCTCAGCCAATGTCTCAGCATGTTTGAAATACTATGTTCAGAATCTTTTTGTGTGCTAAGAATTTGAAGTCTCTTCTCTAAAGCTGGCACACAAGATAACTGAAAGGTACAAAGGTGAAATATCTTTCATCAATTATATTCTTTTGCAGCAATTATTTCACTCAAATTACATCTTTGTAGGCAAGGTCTGAAAGACAGGCTGCTAAAGTGTTTTAAATTAAATCAGATTGCGAAGCAGCTAAAGAGAACCACGACAAATATATAAAAGGAAAAAGAAAAAATCAAAGTCCACACTGATAAAATTATACAAAGCCAAAACGAGAAGATACATGATAATTATTGAAGCATAAAATCATAATCTCTCTAGCAACCAATGCTTGTTTACCAAAAAGGTACAGCGTGCTCATTTGGGATAACTTCACTCTCCTTCACTTAAAATTGGAACTATGAGAGGTTTCATCTGTGCTAAATACACAATTGCCCACCTAACATACAACAAATAAAAAAATTATAGGACAGTTCTCAATAAAAAAAATAGAACCTTAAAGAAAATAGAATTAACAGGTTTCTCAACCATGCTCCAGGAAAAGAAAAAAGTGCATTGCAAGCAGTTGAATGCAAAATCTGAATAAAATATATTATTGATGCCTATGCTACTCCAACAAAATCATGAACATCACGCCTTCATCAAGGACTGGAGTGAAAATATTATTCAACCAACAAAAAAGAAAAGAAAAAAGAAAAGGGTAAAAAATATAATTTCGTAAACTTAAGTATGCTTTGAAGGTGCAATTAATCTACATGAACCTGTTCCTCCATGACTGCCTTTCAAAGGTCATGCAAGTCATAACTCTTGCCATTTCACAAACATGCCATAGCAGTTCATATCACTGAATAAAAGAATGAATGTTTCCTTATGGTAAAATGGAAAAATAAAATAAAATGACACTGATAGCAGTTCCTCCTCCAACATGATGTGTGGTTCTATTACCATAAGGCTGATTGTTGCTACAATGGTGAAGGAGCAGAACCCTCAAAGTTTGCAAATGGAGCTTTCCCAACTCATTCTAAGCTATCCGAGAAGGAAACATGTGCGAAGAGAAGAAACTCAAATATGTACATCCAGCAGTTTTAATTTAACCTCAACTACATAATGGATTAAAAAATGAATAATTTTCTGAGCAGCTACTGACAAGGAATGAAATTTACAGGCAAATCTGCAGTCAACCTGAAGAAAAATTTACGAGAAAAGGCATAAACAGAACTTGTTCTTGATAATATTGTGTAATGGTCATGGTTTTGCAACATCTTGACGAATTAACTTTCTAGTATAATCATCAGTCTTCTATATTTATGGATGCATGCATGCAGCTTGAACACTAACCACATATATCCAAGACACGGAAGCTCATAAATGAAATTCCTTCTACATGGAAAATCAAAACAGTTGTAGAAAGGAAGGAAAAAAAAAAAACAAGCGAATACAAACTTACATCATCCAGCAGCAGACTGTTGCTGTCAAAACCAATGTTAGGTGGAGCCTGCAATGAAAAAAACCCAAGATTAGCCATATTGCATAAGAAGAAAAGGAACAAGAGGCTACCGTGCAGAAGTTGCATTCACTTAATTAAATCTGATTAACTTGATGCACACACAGCCTTATTTATCTGCTAATTAAAGAGATCAGACAAATACAAAGTCTGATCATTAAAATTACTTACAGTGAATGAGATAATGATACTTAAAGTGCATGAGCAGTGGATAGTACTTTAATGCAATCTCTCTTATTGAGCAATTGTATCATGCATGCTTCAACATGGATGCAGAACTTGAATTGAGGCTAAAAGAATGAGCATTCCCAGAAAATGTTTCTTCACGCACAGGGCCAGTAAAGCATAAAGGTGTGATGTTATGCAGGTGGGTAGCATAAAACTAAAAGCACTTGCGTTTAGTCAATAAAAAACAAAGAGACGGTTTATGATTTTATAAAGATGTCTCCCTCTATCCAAAAGTTTGACTTTTGCAATGTAAAGCAGTGGAGGAGTTGTCTTGATGGATGAACTGGATATACAGAGACAAGTGAAAAAACAGAAAGTAGATACAATCAAATGTGGGTTTTCACCACGAATTGATGAAACAAATAAAACATCACTGGACAGGAAGCAGTGATTTTGCTCATCAAAATCCCAACTACTGACACATGCAATTACAGATTCACAACATCAAAAGGACTAAAACAGATACTGGAAGATTATTGCTTCTTATTTAATCTAGTTTGGGGAGAGGGAGGCAGTAGAAATCCGAGATTACAGCAGTCTATTTATATTAGTTTAAGCCTCAGGATTCCTAGTCTTAGTCCCCAAGTAGAACTACTTAGCCTATAAAGGAAATATTCTAAAAAGTCACAAGCATTGAGTAACCCCTGATATAAAAATACTAGAAATATATATATAATAGAATAAATTCTGAACAAAGCTCCTGCGTAATACTATTATTAGTTGCAGAAAATCAATTCCAACAGAACCCCCAATGAAAACAGTCTGCATTTGGAAATGCATTTACAATTCAATTAAATGGATACGGCAACCTCTTACAATTAACTACTTTTTTTTTCTTCTTTTCGAAACGAACAGTAGCAACAGTTTAATTGAATCAAACGAATCCCATGCTTTTTCTTAAGAAAAAAAACAAATAAATAAATTGAAGTGATGAAGAAAAGGAAGCATACAAATTAGTGGAGGGTCCTCTGTTGCAGCAGATTCTGGTACAAAGTGAAGCGATTATTCCGACCACTACGAAAATCAGTGTCGTTACCAGAAACCCCATCTCTCTTTATTCGATATCCAGATTTCTTCCTGTAAAATAGCTCCATCAGACAGCTTTCTGACCCACGATGAAATACTTGTTTAATAAGAAATTCGGTATCGGATCTTACTTGGGGATTTGATGGTGAAGCTTCTTGTCCTTGTTCAGGCTCTCGCTTCGCTGTGGCTTGCGAGATCCAGCTTTTCTGTCTCTCTCTGCATTTGGATTTGAGGCGATGATGCTGATTACTCCATCCATCCATTACTCCTGGCCCAATTCTTAGTTAATCAGACTTTGAGTGATTTGGGTCATTGAGGCCCATATCATTGCTTCATGGCAATTTGGATCATTACTCAACTTCAATTTATAAACTACTAAATAATTTTATTTATTTTATCATAATAATTTATATTGCTACTCAATAATTTAATTAATTATGTAAATTATTAATATTATTATATACTTACTCCATCATACACAATATCCCAGAATTTTTATAAATTTAAAGGCACTATAATTTTAATTATAACGTCTTGTAAGTAATCATAGCAAATCCTCCTGCTTTGATGTCAACAAAATCTTTTCATCCAGTAATTTTAATTTTGGGATTTATCAATTGTTTATTGTTTTTTTAAAATTTTCGGGTTGGTTTGACTGTTTATATAATTAATTAATTAAATTAATATATTTTGTAATAGTTTAACAACAGAAGATTATAGATTTGATTCATGCTACAATAACTTTTCATCTTTTTATAGATGTATTTATTTAATAAATAAACAAATAAAATTGAGAAATGTGCATGGGTCTCTCTGGCCCATGCCCAGAGTTTTGTTGTAACAATTATTATTATTTTTTATTTTTTATTTTATTATGATATTTTCAAATCTTATTATTTAATATTTTTAACTCTATAATAAGATAAAATAAAAATCAGTTTAACAGGTTAATTTTATTTTATTTTTTTTATAAATTTTTTAAATTGACAAAATCATCTCAAGCATCTCTTATATAATTTAATTTTAAAATGAGATTAAGTAAAAAAATCAAATTAAAAATATTCAAATCTAATTTTTATATCAAGTTTAATTAAAATACTTAATTTTTATTTTTATTGATATATTTTAAAATAAATAATAAATATTGAAAAAAACACTGGGTCTCTCTATGGCCCCACACACTTTTCTTATAACAATTCTTTTATTTTTTATTTTTTTAATTTATTGTGATATTTTTATGAAATCAAAACTAAAATATTTTTTATATTTTTTTGTTATATAATAAAATAAAAAAATCAATTTAAATAAAATTTATAATTTGAATTACAAGTTTAATAAATTAACTTTATCTATTTTGTTTTCTTTGATTTTTTTCTTTAAATTTGTCAAATTAACAAAATCATCTCCCATATAATATAATTTAAAATCCAAGTTAACTAAAAAAATCTAATTAAAAGTATTATAGTCTAACTTTTATATCAAGTTTAATTACAATGCTTAATTTTTTTTATGAAACTTTCAAAACAATTTTTGTTTAAGGCAAAGAAGGAGAGCAGGAAATAACATAGCATACCCTGGACGTGGGGTGCAAGTCAATTATAATTAGCCCCTATATTTTAGCAAAATTAATTAAAGTAGTCCCCATAGTTTTAACAACTATAATATTTGATCCCCATGTTTTTTAAACCATTTATTACATAATTAATTTTTCCAATTTATTTTTTCCTTGAAAAATAGAAAAAGCCAGTATCTCCTATTTCCATTCGCATTCAAGTTTTACTCTTCAATTTATAAATACACCTAACATAGTGAGAATCAACTTTTACATTTATTTTTTTTATTAAAAAAAGACTCATTTAATAATTTATTCCAATTATTTTAACTTCATATCAAACATCAACTCACAATCTCTTCTTATTATTAGCCTATTCAACCATCCGATTTCAATAAAGATTCAAGACAAAATTGTATAATGACGCTCTACATGGATTCCATCACACGCAAGAAGATCACAACGTGAAGAACACCAAGAACACATTGAGTTCATCACACGTTAAGAGTTCTCATCAGCCGTCCCAGCATCTTTGTTCTATGCCGTCTGCAAATACAAGTTCTTTAAGCTACATATAAAACCAAGTGCTGGAGACATCCTTTGAAGGGCAGGCGCAAATCAAACTAATGCAGTAAAGGATGGCAAAAGGCCTCTAACAAGCCTGATTTTGGTTTTATATTCTTCAACCCTTCCCGTTTGAATCATTTTAACATAGGAAACAGAAAGAAATGAAACAGGGAAACCAATAAAATTTACCTCAATTTGAAACACTCTACATTTATATTGTTAGCATCCAAATGTTGAAGGCTGAAGTAAACAATTCTTGCTGCAATTAAATGGTTTAAACAGCATCAAGAAGAAGAAGAAAGGGCAAATTCGCCCTAGAATTAGATTAGACGAACATACAACATTGACTTCTCGCTAGAATAAAAGGACAAAAATGTGAAAAAACTGTAACGAGGGAGAAAAAAGAACAAAGGGTTGGTCTCTCTCTCTCTCTCTCTGTTTTTTTTTTATTATTTATTTTTTATTTGGTAGATTGATTTGGATAACCAATTATTACTTACCACGATCAGAATCTGAACTGGGGGTCAACGTCCATTGCCCAAGTAAACTTCGCTAGGAGAGACTTGTTGAATATCTGTAACAAAGGCATATGGTAAGAACAACTTCACTTAAACAGTCACCGCTGCGGTACCAAATTGAGGGCACAAACTGTTGATTAAACTATTACATTAAAAAATTAATTAGCCCAATTTATCCTCATATTTTGTCTAGTCTCCAATCTGTACTAAATAGTGGGCCACTCTCCATTTCTATCCCTGTATCAGGTATTTTCATCTAAAAAAAAAAAACACCATATCATCAAACAAGACTCAAATCTAACCTAATTTATTTAAAGGAAATTCACAATATGACAATCTGTTGTACCTTTTCAACTTATTTTTTAATAAATTAGATAGGGTTCGAGTTCTCAAATGAGGGTATTTGTACCAGTTTGCATAAAAATATCCATTTGAATGGCCGCCTAAAATATAATGCTAGATAGAAAGCAATTAGACTAGTAAGGATACCTCAGAGACGACTTGAAAAATAAGGATAAGTTGAGCTAATTCCTCAAAAATAATTTTAGAAGCGGTTCACCTTCTCAATAGGAACTTCATGCCGCTTGCACCATGCAACTGTAATCCTAGGATCAAGGTAATTAATTTTGGACGTGCCCAATGCTACCGTTTTCAGATCCTCTTTGGTCTTCATGGACAGTTCCATTTTCTCAATCTTTTGATTGGTTGTTGCTATCTTCTTCTCTATGCTGCAAATCAATTCAGCAAATCAAAATGAACCATCAAAACATGCACAAAACACTTGAGCAAAAGGGCACAAGTTGTATTACGCTTCAGGAGTCAAGTTCCTCTTTTGCTTTCCATCTGCATCCTTCAATGGGGGCTTCCCCTTTTTGGCCCTGTCCAGATCAGTTTTGAACTCCTTCAGTGCGCCCTGCATGCAAAATGATGAATCAGCTCAAAGCATGGACTCCACAAACAGAAGCATCCAGGAATGGGCAAAGTTTCCAATATGCAAAGGGCAACAATACGCTGAAGATAGCTGGCTTGCAATATACACAAAACAAGCAGCCAGAAATGGGCAAAGTCTCCAACATGCCAGGAAGTCCTCATGGCAGATTCAAATTTCTCAAAAATGAGGGCCTGAAATTCTTGTTGAGTTCTAAAATTAATTACCTTAAGTTCCTCAAGTTTCTCGGTCAATCTTGACATTTGTGCATCATGAGATTTTGAAATAGTACGTTGATGATTACAAATGATTGCAACCTGCAGATGAACAAGAAGCCAATATTATAGGTGCAAGAGATGCAGCTAAATATTGCAACCAAATATTCAATGAAATTTTCTTGCAACAAACTGGCTTCACCTGTTTGTTTGCTTGGTTATAAATGACAATTTTTTCAGCAACGTCACCATCTTCTGTTTCCTCGTATAACTGTTATCAGACCAAACATAACCCCAGGAACACATAAATTCACAAACTTCCAAGTGGCCCATGGGAAAAACTTCAATGTAGTAATTGACCCCAGTTTGCAATTTACCTTTTCATCCAATGTGATAGATGCATTGTATGTACGAAAAACTTTTGCTGTAAGGCCAGGCATGAGTTCTTTTAGGTGAGCATTTAGTTTAGATGTATCCAGAGAGTTAAAAAGATCATCAGTTGGCTTTTTCGCTGAAGAAGAAAAAATTGCTCATCAGCCCTCACATAAGATAATTAACTTTAGTAACATAATCTTAACAGCCATTTACTCACCAACTTGAAACTGTCTAATTGCCTTGTACACAGGAAGCTCAACCTCAACTGTGTTTTCATATCGAATTGAGTCTTTACCAAGGAAGTCAAACTGAACAATCACGCAGAAGCAAGTGTTAATACTAGTAATTCACTGTTATATGTATATAGCCAATCATATTTAGGTAACTCAAAGCATGTTGTTTCACTTGTACACTTCCAAAATTAGGCCCACTGCTGCAGCTACCAAGAAAAGAGACACTGCACTTAAAAACTATGGTTAATAAACATAAAAAAAAATCAAACCTTCAATTTATTCGGAGGGATGCACTCAACATTTGCTACTTTTAATGTGCAGCAACCAACAGTATCAGCTTCATCATCATCCTGCAGGTTCCCAATTACAGAATGACGGAAATGTGATAACATTCTCACTTGAAGTGTATATAAGATCCATATAGCTAATTGCCAGAGGAAATCCTCAATACTGCTAAAGAAACATGGTAACAAGCAAACACAAAACAGCATAACAAAATGTCTCAGAAACACTTGCTAAGTTCTAAAAGTAAAATAGAACACATACTGAATATGCTATCCAGGCGATTAGGTCTATGAAAAACATCCAATGAGCTTCAATTATCCTAGGAAGAGGTATGACTTTTGGTAACATTTCCTCAGAATCAAATGCAATTTTAAATTTCTACAATCTGATCACATGTTTCCATTACTGTGCTGTTCACAAAAATCCAAAAAATATCTGTTTATTCAACTTCACCTTGGAAAACCTCTTGACAGAAATAAACCTACGTTGTTGTCCAAAGACAGGCACATAATTTATTCAAGATTGAGTTTCCACAGAGAAAGGGGAAGATAAGAAAGAGTCAAGGTATTTTGAAAAGCAAAAGTGGCATGTAAATCTGAAGGATACAATTCTTGATAAACTGAGCAAGTGACATGAGCAAAATCAAACTAATTTATGGCCTGAATCCATTCTTATCATTTGGCTTTCTAAAACCATATTGATACCCGAAGACTCAGATTAACTGGTAAATTTAAAGCACCAGGTTCATTCTGCGAGTAAAAGCCTTATTTGTCTTCAATAATTATATCCTCATCTGTGAAATAAGACTCCAATCACAAGGCAATAAAACATTCTCCAAATAAAAATGTGTTATATCCAATCTAAAAGGCCCAAATCAACTGCCAAGGGCTCAAGAAGCTTGTTTAGCCAGTTGTTATACCTTCTCATTACCCGCCCTAAGAGCTAGTTTATCAATAAGATAGGTTGCCACTGCTATTTGCCGCTTGGTAATATCTTTACTTGCAAAATCCTTTGTGTAAGCTGTTCTGATGTTGTGTATATAGTCCTGCACTCAAAATACAGAAGCTAAAGGCAAGCTCCTCAATCATGTGACAGTTTACAACAACCAGTAGCTCATAGATCAATACCTTCAACTTCCTTGCTTTTTCATATTTCTCCTTGTCACTTTGCCCCTTCAAGGAACTGCTGGCAGCCAAGAATACATATTTGAATTCTTTTGGATTGATGGGATCATTCCAGAATGCCAACCATGTAACAGTGTTATCATGCTTCACTTCTTTCCAACTGCCAAGCCAAAATTCTCACAATTTTCAGCTAATCCAAACAATACTTAGTTATCAACAGAAGCTAAAGTAGTGTCTCCCTTCTATTTCCCCAATTTTAAAGAGACTGTATGAACCCAAACCTTTCACCAGGAATAGGACATTTTGGGATTGGGGCATCCTTTCCAATATTTATAGTAATGTCACTGGGACGAATACGGCTTTTCAGCTTTCCCATCTGGTAAATACCAACAGTCAGTCAAAGGGAAAAAATGAGGTAGAGGAAATTTAGTCATTCGCCATGATGAACATCAAAATAAAATTTAGTCAAAGCTGAAAGCTCTATATCTCAGTGAAAAGGTTAGAAAGATGTCACTGGAACCTTTGGATGCTCTCCGCGTCCTCGAAATAGACCAGGTGGTTCAACTCTGAAATTCCCAACCTGAGATTGAGATAATCATCAGAATTGGCACAGTTAAAATGCAGGAGATGAGAAGTCCATTAAGAAAACAAAATGCACAGAGTTCAAATAATAAAATCAGCAATAAGGAACACATTATTGATTAGAATGTATGCCATAGAAGCAGAAACCTGCATGCGCACAAGGGCACACACACTCTTTTGCATACAAATGTTCACTAGAAATAGCATTTCCCTTACAATGCTAATAAAAACACTTGATCCACAGATACTTACCTTCTCTTTAACCCCATTAACAATCGCCCACATATACTTTTCCTCTTGCTTCAATTTCTCTTCTCTCATAGCCTTCTTCTCCTACATGGACAGACAACACTGATAATCAAAGAGAATGACAATACGTAAAGCTTATTCTCAAAGAATATGGCAGAAGTACTGGGATTCTACACTGAAAAGCTACCTTTGGTCACATGTGAAACTGAAATGATGATACATTAGAAAGGGGGATTATGTTTTTTTCTCAAGTCTAAAGAGGGATTACATACAAGCAAAATTAATCTCTAAAGACACTAGAGATCAATAAGAAGCAGGATGGCATATTTTAGTGCGGGTTATTTCCATGAAGCAATTGAAACTGCCACAGTTACTGCTTCATTACAGATAGAAGATGAAAAGATTCCATAAGGCTCTTTGGCAGAGAACAAAGGAATGGGTGTACTTCTACAATTTTACACAACAATAGCAACACTCCAACAACATATATCAAGCATTTGAGTTGGCATTCAAGCATTTGAGTTGGCATTCAAGTTCAAAGGTATGTGCAATTGATGGTAATTGCTCACTTTCACAACATACTAGTGCTTTGTATCTCAATCACACAGAAGGCCATACATCTACCAACTTACTTCAGTACTCATTTGTTTCTTCTTCTCCTTTTCTTTCTGATGCCATTCATATATAGGGTTGAAATCACAGGCCTCTAACTTCTGTATTACATGATTCTTCCCAAGTAATGTACGCCAATCATTCCAAAAGTTTTGAAGGAATTGTGGTTTTTGAACATATTCTGTATCTTTCATCACCGCAAACATGGTTGCAACCTGTGGTTAAAAGATCAAAGTTTAAATGCAGCTAGCACCAAACATATAGGGAGAAATTTGAAACCTTCCAATGTACAGAAATTCAAACAGACTGGGAGCAAGAGATAGAAATTAACTCATGGACACAAATGACATAGTAAGGCACCACAAACTAATTGAAACGCACCTCCTCCTGTTCAGGAGTCAAATCAACTGGTTTCCCCTTGTAAAGCATCTTAACCCCATGAGGCTTGTATGGAGGCGGGAAGATGACACCGTTGTGAACCAAGGTCGTCCATTTTTTCTGCCCATCACTGGAGCCAGGTTGTACTTTTGTTGACTTTGAATATTTTGAATTTTTCATTTGTTTCTTGTTATTCTTGGTCGTCTTCTTGAATGACAGAGAAACAACTTTTGTTACCTTTTGCTTCACAGACAATGATTTGTTAGATGAGGAGCTTGCTTTCTTCATTCTCTGGGAAATTGTAAGATGGTCATCATCATCTGCCTTCAGCTCAGCCTTGACAGTAACTTGCTTCGTTGTAGACACATCTGAAAGTTTTGGTTTTTTAGCAAAAGACTGGTTTGAAGGAACCTTATTATCCATAGGTCTCTTAGTTGGCACAGCAGAAGATTTTTGTTGCTTGTCCTTTGCAGTAGAACCATTTAGCTGAATTTTTGAAACAAACAATTTCTTCTCACTAGAACTGAGAGTCTTACAGCTTGATGACCCTGCATTTGACTTTGCTGCAAACCTCGAGGATAAAGGGACTTCATCATCATCTGAATGTTCATCCTTGACACAAGCAGGTACAGTAACCCCTTTGTTGGCATTGTTTGTGCTCCCCTTAAATCTAGAACTCAAGGGCTTATCATCCTCAGAATCATCATCATCCACGATCGGTTTGGTCTCCTCCTTGACAGCATTTGAGACAACCTGTTTAGATACCTGCTTCGACTGATCAATTGAAGAACTTGGCACTCTAGAATATGTCACTGGTGGCTTCATTGGGGATGCCTTGGCAGATGAAGCTGATGCTTTAGGGCTCCCTATAGGAGATTTCACAGGGGATGCATTGGAAGATGAAATGGGTGATTTGCCTTCGTGGGCATTCAAGCTTTGACCATTGGAATTCTGAGAAGATGAAGATGGTTTCTTTGCTTCAAGGTTTGGTTGATTTTGCTTAGAGGTTGAGTTACCACCTCTCTTGAAAACTATGGGCCCGTCGTCGTCGTCGTCGTCGTCGTCATTAAAATTATTGAGAATTGGCTTTGGAGGTGCCTGAACAACCATTAGAGTCCAACTAGGGTCTGTGCTGGCATGCATACCACATTAATATCGGGATAGAATTTACAGTTTTCATTCAAAAACCAAAAATAATATTGTCAATGCAATCCACAATAGCACATTGACTAGATTCCTAGATGCAGTACCATAAGCACAAAAATAAACAAAGATGGCCTATGCTTTAACAAGCTGACTCGAAAATTAACTAAATCCACAACAAAAACAGTAGATTGAACCACCAATTCATCTTCTAAAAAGAGGCTAAGCTAATCCAAACCCAAATTTACACATCATAGTAAAAAAAAAAGTGAGCTGGAGATTATTACTATTACTTCTAATTAAAAAGTACCCAAATTGAAACTGAAAAGAAATCTAATATTTCAATATTAATCGAATTTAATAAATTAAAAACATCGAATTACCGACAGCAATAGTAATTCCCAGTGATATCTACTAATCTTTCATTCCCCATTGAAATTGAACAGAAAAAAGACAGCTGTTTTATTTGTGTATAAGAGAAGGAAAGAGCGCCTACCTAAAGAGGGAAGAATTAAACAGTTTTTAGTTTGTTCGTTCGTAACAGAAGCAGTGAGGCGGTGGAGCAGAGGGGAGCGGTGGAGCAGAGGGGAGCGGTGGAGCAGCTAACTATTGCAAAGTGTAGAGAGAGACCGCATACAAAGCTTATTAAGGTGGATTCTCGTCTATTTTTCACTTTGCAGACCCCTTTCTTCTCCTGCTTTGTATTCTTTGTTTCTTCCTCTAAAACGGCTACGTTTTCGACGACTTCAGTCTTTTTTCTTTATTTTCCCCTGATTTAACAACCAGGCGGCGAGTTTTCTTTTCTTTTCACAACGGGGGTTCCGGCCTACTCGAACCCGACTCTGCTTCACTAGCAGACCCGGAAAACTCACAAGGAACCGGTCTAGTTAATCTACCTTGTTATCGATCTATCTTCTATAAACGCTGGTAAAATGGACGTGGTAAGTTGTCTGGTTTTGATACGTAGACTAGCCATGCGTACAGGACTTTTCAGAGCTAATCATTTGAAAGCAATCAACTTATATTATTTTCCACCCAATTTAATCATAAGCTTTAATCACATATTAAAAATTAACAATATATCCTATTTACCTTTCGCCATGTGCTATCGTGATGATTTACGAGAACCCACAATGTTTATATATTATGTTATTTAGATAAATATTTTTTTTAGTTTAAAAAGCACTAAATTAATGGTAAAGTTTTAAGCACATGCAAAAACAGTACTAATTGAAGAAACTTAAAGGCCATTAAATGATAAAATTAGTATTTTTATAGGAAAAATAATAAATAATTTTAAAAACCTTTGAATTACAAAAATAAATAATATTTGCTATTGTTTTCCAAGATAATTAATACTTTAAAATATATGTAAGCTTTTAAAAAATAAAAATATTTTAAATTTTTACATAGTAAGTTCAAAATGTATTTATACCTGTTAAACCTTATTGTTTTTAAAAAAAAATTGAAAAATTTATTATTTTTAATGATACTAATAAGGGATAAATATCATTTACATATTATTAATGAGATGGTAAGTATGATAAGTTTTTTTTAAAAAATAATTATACATTTATAAACATAAAAAAATCATTAGTCCATATATGAATAATTCATATAATTGTTCTAGAAATATAATTTTTTAGTGTTGAATATTCAAGACTTGAGATGTAACCCAAACATAACAGTGTGATATATTGCAAGATCCATTTTGTTATAGATTTTTTAAAATTTAAAAAAAATACACCAAAAATAATTATTTTATCAAATTAAAAAAATAATAGAATAATAATTATATGAGAGAAAGAGAAAATAAAAAAGTATTTTATACCAAAACTTTAAATCAAGATTTTTACCTATTGTTTTTCAACTAGTTTTAAGTTTAAGTCATAATTTTAACACCAAGGTCATAAAAAAAAGAATTATAATTCTTTAAAAAAAGTAATTATTTTAAAAATTGTGATGATGTTTAAAAGTTAAATTATATAGCATTTACATCCGAATTATTTTTCAATAAACCTTTTACTAATAAAAAATTTAAATTATATAATACAATTTTAAAATATATCAATACTAATTAAGAATTTAATTCATTTCAATTTTAAAAGAATAAAAGGTAGAAGGGTAACGTCAAGGAATCTATATGCTAAGTAAAAATGAAAAGAAAACAATATATATATATATATATATATATATATATATAGTTTTGTAAAAAAAATAAAAATCTATAAATTACAATAAATTGCAAAAAGCTTTTGAAGAAATTAGTTTCCAGCCATTATACAACTTATTATAAATGTTATAGAAATTAAGTTTCATGTAAGGTAAAAATCATATTCTTGTACAAATTATCTATAGTAGATAAAAATTCTACGATATGAATCCTAGAACAATTTATAATTCCTGCTCGCCTTCTCCTAACAATTATATATGTTAGAACTTCCAAGTATACCATAAAATTTGCTAGTAATAACTATCAAAGACATTTATTTTGAATTTAACTTAATCAATCAATCATTAACTTAAATTCTTATATTTATAAACCCTCAATAAAAATCTTATATTAAAATTAAAATAGTAAAATAAAAAGAAGAAAAAAAAGAATTAAAATAGTAAATTAAAGTGGTATATATGGTTAGAGAAATTATTTTCTATCAAAATAACATACACTTTTAGTTGGAAATTTCCGTGTTAACTCTTCAATGAAAATTTTCAAAGTTACTAAATATCAACAATGTAATTGATTTATGGAAGGGTTAAATTAAAAAAAAAATAATTAAAATGGGAGTCTTAATGAGAGAGATGGACAAAACAAAAAGGTATTAATGGGTGAATATATAAACAAGAGAAATATTGGGCTGATGTATAAATAAAAGAAATGATGGGGTCAATATAAAAAAATAAAAAATAAAGGGTTGATATAGAAATTAAAAATATATAGGGGTATAATGTGCAAATTAAAAAAGTAAAAGGAGGTAAGATGTAAATAAGCAAAAAATATATCTATAAATAAAGAAGAATTCTTTAGATATTCCTAGAGTTGGCCTGTCATAAAAGAAGAAAAAAGAAAGGAGAGAGTAAAAAAATCAAGAAAACCACAATAAAAACATAAAAATCTTGTTTTGTGTTTTTTCTTGAATGATTGAGTTGCTAGAGTATTTGAGATAGATTTATGGTTTATAAAGTTTAATATGGAATTGTTTTTTTATTATAGAATAATGATATTTGATATAAGTGATGAATAAAAAAAGGGTTAGTAGAGAGTTTTAATTTTAAAGAAAGGATTTAATGAGGTTAATGGGTTTACAATTAAGTTAAATGATGATATATAATAGTATTATATGTTATGGTTACTGAAAATAATAGAAAATGCATGGGAAATAAGTAGATACTAGTTAAACTTAGAAATAAAAAATTGTACAGCTTGTCTCTTGATTTCTCCACTAAAATTAATATCATAAAATAATAAAATTTGAGATAGTTTCATTCATAAAAATTATAAACATGGATGTTGCCTTTTAAACTCCAATAAACTTACTTAAATTGGAGCGACAAAACTAGATCTAGAATAAAAACTAAAGAAGGGTTTACACTAAAATCAAGAGAATAATTTTGTGCTATTATAATTGATTAGTACTTAAAAGTGCATTTTTATCATGGTTTTATATCATCATTTTGCACTTGAAATATCAATAACTCCTTAACTAAAGCATGTTTTATAATAATATATCTAATAATATAAGATACCTTTAATTTATGGTAAATGTTCATTTTAAATGCAGGCCTATCACATAAATGAAAATATTGATTGATGACTTTAAGAACTTAAATTGCAAAGGCAAAGAGATGGTCAAACTTAGAAAAGAGAGCTACAGATCTCAGATTTAGGTCCAATTTATATGGATGGAAAGGTAAGACATAGGCCTACAACTTTCATATGGAGCCCAAGATCTAAAAAGGCCATTTGCAAGTCCAAATTGTAGCAACAACAAAGAAGCCCGAATCTGTCTTCTTGCCCGAGCACTGTTCGGTATTTTAGCCATATCTGGAGTTCTAATAGTCCAAATGAGCTGAAATTTTTACACAAGAAAGCTGAGACAATGGCCTACAACTTTCATGTTTGCACCTGGCTCCAATTTTGATGTTATCAATGACGTTTTGGGCAGAGAAGAGAAGATAAGGATTGTCACAAAGTCAAAAGTTGGCCACCCACTTATCAATTAGTCATCAAGTCAATAGTTCCCAATTTTGGCCTATAAAAGGAGGCATTTGCCATGCATTTAGGCATCTTGGTGTTCAGATCAAGATCATGCTCTTCCTTTCTCTCTTTGTATTTTTTGTAATGTTTATGCTTTACTTTCATTAATATCAAGTTTATGCCTTTCATTTCCTTTCCTTTACTTAGTTAACTTTTATGTTCTTATTTTGTTTATTTATTTTTCTTTCTTTCATTATGTCTAGCTAAGTTAATTATGTCAAGGTGAAAAGGTTACACTAATGGTGTAAGAATAAGTATAGTGTAAACTTAATATGGACTTTAATGTTTGATACTACCATGTTTTATATTTGTTATCTTGTTCACTCTTTATTACTTTGCTTGTTAAATGACTAATCTTGATTTATGTTGTATAACACTTGGTACAACAAATGCTTGGCACTTTCATAGCCCATATTGTATGGTATAACCGACACCTGAGCTATGAAAGGAACTTGATTTGTTGTTAACATAAGTTATAATCATGAATGCTTGACGAGATTTACAAGTATTAGCATTAATTGAATAAGATGACTAATGTAATCATGTTAACAATATATAATCTGATTGGAACCTCCTTTGTGTGTGGTTTCCAATTCAATAATAAGAGTTTATACTATACTTGTTTGATATACCATTAGTGGAACCTCTAACCTTGACATTTGTTATTATCATTGTTTAATTGTTACATTAATATTTCATCTCAAAGTTCTCATCATCATCTTATTCTTCTCTTTCATTATTATTATTATTATTATTTGTACTACTACTACTACTATTATTATTATTATTGTTATTGTTGTTATTGTTGTTTATAATTGTTATTTATAATTTGTATAATTAACCTCCCTGTGGTTCGACCGCGGTCTTGCCGGGTTATTTATTACTTCGACACTCCTACACTTGGGAGAAGACATCAACCTTTTAGTCGTGTCAAGTTTTTGGCGCCGTTATCGGGGAGGTAAGTTTTGTATAAATTATAATAGTTATTTTATTTTCTCTTTTCACTTTTCTTGTATATAACTTTGTTTCTTTTCTCGTGTTTCTTCTTCTTTTGTTTTCTTCTTCCTTTTATTCTATTCCTACACGTGCATGAGAGTGTGGTCACGTATATCAAGTGGTAGACTTTGTAGGGTATCCTCATCATTTTCAGAAAATATGGCCGAAGAAGATAATCAATCACTTCATAATGAAAATAATGAGAATAACCGTGCTAGAACACTTAGAGACCATATGAATCCCACAAGAACAAGTGCACCATCATGTATAGTTTTTCCTCCTGATGCATCTCATTTTAATTTTAAGCCAGACATTATTCAACTTTTACCTTCTTTTCATGGTTTAGAATTGGAAAATCCATACTTGCATTTAAGGGAATTTGAGGAGGTCTGCAACACATATAATAATTTAAATTGTAGCATGAACACCATCAGATTAAAGTTTTTTCCTTTTTCATTAAAAGATAAAGCTAAAACATGGCTACAAAATTTGAGACCAGGATCCATTCATGCTTGAGATGAAATGCAAGAACAGTTTGTAAAGAAGTTTTTCCCATCTCATAGAACAAACTATTTCAAAAAACAAATCACCACTTTCACTCAAAAACTAGGAGAAACATTTTACCAATGTTGGGATAGGTATCGAGATTTGCTTAGTACTTGCCCTCATCATGGTTTTGAAACATGGAGATTGGTTTCACATTTCTATGAAGGGTTAACACCTAAAGATAGGCAAATGGTTGAATTGATGTGCAATGGAACTTTTGAAGATAAAGACCCTGATGAAGCAATGGAGTACTTAGACTTGTTAGCTGAAAATGCTCAAAATTGGGACACCGCGGGTACTTATGAGGCACCGAGTAAAACTCAACCTCATACATCTAGTGGAGGTATGTACAACCTTAGGGAAGAGCATGACCTTCAAGCCAAGTTTGCATCTTTAGCTAGAAAAGTCGAGGCACTAGAATTGAAAACGAGTGGTCAATTAAAATCTATTGAAAACATTGTGTGTCAAATCTGTGAAACAAATGAACACTCAACCACCGATTGCCCAACCTTGCCTTCTTTTAAGGAATGTCTCCATGAACAAGCCCATGCTTTAAACAGTTTCCAAAGGCCCAACCACAACCCATACTCCCAAACATACAATCCTGGTTGGAGAAATCACCCAAATTTCAATTGGAAGAGTGAGAACAACAATGCACAAACTTCACAACCACCGTTTCAAGCACACCACAATTTCCAAAATTCTCATGGATATGCACCTCCTTATGCTCCACCTCCTAGAAGAAATCTTGAGGAAACATTGCATGCATTCATTGAAAAGCAAGAGACAATCAATACTCAACTTGCTCAAAACATGACAGATTTTAAAGATACTCTTGCTAAATTAACATCTGCTCTCAGTTTCCAAGAGAAAGGTAAGTTTCCATCTCAACCGCAACAAAATCCCAAGGGGCAATACAATGCAAATGCAAGTAGTTCCGGAAGCCAACACATGGATCAAGTCAAATCAGTCACTACTCTGCGCAGCGGTAAGGTTATTGAAAAACCCTCTCTTAAACCTTATGAGAAAGATGATGAGTCAATCTCTGAGGGTAAGGAAGGGGTTGAATTTGAAAATTGCAAAGAAACGACTGATTCACCGCCACCACTTCCATTTCCTCAAGCCATGACCAAACAAAGGAAAGTTAATCACAACTCTGAAATCTTTGAAACTTTCAAACAGGTAAGGATCAATATACCTTTGCTGGATGCTATTAAACAGGTTCCTTCCTATGCTAAATTTTTGAAAGATCTATGCACTGTGAAGAGGAAACTGAATGTGAAAAAGAAAGCCTTTCTAGCCGAACAAGTAAGTGCTATTCTTCAAAACAATAATGCTTTGAAATATAAAAACCCTGGTTGTCCTACAATTTCCTGCTTTATTGGAGAGCATAAAATTGAAAGAGCCTTACTTGATCTTGGTGCTAGTGTGAATTTACTTCCATATTCAGTTTTTAAAAGTCTCAATCTAGGTGAGTTAAAACCAACTTCTATATCTCTTTTACTTGCCGATAGATCTGTAAAAGTGCCTAGAGGAATAATTGAAGATGTGTTAGTACAAGTCGATAAATTCATTTATCCTGTGGATTTTATTGTCTTGGACACAGAACCTGTTGAAGCATGTAATTCATTTCCTGTTATTTTAGGACGTCCGTTTCTTGCAACGTCTAACGCATTGATTAATTGTAGGAATGGACTGATGAAGCTCTCATTTGGAAACATGACATTGGAGATGAATATTTTCAACATTTGCAAGCAACCTGGAGATGATAATGATTTACAAGAAGTAGATCATATTGATGAATTAGTTTATGATCAACTTGAATCTACTTTAAGTAAAAATGAATTGGATGAAACTGAAGATTTGCAAATGGTTTATTCTGAGGAAGAAATCACGGATGAAACAAGCACCGAAAATGTTGATTCGAATCTTTTATCAACAGTGACAACAGATTCGACATCTGACATCACACCAATTGATGATTACTTTCCTAACAAAGCCTTACTTTCTCTTAGTCCAATGCCTTGGTATAATAAAAATATCAATTTTCTTGCTTTAGGAGATTTGCCAGCTGATTGGAGTACCCAAGATAAAGAAAAGTTTTTGAACGAAGTGAAGAGCTTTTATTGTGATGACCCTAACTTATTCAAATATTGTCCTGATAAAATATTTCAAAGATTCATTCCCGACAATGAGGTAAGTAGTGTCATTAAACTTTGTCATTCTAAAGCATGTGGAAGCCATTTCTCGTAAAAAAAGATAGCTATAAAAATCTTTCAAAATGGATTTTATTGGCCCACCATGTTCAAGGACACGCATGCATTCTGCAAAACTTGTGAAAATTGTCAAAAGATTGATACTGGTCAAAAGTTTTGTTTTATAATTCTCAACTCTATGCATTCCTTAAAGAGCTAAGATTAAGATGGAGCAATCCTTATGGGGCCTGTGATATTGAAAATTCAATGAATGACAATGATTTTAAGGAAAATGGACATCGTTTGAAAACTTACTTTGATAATTTTCCTAGTGAAAATGAATCAACTGGTTGGACTGATCTTGTAGATAAAGGTTAAATTTTTTTTCTCACATTGTTTTTGTGTATCCTTTTAAGTGATTTTTGCTAGTTTCTCTCACCCCAGTAAAATGGCGGATAACAGTACTCCGTGACTTAAGTCGGTTCTTTCAGTTTCCCACAATTACTGATATCTGTGTATATATCTGTGCAATTCTTTGAATCTCTCTTCCAATTCTGATTTCAATCTTGAAAAATTGAAAAATTATTTTCCCGGTCTGCCTCAGAATACGATTACAAAAATTTACCGTGCTAGATGTGCAAGATTGAGATTGTTAATGAATCATGAAATTCCTGAACATATTCGATGGTTGATTGAAGCAAAGGTCCGATTAGCAGGTGAGTCCTCTAACTCCTTCATTTCACACATGCCTGGAACAGGTAAAAGCACTTTTGCAAAGATGCGTCGTGCAAAACGACTAGAAGTCTGTCATCGATGTGCTAGATGGACTTGTAATACACAATGTCGTTCTTTAGGAATGAAATCTATAAACCGTGAAGATAAAATACAATTCATTAAGGATGGCCTGAGTAAGGAGTCTTTAGATAATCTTCTATTGACTCTTGAGATGCATCCTAGTGGAGATGTGCATCGTGCAATTCATGATTTATAGCCACTATTTCATAAAGAACATGATCGACTTAGTCTTGGGAATCTGACTAAAAAAGACCATGTTTGCCAGTTTTTAAGAAAACTGGATGAGAACCTATCCCCGACCCATAGAGGGCGTTTAAGCCGTTCTTGGACATAAAACCAAGGGAAAATGTGAGCCACAATCACAACTACTTGTACATACACATGCTTTTTTCAAAAGTAAATAAATAAATAAATAAAGAGAGAGAGAGAGTGTGTGAGACTTCAGCTGGCCTACATATAGATATTATGATTGCCTTTCTAATTTCTCATCTATAAAACCCTCTTTTCCTTTCTTTCATTTCTACTCAACCCATACATTTAACAAATACAGAAGTGTGTAGAAATGGCAAGTTCCTCAAGTCATCAAATAAGAAATATTTGAGTTTTCGGTGGATCTAGTCCTGGGAAAGAAAAGGAGTTTTTAGAATCAGCAAATCATCTTGGTCAGGTGCTAGCTGAGAGAAAGATTCATTTAGTGTATGGGGGAGGCAGTCTTGGGTTAATGGGAGGTGTGTCAATAGCTGCATTTTTAGGAGGTAGTCAAGTTTTGGGGGTCGTCCCTGAAGCTTTGGCACAAGGGGACATCATTGGAAAAACAATTGGAGAGGAACTTCAGGTCTCCACAATGTCGGCTCGAATGAATGCAATGTTTAACCATGCTGATGCTTTCATTGCTTTACCAGGTGGTCTAGGCACATTGGAAGAGATCTTTCATATTTTCTCTTGGGCTCAATTACACATTCACCATAAACCCATAGGTTTGTTAAATGTTAATGGTTATTATGATAAGTTGTTGTATTTTCTTGATCATGCTGTGGAACAGGAATTTCTAACATCTTCTGCACGACAAATCATAATCTCTGCTACTACTGCTGAACAATTGATTGACCAACTACAATCTTTCATTCCTGTGATTGATCCTTCCATGAGTCGCATAAATTGGTCATCTACGGGAAGCCGTAAAAAGCTTAGATTGGATTTGAGCCTTCATTTGTGAATTTTTGTGTATTTTGGTTTTATTATTGTGTTTTGTTATTTCTTATTTTTGTTTCAGTGTGTTTCAGGTTTTGTCAGTGTTCGTTATTTCAGGTGATATCTTCTATACTCTATCTTTTTACCTTAGAATATTGAGGACAATGTCTCGTTTTGGTTGGGGGGAGAGGGTAGTAGTTGATAAAAAAAAAATTGTTTTTCATTTCATAAAGCATATGCATAATTGTTGTTACTACGATGGCAGAGTAAAGGAGTTCTTTTGTTAAAGTGACTCTTGAGACGCATCTTAGTAACCATTCTTAACAAGGTCTATTATAATACTTCTTGAAATATTCAGGTTTACAAACTCTCGTATTGTTACCGCTTAATTCTGCTCATATACTTATTTAACATGTATTCTTAAACCTTAATTTACACACACACAGTTTAACATATGATTGTGGATTACATATTGGATTATTACATTATTTATGTTCTTTTGTTAAAGGTAACAACTAAGGGAAAGGGATTGTATATAATTAAAAAAGAAAAACATGAAAAAAAAAAGAAAAAAAAATGATGATAATAAAAATGTAGATAAGTTTGGTTTCGTAGCCTCCCTAACCTAAGCAATTAAGCCCGAAGGGGTGTTTTAACACCTAATACCCTAAAGCAATTAAGCCCGAATCTGTCTTCCAGCCCGAGCACTGTTCGGTATTTTGGCCATATCTGGAGTTCTAGAAGTCCAAATGAGCTGAATGTTTTACACAAGAAAGCTGAGACAATTGCCTACAACTTTCATGTTTACAACTGGCTCCAATTTTTACGTTATCAATGACGTTTTGGGCAGACAAGAGAAGATAAGGATTGTCACCAAGTCAAAAGTTGGCCACCCACTTATCAATTAGTCATCAAATCAATAGTTCCCAATTTTGGCCTATAAAAGGAGGCATTTGCCATGCATTTAGGCATCTTGGTGTTCAGATCAAGATCATGCTCTTCCTTTCTCTCTTTGTATTTTTTGTAATGTTTATGCTTTGCTTTCATTAATATTAAGTTTATGCTTCTCATTTCCTTTCCTTTACTTAGTTAGCTTTTATGTTCTTATTTTGTTTATCTATTTTTCTTTCCTTCATTATGTCTAGCTAAGTTAATTATGTCAAGGTGAAAAGGTTACACTAATGGTGTGAGAATAAGTATAATGTAAACTTAATATGGACTTTAATGTTTGATACTAACATGTTTTATATTTGTTATCTTGTTCACTCTTTAATACTTTGCTTGTTAAATGATTAATATTGATTTATGTTGTATAATACTTGGTACAACAAATGCTTGGCACAACAAATGCTTGGCACTTTCATAGCCCATAATGTATGGTATAACCGACACCTGAGCTATGAAAGGAACTTGATTTGTTGTTAACATAAGTTATAATCATGAATGCTTGACGAGATTTACAAGTATTAGCATTAATTGAATAAGATGACTAATGTAATCATGTTAACAATATATAATCTGATTGGAACCTCTTTTGTGTGTGGTTTCCAATTCAATAATAAGAGTTTATACTATACTTGTTTGATATACCATTAGTGGAACCTCTAACCTTGACATTTGTTATTATCATTGTTTAATTGTTACATTAATATTTCATCTCAAAGTTCTCATCATCATCTTATTCTTCTCTTTCATTATTATTATTATTATTATTATTTGTACTACTACTACTACTATTATTATTATTATTATAGTTATTGTTGTTATTGTTGTTTATAATTGTTATTTATAATTTGTAGTTGATAAAAAAAAAAATTGTTTTTCATTTCATAAAGCATATGCATAATTGTTGTTACTAAGATGTTAGAGTAAAGGAGTTCTTTTGTTAAAGTGACTCTTGAGACGCATCTTAGTAACCATTCTTAACAAGGTCTATTATAATACTTCTTGAAATATTCAGGTTTACAAACTCTCGTATTGTTACCGCTTAATTCTGCTCATATACTTATTTAACATGTATTCTTAAACCTTAATTTACACACACACACTTTAACATATGATTGTGGATTGCATATTGGATTATTACATTATTTATGTTCTTTTGTTAAAGGTAACAACTAAGGGAAAGGGATTATATATAATTAAAAAAGAAAAACATGAAAAAAAAATAAGAAAAAAAAATGATGATAATAAAAATGTAGATAAGTTTGGTTTCGTAGCCTCCCTAACCTAAGCAATTAAGCCCGAAGGGGTGTTTTAACACCTAATACCCTAAAGTCGACTGACTTGGGAGCTATTGGCCCAACGCTTGTTACATGGGTTGAGGAGAAAAGCTTAAGGGAATCAAACATTGCACTATCTACATATCAGTATCTGCGACCCGAGTTACTAAGCTCGTAGGGGTGTCTTAACACCTAATGTCCTAAGACCAATTGGTCTGGGAGTCATTAGCTGAAAGCTCGTTACATGGGTTAAAGATGCATGATGTTTTTAAATTATATGTATATAGATTTAAAAAAAAAACAAAAAAAAAGAAGACAAAAATAGTAATCCCAACCCAAGGAAGTTAACCTTAAACATTAGAACAAAAATTTTGTTTTCTTCCAAGAAAAGCCCCATAATTATGTGTTGATATATTGAGCACAAAAGAAAGGTTTATTTATATCTTGTTAAGAGGTATTGAGCAAATATATAAATTTAGTGAGAGTTTGTTTATCTGGATAGATTAATGGAAGTTAAATGATGAATACCTTGCTTTGTGAAATTTGCAAATTGTTGTAACGCTTTGATTACTAGGGACTAGTAATAAGCTGGTTGAGGGGTCTGATTAGTACTTAAAAGTGCATTTTTATCATGGTTTTATATCATCATTTTGCACTTGAAGTATCAATAACTCCTTAACTAAAATATGTTTTATAATAATGTATCTAATAATATAAGATACCTATAATTTGTGGTAAATGTCTATTTTTAATGCAGGCCTATCACATAAATGAAAGGATTGATTGATGACTTGAATAACTTAAATTACAAGGATAAAGAGATGGTCAAACTTAGAGAAGAGATGTCGGTGCAATCTAAACCGGAACACTGTTTGGTAATTGGGTCCTATCTGGAGCTACAGATCTCAGATTTAGGTCCAATTTATATGGATAGAAAGGTAAGACATAGGCCTACAACTTTCATATGGAGCCCAAGATCTAAAAAGGCCATTATCAAGTCCAAATTGTAGCAACAACAAAGAAGCCCGAATCTGTCTTCCAGCCCGAGCACTGTTCGGTATTTTGGCCATATCTGGAGTTCTAGAAGTCCAAATGAGCTGAATGTTTTACACAAGAAAGCTGAGACAATTGCCTACAACTTTCATGTTTACAACTGGCTCCAATTTTGACGTTATCAATGACGTTTTGGGCATACAAGAGAAGATAAGGATTGTCACCAAGTCAAAAGTTGGCCACCCACTTATCAATTAGTCATCAAATCAATAGTTCTCAATTTTGGCCTATAAAAGGAGGCATTTGCCATGCATTTAGGCATCTTGGTGTTCAGATCAAGATCATGCTCTTCCTTTCTCTCTTTGTATTTTTTGTAATGTTTATGCTTTGCTTTCATTAATATTAAGTTTATGCTTTTCATTTCCTTTCCTTTACTTAGTTAGCTTTTATGTTCTTATTTTGTTTATCTATTTTTCTTTCCTTCATTATGTCTAGCTAAGTTAATTATGTCAAGGTGAAAAGGTTACACTAATGGTGTAAGAATAAGTATAGTGTAAACTTAATATGGACTTTAATGTTTGATACTACCATGTTTTATATTTGTTATCTTGTTCACTCTTTATTACTTTGCTTGTTAAATGACTAATCTTGATTTATGTTGTATAATACTTGGTACAACAAATGCTTGGCACAACAAATGCTTGGCACTTTCATAACCCATAATGTATGGTATAACCGACACCTGAGCTATGAAAGGAACTTGATTTGTTGTTAACATAAGTTATAATCATGAATGCTTGACGAGATTTACAAGTATTAGCATTAATTGAATAAGATGACTAATGTAATCATGTTAACAATATATAATCTGATTGGAACCTCCTTTGTGTGTGGTTTCCAATTCAATAATAAGAGTTTATACTATACTTGTTTGATATACCATTAGTGGAACCTCTAACCTTGACATTTGTTATTATCATTGTTTAATTGTTACATTAATATTTCATCTCAAAGTTCTCATCATCATCTTATTCTTCTCTTTCATTATTATTATTATTATTATTTGTACTACTACTACTACTACTACTACTACTACTACTATTATTATTATAGTTATTGTTGTTATTGTTGTTTATAATTGTTATTTATAATTTGTACAATTAACCTCCCTGTGGTTCGACCCCGGTCTTGCCGGGTTATTTATTACTTCGACACTCCTGCACTTGGGAGAAGACATCAACCTTTTAGTCGTGTCAGAGTACTTAGACTTGTTAGCTGAAAATGCTCAAAATTGGGACACCGCGGGTACTTATGAGGCACCGAGTAAAACTCAACCTCATACATCTAGTGGAGGTATGTACAACCTTAGGGAAGATCATGACCTTCAAGCCAAGTTTGCATCTTTAGCTAGAAAAGTCGAGGCACTAGAATTGAAAAAGAGTGGTCAATTAAAATCTATTGAAAACATTGTGTGTCAAATCTGTGAAACAAATGAACACTTAACCAACGATTGCCCAACCTTGCCTTCTTTTAAGGAATGTCTCCATGAACAAGCCCATGCTTTAAACAGTTTCCAAAGGCCCAACCACAACCCATACTCCCAAACATACAATCCTGGTTGGAGAAATCACCCAAATTTCAATTGGAAGAGTGAGAACAACAATGCACAAACTTCACAACCACCGTTTCAAGCACACCACAATTTCCAAAATTCTCATGGATATGCACCTCCTTATGCTCCACCTCCTAGAAGAAATCTTGAGGAAACATTGCATGCATTCATTAAAAAGAAAGAGACAATCAATACTCAACTTGCTCAAAACATGACAGATTTTAAAGATACTCTTGCTAAATTAACATCTGCTCTCAATTTCCAAGAGAAAGGTAAGTTTCCATCTCAACCGCAACAAAATCCCAAGGGGCAATACAATGCAAATGCAAGTAGTTCCGGAAGCCAACACATGGATCAAGTCAAATCAGTCACTACTCTACGCAGCGGTAAGGTTATTGAAAAACCCTCTCTTAAACCTTATGAGAAAGATGATGAGTCAATCTCTGAGGGTAAGGAAGGGGTTGAATCTAAAAATTGCAAAGAAACGACTGATTCACCGCCACCACTTCCATTTCCTCAAGCCATGACCAAACAAAGGAAAGTTAATCACAACTCTGAAATCTTTGAAACTTTCAAACAGGTAAGGATCAATATACCTTTGCTGGATGCTATTAAACAGGTTCCTTCCTATGCTAAATTTTTGAAAGATCTATGCACTGTGAAGAGGAAACTGAATGTGAAAAAGAAAGCCTTTCTAGCCGAACAAGTAAGTGCTATTCTTCAAAACAATAATGCTTTGAAATATAAAAACCCTGGTTGTCCTACAATTTCCTGCTTTATTGGAGAGCATAAAATTGAAAGAGCCTTACTTGATCTTGGTGCTAGTGTGAATTTACTTCCATATTTAGTTTTTCAGAGACTCAATCTAGGTGAGTTAAAACCAACTTCTATATCTCTTTTATTTGTCGATAGATCTATAAAAGTGCCTAGAGGAATAATTGAAGATGTGTTAGTACAAGTCGATAAATTCATTTATCCTGTGGATTTTATTGTCTTGGACACAGAACCTGTCGAAGCATGTAATTCATTTCATGTTATTTTAGGACGTCCGTTTCTTGCAACGTCTAACGCATTGATTAATTGTAGGAACGGACTGATAAAGCTATCATTTGGAAACATGACATTGGAGATGAATATTTTCAACATTTGCAAGCAACCTGGAGATGATAATGATTTACAAGAAGTAGATCATATTGATGAATTAGTTTATGATCAACTTGAATCTACTTTAAGTAAAAATGAATTGGATGAAACTGAAGATTTGCAAATGATTTATTCTGAGGAAGAAATCATGGATGAAACAAGCACCGAAAATGTTGATGCGAATCTTTTGTCAATAGTGACAATAGATTCGACATCTGACATCATACCAATCGATGATTACTTTCCTAACGAATCTTTACTTTCTCTTAATCCAATGCCTTGGTATAATAAAAATATCAATTTTCTTGCTTTAGGAGATTTGCCAGCTGATTGGAGTACCCAAGATAAAGAAAAGTTTTTGAACGAAGTGAAGAGCTTTTATTGTGATGACCTTATTCAAATATTGTCCTGATAAAATATTTCAAAGATTCATTCCCGACAATGAGGTAAGTAGTGTCATTAAACTTTGTCATTCTGAAGCATGTGGAAGCCATTTCTCATCAAAAAAGATAGCTATAAAAATCTTTCAAAATGGATTTTATTGGCCCACCATGTTCAAGGACACCCATGCATTCTGCAAAACTTGTGAAAATTGTCAAAAGATTGATACTGGTCAAAAAGTTTTGTTTTATAATTCTCGACTTTATGCATTCTCTAGAGAGCTAAGACTAAAATGGAGCAATCCTTATGGGGCCTGTGATATTGAGAATTTAATGAATGACAATGATTTTAAGGACAATGGACATCGTTTGAAAGCTTACTTTGATAATTTTCCTAGTGAAAACGAATCAACTGGTTGGACTGATCTTGTAGATAAAGGTTGATTTTTTTGTCTCACATTGTTTTTGTGTTTTTTTTAGTGATTTTTTCTAGTTTCTCTCATCCCGGTCAAATGGCGGACAACGGTACTCCGTGACTTAAGTCGGTTCTTTCAGTTTCCCACAATAACTGATATGTGTGTATATATTTGTGCAATTCTTTGAATCTCTCTTCCAATTGTCATTTGAAAATGGACACTAATCTTGAAAAATTGAAAAAGTATTTTCCCGCTCTCCCTCAGAATGCGATTACAAAAATTTACCATGCTAAATGTGCAAGATTGAGATTGTTAATGAATCATGGAATTCCTGAACATATTCGTTGGTTGATTGAAGCAAAGGTCCGATTATCAGGTGAGTCTAACTCCTTTATTTCACACATGCCTAGAACAGGTAAAAGCACTTTTGCAAAGAAGCGTCGTGCAGAACGACTAGAAGTCTGTCATCGATGTGCTAGATGGACTTGTAATACACAATGTTATTATTTAGGAATGGTATCTATAAACCATGAAGATAAAATACAATTCATTAAGGATGGCCTGAGTAAGGAGTCTTTAGATAATCTTCTATTAACTCTTGAGATGCATCCTAGTGGAGATGTGCATCGTGCAATTCATGATTTGTGGCCACTATTTCATAAAGAACATGATCGACTTAGTCTTGGGAATCTGACTAAAAAAGACCATGTTTGCTAGTTTTTAAGAAAACTGAATGAGAAGCCTATCCCCGACCCATAGAGGGCGTTTAAGCCGTTCTTGGACGTAAAACCAAGGGAAGATGTGAGCCACAATCACAACTACCTGTACATACACATGCTTTTTTTTCAAAAGTAAATAAATAAATAAATAAAGAGAGAGAGAGAGTGTGAGACTCCACCTGGCCTACATATAGGTGTTATGATTGCCTTTCTAATTTCTCATCTATAAAACCCTCTTTTCCTTCCTTTCATTTCTACTCAACCCATACATTCAACAAATACAGAAGTGTGTAGAAATGACAAGTTCCTCAAGTCATCAAATAAGAAATATTTGTGTTTTTGGTGGATCTAGTCCTGGGAAAGAAAAGGAGTTTTTAGAATCAGCAAATCATCTTGGTCAGGTGCTAGCTGAGAGAAAGATTCATTTAGTGTATGGGGGAGGCAGTCTTGGGTTAATGGGAGGTGTGTCAATAGCTGCATTTTTAGGAGGTAGTCAAGTTTTAGGAGTCGTCCCTGAAGCTTTGGCACAAGGGGACATCATTGGAAAAACAATTGGAGAGGAACTTCAGGTCTCCACAATGTCGGCTCGAATGAATGCAATGTTTAACCATGCTGATGCTTTCATTGCTTTACCAGGTGGTCTAGGCACATTGGAAGAGATCTTTCATATTTCCTCTTGGGCTCAATTACACATTCACCATAAACCCATAGGTTTGTTAAATGTTAATGGTTATTATGATAAGTTGTTGTCTTTTCTTGATCATGCTGTGGAACAGGAATTTCTAACATCTTCTGCACGACAAATCATAATCTCTGCTACTACTGCTGAACAATTGATTGACCAACTACAATCTTTCATTCCTGTGATTGATCCTTCCATGAGTCGCATAAATTGGTCATCTACGGGAAGCCGTAAAAAGCTTAGATTGGATTTGAGCCTTCATTTGTGAATTTTTGTGTCTTTTGGTTTTATTATTGTGTTTTGTTATTTCTTATTTTTGTTTCAGTGTGTTTCAGGTTTTGTCAGTGTTCGTTATTTCAGGTGATATCTTCTATACTCTATCTTTCTACCTTAGAACATTGAGGACAATGTCTCGTTTTGGTTGGGGGGAGAGGGTAGTAGTTGATAAAAAAAAAATTGTTTTTCATTTCATAAAGCATAAGCATAATTGTTGTTACTAGGATGGCAGAGTAAAGGAGTTCTTTTGTTAAAGTGACTCTTGAGACGCATCTTAGTAATCATTCTTAATAAGGTCTATTATAATACTTCTTGAAATATTCAGGTTTACAAACTCTCGTATTGTTACCAATTAATTCTGCTCATATACTTATTTAACATGTATTCTTAAACCTTAATTTACACACACACACTTTAACATATGATTGTGGGTTGCATATTGGATTATTACATTATTTATGTTCTTTTGTTAAAGGTAACAACTAAAGGAAAGAGATTGTATATAATTAAAAAAGAAAAACATGAAAAAAAAGAAAAAAAAGAAAAAAAATGATGATAATAAAAATGTAGATAAGTTTGGTTTCGTAGCCTCCCTAACCTAAGCAATTAAGCCCGAAGGGGTGTTTTAACACCTAATACCCTAAAGTCAACTGACTTGGGAGCTATTGGCCCAACGCTTGTTACATGGGTTGAGGAGAAAAGCTTAAGGGAATCAAACATTGCACTATCTACATATCAGTATCTGCGACCCGAGTTACTAAGCTCGTAGGGGTGTCTTAACACGTAATGCCTTAAGACCAACTGGTCTGGGAGTCATTAGCTGAAAGCTCGTTACATGGGTTAAAGATGCATGATGTTTTTAAATTATATGTATATAGATTTTTAAAAAAAAGAAAAAAAGAAAAAAAAAGACAAAAATAATAATCCCAACCCAAGGAAGTTAACCTTAAACATTAGAACAAAAATTTTGTTTTCTTCCAAGAAAAGCCCCATAATTATGTGTTGATACATTGAGCACAAAAGAAAGGTTTATTAATATCTTGTTAAGAGGTATTGAGCAGATATATAAATTTAATGAGAGTTTGTTTATCTGGATAGATTAATGGAAGTTAAATGATGAATACCTTGCTTTGTGAAATTTGCAAATTGTTTTAACGCTTTGATTACTAGGGACTAGTAATAAGCTGGTTGAGAGGTGTGATTAGTACTTAAAAGTGTATTTTTATCATGGTTTTATATCATCATTTTGCACTTGAAGTATCAATAACTCCTTAACTAAAGCATGTTTTATAATAATATATCTAATAATATAAGATACCTTTAATTTATGGTAAATGTTCATTTTTAATGCAGGCCTATCACATAAATGAAAATATTGATTGATGACTTTAAGAACTTAAATTGCAAAGGCAAAGAGATGGTCAAATTTAGAAAAGAGAGCTATAGATCTCGGATTTAGGTCCAATTTATATGGATGGAAAGGTAAGACATAGGCCTACAACTTTCATATGGAGCCCAAGATCTAAAAAGGCCATTTGCAAGTCCAAATTGTAGCAACAACAAAGAAGCCCGAATTTGTCTTCCAGCCCGAGCACTATTCGGTATTTTGGCCATATCTGGAGTTCTAATAGTCCAAATGAGCTGAAGTTTTTACACAGGAAATCTGAGACAATGGCCTACAACTTTCATGTTTGCACCTGGCTCCAATTTTGACGTTATCAATGACGTTTTGGGCAGATAAGAGAAGATAAGGATTGTCACCAAGTCAAAAGTTGGCTACCCACTTATCAATTAGTCTTCAAGTCAATAGTTCTCAATTTTGGCCTATAAAAGGAGGCATTTGCCATGCATTTAGGCATCTTGGTGTTCAGATCAAGATCATACTCTTCCTTTCTCTCTTTGTATTTTTTGTAATGTTTATGCTTTACTTTCATTAATATCAAGTTTATGCCTTTCATTTCCTTTCCTTTACTTAGTTAACTTTTATGTTCTTATTTTGTTTATTTATTTTTCTTTCTTTCATTATGTCTAGCTAAGTTAATTATGTCAAGGTGAAAAGGTTACACTAATGGTGTAAGAATAAGTATAGTGTAAACTTAATATGGACTTTAATGTTTGATACTACCATGTTTTATATTTGTTATCTTGTTCACTCTTTATTACTTTGCTTGTTAAATGACTAATATTGATTTATGTTGTATAACACTTGGTACAACAAATGCTTGGCACTTTCATAGCCCATAATGTATGGTATAACCAACACCTGAGCTATGAAAGGAACTTGATTTGTTGTTAACATAAGTTATAATCATGAATGCTTGACGAGATTTACAAGTATTAGCATTAATTGAATAAGATGACTAATGTAATTATGTTAACAATATATAATCTGATTGGAACCTCCTTTGTGTGTGGTTTCCAATTCAATAATAAGAGTTTATACTATACTTGTTTGATATACCATTAGTGCAACCTCTAACCTTGACATTTGTTATTATTATTGTTTAATCCTTACATTAATTTTCCATCTCCAAGTTCTCATCATCTTCTTCTTCTTCTCTTTCTTTATTATTGTTGTTGTTGTTGTTGTTGTTGTTGTTGTTATTATTGTTGTTGTTATTGTTATTTATGATTTGTACAATTAACCTCTCTGTGGTTCGACCCCGGTCTTGCCGGGTTATTTATTACTTCGACACTTCTGCACTTGGGAGAAGACATCAATCTTTTAGTCGTGTCAATAATTTATGCATTTAGTCATGTAAATGACTAAACTAGGTTTAGTCATTTTCATAAAACTTATAGAGCTATGTTTTAGATTTCTAAAGAAAAAAGTTATATATAAAACCAAATTATATAACTGTAGTTATAATTAAAATACTAAATAATATTTTGAGTCAATTATGTTTAACCATCTAGAATTTGTAAATTGTTAACTTTTATTTCGATTTGTTCTTAATTGAAAATTTTAAATTATTGAGGGAAATGAAATGGAAAGTATGTGTATACATGGGAAAAAATTGAAATTAATAAAGTGTATTTATTGATATAGGTGAGACTGTAGACACCAAACAATAGTAATGGATGATTGACAGTACATAGACTTTAAGTAGGTGCTTAACATTTTAAAGAATTATTTTAAAGACTCTTATAAATTCTTTATTGAGGTTCTTGTAAAATAATTGTCAAAATATTTATTATGCATGTTTATCATATGAATATTAGTTGAATTAGCTCTTTGGTTCGAGACTAGTGCCTTATGAATAAGTTGTAGTTGAGCTAGTTTCCCTAGTTTAGGATAAATACCTTGTCAATAGGTTATTAGTTGAATTAGCTCCCTGGTTTGGGACTAGTGACCTGTGAATAAACTATTGATTGAACTTGTTTCTTTAGTTTGAGATTGGTGCCTCGTGAATAGATTATTAGTTGAACCTATTTTTTTTGTTCGGGATTGATATCCTGTGAATGGGCTATTGGTTAAACTAATTTTCCTAGCTTGAAATTGGTACTTTATGAATAGTTTATTGATTGAATTAACTCTATATTCGAGACTAGTTCCTTGTGAATAAATTATTGGTTAAACTTTTTTCTCTGGTTTGAGACTAATGCTTTATAAATAGGCTATTGGTTAAATTAGTTTCCTGATCCTACAAAATGGCTATTAATTGAACTAGTTTTTAAGTGATAGGACTAGCACTCTAAGAATGGGGGGGTGATTGGTAGAACCAGTTTCCTAGCTTAGGACTCGAGCTTTCTTAAATAGGCAATTATGTAAATTTAGTTAACAAATTTAGAACCCTATATATTGAGCTATTTAAAAAACAAAAAATTTTTGATAATGTGTTGTATAATTTCTTATATTGATTAATTAATTTTATAGTATTTTAATAAATTAATGTACATATTTATCTCAACATCATATCTCCTAATTGATGAATTGATGACACTTTTGTATATTGACACGACTAAAAGATTGATGTCTTCTCCCAAGTGCAGGAGTGTCAAAGTAATAAATAACTCGGCAAGACCGGGGTCAAGCCACAGGAATGTTAATTGTACAAATTATAAATGACAATAATACAACAATAACAACAACAACAATAATAATAAAGAAAAAGAAGGGGAAGAAGAAGAAGATGATGAGAACTTTGAGATGAAATATTAACGTAAAGATTTAACAACGATAACAATAAATGTCAAGGTTAGAGAATCCACTAATGATATGTCAAACAAGTATAGTATAAACTCTTATTAATCAATTGGAAACCACACATAAAGGAGGTTCCAATCAGATTATAGATTGTTAACATGATTACATTGGTCATCTTATTCGATTAATGCTAATACTTGTAAATTTTATCAAGCATTCATGATTATAACTTATGTTAATAACAAATCAAGTTCCTTTTATAGCTCAGGTGTCGGTTATACCATATAGTATGAGCTATGAAAGTGCCAAGCATTTGTTATACCAAGTGTTATACAACATAAATCAAGATTAGTCATTTAATAAGCAAAGTATTAAAGAGTAAACAAGATAACAAATACAAAACATGTTAGTATCAAACATTAAAGTCCATATTGCGTTTACACTATACTTATTCTTACACCATTAGTGTAACCTTTTCACCTTGACATAATAAACTTAGCTAGACATAATGAAAGAAAGAAAAATAAATAAACAAAATAAGAACATAAATAAAATAAAAGTTAGCTAAGTAAATGAAAGGAAATGAAAGGCATAAACTTGATATTAATGAAAGCAAAGCATAAACATTACAAAAAATAAAAAAAGAGAAAGCAAGAGTATGATTTTGATCTGGAAATCAAGATGACTAAATACATGGAAAATGCCTCCTTTTATAGGCCAAAATTGGAAACTATTGATTTGATGACTAATTAATGAGTGGGTGACCAACTCTTGACTTGGTGACAATCTTTATCTTCTTCTGTCTGCCCAAAACATCATTGATAACGTCAAAACGGGAGCCACTTGAAAACATAAAAGTTGTAGGAAATTGTCTCAGCTTTCTTGTGTAAAACTTTTAGATCATTTTGACTTCTAGAACTCCATATATGGCCAAAATACTGAATAGTGCTCGGGCTCGAGGATAGATTCGGGCTTCCTTGTTGTTGCAATAATTTGGACTTGAAAATGACCTTTTTAGATCTTGGGCTCCATATGAAAGTTGTAGGCCTATATTTTACCTTTCCATCCATATAAAGTAGACCTAAATCTGAGATCTATAACTCTAGATATGACCCAATTACCGCACAGTATTCTAGTTTGGATTGCACCGACATCTCTTTTCTAAGTTTGACCATCTCTTTATCCTTTCAATTTCAATTCTTAAATTCATCAATCAATACTTTCATTTATGTGATAGGCCTGCATTTGAAATGAACATTTACCACAAATTAAAGGTATCTTATATTATTAGATATATTATTATAAAACATGTTTTAGTTAAGGAGTTATTGATACTTCAAGTGCAAAATGATGATATAAAACCTTGATAAAAATACACTTTTAAGTATCAATCACCCCCCCAACTAGCTTATAACTAGTCCCTAGTAATCAAAGCGTTAAAATAGAAAAATACTTTGCAAATTGCACAAAGCAAGGTAGTCATCATTTAACTTCCATTAATCTATCCAGATAAACAAACTCTCATTAAATTTATATATTTGCTCAATACCTCTTAACAAGATATGAATAAACCTTTTTTTTATGCTCAATTTATTAACACATAATTATGGGGCTTTTCTTGAAAGAAAACAAAATTTTTGTTTTAATGTTTAAGGTTAACTTCCTTGAGTTGAGATTATTATTTTTGTCTTTTTTATATATATACATATAACTTAAAACACCATGCATCTTTAACCCATGTAACGAGCTTTCAGCTAATGACTCTCAGACCAGTTGGTCTTAGGGCATTAGATGTTGAGACACCCCTACGAACTTAATAACTCAGGTCGCAGTACTAATATGTAAATAGTGCAATGTTTGATTCCCTTAAGTTTTTCTCCTCAACCCATGTAACAAGTGACACGATCAAAGAGTTGATGTCTTATCCCAAGTGCAGGATTGTCAAAGTAAAATAACCCGGCAAGACCGGGGTCAAACCACAAGGAGGTGAATTATATAAATTACAAATAAAAAAAAAGATTTGAAGAGAATAATAACAGAAAAGGAGTTGAAGAAAGTTTTGGGATGTGATATTGATGTAAGGATTAAACAATAACAAAACATATGTCAAGGTTATAGGATTCACTAATGGTATTTCAAATAAATATAATATAAACTCTTTTTATTACTTAACTAGAAACCACACACAAAGGAGATTCTAATCGGATGATTTCTCGTTATTAGCTCATTATAAATTACTAACATGATCATATTAATTATCTTATTTAAGTAATACCATACTTATAAATATCATCAAGCATTCATGTTGTTAGTTTATGTTAACAACAAATCAAGTTCCTATCATAATAACGATGTCGGCCGAAAACTATGAAGGATCAAGCATTTGATGTACCAAATATTATACAACACAAATCTAAATTAACCATTTAATAAGCAAGGTATTAAGAATTAGTAAGATAAAAAGATAAAACATGTTAATAACAATCTTTCTTGGATATAAACATTTAAAGCTCATGTTGAGTTTATATTATACCTATTCTAACACCATTAGAGAAACCTTTTCACCTTGACATAATTAACTTAGCTAAACATTAAGAAGGAGAAAAACATAAATAAGCAATATAAGAACATAAACATAATATAAGCTAACTAAGTATAGGAAAGGAAATGAAAGAGCATAAACAAGAGATTACTATAGCATGAAAGAAAACTTGAACATTACAAAGATGTAGAGAGAAAGCAAGAAGATAACTTTGATCTGAAAATTAATATGACTAAATACATGGACAATGCCTCCTTTTATAGGCTAAGTTTCAAAACTATTGATTGATTGAAGAATTGGTGGGCATCCATTGATTTGGTGGCTGGTTTTTGATATTAATGGCTGCTGGTTTTTTTTGATATTGTGGGCTGATTTTTTATATTGTTGGCTGGCCAAAACGTCATTGCTCACATCAAAATTATAGCCAACTGAATTATGAAAATTGTGGAAAATTGTCTCAGCTTTCCATAAAAAAAAAAAAACCAGAGCTCATTTGGACTTCTAGAACTCAAGATATGAGCCAAAAACTGAATAGTATTTGAGCTGCAGGATAGCTTCCGACGTCTTCGTGGTTGCTAAGATTTGAGGTTAAAAATGGCAGAACTGAGTCTTTGAGTTCATATGAAAGTTGTAGGTCTATGTCTTACCTTTCCATCGATATAAAATAGACCTAAATCTGATATCTACAACTCCAGATATGATCAAATTACCGAATGGTGTTTGAGTTTGGAATGCACCAGCAACACTTTGCTAAGTTTGGCCTTCTTTTTATCCTTTCAATTTCAATCCTTAAACTCATCAATCAATCCTTTTATTTATGTGATAGACCTGCATTTATGATGAACATTTACCATGAATTAAAGGTATATTATATTTTTAGTCTTGCTAATATAAAACATGCTTTTGTTAGGGAATTTAATGATACTTTAGGTGCAATATGATAACATAAATCCTTAATGAGAATGCACCTTTAAGTACTAATCAACATGCGTTGGGCTAATAGCTTCCAAGTCAGTTGACTTTAGGGTATTAGGTGTTAAAATACCCCTTCGGGCTTAATTGCTTAGGTTAAGGAGGCTACGAAACCAAACTTATCTACATTTTTTTTCTTTTTTTTTTAATTATATACTATCTCTTTCCCTTAGTTGTTACCTTTAAGAAAAGAACATAAATAATGTAATAATCCAATATGCAACCCACAATCATATGTTAATGTGTGTGTATGTGTAAATTAAGGTTTAAGAATACATGTTAAATAAGTATATGAGCAGAATTAAGTGATAACAATGCGAGAGTTTGTAAATCTAAATATTTCAAGAAGTATTATGATAGACCTTGTTACGAATGATTACTAAGATGCGTCTTAAGAGTCATAAAAAGTTCTCTTTACTCTGCCATCATAGTAACAACAATTTTGCACATGCTTTATGAAATAGAAAACAAAGTTTTGTTTTTAGCTACTACCATCTCCCTCAACTAAAACGAGACATTATACTCAATGTTTAAAGGTAGAAAGATAAAGTATAGAAGATATCACCTGAAATAACGAACACTGACAAACCTGGAACACACTGAAACAAATACAAGAAACAACAAAACACAATAATAAAACCAAAAGACATAAAGATTCACAAATAAAGGCTCAAATCCAATCTAAGCTTTTTACGGTTTTTCTTAGTTGACCAATTTATGCAACTCATGGAAGGATCAATTACAAGAATGAAAGATTGTAGTTGGTCAATCAATTGTTCAGCAGTAACAGTAGAGATTAGGATTTATCATGCAAAAGATGTTAGAAATTCATGTTCCATAGCATGATCAAGAAAAGATAACAACTTATCATAATAACCATTAACATTTAACAAACATATGGGTTTATGGTGAATGTGCAGTTGGGCCCAAAAGAAAATATGAAAGAGCTTTTCCAATGTGCCTAGACTACCTGGTAAAGTAATGAAGGCATCAGCATAGTTAAACATTGCATTCATTCGAGCTGACATTGAGGAGACCTGAAGTTCCTCTCCAATTGTTTTTCTAATGATGTCCCCTTGTGCTAAAGCTTCGGGGACGATCCCTAAAATTTGACTACCTCTTAAAAATACAATTATTGACACACCTCCCATTAACCCAAGACTGCCTCCCCCATACACTAAATGAATCTTTCTCTCAGTTAGCACTTGACCAAAATGATTTGCTGATTCTAAAAACTTTTTTTCTTTCCTAGGACTAGATCCACCGAAAACATAAATATTTCTTATATGATGACTTGAGGAATTTGCCATTTCTACACACTTCTGTATTTGTTGAATGTATGGGTTGAGTAGAAATGAAAGGAAGGAAGAGAGGATTTTATAGATGAGAAATTAGAAAGGCAATCATACCACCTATATGTACACCAGCTAGAGTCTCACACACTATCATACCACCTATATATACACCAGCTAGAGTCTCACACACACACACTCTCTCTCTCTCTCTCTTTATTTATTTATTTATTTACTTTTGAAAAAGCATGTGTATGTACAGGTAGTTGTGATTGTGGCTCACATCTTCCTTTGGTTTTACGTCCAAGAACGGCTTAAACGCCCTCTATGGATCGGGATAGGCTTCCCATCCAGTTTTCTTATAAACTGGCAAACATGGTCTTTTTTAGTCAGATTCCCAATACTAAGTCGATCATGTTCTTTATGAAATAGTGGTTATAAATCATGAATTGCACGATGCACATCTCTACTAGGATGTGTCTCAAGAGTCAATAGAAGATTATCTAAAGACTCCTTACTCAGGCCATCCTTAATGAATTGTATTTTATCTTCACGGTTTATAGATACCATTCCTAAAGAACGACATTGTGCATTAAAGTCCATCTAGCATATTGATGACAGACTTTCAGTCGTTTTGCATGATGTTTCTTTGCAAAAGTGCTTTTACTTGTTCTTGGCATTTGTGAAATGAAGGAGTTAGAGGACTCACCTGATAATTGGACCTTTCCTTCAATCAATCAGCGAATATCTTCACGAATTCCATGATTCATTAACAATCTCAATCTTGCACATCTAGCATGGTAAATTTTTGTAATCGCATTCTGAGGCAGAGCGGGAAAATACTTTTTTAATTTTTCAAGATTAGTGTCCATTTTCAAATGAGAATTGGAAGAGAGATTCAAAGAATTGCACAAATATATACACAAATATCAGTTATTGTGGGAAACTAAAAGAACTGACTTAAGTCACGGAGTACCGTTGTCTGCCATTTGAATAGGGTGAGAGAAACTAGCAAAAATCACTAAAAAAAACACAAAAACAATGTGAGAAAAACAAAATAATCAACCTTTATCTACAAGATCATTCCAACCAGTTGATTCATTTTTACTAGGAAAATTATCAAAGTAAACTTTCAAACGATGTCCATTTTCCTTAAAATCATTGTCATTCATTGAATTCTCAATATCACAGGCCCCCATAAGGATTGCTCCATCTTGGTCTTAGCTCTCTAGGGAATGCATAGAGTTGAGAATTATAAAACAAAACTTTTTGACTAGTATCAAGTTTTTGACAATTTTCACAAGTTTTACAAAATGCATGCGTGTTCTTGAACATGATGGGCCAATAAAATCTATTTTGAAAGATTTTTGCAGCTGTTTTTTTTATGAGAAATAACTTCTACATGCTTCAGAATGACAAAGTTTAATGACACTACTTACCTAATTGTAGGGAATGAATCATTGAAATATTTGATCAGGACAATATTTGAATAAGTTAGGGTTATCACAATAAAAATTCTTCACTTCGTTCAAAAACTTTTCTTTGTCTTGAGTACTCCAATCAGCTGACAAATCTCCTAAAGCAAGAAAATTGATATTTTTATCATACCAAGGCATTGGATTAAGAGAAAGTAAGGATTCGTTAGGAAAGTAATCATCGATTGGTGTGATGTCAGATGTCGAATTTGTTGTCACTGTTGACAAAAGATTCGCATCAACATTTTCGATGCTTGTTTCATCTATGATTTCTTCCTTAGAATAAATCATTTGCAAATCTTCAGACTCATCTAACTCATTTTTACTTAAAGTAGATTCAAGTTGATCATAAACTAATTCGTCAATATGATCTATTTCTTATAAATCATTATCATCTCCAGGTTGCTTGCAAATGTTAAAAATATTCATCTCCAATGTCATGTTTGATTAGTACTTAAAGGTGCATTTTTATCAAGGTTTTATATCATCATTTTGCACTTGAAGTATCAATAACTTCTTAACTAAAGCATGTTTTATAATAATATATCTAATAATATAACGTACCTTTAATTTGTGGTAAATGTTCATTTTAAATGCAGGCCTATCATATAAATGAAAGGATTGATTGATTAATTTAAGAATTGAAATTGAAAGGATAAAGTGATGGCCAAATTTAGAAAAGAGATGTCGGTGCAATCCAAACCGAAATGTTGTTCAGTAATTGGGTCATATGTGGAGCTATAGATCTCATATTTAGATCTACTTTATATGGATGGAAATGTAAGACATAGGCCTACAACTTTCATATGGAGCCTAAGATCTAAAAAGGTCATTTTCAAGTCCAAATTGTAGCAACAACAAAGAAGCCCGAATCTATCCTCCAGCTCGAGCATTGTTTAGTATTTTGGCCATATCTGGAGTTCTAGAAGTCCAAATGAGCTGAATGTTTTACACAAGTAAGCTGAGACAATTGGCTACAACTTTCATGTTTTCACCTGGCTCTAATTTTGATGTTATCAATGACGTTTTGGGCAGACAAGAGAAGATAAGGATTATCACCAAGTCAAAAGTTGGCCACCCACTTATCAATTAGTCATCAAATCAATAGTTCTCAATTTTGGCCTATAAAAGGAGGCATTTGCCATGCATTTAGGCATCTTGGTTTCTAGATCAAGATCATGCGTTTGCTTTCTCTCTTTGTATTTTTTGTAATGTTTATGCTTTGTTTTCATTAATATCAAGTTTATGCCTTTCATTTCCTTTCCTTTACTTAGTTAACTTTTATCTTATTTATGTTCTTATTTTATTTTTCTATTTTTTTTCTTTCATTATGTCTAACTAAGTTTATTATGTCAAGGTTAAAAGGTTACACTAATGGTGTAAGAATAAGTATAGTGTAAACTTAATATGGACTTTAATGTTTGATACTAACATGTTTTATATTTGTTATCTTGTTCACTCTTTAATACTTTGCTTGTTAAATGACTAGTCTTGATTTTTGTTGTATAACACTTGGTACAACAAATGCTTGGCACTTTCATAGCCCATACTATATGGTATAACCGACACCTGAGCTATGAAAGGAACTTGATTTGTTGTTAACAAAAGTTATAATCATGAATGCTTGACGAGATTTTCAAGTATTAGTATTAATTGAATAAGATGACTAACTTTGTTTCTTTTCTCTTATTTCTTCTTCTTTTGTTTTCTTCTTCCTTTTATTCTATTCCTACATGTGCATAAGAGTGGTCACGTACATCAAGTGGTGGACTTTGTAGGGTATCCTCATCATTTTTAGAAAATATGGCCAAAGAAGATAATTAATCACTTCATAATGAGAATAATGAGAATAATCATGCTAGAACACTTAGAGACCACATGAATCGTATAAGAACAAGTGTACCATCATGCATAGTTTTTCCTCCCGATGCATCTCATTTTAATTTTAAGCCAGATATTATTCAACTTTTACCTTCTTTTCATGACTTAGAATTGGAAAATCCATACTTGCATTCAAGGGAATTTGAGGAGGTCTGCAACATATATAATAATTTAAATTGTAGCATGAACACCATCAGATTAAAGCTTTTTCCTTTTTCATTAAAAGATAAAGCTAAAACATGGCTACAAAATTTGAGACCAGGATCCATTCATGTTTGGGATGAAATGTAACAACAGTTTTTAAAGAACTTTTTCCCATCTCATAGAACAAACTCTTTCAAAAGACAAATCACCACTTTCACTCAAAAACCAGGAGAAACATTTTACCAATGTTGGGATAGGTATCGAGACTTACTTAGTACTTGCCCTCATCATGGTTTTGAAACATGGAGATTGGTTTCACATTTCTATGAAGGGTTAACACCTAGAGATAGGTAAATGGTTGAATTGATGTGCAATGAAACTTTTAAAGATAAAGATCCCAATGAAGTAATGGAGTACTTAGACTTGTTAGCTAAAAATGCTCAAAATTGGGACACCGCGGGTAATTATGAGGTACCGAGTAAAACTTAACCTCATACATCTAGTGGAGGTATGTACAATCTTAGGGAAGATCATGACCTTCAAGCCAAGTTTGCATCTTTAGCTAGAAAAGTTGAGACACTAGAATTGAAAAGAGTGGTCAATTAAAATCTGTTGAAAACATTGTGTCAAATATGTGAAATAAATGAACACTCAACTAATAATTGTCCAACCTTGCCTTCTTTTAAGGAATGTCTCCATGAACAAGCCCATGCTTTAAACAGTTTCCAAAGGGCCAACCATAACCCATACTCACAAACATACAATCCTGGTTGGAGAAATCACTCAAATTTTAGTTGGAAGAGTGAGAACAACAATGCACAAACTTCACAACCACCGTTTCAAGCACACCATAATTTCCAAAATTTGCATGTATATGCACCTCCTTATGCTCCGCCTCCCACAAGAAATTTTGAGAAAACTTTATATGCATTTATTGAAAAGCAAGAGATAATCAACACTCAACTTGCTCAAAGCATAACAGATTTTAAAGATACTTTTGCAAAATTCACATCTACTCTCAGTTTTCAAGAGAAAGGTAAGTTTTTCCAAAATTCACATCTACTCTCAGTTTTCAAGAGAAAGGTAAGTTTCCATCTCAACCACAGCAAAATCCCAAGGGGAAATACAATGCAAATGCAAGTAGTTCTGGAAGTCAACATATGGATCAAGTCAAATTAGTCATCACTCTTCGCGGTTGTAAGGTTATTAAAAAACCCACTCTTGAACCTTGTAAGAAAGATGATGAGTCAATCTCTAAGGGTAAGGAAGGGGTTGAATTTGAATATTGCAAGGAAAAGACTGATTCCCTGCCAATACTTCCATTTCCTCATGCCATGACCAATCAGGAAGAAATCGAGGATGAAAAAGGCACTGAAAATGTTGATGCAGATCTTTTATCAAAAGTGACAACAGATTCAACACCCGACATCACACCAATCGATGATTACTTTCTTGATGAATCTCTACTTTCTCTTAGTTTAATGCCTTGGTTTGCTAAAAATATCAATTTTCTTGCTTTAGGAATTTTATCAGCTCACTAGAGTATCGAAGATAAAAGAAAAGTTTTGATCAACGTGTAAATTTTTTATTGGGATGACCCTTATTCAATTATTGTCCTGATCAAATATTTCAAATATACATTCTCGACAATGAGGTAAGTAATGTCATTAAATTTTGTTTCTCTAAGGCATGTAAGGATCATTTCTCATAAAAAAAAAAAGAACTGTAGAAATCTTACAAAGTGAATTTTACTAGCCTACCATATTCAAGGAATCACATGCATTCCATAAAACCTGTGAAAATTATCAAAAAGTGGGATTTATTTCAAAACACAGAGTCTTTAGATAATCTTTTATTGACTCTTAAATCTCATCATAGTCGAGATAATCTTTTATTGACTCTTTAGGAATCTTTTATTGACTTATGAACCCATTTTCATAAAGAACATGCTTGGCATAGTCTTGGGAATCTGACTAAAAAAGACCATGTTTGCTAGTTTTTAAGAAAACTGGATGGGAAGCCTATCTCCGACCCATTGAGGGCGTTTAAGCTGTTCTTGGACGTAAAACCAAGGGAAGATGTGAGCCACAATCACAATTGCGATTTGAATTTTAGTTTGTAAAAATTCGTGTCTTTTGGTTTTATTAATAGCATAATATTTGTGTTTTGTTGTTTCTTATATTTATTTAAGTGTGTTTTAGGTTTGTTAGTGTTCGTGATTTCAGGTGATATCTTCTATACTCTATCTTTCTACCTTAGAACATTGAGGACAATGTCTCGTTTTGGTTGGGGGGAGAGAGTAGTAGTTGATAAAAAAAATTATTTTTCATTTCATAATGCATGTGCATAATTGTTGTTACTACGATGGCAGAGTAAAGGAGCTCTTTTGTTAAAGTGACTCTTGAGACGCATCTTAGTAATCATTCGTAACAAGGTCTATCATAATACTTGTTGAAATATTCAGATTTACAAACTCTTGCATTGTTATCACTTAATTCTGCTCATATATTTATTTAACATGTATTCTTAAACCTTAATTTACACATACACACATTAACATATGATTGTGGGTTGCATATTGGATTATTACATTATTTATGTTCTTTTGTTAAAGGTAACAACTAAGGGAAAGGGATAGTATATAATTAAAAAAAAAAGAAAAAAAGAAAAAAAAATGTAGATAAGTTTGGTTTTGTAGCCTCCTTAACCTAAGCAATTAGCTCAAATGAATGCAATGTTTAACCATGCTGATGCCTTCATTGCTTTACCAGGTGGTCTAGGCACAATGAAAGAGATCTTTCATATTTCCTCTTAGATCCAACTACACATTCACCATAAACTCATAGGTTTGTTAAATGTTAATGGTTATTATGATAAGTTGTTGTCTTTTTTTTTTTATCATGTGTGGAACAAGAATTTCTAACATCTTCTGCACGATAAATCATAATCTCTGCTACTACTACTGAACAATTGATTGACCAACTACAATATTTCATTCCTGTAATTGATCCTTCCATGAGTCCCATAAATTGGTCAACTAAGAAAAGCCGTAAAAAGCTTAGATTGGATTTGAGCCTTCATTTGTGAATCTTTGTATCTTTTGGTTTTCTTATTGTGTTTTGTTGTTACTTGTATTTATTTTAGTGTTCATTATTTCAGGTGATATCTTCTATACTCTATCTTTCTACCTTTAAACATTGAGGACAATGTCTCATTTTAGTTGGGGGGAGATGGTAGTAGCTAAAAAAAAACTGTGTTTTCTATTTCATAAAGCATGTGCAAAATTGTTGTTACTATGATGGCAGAGTAAGGAAAACTTTTTATAATTCTTGAGACGCATTTTAGTAACCATTCGTAACAAGGTCTATCATAATACTTCTTGGAATATTCAGATTTACAAACTCTCGCATTGTTATCACTAATTCTACTCATATACTTATTTAACATGTATTCTTAAACCTTAATTTACACACACACACACACACACTTTAAACATATGATTGTGGGTTGCATATTAGATTATTATATTATTTATGTTCTTAGTAGTAGTAGTAGTATTACTATTATTGTTGTTGTTGTTGTTGTTGTTGTTGTTGTTATTGTGGTTATTTATAATTTGTACAATTAACCTTCTTGTGGTTCGACCCCGGTCTTGCCGGGTTATTTATTATTTTGACACTCCTATACTTGAGAGAAGACATCAATCTTTTAGTCGTGTCAATGTTTCTAAATGATAGCTTCATCAGTCCATTCCTACAATTAATCAATGCGTTAGAGGTTGCAAGAAACGAACGTCCTAAAATAATAAGAAATGAATTACATGCTTCAATAGGTTGTGTGTCCAAGACAATAAAATCCAGAAGATAAATGAATTTATTGAATTGTACTAACACATCTTTAATTATTCCTCTAGGCACTTTTATAGATCTGTCGACAAGTAAAAAAGATATAGAAGTTGGTTTTAACTTACCTAGATTGAGACTCTGAAAAACTGAATATGGAAGTAAATTCACACTAGCACCAAGATCAAGTAAGGCTTTTTCAATTTTTTGTTGTCTAATAAAGCAAGAAATTGTAGGACAACCAAGGTCTTTATATTTCAAAGCATTATTATTATGAAGAATGACACTTACTTGTTCTGCTAAAAAGGCTTTCTTTTTCACATTTAGTTTCCTCTTGACAGTGTATAGATCTTTTAAAAATTTAGCATATGAAGGAACCTGTTTAATAGCATCCAACAAAGGTATATTGATTCTTACCTGTTTGAAAATTTAAAAAATTTCAGAGTTATGATTGACTTTCTTTTGTTTGGTCATGACATGAGGAAATGAAAGTGCTGGCGGTGAATTAGTCTTTTCTTTGTATTTTTCAGATTCAACCCCTTCCTTACCCTCAAAGATTGACTCATCATCTTTCTCATAAGGTTCTAGAGAGGGTTTTTTAATAACCTTACCACTGTGCAGAGTAGTGATTGATTTGACTTGATCCATGTGTTGGCTTCCGGAACTACTTGCATTTGCATTGTATTGCCCCTTGAGATTTTGTTATGGTTGAGATGAAAACTTACCTTTCTCTTGGAAACTGAGAGTCGATGTTAATTTTGTAAGAGTATCTTTAAAATTTGTCATGTTTTGAGCAAGTTGAGTATTGATTGTCTTTTGCTTTTCAATGAATGCATGCAATGTTTCCTCAAGATTTCTTCTAGGAGGTGCATATCCATAAGAATTTTGAAAATTATGGTGTGCTTGAAATGGTGGTTGTGAAGTTTGTGCATTGTTATTCTCACTCTTCTAACTAAAATTTGGGTGATTTCTCTAACCAAGGTTGTATGTTTATGAATATGGGTTGTGGTTGGCCCTTTAGAAACTGTTTAAAGCATAAGCTTGTTCATGAAAACATTCCTTAAAAGAAGGCAAGGTTGAACAATCATTGGTTGAGTGTTCATTTGTTTCACAGATTTGACACACAATGTTTTCAATATATTTCAATTGACCACTCTTTTTCAATTCTAGCGCCTCGACTTTTCTAGCTAAAGATGTAAACTTGGCTTGAAGGTCATGATCTTCCCTAAGGTTGTACATACCTCCACTAGATGTATGAGGTTGAGTTTTACTCGGTGCCTCATAAGTACCCGCGGTGTCCCAATTTTGAGCATTTTCAGCTAACAAGTATAAGTACTCTATTGCTTCATTAGGATCTTTATCTTTAAAAGTTCAATTGCACATCAATTCAACCATTTACCTATCTCTAGGTGTTAACCCTTCATAGAAATGTGAAACCAATCTCCATGTTTCAAAACCATGATGAGGGCAAGTACTAAGCAAGTCTCGATACCTATCTCAACATTGGTAAAATGTTTCTCTTGGTTTTTGAGTGAAAGTGGTGATTTGTCTTTTGAAAAAGTTTGTTCTATGAGATGGGAAAAACTTCTTTAAAAACTATTGTTGCATTTCATCTTAAGCATGAATAGATCCTGGTTTTAAATTTTGTAGCCATGTTTTAGCTTTATCTTTTAATGAAAAAGGAAAAAGCTTTAATTTGATGGTGTTCATGCTATAATTTAAATTATTATATGTGTTGCAGACCTCCTCAAATTCTCTTAAATGCAAGTATGGATTTTCCAATTCTAAGCCATGAAAAGAAGGTAAAAGTTGAATAATGTCTGGCTTAAAATTAAAATGAGATGCATCGGGAGGAAAAACTATGCATGATGGTGCACTTGTTCTTGTGGGATTCATGTGGTCTCTAAATGTTCTAACACGGTTATTCTCATTATTCTCATTATGAAGTGATTGATTATCTTCTTCAGCCATATTTTTTGAAAATGTTGAAGATACCATATAAAGTCTACCACTTGATGTACGTGACCACACTCTCATGCATGTGTAGGAATAGAATAAAAGGAAAAAGAAAACAACAAAAGAAGAAACAAAAGAAAAGAAACAAATTTATATACAAGAAAAGTGAAAATAAAATAACTACTATAATTTATACAAGAACTTACTTCCTCGGCAACAACGCCAAAAACTTGATATGACTAAAAGAATGATGTCTTCTCCCAAGTGCAGGAGTGTCGAAGTAATAAATAACCTGGCAAGACCAGGGTCGAACCACAGGGAGGTTAATTGTACAAATTATAAATGATAATAATACAACAATAACAACAATAACAACAACAATAATAATAATAGTAACAACAATAACAACAATAATAATAAAGAAAAAGAAGGAGAAGAAGAAGATGATGATGAGAACTTTGAGATGGAATATTAACATAAAGATTTAACAACGATAACAATAAATACCAAGGTTAGAGGATCCACTAATGGTATGTAAAACAAGTATAGTATAAACTCTTATTAGTCAATTGGAAACCACATACAAAGGAGGTTCCAATCATATTATAGATTGTTAACATTATTACATTGGTCATCTTATTCGATTAATGCTATAACTTATGTTAACAACAAATCAAGTTCATTTTATAGCTCAGGTGTCGGTTATACCATACAGTATGGACTATGAAAGTGCCAAGCATTTGTTGTACCAAGTGTTATACAACATAAATCAAGATTAGTCATTTAACCAGCAAAGTATTAAAGAGTGAATAAGATAACAAATACAAAACATGTTAGTATCAAACATTAAAATCTATATTGAATTTACACTATACTTATTCTTACAACATTAGTGTAACCTTTTCACCTTTAGATTGCATCGACATATATATATATATGTGTGGTACCAAGATTTCAACAATACCTTTTAATTTCTTATTAATATTATTAATCTATTTAATAAAATCTAAGAAAAGTACATGCAAGATAATTAAAGAAAAAATAATGAATTACTTACAACAATTGGGTTCATACATCATATCAACACACACACATAAACACACTAGGATTTTCTTATTATTATCTTGGAATCCATGTGAACATTGTTTTCAAAAGTTAAGTTGTTACACCATCTTTTTGGTTATTGGTCAATGGTCAACATTAGATATTTTTACTAGTTAGTGATCGATTTTAGTTTTTTCCACTAATTTATAAAGTGAACAACTACTACTACTGTTATACTAAAAATAAGTATTCATATATCAACTAAGAATAGTCATTGTTTACTATTAAATATGGAAAAAAAATGCTAAAATTGATTAATAAGAGTGAAATCAACCAAGTCTAAAAAGAGTCAAGATCAACCATGAAGTTAAAAAGTGATTGACCAAGGGAACTAGGAGTCATGATAGTCTATAAGAGATAGAGAACATAATCAACAGGAAAAGGCAATTGAGCACAAATATAAGAGTTCGTGTGATTAAATAAAGATCAAGTCGTATTTTGAATAAGATTCTATGGAGAAAATAGTAGTTATGAAACATATTATCACTACCATTTTAATGCCAATGAATATTAGGGTTTAATGTTATTGCTAATCGTAGTGCTAGAATTCCTAACTCTAATGTAAGTGAATAATTCCAAGTTTATTTGACATTCATAAACTGTATTATTTTTATATTTAAGGTAACAACTTATTGTCTAGTTACCTCAAACAATTTTTTATTGAATTTTGAAATGGGCTTTAAACCCACAATAAGGATAAAAATAGACTTTGACGCTTTTATTAAAATTTACCATATGAAAATTTAGTTTTTTTAAGAATGATGGTTTTTTGGTTTTTTGAGTACATAGGCCTAAACGTCATTTAATTTAGATTAAGATTTTAATATGCTTAATAACTTGTTATTAAACTCAAAAACATACACAACAAATATTTTTGAAAACATGCCAATGTTAGGCCATATTTGTTTCTAGGAATTCACTTTCCTAGAAACCATTTTCCTAATTTTTTTTATGTTTGGCAAATATATGAAAAATTAGTCAAAGAAAATTAAATTCTGGTCAAAGGAAAATGTTAACTCTAATAGCAAGAAAGTGTTTTCCCCTTTTTATTCTTGGAAAACACTTTCCTTTCCTTTTTCACTTACGGATAATGACACAAATCTCTCCTTCTCTCTTGTTAAAATTTTACAACTGATCTCTTCAAAAAATTACTTTGCGTGACTATAAATCTCCCTTTCTCACATCTCATTATTGGAATAAAGGATCATCTTATTCAAGGTAATTATTTTCCTCAAATATTTCTATATTATTTGTCTTTTTTTCCTATTCTTTATTTGCATTTTTAATTGTGATTGTGGTATAAATCTCATGAGCTTGTTAATTCTTGGAAAAAAAATCAAAACAATTCCATGTTCTGTTTTGTATAGGATCTCAGATTTTGCTTGTTTAATGTGCGTGTTGATAATCTTAGATCTTAACAATCTTTAACTTTTCATCCCATCATCACCTTTCTACTCCACCACACTTTTTCAATCTTTCTATTGATAAAATTCAAGGCCATTTACTTAGGACATCATTCCTTCTGGGTATTGGTCTGAGAAGAGAGAGCATGGCTTTTATCTCTGTTCTATGCCCTAAGACTGTCTTAGTTGTTGTTGGTGCGAATAGCACTCAAAATTCACTACCAAAACATATGATCTCTTTTCCTCGACCAACCAATTCCAATTAGAACCCGTCTCTCTATTTTAGATCCACAGTCTCTGCTCTTGAGGGCAATTTATCTGTATTACTTTTAACTTAGGCTACTCTTAGATTCGATCAGTGTTTCCTTTTGTGGACTCCCTCCTACAAAGCTCTTTTCCTATATAGTTAGGGTTCAGTCGTGAGGAGTTCATCGATCGTCATTCTCATTAATCATCATTCTTGATCATCTTGAAACTAAACTTGAATTCATCCCTGGTCATTAAGACTGGTTGTTCACTATGTTCGATAGTGTTGTGTATTCATACTGTGCTTTAAATTTTATGATCATTTGGTTTTATATTCATGCTCTCAATCTCCAGGATATAAAGACCTCAGCCTATAGTACCATGCCTTGCCTGTGTTTCTCCTTTCTTTTTCTCTAGTGACTTTCAAAGCTTCTTTCTTGTCCTCCCTTATCCCTTGGAAGCATACCCTGTTGATTTTCTCTCAAATTAGAAGCATGGACAACAAAAATGGTACCCCAGAAGAGAAAGAAAATGCTAGCCTCTCACCATGAAAGGGTTAAATCAATGCCAAAATTAGTGAAAGACATTTATAACAGGATGACTGGGGGGGATGATAAAGACTATGGTAAAAACTTGATCTATTTTCTAGAAAGTGGCTCCTGCTACAAGTAAACAAGGTCAACTGGCTGTGTTAGTGTAGTATCTCAAGAGAGGAAAATGAGGGGGCGACGAGGATGGTTTTTTTTGTATTAAATTGGTTGTCTAATTAGCTTGTGTATATCATAAATCTAAAATTTGACTAATTTAGTAGTGTGTGTTGTTGGCAAAACTTGCTTGGGAAGTTGTCACCATGCAAGCTCTCCTTTCTTTACCATTTTCTACATTTATTCTATAGTTTATGTAATGCATGTATGTGGATCCCTCTATTTCTTTCTTTGAACTGTCAGCTCTAGGTGATTTATTTATTAACATCGTATCTATGTGTAACTAAAAAAGGAGAAACAAGCTCATAAAAATTATGATATCTCCTTCTTTTCTTTTCTTCTCTCAACCCTATTTCTTTCTCTATTTTTTTCTCTCGATCTCCTATGTCTTCTCCTACTCAATCACTGTTGTTTTCACTAATGAAGGATGGTTATGTTGGCTGAAAGTCCTGGTGGTGTTGTTAGTTCAGATGGAAAAGAGGTTTAATGTTCCTTTTATTTATTGTCATTCTGCTTAAAAGGGTTTATGACTAGTAACTAACTAGCTGGAAAGTATAGTGGTCATTGCCATTTATCTATTTAGTGTAGTTTTGATTTTCATTGTGTGTGTGTGTGTGTGAGAGAGAGAGAGAGAGAGAGAGAGAGATTGGTTTGTACGGGTTTAATGAGGTATTTTAAAATAGATAAATATGTATATTGATTTGTTTTTCATATATATATATATATATATATATATATATCATTTCTCACATTTTTTTTCTTGAATATGTAGTAGTCTTTATATATGTATGAGAGTCAGTAGTTGTTTTTAACTTGATGGTTTGTAAGGCTAGTTATGACAACAAGTTAGGAGCCGAGAGATCATTAGAAAAGGGAAGAAACAGAAGGCTCAACTCTGGTGTTTTATAGGAAGGTGAGAGCTCTCTGCCTTTTTAAAAAGATGAATGTGAGATGGTGTTCAATATGCTATATTTATGGGAGTAGGAAAGAGAAGGAAAATGAAGATCAATTTTTATATGTATGTGTCTGTGTATGAACATCAATTGATGAGGAAAGGTTAAGGGTTTTTTAGGTGAGTGGGAGATAGTCTCTTTCTCGTATTTTTTAGTATGCTATTTTTTAAGTGTGTCATCTCTTTTTTTTTTTGCCATGATTTTTCAATATTTATAGGCCAAATATTTTGTCCTTTTATTTTAATTGCTTTATCCTCAAGCAACTTAGTTTCACTTTAGTCCTTTATTTTCTTCCTTTGTGTTTTTAGTTGTTTTTCCCTTTTTGTTTTCATTTTTTTTTAATTTTAGATCTTTTTTAAAATGATACGGATGTTCAAAAATATATATATATATATTTTGAATTTTTGTTGTTTCTCACTTTTTTTTGGATTTTTTGGAAAATATTTTGTAAAAATAGATTAAAATCGAGTTACAACAACTGCCTCCTTTTACAATGCTTACAATATAAAGTTTTATGAAAAGTACTTTTCATAGGAGTTATGTAATGATCTTGCAAAGAAAAAGATTTTTTTCTTTAAAAGAATTTTTTAAAAGTGTCAAAGTTTAAAAGGAAACTTTATTAGGGAATTTTTGAATTTTAAAATTATAAGATGATTATCCTTGTAAATATTTGAAATTAGTCCTTTAAAAAGTGACATGCTTCTTAAAATGTTAAAAATTTAAAAACAATTATTTTTCAAGATGACCTACCTCTTGAAACATTGAAAATTTGAAATTCATAATTGATAAGACAACCTTTCTTAAAACATTGAAATTAATCATTTGAGAGGTAACCTACCTTAAAACATTGAAATTTTAAAATTAGTTATTTGTGAGGTGATATTCCTTGAAATGTTGAAATTTTAAAATTAATTAATTGTGAGGTGACCATCCTCAAAACATTAAAATTAGTCATTTGATTGAGAGATAACTTTCCTTGAAATGTTAAAAATGATCATTGAAAAGATAAACTATCTCAAAACACTAAAATTGGTTGTTTAAAAGAAGAACTATCTCGAAATATTGAAATTAATTATTTGAGAGGTGAAATTTCTTGAAATATTGAAATTGATGATTTATGAGACAATCTATTGAAATTGGTCATTTGAGAGATGATCTACCTCAAAATGTTGAAATCTTTCAATTTAGGATTTGAAAGACTCGCATGGATTTTAAATTTGTATGAAAAATATTTTTTCTCTTTAGAAAAATTTGTAAGTCTTTTCTTAGACTCAAAATCACGAAAAGACTTAACTTATCATTTTATAGAGTGACGAATTCAAATATATTTTTTTATTTTTTTCAAATGATCATTTTATAGAGTGAAAACTTCAAAGTTTTTGAAAATGCTATAGAATTGGATGTCATGCATGTATCTTTACTTGTTTCAAAATATAGAGCCTAATTTCTCTTTAATGATCTATCTTCTTTAATGATTCCAAGGTTTGCTATTTTTCTAACTCAGCCTTCTTTTGTCATTTGATTCACTAGCTCATTTAAAATTTTCATATCTAAATCTCTTACTTGGATATAAATACACAACTAGAATTTTTATAGTGATCATTACCACTTTGTTCTTAACAAGAAATTTTTGTTCTGTTGACAATTCAAAAAAAACAAACTACCCTTTTTTTAAAAAACAAATCTAGACTTTGACCTCAGCTCATCTTACCTCCTAAAGGTGGTATCTTAGGGTCATTGCCTACTTATCATCTTGTCTTAATAAAGAAATGATACTTAACTTATAAAAATATTTATCAAATCATCTATTTTCATTGTATATTTTAAACAAAACTACCCCTTTAACTTTTTAAGTTATGCACATTATATGACAATATCCTTATTGGAGATTTTTCATTACTTGACTATCATCATCACAATAAACTTCTTTAAGCGATATTAATCCCAACTAACCTAAATGTGCATGTTCTTATAGAGACCATAAAAAGACATGCATCATCTTTTATAAAGAACTTTATATAATTTGTAAATGAAAATTCTTCAATAAATCTATTTTAATAATTTTATCTTTATATACCTTATAGTTCAAATGAAATTGTTAAGATGTAAATTGAAAAGTATTTCTTTAGGTCAAGAACCCAAGACACGTCTTTCAACACTAAAATTAAACTTTGCAGGTATTTTGTTGATAATTGACAAAGTATAGGTTAAGCAAGAAATGTTAGCTCAAAATTGGCTATCCATGGTTCTAATTAATTTCCTAAAATCTTAAATGTCTTGTACTTTGAATTTTTGGCCATTATATTCTAGTTACAGGTAATTTGGCCTAACAAAATCTATTATTAGTTTTCCTTTATGTATTATCTTTTTACTTACTGAGAAGTTAATAAAATGATCTATATTATTAATATTGATAAATTGAATTAGGACCATGTCATTAATGTATAGTCATGCATCTACGTTCATTGAATTAACCATAATTATTTATTTTTTTTCTTTTTAACTATTTTAGTGAATCCATCTATTAACTAAAAAAATAATCAAATCTTGACGTAAGGACAACAACACATGTTAACATGTAACCTATCTCATCTAATTAAGATGTTGTAACTCATCTTTTCTTCCATTTGTAATAACCAAATGAGTATGTTTATAGATGTAATTTTCTCATGTTTTCTTACTTCTACATCCAAATATATTTCCTCTCATATTTTTAAGCATTGTGTTTTTTTAGTTATTGTATTAGAATTGAAAAATTAAGTTTATTTTCTATTTTCTATTGTATATTATCATTAAGAAGAGTTTTTATACCTTTATCAACTATACCAACAATCAAGAAGCCATTAATATAGACAATAATATTGTTGTTTTTCCTATTAGGTCTTTTATTTAGATAAGGACATCTATCAAATTCATTTCATACCTTATAGACTCATTTAAGGTTTGGATATTTTTATTGTCCTCTGTCATTGTTGGAGTTGCTTACACACAGACACACACATACACACTTATTTTCTCATTAATATAATGGCTTGTTTAGCAACATTCTCTTAATGTTATCGTTGAAGAGCTAATGTTATCTTCCTATTCTATTGTATAATAGATGATGACTTAATCAATGTTAAGATGTTTGTTTCTTTTATTCAAGTTATTTATACATTTGACTAACATATTGGATAACTTTGTATTATTGTTATTTGACCTCTAGTTTTACTTTAGCACTAGTTTTAGTTTTTATGTTTTTTTTAACTTTTGGATGGTTACGTTTCACAAACTTCTTCATTATCTTAGTGATACCTTTATCTATTTTTCTGAAGATGTATTTTCAGTAATCTATCTCCTTAAAACGCTATGGTATATTACAACCTCTTAAGATGGAGATAGTGGTCTCTTTTCATCATTTTCTTCAAGGTTTTAATATATCATGTGATTTTATCTTTTATAAAAATTGACCTCAGTTAGTATTGTTATTTTTATACATAAGATATGAGAAATTTTATCTAACACCACTCGATCTTAGATGCTTTTTGTTAGTAGCTTAAATAGTGTTTGGGGTTATTTGTTATTAGCTATTTTATTAATCTATTCAACATTTAAAACTTAATCTTTAGCAAGGTGTATATATATACACACCATATCCCCTCGCTAAAGTGTTTAGACATTTTATTCTTCTCATTTAGGTTTTAGACAACTATCTTTATTTCCATATCCTTTCTAACAAATACTAATTGTTTAGAATAAAATTATCATCCTCTTCATCATTGAGTTTGGATGATTTCTATAGTGGTTGGTGTCTATGTCAATCATTGTTAGCTAGTTTTTTAAGCCTAAATGTTTTGGTCTGTCACCAAGTTTCTACTTGCTACACCTTGTCCCTAAAGTCTTTTCTTTTTGGTAAAGTTATATGGCAGATACGATATCTATATACTTCATTATATGATATATTCTAGATTTTTCAAACCACTTTTTCATTTTTTTTTTATAATCTATACACCCTTTCTCAATACTAGCATCTGTGACCAATTCAAACTTTTTTCATAGTCGATTAGGCCATAACTTTTATAGCTCTCCTTTCGAGACATGCATAGCCAATATTGTTGTTGTATCGGGGAATGGATAGTTATCCATTTTCATCTTTTTATCTAGAAAAAGAATACAACTAATTTGTAATGCCATCGAAATCTAGTTTTTAAAGACAACACAATCATTAGTTCTATGCCACTTATTATACTTATTTCCTTTAATTTGGTTAGTAATGGGGATGATATGATTCTTATAGAGCTTAATTTTCCGCATATATATCAATTGATTAAAGATTTTTCTGAGTTCTTTTCATGTTAAAACATTACTCATTTTTTTCAAAACTTGGATAGCTTATATATCTATGCTACCAGATTTAGTAGCCTCTCTAGGCTTTTTTTAACATCACAATCTCAAATGATCTTTGTTCTTTGACACGACAAAAGATTGATGTCTTCTCCCAAGTGTAGGAGTATCGAAGTAATAAATAACCCGGTAAGACCGGAATCGAACCACAAAGAGGTTAATCGTACAAATTATAAATAACAATAATACAACAATAATAACAATAACAATAACAATAACAATAATAATAATAACAACAACAAAAATAATAATAATAATAATAGTAGTAGTAGTAGTAGTAGTAGTAGTAGTAGTAGAAGTAGTAATAAAGAAAAAGAAGGAGAAGAAGAAGAAGAAGAAGAAGAGAACTTTGAGAAGGAATATTAATGTAATGATTAAACAATGATAATAAAAAATGTCAAGGTTCGAGATTCCACTAATGGTATGTCAAAAAAGTATAATATAAACTCTTATTATTCAATTGGAAACCACACATAAAAGAGGTTCCAATCAGATTATAGATTGTTAACATGATTACATTAGTCATCTTATTCGATTAATGCTAATACTTGTAAATCTCGTCAAGCATTCATGATTATAACTTATGTTAACAACAAATCAAGTTCCTTTCATAACTCAGGTGTCGGTTATACCATACAGTATGAACTATGAAAGTGCCAAGCATTTTTTGTACCAAGTGTTATACAATATAAATCAAGATTAGTCATTTAACAAACAAAGTATTAAAGAGTGAACAAGATAACAAATATAAAACATGTTAGTATCAAACATTAAAGTCCATATTAAGTTTACACTATACTTATTCTTACACCATTAGTGTAACCTTTTCACCTTGACATAATAAACTTAGCTAGACATAATGAAAGAAAGAAAAATAAATAAACAAAATAAGAACATAAATAAGATAAGAGTTAACTAAGTAAAGGAAAGGAAATGAAAGACATAAACTTGATATTAATGAAAGCAAAGCATAAACATTATAAAAAATATAAAGAGAGAAAGGAAGAACATGATCTTGATGTGGACACCAAGATGCCTAAATGCATGGCAAATGCCTCCTTTTATAGGCCAAAATTAGAAACTATTGATTTGATGACTAATTGATGAGTGGGTGGCCAACTCTTGACTTGGTGACAATCCTTATCTTCTTTTGTCTGCCCCAAACGTCATTGATAACGTCAAAATTGGAGCCCCTCGAAAACATAAAAGTTGTAGGCAATTGTATCAGCTTTCTTTTATAAAATATTCAGCTCATTTGGACTTCTAGAACTCCAGATATGGCCAAAATACTGAACACTGCTCGGGCTGGAGGACAGATTCGGGCTTCTTTGTTGCAATAATTTGGGCTTGAAAATGGTCTTTTTAGATCTTGAGCTCCATATGAAAGTTGTAGTACTATGCTTTACCTTTCCATCCATATAAAGTGTAAACACCCAAAAGAAATATATATATATATATATAACTGATGAAGCAGTTTTCGCTGCCGATTTCTTGATCGGCAGCGACACAGTTTTCGCTGCCGATTTCTGCATCGACAGCGACGCAGTTTCTGCTGCCGATTTCTGCATCGGCAGCGAAGCAGTTTCCGCTGCCGATTTCTGCATTGTCAGCGAAGCAGTTTTCGCTGCCGATTTCTGCATCGGCAGCGACGCAGTTTCCGCTGCCGATTTCTCATCGGCAGCGATGCAGTTTTTGTCTTAAAAAAATAAAATAATAATAATTTTCTTAAGAAGTTAAGAGGGAGGGGTAAAACTGGTTTTAGATAAACCAAAACAAGGATAAGAACACATCTAAACCAACCCCCAAACACCCACCTCATTTAATGGGGAGTATAAATATAAAGAGGAGAGAGAAGGTAACCCTAGCTTTTATCAAAGTTGCTGTAGCTGTATGTCCAGCTGCTTGTTACTCTCCCTTTCTCCTCCCCAATAGAAACCTAAGCCTTGTGAACGTGTGAAGGAGAGAGAGGAGACCTTGAGAGAAGATTGGACAACCACCTAGAGAGAGAGGAGAAGGGAACCAACGTGAGAGGAAGAAGAAGGAAGAAAACCAGTAGGAGAGGAGGAAGAACACTGTCAAACCTTCCTCAAACCTAGCTAGATTCGTAAGGTATGGGTCATGAAACTTCCTTCCTCTTCTCCTTAAGATTTAGAACCGGAAATGAAGAAGAAAAACCCTAAGAAAATTGAACTATGACCTAAGCTAGCTGTGAAGAAAACAGAAATTTACTAAGAGGACAAAGCAAACAGAAATGAAATGAGGCCAATTTCAGAACATTTAGTAAAGAAAAATGAATAAAATAGAAACAACAAATCATAGTAGGGGGTCGACTTTAACTATAGGGTTGGCTGGCATGCAATGTGTGTGTTTTGCTGGGATTGGCTGAAGGATTATGTGCTGAAATGGATAGTTTCAATGTGTGTATTCTGCTGGAATGATTGAAAGATATATGTTGTAATTGATGGTTTTCAATGTGTGTCTTCTGCAGCGAAATTTCAATTCGCTGCCAAAACTGTATCGGCTGCAGCGAATTAGTATTCGCTGCAGAAATTGAGTCTTCTGCAGCGAATTAGAATTCGCTGCCGAATTGGGTGTTTTGCAGTGAAATTTCGATTTGCTGCCAAAAATGTGTCGGCCGCAGCGAATTAGCATTCGCTGCCGAAACCGAGTCTTCTGTAGTGAATCAGCATTCACTACAGAATTGTGTGTTCTGCAGCAAATTTCGATTTGCTGTCGAAAATGTGATGGCTGCAGCAAATAAGTATTCGCTGTCGAAATTGAGTCTTCTGCAGCGAATTAGAATTCGCTGCCGAATTGGGTGTTTTGTAGTGAAATTTCGATTTGCTGCCAAAAATGTGTCGGCCGCAGTGAATTAGCATTCGCTGCCGAAACCGAGTCGTCTGCAGCGAATCAGCATTCACTGCAGAATTGTGTGTTCTGCAGCAAATTTTGATTCGCTGCCGAAAATGTGACGGCTGCATCGAATAAGTATTCGCTGCCGAAATTGAGTCTTCTACAGCGAATTAGAATTCGCTGCGGAATTGTGTGTTCTACAGCGAATTAGCATTCGTTGCCGAAACTGTGTCGGCTGCAGCGAATTAGAATTCGCTGTCGAATTTATGTTTCGCAGCGAAATTGTGATTCACTGCCGAAACTGTGTCGGCTGTAGTGAATTGCTGTTGAAGTTGAGTTGTCTGCAGCAAATTAACATTCGCTGTCGAGTTTCATGTTCTATAGTGAATTTGTGATTCGCTGCCAAAACTGAGTTATCCCCTACGATTTAGCATCTACTGTCGGAACAGTGACGCCAACAGCGAAACAGTTGTCGCTGCCAAATTGGCAGCCTGCAGCGAACCAATTCTCGCTGCCGAATTTGGCAGCCTGCAGCGAACCAGTTCTCGTTGCCGATTTCTACAATAAGCCTCCTAGGCAAAAATGACTTAAATGCTAGTAACAATTTCATGGTGTGATGGTGTAAAATATGGAACACTTGAATGTGAATATATGAACTTTTGAAATAAGTGTGGTGACAAATGTGATTCAAAAATACAAATGTACTGAATTGTGACCATTGTTGTCTTAGATGGTGTGGTCGGGATCGGACCATTGTCAAGACAAGAACAAACCACAGGTGGAGCAGGTAGGTGACTTCCACTTTCCGTTTTCATACGTTAAATAATGTGATACTTTAACATGAATGTTACCATATTGGGTTAGAATAGATAACAGATTGCCAAATGTTAAATGTTGTCAAAAGGTTGATTAGCTTCGGCTAATGGCATCCGAATGGATGACCGGGACAAAAGAATGATTAGCCTCGGCTAATGGCATCCGAATGGATGACCGGGACAGAAATGATTAGCCTCGGCTAATGGCATCCGAATGGATGGCCGGGATAAAGGAATGATTAGCCTCGGCTAATGGCATCCGAATGGATGGCCGGGATAATGGCATCCGAATGGATGGCCGGGATAAAGGAATGATTAGCCTCGGCTAATGGCATCCGAATGGATGGCCGGGATAAAGGAATGATTAGCCTCGGCTAAAGGCATCCGAAGTGGATGATCGGGGTGAGTGAATGGTTAATCTCAACAAATGATACCTTGAGAGGATAGCTGGGTTTAAGATTTTGGTTGATTACAAGAATTGGTGCAAATATATGTACTATAAATTGTGTATACTATGTTCATGAAGAAACTACAAATATCATGCATCAACCATGGAATAATGTTAATGTTTTATTTTTCCTGCTAGACCATTTAATTATCATTATTACTAATAAGCAATTGCATTCTCTTAAATATTTTGCACTGCAACAGGGACATCACATCAACGAGATGCCTAGGAAACCCGATACATGGGAACCTACTTTTGCAAGGAGTCATGTAGTTGCATCCTAACTCACGATGTATTTTGTATGGATCAATGTATTAAACGTATAACTTTTATTGAACCCTTTTGTTTAAATTCGTGGTGACTATTAGTAGGAATAGGAATGCAAACTCATGTCTATGGATGTAATATTATAGTATGAACTTCTAAGCATGCAAAAATAATATTATGTGTTTATGTAAATTTCCCTTTTAAATGAAATGTTGAATGTAGTTGATGTATGGATTGCATTTTGATGATGTGGGGAAAATAGGTTCGCAATTTACTGACACGATGTGTGTCAAAGAAAAAAAAAATTCTGTTGTTTTGGGGCTTGAAAAGCCGGGTTGTTACAGTTGGTATCAGAGCCCCTGGTTTAGATCCCGGGGATCACTGATAATTGTGTTGGTGTGGTGAATTTCAGGATGGTACGCACCCGACAAGGGACACGAACTGAGCCGCCCTCCTTAGATAGGAGGGGCGGGAACCAAGGTGCCCAAGGTTGGCAAGACGAAGATCCCTTGGATGATACGGCATCTCATGCTCCGATAGTACCACCCGAAACCTTGCAAGGGGAAGCTGCGGTAGCGGGGGATGGTGGGAGGTCTAACAAAACAGAGGGAGTACCCCAGTTGCAGCAGCGCAGCAAGAAAGATCAGAAGCACAACCATCGACTATTCCAACTGGTATGCCCCCACAATATGTAGACCCGGGACTCCTTGTACAAATAGTTAAAGCAGTGATGGAGGGTATGGCGGGTTCAGCGACACAAGCAACTCCCACCACGCAGATTCCACATGCAGCCCCTATGACAAGCATGACTACAGATAATGTGGTGCCATTGGTGCGACTAGTCAAGAGTATGAGGGAAATGGGCTGTGAACCGTATATGGGGGGACAAGATGCAGAGATAGCTGGAAGATGGATTAGGAAAGTAGAAAAGACCATGGTTCAAATAAGCATACCCGAAGGGTTGAGGGTAAACTATGCAACCCAGTTATTGTCTGATAGGGCCATGACATGGTGGGAAACAGTTCAGCTGAGGCGTGCAACCGAGACACTAACTTGGAGTGATTTCAAGACAGAGTTTGAGAATCAGTTTTATTCCAGGTACCATCGTAAGGTGAAAGAACAAGAGTTCTTGGCATTAAGACAGGGTGATATGTCGGTATTGGAGTACGAAAGGAAGTTCTATGATCTCTCATTGTTTGCCCCACACTATGTGCCAATAGAGGAACATATGATTGAGAAGTTGAGAGATGATTTGCGACAGGACTTAAGACAAGGATTGATCGCCTTACGATTTAAATCAGTGAGAGAGTTGATTGAGGCTGCCCAAGCTTTGGAGGCTTGTATTGAAGAAGGCCAGGGGGGATATCAGGGCATAGGCAAAAAGAAAGATGGGGACTTTTTCAGCAGCAGACCACCATTCCCAAAGAAAGGAAAAAGTGGAGTGTTTGAGCAGTACAAGAAGAAGGGGAGTTTGATGTTACCGCCCAACCAACAGTCAAGTAGGAGAGTGATGGTTGGACGGTCGCACTCGAGGGAAAACTCTTCAACTAGGACTGGTGACCGCAAGGGTATTGACTATCCTTTTTGTATGAAATGTGGGCAAAAACACCCTGGGACTGCTCAGTTTCCCCCGGGCGATGCTTTGTGTGCAGAGGAGAAGGTCATAGGTGCAGGAACTGCCAGTATTTGAGTCAAGGGTGTCATTATTGTGGCGGAAAAGGTCATTTCAAGAGGGACTGCCCAAAAAGGAACACTGGACAGGTACAAAGCTATAGGCAACCCAGCCAGAGCCAACAACAGTCAGTCACTGTGAATAGGCCAGTGAGATCTTCTCAATCAGGAGCAAACTCTAGTAAAGGGAGACCAAGGGCACAAAATGATAGGACCTCGGGGAGGGTCTTCCACCTGACACAGGAGGAGATCAGGGCTGCATCGGATGTGGTGGCAGGTACACTACTATTGAATGATTTTAATGTGCATGTGTTGTTTGATCCGGGTGCCACCCACTCATTCATTGCTGAGAAAATTGTCACTAAACTGAGAAAGGGAGTAGAAAAAGTAGAGAAGGGATTCTTAATTGGAACTCCAATGGGAAACATGGATGAAACAAATATTGTGTATGTGGATGTGGGGGTTAGTCTATATGGGTATGAAACAAAAGTAGACTTGATTCCCTTAGAGCTGCATGATTTTGACATAATCCTAGGCATGAATTGGTTGAGTAAATACAAGGCTCTAATAGATTGTTATGCTAAAACTGTTACTTTCCAAACCCCTAAGGGCGAGAGAATGATTTTTGAAGGAGAGAGAATTCTCAAACCAATTGCCTTGATATCGGTGGTAACAACCCAAAAACTTTTAAGAAAGGGATGTATGGGATACCTTGTATACATCTTAAACTGTGATGATGAAGGTCCACGACTGAAGGATATTCCTGTGGTGAAGGAATTCCCAGATGTGTTTCCTGAAGAACTACCGGGACTACCCCCGGAGCGAGAGGTAGAAGTGTCTATAGACACTTTTCCTGGAGTCCCACCTATAGCCCAACAACCGTATCGGATGGCTCCGGCAGAACTGAACGAATTAAAGACTCAATTACAGGAATTGTTAGACAAAGGGTTCATACGACCTAGTAATTCTCCATAGGGGGCACCAGTGTTGTTTGTAAGAAAGAAAGATGGAACCCATAGACTTTGTATTGACTACCGACAACTGAACAAGATAACAATGAAAAACAAGTATCCATTACCTCGGATAGATGATTTGTTTGATCAATTAAAGGGAGCGAGGGCATTTTCAAAGATAGATCTGAGATCAGGGTACTATCAGATGAAGATTAAAGAAGCGGATGTAGCAAAGACTGCATTTAGAACTCGTTACGGACACTATGAATTTTTGGTGCTACCGTTCGGGTTGACGAACGCCCCAGCCCTCTTCATGGACTTGATGAATTGGGTTTTCCAACCATATCTTGATAAGTTTGTGGTGGTGTTCATTGACGATATACTGGTGTACTCAAATTCTTTCGAGGAGCACGAAGAACACTTGAGACAAACCTTACAAACCTTGAGAGATCACCAGTTATATGCAAAACTGAGTAAATGTGAATTTTGGTTGAAGAGAGTGACGTTTCTCGGACATGTCATTTCAGCCGAAGGTGTTTTTGTAGACCCCCAAAAAGTTGAGGCAGTCTTGAAATGGGAAAGACCAACTTCGGTCACCGAAATACATAGCTTCCTGGGACTTGCAGGATACTATCGGAGGTTTATCGAAGGTTTTTCCCTGATTGCAACCCCTTTGACCCAGCTAACTAGGAAGAATAAGAAATGGGTGTGGTCAGAAGAATGTGAGAAAAGCTTCCAAGAATTGAAGAGGAGGCTCACCACTGCTCCAGTGTTGACCCTTCCCTCAGGAACCGAGGGTTTTGTGGTATATAGTGATGCTTCGGGGAAGGGATTGGGGTGTGTTCTGATGCAACATGGGAAAGTGATCGCCTATGCATCAAGACAGTTAAAGACTCATGAGGTGAACTACCCAGTGCACGACCTGGAGCTGGCTGCTGTAGTTTTTGCCTTGAGGATATGGAGACACTATTTGTATGGGTCTCGAACCCAATTTTTTACTGATCATAAGAGTCTGAAGTATTTGATGTCGCAAAAGGAGTTGAACATGCGACAAAGAAGGTGGATAGAGCTCATTAAGGATTATGACTGCACCATAAAATACCATCCGGGGAAAGCAAACGTGGTGGCAGATGCCCTCAGTGGCAAAAATAAAGCCACCCTAGGAAGGTTAACAGTGGGAAAGGAGCGGCAATTGGCGGAATTGAAAGAGATGGGTGCAGATTTGGACATTAATGCCAAAGGTGGGTTAGTAGCCCAATTATTGGTGCGACCAACGTATCGGGAACAGATATTACATGCCCAATTCCATGACAAGGAGGGGTGTAAGATTAGGAGGAATGTGGAGGCCGGAGTAGAAATGAAATTTCGAGTAACGGATGATGGATCCTTGATGATGGGACAACGGTTATACGTGCCTAGTGATGAAACAGTCAAACGAATGGTTCTACAAGAAGCACATGAGTCTCGGTTCTCCATACATCCTGGCAGCACTAAGATGTATCGAGACCTGAAACATCTCTATTGGTGGCCTAATATGAAAAGGGAAATAGCTGAGTACGTGTCTAAGTGTGGGATATGTCAACAAGTCAAGGTTGAACACCAAAGGCCGGCGGGACCATTACAACCATTACAAATTCCAGAATGGAAGTGGGAGATGATCACCATGGATTTCATGTCAGGATTTCCCAAAGGGAGGAAAGGAAATGACGCGATATGGGTTATCGTAGATCGGTTGACGAAATCCGCATTGTTCTTGCCTATAAAGATGACCGACTCGGTGGACAAGCTTGCCAAGATTTATATAAATGAGGTGGTACGGCTTCATGGGATTCCAGTGTCCATTGTATCGGATCGAGATCCTAGGTTCACCTCTCGACTTTGGCCAAGCATACAACATGCCTTGGGAACAAGATTGGACATGAGCACTGTGTTTCACCCTCAAACGGATGGCCAGTCAGAAAGAATCATCCAAGTCTTGGAAGACCTATTACGGGCCTGTGTTTTGGAATTTGGAGGAAACTAGGAGGAACATATGGCATTAGTGGAGTTCACGTATAACAATAGTCACCAAGCCACAATAGGGATGGCTCCATATGAAGCCTTGTATGGTAGGAGATGCAGAACTCCTTTATGTTGGGAGGAAATCGGGGACCGGAAGTTATATGGCGCAGAATTGGTCCAAGTCACCACGGAGAAAGTGAGAACTATCAGGGATCGCATCAAAGCCGCACAGGATAGACAGAAGAAGTATGCTGATGTGAGGAGAAGACCTCTTGAGTTCAGTATAGGGGACCAGGTATTCCTGAAGGTAGCCCCATGGAAGAACATGTTACGGTTTGGATTGAAAGGGAAGCTAACTCCCCGCTTCATTGGACCCTTCAAAATCTTACAACGAGTAGGACCAATAGCCTACAAAGTGGACTTTCCCCCACAGTTAGCCAAGGTCCATGATGTGTTCCATGTTTCATTGTTAAGAAAGGCTGACGTGGACCCCACCCGAATCCTACCCCAGGTTCCAGTAGAAGTCAAGGAAGACTTAACACTAGAATTGAGGCCCATAAGGATACTTGATCAGGAAGTGAAGGAGCTACGGAGCAAAAAGATCCCCATCGTCAGAATTTTATGGCGAAATGCTCAAGTAGAAGAGGAAACTTGGGAGAGGGAGGCTGAGATGAGGAAAAAGTACCCTAATTTATTTGAACTACCAGGCACGCAGTATGAAACCTCTTAAATTTTGAGGACGAAATTCCTATTAAGGGGGGGAGAATGTAAACACCCAAAAGAAATATATATATATATATATATATATATATATATATATATATATATATAGAATTGATGAAGCAGTTTTCGCTGCCGATTTCTTGATCGGCAACGACGCAGTTTCTGCTGCCGATTTCTGCATCTGCAGCGAAGCAGTTTTCGCTGCCGATTTCTCGATCGGCAGTGACACAGTTTTCTCTGTCGATTTCTGCATCTGCAGCGAAGCAGTTTCCGTTGCCGATTTCTACATTGTCAGCGACACAGTTTCCGCTGTCGATTTCTGCATTGTCAGCGACACAGTTTCCGCTGCCGATTTCTGCATCTGCAGCGAAGCAGTTTTCGCTGCCGATTTCTGCATCAGCAGCGACGCAGTTTTTGTCTTAAAAAAATAAAATAATAATAATTTTCTTAAGGAGTTGAGAGGAAGGGGTAAAACTGGTTTTAGATAGACCAAAACAAGGATAAGAACACATCTAAACTAACCCCCAAACACCCACCTCATTTAATGGGGAGTATAAATATAAGGAGGAGAGAGAAGGTAACCCTAGCTTTTATCAAAGTTGCTGCAGCTGTATGTCCAGCTGCTTGTTACTCTCCCTTTCTCCTCCCCAACAGAAACCTAAGCCTTGTGAACGTGTGAGGGAGAGAGAGGAGACCTTGAGAGAAGATTGGACAGCTACCTAGAGAGAGAGGAGAAGGGAACCAATGTGAGAGGAAGAAGAAGGAAGAAAACCAGCAGGAGAGGAGGAAGAACACTATCAAACCTTCCTCAAACCTAGCTAGATTCGTAAGGTATGGGTCATGAAACTTCCTTCCTCTTCTCCTTAAGATTTAGAACCGGAAATGAAGAAGAAAAACCCTAAGAAAATTGAACTATGACCTAAGCTAGCTGTGAAGAAAACAGAAATTTACTAAGAGGACAAAGCAAACAGAAATGAAATGAGGCCAATTTCAGAACATTTAGTAAAGAAAAATGAATAAAATAGAAACAACAAATCATAGTAGGGGGTCGACTTTAACTATAGGGTTGGCCGGCATGCAATGTGTGTGTTTTGCTAGGATTGGCTGAAGGATTATGTGCTGAAATGGATAGTTTCAATATGTGTATTCTGCTGGAATGATTGAAAGATATATGCTGTAATTGATGGTTTTCAATGTGTGTCTTCTGCAGCGAAATTTCAATTCGCTGCCGAAACTGTATCGGCTGCAGCGAATTAGTATTCGCTGCCGAAATTGAGTATTCTGCAGCGAATTAGAATTCGCTGCCGAATTGGGTGTTTTGTAGTGAAATTTCGATTTGCTGCCAAAAATGTGTCAGCCGCAGCGAATTAGCATTCGCTGCCGAAACCGAGTCTTCTGCAGCGAATCAGCATTCACTGTAGAATTTTGTGTTCTGCAGCAAATTTCGATTCGCTGCCGAAAATGTGATGGCTGCAGCAAATAAGTATTCGATGTCAAAATTGAGTCTTCTGCAGCGAATTAGAATTCGCTGCCGAATTGGGTGTTTTGTAGTGAAATTTCGATTTGCTGCCAAAAATGTGTCGGCCGCAGCGAATTAGCATTCGCTGCCGAAACCGAGTCGTCTGCAGCGAATCAGCATTCACTACAGAATTGTGTGTTCTGCAGCAAATTTTGATTCGCTGCCGAAAATGTGACGGCTGCATCGAATAAGTATTCGCTGCCGAAATTGAGTCTTCTACAGCAAATTAGAATTCGCTGCCGAATTGTGTGTTCTGCAGCGAATTAGCATTCGCTGCCGAAACTGTGTCGGCTGCAGCGAATTAGAATTTGCTGCCGAATTTATGTTTCGCAGCGAAATTGCGATTCACTACCGAAACTGTGTCGGCTGCAGTGAATTGCTGTTGAAGTTGAGTTGTCTGCAGCAAATTAACATTCGCTGTCGAGTTTCATGTTCTACAGTGAATTTGTGATTCGCTGCCGAAACTGAGTTGTCCCCTACGATTTAGCATCTGCTGCAGGAACAGTGACGCCAACAGCGAAACAGTTTTTGCTGCCGAACTGGCTTCTGGCAGCGAAACAGTTGTCGCTGCCAAATTGGCAGCCTGCAGTGAACCAATTCTCGCTGCCGAATTTGGCAGCCTGCAGCGAACCAGTTCTCGTTGCCGATTTCTACAATAAGCCTCCTAGGCAAAAATGACTTAAATGCTAGTAACAATTTCATGGTGTGATGGTGTAAAATGTGGAACACTTGAATGTGAATATATGAACTTTTGAAATAAGTGTGGTGACAAATGTGATTCAAAAATACAAATGTACTGAATTGTGACCATTGTTGTCTTAGATGGTGCGGTCGGGATCGGACCATTGTCAAGACAAGAACAAACCACAGGTGGAGCAGGTAGGTGACTTCCACTTTCCGTTTTCATACGTTAAATAATGTGATACTTTAACATGAATGTTACCATATTGGGTTAGAATAGATAACAGATTGTCAAATGTTAAATGTTGTCAAAAGGTTGATTAGCTTCGGCTAATGGCATCCGAATGGATGACCGGGACAAAAGAATGATTAGCCTCGGCTAATGGCATCTGAATGGATGACCGGGACAGAAATGATTAGCCTCGGCTAATGGCATCCGAATGGATGGCCGGGACACAGGAATGATTAGCCTCGGCTAATGGCATCCGAATGGATGGCCAGGATAAAGGAATGATTAGCCTCGGCTAATGGCATCCGAATGGATGGCCGGGATAAAGGAATGATTAGCTTTGGCTAAAGGCATCCGAAGTGGATGATCGGGGTAAGTGAATGGTTAATCTCAACAAATGATACCTTGAGAGGATAGCTAGGTTTAAGATTTTGGTTGATTACAAGAATTGGTGCAAATATATGTACTATAAATTGTGTATACTATGTACATGAAGAAACTACAAATATCATGCATCAACCATGGAATAATGTTAATGTTTTATTTTTCCTGCTAGACCATTTAATTATCATTATTACTAATAAGCAATTGCATTCTCTTAAATATTTTGCACTGCAACAGGGACATCACATCAACGAGATGCCTAGGAAACCCGATACATGGGAACCTACTTTTGCAAGGAGTCATGTAGTTGCATCCTAACTCATGATGTATTTTGTATGGATCAATGTATTAAACGTATAACTTTTATTGAACCCTTTTGTTTAAATTCATGGTGACTATTAGTAGGAATAGGAATGCAAACTCATGTCTATGGATGTAATATTATAGTATGAACTTCTAAGCATGCAAAAATAATATTATGTGTTTATGTAAATTTCCCTTTTAAATGAAATGTTGAATGTAGTTGATGTATGGATTGCATTTTGATGATGTGGGGAAAATAGGTTCGCAATTTACCGACACGATGTGTGTCAAAGAAAAAAAAATTCTGTTGTTTTGGGGCTTGAAAAGCCGGGTTGTTACATAAAGTATACCTAAATCTGAGATCTATAGCTACAGATATGATCCAATTACCAAGCAGTGTTCCGGTTTGGATTGCACCGACATCTCTTTTCTAAGTTTGACCATTTCTTTATCCTTTCAACTTAAATTCATCAATCAATCCTTTTATTTATGTGATAAGTTTGCATTTAAAATGAACATTTACCACAAATTAAAGGTATCTTATATCATTAGATATATTATTATAAAACATGATTTAGTGAAAGAGTTATTGATACTTCAAGTGCAAAATGATAATATAAAACCTTGATAAAAATACACTTTTAAGTAGTAATCATTCTTATATTTTAATGATTAATATGAGTTGTTAAGCGTTCTTAAACTTCTCATTTTACTCCTAATCAATTAAAGAATACATGCTTATGACATTATCTGAATAGCCAAATAAATATATTTCTCTGAGTGGTTTCTTGTTTCTTATTTTACCAACAACACCATTTAAAAATAATATCACCTCTTAGGCATTGCATAAATGCCTAAGTATATGGATTTTATAAACCACTTCTTCATGTTCCACTACATTTCTTCTAAAATAAATTTAATACACTTATGCTCTATAATAACTATAATGCATTTAGTTTTTAACATTTTAAATCCAAAGACATAACTTTTAATTGACTCATTGGGTCATAGACAATCTTGGCTAAGTTAATCAATATTACTTTGAGTTTTATTTTGTATAAGTACTCATTTAAATAAGTCTCTACTTTTTCCTAATTATTGATGAAGTTTGGTGGGAGTGTAGAAAACCAATAAAACTTCTTTTTTTTTTATTAGTGATGAACTAAACAATATTAGCTTTATGAAAGGATTCACTGCATCATTGCCATATTAGCTTGTGAAGTTAGTGATGTGTTTCCTTGTTAATTAATTGCTTAAAATTTGCAATCTCTTTCCTCTAGAAATTAGGTGTAACTTGATAATCTATTTAGAATATAAGCAATTGTTATAGGTGTTGCTATTCATCCAATTTCTAACCCCGTCTCTCTTGGGTGTTGAGCTAGTTTCACCATATATATTTTTTCCCATAAGTGTTGGTGAACAAGAGTTACTTGCTATATAAAAGGGGATTCAGGTTCCTCTATTGCAAAATAACTTATATTGCAAAATAACTTATATAGCATTAAACGACCAAATAATAAGTTGTTGCATAGAATAATAGAGTTGTTAGACTATATAATTAGCTTGTTGTTGTCTATATATTTGCAAGGGAATTGGTGTATTAGAGGCTATTATGTCTAGGTTTATTGTTATGTCTGATACATTGATATATATTCCACTATATAAAGAATATTAGTTTTAAAAACCTCTACTACAATGATTATAGCTACAGAACTTTCTAGGATATGCCTCCAAATATATAAGCTTGAGGAACTTCATACTTGTTTTGCCATAGTTCATTATTCAATTGATCAAATATGGCATGCATGGTTCATATTGGCTACAATAATATTGTTATATGTTAAGTTGTATTTTGTGCTTTTCATCTCTATTTGGTTGGCTCTCATATCAGCGTTAGAAAGGTTCTAAAGCTAATAGAAGAATACCCTTTTAAAAGTTATTGTTATGTTGGTTAGCACTTGTCACAACTAATTGTAAGCATATTATAACACTATCTAGTTCATATACGAGAGGTGTGTGTTTACGTGATAATGTTTGATGCATAAATACACTTATACACCAATCCATAGTTGGTATTGATGACATTAAAAAGAGGTGGAAATATAAACAATTGCATGTAGAACTATGTCCAAATAAAGTTCCATGTTGTAAGATGAGTTTGATGTTAAAAACCCATAACATGCTACTTATAACCCTAGTTGATCCATAGGAGATGGAATATCAAGATTAAAAAGAGGTGGAAATATAAACAATTGCATGTAGAACTATGTTCAAATGGAGTTCCATATTGTAAGGATGAGTTTGATATTAAAAACCCGTATCATGCTACTTATAACCCTAGTTGATCCATAAGGTTACATGGAGATGGAATATCAAGCTCCTCATGATTAAGAAACAAGCCTATCTATATCTCTTGCACTTATTACTCATAAAGTGTGACAACCATGATTTTATTGTATTATTGTTTGGTGTCATATTTTTTGGTTAATGGAATTAAGTCTTTCCCATTGGGTATGCTAATATATTGACCTAGAAAGATAATTTTTGGTTAATGAAGCTACTTGTTTTTCATTTCTTGTTTCCAACAAGGAGAAACTACAACTAGAAATTGAATCATGAGCATAATCAAGTAGTAGCTTTGCAAAATCAAATAGAATACGTGGATACCAAACCTCAAACCTTAAAAAGTTATTTGTTTCATCTATCATATAAAGAACAAAGTAAATGTTTAAAAAAGAATGACAATAAATGTGTTGGAATTTAAAGAACAAAAGAAGTTAGTGAAAAAAAATAATAAAAACTAGAAAGAATGATAAATTATGTTGAAAGTGCATGTATAAGGCTAACCCTTTTTCCTAATAGCTAGCATGGCCTATATATATTGTTCAATGTTAGAGTTCTATGCAAATACTTAAATCCAATCCTATATAGATTTATTCATATCAAATAAGAAGATTAAATAATAAATCCTTATACAAATTGAAAACTATCTTTTGTCCTTTTTGATAATAATATAAATCCTAATTCATTTATAACACTAATTAATTTAATTTATTAAGAGCTTTTGCTCAGAACAGGACAAAACCTTCTAGTCGATTACACAAAAACTCTAGCTGGTGCAGCCGATCATTTTCTCTTGATTGATCATAACTCTTGGTCAATTAAGGTAATATCAATAATCCTATGCCTTGAGGACCCGCTGTTGACCAACAAGCAAGGAAAGGTTTGATAGGATTGAACTAGCCCGACACTCGTGATAAATGAAGCTAGATAGTGGACATATAGCAGGATGATAGCTAGATATTAGACTCACAACACAACCAATATACCATTGTCCATACCTTAAATGGTTGATCAACTCTATCTAATTCCCAAAAGAATAGAAATTGTTGATTTTTAAGTAGTTCTCTGAGGATTACAAGTGTTAACAAGGGAACATATTGCTAAATTCACATATTTGAGTGGTGGTGATGGTGGTAATTCCCTTTGATAAAGGTAAGGTTGTTTGGTTATTCATTAACCAAAACTACCTTCCACTTGTTCTCTAGAACGCTCCCTAATTCAATTAATAGTTGAGAGGAAATAAAGATATATTTTCATAAACACTTTATAGAACAAAACAAGAGGTAACATTCTCTATAATGCTCCCCAATTCAATCAATAATTGAGAGGAAATAAATGCAGAAATAAAAGCACATTTTCATAAGCACTTTATAGAACAAAACAAGGGTAACATTAGCTAACTTAACCAGAATTGTTAACAACCCAAGAAAAACCATAGGTAGTTATGCACTCCAATTTAGGACTCACTATAGCTATAAAAAACAGGAGGGCAAGTTAACTCTAGAGAGGATGATGAGATAGAGGTTCATCAAAAACAAATAAATTGCTATCTATATAATGTCGCCCAATATGAAAAAGATGTTGGGCAAATGAGCAAAAAAGTAGCCATTATAAGGAACTTACCTTGTTAGCTACTTGAATGAGATTGTAATGGCTCATTCAATTATTGACTCAGATTCTAATGAGTTTGAGGAAGATCAGTAATAGCTAATCTTAGTTCCAAAACTCGAAAAGAGAAGACCATTTGAGATAGTTGTATTAAATGGCAAGATCTTTTTTTGCTTTATTTTTCTCCACCATACTGATGCAATAAAAATCCTAAGAAGCTCCCTTGACATAAAAAAAATAGAATAACTATGGAGGGACTAAAATTTTACCTTGACATAAAACTCCAGACATACTATTATATATGCACTATTTTTAAGAATTCAGACAAAAATTCAATGTTAATAAGACCTCTGGGATGCACAACTTACCTAGTAGTAAATGAAATAATGTGCTGAAACAAAAAAATTGTTTACTGAAATCATTCCCAGCATGCTTTGCAGATTAAAGACAACTAATGAATGAAATTCACACATGTGCTGTACAAAGAGACAAAAGAGAGCTTGAATTAAAAGGGAAATAAATTGAGATTGATTTATTAATTAGCTATTAAGTTTGAATATATGAAAACATAAATCAAAACCTAAAAAACAGACAGAAAAGCTCTATACACCTACATTTCACTACCAATATCTAGCCAACATTGGTGACTTTTCATGCATGGTATTGCTTACAAAATCAACCAACCAGAAGGGAAAGGGGTAAAAGAAACTGATGGATGGGCAAACAATATTCACAATCTTGTTCATCCAATCACCTTCCACTAGCTTGAATGAAACATCAACTTTTCTTAGCCTAGTCTTCTAGGAAGAAATCCAGCACCTCGTACAACAATGTTCATTTCATACACATCAGGAACTGTTAAAAGTTAAATTAAGAAGAGGGAATTAAAAGAAAGAAAATTTGCTGAAAGAGAGACCTTAGAACAAAATGTTAAAGTTACCATAGCTACAATATCAATGAGAATATCACGTTAGAGTAGCTATTTGAAGAGGACTAGTAATGTAGAAGATGAAATAATAAAAAATGCAAAGCAATATAGATGATTGAGGTCATTAACCATTTTCCAGTTTCAAGCACAGCCCCACAAAGAATGAACCAGCATAAAACAATGCACAAAAGATGGGATTGATAATAGAAAGTACCAGTTATAGGGTTCAGGGTTTCATTCTTGAGAAACTAACATAATTAAATCCAAACCATGACCAATAAGAATGTGTCAGAAAGTTTTTGTCCAAGCATCTAATTACGAAAATGTTTTTAACATAAAAACCCTGAAATAGGTTCATGAAATTCATTGCAGTTGTTACTTCGCACTTGCCATAAATAATATTTCTTCTTTTAAAATAAACAGTACACCATTCATCTTAGTAATCGGGTAAGAGATCTAGGAAACATTAAGGTGAGTGATGAGGTTGTTCAATACTTCATAAGTCATAGCATTGCATACAAAATGCAATAAGAGAAAAAATTGGGGGCGAGGGGTGTGGGGCCATGCCAAAAAAACATGGGATTCTGTGATATTGGTTTATGGAGAGAAGCCAAGTCGTAGCTAAGAAAGTGATATGGAGCAACTAGTAAGTGTCATGAAGTTTACCTAACTGCAGATTCACAACTTCAGAGCTTGACCTCCACATCAACTCCAGCAGGAAGGTCAAGTTGCATTAATGAATCTATTGTTTGTGTAGTTGGGAACAAAATATCTATAAGACGTTGATGGGTTCGAATCTCAAAATGGAACCTTGCATCCTTGTGCACATGGGGGGATTTAAGAACACAGTAAACATGCTTCTTGGTTGGTAATGGCACAGGACCCATGGTCTACGCATTGGTGGTCCTTGCAGCATCCATTATCTGCTTGCAGGAGTCCTCGATCAATTTGACCCAAAAAGATCTTAGCTTGATTCTAATTTTCTGCTTCGGTGCCATCTATATAAGCAACATGAAGACAAAATAAAAACTCTATGCATGTGATATGAAGAGTGATTACATAGTTAAGGGAGGCCGAAACAAAAGATCATAAGGAATAAGATGAAGGACATTCAGGTATCAATTGACCACAGATGCAAAGATATTTGAACAAGTAGGCTCACTCAAGGCGTGTATATCAAAGAAAGGCTGCCATTTGGAGCAAATCCTATAAAATTATAACCCAGAAATAATGCTACTTCCCACCAGCCAGGAGAGTCTTCATAAGCAGCTGAACAGCGGGTTGAGTTGAGAGGACATGCACTCTTATTTACCACAAAGCAATAAGTGTTATGGGTAAATATTTCAGCATGGAAAACATTATGAAAACATGCACTCTTACTAAAATTACTTTTGATTCATTGATTATTGAAGATAGAAATAAATAGTGAAATAAACTACATATCTAGCTGTTTAAGTAATTTGGTATCCCAAATAGTAATACAAAAACAACAACAAGACAAGCTCAAAATACACCAAGAGACACAAGCTCATTAATTTTCTACATTCTGTGAAGACATCTAAAACAATAAAGCAGATAGAAATATATACCATGTCTGCATTTGCAGCAATGCTGACAGATTGATGACTGGGAGTCTCTGAATCTCCAACTTACAAGATCCAGGATTAACAAGTGAATTGAGTAAAGATAATATTGATGTATTTTTTTCATGACAGGAAAGCAGAGAACTCGTTCTCTTCATAATGTAAACTTTACTTGATTGTTGAGAGTGGGAGGAGAGAGTTAGAGAGAGACTTGAAAGGTATCAGAGTCAGGTCCGTCAAGGATATCTGGAAGTGGGTCTAGAGTGGTTTGAGAATCCAAAGCTTCAGGAGCAGCAAAAACTCCACACGTTGAAAGGGAGGAGGGTTCAAGGGTAGTCTTCAAGACATTGTTGTTAAAAGAAAAACAAGAAGTCGAGAGCTTTGTTGTTTTACAAAGAAATGAAGGAGAAGTTGAGATCGTAAGAGAAGGGATTAACGTTGTTGTGAATGAAGATGTAGACATCATTTTTTGTTTTTTGAATCAATCAATCAATAGGCCACTCCTCTCTCTTCTTCTTCTCCTTATCTTTTTGTTGCGCGCCTGCGTGAACCCCTCTACCTGTTTATTGGAATTGGATTATCCAATTCTTTTTCACATTTTTATAAATAATTTTTTTCTCATCTTGGGATCCACTTAAAGCCCACATCTGATCTAAAGTGTCTGCACACCAACTTTATTCTTTCGCATGGGCTTAGTCCTTACCAAACTCGTCTCCGACAGCCACACACAGGTCGTCCTTCCCACGGAGGAAACGACCTGGGATTTATTTTCTTGATTAATAACATTAATGAGCACTATTTCTTTCTTCTTTCTTCTTTTTTATCTTTCAATCGTTCAATCAACTATATCTAATTTCTTTTCTAAATTAACTAACATATTTACTTTCTATTTTTTTCATTCTCCACCTCTCTCTCCCCCTTACATGGCAAAGTATAAATATTACAAAAAATACAAAAAAAAAAGAAAAACATGATCTTGATCTAGAAATCAAGATGCCTAAATACATGGCAAATGCCTCCTTTTATAGACCAAAATTAAAAACTATTGATTTGATGACTAATTAATAAGGGGGTGATCAACTCTTGACTTGGTGACAATCCTTATCTTCTCTTACCTACCCAAAATGTCATTGCTAACATCAAAATTGGAGTCACTTGAAACATAAAAGTTGTATGAAATTGTCTCAACTTTCTTGTGTAAAACATTCAACTTATTTTGACGTCTAGAACTCCAAATATGTCCAAAATACTGAATAGTGCTCGGGCTAAAGGATAGATTCGGTCTTTTTTGTTATTGCAATAATTTGGACTTGAAAATGGCTTTTTTAGATCTTGGGCTCCATATAACAGTTATAGGCCTATGTCTTACCTTTTCATCCATATATAGTAGACCTAAATCTAAGATTTATAGCTCCAAATATGACCAAATTATGGAACAGTGTTCTAGTTTGGGTTGCATCGACATCTCTTTTCTAAGTTTGGCCATCTCTTTATCCTTTCAATTTCAGTTCTTAAATTCATAAATCAATCCTTTCATTTATGTGATAGGCCTGCATTTAAAATGAACATTTACCACAAATTAAAGGTATCTTATATTATTATTATAAAATATGCTTTAGTGAAACAGTTATTGATACTTCAAATGCAAAATAATGATATAAAACCTTGATAAAAATACACTTTTAAGTACTAATCACACCCCCCCAACTAGTTTATTACTAGTCCCTAGTAATCAAAGCGTTAAAATAGAAAAATACTTTGCAAATTCCACAAAGCAAGGTAGTCATCATTTAACTTCCATTAATCTATCTAGATAAACAAACTCTCATTAAATTTATATACCTGCTCAATACCTCTTAACAAGATATTCATAAACCTTTCTTTTATGCTCAATGTATCAACACATAATTATGGGGCTTTTCTTGGAAGAAAACAAAATTTTTGTTTTAATGTTTAAGGTTAACTTCCTTGAGTTGGGATTATTATTTGTCTTTTTTTTTCTTTTTTTTAATATATATACATATAATTTAAAACACCGTGCATTTTTAATCCATGTAATGAGCTTTCGACTAATGACTCCCAGACGAGTTGGTCTTAAGGTATTAGGTGTTAAGACACCCCTATGAGCTTAGTAACTCGGGTCGCAGTACTAATATATAGATAGTGCAATGTTTGATTCCCTTAAGCTTTTCTCCTCAACCCATGTAACAAGCATTGGGTCAATAACTCCCAAATCAGTTGACTTTAAGGTATTAGGTGTTAAAACACCCCTTCAGGCTTAATTGCTTAGGTTAGAGAGGCTACGAAACCAAACTTATCTACATTTTTATTATTATCATTTTTTTTCTTTTTTTTTGTTTTTGTTTTTTTAATTATATACTATCCCTTTTCCCTTAGTTGTTACCTTTAATAAAAGAACATAAATAATATAATAATTCAATATGCAACCCACAATCATATGTTTAAAGTGTGTGTGTGTAAATTAAGGTTTAAGAATACATGTTAAATAAGTATATGAGCAGAATTAAGTGATAACAATACGAGAGTTTGTAAATTTAAATATTTCAAGAAGTGTTATGATAGATCTTGTTACGAATGATTATCAACATGCGTCTCAAGAGTCATAAAAAGTTCTCTTTACTCTACCATCATAGTAACAACAATTTTGCTCACGCTTTATGAAATGAAAAACACAGTTAGTTTTTTTTTTAGCTAGTACCCTCTTCCCCCAACTAAAACGAGACATTGTCATCAATGTTTAAAGGTAGAAAGATAGAGTATAGAAGATATCACCTGAAATAATGAACATTGACAAACCTGAAACATACTAAAACAAATATAAGAAACAATAAAACCAAAAGACACAAAGATTCACAAATAAAGGCTCAAATCCAATCTAAGCTTTTTACGGGTTTCCTTAGTTGACCAATTTATGAGACTCATAGAAGAATTAATTATAGGAATGAAAGATTGTAGTTTGTCAATCAATTGTTCAATAGTAGCAGCAGAGATTATGATTTGTCGTGCAAAAGATGTTAGAAATTCCTGTTCCACAGCATGATCAAGAAAAGACAACAACTTATCATAATAACCATTAACATCTAATAAACCTATGGGTTTATGGTGAATGTGCAATTGGGTCTAAGAGGAAATATGAAAGATCTCTTCCAATGTGCCTAGACCACCTAGAGACCTGAAGTTCCTCTCCAATTGTTTTTCCAAAACTTGACTACCTCCTAAAAATGCAGCTATTGACACACCTCCCATTAACCCAAGATTGGCTCCCCCATACATTAAATGAATCTTTCTCTCAGCTAACACCTGACCAAGATGATTTATTGATTCTAAAAACTCCTTTTCTTTCCTGAGACTAGGTCCACCAAAAAAACAAATATTTCTTATATGATGACCCGAGGAACTTGCCATTGCTACACACTTCTGTATTTGTTGAATGTATGGGTTAAGTAGAAATGAAAGGAAGGAAGAAAAGATTTTATAGATGAGAAATTAAAAAGGCAATCATACCACCTATATGTCGGCCAGCTAGAGTCTCACACACACACTCTCTCTTTATTTATTTATTTATTTATTTACTTTTGAAAAAACATGTGTATGTACAGGTAGTTGTGATTGTGGCTCACATCTTCTCTTGGTTTTACGTCCAAGAATGGCTTAAACGCCCTCTATGGGTCGGGGATAGGCTTTCCATCCAGTTTTCTTAAAAACTGGCAAACATGGTCTTTTTTAGTCAGATTCCTAAGACTAAGTCGATCATGTTCTTTATGAAATAGTAGTCATATATCATGAATTGCACGATTCACATCTCCACTCGGATGCGTCTCAAGAGTCAATAAAAGATTATCTAAAGACTCCTTACTCAAGCCATCCCTAATGAATTGTATTTTATCTTCATGGTTTATAGATATCATTACTAAATAATGACATTATGCATTACAAGTCCATCTAGCACATCGATGACAGACTTTCAGTCGTTTTGCATAACGTTTCTTTGCAAAAGTGTTTTTACCTATTCTAGGCATGTGTGAAATGAAGGAGTTAGAGGACTCACCTGATAATCGGACCTTTACTTCAATCAACTAGCGAATATCTTCAGGAATTTCATGATTCATTAACAATCTCAATCTTACACATCTAGCACGGTAAATTTTTATAATCGCATTCTGAGGCAGAGCGGAAAAATACTTTTTCAATTTTTTAAGATTAGTGTCCATTTTCAAATGAGAATTAGAAGAGAGATTCAAAGAATTGCACAAATATATACACAAATATCAGTTATTATGGGAAACTAAAAGAACCGACTTAAGTCACGGAGTACCGTTGTCCGCCATTTGACCAGGGTGAGAGAAACTAGCAAAAATCACTAAAAAAGAAACACAAAAATAATGTGAAAAAAAACAAAATAATCAACCTTTCTCTACAAGATTTTTCAAACCAGTTGATTCATTTTCACTAGGAAAATTATCAAAGTAAGCTTTCAAACGATGTCCATTTTCCTTAAAATCATTGTCATTCATTGAATTCTCAATATCACAGGCCCTATAAGGATTATTCCATCTTGATCTTAGCTCTCTAGGGAATGAATAAAGTTGAGAATTATAAAACAAAACTTTTTGACCAGTATCAACTTTTTGATAATTTTCACAAGTTTTGCAAAATGCATGCATGTCTTTGAACATGGTAGGCCAATAAAATCTATTTTGAAAGATTTTTGTAACTGTTTTTTTTTACGAGAAATAACTTCCACATGCTTTAGAATGACAAAGTTTAATGATACTATTTACCTCATTATCGGGAATGAATCTTTGAAATATTTGATCGGGACAATATTTAAATAAGTTAGGGTCATCACAATAAAAGTTATTCACTTCATTCAAAAACTTTTCTTTTTCTTGAGTACTCCAATCAGCTGGCAAATCTTCTAAACTAAGAAAATTGATATTTTTATCATACCACTGTAATGGATTAAGAAAAAGTAAGGATTCGTTAGGAAAGTAATCATCGATTGGTGTGATGTGAGATGTCAAATTTGTTGTCACTTTTGACAAAAGATCCACATCAACATTTTTTATGTGTTTTTCATCCATGATTTCTTCCTTAGAATAAATTATTTGCAAATCTTTAGATTCATCCAACTCATTTTTAATTAAAGTAGATTCAAGTTGATCGTAAACTAATTCGTCAATATGATCTACTTCTTGTAAATCATTATCATCTCTAGATTGCTTGCAAATGTTGAAAATATTCATCTCCAATGTCATGTTTCCAAATGATAGCTTCATCAGTCCATTCCTACAATTAATCAATGCATTAGAAGTTGCAAGAAGCGGACGTCCTAAAATAATAGGAAATGAATTACATGCTTCAATAGGTTTTGTGTCCAAGACAACAAAATCCACAGGATAAACAAATTTATCAACTTGTACTAACATATCTTCAACTATTCCTCTAGGCACTTTTACAAATCTATCGGCAAGTAAAAGAGTTATAGAAGTTGGTTTTAACTCACCTAGATTGAGACTTTAAAAAATTGAATATGGAAGTAAATTCACACTAGCACCAAGATTAAGTAGGGCTCTTTCAATTTTATGTTCCCAAATAAAGCAAGAAATTGTAGGACAACCAGGGTCTTTATATTTCAAAGCAGTATTGTTCTAAAGAATAACACTTACTTATTCGGCTAGAAAGGCTTTCTTTTTCACATTCAGTTTCCTCTTCATAGTGCATAGATCTTTCAAAAATTTAGCATATGAAGGAACCTGTTTAATAGCATCCAGCAAATGTATATTGATTCTTACCTATTTGTGATTGACTTTTCTTTGTTTAGTCATGACTTGAGGAAATCGAAGTGCTGGCGGAGAATTAGTCTTTTCTTTGCAATTTTCAGATTCAACCCCTTCATTACCGTCAAAGATTAACTCATCATCTTTCTCATAAGGTTCAAGAGAGGGTTTTTCAATAACCTTACCACTACGAAGAGTAGTGACTGATTTGACTTGATCCATGTGTTGGCTTCTGGAACTACTTGCATTTGCATTGTATTGCCCCTTGGGATTTTGTTGTGGTTGAGATGGAAACTTACCTTTCTCTTGGAAACTGAGAGCAAATGTTAATTTTGCAAGAGTATCTTTAAAATCTGTCATGTTTTGAGCAAGTTGAGTATTAATTGTCTCTTGCTTTTCAATGAATGCATGCAATGTTTCCTTAAGATTTCTTCTAGGAGGTGGAGCATAAGGAGGTGCATATCCATGAAAATTTTAGAAATTTTGGTGTGCTTAAAATGGTGGTTGTGAAGTTTGTGCATTATTGTTCTCACTCTTCCAACTAAAATTTGGGTGATTTCTCCAACCAAGGTTGTATGTTTATGAGTATGGGTTGTGGTTGGCCCTTTGGAAACTATTTAAAGCATAGGCTTGTTCATCAAGATATTTCTTAAAAGAAGGCAAGGTTGGACAATTATTGGTTGAGTGTTTATTTGTTTCACATATTTGACACATAATGTTTTCAACAGATTTTAATTGACCACTCTTTTTCAATTCTAGTGCCTCGACTTTTCTAACTAAAGATGCAAACTTGGCTTGAAGGTCATAATCTTTCCTAAGGTTATACATACCTCCACTAGATGTATGAGGTTGAGTTTTACTCGGTGCCTCATAAGTACCCTCGGTGTCCTAATTTTGAGCATTTTCAGCTAACAAGTCTAAGTACTTCATTGCTTCATTAGGATCTTTATCTTCAAAAGTTTCATTGCACATTAATTCAACTATTTGCCTATCTCTAGGTGTTAACCCTTCATAGAAATGTGAAACCAATCTCCATATTTCAAAACCATGATGAGGGCAAGTACTAAGCAAGTCTCAATACCTATCCCAACATTGGTAAAAGTTTTCTCCTGGTTTTTGAGTGAAAGTGGTGATTTGTCTTTTGAAAGAGTTTGTTTTATGAGATGGGAAAAACTTCTTTAAAAACTGTTGTTGCATTTCATCCCAAGGACGAATGGATCCTGGTCTCAAAATTTGTAGCTATATTTTAGCTTTATCTTTTAATGAAAAAGGAAAAAACTTTGATCTGATGGTGTTCATACTATAATTTAAATTATTATATGTGTTGCAGACCTCCTCAAATTTCCTTAAATGCAAGTATGGATTTTTCAATTCGAAACCATGAAAAGAAGGTAAAAGTTGAATAATGTCTGGCTTAAAATTAAAATGAGATACATCGAGAAAAAAAATTATGCATGATGGTGCACTTGTTCTTGTGGGATTCATATGGTCTCTAAGTGTTCTAACACGATTATTCTCATTATGAAGTGATTGATTATCTTCTTCGGCTATATTTTTTGAAAATAATGAGGATACCCTACAAAGTCTACCACTTGATATACGTGACCACACTCTCATGCACGTGTAGTAATAGAATAAAAGAAAAAGAAAAACAAAAGAAGAAGAAACAAGAGAAAAGAAACAAAGTTATATATAAGAAAAGTAAAAAGAGAAAATAAAATAAATATTATAATTTATACAAAACTTACCTCTCCGGCAACGGCGCCAAAAACTTGACACGGCTAAAAGATTGATGTCTTCTTCCAAGTGTAGGAGTGTCGAAGTAATAAATAACCCGGCAAGACCAGGGTCGAACCACAAGGAGGTTAATTGTACAAATTATATATAATAATAATACAACAACAATAACAACCAATAATAATAGTAGTAGTAGTAGTAGTAATAATAATAGTAATAGTAGTAGTAGTAGTAGTAGCGATAATGATAATAATAATAATAATAATAAAGAAAAAGAAGGAGAAGAAGAAGAATATGATGAGAACTTTGAGATGGAATATTAATGTAAGGATTAAATAATGATAATAACAAATGTCAAGGTTAGAGGATCCACTAATGCTATAGTATAAAATGCATCAATATTGAGAGACTATTTTGAATGTCATCATGGGTTAAATTGAAAGAAATATTGGGAAAAAATTGGAATTTGTAAAAAATAAAAAAATTAAAAGTTTAAGGACCAATTTGAAAAAAAAAGTTATAGTGAAAAAATATGTTTCACCAAAAACAAAACTTCAAAAAAAAAAACCATAAAACAACATCATTTTTATTATCTTCTTCCCCTTTCCCCGGTGTGACCAAACCTTTCATGCATTAAATTTATTTTTTTTTCCCTATTTTGGTTGAACTTTAGACACACCATTCTCTGTTTCTCTATCTCTCTCTCTCTCTCTCTTATGCATCCTATAAATGAAAATAGACGTACTGACATGACTAAAAGATTGATGTCTTCTTTCAAGTGTAGGAGTGTCGAAGTAATAAATAACCCAGCAAGACCGGGGTCGAACCATAAGGAGGTTAATTGTACAAATTATAAATAACAATAATACAACAACAATAATAATAACAACAACAACAATATTAATTGTAATAATAATAATAATAATAATAATAATAAAGAAAAAGAAGGAGAAGAAGATAAGAACTTTGAGATGAAATATTAATGTAACGATTAAACAATGATAATAATAAATGTCAAGGTTAGAGGTTCCACTAATGGTATGTCAAACAAATATAGTATAAACTCTTATTATTCAATTGGAAACCATACATAAAGAAGGTTCCAATTATATTATAAATTGTTAACATGATTACATTAGTCATCTTTTTTTATTAATACTAATTCTTGTAAATCTCATCAAGTATTCATAATTATAACTTATGTTAGCAATAAATCAAGTTCCTTTTATAGCTTAGGTGTCGGTTATACTATTCAGTATGGGCTATGAAAGTGCCAAGCATTTGTTGTATGACACGACAAAAAGAATAATGTCTTCTCCCAAGTGCAGGAGTGTAGAAGTAATAAATAACCCGATAAGACCGGGGTTGAACCACATGGAGGTTAATTGTACAAATTATAGTACAACAACAACAATAATAGTAGTAATAACAATAATAATAAAAATAATAATAATTAAGAAAAAGAAGGAAGAGGAGAAGAAGATGATAAATTGATGAGAACTTTGAGATGAAATATTAATGTAACGATTAAACAATGATAATAATAAATATCAAGGTTAGAGAATCCACTAATGGTATGTCAAACAAGTATAGTATAAACTCTTATTATTCAATTGGAAACCACACACAAAGGAGGTTCCAATCAGATTATATATTGTTAACATGATTACATTAGTCATCTTCTGCGATTAATGCTAATACTTGTAAATCTCGTCAAGCATTCATGATTATAACTTATGTTAACAACAAATCAAGTTCCTTTCAAAGCTAAGGTGTCGATTATACCATACAGTATGGGCTCTGAAAGTGCCAAGCATTTATTCTACGAAGTGTTATACAATATAAATCAAGATTAGTCATTTAACAAGCAAAGTATTAAAGAGTGAGTACGATAACAAATATAAAACATGTTAGTATCAAGCATTAAAGTCCATATTAAGTTTATACTATACTTATTCTTACACCATTAATGTAACCTTTTCACCTTAACATAATAAACTTAGCTAGACATAATGAAAGAAAGAAAAATAAATAAATAAAATAAAAATATAAATAAGATAAGAGTTAACTAAGTAAATGAAAAGAAATGAAAGGCATAGACTTGATATTAATGAAAGCAAAGCATAAACATTACAAAAAATACAAAGAGAGAAAGCAAGAGCATGATCTTGATCTGGACACCGAGATGCCTAAATGCATGGCAAATGCCTCTTTTTATAGGCCAAAATTGAGAACTATTGATTTGATGACTAATTGATGAGTGGGTGACCAACTCTTAACTTGATGACAATCCTTATCTTTTCTTGTTTGCCCAAAATGTAATTTATAACGTCAAAATTGGAGCCACTTGAAACATTAGAGTTGTAGAAAATTGTCTCAGCTTTCTTGTGCAAAAACTTCAGCTCATTTCGATATCTAGAACTTCAGATATGGCTAAAAAACTGAACAGTGCTCGGGCTGGAGGACAGATTCAGGCTTCTTTGTTGTTGCTACAATTTAGACTTGAAAATGGCCTTTTTAGATCTTGGGCTCCATATAAAAGTTGTAGGCCTATGTCTTAACTTTCCATCCATATAAAGTAGACCTAAATCTGAGATCTATAACTCCAGATATGACCCAATTACCGAACAGTATTTCGGTTTGGATTGCACCGACATCTCTTTTCTAAGTTTGGTCATCTCTTTGCCCTTACAATTTAAGTTTTTAAAGTTATCAATCAATCCTTTCATTTATGTGATAGGCCTGCATTTAAAATGAACATTTACCACAAATTAAAAGTATCTTATATTATTATTATAAAATATGCTTTAGTGAAACAGTTATTAATACTTCAAGTGCAAAATGATGATATAAAACCATGATAAAAATGCACTTTCAAGTACTAATCACACCTCCAACTAGCTTATTACTAGTCCCTAGTAATCAAAGCATTAAAATAGAAAAACAATTTGTAAATTCCACAAAGCAAAGTATTTATCCTCTAACTTCCATTAATCTATCAAAATAAACAAACTCTCATTAAATTTATATATCTGCTCAATACCTCTTAACAAGATATTAATAAACCTTTTTTTGTACTCAATTTATTAACATATAATTATGGGGTTTTTCTTCGAAGAAAACAAAATTTTTGTTCTAATGTTTAAGGTTAACTTCCTTAGGTTGGGATTATTATTTTTCTTTTTTTTCTTTTATATATATATATATAACTTAAAACACCATGCGTCTTTAACCCATGTAATGAGCTTTCCGCTAAAAACTCCCAAACCAGTTGGTCTTAGGGCATTAGGTGTTAAGACACCCTTACGAGCTTAATAACTCGGGTCACAGATACATATATATATATATATATATATATATATATATATATATATAGTGCAATGTTTAATTTTCTTAAGCTTTTCTCCTCAACCCATGTAACAAGTGTTGGGCCAATAGCTCTCAAATCAGTTGACTTTAGGGTATTAGATATTAAAACACCTCTTCGGGCTTAATTGCTTAGGTTAAGGAGGCTACGAAACTAAACTTATCTACATTTTTATTATCATTATTTTTTTTTCTTTTTTTTAATTATATACTATCCATTTTCCTTAGTTGTTACCTTTAACAAAAGAACATAAATAATATAATAATCCAATATACAACCCACAATCATATGTTAAAGTGTGTGTGTGTAAATTAAGGTTTAAGAATACATGTTAAATAAGTATATGAGCAGAATTAAGTGATAACAATGCGAGAGTTTGTAAACCTTAATATTTCAAGAAGTATTATGTTAGACCTTATTAAGAATGGTTACTAAGATGCGTCTCAAGAGTCACTTTAACAAAAGAGCTTTTTTACTCCGTCATCCTAGTAACAACAATTTTGCATATGCTTTATGAATTGGAAAATAATTTTTTTTAATTGACTACTACCCTCTCCCCCCAACCAAAACGAGACATTGTCCTCAATGTTCTAAGATAAAAAGATAGAGTATAGAAGATATCACTTGAAATAACAAACATTAACAAACCTGAAACACACTAAAACAAATATAAGAAATAACAAAACATAATAATAAACCGAAAGACACAAAGATTCACAAATGAAGGCTCAAATCCAATCTAACCTTTTTACGGCTTTCCTTAGTTGACCAATTTATGCGACTCATGGAAGGATTAATTATAGGAATGAAAAATTGTAGTTGGTCAATCAATTATTCAACAATAATAGTAGAGATTATGATTTGTCGTGCAAAAGATGTTAGAAATTCCTGTTCCACAGCATGATCAAGAAAAGACAACAACTTATCATAATAACCATTAACATTTAACAAACCTATAGGTTTATGGTGAATGTGCAGTTGGGCCCAAGAGGAAATATGAAAGATCTCTTCCAATGTGCCTAGACCACTTGGTAAAGCAATGAAGGCATCATTATGGTTAAACATTGCATTCATTTGAGCTGACATTGTGGTGACCTGAAGTTCCTCTCCAATTGTTTTTCCAATGATGTCCCATTGTGCTAAAGTTTCGGGGACGACCCCTAAAACTTGACTACCTCCTAAAAATACAACTATTGACACACCTCCTATTAACCCAAGATTGCTTCCCCCATACACTAAATGAATCTTTCTCTCAACTAGCACTTGACCAAGATGATTTGCTGATTCTAAAAACTTTTTTTCTTTCCCTGGACTAGATCCACCAAAAACACAAATATTTCTTATATGATGACCTGAAGAACTTGCCATTTTTACACACTTCTGTATTTGTTGAATGTATGAGTTGAGTAGAAATGAAAGGAAGGACGAGAGGATTTTATAGATGAGAAATTAGAAAGAAAATCATACCACCTATATGTAGGCTAGTGACATGACTAAAAGATTGATGTTTTCTCCCAAGTGCAGGAGTGTCGAAGTAATAAATAACCCGGCAAGACCGGGTTCGAACCATAGGGAGGTTAATTATATAAAATATAAATAGCAATAATACAACAACAACAACAACAACAACAACAACAACAACAACAACAAGAATAATAATAATAATAATAATAATAATAATAATAATAATAACAATAAAGAAAAAGAAGGAGAAGAAGAAGATGATGATGAGAACTTTAAGATAGAATATTAATGTAACGATTAAACAATGATAATAATAAATATCAAGGTTAGAGAATCCACTAATGGTATGTCAAACAAGTATAGTATAAACTCTTATTATTCAATTGGAAACCACACACAAAGGAGGTTCCAATCAGATTATATATTGTTAACATGATTACATTAGTCATCTTCTGCGATTAATGCTAATACTTGTAAATCTCGTCAAGCATTCATGATTATAACTTATGTTAACAACAAATCAAGTTCCTTTCAAAGCTAAGGTATCGGTTATACCATACAGTATGGGCTCTGAAAGTGCCAAGCATTTATTCTACGAAGTGTTATACAATATAAATCAAGATTAGTCATTTAACAAGTAAAGTATTAAAGAGTGAGTACGATAATAAATATAAAACATGTTAGTATCAAGCATTAAAGTCCATATTAAGTTTATACTATACTTATTCTTACACCATTAATGTAACCTTTTCACCTTAACATAATAAACTTAGTTAGACATAATGAAAGAAATAAAAATAGATAAACAAAATAAGAACATAAATAAGATAAAAGTTAACTAAGTAAAGGAAAGGAAATGAAAGGCATAAACTTGATATTAATGAAAGTAAAGCATAAACATTACAAAAAATACAAATAGAGAAAGCAAAAACATGATCTTGATCTGGAAACCAAGATGCCTAAATGCATGGCAAATGCCTCCTTTTATAGACCAAAATTGAGAACTATTGATTTGATGACTAATTGATGAGTGGGTGAGCAACTCTTGACTTGGTGACAATCCTTATCTTCTCTTGTCAGCCCAAAACGTCATTGATAACGCCAAATTTGTAGCCACTTGAAAACATGAAAGTTGTAGGACATTGTCTCAGCTTTCTTGTGTAAAAACTTCAACTTATTTCGACTTCTATAACTCCATATATGGCCAAAAAACTGAACAGTGCTCAGGCTAGAGGACAGATTTAGGCTTCTTTGTTGTTGCTATAATTTGGACTTGAAAATGGCCTTTTTAGATCTTGAGCTCCATATGAAAGTTATAGGCCTATGTCTTACCTTTCTAGTCATATATAGTAGACCTAAATCTGAGATTTATAGCTCTAGATATGACCCAATTACTGAATAGTGTTCTAGTTTGGATTACACCGATATCTCTTTTCTAAGTTTGGCCATCTCTTTATCCTTTCAATTTCAGTTCTTAAATTCATCAATCAATCCTTTCATTATGTGATAGGCCTGAATTTAAAATGAACATTTACCATAAATTAAAGGTATCTTATATTATTAGATATATTATTATAGAACATGCTTTATTTAAGGAGTTATTGATACTTTAAATGAAAAATGATGATATAAAACCTTGATAAAAATACACTTTTAAGTATCAATCAACCTCCATATACAAAAAAAAAACCTTGAGTCTCTAGACCCATTCCCCCAAATAAAGCTTCACACCTATCTTCTCTCTTTCAAACACCAGTAGATCCATCACCTCTTTCTATTTAAACCACCAACCTGCCGATTAGACACTACCTAGATAAACTTCTCCTTTTTCTCTCTTAATTGTTCTTTATTCTTACCGCCATTGTTCCATCGCAACTTAACTAGCATGACTAGATTTGTCTCAGCCATTCTTCTTACATCGAAGATCCTCCATTTCTAACCATATTGATAATGATAACAAAGTTTCAACCAATCTCTCCCCCACTCACAGGAGACCACGACCACGAAAGTAAAGGTTTTCTTTTACAACAGAATTATGTATAGAGGAGAAGAAAAGGGAAACTGAGAATAGATCCTAAAAAATAAAAATAAAAATAAATCAACTAGCTTGTATGGTTTTCATCTTTTACAGGTGACAATGACCATTATTGTTGATATAGGAAAAGTGGAAAGGAGGTCTTTTAGGTTGAATTGATTTTCCAATTCACAGGAGACAACGCGTAGAATTTATGCGTCAACAGAAATGGTGGCGCGTGGAAAAAATATGCTACCGCTGTTCTTACAACCAAGAATTTTCCAGTACTATTCTCAAGTACAAGCAACTTTTTCTAGATAATGTTTTTACCTTTGTAAGGTTCCTTTTGTTATTTTAAGATGTTGATGTGTGTATTTAAATTATTGTTAGACTATAAATTTTTATTATATTTAAAACATGTAAATTATGGGATATGTGAACAAAAATAATAATAATAAAGGATGTGTATGTGTTTGTATTTTCTTATATGTTCAATATTTTAATAAATCATCATTTTTTAATTCATGAGAATTAATGGTTAAAAATCCTTGTATAGAATGTTGAACCTACAAATGAGAATGATATTTGAAATATTGGAGTTCACTGTAAAATTTTTAGAGTTATTCTAAATGATCACCAATTTTAATTAGAAATATTATCATTGTAATACAGAAATTACAAAGAACTTTTTCCTAAAAAATTATTTAGGTAAAGGAGTCCATAATAAATTCTTAAACACCGAATTTATTTATATGAGTAAATCTTAATTATAAACTATAGATAGATTATTGATTAGAAAACCATCAATATCTTTAAATTACATCAAACCACAAAACAACTTCCTTAGGTAAGGTGCGCTAAGGGTACTAATACCTTTTACTAACCACAATTAGTCTCTCTTGCCCTTAAATCTCTAACAAGACTAATATATTTGAGTTTCCTAGTAACCTTGAACTAAATAACTAGGCGGCGACTCCAAACGACCCTTTTGGCCTAGTGTGTCCACATACAATAATTCCTAAACAGCAAAGTCATAACGTATCTCTCTCTATCAGTGTATATCACTTCTTTAGAAAGTTAGAATCCTATCTATGAAGGTTCATCAAGTATGGGGCCATAACCATTAATAGTCATATGATTCATAAAAATTTATATGAAAGAAAAATGAAACCATAAAAGATGAGAAATAAAAGAATAATTATCAATAGCAGGGCCATCATTTTGACTTATATCATTAGGGACGTTAATAGGGATTGGATAAGTAGTCACATAATTTATAATAACAGGATTCTAGGCAATAACATGTATAGGGCTTGGCAACGAACTAAATGAGGGTGTCAGTGTCATAGGACAACTAGCATCTATAAGCTTTGAATTCATAGGTAGGGAACATAGAGCATAATGCTCCTTATTGTTCCTATGTCAAGTTCATAGTCTATTTCACCATCCTATAAATGAGTTTCACCTAATTCCTCTACTTTGAATGTTTTTACAACCTTTTCCTTCTCTTTTGATTTTTTCTTTTTAGATTCTTCTTTCTAAGACTCTTTTTACTTCTTTTCAAGGGATGATGTGATGATAAGGATGATGATGATAATGAGGTTTTTTAGGTTTTGTTTTGTTATTTATTTTTTTCAAAGAGTAAAATCCATTAAAATCCAACATAAACAAATATCAGTATAACACTTATGCAACATGAGATACTCAAAAAAATAAAAAACTATCTCTCGTACCATATATGTTGTCTAATAAAGAATATCCTTTTACCAACCAAAGAAGGTAATGTTAACAAATTGTCAATAACAATTCAAAATATATTTTCCTTATTTGGACTCAAAGGAAGAACAACATTATCTACAACACAATCTCTAGAATGGAGAACATCCCCCATACTATTTTAGTAAAGGTAATAGAACCACTATAACACATTAAAATCCAATCACTCTTTTAATTTTTTACTAAGAGTGTTTTGCCTTGAAAACTATCTTTCAAGAGATTTGGTTTTATTTGACACGACCAAAAAATTGATATTTTTTCCCAAGTGTATAAGTGTCGAAGTAATAAATAACTTAGCAAGACCGGAGTCAAACCACAGAGAAGTTAATTGTATAAATTATAAACAACAATAACAATAACAGTAATAGTAATAGTAATAGTAATAGTAATAGTCATAAAGAAAAAGAAGAAAAAGTTGATGACAACTTTAAGATGGAAGATCAATGAGAGGATCAAACAATGATAAAAATAAATGTTAAAGTTAGAGTATCTAATAATGGTATTTCAAATAAGTATAATATAAAATCTTATTATTCAACTAGAAACTAGATACAAAGAAGGTTCCAATCGGATTATAAGTTTTTAACATGATTACATTAGTTATCTTATTCGACTAATGCTAATACTTATAAATATTGTCAGGTATTCATGATTATAACAACAAATCAAGTTTCTCTCATAGCATAAGTGTCAGTTATTCATACGATTGGGCTATGAAAGAGTCCAGTATCTGTTGTATCAGGTGTTATACAACATAAATTTAGACTAACTATTTAACAAGCAAAGTATTAAGAGTGAACAAGATAACAAATACAAAACATGTTAATATCGAATATTAAAGTCTATGTTGAATTTACACTATAATTATTCTTACACCATTAGTGTAACCTTTTCACCTTCATATAATAAACTTAGCTAAATATAATAAAAGAAAGAAACATAAATAAACAAGATAAGAACATAAATAAGATAAAAGTTAGCTAAGTAAAGAAAAGGAAATGAAAGGCATAAACAAGATATTAATAAAAGTGAAACTTAAGCAATACAAAAATACAAAGAGAGAAAGCAAGAGTATGATCTTAATCTAGAAACCAAGATACCTAAATGCATGGCAAATGCCTTCTTATAGGCCAAAATTAGAAACTATTGATTTGATGATTAATTATTGAGTGGGTGGCCAACTCTTGACTTGGTGACAATTCTTATTTTCTTGTCTGCTAAAAATGTTACTGATAATATCATAATTTGAACCAAACTTACCCATAAAAGTTCTAGGAAATTGTCTCATCTTTTCAGGGAAAACTTTGAGGTCATTTGGACTTCTAGAACTCGAGATATGGGCTGAACACCAAACAGTATCTGGGTGGCATGACAAATTCGGACTTGTATGTTGTTGCTAAGATTTGGACTTTCAAATAGCATAATTAAGTTTTGTCTTTACATAAAAGTTTTAGGCCTATGTTTTACCTTTCCATCAATATAAAACAGACCTAAATACAACTTCTACAACTCCATTTATGATCCAATTACAGAATAATATTCCAGTTTGGACTAAATCAGCATCTCTTTTCTAAACTTCACCCTCTCTTTGTCCTTTCAATTTCAGTACTTCAACTCATCAATCAATTCTTTCATTTATGTGATAGGTTTGTATTTAGGATGAAGATTTATTATAAATTAAGGTATCTTATGGTATCAGACTTGTTATTATAAAACATGTTTTAATTAAGGAATTATCGATATTTTAAGTATAAAATGATGATATAAAATCTTAATAAAAATACACTTTTAAGTACTAATCATTCTTCTCTTAGAAAAAGTGTAAGACCATGTTATACCTCTTTTAGCTTCAGGAGAACTAGATAAACTATAACACTATTTAAATAGGTTAATAGTAGGATTTTAACCTTTAAGTTACAGGTATTTGTTAAAAGTTGCATCCACCTAATTAGGTGTAATTATCCTCTAGATATGTTATAATAGTAAAAATATATCTTTAAAAAAATCATATATGGAAAAGATATACATAAATCCAAACATGCATATGAGAATTGTGATCTCAAAATTTCAAGTTGTTGATTCTAGTTTTCTACTTAGTCTTTCACAAATAAGTGGAGTCCTACCATTATACCCTGACATCATGTTAAATGTTAGATGATTAATAGCTCTCTTGACTACAACACTTCTATAAAGGTCATGGAGTTGAGGTGGATTAGATGTAAACATGGGATTTTGATGCCCCCATAAGAAAATCTAGCCCTTTAGTTCCTACTAACAAATGTACTAGCTCTAGAGTCACTATAAAACGAGTAAGTTTCCTCACATCTGTCTCTACTTATAAAAGATTCACCACAAGGAATTCAAAAGAAAGAAGAATAAGTATTGAAATGGAGAAGTGGAGAAGAAGATAAGACTATTTATAGAGTGATTCTACCAACAACATTAAAGTAATTCGGTGTGCCTACATGAAATGGTGATACATTTATCAAGATTCTTAAAATAATTATCATTAGTCATAGTATAATAAGTTCTTTAGCTTTATCACGTACACAGCCATATGAAAGATGAAAGATGTTCAATAATTCCTAGCATTGATACATCTTTAATTTCCAGCAATATGATTCCTGAAATAGTTATTATTATCATGGTGAACTAAGTTCTCCAATCCTATTACGTACATAATAATATTAAAGATGTCCAATGATTCTTAACATGGATGTAAGTTTTAATTCCCATCAATATCAATCATAAATATCACCAACATTCCTTGTATATATCATTCAATTACTCCATTGTATATGGTTTTATGATAAAGTTAATTTTTAACAACACTTTGTTAAAAATTTACTTTGGAGGACAATGATAAACATAAGAGATTTGGTTGGGCCTAACCGAATAGAATCACCCAACACCCAACCGAGTTCCTTTTCTTTTCTCCTTTTCTTCCTCTCCTTTTAAACACAAGTTACAAGTCCATGATAACTCTAGTTGCATAGGAATAAGGTTGTCACTTTAGATCGAAAGATTTTTTTCTAGATATCTATCTATATTTTTTAATATAAAACGTTAAGTTTTAATAATAAGAAAGGAATTCTCTCTCAAGACAAGACATAGAAAAATATTGATCTCTCTCTACATATATGTGTATGTGTGTGTGTTCACTTTTTTTATTATAAGGACCTAAAAATCTTAAATTAATTTTGGTATTTAAGGGTTTTTTTGCATGTAACAACCATTATCCATACAAAAATCATTCTTAAAGAAAGCTCAGATTTAATATAGTGGGTTTAAGCTTCTTCAGTTTGTTTTCATGGTTTGCAAAATGAGTTGTTGTTTTTTTTTTTTGCAATTTATGATTTTAGTGATTCAGGTTTTTTCAATTTTTTTCTTGCCTTTATCAATAATAATAGCATCGTTGATACATTGCAAAAACAGTGATTATTTAGCCTTGTTTATAGGCTTTTGAAAATCATTTAAGAGGTTGATATTGTTTTTTCAATTCTTTCATAGTGAAAGTTGTTGTATCCACTATCATTTTATAAACAACTTTCTATCAACTCCTCTAACTATTTTTATTTTTTGCATGAACTTGGATATTTTAATTTGCTAAAACATGCATGCTGAGACTTGGTGTATAGTTGTTTTTGCTGATGTGTTTTATTTTTGTGGTAGAACCCACCACGAAAGCAAAAAAAACATTACAATAAAAGTATGAATTTATTGTTTTTGCTCTTGTATTTTTTATTGTGACATGTAATACTTCACATGAACACAAAAATAAAAACAAAAACAAACACACCCTTAACTACCAATGTTATTATATACATAAACTTTTAGCTTGGCATAGAAGATGCTAAAAACCAATATGTTTTTTATGAGACTTGCATTATTTCTTCATCTTTACAATGTGTCTCAAATCTGTTTAGGTTCTATGCTTTTTTTTTTTAATTCAAAATGATTGTCACATAAAATAGACTTGTCAACAATGTGTCTCAAATCTGTTTAGGTTCTATGCTCTCTCTTTTTTTCAAATTGATTGTCACATAAAATAGACTTGTCAACAATGTGTCTCAAATCTGTTTAGGTTCTATGCTCTCTCTTTTTTTCAAATTGATTGTCACATAAAATAGACTTGTCGGGTTGGTCACAAACTTGAAATATAGTCTACCATGTACTATTGACAAAGTATCTAGCATAAACTAAACATTTTATTTTTATGTTCTTATGTAAACAAGCATGTCTCTTACATGAAAAAAAATAATTTTTTTTATAAATTTAAAAGATTGCAATTATTGTAAAAATTATATCTATATTCAACCAATAGTCATCTATGTAAATTTTCATTTAATATTTACAAAAGATTTTCTTAGTTATGTCCACTCAATTAAATATTTATAAATCATATCTTCTTAAAAGTGTTGTTATACAAATCACATGAAATAAGGAATTTTTTCATTATTTTTCATCATAATTTTAAATTTATTTTAAAATCATAAAAAAGAAGTTTATAACTACAATTATTGTCATAGGTGCTTGACCGCTTTTTATGATCGGCTTGTTTTAACTCGCAAGTGCACGAGTGTGCGATGTAGCAATTAACTCGGTAAGATCGAGGTCATATCCACAGAGAGCTAGATCTGGAAATTAAGCTAAGTAACAAAAAAAAAAACTCAAGAGAAATTAAATTAACAATAACTTGGTTGAAAATAATTGATGGATTTGTTTTCAAAGATAAAAAAAAATGTAAATAGATTTTAAATGACAAGAAAAGTAAGTCTTGGTCCAAATCAATTTTAATGGTGATATATTGGTGATTTCTTCAACATATATAAGATAACTCAACCTAATCTCAACGATGGTGATATTAGATCGGAAGATATTACAATGAAGATTAGAAAGATGAAGATTGATTATTGCTTAAGAATGAACAAGTACTTTCATATTAAGTAAGACATTGAATCAAGCAATCTCTATACCAAAACTAAAGTTTGTGCATAAAAATTCAAGATTATAACATTACCTAAATGATTTCTAAAATTTCTTTACAATAATAAATCATTCATGAAGAAAATAAGAAGATAAACATTAAGATTCATACATATCCTAAAGAACTCACCTCAATCACCATTATCCTTGATTTGGATCCAAGAAAGAGTTTAGCCAACCATGATTATATATAAGAACACTTCAATAAACATGAAAGAACTTGAATCCAACTGAAAAAATAAGTTTTACAAACTAAAGAACCGAAATCTATAAAGAAGAACACAATACAATTTCAGAAAAAATTCGGACACAAATCTGACTCTAACTTTGGACAGCAATTCGACCCTCTTAAAAGCTTTTTTTGGAGAAGTCTATTAGAGACATATTTATAGGCAATTCTGTCACCTTTCCAGATCATTAAAGAACAGCTCATTTGGACATCTGAGTCAAAAGTTATAGGCAAAACACCGAAAGATGTTCTGAAAAATCAAATCAAGACAGCTTTACAACTACTTTGGTGCACGTTTTTCTTCCTCATTTATGAGGTGTCTCCTTCTTCTTTTTGACCCAAAATAATGTTAAAATATCCCCTCCAGCTTTCCATCCATGTGCTTGCCTTCTTGGATCAATGGATTACCCAAAATAAATCAATTGTTATTTGTTGTGTGGACATGTAAGATCATGGATTGTGTTTGGGTTGATTTGAAGGTTGATTTGGGGTTGATTTTGGGCTGATTTGGGGCTAAATTTGAGCATCAAATAAGTATACAAATGTACTTATTATTTAGGCTAAGATTGACATTGAAACCTTGAGTGTTTAATGGTTGAAGTTTGCACACAACATAAGGCAAGTTTGGGCTTGAAATAAATCATATGATATTCTTTTCTAGAATTGGAATAGAATTGATTTTTGGGACAAATTTGGAGCACTTATTTGAACCAAGATTTGCTTCAATCTTCAACTAAATGTCTCTTCAATTCTTTGTTCTGAATTCCGACGTTGAATTTTCTAAATTAATTCATTTAAGCTCCAAAAACCTATCAAAACATTAAAACAAACTTCATTACTAAAAAAACACATCAATTATTATAAAAACAACCAAATAAAAACAATAAATACATATGTAAAACAAGAGACTTAATGACACTTTTGATGCACAATCATTTTTTCATTATTTTTCATCATAATTTTAAATTTATTTTAAAATCATAAAAAAGAAGTTTATAACTACAATTATTATCATAGGCTTCTAGAGGTTTTCTTGATTAATATAGGAATTTACACTTGTCATTTGTTATTTTGTGCAGTGAAGGAACTGCACCCAACAACAAAGCTGTGGAGGTCTAAGTCCACCTTCAAGAACACGTACCCTTGTTATTACTAGGGACATGCATTGCCAAGTAGAGGAAACCAATAAGGGGGAGAAATTCCACATTTGTTTTCATACTTGCTGGTTGATTTTTCCCATTCCATTTCATTCAATTTGAACTTTAAATTGCTACTTAACCCTTCAAACAAGTGATTCTCACGATTGCTATAGAGAACAAGAGGAAATTCGAATTTGGATATGGCTGCTCCAAAAGACACCTAGTCGCAGGAAACATGGCTGCTCCAAAAAGTCCCTGTATCCCATATCAAGACCATATAAGCTACAGATACATGATTCGTATCAAATTGGTGAGAATATAACAAAAATAAAATAAAAAATTGAGATATGCAGATATAATACAGCTAGAACTAGATAATTATCTATGTTATAGGTTAGATGACACGATTAAAAGGTTGATGTCTTCTCCCAAGTGCAGGAGTGTCGAAGTAATAAATAACCCGGCAAGACCGGGGTCGAACCACAGGGAGGTTAATTGTACAAATTATAAACAACAATTATAAAACAACAATAATAACAACAACAATAGTAATAGTAATAATAATAATAATAATAATAAAGAAAGAGAAGAAGAAGAAGATGATGATGATGAGAACTTAGAGATGAAATATTAAACTAAGGATTAAACAATAATAATAACAAATATCAAGGTTAGAGGTTCCACTAATGGTATATCAAACAAGTATAGTATAAACTCTTATTATTGAATTGGAAACCACACACAAAGGAGGTTCCAATCAGATTATATATTGTTAACATGATTACATTAGTCATCTTATTCAATTAATGCTAATACTTGTAAATCTCGTCAAGCATTCATGATTATAACTTATGTTAACAACAAATCAAGTTCCTTTCATAGCTCAGGTGTCGGTTATACCATACATTATGGGCTATGAAAGTGCCAAGCATTTGTTGTACCAAGTGTTATACAACATAAATCAAGATTAGTCATTTAACAAGCAAAGTATTAAAGAGTGAACAAGATAACAAATATAAAACATGTTAGTATCAAACATTAAAGTCCATATTAAGTTTACATTATACTTATTCTTACACCATTAGTGTAACCTTTTCACCTTGACATAATTAACTTAGCTAGACATAATGAAAGAAAGAAAAATAAATAAACAAGATAAGAACATAAAAGCTAACTAAGTAAAGGAAAGAAAATGAAAGGCATAAACTTGATATTAATGAAAGCAAAGCATAAACATTACAAAGAATACAAAGAGAGAAAGGAAGAGCATGATCTTGATCTGGAAACCAAGATGCCTAAATGCATGGCAAATGCCTCCTTTTATAGGCCAAAATTGGGAACTATTGATTTGATGACTAATTGATAAGTGGGTGGCCAACTTTTGACTTGGTGATAATCCTTATCTTCTCTTGTCTGCCCAAAACGTCATTGATAACGTCAAAACTTGAGCCAGTTGTAAACATGAAAGTTGTAGGCAATTGTCTCAGCTTTCTTGTGTAAAACATTCAGCTCATTTGGACTTCTAGAACTCCAGATATGGCCAAAATACCGAACAGTGCTCGGGCTGGAAGACAGATTCGGGCTTCTTTGTTGTTGCTACAATTTGGACTTGATAATGGCCTTTTTAGATCTTGGGCTCCATATGAAAGTTGTAGGCCTATGTCTTACCTTTCCATCCATATAAATTGGACCTAAATCTGAGATCTGTAGCTCCAGATATGACCCAATTACCGAACAGTGTTCCGGTTTGGATTGCACCGACATCTCTTCTCTAAGTTTGACCATCTCTTTATCCTTGCAATTTAAGTTCTTCAAGTCATCAATCAATCCTTTCATTTATGTGATAGGCCTGCATTAAAAATAGATATTTACCACAAATTATAGGTATCTTATATTATTAGATACATTATTATAAAATATATTTTAGTTAAGGAGTTATTAATACTTCAAGTGCAAAATGATGATATAAAACCATGATAAAAATGCACTTTTAAGTACTAATCAAACCCCTCAACCAGCTTATTACTAGTCCCTAGTAATCAAAGCGTTAACACAATTTGCAAATTTCACAAAGCAAGGTATTCATCATTTAACTTCCATTAATCTATCCAGATAAACAAACTCTCATTAAATTTATATATCTGCTCAATACCTCTTAACAAGATATTAATAAACCTTTCTTTTGTGTTCAATGTATCAACACATAATTATGGGGCTTTTCTTGGAAGAAAACAAAATTTTTGTTCTAATGTTTAAGGTTAACTTCCTTGGGTTGGGATTATTATTTTTATCTTTTTTTTCCTTTTTTTCTTTTTAAAAATCTATATACATATAATTTAAAAACATCATGCATCTTTAACCCATGTAACGAGCTTTCAGCTAATGACTCCCAGACCAGTTGGTCTTAGGGCATTAGGTGTTAAGACACCCCAACGAGCTTAGTAACTCGGGTCGCAGATACTGATATGTAGATAGTGCAATGTTTGATTCCCTTAAGCTTTTCTCCTCAACCCATGTAACAAGCGTTGGGCCAATAGCTCCCAAGTCAGTTGACTTTAGGGTATTAGGTGTTAAAACACCCCTTCGGGCTTAATTGCTTAGGTTAGGGAGGCTACGAAACCAAACTTATCTACATTTTTATTATCATCATTTTTTTTTCTTTTTTTTTTCATGTTTTTCTTTTTTTTTTTAATTATATACAATCCCTTTCCCTTAGTTGTTACCTTTAACAAAAGAACATAAATAATGTAATAATCCAATATGCAACCCACAATCATATGTTAAAGTGTGTGTGTGTTGATTAAGGTTTAAGAATACATGTTAAATAAGTATGTGAGCAGAATTAAGTGATAACAATGCGAGAGTTTGTAAATCTGAATATTTCAGGAAGTATTATAATAGACCTTGTTAAGAATGGTTACTAAGATGCGTCTCAAGAGTCACTTTAACAAAAGAACTCCTTTACTCTGCCATCCTAGTAACAACAATTATGCATATGCTTTATGAAATGAAAAACAATTTTTTTTTTTATCAACTACCACCCTCTCCCCCCAACCAAAACGAGACATTGTCCTCAATGTTCTAAGGTAGAAAGATAGAGTATACAAGATATCACCTGAAATAACGAACACTGAGAAAACCTGAAACACACTGAAATAAAAATAAGAAATAACAAAACACAATAATAAAATTGAAAGACACAAAAATTCACAAATGAAGGCTCAAATCCAATCTAAGCTTTTTACGGCTTCCCGTAGATGACCAATTTATGCGACTCATGGAAGGATCAATCACAGGAGTGAAAGATTGTAGTTGGTCAATCAATTGTTCAGCAGTAGTAGCAGAGATTATGATTTGGCGTGCAGAAGATGTTAGAAATTCCTGTTCCACAGCATGATCAAGAAAAGACAATAACTTATCATAATAACCATTAACATTTAACAAGCCAATGGGTTTATGGTGAATGTGCAATTGAGCCCAAGAGGAAATATGAAAGATCTCTTCTAATGTGCCTAGACCACCTGGTAAAGCAATGAAAGCATCAGCATGGTTAAACATTGCATTCATTCGAGCCGACATTGTGGAGACCTGAAGTTCCTCTCCAATTGTTTTTCCAATGATGTCCCCTTGTGCCAAAGCTTCAGGGACGACTCCTAAAACTTGACTACCTCCTAAAAATGCAGTTATTGACACACCTCCCATTAACCCAAGACTGCCTCCCCCATACACTAAATGAATCTTTCTCTCAGCTAGCACCTGACCAAGATGATTTGCTGATTCTAAAAACTCCTTTTCTTTCCCAGGACTAGATTCACCGAAAACACAAATATTTCTTATTTGATGACTTGAGGAACTTGCCATTTCTACACACTTCTGTATTTGTTGAATGTATGGGTTGAGTAGAAATGAAAGGAAGGAAAAGAGGGTTTTATAGATGAGAAATTAGAAAGGCAATCATAACATCTATATGTAGGCCAGCTGGAGTCTCACACACTCTCTCTCTCTTTTTATTTATTTACTTTTGGAAAAAGTATGTGTATATACAGGTAGTTGTGATTGTGGCTCACATCTTCCCTTGGTTTTACGTCCAAGAACGGCTTAAACGCCTTCTATGGGTCGGGGATAGGCTTCCCATCCAGTTTTCTTAAAAACTGGCAAACAAGGTCTTTTTTAGTCAGATTCCCAAGACTAAGTCGATCATGTTCTTTATGAAATAGTGGCCATAAATCATGAATTGCACGATGCACATCTCCACTAGGATGCGTCTCAAGAGTCAATAGAAGATTATCTAAAGACTCCTTACTCAGGCCATCCTTAATGAATTGTATTTTATCTTCACGGTTTATAGATATCATTCCTAAAGAACGACATTGTGTATTACAAGTCCATCTAGCACATCGATGACAGACTTCTAGTCGTTTTGCACAACGCTTCTTTGCAAAAGTGCTTTTACCTGTTCCAGGCATATGTGAAATAAAGAAATTAGAGGACTCACCTGATAATCGGACTTTTGCTTCAATCAACCAGCGAATATCTTCAGGAATTCCATGATTCATTAACAATCTCAATCTTGCATATCTAGCACGGTAGATTTTTGTAATCGCATTCTGAGGCAGAGCGGGAAAATACTTTTTCAATTTTTCAAGATTAGTGTCCATTTTCAAATGAGAATTGGAAGAGAGCTTCGAAGAATTGCACAGATATATACACAGATATCAGTAATTGTGGGAAACTGAAAGAACCGACTTAAGTCACGGAGTACCGTTATCCGCCATTTGACCGGGGCGAGAGAAACTAGCAAAAATCACTCAAAAAGAAACACAAAAACAATGTGAGAAAAAAAAATCAACCTTTATCTACAAGATCATTCCAACCAGTTGATTCATTTTTACTAGGAAAATTATCAAAGTAAGTTTTCAAACGATGTCCATTTTCCTTAAAATCATTGTCATTCATTGAATTCTCAATATCACAGGCCCCATAAGGATTGCTCCATCTTGGTCTTAGCTCTCTAGGGAATGCATAAAGTTGAGAATTATAAAACAAAACTTTTTGACCAGTATCAATTTTTTGACAATTTTCACAAGTTTTGCAGAATGCATGCGTGTCCTTGAACATGGTGGGCCAATAAAATCCATTTTGAAAGATTTTTGCAGCTGTCTTTTTTGAAGAGAAATAACTTCCACATGCTTCAGAATGACAAAGTTTAATGACACAACTTACCTCATTGTCGGGAATGAATCTTTGAAATATTTGATCAGGACAATATTTGAATAAGTTAGGGTCATCACAGTAAAAGCTCTTCACTTCGTTCAAAAACTTTTCTTTGTCTTGCGTACTCCAATCAGCTGGCAAATCTTCTAAGGCAAGAAAATTGATATTTTTATTATACCAAGGCATTGGACTAAGAGAAAGTAAGGATTCATTAGGAAAGTAATCATCGATTGGTGTGATGTTAGATGTCGAATCTGTTGTCAATGTTGACAAAAGATTTGCATCAACATTTTCGGTGCTTGTTTCATCCGTGATTTCTTCCTCAGAATAAATCATTTGCAAATCTTCAGTTTCATCCAATTCATTTTTACTTAAAGTAGATTCAAGTTGATCATAAACTAATTCATCAATATTATCTACTTCTTGTAAATCATTATCATCTCCAGGTTGCTTGCAAATGTTGAAAATATTCATCTCCAATGTCATGTTTCCAAATGATACCTTCATCAGTCCATTCCTATAATTAATCAATGCATTAGAAGTTGCAAGAAATGGACGTCCTAAAATAACAGGAAATGAATTACATGCTTCAACAGGTTCTGTGTCCAAGACAATAAAATCCACAGGATAAATGAATTTATCGACTTGTACTAACACATCTTCAATTATTCCTCTAGGCACTTTTATAGATCTATCGGCAAGTAAAAGAGATATAGAAGTTGGTTTTAACTCACCTAGATTGAGACTCTGAAAAACTGAATATGGAAGTAGATTCACACTAGCACCAAGATCAAGTAAGGCTTTTTCAATTTTATGTTCTCCAATAAAGCAAGAAATTGTAGGACAACCAGGGTCTTTATATTTCAAAGCATTATTGTTCTGAAGAATAGCACTTACTTGTTCGGCTAGAAAGGCTTTCTTTTTCACATTCAGTTTCCTCTTCACAGTGCATAGATCTTTCAAAAATTTAGCATAGGAAGGAACCTGTTTAATAGCATCCAGCAAAGGTATATTGATCCTTACTTGTTTGAAAATTTCAAAAATTTCAGAGTTGTGATTGACTTTTCTTTGTTTGGTCATGGCTTGAGGAAATGGAAGTGCTGGCTGTGAATCAGTCGTTTTTTTGCAATTTTCAGATTCATCCCCTTCCTTACCCTCAGAGATTGACTCATTATCTTTCTCATAAGGTTCAAGAGAGGGTTTTTCAATAACCTTACCACTGCGCAGAGTAGTGACTGATTTGACTTGATCCATGTGTTGGCTTCCGGAACTACTTGCATTTGCATTGTATTGCCCCTTGGGATTTTGTTGTGGTTGAGATGGAAACTTACCTTTCTCTTGGAAACTGAGAGCAGATGTTAATTTTGCAAGAGTATCTTTAAAATCTGTCATGTTTTGAACAAGTTGAGTATTAATTGTCTCTTGCTTTTCAATGAATGCATGTAATGTTTCCTCAAGATTTCTTCTAGGCGGTGGAGCATAAGGAGGTGCATATCCATGAGAATTTTGGAAATTGTGGTGTGCTTAAAACGGTGGTTGTGAAGTTTGTGCATTGTTGTTCTCACTCTTCCAACTGAAATTTGGGTGATTCCTCCAACCAGGGTTGTATGTTTGGGAGTATGGGTTGTGGTTCGCCCTTTGGAAACTGTTTAAAGCATGGGCTTGTTCATGGAGACATTCCTTAAAAGAAGGCAAGGTTGGACAATCGTTGGTTGAGTGTTCATTTGTTTCACATATTTGACACACAATGTTTTCAACAGATTTTAATTGACCACTCTTTTTCAATTCTAGTACCTCGACTTTTCTAGCTAAAGATGCAAACTTGGCTTGAAGGTCATGATCTTCCCTAAGGTTGTACATACCTCCACTAGATGTATGAGGTTGAGTTTTACTCGGTGCCTCATATGTACCCGCAGTGTCCCAATTTTGAGCATTTTCAGCTAACAAGTCTAAGTACTCCATTGCTTCATCAGGGTCTTTATCTTCAAAAGTTCCATTGCACATCAATTCAACCATTTGCCTATCTTTAGGTGTTAATCCTTCATAGAAATGTGAAACCAATCTCCATGTTTCAAAACCATGATGAGGGCAAGTACTAAGCAAGTCTCGATACCTATCCCAACATTTATAAAATGTTTCTCCTGGTTTTTGAGTGAAAGTGGTGATTTGTCTCTTGAAAGAGTTTGTTCTATGAGATGGGAAAAACTTCTTTAAAAATTGTTGTTGCATTTCATCCCAAGCACGAATGGATCCTGGTCTCAAATTTTGTAGCCATGTTTTAGCTTTATCTTTTAATGAAAAAGGAAAAAGCTTTAATCTGATGGTGTTCATGCTACAATTTAAGTTATTATATGTGTTGCACACCTCCTCAAATTCCCTTAAATGCAAGTATGGATTTTTCAATTCTAAGCCATGAAAAGAAAGTAAAAGTTGAATAATGCCTGGTTTAAAATTAAAATGAAATGCATCAGGAGGAAAAACTATGCATGATGGTGCACTTGTTCTTGTGGGATTCATGTGGTCTCTAAGTGTTCTAGCACGGTTATTCTCATTATTTTCATTATGAAGTGATTGATTATCTTCTTCAGCCATATTTTCTGAAAATGATGAGGATACCTTACAAAGTATACCACTTGATGTATGTGACCACACTCTCATGCACGTGTAGAAATAAAATAAAAAAAGAAGAAGAAAGCAAAAGAAGGAGGAAGAAAACAAAATAAAAAGAAACAAAAGAAAAGAAACAAAGTTATATACAAGAAAAGTGAAAAGTGAAAAGTGAAAAGAGAAAATAAAATAAATATTATAATTTATACAAGAACTTACCTCCCCGGCAACGGCGCCAAAAACTTGACACGACTAAAAGGTTGATGTCTTCTCCCAAGTGCAGGAGTGTCGAAGTAATAAATAACCCGGCAAGACCGGGGTCGAACCACAGGGAGGTTAATTGTACAAATTATAAACAACAATTATAAAACAACAATAATAACAACAACAATAGTAATAGTAATAATAATAATAATAATAAAGAAAGAGAAGAAGAAGAAGATGATGATGATGAGAACTTAGAGATGAAATATTAAACTAAGGATTAAACAATAATAATAACAAATGTCAAGGTTAGAGGTTCCACTAATGGTATATCAAACAAGTATAGTATAAACTCTTATTATTGAATTGGAAACCACACACAAAGGAGGTTCCAATCAGATTATATATTGTTAACATGATTACATTAGTCATCTTATTCAATTAATGCTAATACTTGTAAATCTCGTCAAGCATTCATGATTATAACTTATGTTAACAACAAATCAAGTTCCTTTCATAGCTCAGGTGTCGGTTATACCATACATTATGGGCTATGAAAGTGCCAAGCATTTGTTGTACCAAGTGTTATACAACATAAATCAAGATTAGTCATTTAACAAGCAAAGTATTAAAGAGTGAACAAGATAACAAATATAAAACATGTTAGTATCAAACATTAAAGTCCATATTAAGTTTACATTATACTTATTCTTACACCATTAGTGTAACCTTTTCACCTTGACATAATTAACTTAGCTAGACATAATGAAAGAAAGAAAAATAAATAAACAAGATAAGAACATAAAAGCTAACTAAGTAAAGGAAAGAAAATGAAAGGCATAAACTTGATATTAATGAAAGCAAAGCATAAACATTACAAAGAATACAAAGAGAGAAAGGAAGAGCATGATCTTGATCTGGAAACCAAGATGCCTAAATGCATGGCAAATGCCTCCTTTTATAGGCCAAAATTGGGAACTATTGATTTGATGACTAATTGATAAGTGGGTGGCCAACTTTTGACTTGGTGATAATCCTTATCTTCTCTTGTCTGCCCAAAACGTCATTGATAACGTCAAAACTTGAGCCAGTTGTAAACATGAAAGTTGTAGGCAATTGTCTCAGCTTTCTTGTGTAAAACATTCAGCTCATTTGGACTTTTAGAACTCCAGATATGGCCAAAATACCGAACAGTACTCGGGCTGGAAGACAGATTCGGGCTTCTTTGTTGTTGCTACAATTTGGACTTGATAATGGCCTTTTTAGATCTTGGGCTCCATATGAAAGTTGTAGGCCTATGTCTTACCTTTCCATCCATATAAATTGGACCTAAATCTGAGATCTGTAGCTCCAGATATGACCCAATTACCGAACAGTGTTCCGGTTTGGATTGCACCGACATCTCTTCTCTAAGTTTGACCATCTCTTTATCCTTGCAATTTAAGTTCTTCAAGTCATCAATCAATCCTTTCATTTATGTGATAGGCCTGCATTAAAAATAGATATTTACCACAAATTATAGGTATCTTATATTATTAGATACATTATTATAAAATATATTTTAGTTAAGGAGTTATTAATACTTCAAGTGCAAAATGATGATATAAAACCATGATAAAAATGCACTTTTAAGTACTAATCAAACCCCTCAACCAGCTTATTACTAGTCCCTAGTAATCAAAGCGTTAACACAATTTGCAAATTTCACAAAGCAAGGTATTCATCATTTAACTTCCATTAATCTATCCAGATAAACAAACTCTCATTAAATTTATATATCTGCTCAATACCTCTTAACAGGATATTAATAAACCTTTCTTTTGTGTTCAATGTATCAACACATAATTATGGGGTTTTTCTTGGAAGAAAACAAAATTTTTGTTCTAATGTTTAAGGTTAACTTCCTTGGGTTGGGATTATTATTTTTATCTTTTTTTTCCTTTTTTTCTTTTTAAAAATCTATATACATATAATTTAAAAACATCATGCATCTTTAACCCATGTAACGAGCTTTCAGCTAATGACTCCCAGACCAGTTGGTCTTAGGGCATTAGGTGTTAAGACACCCCAACGAGCTTAGTAACTCGGGTCGCAGATACTGATATGTAGATAGTGCAATGTTTGATTCCCTTAAGCTTTTCTCCTCAACCCATGTAACAAGCGTTGGGCCAATAGCTCCCAAGTCAGTTGACTTTAGGGTATTAGGTGTTAAAACACCCCTTCGGGCTTAATTGCTTAGGTTAGGGAGGCTACGAAACCAAACTTATCTACATTTTTATTATCATCATTTTTTTTTCTTTTTTTTTCATGTTTTTCTTTTTTTTTTTAATTATATACAATCCCTTTCCCTTAGTTGTTACCTTTAACAAAAGAACATAAATAATGTAATAATCCAATATGCAACCCACAATCATATGTTAAAGTGTGTGTGTGTTGATTAAGGTTTAAGAATACATGTTAAATAAGTATGTGAGCAGAATTAAGTGATAACAATGCGAGAGTTTGTAAATCTGAATATTTCAGGAAGTATGATAATAGACCTTGTTAAGAATGGTTACTAAGATGCGTCTCAAGAGTCACTTTAACAAAAGAACTCCTTTACTCTGCCATCCTAGTAACAACAATTATGCATATGCTTTATGAAATGAAAAACAATTTTTTTTTTTTATCAACTACCACCCTCTCCCCCCAACCAAAACGAGACATTGTCCTCAATGTTCTAAGGTAGAAAGATAGAGTATACAAGATATCACCTGAAATAACGAACACTGAGAAAACCTGAAACACACTGAAATAAAAATAAGAAATAACAAAACACAATAATAAAATTGAAAGACACAAAAATTCACAAATGAAGGCTCAAATCCAATCTAAGCTTTTTACGGCTTCCCGTAGATGACCAATTTATGCGACTCATGGAAGGATCAATCACAGGAGTGAAAGATTGTAGTTGGTCAATCAATTGTTCAGCAGTAGTAGCAGAGATTATGATTTGGCGTGCAGAAGATGTTAGAAATTCCTGTTCCACAGCATGATCAAGAAAAGACAATAACTTATCATAATAACCATTAACATTTAACAAGCCAATGGGTTTATGGTGAATGTGCAATTGAGCCCAAGAGGAAATATGAAAGATCTCTTCTAATGTGCCTAGACCACCTGGTAAAGCAATGAAAGCATCAGCATGGTTAAACATTGCATTCATTCGAGCCGACATTGTGGAGACCTAAGTTTAATTTAAAAAAATCAAGATAATGTTTTTTAATATTAAGATAACAATATATTAAACTACATAAGTTTACTAGAATCAACTTATATTAACTTATCAAATCTCCAACCTAAGTTATGAGATCCTAATAACCTTATAGAAAACAAATAAAAAAATATTAAGTTATATTCTTAATCAACTCAATATTAAAAAATAAAATTAAAAATAAAATTCAATTATAAAAATGAGTTGAGTCAACTTGAGTTATCTTGTCAAACTTTAGTTATTCGATCGGGATAATAGCATAGAAAAAAAATTATAAAACTTAATTTTTAATCAATTCAATGTTGAATGATAAAATTGAAGGAAAAACCAATTAAAAAAGAAACATAAAAAAACCACCCAAGTTAACTGACCAAGTCTGTGATCCGAATCATGAGACCGAAATAACCTCGTAGAAAACAAACCGAAATAAATTGTAAAGTTTAATTCTTAATCAACCTAATAGATAAAATTAAAATTAAAAAAAAAACAAATTAAAAAAAAAGAGGCAACTAGGCTAATTTACGACCAAAGTCATGGGGATTGTAATAAGTACATAGAAAGTGGAAAAAAAATATGAAGCATAATTCTCAACCAATTTAGTTTTGAAGAATTAAATTGAAAAAAAATCAATTAAAAAAACACAAAGAAATATTCTGAATCAACCTAAATTAATTTGTCAAACTTCAATAAAAAGATTGAGATAATTCTATAGAAAGGAAATAAATTATAAAATTAAATTCTCAATCAACTTAATATTGAAAGATGAAATTAAAAAAAAAATATCAATTAAAAAAGAACAAAAAAAACTTAAGCCAACCCGGCTAAACCGCAAAACTTGCAACACAAGTAATTTAACCATGATAACCTCATAGCAAATAAATAAAAAAAATTATAGCAAAGTTCTCAACCAACACAACGTTGAAAAAAAATTAAAGAATTTAATTTAATATTATAAATTTAATATTAAATAATAAAATTATATATAAAAAACCTTTTAAAGCATAATTTTAAAATTTCTTGGTATTTCACTTTCCATCACTACACTGAAATTCCAAGGCATTTTAGTATAGGGTAATTAATGAGCTGCGATTTCCATAGGCCAAATCTTACTGCTACGGCATAAATTTCATCAATTATCTTCTTCTTTTTTTAAATTTTTTTGGAAAGTTCTTAGATTAGATTAATTTGTGTGTCAGAATTATAACTCCCTCCCTCCAAAATTACATTTAAGGCTCACATCAATGTCGCCGTTGCCTCACCTTAGGTCCATGGGCGCAATCACTCTTTGCAGATAACACTTCTATTTTCAATCTTCCAACAAAAAACTGAAATCTTAATTATTAAATAAATCACGAAGAGATAATTATAAACCACTAATCAACTTGAAATTATTTTCTGTTCTTGAATGTTTCATACCGATAAAATCCGATTAATAAAATTTGTTTTAACTTATTACAATCATGTTGGACTAATTACGTGTATTTTTGAAATTTATCTGAACTTTACTAGAATATCCAAACTCAAAACTTAATAAAAAATAAAAATCACATGGACTTCAGAATAATAATAATAATAATAATAATAATAATAATAACAACTGCTTAATTACTCAAATCAACATTTCATCCTTCAATGGTTTTTTCCTAAGCTCAAACACGTTTAAGTCATTGCAATAAAGCCTGTAATTTCAGTAAGCATCTACAATCTTGGGACTGAATTATTGGTTTGGCTATCAGTTGCAGAGCTCAAAGTAATTTTTCTTTACGTATTAAAATAATATTTTTTTATTTTTAAATTAATATTTCAAAATAATTTGAAAATAAAAATATTAATTTAAAAAATAAAATAAAAATTATTTTTTTAAATACAACAACAAACAAGTTTAAAAAGTAATTATATAATAAAATAAATACTCACAGAATTAACCTAAAATAAATATTTATTTAAGATTATAATAACTTTATAGAAAATAAAATAAAATTAATAATACTTTCTAACCGATCTACTATTAAAGAAAAAAATAATAAAATAAAGGACCAAAACATATTTAATCGGTAGATAAACCCATCAAATCTTTAAGTTGAGTAATCTAGACTAATACATCAAGCTTGTGAATCGAATTATAAACTTCATTGATATTATAATTTTTTTAAAAACAAATTATTATTTAACTATATAATTATAAAAATAAACAATCACAAAATCAAATATCAACCCAATACCAATATATTTTTTTAAGATCACAAAAACCATGTAGAAAGCAAAACTAAACCACTTATGAAGCTAAATTTTCAATTAACCTAGTATTTATAAATGAAATAAATAAAAAAAATTAATTCATCAGATCTGCGAACCATGTCAACCAGCCAAACTATAAACAGATTTATTGATTTTATAAAATTTAATAACATTTTTTTTCCAAAACTATTATTTTAACTATACAAGAAAAAAATAAACAATAACAAAATCAAGTTTAATTAAAAAAAACATCACATCAAATCATAAACCAAGACAACTCGAATTATTCTAGTAAATCCGTAAACTACTTTAACCCTATAAAAAAACAAAATAAAAATAAATATTATGAAACTCAATTCTTAATCATCTTGATATTAAAAAATAAAATGCACAAATAAAATTTGAAACAATAATAACAACAACAAAAATTTAAAAAAAAAAGAAAAAGAAAAAAAATACATTATAAATTATTATTACAATTCACAGTAAACATATTGTAATTTACAATGCAATAAATGTGAATGAACAATAATTTCCCACGCCTTTAGCTTTCTGTTAATATGTCAAACATTCAGCGTAATAACATGCAGCGAGGATTTGTTTTGATGTTAAATTCACAATTCTTTTTAATAAAAATAGATCCAAATACAGTTTTATGTTTTTATGAGTTGAGAGAATTAAACATTTAACTAAAAACAACTTCACTTCACATTTTTTTAATTCTGTATTTATAATTTTTAAAAAGTCTTATAATAATGAGAATTAATGTATATTTTTATATGAGTTATCTGAAGGAAAAACATAAGCGCCATAATTCTCTTGTATAAGTTTTTACCACAATACATGATATCATTATTTATAGGTAAAAAAACATATTTCATTTTTTACATTAATTGCATATTAAAAGAAGATGAGCAGCACTAATTAAATTTGAAGAGAGAAAATGAGATTGTGATTGATCCTTTCATAATTATTATATTCATTTTCAAGATAATTTAATATCCAGACATTCAAATTTATTAACAACTTTATATCATATATAAATAGCATGATATCTATTCTTTTATTTCACTCTTTTTTTAATTTAACGTACAATCCATTATATTGATATGGCAGTGTTGATTTTTATTTATTTTCAAAATGTTCCATTTTTTATAATATATAAAATAATTAAAAAAAAATAACATATCTATAACATATCATATCTTAAATTTTTATGTACCTGTTGACTTTTTTGAAAAATAAAATTTATCAAAATAAAATTACTTTTATTATTTAAAATATAGGTAAAATAAATTAACTCTCTCGATTTATGATCTAAATCTTGTCTTGAATTGATTCTCAAATCAAGTTTTAAAATTATAATAATAATCATTTTTATTCATACATTCATTCTTCTAATCAATCCAGGTTGATCAATTTTTATTCTTATATTAACTCAGGTCAATCCGGGTTGACTCTTCTGATCCGCGACCTGAGCTTTATTTTGGTTTAACCTTAAATTAACTTTTAAAACTATGATAATACCCATTTTTATCCTTTCATTAACCTAAGTCGACGGTAAACCCCACTCGTAACCTAGGTTTTACCTCAGGTCAACACCTGAATCGAGTTTAAAACTATAATAATAATTATTTTTATTATTATGCTAACTCAGATTAATATGACCCATGACCGGGCTTTGCCCTAGATCAATTTTCGAGTTGGATTTTAAAATTATAATAATAATTTTTTTTATCCTTACATGTCTTAGATGAACAATTTTGAAATTGAGAGTTTTTTATAATGATATTTTAGGAATAAAAAATAAAAAAATTGTCTATAAAAACATGTTTTTTCTACACCTTCTATTTTAAAAATACAAAATTCAAACCAAAAGTGTTCTAAACATATTTATTTTTATCTTTTTCAACCAAACAAATTTATATCTCAACTGTTTCCATCCTTTCTACCGCAGGACATATCCAAACCCCCCATAATGATCTAGCTGTGGGAGTTTCATTTATCTAAGGAGCATAATACCCTTTGCACGATCCCACTAACAGAACCGGGAAGGTTGCTAAGTGTAATTGCAAAGACTGCAAAGTGTTGCAGCCACTATCCTACAAGGTAATTTAGCTTTTTTAATGGATAAATTACATTTAAACAACCTATTGTTTGAGATTGTTCATATATTTCAGCTGGCCTCCTATATTATGCAATGCCATTTCACTTATCACACTACACTTTGATTTCATTTACCAGCATTACTCTATAGGGGTGAGCACTGTCTAGTTTAACCCGAAAACCTGTACTGAGCCGAATCCAAAATATCAATCAATTTGGATTCTAATATAATTAATGTGCAAAAAACTGAACCTAAAATTAATTTGGTTTTTTCAAGTTTGGTTCGGTTGAATACAAAGCTCCACAAAAAACTCTAATATTTTCCTGATTTAATTATTTGTAACATCAGGTAATCCAGTTAAATTTATAAGTAGGACAGGAGTCATATATATTTGGAAGGGCTGCTTTCATCCCTCAACTTTCCCACTTTTTTCTTATCGCTTTAAATGTTCTTAACCAAACTCTATGGTAAGGGGAAAAGAGATGATTTTCCTTTCTTTCTGTGTTTTTTTCTTTTTTTTGGTGGATATGGTCTTCATTTCTTATATGATATTGTCAAACTAATCTTGTGTTTATTTGGACATAAATGGAGGAATGATCCACTTGAAATGTTCTCACTTATTGGTTACCTGCTTTCAAATTTTTTCCAAGATAAATTTTTGCCCCAAATACCAAATAACATACGAGGTTTTTTATGCAAAATGAAAGAATATAGATCATAGTCTAAAATGGTAATGGTATATGTATATGTTTACTCTATCTAGACAGCCCTAATTACACTTGTTTGAACCTTTAATTTCAACATTAGAACTTTACGGAGCATCTATCAAGTACAAAAGTTACCACATATGAACGCAAAAGCCATTTTAACAATTTGACCATTCTATATCTCAACCCTGATGATAAAAAATTGAAACCAAAGAGCCATGCTAGTAATCATTCATCAGGCAGAGTTACTTGGAGAGGTTGTAGTTTATGGATTATGTACAACCGTACCACAGGTGCCAAGGTTAGGAGCATGCCTCAGGTGCCAAGGTTGGGAGCTCGAGTTGATACTGGTGGACCATTTGAATATCTCCATTGACCACATGCTAAGCATCTGTCCAGCTTCAGACTGTTCTCCAAAGTACAGAATTTGCAGGACCAGATTTTGTTCTTGGTGCTGGCATCTTTGGGCTTTTGTGCGCCACAAAGCTCGCATATTGGGGCTAGTGGCTGCAACAATCAACACATGACACAAAAAATGCTCATCAATTCAGCAATAGTAAAAAGAAGACCAGAAATATTTGGTTGCTATGGACAAAAACATTATAGTATAATACACATTTTGTTCAGTTGAGCATCAAAGTATATATCTACAAGACCCTAAAAAATTTACTGCACCATTTTCCTTGCTTCATCATATTTGTTCCCTACTCTACTGAAGCTATTATAGACTAATGGGACCCAAGAAACCAGCTCCCTTGTATCAACACTAAAGTCTTCAGTTATAGCATTTAGTATAATGCCGGTGCTCATTGTCTTGTATAGATACTGAAGTCTTCAGTTAACGCAAATTTATAACATGCAAAAAAATGGAAAAACTCAACTTCTGAGCAGACAAACATGAACAATCTTGAACAATAAAATAATCAGCCTTTTATGTGACAAAAAAGAACAAATGAATACCTAGAACAGTATCTGCAGGTAGAAGATACATGATTGTCGTTTCTGGACAAAACAATAACACAATCTCCAATTTTTGCATTTAATACAAAGTGAGAGCTCATTTCAAAACATGCTTCTATATTTAATGGGAATTAATACCAACGACTGGAAAATTGAACTTGTAAGGTGGAAAAAAAATGTAAACAATCTTGAACAATTAAACAAATCAAGATTTTACAGAACCAAAAGACTATGCGCATTATCTACAGATTCGAGAGATAAGGTTGTCATCACTGAATCTACAGCATTTAGTATAAAGTGGGTACTCATTTCAATGTATGCTCTTTGTGTTTAAGCAAATTTATAAACAAAAGACTCAAAAATATAAATTAAATGCTAAAAATGTAAACCATCTTGAACAATTAAAATAAATCCATTTATAAGCCAAAAACACTCTGCGCATCATCTAAGTCCCAAGTATGTACTTAAGCTGTGAGGTGTAAGGAATAGATCATGTAACTTGAAAATCTAGCATTAAAAATACTCAGAATACATTTCCAATGAAGCATAGCCGCAAGACAATTGATTTGACGTCATGCTGCTGATCACTTACTGGATTCAGTAGCGTGCAGGTTCCACACTCCCACAAAGAAGATGCCTCTGGATTATGTGCTGTATCACGATCACATATGGAACCAAAGGATGAATCACTGGTTAAAGGAGGTGCCTCTAGAATATGTCTTGTATCGAGTTTAGATGTGGATCCAAAAACTGAATCACTCGTTAAATCAATGAAACTACCTTCTATGTGGGTAGTAGCATCAGGAAATGGATCCTTGTATGAAGTGCAAATTTTTTTCCCAAGGTTGGTGCCATGATCGAGCATAGACCCAGATGTTGAAGCATCTTTGGATAAATCTACAAATTTAGAATCTGAAACTGAATGTCCTTTGGAAGATAAACAAGCTGTTCTGTCATTTGATTCACAACCTCTTTTTCTACAGTTATGTGACCTTGAGCTTTCTGTAAATTCCCCCATAGATACAGGGTTTTCTGCAATATCAGAGCTAGTTTCTCCATCACCAGAGGTCTCATCAGTCTCAGCCAACAGAGAACCACACCATATCTCATCCTGCAACCTCCTTTCTGCAGCCATTGCAGCAGCTTGTATTGGACTGAGTGCAACCATGATGGTACTATCACCTCCAAGCCTTTTAGGCTGAGATGGCAGCATGGATCCTAACTTGGCCCTCTTTTCTGCAGCAGCTAAGGCAGTTTTGCGAAGAGATGACAGAGCAGGTTGGCAGGAAAACCCACCCAAACGCCTCCCTGGAAGATCAAACCCCTCTCCTCTGCCAGTGATTCCCTTGGAAATCAACTCTTCGCACTCCTGTTAAAAACAACGGGAGCAATTGAGGTGGGTCATAGCGGAACCATATTGCCTGACTTAAGTACTACCATTGGATTGTTTACAGACAAGAAAAAAGTTTTGGAGATTAAAGATGCGCGAGATACATTTGAAATTCAATATGACAGGCTATAACTGCATGTAAACATTTAATTAAAATAAAATGCCAAAGAAAAGAGAAATAGAGGACCTTTCTGAGTTCATCCCAGAGCTTGTAAAAGCTGGCGTTGTGGGGGCCATGAACATTATGGCAAAGCTCATGAAGCATTGTATCAAGAACCTGATGGTATGGAAAGAAATCCAAATCCCTGTTTGGTCTACGAAGCCTCAACTTCACATGCACCCCACCTCCTACATTTAATCCCAGAAGAGACCGGTTGTTTGGACTGAAGTCCGATTCAAACATATAGTTTCAGTCGTCAGTCAATTTGGCATCAAAACAACATAGAATGTAAATGAGAAAACATAATTTTCTAGCAGTTTTCAAAAATCTAACTAATTTCGCCATTACAACTATTAAAATAATATTTTTTTTATTTCATTTTCCACCATTAACCGGCCTGTTGATGAATGAATCACATTTTAACTTCGGCACGGTAATGGGTTTACAAAATGGAATTTTCTTATCCTTTCTTTTGGGGCATTTAATTTCTCAGCAGCCAAACAGAGACTGTACATAATATAATATATTTTTTCACAAAAAAATAGAATACCAGAATTCAGAGAGAAGCTTGACACGCCAATTGTGTTTACGCATGATGGGCTGCACCTGTTTGGCTATTTTGTCTAACATCTTTTTGGCTTCCTCTTCTCCTGGTTTTTTTAGGGCTTTGATTTCCCATACTTTGTTTAAATCACTCAAATTCATCTCTCTCTCTCTCACTAAAAAAATTTAAATCAAAACCTAATAAGTATGATACGCTTAGCCTATTTGCTTGCTGTCATGACGAGGATTTGAGAGATTTGTCTTGCTACATTGGCGGTGAGTTTCCTTTAAAAGGGTCTTTATAAGGATTTGTGTTTGAAATTGTTAATTTGCAAGAACATTTTAATATGCTGTCTTACGAAAATATTTTTAGTCCTAACGAAAGCGAAGGAAATTGAATGAATCTAAGATTTTAATTTTTATATATATATTTTTTAGATACGGTATGTTTTATTTTTATTTTTATTTCTAAATTTAAATAAAATTCGATATATAGTTTTGTTATTCAAAATTTTATTAGTTTTGTCTTGTTTAAATTAATTAAAAATAGAGGTATCACGGAATTTTTTAATCTTTAACATACACTAAATATTTTAGGTTAGCATTGAAATTTGAAAATTGTTCTTAAATAAAAAAGAGATTGTATATTCTTAAAAAAGTAATTTCAAATGCCCTAATAATAAAACAAAGTTAATAATAACATTGTCATTATATTGATGATTATAAATATGCGGCATGTGTAATATTAATTAGTATATTACCTGAATTTTAAAAATAATATGAGAATATAAATATTCATACTAGAATTATTAGAATTATTTGTTGAGGTTAATAAGATTGAGATATATAAAATCTCTAATGAATTGTTCTATTATAAGATGATATAGAGTTTTTCACTAAATATCTATATTTTAACAATGATTGACTATATTTTAATATTGAATCATTTAAATATTGTTATGGACCATGAGTAGAGTTGATTTAATCTTATAATTATTATCCTAAAACTTTTTATAATTTATCATGAATTATTATAGAAACAAATTGAATAATATATTATCAAAATTATTTGATATATTTAAATAAAAGAGAGAGAGAAAGAAGTTAATGTGCTCAGCAAAGCACCTTGAACAAAGTAATGCTTTTTTTTTTTCTAATAAAATTATACTAAAATTAAAACATGTCTAATTCACAATAAAAAAAATATATGGACAATTTTGGGTTCTAAAACATTAACTCATGAATTTTATAGAAAAAGAAAAGATTATTATGAAAAAACAATACTAGGTGTTTGTTATATGCATGATGTGTACTAAAGGGGGCATTTTATAACATGGTTGATCTATAAATATGTACAAAAATGGAGGACTAGAGAATACATGAAATTATTGATATTGATAGATTTACGATATTTCAATTATTAATACAACACTAAAAAAGTGGCAAGAAATTAAAATATTTTAATTAAAAAAAAAAGCTTTTGCTCACCAAGTATGTATAATTTAATACTGACAACTTGTTTGGAATTTACTTAAGAAATTGAATTTAATTCATAATTGTATTTGAATTCAATTATAACCCATTAAATTTTCATGTTTATAATAAAATATTAAATCATAGAATTAAAACTGATTGGAATATTTGAAGAAATTAATTGAATTAGCAATCTTGACTATTTTACTCATAATTCATAAAAAAATTTTTGTTACAATTACCCTTATATTTATTTATGATGACATAAAATATAGATATTTTAAAAAATATATAAAGAGAACAATAATCTCATATTAATTCTTTATTTAAAAAATTAAAAAAATATATATTTGCTAAAAAAATTAGATCAAATTAATCTTGGAATGTTTAGAAAAAGATTCTAGAAATACTCCAATCAAAATTATAACATTTTACTCAAATCAAACTTAGATAAAATAAATATCAAACCAATGCAAATCATATTATCAAATAAACAAGTATATGACTATCTTCCATGCTTCACTTGAAATCCTTACTAACATAATATCAGCTCAGTTTTTTCCCCATCATTCAAATTCTAGCTTCTCCATATATTAAAAAAATAACTCTAATAAAATTAAGATTATTTATAAGTCATTCAATCATTTCCAAAAGATTTGATCCCTGTGATTCTCTCATTACTTCAATTATCTCGGCTTGCTTCTAAATTTGATGGTTTATATTTATAAGAGCTTGAGTAATATTATTCAATGCACAAATTATCTTTTTAAATTCTAAAATCCATTTTTTCTTACTTTTGTTTCTAAAAATAGAAAAAAAAAGAGTAAAAAACAAACACAGTCCAAAAAAATATATTTTTGATGTATTTATATTATTTTTGACATTTTCATCATCTTTTCAAAAACATTAAATATTCAAAAATTTATTTTCAGTATGTTCAATTTTTAATACTCTTATTTCAAAATCATTGATCATTTTTTTTATTGAGTCAACATTGATATTGTCTTTTTTTTAAAATATCAAAATATAAAAAAAATCATAAAAAATAAAATAAAAAATAATTGAACAAAGGGACCAAAATAGAAAAAAATAAAATGAAAGACCAAAATGATTTTGGGTTGCTTGGTCTCCAAGTTTAGTTAGGGATCAAGCAATTGGAGAAAATGACTAATTTATTTTGCTTATAAATAGGTGGTTGTACCACATTAAAAAAAAAAAATAATGCTAGAAACTAATAAAATAGGAAGACCTTCTCTCCCACATACTAAAAAAACAAAATACTAGCCCTCTTTTTTCAATAAAAATAATAACTCAGTCATCACTCAACGATAAAAAACAATTGTTCCTCATCCTCAAACATTCAATAGCACAATAAAGATTTATCCTTATTTTTGAAAAAACATAAAACATATGACCTCTTATGAAAAAAAAATAGAAAAATAATAAAATACCCATTTCCTCATCACTAGTACTAGCAACAACCTCATCTTTAGTCGGCCTTTTCAATTAGCCACTAGCAACTCTCATGTCTACCACCAACAACAACAGTAACTCTTGTTCGAATCCACGCTAGGTCTTTCTAGCAACACCACAACTACCAACAACCCCTCAGCAACCAAGAGAATCACCATTCATAATTCTTTTCCCCTCCTCCCACCATCACATGAACTAGCCTTTTCTTTCTCTCCACCACAAATACTTATCATCATTTTTAGCTCTCATGGATCCTTAACCCAAACACAATTCAAAAACCACAGCTTTGTGCCACCATTGTAATTTTCTTTCATGCCTAGAAACCCATAAACATAAACCTTCTCTCTTCCAGCTCGATCGAAGCTTCCTTAACAACAATCCATCATTGATCTCGTGGCCCATCACCTTTTTCTAGTAACCACCACTAGCAACTTCTTTATAATAGACTCATTGATCGTTTGTGGGGAAAAAAAGAAAGAGAAAATGAGAATAGATCCTAAAAAAATTAAATTAAAATGAATTGCTTAGTGTGATTTTGTGTTTTTACAAGCATTGTTGACACTTACCACCAGCACAAGGAGGAAGAATAGTAAATGCCACTTCAAATCCTTTAATTTTCACTCTTCAATCAGTGATGGCGCATGGATCAATGCTTTGCCAATGTTGGTTATGTGTGAAAACCATGTGTCGCCACTGTTTCCATACTTCCTATGTTAATTTCAATGTATCCTGGACACATCAAAAGCCTCGAAAGGTCAATCCATAATTTCAAATTATTTTTTTGGATAAATTGCTAAAATATTGTGAAATTTTAATGTATAATTTTGGACTTTGTTAGACACTTTAATTTATTTTGACATGTCTTTTTTTTAAATGATTTGAATATTTTTGGTGAATTGTGAGTTTACTTTTAGATTGTGATTGCTTTTTGAACAATAAATATTGATATATGAATTATGTTTGGTTTGGATTTGTGTTGATTCGTTTAAAGTAATATGCAATTTGAACAAAGTTTATGAAATTAATAATATTCATGTGGATTTTTTTTGTTGCTTGGTTTGAGTTAATAAACGATAATTCCTCTTGAGTTTACATCATTGTTAAAACAGCTTGATTAAAACATATTTTTTTTGTATTTTGCCAAACATGTTTTTAGTCTAATTTTTATAAATTTTTAAAAAAATTTAATGATCATTTTGCAATTTATTTTCAGTTCCCCATATTTTTTGGCCTTTGCGCATTGAATATCTAGAATTATAATCTACATTTGAGGCACTTTTTTAATATTCAATAAATCGTTGTTTCTTTCATAAAAGCAATAAAAAAAATTTCTTTCAAAAATATAGTTATTATTTTAATTTGCATATAACTAAGTTTCTTAAAAATAAATAATATTTTCATAATTTAGCATACTGAAAATCACAAAAATAATCTTATTATTTTGCATGTATATTAGATGTAATGACTAGTTTATTAATATCATGAGAACTTAGCCTACATTTCAAAAAAATAAAAATTTATTTTGCTTCAATATATAGGATTATAAACTTATACGTAAAATATATTTCTAATATTAAATAAAAAGAAACTTTCTTTTATTTTTTTTGTTTTGACTTTAGAATGGTTAAATTTTAACCTGGTAAGATAAGAATCTCCTTATCAAGGAAGACATTTCTTATACCTTAGACAAACCAACAATTAGAAAACACTACAATATCTTAGTTTATATCAAACAAACAAAAAATACAACTTACCTTAGATAAGGTGTGTTAGAGGTGATATGTCCTCTTTGTACACAACCAAAATATTAGGTGACAACTCTATCTTTTTTTACTGATAAAGAATAAAAATTTCTTATTCTTCACCTATTATCATAAAGATCCTACCTTAGGAGGATGATCATTATGATGTTATTCATGTGTGATAAAATGATGACTCCATTAGGGACACACATGGACAAAACTTTGTTTTTTTGTTTGATTATTGTGTTTTAATTTATTTGGTTGATGTTTAATCTCAGCATGTCATTTGTAAATATTATTTATATGTTTAAATCTTTGTACATATCATTCATGCACTGTATTACTAATAGTTTGTCCTATAACTATTAATCAGGGTTCAAATACGTGAAACACTTAACTCATATCTAAGTGTCTGTTTTTTAATGATGTGCATATGTGCCTTAATCAATCTTTATAACACTCTTATATTGTCTTTACAAATATCATCATTAGACAGATCTAAGACTTCTGGAAACAAGGTAAAAATTCTATCCATATTCATTTAAAAATTAAAACTTGTCCTCAAGATGTATCTGTCATTTGTCAATTGCATAAAAAAGCTTAAAATATAGCATCCTGAATTCAAGGTTTTAAGTGGCAAATATTCATTACATATATTCTACAAGAGTCTAGATTATTATAAATTAATTAAGACAAATATGAATTTCCTCATTGATGTAATAAAACACTAAGTGACTACTATTGTCATCCCTTAAAGGGCAAATCTGCATTCAATTTACCTTTTTTTTTATGTATATCATATTTATTAGCTTTTGTCATTCATTTGCAGAAGAAATATAGACCCACCTTTAAACGACAACCCTTACCAAGACCTACAAGAAGCAAATAGGAGAGTTCGACTTGAATAAAAGAAGATGACTTTTTGAAAAGAGAGAATGCTTGGTTAACCAATCTATAAGGACGAACCATTCACTATGAAGGAATACCCCCACCAAACATATAAAAATGAATATTGAAAAGTTCATTGTGAATATGCCTTTTGTCCCTTCATATATTCTTGGAAGAAAGTTTTAGATGTTTATTTGATCAATCAAAGTTTGCAAATTTTTCCTCATCAAAAAAGAGTTTCATTTTCTTTCTAGTTAATCAAAGTTTGTAAATTTTTTCCTCAACACCTTAAGCTTATCAAAAGATTCATGATGTCTTACCTTAAAATTCACTATAATTTACTGAAAACTAGATACATCAAACATAATTATTTTCTTTTTAACCTAAATATTTCCAAGAAGAAAATGTCAATAATAGTTTGAGTGATTAGTACTTAAAAGTGCTTTTTTATCATGGTTTTATATCAACATTTTGCACTTGAAGTATCAATAACTCCTTAACTAAAACATGTTTTATAATAACATATCTAAAAATATAAGATACCTTTAATTTATGGTAAATATTCATTTTAAATATAAGCCTATCACATAAATTAAAGGATTTATTGATAACTTTAAGAACTTAAATTGCAAGGGCAAAGAGATGACTAAAATTAGAAAAGAGATGTCGGTGCAATCCAAACTGGAATACTGTTCGGTAATTGGGTCATATTTAGAGCTATAGATCTCAGATTTAGGTCTACTTTATATGGATGAAAAGGTAAGACATAGGTCTACAACTTTCATATGGAGCCCAAGATCTAAAAAGATCATTTTCAAGTCCAAATTGTAGCAACAATAAAAAAGCCTGAATTTGTCCTCCAGTCCCAGCACTGTTCAGTATTTTGGCCATATCTCGAGTTCTAAAAGTCCAAATAAGTTGAAGGTTTTACACAAGAAAGCTAAGACAATTTCCTACAACTTTTATTTTCGAGTGACTCCAATTTTGATGTTATCAATGACATTTTGGGCAGACAAGAGAAGATAAGAATTGTCACCAAGTCAAGAGTTGACCACCCACTCATCAATTAGTCATCAAATCAATAGTTCCTAATTTTGGCCTATAAAAGGAGGCATTTGCCATGTATTTAGGCATCTTGGTGTCCAGATCAAGATCATGTTCTTCCTTTTTCTCTTTGTATTTTTTGTAATATTTATGCTTTACTTTCCTTAATATCAAGTTTATGCCTTTCAATTCCTTTTCTTTGCTTTGTTAACTCTTATCTTATTTATATTCTTATTTTGTTTATTTATTTTTCTTTCTTTCATTATGTCTAGTTAAGTTTATTATGTCAAGGTGAAAAGGTTACACTAATGGTGTAAACTTAATATGGACTTTAATGTTTGATACTAACATGTTTTGTATTTGTTATCTTGTTTACTCTTTAATACTTTACTTGTTAAATGACTAATCTTGATTTATGTTGTATAACTCTTGGCACAACAAATGCTTGGCACTTTCATAGCCCATACTGTATGGTATAACCAACACCTGAGTTATGAAAGGAATTTGATTTGTTGTTAACATAAGTTATAATCATGAATGCTTGACGAGATTTACAAGTATTAGCATTAATTGAATAAGATGACTAATGTAATCATGTTAACAATCTATAATATGATTGGAACCTCCTTTGTGTGTGGTTTCCAATTGAATAATAAGAGTTTATACTATACTTGTTTGACATACCATTAGCGGATCCTCTAACCTTAACATTTGTTATTATCATTGTTTAATCGTTACATTAATATTCCATCTCAAAGTTCTCATCTTCTTCTTCTTCTTCTTCTCCTTCCTTTTCTTTATCATCATTATTATTATTGTTACTACTATTATTACTATGATTATTATTATTATTGTTATTACTATTATTATTATTGTTATTGTATTATTGTTATTTATAATTTGTAAATTAACCTCCTTGTGGTTCGACCCCGATCTTGCCGGGTTATTTATTACTTCGACACTCCTACACTTGGAAGAAGACGTCAATCTTTTAGTTGTGTCATTGAGCTTTTTAATTTGTCATTGGTATGAAAAATTGATCGGATTTGAAATATGATTGCTGACTTCTTAAAAAGATTTGAGCATGGCTTAAAAGAAACTTTTAACAAGATCTAATCTTTAAAGAATATAGACGAGTTAGTTAGGAAATATACTGTAAAGTTGTGTAGAATAGAAAATTCACTCATTTATGGCTGAAAAAAGTACTCATTATCACCTTCATTACATTTTAAAAGCTTTGGTTACTTAATCGATAACTCATTAGCTTACTTATGGAGGTAGTGGTTGTTGTAGAAAGAGTTGAGTAAGGCTTGAAAGTGGGAAGCAACAAGAATCTAGTACTAAGTTTTAATGTTATGACAAAGGATAAATTGAAATGAGTATTCCATCTAGAAAATACATATCAAAACCATTCCATACCTCAATAACCCATTTATCCTTTTTAGATATTTTTTTATTTTTACATCATCAGTTGCTCTTGCACCTTTGTCAAAAAATTGATATGCCTTTATCATTGAAAAATGCTCACTAGTATCGTTTGAACACTGGGTGTATTATCTTAACTCCATCAAATCTCATATAACCATTATTTCTCATATGATACAATCTAAATAAAAAATATAAATATCCTGATGGGATCTTTAATCGTTAAATCAAGAATTGCAAAAATTTCAAAATATCAAGTTTTTTAGCTAATGAGCAAAGGATAAGTTGAGTTTGTGAAAGATTATGTCATTTACCACATTGTCACCGGATCATATTTTGTATAACAAGTGGTTGTTAAATGCTAACGAACACAAATATTGTTAAGGAAGTTGATTTAAAGAAGGGTGTTGCATTATCAATTATTTTGTTATAGAACTTGGTTATTCTGTATTTTTGTTTTAGGATTTTTTAGTGAAACATGCCTTTTTAATCTCTTTTTTGTTTTGAAATCAAAAGAAGTTATTATGAAAGTAACAACTTGACATCCATAATTGGATAAATATAATGACAAAACTCATTGATCTCTAAGGTGTGCCACACAAAAATCTAAGAGGCAACCCCTTTAAATATAATATAATTGACCCTTATAAATGATCTCATGGCTCTATTCAAAATATTTTGACCACATCAGTTTGTAAGAAAACCCCTTTTATTAAAATAATTTAGAAAAATTGCTTTTGCTTTTAATTTCAGAAATAATTTCATGTTTATGTAAAACAACACTTCGGCAAGCATTTGTAAGGTGACTAACAAATCATTCAAGTAATTTTTATTTTAAGGTGACCAAAGAATTTTGAATTGAGACATGAAAAATGAAAAAAAAAACTCATATCTCATGTTTCCTGAGCCATATTTTAGCTTTATGCATAATCATATATAGTTTGTTTGCTAATCATTGATTCATAAAAAAATTAAAATCTTATGTAAATGTCTTAAATCATCACACAGGATGAGGATAAAACTTATCGGTTCTAACTATTTGCACTTGAAATGATGAAAACTATGTTTGTTATCCCTTTATGTTATAAAAAAATATCCTTTATGGTCTTCATTTGAGCCTAAATAAGTTTTTCTTTGTAAAAACCTTAACGAGGTTTGCACCCCACACTGAAGGGCACATGAAAATTTCAAAGATGAAGAGTCAATCCTAATTAAGATCACATCCTAGATAAAGAGGGCAAACATAAATTTAAAGATTAAAGGATAAAAAGAGGTTGTGAAAAAGCCTATGAGCCCAAAAATTCTGATTAATTGGGGGCATACCCAAAAGGAAAAAAAAATAAAAAATGATCAAGTTAAGTTTAAAATAAAATGAAGATGCCCTACCAAAGCAATACAAAAAGACAAATAAAAAACACAATAAAAAAAAGACATTATAGTAGTGCTTCCAAATTTTTAGAACTTTGAAACACTATTTCAGCCTACAAATAATTTCATTTCATAGCTAGCAGCTATAGCCTGCATTATATGCTTTTTAAAACCTTATTCCAATCAATCAAGCAAGCAAATTGAATTGATAAATGATGTTCTCTAAAGGTAAAAGAAAATTCTATAAAAATCATGACATTGTGAACAAAATTACATGTTATTATTCATGCTAACAAAATAAATGCTAAAAAACAGAATTTTTTTCAAAAAAAACCTTGAGTTCTTATTTGAGCCTCTTACTTTAAAGTCCATAAAACAAAAAGATCACCTCATCATGTACATTTATTACTTCCAATCTTGCCAGCATAAAAGATCATTTTATCCTTTTTCCCTAAAGATTAAATCCCTTGAGAATTATAAGAAATCCAAAACAATTTTGTTTTAAACTTGTATCAGATAAATTTTTATCTTAAAAAATGTAAAAATTCATTTGAGCCATGGTAACCCAATTTTAAGCTAACATTGTACCTTCATCAATTCCAATCTTGTCAAGATACAAGATCAAATTAACCTTTTTCTTAAAAATTAAACCCTCTGATAAATGTAAGAAATTCAAAACAATTTTATTTTAAGTTTACATTTTATAAATTTTTGTCTTTAAAAACACAAAAAATCATTTACGCTATAGATATGTCAATTTTGAGCTGACACTTCCTCTCAAACTTTACCGTGTTAATCGTCAACTAAAATATGCATAAAACATACATCTTAGTGTTGAATGATATGTTTTGGGGTTATAATCAAAGAAACACTTTTAAATTTACATATCATGATTTCATAATAATTAAACTTTAATAGATATGATCTATAAATTTACAAGATGATTCCAAAACAAGAAAGAAATTTTCAAACAAAAAAAAAATCATTAACCATGTTTGCAAAGATCTTGATAGAAATGACATTAATACTTCTTATGAGTCATCCTTGAAAAGTTGAGCAGCTGGGAGACAATGTAGTGGATCCTAAAAGGAATAACAAATAATATTTAGATTAGTTAAATAGCATATAAATCATTATAACAACAATAATTAAATGATGATTCAACAAAATACATTTGATAATGACAAGTGCATTTTAATGATAACTAAGAGAACTAACACAACTAGAGTAGATGAAGGCAACTTTGCTAAAAGAAAATAGACTATTTCATGAATTTTAGTAAAGCTACACTTGAGAGGTATTTTTATGGAAAAAAAAATCATGTTTACCCCTTTATAAGATGGTTATGATACATGAAATTTTTTATCATATGAATGCATCACCTAAAGGCAATACACAACAATCATTGATAATAGATGATTTGATACACTCCTTCAAATAAGTGAGAATATTTGAGTGTTATTTCTCTATCAAAATAGAAAAAGTGGACAATGGTGCAAAAATGCTACATATTAAGGTTCCTCATTCGAACTAGGGGTAACATCATGTTTAAGAGAATTTGTCACTTTTCAAATAATGGTTAACCAAGTAGAGCTTCATTTATTGTCTAAAGGTCTATGATATGTAACAAAAAGGCAATCAAACACATTGATCACATAAGTAAGACCCGTTTGGGCTGAAGAGCCAAAAGACTAAGAGAATTCAACTAGAAATTGCAAGCTTTATCCATCAAGCAATTGAAAGATGACAAGAAAAAAAAAACTTATATTTGAAATCAGGTAAAGATACACATACAACATTTAAAAGTATTGTATAAAATTTTGTATAGGAAACGCATTAGAAACAATCCTCAATGAGATTTAGCAAGATTTGATTTTCAAAGCCTAGCAAGGCTTCCACAAAGAATAAATTCAACAAAGTTTTAAAGCCTAGTAAGGGTCAAGATAATCCTAAACCAAGCAAGGTTTAGAGAGATAGACTTTCATAAATTAGGATCCGACAAGGTTTTGAACCCAACAAAACTCTCATTGATTAAAAACCCAGCAAGGTTTTAATAAAAAAAATCCAATAAGTCTCTTGAAAATTTGAACTAAGCAAAGGTTCTAAGCCCGACAAGGCTTTAGTCATTAAAAGCCTGACAAGGCTTTGATAAATAAAGAGTCCAACAAGACTCTAGTAAATTAGGACCTAGCAAGGTTTGAGCCCAATACAACTTTCAATTGATTGAAAACCTATAATGTTTTAAATAAATACTCTAGCAAAACTCCTACAAATTAGGACCCAATAAGGTTCTAAGCCCAAGAAAACTCCTGTTGATTAGAAATCCAGCAAGGATATGAGCCCAAAAAAGCCTCAACAAATAAAAACATAGCAAGGTTCTAAGACCAACAAGGCTTTACCGGATGACAAGAAGTTCAATATGAATAATCAAAAGAAAAACCAGAAGATGGTCCACCTCAGAAAAGGAAGGTAAGTTATTTAAGTAAAAAATACAAGACATAATCATCCATCACTTATGAAAAATTCTAGATAATTTTCAAATCTCAAGTAGATTACCCAAACACAAGCTACAAGGGAGGTCATTCGATTAAAGACCACAAGCAGGTTACTCAATCACAAACCATTAGCTAGTTGCCAGAACAAAGACTAGTGGTGAAAAATCTTAGATATTTTTCACACCATAGACAAATTATTTGAACACAAGCCATGGGTAGGTCACCTGATCAGAGACTCTAACAAGTTACCTGATCATAAATCACAAGTTGGTCGCCTTAACAGAGACCACTCGTGAAAAATTCTATATATTTTTTACATCATAGGCATTACCCAAACACAAGCCATTTGCAAACCACCTAATCAGAGACCATATGCAGACTACCTAGACATAAGCCACGAGTAGGTCACCCAATCAGAGATCATAAACATTGATTAGTACTTAAAAGTGCATTTTTATCATGGTTTTATATCATCATTTTGCACTTGAAGTATCAATAACTCCTTAACTAAAATATGTTTTATAATAATGTATCTAATAATATAAGATACCTATAATTTGTGATAAATGTCTATTTTTAATACAGGCCTATCACATAAATGAAAGGATTGATTGATGACTTGAAGAACTTAAATTGCAAGGATAAAGAAATGGCCAAACTTAGAAAAGAGATGTCGGTGCAATCCAAACCGGAACACTGTTCGGTAATTGGGTCATATCTGGAGCTATATATCTCAGATTTAGGTTCAATTTATATGGATAGAAAGGTAAGACATAGACCTACAACTTTCATATGGAGCCCAAGATCTAAAAAGGCCATTATCAAGTCCAAATTGTAGCAACAACAAAGAAGCCCGAATCTGTCTTCCAGCCCGAGCACTGTTCGGTATTTTGGTCATATCTAGAGTTCTAGAAGTCCAAATGAGCTGAATTTGTTACACAAGAAAGCTGAGACAATTGCCTACAACTTTCATATTACAACTGGCTCCAATTTTGACGTTATCAATGACGTTTTGGGCAGACAAGAGAAGATAAGGATTGTCACCAAGTCAAAAGTTGGCCACCCACTTATCAATTAGTCATCAAATCAATAGATCCCAATTTTGGCCTATAAAAGGAGGCATTTGCCATGCATTTAGGCATCTTGGTTTTCAGATCAAGATCATGCTCTTCCTTTCTCTCTATGAATTTTTTGTAATGTTTATGTTTTGCTTTCATTAATATCAAGTTTTTGCCTTTCATTTCCTTTCCTTTACTTAGTTAACTTTTATGTTCTTATTTTGTTTATCTATTTTGCTTTCTTTCATTATGTCTAGCTAAGTTAATTATGTCAAGGTGAAAAGGTTACACTAATGGTGTGAGAATAAGTATAATGTAAACTTAATATGGACTTTAATGTTTGATACTAACATGTTTTATATTTGTTATCTTGTTCACTCTTTAATACTTTGCTTGTTAAATGACTAATCTTGATTTATGTTGTATAACACTTGGTACAACAAATGCTTGGCACTTTCATAGCCCATAATGTATGGTATAACCGACACCTGAGCTATGAAAGGAACTTGATTTGTTGTTAACATAAGTTATAATCATGAATGCTTGACGAGATTTACAAGTATTAGCATTAATTGAATAAGATGACTAATGTAATCATGTTAACAATATATAATCTGATTGGAACCTCTTTTGTATGTGGTTTCCAATTCAATAATAAGAGTTTATACTATACTTGTTTGATATACCATTAGTGGAACCTCTAACCTTGACATTTATTATTATTATTGTTTAATCCTTACATTAATATTTCATCTCTAAGTTCTCATCATCATCATCTTCTTCTTCTTTTCTTTCTTTATTATTATTATTATTAGTACTACTACTACTACTACTATTATTATTATTATTATTATTATTATTATTATTAGTACTATTATTATTATTATTATTATTATTATTATTATTATTATTATTATTAGTACTACTACTACTACTACTACTATTATTATTATTATTACTGTTGTTGTTGTTGTTATTGTTGTTTTATAATTGTTGTTTATAATTTGTACAATTAACCTCCCTATGGTTCGACCCTGGTCTTGCCGGGTTATTTATTACTTCGACACTCCTGCACTTGGGAGAAGACATCAATCTTTTCGTCGTGTCAAGTTTTTGGCGCCGTTGCTGGGGAGGTAAGTTCTTGTATAAATTATAATATGTATTTTATTTTCTCTTTTCACTTTTCTTATATATAACTTTATTTATTTCTTTTGTTTTCTTCTTCTTTTTATTCTATTCCTACACGTGCATGAGAGTGTGGTCACGTACATCAAGTGGTAGACTTTATAGGGTATCCTCATCATTTTCAGAAAATATGGCCGAAGAAGATAATCAATCACTTCATAATGAAAATAATGAGAATAACCGTGCTAGAACACTTAGAGACCATATGAATCCCACAAGAACAAGTGCACCATCATGTATAGTTTTTCCTCCCGATGCATCTCATTTTAATTTTAAACCAGGTATTATTCAACTTTTACCTTCTTTTCATGGTTTGGAATTGGAAAATCCATACTTGCATTTAAGGGAATTTGAGGAGGTCTGCAATACATATAATAACTTAAATTGTAGCATAAACACCATTAGATTAAAGCTTTTTCCTTTTTCATTAAAAGATAAAACTAAAACATGGCTACAAAATTTGAGACCAGGATCCAGTCATGCTTGGGATGAAATGCAACAACAGTTTTTAAAGAAGTTTTTCCCATCTCATAGAACAAACTCTTTCAAGAGACAAATCACCACTTTCACTCAAAAACCAGGAGAAACATTTTATAAATGTTGGGATAGGTATCGAGACTTGCTTAGTAATTGCCCTCATCATGGTTTTGAAACATGGAGATTGGTTTCACATTTCTATGAAGGGTTAACACCTAAAGATAGGCAAATGGTTGAATTGATGTGCAATGGAACTTTTAAAGATAAAGACCCTGATGAAGCAATGGAGTACTTAGACTTGTTAGCTGAAAATGCTCAAAATTGGGACACTGCGGGTACATATGAGGCACCGAGTAAAACTCAACCTCATACATCTAGTGGAGGTATGTACAACCTTAGGGAAGATCATGACCTTCAAGCCAAATTTGCATCTTTAGCTAGAAAAGTTGAGGCACTAGAATTGAAAAAGAGTGGTCAATTAAAATCTGTTGAAAACATTGTGTGTCAAATCTGTGAAACAAATGAACACTCAACCAACGATTGTCCAACCTTGCCTTCTTTTAAGGAATGTCTCCATGAGCAAGCCTATGCTTTAAACAGTTTTCAAAGGCCTAACCATAACCCATACTCCCAAACATACAACCCTGGTTGGAGAAATCACCCAAATTTCAATTGGAAGAGTGAGAACAACAATGCACAAACTTCACAACCACCATTTCAAGCACACCACAATTTCCAAAATTCTCATGGATATGCACCTCCTTATGCTCCACCTCCTAGAAGAAATCTTGAGGAAACATTGCATGCATTCATTGAAAAGCAAGAGACAATCAATATTCAACTTGCTCAAAACATGACAGATTTTAAAGATACTCTTGCAAAATCAACATCTGCTCTTAGTTTCCAAGAGAAAGGTAAGTTTCCATCTCAACCACAATAAAATCCCAAGGGGCAATACAATGCAAATGCAAGTAGTTCCGGAAGCCAACATATGGATCAAGTCAAATCAGTCACTACTCTACGCAGTGGTAAAGTTATTGAAAAACCCTCTCTTGAACCTTATGAGAAAGATGATGAGTCAATCTCTGAGGGTAAGGAAGGGGATGAATCTGAAAATTACAAAGAAACGACTGATTCACCGCCAGCACTTCCATTTCCTTAAGCCATGACCAAACAAAGAAAAGTCAATCACACCTCTGAAATTTTTGAAATTTTCAAACAGGTAAGGATCAATATACCTTTGCTGGATGCTATTAAACATGTTCCTTCCTATGCTAAATTTTTGAAAGATCTATGCACTGTGAAGAGAAAACTGAATGTGAAAAAGAAAGTCTTTCTAGCCGAACAAGTAAGTGCTATTCTTCAAAACAATAATGCTTTGAAATATAAAGACCCTGGTTGTCCTACAATTTCTTGCTTTATTGGAGAGCATAAAATTGAAAGAGCCTTACTTGATCTTGGTGCTAGTGTGAATTTACTTCCATATTCAGTTTTTCAGAGTCTCAATCTAGGTGAGTTAAAACCAACTTCTATAACTCTTTTACTTGCCGATAGATCTATAAAAGTGCCTAGAGGAATAATTGAAGATGTGTTAGTACAAGTCGATAAATTAATTTATCCTGTGGATTTTATTGTCTTGGACATACAACCTGTTGAAGTATGTAATTCATTTCCTGTTATTTTAGGACGTCCATTCCTTGCAACTTCTAATGCATTGATTAATTGTAGGAATGGACTGATGAAGCTATCATTTGGAAACATGACATTGGAGATGAATATTTTCAACATTTGCAAGCAACCTAGAGATGATAATGACTTACAGGAAGTGGACTTTACTGAAAATTTAATTCATGATCAATTTCCAACCACTTCCAGTGAAATTAAGATTGATGAATCTGATGATTTGGAAATGATCTATTTTTAGGAAGAATCAAAGACAAGTAATTGGAGGCCACAAATTGAGGAATTTCCACCACGATCAATTAAGTCCATACCTTCAAGTGTTCAACCACCAAAACCTAATTTGAAGTCGTTGCCATCCAATCTTAAATACTCATTTTTGGGAGAAAATGAAACTTTTCCGATAATAATCTCTTCCAAACTTAATGCACATCAAGAAGGTAAGTTATTACAAACTCTGAAAATGCACAAAAATGCATTAAGATGGACCATAGCTGATATAAAAGGAATTAGTCCTTTGATTTGTACACACAGAATTTATTTAGAGGAAAATGCTAAACCCTCTAGAGAAATGCAACGAAGGCTAAATCCTAATATGAAAGAAGTAGTGAAAAATGAAGTCATTAAGCTTCTAGATAATGAAATCATTTATCCTATTTCTGACAGCAAATGGGTAAGTCCTACCCAAGTTATACCTAAGAAGTCTGGAGTCACTGTGATAACAAATGAGAACAATGAGTTAATTCCCACTAGAACTGTTACTGGTTGGCGCATGTGCATTGACTATAGGAAACTTAATTCAATGACTAGAAAAGATCATTTTCCTTTACCTTTCATGGATCAAATCCTAGAAAGAGTTGCAAGTCATGAATTTTATTGTTTCCTAGATGGCTATTCGGGTTACAACCAAATTGAAATTGCATTGGAAGATCAAGAAAAGACTACTTTCACATGTCCATTTGGTACTTTTGCATATCGAAGGATGCCTTTTGGATTATGTAATGCACCAGCCACATTTCAAAGATGCATGCTTAGTATATTTAGCGATATGGTTGAACATTTTCTTGAGATTTTCATGGATGATTTTTCTGTTTTTGGCGATTCATTTGATGATTGTTTGACTAATTTAGGAAAGGTTTTAACCAGGTGTGAAGAGAAGAATCTTGTGCTGAATTGGGAAAAAATGTCATTTTATGGTAACAAACGGCATTGTACTTGGTCACATTGTTTCATCAAAAGGAATTGAGGTTGACAAATCTAAAATCGAGTTAATTGCAAACTTGCCAACACCAAAATCTCTTAAAGATGTTAGATCATTCCTGGGACATGCTGGTTTTTATAGAAGGTTCATCAAAGATTTTAGTGTAATATCTAAGCCTTTAAGTAACCTTCTAACAAAGGATACTATTTTTGAATGGACTGAACATTGTGAAGAAGCCTTTGTTAAACTTCAAAACTTTTTTACTTGTGCTCCTATCATTCAACCTCCCGATTGGTCATTACCTTTTGAAATAATGTGTGATGCTAGTGATTATGTCGTAGGTGCTGTTTTGGGACAAAGAAAAGATAAGAAACCTTATGTAATTTACTATGCAAGTAAAACTTTAAATAGTGCTCAAATGAATTATACCACCACTGAAAAAGAATTACTTGCAGTAGTATTTGCATGTGAAAAATTCAGATCTTATCTTGTTGGCTCACCTGTTGTTGTTTTTAGTGATCATGCAGCATTGAAATATCTTCTTTCTAAGAAAGATTCCAAAGCTAGATTGGTACGGTGGATTTTATTACTTCAAGAATTTGATATCACAATCAAAGATAAGAAAGGCAGCGAAAATGTTGTCGCAGATCACTTGTCAAGATTGACAACAGATTCGGAAACTGACATCACACCAATCGATGACTACTTTCCTGATGAATCTTTACTTTCTGTCTCTACAATGCCTTGGTTTGCTAATATTGTCAATTTTCTTATTTCAGGACAATTGCCAGCTCATTGGAGTACCTAAGATAAAAGAAAGTTTTTGAACGAAGTGAAGAACTTTTATTGGGATGATCCTTATTTATTCAAATATTGTCCTGATCAAATATTTCGAAGATGCATTCCTGAGAATGAGGTAAGTAGTGTCATTAAATTTTGTCATGCTGAGGCATGTGGGGGCCATTTCTCATCAAGAAAGACAACTGCAAAAATTTTACAAAGTGGATTTTACTGGCCCACCATGTTCAAAGACTCACATGCATTCTGCAAGTCTTGTGAAAATTGTCAAAAGTTGGGATCTATTTCAAAACGTCACATGATGTCTTTAAACCCTATTATTGTCATTGAGATCTTTGACTGTTGGGGTATAGATTTCATGGGCCCATTCCCTCCATCATTTGGTTTCTTATACATATTAGTCGCAGTAGATTATGTTTCAAAATGGATAGAGGCAATTCCAAGTCGAAATAATGATCACAAAACAGTGATAAAGTTTTTGAAAGAAAATATTTTGAGTCGATTTGGAGTCCCTCGAGCCATAATAAGTGATGGTGGAACATATTTCTGTAACAAGCCATTTGAGTCTTTAATGAAGAAATATGGAATCACACACAAAGTTGCCACCCCTTATCACCCTCAAACAAGTGGATAAGTAGAGCTTGCTAATAGGGAGATCAAACATATTTTGGAGAAAACAGTGAACCCTAATAGGAAAGACTGGTCTTTAAGACTTAATAATGCACTTTGGGCTTATCGAACTGCTTATAAAACATCATTAGGTATGTCACCTTATAGACTAGTCTATGGAAAACCTTGTCACTTGCCTGTGGAACTTGAACATAAAGCTTATTGGGCTATTAAAGCTTTCAATTCAAATCTGGATGATGCTAGTCAACTGCAAAGATTACAAATAAATGAGCTTGAGGAAATAAGAAATGATGCATATGAAAATTCAAGAATTCATCAAGCAAGAATTAAAAAGTTTCATGACAAGAAAATACTGAGAAAAACATTCAATGTTGGTCAAAAAGTCTTACTTTATAATTCTCGACTGCATTTATTTCCTGGAAAATTAAGATCAAGAAGGAGCGATCCTTTTATTGTGAAACATGTGTATCCATATGGGGCCTATGACATCGAGAATCCAAAGAATGACAATGTTTTCAAGGTAAATGGACATCGTCTGAAAGTTTACTTTGACAATTTTTCAGTTGAACATAATTCTATTGAATTGGGTGATCCTGTATATAAAGATTGATTTTATTTTATTTTATTTTATTTTTGAGTGATTTTTGCAAGTTTCTTTCACCCCGGTCAAATGACGGATAACGGTACTCCTTGACTTAAGTCGGTTCTTTCAGTTTCCCACAATTACTGATATCTGTGCAATTCTTTGAATCTCTCTTCCAATTCTCATTTGAAAATGGACACTAATCTTGAAAAATTGAAAAAGTATTTTCCCGCTCTGCCTCAGAATGCGATTACAAAACTTTACCGTGCTAGATGTGCAAGATTGAGATTGTTAATGAATCATGGAATTCCTAAAGATATTCATTGGTTGATTGAAGCAAAGGTTCGATTATCAGGTGAGTCCTCTAACTTCATTTCACACATGTCTGGAACAGGTAAAAGCACTTTTGCAAAGAAGCGTCGTGCAAAACGACTGGATGTTTATCATCGATGTGCTAGATGGACTTGTAATACACAATGTCGTTCTTTAGGAATGGTATCTATAAACCGTGAAGATAAAATACAATTCATTAAGGATGGCCTGAGTAAGGAGTCTTTAGATAATCTTCTATTGACTCTTGAGACGCATCCTAGTGGAGATGTGCATCGTGTAATTCATGATTTATGGCTATTATTTCATAAAGAACATGATCAACTTAGTCTTGGGAATTTGACTAAAAAAGACCCTATTTGCCAGTTTTTAAGAAAACTAGATGGGAAGCCTATCCTCGACCCATAGAGGGCGTTTAAGCCGTTCTTGGACGTAAAACCAAGGGAAGATGTGAGCCACAATCACAACTACCTGTATATACACATGTTTTTTTTCAAAAGTAAATAAATAAATAAATAAAAAGAGAGAGAGAGTGTGTGAGACTCTAGCTGGCCTACATATAGATGTTATGATTGCCTTTCTACTTTCTCATCTATAAAACCCTCTTTTCCTTCCTTTCATTTCTACTCAACCCATACATTCAACAAATACAGAAGTGTGTAGAAATGGCAAGTTCCTCAAGTCATCAAATAAGAAATATTTGTGTTTTTGGTGGATCTAGTCCTGGGAAAGAAAAGGAGTTTTTAGAATCAGCAAATCATCTTGGTCAGGTGCTAGCTGAGAGAAAGATTCATTTAGTGTATGGGGGAGGCAGTCTTGGGTTAATGGGAGGTGTGTCAATAGCTGCATTTTTAGGAGGTAGTCAAGTTTTAGGAATCGTCCCTGAAGCTTTGGCACAAGGGGACATCATTGGAAAAACAATTGGAGAGGAACTTCAGGTCTCCACAATGTCGGCTCGAATGAATGCAATGTTTAACCATGCTGATGCTTTCATTGCTTTACCAGGTGGTCTAGGCACATTGGAAGAGATCTTTCATATTTCCTTTTGGGCTCAATTGCACATTCACCATAAACCCATTGGCTTGTTAAATGTTAATGGTTATTATGATAAGTTGTTGTCTTTTCTTGATCATGCTGTGGAACAGGAATTTCTAACATCTTCTGCACGACAAATCATAATCTCTGCTACTACTGCTGAACAATTGATTGACCAACTACAATCTTTCATTCCTGTGATTGATCCTTCCATGAGTCGCATAAATTGGTCATCTACGGGAAGCCATAAAAAGCTTAGATTGGATTTGAGCCTTCATTTGTGAATTTTTATGTATTTTGGTTTTATTATTATGTTTTGTTATTTCTTATTTTTGTTTCAGTGTGTTTCAGGTTTTGTCAGTGTTCATTATTTCAGGTGATATTTTCTATACTCTATCTTTCTACCTTAGAACATTGAGGACAATGTCTCGTTTTGGTTGGGGGGAGAGGGTAGTAGTTGATAAAAAAAAATTGTTTTTCATTTCATAAAGCATGTGCATAATTGTTGTTACTAGGATGGCAGAGTAAAGGAGTTATTTTGTTAAAGTGACTCTTGAGACGCATCTTAGTAACCATTCTTAACAAGGTCTATTATAATACTTCCTGAAATATTCAGGTTTACAAACTCTCGTATTGTTACCGCTTAATTCTGCTCATATACTTATTTAACATATATTCTTAAACCTTAATTTACACACACACACTTTAACATATGATTGTGGGTTGCATATTGGATTATTACATTATTTATGTTCTTTTGTTAAAGATAACAACTAAGGGAAAGGGATTGTATATAATTAAAAAAAAAGAAAAAAAGAAAAAAAAATAATGATAATAAAAATATAGATAAGTTTGGTTTCGTAGCCTCCCTAACCTAAGCAATTAAGCCCGAAGGGGTGTTTTAACACCTAATACCCTAAAGTCAACTGAGTTGGGAGCTATTGGCCCAACGCTTGTTACATGGGTTAAGGGGAAAAGCTTAAGGGAATCAAACATTGCACTATCTATATATCAGTATCTGCGACCCGAGTTACTAAGCTCGTAGGGGTGTCTTAACACCTAATGCCCTAAGACCAACTGGTCTGGGAGTCATTAGCTGAAAGCTCGTTACATGGGTTAAAGATGCATGATGTTTTTAAATTATATGTATATAGATTTAAAAAAAAAAAGAGAAAAAAATAGTAATCCCAACCCAAGGAAGTTAACCTTAAACATTAGAATAAAAATTTTGTTTTCTTCTAAGAAAAGACCCATAATTATGTGTTGATACATTGAGCACAAAAAAAAGGTTTATTAATATCTTGTTAAGAAGTATTGAGCAGATATATAAATTTAATAAGAGTTTGTTTATCTCGATAGATTAATGGAAGTTAAATGACGAATACCTTGCTTTATGAAATTTACAAATTGTTGTAACGCTTTGATTACTAGGGACTAGTAATAAGCTGGTTGAGGGGTGTGATTAGTACTTAAAAGTGCATTTTTATCATGGTTTTATATCATCATTTTGCACTTGAAGTATCAATAACTCCTTAACTAAAATATGTTTTATAATAATATATCTAATAATATAAGATACCTATAATTTGTGGTAAATGTCTATTTTTAATGCAGGCCTATCACATAAATGAAAGGATTGATTGATGACTTGAAGAACTTAAATTGCAAGGATAAAGAAATGACCAAACTTAGAAAAGAGATGTCGGTGCAATCCAAACCGGAACACTGTTCGGTAATTGGGTCATATCTGGAGCTATATATCTCAGATTTAGGTTCAATTTATATGGATAGAAAGGTAAGACATAGACCTACAACTTTCATATGGAGCCCAAGATCTAAAAAGGCCATTATCAAGTCCAAATTGTAGCAACAACAAAGAAGCCCGAATCTGTCTTCCAGCCCGAGCACTGTTCGGTATTTTGGTCATATCTAGAGTTCTAGAAGTCCAAATGAGCTGAATTTGTTACACAAGAAAGCTGAGACAATTGCCTACAACTTTCATATTACAACTGGCTCCAATTTTGACGTTATCAATGACGTTTTGGGCAGACAAGAGAAGATAAGGATTGTCACCAAGTCAAAAGTTGGCCACCCACTTATCAATTAGTCATCAAATCAATAGTTCCTAATTTTGGCCTATAAAAGGAGGTATTTTCCATGCATTTAGGCACCTTGGTTTTCAGATCAAGATCATGCTCTTCCTTTCTCTCTTTGTATTTTTTGTAATGTTTATGCTTTGCTTTCATTAATATCAAGTTTTTGCCTTTCATTTCCTTTCCTTTACTTAGTTAACTTTTATGTTCTTATTTTGTTTATCTATTTTGCTTTCTTTCATTATGTCTAGCTAAGTTAATTATGTCAAGGTGAAAAGGTTACACTAATGGTGTGAGAATAAGTATACTGTAAACTTAATATGGACTTTAATGTTTGATACTAACATGTTTTATATTTGTTATCTTGTTCACTCTTTAATACTTTGCTTGTTAAATGACTAATCTTGATTTATGTTGTATAACACTTGGTACAACAAATGCTTGGCACTTTCATAGCCCATAATGTATGGTATAACCGACACCTGAGCTATGAAAGGAACTTGATTTGTTGTTAACATAAGTTATAATCATGAATGCTTGACGAGATTTACAAGTATTAGCATTAATTGAATAAGATGACTAATGTAATCATGTTAACAATATATAATCTGATTGGAACCTCCTTTGTATGTGGTTTCCAATTCAATAATAAGAGTTTATACTATACTTGTTTGATATACCATTAGTGGAACCTCTAACCTTGACATTTGTTATTATTATTGTTTAATCCTTACATTAATATTTCATCTCTAAGTTCTCATCATCATCATCTTCTTCTTCTTCTCTTTCTTTATTATTATTATTATTATTATTATTATTATTATTAGTAGTAGTAGTAGTACTATTATTATTATTATTATTAGTACTACTACTACTATTATTATTATCATTATTATTATTATTAATACTACTACTACTACTAGTATTATTATTATTACTATTGTTGTTGTTGTTGTTATTGTTGTTTTATAATTGTTGTTTATAATTTGTACAATCAACCTCCCTGTGGTTCGACCTCGGTCTTACCGGGTTATTTATTACTTCGACACTCCTGCACTTGGGAGAAGACATCAATCTTTTCGTCGTGTCAAACATGTTACTGTAAATATTGTAAAAAGAAAAGCAATTGTAATAACTGATTTTTTACCCTTATTTTTTTAATGTTTTTGAAACAAATCTACAAAAAACAAAAAAATCTAAAAAAATATATTTTTATCATATTTACATTTTTTTTCCATTTTTAATATTTTTTTCAAAAGAATTAAAAATTAAAAAATTGCTTTCAATGTGTTTAATTTTTATCGTGCTCATTTCAAAATTATTGATCATTTTTTCTTATTGAGTTGACATTGTCTTTTTCAAAAATATCAAAATGCAAAAAAATAAGATATATTAAAAATCAAAAATATATGGATGAAGGGGACCAAAGTGTAAAAGAGAAAAATGAGGGACCAAATTGATTTTAGGTTTCTTGGGCACTATATTTGCTTAGGAACTAAGCAATTTGAAGAAAAGTAACAAATTCATTTTACCTATAAATAGATGGTTGCACCATATAAAAAAGAGATGAGGAATTTTAAAAGAGTTATTAAAAATTATAGACCATAAACCAATTAAATAAGGAGACCCTCCCTCCCACGAGGGAAAAAAAACTACCCTTCTTTTTCCTTAAAAAAAAAACCCAATCATCACTCGGTGATAAAAAAGACACCTGTCCTTTATCCTCTCCTAAACATTTAATAACACACTAAAAATTTATGCTTCTCTTTAAAAAAACAAAGAACCTATGACCCCTTATAAAGAGAATGAAAAAGTAATAATAAAACACCCAAATAATTGATTCTCCTTTACTCTCTAATAAGCACAACCCTTTTCATTCTCAAACCAATCCAAACCACCGATTGCCTCTCCTTTAGCATCGCACGCAAAAACCATTTCCCTCATCACCATCACTAGCAATAACCTCATCTTTAATTGGCCTCTTCAATTAGCTATTAATAACCCCCACATTGACATGACAAAAAGATTTATGTCTTCTACCAAGTGCAGGAGTGTCGAAGTAATAAATAACCTGGCAAAATCGGAGTCGAACCACAGGGAGGTTAATTGTATAAATTATAGATAACAATTATAAACAACAACAACAACAACAATAATAACAACAATAATAATAGTAGCAATAGTAGTAGTAGTAGTAGTAGTAGTAGTAATAGTAGTAGTAGTAGTAGTAGTAATAGTAGTAGTAATAATAATAATAATAATAATAATAATAATAAGGAAAAAGATGGCGAAGAAGAAGAAGATGATGATGAGAACTTTGAGATAGAATATTAATGTAAAGATTAAACAATGATAATAACAAATGTCAAGGTTAGAGGTTTCACTAATGGTATGTCAAACAAGTATAGTATAAACTCTTATTATTCAATTGGAAACCACACACAAAGAAGGTTCCAATCATATTATAGATTGTTAACATGATTACATTAGTCATCTTATTCGATTAATGCTAATATTTGTAAATCTCGTCAAGCACTCATGATTATAACTTAAGTTAACAACAAATCAAGTTTCTTTCATAGCTAAGGTGTCGGTTATACCATACAGTATGAACTATGAAAGTACCAAGCATTTGTTGTACCAAGTGTTATACAACATAAATCAAGATTAGTCATTTAACAAGCAAAATATTAAAGAGTGAACAAGATAGCAAAGTATTAAAGAGTGAACAAGATAACAAATACAAAACATGTTAGTATCAAACATTAAAGTCCATATTAAGTTCACACTATACTTATTCTTACACCATTAGTGTAACCTTTTCACCTTGACATAATAAACTTAGATAGACATAATAAAAGAAAGAAAAATAAATAAACAAAATAAGAACATAAATAAGATAAGAGTTAACAAAGTAAAGGAAAGGAAATGAAAGGCATAAACTTGATATTAATGAAAGCAAAGCATAAACATTACAAAAAATACAAAGAGAGAAAGCAAGAGCATGATCTTGATCTAGAAACCAAAATGCCTAAATGGAAAATACCTCCTTTTATAGGCCAAAATTAGGAACTATTAATTTGATAATTAATTGATGAGTGGGTGACCAACTCTTAACTTGGTGACAATCCTTATCTTCTCTTGTCTGCCCAAAATATCATTGATAACGTCAACATTGAAGCCGCTTGAAAACATAAAAGTTGTAGGAAATTATCTCAGCTTTCTTGTGTAAACAATTCAGCTCATTTCAACTTCTAGAACTCCAGTTATGGCTAAAATACTGAACAATACTCGAGCTGGAGGACAGATTCAGACTTCTTTGTTGTTGCTACAATTTGGACTTGAAAATGGCCTTTTTAGATCTTGGGCTCCATATGAAAGTTGTAGGCCTATGTCTTACCTTTCCATCCATATAAAATAGACCTAAATATAAGATCTATAGCTCCAGATATGACCCAATTATCGAACAGTGTTCCGATTTAAATTGCATCGACATCTCTTTTCTAAGTTTGACCATCTCTGTATCCTTTCAATTTTAGTTCTTAAATTCATCAATCAATCCTTTTATTTATGTGATAGGCCTATATTTAAAATGAACATTTACCATAAATTAAAAGTATCTTATATTATTAGATATATTATTATAAAACATGCTTTTGTTAAGGAGTTATTGATACTTCAAATGCAAAATGATGATATAAAACCTTGATAAAAATACACTTTTAAGTACTAATTACACATCCACCATCAATAATAATAGTAACTCTTGTTCTAATCTAAACTTAAGTCTTTTCGGCCTCCTCATAATAGATTCATTGAGTGTCTGTAGAGGAGAAGAAGAAAAGGAAAACTGAGAACAAATCATAAAAAGAAATTACCTAGTGTGATTTTATGCTTTTGCAGGTAACAGTGACACTTGCCACTAGTACAAGGGGAAGAAGAGTAAAAATCGTTTAAGCTCCATCAATTCTTGCTTTTCAATCAGTGACAACACATGGATCTAGGCATTGTCACTATTCCTATACTTTCGATGTCAATTTCAATCTATTCTAGACACATCAAATGCTATAGACGATCAATCCATAATCTTAAATTATTTTATTAGATAAATTGCTGAAATATTGTGAAATCTAGGATAATATTTATTGTTATGTATAATTTTAGACTTTGTTAGACACTTTAATTACTTTTGATGTGTTTTTTATTTTTTAAAATGATTTGTATATTTGTGGTGAATTGTGAGTTTGACATTAATTATTGATACATGAATTATGTTTGGGTTTGTATTAATTTGTTTGAATTAATATGTAATTTGAACAAAGTTTGTGAAATTAATAAGATTTGTGTGAATTTTTTGTGTTGCTTGGTTTTAAGTTGATGAATAATATTTCATCTTGAGTTGACACCATGGATAAAATAGATTAATTAAAATGCATTTTTTTTTTTGTGTTTTTCCAGACATGATTTTAGTCTAATTTTGATTAATTTTTAAGATTTTTAAAAAATCATTTTGCAATTAATTTTAGTTCCCTATATTTTTCTATTCTCTCTTATTTTAATATTAGCAATACCTTTGTACCATATAATTGCATGTACAACAGTAGCAAACTATGGAGATGTCATCGGCCGGCAAAGTCCTTGGCCATACACTTTTTGCCGGATTTCTCATGCAATGGAATTGTCAAAGCCCGTCGGCGAAGTTGAAGAAGGTAAAGAGTCGAGGAGTCACTTGAGGTTTTGCAAAAACTAGGGCTAGTGTAGTTCTGAAATATTGTTGTTAATATCAATTTCAAGAGTAATTACTTATCGCAAATCTGATTTGCTTGTACATATTTTTTAGAAATTAAACTCTATTTGAAAATTAAAAATATATTCTCAAAGAAATTCCAAATATAAAAATTAATTTAATCAAATTTAATTCACAGGTTTTAAATAACCCTAAGAAACATTAACATAATATTAACAGCATTGTTTGTAACATCATCTTGAATATAAGTTCTAAATATATTTGAATTTAATTGATATTTTATTATAATTTTTATGTTTTTGAGTAAATTATAAAATTAAATTAATTATATCGTTTAAAATATTTATGAAAATCAATTAAATTAATAATCTTAACTATTCTACGTTAATCACGTGATAGCATTGAATCTTTAATAATAGAGAGTGTCAAGATCACATGGTCACCGAGAACCTGGTTCCTGTTTTAAGAAAATTGATAGCAAGGATGGAGACACAAGTTTCCTTTTGTTTTATGTCGGGCCATACACGACACGTGCACCATCAGACATAAAAAATAATCATTAAATTATAATTATATTATTATCCATCATTCACAATCATATATTAAGATTCAATTATAAAGTAGAGCACTAGGAACCTAAAGATTATTTTTTTTTGTACGTTTGCAATTTAATGTTGCAGTAGTAATTATAATTAATTTTTTTTAAAATATTATTTTAGAGTAAAATTTAATTAAAGTTTAAAGATTTGTAATAATCATATATGAATTAAAAAAATAGTTAAAATGATGTTAGGTTAGACAAAACCTCCACTTATTAATGCTACTTTTTATTAAAATAAAAGATATTAAATAGTAAGAACTTGAAATTAAAAAAATTATTTTTTTATAATTTTAAATTTAAATTTTGTGGTTATTAATATGATTAATCATTAAAACCTTATGTAATTGTTAAAGATCTATAAAATTAGTTTATATATATATATATATAAACTAATTTAAAAATCCACATTAATAAATAAGAAAAAAATGAAAATTAGAAGTGTGATCCCTTCTAACTTATTTATGATATTTCCAAAGCATGCAATTGAATAATAAAAAAAAATAAAAAAAAAAATAGGAAAGATTATGATGGATAAATCCATCATTATATAGTAGCCTCTGTCTATTAATATAGTATAAAATGTTTTTTAATTAAAATATATTAAAATAAATTTTTTAATTTTTTTTTAAATCAGTGTTTTAAAAAACATTTAAAAACTAAAGTATTAAATTAATACTTTGAAAAAAAAAGAATTTTTTTTTTGAAAAACAGGTTAACACTTCCTCGAGTCTAAAGTCGGTTACCAAACAGGGCAGTTTCTAATCTCTACATTCTAGATTCTGAGTAGTGGCACGATACACCGTCGTCCAAACAGATCCTCTAAAAACTTGAAATGAAACAACCAGCCAAGCACCTATTTCCCCTTCCCAACTGTCTCCCTCTACAACATTCCAGGCGGACACTAAACCCTATTTAAACCCAGCGAACCCAAAAACAAAAACAAAAGCAAAAAATAAAAATAAAAATTATATATGGCTTCCACAGTAGTTCGATCGCGCATTTTATCAATCATATCAAGAAACAATAAACCTAATCGCAGATTCTTTTGTTCAAATAAAAAACCCATCATCTATTCTGAATCAACTATACCCGATCAATCTGCGGCGGCGGCGGAGGCGGCGGAGGCAGCTCCGGCTCAGGCTGCGGGGATTCGGGAGAATAAGGCATGGAACTTTTTCAAGTATGGAATTATTGGCGCTCTCACTGGAGCCACTGCTTTTGCTGGATACGCTTCTTACGGTTTGTTTTGAATTATATATACTAAAAGCGCTCTTGCTAGTATGTATATTTGAGTGTTTGAACTTGGGAATACGGGAAAAAATAAAATAAATACAATTCTACGTTTTTGGGTGATGTTTCAGCCTACGGTTTGGATGAAGTGGAGGAGAAGACGAGAACTTTGCGAGAATCAGTAAACTATACTCCTAGTAATGACGCTTCCAATGTTGAGGTATCTTAGTATTAAATTTGCTTGTAGGCATATAGTTGAGTTGATTTTATGTTTGCACCTACCTTTTCCAAGGAATGAGAAATAAACAGATTTTGATATTTTTCTGCTCAGAAGTATCAAGGTTTGCTGTACTCCACAGTGATGACAGGTTTGCTCCTTCCTCCAATTGTTTCTCTTGTTGTTGTTATTATTATTATTATTACTACATAAACAGTCTATTTTTGCCCCCCTTTTCATCTGCATGTCCTAAGATTTTTTTTGCATCTTCAATAGGATTTTAGCTACCATTGTATTAAGTTCAATGCTCTGTTGACTTCCAAAGGTTGGTTTTATAATCACCCCATCAAGTGTTAATGACACTCCACTTCTCTCTGCCTAATTGTTTTTCATCAGAAGCTCTTAATTTCCTCCCCCGGTCTGTAATTTGAGATTTTAAGATGGATTCTCTTAAATTACTTGTTATTGGATTTTTTTTCTTTTCCTTTCGTGTTATTAAGACATGCCAATTAATTGCTGAAACATGCTACACCTCTAGAATGTTGAAATAAACAAGTCAGGACTAGCCATGGACAGAATGCTGCTTTTTTGGCACTTAGGTTTTTGCATGTTGTCAGGCTCTTTCAGTGATTCTTTCATGCCTGTTTTAATGCAAGGTGACAGATACTCTCACTAGTGATATCATTTGCTTTGGACTAATTTCATTTGTCTGCCTATGATATTCCAGTTCCTGCTAAAGCGGTGGAACTTTACTTGGATCTGAGGAAGCTACTGGAAGAACATGTCAAAGTGAGTGCAAATATTGTTATATGTGTTCCTTTACATCTTGGCTTCATGTTTTCCTTTATAAACCATGAACTCAATATGCTTTATGCAGGGTTTTACTGAACCAACCTCAGATAAACTTCTTCCTGATTTGCATCCTGCTGAGCAACATGTTTTTACTCTCGTTTTAGATCTTAACGAGACAATAATTTATAGTGATTGGAAGGTAAGGCCTCAGCTGGAATTATGTATTGTCAAGCATATCTTAAGATTTTGCTCAATAACTTTACATCTTGTATGCATGATTATATTACAGTCATTTGACGTTTCTGTTCTGGTAAGTAAACAATTTAGGATGGGACATTCCCTACGCCATTCTGGTCTCTGTATGTTCATTGTAGAAAATTATCCATGCTTGCAGTCTAATTTTTACTTTTATATGCACGTAAGCTTTTTATCCAGTGAAACTGTAATGATAATATTCTCTGTTCCTCTGTGTGAAGCGTGACAGGGGCTGGCGAACATTCAAACGACCGGGAGTAGATGATTTCTTGCAACACCTTGGACGATTCTATGAAATTGTGGTGTATTCGGATCAGCTAAGTATGGTAATGGAGATTCATTTTCTCCCATTTTGGATAATCTTTATAATCCATGTTGCACTGTGATTATGAATTTTCTGTTTTGGGTTTCTGCAGTATGTCGATCCTGTTGTTGAAAGGTTGGATACAAACCACTTTATCAGGTACAGGCTATCAAGGAGTGCTACCAAGTATCAGGACGGCAAGCATTATAGAGTATGTCATATTTTCTTTTACATGCCTTTTATAGTTTATGTTATCTTTGAGATGCATTTCATTTAAGGATGATGATGTTTTCCAGGTTTTGCAATTGTTCTCATTTTTACTCTGGCAATTGCTGCTTGTACATGATTGTCTGTTTCCTTTACTGTGTCTCTCTTTTTGAAAGTCAAAATTTCTTCTCTGCATGTGGCCTGGTGATGGCATTAGAGGTCCTCCATCTGGAAATACTGTTTGGTTCTGGTTATGTTCTTGCTTGCTGAATTGCGTATAAGCATTAGATTTAATTTTGGTATACTAGAGTTCATGAATTTTGCTATATTGGAGTTCATGACCATTCTTTAGAACGTTCAGTTGAATGAATTGGAGTTGCTTATCTGCAAAAGTGAATCAGTATAATAAAATTCTGTAATCATGTTACAAAATGATCTCAATTTTTTTTTTGTCAGCATGTTTTGTGACTTTTGTCAGTTGCTTATCTGCAAAACTGAATCAGTTTGATAAAATTCTGTAATCATGTTACAAATTCATTTCTCAAAATATTTTTTTTTATTTGTCAGCATGTTTTGTGACTTTTGTCATTCCATTTTCCTTGGCATGTGTTTCTTAGTTCTGCATTGTTCTTCATCAATTTGATGCAGGTGACATGTAGAGGTTTCTTACAAACAGAATTTGCATCGCTTCTAAGTCCTTTCAATTATACTTTATTTGTGAGCTACAGTAACAATTGATCTTTACCAAACAGTTTGTAACATGGATTTGTTTAGCTGGTTACAATTCACTGCTATGCTGCTTAACTTTCTCTAAACCAGAAACTCTCATGTCTAAATGATTCCGAAGCCATGAATGTTAGTTGTTGTTGCTGATTAAAGTTTCATATCCTAGATGTGAAGCTGCAAGTTTGTGGATTTTTTAAAAGAATGCTTGAAATGGTGATTTGGAATGCAAATACAGATCATGGGGTTTAGAATTGTTGGCCTAATTATAATTAAGGATGCTTGGGCTAACCACATCTAGCGAACTGCTGTTGCAATCTTGAACTGCAATGCCAAAACCACACCCTAAGGATGAATTTGGAATCAAAATTTGAAATTCTATCTCAGGTTCATAAGGTTTAGATATAAACTGAAGCCTTGAAGAAAGAAGGGGGAAAAGGAAGTGATGCTCTAGTCCATGGCACTAGTTCATGGGTGGGCTGGGTTCTGGGATAGAGTCTTAATGAAAATGATATAGATATACCAATGACATGCTGTTAAGTGGTCTAGGAATTACAGGATAAGAGCAGAAATCCACTGGAGTTAGGGCAGATATTTGGACACAGTGGAGGCTTCCATTCAGCATGTCCAATTCATTAGCTTAAATTTTGTGAAAAGCTGTCTATCATTGTGGATTTTGCAAAATCAGTGGTGTCTGGAAAGGTAAGTGAAGCTTCGTGATCCCCATAGATCATATCAGCTGCTTTTCTACCATTTTGTAATTTGTATAGTTTCTGTGCTGCTACTTCTCAAAATGCTTGCTGCTGCTTCTCAAAATGCTTGCTTCCTTTAATGAAATATGGTAATTCTGGCATGCCTTCTAAGCCTTTTGCTATTCTCAATTTCACTGCTGTGTATGAATTTTTGTGTTATTTTTCATGTGCCTTTGTGAATTGGAAAGCTGTGTTTAATGTATGTTATTGTTTGCAGGATCTTTCAAAACTTAATAGAGATCCAGGGAAAATCATCTATGTGAGTGGTCATGCATTTGAAAATAGCCTTCAGCCAGAAAATTGTGTCCCGATTAAGCCATTCAAGATCGATGAAACGGGTGATGTACCTCTGGATACAGCACTTTTGGATCTTATTCCGTTTCTTGAGTGTAAGTTGAATTTCCTTTCTGCAAGCACATATTATGGTCCATTTGATTGTTGTCCTCGTGGAATTGAAACAGTTATATTCTCGGATTTCATTGCATACAATGTATTAACATTTTTCTTGAAGTATTACAGCCGGAGGCAAAAATATTATAACCCTCGCTGAAACTGAATAAACTGGGTTTATTTTATGAAGTGCAGAGACTCTTGTATACTTTGGGTTCTTCCATTTATAGAAGTTCACACTCTGCGCCTGGAGTAAATCCCCAGGCTATTACCTTATTTCGATCATCATCATAATTGTTATTCATTTTAGTATTGTATAAAATGCATCCTGCTATTTTGGTTTTCACACAGATGTTGCTCGCAATAGTCCATCTGACATCAGAACAGTTTTGGCATCTTATGAAAGAAAGGATTTAGGAAAAGAGTTCCTTGAACGTTCTAAAGATTATCAGAGGTACTTTGCATTGTTGTCTGTTTAATTTTATTTTTGATGAATATGTGAAATTCTATGCTGAGAAGCTGAGATACCAATGTGAGATCTAAATTGAGCATGCACAATCTTATTTGTATGGCATTTTGATTTGAATTAAATGATGATACAGGCGAATGCAAGAACAACGGCAGCAAGGCCGCCTCTGGCGTCGCTGAGGGCTCGAGTATAGTGTAAAATGTAGTAGTAACTCAAGTTTTGGTAGACAGGGATATGAAGTGAAGATTTTGGCATAGTTTTAATGCTGGACACAAGAAATTGTGAGTTTTCATCCCTCTTCTTGGAATCATAATTCTTACTAAACTTTCTAGATTATTGGAGAAATCAAGATTCGTTTTTTCCCCCCACTGTAACAACACTCGGATGTATGCCACTGATTTTTCTAGTGTTGCAACAATGTGGCTGTTCTGCAATTGAAGATTGCAGAAAATGAGACTAACACTCGGATGTATGCCACTGATGATCCATTGGAGTTTGAAATGTGAGGTCTGTTCGTCACTCTCTTGGTTTTTGTGAATTTCTGCTTTCCTTGGTATTAATAAAAGCAATGGGGAGGTAAAAAGTGTAAAAGAAAGAAACAAAGACAAAAACCGAGGACACATCTCCTATGTTAGCTTATTAGGGTAGTTTACGTTGCGCCCCGGGTTAGAAAAAAAACTTCATTTGCATCGCTAAAAAATAATACACGGGCATCACTAGCATATTTCTAGCAAAAAGAAAAATATTAATTTTAAACTCAAAACTTGAAATCAAGGTTACCATTGTACTTCGTGATGAAGACGGGAGGTAAATATATATTTGTTTTTGTGGCGCGAGTAATCTGTTGTTATTTCATCGAAAGTGGAAGTCGCTCGCAAATGCGTGGATGGAATGCGAATCTCTAACGAGAAATTTATCCACGGTATGTTGTTTCTGTAGATAATTTTGTCGGTATTTGAAATGCCTACGAAAGTCTTTTCTAAAGAAATATTTGATTAGTGTTTTTTTTTTAATTTTTTGAGAATGAATAAAATTATTTTTTAAATATTTATATCATTTTTTTTAGAATATGGTGTGATATTTTTTTTATCACTTTATTTTTTTTAATAATAAAAAAAACATAGTTTTCTTAATAGAATTATTTTAGCCTTATAATTTATATTTTAAAATTGGTGGATTAAGATTTTTTTTTAATTTTGTACTCTGATGATAAATAGTTAGCCTTTGTATTTTTTTTTTATAGGATAATTTCATTTTTATAGCTCAGGTTGCAAATTTGACTTTTTTATCAAAGTTTACTTAAATCACTTTTTTTGAATTTTTTTTTAAATTGAAATTTTTTTTTCATCTTTTGATATTTGATTTATTAGAATTGAGCTTTCTAATTTATTATAATTTATGTTTTATAGGGTTATTATAGTCTTATGGCTCAAGTCGAGGGTTTTGTAGGTTAACAAGGGTTAACCCTAGTTAATCCATTATATCATTATTTTAATTGTTTTTTTAAAAAAATTATTTCATCCAATATATCACAATCTTAATATTTTAAAAGTAGTAATCGTATAATTTTAGTTACCAAATCAGATGTTAATGAAATAAGTGACAATACCATCTTAGAATCAAGGGATGTTTTCTACTTAAAAGGTGTGTGCGAGTGGACACATGCGTGTATATAACTAATAATATGAAATAACATTATTCTTAATGTTGTCTTGAGCTTGATTTATGTGGTTGGTCTTTATACACTCATGCAAGATTGAGTTTTCATCAGTAAAACTAATCTTGTAATATAGATTTTTCACTAAAAATATGAAACTTCTAAATTATTTCTCTATCTTAAATGTCAGTACATCATGAATTTTCTTTACTTTGTCTTGGTCAACTTTTATTCTTGACTGCTCACTATAAAACCCAATATTTTTTCTATTTTTACTCCAAATGAACACTTTGCATGATTCAGTCTTAATTGAAACTTCCACAACCTTTCAAACGACTTTCTCAAAACTTGCAAATGATATTTTTCTTTCCTTGATTTAGCAAGTTCATCGTTCACATATACATCCACTTTTTAATGTATTATATCATGGAATAAGGTGATCATTACCCTTTGAAAAGTATCCCTAATATTCTTCATTCTAAATGACATTATCTTATATTAGAAGATTCCCCACGACATGACAAATGTAGTTTTCTCTTAGTTTTCCTCTGCTAGTATAATATGATTGTATCTTAAAAATCCATCCATGAATGAATACATGATACTTTTTATGACATTGTTAACTAAGATATCTATATAAGGTAAATGAAAGTATTCCTTTGAGCTTCTCTTATTAATATTTATAATCCACACATACCTTAATCCTACCATTTTTCTTGAGAACTACAACTACATTAGTCACTCATTGAGGATAATAAACTGCATCCAAGAATCTTACATCTCGTTGCTGCTACATTTCAGCCTTTAATTTGAGTATCATATTCGACCACATTTGTCTTATCTTTTATTTAACCAGCTTGCTTCTTTTCTTCAAGGAAATTCAATGTATCATAATGTTAATATCCGAATCGGGCATTGTTTGTATAAACCCAAGAAAAAACATCCTTATATTCTTATGACAATAAGATCGAACCATCCATTTCCTTATTCATAATAAAAGTACCAATTTTCAATTCTTTCTTATCATATTTGATACCCAAATTTATCCTTTTAGTTCTTTTTTGGCAGGTTTCCAAGATTTCTTAGATTTTTTAAACCAATATGGTAAACTCTTTTATCCCCTCATCTTTCCATTCTTCATCACCCACTATAATTATAATTATGTTATCAAAATTTAACCAATTATTCTTAATGCAATGAGTTTGTGAATTGGTGAAAGATTTACTTTTAAAATTCTTGAATTTGTAAGGTATGCTCGTGTAATTGTGTATTTGTATGAAAAAACAAAATGAAACAAAGACATATTTTGAACACAAGAAATGCACGATCTCATTGAGATAAAAGGCTCATCGATAAAAGAAAATATAATGGCATCATGAGCTAGATTGCAAACAAGACCATGAAAAGGTAAAAAAAAAAAAAAGAAGCAAAATATAACAGGACAAGACATCTTAGTAAGCATAATCAAACAAAAAAAATTACTTTTTGAACACAACGAAAATAAGCTTTATTTTTTAATTTTGATACACTTCCCTATTGACCAACTTCTTCATAAAGGCGTTGACAAGAATTTCATTAATGGTGTGAACAAACAACTACGACAATAACTTATTCTCCACTTTGATCTTTATCTCCTTAATCTATTCCTTGTTCTCACATTCTAAAGCACTGATATGGAGGCTTGCTATCTTTAACACTTTATTGCCATATCTAATCACTTGATCAGGTTTTAAAAATATTGTTTAGGGTGGTAGGATTGTTAACTCTTTTTTTCTAGCTCTCTTCCTTTAATTTTTGCCATCCTTGTTTTTTTCTTGATACTGGAAACTCGTTTATAGTTATCCTTCTTAAGCTTATATTAGAGTCTAAGTCTCTATTCAACATATTTTAGTTTCATTAAATCAAATTATTTTGTCATTATGGTGTCAGCTCGAAGGAAATGCCATGTTTTAACAAGCAATTAACTATCATTCTTGTTGCTTCTGAAATCTCTGGCCTTCTTAACACCGTGTTCTTAGAAACCCACTCAACATTCATGATTTTAAAAGCATGAATATTCATATCTTTACAATCTTATGCCTCGAGGAGCAGTACAACCACATTTTTTATTATGAAAATTGCTTATTTAGCATTGATAATTACCAACATCTTATTCATTATGTATTTCAATTATTGATGTAATGAGAAAGATACTAATCCAACTATGTGGATCCGAGGTCTTCTTAACAATATATTATAGGAATGATGAATATTCATCACTTGTAATGTCACGAATAACACTTGTTGCCCTTATATATAACTCTATTTCTAAGGTTCCAATTATCTGTCCTAGTGAGTTGTCATATGACCTTGGCATCATGGTACTTGACCTCATATATGATTTATTGACGAACATCTCGTTTAACATATATATTGGTAGCACATTCAATATCAAACCATTATTGATCAATACCTTACATATCAGGAAATCTTTGCATAGTACTGTGATGATATATAATTGTTTATTATGCCGAGTACCATCAAGGTCCAACTTATCTTTGGTGAAGTGTATATATTTTAAGGATTTTACCTACCAAGTGCTCCATGGTTTCTTGGTTGATATCTTAAGGCCCATATGCCTCATTTAACACCTTCTGTAGAGTCTTCCAATGTTGTTCTGAACTCAAAATCAAAGATAGCATCGATATTTTAGCAAGAGTTTTCTTGAGTTTTTCAATGATGCTTGACACGATCAAAAAGTTGATATTTTATACCAAGTGTAATAGTGTCAAAGTAATAAATAACCCGATAAGGTTAGAGGATACACTAATGATATTAAAAAAATAAGTATAATATAAACTCTTTTCATTACTCATTTGAAAACCACACACAAATAAGGTTTCAATCGAATGATTTATCTTTAATAGTTTATTATAAATTCTTAACATGATCATATTATTATCTTATTTTAGTAACACCATACTTTTAAATATTATCAGAAATTCATGATACTAACTTATATTAACAACAAATCGAGTTCCTCTCATAACAACGATGTCAGTCGAAGACTATGAAGAATCAAACATTTATTGTATCAAATGTTATACAACATAAATCTAGATTAATCATTTAACAAGCAAGGTAATAAGAATTAGTAACATAAAAAGATAAGACATATTAATAACAAACTTTCTTAAATATAAACATTGAAGTCCATGTTGAGTTTATATTATGCATATTCTAAAACCATTAGTAAAACATTTTCACCTTGACAATATTAACTTAGCTAGACATGAAAAAAAAAGTATAAATAAATAAGATAAGAACATAATTAAGATATAAGTTAACTAAGAGTAGTAAAGGAAATGAAAGGCATACACAAGAGATTAATAAAACTTGAATATTATAAAGAGAGAAATCAAGAAAATACTCTTGATCTAAAAACATATATGCTTAAATGTATGGAAAATACCTTCTTTTATAGGCTAAAAAACTATTTATTCAGTAATTAACTATTGAATTAGTGGCCAACTAATGACTTAGTGGACTTTGTGGTAGTAGTAGTAATAGTAGTAGTAATACTACTACTACTACCACTACCACCACCACCACCACCACTATTATTATTATTATTATTATTATTATTATTATTATTATTATTACTACTACTACTACTATTACTATTACTACTACTACTACTACTACTACTACTACTACTACTACTACTACTACTACTATTATTAGTATTATTATTATTGTTGTTGTTGTTATTGTTATTGTTGTTATATATTGTTATTGTTATAATAATACTAATAATAGTAGTAGTAGTAGTAGTAGTGGTGGTAGTAGTAGTAATAATAATAATATTAGTAGTAGTAGTAGTAGTAGTAATAATAATAATAATAGTAGTAGTGGTGGTGGTGGTGGTGGTGGTGGTGGTAGTAGGCAACTCATTTGTTGTAAATTATACTAGACAAACTTTTTTATTCTTATAAGAGTCATCTACTATGGGCATGTCTCTACCCACTTTCCCTTCAATTTTAAAAGATCCTTGAGTCATCATCTATATCACCTCATTGTGAAAATCTTTGCATTGGTTAATTATATGGCCTTTTTTGTGTAATACTTACAAAAATCCTTATTTATCAACCTATCTTCACAACTACCCTTCTTGTATCCAACTTGTATCAGCATTTCTTAAACCCTATCCAAAGAAACTTTTAACCTCCCTATGCTTTTAGTCTCCAATGTGTTTACGGGTCTGCTACCCGTAACATGATTAGGTAGAGTATTTGTATTTACATTTAAGGCCTCCTTAAACATTATCCATCCAACTTTGATTAATTATAGAAGCTTGTTCTTGAAGGAATTACATGTGCTAATATTATGTTTTATAATGCTAGTGTGATACCCATATATGAGTTCTGGTTTGTACCAATTAGGATAAGGTGGCTGCAATATCATGCGTGGTATTGGGGCTATCTATTAGTAGTTCTTGGTACATCTCACTAAAGAGGAGTGATAGCAGTGATAATTATTCTTAGGTTATTTCATAATTTTTTCTTGGTCGGTTTTCATAGTGGTTGTTAATTTGGTTACTTTGGGTTTCAATTTTTTTTACAAGAAAATATGAGTTGAACTTAATATTGGCAATTCAAGATGAAGGGTTTAGAGGACTGTAGTTTTGGAAATGGTTCTTCTTGCCTTGATATGATCAACTTCCTTTTTCTTACCTTCGAAGCCTTTGTTTTTAGTGGGTATGAAGATTTTACCACTCCTTATCTTTTGCTCTATATACTCAGCCATGTTATAATGTTAGTAAATTATAAAAAAATTAAAAACCATATAAATTATAAGAAAAGAAACTTTGAAGAAATATAGTTTTTATGAAATGCTTAATTTTATAAGAAAATAAGTCTAATCTAAAAGATGATAGGATTTGATTATTACTAAAAAGGTCAATCTTAAGTGGATAAACCCCATGAATATTTTTCACTTGGCTTAAATCTCCAAATTACCTTCACTTGTTAAAAACATATCAAAGCAAACATGCAATTATAAAGTTATTGTACACCTACTCACATATTACTACTCATTATAACAGTGTAATTACACATCTTTTCTTCAATCATGAAACTTTTAAACTATACATTAAGGGCAATATGGTTTGTTCATCATGATTCAATCATCATTTTCAAATTATAAAGGGAAAATTTGATATTTTTAGTTTTTTTTACAGTAAAATGACTTGATTATCATTAAAAAAAAAACTTACATCAAGAAATTTTTTATCTAATTGTAATTAAGTCATTTTACTTTGTTAAAAAATAAAAAGACTAAAACATTTTTTGATTTAAGTTTAATATTATAAATTAAACACATGTTGTCCACTTAAGTCCAAATATGGAGGTCAAGTCCCACTTGAGTTGTTGTGGCCATTAGCCAGTAATGGTGTCCATTTAAGTCAAACTACTTTATTGACCTATAATTCTCTATGTGGTGAATTTTTTTATAAAAATAAAAAGAATATAAAGACTGTTGTAACCCAATTTTGGATTCACTAAAAATTTTTGAATGTTATTTTATCTTATTATTCATGACAAAAAAAATATATAATAAATAAAAAAAGAGAAAAAAAGAGAAAAAAAGAGTTTAAAATATATTTTCTCGAGTCAACCGTCATTTTCTGTCAAAACCGAGTCCACCAGGTCAATACGAGTTAAACGATGTCGACCGGGATGAAAAATGAGTTTCGGGACGTTTCGGGTCAAAACCGTCATTTTCTGTCAAAACTGAGTCCACCAGGTCAATACGAGTCCCACCATGTCGACCGGGATGAAAAATGAGTTTTGGACTGTTTCGGGTCAAAACCGTCATTTTCAGTCAAAACCGAGTCCACCGGGTCAATACGGGTCCCACCATGTCGACCGGGATGAAAAATGAGTTTCAGGCTGTTTCGAGTCAAAACTGTCGTTTTCGGTCAAAACCGAGTCCACCGGGTTAATACAGGTCCCACCATGTCGACCGCGATAAAAAATGAGTTTCGGACTATTTTTGGTCAAAACTGGTATTTTTGGTCAAAAAAACCCGGTCCACCAAGTTGATACCCGTATAAAAAAGTTTTTTTTGTAATTTAAAATTAATTTTTAGCGGATGAAAAACTTTTTATAATACTGATTTGAATTTTTAATTTTTACCCCTATAAATAAATGTTATTATTATTATTTAGTATTATTATATATAATAAGACAAATAGTAATCGGTGGAAGTTGAAAATTTTAACAATCTGTGATGAATCGAGCATTACTATTTGGTTATTATTTGGGTACTATTTATTTTTCTTATACTTTTTCTACACCCTAGTAAGATATTAAATTTTTTTTAAACAAATTAAAAAATATCAAAAATATCCTAACCGTTAGATCTAATAATGTTTAGATCTGAGCCTTTGATTTCTTAGGATACAATAGGCTTTACCACACCAGATTAAAACCCAAATCAATCTCAGCTTTTCAAATAATCTGTCTTCGATCCGGTTGAGCCACGTCAGCAGGTGTACCGAGCACTCGGTACACCGCGCCACACCAGATCTTAACCCATTCAATCCTGACCGTCCGATCAACTTGAAGATCAAACCAATCACAGCCGCACGATCTGTTCATCTGAGATCCAACGGTGCCCAGGCTTCAGACGCACGAGTGCACCATACACTCGTCCACACCGTAACAACACCCAGAGCTTCTCTCTCCTCTCGCCGGCGATTCTCTCTCTCTCCGCCGATCTCCCATTTCCGGCCATCTCAAGCCGCGAAACCACCACAGAAACGTGAATCGCCTCTTCTGAAGCAAAACCCCGGCCGTTTTACACTTTTTCACCAGCGAGTTTGGCCGGAAAAAGGTCGTGACCGATATCGGCCAATCGACCTTCAAGTCGTCGATTCTCCCTCCTCAGCCATCAACGACCAACGAGACCACCACCATCAGAATCCTCGTCCTCAGATCTATCAGAATCGACCATCGTTTGGCCGGAATCTCACCGGAAAATTTCACCGCCGTCAACAGTAACCGCGCGTGAGCCACACGCGCCGCCAGTGGCATTTTCATAATTTTTCGATAAATCCGAGGGTATTTCAGTCTTTTGCCTATACAGGGGTACTCAAGTAATTTTTTATGATATTTTATGGTATTTTTTAATATTTTTATATATAAATACTTGTAAATTTTTGCATGTGAAAAAAACAAAAATAAACCAAAATAAATAACGACGCGGGTTTAACACCCATTTTATCATATCACTGTTTATGGGTCAAAAACCCAATTTTCAAGAATTGATATATCTATTTGTCAATGATATCAAGATAATTTTTATTTTATAAAATAAATATTATTTGTCGACACATCTCTTTTATTTACAGAAAAGGACCGATGTCAAAAAAATTAAATTCCAAATATGGATTATGTCTATTATTATTTATTTTGATAAATCAGACGTAACTCTCCTTTTTAGGGATAAACGTCGACATCTTAGACAAAGTCTCCTAATTTTAGGGACTGATGTCATTTTTAACGTGTCTCCTATTTTTAGGGACCGACGTTAACCATGTTAAAAATTTACAAATAAGCTCAAAATATAATAGCATTTGAATCAAACAAGAAAAACACACAAGTAAAGGTAACCTTTCTCTGAAAGGATGTTTTAAGGGTGGTGTCTACCTTCCCTTAATCATAACTAACCCAGTACCTGAATCTTTGGGACCAGTGTCTAATTTTGGATTTCTAGTTCCCTCAAATTACTAGATGGCGACTCCAATAAAAATCTTTATTTCTCCAATCAAATAAAAACTAAATTAAATTTTTTTTTGTTTAAAAAAAAACAAACAAAAAAAGGAGTGGAGCCGTCGCCCGATATCGTGTAGCGATAATATGGCGACTCCATTGGGGACTTAGGGTTGAACCAACTGCTTGTGTTTGCTTTTCATATGTTTTTTTTCTTATATGCTATTTATTTATGGCATTTATTTTATTTACATTATTTATTACTGTAATTCTTTTCAATTTTTCATATTTGCCACATGCATGCATGATATTTATTTGTGTATTCACACACTTCACGATGAACCCATAAATGCTCTGGACCCGAGCTTTGTCCTTTTTAAGATTAGAAAAGAAAGATTCAAGTGGCAAGTGTGACTTATGTCCACTGATGCTCATTTGGACTTTCGCTTAGATTGTAACTCACCCTATGCAACGGGTATTGTGGAATTTTATCCCATACTCATGTTGCATAAGGTTAAGAGGCCGATTATTTCACAAGTAATTCGGGCAATCTAAGAACCAAATAATTTCTTTAAGGATAGAATAAACTAAGCCAAACCTTATGAGTTAAATCCTATCAAGTAGGATATAAGACACAAATAAATGTCAATGCATTAACATACATTTTCATATCCATTCTATATTCTCATTATATCTCCACCGATCCTTATAGGAAGTGTGAGATGGAAAAAACCAATCCTATTGAGGAATTTTTGATCAGATCAAAATTAAGGCAACAAATTTCTTCCCTCAATCAGTTCAAGTTCCTGTAAATTTGGAGTCCTCAGTGAGAACTTTCTTAAGAGAATCTGATCTGGTCTATTACTCATCATAAGTTAAAGGAAAACCTAAAACAAATAACAGGCATACATCATCCATATGACATTTTGCATCCATTTGTGCATTTCATTCATTTTTATGGCATTCATTCAGGTTGAAATATAGGTCCCCCAAAAGACCATAAAATTCATTACACTCGACTGCGAAGAAAGATAATGGAGAACGAAGAAAGAGCACATCTAGAGGCTCACTATCAAAGGGAGTTGGAGAGCATGAAAAATGATATTGCAAGACTTAGAAGTCTACTCGAGCAGGTCCTAGTATCCAAGTCTGGAGAAGATACCTCTACTCAGCCAGCGGTTGCAACTCCATCTGTATCTACGCTAGTAGCTCCTTTCGTGTTCACTTCTCAAAATCTAGGAGCAAATCCTTCTTCATCTGAACAGCAGTTCACTGCCAATGTTCCACCAGCACAAGTGCCGATCATAAACTTGACAACTGATGACTCACATAAGATGAGATACTCTAAACCTGTTGATTATGACAAATTGACCACTCTAGAAGAAAGATTGAGAGCAGTCGAAGGGGCAGACTTATATGATCCTGTTCATGCTGCAGAGATGTGTTTAGTCCCAAATATAGCTGTACCCAAAGAATTTAGGGTACCAGAATTTATCAAGTATACAGGAACTGAATGCCCAATCACTCATCTTAAATCTTATTGCAATAAGATGGCAAAAGTGGTGAATGATGAGAAACTTCTCATCCATTTCTTTCAAGACAGTCTTTCTGGATCAGCACTAAGCTGGTATATGACACGACTAAAAGATTGATGTCTTCTCCCAAGTGCAGGAGTGTCGAAGTAATAAATAACCCGGCAAGACCGGGGTCGAACCACAGGGAGGTTAATTGTACAAATTATAAATAACAATAATACAACAACAATAACAATAACAATAACAACAACAATAATAGTAATAATAATAATAATAATAATAATAATAATAATAATAATAATAATAATAATAATAATAATAATAGTAGTAGTAGTAGTAGTACTAATAATAATAATAATAATAATAATAGTAGTAGTAGTAGTAGTACTAATAATAATAATAATAATAATAATAATAATAATAATAAAGAAAGAGAAGAAGAAGAAGAAGATGATGATGAGAACTTGGAGATCAAATATTAATGTAAGGATTAAGCAATAATAATAACAAATGTCAAGGTTAGAGATTCCACTAATGGTATATCAAACAAGTATAGTATAAACTCTTATTATTGAATTGGAAACCACACACAAAGGAGGTTCCAATCAGATTATATATTGTTAACATGATTACATTAGTCATCTTATTCAATTAATGCTAATACTTGTAAATCTCGTCAAGCATTCATGATTATAACTTATGTTAACAACAAATCAAGTTCCTTTCATAGCTCAGGTGTCGGTTATACCATACATTATGGACTATGAAAGTGCCAAGCATTTGTTGTACCAAGTGTTATACAACATAAATCAAGATTAGTCATTTAACAAGCAAAGTATTAAAGAGTGAACAAGATAACAAATATAAAACATGTTAGTATCAAACATTAAAGTCCATATTAAGTTTACACTATACTTATTCTTACACCATTAGTGTAACCTTTTCACCTTGACATAATTAACTTAGCTAGACATAATGAAAGAAATAAAAATAGATAAACAAAATAAGAGCATAAAAGTTAACTAAGTAAAGGAAAGGAAATGAAAGGCATAAACTTGATATTAATGAAAGTAAAGCATAAACATTACAAAAAATACAAAGAGAGAAAGGAAGAGCATGATCTTGATCTGGAAACCAAGATGCCTAAATGCATGGCAAATGCCTCCTTTTATAGGCCAAAATTGGGAACTATTGATTTGATGACTAATTGATAAGTGGGTGGCCAACTTTTGACTTGGTGACAATCCTTATCTTCTCTTGTCTGCCCAAAACGTCATTGATAACGTCAAAACTGGAGCCAGGTGCAAACATGAAAGTTGTAGGCAATTGTCTCAGCTTTCTTGTGTAAAAAATTCAGCTCATTTGGACTTCTAGAACTCCAGATATGGCCAAAATACCGAACAGTGCTCGGGCTGGAAGACAGATTCGGGCTTTTTTGTTGTTGCTACAATTTGGACTTGATAATGGCCTTTTTAGATCTTGGGCTCCATATGAAAGTTGTAGGCCTATGTCTTACCTTTCCATCCATATAAATTGGACCTAAATCTGAGATCTGTAGCTCCAGATATGGCCCAATTACCGAACAGTGTTCCGGTTTGGATTGCACCGACATCTCTTCTCTAAGTTTGACCATCTCTTTATCCATGCAATTTAAGTTCTTCAAGTCATCAATCAATCCTTTCATTTATGTGATAGACCTGCATTAAAAATAGACATTTACCATAAATTATAGGTATCTTATATTATTAGATACATTATTATAAAACATATTTTAGTTAAGGAGTTATTGATACTTCAAGTGCAAAATGATGATATAAAACCATGATAAAAATACACTTTTAAGTTAATCACACCCCTCAACCAGCTTATTACTAGTCCCTAGTAATTAAAGCGTTAAAACAATTTGCAAATTTCACAAAGCAAGGTATTCATCATTTAACTTCCATTAATCTATCCAGATAAACAAACTCTCATTAAATTTATATATCTGCTCAATACCACTTAACAAGATATTAATAAACCTTTCTTTTGTGCTCAATGTATCAACATATAATTATGGGGCTTTTCTTGGAAGAAAACAAAATTTTTGTTCTAATGTTTAAGGTTAACTTCCTTGGGTTGGGATTACTATTTTTGTCTTCTTTTTTTTTTTTTTAACTCTATATACATATACTTTAAAAACATCATGCATCTTTAACCCATGTAACGAGCTTTCAGCTAATGACTCCTAGACCAGTTGGTCTTAGGGCATTAGGTGTTAAGACACCCCTACGAGCTTAGTAACTCGGGTCGCAGATACTGATATGTAGATAGTGCAATGTTTGATTGCCTTAAGCTTTTCTCCTCAACCCATGTAACAAGCGTTGGGCCAATAGCTCCCAAGTCAGTTGACTTTAGGGTATTAGGTGTTAAAACACCCCTTCGGGCTTAATTGCTTAGGTTAGGGAGGCTACGAAATCAAACTTATCTACATTTTTATTATCATCATTTTTTTATTTTTTTTTCTTTTTTTTCATGTTTTTTTTTTAATTATATACAATCCCTTTCCCTTAGTTGTTACCTTTAACAAAAGAACATAAATAATGTAATAATCCAATATGCAACCCACAATCATATGTTAAAGTGTGTGTGTGTAGATTAAGGTTCAAGAATACATGTTAAATAAGTATATGAGCAGAATTAAGTAGTAACAACACGAGAGTTTGTAAACCTGAATATTTTAGGAAGTATTATAATAGACCTTGTTAAGAATGGTTACTAAGATGCGTCTCAAGAGTCACTTTAACAAAAGAACTCCTTTACTCTGCCATCCTAGTAAGAACAATTATGCACATGCTTTATGAAATGAAAAACAATTTTTTTTTTATCAACTACTACCCTCTCCCCCCAACCAAAACGAGACATTGTCCTCAATGTTCTAAGGTAGAAAGATAGAGTATAGAAGATATCACCTGAAATAACGAACTCTGACAAAACCTGAAACACACTGAAACAAAAATAAGAAATAACAAAACACAATAATAAAACCAAAAGACACAAGTTTTTACAAACAAAAAATTTCAAATCGCAGTTGTGATTGTGGCTCACATCTTCCCTTGGTTTTACGTCCAAGAACAACTTAAACGCCCTCAATGGGTCGGGGATAGGCTTCCCATCCAGTTTTCTTAAAAACTGGCAAACATGGTCTTTTTTAGTCAGATTCCCAAGACTATGCCAAGTATGTTCTTTATGAAAATGGGTTCATAAGTCATGAATTACACGATGCTTATCTCGACTATGATGAGATTTAAGAGTCAATAGAAGATTATCTAAAGACTCTCTGTGTTTTGAAATAAATCCCACCTTCTGACAATTTTCACAGTTTTTGCGGAATGCATCTGACTCCTTGAATATGATGGGCCAGTAAAATTCACTTTGTAAGATTTCTACAATCCTCTTTTTTGATGAGAAATGATCCCCACATGCCTTAGAGTAACAAAATTTAATGAAATTACTTACCTCATTGTCGAGAATGCATTTTTGAAATATTTGACCAGGACAATAATTGAATAAGTTAGGGTCATCCCAATAAAAATTTTGCTCGTTGCTCAAAAAATTTCTTTTGTCTTCGGTATTCCAATGAGCTGGCAAAAATCCTGAAGTAAGAAAATTGATATGTTTAGCAAACCAAGGCATTGAACTAAGAGAAAGTAGAGATTCATTAGGAAAGTAATAATTGATTGGTGTGATGTCGGGTGTCGAATCTGTTGTCACTTTTGATAAAAGATCCGCATCAACATTGTCCGTGCCTTTTTCATCATCGACTTTTTCCTGATTGGTCATGGCATGAGGAAATGAAAGTGCTGGTAGGGAATCAGTCTTTTCCTTGCAATATTCAGATTCAACCCCTTCCTTACCCTTAGAGATTGACTCATCATGTTTCTCACAAGGTTCAAGAGTGGGTTTTTTAATAACCTTACCATTGCGAAGAGTAATGACTGATTTGACTTGATCCATGTGTTGACTTCCAGGACTACTTGCATTTGCATCATATTGCCCCTTGAGATTTTGCTGTGGTTGAGATGGAAACTTACCTTGCTCTTGAAAACTGAGAGCAGATATGAATTTTGCAAGAGTTTCTTTAAAATCTGTTATGCTTTGAGTAAGTTGAGTGTTGATTGTCTCTTGCTTTTCAATGAATGCATACAAAGTTTCCTCAAAATTACTTCTAAGAGGTGGAGCATAAGAAGGTGCATATCTATAAGAATTTTGGAAATTATGGTGTGCTTGAAACTGTGGTGGTGAAGTTTGTGCATTGTCACTCTTCCAACTGAAATTTAGGTGATTACTCCAACCAGGATTGTATGTTTGTGAATATAGGTTGTGATTGGACCTTTCGAAACTGTTTAAAGCATAGGCTTGTTCATGGAGACATTTCTTAAAAGAAGGTAAGGTTGGACAGTTATTGGTTGAGTGTTCATTTGTTTCACATATTTGACACACAATGTTTTCAACAGATTTTAATTGACCATTCTTTTTCAATTCTAGTGCCTCGACTTTTTTAGCTAAAGATGCAAACTTGGATTGGAGTTCATGATCTTCCCTAAGGTTGTACATACCTCTACTAGATGTATGAGGTTGAGTTTTACTCGGTGCCTCATATGTACCCGCGGTGTCCCAATTTTGAGCATTTTCAGCTAACAAGTCTAAGTACTCCATTGCTTCATTAGGGTCTTTATCTTCAAAAGTTCCATTGCACATCAATTCAACCATTTGCCTATCTTTAGGTGTTAACCCTTCATAGAAATGTGAAACCAATCTCCATGTTTCAAAACCATGATGAGGGCAAGTACTAAGCAAGTCTCGATACCTATCCCAACATTTGTAAAATGTTTCTCCTGGTTTTTGAGTGAAAGTGGTGATTTGTCTCTTGAAAGAGTTTGTTCTATGAGATGGGAAAAACTTCTTTAAAAATTGTTGTTGCATTTCATCCCAAGCACGAATGGATCCTGGCCTTAAATTTTGTAGCCATGTTTTAGCTTTATCTTTTAATGAAAAAGGAAAAAGCTTTAATCTAATGGTGTTCATGCTACAATTTAAATTATTATATGTGTTGCAGACCTCCTCAAATTCCCTTAAATGCAAGTATGGATTTTCCAATTCTAAGCCATGAAATGAAGGTAAAAGTTGAATAATGTCTGGCTTAAAATTAAAATGAGATGCATCGGGAGGAAAAACTATGCATGATGGTGCACTTGTTCTTGTGGGATTCATGTGGTCTCTAAGTGTTCTAGCACGGTTATTCTCATTATTCTCATTTTGAAGTGATTGATTATCTTCTTCGGCCATATTTTCTGAAAATGATGAGGATATCCTACAAAGTCTACCACTTGATGTACGTGACCACACTCTCATGCACGTGTAGGAATAAAATAAAAGGAAGAAGAAAACAAAAGAAGAAGGAAGAAAACAAAATAAGGAGAAACAAAATAAAAGAGACAAAGTTATATATAAGAAAAGTGAAAAGAGAAAATAAAATAAATATTATAATTTATACAAGAACTTACCTCCCCGGCAACGGCGCCAAAAACTTGACACGACTAAAAGATTGATGTCTTCTCCCAAGTGCAGGAGTGTCGAAGTAATAAATAACCCGGCAAGACCGGGGTCGAACCACAGGGAGGTTAATTGTACAAATTATAAATAACAATAATACAACAACAATAACAATAACAATAACAACAACAATAATAGTAATAATAATAATAATAATAATAATAATAATAATAATAATAGTAGTAGTAGTAGTAGTACTAATAATAATAATAATAATAATAGTAGTAGTAGTAGTAGTACTAATAATAATAATAATAATAATAATAATAAAGAAAGAGAAGAAGAAGAAGAAGATGATGATGAGAACTTGGAGATCAAATATTAATGTAAGGATTAAGCAATAATAATAACAAATGTCAAGGTTAGAGATTCCATTAATGGTATATCAAACAAGTATAGTATAAACTCTTATTATTGAATTGGAAACCACACACAAAGGAGGTTCCAATCAGATTATATATTGTTAACATGATTACATTAGTCATCTTATTCAATTAATGCTAATACTTGTAAATCTCGTCAAGCATTCATGATTATAACTTATGTTAACAACAAATCAAGTTCCTTTCATAGCTCAGGTGTCGGTTATACCATACATTATGGACTATGAAAGTGCCAAGCATTTGTTGTACCAAGTGTTATACAACATAAATCAAGATTAGTCATTTAACAAGCAAAGTATTAAAGAGTGAACAAGATAACAAATATAAAACATGTTAGTATCAAACATTAAAGTCCATATTAAGTTTACACTATACTTATTCTTACACCATTAGTGTAACCTTTTCACCTTGACATAATTAACTTAGCTAGACATAATGAAAGAAATAAAAATAGATAAACAAAATAAGAGCATAAAAGTTAACTAAGTAAAGGAAAGGAAATGAAAGGCATAAACTTGATATTAATGAAAGTAAAGCATAAACATTACAAAAAATACAAAGAGAGAAAGGAAGAGCATGATCTTGATCTGGAAACCAAGATGCCTAAATGCATGGCAAATGCCTCCTTTTATAGGCCAAAATTGGGAACTATTGATTTGATGACTAATTGATAAGTGGGTGGCCAACTTTTGACTTGGTGACAATCCTTATCTTCTCTTGTCTGCCCAAAACGTCATTGATAACGTCAAAACTGGAGCCAGGTGCAAACATGAAAGTTGTAGGCAATTGTCTCAGCTTTCTTGTGTAAAAAATTCAGCTCATTTGGACTTCTAGAACTCCAGATATGGCCAAAATACCGAACAGTGCTCGGGCTGGAAGACAGATTCGGGCTTTTTTGTTGTTGCTACAATTTGGACTTGATAATGGCCTTTTTAGATCTTGGGCTCCATATGAAAGTTGTAGGCCTATGTCTTACCTTTCCATCCATATAAATTGGACCTAAATCTGAGATCTGTAGCTCCAGATATGGCCCAATTACCGAACAGTGTTCCGGTTTGGATTGCACCGACATCTCTTCTCTAAGTTTGACCATCTCTTTATCCATGCAATTTAAGTTCTTCAAGTCATCAATCAATCCTTTCATTTATGTGATAGACCTGCATTAAAAATAGACATTTACCATAAATTATAGGTATCTTATATTATTAGATACATTATTATAAAACATATTTTAGTTAAGGAGTTATTGATACTTCAAGTGCAAAATGATGATATAAAACCATGATAAAAATGCACTTTTAAGTACTAATCAGTATACAAGGCTAGATAATATAAAGATCAGAAAGTGGAAAGATTTAGTCAAAGCTTTTGTGGACCAATACAAATTCAATATGGAGGTAGCCCTGGATAGGTCAAGCTTGTTAGTCATGGAGAAGGGCAACAAAGAGACTATAAGAGAATATGTTTTGAGATGGCGTGAAAAAGCATCCCATGTGCAACCCGCTTTGTTAGAAAAAAAAATGGTCACTTTGTTTACCAACACTTTTAAATCTCCCTACTTTGAACACCTAGTGGGTAGTTCAGCTCAGCATTTCTATGATGCTGTAACTATTGCTGAGAGGATAGGACAAGCAATAAGAATGGGGAGAATGTTAGAGCCTACTGAGAAGAAAGGCTTTATCGGGAAAAAGAAGGAGTCTGAGATGAACAATGTGGAAAGAGGGTACAAGGGTAATAAGAAAAATTACCATCACTATAACTTCCAAATGCCTACCCAACAAGTTGCAAGTGTAACCTTCACTAAACCTTTCCCTACCAACTAACAAAACCAACCAAATGACCAACAAAGTAACCAGATTATTAATCCTCCAAGAAGGAATTTTCAAAGAACCCAAGAATGGTTGCCACCATTACCACTTTCCTTGGGAGAAATGTATTCAAAGTTGTTGAGTATTGGGCAGGTGGCCCCTGTTCCCTTAACCCCACTACAACCTCCTTACCCACATGGGAAGAGACAAAAACCAGTTTGCTGATGCTTTGGCAACCTTAGCTTCTATGGCCAAAACTGATTACGGAGTTAGGGTATAACCAATCTGTATTGAGATTAGAAATTTTCCAGCTCATTGTTGTTCAATTGAAGGAGAAATAGATGGGAATCCATGGTTTTATGGCATCAAGCAGTTTATCCAATATCAAGAATATCCCTTGGGGGCATCCAAAGCAGATATGAAGACCTTGAGAAGATTAGCTCTAGAATTTTACTTGGATGGAGAAATTCTATACAAAAGTTCATTTAATGGGACTTTACTAAGATGTCTAGATGAAATCGAAGCTAAGATAGCATTGCAAGAAATTCATGAAGGAATTTATGCAACTCATGCAAGTGAGCATATGATGGTTAGACAATTACAACAATCTGGGTATTTCTGGATGATCATGGAGAAAGATTGCATCGATTATGTCAGGAAATGTCATAAATGTCAAGTATATAGTGATAAGATAAATGCACCTCTAGCTCCTCTATTTAATATGACATCACCATGGTCATTTGCAATATGGGGAATAGATGTGATTGGGCCAATCAACCTAAAAACCAGCAATAAGCATCAATTTATCTTAGTAGCCATTGATTCCTTCACAAAATGGGTGGAGGCCAGCTCTTATGCCCATGTAACTCAAAAGGTGGTCAAGAGTTTTATTGAGAAAGATTTGATATGTCGGTATGGTTCACCTGAGAAGATAGTGACCGACAATGCCCAGAATTTTAATGGAAAAATGATCACAGAATTGTGCGTGAAGTGGAAAATTAAACATTCAAACTCATCTCCCTACAAACCAAAGATGAATGGTGTTGTCGAAGCTGTAAACAAGAATATCAAGAAGATTATCCAGAAGATGGTAGTCACTTACAAGGATTGGCATGAGATGCTTCCCTTTGCTCTACATGCATATTGCACAGTAGTAAGAACGTCTACTGGAGCTACACCTTATTCACTAGTATTTGGGATGGAGGCGGTGATGCCTTTGGAAGTAGAAATTCCATCTTTGAGAGTACTAATAGAATCTGAACTAGAAGAAGCTGAATGGGCTAAAGTGAGATATGAGCAGCTAAACATGTTAAGTGAGAAGAGGTTGACTGCAATTTATCATCACCAGTTATACCAAAGAAGGATGGCCAAAGCATATGACCGGAAAGTCCGACCAAGAGAATTCAAAGAAGGGGATCTTGTACTCAAAAAAATCTTACCACTATCAAGTGAAGACCGAAGCAAGTGGGCACCAAACTATGAAGGCCCATATGTAGTGAAGAAAGCATTCTCCGGAGGGGCTATGTTGTTAACTATGATGGATGGAGATGATTTACCTAGGCCCGTGAACTCTAATTCTGTGAAAAAGTATTATGTGTGATGTATTTCATCCAATCAAAATCAAATGAAATGAAGTTTTGGCCAGGAAATTCTCTTTGCATATACCTCACCAAAAAGCCCATGCATGATCTCAATGGCTCAACAATCTAATCTTTCAAATGTTTTTTTTTATAAGAGAACCCATTCTTCTTAAATGAGGTTTTAAAAGAATTGATTTTGTTTATGATTTCAATGAAATAAATCAATGATTTGTTTAGGATAATGTTCAAAGCAATTCTCTTAAAAGAGATGACCATACAAGTCAAAAACACGCAATTGGAACAACTATCACTTAAATTCTATCTTACACTTACATTTTATCAACATGAATAATGGTTGGTAGTACATTAGCTTGTCATGGACTCGCAAAACATGGTATCTTATAAATCCAAAACATTACGCTGGATGTGGACAAAGTTTATTGGTTTTAACCGATCCAACTTGAAATGAAGAAAGGCCATCTTTGATATTCCTTTCACTTTCTTTTAAAATTATCCTTTGTAGTCCCAATTTGAGCTAAGTCTATTTAAAGTTTTTTCATAAGAACCTTAACTAAGATCACACCCTACACTGGGGGCAAAACGAAAGAAATGATCATGGAAATCATCTTGAAGACATGTGAGCTTATGAAGTCTGACAACAAGGAATTCAAACAAAAAAATTCCAAATAATTGAGAGAATTCCCAACAAATAGAAAAAAATTCCTAATTTGGAATATTTAGTATCATTTTATTGTTAAGATAGTAAAAGAAAAGATGAAGATAAGATAACAGTGATCTATAGTTTTCAAACCCTTAAACACTTTCTTTGAGCTTATGAAATCCTCTTTCTTTTACAGCCTTGAGCCATAAATACATAACATGCCTTTAAAGTCCTTTCTAATCAAGAAAGCAACCTAGATCAATAAACAACGTTCTCAAAATATAAGAGACTTTTTCATAAAAAGTCATGATGTAGCAAATAATTATTCATTATTATTCATGCTGATAAAATGAGTGTTTCTAAAAATAAAAGGCAATTGTTCCTTTTCCCTCAAAATACATTCAAGCAATCGCTTGAACACGTTGAAAACCAAAGCAGAAGGTCATCTCATCACTTACCTTTATCTGAGATTACTTTTACTAAGAGATTTAATACAAATCCTTAGAGTTGCTTGAACATTGTTATAAACAAACATTGAGAGTTTTAGTTTTCAAAAAAACAAAAGAGATCTTTTGAAAAATCATTTTTGAAAAAATGGTTTTCTATGTGAAGAAGAAAGATATGACACACCAAGAGGCAGTGTTAGAAAATCAGAGATTCTTACGACAACAAGAGCAAATGAGGAAATGAAAAGAGACAGTTACTTCTTCCAAGGGTAGAGAAGCAATCACAAGAAATCTTCTAGAGACGGAGAAGCAGTCACCAGATTCCTAATGGCATAAAGAAATTTGCTTCCCTAGTGGGAGATACACATGATAAAACTGTAGACTTCTTTAAGTGTGGGATTGAAATAGCATGATTATGCAGTTTCTATGAAATGAGATTTTTGCTTCTCGTAATATGATCAGTTAGACAATATGATAACTGATACATCTTCGGATATGGAAATCCCAGGTGAAGTGGGATAATCCTCATATATTGACCATGTGAATTGGTAAAAGAATCCTCAACAACAAAAATGTTACCAACAACACGATGTCAGGCCAGGGAGAAGTTAATGCTCTCAATGAAGTATCCAATGGAGAAAGAGGCAGTGACTATTAGGAAACTCAAACAAAGTTTATCTTGGAGAACTCAACAACATGGGTCAGCTTAAGTAGATTTGAAAGTCGCATGAATCAAAAGAGCTTACTAACATTCAAGATCGCTAGACAAGATGAATGGGGGATCTATATTTCAAAAAGGTAAGATGCATCACATATCATCTAACTTCACAAACATTGCATATTTGTCTTGTAGATATTTCTTGAAACAAAATTCCCAACGGGATCCAACGAGATTCAGACGAAATGAAGTCATTTTAATCACATCAAATATGACAATTTCATGAAAGCAAAATTCATAAATGAAGACAAGAAAGATGGATTTTTTATTCATGACAAAAGGTTTAAAAGTACAAATATTAAACAGTGCGAGGACGATCAGGGATATTGTCATCTTGATCTTTAATCAGGCCTCGAAGTTCTTCAAATTGTTTATGCATATTCTCCATCTCTTCCTCAAACTCGAGGTGTCGTGTGTTAACATAGTCCTTCCAAAAGTCGACACGTGTATTCAGCTCTTGGTTCCTCCTCTCCAAGTCATTTCTATGACGTCTTTCATCACGGAGTCTGTTCCTTAAATTCTCAATCAGATGATGGAGATCAAGAATCTGAGTATTCAGCTCAAGTCTTCTAGCATGAAGACGCTCTGCAACGTTCACCAGAGATGAAGTAGCTCTAATACTAAGAGCAAGTGACTGATTCACTGCTTCAATATCGCTCCTAGCTGCCAGCATGGTTTCATCACGAGGAAGGACCATGTCTCTAGCCACGGCTACAGCAGTATCTTCATTGTCCATTACAGTATCTTCTATTGTAACGGGACAACCATTCACTTCAAAAGTAGTACGCCAAATTATAGGCTCTACTGCAGGAACACGATTTGGGTTAGCATTGGAAGAAGAGGAAGACATGATTAAAGCTTCAAGAGTTGGGAACTTTGAAAGGCTTGAAATACAAGAAGTTGATGATGTTTGTCACCAAATACTGCGTAATTTATAAGGATTCTACTCTTACTATTATTCTGAACAGATGATCAAATCTCAACCGTAGATGTAAGACTTTCATAAGAAGCTTTCATTATCTCTGAAATTGATTGCAAATCAAATCTCAGCCGTAGATATAAGACTTTCATGAGAAGCTTTCATCATCTCTAAGATCGATTTATAAATCAGATCTCAATCGTAGATATAAGACTTTCGTGAGAAGCTTTCATCATCTTTGAGATCGATTTTTTACAAATCAGATTTGAGTCATACAAATATGACTTCCTTTAGAAGTTTTCATTAACCTTGAAAATCATAGTGAAATCACTTCCATGTATTTCATAAAATCAATCTGAAATCACTTTCATGTATTTCAGGAAATCAATGATGAAATCACTTTCATGTATTTCATAAAATCAATCTGAAATCACTTTCATGTATTTCAGAAAACCATTGTTGAAATCACTTTCATGTATTTCACAAAACCATTGATGAAATCACTTCCATGTATTTTACAAAATCAATCTGAAATCACTTTCATGTATTTCAGGAAATTAATGATGAAATCACTTTCATGTATTTCAGAAAACCATTATTGAAATCACTTTCAAGTATTTCACGAAACCATTGATGAAATCACTTCCATGTATTTCACAAAATCAATCTGAAATCACTTTCATGTATTTCAGGAAATCAATGATGAAATCATTTTCATGTATTTCATAAAATCAATCTGAAATCACTTTCATGTATTTTAGAAAACCATTGTTGAAATCACTTTCATGTATTTCACAAAATCAACGATGAATTTACTTTCATGTATTTCATAATAAAAAAATTCTGAAATCACTTTCATGTATTTCAGGAAATCATTGATGAAATCACTTTCATGTATTTCACTAAATCATTGTTGAAATCACTTTCAAGTATTTCACAAAAATCAAGATTGAAAACATTTTAATGTTTTTCACTTGGGCAGGTCGCCCATAAGAATTAGACCAACTGAAAATATGTGTTTTTCAACATCTCCATCATTTTTCTTTACAAAACTTCCTATGCAAAGTCAAAAGAAAATGATTTTTTCAATGTCTTTGCGCCGTAAGCATTGTAAAGAGGGGGAAACTGTTGTAACCCAATTTTGGATTCACTAAAAAATTTTTGAATGTTATTTTATCTTATTATTCATGACAAAAAAAATATATAATAAAAAAAAGAGAAAAAAAGAAGAAAAAAAGAGTTTCAAATATATTTTCTCGAGTCAACCATCATTTTCTGTTAAAACCGAGTCCACCAGGTCAATACGGGTTAAACGATGTCGACCGGGATGAAAAATGAGTTTCGGGACGTTTCGGGTCAAAACCGTCATTTTCTGTCAAAACTGAGTCCACCGGGTCAATACGGGTCTCACCATGTCGACCGGGATGAAAAATGAGTTTTGAGCTGTTTCGGGTCAAAACCGTCATTTTCGGTCAAAACCGAGTCCACCGGATCAATACGGGTCCCACCATGTCGACCGCGATAAAAAATGAGTTTCGGATTATTTTTTGTCAAAACTGGTATTTTTGGTCCACCGAGTTGATACCCGTATAAAAAAGTTTTTTTTGTAATTTAAAATTGATTTTTAGCAGATGAAAAACTTTTTATAATACTGATTTGAATTTTTAATTTTTATCCCTATAAATAAATATTATTATTATTATTTAGTATTATTATATATAATAAGACAAATAGTAATCGGTGGAAGTTGAAAATTTTAACAATCCGTGATGAATCGAGCATTACTGTTTGGTTATTATTTGGGTACTATTTATTTTTCTTATACTTTTTCTACACCCTAGTAAGATATTAAATTTTTTTTAAACAAATTGAAAAATATCAAAAATATCTCAACCGTTAGATCTAATAGTGTTTAGATCTGAACTTTTGATTTCTTAGGATACAATAGGCTTTACCACACCAGATTAAAACCCAAATCAATCTCAGTTTTTCAAATAATCTGCCTTCGATCCGGTTGAGCCACGTCAGCAGGTGTACCGAGCACTCGGTACACCGCGCCACACCAGATCTTAGCCCATTCAATCCTGACCGTCCGATCAACTTGAAGATCAAACCAATCACAGCCGCACGATCTGTTCATCTGAGATCCAACGGTGCCCAGGCTTCAGACGCACGAGTGCACCATACACTCGTCCACACCGTAACAACACCCAGAGCTTCTCTCTCCTCTCGCCGGCGATTCTCTCTCTCTCCGCCGATCTCCCATTTTCGGCCATCTCAAGCCGCGAAACCACCACAGAAACGTGAATCGCCTCCTCTAAAGCAAAACTCCGGCCATTTTACACTTTTTCACCGGCGAGTTTGGCCGGAAAAAGGTCGTGACCGACATCGGCCAATCGACCTTCAAGTCGTCGATTCTCCCTCCTCAGCCATCAACGGCCAACGAGACCACCACCATCAGAATCCTCGTCCTCAGATCTACCAGAATCGACCAACGTTTGGCCGGAATCTCACCGGAAAATTTCGCCGCCGTCAACAGTAACCGCGCGTGAGCCACACGCGCCGCCAGTGGCATTTTCATAATTTTTCGATAAATCCGAGGGTATTTCAGTCTTTTGCCTATACAGGGGTACTCAAGTAATTTTTTATGATATTTTATGGTATTTTTTAATATTTTTATATATAAATACTTGTAAATTTTTGCATGTGGAAAAAACAAAAATAAACCAAAATAAATAACGACGCGGGTTTAACACCCATTTTATCATATCACTGTTTATGGGTCAAAAACCCAATTTTCAAGAATTGATATATCTATTTGTCAATGATATCAAGATAATTTTTATTTTATAAAATAAATATTATTTGTCGACACATCTCTTTTATTTACAGAAAAGGACCGATGTCAAAAAAATTAAATTCCAAATATGGATTATGTCCATTATTATTTATTTTGATAAATCAGACGTAACTCTCCTTTTTAGGGATAAACGTCGACATCTTAGACAAAGTCTCCTAATTTTAGGAACTCATGTCATTTTTAACGTGTCTCCTATTTTTAGGGACCGACGTTAACCATGTTAAAAATTTACAAATAAGCTCAAAATATAATAGCATTTGAATCAAACAAGAAAAACACACAAGTAAAGGTAACCTTTCTCTGAAAGGATGTTTTAAGGGTGGTGTCTACCTTCCCTTAATCATAACTAACCCAGTACCTGAATCTTTGGGACCAGTGTCTAATTTTGGATTTCTAGTTCCCTCAAATTACTAGATGCCTACTCCAATAAAAATCTTTATTTCCCCAATCAAATAAAAACTAAATTAATTTTTTTTTTGTTTTAAAAAAACAAACAAAAAAAGAAGTGGAGTCGTCGCCCGACGTCGTGTAGCGACAAAGACAATAGGATTTTCTTTGACAATGTTATTAAACCTAATAAATTGAATGATCAATAATACGTTCGGATTTAAAAAAAAATCAAGATGATAAAAAAAAACCATATAAAAGGAAAAGCAAATAAAAACCAATTAATTCTAAAAAACTAAAAAAAAAAACATATCATAAGGCTACTTCAAAATAAACAAAATACTTAAAAAAATAACATTGCTTTTTTAAAATAAAATAAAAAAAGAGTTAAAATGATAATATATTTGATCAATTTGAATTTCATGACCTAACTATATTATGACAATCATGTAAAAATCAATCCCATAGTAAAAAAGAAAAAAGAAAAAGAAATACAGCATGAAGACAAATTCCAAATAAATCAAATGCTTAAAAAATTCAATCTTATATTTTTTTAAAATTTTCAAATGATAAAATATTGGATTAACCTAGACTTTATGGATTAACTATCAAACTTGTATCTTAAGTTATGGACTCAACCGGATTTAATTTTTATTTTATGAAATTTATTTTTTGCTGAAATATATATAAAAAAAAAAATCTAGGAAGAAGCTCAGCATGCTTGCCCCTTCTAAAATAAGCCTTAGTACGTGGACCTCTCAGCCTAGTTTGTGAGTCTATAGTTAGTTTTATAGTTTTTTATTTTTTAAGGAGCAGACACCTCTCGTTCACCTTTTTAAAAAAAAAACATAAATAGACAACACATTATCTGTGTTTTGTAGAATCAGGCTACTAAAAGGTCACAAAAAAATTAGGGTTTCCGTATTTTTACCTAAAAAATAATTTTCAACCTATTTTTTACTCAAAAATACCTAAAAAAAACACTCTAAAACACTTTGATAAACCTATTTATTGCCTCAAATGATTCAAAAAATTGCTCAAAACCCTAAAATCAACTCAAACTAAAAAATCTTCCTATAACAGATCTATTTCTTAGGCAAGGAAAAGAAAAAAACACCTATTTGAAACTTTTCTTATTAAATGAAACTCATTTACACCAAGATCAACCACTTTTGTGGTCGAAATTGGCATCAATAATGATTTTCTCTCTACACCGGAATTAGACTACTCTCTCTACTTAAAAAAAAAAACTGAAAAATAAAGGAAATAAAGTTAGGCATTAAAATTAGATTTCTGATAACTAAAGAGATTGATTACCAATCATCTAAAAAAGATGAGGGATCAAAATGAACTTTTCTAATGAAATTTAAAGTTGTTACCTATTTTATCCTTATTTTTCACTTTCATTTTTTTTCTTTTAATTTCACATTTTCTTAAAAAAAGGGGTTAATAACCAACTAAAAAATATATTATATTATCTTTTTAAGTTGAAGTATTTAAACTATTTTTTTTATCTCACATTGAAAAAACATAACTTTTCTGTTATGAACACAGAGTATATGTACCAAAGAGCTTTATATTCTACATTGAAAAAAATAAAACATTCTTTTAGTAATTATATAGTAAACTTTGAAATTGTTAATAACCAGCTAAAAATATATATAAAAAGAGAGAGGCTCTAGCTAGGAGAAAAAATATATTTGATAAAAAAAACAGGTCACTCGAGTCATGGGTTAACTAGGTTTTGCTGGGTTTTTGATCATGCCAGAATTTCACCTTACCCAAACTGGTCTAACCACCAAGTTGACTGGGTCCCGGATCGCCCTGTTAGGCTAGTCCAAATTTAATAACTATGCTACTTGGTTCTCACTTGTTTTTCAATGATGAAAACACGATCATACGTAGGAAAATTTGACATATGATAAATGAGAAATTAATGAGATTTTTTATATTGTATAAAAGTTGGATGATGATATTTTTTTTTTATTTTAGATTGGGTTAAATTTCCTTATTAAAGCATGTTTGTTTTTATATTTCAAGAATGCTTTCAAAAAAATTTCAATTTTTTTTATTGTTTTCTTTAATTCAAATTAATATTTGTTGATTTTTTGTATTATTTTTATGTGATGATATAAAAACTCTATTGAAAAAAAATATTATCTCAATATATTTTTTAAAAATATTTTAAAAAATAATTGTTACGTAATAATATAATAACTACCATATTGGTCTACGTTCCATAGCAGGTCAATAAAAATATTTTTTTTAAATACAAAAATATTTGAGTTGGGTTAAAAGAACAAAATATATTTGCACCATCACTATATTCAAATAAAATATTTTCTACAATAACACCATGAATAGCACATAACAAAGCAACATCAAATACACCGACAACGAATTTCTTTCTATTTAAGATATTTCTAATTTTAGTATTTTTTTTCCTCTTGAATTTTTTTTCTTTCCTCTTATTGATTTTTTTCTATAATGTAAAGATAAAATAAATTGATGTGATTTTTTTATATTATACAAAAATTAGGTGGTGATATTTGTTTTCATTTTAGGTTGAGTTGAATTTTATTTTTAAAACATGTTTGCTTTTGCATTTCAAAAATGCTTTTAAGAAAATTTCAAAAAAACAAAATTTTTTTCTTCAAATTAATATTTTTTAATGTTTTTGTATTATTTTGATGTGGTGATATAAAAAATATTTTTTAAAATAATAAAAAATGCTATCTCATAATATATTTTTTAACAAAATATTTTAAAAAATAGCATTGTGGACATAAACTCATTGCATTGTAGACCACATTGGAAATATAAAATGTTTGCTTTGTGAATGACATTGCACCTAAAAAGTATTATTTTTTCTATTTTTGATCAAAATATGCTGGTGGGTTTGCCTGGTAGCCAAACCTAATGATATTAGATTTGTCTCCATAACCAGACTCAATAACATTTGAGTTTGACTGTTATTTGAGTTTGGCTTCGCAACCAAACTCAAGGATATTGAATATAGCTACTCAACCAAACTTAATAACATTTAAGTTTGGCTTCGTAGTCCAATCCAATATTTTTAAACCTAGTTTTGTAACATGACCCACAAATATTTAGTCTAACTATATTACCAAATTTAATAATATATTCATAATATTTAAGTCTTACTTGTTCATCAAACCCAATGCTATTAGATTTGGCTCAAGAACCAAATCCAAAAATATTGAATGTGATACTCTATACTTTTCTTATTTGTTTTATATTTTAAAAACATTACCACAATCTCAATGTATATTAAAAAAACACAAATCTATGTATCACATAAGGAGCTACTTATTATTGTTAGAACTCTTATTATATAAGAATTTAGGAAGGGCTAATTTAACAGTTTTAAGGGACACAATGGATAATTTATTTAACTGCAAGGACCCAAATGAACTTTAGCTCAAATTTTATTTCATGATGGAGCCGCACAAATCTATTGGTTTTGCAGTAAATGGGATGTTAGGAAATATTGGACATGATAGGTTTAGAATAGGACTCGTTAACAGTAGAATCGCCCTGATGATAACTATGAAACATTAGACACTTGTATCAATTATTTCTTTTGACGACCTTCTATTGCTATGGCGTCTCTAACCTCAAATCAATTATTTCTTTTGACGACCTTCTATTGCTATGGCGTCTCTAACCTCAAATTTCTTGTGGGATAAATGACGCTTGATAAAGACATCGGGCTAGGTTCTTCAGACACCACTTCTCGACTTCCAATCTCCTATTACCAAGACCGAACGAACATCCTCGCTCCATGCATCTCCTCGGTTGGTGTTCAAATTGGAAAGCTTTCGCAAGCCTTGTTCGACAAGATTTAAAGGGCGGGCTTGTGCCAAACATATTTGCGGGTGCCTCCCTCACAATGGGCCAGGCTCTAGTAATCGACCAGCTAGGCAATCAGCAACAGTTTGATCAATGGTCGCATCTTGTACAATACCAGAAAGAATCATGCTGAGACAGACCTGTGAGTTCAATTTATTGAAACAAATCAAAAACGATATCGTCAACACGCAATCAGCTAGGCATATAGCAAGTTGGATTGAAGATTACAAATAACTGAGAAATAATAACCTGTCATACCCAACCTCACATGATTAGAACATAATATATATTGTGGAAAGCATGACTAGGCTTACCTTCTCTAGTTTCTAGTAAATGCTTGTCTGCTAGCCAGCAAATTGAAACTAAGAATGAATTACAGCTGGCCACTCTTACAGAAAGAATCATTTGTGCACGAGTGAAATGAAAACATAAAACACAAAGCTACACTATTCCCGGAAAGTCTGCGTTACATGTTTCAGGCTTCAAACTCTTGACCCGCAGACTGTGTTTCATCTCTCTATGCTTCACCTTCATCTTCATTATCTCCCTCGTCTGCAAATTTGGTGAGCTCAGCTTGGATCACAAGCTTAATAGATGACTTTCTTGTTGTGAGATCTGTGTCAAATCGCCGAGCTGCAATGGGGCCAGATTACTTTCAGGCAACCACAAATAAAATACAAACATGATCTCTAAATTACAATAACAGAATTTAAGGCATATGTTGCTATTTCTTTTTATGCCTGGTACATCTTAAGAAATCTCCCAATCTAGACAAACCTTGACAGACCTATTGTCATTCAAGATGCGGTTCATTCTTACATGTGAACCACAAGGATCACTTTAATCACTGAAAGACAAACTACATATGCCTGCCTTTTTACAAATCTACTGTAAAATGGTAAAATTATACATTATCAAGTCAATTTGTGGATGAAGCAAGCATGTTCGATCACAACTATAGAAACAAGACTAAGGGCTTGTTTATTTACTTGATCTGAGATGGCTCGCACTTTACATGCCATGTCAATTTGTCATAAGATTGCTTGTCATGGTATTTTCCAGATAAGAAGAAACACACTTTACTCATACCAATGAAAGTAATAAATACATACCAAGTAGCTTTAGAATATCAGTGAATGTAGCCTGCAAATAACAAATTACAGATTAGTTCTGGACAATTATTACATATTGAAATACGGAGATGGAGAAAATGACATTAGAATTCAATAAGATTTCTTTGCAGAAAATGATAGTTGCCAAGTTTGATCGCTAAGATCTAGCTGGTAAAAATGACAACCACAATAACTAGAGTCGTTTGTTTTGAACAATTAAGCAATCTTTCAAAACAGCAGAATATCATCAGTCACTATGTTTGTATCCAGCATGCTGTGTTTGTGGCATCTAATTGCTTATTATTAGCCTGTCACATCAATAGGAAGCAATGATATCAGATCTCACCGTGTTGAAATCCACCTTCTTAAGAGTTTCACATATCGCATCTCTAAGCTCATCATCACTTGGCATCAATTTGTTCTCTTTAACTTTAGCCTTTTCCTTCCCTTTTCCAACTTTTCTACCTTAACAAGTAAAAGAAAAAAGATTTTCATACGTCAGTGTAAAGGAAAACAATAGCACCACACATCAATTTCACAAGAGTAAGATTGTCATGATTAAATTCAAAGAAACTTCTATGATAGATTCAAAGGGTGAATTATAGCATTTACAGATATTATCATCTTCTGACCAAATAAACAACAGCAATCCATTTCCAAACGAGAACAATCAACAAAATAAATAATAGATCTAAAAAGGACATTACAGTCTGTAAAAGCCATAATTTAACAGATTTTTCACTGCATTACCATTTCCATTTCACAAAAAAATGGCGTTGTGGCAATTATTTTCTGTTACTTTCCCATATTCCAGCTATTTCCATTTTTACTTGTTCCCTTTACTTTTTTTATATATCATCTTTTCAACTTTCACTACCTTTTCTACTTACCCACACCAAATTCTTAAAAAATCTCATGATTTTGAACCTAAATAAAATATAAAAAAAATTCATTGTTTATTTTAAAGTGAAAATATTATAAACTACAAGTTTGGAAGGTTGACAAAATATCCCAACTCTTTTACATTATTTACAAATAATCTCGTTGAAACTTCATATTCAACTAGCAAATGTTTTTTAGTTATATAATTTTATACCTGACTGAAGATTTATAGTGGCATTGATGTTATTTTTAAATGATTTTCAAAAGTTTGGTTAGCATCTCAAGTTTTGCCAATATTTTTAAATTTATATTACCTTGAACTTTGATTTCTTTGTTTCATTTTTTAATGCTTATATTGTACATGGATCTTGTTATTATTAAACAAATTTTCAGTTTTATGGAGATGAATATTTTCTTACACAACCACAAGTTGCAATGAACATTATTTGTTGCGTTATATAATATGTAGTTAAACCACTGGAAGTTTTGCTATCATGCTTATTTAGTAAAATTATTAAAAATATGTGATTTACTATAAATTTTCTAAGAGTTGCAAAAATATTCTTAACTGCAACCATTATTTTATACCTGTATTATTGCAACCACATATTAAAACCATGATGAACAAACAAAAAGGAAATTTACCTGTGTTTTCCTTGGAGGTAGATTTCTTTGAAGGCAAGTGTTTATCCTTTGATACCTTTTCAGTTTTCTTCTTCATTGGGGAAACCTTTGGACTTGCATCACTATCCTCATCAGAAAGAATGTGTTTTGATGAAGATTTTTTAGGCGTTCTTTTCACTGATGGACTGGACTTGTGGGAGACAGAGATTCTGGTTTTAGCTTTTCCATAAGGTGCTTTTTTTCTCAATGATGTAGCGGACCTCTTTTTGCGTTTTCCAGAGTTTTCTTCAGATTCTTCTACAGATTCATTTTTCTCCTCACTTTCAGAATGTTCAGAAATTTCAGCATCATATTTTTCTAGAGCACCATTTTCATTTTGTTCTTCTACATTTTCTTGTTCCTGTTCTTCTTCTTCATCTTTCTCTTCTTCTGAATTGTCTTCTGTATCAGATGTACTCTTTTTATCTCTCCTCTTGGAATTATCAGCAGCCTTTCTTCGACTCTGCAAAACAACCCACACCCTTTTAAAAAGGGAAAATAATATAAACACTCTAGAGGCACAAAGGGATTCAAGCTGTTGTAAAATTGTGCAACCTATCAGATTCTTCTAAAGCAGTAGAATTGCACAAACAGCAATTCAACAGCTTTTCTGCGAAAGGCTTTCACAAACAGAATACAAGATACGTATGTCACATGACACCAAATTTCAAGGAGCATCACAGTTGCACCCTCCCTCCTCCTCTCCCTCCCCCCAAGCATGTACTTAGAGCCAACTGGGTACACAATAGGTAAACTTGACATACACAACGACTCCACAATCTTGCCAAGCTTCTAGATGTGATTCCACTTTGACCGAATCACAAAGCACACTTAAAACAAGAGAAAATATACCTTAGCTGAACATTTCGACGGTGTGCTCCCAGATGTTGAACTTTTGGCCACTCTCTTGCGCTTTTTGCTCACTTTTTCCTGACAGCCAAATAAACATCAAAACTCAAATAGATGTCATGGCAAAGGAATTCAATTTGCAACACCCGAACTTCATAGGAATGGAAGATAAAAGTCAACAAACCTTCTCTTTTTCAGCAAGCAAATCACTGGTTGTAGCATGGGGGACCACCAAAAAATCTAACAGCTTCATAACAACATCTTCCTGTACGTGCATTTTAAGACCACTGTAGTAGCATATTTAACTAAACTTAACAGAAAGAACAAGCCCTGACATTTAGGGATAGGCCTCAATAGAAGAAAGAAACTACAATGTTGTTTGCAAAATCAACACCAATGCATCCCTCAAACAGCAGGATTTGTAGGTTCACATAATGCTAGGTTGTTTGCGTGCATGCTCATGGGCACACAGAGACAGAAGCAATGTTGATTAGAAAACCTATAATTCACAAGGCTAAACCATGATTTTCTAATCAATGACAATTCTATGGTTACTCAAATTACATATTAACAAAATTATACCATTAACAAAGTTAGAAATAACTTGGAAAAATCCCTTCCCTATGCACAGCATCAGGGAAGCAGTGTAGATATCTAAATTAACTGATTTATTTCCTCATAAATGGTGGATGAAGGAATAATTGTCTGAGCTAGAGAGATCAGAAAATCGTGGAGAGCAAGAATCAATCCTTGGACCACATGAGCTGAAACCTAACAAACAACAGTGATTAACTCACCTTCTTTGTAGTGACCTTGGTAATTGGTATGTCAAGCACATCACAAAATTCCAACAGCTTCTCTTTATTACACTTGTCAAATTTTTCTTTCACTTTACTCTTTTCTTTCCCCTAAAATAATTATAGAAGACAATAGTGATCAGTGTTTCAGAAGACTAACATGGTACAAGGAACCGAGTTAATGACAGAGATAAACAAAATTCTTAAAACCTTCTAAAATTCTGCATTTAAAATTAGCACTTGTACAGAAAAAGAATAATCATCTATATCTCAAAGTGATTTTTTCACCTCATTTTGATGCCACACAAAACCAGAGAACCGGGATATATTACTCTTAATCTGCAATGCCTGCAAAAACAAGGAACTGAAATTGCATAAAGAAAAATAAACCCCGGTTGTTCCATTCCACTTACAATGAATAAGAACCCAGTTTATATTTGTGTTCAACATCCTCCAAATCAAACACAAGGGAAAGGTGAGAAAGACAAGATCACAGCAAGAGCAAATAAGAAATTAAAGAGCAATCGGATTACCTTTCCTCTCCTTCCAAAGAGAATTGTATGAAGCAGTTTGAATGTATCATCAGCCTTCTTTCTTGATAACTTGAATGCCACTGTAGAGAACATTTTCAGGGATCATTTCCATCACCCATTGCTCTGCATGGATACGTTCAACACACCCACTATAAAATGAAAGATTTATGAAAGAGATATTCCCTTATTCTTCAACCACTCTCGTAACAACCATTCATGTAAGAAACAATTGCTACAAAGAGAAAAGAAAAGAAATAACATAGTTTACAAGTTTTGGAAAAAAAATCACAAGGCTAAACCAAGAGGGAGGAGGGTGCATGGGAAAAGTAAAGGATGACAAAAAAATGTACTAAATATAAAAATAAGAAAAAGTCACGTTGCAACTTTTGGATCATGCCATCCAACTCGGATAAGAATGTACTAAATATAAAAATAAGAAAAAGTCACGTTGCAACTTTTGGATCCTGCCATCCAGAGTAGAACTCAGATAAGAATGTACTAAATATAAAAATAAGAAAAAGTCACATTGCAACTGGATCCTGCCATCCAGAGTAGAACTCGGATGGCTACCATCCCCCTTGAATGCCATTCTAGATAGCATGATCCAAAGAATAGCATTCAAGGGGCATGGTAGACATCCTGTTAACTCTGGTTTACACATTTAAAAGTCATATATTACACCACAACAAAAACGATATCCTGAGTTTTTCACGAGCACAAAATCTAAATATTTATTATAGAATCAGAAGTCAAAACTACCTCCAAATCAATACGTAGGTAAAAATATAGGAGTACTAATGAAAATTGGAGACAATATATAATCAATTTACAACCCTCTAAGAGGAAGACAATAAAAATTCAAAACAGCTGAACACGTAGTTTAACCTTCAGACATCAATTAAAATGTCAACAACAAATGTATAGACGTCAATTGAGAACTTTCTAATATTACAATGAAAAGGCCTATAATCCCAATAGGATGAAACTTAGGTTAAAAAGAAATTGGATATCCAAGGTACAATAGAATCAATACTGCACAGTAAACAGTTTCAAGATCATCAACTTTCATTTAATATATTTGTTACACCAAAAAGAGGACAAGCAAAACAAGAAATTTTCTGACAGCATCAAAATTGAAATTCAAGATAAGAAGGAATTCAGAAATAAAAGATGGACCATACCATTAGGTATATCTTTAAGAGGGATTCCTCGGCCCTGCATTTTTAACATAAACGAAGTATAAATTAAATTCCCCAGATGACATGCACAAAAAATTTGTAAACTGAAAATGCAATAGAAAAACACCTTTTCAATCTGGAATTCTTTGACAGCATCTTTGTCAACAGTTGCCACCAGCCTTTCAACAGATTTTCTTTCACGCTGTGGCCTATCAAAAGTAGGAGTCCTTGGCTCCGGCTCCTCCTTCTCTTCCATTACCTTCTTCATTTCAGCTTTCCTCCCACCAATCTTCCTTTTCCTCCCATCACTCTTCCTTTTTCCGCGTTGCTTTGATCGTTCCCCATCCTCCTCCTCCAACTTTTCTTCTTTCTCCTTGGATCCACCATCCTTCTCCTCCACCTCCTCTTTCTCCTTGGACACATCAACCTTCTCCTCCACCTCTTCTTTGGCTTCCTTCTCCTTTCCTTCCATCTCTTCATCTACTTTGGGTTTGATTTCTTCTTCCATTGTTTCAGTTCTTCCTTCTTCTAACCCATCTTCTTTGTCTTTGCTTTCCCTTTCTTCAGTCACCTTGGGGTCTTCATCCATCCTTGCAATCTCAACTTTCTCGCTATCATTTTTATCTTCTTCAATTTCTTTTATTCCATTATTTTCCTCTGTTTTTTCAGTCATAACGTCATTGGAATTCTCTTTTGCAGGAGCACTAGTCCCATTTGCCGTTACCTCTGGAACTTTGGTCTCTTTTTCTTCCTCGCCCATTTGTTTTGCGTAGACAGAAAAAGGCTGCATTCAGGGGGGAAATCATATTGAATAAGAAGGTCACGATTAACATGTACCAAATGAAGAAAGCCAAGAAAAGCACACAAGTCCGAATGCACATAGGGGAAATCGAAACATGGCACAATTTTAAAAAAAGTAAGCCAAAAAGTCCATTTGAAAGAAGAAAAGTGGCAACTTTCCTCTGAAGGAAACAAGGAATAATAAAACAAATTTAGAGAAAACCCAAAACACGAGATTTACAACAACAAAAAAGAAATCCAGTCGTATTGGTTAAAAAACCACAGATCTTTTAAATATATTTGTCGTATTATTTTTAAAAAAAAAATGGAAGTTGAAATTATGCCAAAGTTACTTTCTTAAGCTCAATTAAGCAGAAATTCCAGGAATTCAAGCTCCGTAGTCTTTGTGAATTAAAGAAACAAAAAACCTAAATTAAAACATCGACAATTTCCCTTCATTTCCAGCACTTTCACAGAAACCAAAGGCAACATACAAATTCAATTACATGTCAGAACGAAACCCAAAAATCAAGAGTCAAACTTCACAAAAAAGAACCCTAAACAGCAGTTAAAAAGACACTCTCGCATAACAAGAAAGAGCAAAATTGACGAGTATTGTTCATAACAGACATGAAAATGAAGAGAATAGAAACTTACAGTGATTTATTATTACTCTAATTTGTTGATTCGATAGGATTGCTTAGCTTATAAAATTAAACACCTTGACTTGGAACACATTCTCCTTCGATTTCGAAATGGGTGTCTTGATTATTTTTTATTTATATCTCATACTCAAATTCCGGATTTAAAATGTAGTTGAATGCCACCTAGGATGAAACTGTCAGATTATGGGAACTGATGGATGGATGGCTCTGATTCTATTATGTCTTTTCAGTATATGGGATTTAACGGCCCTGATTTGATATTCAAATGCACACACTACGGTTGCCTTGTTGAGCAGATGAGCCTGGGGAGACAAGACAGTTTTGTGTTTGTTTAGGAGAAGCATGCATAATTTTTTGCCTTTGTGATAGAGACAGGATATCATAAAATATTGTAATTAACTGTTTTGCTGTTACATTATGTTGTGCTATTTTTAAAATAAAATGTTTTTTAAAGACACTTTTTTTTTCACTATCTAACATATTTTTTCAAAAACAAATATAATTTAAAAATTCAGATTATAGATTGATTCTATTAATTTTTTTGGAATAAAATTTTTTAAAAAAATTATATTTTTTAAAACAACCTCATAAAAAAAATATACACACACATAAAAATATAAAAAAATACATATACACATAAAAACATAAACATGAATATCACTGTTTTCTTCTATTCATAACTTTATATCAACTTTAAATTTTTAGAAGAATCTTCTTCTTTTAACATAATAGATCTTGGAGTAATTTTTAAAATATTTTCTATCATTAACATTCCATATAATATCAATCATATTCTATATAATATTAACCCTTCTAGACACTCTACATCAAACATCACTTCTGCAAGTTTCCAACATACATATTATATTATGAATATATCAAAACTAGTATATAACAACACTGAATAATAATCCTTTCCAGCATCTCTAACCTTTTCAACAGTCACTAAAAACATTCAAAATAAGATAAATATTTTGAATTTAGAATAATATTTTATTATAAACAAAATGTATTTTAGAAATAATTTTTACAATGACAAAAATTTAAATAAATAGACTTGAATTTTCAAAAAATTCCTCTAACAAAGACAAAATATCCAAAAATAATTTTATGATTATATTGCATTACATAAAGTATAAATATTATTCTTTGATTAGTTCGAATTACATTATGCATCTAAATATCATATTGTATATCCATTTACATCCATCAAACATGCATATTTTATTATAACCCATTTAAAAACACCAATATAGAACCTCACAAGTGGACTATTAGTTGAGCCTGAACATCCACCCTTAAGAAATATCTAAATCACCCATAACAACTAGACTTTATATGCAACTCCCTATAAAATATCAGGTGATTACACTCTTTCAAACACAAAAGACATCATCCATCAAAATAACTTTGCAAATATCAACCTCAATACCTTAGGTAAACAGCTTACCATACTGGAAAACAAATACAAATAACCACTACTAGTTTGATTGATACCAAAACCTCAATCCACCTAAAACTAAAAACCTTAGTTTTCAAACCTTACCAAGTTACCAAAACAAGTCAAAAACAAATCCAAGAAAATGAAACAGATTTCCTCAAAGCCATTAAAACACATTTACAACACCTTGATAGTTCATCTCTAATTATTCTAGACACACCACAAACAACCAACCCATCTACATCCACAAATTAAGTCAATACACTCCAAAACAACCCTATACAAACTTCTGATGATAATGTTTTTCAAGAACCGCCTATTGAGTTAAACAAACTCATTTGGCAAGGTTTTAAAACCACCATTACCCTAGACATATCCCTACTTTCTAAACCACCTATCTTCAACCAACATGAATACAATGCCTCCTCCTTTTATGAATGGAACATCGATGGAATGTTTGAGTACCACATCTTAAATATTCTCTAACAAATGATTATGACAACTAACATTTACAAAACCTAAATAGGAACCCTTTTTAAAGCTACAATCGAACTTTTTATCACTGGTTTCTCTTGCTAGTTAAAAGGATTACGGGATTGTCATCTCACCGAAACCGACCACCTATATATTTTAGATTCCTTTCATATGAAGATCAAACACCCATCTTTAACCCATCAGGAAACATTATCCCAAATGTTGTATCAACATTTATCCTCACAATCTCCTTATATTTTATCGAAGACCCTTCATATTTGAAAGATAAAAACACCAAACTTTTTTCTAACCTTAGATGTAACAAGCTTAGTGATTTTCAATGGTATAAAAACACATTCCTCACCTATGTTATGCTAAAAAAAGAATCAAACTAGCCCTTTTAGAAAGAAAAGTTCCTTACAGGCATACTTATTCTTTTAAAAGAAAAGGTCAAAAACAAAATTAAGAACACTTTTACAACAAAAACCATATTATATGACCATCGTACATATGGTGAACTTATGAGCTTTACCCTAAAAGAAGGTCTTCAGATCTGCCAAGATTTTAAACTCTTTTTACACTTGAAGTAGGAAATGAAACATCCCAAACAAAAACTTAGTAGTTTTTGTCATTAGTTTGATCTTTCCACCAAAAAGCTCTCTTGTAATGGAAACTGTTTAAAACCCAAAACTAAACCTCCCTACAACAGATCATCCCACAAACACTGTAAATAATTTTACTCTAAACCAGAACAAATCTACTATAAAAAACCTATAAAAAGTTTAACAACAATCACAAACCCTCTCAAACTAAACCTAAAAAACCTTTTGACCTTAAAATAATTACATGATACAATTGTGGACAAAAAGGACAAACGTCTCATTTCTACAAAATCAATACCAAACTTCATGAATTCCAAATCAATGAAGACATCATAAACCAAATATAAAACCTCTATATTAAAGCCTCAAATAAGATTTCCTTTCTTTTAGACACTTATGAAGAAGACTTTCAAATTAATGAATTAGCAACTTCAAGTTCTAATTCAAACACCTATACAAACTTCAAAAAACCTAATGTCTTAACCAAAGATCAAGAATTCATTATTGAAGTTATCAAAAGACTTGATGACCGACAACTATAAAAAATGTATTTAGACAAACTATTGAATAAATTCAACAAACCTGAAACCTTCCTGTCTCAACCTCTAAACCATCTTATTTTACATACAACCAACACAAACACTTATGACCTTATAAAAATTCTCAATAGAAAAAAATCCAAAATCTCAGTTATTATCCTAAAACTATATTGTGAGATTAAAACCCTCAAATCTGAGTTACAAATCTCGAAACAAGCTCAATAAAAAGACTCTGCCATCTTACAACATCTTCTGTCCAACATTAAAAACCAGTCCGAGTCTGAACTAGAAGAACCAGAAGAACATATAGATAAGTCCCATTCAGTACATCATGCATTTACAAACATTAAACATATTATTAATGATTTATTAAATGTTTTAACCCAGATATATTCCAAAAAAATATTTGATCAAAATCATATTAGTCTTTATAGATGATTTTAAACTAGATACTAACATAGATGCAAATTTAAACTACATCAAAGAAGGCATAGTTCCAAAATATTTTTTTTTTTACAAAACTCCCTCTGAAAAACTCTCTGCTGTTAATAATTTTAAATTCCATATTACAGGCAAAACCCAAACCTCTGTTTTCAACAAAAACATTTCTCTTAAAATATTCTTTGTAGTTACAAAAGATATAAATTATACCATTATTCTTAGCACTTCATTCATCGATATAATCACCCTATACAAAGCACATCATGATTATATTACCTCTAAAATCAATAGCATCAAACTTGTTTTTTCATTTAATTAAAGCATACTCTAAACATACTTATTATAATAATGTATTGATTCATGGAAAGTAATTCCATTTACATGATTTACAAAACTATGTTTTCTTTTTTCTTATTGACAAACAATTACAAAACTTTGTTTTATAAAAAAATATCATTGATTTACGAAGTAAGATCGAACAACAAATCTATTTAGACTTACCCAATGCCTTTTTAAAAAAAATAACATGTTGTTGATATTATTTATGAGGATACTTTTTTAGAAAAACATATACCTACAAAAGCAAGACCTATATAAACATATATACATATATATGTATATATAAACACACACACATATACACACGTAATATTAATTGTATACTACTTTAGCTTTAAAGGTTCTTTACAAAGCTAGAAAGAACTTTACAAATGATATAATTATGCCTTTATATTTAGGAAAATCATGAAAAAAAATATACATATATATACATATATATGTATATATATAGACACACACACATACACACACGCAATATTAATTGTATACTACTTTAACTTTAAAGGTTCTTTACAAAGCTAGAAAGAACTTTACAAATGATATAATTATGCCATTATATTTAGGAAAATCATGAAAAAAAAAAACTAAAAGACTAGTTGGTTACTTCCACCACATATGTGCTTAGTTTAAAGATCTATTATCTCCATGGTATATTCCAACAAGATGTTAAATTAGAAATTTCAGATTATAATGTAATTGTGTTTGCCATCCAATTTTACAGCAACAATCATAATTTTCAATATGATAATTGATCGAGCAAAAAATTTACCTAGAGTTTCCTTGAATATTATTCTATGTTAGAGTAAATTTTTAAATCAATCAAAATTTAAGAAGGTCTTGTGAAATAAGTCAAAATAGGTTGAATGAATTTTATTATTTACTTTCTTTTGACTTGTGAACTTCCTATTTGGTAAGAATCACTTTTCTAAAAAGATGTGACAGCTTATTTTGAGAATTTTTTAGTTTTACAATAATATTAAATTAGCTGAAACATAATTTTTAAGTGTGGTAAGAATTCATTAATGTTTTAAATTATTTTTTTACAAGGATTTTTTATTTATCCTAGCTACACAAGAAAACAATAGTCGGTGGTATTTTGGGGAGTTTAATGATAAATTGGTTAGCTTTTTGGGAGGAGTTTTTTAACCCTATAATGAAGGTTAAAGAGAGGTAACAAGAGTTTTCATGTTTTGAGAGGATTATTTAAAGTTACAATTTATTATCTTAGATGAATAAGAAAACTAAAGAAGAAACAACTTCAACGATCAATTTCCTTACTTATTTTAGGTATCTAAAAGTGGTGACAAAGATCTTAGTGTTGTTAGGATGAAAATTAAATTCATGACATTATTTAAACTAGTAAATTTATCTATGTTAGGTTATTTTATTTAATTAATTGTAACAACTTTAGTTTATATGTTAAATTTTTTATTTTTATTTTTTTTTTATGTTTGGGCTTACTTAACATACTTTTGGGTTTATTGTGAATAGGTAAATGCTAGCCCACAAGTTTTAGGTCCATCAAGGTTACTATTTGAACTATTATTTAAGGTTTTGTAACCTAAAATCTTCAGTAACCATGAATTTATGAAATAATTTTGTGTCTTGCATAATAAAACACATTTTCTTTGCTAGAACAAAGAACAAATTTGACTTATCAAAGATTAACTGACTTTATAGAGTCTTCCTTATACTTCTTGTTCGTGAATTGATATTCGTTGGGTGGATTTTTTTATTCCAATAATGCTAGTGCCTTGAGACAGGTTTCTATGGTGTCACAACCCCATCAAGCTTGATTTCTTAGCTTTTCAAGAGTTATATCATTTTTATTGTGGGTTGCTTGATCATATGATCAAAAGGTTCATATCATTTAGTATCAAAACTTGGCTCTATTAATTAGTTTATATCCTTTTATTAATTTTAATTTTTTTCCTCTTATCCCCTATTAATTGTACTTGTTTATGTCCATGTTTTTATTTAAGATTATTTTTCTCTAATCCTCAATGTCCTCTTACTTTCTTTATTGTTATTAACATTTCTTTTAGGGTTTGATATCAAAAAAGAGAAAGGATTGGTCAAATATTTTTGTTCTTTATCCAGTTTGAAAACTTAGAGTAAAAAAAAAAATACAAAGAGAGTACTACAATCAAGATTACATGTATTCTAATAAGGTATTATAGTAAAAAAAAGAGGATCTATTAAAGGGAGAGGAACAAATAAATTGATGTTTTTTTTTATGAAGAATACAAAGTTTAGGGTTTTAATGAGTGCATTTGATAATTTAAACAAACTATTCTATGAATAGAAAACTTTAGCGAGAGAGGAGCAACAATATTGAAATGATGAAAGACGAAAGACGAAAGATAAAGGCTATTATGTTCATACAAAATTGTTGGAGGCAAGTGTTTGTAAGAAAAAAACTTTAAAGGCTTAAACAAAAGGCTTATGAAACATTCATTATACCTATTAGTGATTTAAGGATAAATCATCTTGAAGAGAGAAGGAATATAATACGATAAAAAAAGGTTAAACTAGGAATTTTATATTCTAGTGTAATTATGTCTAGAGTTTAGTTTTACGACAACAATCATAATTCATAATTTAATAGTTAGATCAGGCTAAATCTTTACCCATAGTTTTTCTCAAACATTGTTCTATATTAGAGTAAATGTTTAGGTCAATCAAAGTTTAGCAAGACTTTATGATATAGGTCAGAACAGGTTGAATGAATTTTATATATATTTAGTTAAATATTCATTGATGTTAGAATTAAGAATATTATAAGTAGACCATTGATGACATAATATAACAAACCTTTAGCAATTTAAGATAAAAACAACAATGCAGTTTAACTTAAATAGGTTATTTTAGAGGTGATAATATCTTCCTTTAGTAAAACCAGTAATATATCATAAAATTCTTATTAACTAGTTAGAGTTTTTTAATGATCATAATACTAAGAACTAACTCCTTAAATGAGACATTTACCTATAAAAAAGATGTTAAATATATATTCCTTTTTTTTTAGGTCATTATAATGTTGGGTAGTGACAAGAGTATCAAATTCATTTTCAACTTCTAGTCTTTAATTTGCACAATACACCTATACCTCTCATATACATCATTAATATTTATGGTTTTTCTTAAAAGAGTACTAAAAAACAATCATCTCCTTAAACTATCTTTTGGCATGTTTAATTTATTCATAAAATCATAAGATAAAAAAAAATAAATGGCTACTAGATTAAACAAAGCATACACTCTTATGAATTTAACATCATCTTACCTATCATTCAATACAAACATTATATTTTTTTTATTTGTTCCTAACCTTTGATTTCAAAACATATAACAATGAAGTTTCAATTACATACACATATACATGCCTTTATGCTCACTTATACATTCATAATTTATTATGCAACTTATTTATTTAATACAATAATATAAATATGGTATTATACCTATAACCATATTTGGAAAAGTCCTAGCATCCCACTAAATAATATTGAAAGACCTCTCCTAAACCCTCTCATATGACATGATTAGTACTTAAAAGTGCATTTTTATTATGGTTTTATATCGTCATTTTGCACTTGAAGTATCAATAACTCCTTAACTAAAGCATGTTTTATAATAATATATCTAATAATATAAGATACCTTTAATTTATGGCAAATGCTCATTTTAAATGTGGGTCTATCACATAAATGAAAGGATTGATTGATGACTTTAAGAACTTAAATTGCAAGGGCAAAGAGATAACCAAAATTAGAAAAGAGATGTCGGTGCAATCCAAACCAGAACATTATTCGGTAATTGGGTCATATCTGGAGCTATAGATCTCAGATTTAGGTCTACTTTATATGGATGGAAAGGTAAGACATATGCCTACAACTTTCATATGTAGCCCAAGATCTAAAAAGGTTATTTTCAAGTCCAAATTGTAGCAACAACAAAGAAGCCAGAATCTATCCTCTAACCCAAGCACTGTTTAGTATTTTGGTCATATATAGAGTTCTAGAAGTCCAAATGAGCTGAATATTTTACACAAGAAAGCTAAGAAAATTGCCTACAACTTTCATGTTTTCAAGTGGCTCCAATTTTGACGTTATCAATGACATTTTAGGCAGATAAGAAAAGATAAGGATTGTCACCAAGTCAAGAGTTGGCCACCCACTCATCAATTAGTCATCAAATCAATAGTTTCTAATTTTGGCCTATAAAAGGAGGCACTTGCCATGCATTTAGGCATCTTGGTCTCCAGATCAAGATCATGCTCTTGCTTTCTTTCTTTGTATTTTTTGTAATGTTTATGCTTTGCTTCCATTAATATAAAGTTTATACCTTTCATTTCCTTTCCTTTACTTAGTTAACTCTTATCTTATTTATGTTCTTATTTTGCTTATTTATTTTTCTTTCTTTTATTATGTCTAGCTAAGTTTATTATGTCAAGGTGAAAAGGTTACACTAATAGTGTAAGAATAAGTATAGTGTAAACTTAATATAGATTTTAATGTTTGATACTAACATGTTTTGTATTTGTTATCTTGTTTACTTTTTAATACTTTGCCTGTTAAATGACTAATCTTGATTTATGTTGTATAACACTTGGTACAATAAATGCTTGACACTTTCATAGCCAATACTGTATGGTATAACTGACACCTAAGCTATGAAAGGAACTTGATTTGTTGTTAACATAAGTTATAATCATGAATGCTTGATGAGATTTACAACTATTAGCATTAATCGAATAAGATGACTAATGTAATCATGTTAACAATTTATAATATGATTGGAACCTCCTTTATGTGTAGTTTCTAATTAACTAATAAGAGTTTATATTATACTTGTTTGACATACCATTAGTGGATCCTCTAACCTTGATATTTATTGTTATTGTTGTTAAATCTTTATGTTAATATTCCATCTCCAAGTTCTCATCATCTTCTTCTTCTTCTTCTCTTTCTTTATTATTATTATTATTATTATTATTACTACAACAACTACTACTACTAGTATTATTATTACTATTATTATTGTTGTTGTTGTTGTTGTTGTTGTTGTTATTTATAATTTGTATAATTAACCTTCTTGTGGTTCGACCCCGGTCTTGCCGGGTTATTTATTACTTCGACACTCCTGCACTTAGGAGAAGATATCAATCTTTTAGTCGTGTCATGACACATATGACCGCCCCCTACTAAAGTTTGCTCCAAATTGAGTATGTCTTCCTGAACCCTTACATGGTTGATTCACTATTATTGACTACTCCTAACTTTGCGCTTGAGGTCTATACCTAGAAGACCTGTCTAGGTTTCGATAGGGGCAACTTTTTTTAAAGCACATTAGGTCACCATATAAATATTATCCACTATCCAAGTATTTATAACGTTTCCACTAGTGATCCCCTTGCCTATATAAATAACACTTATTTCTAGTCATTAAACAATCACCATGGTGCTTTTTATTACAACATTCACAACATGGATATATAGAATGCCCATACATTAATATTCCAAAAGAACTACTAACTTGTCTCAATCTAGGATGAGATTGTCCTTTAGATAATCCCATTTTAACAAGTTAGGATGACCTATTATAGGCTTATTTTAGAACAAAATAGCTCAAACTAGTTGTTACTTTACTAATTATCTCTATACAATTGATCACTGCTTATTTATCACATCCTCCTCTTTTCAAGAGAGTTAGTTTACTATTATGATATGATCCAAGTCCTTTTTCTCCATCTAAATTGATAAAGGTCCTATTCTTGCAAGCCTTGACTTTGATTATTTAGCATTGTTTCGAAAGATTAAGTGGCCTCCACTAATTCCTGGATTTTGGTTGGAGATTAACTAACCCCTTCATGATCTCTTGATACAACCTGTCTCTTAGCCTATCAATGTAGTGCTTCTTTATAGGCATTAAAATAGAGGTAAATATAGAGAGATCTTGAAATATTCATTGATATATTCAAGCATTAATATATTCATTTGCTATAGTGCTAAGAACTCATACTATTGGGAGCAATACTTAGTCTTAGATTTCATTTTAAAGTGCTTCCACTCCAATGCTTCCCTATTTTTTCTGCATTGTTTAACAATGAACCATCATGATTTCACCAAAAAAATATAATACACAATTCACATGAATTTCTATAGGTATTGGGATATAATCTGCATAAAGGATTCATTAATCTTATAAAGCTAGTGTTTAACAATCTTTGCATCCTCAACTCCGTTAAAAAAAGCACACCTCATCTATCATATATTTTCTCATAATAAATAAAATAAGGATGCTTTCTCTACGTATATTGGTTATGGTTTTTGTAATACTTATCATCGTTCTCACCATATATCCAAAGTATACAAGGCCAGTTGGAATACATGTGGTACTAGTTGTAACATAAACAAGGGTCTTTTTAAAGATTCTTTAGTATCGTGGAAAACTAACGAGGACATCTCTTTATATCAATGATAAAGGTATAATTGACTAATAAGAAATGTTGTCTCCCATCATATGTTTTATTTAATCACTATTATCATGTGACAATAATTTATTTTTTTTAGATTAACGTGGGTGTTTAAGTCAATTTGCGTGTACCACGACAGTAAATTAATTAAAGTTATGCTTGTAATGCTTACCATAAGATATTATAATACACATTGTTCAATTGTTATACTTTTTATTCTTGTAAATTCACTTAATCATAAATTATTAGCTTCAATATTAATTATAATAGTCTAAAATTTCATACCAATTTTAAATACTTCTAATAGTGAAGTGAAGAACATGTAAAATGGTCAAGATCTTTTTTTTTTGTGATATATTTATAATTGACTTATCTCTATCTTGCCCACATTATATTTAACTTTGCCTGTAATAGTATAATATTCTACACTAGTATTTAACATATAAGGAATATTTCATTTTATAAATAATACGTGTATTAATTTAAATTTTTTTTGAAAGTGTTCGAGGGGCTCTCCAAAATCTTGTCTAATTTCTACTTCCTACACGACCATGATGTATCTTGATTTAACGTTAAATTGATCAATTATGATGGGAATCATCAAATTCATTGGTTTTTGTATGAAAAATAATAAATAATGTGAGTTTAAAGCAAGTATTCAAGAGTTTTATTGATTAAAAGCAAAAGAAAGGATCTTTTGTAGAATTCATTGATCAGTTAAGATTTAATTGGGATGAAAAATAGCTTAAAGATCTAATTGATACCTGTCTTAAAGATTGAGGGCGACTTTCTTGAGGATTGCCTTTTATTTTATCCATCGAAATCTAGAAGAAGCTAATAAATCGAACCCTAAAAAAGAAGAGAGGAAGTCAGAGAAATTCATTTCTTCTGAATCAAGACACTTGTCTCTGTGAGAGAGAGAGGGATGAGAAAGGGGTGACAATCGGTGGATAATAACAAAGCAAGGAAGGATAGATTTGTTCAGAAGAAGAAATGCTGGTGACCTGTTTGACGAGGTAAAATCTTACTTTATTTTAGGCACGAACCAAATCCACTGTTTGTTTGCCTTTCTTTATTCTAAGCAGACATCTCCGTAATCAACTTATGATGTCTTCAAGTTACACACTTAGTTTCATGGACGGATGAACTCACAGCAAATATTTTCTCCATTAGGATATCGATTATCTGTTGTGATGGCATTTTCAGAGCTCAAAATAGTTTGCACAAGAATTTGACTGGGATTATATCTTTGATATGCTACTCTGGCTGGTGTGTTTCTTGATATGTTTGAAAAAAGTAACAATCTCAGAGAGTCTCACCAAGATCTTTATATGTTTGCAATCTTGCTGCATGTTGCAGCAAAGTTCAGAAGGAGTAGACTCTTGCCATAATTTTTAGGATTTTTTAGAATTGCATCCTGAATTCCAAAAGCATATTTACTGGAACAGATGTGGCCCTCGTTTTTTTTTTCTTTGCCAACGATGTATGTTCTTATCTTTCTCTGTTGTTCTGTTATTGTGAGTTATTTTATTACTAAGATTCACCCATCATTTGTTTTGGAAGAGGGTGAGAGCTGAGAGAGGTGTTCCTTTCAGTTCATACTCTATCAGAGGAGCGAGATATCTCTTAATCAATTGCATGTTTATTATTTTTCTTGATAATTTTTGTCTAGAAAAATAAATGTTCATTTTTAGAATGCCGCCCCTGTTCCCTCCCCTTTCCTTTCCTCTATTCATATGGCTGCATTTTCTTGCAGACAGGATTGAGGCAAATACTTACAACTGTTACCATCGCAAGCAGAAGCTGAAAGGTCAGTTTCGTGTTTCAGACTGAATGGTAAGATTTTGAGTTGGAAACTGGAAGAATTGTGTTCTCTTTGTTACAAAGATGTTCACAGATTCTTAAATTATTTTCAAACCCAGTCTAACAAGAACTTTTTACTAAATTGTCAAGAACAGTGGTGTTGTATCCCTTGATACATGGGAATTGTTCCAAGCTTCAGCTAATTGCTAATCCTTACTGATTTATGACTACATTGCAATTGAGTGCTTCTTTGAGACCAATTAATATTGTTTTACGAAGCTTTTGTTAATTCTACCGTGGTGGTAGGGTTCAGAGCATTGAAAATTTTATTGAGCCTTAGCTAATTAATTAAATAAGAGGAAAATTAAACAGATAGAAGCATAAAGTTAGGTGTCCTGGGTTCAACATTGGTAACCCTTCTGGCAATTAGAGCTCCAGCCTGCGGGGACATGTTTGTTAAATATGAAGCTGGTCTTGCTACCATGCTTGATGCTTTTGTGTAGCTTGCAGGACTTTTCTGGCCAGAAGGCATGAAGAAAGCACCGTTGAGCATCATGTCTCCATCTGATCTCCAGTTCCAGCTCTTCCACTCCTCAAATCCAGTCAAGCTTTCATGCCTAGTCACCTGAATGTGAAGTGAACTTTTAGGAACAAAAGGGTAAGTTGAGCAGTTCCCTAACTGGACGTAACCTGGTAAGTTGAACAACTATATTTAACTGGGACAGTTGAAGTGTCAATGATTTGACACTAGCCTTTTTTTCATTTAAAATTCTACTTCGGTTATTGCTTCATTTGTGAACAATGAACTGTTCCCCTATCCCTTGGAGGGATTAAAAAGTAAGCTCTCAGGTGGAATGAGTTAGCTGTCAAGTGATTAATTATCTGTAGGTAAAGACGCCCTTCATTTTGTTTAAGTAAAGCCTATTCACTTTAAGATAGAGAAACTTGCCTCCTTAGTGTCACTGTTGTCTAATGCCATAAAAACATTCCCTTGGCTGTTGATTGTTGGATTGGCGCTTCCACCAATTGCGTACTTCTCCCTCCCAACGAGTATATATATTATTCACAATGTGAAAGTAACCATGCCTGCACCTGTAACACTTTGTAGATGCATTTAGATAGCAATTCACTGATAACTCCAGGAATGCAGAGAAGAAAAGGGAGCGCCATTAATATTTACAGTTGCTCATGCAGTTTTGTTGTAAAGTTAATAATAACTTAAGTTACCTAGACATTCTTTGAACCAGATTTTCACCAAAAAAAAATTGAAGGCAATTGTGACTTGCATATTCTTGTCATCGAGAAAATCATCACTATGAACCATAAGCATAACCTCATTATGATTGAACATGTACTTGTTTGAGATTGTTATAGATGTTAAGCCAAATACAGCATCTATCAGTCCGTCATGGCAATTAGCTAGTGTACAATGATCAATCCACACATCCCTAGCCGCAAATATCGATATCCCTTCCCCATCTGAATTACCTCTCAAACCGTAATGCTTTGTGGAGTCCCTTACAATGGCATTTCCTCCTGGTACACAGCCATGTATGTAGATGTTTATGTATGATAATGTTACTGTCTTACTGACATTTTGAATGGTTATGCAAGGACCATCCGCAATCTGGATGTTATGCCCCCGGCCATAAATTGTTTTGTGTGAATTCATAATAAGTTCTTCCTTCAAGTTGATGACCATGTCCTGATCAAAGATGATCCACAGAGGCTCTTCTTGGATGACACCATAGCGGAGCGTGCCTGGAATGGGTTTACAGGGTCATCATTGTCAGAATTTGTTACTCCATAGAGGTTACCACCTCGACCCCCCACAGCATTGCGTCCAAACCCAATCGCTCAATGAGCTAGCACCTTCCTGTTGGTTTCCCAGTCAGGGTCGCATCACCAACAATCATCAATAGGGTTACCAGTTCTGCATGCATCATTTCCCAGCTGCCTTCTCGTTGAACTCCTGTGACATTATTTTGCTCAGAAATTGATCTTAAATATTCTTGCGAACATATAGCATGAAACATTCACTTACCACTTGGTTGCTTCTGATATTCTTAGCAGAGGATGTCTAGAGAATGTTATAGTAGCATGTGAGATCAGGACCAGTAAGAAGAGGGAAAATGTCGGCATCTTCGTGGTCGAGGGAGTGATGTCTGTTTTAGGAGCTACTACACTATGATAGTGGTTCGAAGATTTAGATTTATATAGCTAGCAATCACAGCATATTTCTTGGCTTGTTGCTTCCAGCAAAATTAACAAATATCACGGTGGAGATTAAATGTCACCGGAAAAGTTGGTTTCCAATCATGCTGACAGGTGATAAATTGAAAAGATTGTTCTAAATAAAGGAGCAACGAGTATTGGCTTGTTAAACCCCCTCTATTTGGAAACTTGGCATTGCATTGATGTGGATGTCGTCACGTGGTGGCCAGGACACAAGTATTTAGAGGCCGAATGGTTAGCTGCTAGCTTGGATGGTGGTCTCGGTCTCCTCCACCACCGTACGCTGGTGGACATCCAACTTAATTGTTCTATGTTGTGGGTCAAAAACATAAACATAAAGTGCAAGCACTGTCAACTCGTATCTTTAACTTGAAGTATTTTTTTAATCAAATAAATTAAAAATTATATATGTAAATAAATATTAAAAACTATAAATAAAAAATAAAATTAAAAAGTTGAGAAATATATGAAAATTAAGATATCAAATCTGTATCATGGAGAGTTTATCATTTTTTTTTCTAATTATATGTCAATATTTTTTTTATAAAAAATCAATAATTTAAATTATATTGAAATAAGACAATTGGCAAGTATTGTGCTTTTTTTTATATTAATATATTTTTCCCATCTAAAAAATATAGCTTTTTTGAGTAATTTACTTCATTCCAATTAGAATAAATATTAAAAAATTTCAGAAAAATATAAAATAAGAATAAAAAATGATATCTCTTTACTGAAAACATCTTTATCCAATTGATGGAATTTCTTCCATGAGACCATTTTAACTAAAAAAGAAACAAAATATTAATTTGTTGAAGTAAAAAATTATTAGAATCATAAAAGCAAAGTTAAAAAAATCATGCTTTCATTATTATTTCACGGATATTTTGTTAAAAAATATACAAATAATACATTAGAAATTTATGGATCTTTTTTAATGTGATCATGATATCCATCCTTTTTTAATAAATAAAAAATAAAAGTAGATGATTCCTCTGTCTGGTTAATTGTTTACCCCAGAATGATGGTCAATAAATTGAATTGGAGTTTTTTGAAGTTAAAAATATATTTTAAACTTATTTTTATATAAAAAACACTTAATAAACATTTTTATAATGTCAATAAATCAATTTTTCAATTCAAAAACATAAAATCAAACCAACAAAAAAATATCTCTCAACCCCAATCTATCTTATTTGCCAAAGGTCTAAAACATCTCAAAGGAAATTCTCTCATTGAATAAAACTCATTGATACTAATATCAAAATGTAAAAAGAAAAACAAAACATTATGGATATATTTTAATATATTATGATTTTTTTAATAAAGAAACAAAAACATTATTGTTTATACTTTATAGAATAAATTAAAAAATATATAAACTCATAAATCAAGAAAATGTTGTTAATACTAATTAGATATTAAAGCAATAAGCTAATCTTCATAATACAAATAAAAAGTAGATACACATGCAAATATTTCACATTATCCTTTTTATTTTAATTTTTATCATTCATTTTATCTTAGCGATTAATTGTTGTGGATAATAAAAGATGATCTAATTTTCTATAATAAATCCATATAAATACAACTAATTACTATAAAATATAAAAGAAAAATTCAAGAAAAATCAAAATAATCTATTTGAAATATCATGCAACTAAAAAATATATAAAAAAAATCAATAAACATTTAAAAAACATAGTAATTCAATTTGTTTCAAAAATAAGAGAGATGGTATAAATCAATATTTAAATATAAAAAGTAATGGAAAGTGATATAAAAAATAAAAACAAAAAAAATAATAAAAAGATGCCATATGATCTTAATTAAAAAAAAAAAAAAAACCTCAGACCACACCTCTTTGTGTTTTATTTGTCCAACGGAAGTAGACACTCTCTTTTCTTTTCTTTTTCAACGGGGTAATAAGTCGTCTATAGTGGTAACTAACCTATCCCTAACTTCTTGTTTTTTGGTCACCTCTGGTGACAAAACAAATTGGAGTCCCACCCATATAAATCCAAATTGTTTGCTTATTTTTACCTCAAAACGCATTTAAAACTTAATATAAGCTTTGAAAGAAAAATATTTATAAACCCCAAACTACCGCAAAATCAATCTCAAATAAAAAATTAATCAAATCTTAAAAAATCAAATGAATCGGATTCATCTACTTTTACTAGCATGTTTAGACCTTTACTGAATTTCTATTAAAAAGAGAAATCAATTGACACAAAAAAAAATTTTTGATTGAAATGGAGCTAATCAATTTTTTTTTTTCTCTTTCACTCTTTTTCAGCGAGTTTTTCTCTCATCTTTTAAACTTAAAGATTAAAAAATAAATAAAATAAATTTTTGAATAAAAAAATTACAAAAAAATAAAAGGACTAAAATGGTGGAAAAAGGAAATTAGGTGGATTGAAAAGCAATTTTTCATGAATTTTAGATTGACCATGCAATTTTATAGTATTTAATGGTTTGGTTCTCTCACTTTTAACTTTTTTTTGTTTTTTTTAAATTAACCAACAATACCTTATAAAATTAGATCACACAAGATTTAATTATAAAAATACATTAAGGCATAATTGTTAAGTGAAAGAACTAAGCTGAATAGTGATAGCCACCCCAGTTCTTTTAATATATTTGGTAATGAGAAAATAGTAGAATGCAAAAGAACAGACACATAGTTTATTTACACACAAAAAAGTACAAATAAGCATATTTATATTAATTTTGAAATACAAAAACATATACAAAATACAAAAGAATATGATAAATCCTTTGTATAATGAAACAAAGCTCCCAAAATTTACAATGTATGCTAGCCAACTTATATTTTCTATTTATAATGACTATATACAACTAGTTAACACACAACAACTAAATAAAATGATTTTAACTTTTACTTATCATAATAACTCTTATGCAAATAAACAATGAAGTCATCAAATTGAGACAATTATAGCTGAATTCAACAGGAAATGGATGAATAATCAAAAACATTTTAATGGACTTTTTTATATTTTTATGAAGATTTTCTTGTTTTATCTTTAAAGAAACAAAAAAGGAGGAAAAGAGACAATTTAAAAGGAAAAAAACTTATAGCTAAGAAAAATTTGAGAAAAGAGTAAAGAATAACAAATAGTTATAACCATAAGCATGTAATTGATTAGATATACCTTTAAAGTTTCTATAAAATTCATCGATATCAAAACTGAATTGTTTTACATGTCAACCTAAAAATAACTAGTGATTTATTTTGAATAAATGAGTCAAAACAATATTTTACTTTTCAAAAATCCTTTAAATTTAGGCAATATTGATGGAAGCTTTTTTGTTTGAGGATGAGCCTCTTTTCACTTAAAATTCTAGCTTTTGTATATGTTATTACTAGATATATATTCTCTCAATTTTTAACTAAGAGGGTTGGCTCTTCTTGCTAAATAAGAATAATTGAGAGATTTTCTCTCCCTATTATAGATAAAATATCTTGTTAATATATCAAATTATTAGAAATTACTCTAACAATTTGAATTTTTTTTCTTTTCCATACAATATGGACCCGACATATCCATAGGTTCTCAAACATAAAATAATAATTTAAAAAATCTTATATCTCACTCTTTAAATTTCCATTCAAGTATTCATTATCAACCCACAATCTTTATAATAAATGAAATTGATAAGCTAATATTTTTATAAGATTAAGATTAGAAAACTTTTTACTCAATCTTTTTTCAAGAATTAAGATCAAACATTCCAATGGCTCACAATTAATATTGTTTCAAGTGGTTCAAATATCACTTATACTTTTACAATAATTATATCTCTTACAAGAATTCTCACACCTTACAAGGAAGTAAATAAAGATATCAACAAAATTGAACTCAAACATTTAAGAAAATAATGATTTGATGTAAAGAAAGTTTAAAACTTTATAAAGATTATAAAAATAATAAAATTTTTTAGGTAAGAGAATTTATAAGCACCAAGTGTTGTAAAAATACAAGCTTATGTGTTATCTCACATAAAGTGAAATAGTAGTATTTATAAATAAAGAAATCACACATGGTTATCACACATTTTGGTATTTTTGGTAGTCATCCTTTTATTAGGAATGCTATATCACCATTTTTTAAAGAAAAAAAATTTGTTGTAAGAGTTTGGCTAAAAAAAAAAGTTAACTACTTTTGACAAGTTAACTCTTATACAAAAAGTTAAGTATAACTCATAAACAATTATAAGTTTACTACTTTAGCTAAAATTGGTTAAAAAAATGCAAGAACCCTTATAATGAGGATTTTTAGCTAAAATTAAATAAAAAACTTTTTTGATGATTAAAAGTGTAAGAATACATGTAATTAAGTTCAAAATTGAGTTGTAATACCAAACTTTTTGATAAAATAATTTATTATAAGATATTTTTTACTATGTATAGGTTTTTGAAATAAAAAATCATTGATGGTAATAATTTTGGATAAAATTTATTTTTATGATCTCAAATTAAATTTCACGAAAACTTGATTATATTAATATAAACTTAAGCATCTTTAAGTCATATTTACATCCAAGGATTTTGTATTGCTACAAATTAAAGTAAAAAGATTCTTATAACATTAAAACTTTGATATATATATTAAATTTATTAATTGTTGTTATCTAATTAATCCATCGATATTAAAGACTTTTGAATTAACAATCTCCTTTTTTTCTTCTTTTTTTTTATAATGACAAACAATTCATGCAATAAGAATATAAATATGATATTTAATATCATACCCCCTTTATCACAAGCAATTCATATAATAAAAAAATAAAGATGATATTTAATATTATATTCTCCCAATCAGAAACAATATATATTTTTTAATATTATAAGCTCCCCATATCAACTTGAAAGTTTAAGATATAATAAAGATATAGCATTATATAAGTGTATCATCATAAAATATTAATTACTTGCCATCATTAAAATCATAACCTACTATAATAACTTAAGAATCAAAGTTCATGCATATTACAATCCAAATTTAACTATAAACACCACATTTTTCTCTCCAAAATAATAAATATTAAGCATCCAACCACTAGATTTTTCTCCTTCTTTGGAACATAAAAAAAAAATAAGACACCAAATAGCAAATAGACCCATGATATTACATAACCAAATAACAAATTCATAATTTAAATGGAAATAAATGCACATCAAACATAGTTAAAACCACTACCAATATCCATTGAATTGATTTAAAGATTATAAACCAAATCTTCTTGATCTCATTTTATGTCCAAAAATCTTCTGTGTTTGGCCAAAGTGCAAGAATATTAAGTCTAAAAATTTATCTCTTTTCTAAAAAATTAAAAAAGTGTGACTTTTCTAACCAGACTCATTTTCATCAACTTATAAATGAATATACAATAAATTTAATATTTTTATGCAAACATGTATTAAGTCTAAAATATATTTTTATATTTTTTAAATGAGAAGTTTTTTTATTTTTGATTTTTTTGAAAAATTAATTGAAAATGAGTTTTTTAATACTAGACTCACTTTTTATAATGTAAGTATACAGTCCTGATATTAAATAAATTTTTTTAAAAAAATATATAATGGACCTATAAATAATTTTAGATTGGTATTTAAAAAAAATTAAAAAAATTTAGGGGTTTTTTTTGCAAAACCTATTTTTATTAAAAAAAAAATAAAACAGTCAAAATAAGTCTAAGAGCATGTTTTCCGAACAATCCTTTAGACCAAACTCTTCACAAAAATATTAGCAAACCAAACAAACCTTTACAGAGTGACCTAGTTTTGACCTAACCGGGTCGACCCGAAAACATTGATTCAACCGTGGGCTGAACCAAAAACCAAGGTTTAACTAAAAACAAAACCAAAATAAAATCAAAACTAAAAAAAAAACATCATAAGAATTTTTTACCAAAATAGATCAAACATAAAGAAAAATAAAGAACACAAAAAATAATGATGAACATTCAAATTCAAACCCAATAATATAAATATCAAACTAAACTAGATTTCAGGCGATAAAATGCAAAGTTTTATTTGCAATCAAGCATAGATAAGAATTAAGAATTCATTTATTTTAATTATCATTAAATCAAACACAATTTTATTGAATGAGGGTTTCAGTTTGAAACCAAACCTTAAGATTAAAACACTTATAAATGTATTATTGATGTAAGAACAACATAAATTATTGATTAATGATGATATATGAACATGCAAAGACCAAAATAAACTTAAAAGAAAACCTAAATCTAATACTCAAGACAATGTTCTTCAAATGAATATGAAGAACATAAACATAGGTTGCTCAAAAAAGGTTTAATTCCAAACCTATAAATTGACCTTCTAGATCTCTAAACTTCCATATAAACGACATTATTCATGAAAAACATGTTTGAATAAGAAATAACAAAAAATAACATCAAATAATTGAAAACATGCTTAGGTTTTTAACTTTCAAAACTGTAATTGACATGAATAAAAGATTGATATCTTCTTTCAAATGCAGGAGTGTTTAAGTAATAAATAACCCAATAAGATCGGAATCGAATCATAGGGAGGTTAACTATATAATAATAATAAGTTAAAGAGAATTTTGAGATGTAAGATTAATTTGAGGTTTAAATAATGATAAAAACAAATGTTAAGGTTAAAGGATCCACTAATGATATTTTAAATAAGTATAATATAAAAAAAATTATTACTTAACTAGAAATCACATTTAAAGAAGGTTCCAATCAAATGATTTGTCATTAATAGCTCATTGTAAATTATTAACATGATCATATTAATTATTTTATTTAAAGAACACCAAACTTTGAATATTGTTATAAAATCATGATACTAATTTATGTTAATAACAAATCAAGTTTCTTTCATAATACAAGTATAGGTTATACCATATGGTTGGCTATGAAAGTGTCAAACAAGTGTTATACAACACAAATCTAGATTAACTATTTAACAAGTAAGGTATTAAGAATTAATAAGATAAAAATGATAAGATATGTTAATAGCAAGTTATTTAGGATATAAGCATTGAAGTTCATATTAAGTTTATATTATACTTGTCTTATCATCATTAGTGTAACATTTTCACCTTGACATAATAAACTTAACTAAACATATTGAAGAAGAGAAACATAAATAAACAAGATAAGAACACAAATTAGATATAAGTTAACTAAGTCAATGAAAGAAAAGGAAAAGCATAAACAAGAGATTAATGAAAGCAAAACTCAACTATTACAAAAACATAAAGAAAAAGAGCAAAAATATGATCTTGATTTGAAAATCAAGATACCTAAATGCATGATAAATGCTTTTTTTTATAGGCTAAAATTTAAAACTATTGATTTGTTGACTAATTGTTGAGTGAGTGACCACATCTTGACTTGATGGCAATCTTTATCTTCTTATCTGAACAAAACGCCATTACTAACATCAAAATTTAAACAAATTATCTGCATGAAAGTTCTATGAAATTGTCTTAGATTTTTAATTAAAAAAAATAAGGTCATTTGGACTTCTCAAACTCAAGATATGAGGTAAACACTAAACAGTGTCTAGACTGCAAAACATATTTCAACTTCTCTATTGTTGCTATAATTTGAACTTAAAAATGATCTTTTTAAATCTTGGATTCCGCATGAAAGTTTTAGACCTATATCTTAACTTTTCATCCATATAGAGTAGAACCAAATCCAACTTTTACAGGTCCAGATATGACCTAATGACTAAATAGTGTTCTAATTTGGACTGAACCAGCATCTCTTTTCAAAACTTAGCCCTCTTTTTACCTTTTCACTTTCAATAGTTAATTACATCAATTAACCCTTTAAATTGTGAGATATGTATGTATTTAAAATAAATATTTATCATAAATTAAATTTATCTTATATTATCAAATTTGTTATTATAAAACATGTTTAAGTTAGGGAATTTAATGATACTTTACATATAATATGATGATATAAAACCTTGATAAAAATATACTTTTAAGTATCAATCAACAACTCCATTAATATCCAATAAAATATCAAAATTCAATTCAAAACTGACTTTTTAGGATAAAAACCAAATCTAGGAACCTAGGACATGAATTAACAACCCAAAAATATGCATAAAATACCTGCAACTACATTTGACAGATTCCAAAAAAACACGCATTTCAACAATAACAACATTCAAACACTATTTAAACATTCAACACATATTAACAACTAATTTAAAGAAACATTAAGTAAAGAAAACAACATTTTCATTTATCAATCCTCGTGAATGTTAAAATATAAATTAATACTAAAAAGATTTAAAAATATCATCAAACATTAAAAAAAAAAATATGAACACATGTGCAGCATCGCAATGATTGTCCTTTCAAAGCAGGATTAATGTGATTATACATGATGAAAAGAACAAGAAATTCTTGTTCTTTATTAATAAAACCAAAGGAATAGAAGTTGTCACCTAACATTACGATCACTAGAAAACTTATTGGTATATAAGAATCTAGATAAGGTGATAAGTTGTGAATGAGGAGGATGAGGAGGATATATCACCCTTAAAATATCTTACTTAGGGTAAACTGCATTATTATTTGTCTAAAATAAACTAAGGTCTTATTATGTTTTCTAAACATTGATCTGTCTAAGTTTAAAAAAAAATTCTTTTTAGTAAGGAGATCATTATCTTATTAGATTAAAACTTAGTCAATCTAAAGTCAAGATATATAAATAAAAGGAATTGTCTTTTTATTTAATATCAGAAAAAATATTTTTTTTGTAAAAATATTTAGAACATATAAAATAAAAAATAAAAAAACTCATTTATTTAAAATAAAAAATACACCTTACATATAATTTTGTAATCCTGGATATTAAAAAAATATTTTTTTAGCATTCTTGAAATATAGGCTAAATTCTTATATATTTAATAAACTAGTTATTAAATTCAAATAAAGATGTATTCAAAGTAAGAAAAACAATTTTTTATGAGTTTTTATATAAAAAAATATGCATATATAATCTATTTTTTAAGAGACTAGCCATATCCACATAGATAAAAAAACATATTTCTAGGTATTTTTTATAAGGAATTTTGATTATTTTTTTAAGTTTTCAATGAAAAAAAAGTATGTTTAATATTGGATCAGTGCTTTACAATATAAATTTACTATCCCAATATTAAATAATAAGGCATGAAAATACGCAAAGGAGTAAAAAAAATAAATTTAAAGAAGTCCTTGAATTTTTTTAGATTTTTTAAAAATTATTTGGGGGTTTGTTTGGTGGAACCCTTTTTATTCAAAAACATAAAATTATTACAGAATGTCTAACGATGTGTTTGTCAAACAACCCCTTAGACCAAAAAACCTTAACAAAAAGAAAAGTTAACAAAATAAAGCCTTACAAACTGACCTAAAATTGACTTATTCGAGTTAACCTGAAGTATTAGTTCAACCATGAATTGAGCAAAAAAATAAGATTTGACTGAAAACTAACCAAAAGAAAAGGTTTAAACCAAAAACAAATCAAAGTTAAAAAAACACAAAAATTTCATAGAAAAATAGACCAAACACACAATCAAATAAAAAACATGATTAATGTTCTTCATGAACCCAAACCACAAGGAGATCAAGTCTTAGTTAATAAAAGGCATGTTTTTATGTGCAACCACCATAGATCAAGAATTAAGTATTAGTTTGCCTCAATCATCACTCAAAAGCCATAATTTTATCAAGAATGAGTTTTGGTTCAAAAATCAAAATCCTAAAATTAAACCCACAAAAGCATGATATTGATGCCTAAAAGTCCTAGATTAATTACTAATAAAGATATATGAACTTGTAGAAAATAGAATTGAATCAAACAGGCTCTAAAACATGTATACATGACAATATTCACAAGATGAATATAAACCCAAAACTGCCTAGAAAACACTGCCAAACCCAGAGTGACCCTTTTTGACTTTCAAAACATGTTTTCATAGTTCTAGCAAGATAGATTATCAAAACCAAATATACTTAAATTAAAAAAACAAATTAATAAAAACAACAAATCATCAAAAACATGCAAAAACAAATCTTTAAGTTTCAAAAATATCATCCTAAAACAACCTACATTTTATGCAATTTAGATACAAACTAAACACTTTATCATTACACATGACTCAAGCAAAACTCAAAAGGTAAGAACATGCTTTAAACATGCTAGAAAAACAGGAAAAATAATAACATAACAATGTCATTTAAACCCTGTTCAACAAAAGCATCTAGAAATCTAGCAAGTTAAAAGCATTAATCCAAAACACATTCCAATCTAAAAATACATGAACTTATGGTAGTTGTAACCCAAAAAATAGACCTAAATAACAAGAAAAACAAACAAAAAAAACCATAAAAATAACTAAAAATAAAAAATATCAAATCAAATCTTAAAAGCATCCAAAATAAAAACACTAAACTATCAAATAATATCTATAATAAGGATTAAAAAAAGGGGGAAAAGTGCTCATTGAGCTCCATCATTAAAAGTTGAATACTTACCTAAACAAATAGGAGGAATGGGTTTCCTCTTGATTCCTTACTAATTACTAATTAGATTTATAACTTCTATTCGAGTTTTAAATGACCAAGAATTGACACGACTAAAAGATTGATGTCTTCTCCCAAGTGCAGGAGTGTCGAAGTAATAAATAACCCGGCAAGACCGGGGTCGAACCACAGGGAGGTTAATTGTACAAATTATAAACAACAATTATAAACAACAATAATAGTAATAACGATAATAATAATAATAATAATAATAATAATAATAATAATAATAATAATAATAATAATAGTAGTAGTAGTAGTAGTACTAATAATAATAATAATAATAATAACAATAACAATAATAATAATAATAAAGAAAGAGAAGAAGAAGAAGATGATGATGATGAGAACTTAGAGATGAAATATTAATGTAAGGATTAAACAATAATAATAACAAATGTCAAGGTTAGAGGTTCCACTAATGGTATATCAAACAAGTATAGTATAAACTCTTATTATTGAATTGGAAACCACACACAAAGGAGGTTCCAATCAGATTATATATTGTTAACATGATTACATTAGTCATCTTATTCAATTAATGCTAATACTTGTAAATCTCGTCAAGCATTCATGATTATAACTTATGTTAACAACAAATCAAGTTCCTTCCATAGCTCAGGTGTCGGTTATACCATACATTATGGGCTATGAAAGTGTCAAGCATTTGTTGTATCAAGTGTTATACAACATAAATCAAGATTAGTCATTTAACAAGCAAAGTATTAAAGAGTGAACAAGATAACAAATATAAAACATGTTAGTATCAAACATTAAAGTCCATATTAAGTTTACACTATACTTATTCTTACACCATTAGTGTAACCTTTTCACCTTGACATCATTAACTTAGCTAGACATAATGAAAGAAAAGAAAATAAATAAACAAAATAAGAACATAAAAGCTAACTAAGTAAAGGAAAGGAAATGAAAAGCATAAACTTAATATTAATGAAAGCAAAGCATAAACATTACAAAAAATACAAAGAGAGAAAGGAAGAGAATGATCTTGATCTGAACACCAAGATGCCTAAATGCATGGCAAATGCCTCCTTTTATAGGCCAAAATTGGGAACTATTGATTTGATGACTAATTGATAAGTGGGTGGCCAACTTTTGACTTGGTGACAATCCTTATCTTCTCTTGTCTGCCCAAAACGTCATTGATAACGTCAAAACTGGAGCCAGGTGCAAACATGAAAGTTGTAGACAATTGTCTCAGCTTTCTTGTGTAAAAAATTCAGCTCATTTGGACTTCTAGAACTCCAGATATGGCCAAAATACCGAACAGTGCTCGGGCTGGAAGACAGATTCGGGCTTCTTTGTTGTTGCTACAATTTGGACTTGATAATGGCCTTTTTAGATCTTGGGCTCCATATGAAAGTTGTAGGCCTATGTCTTACCTTTCCATCCATATAAATTGGACCTAAATCTGAGATCTGTAGCTCCAGATATGGCCCAATTACCAAACAGTGTTCCGGTTTGGATTGCACCGACATCTCTTCTCTAAGTTTGACCATCTCTTTATCCATGCAATTTAAGTTCTTCAAGTCATCAATCAATCCTTTCATTTATGTGATAGACCTGCATTAAAAATAGACATTTACCACAAATTATAGGTATCTTATATTATTAGATACATTATTATAAAACATATTTTAGTTAAGGAGTTATTGATACTTCAAGTGCAAAATGATGATATAAAACCATGATAAAAATGCACTTTTAAGTACTAATCACACCCCTCAACCAGCTTATTACTAGTCCCTAGTAATTAAAGCGTTAAAACAATTTGCAAATTTCACAAAGCAAGGTATTCATCATTTAACTTCCATTAATCTATCCAGATAAACAAACTCTCATTAAATTTATATATCTGCTCAATACCACTTAACAAGATATTAATAAACCTTTCTTTTGTGCTCAATGTATCAACACATAATTATGGGGCTTTTCTTGGAAGAAAACAAAATTTTTGTTCTAATGTTTAAGGTTAACTTCCTTGGGTTGGGATTACTATTTTTGTCTTTTTTTTTTTAACTCTATATACATATACTTTAAAAACATCATGCATCTTTAACCCATGTAACGAGCTTTCAGCTAATGACTCCTAGACCAGTTGGTCTTAGGGCATTAGGTGTTAAGACACCCCTACGAGCTTAGTAACTCGGGTCGCAGATACTGATATGTAGATAGTGCAATGTTTGATTTCTTTAAGCTTTTCTCCTCAACCCATGTAACAAGCGTTGGGCCAATAGCTCCCAAGTCAGATGACTTTAGGGTATTAGGTGTTAAAACACCCCTTCGGGCTTAATTGCTTAGGTTAGGGAGGCTACGAAATCAAACTTATCTACATTTTTATTATCATCATTTTTTATTTTTTATTTTTTTTTCTTTTTTTTTCATGTTTTTTTTTTAATTATATACAATCCATTTCCCTTAGTTGTTACCTTTAACAAAAGAACATAAATAATGTAATAATCCAATATGCAACCCACAATCATATGTTAAAGTGTGTGTGTGTAAATTAAGGTTTAAAAATACATGTTAAATAAGTATATGAGCAGAATTAAGTGGTAACAATACGAGAGTTTGTAAACCTGAATATTTCAGGAAGTATTATAATAGACCTTGTTAAGAATGGTTACTAAGATGCGTCTCAAGAGTCACTTTAACAAAAGAACTCCTTTACTCTGCCATCCTAGTAACAACAATTATGCACATGCTTTATGAAATGAAAAACAATTTTTTTTTTATCAACTACTACCCTCTCCCCCCAACCAAAACGAGACATTGTCCTCAATGTTCTAAGGTAGAAAGATAGAGTATAAAAGATATCACCTGAAATAACGAACACTGACAAAATCTGAAACACACTGAAACAAAAATAAGAAATAACAAAACATAATAAAACCAAAAGACACAAAAATTCACAAATGAAGGCTCAAATCCAATCTAAGCTTTTTACGGCTTTCCTTAGATGACCAATTTATGCGACTCATGGAAGGATCAATCACAGGAATGAAAGATTGTAGTTGGTCAATCAATTGTTCAGCAGTAGAAGCAGAGATTATGATTTGTCGTGCAGAAGATGTTAGAAATTCCTGTTCCACAGCATGATCAAGAAAAGACAACAACTTATCATAATAACCATTAACATTTAACAAACCTATGGGTTTATGGTGAATGTGCAATTGAGCCCAAGAGGAAATATGAAAGATCTCTTCCAATGTGCCTAGACCACCTGGTAAAAGCATCAGCATGGTTAAACATTGCATTCATTCGAGCCGACATTGTGGAGACCTGAAGTTCCTCTCCAATTGTTTTTCCAATGATGTCCCCTTATGCCAAAGCTTCAGGGACGATTCCTAAAACTTGACTACCTCCTAAAAATGCAGCTATTGACACACCTCCCATTAACCCAAGACTGCCTCCCCCATACACTAAATGAATCTTTCTCTCAGCTAGCACCTGACCAAGATGATTTGCTGATTCTAAAAACTCCTTTTCTTTCCCAGGACTAGATCCACCGAAAACACAAATATTTCTTATTTGATGACTTGAGGAACTTGCCATTTCTACACACTTCTGTATTTGTTGAATATATGGGTTGAGTAGAAATGAAAGGAAGGAAAAGAGGGTTTTATAGATGAGAAAGTAGAAAGGCAATCATAACATCTATATGTAGGCCAACTAGAGTCTCACACTCTCTCTCTCTTTTTATTTATTTATTTACTTTTGAAAAAAAACATGTGTATGTACAGGTAGTTGTGATTGTGGCTCACATCTTCCCTTGGTTTTACGTCCAAGAACGGCTTAAACGCCCTCTATGGGTCGGGGATAGGCTTCCCATCCAGTTTTCTTAAAAACTGGCAAACAGGGTCTTTTTTAGTCAGATTCCCAAGACTAAGTCGATCATGTTCTTTATGAAATAGTGGCCATAAATCATGAATTGCACGATGCACATCTCCACTAGGATGCGTCTCAAGAGTCAATAGAAGATTATCTAAAGACTCCTTACTCAGGCCATCCTTAATGAATTGTATTTTATCTTCACGGTTTATAGATACCATTCCTAAAGAACGACATTGTGTATTACAAGTCCATCTAGCACATCGATGACAGACATCCAGTCGTTTTGCACGACGCTTCTTTGCAAAAGTGTTTTTACCTGTTCCAGGCATGTGTGAAATGAAGGAGTTAGAGGACTCACCTGCTAATCGGACCTTTGCTTCAATCAACCAGCGAATATGTTCAGGAATTCCATGATTCATTAACAATCTCAATCTTGCACATCTAGCACGGTAAATTTTTGTAATCGCATTCTGAGGCAGAGCGGGAAAATACTTTTTCAATTTTTCAAGATTAGTGTCCATTTTCAAATGAGAATTGGAAGAGAGATTCAAAGAATTGCACACAAATATCAGTAATTTATGGGAAACTAAAAGAACCGACTTAAGTCACAGAGTACCGTTATCCGCCATTTGACCGGGGTGAGAGAAACTAGCAAAAATCACTCAAAAAGAAACATAAAAAAAAAATGTGAGAAAAAAAAATAAAAAAAAAATAATCAACCTTTATCTACAAGATCATTCAAACCAACTGATTCATTTTCACTAGGAAAATTATCAAAGTAAGCTTTCAAACGATGTCCGTTTTCCTTAAAATCATTATCATTCATTGAATTCTCAATATCACAGGCCCCATAAGGATTGGTCCATCTTAATCTTAGCTCTTTAGGGAGTGCATAGAGTTGAGAATCATAAAACAAAACTTTTTGACCAGTGTCAATTTTTTGACAATTTTCACAAGTTTTACAGAATGCATGTGTGTCCTTGAACATGGTGGGCCAATAAAATCCATTTTGAAAGATTTTTGCAGCTGTCTTTTTTGTCGAAAAATAACTCCCACATGCTTCAGAATGACAAAGTTTAATGACACTACTTACCTCATTATCGGGAATGAATCTTTGAAAGATTTGATCAGGACAATATTTGAATAAGTTAGGGTCATCACAATAAAAGCTCTTCACTTCGTTCAAAAACTTTTCTTTGTCTTGAGTACTCCAATCAGCTGGCAAATCTCCGAAAGCAAGAAAATTAATATTTTTATCATACCAAGGCATTGAACTAAGAGAAAGTAAGGATTTGTTAAGAAAGTAATCATCGATTGGTGTGATGTCAGATGTCGAATCTGTTGTCACTATTGACAAAAGATTCGCATCAACATTTTCGGTGCTTGTTTCATTCGTGATTTCTTCCTCAGAATAAACCATTTGCAAATCTTCAGTTTCATCCAAGTCATTTTTACTTAAAGTAGATTCAAGTTGATCATAAACTAATTCGTCAATATGATCTACTTCTTGTAAATCATTATCATCTCCAGGTTGCTTGCAAATGTTGAAAATATTCATCTCCAATGTCATGTTTCCAAATGATAGCTTCATCAGTCCATTCCTACAATTAATCAATGCATTAGAAGTTGCAAGAAATGGACGTCCTAAAATAATAGGAAATGAATTACATGCTTCAACAGGTTCTGTGTCCAAGACAATAAAATCCACAGGATAAATGAATTTATCGACTTGTACTAACACATCTTCAATTATTCCTCTAGGCACTTTTACAGATCTATCGGCAAGTAAAAGAGATATAGAAGTTGGTTTTAACTCACCTAGATTGAGACTCTGAAAAACTGAATATGGAAGTAAATTCACACTAGCTCCAAGATCAAGTAAGGCTCTTTCAATTTTATGCTCTCCAATAAAGCAGGAAATTGTAGGACAACCAGGGTCTTTATATTTCAAAGCATTATTGTTCTGAAGAATAACACTTACTTGTTCGGCTAGAAAGGCTTTCTTTTTCACATTCAGTTTCCTCTTCACAGTGCATAGATCTTTTAAAAATTTAGCACAGGAAGGAACCTGTTTAATAGCATCCAACAAAGGTATATTGATCCTTACCTGTTTGAAAGTTTCAAAGATTTCAGAGTTGTGATTGACTTTCCTTTGTTTAGTCATGGCATGAGGAAATGAAAGTGGTGGCGGTGAATCAGTCGTTTCTTTGCAATTTTCATATTCAACCCCTTCCTTACCCTCAGAGATTGACTCATCATCTTTCTCATAAGGTTCAAGAGAGGGTTTTTCAATAACCTTACCACTGCGCAGAGTAGTGACTGATTTGACTTGATCCATATGTTGGCTTCCGGAACTACTTGCATTTGCATTGTATTGCCCCTTGGGATTTTGTTGCGGTTGAGATGGAAACTTACCTTTCTCTTGGAAACTGAGAGCAGATGTTAATTTTGCAAGAGTATCTTTAAAATCTGTCATGTTTTGAGCAAGTTGAGTATTGATTGTCTCTTGCTTTTCAATGAATGCATGCAATGTTTCCTCAAGATTTCTTCTAGGCGGTGGAGCATAAGGAGGTGCATATCCATGAGAATTTTGGAAATTATGGTGTGCTTGAAATGGTGGTTGTGAAGTTTGTGCATTATTGTTCTCACTCTTCCAACTGAAATTTGGGTGATTCCTCCAACCAGGGTTGTATGTTTGGGAGTATAGGTTGTGGTTGGCCCTTTGAAAACTGTTTAAAGCATGTGCTTGTTCATGGAGACATTCCTTAAAAGAAGGCAAGGTTGGACAATCGTTGGTTGAGTGTTCATTTGTTTCACAGATTTGACACACAATGTTTTCAACAGATTTTAATTGACCACTCTTTTTCAATTCTAGTGCCTCGACTTTTCTAGCTAAAGATGCAAACTTGGCTTGAAGGTCATGATCTTCCCTCAAGTTGTACATACCTCCACTAGATGTATGAGGTTGAGTTTTACTCGGTGCCTCATATGTACCCGCAGTGTCCCAATTTTGAGCATTTTCAGCTAACAAGTCTAAGTACTCCATTGCTTCATCAGGGTCTTTATCTTCAAAAGTTCCATTGCACATCAATTCAACCATTTGCCTATCTTTAGGTGTTAACCCTTCATAGAAATGTGAAACCAATCTCCATGTTTCAAAACCATGATGAGGGCAAGTACTAAGCAAGTCTCGATACCTATCCCAATATTTGTAAAATGTTTCTCCTGGTTTTTGAGTGAAAGTGGTGATTTGTCTCTTGAAAGAGTTTGTTCTATGAGATGGGAAAAACTTCTTTAAAAATTATTGTTGCATTTCATCCCAAGCACGAATGGATCCTGGTCTCAAATTTTGTAGCCATGTTTTAGCTTTATCTTTTAATGAAAAAGGAAAAAGCTTTAATCTGATGGTGTTCATGCTACAATTTAAGTTATTATATGTGTTGCACACCTCCTCAAATTCCCTTAAATGCAAGTATGGATTTTCCAATTCTAAACCATGAAAAGAAGGTAAAAGTTGAATAATGCCTGGTTTAAAATTAAAATGAGATGCATCGGGAGGAAAAACTATGCATGATGGTGCACTTGTTCTTGTGGGATTCATATGGTCTCTAAGTGTTCTAGCACAGTTATTCTCATTATTTTCATTTTGAAGTGATTGATTATCTTCTTCAGCCATATTTTCTGAAAATAATGAGGATACCCTACAAAGTCTACCACTTGATGTACGTGACCACACTCTCATGCACGTGTAGGAATAAAATAAAAGGAAGAAGAAAACAAAAAAAGAAGGAAGAAAACAAAATAAGGAGAAACAAAATAAAAGAGACAAAGTTATATATAAGAAAAGTGAAAAGAGAAAATAAAATAAATATTATAATTTATACAAGAACTTACCTCCCCGGCAACGGCGCCAAAAACTTGACACGACTAAAAGATTGATGTCTTCTCCCAAGTGCAGGAGTGTCGAAGTAATAAATAACCCGGCAAGACCGGGGTCGAACCACAGGGAGGTTAATTGTACAAATTATAAACAACAATTATAAACAACAATAATAGTAATAACGATAATAATAATAATAATAATAATAATAATAATAATAATAATAATAATAATAATAATAATAATAATAGTACTAATAATAATAATAATAATAATAATAATAACAATAACAATAATAATAATAATAAAGAAAGAGAAGAAGAAGAAGATGATGATGATGAGAACTTAGAGATGAAATATTAATATAAGGATTAAACAATAATAATAACAAATGTCAAGGTTAGAGGTTCCACTAATGGTATATCAAACAAGTATAGTATAAACTCTTATTATTGAATTGGAAACCACACACAAAGGAGGTTCCAATCAGATTATATATTGTTAACATGATTACATTAGTCATCTTATTCAATTAATGCTAATACTTGTAAATCTCGTCAAGCATTCATGATTATAACTTATGTTAACAACAAATCAAGTTCCTTCCATAGCTCAGGTGTCGGTTATACCATACATTATGGGCTATGAAAGTGCCAAGCATTTGTTGTACCAAGTGTTATACAACATAAATCAAGATTAGTCATTTAACAAGCAAAGTATTAAAGAGTGAACAAGATAACAAATATAAAACATGTTAGTATCAAACATTAAAGTCCATATTAAGTTTACACTATACTTATTCTTACACCATTAGTGTAACCTTTTCACCTTGACATCATTAACTTAGCTAGACATAATGAAAGAAAAGAAAATAAATAAACAAAATAAGAACATAAAAGCTAACTAAGTAAAGGAAAGGAAATGAAAAGCATAAACTTAATATTAATGAAAGCAAAGCATAAACATTACAAAAAATACAAAGAGAGAAAGGAAGAGAATGATCTTGATCTGAACACCAAGATGCCTAAATGCATGGCAAATGCCTCCTTTTATAGGCCAAAATTGGAAACTATTGATTTGATGACTAATTGATAAGTGGGTGGCCAACTTTTGACTTGGTGACAATCCTTATCTTCTCTTGTCTGCCCAAAACGTCATTGATAACGTCAAAACTGGAGCCAGGTGCAAACATGAAAGTTGTAGACAATTGTCTCAGCTTTCTTGTGTAAAAAATTCAGCTCATTTGGACTTCTAGAACTCCAGATATGGCCAAAATACCGAACAGTGCTCGGGCTGGAAGACAGATTCGGGCTTCTTTGTTGTTGCTACAATTTGGACTTGATAATGGCCTTTTTAGATCTTGGGCTCCATATGAAAGTTGTAGGCCTATGTCTTACCTTTCCATCCATATAAATTGGACCTAAATCTGAGATCTGTAGCTCCAGATATGGCCCAATTACCAAACAGTATTCCGGTTTGGATTGCACCGACATCTCTTCTCTAAGTTTGACCATCTCTTTATCCATGCAATTTAAGTTCTTCAAGTCATCAATCAATCCTTTCATTTATGTGATAGACCTGCATTAAAAATAGACATTTACCACAAATTATAGGTATCTTATATTATTAGATACATTATTATAAAACATATTTTAGTTAAGGAGTTATTGATACTTCAAGTGCAAAATGATGATATAAAACCATGATAAAAATGCACTTTTAAGTACTAATCAAGAATCTCTTCCTTCCTTTTATGACACTTATTGTCTCCCTTTCAATTCCAAAAGCCTAAAAATTATTTTTTCATTTTTCTTTTTTTTTTTTATTTTTTTTTTGCATTTGACCCCTTTTATTCTTTTTTAATCCATTTTATAGCATTTCATAGGCAAAAGGTTACAAAACCACCTTTCCCTTGATTGTATTCTAAAAGTAACATGTAGAGGATTCATTTCTTTATTTTGTTAAAGATTTTTTTTTCTTTTTTCTGTTAGTTTTTCTTATCTCTAGGTCCCTAGCAACCTTTGGGAGCTTCTTGAAAGATCTGGGAAAAAGAAGTTGAAACCGGTCCAAAAATAGCTGACTAAGGGTGCCTCTTCTTTAATTTAATCGTGGCAGACAAAAGGTTATTAGAAAAAAATAAACCATGGACATTATACAAGAAATGTTTTTCTTCAACTAGAGCAAACTACATTCCATTTGGAGACCAATAACGTTATTACCATTGATTCAAAGTTGGACAAAAAACTATCAAAATTTATGAAACAGTCAAAATTGACCTAGGACAAGACGTTAAGAAATTCCATATGGGAGGTGGGATACAAACATTAATCAAAGGTGGCACCACAGTGAAAAAAAGAAACTTTTATATCGGTCAATGGTGATTAGAGCCTGGGAGGTGGTTAGAGTTGCCAAGTTCATTTACCTTACAATGCCTCCTTGATTAGCCAAAATTGAAAGAAGAAGATGCACAATATCCTAAACGATGCTATTTTGGCTAAACCTTATAAATTATAGGGGTTTGTTTTTTTTAATTTGGGATTTGAATAATCTTTAATTTAGTCTTTATTGTTTCAATTTCATCACACGTGCCCTCAATTAACCTTTAAATTTTTTAATCTATACAATAGTGCCTCTTGAAATCTCAAAATGCCTCCTTTAATTTGAGTGTCTTTCTCAAATTGATTCTTAGTTTTTATTATTTTTAATTTAATTCCTAATAAATGTTGAACTTTCAATTTCTTTCAACTTGGTCCCTACTTTGATCAATTTTAATCTCTAAAGTTACGTGTATTTTTGCTAATTAGTGGGGTCATGAAAGTCTTCGATTTTGACCCTCCTGCAACCTGTAAACTTTTATTTTTTTTAATTGAACCCCTGATTGCAACAATTTAGTTCCTCAAAGTTTCAATTAAGTCTTTATTTTTTCAATATTTATGAATTGACCCGAATTAAGCCTTACAATTTAATTTTTCATCAATTAAGTTCTTGATTGAATCGTTAAAATTTGTTGGAAGTTTAATTAAATCTTTAAACTTAATTAATTCTTCTAATTTTGACCAAATAGGATTTCAAACTTAAACTTTATCTCAAATCAAGTCTTTCTTTAGCCTATCTTGATCTTTTGCAGTTTAAGGCTTGTCTCTTTTTGTTTTGAAAATATCGTTTTGAATTTTTTCTGAATAAAAATAAAAATGATAAAAGTAAAAGAATAAAAGGTGTATATTTATTTAAAAAAAATTAAGGATTCAAAAGTAGGTTATGACAGATACTACTAGAAATTTGTAATTAAAATTAAGAATTAAAAATGAAATTAGATTGTAGTTTATCATATTTTTGTATTTGGTATTTGATTATATTTATTCTATTATATAAGAAAATTATTTTTTTTTTAAAGAAAAGATATTCTCTCTTTTCAATTAAAGTAATTATTCATGTGTTTCAAGAAAAAAGAAATATTGCTTGCATTCTTTTTTTTTTTTGGGTTTGAAAAACAAAAGACATAAAATTTTATTATGATATAACATAAAAAAATACTTTTTCATTTTTTTTACTATGCTAATAAAATAAATTATACAAAATTTTCAAAGTTGATGTTTTAAGAGTTATTACGCACATGCGCATGCACATACCATTGTTGTTAAAATCAAGAGTTAACCCAGCTTGATTTTATAAGTTTACTAAATTTATTATATGAACCAAGTTAGATTCAAATTTGACTTTAAAATCTCTGCTAACCAGTTTTGAGATATTGAGAATATCTTTCAAACTGTATATTAGATAAAGTTGAAATTTGTCAAGAAAATATTAGACATATAAAAATATATTGTGACAAGGTTTTAGGTCATATCTGAAGTTACCAGTGGAATTTTGTTGCGATTCAAGCTAGGTTGGAAAGTAGACATCTAAAGCTTGCCAACTATATATCGTTGGCCTAGTAATTTATCCAGATAAAAGAAAATGATATATTTAAAATCAGGTCTTAAATCTGTCAAAAATATACAAAAATTAGAAATTCGGGCTATATGGAGGAATTTTAACATAAATATTTATTTATTTATTTATTTTTGAATAATTATTTTTAATTTTAATTTTTCTCTAACACATTACATATTATTTAAGAGTTTATTTTATTATTGAATTTATGTCAATTAATTACTTGTTTAAACTTATTAGCTTGCAAACTAAGAGAAGTCTATTAGAACTTATTGTGATGGTAACAACTAAGTTATCAATATATTTATATGTATTTTCTATCATTGAGTGATTTTCATATATTAAAAAGTTTTATTCTAATACTTTTTATTTTTTCAAGTTATTAATATATTGATTTATATTATTCATCTTTCTTATTTTATTTAGATTATTCATTAATTATGATATTATTGATATACTTTATAAGATTTTAATGTAATTTAATTTTTTAATTGAAATTATTAATATATGATTAATTAAAAAAATACTTATTATTTTTACAAGTTTACGGGTTTATAATATATTTTTTTATAACGTGTCTTGATCTACACGTTCGAATAGCGGTAAAGGAAGCGTCGCGTCACAACTTTGTGAAAACAGAGCAAAGAATCCTAACGGGAAAACAATACCACTTGAGATTGTCGGTGGAGGATTTTGCTGGGTTCACGTGGCCCCTTCTTATTGTACCTGCCAGCCTGGCACGTTTAGGAGCTCGCACCCCCACAAGGGCACAAAACGAAAGGAAAGACCCCCACGGTATTAACTAAACATATAAAAGTGTTTTTGAATTTTTTTTATTGTATTTTTTATTTTAATTTTTTATATATATTGAAATTAAAATAAATTTAAAAAATAAAAAATATTATTCAAATATATTTTTAAATAAAAATTACTTTTAAAAAATCATTTTAAGAATCACAAAAACTATTAAAACTATGTTTGATGCCTCTATTTGGCTTTTAACAATTTCACTCACTTAATTCATATTAATTATGAATGCCCTGGGATTAGGTTTGAAGGCGTGTTTGGTGCGGTATTTTAAAAGTAATTTTAAAAAATTTAAATTTTTAAATTAATATATTTTTAATATTTTTAAATTATTTTAATATAATAATTTCAAAAATAATTTTTTAAAAATAAAAAATATTTTTTAAAATTAAAATTATTTTAAAAAATAACTCCAATCATGTTTTTAAGCACTATATAAATATATTTAGTGCCTTTTTTACCCTTGGTTTGATGGCGTGCCGACACTGTCATGGCGAATTATTCTATCATCAATCATCCATGTTTGGTAACGGTATTTACGCTTTACTGAACAACTCAACCAAGGTTACGAAATGCAAATATTCATTTACTGACAGATCAGAATTTAGCACCGCTGTCTTCTCTCTGTATCTCTCTCTCTCTCTTTTCCCTCCGTGGTAGGAGTATTTACTTATTCTAAGTTCATTTACAATAAATTTATTTCTTTATTTCTCACAATTTTTATTTACAATTTCATAACTTTTTTAAATAATGTAATATCATATATAACAAAAATCACTCTCAACCTACATGTTTAAATTACATGAAAACTTAAGAAAAATATTACAAGTCCTGTTAAAAAAAATACATCTAGCCTCTTATATAACTCTGCTTAATTGATCTTTTTGTTTGTAGTTATAAGGAATTACTCTTTAATCTAATAATTTATAAATTGTGTATAAAAAATAAAAAATAAAATTATTTATAAAATTAAAATTTTTAAAAATTAATGACTAAAAAATATATACTATATTAAAATAATAAAACTAACACTTCTTTTTTTTTTCTATCGATATAAAACTCTAAACACCATTTTTAGTTAGACTATCAAACACCTTGTGTTGTGTATGGTCAGAAAACATCTATTAAACCAATCATGATTTAAAGAAAACAAGAAAATAAAAAAAATAATTAAGAATATGATAGTAGTTGTATTTTATTTAGAAATATATTAAAATAATATTTTTTATTTTTTAAAAAATATTTTTGACATTAATATATTAAAATGACATGAAAATACTAAAAAAATATTAATTTAAAATAAAAATTAATTAGTTTTTTCAAAAATATTTTTAAAATATAAAAATAATCCCTCATATAATGAATTTGAAAATAAGGGCGATGCCATAGGTGGGCAATGCTTCTTCCCACCTTTGTTACTTGCAAAGGCTCATTAATTAATTCCTTGCCTTTCTAAAGAAGGTTTAACGACGACACACGATCACTGAGTCTTTCGTTTCTCGCCCTAAAACCAAGCCAACTTTTAGAGTTCCATGTATCTCTTTCTGCAACCAAGTCTGCTGAGCTCGGCTCATGGCGTGTGGGCTGCATCACAGTCCCCGACGACCATCGCAATGAAAACAAGCAATACTTGGGATGCCGATTCCTTCATGGACTCTGATTCCTATGCTTCGAAAATAGATGACTGTAAACGAGGTAGAGATCCTCCACTTGAGACAACAAAGGATTCTGTCTCGATTGAGGCTGCAGAAACCTTGGAATATAGTTTTTAAAACAAAAAACCGTCATGTTAATTTTATTTCATTACTGGTAATTAAGGATGATGAGTAGCGTGAATTAATTATGATAATTAATTTTACATTAGTTTTTGTTATAAGATTCACTATAAAAAACGGTTAAAGGAAAAGTGTTTTACACATTTCTTAAACTCTTCTTCACCTCAGTTTTTTCAAATTAATTTCCTTAAGTTTTATGCCATGATTTTCCCCTTTTTTTTTCTTTATACTTTAGAACTTATGTTTTATTATATTATAGAGAGATTTTGAGTCACATTTCCTCAACTCCATAGATATATTATTTAATATTGAAACTAATCAAGGTTGTGTTATTGAAATTCTATAAAGATGATTGTAATCATTTTATTTAACTTGATAAATGAGAAATAAAGGTTTAGAAATAATTAATTAATTTTTGATAACAATAAATCTTCATCTAAATTAGATTCTAAGTCCTTCAACGAGTGTTTTTTAAAATTTATTTTGAATATTATTTATGTAATTTTACATGGTTTAAGGCTATAATTTGATCTTATGATTAGAGAATTATTTCGTAAACTTATCTTTATACTAGAACACTTTTTGTTCACTTCTAGAATTATACATTCAATAATATGAATTCTATAAATATAATCAATATAGTCATTCAATCTTATATTATTTAGTTCTATATCATTTTTTGTTAATAGTAACATAATTAACAAAACTTTATGCAATTCTCTTATTGCCAAGCTAAATAAAAAATAATAATCTGATTTGACATTAGATTCTATTATTTAGATTACTAGTTATTTTAACTATTCATTTGTTTAGTTTTTCTTTATAAAATTATTTATAGAAACTAAATTATAAACTTGGTAATTGTTATACTTTTACATGCTAAATTATCATATGTTTTTTTAGTTATTTTCTTTGTTGAAATTTTAATTTATCTACTATACTTATTTGTTGTTTACATGTTCAAAACCAAGTTTTAGTTACATATATTTGATTGTAATTTTATAAATTTTATTATAACTTCATATCAAGAGTTGATTATTAAAATCAATATTGTTTCATCAAATACTAATTATAGAGAGAAAAATCTAGAATTATCTTTATGATACATATTGAGAAATTTAAAAATTTTAATGGATTGAATTTTAAAAAGTGACAAGAAAATATTTTATTTTATCTTATCATTTTGAATTAAATGCGGAAAAGTTCTCATTTAAAAAACAAAAACATCAAAGCTATTATAAAATAAACTTAATTCCACCGATGTAACAACTAGGGATAAATGGAATAATAACAATTTTATGTGTAAAAACTAGATCATGGATGAATAACTATATATTTTATTTTGAATATTATTATTTATTTTTAGTTTTATCCCTTCAAATTTAATTTTTATATCATCTTTGGTCCTCTTTCTTTTAATTATTATTTATTTTCTCTTATTATTATTTTTATTGAGATATTTTTATTTATTAGATTTGGTCTTTATTTTTTTTATTTTAATTTATTTTAATTAAAAAAATTTATTAAATTAAAAAAAATTATTAATCATCCTTTAACCTTTTAATTTTTAATTTATAAGATTTTTTATTAGAAATAATTTGTGAAATTAAATTTACCCCAACTTTATTGTTCTTTAACTTTTTTATATGTTAATTTTGCTCATTATTTTTTTACAGCGTAACTAAGTAGGAAAGTATTTTCAATCATCAAGGAATATCAGAGTTAACATTTAAAACGGCACCACACTCGATGTCTTATAATTTCAACATCATCGCCGCCGTCAGTGCATGGAAAATCTTGTGGTCAGCAATTTGACAATTAATAATCGGCGACAATCTAGTAAAACGGAGACACAATATCAGTACCGATCCACCAGAATAGACGAAGAGTTATGATGTCACCTCCAACACGGGTGGGTCCCATCGTTCTGGCTCCCGGTGGACTTTGGTGGGACCCCTCCAGTGCATGAGGTGATGGAGAGAGAGAGTACAGGAGAGGCAGTGAGCGTTGGGGTATATGCCATTCTTGTGATGGTAGTCTTTGTCATGTGCGTCTTTTTATTGTGTACTTTCTAGTGCCTTGATTTCTGATCAAGGGATCCTCTAACCACGTGATCTTTTCCCTGCCGCTTCTCTACTCAACCAGTAATCTTTCTTCTTTTTTTTCTTTTCCTTTTCTTGTTTTACAATCTTCAATTGGTTTTAGTCAAACCATTAAAGCTTGTTGTTTTCTTTCCAATTTCACCCCCCTTTTTTTTTTTTTTTCTTTTTTACTATATATCGTTTTAATTGCCTGGTTCCGTTCTAACATTTATTTGATTGAAGTAAATCTGTCTTTTGTAAATCCTAATTTATGATAATAATAATACTAACATATTAATATATTATGTAAAATATATATAAATAATATCAAATTCATAATATAATCAATACATGATTATTAATATATAATTAATAGGTTACAAACACAAATTTAACGCATTCAAAATTCCTCGATAACTAAAAAAAAAAGGTTTACTTGGGTCAAATGACCATGATTTTTATTTATATTGTCCCTTGTTGATTTAGGCAACTTGCTTGAGTATACCATTCTTGTAGTAATTTTAAGATCTTCGTACATGTTTCTTAATATTTTATATTAATTTAATATATATTATTTTGAGTGAAATATAATTTAAAATATTATAAAAATAAAATAACTCTTCGACCACTCCTCTCAACTCAAAAGCAAGGCTCATGAACTATAATATCTCATTAATTCTTCAAACTTTAGATTTACAGTCTTTTTATTCTTAATATTTTTAACATGCATATTTTTAAAGTCTTTCTCTCTCAAATATAATTGCATTTTCTTTTTAAAAAAAAAATACTTATTTGAATATTTAAGAGTCTTTAAATCTACCATGAAGGATATTTTGCAGGTATTAGTCACTAGAATATTAGCTTACTAGAGACTAAATACTAACAAACAATCATTTTAACTTACCAAACACTAGGTGTCGACAACCAACTACCTTAGCTAGAAAAAATAGATTAAATTACTAGAACTAAAAGATTAATTAATTATCTAATACATAATAAGTTTGACTCCTAAATTACTTGAATTTGTTAAGACTTTATCATTGACACCATCTATTGAAAATGAACAAAAAACTAAGCTAGTGTTTATACATGCAATTACGTCTACGGCTATGCTAGCGACTACACTTATAACAATGTTCATGGTTACGTCTTTAGGTTACACCCACAACTATATTCAACAACTATGCGCTAAGGCTACACCTATAAAAGTTTTTATGGTGACTTGTACATATTTAAAAATATCATTAAGGGGATTTTAATGATATATAAAAGATGAGTTTCACTTGATATTGTAATATCAGTTGTTTTTCAAAGTGTTTTTCACTTGAAAATATATTGAAATAATATTTATTATTTTTTAAAATTTATTTTTTATAGTAATATATTAAAAAATATAAAAGTATAAAAAATAATTTAAAATAAAAAATTTAAATTTAATTTTTTTAAATAATAATAATTTTTTATTTTTTTAAATTTAGTTTTGATATTAATATATTAAAAAAATCTGGAAATATAAAAAATTAATTTAAAATAAAAAATAAAAAATTATTTTTTTAAAAAAATACTTTTCAAATATAAAAATAAAAGGGTTCTAATATTGGGTTAAACGCAGTCTTTCTCTCTCTCTCACGTCGTAAAAATTATTACATTAAGTAGACTCTTAGGATGGCTTTACAAGTAAATTAATCAAAACCCAGACCCATATTCATTTACCTCTCCTCCGAGATCTCTCTATACAGACTTCCCCTTCTCCTTCCTTTTTCCTCCAACTCACTTCAGTTTCAACGTCTCCTTCTCTTGTTCGCCAGGACTCCGCACAACAAGCCTAATACTCTCTCTCTCTCTCTCTAAACACAATGCAGCGGCTTACTATACTCCTTTCTCTACTTTTCCTCCTCTCCACTTCCACCACCTTCACTCGTGGCCACAATATTACTCGTATACTTGGCAAGCACCCATCTTTCTCCACTTTCAACCACTACCTCACCCTAACCCACCTCGCCGGAGAAATCAACAGCAAAACCACCATCACAGTCTGCGCCGTCGACAACGCAGCGATGTCTGAACTCCTTTCAAAGCACCCATCAATCGCCACCATCAAAAACATCCTTTCCCTCCATGTCCTCTTGGATTACTTCGGCACCAAGAAACTCCACCAGATACGGGAGGGCACGGCGTTGGCAGCCACCATGTTCCAGGCCACCGGGTCCGCTCCTGGGTCGGCAGGATTCGTTAACATAACGGATGTTAAAGGAGGGAAAGTGGCTTTTGGACCTAGGGATAATGAAGGGAATCTTGATGTCTTTTATGTCAAGTCATTGGAGGAGATACCTTACAACATTTCCGTTATACAGATCAGTAAGGTGTTGCCGTCGGACGTGGCAGCGGCGCCTACGCCAGAGCCAAGTGCTATGAATATAACAGATATAATGTCAGCTCATGGGTGTCAGGTTTTTGCTGACACTTTGATTGCAAATCCTGAAGCTGCAAAGACATATCAGGTAATTAAGAAATAATTTGATTTTTCTTACGTGCTAATACTTTCTGTTGTTCGTATTAATTAAGATCGAGTTAAACTAATTTGGAGGATCAACCATGATTTCACATGCTGATTTTGAGGGTTCATTGGATCCATAATAGATCGCCATACATTAATCAATTCCAAATTAAATTTGAAGAAGTTTATTTTTAATCAATCTCAAATTAAATTTGAAGAAATTTATAATTATACAACTATTGATTTGCCACCAGTTAAGAACTTAATTCTATGTCGGTCAAAAGTTATGTAACATGTGCGCCCGTGTAATGTGGATATACATATATTTTTATTTATTTGATTTTTTTTATAGCTTCCTTATTTTTTTATAGGGTACTTTAAACTAGCTAATCGCTTCGTGTTTTCTTTCGGTTGTTTTAAAAAAAATATATCTTTTTTAATAAATCATTATCCTTTCTATATAAAACAATATAATATTCATCAAAACTAATGTAACGACATTTCCTAAGATTTTGATGAGGTTTTATTATATTAATTATATAGTGCATAATCTTTCATCAATTAATATTTTTATTTTATTTTTTGGCTTAATTAAATTTAAATTTATTATTTTTGATTTATGTATCTTTTATTTGTGGTATTTTCTCACCACTTTTTAATAAAAAAAATATTATATTGTATCCTTCCTTGACAAGTAGTTTCCCCATAATTATTAAACTCATCTCGATAATTGATTTAGTTAGGAGATCGGTCCCGAGTCATATGAATTAACTTAGATTAACAAAATAAAATAAAATAAAAATTATGTTTATATTTTAAAAAGCTTTGAAATTTAGCATGTGGAAAGTTATAATATAAAAAAAAATATATGTAAAGTATATTATAGTTATTTTATGTTGAAAAATTAAGAAATAATTTATGTGGATATAAGATATAAAAAAATAAATATAAAATGTAGTTTAGTCATTTCATAATAAAATATTAAGAAATAATCTATGTAGATGCATGTTATATATAAAAATAAAATTATGATTTCAAGTAGTCATAAATTAATTTTATATTTTTTTTAATTTATTAAAAAATAAGTTAGGCCTTACACAGGATAACTGGAGTTTCATGTTTAATGTTTAATAGACGGATCAATTGGGTTTGATTAAGCTAATTACAAATCTATATTTTTATGATTTGAGACTTGATCAAGATATTATATGGCATGTAAACCCATTAGACCAAGTTTCATAACTATAACCTACATGTATTCTAAAAAAACACAATATTTTTCTGTAATTAATATATTTCATTTTTTTCTTTGGATTTGTTGAATTTAAATTTATTATTTCATGTTTTTGTTGTTTTTTATTTATTACATTTGATGTTTTAATTTGATAATATTTTATTAATTATGTTAAAGATATTGATTTTTTTTTTCTGTGTTGTTAAAGAAGTTACTATTAAATTACTTGCATTGTAATTCTTATCTCATGTTGTGAACCATTGATGGAATTGCAACATGGGCTTGATTTCTTCCTATAATTTCCAATGTTATCACTTATTATTGACATTAATCTCAAATGATGGCTGCTTTTCAGGACAATATTGATGGAGGATTAACAGTGTTTTGCCCTCTCGACGATCCATTCAAGGCCTTCTTCCCTAAATTCAAGAATTTAACAGCTTCTGGCAAAGTGTCATTTCTTGAATTCTTCGGTGTCCCTATGTATCAGTCCTTAGCTATGTTAAAATCCAACAATGGAATCATGAACACTTTAGCTACAGATGGCGAAAAGAAGTTTGATTTCACAGTTCAAAATGATGGTGAGGATGTGACACTCAAGACCAGGAGTATCACTGCAAAAATAGTTGGGACTTTGATCGACGAACAGCCACTAGCTATTTATACCATTGATAAGGTCTTGCTGCCGAAGGAATTGTTTAAAGCAGCACCAACACCAGCTCCAGCGCCCGCCCCGGAGAAGGAGGTGGCTGATGCACCAAAATCTAGCAAACATCAGAAGCCATCCTCCGATGTTCCATCAGACTCACCGGCCGATTCACCTGATGGCGACCTAGCAGATCAAACAGCTGATGACAATGCTAGTGTGACATTATATGGTGGAAGACTTGTTGCCATAGTATTAAGTTTGTGCTCAGGGCTTTTGCTGCTGTAAGTTCCTTTAAATTGAGGATTTTCTACTCACGGCGAGGAATAAGCCAGACCTCGATAGCTAATTTATCACCCATTTAGAGTGTGTTTTATTTGTTATTTCATGTCTTATTGATATGATATAGATCGTGTGATTTTTTTTTCTTTCTTTTTTTCTCCCTTTTTCTGTCTTTTATTTTTGTGTATCTGGATAGTTTATGAGCTAATCTCGCGGCAGATACTGTAGATCTATGGAAAAATACTGTTCTTTTCATTGACCATGAAGATTTTGGCATGGTAATATGGAACTTTTGTGAGCAAATTTCAGTTCCATGTTTGGTTCAATGACCGGAGAATTCCAACTCTTCCACTGCCTCGTTTCTAGACTGCATAGATTTATTGATTCCTGCATCATTTCATTTCCTTCTTGGTACGTTGTTTGATTTTTGCCAAGATGGCTATGTTTGATGCCATCCAAATACTAGATGCTTAGTTTAATTTCATTTTCTATCAAAAGTATATGAAAAAAATAAAAAATATTGCAAATCCGACGCCACCAGAACCCAAGATCAGGCACAGTAAAATATCTGCTGTCAGTACAAGACTGACCACATCATTCCTTCTGAGGCTTTTGGCTGTGGCAAGCAATTACTACAGGTAAAGAAGATTCACGTAGAAAATGACAAAAGCCATCCGTAAAACAGGAAAAAAAAACAAAAACAAAAATAATCTCCTGCTTGTAAGCAGTATGATACATTTTGCTAAATCCATGTTGGCAAAACTGTAGCTTGGATGAGGAGGAGGAGGACGAGGATTGAACAAGTTGAAAATGCACTTGTACAGGGTACGTAATTTATGTCAGTATATATATATAAAAACATTCAGGGATATGCAAACACGATGGGACAGAGCACTGTACAGCATCAAATAGGAGAAGTGGTAGCAGGTTTAAGTTTCAGAAGTTACTCACATCAATCATGCCACCATTGAAATTTAATGCTTAGTTATAAATGATAGCGGGGGCGACTAGATCCTGTGGAACCCTTTTCCTCTTATGCATTACTGTTTAAACATTTAGTACAATTGCCCAACTAAAGTCCTAGCCCACACCCAAAGTCAAGTAAAAAGAGCGGATCTTTCCGCGTATGTTGCAGCCGTTGTTGATGCCTAGATCCGATGTTCTACTCTCTTCCCCCGTATCCCAGAGCAAACTTCGAGCTAACAGAGCTAACGCCTCACTCCTCTACTAGCTATTCTATTTCTTTATTGTTCCCAGTGAAATGACATATGAGACGAACTAGCAGATTCATTCCGTGTCTTCTGTCACTGGCATTTCTCTTTCACTTCTTGAAGACAGAATCTTTCTGACATACCTGTTTGACTTGACTGGCTGGGAGAAGAGAACTACTCGACTGGCCCTATAGACTGAATTAAGGCCAGTTTCACGACGTATAAGGTGGCTTGTTTACAAGATATTCTTCTGTCATTTGTTAGGGAAAAGACTTCTTGAAACGTTTGAATTAGCAGCTTCCTGGCTTTCAGAACTAGTCGTTCATCTCTTTCCTGCCTTGCTAGCTCTTGGACTAGTCGTATTAATACCTGTCCTCTTGCCTTGTTAAAATTGTCGTTTTTCGTATTTTTATATACTTTATTTATGGCACATTAAGTAACCTGAAATGCATCTGAAAGCTGAGATCAGACCATGGTACCAAAGTAACATGAAGGAGCTAAGAGAAAGTTGTACGTTTATTACATTTAAAAAATAAAAAAATTAATTTTAATATTAATAAATTTTTTTAATGAGAAATTTTTTATTAAAGTGTTTTTTTTATTAATATAAATGTTTAACCAAATTATATGTATTTTGATTGATTTTACAAAGTTTAAAATTAATAATTATATAAGTCTTCAATAATTTTAAAACTCGTAAAACTTGAACTATGATGTTTAGAAAGCAAATCTAAAATCTAATTAGTTGAATTATATTTTTTAAAATTAAAAAATATATACTAAAATTAAAAATAAATTTTTATTAAATTTAAATTAGTGTTGTTTTGAGTGATTTGTGGTTATAAATAATTTAATGAGCTTTATGATATATTTTTTTTATATTTTTAAGTGAAAATATATGAGAAATAAAATTTTAAATTCAAAAAAACCTAATTTAACTTTTTAAACTAATAATTAGAATCTAGATAATTTATCTACATCTGTTTTAAAAAAATAAAAGGATTAATAAGGTGTTATCTTCTCTTAAATATAAAAATATAAAACTAGACATACGGGCCTAGTTTTGCAAGACGATGCAACGAAAACATTCTTTCTTTAGTAGTAGGTGCGCAAGCCCAATTTATTTGGTCCAAGCACCTAACGACTTTCTATAGTTTATTTCCATATTTTTTTTGAAGATTTTGAATGAATTGCACAATTAATAAAATACTTAATAATATATTTAAATTATTAGTCTCTTATGCCACATCTTTTAGATAAAATTAAAGAGAACAATTTATTTTTAAATTATTATATACTTGATATGCAAAAAAATAAAATTGATTGTAGATATTTAATCAAAATAAAATTTTTATTTTTAAAAACATAAATTTTTTTATATGATTTTATCTCATTAACTAATTTTATTTTCCCTTCAATCACATAAAAAATATAACGACATTATTTTTTTATTAGGACTTGCTTTTCAGATCATAATGAGTTTTTTTTAATAAAAAAAACAATGCTTATGATTAAAAAATATGTTTTTGTTAAATAATAAAGATATACATTTCTAATGTTTATTTAAAACTATTAAAATTTTTAAAAATATTTATTTTAATTGTTACTACTTTTTTTAATTACTTTTTTATTTTAAAAGCATGCTGCTAATAATAAATTATGCATTCTTTTTAAGATGATGAAGACTTTTTTATGATGATATTATTAACTTTTTATGGATAATTATGTACTAGCTTGATATGAAAAATTTATAAAATAATTTGTTTACTAATATTGAATAAAATATTATATATATATATATTATGAATAAAATATTTATTTTCTAATTATATTGTTTGAATAAAATATTTTATGATGATATTTTATGAATAAAATATTTATTTTCTTAATTTTATAATTATATTTTTTTATATATATTTCTTTCAATTTTTTTATTCTCATATTTCTTTCATAGTTGTGTAGAGATAATCAATTAATGATTTTTTTAACTAATTCTTGCCTTTACAATAATAATAATTTTTTGCTTAAAAAATAATGTCTCTCATAAAATAACATGTTTTCATGAAAATAAAAAAGAGATTTGTGTCAATAAGAAAAAGTAATTTTTTTTTATTAAAAATATACATTTTTTTCTTTTTCATTTAAATTTTTATATTTTTCTCATTAAAAAAGCTTTTTTATTGTTGAAAGAAAATATTACATGAATCAAAGAAGATAATTTTGTTGAAATATTTCTCTTCCATATTTTATGTGTTGTTTTTTTGTTTATTTTTATTATTATATAATTAAAAAAAATAGATTATAAAAATAAAGTTAATTTTACTAATGATTTATTTTACTATTTAACAAGTTAATTTATATTGATTCAAGTTAAATCAAAATAACATCATTTTATTTAAAAAAAAAACATTACATCCATGTTGTTTTTAGATTTCTTTTGAAATTAAAAATTTCAAACAAATTATTTTAATATTTTAATATTAAAAATAATTTTTTTAAAATTTAAAAATATTTTAATATATTTCTAAATAAAAAATATTTTTAAAAATATGGTTATCACATTCCATATCTTCACACAAGGTAAAACGACAAAACAGCCTTAAGAATAAATGCAACTCCGTGGTAAAAACCTGAAATCCCAATGGGCGGTAATTGCGATCAAATCTCCACCGTCTGTCCCTCTGTCTCCGTCGCATAACAGAAGAGAAAACTAGCGTTCTTCTCGCAATTTGTACTTAGAACTCATCATCAGTGGATTTATTGAGTATTAATAAACGACGTCGATTGATTAGAAAGGAAGTTGTGGATAGTGGAACAATTGAAGCAGCAGGCGGATCTCTTCAATTACTGGCTTGCCTCTAAATATTTGTGCTGGCTTCTCCCCACCGCTCCCTTCCAGTTCCAGATGGTAATATGTGGTGATTGGGTTTTCTTTGGCCGTTAAATGGAAACAGAAGAATTTATTACAATCTTTATCAAACGAATGAATTATGCTAATTGCGTCCTCCAATTAACCATCCACCACGACGATACATTCAGTTCTGAAAGAGTAAAATTACCTTACATTATGCTTCAGACAGAAAATTATATATATATATATATATATATATATATATATATTGATCCCCTCAGTGATCTCCAAACTGCCGTGTTTTTGCAGAAAATTAAGCCTGAACGGAATTTGATTGTGGTGGATTTTCTTGTTTACTGTGTTTTCTTGGTTGTGTAAAGAACTCTGTTAAATAGAACTTATGGTTAAGTGTCTTTTGACGGGCTGAACCTGGCTTGAAGGAAGGAGTAGAAGTGCAGATAAACGTGGAGCATTGGAGCACGCTCACCATCAAGTTTGACAAAACCATCCACTGGAGTTTCGCAAGGTAATTCTTTGGAAAAAGTTTCCAGCGGTAAAGTCTACTATTGTCATCTTCGATGAAACAGGGCAGCATACTGCAGGAAAGAACCAAGTTTGACTGCAACTTGAAGATAGATCAAACTGGGAAGTGCAGAACTTTTGACTTGTACTGAAACAACCATGCAGGAAAGGAATGGCAATTTCACCATCTATTTCAGTTAGTTCTCCACATAGTCAATCAATGGATTTGTTTGGTGCTGATCAAAGTGTGCCTGTACATGGATGGAAACAGAGGGAATTGACTTTGAAAATTTGGATCTTTCAGATAACGCACTAGAAAGTGTAATTGCTGTGGAGCGGCTTTGCAAATCTGTTTGCCTTGAAACACCTTTGTCCCATTTCTCTACTGCACATGACAAACATAAAACACTAAATATATATCAGCCTGTCCCTGTAGGATTTTTAGAAGGGATGGAGATGACCACCACCATCAATACGAATAGCAAGACTGGCAAGCAACTTGAGGCTAATTCCAATTGCTTCAGTGACAAGGTGAACTATACCTTGCATGGGAGGCCGCATTCTGACTCCCCAGAATTTTGTAATGCTGTGATCTACATGGGATGTTAGGAAACCTTATATGTCTCCAGTTGGGAAGCTCTGGGAAGGAATCACATTGAAGTCTGGCTGTTCAGAGAAGAGAGTGAGCTCAATTCCAGATCTTCCCTGCTTCAGTGAAGAAAATGAGAACACAAATGAGGCACCTGAAACATTTCAGGATGGCAATGGTTCAGAACAGACGGTTAGCTAAGTCATAAGAGAACCACTTGTTGATATTACAAAAAAATTTCTAATCCTTCAATATCGGTCTATCAATCTGAGATAGCCAGTGATAGTCTAGCTTCCGTGAACACAGAACTTAGCGTCAATGGTACGGGTGGAAGGGACAAAACTGAAGCATGTAAACCAGAAAGGTAATAGAAGGAAATGTAACATCAATGCAAAAGAGAATCAAAGCATACTTGGAGCAAATGATGTTGAAAGGACCAAAGAATCTCATGATGACAGATTCAATAAGCCAATCTTATTTGGAAAAACCAGTTTTAGGAAAGGAGATTCGGGTCTTGCAGGGATGAAGTTGAAACATAACAATATCGTTTCAAACATCACTTCCTTCATTCCACCTGTGCATCGAAAACAAGCAGCGGCTGTTGTTACAGGTAACATCTAAATTTTCTTTTCTTGTGTCCTATCTGTTCCCCTCTTACATGATTATTCGTTAAGAAGGCTGCCTTTTCCCTTAATAGCTACCATAAAAGTTAAATTCATCATTTTGTGAATCTTTGAATGTGTTTTTGTAATAAGATAGGCTTGAAGAAACAGTGTCAGATTACAAGGTCCAGACCCACAGTTTGAGTTTATTCATGGTTATGAAAAGATTACTTAATGCTCAATTGGCATTTTGGCTGTATGAGCACGATCCTTCATATTTTAATATCTTGGTTTTCAGCTCAAAATGCTTCATGGGGCTGACTATATTTGATCATTTTGGTTCTCTATGTAGTTGTATATGAAAAAATTGGTCAAGGCATTTCCAATTAGAAGTTTCCCAAATCTTGAATCCAAGGCAGTTCGATGTTTTCTCTCGGCACACACATACAGGTTGCTGTTTGTTTCAGACTTCAGATTGTTTTTGTTGTTAAATTGAAATATAAAATTGTGCTTCTTGAAGTATAAATATAAAGATCTAAATGAGCCGAGTTTGGTTTTATAAGTTTCTTGTGTTTATTTTCTCTTGCAAAACTTGTTTTATGTAACCAACAACCACATATATATTATCTGTCCTTGAACCAAACAACTTGGTTAAGGCATTTTAATAATAAAAAATGTTATATGTGGTCTAGTATCATATGATGATAGAACTACTATATTAATTGTCAAGAGACACTAAGATAACATAGCTATCTCTTGTAAAAGGTTATCTAATAGATTTGAAAGAGAGAAAATAAAAGAAAAAAGAGAAAAAGGGAGAAATGAAGAAAGAAGAGGTAGCAGAACAATATGTCTTATTTCTTTTATTTAGATTTGAAAGAGAGAAAATAAAAGAGAGAAGAGAAAAAAGGAGAAATGAAGGAAGAAGAGGTAGCAGAGCAGTATGTCTTATTTCTTTGATTTCCAACTTGTTCACCGTTGGATCGGGTAGGGATTTTGATAGTAACTTTTAGACACGTTACTCTACATTTTGAACGGATGGATTGAAGATTGATGGTGTGAAAGCTAACTGTTTTGATATAAAACAAAGCTGTTAGTATTGCGAGGTTTTTTCAAATATTTCTTCTTTAATCTTGTTATATTCCAAGAATAAGTTATTCTTGATAATATGTATGTTGTAGCCTTTAGTTGAATCTAAAGAAGAACAGTTATGAACCCATTATTTGTTGATAGTGAAAGTTTTTAGGTGGACTATGGTCCTATGATTTTTCCCGCATAGGGTTTTCAACGTAAAAAATCTTGGTGTTGATTTATGTGATTGTTGTTTTATATTTGTTGATTGTTGTTTTATATTTGTTGATTGTTTAATCCTGATTTTGATTGCACAAAGAGGAAAAAGAATTGAAACTTGTGAATTGATCCGAGTGATTGGTGTTCGTTATTTGTTCCTGATTTTCTCAACAAAGTGGTATTAAAGCACTAGTTATGTGGATTGAATTTCTTGTGGAGTTAATATGGAAAAGGAAGATTCGGGTACAATAAAGCTCACCTCTTTTAATTATTTTCTATAGAGAACAATGATAAAGGATCACTTATATTGCAATAATCTGGCTTTGCCGCTTGAGTGTAAAGGAATAAAGCTTGATGAGATGGATGAGGTAAAATGGAATGGATTTAATAGAAAGGCTACCACTAATATTAGAAAATGGGTATCTTCTAAGTCCATCAATCATATTTCTAAAGAACATGACTGCTATACAATTTGAAAAATATTGGAAGAAACCTTTACTAAGGAGAGTTCATAAAACAAGGTTTTTGTAATAAGAGACTTTGTGAATTTGAAGTACAGAGATGATGAAGATGATTTAGTGTATATAAATGAATTCCAAGGGTTCTTGAATCAGCTATCATTGATGAATCTTGAGTTAATCGATAAGATACAAGCATTAATCCTATTAAGTTCATTGCCAAATAGTTGGAAGACTTTAGTGGTGTCACTTAGCCAAATAGTTGCAAGCATTAAAATAGTGAAGGATTGTATCCTCAATGAAGAGAAAAGGAGGAAAGGGACAAGTACTTTTGAGTCTCATGCACTTATTATAGAAAATCAGGGGAGAAGTCAAAGTAGGTTCTCTTACGACAAGCAAGATAGAGAATCCAGCAATAGAAAAGGCAAATGGAAGCCAAGAGCAAAATCTTAGTCAAGGAAAAGAATTAAGTATTATTATTATAACAACTTTGAACATATTAGAGAAGATTGTAGAAAGAATAAAAGAGATAAAAAGGGTAAAGATAAAGACAATAATGAAGAGAATGGTACAACTGCAATTGTATTTGATGATGATGTTGCCATTGTTTGTGATGATGGTTGCGTTAATCTTGCATGTTAGGATACCACTTGGGTTGCAGAATCAGCAGCTTCTTACCATGTTACACCTCAATATGATTTTTACACATCCTACACTGCTGATAACTTTGGTCAAGTTAAGATAGGAAATCAAGGGATGGCTAGTGTTGTAGGCATTGGAGATATCTAATTGGAAACCAATACTGGGTGCAAGATACTACTCAAAGATGTTAGGTATGTGCTTGATATGCACTTACACTTGATCTCTACAGGTACTCTTGATGAAGAAGGCTATTATAATTATTTTGGAGATGTAAATGGAAGCTTTGCAGAAATTCTTTAATTGTTACTAAAGGAAAGAAGATGAAAGCGGAGGTAAATGCAATTGAAGATTGCTCTACTGATTTATGACATAAAAGACTTGGACATTTAAGTGAGAAAGACATTGTCATCCTCGCCAAGAATAACTACCTTTCATTAAAAGGTATGAACTTGAACACATATAATCATTGTTTAGTTGGTACACAACATAGAGTTGTATTTCAAAGATCATCTACATATAGAAGATCACATGCTCTTGATTTAGTTCATACTAATTTTTTCTCTATGATTGATAAGTCTTGTAGAGGTGCATTGTACTTTGTTAGTTTTATTAATGATCACTCTAGAAAAATTTAGGCCACTTGTTTGAAATCCAAAGATGTGTTTGATGTCTTTAAGGATTTCTATGCTAGAGTTGAAAGAGAAACTAGTAGAAAGTTGAAATGTATTCGAGCTGATAATGGTGGTGAATACAAGGTTTTTTTAAGAAGTATTGCAAGGAACATGGTATCAAGTTAGAGAAGACAGTTCTTAAGATTCCACAAAAGAATGGAGTGGCTGAGAGAATAAACAAAATCATTGTTGAAAGAAGTATATGTATGTTATTTCATGCAAAGCTGCATAAGTCCCCTTTTGGGGTGAGGCAATGAAGACCACAATTGCCATGATTAACCTTTCTCGATCAGTTCCTCTTGATTTTGATGTTCTAGATAGAGTTTGAAAGGAAAGGATGTCTTTTATACACACTTAAGAGTGTTTGGATGTAGAATATGTATACATATTCCTAGGGATGAAAGGGCTAAGCTTGACAGCAAAATAAAACAATGTATTTTCTTGGGATCTGAAGATGATGAATTTGGCTATAGGTTGTGGGATCTAAAGAAGAAGAAAATTATTAAAAGTAGAAATGTTATCTTTTTTAAAGATCAAACTATTGAAGACTTTGAACAAAAGGAGAAAATAGAGTCTACTATTTTTATTCCATCTAATTCGACTCCAAGATCTACTCCACAATTACCTTTGATGCTTGTTGATCATAGGAGAGGTTTACAAAATGATAATAATGGTGGTTTTCTTATTAAGCTATTAGTTGGTGATCCTGAATCAACTAATGATGATATTGGTGTTATTCCTAAACAAGTTATACAAGAAGCTTTAGATAAGCCATAATTGAGAAGATCAACTAGACTTCATCAACCTTCTACCAAATATTCTCCTCATGAGTATGTATTGGTTACTAATGAGGGAGAGTCAAAATGCTTTGATAAATCTATGTCACATGAAAAGAAAAGTCAGTGGTTGAAAGCAATGCAAAAAGAGATGAAATCCTTGCATGAAAACTATACTTTTAAGTTAGTGAAACTTCTTAAAGGTAAGAGAGCACTTAAGAACAAATGGGTGTTCAAGTTGAAAATTGATGAACATTACTTGTAGCCAAGGTACAAGGCAAGATTGGTTGTGAAAGGTTTTAGTTAGAAAAAAGGTATTGGTTTTGAAGAAATTTTTTCACTAGTGATCAAGATATCTTCAATCTGAGTCATGCTTATCTTAGTTGCTAGTTTAAATCTTAGAGTCGAGTAACTTGATGTGAAAACTACCTTTCTCTATAGTGATTTAGATGAGGAGATCTACATAAAACAGCCTGAAGGGTTTGAAGCAAAAGGTAGGGATTAATTAGTTTGCAAGTTGAAAAAGAGCCTATCTAGGTTAAAGCAAGCTCTAAAACAATGGTATAAAAAGTTTGATTCTTTCATGGTGGATCATGGTTATGATATGACCACTTCTGATCATTATGTATTTATGAAAAAAGTTTTCAAATGAAAACTTTATTATTTTTTTGTTATATATGGATGATATGTTGATTATTGGCCATGATGCTAAAAAGATTTAGATTTTGAAGAAAGAGTTAAGCAAGTCTTTTTCAATGAAAGGCTTAAGCCTAACAAAACAAATTTTTGGCATGAAGATCACACATGACAAGAAGAAGGAGAAACTATGGCTATCTCGGGAGAGATATGTTCAGAAGGTACTTGAGAGATTTAATATGAATAAATCCAAACCTGTTTATTCTCCATTTACAGGTACTTCAAACTAAGTTTTAAGAAATATCCTTCAAGTGATGAAGAAAGAAATGAGATGAAAAAGGTTATTTATACATCCTTAGTTGGTAATGTGATGTATGTTATGGTTTGTGCAAGGCCGGATATAGCTAATGCAGTTGGTATGGTTATCGATTCCTCTCCAATCCTAGTAAGAACATTGGTCAGTAGTGAAATGGATACTTAGGTATCTCAAATGTACTACTAGCTTCAGCTTATGTTTTGGTAATAATAAACTTGTGTTGGATGGATACACAAATAAAGATATGATTGGTGATGTTAATTCTAGAAAATCCACATTAGGATACTTGATAAAGTTTACGAGGGAAGCAGTCTCATGGCAATCAAAGTTGCAAAAATGTGTTGCATTATTCACTATAGAGGCTGAATATATTGCTCTATCTAAAAAGGGCAAATAGTTGTTATGGATGAAAAAGTTCTTACATGAACTTGGCTTAATTCATGAGAACTTTGTGTTGCACTGTGACAATTAAAGTGCAATCCATCTCAGTATGCATCCTACTTTTCACTCTCGATCAAAGCATATTGAGGTTAGGTATCAATAGATTCAAGATGCTATGGAGATGAAGTTATTTGTTATTGAGAAAATCCATACCAATAATAATATGTCATATATGATGACCAAACATCTATCAAGAGAGAAGTTTGAATTTTGTAGAAGGGAAACAAGGTTGGTAGAGCCTCCTAAATTAAAGCTTACATATTGATCGTCAGTATGGTGAATTTCTCACATGATGTGTGAGGGGGAGATTTGTTGTGTGTGGTCTTGTATCATGTGATGGTGGGACCACCATATTAATTGTCAAAGAGAAAATAAGTTAGCATAGTTGTCTCTTGCAATTAAAAATGTAATGTTCATTGTAGAAGGTTGTCTAACAAATTTGAAAAAGAGAAAATAAAAGAGAGAAGAGAAAAAAGGAGAAAGAAAGGAAGAAGAGGTAGTAGAGCAATCTGTCTTCTTTCTTTGATTTCCATCTCGTTCATCGTTAAATCAGACTGAGATTTTGACATCAGCTTCTAGATATGTTACTCTTCATTTTGAATTGTTGGATTGAAAATTGGTGGTGTGAAAGCTGATGGTTTTGACAGAAAACAAGACTACAGTATTGTGAGTTTTTTTCAAATATTTTTTTTTTAATCTTATTGTATTCCAAGAATAAGTTGTTTTTGATGATATGTATGTTATAACCCTTAGTTGAATCTAAGAAAGAACAGTTGTGAACCTATTATTTATTGATAGTGAAAGTTTATAGATGGAATACGATCCCGTGATTTTTCCCGCATCAAGTTTTACACATAAAAAATCTTAATGTTAATTTGTGTGATTTGTTTGATCTTGATTTTAATTGTACAAAGAATGAAAAAAATTAAAACTTGTGAATTGTAAATTGATTCGGGTAGATTAGTATCTGGTTACTTGTTCCATATGCATTGAAACTATCTAACATGCTATTGTTTCAGGTTTCTTTTGTTATATTGAAATATAACCTTGCAATTTTGATTAAGCTATAATCTACAATTATTAACACCTGTCTTCATGCCTCGTTTAATCGAGGAGGTTTTATATACTTCGTCATTTGAGGTTAAGTTCCTGTATTTGATCGTCATTTGAGGTTAAGTTCCTGTATTTGATAGTAATATCATAACAATCCCATGCTAGTGTTTGGCGATGGCTTCCACTTTCTTCAGTAAGACTTCAGAGTCTTCATAGGATGGTAAACATGCCTGAGAAGAGGCATATCACGATCATGTTACTCTTTCATTGAACAAATGCTGTATGTTTACTGTAGCATTCCTACATTTCCTCTTATTTAGCTGATAATGAATTTTGGAATTATGATGCTTCCTTGCAGGAAAAAGGGATGTTAAAGTGAAAGCCCTGGAGGCTGCTGAGGTTGCCAAGCGTCGTGCAATAAAGCAGCCTTGAAACTTGAGCGAGCAAAGATGGAGGAACAAAATGATGGAAAATCAAGCATTATTCCTGAAAGCTGTGCGGCTTTGGTGATAATTCAAAGGTGCATTGTCTTTAGCATCATTTTTATTAAAAATTTAGGCATTAAAGTTCAACTTCTCAAAAGTAAAGTCAAAATCACGTATAATTCCTATTGGAACATCGGCAACAAGCAAAATCTTTGTCGCTTTCTCACCAAAAGAAATGATTTTTTTTTTGTTCTATTCATGGCGAGTGCTTTTGTTCTCATATTTCTTGCTTTTTACCTTGTTGAAGTTGGTGTCCCATGGAGGCTTCTTAAATTGATGATTTTGCCGAACTTCACATGCATACAACCTTTCTTGTGGCATGACTATAATGGAGCATTGTATGGGTGATTGGATGACATAATAATGAAAGACTATTTTTGTTGCCCTTCATCGTTGCCCTTAATTCTCCGTTGTCCATCACTTTTCCTTATTACTAGCCACCTTGTAGAAACCTGTCTCATAAAAAAATTGTTCTTTTTATGTCTAGTGTGGTATAATCCTGCTCAGGCTTCTTATGTTATTGTCGGAAATGACTGTCTTTTACAAGGCAGCCGAGAATGGCAACTTAATGTCTAGCACAAGCCAAGAATAGTCATATGAAATTTCTCCATACCAAGGCTCAGATGATGAAGATGGCGAGAATGATGATGCAGAGAATAAAATTTTTTTTCCATCATGGACCAGGTAGGCAACTCAGTTTTGTTCTTGATAGAAATACCCTTTTAAGAAAACTAGGCTTATAATTCACACAGAACACTAAGCATGCATATGCAGCAGTGCTGTTCCTTTATGATGTTTCTTGCTTATCAGTCTTCCTTCTCTGGGAATTACTGCAATAGATGAATTGACAAAGCCATTTTTCTTTGAAAATAAACTTTATGTTAAATTTATATCCTCTTTTGCCTTTTGAGACTTCAATATCTCTCCATGGATTAATGAAGCATTCATAAGCAGCTTTTTCGTTCTGCAGTATAAATCATGTGACTCCGATTGTTTCTTCCCTGCAAAGTATAGACCCACTAATTTTCTCCCCAGAAAGCTTTCCAAATGTAGCTGAATGTATATTCATATAGTATAGTATCTTGAACTCTGACATTTATTTTTGGACTAAACTGTATTACTACTTTGTAGCTCTTTTGCCCAGCAAGCTTCAGCCAAAAGTTCGACAGCACTGTATTCCTCGGGTTCTTCAGCAAAAACTTCAAACCCTTGTACATTAAAAGGTTTGCTTTTTTTTGTTTCCCCTTCCTCTGGAAAATAGCAAGACTGTTTGGTTTGATGCATTGGCATTGCATATTGCTGTGAACATCTATGTAGGTGCATCTTATGACAATGACATTCAATCCTTTGATGTGGCAGTTTGCCGCAACAACCTACCACCCTTTGTTCTCCACCTCAACCTATTCTGTCTCAAATATTTGTAGGAAAAAAACAGAATGAAGTTTCACTCTCAAACTTGGTGGGATCAATTGTTTGGATCCATCTTCTTTATTGTGTTCTCTTAATAATGAAACGTTTTTGGTGCATCTACAGGCCCGTGTTAAGAATGGCGAACCGAAAACCATCTAAAAACTACTGCCCCTTATTTTATCCTTAATGGCTGCCATTAATTCCATCTTCAAGTACATATCTAATCCCTTGTTGTGTTTTTGAAGTTCATTCTTTGCATCCACTTAAACAAACATGTATCTTTTTACATATAACATTCTCATCTTAGTCACTTCATAGACTTACTTCATCACAGCAGAGCACTTATTATCAACGATAGACTGGACCTCATTGCATTGAGCTTATCTTCAGTCCAACACGAATTTAGCAGTCATATCACTTTAGTGGGACTTCCTGATTTCAACTTGACTTTTAATGCTCTCATATCCCCTCCTGTATAATGGAACTTCGGTGCCAAAAGTTAGGTTATTGAACTCCTGTTTGAAAACAGCAGTAACGGAACTAGAGTGATGTGCTAAACCAGAGGTCATTTATCAGCAGAAGCCATCCGAAAAACAAGAAAACAAAATCGGTCTATAATGAGATTTAAATTGCATAATTCTCAGCTATAAGTCTTTGGATACAAGAATCATATTTATGAAAGATAAACTTTGGTGTTTAGTGTAAATGTATTTAACCTTTTGTTTTTAACAATCATGAAAAACTGAAAGTAACTGGTTGCTGATCTTCTGTGATGAAGACTTGTATTCGGAGTGCAAGGGTAGGCGAGTGTTCTTAGCACATAAGTAGCTTGAAATCTTAGGTTTGCCACCATGTAAATACTTTTATCATGTCTCTGTTAGATCTTGTGCAAAGCGAGACGCAAAACAAACTATCCCGTTGTGTTGTTGCACCTCTGGTTGTCCGGTGAGCGGCCAAAGTGAACGAAGCTTCATCAACATCAAGTTACAAAAAAGTGTTCTTTTGCGTGGAGGAAGAAATTGTCTAACCGAGGATTTAGAGGAGTCTAATTTGTTCAAAGTCCTGATGCTCACCTGGCTGCTGCCATTTTCCAGCTGCAGGTGAAGGTTCAGTGATAAAACGTAGACTAGACCAGGAAACCAATGGTAATGCTGTCTTTCAACCGCAACAGAAACGAACTGTAGCTCATCGAACCAGTACGAATTTTATGGTGGAATGGAAATTATTAACACAAAACAGCGCGCATGATGAGTAGAAGAACTTCAGCGAAGTTTATGCAAAATCTCCAGTCACTTTAGATCAGATAATCATGGCTTTCTCAATAGCATCTCAAAAGCTCTTATGCAGTGATCGATCTTCTCAGTGGCTTAGCTGCAAACCATTTGTTAGCATTCACCTCCAGAATTCCTAGGTCTTCGGGTGGGTGACCGACATCGACATGCATTGTTCCATTTTGGTTAATTATTATTCCACTTACTTTAGTGATTAGATTAGAGCTAAAAATGACATCGATGTCGTCGACAGGATTTTGATCCATGCAACGGCTAACTGACGTGTAAGAAAAACCATTTCCCATTTGAATTAGTTGGACCCACGCTCACATGGCCTCCTTCTGTCATTATTGAATTCTCCAAATTCACATTGCGGCTTTGCATGTGACTCACCTTCTAAAGCAATTCCACACTGATGATGCGCTCACTCTCTATGTTGCCGTTTAGATTCCAAATGTCTTTAGAACTTTAGGATTCCAAGTGTTGAAATCCATGACTCCAGAAAAGAACACTAAATATTTCATCATCGCCATACCCAGCAGCTCCTTTGCACTAACAGCACCCATGAATATGATTAACAAAAGCTGCAACCCGTGGCAAGTTAGCCAGATATCCAGTCGCATAGTGGCTGGCAGCAAGGGTTGCCATGGCCACTTGGTTTGCTTTCTACTTCACTGTCGCGCTTTGACTTTTTAGTATTTAGGCAGTTACCCAGTAGTGTTTGAATGAACAAATGAAAATCATCAGCATCTTCAAAACGGTCTGTTGTCAAAAAGTCCACAAACTGATCCGCCAAGTGAGACCCACATCTGATCTCGTTGTCATTTTGACCCCCATATAAATTATTCTTTCTTCCATCCACCCACGCTCCCATGTCTTTCAACCGCTTAAACGCCCATCTTACCTTGGCAAATCCTATAACTCGTCTTCAAGAAATCAAAAACAAGTAGTCGACGTTTAAGAAAAACAAATTTCTCTCTTTCCATCCTGAACCGGCTCTTAAAACTTTAATAAGAGAGACAAAACCCTATCAAGATTCAGTGAATATGAGTCCAAGAAAGATACAATTTTGCATCTTTCTCTTCATTCTCTTCAACTTGAAAGTTTCCCCTCTTGTGTTTGCAAGCAGTAGCAATGTAAGTTTTGAGTTCCCTTCTTTCAATCTCCGAAATCTCACTCTCCTTGGTGACTCTTATCTACGGAATGGTGTCATTGGCCTCACCCGTGATGTCACGGTGCCTTCTTCAAGTTCAGGCACTGTAATCTACAACAACCCTGTTCCCTTTTTTGATCAAGAATCCAATACCACAGCTTCGTTCTCAACAAGGTTCAGTTTTTCTATCCTTGATGTCAATGAAAACTCTTATGGTGATGGTTTGTCTTTTTTTCTCTCACAAGATAACCAAACTCTTGGTAGCCCTGGAGGGTACTTAGCTCTCGTTAATTCCTCTCAGTTGACCAAGAACAAGTTTGTAGCAATTGAGTTTGACACCAGGCTTGATGCCCATTTCAATGATCCAAATGACCACCATGTTGGTTTAGACATTGATAGCCTTAATTCAATCAAGACTGCTGATCCAATCTTGCAAGATATTGATTTGAAGAGTGGAGATTTGATCACAGCTTGGATTGATTACAAGAATGATTTGAGGGTGTTGAAAGTCTATATGAGTTATTCAAGTTTGAAACCAGGAGATCCCATACTAACTGTAGACATCGATCTCTCTGAGTATCTTAAAAGGGATATGTATGTGGGGTTTTCAGGTTCTACAGAAGGAAGCACTGAGCTTCACTTTGTTGCAAATTGGAGCTTTAGAACCTCTGGGTTCCTTCCTGTGATTCCAAAGTCAAATCGTCACAATGTATCTGATAGTTCAGTGACTGTAACAACACCAGTTATTCCTATATCAAATGCTGCGAATAAACGTCACAAGAGACTTGGTTTGGGTCTTGGGATTGCTGGTCCGGCTTTCTTTTGTGCGTTCCTAGTGGCTTTTGGTTATATTTCTGTCAGGAAGTGGCAGAAGATCAAAAGAGTCAAGAGCCTGAAAGCAGAGCTAGTGACAGGGCCAAAGGAATTCAGTTACAAAGAGTTGAAGTTAGCCACAAGAGAGTTTCATTCAAGCAGAATAATAGGTAGAGGTGCATTTGGCAATGTCTACAAGGCCCTCTTCAACTCTTCGGGTACCATTGCTGCGGTGAAAAGATCGAAACATTCCCATGAAGGTAAAACTGAATTCCTTGCTGAATTGTCAATTATAGCATGCCTGAGGCACAAGAATTTGATTCCACTACTAGGTTGGTGCGTTGAGAAGGGTGAAGTGCTGCTTGTTTATGAATTTATGCCATATGGGAGCCTTGATAGGATGCTATATGAAGAAGGTTCTGAGCTAGGAATATTTTTAAACTGGGCACATAGGCAAAAGATTGCAGTTGGCTTGGCCTCTTCGTTAACATATTTGCATCACGAATGCGAGCAGCAAGTCATTCATAGAGATATAAAGACTAGTAACATAATGCTGGATGGAAACTTAAATGCAAGGCTGGGTGATTTTGGATTGGCAAGGCTAATGGAGCACGATAAGAGTCCTGCATCAACGCTTACTGCTGGGACAATGGGATACTTAGCTCCTGAGTATCTTCATTATGGGAAAGCAACGGAGAAAACTGATGTTTTTAGTTATGGAGTGGTGATACTTGAACTGGTTTGTGGTAAAAGGCCCATTGAGAGAGAACCAGTCAGCCAAAAAATGGTGAATTTAGTTGACTGGGTATGGGGATTGTATGGTGAGGGAAATATAATTGAAGCAGCTGATCCTAGGTTGAATGGGGAGTTTGAGGAAGAAATGAGGAAGCTATTACTTGTGGGTTTGAGTTGTGCTAATCCGGACAGCACGGGGAGGCCTACGATGAGAAGAGTCCTTCAAATCCTCAATGGTGAGGCCGAGCCTCTTGCTGTGCCGAGGAAGAAGCCGAGCCTCACATTCTCTTGTGGCCTTGCACTGACGCTTGAGGACATTTTTTCTAACTATGATTAGTGTCATATCATGTTGCATATTATGGCTGAGTCAAATTTTGTTGATTGTTTTGATTCTTTGAATTCTTTTTGTTAAATTTGTAAGTTCATATTCAGCGATTACAAAGTTTAGCTACGAGATTTTAGGCCATAGTTCAAAGCTATTGTATTGAACTGTGTGGTCTCTGCCACATCCTGGACATGTTATAGGTCATGTTCTTGCAACACTATGAATGTGTATTTGATCTCTACAGTAATCAAACAAGTATGCGTTTCGGCACTGGATTTTTTTCTCTTCCGAGTTATCTTCTTCTAATTTTGGTGATGGTGTTCCATGAGTATAAAATTGATTTGCACATCCCCACATGTTTGATTTCAAAATGCATCTGCTTCAGAATTGTTTGCATGGAGACTTTGTGAACGTTTAAGGAGGCAGATGATGATTCTGATCGCCACAGTGACCTGAACAGTGCGGGAAAGGGTTGAAATCAGAGTCTTCCCGTGCCAACAAAAGCTATCTGTTGTCTTCCCTGCCTAAAGGTTCATTTAAATCTTAAAAAAAAAAAAAACTTTCCTTTGTTAATTGTTATCATTTCTAGGCTGCAACCAGATCCTTTGAGAGAATAATTTTTTTTTTTTTTTGGAGCTGGATGAGATTATAGCAAGCGGGACAAAAACATGTTACTGAACAAGATTACCTGGACCAATCTGCTTCTAAATAGCTGATCCCTCAGGACTTTCTAAAGGAAATTTTGATGTGTCCTGAGGTCTCATGACTTGATGGTATTAATCTGTAACACTATTAGATAGGACCTCTGCCAATTGCTTGGATTAAATTTATGAAGAAATTCACTCCTTTTGTATTCTCCATTATTCTTCCACGTGAAACTTGATCCCCTTTTCTTTTTTTCTTTTGTATTCTCCAGTATTCTTCCACCCTTTTCTTTTTGTCTTTTGTATTCTCCAGTATTCTTCCACGTGAAACTTGATCCCCTTTTCTTTTTTTTTTTGCAAAATATTTAACAAGATATCTATCATAGCCTTAGACACAAAAGCACGCCAACATGCCAACAATTCACTGCTAGGTAGAGGCAATATGCATGGATAGTGTAGATTTCAACAATGAGTATGACGGGTGTGTGTAAACAACGGATTTATGCTTCGCACCATACTAGACTTAGATGATGGACTATCTAAGTCATCTTAAGTTGCACGTGAGGGCTGGCGGCTAGAAAAATCAGTTTGAACAGTTTAGTTTATTGGGTGGCAGACCAAGAGAGATACTTGTGGGCAGTTACGAGGTAGTTATAAGATAATTGGCTGTATTTGAAATATGTTGTCTGCCACAAGTTGAACAGTTTAGTTTGTTGGGTGGCAGACCAAGAGAGATACTTGTGGGTAGTTACGAGGTAGTTATAAGATAATTGGCTGTATTTGAAATATGTTGTCTAGAGGGAGTTAATCTATCAATGAGCAGTTTTATATGTAACTTCTATTATATGTATGTGTATTACATAAGGCTTAAACATGTATAGCATGCTGATTCAGATTGTGTATAACACACATACATTGTTATTGTGTATTTCTTTATTGGTGAATTAATAAAGGTTGGGTTGGTTCCCATAAATTGCTTGTGTTGTTATTGTATTGTGTTTGATCTTTAACTTGTGTTCTTGATTGCTGAAATTGGTAAGAGTTGTAGGGAAAACCTCTAGATATGTGAAACACTTAGACTTTAGGTAAACACGAGTGGATTAGGAGAAAGATTGAGTCTAGTAACGGGACTAGGCTGCCATGTTGGGATTAAGATTGCGATAAAAATTTTATCCTTGTGACAAGTGGTATCAGAACTTTGAATCGTTCTATTCGTGAAGTTGCCGCTGAATGTCAAATACCATTAGGCATGGAGGCGATTCCGAGAGACTCACCTATATTAAAACTATTCTGGGTCCCTTGGCTGAAAATGAAAATCAGATAATGAATGATAGATTTGCGTATGCTGTGGAAATGGTAGAGCAGGATGCGGGGCAGTATATGGATCTTGTGGCAGAAGTAGGCAACAAGATATAGATTCTGGAGGGGGAGATTGCGGTGTTAAAGAAGATAGTAGTGAATGTCCTAACAAGTAGTGGCTCGTCCAAACCTAGATTACTAGAACCTCAGCCATTCGGTGGTGCAAGGAGCTCCAAAGAGTTGGAAAATTTTCTGTGGGACATGGAGCATTACTTCGGGGTGACTAGGATTGGGGCTAACGAACAGGTAAACATCATAGTAATGTATTTAGCTGGTGATGCAAAGATGTGGTGGAGGACTGAAATCAAGGATGATCTGAATACTGGGCGTCCTAAAATTAAAACTTGGGATCGCTTGAAACAAAAGTTGAAAGAACAGTTCTTGTCGAACAACACGTCTTGGCTGGCTAGAGAAGATTTGAAGAAATTGAAGTAAGATAAATTGGTGAAGGATTACATCAAAGATTTCAATTCTTTGATCCTAGACATAGAGAACATGTCTGAGGAAGATAAGTTATTCAACTTCATATCGGGTTTACAGCCTAGGGCATAGGTTGAGTTGCGGAGGTAGAATGTCAAAGACTTACCATTTGCCATTGCTACCATATATAGTTTGGTCGACTTTAAAATAGTGACACGAGATGGTTCTATTGTTATCCCCTCAAGATTCAATACTAAGGATAAGAGGGATGAAACGAGAAAGAAAAAGAAGTTTAGTGGGGAGGATACAAGCATGAGATTGATAAAGAAAAAGGCAAATAGACTGATGTGTAACAAAGTAGAGACCCTAGCATGCTGAATGCAAGTTGTTTCATTTGCAGTAGACCACACTATACAAGAGAATGTTCGAAGAAGGAAAGGTTGAATGCAATTCTTATAAGTGTGATTAGTATATAAAAGTGTATTTTTATCATAGTTTTATATCATTATTTTGCACTGGAAGTATCAATAACTCCTCAACTAAAACATGTTTTATAATAATATATCTAATAATATAAAATACCTTTAATTTGTGGTAAATGTTCATTTTAAATGCAAACGTATCACATAAATAAAAGGATTGATTGATGACTTTAAGAACTTAAATTGCAAGGGCAAAGAGATGATCAAAATTAGAAAAGAGATGTCGGTGCAACCCAAATTGAAACACTATTCGGTAATTGGGTCATATATGGAGATATAGATTTCAAATTTAGTTCTACTTTATATGGATGGAAAGGTAAGACATAGACCTATAACTTTCATATGGAGTCCAAGATCTAAAAAGGTCATTTTCAAGTCCAAATTATAGCAACAACAAAGAAGCCCGAATTTATCCTCCAGCCCGAGCACTGTTCAGTATTTTGGCTATATCTGGAGTTTTAAAAGTCCAAATAAGCTGAATGTTTTACAAAAGACAGCTGAGATAATGTCCTACAACTTTGATGTTTTCGAGTGGCTTCAATTTTGACGTTATCAATGACGTTTTGGGCAGATAAGAGAAGATAAGGATTGTTACCAAGTCAAGAGTTGACCACCCACTCATTAATTAGTCATCAAATCAATAGTTTCCAATTTTGGCCTATAAAAGGAGGTATTTGTCATGCATTTAGGCATCTTGGTTTCCAGATCAAGATCATGCTCTTGCTTTCTCTCTTTGTATTTTTTGTATTGCTTATGCTTTACTTTCATTAATATCAAGTTTATGCCTTTCATTTCCTTTCTTTTGCTTTGTTAATTCTTATCTTATTTATGTTCTTATTTTGTTTATCTATTTGTCTTTCTTTCATTATGTCTAGCTAAGTTTATTATGTCAAGGTGAAAAGGTTATACTAATGGAGTAAGAATAAGTATAGTATAAACTTAATATGGACTTTATTGTTTGATACTAATATGTTTTATATTTGTTATCTTGTTCACTCTTTAATACTTTGCTTGTTAAGTGACTAATCTTGATTTATGTTGTATAACAATTGGTACAACAAATGCTTGACACTTTCATAGCCCATACTGTATGGTATAACCGACACTTGAGCTATGAAAGGAACTTGATTTGTTGTTAACATAAGTTATAATCATGAAAGCTTGACCAAAATTTACAAGTATTAGCATTAATTGAATAAGATGACTAATGTAATCATCTTAACAATCTATAATCTAATTGGAACCTCCTTTGTGTGTGGTTTCCAATTGAATAACAAGAGTTTATACTATACTTTTTTGACATAGTATTAGTGGAACCTCTAACCTTAACATTGTTTGTTATCATTATTTAATCCTTACTTTAATTTTCCATCTCAAAGTTCTCATCAATTTTTCTTCCTCTTCTTTATTACTACTACTACTACTACTACTACTAGTATTATTAGTATTATTATTGCTACTATTATTGTTATTGTTATTGTTACTATTGTTGTTGTTTATAATTGTTGTTTATAATTTGTACAAATAACCTCCCTGTGGTTCGACCCTGGTCTTGCCGGGTTATTTATTATTTCGACACTCCTGCACTTGGGAGAAGATATCAATTTTTTAGTCGTGTCCAGTTTTTAGCACTGTTGTTGGGGAGGTAAATTCTTGTATAAATTATAGTAGTTATTTTATTTTCCCTTTTCACTTGTATATAACTTTGTATATTTTCTCTTGTTTTTTCTTCTTTTATTTTCTTCTTTCTTTTATTCTATTCCTACACATGCATGAGAGTGTGGTCACGTACATCAAGTGGTAGACTTTGTAGGGTATCCTCATCATTTTCAGAAAATATGACTGAAGAAGATAATCAATCACTTCATAATGAGAATAATGAGAATAACCGTGCTAGAACACTTAGAGACTACATGAATCCCACAAGAACAAGTGCACCATCATGTATAGTTTTTTCTCCCGATGCATCTCATTTTAATTTTAAGCCAGGTATTATTCAACTTTTACCTTCTTTTCATGGCTTATAATTGAAAAATCCATACTTGCATTTAAGGGAATTTGAGGAGGTCTGCAATACATATAATAATTTAAATTGTAGCATAAACACCATCAGATTAAAACTTTTTTCTTTTTCATTAAAAGATAAAGCTAAAACATGGCTTAAATGCAACAACAGTTTTTAAAGAAGTTTTTCCCGTCTCAGAGAACAAACTCTTTTAAAAGACAAATCACTACTTTCACTCAAAAACCAGGAGAAATATTTTACCAATGTTGGGATAAGTATCGAGACTTGCTCATCATGGTTTTGAAACATGGAGATTGGTTTCACATTTCTATGAAGGGTTAACACCTAAAGATAGGTAAATGGTTGAATTGATGTGCAATGGAACTTTTGAAGATAAAGACCCTAATGAAGTAATGGAATACTTAGATTTGTTAGCTGAAAATGCTCAAAATTGGGACACCGCGTGTACTTATAAGGCACGGAGTAATACTCAACCTCATACAACTAGTGGAGGTATGTACAACTTTAAGGAAGATCATGACCTCCAAGCCAAGTTTATATCTTTAGCTAGAAAAGTCGAGGCACTAGAATTGAAAAAAAGTGGTCAATTAAAATCTATTGAAAACATTGTGTGTCAAATATGTGAAATAAATGAACACTCAACCAACGATTGTCCAACCTTGCCTTTTTTTAAGGAATGTCTCCATGAACAAGCCCATGCTTTAAACATTTTCCAAAGGGCCAACCACAACCTATACTCACAAACATACAACCCTGGTTGGAGAAATCACTCAAATTTTAGTTGGAAGAGTGATAACAATAATGCACAAACATCACAACCACCATTTCAAGCACACCACAATTTCCAAAATTCTCATGGATATGCACCTCCTTATGCTCCACCTTCTAGAAGAAATCTTGAGGAAACATTGCATGCATTCATTGAAAAGAAAGAGACAATTAATACTCAACTTGCTCAAAACATGATAGATTTTAAAGATATTCTTGCAAAATTAACATTTGCTCTCAGTTTCCAAGAGAAAGGTAAGTTTCCATCTCAACCACAACAAAATCTCAAGGGCAATATAATGCAAATACAAGTAGTTACAGAAGCCAACACATGGATCAAGTCAAATCAGTCACTACTTTGCTGGATGGTATTAAATAAGTTCCTTCCTATGCTAAATGTTTGAAAGATCTATGCACTGTGAAGAGGAAACTAAATGTGAAAAAAAAAGCCTTTTTAGTAGAACAAGTAAGTGTCATTCTTCAGAACAATAATGCTTTGAAATATAAAGACCCTGGTTGTCCTATAATTTCTTACTTTATTGGAGAGCATAAAATTGAAAGAGCCTTGATTTTGGTGCTAGTGTGAATTTACTTCCATATTTAGTTTTTCATAGTCTCAATCCAAGTGAGTTAAAACTAACTTTTATATTTCTTTTACTTGTCGATAGATCTATAAAAGTGCCTAGAGGAATAATTGAAGATGTGTTAGTACAAGTCGATAAATTCATTTATCCTGTGGATTTTATTGTCTTGGACACACAACCTGTTAAAGTATGTAATTCATTTCCTGTTATTTTAGGACGTCCATTTCTTGCAACTTCTAATGCATTGATTAATTGTAAGAATGGACTGATAAAGCTATCATTTGGAAACATGACATTGGAGATGAATATTTTCAACATTTGCAAGCAACCTAGAGATGATAATGATTTACAGGAAGTGGACTTTACTGAAAAATTAATTCATGATCAATTTCCAACCATTTCCAGTGAAATTGAGATTGATAAATCTGATGATTTGCAAATGATTTATTTTCAAGAAGAATCAAAGACAAGTAATTGGAGGCTATAAATTAAGAAATTGCCACCACGATCAATTAAGTCCATACCTTCAAGTGTTCAACCACCCAAACCTGATTTGAAGTCGTTGCCATCCAATCTCAAATACTCATTTTTGGGAGAAAATGAAACTTTTCCGATAATAATCTCTTCCAAACTTAATACACATGCGTTTTGGCCCCTGTGCTACCACTCCTCTACTGTTCTTCGAGCACGTGAAAAGTAGGTTGTGTTGGTGTCTTTTTGAAGGTGAAAAGTCGGTAAAAAGATCAGTGAAAACAGAGGAGAAAAACACATTTTCTTCCCCTGTTCTCTGCGTGTCCAGGGGAAGAAGATGGTGTCGTTCAAAACGACACTATTTTGAGTTTTCTGGTTTTTTTTATGAACAGTGCATGAAACGACGTTGTTTTTCCTGAAACGCGCCGTTTCATTCAAATGAGAATTGACGCCAAAATGTGTCAAATTCAAAATCAAGCCTCCAATTTGGGCGTGTTTTACAATTTCATCCTTGGTTTCAGATTTCTTTAATTAAGTCCCTAATTGGCCATCAAACTTCAATATCTATGCAATTAAGCCCCTGATTTAACCAAATTAACTCTCAAAAATTATATTGACCCTAGAACTTTAATTGAACCTTTATTAAAATTTAATTGAATCCATAAACATCTTATTTTGGATTTTTCTTCCTAAAATTGAATTTTCTTTGTCAACAGGGTTCTCATTAGTTAACAAAATACTACCAAATTTTAATCTTTATAATTGTAAACCTTCTCAACTAATTTTTGACTATTTTCTGAGCATTCTGCATCCTCTTTTTTACTGTTATTAGTTATTATTATGATTTTTTTACTTTTCTTATTTTTCTATATATATATATATATATATATTACACGGGGACCCAAAAATGGGTTACAACAATAATAATAATAATGAAGAAAGAAATGGAGAAGAAGATGAGAACTTTGAGATGAAAAATTAAAGTAAAGATTAAACAATGATAACAAACAATGTTAAGGTTAGAGGTTCCACTAATAGTATGTCAAACAAGTATAGTATAAACTCTTGTTATTCAATTGGAAACCACACACAAAGGAGGTTCCAATCAGATTATAGATTGTTAACATGATTACATTAGTCATCTTATTCAATTAATGCATATACAACATTGTTGTCACTAGGATGGTGGAGTAAAGGAGCTCTTTTGTTAAAGTGACTCTTGAGACGCATCTTAGTAACCATTCTTAATAAGGTCTATCATAAAACTTCTTAAAATATCCAGGTTTACAAACTCTTGCATTGTTATCACTTAATTCTGCTTATATACTTATTTAACATGTATTCTTCACACACACTTTAACATATAATTGTGGGTTGCATATTGGATTATTAAATTATTTATGAAATGAAAAACAATTTCTTTTTATCAACTACTACCCTCTCCCCCCAACCAAAACGAGACATTGTCCTCAATGTTCTAAGGTAGAAAGATAAAGTAGAGGATATCACCTGAAATAACGAACACTGACAAACCTGAAACACACTGAAACAAAAATAAAAAATAACAAAACACAATAATAAAACCAAAAGACACAAAAATTCACAAATGAAGGCTCAAATCCAATCTAAGCTTTTTAAGACTTTTATTAGTTGACCAATTTATGCGACTCATGGAGGGATCAATTACAGGAATGAAGGATTGTAGTTGGTCAATTAATTGTTCACTAGTAGCAGTAGAGATTATGATTTGTCGTGCAGAAGATGTTAGAAATTCCTGTTCCACAACATGATCAAGAAAAGACAACAACTTATTATAATAACCATTGACATTTAACAAACCTATAGGTTTATGGTGAATGTACAGTTGAGCCCAAGAGGAAATATGAAAGATCTCTTCCAATGTGCCTAGATCACCTGGTAAAGCAATGAAGGCATCAGCATGGTTAAACAATGCATTCATTCGAGCTGACATTGTGGAGACTTAAAGTTCTTCTCCAATCGTTTTTTTAATGATGTCCGCTTGTGCTAAAGCTTCGGGGACGACCCCCAAAACTTGACTACCTCTTAAAAATGCAGCTATTGACACACCTCCAATTAACCCAAGAAGCCTCCCCCATACACTAAATGAATTTTTCTCTCAGTTAGTACCTGACCAAGATGATTTGCTGATTCTAAAAACTCTTTTTCTTTCCTAGAACTAGATCCACCAAAAACACAAATATTTCTTATATGATGACTTGAGGAACTTGCCATTTCTACACACTTTAGTATTTGTTGAATGTATAAGTTGAGTAGAAATGAAAGGAAGGCAGAGAGAGTTTTATAGATGAGAAATTAGAAAGACAATCATAATACCTATATGTAGGCCAGCTGAAGTCTCACTCTCTCTCTCTCTCTTTATTTATTTACTTTTGAAAAAGCATGTGTATGTACAGGTAGTTGTGATTGTGGCTCATATCTTCTCTTGGTTTTATGTCCAAGAACGGCTTAAACGCCCTCTATGGGTTGGGGATAGGCTTCCCAGCCAGTTTTCTTAAAAACTGGCAAACATGGTCTTTTTAAGTCAGATTCTTAAGACTAAGTCGATCATGTTCTTTATAAAATGGTGGCCATAAATCATGAATTACACAATGCACATCTCCACTAGGATGCGTCTCAAGAGTCAATAGAAGATTATCTAAAGACTCCTTGCTCAGGTCATCCTTAATGAATTGTATTTTATCTTCATGGTTTATAGATACCATTCCTAAAGAACAACATTGTGTATTACAAGTCCATATAACACATCGATGACTGACTTTTAGTCGTTTTGCACGATGTTTCTTTGCAAAAGTGTTTTTACCTGTTCTAGGCATGTGTGAAATGAAGGAGTTAGAGGACTCACTTGATAATCGGACCTTTGCTTCAATCAACCAGCGAATATCTTCAGGAATTCCATGATTCATTAATAATCTTAATCTTGCACATCTAGCATGGTAAATTTTTGTAATTGCATTATGAGGTAGAGCGAGAAAATACTTTTTCAATTTTTCAAAATTAGTGTCCATTTTCAAATGAGAATTGGAAGAGAGATTCAAAGAATTGCACAAATATATACACAAATATCAGTTATTATAGGAAACTGAAAGAACCGACTTAAGTCATAGAGTATCGTTGTCCTTCATTTGACCAGGGTGAGAGAAACTAGCAAAAATCACTAAAAAAAAACACAAAAACAATGTGAGAAAAACAAAATAATCAACCTTTATCTACAAGATCATTCAAACCAGTTCATTTATTTTTACTAGGAAAATTATCAAAGTAAGCTTTCAAACGATTTCCATTTTCCTTAAAAACATTGTCATTCATTGAATTTCAATATCACAGGCCCTATAAGGATTGTTCCATCTTAATCTTAACTCTTTAGGAAATGCATAGAGTTGAGAATTATAAAACAAAACTTTTTGACCAGTATTAACTTTTTGACAATTTTCACAAGTTTTGCAGAATGCATGCATATCCTTAAACATGGTAGGCCAATAAAATCCATTTTGAAAGATTTTTGCAACTGTGTTTTTTAACGAGAAATAACTTCCACATGCTTCAGAATGACAAAGTTTAATGACACTACTTACCTCATTGTCGGGAATGAATCTTTGAAATATTTGATAAGGACAATATTTGAATAAGTTAGGGTCATCACAATAAGAGTTCTTCACTTCGTTCAAAAACTTTTTTTTATCTTAGGTACTCCAATCAGCTAGCAAATCTCCTAGAGCAAGAAAATTGATATTTTTATGATACCAAGGCATTGGACTAAGAGAAAGTAAGGATTCGTTAGGAAAGTAATCATCGATTGGTGTGATGTCAGATGTCAAATCTGTTGTTAAAATATTCGCATCAATATTTTCGGTGCGTTTTTCATCCATGATTTGTTCCTCAAAATAAATCATTTGCAAATCTTCAGATTCATCCAATTTATTTTTAGTTAAAGTAGATTCAAGTTGATCATAAACTAATTCGTCAATATGATCTACTTCTTGTAAATCATTATCATCTATAGGTTGTTTGCAAATGTTGAAAATATTCATCTCCAATGTCATGTTTTCAAATTATAGCTTCATCAATCAATTCCTACAATTAATCAATGCGTTAGAGGTTGCAAGAAATGAATGTTCTAAAATAACAGGTAATGAATTACATGCTTTAACAGGTTCTGTGTCCAAGACAATAAAATCCATAGGATAAATAAATTTATCGACTTGTACTAACACATCTTCAATTATTCCTCTAGACACTTTTACAGATCTATTGGCAAGTATAAGAGATATAGAAGTTGATTTGAACTCACCTAGATTGAGACTCTGAAAAACTGAATATGAAAGTAAATTTACACTAGCACCAAGATCATGTAAGGCTCTTTAAATTTTTTTTCTCCAATAAAGCAAGAAATTATAGGACAATCAGGGTCTTTATATTTCAAAGCATTATTGTTCTGAAGAATGACACTTTAAAAAATTTAGCATAAGAAGGAACCTGTTTAATAACATCCAGGAAAGGTATATTGATCCTTACCTGCTTGAAAATTTCAAAAATTTCAGAGTTATGATTGACTTTCCTTTGTTTGGTCATGGCTTGAGGAAATGGAAGTGCTAGCGGAGAATCAGTCTTTTCTTTGCAATTTTCAGATTCAACCACTTCCTTCCCCTCAGAGATTGACTCATCATCTTTCTCATAAGGTTCAAGAGGGTTTTTCAATAACTTTACCACTGCAAAGAGTAGTGACTGATTTGACTTGATCCATGTGTTGGCTTCCAGAACTACTTTCATTTGCATTGTATTGCCCCTTGGGATTTTGTTGTGGTTGAGATGGAAACTTACCTTCTCTTGGAAACTGAGAGCAGATGTTAATTTTACAAGAGTATCTTTAAAATCTATCTCTTGCTTTTCAATGAATGCATGTAATGTTTCCTCAAGATTTCTTCTAGGAGGTGGAGTATAAGGAGGTACATATCCATGAGAATTTTGAAAATTATGGTGTGCTTGAAATGGTGGTTGTGAAGTTTGTACATTGTTATTATCACTTTTCCAACTGAAATTTGAGTGATTTCTCCAACCAGGATTGTATGTTTGGGAGTATGGGTTGTGGTTGGCCCTTTGGAAACTGTTTAAAGCATGAGCTTGTTCATGGAGACTGTCATAACCCAATTCTGGGTTATTCCCTAAAATCCACTTTTTTTAAAAAATAAAAATCAAAAAATAAAATAAAGGCTAGAAATGTGGGGAAAACTGATCTAGAAAGACTAGGTAAAAATAAAGCTGCAATTTTGGGAGGAATTTCAAGGCCTAATTGTACCCTATTATGCCCAAAAATAGAAAAATACAAATTCAAAGGTCAAATTAAATGATTATTGGACAAATTTGCATAAAAATTAAGTCCAATAATATAATTAAATTTTTAATAGGCCAATTTGATTTAATCATGGGCCAAATTAAAATTTAATTATGCTTAAGAATTAATTTAGGTCCAAATGAAGGATTTAATTAAGTGCAAGGACTTAATTATACTTTAAATGGGTCAAATTAATTTTATTTGGGGCTTAATTGATGAAAAATTAAGTTTGGGAGTCTAACTTGGGTTTAATTGAGAAGATTGGAATTTTAAGAAATCAAATTTAATTTTTAGCAAGTTAATCAAGTGAAATCAGGGGTTAAATTGAAGAAATTGAGAGTTTAATGGTCAATTAGTGGTGAAATGACATGAATCTGAGACCAAGGACTAAATGAAAAAGGCACGTAAATTCGGGGCTGAAGTTAAAAAAAAAAAAAAAAACCGGGTTACTATTCATCGTCTTCCCCGAAAAGCTGCCCGAGTAGCAACGTTTCAGATGCATTTTTGGCCTCGTTTGGCCACCAAATTCGACAACGCGTGCACCGACATGTTCACCTACAACCCCTCTAGCCTCGTGAATTGTCCGGTCGGGTTTATAAGATTCCAAAAGGCTCCGTTGGTCGGCCTAAAGTGGCCACCTTGGGCAGCCTGCAGCCTGGGATTTGTCAAATTTGGCAGTTCGAGCTGCACACTTTGAGCCAACGGCCTGGATTCCTCGAGTCGAATCATGGGCTAAAAATTTTTCCCCATTGAAGACGAGATTACCCTCTTTCCATGCCTATAAATAGGAGCAAATTTCATGCTCAGAGGGAGGAGAAAATCGAACCCAAAGTTGGCCGAAAATCACCTTTTTCTGCTCGTTTTTCCTGCAACCAGCCCCTTGTTTTTTTTTCTCTCCGTCGTGGCCTCCGGCCACCACCACTGACCTCACCGCTATCATTCCCACGAAACACCACACCATCATCCTCTCCTCCAGAAGCTATAAAACCACCTCACCGAAGCTTGCAACACCTCTCTCTCTCCACTACAAGTTTTTTTTTTCTTTTCTTCCTCCTACCGGCCTCCACCATTGCAGCAACCAGCTCACGCCGCCGGCCTCACCGCCTCCAGTCACGCCGCGCGCCACCAGCCAAGCCGCTGACTCTCTCCACGCCAGGTAATTCTCTCCTCCCTGCACCATTTCCTCGCATTTCACTGTTCAAGTGAAACATAATTCACTTGAACAGTGAAATGTTATTTCACTGTTCACGTGAATTATAATTCACGTGAACAGTGTAATGCTATTGTTACTATTCACGTGCGTGAATAGTAAAATTTGCAAAAAAAATACATAATTCAAAAAAAATTTTAAAAATCATTTCAAAAAAATTTGTGATTTTCTTAAATATTTTTCTACCAAGTTTTCTTAATATTGGGTTGTATACTTACATTGTAAGATACAAGTCCAGTATTAAAATTCCCGATTTTCTCCGAAATATTAAAAAAAAACAAAAAAATTCAAAAAAGAAAAAGAAAAAAATTTTGTTGCATACGGCCAAATCCTAAAGAATTTTTCAAGCATATCTCAAAATATAAAAATTACATCTTTCTCACGATTAAAAATAAAAAAAATGGGTATCGTAACTAGTTTATGATTATCCATTAAGGTTTGGCCAAAATATCAAAAAACCTTTTTTTTTTTCCCTTTTTAACCCTTTTTTTAAGATCTAGACTTTAATATTTGTGGGGTGTAAAATTACACGATAAAGTACACCCTCGAGTATTAAAGATACAAGGTGTAAATAAAGACAATTTTAAAATTTAGACTTTAGAATGGTTAGGATTTAACCCAAAGAGGTAGAGACTCCTTCACGAAAGAAGATCTGCCTTGAACCTTAGAAAAGACCAACGAATAGAAACTCGACCTAGAAAAACAATCAAACAAATAATGCAGCTTACCTAAGGTAGGGTGCACTAGGGGTGATGCGTCTTCCCCTTGCACAACCAGTCCCTTACTCAGACTCTCGCAGACCATAGGTTCCTAGTAACCATAATACTAGGTGGCGACTCCAAAGAACCAACACAAATAATAACAAAAAAAATTGCCAGCCGATGCCGCGTGGATTTTCCGACGTGCAACAGAATGGCGACTCCACTGGGGACGCCTTATTTGGTCGGACTAAGCTTTGTTTGTTTGATTGTTTGATTACTTGTTTTTGTTTATTTAAACTTTACTGTTTCAACACATTTTATTTCCTGTTCATACATAAATACATGTATTTTTTTAATTTTGCAAGGACACCTAATTCTAGGATAGGTGGGGAGTAGCGATTTGCCTCATGACTTTCAGTCGAGGTTCAGATTCGTGAAACATCCAACTATGAGCTGAGTGTTTACTCGATAATGGTGGTCACATTGTGCCCCAACCATTTCTTGTAAACCCCTACACTGCCTTCACGTAAGGTGGTCACTAGGTAGTTCATAGACCCTTTTAAGACTAGGTAGAAAGTCTACCTATCATGTAATGACCTAGAACCTTCCTTTAGAGCATGATCTCCCTATATATTCATTTTGCATGGGTTTTTTCCATTCATATGCCTTTGCATCCATACACATACATCCATCCATTGTAAATAACATACATACTTGCATCGGATCAAGATATAGGTCCCCAAAGAGCCTACAAACACCCGATTCCAAGCAAGAAACATGGAAGATGAAGAGCGTGCTCACCGTGATGCCCATTTCCAAGAAGAGTTAGAGTCTCTAAAAGCAAGCGTAGCTCGCCTCACTAGCTTACTTGAGCAAACACTTAGAAATGCCTCTGGTGAAGGTCCTTCCAATCAGCCAACCCAGCCTTTAACAACAGCTCAAACTGAAGAAACAATGAGTAGGCATGGTCAAGAACATCCAACATTTGTGCACTCAATGCCATCAACCCCAGCCCCTACAGTCCTAGATCCATTCGCCAATGAGTCCCATAAGGCTAAGCCATCTAATGACATTGACAAAGATAAGATGGCAGCATTGGAAGTTCGGATTAGAGCCATTGAAAGGGTAGACTTATATGATCCAGTACGGGCGACAAAAATGTGTTTGGTCCCAAATGTGGTTGTCCCAAAGAAGTTTCATGTTCCAGAATTTATCACATACACTGGAACACAATGCCCTATGACTCATCTCAAATCCTACTGCAATAAAATGGCAGAAGTAGTACATGATGAAAAACTACTAATGCACTTTTTCCAGGATAGCTTAAGTGGGGCAGCATTGAACTAGTATATGAAATTAGACAACACAAGGATTCAAAAATGGAAGGACCTCGTAAATGCTTTCATTAAGCAATACAAATACAACATGGATATTTCTCCTGACAGAACCAGTCTGTCTAACTTGGAGAAAGGAGATAAGGAAAGCATTAGGGAATATGCTCAAAGGTGGAGAGACCTAGCTGCTCAAGTACATCCTCCGCTTCTGGATAAAGAGATGGTCACTCTATTTGCCAACACACTCAAGGCCCCCTATTATGAGCATGTAATGGGTAGTTCGGCCAAACAATTTACTGATGCTGTGGTAGTAGCTGAGCGCATAGAACAAGGAGTAAAGAGTGGTAGAATCTCTACACCTAGGGATAAAAGGGGTTTTGAAGGGAAAGAAGTTGACTCATATCACACTCCATCCTTTTCATCCCAAATCGCCAACATCAATCTCATTTCATCTTTTCCTACTAGAAAACTTAAGCCTCAAACCAAACATCAAAGAGCCCATGAACAACTACCTACATTATCGCTGCCCTTAAATGAGATGTACCAAAAGCTACTGAGTATCAGGTATATAGCTCCTGAACCCTTGACACCTCTAAAACAACCTTACCCTAATTGGTATAAGCCCGACCTCACTTGCGAATACCATGCTGGCACCGCAGGACATGACATTCATACTTGTAGTGCCTTTAAGAAGAGGCTTGTGCATTTAATTAAAGCTGGATGGATAACCCTCGATGGAACTCTAAACGTGAAGCATGAGTAGGGTGTGGAGAAAGCAGTTTGAATTCTCGAGGACAAAGATAAAGTTCTGTCACAAGATAGGAGGATGACGTCTGCCCCTAATAATTGCCTTCGTTTGATCATGTCTATAAAGTTTTTTTTTTGTTGGCAAATTAGCTCATGATGCCACTAAATTTTCCTTGTCAAATGAGCCTTTCTTGTTAATAAGATCATGTGTTTTTCTATATTTATGACATGCTTTTATCGTTTCATGTAAATAACACATTGAGCATAAAACCATTACGCCGAGATTTTTTGGGAATTCAAAGTTTAGTACAAAAGCAGAAATCATGTTGGTGTTTGTCTGAAACAAACAAGTTCTGAAAATTCAAGTGATTTCTTAGAGAGGTAACCATACACCTATAAAACCTGAAAAAGAAAAAACATCATGAAGTGACTCTCAAGCTGAGTTTCATTTGAATGAATAATGAGAAATCACTTTGCATATTCACATGAAAACAAGGCTTCCTGATCTTAAAGGCATGCATTTGAGATGAAGAAAGGCCATCTTTGATAATCCTTTTCACAAGGCTAAAATATATCTTTTGCAGTCCCTTTTGAGCCTAATAGATTTTTCTTGAAAAATAACCTTGACTAGGATCACACCCTACACTAGGGGGCAAGTGCCAAAAAATCTTTAACGATTGAAAGTGCCCAATAACTCTTGGGGGCATGAAAAAACCTTGACGATTGAAAATGCCCAAACAATACTGGGGGCATAAAAGAAAATTCTCAATCATCGAAGGTGCCCATACAAAGATGGGGGGCATAAAAAAAATCCAAAGGATTAAAAAATTTTGAGCAAAAAAAAAAACAAAAAAAAGCCAATACAATGATGCTCAAAATCAAATGAAGAAAACAAAAGTAAAAAGAAAAAGCCCAAGCCTAACACTAGGGGGCACTGTGGACCATTCTGCAAATCAATTCTAAGGTCCAGAAATGTATGAACAAAAAGTTTGGGATATAAGCACTAGTGATCCTTAGTCTTAAAGTCCCTTAAACACCTTTTGAGCTATAAATATCTTTTTCTTCATAACCAATAGCCCAAGCCTACATTACGTCCCTAATCAAGCCCTTTTTGATCAAAGGCAAGCAATCTGGATCGGTAGGCAGTGCTTTCTCATGCGAACTAAATCATTATTCATGCAAATAAAATGTATGTTTTAAACAACGGTTCTCAATAACCCTCAAATTGAAATTTAAACTTTTTGTGACCAACCAGATGTCACTTTGTGTTCTTCACATTTTCACCAAAAGCAAAACTAAAAGTTTTCATCACTTCCGAAAACCTCTCCATAGGAATCACTTGAATTTTTTCAGAATGAGTTTGCTTTGAATCGATGTCAAAATGATTTTTGTGTCTGGAATAGCTTTGAAATTCCAAAATTTCTGCATGAAAGCAACTCCTTGTCAAAGACCAAACCTTCCACATAGCCTCATCCCTAAACCCAAATTAAACACTTGGAGGCATGATCAAGCTGGGGGGCAATCAAAGACGCCTAATAAGGCTGGCCCCATGATTCCCTTCTCTAAGAAGAATGTCAAGCAAAATGGGCAACCATTGAGATAAAGGGTGGAGGACAAAGAAGTATGATGATATTAAGTCCTTCCCAAAGGTCAAAATCAAGATTTGACTTGAGTAAGCAAGAGTGGGAGAGCCATCAAAGCCTACTTCCAACACTCCAACTTTTGAGGAAAGAAAGACACCATCACCACGAAGAAATGGGGACCTATATTTCTCAGGTAAGCATACATGCATATTGATCATAATGCATTGCTTTCAACATTGTCAGATCGGTTTTACCATCTCTTAGGTAGCATGTTTTCTAACTTTATCTCATTTTGAGTGTGCCTTTGTGTCCTTACTTCCTTTTAAGTTCTCTTTTGAGTCACCATCTTTTAGGTAGAGTGCTTTTTTAAACCCTACCTCATTTTGAGTGTGTCTTTGTACCCTCACTTCCTTTTAAGTGCTCTTTTGAGCCACCATCTCCTAGGTAGCGTGCTTTTTTAAACCCTACCTCATTTTTAGTGTGCCTTTGTGCCCTCACTTTCTTTTAAGTGCTCTTTTGAGCCACCATCTCCTAGGTAGCGTGCTTTTTTTAAACCCTACCTCATTTTGAGTGTGCCTTTGTGCCCTCACTTTCTTTTACGTGCTCTTTTGAGTCACCATCTCTTAACTAGCGTGTTTTCAAACCCTACCTCCCTTTTAATACATCTTCGAGCCCTCACCTCTTAGGTAGTGTGTTTTGTGACCCTGCCTCCTCTTTTTAGTGCGTCTTTGTGACCTCACCTCTTAGGTAGTGTGTGTTCCAACCCTACCTCTCTTTTTAGTGCGCCTTTGAGCCCTCACCTTTTAGGTAGTGTGTTTTGTGACCCTGCCTCCTCTTTTAGTGCGTCTTTGAGCCCGCACCTCTTAGGTAGTGTGTTTTCCAACCCTGCCTCCTTTTTTAGTGCGTCTTTGAGCCCTTACCTTTTAGGTAGTGTGTTTTCTAACCCTGCCTCCTTTTTATCTCCCTTTTTAGCGCGCCTTTGAGCCCTCACTTTTTAGATAGTGTGTTGTTTTCAAACCCTGCCACCCTTTTTAGTGCGTCTTTGTGACCTCACCTCTTAGGTAGTGTGTGTTCCAACCCTGCCTCTCTTTTTAGTGCGCCTTTGAGCCCTTACCTTTTAGGTAGTGTGTTTTCTAACCCTGCCTCCTTTTTATCTCCTTTTTTAGCGCGCCTTTGAGCCCTCACTTTTTAGATAGTGTGTTTTCAAACCCTGCCACCCTTTTTAGTGCGTCTTTGTGACCTCACCTCTTAGGCCAATTTGATTTAATCATGGGCCAAATTAAAATTTAATTATGCTTAAGAATTAATTTAGGTCCAAATGAAGGATTTAATTAAGTGCAAGGACTTAATTATACTTTAAATGGGTCAAATTAATTTTATTTGGGGCTTAATTGGTGAAAAATTAAGTTTGGGAGTCTAACTTGGGTTTAATTGAGAAGATTGGAATTTTAAGAAATCAAATTTAATTTTTAGCAAGTTAATCAAGTGAAATCAGGGGTCAAATTGAAGAAATTGAGAGTTTAATGGTCAATTAGTGGTGAAATGGCATGAATCTGAGACCAAGGACTATAATGAAAAAGGTACGTAAATTCGGGGCTGAAGTTAAAAAAAAAAAAAAAACCGGGTTACTGTTCATCGTCTTCCCCGAAAAGCTGCCCGAGTAGCAACGTTTCAGATGCATTTTTGGCCTCGTTTGGCCACCAAATTCGACAACGCGTGCACCGACATGTTCACCTACAACCCCTCTAGCCTCGTGAATTGTCCGGTCGGGTTTATAAGATTCCAAAAGGCTCCGTTGGTCGGCCTAAAGTGGCCACCTTGGGCAGCCTGCAGCCTGGGATTTGTCAAATTTGGCAGTTCGAGCTGCACACTTTGAGCCAACGGCCTGGATTCCTCGAGTCGAATCAAGGGCTAAAAATTTTTCCCCATTGAAGACGAGATTACCCTCTTTCCATGCCTATAAATAGGAGCAAATTTCATGCTCAGAGGGAGGAGAAAATCGAACCCAAAGTTGGCCGAAAATCACCTTTTTCTGCTCGTTTTTCCTGCAACCAGCCCCTTGTTTTTTTTTCTCTCCGTCGTGGCCTCCGGCCACCACCACTGACCTCACCGCTGTCATTCCCACGAAACACCACACCATCATCCTCTCCTCCAGAAGCTATAAAACCATCTCACCGAAGCTTGCAACACCTCTCTCTCTCTCCACTACAAGTTTTTTTTTTTTCTTTTCTTCCTCCTACCGGCCTCCACCATTGCAGCAACCAGCTCACGCCGCCGGCCTCACCGCCTCCAGTCACGCCGCGCGCCACCAGCCAAGCCGCTGACTCTCTCCACGCCAGGTAATTCTCTCCTCCCTGCACCATTTCCTCGCATTTCACTGTTCAAGTGAAACATAATTCACTTGAACAGTGAAATGTTATTTCACTGTTCACGTGAATTATAATTCACGTGAACAGTGTAATGCTATTGTTACTATTCACGTGCGTGAATAGTAAAATTTGCAAAAAAAATACATAATTCAAAAAAAAATTTAAAAATCATTTCAAAAAAATTTGTGATTTTCTTAAATATTTTTCTACCAAGTTTTCTTAATATTGGGTTGTATACTTACATTGTAAGATACAAGTCCAGTATTAAAATGCCCGATTTTCTCCGAAATATTCAAAAAAAAAACAAAAAAATTCAAAAAAGAAAAAGAAAAAAAGATTTTGTTGCATACGGCCAAATCCTAAAGAATTTTTCAAGCATATCTCAAAATATAAAAATTACATCTTTCTCACGATTAAAAATAAAAAAAATGGGTATCGTAACTAGTTTATGATTATCCATTAAGGTTTGGCCAAAATATCAAAAACCCTTTTTTTTTTCCCTTTTTAACCCTTTTTTTAAGATCTAGACTTTAATATTTGTGGGGTGTAAAATTACACGATAAAGTACACCCTCGAGTATTAAAGATACAAGGTGTAAATAAAGACAATTTTAAAATTTAGACTTTAGAATGGTTAGGATTTAACCCAAAGAGGTAGAGACTCCTTCACGAAAGAAGATCTGCCTTGAACCTTAGAAAAGACCAACGAATAGAAACTCGACCTAGAAAAACAATCAAACAAATAATGCAGCTTACCTAAGGTAGGGTGCACTAGGGGTGATGCGTCTTCCCCTTGCACAACCAGTCCCTTACTCAGACTCTCGCAGACCATAGGTTCCTAGTAACCATAATACTAGGTGGCGACTCCAAAGAACCAACACAAATAATAACAAAAAAAATTGCCAGCCGATGCCGCGTGGATTTTCCGACGTGCAACAGAGACATTTCTTAAAAGAAGGCTAGGTTGGACAATCGTTGGTTGAGTGTTCATTTGTTTCACAGATTTGACACACAATATTTTTAATAGATTTTAATTGACCACTCTTTCTCAATTCTAGTGCCTCGACTTTTCTAGCTAAAGATGCAAACATTTTCAACAGATTTTAATTGACCACTCTTTTTCAATTCTAGTACCTCGACTTTTCTAGCTAAAGATGCAAACTTGGCTTAAAGGTTATGATCTTCCCTAAGGTTATACATACCTCCACTAGATATATATGAGGTTGAGTTTTACTCGATGCCTCATAAGTACCCACGGTGTCTCAATTTTGAGCATTTTCAGCTGACAAGTCTAAGTACTCTAGTGTTTCATCAGGGTCTTTATCTTCAAAAGTTCCATTGCACATCAATTCAACCATTTGCATATCTCTAGGTATTAACCCTTCATAGAAATGTGAAACCAATCTTCATATTTCAAAACCGTGATGAGGGCAAGTACTAATCAAGTCTCGATACCTATCCCAACATTGGTAAAATGTTTCTCCTGGTTTTTGAGTGAAAGTAGTGATTTGTCTTTTGAAAGAGTTTGTTCTGTGAGATGAGAAAAACTTCTTCAAAAATTATTGTTGCATTTCATTCCAAGCACGAATGGATCTTGGTCTTAAATTTTATAGCCATGTTTTAGCTTTATCTTTTAATGAAAAAGAAAAAAGCTTTAATTTGATGGTCTTCATGCTATAATTTAAATTATTATATATGTTGCAGACCTCCTCAAATTCCTTTAAATGCAAGTATGGATTTTCTAATTCTAAGCCATGAAAAGAAGGTAAAAGTTGAATAATGCAATATAAATAAGACAAGAGTTAACTAAGTAAATGAAAGGAAGTAAAAGGCATAAACTTGATATTAATGAAAGTAAAGCATAAATATTACAAACAATAAAAAGAGAGAAAGCAAGAGCATGATCTTGATCTGGACATCAAGATGCCTAAATGCATGGCAAATGTCTCCATCAATGACGTTTTGGGCAGACAAGAGAAGATAATGATTGTCACCAAGTCAAAAGTTGGCCACCCACTTATCAATTAGTCATCAAATTAATAGTTCCCAATTTTGGCCTATAAAAGGAGGCATTTGCCATGCATTTAGGCATCTTGGTTTCCAGATCAAGATCATGCTCTTGCTTTCTCTCTTTGTATTTTTTGTAATGTTTATGCTTTGCTTTCATTAATATTAAGTTTATGCTTTTCATTTCCTTTCCTTTACTTAGTTAACTTTTATGTTCTTATTTTGTTTATCTATTTTGCTTTCTTTCATTATGTCTAACTAAGTTAGTTATGTCAAGGTGAAAAGGTTACACTAATGGTGTAAGAATAAGTATAATGTAAACTTAATATGGACTTTAATGTTTGATACTAACATGTTTTATATTTGTTATCTTGTTCACTCTTTAATACTTTGCTTGTTAAATGACTAATCTTGATTTATGTTGTATAACACTTGGTACAACAAATGCTTGGCACTTTCATAGCCCATAATGTATGGTATAACCGACACCTGAGCTATGAAAGGAACTTGATTTGTTGTTAACATAAGTTATAATCATGAATGCTTGACGAGATTTATAAGTATTAGCATTAATTGAATAAGATGACTAATGTAATCATATTAACAATATATAATCTGATTGGAACCTCCTTTGTGTGTGGTTTCCAATTCAATAATAAGAGTTTATACTATACTTGTTTGATATACCATTAGTGGAACCTCTAACCTTGATATTTGTTATTATTATTGTTTAATCCTTACATTAATTTTTCATCTCCAAGTTCTCATCATCTTCTTCTTCTTCTCTTTCTTTATTATTATTATTATTACTACTACTATTATTATTACTACTACTACTACTACTACTACTACTATTATTATAGTTGTTGTTGTTATTGTTATTGTTGTTGTTATTATTGCTATTCTTGTTGCTTATGATTGTTGTTTATAATTTATACAATTAACCTCCCTATGGTTCGACCCCGGTCTTGCCGGGCTATTTATTACTTCGACACTCCTGCACTTGGGAGAAGACATCAATCTTTTCGTCGTGTCATGAGCCACAATCATAACAACTTGTACATACACATATTTTTTCAAAAGAAAATAAATAAATAAATAAAGTGAGAGAGAGAGAGAGAATGTGTGAGACTCTAGTTGGCCTACACATGTGGTATGATTACCCTTTTTAATTTCTCATTTATAAAATCCTCTCTTCCTTCCCTTCATTTCCACTCAACCTATACATTCATCAAATATAAAAATGTGTAGAAATGGCAAGCTCCTTAAGTCATCAAATAAAAAGTATTTGTGTTTTTGGTGGATTTAGTCCTGTGAAAGAAAAGAAATTTTTAGAATTAGCAAATCATCTTGGTCAGGTGTTAGCTAAGAGAAAGATTCATTTAGTGTATGGAGGAGGTAGTCTTAGGTTAATGGGAGGTGTGTCAATAGCTGTATTTTTGGGAGGTAGTCAAGTTTTGGGGGTCGTCCCCGAAACTTTAGCACAAGGGGACATCATTGGAAAAACAATTGGAGAGGAACTTCAGGTCTCTACAATGTCGGCTCGAATGAATGCAATGTTTAACCATATTGATGCCTTCATTGCTTTACCAGGTGGTCTAGGCATATTGGAAGAGATCTTTCATATTTCCTCTTGGGTCCAACTACACATTCACCATAAACTTATAGGTTTGTTAAATGTTAATGGTTATTATGATAAGTCGTTGTCGTTTCTTGATCACGTTGTGGAACAGGAATTTCTAACATCTTCTACACGACAAATCATAATCTCTGCTGCTACTACTGAACAATTGATTGACCAACTACAATCCTTCATTCCTGTAATTGATCCCTCCATGAGTCGCATAAATTGGTCATCTAAGGAAAGTTGTAAAAAGCTTAAATTAGATTTGAGCCTTCATTTGTGAATTTTTGTGTCTTTTGGTTTTATTATTGTGTTTTGTTTCAATCTGTTTCAGGTTTGTTGGTGTTTGTTATTTTAGGTGATATTTTCTATACTATATCTTTCTACCTTAGAATATTGAGGACAATGTCTCGTTTTAGTTAGGGGAAGAGGGTAGTAGTTGATAAAAAAAAATATTTTCCATTTCATAAAGCATATGCAAAATTGTTGTTACTATGATGGAAGAATAAAGGAGATCTTTTTATGAATCTTGAGACGCATCTTAGTAGCCATTATTAACAAGGTCTATCATAATACTTCTTGAAATATTCAGGTTTATAAACTCTCACATTGTTATCACTTAATTCTGCTCATATACTTATTTAACATGTATTCTTAAACCTTAATTTACACACACACACACACACTTTAATATATGATTGTGGGTTGCACATTGGATTATTACATTATTTATGTTCTTTTGTTAAAGGTAACAACTAAGGAAAAGTGAGAGTATATAATTTGAAAAAAACAAAAAAAAAAGAGCAAAAAAGAAGAAGAAGAATGATGATAATAAAAATGTAGATAAGTTTGGTTTCGTAGCCTCTTTAACCTAAGCAATTAAGCCCGAATGGTGTTTTAACACTTAATACCCTAAAGTCAACTGACTTAGAAACTATTGGCCCAACGCTTGTTACATGGGTTGAGGAGAAAAGCTTAAGGGAATTAAACATTGCATTATCTACATATTAGTATTTGTGACCCAAGTTACTAAGCTCATAGGGGTGTCCTACTACTGCTACTACTACTACTATCACTACTACTACTGCTACCACTACCACTACTACCACTATCACTACTACTACTACTACCACCACCACCACCACCACTACTACTACCACCACCACCACCACTACTACTACTACTACGACTACTACCACGACTACTACTACTACCACTACCATTACTAGACTGCTGCTACTGCTACCTACTACTACTACTTCTATTACTATTATACTATTACTACTACTACCTCAACTACTACTACTACTACTACTACTACTATTGTTATTATTGTTGTTGTTGTTACTATTATTATTGTTGATGTTATTGTTGTTGTTAATTTGTAAAACTAACCTCCTTGTGGTTCGACCCTGGTCTTGCCGAGTTATTTATTACTTCGACTCTCCTACACTTGGGAGAAGACATCAATCTTTTAGTTGTGTCACAGGGTGTTGTTGAAGTTAACTTTGCAGATATAGAAGAAAATAGTTGGGAAAAATCATTACTGTGGATTAATGCCAAGGTACGATGGGCCATTTGAGGTGATGGGAAGAGTGGGTGTTGTTGTGTATAGACTGAAGCTACCAAAAAGGCTGAAGATTCATCCCACATTCCATGTTAGCTATCTAAAACCTTTTCACGAAGATCTTGAGTATTTAGAAAGGGGCAGATCACTGAGGGCTCCACCTACAATTCAGAAGCAATTTGAGCGGGGAATTATGAAGATTTTAGACCATAGAAGACTTGGTCAGCACGAGAAAAATTGGCGAACAAAATTTCTTATGAAATGGGAAGATGGTCGGGAGGTTTCGTAGGAGAAAGACACTAACTTGCGGCAATTTGAAGACTTGGTGCAGGATTATCTTACTACCGATCTGATAAGGGTGTTGACTCTTTCTGGTGGGGGAGGTTTGTCACAGCCTTAGGCACAAGGGCGAGCCAACGATTCGCTGCTAGGTAGTGGCATCATACAAGTACAGAGACAATATGCATAGGCAGTGCATATTTTGGCAGCGAGTATAACGGGTGCATGTAAATAGCGGGTTTATGCTTCGCACCATGCTGGACTTAGACGATGGACTATCTAAGTCATCTTGAGTTGCACATGAGGGCTAGTTGCTGGGAAAATCAGTTTAGGCAGTTTGGTTTCTTCGGTGGCAGACCAAGGAAGTTACTTGTAGGTAGTTACGAAGCAGTTATAAGACTGTTATGAGGCAGTTAGCTGTCTTTAAAATGTGCTATCTAGAGGGAGTTAATCTATAAAAGGGCAGTTTTATGTGTAACTTCTATTATATTTATGTGTATTATATAGGGCCTAAATATGTGTAGCATGTTGATTCGGATTGTGTATAGCACACACACATTGTTATTGCGTATTCCTTTATTGGTGAATTAATAAAGGTCAGGTTGGTTCTCATAAATTACTTATGTTTTTATTATGTTGTATTTGATCTTTAATTTGTGTTCTTAATTGCCGAAATTGATAAGATTTGTGGGGAAAACTTCTGGGTATGCGAAACATTTAGATTTTAAGCAAACATGAGTAGATTAAGAGAAAAGCTAAGTCTAGTTTGCCGTGCTAGGATTAAGATTGCGACAAAATTTTTATCCCTATGATGATATCCATCATGCTTCCACTGAAATATAGGACATCTTAACACAAAGGAAAAGAGAAACTCGTTGGATTTACAAAGGCTTACTCTGTTTGATGATGTGATCAAAGCAGACGCAGAGTTTAAGTGTGAGGCTATGAGCAACAGATGGGAGTCTTTGGGGACCATCTTTTGACCCTTAAAAGGAAATGATTGTGCACATTTCATACCGCAGTCAACATCCTATCTGGTAATACCTCGTGAAGCCATATTCTTAATTTTTTTCTTTTTAATGTGTATGAGGTCATCGATTGCCAAACTTTTGATACTCTCTCCTTTGTGTTCCTTCCTATGTTTCAAGCGTGCTCTTAAGTCCATTTTTCACTGTAACTCATTTTAAGCCTCCTACTCCAAAAGTTGCACTCTATTCTGTTCCTTTTCATGCCATGCCTCTTTGAAAGTGTATTTTGCTTAGACGAAATGAACATTGCAGAATCATCGGTGTGCTGAAGAAAATTGTACAGTAGAAAATATACTATAATTAATTTTTCAGCAATCATTGCTTATAACTTTATGATAGAAAATAATTTAAAGATCTGAAAATCCAAACGAGGTCACTTGTATTCCAGGAATTACAACCATCACACATACAGTTGAAGCATGGTTCACAACCAGTACTTGTTACATTTAATGATCTACACTTCATGTATGCATTTAGATCTGGATATTAGCAAGTTATAGTTGCTAAGGAGGATGAGCACAAGACAACTTGCATACCAAGGTATGGGTCATACGAGTTTATGGTTATGCTATTTGGCTTAACCAACACTCCAGTTACTTTCTACAATTTAATGAATGATGTTCTTTATGAGTATTTGGATGAGTTTGTGGTTATCTATCTAGATAATATTGTTATTTTTAGTTGATGTATGGATGAGCATATTGTGCACTTGGATAAGGTGTTGTGTAAACTAAAAGAACATAATTTTTTGTGAAGAAGGAGAAGTGTGAGTTTGCTTGTTCTGAGATCATATTCTTGGGGCATTTGGTGAGTTTTGGGCAAGTTTAAATGGATCCAAAGAAGGTGCCGGCTATATAGGATTGGGCAGCCTCATCGACGATGATTGAGCTGAGGTTATTTTTGGGCTTGGCAAATCATTATCATTGGTTTATAGAGGGTTACAGTAAGAAGGCAACCTCTTTGTTGGATTTGTTAAAGAAAAATCAATATTAGGATTGGTCTAATGAATGCTAACTCGCATTCGACAAGCTGAAAAGGGTTGTAATGTCTACTCTAGTGCTGAAACTGTTGGATTTTGAGAAATCTTTTGAGGTACACACTGATGCTTCGGACAAGGCAGTAGGAGGTGCTCTAGTGCAAGTAGGTCATCTAGTGGCTTTCGAGAGTCAAAAGCTAAGGGAGGTGGAGCAGAGGTATTCCACACATGAGAAAGAAATAGCAGCCATAGTGCATTGTCTTGACGTATGAAGGGTGTATTTGTTGGGGTCGAAGTTTGTAGTGAAGACAAACAATTTGGCTAATATATTCTTTAAACTTAAAAAAAGTTGTCGTGGCAGGAATTCCTGGTCGAATATAATTTCATATGGGAACATAAATCGTGGCAACACAATCAGGTTGCAGATGCATTGAGCAAGCGTGAGCTGCTTGCTAGTTTGATTGTGATGGATCATGTACAATTTGATATGTTGGATCGGTTAAGGCAGGCTACCATGGAAGATACAACGTATGTCAAGTTAGTTGATCTCGTATAAGAGGGGACTGTGCGAAGCTATTGGATGGATGAGGGCCTTCTCTATACTAAAGAGGGTCGAATTTATGTTCCAAGTGGGAAGTTGAGGAAACACTTGCTGGCCGAAACATATAACCCATAGTGGGTAGGTCATCTTGGACAAGAGCTCATGTTAGCTCTCTTGGCAGAAACCTATTATTGGCCGAAGATGAATTTTGATGTAAAGCTTTATGTCAAAACTTGTTTGGTTTGTCAATAGGAAAAAGTGCTAAGGCAGAAGGAAGTAGGGTTATTGTAGCCTTTGCCGATACCAGAAAGGCCATGGACTTCAGTTTCGATGGACTTTGTAATGCTATTTTCAAAAGTCGATGGGATGGATGCTGTTATGGTGATTGTCAACAAGTTTTCAAAGTATGTTATTTTTGTGGTTACACCATCAGTATGCACAACTGAAGTGGCTACTGGTTTGTTTTACAAATATATGGTAAAGTATTTTAGGGTTCCTTTAGACGTGGTTAGCGATCGCGATGTGCTATTTACTGGACGATTCTGGACAGTATTGTTTGGGCTAATAGGAACAAGGCTAAATTTCTCGACAGCCAATCATTCGCAAACGGATGGAAAAACAGAAAGGATTAATGCATTGTTGGAGGAGTACCTTCGACACTATGTGACAACAACACAAAGAAACTGGCTTGAGTTGCTTGATTATGCACAGTTCAGTTATAATCTCCATAAATCATCAACAATAGATTTGAGTCCAATTGAGTGAGTTTTGGGGGTGTAGCCTCAAACTCCAGCAGAGATAGCAGTCCAAAAGACTAGGGGAAAGAGTCTAGCAGTGTATAGATTTGCTAGGGAGAGGCAGGAACTCTTCAAACAAGCACAAAACAGTTTATGAAGGCCAAGCAAGCGTATGGTGAAATACGCTAATCAGAAGCGGAGACCATTGGAGTTTGATATTGGTGACAGGGTGCTGTTGAAGTTGACTCCACAGATATGGAAAAAGATAGTTGGAAAAAATCAGCACCGTGGATTTGTGCCAAGGTATGATGGGCCATTTGAGGTGATGGGAAGAGTAGGTGTTGTTGCATATAGACTGAAGCTACCAGAAAGGCCGAAGATTCATCCCACATTCCATGTTAGCTATCTAAAACCTTTTCATAAAGATCTTAAGGATTCAGAAAGGGGCAGATCACTGAGAGCTCCACCTACAATTCAAAAGCAATTTGAGTGGGGAATCATATGAAGATTTTGGATCATAAGACTTGGTCAGCACAAGAAAAATCAGCAAACAAAATTTATTGTGAAAAAGGGAAGATGGTTAGGAGGTTTCGTGGGAGAAAGACATTGACTTGTGGCAATTTAAAGACTTGGTGCAGGATTATCTTACTACCGATCCGACGAGGGTGTCGACTCCTTCTAGTGGGGGAGGTTTGTCACAGCCTTAGGCACAAGGGTGCACCAATGATTCGCTGCTAGGCAATGGCATCACGCAAGTACAAAGGCAGTATGCGTGGGCAATGCAAATTTCAGCAACGAGTATAACAAGTGCCTGCGAACAACGAATCTATTGTTCGCACCATGCTGGACTTAAACGATGGATTGTCTAAGTCATCTTGAGTTGCACGTGAGGGCTGATAGCTGGGAAAATCAATTTGAACAGTTTGGTTTGTTGGGTGGCAAACCAAAGAAGTTACGTATGGGTAGTTATGAGACTATTATGAGGCAGTCAACTGTCTTTAACATGAACTGTCTAGAGGGAGTTAATTTGTCAAGGGGTAGTTTTATGTGTAACTTCCATTGTATGTATGTGTATTACATTGAGTCTAAATATGTGTAGCATGCTGAATCAGATTGTGCATAGCACACGTATTGTTATTATGTATTCCTTTATTGGTGAATTAATAAAGGTTGGATTGGTTCTTGTAAATTACTTGTGTTATTATTATGATGTGTTTGATCATTAACTTGTGTTTTTAATTGTTGAAATTGATAAGAGTTATGGGAAGAATCTCTAGACGTGGGAAACACTTAAATTTTAAGTAAACACCGGTGGATTAAGAGAAAAACTGAAAACTGAGTTTAATAACGGGACTTTTATCCCCGTGACAATCTCCATCATGCTTCCATTGAAATATATCTTCCATTGAAATATAGGACATCTAAACACAAAGGAAAAGAGAAACTCGTGGGATTTACAGAGGCTTACTCTGTTTGATGATGTGATCAAAGCAGATGCAGAGTTTAAGTGTGAGGCTTTGAGCAACAGACGGGAGTCTTTGGGGACCATCTTTTGACCCTTAAAGGGAAATGATTGTGCACATTTCATACCACAGTCAACATCCTATCTGGTAATACCTTGTGAAGCCATATTCTTAATTTTCTTCTTTCTAATGTGTATGAGGTCATCGATTGCCAAACTTTTGATACTCTCTCCTCTGTGTTACTTCCTATGTTTCAAGCGTGCTCTCATGTCCATTTTTCAGTGTAACTCGTTTTAAGCCTCCTACTCTAGAAGTTGCACTCTATTCTGTTCCTTTTCATGCCATACCTCTCTGAAAGTGTATTTTGCTTGGACGAATGTCCATGAACGTTGCAGAATCATCGGAGTGCTGAAGCAAATTGTACAGTAGAAAATATACTATAATTAATTTTTCAGCAATCATTGCTTTTAACTTTATGACAGAAAATAATTTAAAGATCTCAAAATCCAAACGAGGTCACTTGTATTCCAGGAATTACAACCATCACACATACAGCTGAAGCATGGTTCACAACCAGTACTTGCTACATTCAATGATCTACACTTCAGCCATGAATCTTATGGTTTGACATTGAAGAATGTCAAGAATCTGTGAGGAATGCCCGAAGTCCTTGGCCAGTAAGGGTCTAAAGATGAGTTTAATCAGGTGTAATTCATAATCTTTGCAATCCTTTGGGTTTAGAATTACCAACTCATTTTTTTTAGAGGAGGGGACTGGAGAAAGGGTTAACATATAAAATAAATTGTTTACATTTTCAATACATCTTGAATTCAGAACATTATGGATTTATGCATCTTATGATGTTTGTACTCACAAGCGTCGATTGAATAGCATGAATGATGCAATTACTTGAAGCAATGACATTCAAATAAGATATGCGATGTGACTGCCCTTCCAGGATAAATTAGCAGTAAATGATCATTGAAACAAGCTATCTTCCATTTTCAGGATCTGTACTGCTACTGATTTCTTGATTTCTCTCTTTAATTGATTGCTTCCTTGTGTTATCTGAAATCAAAATAAAAGAAATGGTCAGTTGTCCCTAAATCAAGCTGAATTTGTATGTTCTTGTTTCTATGTAAAACTAAAATAACCCTTTCATAATGAACCAACTTGGAAGCTGCAGGGAGAAAAAATAAATTCCAAAGCCAGGAAGATCTTAAGACGCCGGTTTGATTTGGTAGTGGATCACATCAAATCAGAGAGAAGATATTGTGTTGGTTGGTGACAGAAGAAGAGAAAGCACAGTCCAACAAAAGCAAAGACTCTCTTTAGCTATTACAGGGTTGTGCTCCCTCTCTTCTGTCAGCATGCATAACCTCACACCTCTTCTCTTCTTCTCTCCCTCTATCATTTAAGCCCTAGACGCCTTGCTCTTCATCATCTGCCATTAAAGACATTGACATGTTAGCTTGGCATGTATTCTATAAAAATGCAAAAATACAATTTCGTTATGTGCAGCCCTTGATGATACATTCTATGACTATCGTATCTGTTTGTATTTTGTATATTTATATAATAAAGGAAGGAGTCGCTTGTCACAGACCATATATAGTAACTCCATGTATGCATTTACAAACCAATGAATTTCTTGTCCCTTTCACGGCATGTGCGCGTATATCCAGTACTAGTATTATTATACAGTGTTTGTAATATATAGAGAAGCAAGCAATATCACTAACCTTAATAAGCTGTTGAAGACTTCCTTGGCTGAACAACAGAGAGAGAGGGAGATCTTGAAACTTGAAAAGATTGAAAATGTATAACTTTAAGGATCGGGACATCTACTTGTGGATGTTTAGTTTAACATTGGAAAACATGTATATATTCGTATGGTATCTTCAAACATGATATACGTACAGCTGACTCTTCTTTTGAAATGTTTCTTCTCTAAACAGCAACCACTTTTCAACGAAACAAACAGACGAAACCCACAACGAAAAATCTAAAACAACAAAAAGTTAATGAAAATGATAAGCATAGAGAGGGAATGAAGATGACATCCACCAGCAAGTGTGTGTGACATGAATGTGTATTCATGCCCCCCCTCTCCTTTTATAGCCATAGGGACTGACTTGGTAACCGCTAATTACCCCCATTAGCATAAGCCAAACACCGGCTAACCACGGTAGATTACTGATGCTTGAGAATGAAGATGGTGAATGAGACATCTTTTATTTTGTTTATTTTTTATTTCATTTTTTTGGTTTTTTTCACCTGGCATACACTTTCTACACTAATGTGTTTTTTTTTTAAAAAAAAAAAAAAGAAAAGGTTCACTGTCACGTTTATTGAAATGGTAAATACATAAATAGTAAAAGCATTTTGCTAAATATTCTTGCATTTAATCTGTCTTAGTCATGTAAGGTTGGCAAGTATCGTATAATTAGCAATCTCAGTCATAAAAGTATTGCCAAATCTAGGAGGTTATTGTGACCAGCTACAGCATGCAGATCAAAGAAAGGGACTCATAATACAGAAACCGTGAACGAGGAGGTTATCGTTGCATCACGCGTGCCTAACGCAGGAGGTTTTCTTTCTTTCTTTTTTGCTCTTCTTCATTTTGGCACGTACTACACGTTCATGGCAATGACAGAGATCTTGAGCGGTCCCATCTTAGCAAACATTTGACCGATCTAATTTGAATGGTTACGTTTTTTCTTAGCTCCAAGAAAGACGAAGGTGTTCAGTGCTCTTTTGTTGAAACTGAAATCGCTTTGTTTGGAGACAAGAACATTGGAATGCATTCGTCAATATCATAGAGTATTTGTCAAATCCACCATCATATCCGCTAGCTTTAAAGCTAAGAGGATCATGGAGGTAGAAGAGAGTTCGATTAGAAGCCTATTGGCTCAAGCAAGACTAGAGCAAGCTATATTTTATTTAAGTATAATTTGTAATGATGCCAAGTAAGTAGGTTATTAAAATCGTGATTTTGATATAGTATAAAAAATACAATACAAATTTGGATTATAAAAATAGATTGTAAAATAGTAAAATTAATCATAAAGAATTTTAAAATATATTAACAAAAAATTCATTCTTCAAATAAAATTTAATATATAGTTCAAGCATCTTAAAATACATGCTTCAAATAAAATTCATACATAATTTAAATAAATTTTTATTAGCTAATAATTAACAAACTTAAAACAAACAATGTGCTGGTGTATCATATAAACTAAAACCAGCTTCAGTACCTTCATCTTTCTCATTATTTCTTAGTATTCATCAATATCAATACCATAAAAAGGATTATTAGTGTCACTACTAGTACCAACACCAATATTATAAACATTAGTACTACTACTAGTACCAACTCCAATATTATCAATTTAAATCTCCAAATCATCTTCAGTACCATGACTCTCCATTTCAACATCATTAGGAATTTCTTCTTCGTTACTTTCATTTTCATTATCATTTTTTCTTCATTGCCAATAGCACCAAGTAAATTAATATTCGAATGTTTTTCTCTCTTGGTTATCCAATCATCATCCAATAAAAGATCATCTTCTACACCAAAATTATTAGCTTGTTTTTTAACTTAATTATTACAAATACCAAGTCATTCAATTTTCTCTGATGCAACTGATTTCTTCGTTTTGTATGAACCTAAATAAACAATTCAAATTTATAATATTTTTATTAAATATTTCAGCATTTAAAATAATAAATTAAAAAACTCATCATTTCAAATGCACTCCAATTACGCTCACATTCATATGAAGTATAAGTCAAGTTTAGAACTCGGATTGCAAACCTTTGTAATTCTGGACATTAATCCCCATAAGAATCCCACTATTGAGCTGGAGTTTTTTTTATCTCTTATTGTCTTGGCAACCTCAATGCCAAATAACCCTTTTGCATCCTTGAATGATTCAAGTTGCAAGTCAATTTTGCACTTTTCACTTGTATTAGAAATCATCCTTTCTAAGCATTAATATAATCCAATTTTAATGTTGGCATTAACCTTAAAATTAAGATTATAATGATAACGAGGATTCAAATAATAAGATTCTGCATGTAAAGGCCTGTGGAGTTGAAGTTCTCATCTTGTATCAACAATATTCCATATAGGAATATAACTATAGAAAAAGAAACAATAAAAATATCATTACAATTTACAAATATCTTAATTAAAAGTATCTTTATATTCATATTAATAAATGATAATATTTGAAATAAAAATTAACAGGATATATACTTTTTTTTCATAGAACCAAAATTCACTTGTATCTTCTTTTTTGCTTCATCCATTACTTTATATATAAAACTCATTGTTGGTTTCTCATTTGAATCAACTAATTGAAGAACTTTAATTAAAGGATACCCTATCTTAATACATATAGTGACATCATGTCAAAACCTGTTGTCCAAAACATAATTTTGAATTCATTTCCCTCTTTATATTCTTGCAAACCTACAAAAACTCCACTATTTGAAGTAAATATAGTCATCAACTGTATTTTATGATCATTCAAACATCTCAGAGTCAAATATGCAGTAGCAAACCGAGTGGAAGCAGGTCTAATCAAATCTCTTCCTTTCATAAAGTGTCTTAACATTGAAATAATAATGGTTCTTGAATAAATATATGAAGTGATTTTCCTCCCCTTGGCAATGGTTACTTGATGAACCTCTAACTTCTTCCAATATCAAGTCAAAATCTTCCAAAACAAACTCTTTCTTTTTTCCATCAATAATTGTCCCACTGCCTTATAATTTACAACATTATTGGTGACTACTTGGACAACATTTTCCTCCCCAATCCTTTCCACAATAGCATCTAACATTTCAAATATCTTATCAACAGTCTTGGACATATTAGAAATATTGACCGATGATAAAAAAAAAATTATCCCTTTAGGACTATTAACCAAAAAGTTACAATACAACGTCTTTTTTTATTTGTCCATCCCTCAGACATTATTGAATAACCTATTTTTTTTCCATTCTAGCTTATACTTCTCAAGTAATGTCATTGTTTGATCCACTTCTTACTTCAAATACTTTTCTTTAATATCATAGTAGGATGGAGGCTTGAAACCTGGCTCATGCTTTGCAACCAATTCAAGTGCTTTTACAAACTCAGGGTTTTTTACACAATTAAATGGAATTGCACTAGTGTAGAAAAACCTTGCAATTTGTCGACATGCTTCTTCTCTAATATCCTTTTTTAGCAATTGATTTAGGGTTGTTTTTGTAATTTCACTCCCACTAACTACTCTCTTTCCTTTGTCTTTGGAGCTAATTTCTTTTATTTCATCATCATCATCATCTGCATTATATTGATGGGACTTTCTTTTCTTTTCATTTGCTTTTAAATTTTTCACCAAAACACTCAAAATCATTTGCTTAACATTTTCTGGAACTTACTGACATAGCTCAACATTCTTATGAGTACAAGCCAAATGTTATTTGAAACGAAAAACACCTCCACTGATAATTTTTTGACAATACTTACACTAAACTTTTCTAAAATTCTTATCAATATCTATACCATGTTGCCATCCCACATCAAGTCTAATATCAGAAGAATTTTCTCTAGATGTCATAAGTTCAAGTGTTCAACAATTCAAGAATTAACTTAAATCAACCCTGTAATCAATCCAAATATTTTATGATTGTAATTAACTTTTTGTTATACATAACAATTCAAAAAATTATAGAATCCTAAAATCATTCCATCATTCCACAATATGAATGGATAGCCCATAGCCCCACACTCTACAAAGCAAAAAACATGATTTAACGATTTTAATTTTCACCCGATTAATTCAATTCAATTCATTCCAATTAATTCAGTCCTATAATACTGAAATGTCATTCAATTCAGTCAAATTCAATAATTTTCAGTCTAATTTTTACCTCATTAATTCAGTCCTATAATACTGAAATGGCATTAAATTCAGTCCAATTCAACGCTTTTCAGTTCAATTTTCACCCCATTAATTCAATTCAATTCAGTCCTATAATACTAAAATGGCATTCAATTCAATCAAATTCAACAATTTGCAGTCCAATTTTCACCCTATTAATTTAGTTCTATAATACTAAAATGACATTAAATTTTGTCCAATTTAACACTTTTCAGTCCAATTTTCACCCCATTAATTTAATTAAATTAATTCAGTCTTATAATACTAAAATGGCATTCAATTTTGTCCAATTCAATAGTTTTCAATCCAATTTTCACACGATTAATTCAATCCAATTAATCCAATCAAGATATATACTATGACATTCAATTTAACAATTTTCAGTCCATTCAATTTTTACCCTTTCAATTCAGTCCATCCAATTTTCACAAGATCAATTGCATTCAATTCAATTCAACATTATACAAATATAAATTACAGGATCGAGAAAAATCAAAATTGTAATTAATAATTACAGGGTAACAGCTAATAGGGCAAAATCAAAATCTATTATAGGGGAATGTACAATTATGATTTATAGGGCAAAATCAACTACTGCAGTGATGATGATAAAGGCAAAATCAACTTACGGTGAAGAGGCATTAATGATGATGGTTGAACGGCTGCTAGTGAAGAGGTCCGATGTCGCTTGCTGCTATTGATGAAAAGGAAGTTGTCAACTATTGAAAATGGGAAAGAAAGGGAATCCTTGCCAGTGTGCCACTATTAATGAAAATTGAAGAGGAAGCCTGAAACCGTGAACTATTGAGGAGATTGTCATCATTGTTAAAATCATGATAAATAGAAAAGGAAGTTGCGACTGTGAGCACTAAGGAAAGAGAAGGAGTGAAGACTGGATCGTGATCGCTTTTCTAAATATCACCTTTTAGTACTTAAAAGTGCATTTTTATCATGGTTTTATATCATCATTTTACACTTGAAGTATCACTAACTTCTTAACTAAAGCATGTTTTATAATAATATATCTAATAATATAAGATACCTTTAATTTGTGGTAAATGTTCATTTTAAATGCAGGTCTATCACATAAATAAAAGGATTGATTGATGACTTTAAGAACTTAAATTGCAAGGATAAAGAGATGGTCAAACTTAGAAAAGAGATGTCAGTGCAATCCAAATCGGAACACTGTTTGGTAATTGGGTCATATATGGAGATATAGATCTCAGATTTAGGTCCACTTTATATGGATGGAAAGGTAAGACATAGGCCTACAACTTTCATATGGAGCCCAAGATCTAAAAAGGTCATTTTCAAGTCCAAATTGTAGCAACAACAAAGAAGCCTGAATCTGTCCTCCAGCCCGAGCACTGTTCAGTATTTTGGCCATATCTGGAGTTCTAAAAGTCCAAATAAGCTGAATTATTTACACAAGATAGCTAAGACAATTTCCTACAACTTTCATATTTTCAAGTGGCTCTAATTTTGACGTTATCAATGACGTTTGGGGCAGACAAGAGAAGATAAGGATTGCCACCAAGTCAAGAGTTGGCCACCCACTTATCAATTAGTCATCAAATCAATAGTTCCCAATTTTGGCTTATAAAAGGAGGCATTTACCATGCATTTAGGCATCTTGGTGTCCAGTTCAAGATCATGCTCTTCCTTTCTCTCTTTGTATTTTTTGTAATGTTTATGCTTTGCTTTCATTAATATCAAGTTTATGCCTTTCATTTCCTTTCACTTACTTAGTTAACTTTAATCTTATTCATGTTCTTATTTTGTTTATTTATTTTTCTTTCTTTCATTATGTCTAGCTAAGTTTATTATGTCAAGGTGAAAAGGTTACACTAATGGTGTAAGAATAAGTATAGTGTAAACTTAATATGGACTTTAATATTTGATACTAACATGTTTTGTATTTGTTATCTTGTTCACTCTTTAATACTTTGCTTGTTAAATGACTAATCTTGATTTATGTTGTATAACACTTGGTACAACAAATGCTTGGCACTTTCATAGACCATACTGTATGGTATAACCGACACCTGAGCTATGAAAGGAACTTGATTTGTTGTTAACATAAGTTATAATCATGAATGCTTGACGAGATTTACAAGTATTAGCATTAATCGAATAACATGACTAATGTAATCATGTTAACAATTTATAATCTGATTGGAACCTTCTTTATGTGTGGTTTCGAATTAAATAATAAGAGTTTATATTATACTTGTTTGACATACCATTAGTGGAATCTCTAACCTTGACATTTGTTATTATCATTGTTTAATCATTACATTAATATTCCATCTCAAAGTTCTCATCTTCTTCTTCTCCTTCTTTTTCTTTATTATTATTATTATTATTATTATTATTATTATTATTATTATTATTATTATTATTATTATTATTATTATTACTATTACTATTATTATTATTAGTATTACTAATACTACTACTACTGCTGCTACTACTACTGTTGCTGCTGCTACTACTACTACTACTACTACTACTATTATTATTATTATTATTATTATTATTATTATTATTATTATTATAGTTATTGTTGTTATTGCTATTGTTGTTGTTTATAATTTGTACAATTAACCTCTCTATGGTTCGACTCTGGTCTTGCTAGGTTATTTATTACTTCGACACTCCTACACTTGGGAGAATACATCAATCTTTTAGTCGTGTCAAATTTTTGGCGCCGTTGCCGGGGAGGTAAGTTCTTGTATAAATTATAATATTTATTTTATTTTCTCTTTTCACTTTTCACTTTTCTTGTATATAACTTTGTTTCTTTTCTCTTATTTCTTCTTCTTTTGTTTTCTTCTTCCTTTTATTCTATTCCTACACGTGCATGAGAGTGTGATCACGTACATCAAGTGGTAGACTTTGTAGGGTATCCTCATCATTTTCAGAAAATATGGCCAAAGTAGATAATCAATCACTTCATCATGAGAATAATAAGAATAACCGTGCTAAAATACTTAGAGACCACATGAATCCCACAAGAACAAGTGCACCATCATGCATAGTTTTTCCTCTCGATGCATCTTGTTTTAATTTTAAACCAGGTATTATTCAACTTTTACCTTCTTTTCATGGCTTAGAATTGGAAAATCCATACTTGCATTTAAAGAAATTTGAGGAGGTCTGCAACACATATAATAATTTAAATTGTAGCATGAACACCATTAGATTAAAGCTTTATCCTTTTTTATTAAAAGATAAAGCTAAAACATGGCTACAAAATTTAAGACCAGGATCCATTCGTGCTTGGAATGAAATGCAACAACAGTTTTTTTTAAAAAAAATCCCATCTCACAAAACAAACTCTTTCAAAAGACAAATTGCTACTTTCACTCAAAAACCAGGAGAAACATTTTACCAATGTTGGGATAGGTATCGAGACTTGCTTAGTACTTGCCCTCATCATGGTTTTGAAACATGGAGATTGGTTTCACATTTCTATGAAGGGTTAAACACTTAGAGATAGGCAAATGGTTGAATTGATATGCAATGGAACTTTTGAAGATAAAGACCCTGATGAAGCAATAGAGTACTTAGACTTGTTAGCTGAAAATGCTCAAAATTAGGATACCGCGGGTACTTATGAAGCACCGAGTAAAACTCAACCTCATACATCTAGTGGAGGTATGTACAACCTTAGGGAAGATCATGACCTTCAAGCCAAGTTTGCATCTTTAGCTAGAAAAGTTGAGGCACTAGAATTGAAAAAGAGTGGTCAATTAAAATCTGTTGAAAACATTGTGTGTCAAATCTGTGAAACAAATAAATACTCAACCAATAATTGTCCAACCTTGCCTTCTTTTAAGGAATATCTCCATGAACAAACCCATGCTTTAAACAGTTTTCAAAGGGGCAACCATAACCCATTTTCACAAACATACAACCCTAGTTGGAGAAATCACCTAAATTTCAGTTGGAAGAGTGAGAACAACAATGCACAAACTTCACAACCACCATTTCAAGCACGCCATAATTTCTAAAATTCTCATGGATATGCACCTCCTTATGCTCCACCTCTTAGAAGAAATCTTGAGGAAATATTGCATGCATTCATTGAAAAGCAAGAGACAAGCAATACTCAACTTGCTCAAAACATGACAGATTTTAAAGATACTCTTGCAAAATTAACATCTGCTCTCAGTTTCCAAGGGAAAGGTAAGTTTTCATCTCAACCACAACAAAATCTCAAGAGGCAATACAATGCAAATGCAAGTAGTTCCGGAAGTCAACACATAGATCAAGTCAAATTAGTCACTACTCTGCGCAGTGGTTCCCTTTCTTGAACCTTATGAGAAAGATGATGAGTCAATCTCTGAGGGTAAGGAAGGGGTTGAATCTGAAAATTGCAAAGAAACGACTGATTCACCGCCAGCACTTCCATTTTCTCATGTCATGACTAAACAAAGGAAAGTCAATCACAACTCTGAAATCTTTGAAATTTTCAAACAGGTAAGGATCAATATACTTTTGTTGGATGCTATTAAACAAGTTCCTTCCTATGCTAAATTTTTGAAAGATCTATGCACTGTGAAAAGGAAACTGAATGTGAAAAAGAAAGTTTTTCTAGCCGAACAAGTAAGTGTTATTCTTCAAAACAATAATGCTTTGAAATATAAAGACCTTGGTTGTCCTATAATTTCTTGTTTTATTGGAGAACAAAAAATTGAAAGAGCCTTACTTGATCTTGTTGCTAGTGTGAATTTACTTCCATATTCAGTTTTTCAGAGTCTCAATCTAGGTGAGTTAAAAGCAACTTCTATATCTCTTTTACTTGCCGATAGATCTGTAAAAGTGCCTAGAGAAATAATTAAAGATGTGTTAGTACAAGTCGATAAATTCATTTATCCTGTGGATTTTATTGTCTTGGATATAGAACCTGTTGAATCATATAGTTCATTTTCTATTATTTTAGAACGTTCATTTCTTGCAACCTCTAATGCATTGATTAATTGTAGGAATGGACTAATGAAGCTATCATTTGGAAACATGACATTGGAGATGAATATTTTCAACATTTGCAAGCAACCTGGAGATGATAATGATTTATAAGAAGTAAATCATATTGACGAATTAGTTTATGATCAACTTGAATCTACTTTAAGTAAAAATAAATTTGATGAATCTAAAGATTTGCAAATGATTTATTCTGAGAAAGAAATCACGGATGAAAAACATACTGAAAATGTTGATGTGAATCTTTTGTCAATAGTGACAACAGATTCGACATCTGACATCATACCAATCGATGATTATTTTTCTAATGAATTCTTATTTTTTCTTAGTCCAATACCGTAATATGATAAAGATATTAATTTTCCTGATATTAAAATTTTCTATTGGTCTTTGTTTTTTTTACCTTCCTGAGTATACCTCCGGGGAACAGCTTCAAGAACGCTTGCTGCTTGCTATTCATGAAGCCAGTGAAGGATTTGGATTTGGTTAAACGAGTTTAACATGTTGGTTGGGATAATCAACAATCAGTCTATAAGATATGATGTATTATCTTATATTTATTCTTGTTTACATCATCTGTAAGTTTTCCACCACCTAATTTTTTTGGACAAATTTTGCAGATATGTTGTTTCTGTATCCAATAACTCAACAGTAACTGTTTTTTATTCGATTAAATTTCCATGCAGCAGATTGAGGATTGACTCAAAGTGGACGAGGATTAGCATGATATAAAAGGCTGCAGTGGTTCCTCAAATTTGCATCAGCACGGTAACTGAAGCTCTGTTGTAACTATCAGCTGGGAAATACGTATCTTTTTTTTGGTTACTTGCCATGGCAGGCATATGGGGATAAGTCTCTCGTTCCATTGTTTATACAAGTTTTGTTCATTACTGTTAATATTCTTTAATGTGCATTATATCTCGATGGATAACTTATCTAGAAGTTGCATGTTTTCTTTCCTCACTGCTTTTCTCCTTGAAAGGATTCTTCAACTGGTGCCAAAACTCAATTCGAATGTTGGATACCTGATTTCCGTCAGTCGAAGATTATACAAACTACTTCTGCAATCAGGCTGGTTTGTCGGTGAATTGAATAAAAATAATAGAAAATTGAGGTCTTAAAAGACTGCAAACAAGAGGCTAAGAACAAAAAGATTTGACATGTTGCGAAACTCTGCAGTCAAGCATCAGCCAAGGCAAGAATTCCAACGAACCAGGTCATGTTACTTCTGACTCGAACGCTCGTAAATCAATGTCAGCACTTGTACTTTCTTGCATTATATTGAATATATACTTTTATCAATGTTTTCCTATACATTGAATTAGATTTAAGAAATATAATGGTATGATTCTATTTTGAAGGGTGGTTGATAAGCTTACAAGTCCCTCTGCTTTTATAAATTCTTCTTTAATGTGGTTCTCCGTTTCTTAATTTTATTAACATGGTACTTCTACTCATCCCTAGCTATAAACACTAAAACCGTTATTATTTATACAATTAATTTGATTTGATTAAATTAACTTTTAAAAATTATAATTCAACTTTCTTTTAATTATTTTCAATTAAAATCTAAATTAATTTGAAAAATCATTTTTTCTTGTAATTAAGTCCTTACCTATTTAAATTTATATTACTCAATAAAAATATTTTTACCAATGGACCTTTTTGTCAATTAAAATTGAGTTGTTAATTTTATTAATCTTATACATTTTGGCTCTTCAACTTTTTCACTTGTTATTGTTGGTCCTTCATTTCCAACTTGAGCAATCCTCTAGACTTTTTTTTCTATATATTTTCTTGTGTTTTGGATTTTCTTTTTCTATTCTCTCCTTTTTTTTTATTGATTTTTTGTGAGGTTAAAAGTGGTTAGCAACATGCTCTTTCTTAGTTTTGTTGTAAATAATTATATCATCAAAGAAAACAAGAACAAAATTTTCTAAGATAAGATATAAATACCTCATTCATAAGTTCTTAAAATGTGGATGAGGTATTGTTGAGCCTAAGAAGGCTCATTAGGAATTTGTAATGACCTTCATTAGTTCAAAATAATCTTAGGAATATCTTTATTTTTCATTCCAATGTGATAAAACCCAAACCTCAAGTCTAAAAAGAATTTTGACCCATATAGTTCATTTAGGAGCTCTTCAACAATAAGAGTGTGAAACTTATCTTTAATAGTTCATGGCTCTATAATCTATTCATGTTCTCTAATATCGATTAGTCTTCCTTACCAGTAGAACTAGTGCTGAAAATGGGTTTTGGTTGGGCTTAATGGTTCCTAACAGAATTAATTCCTTGACTATCTTTCTGTTTCAACCTTTTAATAATAGAGGTCTCACATTTATTAGTTAGTGAAGTTCACTTTTATATGACAATATCTTTCTGAAGATAGTTCTTTAGGTTCTTGAAAAGCTTATACGTATTATTATTTTTAGGACATCTTACCTATAACAAATTATATTATTAATTGATTATTAATCTAAAACATCTTTATATTTGTTGGTCTCATTAATAATTGTTGATCTCATTTAAGATTTAAGATAAATCTTACTTTGTAAAGAGACCTTTATCTTATTGGGTTAAATTCTAATTATTTTAAAGTTAAAATTTTAGTAAACTCCTAATTATTTTAAGGCTAAAATTTTAGTATTGTATTTATTTTTTATTTTTATATCTTTAACAATGTAATTTTATATCCTAAAATATTAAAGTCTGCAGTTAAATTTTCAAATAAAAAATTAATTGTTATGGGATTTTTGGTATTTTAACTTCTAATGAATAATTATAAATTGGTTAGAATATTCATTTAAAACATGATAAAAATACAATTATAATTATATGTGTTTTAGCATGAAAAATCTTTACAATTTAGCTGTAACTATTAAAAAAACATATTTTTTATCTTTTAAAAAAAATGTTAAGATATGTTTGATATTTAAATAAACTTGAGGTCCAAGCCCAGCTAACCTAGTTAGGGCTGATTAATGGGCTGGGTTAGGTTGAGCTCCCCGCAAACTCTAAGCAATTACAGAATGTGGAATAATTCATGTCCCGCATTAAATGAATAGTAAGAGAAAAAATAAGAGCAGGTGTGGAAAAAGAGGTCGAAGCAAGTTTGCTAGCTAGAGCTTGTGAAAGAGTGAAAAGGGGTTTTATGGATGCTTGGAGGCAGAAGACAATAAATTCTGAAATCACTTGATTTTTTGATTTGGTCTCTAAACCCTTAGCATTTGGTAATGGAACCCCTAATCAACTTTAATCTTTTGGATTCCTTGTAATTTTACCCTTGGCCTTCTTTGATTAGACTTGCTAATTTCTGTATTTTTTACAAAGTGATCCTTAATCTTGAATATTTTCAATTAATTCATAACCGACCTTTAAAATTTTAATTTCTTCAATTTTCTTCTATGTTGTAACCAAATTAAGTCCCCTAAGTTTATTTCCTTTTTTTAGTTCTTTAACTTGATGCTTAATTGATCCCATAATTTGATTTTTTTACAATTTTATTCCTGATTTTATCTAATTGATTTATGAAAATTAAATTTGGTCTACTAAAATTTCAATCTTCTTAATGAATTCCAAATTAGTCTTTCAAACTTAGTTTTTCACCAATTAAGTCTATAATAAATTAAATTTGACACATTAAAAATTCAATTAAATATTTACATCTTATTAAACCTTTTAATTTAACCAGATTAATTCTTAAAAATAATTCAAGTTGATCTATTAAAAATCTAATTAATTTCTTGGATTTAATTTTATGTATGTCCGTCCAATAAATACTTAATTCAACCTTGAATATGCATTATCTTTTTAGTTTTGGTGCAATGGGGTACAATTGAGTTTTTTTATCTAAAATTCTAGCTTGATTTCTTCATGCATTTAAAACTCTTTGAAACTCTTCTTAATATGTTTTTTTTTTTATTTTTCAAGTTGCTAATCTTTTAATTTTTTTTATATCTTTAAAAGAAAAAAACAATTTTAAAAGAATCTAAAATTAAGTTATGACATCAATCATGGCATGGCATGAAGTGAAATTTCTCTTCATTTAGATTTTCCAACTCTACTAAATCAATTAGGTTCCCATATCTAAAATAACCTCTTTGCTTTCAACTATATCATCCTTTTCCATAAAAAATAATTTTAGGCCCCACATTTATGTATAGCATTTGCTGTTGCACCTAAAGAAAAGTCCTTTTGTCTTTTATTTTCTTTGAGCTAGTTCAAAGTCAACTTAAGATAAGTTTGAGAAGTATTTAGCATAATTCTCTTTGTTATTATTATATTGGACTCATTAGAAGTACTTAAGTAAAAAGACTATCAACTTTAAATTATGAGTGTAGTTTAAATTGAGGAAAGAGTAAAATTGATAAGGAAAAAATTAAAATAATTGTACTTTTTATAGAATTAAAATTAACAAGAACAAGGGCTAAATTGAAAGAATAAATAAAAACATTATATTTAAAATAAATTTTTATATATTTTTTTAAATAGTTTTGATATATTAATATCAAAAATTATTTTTTTTAAAATTATTTTAATATATTTCTAAATTAAAAATATTTTAAATTATCATCACTATTATAATCTTAAATAGGTTGACAAAAAATAGTGGTTAAAGGCTTATTCACTGTTGATTCGCTTCCAAGATCAATCCTAGCCATCCAAGTTACTCCATTGATAGTTGTTTAATAAATTCTAAATCAAAAGATGAAAAAATAAAAAAGATTCTTGAGAATATGTTACATATTTATCTGAGAGGATCTCTTATATCATCCTGTTATGTTTATAAAAAAATAATAATAATCTTTGTCTCATAATAACCAAAACACAATAAAAATATTTTTTTATGACACAAAAATGTTGTTTGAAGTTGAAAAAAATAGAAGAACAAAATCACTCTTTACGACATTATTAGTGTGAAAACATCTTGATGATATAAATAAAAAAAAGAATTTGAAAGAAAAAAGAAATATTAATACTAATTTATTTATAATATTAATACATGTAACTTATATGATCATCATGAAGTTATTTATAGCTTTTGGTTATTTTATCAATCCATATTTACTTATTCTACTTGTTAGTTTTATTAAACTTGAAACTCAAATTTGGTTTTTTTTTAACTAGATATCTTCACATCCTTTTAAAGAATAAAATTAGTCTCGTTTAGGGTTCATGGTTGACCTTCCCAATAAATATACTTTTTAAAAATCAAATTTGTATTTTCATCATTGTAAAAATATAGCAATGTTTTAACTGTTACATTAAGCAAAAATACTTTCTAAAATTCAAATTTTTATTATCATCCTTGCAAGATATAGTAATATTTTAACCGTCATATCAACACTTTATTAATAAAATCTAAGATTTTGATCCGCTATAAACAAAATAAAAAAAAATAGATAAATCTACAAGTTATTGATGGTTTAAGTCATTGATGGTTTAAGTAAAAAGAGTTTTATTAGAATTAATTACATTGTTTATGCTTCCACATCAAGTTGTTCATCTCACAATTCATATCCATTTTATCTTCTAGGTCCTTGAATTTATTAATTATTTGCACTTTAATCAATAGACTTTATTTATTCCCATTTTAGTCCTTCTAGGTTATATCTTCCATGGTTTTATATGTTGGGTTTTGCTTCACATTACAAGCTCTTGCATATTCAATGTGGAAAAGATTGTTACTATATTCCATTAAACATTGATATTACCATTGCAATTATAGAGTTTAAGTAAAAATAAAAATAATAATTAAAACAATTGTGATTGATATCGGAAAAAGAAAACTTTTTCATCTTTAACATTCTAAACTTTGATAATAGTAATTTTTATATTTATATTTATTCATTAAAATATATTTGTTTAATATTTCAATTCTTAATTTTAAAGGAACGAGAGAATGTTGTTGGAAAAAAAAAAAGATGAGAGAGAAACTTTCAAGTGATCAAATGTCAACTACTTTTAATTTTTGTATTTATAAATTATTTAAAAATAAAAATAAATAAAAATAGTTTATATTTTTAGTGATTTTTATTTTTTAAAATCTAAGCTAAAAATATTTTTGATTTGATTTGATTTGTTTTTGAGTTTTTATACTAATTAAAATGTGTTTTATAATTGAAAATAGAGTTTGAAAAGTCTATAAGTGACACGACCATAACATTTATGTCTTTTTCTAAGTGTAGGAGTGTCGAAGTAATAAATAACCCGGCAAGACCGGGGTCGAACCACAAGGAGGTTAATTGTACAAATTATAAAAACAATAATACAACAATAATAACAACAACAATAATAATAACAACAACAACAACAACAACAACAACAACAACAACAACAACAACAATAATAATAATACTAGTAGTAGTAGTAGTAGTAGTAGTAGTATTAGTAGTACTAATAATAATAATAATAAAAATAATAAAGAAAAAGAAGGAGAAGAAGAGGAAGAAGATGAGAACTTTGAGAAGAAATATTAACGTAAAGATTTAACAACGATAACAAACAATATTAAGGTTAGAGATTCCACTAATGGTATGTCAAACAAGTATAATATAAACTCTTATTATTCAATTGGAAACCACACATAAAGGAGGTTCCAATTTGATTATAGATTGTTAACATGATTATATTAGTCATCTTATTCGATTAATGTTAATACTTGTAAATCTCGTCAGGAATTCATGATTATAACTTATGTTAACAACAAATCAAGTTCCTTTCATAGCTCAGGTGTCGGCTATACCATACAGTATGGGCTATGAAAGTGCCAAACATTTGTTATACCAAGTGTTATACAACATAAATCAAGATTAGTCATTTAACAAGTAAAGTATTAAAGAGTAAACAAGATAACAAATACAAAATATATTAGTATCAAACATTAAAGTCCATATTAAGTTTACATTATACTTATTCTTACACCATTAATGTAACCTTTTCACCTTGACATAATAAACTTAGCTAGACATAATGAAAAAAAAATAAATAAATAAACAAAATAAGAACATAAATAAGATAAGAGTTAACTAAGTAAAGGAAAGGAAATAAAAGGCATAAACTTGATATTAATGAAAGCAAAACATAAACATTACAAAAAATACAAAAAGAGAAAACAAGAGCATGATCTTGATCTGGACACCAAGATACCTAAATGCATAGCAAATGTCTCCTTTTATAAATCAAAATTAGGAACTATTGATTTGATGACTAATTGATAAGTGGGTGACCAACTCTTAACTTAATGACAATCCTTATCTTCTCTTGTCTGCCCAAAACGTCATTGATAACGTCAAAATTGAAGCCACTCGAAAACATAAAAATTGTAGGCAATTGTCTCAGCGGTCTTGTGTAAACAATTCAGCTCATTTAGACTTCTAGAACTCCAGATATGCCCAAACTGCTGAACAGTGCTCGGGCTGGAGGACAAATTCGGGCTTCTTTGTTGTTGCTACAATTTGAACTTGAAAATAACCTTTTTAGATCTTGGGCTCCATATGAAAGTTATATGTCTATATCTTACTTTTCCATCCATATAAAGTAGACCTAAATATGAGATCTATAGCTCCATATATGACCCAATTACGGAACAGTATTCAGGTTTATATTGCACTGACATCTCTTTTCTAATTTTGGTCATCTCTTTGCCCTTGCAATTTAAGTTCTTAAAGTTATCAATCAATCCTTTTATTTATGTGATAGACCTTCATTTAAAATGAATATTTACCATAAATTAAAGGTATCTTATATTATTAGATATATTATTATAAAACATGCTTTAGTTAAGGAGTTATTGATACTTCAAGTGCAAAATGATGATATAAAACTATGATAAAAATGCACTTTTAAGTACTAATCAATAAGATGTTTTTTTTTCCTTTATATTTTTAGTTAAAAAAATATAAAGGAAAAAAAAAACATCTTATTGATTAGTACTTAAAAGTGTATTTTTATCATGGTTTTATATATCTAAAAGTACTAATCAATTTTTTAATTTTTAATATCTAAAAATTAGGACTCTAATCGAAAACTATTGTTGACGAACAACACCTCGTTCTTTATCTTTATAAGATATTTTACCAAATCACGTATAAGCAAGTATGGATTTTTAAACATTCAGTATAAGCAAGTATGGATTTTTAAAATCGAATGTGATCTAGACTTGTTCTCTAGACCATCCTTTCATTTTTTTTTTGTAATTTTTATATCTAAAAAATAAATTATATTTAGATAAATAATTACAATGATATTAAAAAATTATTTAATTATTTCATGCCTTTTAAATAAGATTTGAGTTTTAGACTTGAGTTTCTTTTATCTTCTATAATTATATATAAAAATAATATGTGCATTTTTTTTATAAATAGCAAATGGATTTTCAATATGAGTAAAATAAATATTTTATCATTTATGATTTTTATTTATTTTTTATAATTAATTTTTATTTTATTTTTTATATAGTATTGTAGCATAAAAATAATTAAAACAATTTTTTATATCTTAATTTAAAATTATTTTATAGATAATGATGAGTTATTATTTAAAATATCGTGCTTCTAATAAAAAACTACATTTTCATCCAAACTAAAAAGAAGTAAATGAATAACGAAAAGTTCTCTTTAGATTTTGTGTTCACACATGCCTCGGGTGTTGGAAATTATTTCGGGATTTCGTGGCATTTTGATTTTGCATAAAAAAGTTTATAATTGTTGAAAAATAACAAATTAAAAGATAATTAACCAAATTTAAAATTACTAGCATTTTCTCTATATCTACTATTCGATATTCAATAGGTGTGTAAATCTATACTTTGATCCCACAATTTTAAAATTTTATTATATTTAATCCATGTTTTTTATTGTAATCTTAAATTTTATTTGTTTTATATTTTAAACTCTAAATCTTAAAAGAAAAAAGAGAAAGTTACAAAAAAAAATTAAAGAAAGAAAATTATCAAATGGTTGGATTTTGTCCACCATATACTTTGAATTCAGTGTTTATTAATTCTTATTTTTAAATTTGTTGTTTATTGATTCTTATTTTAGAGAGGAAGTTAATAAATGTGGTTTTTTCTTTCATTGATGCCATGAAAAATAAATTAAGACTATGAAAGTTTTATTTATTTATTTGATTTTTTAATTTTACGCCCGAGTAGTATTATTTTGCTTTACAAATAGAGTTTTATTTGTTTATTGGATATATATTTTTTACAAGTTTTTAGGTAAAGAAAATCATTGAAATTAGATTTTTCAGGGTCCAAAATCTTAAAGCTTGATTTTCTAGTTATCAGAACCACCTTCAGTGACAAGAGAAGCTAACCAGCTTGTCGTTCTCTAAATAAAGAGCAAGACATGCAGGCTTGGGCTTTAATGTTGGGTAAGGGCGAATGTCTAGTTGATGCGTGCTTGACCATCAAATTTTTTATTGTTCTTTTTTCTTTTCTTATTATTAATTTAATTCTTTTAAAATAAAATTATTTAAATGATATTTAAATAATTATCCAATATGTAATTATTTTTAAATAAAATTAGTTTTATCTGTAATACTAACAATTGATTTCATAATCGGTAGATATGAATCTAATTCATGATTTTTAAAATGTATATGAAATATTTATTGTAATTTTTTTTTATATTTTTAAAACAATTAACTTAACCAAAAAAATATATTAAAGTAAAGATAAGGCATGTGAGCTTGGACTTTTATGTTAGGCAGGTGCATATGTTTAGCCTTGCTTGACCTTTATTTTTTTTTATTTGTTAAGTTAATTGTTTTAAAATAAAATTATTTATATGATGTTTAAATAATTATCTAATATATTATTATTTAAAAATAATATTATTTTTTTTCATGATAATATTAGCAATTGATTTCTTCATGGGTATATATGAATTTAATATGCATAATTTTTAAAATGCACATGAAATATTTATTCAAAAAATATTTATTGTAAGTTTTTTATATAATTTTCTTCAAATTTAGAAAAAAAAATTAAGGTGGACAACGTTCGTCTTTTAACAAAAAATAAAATAAAACATGCAGGCTTGGGTTTCATGTTGGGTAGATGCACATGTTTAGACCATAGGCATCCCATCTTAAATTTTTTTTAATTGTTTTTATTTTTAAAATTTTTAATTTAATTATTTTAAAATAAAATTAAATAAATAATGTTTAATTAATTATCCAATATATCCTTTTAAAAAATAATATTAGGTTTTTTCCGTGATAGTATTAGCAATTGATTAATTGATTTCTTGATAGGTATATATGAATCTAATAGGTATAGTTTTTAAAATGCATATGAAATATTTATTTAAAATATTCACTGTAAGATTTTTATATAATTTTTCTCTATATAATTTTTTTATATTTTTTTAATATATTCATGCCAAAATTATCAATTCAATATTTATTATTTTATTTTATTAAAACTTGCTTATAAGATTTTGATAAAGTTTTGTCTAAAACACAAAACTTTCGATAAAAAAATGTATTTTGTAAAAAGAAAATGAATCAATAAAAAAAAAACTTGATTAAAGAAATACTTGTTTTATAACTATTTCATATCATTATAACTTTTTATATTAATTTTAATTGCTTACAATTTCCAAGTAATAAACAACATATATTAAAACAAATAGTAAAAAACAATTATATTTACAACTGCGTTTTTGTCTCCAAAATTTGAATTATTACATTTATAATGAATAATTTATTTTTCTTATTATATAATTTATTTTAAAAAAAAAGCACTTTATGAGACCAAATATTATCATGTGCTTTTATCCTTTAACTTTTTGCTTTAATTTCTAGTTAGTGCTAATAACTTTTTTTATATAGTTTTTTAGTTTCTTTAATTTTTATTATATTAGGTTAAAACACACTTATTAGCTTTCTAATTCCCAATTTAAAGTTTTCATGTATAAAAATTACATTCACACATCAACCTTTTTTTATATATTAAAAAATAACTTAAAATTCAACCAATCAATTTATATTAAAAGTTTGTTTGATATTATGGTAGTTATTATTTTTTAAAATAATTTTATTTATATCAAAATAATTTTTTTTTAATATTAGTATGTTAACATAATTTGAAAAAAAATTAATTTAAAATATATATTTTTTAATTACAAAAAACTTTTAAAAATAAAAACAAACAGAATAGTAAGAATATATTTGAAAGTATAATAGTAATTCTTTTTTCAGGTGTTTTTTATTCCAAAACATATTAAAATAATATTTTTTTATTTTTAAAATATTATTTTTGATATTAATATATTAAAATGATCTAAAAAAATTAAAAAAAAAAAGTAAATTCTTTTAATAACCCTTCACAAATGCAATGTCAAGCGAGCAAGTTATCTGTGCAGATTGCCTTCATGTAGCGCACCTTTTCTCCCAATCACGCTGTTTGCCAGCTGAGTGCCCGTTCCGTTATCAACACTCTTGCCAAGTCGTTGATGACGATAGAGTAACGGCACCATTAACATTGCCGTTACTATTACAAATAAACAGTTGATACCCTGCATGATAGAATACAGACAGGCCCATTTAAAGCCCGTTTCACACTGTCTCTCTCTCCAAAAGGCACACTCTGTCTCTCTCTCTCTCTGTTAATCGATTCCCTGCTTCACCTGAAAATCTCTCTCTAGAATTCATGTCGGTATGTAGTTTCTGTATAGTCTATATCCCTATATGCATACCGATTCTTGTGTGTGAGTATGTATTAAAGTTTCTATTTTTATTCTTTTTTGTCTAATTGTACTTTTGCTGGGTTTTTTCTTTGATCTGTATCAGATTTTTTTATGGTTTGGATTTTGCTGGTGATTCCAATAAATGTTCTTTTTTTTCTTACTTCATGAATCATGTTGATTTGATTTCGGTTTCTTATTTTGTGGGGTTTTTTTTTACCCTTTTGTGCTTGTGAGAATCAAGAAAATGTCATTTTGTAATGAAGAGAATTAATTGCCTCACTAACATGAACAAGCATATGATTGGGAAGCTGAAGCGAGCAGATCCTTGAAAGTGAAGTTGATGAGTTGAATATGTTAGCATAGCTTAATAAAATACGCCATTTTTATCTCATACATGCTAGTCTTTGCATTATCCTTTTCAGGACTTTAATGGCCTGTTTGAGCTCCATTTATTGGATCATAGATTTCTTAATCCTAGTTAGATAGTGGTGTTGCTATGGGCATTAAGAATTATAAATGCTTGCTGTTAAGCTTCTACTACTCCTGCATGTGTGATGGGACACTAGATCATATTCAATTCTGATTTAATATATTTGTGGTTTCCTCTGTATTAGATGGGATGTCTGCTTTAGGTTTTAATTTATTACTGTGTTTCAGTTCTGGTTAATTATTTCTGTAGAACTAGAGCACATGGTTTGTATGATTTTTTTGGCTGTCTTTATTATTTGTTGAGCTCCTTTTTTTACTCAATTGGACCACAGTGAAATTATGACGTTGCTGTACTGAATATCTGTTCTCATAATTCTAAATCTTTGTAGTTTTTGTTGTTAAATGAAAAATCACTGCTGCTCGATGTACGGCCATTCCCTGATTTATCCAGCTCTCAGAATCTTGATGGCTGCTCTCTTCATTTCTTTCTTGTCTACAGGACACAGGTCGGCCACTGCCAAAATTTGGTGAATGGGATGTTAATGATCCTGCATCTGCTGAGGGATTCACTGTAATTTTTAACAAGGCAAGGGATGAGAAGAAGACAGGTGGCCAACCAGAATCACCAGGAAAGGTTGTTGATTCTCATGTTAAGCCTGGATTAAATCCTGCCAAATCTCAGCCTGTAAGTTTTTTTTTTTTCCCATCACATAATGCTTTTTTAGCAGGGAAGGCATGTGTCTTGCAAAACACATACATGAGCCAGCCAAGATAGCATGATCTTTTCCCAGTAACGTGTAACATCTTGCTTGAATGGGCTATGTTTCTATGCTTGTGTGTATGTTAATTTTCAAGTGTGCGGGGTTTACTATTGATATCAGCAACTTAAGAGACCCTGATCAATATGCAACAAAACAGAGGGAAAAAAATTTGATGTGGCCTATCATTGGATTGATTTTTGTTGAGTTTTCACCTGTGGCCAGTGATATTGTGGATATCATTTTGCATTATAAATAGAAGGATATCATTGAGCTTTTACAGAAGTCAGGGTGATTGGGGAAAGTTGCAGAATTTATGGCCTTAGAAATGCTGGGGAAAGGATCAGATAGTCTAACCATGTCATCCGAGCAAGCGATTTCTGCTCAGAGATTTTGTGAGGATAGACACGGAACTGTCTGGTCTGGTCATCTTTTCCACATGGATGTGGCTATCTTCTAATGAATTGTAATTCATGGCACCATTGTGAAAGTCCATTTAGATGGGTGGAAATGGACTAATAATAAACATTGTGAGAATTATTTAGTTTTGCAGTTTAAGTTCCTTTTAAACAGCACAGAAATGTCACAACAAACTCATGGCCGGCTACAATCTTTTCTATCTCATAAATTCATGATTGTTATGTTTTCCATTTTAACCTGGATAATTTACTGATTTTCAGAAAAAATGGTTTTGCTGCATCCAAAGTCCGCATGTGGAGTCTTGACGATGTCTTTCCATCATAAGGGCTTCAACTGAAGTGTATGTTTAACTATCTATGTCCCCACAATATATTTACTATAGATGATAGGAGCTGTAGGATTGTTACTGCTGGATTTTTATTTTTTTTGTGATGTAAAACTGAGTTCTGGTGGGGGGGAATGAACAAATACACAATAATTGTATCTATCATGCACTGATATGCTTTCTTCTCCTTGCATTCAATCATTTTGGTGAGTAAAGAAAAGCCACCATGCTTGTGATTGATTAGTGTTACATGGGGAAGAGACAAAAAGCAAACATGTTTGGTTAAAGAATGTTTTCAAGATAGTTTTAGAATGAATTCCTGAACTTTCAATACAAAAAGACACACTTTCTGTCTCTTAATAATAACTAAATACTATTCAAGAAAACTGAATCATTTTAGATTTTGTTAGCTTGGCTCTGAATTGTTAGGAAATTCTTCAACGCCTTCCTGTTCTTAAACACTGAGACAACTTTGGTCATTCCTCATCTCCAAAAGGAGTACACTCTAATGATGGCATTAGGTTATATCTGCAGTACTGGTTAACTGGCCCCACAGGCAATTGTGGGGTTGCTTTTAATAAAAGGTAGTCAGTCTCGTTTCCAAATGGCGAACTGGTGGCGTCGATGGTGTAAATGCAAGACCCAAGTGGAAGCACATGGCACCAGTATATCTTTCTCTAAAGAGAAGGTCGAGTTTGAATCCCAGACAATTTGAAGAGAATAAGGAAAGAAAGCACCTGCAGACCTTGCTCAAGGCCAAAGATTGCCTGAAAAACCGCAAAAAACATCTAAAAGATATACATGTATAATTCCATTATCAAAAGAATTTCAAAGAGGTCGTTCCCCAACAGATGCTCTCTTCCCACTAAACCAGTAAAATAGTAAAGGTAAGTTTAAAATCCTGCTCAACTTGCATTTTCCTGCAGCTACTGTGCGGCATCCCGAGCTTTCGCTCGAACAGGCTGTGCTGCAAGTAAACTTGACGAACACTAGCAACGACAAATGCTCGAAGGCTGCCTTCTGAATTGCCCCCCTGCTCGTTGCATCATTTACTGCATCAACAACCATTGAAATTTGTTAGACAAAAAAAAAAAAAACATACTAAGAAATTATAGTTATTTAACAAGAACTTTTAACAATTTAAATGGTGGTCGAGCAAAACATTTACATGGTGTTGTAGTTCTTGATATAGTCCTTTACTGCTATTTTGAACCCGCAGTTTGTCCTGATACCATGTAAATACAAACATCATAACATGAACACTGTTGGACACTTATTCCAAAAGTTTTCCTTTTGTCCAACTTTTTTGAAGTTCCTTTTATACACACACACCCTCCTTTCCTTTTCATCCATTAAAACTTATTTAAACAAGAAATCAAAAAGAATTGACTCTTTCTCCTTTGCTAAAATTTTGGCCAAACATGGTCTCTAATGGCACGATATTTTGGTATTCAAAATTTTCCAACAAATTTTCATTTTCCTCATCCCTTAGGCATTCTTATTAATATATTCAAGCATAAATTTTCTACCAAATTAAATAAATCAATTTGTATTTTTTCAAAATATCCTGTGTCGGGTCTTTCATAAAGAAAATATGAATTTTACTTTCACTTTTTCATGTAATTTGATTTTTATTTATACTTCACTTATTTCATTTAACATAATTTGATACAATTTATATTTCAATTAAATCAACCATCTTAATCCCCCTCTTTATTTGGCAAATGCACGAATTATTCTTCTAACAAGAATGATGCAAATCAGCCCAAAATTACTATCAAAGACATATTACATGTTCTGATTGGACCAATTACAAGGTCCAAAACAAAGGTATTAAAGAAACATTAAATGAGTTTTTTTATAGGTTTCGACTAAGGCTAATATAGGAGATCTACTAGAGCATCAATAGGAGGTTTTAGTTAATTTAATTCAAGTGCAAGAGGGATCCAATTTAACTTTATCTAAGCTTTAAAATTTCAATAACAAGGTTGCCAATTTTTCTTAAGTTTCATCCAATCTTGTCTTTTATGATTTCATATGTTTTATGGTTTCATATTTATTGTGGAGTATTTATGGTTTGTGATAAAATTAATTATTTCTTTTATTTATTAGGATTTTATATTTATTGGTTTCCATGTTAGATTAGGAAAGTATGCAACAAAGAAAACAAAGGAGTTTATGCTTGAAGAGAAAACAAAGTGGCAATAACTTCTCCACCAAAATCAGAAAGTAAAAGGTAACAAGTTTTCCTTATTTTCGAGGAAAATAGTGGTGGCAATAAGGTTTTACATAAAATCTTGTTTCATATTTATTTTGTTTTGTTTTCTTTTTATTCTCTCACAACATCAAAGATAATTTATTCTCATGAATTTTATTTTTGTTTAACTTCTATTTAGGCTATCTGATGGGGTCAATAACCTTGCCATTGTTTATAAATAGCTTAGTTTATATTGGTTGTGGGCTTGATTAATTAGCTAAGACCCAAGACTTGTTTGAGCTTGATTAATAATTAGTTCTCAACTATGGCTCTACTTAGGTCCATGACACGACAAATAGATTATTGTTGATTAGTACTTAAAAATACATTTTTATCACGGTTTTATATCATCATTTTGCACTTGAAGTATCAATAACTCCTTAACTAAAACATGTTTTATAATAATATATCTAATAATTTAAGATACCTTTAATTTGTGGTAAATATTCATTTTAAATGCAGGCCTATCACATAAATAAAAGGATTGATTGATGAATTTAAGAACTAAAATTGAAAGGATACAGAGATGGTCAAACTTAGAAAAGAGATGTTGATGCAATTTAAATCGGAACACTGTTCGATAATTGGGTCATATCTGGAGCTATAGATCTTATATTTAGGTCTACTTTATATGGATAGAAAGGTAAGACATAAGCCTACAACTTTCATATGGAGCCCAAGATCTAAAAAGGCCATTTTCAAGTCCAAATTGTAGCAACAACAAAGAAGTCTGAATCTGTCCTCCAGCTCGAGTACTGTTCAGTATTTTAGCCATAACTGGAGTTCTAGAAGTTGAAATGAGCTGAATTGTTTACACAAGAAAGCTGAGATAATTTCCTACAACTTTTATGTTTTTAAGTGGCTCCAATTTTGACGTTATTAATGACGTTTTGGGCAGACAATAAAAGATAAGGATTGTCACCAAGTCAAGAGTTGGCCACCCACTCATCAATTAGTCATCAAATCAATAGTTCCTAATTTTGGCCTATAAAAGGAGGTATTTACCATGAATTTAGGCATCTTGGTCTCCAAATCAAGATCATGCTTTTGCTTTCTCTCTTTGTATTTTTTGTAATGTTTATGCTTTGCTTTCATTAATATCAAGTTTATGCCTTTCATTTCCTTTCCTTTACTTAGTTAACTTTTATGTTCTTATTTTGTTTATCTATTTTTCTTTCTTTCATTATGTCTAGCTAAGTTTATTATGTCAAGGTGAAAAGGTTACACTAATGGTGTAAGAATAAGTATAGTGTAAACTTAATATGGACTTTAGTGTTTGATACTAACATGTCATCATGTTTTATAAAAGATAAGGATTGTCACCAAGTCAAGAGTTGGCCACCCACTCATCAATTAGTCATCAAATCAATAGTTCCTAATTTTGGCCTATAAAAGGAGGTATTTACCATGAATTTAGGCATCTTGGTCTCCAAATCAAGATCATGCTTTTGCTTTCTCTCTTTGTATTTTTTGTAATGTTTATGCTTTGCTTTCATTAATATCAAGTTTATGCCTTTCATTTCCTTTCCTTTACTTAGTTAACTTTTATGTTCTTATTTTGTTTATCTATTTTTCTTTCTTTCATTATGTCTAGCTAAGTTTATTATGTCAAGGTGAAAAGGTTACACTAATGGTGTAAGAATAAGTATAGTGTAAACTTAATATGGACTTTAGTGTTTGATACTAACATGTTTTATATTTGTTATCTTGTTCATTCTTTAATACTTTGCTTGTTAAATGACTAATCTTGATTTATATTGTATAACACTTGGTACAAAAAATGCTTGGCACTTTCATAGCCCATACTGTATGGTATAACCAACACCTGAGCTATGAAAGGAACTTGATTTGTTGTTAACATAAGTTGTAATCATGAATGCTTGATGAAATTTATAAGTATTAGCATTAATTGAATAAGATGACTATTCATGTTAACAATCTATAATCAAATTGGAACCTCCTTTGTGTGTGGTTTCCAATTGAATAATAAGAGTTTATACTATACTTGTTGGACATACCATTAGTGGATCCTCTAACCTTGACATTGTTTGTTATCATTGTTTAATCCTTACGTTAATTTTCCATCTCAAAGTTCTCATCAATTTTTTCTTCTTCTTCTTCTTCTTCTTCTTCTACTACTACTACTACTACTACTACTATTGTTATTATAGTTGTTGTTGTTGTTGTTTATAATTTTTAACCTCCCTATGGTTCGACCCCGGTCTTGTCGGGTTATTTATTACTTCGACACTTCTGCACTTGAGAGAAGACATGAATCTTTTAGTCATGTTAGTTGTCTTTTTCCAAGTGTAGGAGTGTCAAAGTAATAAATAACCCGACAAGACCGGGGTCGAACCACATGGAGGTTAATTATACAAATTATAAACAACAACAATAGTAACAATAATAATAACAATAATAATAGTAGCAATAATGATACTACTAATACTACTAGTAGTAGTAATAATAATGACAATAATAAAGAAGAAGAAGAAGAAGAAGAAGAAGAAAAATTTATGAGAACTTTGAGATGGAAAATTAACGTAAGGATTAAACAACGATAACAAACAATGTAAAGGTTAGATGATCCACTAATGGTATGTCAAACAAGTAAGTATAAACTCTTATTATTCAATTGTAAACTACACTCAAAGTCGGCTCCAATTAGATTATAGATTGTTAACATGATTACATTAGTCATCTTATTCAATTAATGCTAATACTTATAAATTTCATCAAGCATTCATGATTATAACTTATGTTAACAACAAATCAAGTTCCTTTCATAGCTCACGTGTCAGTTATATCATACAGTATGGGCTATGAAAATGTCAAGTATTTGTTGTACCAAGTGTTATACAATATAAATCAAGATCAGTCATTTAACAAGTAAAGTATTAAAGAGTGAACAAGATAACAAATATAAAACATGTTAGTATCAAACATTAAAGTCCATATTAAGTTTATACTATGTTTATTCTTACACCATTAGTGTAACCTTTTCACCTTGACATATTAAATTTAGCTAAACATAATAAAAGAAAGAAAAACAAATAAACAAAATAAAAACATAAATAAGATAAGAGTTAACTAAGTAAAGGAAAGGAAATGACAGACATAAACTTGATACTAATGAAAGTAAAGCATAAACATTACAAAAAATACAAAGAGAGAAAGAAAAAGCATGATCTTGATCTGAAAACCAAGATGCCTAAATGCATGGAAAATGCCTCTTTTTATAGGCCAAAATTAGAACCTATTGATTTGATGACTAATTGATGAGTGGATGACCAACTCTTAATTTTGTAACAATCATTATCTTCTCTTGTCTACCCAAAAAGTCATTGATAACGTCAAAATTAGAGCCACTTGAAAACATGAAAGTTGTAGAAAATTGTCTCAGCTTTCTTATGTAAAACATTCAGCTCATTTGGACTTTTAAAACTTCAGATATGGACTAAATACTGAACAGTACTCGGGTTGGAAGACAGATTCAGGCTTCTTTGTTGTTGCTTCAATTTGAACTTGAAAATGACATTTTTAGATCTTGGGTTCCATATGAAAATTATAGGCTTATGTCTTACCTTTCCATCCATATAAAGTAGACCTAAATCTGATATCGAAACCTCCAGATATGACCTAATTATCAAACAGTGTTCCTGTTTGGATTGCACCGACATCTCTTTTCTAAGTTTGGCCATCTCTTTGTCCTTCCAATTTCAGTTCTTAAATTCATCAATCAATCCTTTTATTTATGTGATAGGTCTGCATTTAAAATGAACATTTACCATAAATTAAAGGTATCTTACATGATTAGATATAATATTATAAAACATGCTTTAATTAAGGAGTTATTGATACTTCAAGTGCAAAATGATGATATAAAACCTTGATAAAAATACACTTTTAAGTATCAATCACATCCCCCAACTAGCTTATTACTAGTCCCTAGTAATCAAAGCGTTAAAAAAAATACTTTTTAAATTCCACAAAGCAAGGTAGTCATCATTTAACTTCCATTAATCTATCCAGATAAACAAACTCTTGTTAAATTTATATACCTGCTCAATACCTCTTAACAAGATATTCATAAACCTTTCTTTTGTGCTCACTGTATCAACACATAATTATGGAGCTTTTCTTGGAAGAAAACAAAATTTTTGTTCTAATGTTTAAGATTAACTTCCTTGGGTTGAGATTATTATTTTTGTCTTTTTTTTTAATATATATACATATAATTTAAAACACCATGCATCTTTAACCCATGTAACGAGCTTTCAGGTAATGACTCCCAGACCAGTTGGTCTTAGGGCATTAGGTGTTAAGACACCCTTACGAGCTTAGTAACTCGGGTTGTAGATACTGATATGTAGATAGTGCAATATTTGATTCCCTTAAACTTTTCTCCTCAACCAATGTAACAAACATTGGGCCAATAGCTTCCAAGTCAGTTGACTTTAGGGTATTAGATGTTAAAACATCCCTTCAGGCTTAATTGTTTAGGTTAGGGAGGTTACGAAACCAAACTTATCTATATTTTTATTATCATCATTTTTTCCTTTTTTAAAAAAAAAATTATATACTATCCCTTTCTCTTAGTTATTACCTTTAACAAAAGAACATAAATAATGTAATAATTCAATATGCAACCCATAATCATATGTTAAAGTGTGTGTGTGTGTGTAAATTAAGGTTTAAGAATATATATCTCACTCATTTTCCATACAATGAACATAATTCTAACCAAAATGGATGATAATTTCATCAAATAAATGCCAAACCTCATTTTCACACCTTAGGTTGAAACATTCTAACAATGAAGGGGTGTGCTTGTTTTCTTGGATTTTGAAAATTAATTCATTATCCATTTATTAAATTCTTCCTTTAACACTATTTATCATGAATTGTAAATCTATTGATCTAACAAGTCCAATTTCTCTTTCATCTAGTTTGCCCAAAACCCTCATTACACAAGAACACCCATTATATTGTTAATTTTTCTTCCAATTATCACTTAACCCATTCATTATTGCCTAGGAACATCGTCTAAACATAAAAACAATAATCTATATACATAATATGCACAATTCAAATTTTCATAATGATATTAAAATGACCAACTTCTTAAATCATGCCAAAAATTTAAATCAATTAAGGTGAAAATGTTTCTTACCTCTAAATAACACTAAAAGAGGGATGGTTTAACAAGGATTCCCTTTATTCCTCCTCACTCTTGCTACTTTTTTCAAGCTCTAAATTTTAGTTTTGTAGTTTTTTAATCCTTGTTAAAAGCTTGAAATCCCTTCCTAAATTCTTAAAAGCTTCTTTAAATACTTAAAACTTCATCTCTTAAGTGTTTTAATTTAAGAAAATAAAAAGAAATCAAGAAATTACTGCTCCCTTTCTTCTCAATCATGTGAAAGTTTTTGGCTTCCTTGATAAGCCAAGAAAGCTATTTATATGCCCCTTATAATTTATATTTACAATACTACCATTATACTTCAATTCAAGTATTTCTTTGTTTGCCCAACAATCCCATCTTGGTTTATTTTTGCTACTTACCTTACATCGAAGCATTAATCCATAAAAATTCATTCCAACTATATATATCCTATTTTATTGTTGGGTTAACCTTTTTTAATTCTTTACTAGCATTGTAATACTTTTCTAACAGAGGGTTATATGTGAGCTTCACAAATAGTTCAAGAGAAAGATCATACCACTTCAAGTTTCAGGTCTTCTCTCTTCTAGTTCTCTCTATATTTATTTTCTCATTTGGTTTCCTTCTTCTCCTTACATGGTTGACTGATTACTAATCGATATGTGTATGTTATAGAGGAGTAATTGTCATAGGGTTTGGAGAAGTAATAAAAGCTAGAGGAAAGGGAAGACATTATAGGTTATTGAGGAGTAATTGTCATGGGGTTTGAAGAAGCAATGAAGGCTGGAGGAAAGGGAAAACATTATAGGTTATTGAAATTTTCAGCTAAAGATAAGAGAGGTTATCATTGTAGCTTAAAGACGTGAGGATTGAGTTTGTGTTGCCATGGGTTGTTATGTGTGAGGAGAAAGATAATTTTGTATGTGTTTCTCGCTAAGAGTATGATATTATAGAAATAAATTGATGATTTTTTTTAATTTTATAGTTGAGAGAAGCTACGTGAAAGAGAAAGATCATGCATAAGAAAGAGAAGATTGGATGGTTTTTGGCCATGTCGGTTAAGTATGGAGAGAAATGACAAATGTTCTTTTGGTGTGAGTGAAGGATGGATTGAAAAAAAAAATAGGTACAAGTTTTTTTTATGTGGGAAAAAATGAGTTTTTTTTTTTATATATTTTGTATTTGGATCCCTTTAGGTTATTTTAAATTTAAATCCCCCTTAGCCAAGAATCTTTTACTATTGCTAGGCAAAATGTTTTTGTCTTTTCTTGCTAATTTCTTGATCTCAAAGCAACTTGGTTTTATTTTAGTTTTTTATTTTCTTGTTTTGTGCTTTGGTCTCTTTGTTTTTATATATATATATATTTTTCTCAAAAATACATCAATGTCAATTTGATAAAATTAATTGAGAATTTTGGAATGGATGTGTTAATGATAGAAACATGTCGACAATATATTTTTGAGTTTTAAGATTTTTTCAAAAAGATATTGAAAATCATGAAAATGGTGCTAATATGTTAAAAATAATTTTTTAATTTTAATTTAAAAAAAATTTAAAATCATAAAATGGTCATGCAAATGGCTAAAAACACTTTTTTTAATTATTTTTATTTTCTAGAAAATATTTAGAAAATAAATGGTTAAAATCAGGTTATAAAAACATATTCGGTTAATCTTATATTAAAAATTATATCTGTCATCTCAAATGAACCTTACGTCCATTTCCCATTTTTCATTATTAACTTATAACAAGCACAATAACATGTAAAACAAACCTTTACATTTAAACATCTTTGCTAGGAATGAAATAAATGTTTGCTAGAATCAATTTTATTTTAATTTAATTTAATCCTAAAAATTTTAAATTTTTAAAATAATTATATGAAGGAATTTTAAAATTTTTAAGAAAATTATATGAAGGACTGAGGAATGTTTGCTTTTATATATATATATGTATATATATATATATATGGCTAAGTGGAAAACGTCCTCAACTTAAGTAGAAAAACAAATATCCTTCTTAATAAAAAAATTTCTATGATTTTTATTCTAAATAATATGATTTTTTTTAATATGCTTCTCTATTAGAATTGTTTTGAGAAATTAAAGAAAAAACTCATGGAAGTCCTACCAATTCTTCTTCTTTTTTACCAACTTAGAAAAATATGTTTATTAATAAAGAAAAAAAAAGGTGGAGTTGAGATGATTTTTATGGGTTTTCTTATTCAATTTCCCAATAGATACCTAATAAGGGGAAAATTGAAAAAATAATGATATTTAGGTTAAAAAATCAGCAAGTGTTAGTTTAGGGGATATTTTTTTTGTGCTTAAGTTTAAGGACGGGTTTTATAATCTGGGTAAAAACAAAATTAGCGTAAACTAACAACAATGCCTTCTAGTTTTATTTTTACCTGCAATGTAGATTATTTTTTTATAATTTTATAAAAATAAAGTACAAAAAACTAGGAAGTTAAAAGTTTAATGTAAAAAATATGGAATTTTTTTTTTAAAATATTAAAATAATAACTTATTAGATGATTTAAAAAAAAAATACTGAGATATTATATTTAACCCATAAAATTCTTGATATAAGATATGAATTCATGACAACACCATAGAATTTAAATCAAAACAAAATAAAAACTTAATTAAAATTAATTAAATAGTAAAGGCTTCAAATGAAAAATACATTCAATAAACAAATATAAAAAATTAATTTGAGTAAATCTAGAATAGTATCTCGAAGTAACTCAAATAAATATTTTTAAGAAATAAAAAAAATTAAAATTAAAATATTTGATCTAACTTAAGCTATTAAACCAGGTTAATATATAATTAAAAATAATCCCTTAAACCATTCTCTCCAGTGAATCATTTAAATATATTTTCCTCTTATGTTTTATTTCATGCAACTTATGTGTTTAGTTTAGTTAATTTTTTTTAGAAATTTTGTTTAATTTCATATTGCTGCTACTGTTGTCTGTTGCTTATATGTATATACTTTAAATTATCTATCTTCTTTTTTTAATTGATCTCAAGTTTCATGGCCAATATTTAACCTCAAGTTGCAGTTCTAGATAAAATAATAATAATAGAAAAACTTTGAATTGTGAATGATGCTCACTTGTTCTTGTCAGTGAGGCATTAGAGGTTCCAGTTCCTTTTTCTAATGCTCTTGCTTTTGCTTCTATTCAAATTAATGGGTTTTTGTTTCAAGAGTCAACTCCACAATTCAAATTGAGGAACATCACATCAAGAAGCTTTGGGGAAGGTGAATACTAAATTGGTCTGTGGAAAGTATCTGTGTCTTTTCCTTGCTTTCTCTATTCCTCGAAGTGCATGTTTTTTTAAATCATCGCACAAAAATTATTACATAATCTGCATTTAAGGATATTCTCTATTCTGGAATGATTTGGACTCCATTAATGTGATATGTAAGTTACTTTGCTACACTGAGCTGTAATTTATGCAAGAACACAGAAACACTGATGTATTTAAATACTAATTGCCAGCGATAGGGTTGTTCTAGTTCACGCTGACAATGAATCTTGGCAGTGCTTATAATGAAATAAAACTTACACTAATTTATTTACTGAAAATATTTTTTTTTTTGAAAATTATATTATGGAAAAGTAAATTCTAAAAACGTAAATTATTTTTTGATGTTGGTAATGTAATGAAAAAAATATAATTTTATAAATTATTTTAAATAAAATAAATAATAATCAAAATAATAGAGATCAAATCTAAAAAATTAAAAAATTAAAACATTAAAATAATAATAATAATTATTATTTTATGAATTATTTCAAATAAAATAAGTAACAATCAAAAGAATAAAAACTAAATTTGATAGATAAAATTTTTTATATGTTATTAGATTTCATATACTTAGTTATACACTAGACTTTTGTAACAGTGATTCTTGTTGTTTTATTTTTTAATTGAAAAATATTTTTAAAACATAAAAAATAAAAATAAATAAGTAATTATGTGTTACAGTTTGGAACACTAATCTATTGGCGTCTCATTCTTCAATAGCAGAGTAGGTATGTCAATAAATAAATCCTTTGTTACAGAGGCTGAGCTATTTTAATTTATTGTATAATGCCATATGTTCATACAACATCACTAGCTTTAGTTCATTAGGTCATTTATTTTAGTTTGATTCCTTCATATCTTCAAGTGTTTTGTTCTAAAGATTCTCTGGTGAAGCAATTAACTTACCCTATCGTTAAATATTGCGTAGGTCAAGATCAGAGCTAGGTAGATTGACCATTATGGTGTGAGGTTTTGGGGAGGACCGGGCTGGTGGGCTCATATCATGGTTCGTTGGCCCAAATCCACTAGCCTCGCTTAAGGAAGCCCAAGCCCAACCACATGCCATCCATTACAGGACTTTCGAGTTCCTTCGCTGAAGGTCAGGCCACTTGTCGTCTTATCATTGGACAAGGTCAGGCCACATGGCACTTACGTTCAGAGCACCTTCAAATATCCTTGTCAATGCCCTGTCCTTTAACATCATAGATAGGAGCTCATCCTTGTATTAGGACACGTTTCATACATGGCTTGTCTCTCTCTCTCTCTCAAGAGAGAGAAAGCAATTTTTTATTTTTATCACCATGCTTAATATTGAAATATTTTATTTATTTATTTATTCCTTGTCCTTGTAGGCATGGTGACCAGGCATCAACGACACCACACTAGGCTTGATATTTTTCAACGAGAAGCAAAGTGAAAGGAAGAAATAGGATGGCTGGAGCTCAATTATGATAAGATTTAAGCCTTCTTCAAGTATGAACATATGACCGTCCCTTGGCTGCGCCAAATGTCAAGGAACCCACCTGGTCGTGATGAAAGGATTTCCTTTCGTACTTGTTTGGGTGATTCCCATAATTATTTTTATGATAAATTGACGATAATGCAAGGAAGTTATTAATGGCAATTAATTTAATTCTAGATGAAGAGTTTGGACCGACTAAAGCATGGAATGGGAACTTGGTTAGGTATAGCTTGAAAAAGCAATGCAAATTGTATAAAAATTTAATTTTTTATTAAAAATTATTTTTTTATGTATTTTAAATTGTTTTAATATGTTGATTTTAAAAATAAAAAAAATATTATTTTAATGTATTTTCATATAAAAAAATACTATAAAAAAAACTATAATAATACTTCTAAATAGATCCTAAATTCAAAGGTTAAAACAAGATAAGTATTGTCTTTTCTTTTCTTTCTTTTTTTAATTAACTAAAAATAAATACTTTTTATAAATAAAAAAACTCCTTAATGAACCTAAAAACAAAGTACAAGAATAACTCATTGAATCAATCTCTCTCTCTCTCCGGAAAAAACGTTAATGGTTACTTGAAATCAACAATGACAACCTTTTTCATTATCTTTTCTCTTCCTTTCTATATTAAATAAATTTATATCTAAGTTTTTTTGTATGTCAATATCTAATTTCATTTTATGTTTTTTTTCCCCTGCTAGTATTCTAATTTTATCCATTCACTTATTAGGTTTTGATAATTAGATTTTATAAATTAAAAAAAATTGCCATTTTATGTAATAATGAAGTGATAAGATCTTTTTATTAATTAATATAGTCTCGTGGTGTGACTTGTCAATTCATTAATTTGTGATATTTTAAGATTGTTTTTACATGTATGAGATGCAATATATATATATATATATATATATATATATATATATATATATATATATATATATATATAATGAAAGATTACTAATGATCTAGGAGATCACACGTCACTGCTTTTATTGATTGTTTTGTTTAGTATGTTTTTATTTATTAATTATAATTCCCAGAGCCTATATATATATATATATATATTTGATCCATTAAGATTGATTTATTGGTGATTAAAAAAAAGTACAAGACATAGACTTTCAATTATTTATTAAAACATTATCTTATTTTTATATAATGTTTTGTTTGTTGTTTCGATTCTCAAAATATTATGTCTTAAAACATAACTGCAAGTATTGTTAAAGAAAGTTGTAATCAATCAAATAACTAAAGATAAGATTAAAAAATATTTAAAAAGATAACTTAAAGAGGTAATCTTTTGCATTTCACACGCTTTCATAGGTGCTGGGATCACATCCTGGGGTACATGCACAAATGTGATAATTCTCTATTTTAATAGTATTTGGTTTTGAAAATGTACTAATATTTATTTTTTAAAATATTTTTTTATTTAAAAATATAGTAATAGTCGTTTTTCATTGTGTTTTTCAAATGAAAATATATTAATATATTAATTTTTATTTTTTAAAATTATTTTTAATATTAACATATTAAAATTATCTATATATATATATATAATTAATTATTTTTGAAATGAAATTTTAACTAACGCAAGAACAAAGAAGGCGAATTTAATAGTTGGATTCAAGCCTACTTACCTTACCTTAAGTTGAACCACCAAAGAAAAACATGACTTGTCATCATAACGAAGATAAAAAAATGTCCACATGGTAATGTCATTGCTTAACGAACACAAGACAAGACAGCCGAGCCGAGCCAAAGTAATACAGCTGGCAATCCAACGTTCGAAAGGGCACATAATTGGTAATTCACTGTAAGATCGTTGGGCTGCATCTGCAAGGTGAAAGACGAGAGAAAATAATAATAATAATAATAATAATAATAAAGAAATCCCATCCGCAGTACAAAAAGATCCGTTATGTCCAACGCAATGAAATGATGCGTTTGAGTCAGAAAAGTAGGCCACCATACTGCTCCCATGCCTCAGATGATAAGGTATGTTTTGGTACGGCATCGGATATTATTTTTTAAATTATTTTTTATTTAAAAATATTTCCACATCATCACATTAAAAATATCTAAAATATAATTTTAAAAAACAAAATTTATTGCGAGTGCTGTGTAAACAGAGACACAAAAAGTCCTCCTGCTATCATCCCAATAAATTATATTAGACACGTGTACGGCCGTGTGGCTTTGAGTTTGAGCCAAGATATCCACCCCCAACGCCAACCGCACCAGAAAGTGTCAAGGGTGGGTGGTTTCCGTTGGCTCCGCGTTGCCGTATTTACCTATCGGGTTGTGTTTTTTTCTGCAAAACCAACGTGGGCTCCACCACAATTACCACTCTCCAACCCCACCTGCCCATGACGAACCCCACCCAATTCAGCACTTCTTCAGCCTATAAAGATGAATCCCAGAACAAGAGAAGCAACCAAATCCCATCCATAGCTAGCCCTGCACTCTCTCTGAGAACCACCAGAGAATGACATTCCTCAGTTCTTTCACCTGCTCCTTTCTGTTACTCTCCTTCTCTTCTTCCTTTTCCTTTTTCTATGCCTTTGCTGCTGGTACGTATACCTTTCTTCTAGTTTAGTTTCTTGCAGTACGTAATTGTTTTGCTCCCATATATCTTGTGTATATAATAATGTTATTAATTTGCAGGTACGATAGGAGTGAACTATGGCCGAGTAGCCAACAACTTGCCAGCACCAGCAGAAGTGGTGAGCCTTCTGAAATCACAGGGAATCAACAGAGTCAAGCTCTACGACACAGACTCAGATGTTTTGACAGCACTCGCCGGCTCGTCCATAAACGTTGTTGTGGCGCTCCCCAACGAGCTCCTCTCCTCTGTTGCTGCAGACCAGTCATTTGCTGACTCCTGGGTCAAGGCCAACATCTCTCAGCATTTCCCCCAAACAAAGATTGAAGCCATTGCGGTCGGCAATGAAGTATTTGTTGACCCAAAAAACACAACACCTTTCCTTGTACCAGCCATGAAGAATGTTCACAATTCTCTTGTCAAGTTCAATCTTTCTTCTATTAAAATCTCATCTCCTATCGCTCTCAGTGCACTTCAAAGCTCCTACCCGTCTTCAGCCGGATCCTTCAAAACCGAATTGATTGGACCCGTTATTAAACCAATGCTGGATTTTCTACGTCAAACAGGGTCATATCTTATGATTAACGCATACCCTTTCTTCGCATACGCTGCAAACTCTGACGTAATCTCATTGGATTATGCTTTGCTTAAAGAGAACAAGGGTGTGGTGGATTCGGGTAACGGGCTAAAATACTATAGCCTCTTGGAGGCCCAGCTCGACGCCGTTCATTCAGCCATGTCAGCTATTCAATACAACGACGTGAAGATGGTGGTGACAGAAACTGGTTGGCCTTCCTTGGGGGACGAGAATGAGATTGGAGCTGGTGAAGCAAATGCGGCTTCGTACAACGGAAATTTAGTGAAGAGAGTTCTTACAGGAAATGGGACCCCTCTGAGACCGCAGGAACCGCTTAACGTTTACTTGTTTGCATTGTTTAATGAGAACGAGAAACCGGGTCCCACATCCGAAAGGAACTATGGTTTGTTTTATCCAAGCAAGAAGAGAGTGTACGACATCCCGCTTACGCTCGAGCAGTTAGAGAATGGCCAGTCAATGCCGGTCAACAAGAGCAACAGTCCGGCCCCGTCCGTACAGAGTGGCGGTGATGTGTCCACGACATCATCTGCGGGTCAAACTTGGTGCGTGGCCAATGGGAATGCGGGAGCTGAGAAACTCCAGGCTGGGCTCGATTATGCTTGTGGTGAGGGAGGGGCTGATTGCCGTCCAATTCAGGCCGGTTCCACGTGCTACAATCCAAACACGGTGGAGGCGCACGCATCGTATGCCTTCAACAGTTATTATCAAAAGAAAGCTCGTGCTGCCGGCACTTGTGATTTTGGTGGCGCGGCTTACGTGGTTACGCAACATCCTAGTAAGTATCTATCCAATGATCTTTCTTTTTTTCACTACGTTCACCAGTTAACCTGTGATGTATGAAATATGATTCCGCCATTGAAAGTCAGTTCATGTTTCTTGGATTTGAATCTGATTTCCTTCCTTAGACACCGACTGCTTGGAATAAAAAAACCCGACAAACTATCATACACTTAGGGTATTGGAATTTGTACATGAAATGCAGGGAATTCAATAATTTATATACCCTGTAGTCTGTCAAATAGTTAAAAGACTTTTGACATGAACCGTAGTGACGTTGTTAAGTGGACAGGTAGAGTAGACGTTAAAGAATAAGACCATCTGTCTTCATTTAAAAAAAACAAGAGGATGAAAATTAGCAAGTAAGAGATAATAATTGATGTTGAGATTTTCAACCTTACGTGCTTGTTTTATCCTAATCTCTCTAGATCAAGATCATGATCATGATCATGATCATGATCTCTGATGTGTAATTGCAGCCATGTTCACTTAATTCATAACATGACACTACTTTGTGCTGCAGGTTTTGGAAATTGCAAGTTCCCCACTGGATACTGAATCTATGCCATCCATGATGGCGAATTTTGGAAGGAGATTTGCTCTAGGAGGCATTGGTTTAATTCTTTCGTCGTATTAGACATGTTATAGCAAATTTTCTTGCTCCATACACAGTTCAAGTGGAGTTGTTGCTCTTCTCTTTGTAATTTATTATACATCAGACACAGTATATCTATTCTACGCATAAGATTTTCGTATAAGAAATTTATTCAAAAATTCATTTGCATGATTCACTCTCTAACGTCTAATTTTCATATGGGTTTCCTTTTCAAGCGCTCAAACAATTTTGACAATTTACCTGAAGACTTGTGCTCCGCATAAGATTTTCGTGTATGAAATTTGTTCGAGAATTCTTTTGCATTACTCACTCTGTGACGTCTAATTTTCATATGGGTTTCCTTTTCAAACTCTGGAACAATTTTGACAATTTACCTGAAGACTTGTGGCTACGCATAAGATTTTCGTGTAAGAAATTTGTTCAAAAATTCTTTTGCATAATTCACTCTGTAACGTCTAATTTTCATATGGGTTTCCTTTTCAAGCTCTGAACAATTTTGACAATTTACATGAAGACTTGTCTGAGAGAGATGGATGATGAGATCGTTTGCCCATATGGTATAGCAGCACTGTGTACGCTCTTTGTATAACATGTTTAAAAAGATGATTAACAATTGCGCAGGAATTCTTGCGAGGTTGAATGTGTTGGCCTATAATACTTTTTTATCTTTTAGTAAAACATGTAATTTTAGAATTTTTTATTGCACAATAGAATTAAGCGGTTTAAAGAACAAAATATAATAGAATTAAGCGGTTTAAAGAACAAAATATACTTTGTTAGAAAAACAAAATATACTTTGATAGAAAAACTATGTCTATCATTGTATAAATAGGTTGCGTATCGTCCTAATCATGTCCTTACAAAGGTTTAAAGAATAATATACTTCAATAAAAAAAGAAGAAGCTATGTTTATACATAATATGCTGTGTTTATACATAATATGTGAAACAGATTTCTTGAGAGATCGATCAAATTGATAAATTAGCATTAGCATTATTTGAATTTCATCTATGTTAGTGGTTACATGGCATAAATAATGTTTAAGGCCAAGTTACATACAAAGGTTGAAGAATGATGTAGTATCATTTTATTTTTCATTTTTTCAATTATACTTGTTTATATGTAATCTATAAAATAGATTTGATAAAATTCATGTTATCTAAACATTTATTGAGAAATCAAATTAATAAATAAATATTAGTATAACTTGATCTATGTTACATGCCATAAAGAGTAGTTAAAGGCCATAAAGAGTAGTTAAAGTCCAAGTTTTGGGTAATTTTTTCCGTGACCATCCCTATCTTGATATCAACCCTAAATCAAAACAAGATATAAATGTTGTTATTGCAAAATCTGTTCTATGTCAAATAAGGTTTGATGGGTCAAAAACCAGAATAAAATTGTAGGAGTGGTAATAATTTCTTCACCAGATCGTAAAGTAATCTTATCACTTTAACTTGATTTTTCATGCGCTATTAATCAAGTCTATTAATCAAGTTGAATATAAAGCCTTGATTATAAATTTGAAAGTTCATAAACTATGATAACAGGGAATTTATTGCTCATTATCACTTTGAAGGATGTTCAGTAGACCGTGAGATTAGTCGTGGTGCACACAAGCTGACCCGGACACCCACGTAAATAAATAAAAATAGATATTTCAAGCCCTATGCCCTTAGTAAAAATAATTGTTGTAAAAGTATCACCAGTAAAGACATTATAAGAGTTCTAAGGAAGGATAAGTTTGAAGAAACCAAAGTGTAGAGAAAATAAATAAAATAATTTAAAAAAATAAGAAAACAATAAATCTCTTTATAAAAATAAAGATAAATAAATTACTAAAATTAAATATATGATGCAGGCCATAATTTATGATGGTATCTAGTCTTATTTATATTATGTAGAGTTTAAATCTCCTTTACATAGGTAATTCTAATCCTGTATAAATATGCTCTGTATAAATATGCTTGAGACTAATAGAAACCAAACTTCTTTTATATTAATGCACACATGAATCCTAGTCTAATCTCTAACTTCTAATTAGTTTATATAGTTGAAGATTCTTATTCTAAATTGTTATAACTTATTTTTGAATTATTCTTTAAATTCATTTTTTTTCAAAATAAAAATAAAAACATGAAATAATAACAAAAAAAAAACTAGTATTTTAGCAAAAGCAAGGTGAGAGGATTCCAAACATTACGCTACAATTTTGGATGGAATTAGAAGTCTTATTGTATCCCATTTTACCTAAAACTAAAGAGATAATGCAAACTCAAGGTCAAGTTACATGATTATTGGATAAATCTCCACACAAATTAAGTCTAAAGACATAATTAAATTTATAATAGGTCAATTTGATTTAATCATGGATCACATTAAAGTTTAATTATGTTTAAGAATTAATTTAGGTCTAATTAAAGGGTTTAATTAGGTGCAATGACTTAATTATATATTAAATAAGTCAAATTAATTTAATTAGAGGCTTAATTGGTGAAAAATTAAGTTTTGGATCCCAATTTGGACTTAATTAAGAAAATTAAAATTTTAAGAGATCAAATTTAATTTTTACCAAGTCAATTGATTAAAATTGAGGTAAAAATGCAAGAAAAAAACATCAAACTCTGGAGACTTAATTGGCTCAAATCAGGGGTAAAATTAAAGGTATTTAAAAGTTTAATAGCTAGTTAATGGTACAATTGAAGAAATCCAAAATCAATAACTAAAATAAAAAAGATGTTGAAATTCATGGTTGAAATTGAAGTTTATTAGGGACAAAATTGAACAAAATTGAAAATTTAAAGCCAATCAAGTGTGTAATTGAGAGAAATAATAAATCAAGGGATTATAATAAACTTTATTAAAATAGCAACGTTTTGGGTTAACTTTTCATCTTCTTTTTCAGGTTTTCACCTAAAAAGGCTACCAAGAGGGTCACCTTCACAAGTCGTTGAATATTTTATTTCTTTACCAAATTTAGTAAAATTTGTATGCAAATGACAACTTGATATCTGATTATTGACGTTATAGTGGTTATGACACTATCCTAAAGTGATTAACCAACCAACCCTTTCTTGTAAAAAATCTGATAGTCCATAATAGTTACTTTGAACCAATAATTAAAATCCTTTTAATTCAAATTAAAAATAAAATATTTATTTTTTATTTTTTATAAATAAGAGTGGATTTTAGTTAAATTTTGACATCATTAAAGATAAAATATCTATTTTTTACTCTATAAATAAAAATGGATTTATATAATCCAAAGAAGGAGACATGAGAAGCTAAAGTTGAAAAAAAAAAATTATTTTTGTCTAGTTTTTCTTCCCTCCCATCTTGGCTACCACTTAACCACTTCTTCCGCCGCCTCCAACCACTCGTTAATCTTCCCTGCAACATTAAGATTGTTGCCAGCTTTTTGTCTCCCCCATCCGAACAAGCTTTCCTCTTCCTTTTCTCATTGGAACCCCCTGTAGCCATTTGCTTGCATAAATTCTTTTGCATGCAAATGGCATGTTTTCATTAAACTGGGTGGGTTGAACTTGTTTCCAGCCTAACTCAGCCTAATGTAAAATAAAAAATAAGAATTAAGTCTATTTAGTCGTCAATTGGCCCAACCCAACCCAATTGGGTCTGGACTAGTTAATTGGATCTAGCCCAGCCCAATTAATAATAATAAACAATATAATATTAAAAAAATAAAAAATAAAAATTGTTTAAAAAAATTATGATTTTTTCGTATGTTTTTCTATCAAATTTGCATAATATCAGATTATATATTTACATTATAAGATACAGATTCAGTATTAAAATACTTAGTTTTTTCCGAAACATTTCCTAAAAAAATTGAAAATCTAAAAAAACCTTAAAATTTTTAAATTAATTTCTCCTTTCAAAAAACAAAAAATATTTTTTTTCATGCATACGATCAAATTCTAAAAGTTTTTCAAACATATTTTCATAAAAAACAAAAATATATTGCAACTTTCTCATGTTTTAAAAATACAAAAAATAAAAAAATAAATATCATAACCAGTTTATATTTATCCATTAGAATTTGACTAAAATATCAAAAACCCTTCACTAATCATTTTGTTCATTTTATATTAAGGTTTAGATATAAATTTTAATATTTTGAGGTGTAAAACTACATAGTAGAGTATACTCTTAAGTATTAAAGATACAAAGAAATAAATACGATTTTAAAATTTAACCCTTAAAATGGTTAGAATTCAACCTAATAAAAGGAAGATTTCTTTATGAAAGGAGATTTACCTTAGATCTTAAAAAAAACCAACAAATAAAAATTTGATCTAAAAAAATAATTAAATAATAATATAACTTATCTTATATAAGAATCATCACAGGTAATACATCTTTCTCTTGCATAATCAATTCATTACCTCAAACTTTCACTAATAATAAATTTTCTCGTAATCTTAATATTAAGTGGCAATTTTAAATCTTATAATTATAATTATATGATTATACTAATTTTAAATCTTATAATTATAATTATATGATTATACTTAAAATCCTTTTCTTTTCCCAACAATACCTTTTAAAAGACTCTTTTTAGCTCGCCATTTAACATCACCCTGCAACATGAGTGACATTATATTTCTTTAGTTATGATCATGACTTTTAGTCGATTCATCTTAGTCAATTTTTTTATTTCATGATTGATTTCAGTATTTTTGTGAACAATTAATATTTTTTATATTTGATACATGTATATTTATTTTTGGTGTAAACAATACCTCCTTATATTACTTTATTTGTTAAATTGTTTAATATTAATCCCATCACAACTATACTAAAATTGCTTGATCAAATCAACCAATTATGATGTGATAAATAACACCAATTTTGATAAAGTTAATGTATATTTAAAATCTCTATATTTTTTTAATTTAAAAACTTTTCATAAAATAAAAATGATTGATGTTTCATGAAATTCTAACAAATTAATGTAATCTAATTTATTAAATTTATCAAAAATACTTTTAGGGTAACACCTCTTATACATTTCTCTTTTTTTAAACTTCATTGTTGTTTTATTGTCCTGTTGATAGATTTTTTTAACCAAGACTTTTTTATCTTCGTTGATGATTTTATTGTAATGTTGATAGATTTTTTTAACCAAGTCTTTTTTATCTTATCCTCCTCAATGAAAGCAACTAATTGTCTTTGCATGTTAAAACAACATTGAATCAACTGTGTAATTGAATTCATGTATTGTATAATATTTATTGGCTTCACAAGCAATGAATTCACTTTTCTTTTCTTTGTTTTATCATTCTAAATCAAGTACTAATATGTCAAATAATCTTCTAATCAATTACACTATTAATTAACTATTTATTCCTTCCAAAAATATCTTTCAATATGGAGAAACTATACAGTAAAAACTTAGCCTTGAGAATAGGCAAGTAGCAACCTCAAAAAATCAAGTGGAATGTGGAACACCTAGATTTTCTAACCTCAAGAAAAGTTAATTTTGCCTACACGTTAAGAAGAAGAAGAGAGATTAGATGAATTGCATAAATTCAAAAGGGATGAAAAAATAATGAAAGGAACAACAAAAGTGGTAAGTAAAGTAATAAAACATCTAAAAAAAAGATAAATTTGTATTAAAATTGTATATATAGGGATTGACCATCTTTTTTCTAATTGATGGTATGGTCTATTTATATTGCACAACAAAGTTTCAGCTGTTCAAGTAACTTATTCACTCTGCAAAAGCTATGTTAGGCGTTCAAACAGCTAATGCCTCTCCCTAGCAAAGTTTTATGCAATTAGACTCTTTTCGCCATATTTTTTCAGTGTTATCTCCGAATGATTTTGAAGCTGTGCTTCCAGTACTAATTCAAACAGTAGAGTAATTTTTGGAGTACCCATGAGCATGCCTTCGTTGTAGAAGACTCGTGGAGATTAAAATAAAATTGAAAATTATCTAGTACTCCAGCCAATTCCTTTGCATCGCAATCTTATAGTTCCTCAAATACTCCTCTAACAAGGCGATAATTCTCTTTATTTACCTATCGATTTAAGGAAATGTAGGACTTCAGCCTAATCCCCATAAAGTAACACAAAACTATTCAAAATTTGCTACTGTACATCTTGATCACCATATTTTAGGAAAACAAACCAGCAACTACCTTATTCATCCATATTGTTGCGGTAGCAATGAATACTGCATATTTGGTAAACTTGTCCATTACCAACATGAACTTTGGAAACCCAACAACAAAATCCATTAAAACCAATACACTTTGAAAGGGTAATGTTTGCATCAACCTCACCTTTTTTTTTTTTTCAAAACACTCTGTTTTGCTGGAACATAAGATATAATGTTACATATAGTTCATGTCAGGACCCAATTCCTGCCATTTTGATCGTAGTTCCAAGTTCGCGGGTCCAAGGGACTTCCTTTACCATTTTTAGCTAGTAATAGGTTCGGAACAAAAATGCCATTATTCTTTCCACTCCCGAATGACCTACCCGTTATAGATCATAAGTCTCCATGATCAAATGCTTCCTTAGCTTCTCATTAGGCACATATATTCAACCACTTTTGTATAAAAACAAGCCATCTTCCAACCAATATCATCACACACTTCCCTCTCCTAATAGACCAATCAGCTGCATATAGGTTGTTTCTTCCTTGACAACCTGATATAATCTCTCCAGCATATCAGATTTCACCTGCACAATAACAAATAGAGTAGCAAGCACCTCTTGCCTACTTAAATTATCTGTAACCTAGTTGTGCCGTTATGGCTTATGTTCCCACAAAAAATCATATTCAGTCAGAAACTCCTGCCAGCCAGCTTGCCATTATGACAATTTCTTATGCAAGTATTTGTCATAATATTCATCTTTACCATAAACATAGGCCCTAATAGATACATTCTCTACACACCAGGACAATGCTCCAACAGTCATTTTTTCTCAAGAGTGGAGTATATTTGTTTAGTCCTATTTAGTTTTGGGCTTTTGAATGCCATTGGTTGTGTCTTGTACCTATACCTCACCAATTACCTTATCTAAAGCACCATTATACACCTCAAAAGACACTCAAAATTTGGTAGTCTTAGCATTAGAGCAAAAGACATTATTGTTTTGAACTTATCAAAAGCTCATTGACATCCATCTATCCATTCCCACCTTTAGTTTTTCTTCAACAAATCAGATAAAGGTTGCCTTTTTGTTGGTAATAGATTATTAGTCCTAGGAAAGACCGCAACTCAGGGATGGTTATTGACACTAGTCAATCTAAAATAACATGTACTTTTCTAAGATCCATCTGCAACATATCTTTATCCATCAAATGACATAAAAACATAATTTTTGCCCTTGTAAACTCATATTTTTCTCTGTTCACATACATTTTATATTCCTTCAACCTACCTAACCTTTGAAATATGTATTATGTGATCTCTCACACTCCTACTATAGATTACAATATCATCTAGATAAACCACAACAGAATCATCTAAGTATTCACACAAATCATTCATTAAGTTGCAAAATATAGCTAGAGTATTTTTTAAATCAATAGGAATTGTCAAAAACTTGCATGCATCATACCTCGTTAAACACATTATTTTTTATTCATCTCCCTCAACAATCCTCAGTTGCCAATAACCTAATACCAAATCCAACTTTGTGGGGATAGACGCTCCACTTAGACTCTCCTTCAACTCTTGAATCAGATGCACTATATAATTGTTCTTGATAGTCACCTTAGCCAGTGCTTGGTAATCAACACACATCCTAAGGCTTTCATCAGTCTTCTTCGAAAACAAAACAAGAGCACTATATAGAGCTTTGGAAGGATGAGTGAATCCAATGTCAATTAACTCTCCCACTGTTTTCTCAATTCAACCAACTCCATAGGTGACTACGGTATGAGGGATAAGATGGTGGTGCTGCTCCTAGAACCAACTCAATTAAGTGATCAACACCCCTTCTAAATAGATGTTTTTTTACCAACTCTTCATATTGTCCAGGCACTTATGCAGTAGCACTCGACACCTCACCACTCTCGTCCAATTTCTTATTCATTATTCTTGTAAGGAAGACTTCCTCACACTTACTTTTGCTTTGTTAATAGAAATGGTTGAAAACCATGTCCTTCCTTTTATTGATGTTGTTAACCATCAAAAACTCATGATAAGAACAAAATAAATACATACCTCATTAGCAACCATGATACAGTCAAGATATGATGACATTAGAGTAACCTTCGCTTCTTCAAACCAATGATGAAATCAAAGTCATCTAAATTCACCATCAAGAAATCTTACTTCCCCTTCAATCAATCCAAAACCAAAGACATATTATATGTCATGCTAGTATCGTATGCCTTAACATTCAATGCGCTCATGATAATAAGGTGCTAACAGGGTTGTTGTTCAATTGCAAGTCAAGCTCTTTATTTAAATTATTATACTTAATTTAATAGTTTTTATTTAAATTAATTAATTAATTTTGATAAACTATAAAAATTAAGTTTTCATTAACTCGAAATAGAAGAGGGAAAGGATAAAAATAAATTATTCTAAAACTTCAAATCAAAATTAAATTGAAAGGTTTTGAAAGCTTATGGCTTGAACTTTAAATTTGATATTGCATTGGATAGTTTTATAGATTGGATAAATTTGAAGGCTAATGGTGGAGAAATAAATTAGAAAAGGGAATGAAAGATAATAAATATTCAATGTTATTATTATTAAATGTTTTAGTTGGAGGAGAGGATGGAGTAACAAATAAAGTCACTTAAGCTATACTTAATTTAGTAGTTTTTTTAAATTTAAATTTTATTTAAATAACATCTTTCCAATTTTTTATATTATCAACTCAAATTCTATTATTTTCTATTTAAAAAATAAATAAATTGAAAAGAAACATGAAAATGAGGAAAATAATAATGACAAATGGATTCAAAACTATTGGGATGAATAATACTTCTTGAAACTAGGGCTAATTAATTAAATTTTTTTTTTTAAATTATTTTGATGTACTAATATAAAAAATAAATTTTAAAAAATAAAAAATATTATTTAAATATTAAAAAACACTTCGTCAAAATAAAACCTTATTAAACCGCCCTCATAAGGCCCTACAAGGAAGAGGCATTTAATGCATTTGACAGAAAAAAGCAGATCTAAATTAGACCTTATTTTTTCGCTAGTAAATAAAATCATGTTCTAGTTCAGATACAACCAAATATGCTTATGAAAATTTAGTTAAAAAGGGACTGAAAAAAAGGTTCTGAGAGATACTAGCCTACTATTCAGGTATTCATTCCTCATACTCTTCATCACCATCTCCACCAGAAGCCTTCTTGGCAGCAGCCTTCTGATTCTTTCTCTTCACTCTTTCAGGACGGCCACCTCCAAGTGGACTTGTCAGAGAGAAATCAATGTGTTTCTGGGAGTCAACCCTCACCATAAAAGATGGAATGTTAACAGCCTGCCTTCCAACCCTGAGAATAAAATAAATAAAATCAGCATTGGAAGAAAAACACTTACCTCAGCATCTTCCAACAAAATTCTCTTACTATTACCAGGGGATAAACAGTCGAGAGTAAGCAGAGCATTGGCAACCAAAGTTTGATCCAGAATGAGGCATTTCTCACTCACAATCTTCCATATTCTAATATAGCGCTTCCTCACTATAGTAACAGAAAAATCCCCAAGTAAGAAACATGATAAATGACCATTAAGGTAATACCAATGAATTACCAGAGTCTGATTATCATGCTTCTCCTAGAAAGAAAACTTGTAGATTAGTTCTTCATATATGCGTCGATGTATAAAATTGAATTATTATTGTACTAAAATGGGGTTGTGGATTTGCAGATTTTCAGCTCCCAGTTAAGAACAAGCCTATTTGACACATACAGAAAACCAAAGAAGGTGAAACACCAGGGGCAATAAAATATGTACAGCGATAATTCCAGTCAAGCTCACTGATGACAAGGAACAAATGCATTGCTCACCACTGCATTGACACCTCTCCAATTTTTTGAAAGCTCTGGAAACAATGGCAAAATGAGGGACTCCACAAAACAAATGGCATTGGAGAGTAGGTTACATGGAAAGTAACTTGTTATGCTGTGCTTAGTTGAAGAAACAAGAGTAAAATCTATTTAATATGAAATAGATATTTTGGTATTTAAACCACAACTTTACTTAATCCAGATTAAGTAAAGTTTATGACAATAAAAAAAAACAACAGGGCAATCTTACATGCCTAAAATTAGAAATGCTGTAAAGCCTTTTTTTTTCTAATCTGTCCATTTGATGATAAAATACTCGCATTCATCAACAAACAGTCACTCATCTACACTTGCCCCGCTAGTAGCAAGTACCTTAATTAAAAAACAGCAACCAAAGAGAAGCATAGAACACCATTAACACAGTACGCAACTAAAGAACAAGAGCAACTACTGTTCACAAAGACACTTTATTAAGCAAACAACCAAATTGTGTACAATAAAAATAATGTAAGAAACAACAATATTATTCTAGCAAATAAAAAATAACCAATTTTACCTAATGTGCCTCTGCTTGATGAGCACGCGAGCATGGTGAATAGACTTTCCCATGCCAGCCTTGAACACAAGGGTTTGGAGGCGACGCTCAAGGAAGATCTCAACAGTGAGGGCCAGGACATAATCAAGCTTGTTCTGGTTCTCCTCCAGAAGACCATACCTGTTCATCCTGCGGAGAAGGGCTTCACCTTCAAATATTCAGCGTGGATTCTTCTCATCCAGGGTGAGAAGCATTCTTGCAGCATTACCGATGCAGCTCAGGGCATATTGAACCCTCCATAACTCCCTCTTAGCATGGAGCCCATACTCTCCTACAAATTTCAGCTCGGCATCCAACCATTCCTTCTCATATGGACGCTGTGGCTTCTTGAAAGTCTTCCCATCTAGAACCACCCAAATTGCACATTCAAATTAATGACAGAAAAATAAGATCACCAAAATTAAAAGCTATTTTAAGCTTTTGATGAAGAATAAAAGGGGATAAAAATAAAAGGTAATGAGTTTCTAAGATTTGTCCTGGATCAGAAAATTAAATGAGCTGCTGACCCAAACTCAAATCTATTAAAAATAAAAGGTCGATTACTTAGGTTTCGATTTATTGTTAACAGAGAGAAAATATCTTGAAATTTTTTTGACACATTTACTACTTGGCATTCATAATCAATTTCTAATAAACAAAATCAAGTCACTAGAACAGCACGATGCTTCCAATCAACTGATACAGAGTTACTCAATTTCTAACAAACAAAATCATATTTACTACTTGGAATTCATAATCAATTTTCAAATCTAGTGTTTTGTCTGTCCTGAATAATTAGCAGACAAAATGCCTGTCTCACAAAAAATCACGCGATCTTAGACCATTGTCTTGCTACCATTATCAGGTTAAAATTATGATCTTTCAGGCTTGTGTATTCATTCTCATCTGATATTTTTTTTTTAAGAAAAAAGCACGGAATCAGATAAAATTCAATCTTACAAAACAATATTATGTGCGAAGACGGCGACTAATGGTATCCACAAAAATAATTAGAGCCAAGAGGATGTAAGGAAGAAAAAATATTCAAGATTCACCCAGATATCGAACTAAGCATTACAAACGCCTAAAACAGATTAGGGAGGTAGCGACATAGACAACGAAGGTATACAGTTTCTCTAAAAATTGACAACGAAGGTATCCAGTTTAGTCGGCTTGTCTTCAAGAAAGCAGACTGAGCGGAGATCAACAAAGAAGACCTGCAAACCCTAATGAGCTTTTTCGAGGAATGGAGTGCCAGAAGCGCATGGGCTTCACTTAAACTGAGCTTGGATTTTAAAATAATCTATTTGGGTTCTCTCCGGAACATGTTAAATAATAGAAAATAATATATCCCAACAAAGATTTTATTTAGAGTAAAAAAAAAAATAATCTCTACCGTGTGCTCAGATAAGTAAAAAAAAAAATGCGACTTAAGTTGTAAATTTGATATAATAAGTGAGAAAAAAAATTAAAAAGTTAATTAAATAAAAAAATTAAAAAAAATAATTAAAAAAAATAAATTGTAAAAAAAAAACCAATTAAAATATTTAAAAAAATTAACATATTTAGTTTCGGTTACATAAGCCTAAAACCAAAAATCCAACCAAACCAAACCAAACTTAATAAAAAAAACCAAATTAGAAAAACCAAACCAAACTAAAACCAAACTTATTAAAAATTATAAAAAACCCAAAAAAAATTAGTTTTTGATTTTTAATATAAAATAATCAAACCAAACCAAAATTGAACTAAAACCAAACTGAACCAAAACCATTCGATTGGGTTTTATTTTTTGTTCTAAAATAACCAAACCAAACTAAAAACAGTCGGTTTGAATCGATTTTGATTTTTTTAAAAATAAATTCGGTTTGGTTATTTTTAGGTAAAAACCGAACTGAAAATTATCACCCCTACTAGCATTATTGACACAACTAAAAAATTGATATCTTCTTTCAAGTACAGTAGTGTCAAAGTAATGAATAACTCAGCAAGAACAGGGTCAAAGCATGAAGAGGTTAATTGTATAAATTATAAACAATAACAATACAACAACAATAACAACAACAATAAATAATAAATAATAATAGTAATAATAATAATAATAAAGAAGAAGAAGAAGTTGATGAGAACTTTGAGATGGAAGATTAATGTGAGAATCAAACAATGATAAAAATAAATATTAAGGTTAGAGGATTTATTAACTATATTTCAAACAAGTATAATATAAACTCTTTTTATTACTCAATTGAAAACCACACACAAAAGAGATTTCAATCGAACTATAAGTTGTTAACATAATTACATTAGTTATCTTATTCAAATAATACTACTACTTGTAAATATTGTCAAGTATTCATGATTTTAACTTATGTTAACAACAAATCAAGTTCCTTTCATAACATATGTGCTAGTTATATCATACGGTTGGACTATAAAAATACTAAGTATTTGTTGTACCAAGTGTTATAATCATAACTAACAAACAAGTATTTGTTGATCTGAAAACTAAGATGCCTAAATTCATGGCAAATATCTCTTTTTATAGGCTAAAATTTGAAACAATTGATTTGATGACTAATTGTTGAGTTATTGGCCACATCTTAACTTGGTGGCAATCCTTATCTTTTGGTCTGAACAACACATCATTGATAACGTTAATGACACGACCAAAAGATTGATGTCTTCTCCCAAGTGTAGGAGTGTCGAAGTAATAAATAACCCAGCAAGACCAGGGTCGAACCACAAGGAGGTGAATTGTATAAATTATAAATAGCAATAATACAACAAAAATAATAATAATAACAACAACAATAATAGTAGTAGTAGTAGTAGTAATAATAATAATAATAATAATAATAATAATACTAGTAGTAGTAGTAGTAATAATAATAATAATAATACTAGTAGTGGTAGTGGTAGTGGTAGTGGTAGTAGTAGTAGTAGTAGTAGTAATAATAATAATAATAATAATAATAATAATAATAATAATAAAGAAGATGATGATGAGAACTTTGAGATGGAATATTAATGTAAAGATTTAACAACGATAACAATAAATGTCAAGGTTAGAGGATCCACTAATGGTATGTCAAACAAGTATAGTATAAACTCTTATTAGTCAATTGGAAACCACACACAAAGGAGGTTCCAATCAGATTATAGATTGTTAACATGATTACATTAGTCATCTTATTCAATTAATGCTTATACTTGTAAATCTCGTCAAGCATTCATGATTATAACTTATGTTAACAACAAATCAAGTTCCTTTTATAGCTCAGGTGTCGGTTATACCATACAGTATGGGCTATGAAAGTGCCAAACATTTGTTGTACCAAGTGTTATATACAACATAAATCAAGATTAATCATTTAACAAGCAAAGTATTAAAGAGTGAACAAGATAACAAATAGAAAACATGTTAATATCAAAAATTAAAGTCCATATTAAGTTGACACTATACTTATTCTTACACCATTAGTGTAACCTTTTCACCTTTACATAATAAATTTAGCTAGACATAATGAAAGAAAAAAAATAAATAAACAAAATAAAAACATAAATAAGGTAAGAGTTAACAAAACAAAGGAAAGGAATTGAAAGGCATAAACTTGATATTAAAGAAAGCAAAGCATAAATATTACAAAAAATACAAAGAGAGAAAACAAGAGCATGATCTTGATCTGTACACCACGATGCTTAAATGCATGGCAAATGCATTCTTTTATAGGCCAAAATTGGAAACTATTGATTTGATGACTAATTGATAAGTGGGTGGTCAACTCTTGAGTTGGTGACAATCCTTATCTTCTCTTGTCTACCCAAAATATCATTGATAATGTTAAAATTGGAGCCACTCGAAAACATGAAAGTTGTAGGCAATTGTCTTAGTTGTCTTATGTAAATAATTCAGCTCATTTAGACTTCTAGAACTCCAGATATGGCCAAAATACTAAACAGTGCTCAGTTTGGAGGACAGATTCGGGTTTCTTTGTTGTTACTACAATTTGGACTTGAAAATGACCTTTGTAGAGCTTGGGCTCCATATGAAAGTTGTAGGCTTATGTCTTACCTTTCCATCCATATAAAGTAAACCTAAATATGAGATCTATAGATCTAGATATGATGCAATTACCAAACAGTGTTCTGGTTTGGATTGCACCAACACCTCTTTTCTAATTTTGGTCATCTCTTTGCCCTTGCAATTTAAATTCTTAAAGTCATCAATCAATCCTTTTATTTATATGATAGGCCTACATTTAAAATGAACATTTACTATAAATTAAAAGTATCTTTTTTTTATTAGATATATTATTATAAAACATGTTTTAGTTAAGGAGTTATTGATACTTCAAGTGCAAAATGATGATATAAAACCTTGATAAAAATGCACTTTTAAGTACTAATCAATTAAATTTTGAACCAAACTTACATGAAAGTTGTAGGAAATTGTCTCAGCTTTCTAAAAAAAAAAATTGAGGTGATTTGAACTTTTAGAACTAGAGATATAAGTTAAACACTGAATAGTTCTAGGAAATTATCTAAGGTCATTTGGACAATCCTTATCTTCTTGTCTGAACAACACATCATTGATAACATCAGAATTTGAACCAACCTTGCTCATGAAAGTTCTAGGAAATTGTCTCAGCTTTCCAGGAAAAAAAATTGAGGTCATTCAGACTTCTAGAACTTAAGATATAGGCTGAACAGTGTCTAGGCTGTAGGATAGATTCGGACTTCTACGTTGTTGTTAAGATTTGAACTTCCAAATAGTAGAATTGAGTCTTACCTTCCTATGAAAGTTTTAGGCCTATGTTTTAGCTTTCCATCCATCTAAAAGCATACCTAAATCCAAGTTCTATAGCTCCAGTTATGATTCAATTACCAAACAGTGTTTCAATTTGGACTAAACCAACATCTCTTTTCTAAGCTTCACCCTCTCTTTGTCTTTTCAATTTCAGTACTTCAACTTATTAATTAATCCTTTTATTTATGTGATAGGCCTGCATTTAAGATGAACATTTACCGTAAATTAAAGGTATCTTATGGTATCAGACTTGTTATTATAAAACATGTTTTAGTTAAAGAGTTATTGATACTTTAAGTGCAAAATAATAATATAAAATCTTGATAAAAATATACTTTTAAGTACTAATCAAAACGTATAATGACCACTTATTTTTCTAAGAGATGCTCTCGTCTCAACACCTTCAAAAGGATTACCAATAATTAACTCGGAAGGGTAAGAGCTTACATACCTTATCTCTTTTGGTGGCATAAAAAAGTTACTTATCATCTTTTGTTGATTGCTTGTACTTGATTAGTCTTTGTTCATTTCTTTATTGTTGTCCTCTTTGAGGGTCTTATCATTAAGGCTCAAATGTTAAATACTTTTATTAATGTCATCTATAATCTCGATATTTTTTTTGTCATTTTAAGTTTTCTTAAAGATGTTATATATGGATTCTTCAAGATAAAGTGTTCTATTATTGTAAACTATATATGCTTTGCTTAAGGAGGAATAACTAAGAAAAATCTCAACATCAGATTTTGAATCAAATTTGTCTAAATTATCTTTGGTGTTGAGAATAAAATATTTTAAATAAGAAACTTTAAAGTATGAGATGTTGGGTTTCCTCCATTTCTAAAGCTTATAAGGAGTCCTTTTCAATTCTAGTCTTAAGGTAACACAATTTAAAATATAACAAGAGGTATTTATTGTTTTTGCTAAAAAACATTTTAGGGTATCAAATTCATTTAACATTGTTCTTACCATTTATTGAAGAGACTAGTTTTTTTTTTTCCATAACCCTATTTTATTAGAGAGTTCTAGATGTTGAATAATTATAGTGGTATCTTTTTTATTCAAAAAATGATTCAAACAAATTACTTATAAATTCATCACTATAGCCACTCTTTATATTTATAATGGAAAAATCTTTTCATTTTCAATCTTTTTTTGAAAATGTTACAAATTTACAAATAATTTCATATTCAGAATTTAAAAACAAAACCATGTATATCTAGTAAAGTTATCAATAATCATAAATACATATCCATTAACACTTATGCTTTTATTTCTAGTTTGTCTAAATATATCAATGTGTAGCAATTCTAAAGGTCTTTACTTGAGATGTGATTCTTACTTTAGAAGAAGTTTTTACTTGTTTGATCATTTAGAAAGCATCACATAACCTTTTCTTCTTAAAAGCTACACGAGAAAGACTTTTGTCTAGTTCATTCTTAATTAGCTTAGAAAGGATGTCCATGCTTATGCATATATTAATCTTAATCTTGTATGCATTATCTTTTTTATTTCTTACATAAATTTATTTTGTCATTCTTAAGAATTAAATAACATCCATAATTTTAAAAAATAATCTTATAACCTTTATTATATAATTGATTAATACTATAAAAATTATGTTTTAAGATATTAACATGAAATACTTTTCAATTGAAAGAGACGATTTACTTGTAATGTTTATAATTTCAATGATTTTTCCTTTCGAGTTGTCTCTAAATATGAATGGTCCTCTATTGATTTTTGTAATGTCTGAAAATAAAGAATCATTTTTAATTATATGTCATGAGAAAGAACTATCCAAAACCATTTCTATACTCCTTTGATTCTTAGACACAATGATGAGGATGAGATGTTTTATACTTATACCTTCTTAGGTCTTTTATTGTTAGAGAAGGTTCATTTTAGAACCCATATTATATTACAAATTTTGTCTTTTTTAATAAGACAAATATAAATTAAATGATTTATAACTTTATAATAATTGCATTTATTATTAGGGTTATATGATTGCTTAACTTTAACAAAATAGATTTTTAAATATTTTTTTTGTTTTTAGGTTGGTAACCTAAACCTCTCTGGTTAAAAACATATTTTTAGCTAGAAAGCATGGTTTCTATAATCTTAAAACTTTGTGTGAATTTAGCTAAGGTTGGATTTAACTTGTCTATTTTTTTTTAGGAACTTGTTTTCATTATCAAGTTGATTCACCTTATCACTTTCATAAATTATAATGCAATTTTTTAATGTTTTTTTTTCAACAAGTAAGCATAGATAGTTTTTTTTTAGTCTATTATACTTTAAACTTAGCTTTTTAAATTCACCATATAAAGATTTAAAAGCATTATTCAATTCATCATAAAAAAGGTTAGATTGATCATCTAACAGTTGTACCTCATTGTCGCTTTCAATTGCCATGAAGCATGTGTTTGCAATATGCACTTCATCATTTGAACTAGAGTTTGAATCATCACTCTATAAGGCTTTCATTATTCTTTTATGATGTTCTTCCTTTTGTTTTGAAGAAGTGGACAATTTACCTTGACGTGTCTTGTTTTATTGCTCTTATAACATTTAAAGGCTTCCTTGCTTTGTTATTAGAGTAATATCCCTTTTCTTTTTTTTTAAGAAATTTTGTAATTACTTTGTCATTAGAGCAATATCCTTTTCAATGTTTTCACCATCATCTTCAACATGATTAATAGTTTTGAATGCCAATTTTTTTTTACTTTTTTTTTTGTTGTTTCTCTGTTGTGATTTCATATATTATTAAAGAACCAATGAACTCTTTCAATGGAAGTTTTATAAGATCATTGGCTTCTTGAATTGTCATCACCTTTGCTTCCAAAGTCTTCTATAATGACCTAAAAATTTTGCTCATACTTTTGGCATTAGTAGAAGTCCTATTAAAAGCATCAAAACTATGAGTTATTATAATCATTTTAGTAAACATACTAGTTATGGATTCACTAGGAAGCATTTTGAACAACTCATATTGATGAACTTGCATAACTTATACTAAGATTTAATAAGCCTCCTTATTTAATATCAATATAAGTATAAGATTAAAATTACCTATATAAGTCGGATTCAAAATTTATAATAGTATAAATAGAGCTAGATACTATTATAAATAAGGATATGCCCTAGATATTCAATTTCAACAAAAAAAATTTCCCTCTAAAGGGTTTTATTTTCTTATTTTATTTATAACTTAATTTATTCTTCTAAACTTAATTTTCCTACAAACTTCTTATCCTTTAGAATTGCTATGTTTCTTTATATGGCAGTGATTTAAGAACAAGTTACCCTTACTAATAACCTAAGGCTTGAAGTTCCCATTTCATTTGATTAGTGGTAGCTATTACTTTGTCATAGGTTCAGTCTTAAGAAGATTTAATTAACAACAAGAATAAAACTTTTACTATGGCTAATATAGATATATTTATGGCTAATATAGATATATTGAAGTAATAATTTTTATATGGCTATTTTATCAATTGCATTTTAAAAGCCAAGGATATTGAGTTATAAAGTTTATAAAAAATATAGAATAAAGACATTAAGATACTTGATGCAATACACTTCACCAAAAGACTTCTGTTAAGACATGGATCATGGAACATATAAACATTTCTCTGATATGTTGAGTATATATATGGAGGAGCTCGACCATACTGTTTGGAAAAATCAAGAGTATATTATAACCTACCAATCACAAATGAACTTCCTCGTGATGTCAAATGTGAAGGGTGACTTTCCTAACTCTAGTTAAGTTGGTGAGAGAAGTTTTAAAGGCTTTCAAGGTGATGAATATCTCTTTGATGAGAACACGGATTGTATAGAGTTGACTTGGTATAAAATATGACTTGCTCTTGCTCTTTTCCATGACGATAATTTTTTTTTTATTTCATGTATTTTCTATCATTTTAGTATATTTTTAATTGGCTTATATAATTTTGAATAATATATTTGTTTACATGAATTTATGGTTTTGCTTGCTATATTAAGTACTCTTGTAAATTGACTTATCATGGTTTTTTTTATGATGCCAAAAGAAGGAGATTTTGGTAGCTTTGCATGATATCTATTTAATATACTTTAGTAAAATTGTGAACAGTTTGATTGTGTTATGAATATTTGGATATATTCTCCTTGTTATGTTAGCTCATTAAATATAGTTATTATCATGCCATTTTGTGTTGAAATATGATTCATTTGGATAAGTGGAGTCTTGTGTAAATTATACATCTAATTACATGTTGTATAAAGTACATTTGATAAGAAGTGCAATTAGTATGATTATAATGCAAAGATTTTAATGGTTTGGCATTATAAAAAAAAGGAGGATGTTGCCCAAAGACACCCATTGCCTTTTGTTTTGATGATTAAAATCATTGATGTTGAATTTAATTATTCTTCTAAGATCATATATTATATTTCTATTATTGTCCAATCTATCTCATGTAATTGGAATGGATATTTCATGAAGACCTTCTCGCATGAAATTAATATATATTCCCAAAATAACATCAAGAGTAGTTTAAGGTGTTAATTGTGAATCAAGTTTTTTTTTTTGGTGACTAATTTGATTCTCATGGAAAATTTCTTTTTCTTGACATAACTTTGAAAACATTGGACTTAAAACCACTTTCTTCCATACCTAAACTAGTTAGAATCAATCTTAATCTAGGATGATCATCTTGGATTGAGAGAGAGTGGTGTTTTACCTTGTAGCATTTGTTTTTTGTAAGATTTTTTTTTTGGATTTTATCTTTGAAAGAGAATGAAAAGAGCTTATATTTGTTTTTTTCACCAATTTTTAATTTTAAATCCATTCCAAGACAAGTTGAACACTTAGAAGAATTATCCCTTTTTTAATTGGACAAAGAGTAATGTACAAATATTATACGATATACTATATGATTTCTTTGTCAATTTTGATTTATCCTTGCTTTTTACCTTAAATGTGTAGATTATAGCCTCCAAGTATAAAAGTCCAACTTTCACTTTATTATTTATTAATGCAATCCAAATGCTTATAACTTTTAACTATCATTTAAACATACTTTAAGCTATTTTTTTTTTATTAATGCTTGATTGCATTCTTTCACTTCTTTAAGAGTTAGATAATTCTTGAAAACAAGAGATTTACATTGTATCTTTTTTAAGTGATTAGTGAGTTGTATATTTGTATTTCTTGAATGAACTTAATCATACAAAGAACACTTGAAACCATTTGAAATTTGATGAGAGCATTATGGAAATCTTGGGAGTGAAGGTTACAACCTGGAGTCTTGAAAAAAGATTCAACTATTAAAGATGATTAAGGCGAGGAGCAATAATAGAAGTCCAAGCTTACTATTTATAGAATGGAGTAGATAATTAGTGTGAAATCACTATAAAATTTTACATTTATTTATTTTTCCTTACTCTCTAAAACAAAGTGGTAATGGCCAATTAATGTATGATATGTGTCATGATTTGATGCAAGAACCTTTTAGAGTAGAGCCACCACATTCACACATGTTACCTAATAAAACCAAGCATCTATATAGTTCACCATTTATACAGAAAAAAAAAACCAAAGGAAAGGAAGCTGGACTTAGATCTCAAAATGTTTTCTCCTACAGCGTTGTTGAAAATAGAGCAAATATTATGTAAAATAAAACGATGGCATCATGGATCCAGTTCAAAGATGACATAGATCAATCCTTCTACAAAGGTAAAAATAGGCAACCACCCTGTATCTAAGAGCCATGGCTTTTAACACCCAAACTTCCTTTAAACCACCTTTCAAGCTCACCGTGTGGAATGAAGGTGAACTCTGAAGAGGCCGACACCCTCATTTTCTTTCACATTCATATAATTCATCACCATCATATTGAACTTTTAATAAAAGCCTAAACCCATAGTAAATGAAAGAAAAGTACTTCAACCACCGCATGAATCTTGGTATATACTGCAAGAAGAAAAACAACTGTTAGTTAGTTAGTTAGACTTGGGAATGTATGATTCCTGGTGAATTCTGAGGTTTTATCAAATACTAAAACATTAGCATAATACTGATGCATTTGCCACTCTACAAGTCTCTTGAGCGGAAACAAGTACTGTTGCATGCATGAGAAATTTATTTTGCAACCTCTCTCACTCAAATAATTGAGATTTTGCTACCAGTAAACAAAGTAAACCTTTAAAAGAAATGTGCATTCACATCCCTGGACATAAAGGCCTTCAGTAAGAAGGAAAAACATTAATATCAAAGAAGCAAACTGTTAAATAATATTTATGTAGTCTTATTTATTAAAGGTAGAATAATACTTTCAATTTAATCTATTTATACTTTATTTGTATTTAGGTTAAGACTAAGCAGTTATAATAATTAAGAATTCTAGCCTCTTTTTTATGTTTGATCTTAATTGTTTTAACATGGTATTAAAGCTGGTTTTATGGAATGAGGCTTAATCCCGAACACAACTTCGTGGATCCAAATTTTTTGGAGTGAGATTTTATCTTCTAATTATACAAAATTTGATATTTTATCAGTTTCTGCAATTATTTTTGTATTTTGTCTTCCCTTCAACTTTTGCAATTTGGTATTTGCATTTAGTTTCTGCAAATTTATTTTGTGTTTTGGAGTAATCGTATAGTTTTGAAAAGATATTTGTTTAGTTTCTGAATTTTTATTTTGTTTTTGTAATTTGGTATTTGGTTTTCCGTTACTTTTGCATTCTAGTTTTCTGTTATTGTTGATTATGATTACTGAAAGAGATGATTTGCTTTAATTTGTGAGTGTGAGGTTAGATGGAAAGAACTATTCATATTGGAGTTATGTAATGAGAAATTTTCTTAAAGGTAATAAGATGTGGGGGTATGTTAGTGGAACTTATATGATACCTAAGAATATTGAGGAAGGGGATGTTGTTTTGATAGATACATGGGAGGAAAATAATGAAAAGATCATTACTTGTATCAATAATTTTATTGAACATTCGATAGGTACGTAGTTGGCAAAGTATGAGACAACAAAAAAGGTTTGGGATCATCTGCAAAGGTTATTCATGCAATCAAATTTTACAAAATAGTATCAATTAGAGAATGATATACAAGTTTTACATTAAAAGAATATGAATATTCAAGAGTTTTATTCTACCATGACAGATCTTTGAGATCAATTGGCTCTTACAGAATCGATAGTATTAAAGCCATATAGTGTCTATATTAAGCGTAAAGAGCAGTAATGATTGGTATAGTTTTTAACAACACTTCGTAGTGAGTTTAAAGGACTTAGAGGTTCAATTCTGCATCGTTCTTCACTACTTTCTGTTGACTTTATTGTGAGTGAGTTATTGGCTGAACAAATACATCTTCAATCTTATTATGAAAAGGAAATTCTTTTTGTTTTAAATCTTTAGTACTAGTAGTACCTTCTAAGTCATTCTTTTATTATCAAAACAAACCTTACATAAGGATTGGCTTCAATGAGTGTAGTTTCTATAAGTAGAAAGGTCATTGGAAGACTTAGTGTCCTAAGTTGAGACAATAAAATCAAGCGTGAAAGTCTGGTAGTCAGTCACAACCTATTGCTTATAGACCACCTTAGGGTTATAAACCATCACATCATAATACTGCAGCAGTAGCTTTCCCAGGCTCTATTACCGATCCCAATACTTTGCTTGAGCAATTTTAGAAGTTTCTCTCCTTACAGCCACAAGCAATGTCAGCTTCTTCTTCTATAGATCAGTTGCCTCATAATTCTTCAGGTATGTCACACTCTGAATGGATCTTGAATTCTGGTGCTTCCCACCATATATCTCTAGATTCCTCATCTTTTACCTCTATGCTCCCTTTATCCTCCATTCCTGTTATGACTGCTGATAGTGGCACTCCTATACCCTTAGCAGATGTTGGTTCTGTTGTCACACCTCACTTGTCTCTCCTTAATGTTTATCTTATTTCAAAACTTAAATTGAATCTTGCATTTCTTGGTCAAATATATGATTATAGTGATTATTTAATCATATTTTCTGGTTTTTTTTGTTATGTACAAGATCTGCAGTCTCAAAAGCTAATTGAGACAAGCCATAAGGAGAATGGACTATATATTTTGAATGAGTTAAAAGTGTTAGTTGCTACTACTGTTGCTGCTACTACTACTAATATTAATTTATCTTCCTTTTATTTAAGTCTTTCATCTTCTAGTTTTTATTTATGGTATTCCTGTCTAGGTCACGTTTTGTCTTCTTGTTTGAGATTTTTGGCATCCATAGGAGCTTTAGAAAATTTAAAAACTTGTGACATTTCTTATTGTAGTAGGTGTAAACTAGTAAAATTTTCTACTTTACCTTTTAATCGAAGTATTTCTATTTCTTCTTCACCATTTGATTTGATTCATTCTATATATGGGGACCTTTTCCTGTTGCCATAAAAGGAGGGTCTCGATATTATGTTTTTTTTATTGATGATCATATTCGTTATTGTTGGGTTTATTTAATGAAATATCGTTCTGAATTCTTTGAGATATATACAGTTTTTTAAGCTCTTATCAAAACTCAATATTCTGATGTGATTAAATGATTTAGGTGTGATTTGGGTGGGGAATACACCTCTAATAAATTTTGCCAATTGCTTACCTTAAATGAAACCATCCACCAAACTTCATGTATAAATACTCCTGAGTAAAATGGTGTTGCTGAAAGAAAACATAGATATATTGTCGAAACTACTCATTTTATCTTGTTGTCTACTTTTGTTCCTAGTGAGTTTTAGGGAGAAGTTATTCTTACTGCTGTAAGTTTGATTAATACAATTCCATCTTCTCATAATTCGGGTCTATCTCTTTTTGAAAAGTTATATGGGTATGTCCCTAATTATTCCTCATTTAGAGTTTTTAGTTGTACTTGTTTTGTTCTTCATCCTCATGTAGAACACAATAAGTTATCCTCTCAATCCGCTGTTTGTCTTTCTGGATTATGTGTCTAGTCATGTTGTCTTTCTTGAGCATATACCTTTCCTTTTCTATTCCATCCACTACTTATAACATGACTAAATCTGATATTATTTAATAGATCCTTTTTTTTAGGATTCTAGTAATGATACCTCTCCTCATGTCCGATCAATTTGTACTCATAACTCTACAAGTATTGGTACTTTCCTCTTTGGCATACCTAAAGCTCCATTCTCATCTACAGCTCTTCAAGCTTCATCTGAGATTGTAGATCCACCTTTACGGCAGTCCATCCATATTCATAAGTCTATAAAACTATAGATTTTGCTTATTCTTGTTATTCTTCATCATTTACTTTCTTTTTAGCTTCTATTCATTATCTCTTTGAGCCCTCTTGCTATAAAGAGGTAATTTTTGATCCACTTTGACAGTAAGCTATAGACGAGGAACTTTCTGCTTTGCATAAGACAGATACTTGGGATTTGGTTCCTCTACCTCTTAGTATTTCACATGACTCTGGATATGTTTATAAACTTAAGAAGGCATTATATGGTCTTAAACAAGCACCCCGTGCTTGGTTTAAGAAATTATCTATTGTGATCTCATCTCTTGGTTTTGTTTCTAGTAGTCATGATTCTGCTCTTTTTATTAAATGCACTGATGCAGGTCGTATTATTATATCTTTATATGTTGATGACATGATTATTGTTGGTGATGACATTGATGGTATTTCAGTTTTGAAGACAAAGTTGGTTAGATAATTTGAAATGAAGGATTTAAGTTATCTTCAATATTTCCTAGGTATTGAGGTATCATACTCATCTAGAGGTTACCTTCTTTCTCAGTCAAAATATGTTGTAGATATTCTTGAGTGGACTAGACTTACTAATAACAAGACTGTAGATATTCTCATTGAGGTTAACGCAAGACACTCTTCTTCTAATGGTTTACCTTTGGCAGATCCTACTTTATACAGCACTATTATTAGAAGTTTGGTATATCTCACCATTACCTGTCCATATATTGCATATGTTGTTCATGTTGTTAATCAGTTTGTTGCTTCTCCTATTATTGTTCACTGGGCAGCTGTTCTTCGTATTTTGTGATATTTTCGGGGTACAGTTTTTCAAAGTCTTTTACTTTCATCTCTTCCTTGGAGTTGCATGCATACTCTAATGTTGATCATGGTAGTGATCGCATAGATTGTAAGTCTGTTACCGGGTTTTGTATCTTTTTAGGTGATTCTCTTATTTTTTGGAAAAGTAAGAAACAATCTATTGTTTCTTAATCATCTACCGAAGTAGAATATCATGTCATAACATCTCCTACCAAAGAGATTGTTTGGTTACGTTGGTTACTTGTTGATATGAGAGTTTCCTTTTCTCATCCTACTCCTATGTATTATGACAACCAGAGTTATATTCAGATTGCTCATAACTCGGATTTTCATGAACGAACTAAGCACATTGAGATCAATTGTCATCTTACTCGTCATCATCTCAAGCATGGCATCATTGCTTTGCCTTTTATTCCTTCTTCCTTGGAGATTGTATATTTCTTTACCAAGACACATTCCATCTCTCGTTTTTGTTTTCTAGTTGGCAAACTCTCGATGCTTGTAGCTGCTGCATCATGAGTTTGAGGAGAGATATTAAATAATATTTATGTAGTCTTATTTATCAATTGTAGAATAGTACTTTCAATTTAATATATATATACTTTATTTATATTTAAGTTAATATTAAACATTTATAATAGATAGATTATTCAAAATTCTAACCTTTTTTTTTATGTTTAATCTTAATTGTTTTAACACAAACATCCTAGCTCTTTTGATACTCAAACATGCAGCTCCAAATAGTTCCCTGCTCCTTTTTAATCACAAAGAAATACATTATATATCTGGTGATCATAAATATACATAGATTTTCACCTAAACACACAAAACATGTATATATATTGTTTTAAGATCCTGTTTAGCATGGCAGTTCAACTGCATTTTTAAAAATTTATAAATGTTTATCACATTTTCAAATAGAGACTTACTTGACATGTAATGGTTATCAATAGCAGTGGCGAACAAGGTCAAGAAGAAGCAAGGGACTGTTCTCTTCAACCCTGCCATGAAGTACACTATAACCATGACAAATGTTGGATAGAATACATGAGCCACCATGTCACTCAGAGTGCTGCACGCATAGTATGCGCTTAATCTGTACATGTCTGCTTTCCTTTCTTTCACCAAATAGATCTTCTCGAATGGAAAGACATATACTACTCCAAATATCGATGATGATGTCCAGAAAATACAGATGTAGAACATTAAACCGATCTGTGTAACAGTCCATTCCAGATATAAAGGACTAAAGTAGCTTAAATATTTAAAGTTGATTCCATTAGTAGATTCATAAAGCGTGTCATGGAAATTAACCTGGTCCCTTAATTGAGCCTCAATTCCAGTTTTTGATTTCCACCATAGAAGGCCTAATAAGACTTCTACTCCTAGCGCTTGGATGAATCTCAGCTTATCAAAATAATCTCTACATCTCTCTCTAAATGTTCTCTTGTACAAAATGATGAACTGCTCCCACCAAGTAAGTGGCCAATCCTTAATTTTTAACTTGAATCGCCAGTTGAAGAAGCTCGGGTACCTTTTTACTTCGGTGATTCTCTTCCTTTTCTTTTGGCTCCAGCTGAGTTTTGAATTTTACTTGAAGGTACTAAATGCAATAAATACAGAAGAAGCCAATCTTAAGAAGCACATGTATGGGGAAAAAGGGTCAGAGAGAGAGAAATTAAGAGTTTATTACATTGATTACTGCCTTTTCAGAATCAAGGACCCCGTTTGGTGCTCATAGATCTTCAGGCATGCTTATGTCATTCACTTGTCCAGTTGCTAAATCCAGCAAGAACTCCGCAGGATTCATGGCTATATCAGGAATCAATCGCAAATCCGAAAAATATTCCATAGATTCTCTAGGCTTCCCATAGTACAAAGGGTAGCCTTCTGATATCAGCAGAAGCTTATCAAACACGTGTAACATTCTGCTCGAAGGCTGGTGGATTGTAGTAATTATTGTCTTTCCTTACTGTAGACCATCAAACATATTCTTATCAGGACGTTTTCAAATAGCTTGAGGAGTTCAATCAATTTGAAAAATAATACAACCCTTCTACTTTGATACCTTAGCTAGTCCTTGAAGGATTTGAAGGAGTCTATTGGCTGATGTGGAATCAAGGCCTGAAGTTGGTTCATCAAGTAACAGTAATGAAGGGTCGACAAGAATTTCATAACTAAAGGTTAGTTTTCTTTCTCCTCCGGATATTCCTTTTACAAAGATCCTAATCCTTGGGATTAGTTATATTACGCACAAGCTAGCCAAACATTAATAAAATAATTAAAAAAAACAAAGCCCCTCCATTTTTGTTTGCCAACATCTGTGATCATGCAATAATCTTCTTACAAAGTTATAACTCAAGAGCAAACAACTACCTACTGTACTTATAACGTTGCACACGTTACCTCTTAAGGCCTAGCTCCCTTATAATAATCTCAACTCTGGCGTACCTCTGTTGCTGGCTAATGTCTCCTGGAAGTCTTAAAAATGCAGGAAAGACTAAAGTTTCATCCACTGTGAGTCGCGAGAGGAGCACATCATCTTATATCACAAATCCAATCCTATGCACAAAAAATTCATTTAAAGGCATAACAATGACACAGAATAATGATTTGTAAGTAGTAGTCAGCCATCAATGAACAAGACACGAGCTTTCTTTAAAGTTTGCTAACCTTATCTTAATAGCTGCATTATAAGGGATATCATTATACGTTATTCTTCCTTCAACATCTTAACTCAATCTTCCTCCTATAATCTTCAACAAGGTTGTTTTACCACTACCAGAAGGACCCATCAAAGCAAGGATTTCACCAGGGCAGACGCTTCCTATTACGCCCTTCAAAATTTGCTTGTAGCTATCCTGATCCAAGCCAAGTCGTATCCTGATCCAAGTTAAGCCGTGAGGCTACCTTTAAACTGTTGAAGTAAACTCAATCTAGAAGGTCAAGGAAGGCAGCCACCAGCTGTCACCGCCCAGCCACCAACCGACCAGCCACCAGCCACCAGCCGTCAGCCGCTTTCACACCGTCGGTCAAAAACCGCCTTCACACTTGAAGGTTGAATTTTCTTGTTTTGATTTCCTGTATAAATAGATAGCTAAGCTTATGCAATTATGTGTGGAGAGATTGAGAGAAATACTAGAGAGAAAGAGAGAGGGGTTGTTGTAAGCTTTTGTTTATGTTATTGTAAGCTTTGTTCTTGAAATAAAAGAGTGTGTTTTATCCCCTCTGAGTGTTTCAAAGCCACCACAAGTGGTTTCTCCCACCAACAATTGGTATCAGAGCCCCGTTCGTCAGAAAATAGAGGTATTTTTGGGAAATATCCGAATTTTAAAAGTTGTCAAAAACAAGTTTTGATCATTCCAAAGTGTAGAGCTCATCCATACGAACTCAACGGTGCAAAAATCAGGTCAATCGGAGCACGGGGTGGACCACACTCTCCATCTGAAGTTTAGCACTGTAGCCCACGCGCCCCGAGGAAGAAGACGAGTGAGCCACACGCGCGCCATATTTGAGCCGCGCCGAGCCGAGCCTCAAGCCGAGCCATGAGCCATATTTGAAGCCGAGCCGAGCTCCAAGCCATATTCCGGAGCCAAGCCAAGCTCCGAGCCATATTCTAAAGTCAAAGTCAAAAAAGAATATTCCTTGGAATATTCCCGGTTCAACCCAGCAAACCACCCGAATTGGTTTTTGGACCGGTTCACCTCATTTTTGACCCATTTTCTACAAAGTCAGACCGGTTCCCTACTATTTGGACCATTTCGGATCCATCTACGGTGTCGGTTTTGCCAAATTCAACTCCCAAAAGGTGATATAGTCATTTAAAAAGCAAAATGACTACAGAAAATGCACAAACACTCATCCCGAAGCTAATCAAAGACAACTATAATAGTTGGTGCATCAGATTAAAGGCATTCCTTGGTTCACAAGAGTGTATAGACATTGTGCAATATGGTTATGATGAATCAGAGTCCAAAGAATTAGAAGATGCTTTACTAGAGGTACAGAAGCAAGTCCTCAAAGCCAATAGAAAGAAAGACAACAAAGCAAAGACCATCATTTATCAAGGTCTTGATGAAGCGACATTTGAAATCATTGCTTCCGCAGAAACATCAAAAGAAATATGGGAGGCTCTCCAACAAAAATATAAAGGTGCTGACAGAATAAAGAAGATTCGTCTCCAATCTTTGCGAGGTGAATTTGAATTGTTACAAATGAAGTCCTTAGAATCCATTTTTGATTATCACACAAGAATTATGGTGATAGTCAATCAGATGAGAAGAAACGGAGAAGCCCTTTCAGATGCTCGAATTACTGAGAAAATTTTGAGATCCCTAGATCCAAAATTTGATTTTGTTGTTGTCGTTATTGAAGAGTCCAAAGAGGTGGACAAGTTAACAGTGGATGAACTTATGAGTTCTTTGCAAGCTCATGAGCAGAAGATTGTAAAAAGAAATGGAGATAAGGCAATTGAGCATGCCTTACAAGCAAAGTTGCCTCTCAAAGACAAATATGAGCAAGGGGAGACTTCAACAAGTGGATACACCACTCGAGGAAGAAGTCAACAAACACGAGGAGGATTTCAACGATTTCAAGGCAGAGGTTCTTGGAATACAGGTTTTAGAGGAAGAGGTGGTAGAAACACTACCAGAGGAGGTCGAGGACAACAAGCATTCACTCCTAGAGGAAGAGGAGGCGGTTACAATAACCGTGACAAGAGAAATATTCAGTGTTATAATTGCAATCAATTTGGCCACTATAGCACTGAATGTCAAAAGAAAGCTCCACTGGAGATACGTGAGTGAGTCAACTATGCAGAAGAGGATGTCAATAGTAGAGGAGCAGCTGCATTATTTGTCTAACAAGGACTTGACAAGAATCAAGAGAATATTTGGTATCTTGATTCTAGAGCCAGCAATCACATGTGTGGCCAACGAGATTTATTTGGTGATCTAGATGAAACCATACAAGGTTTTGTCACCTTTGGAGATACGTCAAAAGTTCCATTCAAAGGTAAAGACAACATCCCAATCAAGTTAAAGAATGGCGATCATAGCTACATCGCCGATGTCTACTATGTCCCAGCCATAAAGCAGAACTTGGTGAGCATAGGTCAACTTTTGGAGAGAGGCTATACATTTTACATGAAGAATTGTCATCTGACAATTACAGACTATAATGGGAGATTAATTACCTATGTGAAAATGTCCAAGAATAGGATGTTTCCTTTAAACATCCAATATGATGCAGCAAAGTGTTTGAGTGCCATCACCAACAGTGAAGAATGGCTTTGGCATCTGAGGCTTGGACATCTGAATTTCACAAGTTTGAAGATGCTAGCAAGCAAGAAGATGGTCAAAGGTATGCCCTACATTGATCATCCAGAAGAAGTCTGTGAGAGTTGTGTCCTCAACAAACATCACAGATCCAGTTTTGCCAAAGAAGTCAACTGGAAAGCAAACAAGCCACTAGAGTTAGTACACACAAATGTGTGTGGTCCTATAAAGCCTATGTCGACTGGACAAAATAGGTACTTCCTCACTTTCATTGATGATTTTAGCAGAAAGACATGAGTATATTTTTTGAAGAGGAAGTCAGAAGTGTTCAATTGTTTTAAAGATTTTAAAGCAATTGTTAAGAAGCAAAGTGGCTATAAGATCAGAACCGTGAGATCTGATCAAGGTGGAGAATATACAGCAAATGACTTTGAAGCCTTTTGTACACAACAAGGCATCAGACATTAGACAACACCAGCTTATACACCACAACTGAATGGTGTAGCTGAAAGGAAGAATCGAACAATTCTTGATATGGCAAGAAGTCTTCTCAAAGCAAAGAAGCTGCCCAAACAATACTGGGCTGAAGCTGTATCATGTGCAGTATATTTGCTGAACCGCTGCCCAACCAGAAGTTTGCAAGCTATCACTCCACAAGAAGCATGGAGTGGTCACAAACCAAGTGTTACTCATCTTCGAGTCTTTGGTTGTATGGCATATGCAAAGATCCCAGATGCAAGAAGGACCAAACTCGATGATAAAAGTGAGAAATGCATCTTTGTCGGATATGGTGAGAGAAGAATGGGATACAAGCTGTATAATCCCATCACCAAGAAGGTAATTATGAGCAGAGATGTTATCTTTGAAGAAGATAAAACTTGGCAATGGAATGATGATCAAGAAGCAGTTAAATGGATCAGCATTGATTTGATCCTTAAAGATGAAGAAGTACCAACAGTACTTGCAGAAGGTCCAATAGTACCAGAAGATGAGCCACAAAGTCCGGTACACAGATTTCCTGTATTCAACAGGAGAAACACGCCAGAATCATCATCAACACCATCATTACCAGAACCATCATCAGCATCCTCATCAGAAGGACCAAGAAGGATGAGAAATCTAGAAGAGCTGTATGACGCCACTCAAGTAATGGAAGATACAACTCTATTTTGTTTCTTTGTAGATAGTGACCCACTTAGCTTCAATGAAGCTATCACAGAAGAGAAGTGGATAAAAGCAATGGATGAAGAAATACATGTCATTGAAAAGAATGATACCTGGAAGCTGACTTATCTACCAGAAAACAAGAAAGAAATAGGTGTCAAATGGGTCTATAAGACAAAGAAGAATGCAAAAGGAGAAGTGCAAAGATACAAAGCAAGATTAGTGGCGAAAGGCTACAAACAGAGAGAAGGCATTGACTATGGAGAAGTGTTTGGTCCAGTAGCCCGGCTAGAGACAATCAGACTGATGATCTCACTAGCAGCACAACATAGATGGAAGATCTATCAACTTGATGTGAAGTCAGCATTTCTGAATGGCTTTCTAGAAGAAGAGATCTATGTTGAACAACCACTTGGATACATTGATGCTGAAAATAAAGGCAAAGTATACAAGTTAAAGAAAGCCCTCTACGGTTTGAAGCAAGCTCCGCGTGCTTGGAATACCAGAATTGACAGGTATTTTCAAGATAATGGATTTGAAAAATGTCCATATGAACACGCAATTTATGTGAAGAAAGAAGCAGATGGCAACATATTATTTGTGTGCCTATATGTTGATGACTTGATATTCACCGACAATTATCCTACCATGTTCGAAGACTTCAAGAAAAGCATGATACAAGAGTTTGAGATGACAGACATTGGTCTGATGACACATTTTCTTGGCTTAGAAGTGGTGTAGAAAGAAGAAGGGATTTTTGTATCCCAAAGCGGTTATGCCAAAGATATTCTTGAAAGGTTCAAAGTGGAAAGCTGCAATCCGGTATCAACTCTAGTTGAGAATGGAGTGGAATTGAGGAAAAGTAAAGTTGGAAATGTTGATCCAACTTACTTCAAAAGCTTAGTAGGAAGCTTAAGGTACTTGACATGTACCAGACCAGGTATACTCTACGGAGTCGGATTGATCAGCAGATATATGGAGAAGCCAGACCAGTCTCATTTGAATGCCGCCAAGAGAATTCTTCGCTACATCAAAGGCACAATAAATGAAGGTATGTTTTATACCTCAAGTACAAATTTCAATCTTACTGGCTACTCGGATAGTGATTGGGGTAGAGATCTGGATGAAAGAAAAAGTACAACAAGGTTTGTATTTTTCGTGGGAGATACATCTTTCACATGGTCATCCAAGAAGCAATCAATTGTCACGTTATCAAGCTGTGAAGCTGAGTATGTTGCTGCCAACTCAGCTGTATGCCATTTAATATGGTTAAGGAATTTGCTGAAGTTTTTGGGATTTCCTCAAGAAAATCCTACAGAGATTTATATCGATAATCGATCAGCGATTGCATTGGCAAAGAATCCGGTGTATCATGAAAGAAGTAAACATATTGATACACGTCATCACTTTATTCGAGAGCATGTAAAGAACAAAGAAGTCGAGCTGATATCCTGCAAGACAGATGATCAAGCTGCAGATATCTTTACCAAGCCATTGAAAAGAGAAGTATTTATTAGATTGAAATTCATGCTTGGAATGACATCCCTCGATTGAGTTTAAGGGGGAGATTTGTTGAAGTAAACTCAATCCAGAAGGTCAAGGAAGGCAGCCACCAGCTGTCATCGCCCAGCCGCCAGCCACCGGTCGTCAGCCGCTTTCACACCGTCGGCCAAAAACTGCCTTCACACTTGAAGGTTGAATTTTCTTGTTTGATTTCGTGTATAAATAGATAGCTAAGCTTATGCAATTATGTGTGGAGAGATTGAGAGAAACACTAGAGAGAAAGAGAGAAAGAGAGAGGGGTTGTTGTAAGCTTTTGTTTATGTTATTGTAAACTTTGTTCTTGAAATAAAAGAGTGTGTTTTATCCCCTCTGAGTGTTTCAAAGCCACCACAAGTGGTTTCTCCCACCAACAGAAACCACTGCCTTCACTGGGTTGGTAGAGGAAGCTTTGCTATTCCTCACCTTGCACTCCACATATTCAAACTGCATTGCATAGATATAGCACAAGCATGATCCAATTTACACTTATCTTGGTATATTAACCCGTACTTGAAATTATTGGTAAAAAAAAATCTGAATCTATTTTAGCCTTCAAGATAACGATAAACGAATAAAAGAAAGAAAATATTGGCTATTAATTACCTTCAGAAATATTGGAAGAGGGCCATCTTTATTCATATTCAAGCTAGCATATTTATTTGATTTTGCATGATGAGGAGAAAGGATGCAAACATATTGTGTATCCTAACCATAAGGAGAATCGTGAAGCATAATTACTTTTATTACAGACAACCACACAACTAGCTTGTAAAATAAAATGTTGGAATGGGTGGCTACACTTTTAACTTGTAAGACAAGACATTCAAGTTAATGACTGCACTCTTCACTACATTATGGGATGTTCAAATAGGCATGCCCATGGTATGAATGTGTTTTAACATCGTTTGATGAGCTCCACGATGGTGGGGATTTATATCAACATTGAAAGGGAGAATTGCTTAAAATATAAAAAAAGACTAGGCTCCTTAACCCGAGCCCACTTTTTTTGACTGATGGGCTTGATTTAAACTTATTATTATTTAGCATTAGGCTCGATTTTGAGCCTATTTGGACCATCAAGAGGCTTAATTTTAAGCCCACTTTCTAATGGCTCAGTTTTGAGCCAACATTCCTTCATCATGATGCTCGAGTAGCAGTCTACTTTACAATATCAAATTTAGTTTAGTAAATCCTTTCATTCAAATAAGTCTAAGCGAATCTAAAACAATAATAAAAGTTCTCGTTTTAGAAAGATAACTAAATATTTACTTTAATAATTTGATGAATTTTAATATACTTCTAATATTTTCTTAATTTAGTTTTTTTATCTTTATTGGATTATTTTAAAATGGTTTCAAAGTCTTGATATTAAAAATAAAGTGTTAATAAGATAGTATATGGATGATGAGTTATTTAGAAAGCTTATTTTATGTCATATAGGATTGTACATATTGAAGAAATGAAAAATAAAATTGACCTTTTCTCTAGGAATTGCCAAGATTTTTTAAATAATTTCATTGATACTAGTTTGTAATTTATTTTTTTAATAAGAGGTAAGATTTGTTTTATGTATTAAAATATAATATAAAGACTTAGAATTTCACTATAGCAATGAATAATAAAATATCAAGGTCTTATTCAATTTGGTTCTTAAAAAATTTTAGGATTTGTTTTCATTTTAATTTTTTTTAATTTTATCCTTCAATATTAGATTTGTTAGGTATTGAACTTCATTCTTTATTTTAATTTTTTTCTATGTAGTTATCTTAATTTTATGACCTAGATTGCGAATTATGTGAGTTTATCCATGTTGATTTGGTTTATTTTTCTTGTCCCCTTTTTAATTAATTTCTTTTACTAACTTTATCTTTAAATACTAATTTGAATGAAAACTAGATTTCATAATAGTTCCTTTTATTTTGTTTCTATATCGTTATCATAGTTTTATAACCCAAGTTGCAAGTTTTGCAGTTTAGTTAGATTGACTTGGGTTTTTTAGTTATTTTTCTATTTTTTTTAATTTCATCATTTAATATTTAGTTAATTAAAAATTAGATTGTATTATTATTTTATTTATTTTATATAGATTATCCTAGTCTCCTAACGTAGATTGATTGTGTTATTTTTTTATTTTTTTTAATTTAATCATTTAACATTGGATTGAATAAAAATTGAAATTTATAATTTATAAATTTTTTTTAAAGGGTCATCATTATTTTATGATTTGGGCCATAGGTCAGGCCGATTGACTTCAGTTTTTTTTAGTTGAATTGTTTTTAATTTTATCCTTTCATATTGAGTTGATTAGAAATTATACTTTATAATATATTTTTTTATTTTCTATGATATTATTCAAGTTTCACGACTTAGATCATAAATTTGATTAGTTGACTTGAGTGATTTTTAATATCCTTTTTTTAGTTGATTCTTTTTAATTTCATCTTTCAACAGTGATTGAGAATTAAGTTTTATAATTTATTTTAATTTACTTTTTATAAAGTTATGTTGATTTTATAATCCATGTTTGGCAAGTCAAGTCTGGTTGGCTTGATTTATTTTAGTTAAATTTTATTTTTAATTTTAGCCTTTAACATTGGATTGATTAAAGATTGGGTTTAATAAATTTTTATTTTATTTTATTTTCAATAGAATTATTGATATTTCATGATTTAGATAACGAATTTAGCAGATTAATTTGAGTTTATCCGAGTTGATATGATATATTATTATTTTAATATTTTTAAAAAATATTGTTTTAATTTTTTAAGTCAAATTATATTTTAATTAATTATTCATATTATTTTTGGATGTATCAAGCCAACTATGTTATAACATGTTAATTCCTGTATAATAAAAAAATTCTGTTAAAAATCACAATAACAACAACTGAATATTCTTTTACATTCGAGGAAAATTAGTTCGGCTTGTAGTGTAACAAAGATAATGATATAGTTAATACTAATATTTTGAAATGAATATTCAAGATCGAAAACTCGTGATTATCGCTGAGTGGACAGGTTTTATTCTTAATTCAATACCAAAAACGTACTGATCAGCATGTCTGTGTTAACCACCGAAGCTCTCCAGTAGGAATCCTACCACCGCAACAAAGGAGAGTGTTGATCATACAATAGCAAAAAGGCAACTTTCACCTCCGTCACGGAGATGATCATGAAGTGTGTCTGAAGCTCTCCAGTAGGAATCCTACCACCGCAACAGAGGAGAGTGTTGATCATACAATAGCAAAAAGGCAGCTTTCACCTCCGTCACGGAGATGATCATGAAGTGTGTCTGAAGCTCTCCAGTAGGAATCCTCCCACTGCAACAGAGGAGAGTGTTGATCATACAATATCAAAAAAGGCAGCTTTCACCTCCGTCACAGAGATCATGAAGTGTGCCTGTCTGGCCAGTCTTCATGCGCCGCCTGAGAAAGAAACATGATGGGCCGCCAGAGCAAGCAAATGCATGCATGCATGCATGGATGCATCTAACCCTACACGTCACCCTGTGCATAATAAGCATTGAGTGCAAGCAAAGGTCGGGTGTCGCCCTCTCCCTTCAACATTTATTTATTTAATAGAAAAGAAAAATCAAAGATAAGTTTGCCAAAATTGTTAAAAGTCCCAGTTGTTCTTATCGTATGTTCCTATCACACACTTGCGTCTTATTTATCTACACGTGCATGTTTTCGAAAACGACAAGCTTTGAACATGAGCTTCACACGCGGCTTCGGTTTATTGGCTAGGTGCCATAGAATAATTCAAGTGTTTTTTATCGAATTACCATCTGTTTTATTGCACGGGCATCTATTGTTAGTGTAATTGTCTTCAATTTATTGGTGATATTTATTTATTTTTAATTAGATCGGGGAATTTTTATACTAATGTTTTTTTAAAATTTAATTTCAGTCTATTTTATGTAATATTTTTCTTAAAAAAATTAATTATTTTTTTATTTCAATCTCACACATTGTGATTAACAAATTAACAAAGTTAATCTAAATTAATTTAATTTTTTTAAAACATATCACAGGTTAGTAAATTTAAATGGAGGTACTTAGATTATCTTGACTCATGCGAATATCCCGTTCTTGGTTCTTAAAGACATGTCTCCTGCCCCTGTTATGTCAGCGTCTCTAATCTTGGTTGGACTCAGCTTGTCAGCTAAACCAGCAGCCGCTGCTGTGCTTTAGTGCCGTCAATTACTGAATTGACTGCTTTACTTTACTGCATCGTCGGACCCGGATTACCTTTCCTTTCTTTCCAATGCCCGGAAGTATTGGACAAATTGAACGAATATTTTTATTACCATTACAAAAAATTATCCAGACGGCGTATCTATGTAGTGTAAGCTAATAGCTGGTGCTCATGCAATGAATTACCGACTTGACTAAAGATCTCGAGAGTCAACAAGTTGGAAATAACGAAGAAAGAAAGAAGAGGAGACGACAATATTCGAAGGATCACGTTCATGGGCACAGCATTAGAAGACCAAATGCTTCCGCAAAGGAGGACGGCTGGGGGATATAAGCGGAAGTAAAAGCAAGACAAAACAGAGGGGACTGCTCAAATATGGTAAGAAGTTGCTAGCTGGATTAGGTGGCCAACCTCTCACCATGGATTTAGAATCCCCCGATCACTGTGCCCGCTATGCTTCAAAATCTCTCCTTTTATTAACACTTCAATAAACAAATATCAACACGGCACTTAATTTAATAGACTTTTATCCAATTCATCAGAGAAAATAGACATTAACTGGAAAAAAAAATATCCCAGTCCTCATTTTGTGTCGCAAAGAAGCAGTGGTTGCTAGCTTGTCTGTTATCAGCTTAGCTTTGATTGCTTGATAATCAAAAACCAGAGGGGAGTTGGGCCAACGGTTAGCAAAAGAAAAAAGAAAGAAAGCTTACTCCCTTGATATCAAAGCAAAGCTCTTTTGGCTTTTGCAGTTGATTCTTGGTCACCATCTGAAACCCAACCTTCACCTTCCTGTCATATTCACTCCACAACCATCTCTCTAACTTCCTTTCTCTATGTTGCCCTCCAAGCTTAAATAAATGCCCACTTCAGTTTTTCCACTTTGGTGTGTTTTTTGTGTTCTTGGTTAAAGCTATAAGGTTTTTGAGGGAAAAGTCCTGGTCTATTGATAAAATAACCTTTTTAAGTTTCGAACGGTTGTAAAGTTTGATGGTATGTATTTCCATTTCTTTTTCTTTTTGGTCAAGATTGAAGCTCCGAGAGATTCTAAAACTGGTGCAAACCAAGTAGTGTTCTTCAATCGAGGAGCTGTATCGAACATGAAGAAGCTATAGTTTGTTTGTGCTTCAAGGTTGAGCCTGTCGGTTAAAATACAGTGTTGTTAACTTTCAAGAAATTGGAGCCATCTCTGGCCACACCATGCTCTGGTATTTGCCTTTTTGCCTTGCTGAAATCTAAAGCTTTCAATCAAAACTTGCTGTTTGTCTACTCTGTCTGATACCCAATAATAGAAATTTTGTGATTTCTATATTAGTGCCATATATAGAATTCATGCTGGCGTTCGAATTCCAGATAACCCTGAAAACCATCTCATTATTTGAGCCAACCAAAGGCTTGTACCTGAAAATCTCTGCTTAAAACGTTCCCCATGAATACGCGGTACTCCTTTCCAACAGATTCATTCCGTAGTTCAAGTCCTGCAGCATCACTTCCATCAAATTCTCCAATAGGAGAAGAGCATGGAACTGCGTTTCTCAGAAACAGGTCTCCTCGCGTTGCCCCGTCATCATTATTCGTAAGAACAGCGATGAGAATATCTAGAGCAAGATGGTTCACCTTCTTGAGGAGAGTATTCCACTACCAGAATGGCTCAAGGTCTAATCTTGGGTCTAATCCTTTCAATTCTAGCTCTTGGATGATGCTGGAGTTCGTAGCTTTGCTCCTTCAAATATGCATTACCACGTTCACCCTGGCTATTTCGAAGGCGGAGAACCCTGTTTGGCCTGTGAGAATATGGATTACTGGGTATAATATCGGTTGTGTCCTCAGTCTGCTGCTTCTTTATGGACGTTACCGGCAACTTAATGCAACTCAAGGCGATGGTTTTGGCCTACCCGATTTGGAGCAACAGGGGGGCAGTGAGGAATCCAGGTATTTTGTTAAAAGCTATTCATCCCAAGTTATATCTATGCTGAAAATTTATTGGTATTCAAGCGTTACTACATAATATGATGCGAGTAATATGAATTTTGGCTGACGAGGAATAGATTTCCAGCAGCATAAAGAACAGGAAAAGGATGCATGATCTCTGTATGATCACGATGCGTGATCTCTGTGTGATCTAGCAAATAGCTTCGGGATCATCAGTGCATTTAGAATTTCCTGATGGCTATGCTCTGGAACTTTTCTAATTTAGCAGATAAAACTTTTCTGCATGGCTTTGGGTAGTGAATTGGTGCTTCTTAATCTCTTGATCAGACTTCGCTGTTGCAGAAATAATAATTTTAGTTACTATAACCAAAAAAACTTTGATGGCTTTTAATTAAAAAAAAAAAAAATCGGCCATTGCAAATCCTTTTATTCTGAATTTTGCTTTCAAGTTGAATAACCAATGTCACAAAGGTTGCTATTAAATAAACAAATTACTTTATAGGGAAGGCAACAAAAAATTATTTAATAGTAGCAGAGGGATGAAGATCTTCAAAATCACCATATTTCTATGTCAAAGATTGAGTAAAATGACAGAACTATAGTGCTGATATAATAGAATGATAAAAATATTTTTTCGATCTATTTGTGTTCCTATTGATTAATATATATACATAGCGTATGCAGGTACTCACATTTGATGAACAAGTGCCGGGCCTCACTGGAACTCTTCTTTGCCATATGGTTTGTGATGGGTAATGTTTGGGTCTTCGATTCTCGTTTTGGAACCTCCTTCCGTGCTCCAAAACTCCATGTGCTCTGCATCTTTCTGCTTGCCTGGAATGCTCTCAGTTACTCATTTCCATTTCTGTTGTTTCTACTGCTATGCTGTTGTGTGCCACTCATTAGCACTGTCATTGGCTACAACATGAGCATGGGGTCTGCCGAGAGAGGGGCGTCCGATGACCAAATATCCAGACTACCAAGCCGGAGGTACAAAGCTGTTGACACCAATTTGGAGTTTCGCAACAGTGTTGATTGTGATTCAACCGTTGCAAGTGAAGATCTGGTAATACACGTAGCTAAACTACCTTATCAGCATGCAATCAGAGCATGAGCTGAAAAGCCATGGATGATCATCTTCCTCATGATTTCTCCTTTCTTCTTCTTACATTTGTGTCATGATATTGACAGGAATGCTGTATATGCCTAGACGAGTATAAAGACATAGAAGAAGTTAGGCAACTGCCATGCTCCCACATGTTTCACCTCAAGTGTGTAGATCAATGGCTTCGAATTATATCCTGCTGCCCTCTCTGTAAACAAGAATTGGAAAAATAGAGGGCAAGGCAACGATAGAGAACTGAAGATTTTATCAAGCTTTCTTCACAGTGTGCGATTCTTAATTATTTTTTTTACAAGGTTCTTTTTTTCTTCTTTTTTTTGTGCTAAAAGATTATGTATTTGTATGGTTGTTCGAGTGAGTTTTTTGCTTGTACAGAGGAGCTCACCAGTAATCATAAATGTAGAACTCTGTCTTGGGTTATACTTGGCAGTAGAATGATAGGAGTGCTTGCTTCCCTGGGGGTAGGGAATTCTTTCCTCTTCAAGGATATATACCCCAAGATCTATACATGATTTCCCCCCTAGTAATGGTAATGGATAACGGTGTACATGTAATTGAACTTAAATAAAGCATATATTATAACCTTGATAAATTAAAACTCCTATCTTGATTAAATAATATTTTTCACTAGTCTCAACTTGAGATAATAATTCATTAAATCGGCAATATATATATATATATATATATATATATATATATATATATATTTAAAAAAAAAAACAAAACACATAGTTCTCACTTATATATAAATTAATAATTTTCTTGTGCACCAATACACAAACACATACTCAATTAGAAAACTTTTGTAAAATATGACTCCAATATTACCTTTTTTCCATTAAACCCCCCATTAGAAAATCTTATAGGCTTGTAAATCCCGACAGAAAACCTCATCTTGTAAATTGAATAATGAGAAAATAAAATCAAAATAGAAGTAAATAGTTGGGATGAGATTTTTAATTATTAAATATTCATTTTTAACATTAAAAATGAAAAGGAGATAAAACTTTCAGGTCATAAGATTCCAATTAAAATTTTACATGTTAGTGAAATATAAAAAAATTTACCCGATAATAAAATTAGTTGATTTAAAAATAAGATTTGTAATGTTAAGTGATTAGAGAAAAAAATCAATTTTATAGATTTAAACTATTGTGTATAATAATTTTTAAAAGTGGACCAAGATGGGGCATCTTCTTGAATGAAAAATAGTGTTCATGTTTAATTTCATAGCTATTGAATTGTAGAAGAGGTGTTTTTTAGTTGAATAGTAGCGGTTACAATCTCTACTATAATTGAAAACACCATATTTATTCATTTAAATATACTCATTTAATTATCCAAAATTGCTAAGAAAGGAGATAAACAATGGGTGAATAACACATCACCTAGGTTAAACCCTAGAACTTAGGGTTTTTTAATTTGAGTTTTAGCCGGTTTCAATTTGATCTCTGCTCTTTCAATTCCTTTTAATTGCATTTATAATTGTCTTTTAATTTTTAATTGCATTCACCTATAACTAAATTCAAATATCAATCCCAAAATTCAGTATTTTTTTAAAAAAGATGTGATAATATTGCGATTAACAACAATGCAAGATTACCTTTCAAGATTCAATCAACTTCTTTTAGGATTAGTACACTTAAGGTTGTTGCTATCAATGATGTTAATGACTCCGATGAAATTTACGATGAAGATGATGATTGTCAATAATTGTAAATTTTTTTTCCTTTCATATAAGTATATCAATCCCACTTTATGCACTTTAATCTAGTATTTTTTTTCCTTTTCTTTTCTTGATCAACTAGCTACATGGAAATATATAATGGACATGTAATGGTAGAATTTAATAATTTTTTTCATTCTTAATTCATTGTATACTATTGAACTTTTTAAGAGCTTTCTCTGACTGCTAATTTTAAGATAAAAAATTTTGTTTTTAAATTAAGTTTCAACTTATAAAATCTCATCTCAGGAGAAAATTCAACAATCTTCAATTTTATATTTTTAAAATTCAAAAATCTTGAAAGATATTAAGATAGATGAGACTAAGATTAAAGCTATAAAAAAGTGGCCTCCATCTAAGATGGTAAGTGTATCACCCTATACTTTTATATGTATTTATAATTATTTTCCTATGATTTGGCACGTAAAAATAAGAGTGATTTTTTTTTTTATAATTCTCGTATAAAAGTCTATCGAAATTTCAGCAAAGTTTTTCTTATATAAGTAGGTCCTAAACTATCGACATTTATTCTATTTACACTTTTAATATTTCACATCTAATAACTCAATTACGACTCAATCATCCTGAGTTTCAATCCCACAACATTATCATCATCACAACCATAATATTTATAACATACATTAAACAAAAAATATCATTATAGAGGAATAAATGAGATAAAACACGCATACATGAAACATGATTATATGAATTTTAGAGTTAAGTTCATCTATTCAAGTTTAAACATTATTTATATAAATTAAGTTATATAAATGTGTTAATATTTTAAAATACAAGGATATACTTTCTAAAAATACATAATAAAAAGGTGAACAAAAGTTAGGATCTATTCCTATTGTGCATGCAATAGTCCTGAAACAAAATACATATTATTGAAACATGAATATCATAATAAATATAATAATATAAATATCCAACAATTTAAAAAGACAAACATGTATTTATATTCTATTTACTTCTTTATTTTTGTTTCCATTAGGACTCTTTCTCATTTAACTACTAAAACTGTTTTATCTTTCATTTTCAACTTTCATTCAAGAATCCATAAGATCAACCAGAACTATTTCTGCCTAACTCATTGTCAATATCAATTTCATTGGTATCATCGTCACCTCGTAGACGTCGATGTTTGTCAATCCCCTTATCTAAGATCCTAAATATTCACTAAATGTATGTTAGTCTATGGATGGTCATCTCCTTACCCTGGATCGCAACATACACTAAATGTATGCTAGTCCATGCCCCATAGATATTGATGCATGATGATCCTCTTACCCAGGATCTTAATATACACTAAATATATGCTAGTCCATGCCCCGTAGACATCGATGTATGGTGATCCCCTTACCAAATTAATGTGACAATTATATTCATGTATTTTAAGAAACTCAACATTTGAATCTTAACAAAAAAATTCTAGCATTTTAATTCCTCATAGAAACATTGCAACATTTTATTCAATTAGTCAATATAGTCTAGTAGAAATTCTAGGCCACAAAGGAATATATGTTGCCCTAATGTTAAGGTTTATGTGATATTTTTGAAAGTGAGACCATTCTCTTTTAATAAATAGGTTGTTTTCTTCATTAGAGATTTCTATTTAGAGAGAATTAAGGTATTTTCTAGACATACTTATTGATATATTTATTAATAACACACCAATTTATACAAGAATACAATCAATAATATTTTAAAAATAAATTACAAATGTACGATCATAGATTTAAAGGCACCATTTCTAAAGTTAAAAAGAGAAGGAAAACATAGGGTTTATGTTCACATCTTTTCCAAACCAAAAGTTTATAATTTTCTTATGAAAGGAAGTTAGCAAAGCTAGGTAATAATTATATTCTAAACATTGTAATTTAGATAACATAATTATTATGCTTGTTTGAATTGATTTAATTGGCTTACATTTTAAATAGACTGATATGGTCAATATTTTTTTTTTTATAACAATGTTTATTTGTCATGTTATTATGATCAGTTTATCTTATCAATTTTATCATATTAATAATAAAAAATATTTTTTTATTTGTTTTAAAGTAAAGTAAAGCAATATGAGAAGGGGTATTATTTATATAAAATAAATATTTATACAAAAAAATAAAGCTAAAATTAATTGTTAATAATAAATTAATTAAGTTTAAGAAGAGTTCAAATCAATTAGAAAAGATAAATAATAATCAACCAAGAAATTAAATATCATGATTGTCTATAAAAGTTAGAAGATATGATCAATCATGGAGAGCCGATGAATCATATAAATAAAAATTCCTATGATTGACTACCGATTTCTAGTTTAAATAAGAGTATGAAATAGTTTACAATATCATAATTCACAAGCCAATTGGAATTCACATGGCTATTGTGAAGGAGATACGATGATGAAGACACAAATTACATTAGAATTCATGTTGTGACTATAATTAGTTTGTATATTATTAAAAATTATAGATTTCATAGAATTCCATCCTTCTAACAATATATTAATACCAAATCTACAACATTAATTTTTTTTATTTTATTTTATAATAAATATTTTATTTGGTATATGATTGAATTAATTAACTATTTCTGCCTAACTCATTCACTAAATGTATGTTAGTCTATGGATCGTCATCCCCTTACCTTGGATCGTAGCATACACTAAATGTATGCTAATCTATGCTCCATAGGCATTGATGCATGATGATCCTCTTACCTCGTATCTTAACATACACTAAATATATGCTAGTCCATGCCTCATAGGTATCGATGCATGGTGATCCCTTTACCAAATTATTGTGACAACTATATTCATGTGTTTTAAGAAACTCAACATTTGAATCTTAACAAAAAAATTTCTAGCATTTTAATTCCTCACAAAAACATTGCAACATTTTATTCAATTAGTCAATATAGTTTGTAGTAGAAATTCTAGGCCATAAAGGAATATATTTTACCCTAATGTTGAGGTTTATGTGATATTTTTTTGAAAGTGAGACCTTTCTTTTTTAATAAATAGATTGTTTCCTTCATTAAAGATTTTTATTTAGAGAGAATTAAGGTTTTTTTTAGACATAGTTATTGATGTATTTATTGATAACACACCGATTTGTATAGAATACAATCAATAATATTTTGAAAATATGTTACAAAGGTATGACCATAAATTGAAGGCACCATTTCTAAAGTTAAAAAAGAGAAGGAAAACCTAGGGTTTATGTTCACATCTTTTCCAAAAATTTATGATTTTCTTAAAAAGGGAGTTAGAAAAGCTAGGTAATAATTATGTTTTAAACATTGTAGAGATAACATGATTGCCATGTTTAAATAGCTGGAACATGCTTATTCAAATTGATTTAATTGGCTTACATTTCAAATAAGACTGACATGGTTAATATTTTTTTATAATAATGTTTATTTATCATGTTATTATGGTCAGTTTGTTTTATCAATTTTATCATATTAATAATAAAAGATATCTTTTTATTTGTTTTAAAGTTAAGCAATATTAGAGGGGGTATTATTTATATATAATAAATATTTATATAAAAAAATAAAGCTAAAATGAATTGTTAATAATGAATCAATTAAGTTTAGGAAGAGTTTAAATCAATCAAAAAAGATAAATAATAATCAATCAAGAAAATTAAATATCATGATTGTCTATAAAAGTTAGAAGACATGATCAATCATGAAGAGCTAATGAATCATATAAATAAAAATTCTCCTGATTTACTATCAATTTGTAGTTTAAATAAGAGTATGAAATGGTTTACAATGTCATATAATTCACAAGTTAATTGGGATTCACATGGTTATTGTGAAGGAGATTCGATGATGAAGACACAAATTACATTAGAATTCATGTTGTGACTATAATTAATTTATATATTATTAAAAATTATAGATTTCACATAATTCTATCCTTCTAACAATATATTAATGCCAAATCTATAATATTATTTTTTTTATTTTAGTTTATAATAAATATTTTCTTTGGTATATGATTGAATTAATTAATTATTTTATTATTAAATATATTTTAAAAAATAATTTAATGAACGAGTAAGTCAAAATCTAATAATCTAATATATTATATTATTAACAATGGGTTTTTTTTATGATGATTATAAATTATTTTTTTAACGTGGTTTTAATAATTACATAAAATAATATTTTAAGTTAGGTGAAAAAATAATATTCGTTATAAACTAAAATAAAAAATTAATGTTGTAGATTTGGTATTAATATATATGGTAAAACAAAATCTTCAATATCTTATGATGTAGTAGCGTCCCAATTGTACGCAACCCAAACAACGAGAGTCGCTTTCAATAGTTGAATTGAATTAAATTTCAAATCTCTCTTTAAATTTGTTTTTCTTTTTCTAAATTTATCTCTCGTATCCCAAATCCAAGTTTGCATACTTGAATCAAATTCCTTGAAGGAGCAGTTACACAGATTTCCGATTTAAAAAGATTCTCTACGAGGTGAGACCTCTTTTTTTTTTTTTTTTTAGTGTTAAAGTTCGCTGCGGAATCTCTCTACGAGCTACTTTATGTTATTATGATTACATTTTGAAAGTTTGTTGTGTTTATCATATCTATCATGCTGTTATTTGGAATATTAATGATTTTTGTGTATTTTGTTTTGGAGACATGAGGATCGATGTGGTTTGGTTTGGAAATTCATGGAAGCATGGAGACATCCAGATCTTACTCTGATTTCTCGAATTGCTTTCGCAGAATTTCGAAGGCATTATGTTGAATTCTATGTTTATTTATGTAGTGACGGGAATCATGTCAGATTTAATGGGTATGATTTAGGTGCGCATAGAGTAGCATCCTAATAACCCAGATCATGTGGCTGCAACTGCTGGATGATGAAGGCGACTGTTTTATTGTTAAGATTGGATAGAATGATCAATAAAATGTGAAATAATTCTTGTACGAGTTTAAAAATTGTTATGCATGATATTGAACTATTGACAATAAGGAGGCAGCTTATCCAATTCAATGCAGATCTGAAATTTCTCTGTGATTTGAGTAAATAACAACCAAAAACAGAACTGGTAAAACCTAAGAGTGGTAATTGTTGGAGATACAATAATAGAAAGCGCTAGTGGCGTCGCATTTTGTGAGTGCTTGAAATTGTGCACTTTCTTGGAATGGATTAAGTTGTATGTCCTCAGACTTGATCTAAACAATAGAATATACTGAGTTCTACCTAATAGCCTTGACTTATTTTGCCCCCCTTGATACTCTATGTCTTGAACTATGACATCTAGGTTATGTAGGCCAGCCTAGCATTGTGTTTTACTCATAGGCAGCATTTGACCTACACCAAGGAGCATCAAGAAATGATACAAGTAGCTGTTTCCTCTCTGTCTGCAGCATCCATCCGCACCAAGAATCTAAACTTGCCTATTTTCTTTTCAGTGGTGCACCACCACTTGAGGCCTTATTGTGGCAGAACACCCAACCACTTTTCTTACGCCCCTTTTCTACCTCAGCCAGAAAAGGTGCTCAAATTTTCTTGTTGACAAGGCTGCTAGGTGCCTTTCTATTATCTATTTGTTTTGGACACTTGTTATGCAACAAGTGGCCACTGGAGAATTGGCTATGGTTATTTAGCTGGACAGTTTGACAATTTTTTTTTTATTGTTATGTGGCAAGTGTGGTAGATCTAAAGTTCTGGTTCAGAAAGCATTTTCTTTTGTTATCTTTTCCTCCTCTTTTATATTCCTTGGGTTTACAGTTACTTTTGCTTGGTGCATAAGCACAAATCATGGGGTGGTTTTTTTTTTTTCCCCTCTAAAAAATGGGAAAATGTAAAACAAATCTTTATGTTTTATGACGCATTGGTGTATAACATAATATATATAGCTTGATATATGTAATAAGCTACTTACATGCACCTGTACCACAGCGATTAAAAGATTTTCCATTTTTTCTAATTTTGATCGCATCTCTTTTCTCATTTTTGTATTCTACTGTCCCATGTCATGGTCATTTTTTCATTACTAAACTGGAGGCATTATGTCTTATCACTTTTCATTTACTACAGTTCATCTTCTTGATTGAATATTTCTTTATTAAAATCAGGAAGTGACCAGTATATTAATCTTATTTTTAAAAACAGGTATACTCTTGAGAGCCCAAGTTTTTCTTTCGCTGAACTTAATTGTGGGATTGGCCAGCAGAAGCAGGAAATGGTGAAAAGGTTATCTATCGATTGCCTTGATATCTATTCTACCTTCACATAAAAGTTATGTGAAGAGTATCTTATTCAGTTCTGTGTCACAGGTATGGAGTGTTTTCAAGCATGTGATTTATCATGTTCCAGTGTGTAGAGGGATTCATTACCTCCCTCCTGCGGTGTTGTGATATTGATCTATACAAATCAAGAGGCCTTGAGGATCCTGAGCTTCTTGCAAGGGAGACAGTCTGTATGTACTAGCCAAATCTTTACGATAACTTTGTTAATTTTTTATTTCAGTCAGCTAATGGGTTCCTTCTGCTTCTTATTCTTAGTATCATTAGTAAACAGAAAATGCTTAGATTTTACATTAGTAAGTGGTTTAGCACTATTTATTTCTTCTTCAACTTTGACCTTTTGTTTTAGATAATGAAAGTCTAGCCAGAAAAGTTATCTGATGATGAATGTTGTAAATACCTTTTGTTGTTGATTTCATTTCAGTTGTGAAGATGTTCGCTTATTGTAATAGTTATTTTATTTGCCTATAAAAAAGGATACAGTCATACAACAGTCTTGTTTTATGTATGATGAATATAATATCTTTAACCTTACTGATAATTCAATTGACACTTGTGTTTTTGCTAACCTTGGATGCAGTCAGTGTAAGTGAAATAGAAGCATTATATGAGCTCTTTAAGAAGATCAGCAGTGCCGTGATTGATGATGGGCTGATCAATAAGGTTTGTCTGGCCATACAAAATTCGTTCTAGGCATAGGTTGCTTTGTGTTTTTGTTTTCATATGAATCTAGTGGTTCCTCTAACAATGCCACGTTTCATTTTCTCCATGTAAATGCTACTTATAATTATTCCAAAATGCTTATTTGAATTTTTCTCTAATTTCCCGATATAGGAGGAGTTTCAATTGGCGTTGTTCAAGACAAACAAAAAGGAGAGTTTGTTTGCTGATAGGGTACTTTTCTCCTGTCATTTCCAATATCTACGTGCAATTGTATCCTATGAATGTTCTATTCATGAGGTATTTGACCCATTTTTTAATTATCTTTCGTTTGCTACTGTCTTATGTTGCGTATTGATTGCAGGTGTTTGACTTGTTTGATACAAAACACAATGGGATACTAGGTTTTGAAGAGTTTGCCCGTGCCCTCTCCGTATTTCATCCAAATGCCCCAATTGAGGAGAAGATTGAGTGTATGTCTGGGATTGATAATTTTTTCATCATAAGCCTTCTTTTCCTTTGCCCCTTGTGTATGGTCAAAGTTATTTTGAGCATACCTCAGACGTGCACTAACTTGCATGCTGTTTGTGCTTAAAGATTTGACATGTCTTAGTGTGTAACTAGGATGATGAATTTTGAAATACTGCTGTTAATTTTCCAGGCGTTCATACCTGGTGCTCTATTTATGCTAACTTGTTATGTGCCATTGCAGTTTCTTTCCAACTTTACGATCTAAAGCAGCAAGGTTTTATTGAAAGACAGGAGGTACATTTAATTGTCTAAGGGTTAACTTTAGGTTATTTGACTCTTGAACTCCTTTCAATTGTTTGTTTATTTATTTGATTGGTGTGTTTAGACTTTTATCATCTTGTTGATGCTTAGGTGAAGCAAATGGTAGTAGCTACTCTTGCTGAATCTGGTATGAACCTTTCAGATGATGTTATAGAAAGTATAATTGACAAGGTGCTCCCTCATTTTAATCAAAATTTTTATTTCTTGCTAAATAAATGGGTTCTTGAAAGCTTTCGACACTATTTTACTTTCTTGCAAGTGCTTGTTGCAAAATTTTCAGATTCTGAATTTTGGAGTCTTGTTTCAGACCTTTGAGGAAGCTGATACAAAACATGACGGGAAGATTGACAAGGAAGAGTGGAGAAGCCTTGTTTTACGCCATCCATCCCTTTTGAAGAATATGACACTTCAATACCTCAAGTGAGTTCAAAATACACGTGCCTACTTCTCTTTCTCATTAGGTGTTACTCTAATGTTATGGGATTTTCATGTCAACCAAAGAATTTTTTGGACATTTCAAACCATTGATGGGCGAGAAAATGTAACTTGTTAGGCAAATATTTCCATGTTGAACATGATGCTAGTGCCAAGCCATGACTCAGTTTATTTATTTCCTTGGTCAGGGACATCACCACTACATTCCCAAGCTTTGTCTTCCACTCACAAGTGGACGATACCTGAATTCAAGACATCTGTATTCAAGCTCTAATAGACTTTGGTTTTTCTGGTTTGTTTCTCCACATAAAATGCGGTCTTCTCATATGTGAAGGGCGGGGGAGAAAGTGTCTATATTGTATTTATTTGTTCGTTTGATTATCTTTGATTGTTTACATTTATTTATATTGAATGCCTGGACCGTTACTGTTCAATATTTATTGTTCTTTAGCTCTTGCAGGCAAGTCTTCGCATGTCTTAAGATAGGTATGCAGTCCGGAGGCCTCATCTCCCGTCATATCTTTAAGGCCTCCTATCTATCTGTACCGAGGATACTGTCGATCAGCCATTAAACGGTTGGCCTGATTTCCTCGCCTCCGCTTTGCCGAGCGGTTTTTTAGTATTTATATAAAATTAGCATGTTAACATGTTTTAGTATTACACTAGATAGATGGCGCCATCTTTGCATAGGGCTGCATTGAGATTCTTCAACAATGTTAAGCAAACGAAAATGTGTGTACAAAATTGAGAATAGCGACGTGTTTCAGGCATGCTGCATTAATGGGAGGGAAATTCCAAACAAAAGTCGAGTGTATCGGTAATTGAACACAGCGATCTAAGTGTCTAGAAGCAAGGCCAAGGCAACGCTAAACAACGAAAATTGGCAGTGAAGCAAGCGCTACAATGGCAATGAGCAACAACGCCAATGCCAAGCTAATCTAAGATCACAAGGATACATCTGTCCAATTTCCCAGCAAATGTAGCTCTGCATGGCGAAGAGCTAGTCCTCCTGTAGAAAAAACTATGTGATAAGTGTAATTATAGCCTCTGCATTCATACATCCAAGCTTCCAGCGAACATGCCCTTCTGTTTTACAACAATGATGTAAGAATCCACGGCTAACCATTTTAAGTGGTTGACTTTGTAACTCGTCTCCTCCCACCAGATTTTGATACCTTCATGAAGTTCGGGATTGACAGTATCGAAGATCATAGCAAAACAACAAATCCCACAAGGAGATACACCTACAAATCAATGGTATAATCCTGTAAGATTTAGTCCCAAAAGCTCATTCAGAGCTTGCCTCAAAAAAACAAAGACGTATATATGAAAATATTTTCCTTTCCTTCTTGGTAAGAGTAAAACTCGTGTTGGCCGCCTCAGAGATATTTTATACGCACAACTTTGCTGCAGAATCAAAACATAGTGCCTAACAATTACATGATCACGTCGCTGGTAAACAAATTATGTGTCTAATTTGAGGCTGTCTCCGATCTCCAGATCAAAGCATAAACTACATGTTGCACGTCCTCAACTAAATATTGTGATTAGGAATGACAATTTGTTTTATATATTGATGTTTCACCATGATACGGTCTGTTTCTCTCCAAGAGTTTAAAGTCGACCTTTTACTGCATGTTTCATGCCTTATCATTATATTATTTTATGCCTATAGTAGATTAGATTAACACACAAAATAAAGAGAATAGATCATCGTGTTGTGAGCATGGCTTCTCTATTGTTGTTATAATCTAATCTAAATTAAGTAATTAATAAAAAGAGAGAAAGGAATTTAGCCACATAGAATGTTCATACACTTTCCTTGTCTAGTCACAGCAAATTGATCGATTTGAATTTAGAAAAAAGGAAACTAATTTAATTCCTCAAATACATTCCTCGCTGAGAATGGGATGGTATGTGGCTGAGATTGACAAGCATGAAGGAAGTAAAGTGAATAGCTTGATGAAGAAGACATACCCTTACAAAAGAGTGCTAGCTAAGACAGACACAGAAAGGCAGTAGCGCAAATCTTAAAGTCATCGAAAAGCAATGTGAGCATTTTAACCATGGATGCCCAGAAGGCTAGCAAAGCGTGTGAGCCCAGGCACTTGAACCCTGGTGCATTTTTATGGTTTTTATGGGTTTTTTTTTTTTTTGGCTTTCTAGGTATAATTACTACTTTTAAAAATTGAAACACAAATTAAATTAATTGTGAAATTAATTTTTCTAATAGGATTAAGATTTAATTAAAATGTTTACTTCAGATTTTTTATGTTTTGTAATATCCTAATTGGATTAGGATTTAAATAAAATTTTTAATTAAATAATTTTTAGAAAAAATAGTTTTTCAAAAATAAAAAGAGTTTTTAAGTCAAAAATTTTATTTAATTGATCCTAAAATAGTTTAGTTTATTAATAAAAATTTTAATATGATTAATTTTCTTATTAAATTTTTAAAAAATGCTTTTTCAAAGAAAATTTATATTAAATAAAATTTATCATGCTTGGTAAATTATCAAATTGGATTTGATTTAATATTTTTAATATTTTGAAATATTATTTTAAAAATTAGACATAAAGTCAACAATTAGAATTGAAGCATACAATAATTTTATTATGTATATTAATATATTATTATGCATGATGTATGGTTATCAACATTAAAGACTAATTTGATTATGTTTTTATGGTTGAATGATTGTAATAATAAATAGGACTTGCTCGTTTGTCTTTTTTCTATTTTTCTTCTAGGTTATAAAATTATTTTCTCATCTAATTACCCTTATTGTAACTCAAGGTTTTTTATACAATTATGTAAATTTTATGTAATATAAAAATATAGTAATTTACATAGAAAAATCTATTTTGTAATCCAAAATAAAAAAGGAAAAGCGAAAAAGACTACAATGATGATGCTCACAAAAGACTAATGAAGATTTGCAACAGCTATCTAGGTTTTCAATACTTAATTTCCTTCGATAGCTCGAGAGAATTAGTTTAGATATATCTATAATCATCCAATTAGAATAATATACTAGGGATATATGTTTATATATAAATTATTATATATGAAATGTATATATGTTATGCTATGTTATGTATAAGATCTAATTAATTGATAATAAATCCCTTATTAATATAATAATTACATGTTAAAAACATGAATAATTGTCTTTCAATTTTATATGTATAAAACCAGAGTTTTATATAGCTATGGATAACTTGTTATATCACTTAAGGTTATTGGTTATTGTTAATCAAATATATTTAATACTATAAAATTGGGTTCTGTATATCTAACCTATATGATTTAGATGAGTCACTCATGATCATATGTAATTAAATGCATGCATGGGTTAAGTGAAACATGTAAAATATATTTAGACAAAGAGTTGTCACTTAAACAATCTAGGAGTCACACAGAGATATGATTGATAAACCATCTTATCTATTTAATTTAATTCATTTTGATTCATTGAGTCACTTAATATTGGATAAATTAAATTGAATTATAGTCTATTAGAAAAATCTAAGTAAGATTTCTCAAATTAATAGAGAGGGCTATTAATTTTTAAGAAAATAGTGGGAGATCAAATTAGAATTAAAAACCTTATCCAAATTTGAAATTTAAATATGTATGCATGGAACTCTTTCTATCTTTATATAAATAGGTTGGTAGATCAAAATGAGTAGTAGCATATCGCTATAAAGAATACTTGATGCTAACAAATTGGTTAGACCAAATTTCTTAAACTAACACCAAAATATAAGAATTGTTCTTAACCAATAAAAAAGATTATATGTTCTAGAAAATCTAATTCCAAATGCCTTTCCTAAGGATGCTGAAGAAGAAGTTAAGAATAAACACTAATATTATATTGATAATGATGAACATACTGTATGTGTGAAGTTAGTCAGTATATCACCTGAACTTCAAAGGCAACATGAACATTTAAATGCTCATACTATAATTATGCATCTAAAAAAATTGTTTGAGGAAGCTAGCATGACTGAGAAGCATGAGACCTACAAGGAATTTTTTAATAAGTACTTATATTTTGAAAATGATTAGTTATATTAATAAATTGAGTCAAATGAGTTTGTCATAGATCATAAGTTAAGTGTTGATTTATTCTTACAATCTTTACCCTAAATTGTTTTCCAATTCATTATGAATTATCACATGAACAAGTTGGATAATACATTGCTAAAATTACTTAATATGCTTAAGAATGATAAAAGGGCCTTTAAGAAGAAAAGAAGGTCCACATCTTCTTCTTCAGTCTTCTAAAATCTCTAAAAAAAAGGATAAGAAAAATAGAAGGCATTGTCTTTAAAACAAACAAATCTAATAAGGACATTAAGAAAGATAAGTGCACTTGTCATTATTATGGCAAGAAAGGACATTAGAGAAGAAATTGCAAAGAATACCTTGTAATTGTGCAGACAAAGAAGCTTAATGAAACTTCTACTTTAGATATGTTTATAATTGAAAACTATATTACTACTTTTCATTATAGTTCTTAGGTATTGGATACCGAATATAGTTTTCACATTTGTAATTGCACGTAGGAATTAAAGAAAATTAAAAGGTTAGATTAAAGCAACCTATACCTTAATAATGAAGCAAGGGTTGTAGCATTAGTTGTAAAAACTAGTTATTTTGTTTTGCCTAATAGGCTGATAATAGAATTTTATAATTGTTATTTTATTCTAGTATTTTAAGACATTATTTCTATTTTATTTAGTATTAAATGGATTTAAATTTATTATTAAGGATAAATGTTTTTATTTTATAATAATGATATTTTTATAGATTCGATAATTATATGAATTGTTTATATATAATTGAATTTAATATGCTTAAGTTTAATATAAACTACAATAAAATTAAAATACATTGGAATAAATATTAAGAAACTTTAATTGGATTGAGATGGTTAATATTTGAACAAATATTTCAAGGATTATCTAAAAGAGAATGAGATTCTCTACACCTCTTAAAATACTATATCCAAATGAAATATTTTTTCAAGGCTAAAACACTAGATATTTAGCTTGAACCTTAAAAAACATAAAATCTCTATAAATCAGGTAGGACATGTCATGCATAAGTAAGATAAGTACCTCTTATATTTGCTTTGATACCAAATGATGCGAACCTTGTGATCACATGGTTACGCAACCCACACACAAAGACACCAATTCCCGGAAAGTCAAGTAAATCAGGTTTGATAGTAGTGTGACACAAAGATAACTTGTATCTAGGCATCAACACTATTGGAAACGGAAAACCCCCACCCAATGAATATTAATTCACAAACGAGAAGTATAAGGATGACGCTACGAAGACAGTTGTTCTTCGATAAGTCATTTTTCAGTTCATTAGAGAACCATGGAAGGGAGATTATCTCACCAACACACACACAAAGTGCGGCAAACAAGAAGTTTTATTAATCTAAATAGTCTTCCTTTACATGTTGGTTATGCCTCTATTTATAGTGATTCTAGACTTAAAGAAACCTTAATGGACCCCCTTTAAGTGGACTTATATGTAGCCCACTTACAATTGACCCAAATAAGTAATAATAACCCAAAGACTAAGAAGAAAATAATAAAAATATAAAAATCCAAAAATTACTATCCTAAATATGCTAGAATCAGATTTGTCACCATTAAAAAGTCCCAAATAGACTAGGAAATCTAATATGAAGTTAGAATGTATTCTAAAGTCTTCTTTCCTTTTGTAGCTCGGATGAATAAGGAATCCTTATAAGAAAAGGATTCTGAAATAAATATGAATCCTTACCATACTTGGAAACTATATTGCAACTCATTAAATATCCTTGTAGAATTAGTATATTTCCAAAATAAGTTGTCACATCCCTTTAGGAAAAGAATCCTAGCCAAATAGAAAGTCCACAAGTCAAAAGGAAGTAAATAACAAAATTCATATAGCCTTTGTTGACCTGTATTAAGATGCCTTCAAGAACTACGATTGACCTAAAATTTTAATCCAAGGTAATAAAATATGTCATGAGACTCCATGCAAACTTTCAGCTCAATCCAACGGTCGGATTGAGAATTATGATTGTTGCCGTAAAATTGGATAGTTGCACATTTTACATCAAAATTTCAAATTTGACCTTGCTTGGATCGTACCAATTATTTATAAGTAATATATGATATTTATTTCAAGAAATGACTTAAAACTATGAAATCCATGTACTAATCAAGTTTGGAACTTGGTTGATCAATCTAAAAAAATAAAGCCTAATAGGTCTAAGTGGGTATTTAGAAGAAATACTACTATGAATGGCAATATACTAATGTACAATACAAGCTTTAAGGAGTAAGAATATATAATCTTGATGGTATAATTAATAGAATTGATTTCATAAAAAAATATGGATAAACAAACTTAATGGGAGTGGTGTCATTTTTCTAATATTATATATAGATGGCATATTATTGTTAAGAAATAACATATCTTTACTTTAATCAATAATGTTTTGGTTGTCCAAGAATTTTTTCATAAAAAAATTAAAAGTAACTTATTTATTGGATATTTTATCTATAAATATAGATATAGAAGGTTGCTTAAATTATCCTGATCTATGTATATAGACTAAATGCTAAAATAGTTTAGCATGAAAGAATCTACAATTAAATTCTTATCTATTTTGAATGGAACACCTCCTTCCAAAGACATGTGTTTTAAAACACAATTGAGAGAGATATGATGAAATGGTATCCTATACTGAAAGTTAAAAATTACTTGAATTAAATTTTTTTTAATTGATATGTTGAAAAAAATACAATACTAATAAATATATATTTTATTCTAAATGGTAGTACTTTAAGTTGGAAGAGCTTCAAACAAGAGAGCATAACTTATTTGACAACTAAATAAGAGTACACCTCCATACTCGAGGAAACAAATAGACTCTTTGAATCAAAAAGTTCGTCAATTAACTAGGTTGATTTCTAGTATTATTGATCCAGTTGCTCTGAACTATAATAACAATGAAGCCATTACATAAATTAAAAAAACCATTTAATTTGATAAATAAATAAAATGAAAGATGAAAAGATAGAATAAATATCTATCAAAGAGAATTTATAAGATCCTCTTACTAAGTTACTATTAATGCAGAAGGGTTTTAGTAAATATTAAATACATGAGTGATTGATTTTAGTAAATATGAAAGGGTTTTAGTGTTATATGTTTTTAGCCAATTGATAGTTATACGTGATATTATTATTTTCATGTAAATATAAATTTATTTTTAATATTTGTAAATTATTAGATTAATAAATATAATATTTGATTTATAAATGTTTAATAAATATAAAATTTATGGAATAAAAATACTTTGTAAATAAAACTATAAAATTATTATAATATAATATTGGAGGACATTGTGGTTTTATTCCTATACAATTATTGTAGAGGTGAGTCAAATAATTTCCTGACATGCCAAATACTAGTTATAATTTCTTTCTCATTTTTTCCATGTAATAAGAAGAAACTGCATCTAAGAACTGAATCATGAGAGGAGATAGGTAGCAACGTCATCAAATCAAACATAACAAGGCTGTTTTAAGGTTTCGAACTTTAAGAAAAGATATACGAGAAGAAGAACAATGAAGAAAAATGGCAACCAAAAGAAAAAAACTTGTAGATAAAAAAAATAACTGTAAAAATAATAAATTGAAGAAAAAAATGAATATGAGAGGTTAATCATATTTTTGAGTGGTGAGGTGATCTATTTATATTAGTACGACAGAGTTTAATGTAAATACCTAAATCTAATCCTAAATCACACTGTTCATATTAGATATATAAGAAGATTACACGATGAATTCTAAAGCTATTGCGAAAATGAGAACCACTCTTGCATCTAGAAACCGAAACAGCTACTCCCACATTTGTTCCTGAGGGAGCTTAGAGAACACTTGGTAGAGTGGAGAGAGAGAGAGAGAGAGAGAGAGAGATGATAACACATGCAGGCCACCAGGACACCACGAATCCACTCATTTGATTTGATTATAAACAAATCATCAATGCCATTGATACCCCGTAATTTTAGCATAAAGAGAAAATGCTTATAATAAATAATTACTTGTCTTTTATTGATTTGAGATATAATCCTTTCTTTTATATATATATATATATAATAGGAGTGTATCCAAGCAAAAGTCGATTAAAATCTTAAAAAGAAATTATTGAATTTAAAGTTTTTAATTTTTCAGATTATTTTGTTTTAAAATGTCAATATTAAAAATAAAAAATATTATATTAATATATTTTCAGTAAAAAAATACTTTAAAAATAAACTAACAAGAGGATATTATTTTCCCAACGTGTTCTTCTTTTTCACTATTCAGAGTGATGTGAGAGTAGAGAGCTGTCGTGTAGTTGGTGCATCGCTTTGCTTTAATGCTCTTTATTACCAGCAGTAGCAAGCAGCGGCAACTTTTTGTGTAGTTGGTCCTCAACAACAATTCACGCGTTTCTTCGTCCTTACGTTACTTAGGCAAATTTGTACCCACCCTGCTCCATGTATCTATATTATTCTTTCAATATAATATTTCAGTATTGCAAAACATACTTGTGTAAGAAAATATAATAACTTGAATTATGGTCCCGACTAATTAAATAAATTAAATTTATTATATTCACATGAAAAAAAAAAACAATAATAATAAACGAGAAATTTATTATTAAAAAATGCAATACCAACTTGGATTAAAGAAAAAAATAATAAATAATAATTTTTTTTATAAAACATTAAGAAAATAAATCATAAAAATAAAGATAAAATTGAAATAGATGAAAAAAACTTGAACATGTAGAATTCATCATAAAAATCATAAATATAATTTAAAAAATTTATACAAGCATTCAATTAAAAAAATCATGAACCATTATTTAAATTAATTAATTAATTAATTAAAAATAAAAAATTAACAGATAAATATAAATTAAGATATTTAATATTTCAATATGGATAATTTATCTAGTTGTGTTAATGAATTTATTTATTAAAATTAATTTGTAATAGAGATTGATGCATATAAAATTTATTAAAAAAAATAAAAAAAAAATAAAATTATTTAAGGTTACACATATTAAAAAAATTGAAAAAATAAATATTTAATTTATATAAAATATATTAAAAAATTAAAGATTAATCATTACTAACTCCATGAAAAATATATTAAAAACACCCAATATAATTAAAAAATAATCACTATTTAACAAAAATTAAAAAAACTCCAAAAAAAATAGAGAAAGGGTATTAATAAAAACATAAATTTAAAAATTATTTAAAAAAAATACATAAAAGGCAATTAATATAAAAATAAATTAAAAAAACAAATAAATGAAGCCTAGCACCTGATCCGATAATGTGTTATCTGTCCCAACTAATTAGAGCAAAAAATAGATGACACATTATTTACTAATATTAAATATAATTATTGGTTTGGCTGGAAAAATAATTTTTTTTATTTACTTAAAAACTTATTTTCAATTCATTTATGGCCCAAAAAACATAAAAAATATTTGAAATGAATAAGAATAATTTGAATAGATTAAATAAATTTAATTGAATAATTTTTATATGATTTAATTTTAATTTTAAATTAGATAAAAAATTAGATGAAGAAATTTCAAAATTAACCTATAAAATTAAATTTAATAAAAATATTAAATAATTTTTCACTTGCTAGGTATAGGAAGTATTTTTGCTATGTTAATTTTTTTATGCAACCCGAATGCCTTTAAACTAGTTCTTTTATTAAAACACAAGAATAAGAAAAATGAGAAGACCATCCTATCCCAAGTCCTAAACGACAAATAAACAAACACTAGATAGAAGATGATCCGTCCTTGCATATCAACGGTTGTTTTCATCTCCTCCTCCTCCTCCTGTGTTTTGTTTTTGAGATAGCGAGAGACAAACAAGGATCGCCTGAACAGTTGGAAATGGCTTTTTTAAAAGAAATCACCAAAGTAACGGCTATCTACATGCAGCTGTCGATCATCATGATGATCACCATCACCCAGCACTCAAAAGCCAGGGAATTACGACCGTCAGATCATGGGCTGGATCACCAGAGCCTGCCTCCAACAGGGGCGAAATTCCCACCTGACATGAAAGAATTCTTTGGAGCATCTAATTCAGCGACGAGAAATTCGATGTCGCCGTCAACTGGTGTTGCATTTCCCAGAGCAAAGAACTCAAGCGACGCGTCGTGGTGGAGAACCGTTGGAGGTGGTGGTGGTAAAGGCCGTGGTGATGATCATGTGAGGCACTTGCTGCTGCTGGCAAGTTTGGTGTGTGGGGTCACGGGATTGGGTTTGTTAGTTTCTTCTGCTGTCATTTGCTACTGCTTTATTAGGCATAAAAACAAACATTCATCATCAGCAGCAACAGATAATAATAGGAGTTTTACTGTATATGCTGGTAAGTAGTGCTCTTACTTGCTTCATTGTTTTCCTTTTAATTGAGTTTGGAGGAGGAGAAGACTTTATTTTATATTTATATTTTTGTTTATTTGTTTGTTGAGTTAGGCTTCCTTTATTAAAAACGACAGGTGTAGTGTTCAATCTGGTAGTTACCTGGTTTACCCTGACATTGAGCAATTGCTGGATCTAGTTGGTGTTTTTTTATTTTTTTTCTTAACTTGACTAGTGAAACACATTTAATCAGGTTTGTAATGATTTTTACAAATTAATTTAATTTTTAACTTTTCATTTATAAAAAATTTAATTTAAATTTAAATCAAAAGCTTGTTACAAAAGTCATTTAAAATTTTGTAAAATCTTTGATTTAATCAAACCATTAAATTTTTAACCTTTGGTTTATATATTCTAACATGTACTACCTCTTAAGCTAAATTTAAAGTGGGTTTTGCTTATTTTGAGAGTTAAACATTTCTTGAAAATTATTCTTGTGTCTTAGTTGTTTAACAAAAAAAAATATTAATATAATTAAAATAATTTATAAGTTAATAAAAAATCAATCTAACAAAACCTTAGTTGACATATTTATTATAAAATCTAAAACCTTTTATCTTTTATCATATCAAGAAAAAAAAATTTATTTTGTTTTAGTTTATTTAATGAACAATTGATCATTTATAAATAAATTTAAACAAAATAATATAAGCTTAAATCACACATAAATATAATCGGCTCAAACTTGAGCCCGAGTTTAAAGATTCATGTTTTATTTATTTATTTATTTTAGAACTAAATTTCAATTTATTACAAAATTTATTTTTATACATAAAAAATTGTTTCTTGCAAGCTAATATATATAATCTCATATACATCACCTACTACTAGGTTAGTAAATGACTATACCTTTTTGGAACTTAGAACAGTGGTCACTACCCTTTGATTCCTTTTTTTTTTTCTAAGCTTACTACTTTCTCTCAAAGTTCAGGAGATCCTTGTGCTAGGTTCTTAAACCTTCACACTTGGAGTTTCATTACGAATTGTTTTCTCAATTTTTTCTTTCTTTCTCTGTCGCTTTTTTCTTCCATTTTCATTTTGTCTCTCTTTTTCTTTACCCTTTACATTGTTTTTCTAGGTGTATTTATAAGGTTTCAAGCTAGGATTTTTATGAATTTGATCAAAGATTGATCCACATTCATCAAAACTTAACTCTCCGGTCAAGATAAGAGAGTTTTGGGTATGTTTTATAATTGTGAGCTTTAAACATTTGATGGTTTTAGAATGGTGATTTTGTAACAAACTCAAATATGATTTTTTTTTAATCAAACTTGGAGGTCAATGTGAGGTGTTTTTGTACCTCTAATCTTGAGAGATATTTTAAGACTTTGATAAAAGACCTTTAGGAGGTTTCTAAGTGTGAACACGAAAAAATTAAGTATGTTTGCATACTAATATGACCCTAAATAAAACATTATGGAAATAAGTGTAAAAGATCTTATATTAAGGTTGAGAATAAAAAAATAATAATTAGTTGATAAAAAAAGGTCAACCCTTCTAATATGGCCCTAAATAAAACATTATGGAACAAGTGGTGAAGACCTATAAAAACTATATATATATATATATATATATATATATATATATATATATATATAAAACTTGTTATGAAATGAAAGGGTTGTTAAGAAATTCAATAGGAAATGTTTCATATGTAATATAGTTGAACATAAAGCTATATATTGTTTTTATATTGTTTATTTATGTTTTTTTTCATAATATTTAGTTAAATTTATCATGTTAAGGTGAAAATGTTTCACTAATGGTGTTAGGATAAGTATAATATAAACTCAATATGGACTTCAATACTTATATTCTAAACAACTTGCTATTAACATGTCTTATCATTTTTTTTCTTATTAATTCTTTGTACCATGTTTGTAAAATAATTAATCTAGATTTATATGGTATAATACTTGGTACATCAAATACTTGATCCTTCATAATCTTTAGCCGACATCGTTGTTATGAGAGAAACTTAATATGTTGTCAACATAAATTAGCATTATAAGTAACTAATAAAATTTATAAGTATAGTATTACGTAAAAAAGATGATTAATATGATCATGTTGATAATTTATAAAGAGTTTATACTTTGTTTATTTTTAATACTATTGGTGAATCCTCTAACATTGACATTTGTTTTTATCATTGTTTAATCTTCACATTAATCTTACATCTCAAAATCCTTTTTAACTCACTATCATTATCATCATCATCATTGTTGTTGTTGTTGTTGTTTATATAGTTCACCTTCTTGTGGTTCGACATTAGTCTTGTCGGGTTATTTATTATTTTAACACTCATATACTTGGGATAGGACATCAACTCTTTGATCATGTCACGGTCGAACCATGACTATTCAGTTGTTAAGAAAAAGAAATTGTTGGTAAGATATATCATCCATCATCAAGAGGATATAACTACATTTTAATAACCATATATTACTTCATCAAGTGAGTTAAAGCCATTTCTTATCGATTGATAGATCAATAAATAGTGATCAAATTCATTAAAAAATATATTATCCAAAATTTGAACTCCTAGAAATTATCATCACTAACTAAAGGCTAGTAGGTAAGAAATTATCATTAATAGAAAAGATATGGAAAAATTTACACATAATTATGAATTTAAAATAGTCCACTCCACTCCTTATTATGCCTAAGCTTAGGTAAAAAAAAATACCAATAAAACTATAGTTCTTAAATTTAAAAATTAGTTAGATAAATGACAAGATTGGTTTTTTATATTATATCATCAATGGCATCGAAGTTTTTAACTTGTGCAAGTTTATTTATGACCTAAGTATAATGGCTTAATGGGTTTCTAGTCTTTTCTCTTTGAGAATTGGTTCTGTATCGAGGTTACTGAATTCAAGTATTTAAGATTTTCAAAGATTTTAATGACTCATTTGAAGATAATTAGTCTTTGTGTGTCAATTCTTTGTGTGTCAATTTGTAAATCGTATAAGAATTTTGAGTTGATAAAAAAGAAAAGGAAAATAATGGTGTGGAGAGTGAACAAGAAAAACATATTTTAGGAGTTGGGGTGGTTCTTGAATGAGCTAAACATGAGTGAATCATTGGTTTTTAGGTAACAAATAGATGTGAAATCATGCATGTCACAGCTTTTTCCTTTCAACTTAGAGCCGGCCAACCAACCAACTAGGTTGACCGGGTGTTCATTTCATTCGAGTCGTTGGTTAAAAAAATCAGGAGATACTTAAAATATAGAGTTAGCTTTAATATAGCACTTTGATTTATCAATACTAATCCATTAGTTCTAATATTATTAAAAACAAATTCAAATAGTTCCTTAATAAGTGTTGATCATCCTAGCTTTATTTTTTTTTATTTTCTAAAAATAAAAAATAAATTGAACAATAATTCATTCTCTCTTTCCTTCTCTTTCTCTATTTCTCAAAAATAAAAATAAAAGCATAATCAATTGAAAATAAGCATAATAATGACAAAATCACTAAATTGTAATAAACTTTAGAATATATAAATTAAATATATTGTTTTTGAATCCACAACAACTAATATGAAACAAACTAAGTTATAATTACTCTAAATAAATAAAATAAAATAAAATAAAATAAAATAAATCTAAAAGCAAAAACATCATGTAAATACTCATTTCACTATTTATTATAATAGTAAAATAACATTTTTTTCTTTTTTAAAAAAATAATTGTTTTTATGGAGTTATTTTAGTTTTTTTTACACAATACACTAATTATTAAAGATTTGTGCGAGGGTATAATTTTCATTCCACCTTTTTTAAATGTAGTGGAATCACCTAATTACTCTTAAGGTCATAATTTTTAAAATTATGTAAAAGAGATATTTTGATCTTTTTTATTTTTTTAATATAGTAGAATTACAATTTTTCTCCTATAATAAAAATAAATTAAGTCAAATATTGAGGGGTATTTTTATCTTTTCTTATAGGTTTTTTGGTAAATTTCAAGATCAATAAGGGCACTTTAATATTTTTAGTTTCATTAATTATTTTTTAATATAAATGGGAGGCGACTACACTCTTTAAACGGCATGTTTTGCATCTCTTGATGGCCAAAATTGCTCTTTCATTATATCATTTGATGCATCATCATGTTCCATTCCTAGTGGTTCAGCGCATGTCAGTAAAGATGGGTTGGTTTGTTAACAATATGCTATTTTTTCTTTTTCCTCCCATAAAAATTATAGATTGGTCCTTTTTTATTTTATTTTTTCAAATTCATTTTTTATTCTTTTTATTTATAATTTTTGTTCTTGTTGTTTTAGAAAAGTTTTGTTTTAATTTTATTCTTTAATCAAATTTTATGGTTTATTATTTTTTTAATATTGATCTTGATTCTTTTGATTTTTTTTATTATCTAATTAAATTTATCAGACATTTCAATTTAACCCTCAAACCAAAATTTTGTTGTCACCCTCTATTTTATTTTTTATTTTTTATTTTAACTATCATTTTTTTAATTGTTATTTTTTTATTTTAAATATTTTTATGTAATTATTTTTTGATTTCATCATTCAACATTTTATTTATTAGGAATTGAGTTTCATGGTTTTTTTACGCATGGTACATTCATTCCAATGACCTGACTCACAGGTTTGAAAATCTAACAGCGGTTGACAACCTTTTCTAGCTTTTTTTTTTTTTAATTTTTTTTGTTGATTTATTTCAATCTCGTAATCTAAAATATAGGTTGGAAGAGTTAACCCGGACTAGCTCGCCCTTTAATTCTCATATTATATGTTTATCATGCTGCTTAGGTTGACTTACTCTAGTTTTTTTTTTTATTTGTTTTACTCTATTTCATTTTTTTTATTTTTAATTGGCTGAAAATTAAACAACATCCATTTTCTACTCTTAAATAAAAAAAAATTCCTTGAGTTATCATATTTATTTTTTTAAAAATAACAGTTGTTTATTTATTATTATTTCCTTTTTTTAATCTAAATAAAATCAGTTTATTTGATTGGTTGAGACTATAACTCAAGTTACTAATTTTTTTTAAATGCATTTACCATACCTAAATATTTGATAAAAAGATAACTCTAACCTGTGGCATGGAAGAAGGAAAGAGTATGCTATCAAAAAAATATATTTCCATTTAATTATACATTTATTTTTAGAAAGTCGTGCACTCAAATCTTAACCATTAATTTAAATTTTTAGTAAACTAGTGAACCTGATCCAGTTTGAAAGTATAAAATGTTTGTCCAATTAATTTAAGAAGAACCGAGTAGAAAAACAGCTAACCTAGAAAAATTGAAGATATACCCTCTGCTTTTCACTTCATAAAAAATCTGAAAAAAAAAAAAAAGAGGTACTGAATCTCATACCTTGAAATAACAGCTTTTTACTAGCAAGCCCACAACATGTCTTAAGATGAGGCCGGAACGTAATTTGCATAAAACAATATATTTCTTAATATGATATTTGGGTATATTTGATTCTATATTTAAAATATTTTAAAAAAAAAAATAAAAAATTTTTATTTTTTATTTACTTCAAATTAATATATATTTTGTGTTTTCAAATTATTTTTACTTATTGACATCAAAAATAATTTTAAAAAAATAACAAAAATTATTGGCATATATTTTAATATAAAACATTATTTAAAAAGTAACTTCCAAATAAGGCAACGATAAAAATTATGTTTTTAATTCTTTCTTGTAAATGGTTTTTTGTTCTTCTAAATAAAATGAAGGAACACAGAGGATCAAAATAAAGATAAAACCAACTTAAATTTTGTTTTCACAAATATCCCTCTGCAAACTTTCTTTGATTTTATTAAGTTAAGAATATGTGTTATCTCTCTCACACACACATCAACTTTTCTCCTACTCTTTATGATTTTTCCTGGACAATTCTATTATATATAAAGCATGAATTTAAATGTGTTTCTTAATTGCACTGCAAAAGACTGTACAAATATGGTATGAACAGATTGGGATATCAAAAGAATCATGTCTGCTTCATCTTCTTCCCAGCAAGAATTGGCTGGATATGCAAGTGCCTGTTGAAGGCCTCGTTGAAAAGAAAACGAGTCTGGAAGTTTGATACGGTTGGAAGCCATGCTAAAACTGCTACAGGTGCAAAAAGAACCACGCTCATTCCATAATCATATGCCCTGGCAAGAACACTGGTGAAATGCCACAATCCAGTCTCCTCAATCTTAGGCCTTGCAGCCTGTGCAATCTGACAGACCAAAATATGAGCACAGATGAACTAGGATAGATGTGTTTTCAAGAAGAAATTAGTGCTTACCAATATCAAGCCCCATCCAGTGGGTAAAAATGCTAGACAGCAGACAATCAAGTCCTTCATTGATAGGTCGCAAACGCTGGACAGAATAATGATAATCGCCAGAACAGCAATGAAGAGGAATGCTTTGAAAAGCCTGAAAGCTAGGTGGTAATTAGTACTGAACTGTTGCCTTCCCATGTTCACAGCCTGCATAGCATCACGACATAATGTTAAAACTGAATTGGTAAGACTGCAATTTGAGCTGAGACCTTGGATATTCCAACCAGCTGCTTCAGTTCTCAGGGGAACACTGAACTTTCCTACTAAATCGAGTGAAGGAATATGTGGTTATTTAACTGCTGGAAACTAGTGGGAAATTTGAAGATCAATGTAACTTTTACAAGGATGTTAACTAGGATTTCAAGCACAAAACTGTTTAGTTGAAATGCATGTATCCAAGCCAGGGAACCAGAAACGCAAGCAAAATAAATACAGGACAATTGGAGAATTATTTACCTTGACTAAGAGAAAAACAGCCAAAATCACAAACCATGACAGAATGTAAACTAGGACATTTTTGCTCTTTTGGGAGATGTCGAGGTGATACACCAGACCATACTGGTACATAAAGAACCGAGCAGAGAGAAGTATTTCAAACAGCCTAGCACCCAATCCTGAACCGCAAAGATGGGCCTGCTCATCATTCCACCATGACTGCCAACTTTTATCTTGCTGAATTCCTATACCACCTGGCAGCCTGATCCACTTATTCAAATTTTTCCAGTCATCTACTATCTTTTCCCAATCAAATCCAGCAGGATTAAACAGAAATGGTGCAAACAACCAAGTGATCGACATGAACCAAATGGAATAAGTGATTAAGACGTATGCCATGCTGCTCTGGTAGGACCGTCTAAACAAATCATAGACAATCAAAAGGAGTACTAGCTCAAATCCTTTAACAAAGTGGCTTCGTGAATATAATCTATAAATCTCAGTGAAGCTGGCATGGAATACCACCACCTTGCGCCCAGTTGGCCGGTACTTAGCACCCCCATGTAACATTGTTCGACCATAATAATGAATTTTTGTCCCTAGTGAGAAGGTGAAGAAAACAGCAGCTAGTTGCAATTGCATGAGGACAAAATCTTTGATGGCTGTGAGAAATCCTTTCTCAAGTCCTATCTCCATCACCATCGGTAAGCCAGTTAGAAGCCCAAGCTGGATAAATGATTGGGAGGCAAGAGCTGTTTCCAATGATTGTATGTTATGAACTCTAGCCTCAAGTAGGAATGCCTTTTGTAGACCGCTTAGGACAAGGTATAGCTGACCGTAGAGGAACACATAAATTCCAATTACTGAAATCTGTGGATTTTACATGCGGAGTTTGAGTCAACATATAATTATCAAACAAGGAGCAAACTGACTGGTATTACATATCAGAGATGGAGACGGCAACACAAATAAAAATGTTTTCAGAGTAATAAGAGAACTTGTTAAATTTAACTTTAGAATAACTATATATTTATCTGGTTCATGAATTAGCAATGTAGCATACAACCCTAAAGACCATTTGAACTGGTAATAAATTAGCAAATCAAAAACAGCAAGGAATCATTCTTCTTCATAAGCTAACCACTTATAAACGCATGAGGCTAGACAAGAAAACGAAACTTGAGTAGTATTAATCCAGGAAATTCAGAACAAACTACAGTGGATAAGCATAACAATCTAAAGAATTTTATCTTACCATGCGCCCGCGCCCCCATGCACGTATACCAGCTTGTTTACTTGTGTAATTTTTAACATAAAATCTAGCTTTTATACTTGGTTAGTGAACATAAACCTATATGTGGGCACAGTTTTCCACAAGGATAAAAACATTTAAGGTGACTTCACATCAATCTCATTAAATTCACTTCTTTCTTTGAATGTAGGATTATTTCAGGGTGCAAAAAGAAATACCAGGTTACTGAAGTAAAACCCAGTGGTTGTAAAGTAACAAGATAGCATCCGGAAAAAATCAAAAGAGCGTCCAAGTCGGTGTATGTCACGGCTTATTGTTTGTTCACTGTTTCCATTTGCTACTTTGGCTTCGAACTTCGAGATTTGATTTAGACCTACATCGCGACCTTTTCCAACTTGCAGGTACTCATGGTAAGTTATGCATCCCCGTCTTAATATAGAATTGAATCCTGCAGATAATACATAAGTAGCTTTGAATAATCACCCTTCACAGAGAGCAACTTGTGAAAGTACTGGTCCGTACCTGCATATACATCCTCACTTAAGTTTATTGTTTTTGATGCTTTGCTTATGCCACCCCTTGTGATGTGAAACAACCTGTCAAATACATCTGGGTGCCCATAATGGAACCTTACCCTGTGCAGAAGATGAACATTAAAAGAATAAATGAGTAAAGATTGACCACATGGGAAAAAATCACTTTTGTGCATAGAATTAAAAGGCCTCGACAACAACTTGGAGAGGACAGCTGAACGGATTTGCAAATATATGGAAAATGGATGAGCCTACAATGCAATGCAACATTATTAGCAGTTTGTTTTTACAGTTTTCGTCAATTTTCTGGATCTGATCTCCGATGAGTATGATAAACTGAGATTCATAACAAAGAATCCAAAAGGCAAGTTAATAGAAATAGGGCAACAGGTACCTGAGAGGATTTGCAAGAAGCCTTTGACCAATGGTGACAAAGCTTGCCTCTTGATATGACATGAACCAAGCTAGAGATGAGACACTGCACTTTGGAAGATAATGTAAGATTCTCGACTCGAGATGTAAAATGCTGACGTGATATCTAAATCGACAACATTCTTTCCTGTATATGGATGATTTTTTAAAACATCAGATGTTCAAAAAAAGTAATTTTCGGTAACAATCATATTTTGAAGATGTGAGGATTTCCTTTGACCTTAAATTATGTATTAAAGAACTTGCATGTGCAACAGAGTTCAGATTTGAAAGAACAGTAACTGCATATAACAACCTCATTAGTTAGAAAAAAAGAAAAATGAAAATAGATTCTTTCGAAGGTTCACGCAGGTTAGCAGGTTTTAGTTGTAATTCCCCAGCTCCATAAGCATACAAAGTAATGCATTTCAAAGTTTGTTTGAAGTAATGCAAAGTGTTTAAAGAACTGCTAATATCAGCATCCAGTATCCTTAGTTTAGTGTTGAAGACTATAAATTGAAGGCTATTCCTTAATGCTTGGGCTCCTCATTGAATTGCTTTTGTACTATGTAGAGCATCAAGCTATATCTCCCAAACTGTCGAAGGTCAGACTGATTCTAGGTCTGTGGCATCAAGAATGATTGCATGACAAGCTACCAGTGCATGAAGCAATTAAAAGATAAACTAGCTGGCATTTTATAAATGGTTGTCTCGGTATTCTCTAGCTCTTGTTCTGATAGTAAATGAGTCTAGCTGTGAACTGAACCTCATTGTGGCTTTTAAAAGTTTAAAGTTTCATCAATTTATGACTTTGGTCTTCTATAGGCGCAGGATCTATTCGTTTAATTTATGGGAGAAATGGACTAACCTTCCAGTGAATATGTGTTCCCTCAAACCAAGTATAGTCGGAGGTCGCCGTCCTTGCTGCCGAAGAAATTCTTGTAAGAGGTTCCGCATTTTGAAAGCTTCTTCCAAATAATTATCCTGTAAAAAGAGAGAATTAAAGTATAAAATGCAAGATATGTGTATCTATATGTACCAGTGGAAAACTGTACCTGGTTCATATCGATTGTTTGAAGAGCTTCACCACGTGTAAAGATTATGGCATGATTTTGATTTTCTGGTTTCCCTTCTCCAATATTTGGTGGTCCAGGAAGTTTTATTCGGTAAATTTCCTATAGAAAAACATACAACACATTCAGCCCAAATATGCTGCTGTGCATAAAAAACTTCACACACACGAACAAAAACATGTTGATTTAGCTGCATGCATCTCTCTCGTTTGGTTTATTAATTAATCACTATAGAAAACAGAGCCTTTGATGCCTTCAATCCAATTAAAAGAAGTACTAGGTAGATAAAAAAGTAAAAAGATAGCTAAATTAATGAGACAGAACATAGTGAAAAACTGACTAGGTACAGGCTCGTTGAACCTCTCTGAACAAGCGAAAAATTGTACTCCAACTTAAATGTCTAAGTCTTACAGTTTAGTAAATTTCGCTCTCAAAAACTGTCTAAATCTTTAAACATCTTGAAAGTTTATTAAAATGTAAGCTTTTGAATCAACCTTCAGCTGTTCTTTTCTCTTAAGATGCTAAGTGCATTGTAAATTCTTCAATCACTACACCCACTGTGCCCAAGAAAAAAAAAACATGACTATTTTTTAAAGGAGTCAGGGACTTGTTAAGGAAAAATTCATAATCCTCGACTTAACATATTTCTCAAACCAAACGTTTCTATATTAATCCTCACAGCACGTTGTAATACAATCTGAATAAGTCACTACCTGATCAAGATCATCGATAGCTTTAACCAATATAGAAGAATAAACCTTCTCAGGTTTATCTTCCACTATCACTTCTTTCTCCTCAACATAAGCAACACGGACAGAGGGGTACCTTCAAGTGATAATTTTGTGGTCAAAATCAGATGAATATTTCAGTTTGGGAATACTTAATTTATTTTTTTGTAAAATAGTACCTTTTCATCAAGTCAAGTATGTCTTGTGCATGGGGATCTCCAGAGGACTTTTGTGATCCAAACATTTGAAATGAAATGACATAAGTGAATTTCAAGTCTGCTAGTGCATCTAACCGAGCAAATAATGTAGGATTATTTTTTTCCGCACCGTCGTAACCTTCAAGAATATCTGGATAAGCACAGCCAGAAAATGGCGAAGACCATGTTAAGTAATACAATTTTCATACGTAGGAATCTGAAGTAATGCACTAATGATATACTCCTTTTTGTGATAAGGACAAAGGTTATCTGATGCTATCTGCTACAGTCTACATAGCGAACCTTCATTGTCAGCCATATCAAGAAATGCTTGAACTCTTAAGGCTTCTCTATAGTACATCATTCCTCTAACTGTTATAAGCAAAGAAAACAAAGCAGGAGGTTATATCCAAGTTAATTATATCCGCCAGATTGAAATCAATGGCCACAAACATTAATGTTACTAAATCTTTCTATTCACCTGTTCTACTCAATGTTTGGCCACGGAAAGAAGCCCAGTTTCTGAGCTCTGAAATCATTTTTTCACCTTTTAGTTCATCTGAATTTTCACATCCCATGCGTTCCAAGAAATTTTTCCACTCATCTAAGATAAACAACATGATAGAGACATAATAAGAGTTTTTTTTGGACTGGTATGAAGAAACAAGTAAAAAAAAAAAAAAGGAGTCCTTTCTCACCTGGATAAATACTCTGCATGTAAAATAAGATGGGAACCCTTTCCTTGCTTGAATGAAGTTCATCCATTGAATAAATAACATCTTCCTGGAAGTGTGGAGTTAAAACACTGGTAACCAGAATATTAATGTGAGAAAGTATACATGGGCTTAGAATCATTTCTCTATTAAACTCAAGATGCCACACCATGCTTCTTTAAGCATAATAATTTTTTTTTCATTTTAATGGGATAACTAGTACCATCTATATACATGTTCAAGAAGTACTTTGCTGAATTTCCCCTCTGATCCATGCACATGTTCAAGATTCATTGTTTGTTAGGATATTCCAGGAATTGAAATAATCGAATTACATAACAATGATGAAAATTTTCAAGCAATGCAGATGAAAAGATATCATATTATGTCTAATGTAGAGGTTATTATTTATTGAATCCTGAATTATTAAGCAATGTATTATTAAAATCCAAACTCAAACTCAATTATGTTTCAGTGTCCTATCCTGCCAGCTGTGGTCTTCAAGCTGGGTAAAAGAGGGATTGCAATGAGTGGCCACTAGCATAAAACAGTATTCAAATTTATTCTGTTGAACAAAATAACCGAAAAAGATAAATTTATTTTAGATTGAAAATGAATAAAATGAATTGGATTGAAGTAATAAACAAGATTTTATCACCTTTAAAAAGGGCTGATTTTTTTTTTATAAGAATATGTTGAAAATCTTAGGAAGAAGACCCATGCGGTCCACCTCAATTAATATCACATTGAGCCTTAGTTCAATGGAATCAAGTTGACTTCTATAGCATTAGTAGTGCTGCAATGCTAGTCTCATTCCTCCTAAATACTCAACATATATCATCAGGTGACTTAGAAACTTGAATACCTAATCCAAATATAGATGATGAAAAATCAAAAGGCAAACAGAGAGAGCCTTGGCCAGTAGAGAAGCAGGAAAACTGTCATGAACAATAAGCAGAGGGTAAGAACTACGAGCTTAACCTGAAAGATAGCATATTCCGCACATTAGGAGCAACGGGCATATCAGTGAAGAGTGAAGTAGCAAAGAATGAAATACGTCTCCGAGCCTCTAAGTTTGCAGGTATGTCCATTGCCTTGTCATTGACTGTAAGCAGCCAAAGGAAACGCCTGATCTGCCACTCAAAGTTTGAAACAACTTAGTAATATGTATGTTAGGTTTGCCAAAATGAATTGCATACTAAAGCTGTTTCCTAAGCAATCAAAAAAAAAAAAAAAGATTTCTGAAACAGATAAAATACACCTGTTGCTTATTGCCCAATAACCATGGATTAAAAGGTGAAAAAAAGAGTGCAAGTTCTTTGTCCCAGAAAGAAGCTCTTTTTGACCGTCCATAGAAATAACAAATGGTTGATAAAAGTAGCAGGGAATCAACTATTTTATTAAGTAGATATAAATACCTTTCGACATCTATTTTCAACAGACTCAAGAGGAAAGAATGACACACTTTCTGTATCAAAAAGGGAAGGAGAAGTTAGTATCACCTGTTCATTGAAAGTGCCACTATCTGGCAACGGAAAATGGATAGAAGTCCTGTCAGTAGCTGATTCAAATAATTGTGGTTCAATTCTTCTGGAAAGATCAACTAAATTCTCTTCTGTCCGCTCAACATTCTGTTGGGAAGAGTAGACCAAATCCAATATTCTGTTCAAAACGAAAATGAAATGGGGTAAAGTGACACATTGAGTTGATCTTAAAATTTGGATTAATCCCTAAAACAAGAGCCCCTGAGAAAACCTAACCTGGAACCATCTGTCATCATATCGTAGGTCACAAACTCAAACATATCTTGGAGAACTTTCACAACATTACCGTTTTGATTTTCATTTCCCTCCAGCTTAAGAAATTGCAAAATATTGTATTTTAATAACCAGCAATGAGAAATAACTGCATAGTCAATCTTAACACTTTCATTCTCAATGGTTATAGTTACCAGAAGTTCAACCAACTGAATACATTTTGCTTTCAAGGCTGGAAGCTCACTCATCTTGAAATCCTCAAGAAGACTTGACCTTTTCATGCTTTCTTCAATTTCATTTAGTATGCTGGATACAACTCTGAAAACCGATGCAGGCAACAACACAAGGTCAGCAATAGTATTTGAAGGATACATATGAGAAGCAAGCAGAGGGAAGTAACTCGGCTTCCATTCCAATCAAGAAAACACAAAAAAGAACTATGCTATACAAAACTTGCCGGAACTCAAAAATCAATGTCTGTTTTTTTCATATTGAAGATTACATTCAATCAAAAGCTGAATCTTCTGTACCTTTTCTCCAGATCGCCTACAATGAGCATTTCAAGGACATACTTGAGTGACTCATAGCCCTCCTTCACAGCACAATACATGTACTTGTCTTTTTTAATTTTTCTGAAAAGAATCTCATCCTTCCCCACAAAATCTCTTGCAATGCTCAGTGCTGTTGAAAACTAGTAAGAAAAAAGAGCTTTGTTTATAGATGAATGATGCTATCAAAACAAAACTACGAAATTTTGAACACAGGGAACGAACCTTGTTTGCCAGGAGGAAAATAGGCCAACGAACCATGCCAGAAAATAACTCTGAAGACATAGGAATTGTCATCAAATCCATCTCCCTGTTGATGAAAACATTACCTATAAAATATTTCTTGGAGATAAAGGTGGAAATAGAATAGTACTCCAACAAGTAAAATGTACCAGTTGCTTATCAAGTCCTCTAGCCGGAAAGTATTGATTATTTGGTTCCATACAAAAGCAAACTTGGCAACACCATTTGTTTCATTTTCAGAAACCTGAAAATAAAATCCAGTAAATTGTCATTGAAAAAAAGGAGATCCTCAATTAAGAAAGATATTCTAACATTAACAAATCCCATACCTTACGAAATCTCCGGAGAAAGAAATTTCTTCTTGTTTTCTGATCACTTTTTGCTGAAGTTGGGATCAAGCAAGCATTGAATGCAGAAGGCAAAGCATGAAATCTACTTCTCAGCATCCCCAATGTTCGAATCTACAAATAATAGGAGAAATAACAGCCAACCCCAATATTTGGCGAGAAAAAATTACAGCTATAAACTCCACCAGGCTTACCTCACCAAGATGATTTAAAATGCCATAGAGTCCTCCAAAAATTGTGCAGAAAACAGAATACCAAATCTGTGTGTCCATGAAATACACCTGAGAAAATTGCAAAATAAGCAAATGCCAGGCATTTTATGTTTGCTAGGGAAAGTACAATGATCCAAGAACTTCAATTTCATTCATGCCTTAGTGACTGTAATGTATTTGTTTTAATATTTTGATTTTCCACTTTCATGGGTTGGCTTGAGAGAAAGATTTGTAACAGAATTGCATCAAAATAAAAAAGCATTGCCAAAATGAGAAGGAACATCAGAATCTTACAACTATAATTGGAGCCCATATAGCCACAAGTGCACCAACATTGCTTTTCACTGCAACAGAAGAAACTCACTTACTATATACATAAAGAAAGTGGTTAACTCGTAGAAGCTAAATGCAGAATGAAATGAAGTTTACCTTTTGGGAAAAGCTCATGCCAGTCATAATTTTCCACACCTATTTTCAAGATTAGTCTTGTTGGTCCAATGAGTGGTTTGATCTGCATATTTCCATTGACAGGAATAATCAGTATCTTTGCTTTTATGGGGACACCTCTCATCATGACAATAGTGAAATCATACTGCAAGACTGCTAGATGAATTAAGCTTTCACGAAGAGCAGTGGCATGATTTTACACGTTTATAAACAACCAATTATCATATTGAGTAAACATAAATGTTTCTCAAAATATTCTTTATGGCTCCTTCAATTGCAATTCCCAAGTGGAAAACTTAATGAATCTGAAAGACCTATTTTGTATTAGTAGTTGGTACGAAAAATAAAGTCCTGTTTCTTAATCCAGAATCAGAAAAGAATAGTTGTACTAGCACATAGACTGGACATATAAACTTCAAGAGGTGTGATAAATTGTCTATTACAAATTTGAACAATAATGAGAAAGATTATGTGGCCTCTTGGTATAATATTTTTGAATCATGTTATAAGGACATAGAAGATGCAATGAAAGAAATAAAATAAGATCTTCTGTTTCACCAAAGACAGTAATATTCCAAGCAATCAAGACCAGAATAGTCCTTTGTATCAGAAAATATTTGAGATTCAGTTGATAATAAATGCACATTAGGTTAATCAGGTCTTCTATATTTCATATTAACTTGCAAGTTTTTTTATTTATTTATTTTTTGCACATACACATATAATTCTAGAGAATATAATTTACTTGCTACATGTTTTTCTTGCGGACATTAAGACTGTTCCGAGTAAATTATATAAACATTAATTTTAGTGTTTAGACTTTAGTGTATAGAGCTCATGTCCCCAAGTTTTCATCTTGTGCCATTGAGGCATAACTAAGTGCAGATTCCTTTCTAATATACTGCATGTTTCTAACTCATTCAGCCTTGATGGCACAGTAAATAACTTTATAATATCACAATATCCATGTCATCTACAACAATCAGTCTGTTGTGCAAAATTAGAGTGCAAAACAGCCACTAGTTGTGGATTATGCATCACATATCGAATGATAATCATAGAAAAGGGAGAGAATTTTAGCACTTCTAACCTCAAAACTATAGCTGAATAAAAATTTGGTCAATAATACCAGCACCCAAAATACTGTATATCTGGTAAGTAAGAAAAAGTTTGTGTTTAGGGAAGAATAAAGAAGGAAAAAAAAAAAGGCTAATGAAAAGCTTCTAAAATGGGAAAATGAGATACTTGAGAACCGAAACTTGGGTTTCTTGCATCCCACGTCCAACATATGATCTTGGCTGCATGATAAAAACAGTAATTGTTGAATCATGGTTACAATAATCTAATAATAATAAAAAGATTAAAAAAAGGAGAGAGGATAAACGTTAGGTTTATATGCTTCACATGGCATAAAAATGATAAGAACCAGAACTTGTATGAAATTACTTCTCAGTTAATTAGAGAGAAACAGAGTGGATTGCAAATGAATTAAAATAAATAGCTCACAAACAAGAATAACACTTTAAATCCAAGGAAATAGTGCTTGTACAGTTGATGAAAGGTAATTGCTATTCATCAGTCATCACTATGGATATAGAGAAAGGCTCTTTCTTCCATTTACAATCATGAAATGGTTGCACTTTACACCTGTACTTCTAAAAATAATGTAGTTGTTTAGAAGTTCACTTGTGCTCCTAGATTTTCAACATGAACATGTTGATCATGGATTCATGTTTTGTAGTATCACTTTAGAACTGAATAATCTTATATTATGTATAATGCTACAGTCATCCCATCATAGAAAATAATTTTTTAAGTTGACCAAGTAAGGACAAGTTTCTATCCACAGTTCATTTTAATATTTACTGTAGTTTTAATTGCATGCCTTTAACATCTTGAAACTTGCAATCCCCATTTAAGTTTAAAACACAGAATCAGAGTCAATCTTACAATTGGCATTGGCTAATTACTGAAAATTTTAGGGAAAGCACATCACTTCAAGATAGAAAAACCATATGCTGAAGGAAATTAAAAACAAAAGGTACTTGATTAATCATACCTGTATCCACCAGGAAAATATTTTGAATATCTGACAATTCGAGACCTCAATGTACTTGTGAATCGCAGGAACAAAAAATAGGACCATCTCAACTGCATTAGTCATATGGAAAATTGCAACTGCAACCATATAGGAAGAAAAACACAGCTCCCCTAGCCAGCTTCTATATTGTGTGGAATAACAAGTATACTTCCTCTTAGATTTAGCATAAAATACAGGTAGAACAATAGTCCATATGACTGCAACTAACAGCTTCAGCACTTGTTTCCTTCTTGACAAAATATCCATCGTGAGTCTTGTTTTCCATGTAAAGACAATGTCAAGAATTGCTGCAACATAAAAACATATATTTATGAATTTATTGATCTCTATCACTTCTTCAATATGATGAAGTTTGTGCAGGCATGTCATGAGAAGGGGTGGGGGTGACTAACACTGTTGAAACCCTGTATCTTCATGGTGTTAACAAGACTCATAATAAACTATTTGTTAGCACATAATAGTAACATACCTTGTACAAGTTTAAGAATAGCAGATGTAATGAAGATGCTCATGATGTCCTCAAATACTACTGCATCGAGCATTTCAAGTGGGGACCCCAAATCATGGCAAGCCATGATTATCATTGCCTGAAATGCAACAAAAATTACTATTAGACACGGTTAATTCATCATATAATGGAACTAACCAACAAATCAGTTGTATGTTGTATTTGACCTGAAGGGATAGAATAAAAAAGCTCCACATTCTATCAAAGCTCCTAAAAATCTGCCAAAACGAGCGAATCTCTGCAAAATTTTTCTTTCCCTGCCATTTTGGTTCGTGTATTTCTTGAACAGTAGCCTGATAGAAATGAAGAGAAAGTTAGAAATTGGATTATCAAATGCCAGACGACAACCCAACTTCCCAAAACAATGTTGGAGATTTCATGATCTCATAAACCAATATATATATATATATATATATATATATAGCAAAGAGATATCAAATTATTCTACGTTGCCTACTTAGATGCTCATATAAAAGCCACAGTATGGCAAAAGACAAGGTATCCTTCTCTCCTTATTCTCACTACTGATATAAGATGAGTTGCGTCAAAGCTTATCTATCAAAAATTATATGTGTACCTGAATGCAGGCACTTTAATCCAAGAAGTAAAGGTTCAAAGCAATAAATTCAACAGATAAAGTTCAGGAGGATCACCCACAACACCCATATAAACACAAGATTCACCTCACTAAACCCTCTGATTAATGACTAAAATGTGGAACGTTACCAGCTATCTAAGTGTAAATCAAAATGGGCTTTCCCTTTTCACCACATAAAATCATCAATTTATGTTGCAGAAATGAGAACTGAAGACATGGTAATCTATGTACGAGATTAATAACTATAGTTATATGTGCATGTTGATGGCTCGAATGTAGTGCACTAGTGTCCCTTCACAAACTAGAAATTACAGAAACTACATTTCAAAATAGACAATAGACAAACAGAAGAACTGAAACTATTATTTGAAATCTGTTCTGTTTATAAATCAATGGCAATCTGGAAACAGAAAAAAAATGCTTAAATGACCGAGAGTGATAAAGTTTACCCCTGGTTCTTCATCCTCGTTTAATCCCATTTCTTCATCCTTGTTTTCTTCTCTCTTTCTGTTTTCTTGTATAATATTCTTACGTTTGGGTTTCTTTAAAGACTCGAAACAAAAGAAATCATGATCCAGACGCATGGGCCAACCTATTTGGAAACAATCACGAGACCTGCAAAAATATTGCAGCCATAACAATGTATTCTCAAAATCTTAACTTTTTGAAGCTGACTGAAACAACATCGATTCAATTCTCACCAGAAATACTCATTCAAATCATCGTAGTTTCTCCATGTAGAATGATCAGCTGTCCCGTTTTTGCTTTTCCGAGTTTCCTTCAGTTTTTTTTTTTTCACTTGAAAAATAGCTTTTATATGGAAATATTTACCAAGATATAAATAAAATAGGAATATACCTCATATATAACCTTGTATATCGGGGTAACGACATTTATCAGGAAAGACTCAAACCCTCCTTTGTATGCTGTTGTGAATTTCTTTCGAATTAACAGGTCATGCAATTCATCTGCCATCTGAAAGCAAACAAGAAAAGATCCACGCTTGTTCAATTATTAAGATCATCATATGAAGCTAATATTCATAAAATCATAGTTTAACTAAAGATGTTATTCAAGAACACTAAGTGTTTCAAAGATGCCTTCCAGAAGAGCAGACAGTCATGATTCAATGGCCATTTAATATAAACTGAGTGTCAGTGCAAATTTCCAAAACATTAAAAAAAAAAAGGTAAAAGTTTAGATGCTGCTTCTAGCACAAATTTTAGGGCTTTCAATCACTATCATAACATTTCCTACAGCTATCTGTTCATTTCACCAATAAACATGATATGTGCTGCCGTCTTGCAGAATTGCATTTGCATAGGAGGTAGGACTGGAAATCATATATAAAACCTCGCAGAAACCACAAACAGTTACAGAAACCAAGGCCTAGCACTTCATTTCAGAATAAGAGTACACTTTTTGCTAGAGCAAAGATGACCTCAGGCATGGAGAGCTTTATCCATGTCATTAAAGAGCAGACACTAGACGAGATGCAGGGAAATCATCTACAATTCCTATCCTATGAATGCAAGAAAATGTACCTTTCTCCTAGCTGGATGAACGAGGAAAAAGGAATGTGTAAATCAGACACAAGCTAGATTCATAATGATCTATGCTCCAATGAAACCATTTAATTGCCTCAAACAGAAACCAATACTGATGCATGTGCTCATTTTTTCAGTTGAGTTGACACCACTACATCTCATAAATCATATGGAAGAGCGTAGGACATGATATGTTAGATGTGGAAATTCTGGATTGTCCTTTGAACAACTTTTTATCCACATTAAAAAAGAAACCAGTACTACTGCCATATATGGAAAGTAAGATTTCCACAGAGCGCATGATTTAGACATGAAAGAGTTATTTGAACAATTGTACACAATTTACATCTCACGCAAGTTATTTGTGCTTGATGTTAACAACAGGAAGTCAAACATTATTCTTTTTTTCTTTTTTCTTTTCTTTTGCTTTCCTCTACTTTCTAAGAAACATCTCATCTTGTTTTGTCAACACATTAGAGGAGCCTTTGATTAATGTCATTTCCTTGCAGATAAAAAAAATTGAAACGTATCTATTCCTATTAGTGAATTGTAATATAGTTAATAGAAACTGTGGTTTCGAAATGTTGGGCAAAGACGCTTCTGTAACTTTGGCTAATGAAGTTAAACTATTTTTGAAGTCCAGGAATGAGACCCCATGGGAATTGAAATGAAAGAACAAAGTATTCAACCAATGTGGTCACAAACCTGTGAGTGGATTATACAGGAAATAATCAACAGAAAAGCATTTAAGCTTACATGGTGAAAGATATAGCATAAACACTCAGGCATAAACCGCAAGTTTGCTGCCTCCCCCCAAATAAGAAGGTAAAGTCCAATATATAAAATTTTGTATTGTTGAGCTTCCTGTTTCACATATGGCAACCTGCAAATACAAGTATCAAATTTGTTGCAAGAACCTGAAGATAATGAATATAACAGACATATCGCAGGTCTTCTGAAAGAATTAATGGACAAAGAAAACCAAATACATAGATGTGGAGAAATTAGCAGCAAAAAGTTGTCAAGAAAATTTGGCAAAATAGAAAGAAGGGAAAGATATGCTGTTTCAGAATGAAATTGGACAATAGATTTGTAACATCTCTGGCTCCAAGCAACAAGAAAAATAGGTCACTTACTTGATGCTGCTATTTCTCCCCAAAAATTTACACCAATTAGTGTAATTTTTAAAAAATTTCTTCATCAGTTCATCCACAGCTGCATCTCGAAGCTGATATCATGAGAAATATATATATCTCAAATTCAAAAGATAAGTGCGGTTTAACCAAAAATTCAAGAGCCAAATAGCTTAAAGACCTTATTAATAGATGTCTGCTTGGGAGACTGCCTAATATGGGTGCTAGCAAGCAGTAGAATTAGATGCTCTCTCTGGTTGGCAACATTTCCTTCCTGACACAACATACAGAAAGTGCAATACCTTTCATGTCAATGTAAGCAAGAAGAGCATTATGTCACACATGTCCAATTTCCCAACTCCAATTTTATTTGCGAATCTATAGCAAACTCTGGAGAACAAACAAAAGGAAAAGAAAAGTAAAATCAAATAGGAATAGTTAAGAGAGAATACCTGAAACTCAAAGAAAAATTCTAGAAATTCAAACAAATCCATGAAAGGCCCACGTTTCCCCAAATCCTCGGCTGAAGGTAAGCCTCGAATGTCACAAACAGCTGCCACAGCAACTTTAATCTGTATTATTTATCAGTCTGTCAACATACTTATTCCATTTAATCAAACCTCGAGCATGATGTATAGGTGCGGGAGGGAGGGTTGGGGGGTATAGGTAAAATTGCAAGTAGGCTAACATCTTGTCAAATTACATAAATTTGCAGTTTTAGCAGCTTATAGGAAAGCTCAAAAGTCTTTAAAATCATGGGGACAGCCCATTCTTAAGAATATTAAGAAGGAAATCACTTATATTATCCATATAGCATCAGACCTCAGGGAGTTGCATAATTGTGTGCGGAATACCTCCTTCATCTAGAGGAAGAATGTTATATGGTACATAGTGCTCAGATTTGGCACGAATACTATCTGTGTCAGCAAGGGCCTGTAAAGAAAGACGAATAGAAGTAAGAAGCACATGCAGTAATCATGGAATCTGCAATTAGTCATTGCATCCTATTATTAATAATTGAAAAAAAAATGAGAAAAGCACCTGGGGTTCGGCAGCATTTGTTACCGCTTTTAATACAACAAACAGTACAGAAGCAATCATTTGTGCATTTGTCAGCCTCTTTCTGTGACTAATTCAGATAAAAATTCCACGAACTAAATTAGTAGCAGAGGAGTATGCAGTGAAATCTCAGCTGGAATACAGGAGACGTATTTACCTGCCATCCAAATCAAACGCTCCACCACTTTTGATACACTCCTTGTATGCATGGTAAACACGTCTGAGCTCACGCGTATCACTCTTCTCCTTCCGTCTTATTAAGGTAGTATATTCGTCCTAGACATTTTATAAGCCAAGAAAGACAAGTTTCAAAATTGAAATAAAAGAACAAGAGATGATAGCCTTCGCAAAGTATCTCAAAACAAAGTAAATCAAGCAGGAGATGAACTTGTGGTCAAGCACAGAAATCAAGCAGATACAAACACCACGCAGCAGTTAAGGGAAAACCAAGGAAGGCAAGTGTACAAGAGGTTACATAAGAGCACACTCGTGCTCATCATTTCTTTAATCTAACAATCTTTTCAACATGCTTATCATTTCTTTGATCTAACAATCATTTCAACCCAGTGCATCCTTGGAGCTTGCAAGGACAGAAGAACTTTGATATGCCTATATGATGAGCTACTATCAAGTTCTTACTTGTTCAAGTCGCTGAAGGAGAGACGTTTTAAATTGGCGAACACCCCGTCCACTTGAATTTCTATCCATGCCATGTGCTATTTCAAAAGCTCGAAACCGACCTGTCCAAGAAAACCACATAATTAACAAAAAACAAAAAACAGGGGGTATAAGTTTGTAATAGAGTTCATTTTTACTTGGAAAAAAAAAATAGAGTGCCACAAACACCAAAGTCAATAGAAAATCAGATTGTCACTTAAGAATGAGCAACTATACAAAATCCAAGTGGTAAGATTTTTCAGTTCATTCACTGTCCATTTCCAAGGTACCAACCTACCTTCCTAATGACTGCAGATTGAAGAAATAATACTCCATCTGCATTGCATTACCCATTCCCAGTTCTTAGCAATAGTAAGAAAGAAAGAGAAAATCCTGTCAGTTGCTCCTTATAACTAACACAACCATCTTGAAATACCTTTAACCTGGAGACTGAGAATGAAAAACTTGCTCTGACCAATATTAAAAACCATAATTCCAACGCCTTTCATTAAGATTTCGTAAATTTGATCATGACCATTAGTTTGATCAGTTACAAATCAAAGTCGAAATCCCATCAACTAGTAATTCACACTCCAAAGTCGAAACCTTTCAAACAGCACTTTATAATCAAATTCAACAAAACAAAGCAGAAACAAGTAAAACCAACAGAAATTCCCAAACTCAAACTCCATAAAACACAATCCAAGTCTCCAAGAAGGAAAGATAATTCAAAACGTATAGTATAAAGAACCATATGGCTTACAAATATAAGCAATACGAGGCTCCTCGCTTTCAATCAAATTAGCAACACGAAGAAACTTTTGAATTTCCCTAGACAAACTGGAAGGCAACCTCTCACTATCAAAAGGCTCAGGTCCAGTACCACCACCACCACTACTACTACTAGCAGCAGCATGATCAATTACAAGTGCACCGTCCGTTCGCTGCGGCTCAATGGTAGGGTCTGCGGGAACAATTTCTGACATTTTGATGAAATGGTGAAAAGGGTTGGTGGGAAACGTGAGGAAGAGTTGTGAGAGTGAGAGGTTATGGTGAATAATACTGCAGAGTATGTAAGTGGGATCTTCTGCTTCATCTTTTGTTTGTTTTTGCTTAATAAGAAAGGGAGAGTGCACACTTTATTTGAAGGAGACTGACTACAGAGTGCTTTTTGTGGGTTTGGTATGGTTGTGATCTCTTTAGCTTTTGCTTTTGGTGATGGGTTTACGAGGGGAGGGAAGGGTTTTGCTTTGCTTTATTGCTTTGCTTGGTGTTAGTCCCAGAGAAAAAAACAAAAAAAAAAAGTGAGACTGTGAAGAAAGAGTTCCTTTCAAAACTCTATGGCCATTACGCGGTCTTTTTTTAAAGCTTTCCCCTCTTCTTCTTTTTTTCTTTTTTGCAGCTCCACTGCTTCCAGTCCAAGATCAATATGTTCAAAGGGTTCTTCTGCATATTCCAATCCAGCATTTATTTTCTCTCTTGTTTTTAGATTGTATAACATATCCTCTACGTTAAAATGAATCCATTTGCTCTCCATTAGTTGTCTTCCAACCAAACAAGGGATGTGTATATATATTTTTTTAAGGAAAAGAAGAAGAAGAAGAAGCAAAAGCCCCTCTGCTAAGGAATGCTGGAAAAGGACATGAAGCAAAGCAAAACCTAATATTTTAGTGGTCAAACCCCTTTGCAATGGAAAGCTTATGCCTTCCCTTTTTTGCTTACGAATTAAGAAATGGAAAAGGAGAACGTGCATGTTTATGGGTCATGCATGCATGGCTGCTTTTCACCTATGAGCTCAGTGCTCATTGTAACTTTTTGGAGCCTACCGGCTCATATAATTGCAGCATTAGTGTGCTCTGTATTGTTCTTTTCGATTGAATCAGACTTCCTACAGGGAGACGGAAACGGAAAAGTAAAGTTAATTGAAAAGTAACGTGTTGGGATTATTGTGATCCTGTTTCTAATTCATTGCAAATTTGTTCTTCCCTGATGACAAGAGCGTAATGAACTTCACCACATGTTATTTTTTAAAATAAAAAATTTGATTTTTTTTTTACATCATTTTAATTCTAATATATGGTGTCAAAAATAATTTTTAAAAAAATAAAAAATATTATTTTAATATATTTTTAACTAAAATTTATTTTAACTTCAGAAGATTTGTCTTTGATTTGCTTCAATGCCATTAATTCTATGTTTGAACTATATATGTATCCAACCTCAAAACATTAAAGGCATTTAGATTTTTCTACAAGAAAAGGAGAGTAAGTTTCTCTGAAACATTATTAGCAATGAGGGGACGTACATTCATTCTATTTGTCAGATTTGTTCCAATTTCACTCTATAAATTTGTTCTTTATCAATTAATTCCTCAAGTACTTTCATTATTCTTTAACTAGCTATTTATTTTTATTATTTAAAATTATTTAAAAAATAAACTTTTTTTATTTTGTTATTTCAAATTAATATGTTTTTTGTGTTTTTAAATTATTTGATATGCTAATATCAAAAATAATTTTTAAAAAAATAAAAAAATATTATCTTAATATATTTTTAAATAAAAAACATTTTAAAAAATAACTGTAATACTTCTAAACAAACATTTCACATTTTAGACTAAAAAACAATTTTAATGTAAAACAAGAATATACAGCTAATGTCTTTTTTTCTATAAAGATTGATTAAACTTACTTTTTATTTCTTTTTTATTTTCTGCTGATTTCTCTATGCTTTCTTAAACACTAGGATTTAAAAATGAATAAAATGAATGTTTGGACAAAACATATAACCTTTAAACCAAAAGGAATAAAATAAAAATCGAGAAGAATCTTTCCAAAAAGGTGCTGGATGAATAGTGTTGGGTTAAAAAAACATTGATGCCACCAGAACTGGATTCTTACAGCAAGTTACCCTCTCTTCTTTTAAATTTATCTGTGTTTAATCTATTATTATTAATAATTTAGTTTTTACTAACATTATTATTAATTATGCATTTTCTAATGCTTCTAATCCTCCCACAAGTCACAAGGCATTATATAATTCATGATCAATGACTGATGAAATTCTAAATGTCTTTCCACAACCAAGCAGTTTAAAATCTTCGTGGGGTGGTGGAACCTGGAAACCGAGCGACAACTCGGTGAAGGCGTGAACGGTAAGAGGGTATTGCCCTGATTCTACACCCTTCCATGTTCTAAGATGACATTCCAGTTAAACGGAAAACCATTCCTGAGACTGCTACAGTTTTCATGCAGGTGCCGCAGGGAATCCAAATTCCTGGTTGGATCGATGCCTTTCATGAGGTATAACGTCGTGCTAGTTCGCACTACAAGACCGGAACTTCCTAGGAGCCATGAACAATGGCCTACGAGAAGCACACACTGCTCGTTTGACGAGCATGGTAATTAAATTTAAATAATGGCAACCTGACCAAATCCTAAATAAATAAACTGAAGAAAAGGAGACCCAACACAACAAAGAAAACTGTCATTCGTATTTCATAGTACAACAAATTAGATTACTGGCCCGGCTGACATGCGACAACTGTCGGGCACAGACTCACTGTTAGCTTATCTAATATGAGCTAAGCAAAGTGAAAATACTACAAGCTAAAACAAATGGAACCGAGGATATGTTGGCACTTTACAATTTTCAATAATAACAAGAATCTTCCTTTCCTAGGGTACTCTAAAAACAATCCACATGCCCCGATCAACTTGGTATTGAAAACAAAAATTTCGAGGCAGGGCTTCCACCTAGCTAAGTCAATAATCACCATTTGGGATCTACACACTACAGTCTACAATGACCATAAGATCAATCAAGACCACACTTTGTGATTCTCCCGTTTTCTACAGACATGGTGCAGGAACTGTCTGTAAAGAGTTTGGTTGATGAATCACAGGCCTGTTTGTAATTTTCTCCTTTCCAGGCTCTGGAGGTTGGATTGATGAGCATGAATCCAAAACATGGCCCCTCTCCTCCAAGAACCTAGTTTGTGGCCTCCTATTTGAAAATGTTCAACGGCAAAGAGTATTCTGATAAGAGGATTCTGGAGCATACAAATCATTGAAAATCGATGAGAAAGCATCTGCATTGCATGCATCAGCATAATCTATAGTACTGAAAGAGTCTCTGGTGCTCTCGGTTGTGAAAGAAGCCTCGTCAGAGCTTGTAAAAAGGGACCGATCACTTGATGTAGCATCAGAGAAATCCATCACCTGAGAGGGATTTTTCTTTGCACTCCTCCTTGGAATGCCATTAGCATAGCTGGCAAGGCTAGAACAGTTTTCTGGTTTGACATCCAATGACGCTTCTGGGCCAACAAAGTGGCTGCTGCATTTGCTCTGTCCTTGTCTTGAAGGTTTCTGAGTTCTTGACATGCAGTGTCTCAAAGATAATGGAACTTGTTGCCTGCTGGCTTTCTCACAAATTGCCTTTTGAGGGCGAGGACAGGACCTAAGAAATAAACACTTACAAGAAGTTGAGGGAAGTACAGACAAATGTAAACATTAACTAACAGTAGCATTCCTGAAAAGAAGAGACCAAGTAATTGGAGTCGATTTCAACCCCAATGTTTACCTCGTGTAAAACAAAATATATGCTCCTTCCAACATCACCTGGCTCATCGATACTGGATGAACCTGTTATGAGAGCGTGATCCAAATCATTGAAATCCCAGTTCATCAATATAGAATATCAGGGAAACAATTAAAACATCAGAATTTTAAAATACAGTTGATCTTGTTATTTAATATCCATATGATGGGCAACCAGTAAGAGCGAAGAAGAACAGAAAGAGAGAGGAGAGAGGTAACTTGTGGTGATCTCACGAAACTAAGGAGAGCACTTTCATGAATTTCATCAGCTATGTAGAGCTGTACATAAATATGCAGAAAAAAGTTTATCCTTTGGAAGGTACAGTTATACACCTGAGACGCTAATAACAAAAAACCATTGAAGATTGATTTTTTCACTGGAGATTAATTGGAAGGTACGGTTATAAACCTGAGATGCTAATAACAAAAAACCATTGAAGATTGATTTTTGCACTGGATATTAATTGGAAGATACAGTTATAAACCTGAGATGCTAATAACAAAAAATCATTGAAGATTGATTTTTGCACTGGAGATTAATTGGAAGGTACGGTTATAAACCTGAGATGCTAATAACAAAAAACCATTGAAGATTGATTTTTGCACTGGAGATTAATTAGAAGATAGACAAATAGCAGTTCTAATTTCTGGCCATATTGGACATGATAGAAGCACAACCAGTCCAGAATATCATGTCTATAAAATGCCATCTTAGTCTTAAAGCTGTATATTGCATGGTCACATCCTGACTGTAGAGTGAATATTATAAGATTGTAGTTTAAACATCTCCATCTTTTGTTTTCTCCACTTTCCAAACTAAGCCAACTCTATCTCAAAGTTGGTTAGCAGATGAAACCAAGGTAAATAAGTTAAATATGACATGTGAAACCTAAGGCCACTGAATTATAAGGTTTCACCCTTTCCAGAAAACAATATGCAACAAAGCATAAATATTTTGAGAGAGAGAGAGAGAGAGATGAATGATCCAATTACTATAGAAATGAACTGAAATAAAGAAATGGGTGTACCTCAGTGTCATCTATCCTGAACCAGCTCCCTTGCAAATCCTTTACATATGCCACGTAATGTCCAGAAAAAGAGGCATTCAGTGTATCCAAATGTACCACAACAGCATAAAGCATGTAAAGAGGAGGGACATCACCAGTTCCAGTCATAAATGGGATCATATCCAGCATGTCAGGAAAAGTGACACATTTGTTTATTTTCCCATATTTTCCCTCCTGGTGAAGCAAAACCAACAATCTGAGAATCAAAACAATTAAAACCATCCATCCAAAAGAATATAAAATGTAAATATCCCAGAAAGGATATAAAACCTACACAGTCTAGGCGGGTTAGAAACATTTAATTTGGTAAATTGCTACTTAAAAAAATTAAGTGATGAAACATCATGCCACGACTCAAAATTAATATAGTGAACTTAACGCTAATAGCAGGCACCCTTATATAATTCCTGCAAGTGGATTGAACATATGACAAGAAAGTAATTGTACTGAAATATGCAAGCAAACCTGGAATCTCTTCAAAACAATTGTCAGGACATTTGGTGCCTCATGTATGCTCAACTGCTTCCTAGCTCGGACATATGCAGCACACCTTTTCATCAAAATATTTTCAGAGCCATTAACTTGATTTTTACTTCCAAACCTAAAACACTAATACATACCATGGCAGTGATCACACACAAAATAAAAAAGGAAAGGAAAGGAAAGAAAGTAAAGGAAAGGAAAGGAAAAGGAAATAAGTTATCCAACCTTCCACATCTATACATGTTTTCTCCATCTAGTTCTTCAGGGGTTGTAAACTGAGTCAGTGCATCTTCAAGTGACTCAACCCAACCAAATATCTCTAGTGTAAGATCCATAATATTCTCATATCTTTCTGACTCATGATGACATCTCAGGCATTTGACCTAGTAGCAAACATTTAACCTCTTCATGTTTCTTGTGTAGGATAAGTCTTCAACTAAAATGACAGAAATGAGGATGCACAAAAAAGAAATAAACATATTTGCATTGAAACAAAAAGACAGTTCAAAGAACCAAAGAAGCAACACCTTCGACCTAAGACGCCCACCAAAAGTATGCTGTATGAAAGTTGTTTCCTGCAATCTGGGATCAACCCTGTCTTCACCACCCAGTTTCTCCAAGCATATGGATTGCATTGATGCAATCAGAAGCCTGGATGAAGAGCACGCATAAATAGGAGGAAAGAATTATGAAGCAAAGTGGGACTAGCATCTCCAGTATGAAATTTGAAACCAAGATAAAAACATCAGCTAGTGAATCTTTAGAAGACCTTAAGAACTCATGTGCATCTTCTTGACTTCCATCGCCAATCTGATGATTAATTTTTCGCATATGCAGTAGGATTCTACTGGGAGACAGAGGGCCCCCACATTCTCTTATCATCATTACATGCTGCTCAAGTTCACACATGAGACACCAATCTATCTCACAACCTAACAAGCATATGCAGATATGAAAATTAGAAATATCAGAGAAAATTACTACTGTACTTTTTAAATACCCACACAACAGGAAAAATGAAAAAAGAAGAATACAGGCTCTTGAATGTGATCTATGCAGCAAGAAGATGATCAGAGGTTTTGTGCAGGTTAAACATTGGAGGACAGCATTGGCATAGCAACTGCAAAATAGAAAATGTGAGTAATAGAAAAGGCACAAGAAAATAATGAGCTTGTTACATTCAGAAATAAGAGCCTAGCTTGTTATAATTTATATAAACTTGCTCCTTTTATACTTGAACTTACAATCACAAAAGGTAAATAAACTTTTGGTTAGTCTCGTCACAAGTACATGCAAGCCTTCATCAATTAACAGTAACTGTCTAGCATATAAATGTCAATATTCAAACATATGATTTACAATACAGGCATTCACCCATGTAAAAGTTGACTGCTCACAATCTATGTGCAGCAAAATTCAAACTAGCAGCTAGTTTATGTTTCAGTTTATGAACGGCAGCATGGTAAATTGACATTCTCTTCATTTTGCTTTAGCTCACAAAAATCATTGTACACATTTTTATTTTGCATTAGAGAAACATCCATTCATACCTGTTTCCACAATTTACAAGTCCTCTAGGTGTTAAGTCGATAACTTCAGAATTGAAAATGTTCACAAATTCTTCATAAGGGAACAGCATCTGAGATGAAATTATATGATAACAGAAAGAAATACTCCATTATGACCGACTTCATAGCCTGTGTCAAATAACCACAACACAAAAAAGGACAGTGCAAACTGAACTTTCAAAAGCTTAAATAGAACTTAAAACGAACCCTTAATTTTGTGTGAGTAGCATTAACTCCTGTTATATCTTGAGTAGCAAGTTTTGACGACTTCCTTAAATCCACCATCTTCATAATACCAATGCTTGTAACCCCATTGGTTCCTGCTGCAGGGTTTGCATTGCCCATTCTTCCGACTTCTGCATCACAGGTATACATTTAAAAGAAGTTCAGAGAATAACTGATATATTGGGTAAGGAAGTAAGGTGATCCATTAAACCTACTTGAATCATCTGTAAGTTGTCCTTTTCCATCTATTTTAAAATAGGATTGGTCTCCAGAGAATTTCATGTTTGATTTTGATGATTTCAAAGGTTTGTTTCCCATGGGATGCAATGCAGTATTAGCTTTCACATTTCCATTCATAACTGGTGTTTCATAAGAACATTTTGGTCCTGCCATTTCACCATCAACAGATGCTTCCGCGTTAGAGAAATCTACTACATTAAAAACAAAGTTTGTTCCAATTTCATGTGCATTTATCCCATATTTTCCTGCATTCAATGAGCTTGAGGACCCACAGAACATTTCTTTGTTTGATTTGCATGAAACTTTCTTGTCTAGACTTCTTCTGTGTAGCCTAGCTTCTTGAGAGGTAACAGTTGCAGGACAATTACCAGCAGCACAAGCACCAGTGCATGTTAAAGGATGGACATTATTATCTGAAAGACCAGTATCCATTGCAGGCTGCTTGCTATTATACCCTAAGGAAAATAAGTCCAAGCCATCATTGATTGATAACTTCTCAGGGATGAATTCATCACATGAGGCAGCCATAGGAGATGAGCATGAACTTGTAGTTTCCAACCGTTGGCACTCTTCCTTATGGACTTGTCTCCAATGAATTATTTGACACTTTCCAGAACTGCATGAGAGTTTATGATGAAAATTAACAAACTTGAAACTTGGTTCAGTAAGTTATGGTTTACATCTACAAGTAGGAAATGTGCATCACATGCGTTACTTTGGTTCCCCAGCTCCATGGTTGATGCTAAACAGACTATAAGAGACACATCAATTTGGGGTGGGGGAGTTAAAAGGAATTTTGGGGTGGGGTGTCAAAAGAAAAAACAAGAAATCATGTTTGCAGGTTTATTAACATGATCTGCACAAAATTGCAACAAGAAATTAACAACTATAACTTGTTTTATATCTGAAAAAGACCCTTGCATACATACAGCAGAAATTTTGTGTATAGTTTCCCATAGAATTAAACCCTATGCTTGCTTGTCTGAGGAAGGGCAACAGTTTCTTACATGGTCAATAGTGCAGGGAGTGAACATGATTTAATGGTTTTTTGACCTGCACTTTGGGTATGTGGAGGGAAAGAATGCGATCAAGTTGAATCAGAGATTTTATCCAGTGAAACTGGTTTGTTAATTGCATTTCACTCCTGAAGCCAAGGATTTATTAGCCTGTAGATTCATCTGTCCAGATAGAAGACAGAAAACAGACAGATGAATACGAAGAAAAAAAACCAGTGCAACAAACCAGGTTTGTTGCTTTGATGCTTTTGTGATTACTGGTAAACTCAGCAAACCTTCAGATGAATTCTCTACATTTGGCTCTTTGTTTCATTTACTTTAATAAATTAACGAAAAAATAGAACCTCCAAAGCTTTGAAAAGAAGCATTTGGTACTCACTCACAGGACCTGGATGGTTTTGAAACTGACATATTCTATGAGTAACGCAAATACTTGTCTACAATTACAGAAATCTTATGACAGACGTTATTTAGACCATCCACAGTCAAGATCTTGCCTTTTTAATTGTTTTCTAAACAGTGGAGTTTGTTTGTGCAAATTTAAGGAAATACAGATAGTATGACAAATATTTCCTTATCGAGGCCAGGGCAGACAGAAACAGGATAGTTTAGTAGAAGTAAGAAATAAACACAATTATCTAGAGAAAAAGGACAAGTAAAGTACCAATATCTAACAGACTTGCATCTGGAGCAGCGGGTTGTAGCTGGACTAAAGCATCTAGCACAAAAATGAATTCCATTCTTTGAAGTAGACATAGGAGGAATGATACAAGCAGTAGCCATTACTTCTGCTCTAAAAGCTTCTTCAGCAGCCAGTTGAGCAAGCAAACTTATCCTCTCTCTCTTCTTTGCCGATTCACTCCATTTCCCAAGCAAAATGTAAGCAACCAGAGGAAGCACGACCAAGACAAGAAACAGGACAGGTATATCAGCTTCCCTTGGTTCAAGCATGTCCCCACCAGAATATTCATATCCAAACTCCCCCCAGAATCACTACCCACAATAAGTCCCTTTGTTCTACATAAGCGAAGCTAAATCAACACCCAAAGCCAAAAATAAGAAAATCATCCTCCGCCATTCAACCTGCCAAAATTTTCAAGCCGTGAATCCTCACAACTCAACATGGCATTACAAATAGGTAAGCACATTCTCCATTTTCCCTCGGAGTCAATCATAGATAACCGAATACATGTTAATAGCAAGAGTTCAATCTCAAATTAGTACTTTTCAATGCGCAAAATTGTACTCAATCAGAAGAGAAGCAAGAAATCTATTTCCCCCCCTTAACAGAACACAACAAAATGGGAACATTTTCAAGAATTTGCATAAACTATTCAAAAAATAATAACTAGAAAGTGTCAGTGGCAATATGCCAACTAGAACTATCTTTAGAAATCTGATACTTTGGTTCACAAGGTCCCTTCAAACCCAGGATTCAGTAAACACTCGCATTACACAAAATATAAACCCTCAATCTAATGAAGACTGGCATGACATATTTCTATGTAGACCCCCCCAAAAGGAAAAATAATTGTAATCAAATAATTAAAAAAAAAATTGTGAAAACCCCATCTCCAATTTCACATTTCTACACAATCTATTAACAAAGGGAAAAAAAAAAAAAAAACCACAAAGTCCAACATTTTAGAAGCAAGAACCTTTAAAACAACCTCAGAAAACAATACTTAATGTTGTTTGAGACAAACGAGCAAAGAAATCCTACACATTAGTTCACTTATGTTCTCAGATTAAATTAAAGTACAAGAAAGGTACACAATGGTTAAACCATGATAAATAAAACAATAAACGAAAAAAGATGTTTTCACAAATACGTACATGCCTACCTCAAGTCATGAAGCAAAAAAAAGAAATGAAAAACAGAAAGAAATCTTGAAGCCCACAAAAGAAACAACGTTTCACTTCTTCCTTCTCCTTCTCCTTCTCCTTCTCTTCAAAAAGATTCCTTGATTCCTCATATAGAAAAACTAAGCACGCAGTACCATACAAAACTGCACCAAATTCTCTAGCTTCCCACTTTCTTTCTTTCTACCCCCTCTCACACTTTTCAACATTTAGGGCTTTCTTCTATATCTTGTCACTCACGCAAAAACTATACACCCTAGTCAATGCCCCAACACGTGGCAGCTGCCCATTCAGTAGTTCTACATAGGGATGGTGAGAGCTCTATCTGATTGAGTATAAGCCGTTGGATATTCTCAATTTCGGGGTGTGCTTTTAGACGGGGTGGTCTCGGAAAGATAGCACATGTTCTTCCCAATAATTTTAACTCGAGCCACGTGTACGGGTGAGATCGATCGTGAAGGATAAACGTTGTGATGGGCAGAGAAGAATTTTGTAATTCTGTTAATAATAAAGAAAGAAGAAAAGGAAAAGAGAGTACAATTACAGTGTGTGAAATGCATAAAGTTATGGTACAGCGAAAAGTAATTTAAGTTTTGAACAGTGTCGTTCTGAGTGTTCAGACGACAGAGCCCGTGAGATGCTATTATCTTCCTTCGCACTCGTTTTTTGACCTGCGTTTCGCAACATTGGAGGCTTGATTTTTTTTCAAAAACAACTAAGATTTATCTTTGACAATTAAAAAAGAAATTATGAAAGTCAATAATAATGGCTAAATATAGATTTAGAAAAGTCTAGAGATGGATATTTAATATTGTAATATACTCTATTAATCTAATTGTATTTAGTATTTTATTTAATTTATTTAATTAAATAATAATAGAAATAAATACATATAAAATTAAATATTTTATTTTTAAAAATAATGTTCAATTATATAAAACATATAAAAAAAATTATATATGAATTAGAAAGACCTATTTAAAAATTAAATACATACAAAATAAAAAAAATCATTATTTAAAAAAATACATGTAAAAAAAAAGCATAATTTTTTCAAAAAAACTAAAATTATTTATAAAAAAAAAAGCCCTACGCACGACTATCTCTGGTAAGCCAAGCTAGCAACCATATTTAGAAGGCCCTGAGTACAGGCAAGATGTAATTTGGATATATGACATGTTATATGTCCTAATGTTTTTTTTTTTAATAAGTTAAACTATGCATTATTTGTTAAGGTAGATGATATGTCACTTGATTTATCCTGAATTTTGACCATTATAAAAACCAAAAAATTAGGGTTGAATGTTTTTTATTCAAAAATCTATTTTTTTAATTTATTTTTAACTCAAGACACATAGAAAACACCATAAAAAAATTAATAAATCCAGTTATGACCATAAAAACCCTAAAAAACCATTCATGACACGACCAAAGATTTGACGTTTTTTTCTAAGTATAGAAGTGTCAAAATAATAAATAACCAAATAAGACCAAAATCAAACTACAAAGAGATTAACTGTATAAATTACAAATAAAAATATATATAATAATAGAAAAGGAGTTGAAGAGATCGTTGAAATGTGATATTGATATAAAGATTTAAACAAATACAAAACAATTGTTAATGTTAAAGGATTCACTAATGGTATTTCAAATAAGTATAATATAAATTTTTTTTTATTATTCAAATGAAAACCACATACAAACAAGGTTTTAATCGAATTATAATTTATTAACATGATTATATTCATTATCTTATTTGAGTAGTGTTACTACTTGTAAATATTGTCAGGTATTCATATTGATAATTTATATTAATAACAAATCAAGTTCCTTTCATAGTATAGGTGACAGTTATACCATACAGTTGAGCTATGAAAGTGTCAAGTATTTGTTGTACCATGGATTATTCAATACAAATTTAAATTAATCATTTAACAAGTAAGGTATTAAGAGTGAGTAAGATAATAAATACAAAACATGTTAATATCAAACATTAAAGTTCATATTAAGTTTATACTATACTTATTCTTACACCCTTAGTATAACTTTTTCACATTGACATAATAAATTTAGATAAACATAATGAAGAAAAAAAATATAAATAAATAAGAAGAGAACATGATTATATAAATATAGTAAAGGAAATGAAAGACATAAATAAAATATTAATAAAAGTAAAACTTAAGCATTACAATATATGTATATAAAAGAGTAAGAACATGATCTTGATCTGAAAATCAAGATTCCTAAATGTATGGCAAATACCTCTTTTTATAGGTTGAAATTTAAAACTGTTGATTTGATGACTAATTATTGATTGAGTGACCACCTCTTCATTTTGTAACAATTCTTATCTCCTTATCTATATATTAAAAAAAAAAAACTTCATTATTAATATCAGAATTTGAATGGATAGTCTTCATAAAAGTTTTGTAAAATTATCTCAAATTTCTAATAAAAAAAAGAAAGAATCGGTACATTTGTACTTCTAGAACTCGAGATATAGGTTGAACACTGAATAATATCTAGGTTGCAAGCCATATTTGTACTTTTATTTTGATGCTAAGATTTGGACTTCCATATGGCAGAATTGAGTCTTAAACTCTCTTGAATGTTTTAGGCATAAGTCTTAGCTTTATAGCTATATAAATTAAACTAAAATTCAAGATTTATAGCTCCATATATGACTTAATAGTATTCCAGTTTGAATTGAATCAGTATTTTTTTTCTAAGCTTAGTCTAGTATTTGTCTTTTCAATTTCAATAGTTAATTATATCAATTAATCATTTGTGAGATACTTTCAATAATTAATCACATCAATTAATTATTTAAATTGTGAGATATACCTGCATTTAAAATGAGCATTTACCATAAATTAAACCTTCATATATTATCAAACTTGTTATTATAAAACATGCTTAAGTTAAAGAATTTAATAATACTTTAAATGCACAATAATGATACAAGACCTTAATAAAAATGCACTTTTAAGTATTAATCAAAAAACATGAAATTAACCTAAAACAAAAAATCTTCCTGAGCTCATATATTTTTTAAAGCACTTTCAAGGTAAAAAAAAATCTAAGTTAAACTTCTCTCATTTAATGGAATCATTTAATATAAAAACTAACTGCTTTGGTAGTCTGAATTAATACCAACAATAATTTTCTTTTTTTATTGCTGAAATTAAGCAATTTCTCTCTCCTCTCTTAAAATAGGGATTAAAATATAACAAAAATAAAATTTTATACCACAATTAAATTGAGAAAATATTGAGGGGCTAAATTTGTATAATTTGTAAAGTTTGATGACATTAAGATAATCTCGTAGAACACAAATTCAAAAAAAATATAAAGCTTAATTAAACATAAGTTAAAGTTCAATCTTCGTAAATAAAATATTGAAGGACAAAAACTAAGAAAAAATATAATTAAAAAATGACAAAAACAATTTAATTCGAGCTCCCTCAATTCAAGATGTAAAATTTCTGACATAGTCATGATACTAGAGTGATTGCATTTGAAAGCAAGTTAAATAAAATTATGTAACTCAATTATCAAATAATTCAATGCTGAAGGATAAAATTAAAAAAAAAAACATCATGAAAAAAAAGAGTCAACTTGGGTTAATTTGCAAACCTCATGACTAGGAATATAGGATTAGAATAACCCAATAGAAAGGAAGGGGAAAAAAATTTGAAGACCAATTTCTAATAAATTACATTTTAAATGATTAAATTGAAATCAATCATTTAAAAAAACTAAAACAAAAAAAAAGTTGGTCCTATATTAAGTTTTGAAATTAGTGACATTGCTCGTACACCTGATACTAATCCCATAGAAGGCAAACCTTAAAAAATAATAAATCAAGACACTAAAAAAAAGGTGAAAAAAAAACATTATCTTTAAAAAATAAAAATAAAAAACTAAACAAATTTTGGCAAACCTTTTAAATTTGGTCTAAACTCTAAAACTCCAAACTAGTAAAATCCTTTACCTGTGTTGAATAAAAATATTAATTCTCAATTAATTTAATTTTTTAATGATACAATTTTGAAAAACAATGTATCAAATTTAAAAATAGAAATAAAAAGAATATGAATTATCAAAATGGAGAATGAAATTAAAAAAAAATGATATGAAATTGTAAAAAAATAATCTAAAAATTAATTAAAACAAAATAAATAGTACTAAAAATAATGAGGACAAAATTTAAAAAAGTATAAAAAATAAAAGGGGTGAAATTGAAAAACATTTATAATGCAAGTGTTTTTTATATTTCTTTATTTAAAAATATGATTGGAGGCATAGACTTAACTGAGAAAAAAAAATTGACATATGGAGAAATCTAAAAAAAAATGGAAACCCAAAAACAAAAATGGTTAAAAAAATCATATAAAATGCATATAATGAAAAAAAAAGAGCCTAATCACTAATTATATAAATATTAAATAATAAAATTAAAAAAATATAAGCTAAAAAGAAAGGTGAAAAAAGAAAAAGAAAACCCCAGTAAATTTTTTAAATCTAGACAAACATTTCAAACTCATTCCCATTAAGTTCTAGATCAAGAATTAATTAATAATCTCAATTTTCAATAAATACTTATATTGATTAGCCAAAATAAATCCAATAAAAAACAACAAATAAAAAGATCCAAAAAAACCAGATTTATTTTTAAGATCAGTGAAAAATGTTAGAGAAAACATATAGATAAAAATAAATTAAGAAGATTATCTCAAGTAAAAAAAAGAAAAAAAGTCAAAATAGTGAGAATGAAATTTGAAAAATAAAAAAATAAAAGGGTGAAATAAAAAAACAATATTAGAGTGACTGTGTTTGAAAGCAAGTTGAATAAAATCATGCAACTTAATTATCAAATAACTCAATACTGAAGGGAAAAACTACAAAAAAAAAAGCATCAAGAAAAAAAAAAGTCAATCTAAGTTAATTTGCAAACCTTATAATTAGGAATATAAAATTGAAATAACCTAATAAAAAGGAAGAGAAAAAAAAAGATGTGAAGACCACTTTCTAATAAATTACATTTTAAATGATTAAATTGAAATAAATCATTTTAAAAAACTAAACAAAAAGGTGGTTTTATATTAAGCTTTGAAATCATTGACATTGCTCATAAATCTTAGACTAATCCCATAAAAAGCAAACCGTAAAAAATAATAAATCAAGACTCTAAAAAAAGGTGAAAAAAAAAACTAAATAAATTTTAGTAAACTTTTTAAACCTGATTTAAGCTCTAAAACTCCAAACCAGTGAAATCCTTTACTCGGGTTGAATAAAAATTTTAATTCTCAATCAATTTAATTTTTTAAAGATGAAATTTTGAAAAACAAATATCAAATTTAAAAACTTGCAAAAGTAAAATAGAAGAATAAAAAGAATATAAATCAAATTTGATAGGAAAGAAAACCTATGGAGAATGAAATTAAAAAAAATGATATAAAATTGTAAAAAAAAAATTTAAAATGAATCAAAACAAAATAAATAATAATAAAAAAATAAGGATAAAATTTAAAAGAGTATAAAAAATAAAAGAGGTGAAATTGAAAAACGTTTATAATGCAAGTGTTTTTTATATTTTTTTATTTAAATATATGACTGGAGGCATAACTTTAATTAAGAAAAAAAAGTTGACATATGGACAAACCTAAAAAAAAAGGAAAACCCACAAAAACAAATGGTTAAAAAAATTATATAAAAGGGAGATACTAGAAAAACAATGCCTAATAACTAATTATATAAATATTGAATAATAAAACTAAAAAAATATGAGCTAAAAAGAAAGGTAAAAAAAAACAAAAAAAACCCAATAAATCTTTTAAACTTGGACAAATATTTCAAACTCACATCCCATTAAGTCCTAAATCTAGGATTAATTAAGAATCTCAATTTCCAATAAATATTTATATTGATTAGCCAAAATAAATCCAATAAAAAACAACAAATAAAAAAAAAACTAGATTTATTTTTAAGATCAATGAAAAATGTTAGAGAAAACATATAGATAAAAATAAATTAAGAAGATTATCTCAAGTAAAAAAAAAAGTCAAAATAATAAGAATGAAATTTGAAAAGATAAAAAAATAAAGGGGTGAAATAAAAAAATTATAACCTTATAAATTGTTTAAAAAATCATTTTAAATATTAAATAATAAAATTAAGAAATAATATCAATTTAAAGAATTAACCAAAAAATCCCAAAAAAAAACTTATAAATAAAAAAAATCCAAGATAACAAGCTTATTTCCAAGACCAATAAAAAACTCCACATAAAGTAATCTAAGAAATTGAATCCAAATTTCCAAATGGATAAATATTACGGGACATCATAACAGTTCCACCACCATTAGTAAAGGCAATATTCAATGGCATGGTGACCCTTCACGTGCCCCTGGATCGTGCCACGCACTAGCATTGTATTAAAAAGAAATTCATGAAAAAAAATAAAAAACCATAGTAATGTTTATTAAGTCTCCAAGGACATAAAATTGACAAATAAATCATATTATTTTATTAGGCTGCCCCTAAGGTCATCGTGTTTCACTGGCTTTTCTCCGGGGATGGATCCTGTCTTCTGGTTTTTGTTTACTCCTCCGAGCTCCTTCAGCCATGGCCGTGCCGAGATCTTCTTAAGCTGCTGGTAGCTCTACCCTACTGTGCTAGTTCAAGATCCTAGCTTTATCTTTTGCCTGCAGAGTGCTATTCTACATGCCATTATTTGTGTGGGGAAAACTATATTCTATGCTCATTAACCAGTTTCTGCATCATAGAAGGGTTACCTATCTATAATTTTTGAGACATTAATAGGTGAGGTTAACTAGTATTATCATGCTTAATTTAATATTAATTTATTTCAAAAATACTTTTCTTTTATCTCAACCTTTCCATCATGTCTACTTGTTATACCCTTCTGTATTAAAAAAATGAAAAAAAATGTGGAATGGACAAAAAAAGAGTAAATTATGTATGAATATAAGAGCATAGGGATTGGAAAATATTTTATTTAAAAAAGAGGCCTAATTTACTATTTTTGCTAAGAAATAGGGACTAAGTTATAATTAACTCTAGCATAAATCATTTATCAATTAGTACTTTTGTTTTCCCCTTTCTCTCTTAAGTTATTCGCATTTTCCTAATATATTTGGATTTAATTTAAGTTTTAGTTTTGTCTATCTCAATCCTCAACATCTTTTTTCCATGAATTTGTTATGAAGTGAGTCTAAATTAACGTAAGTTCAATCAATCAAATGATCAAAACGAGACCTTTTAAGGCATGGCTAATGGTGTGGAAATAAAAGAAATATTAAATTGAGAAAATTAATTATTTTATTTAATTATGAATGAAATATTTTATAAAGTTTTTGAATTTTTTTATTTAATTCAAATTAATTATTTTTTATTATTTTTAGATTATTTTAATATGTTGATATTAAAAATAATTTTTTTAAAATTAAAAAATTATTTTAATATATTAAAAAAAAATACTTTAAGCTTTTCAACTGCATGAATCATTACTGAGCTATAATCAACTGGGTCGAGTCCTTCAAGCCCATCCCTGGCTACAAATCACCAGGCTCATGAGCAGCCCCCGACCCATGCTATAGTTAATCTCACTATGGCAAAACTGAGAAGCCATTGGATGAATCTCTCTGTGTTTTGGAGCAAATATTGCATCCACCAAGAAATAATCTTAAATAAATATCAACTTCAAATAGAATTTTGATCCAAATTGGCATATATATATATATATATATATATATATTACATAATTTCTCAAGATTTGATTCCATAGCATATAATATATATCAGCCATGTGAGACTAATAGTAAAGTCGGGTAAGAATAATCATTATGCATTTTTTGAACGAGATAAAAAATCACAAAAAATAGCTGATTAATTCCTATTCCTTATAATTGTTTTCAGTATCTCCTTGCATATTTAATTGCATTTATCTATAATATTCTCCATTTTTCATAAATAATTGAGGCATTTCGCTGCGGATTGGAGTGAAAAATTTCTTCAACATAAAAGAAATGTTCAAGTAGCAGGAACTCTTTGACATTTCATTAAACTTCTTCCAGTGGATTAAATTTGAAAACTCTCGGATTTGATTTCTTGTATGATCTAAATTTCAAATAAAGTTATCTTAAAATTATCTTAATATAATCTAGTTGCATGATAAGTTTTTTTTTTTAAAATATAAGTATGCTGATTTAAAGATAATTTAGATGATGGATAAAAATATAGTTTGATTTTATATAAATATCTTAAAATGATTTTTTTTATTAAATATTAAAATAAAAATATATTAGATTAATCTAATTTAACCCATCAAATTCATCATCCAAGTCATAAACTCTGCTAAGTTTAATAATTTATTTTTTAATTTAAATATATAATAACAAAATATAAAAATTAATTAAATATTAAATAATAAAATTAATAAAAACCCCATTTGAAGGATGAAATAGTGTGCATGGAAAGAAAGAAAAAGCCCAAATTAGGTTTGGGATAGACCCACATAACTAGACTATACTTGATTTTTTTTTAAAATATCAAATGATAAAATATTGTGGTGATTGAAAAAATAAATTAGGAGTTTTTGAATCTATTTTCAACTACTTTTCACTCAAAAACACATAATAAATACTATATAAATCTTTCTAAACCAAATAATAACCTTAAAAGATCTTAAAATCACCCAATAAAAAAACAACAGAATACAAAATTTTTGAACTAAACCCAATCTATTTTTTCAACCATAATAAATATTCAACACTATCTTTATTAAATCTCATAGTCAAATAAAATAGATTTACATAAAAAAAACAAGTTTCTTCACTAAAAAGTGGTTCAATCAACAACTTTTTTTTATGGTTGTTTCCACTGGTTTCTCTCTTCTTTCTCTAATATAAAAGATTAAAGATTAAACAAAATGAATTTTAAAATCAAAATAAAAATTGTAATTTTTGAGATTAACTATGTATTTTCTTAATGTTTTATATTTTAGTTCTTTGTCTTTTAATTTTGTATTTTTATGATAATTTAAAACCTAATTTATAATTGGATTATAAAAGGATTCCATTGAAATTTTCAAAAAAATAAAACATAATTTTTTTAAACTATTTTATTATTTAAATGAACAGTGAAATCAACTAAAACTTAATCAATGAAAGCCGGAAAATAGCATCTTAAAAATTGTTTAACAGTTTATGCTCAATCATGATAATACATAATAATAAAATATTCAATGAAAACTTAAGAATGCACTAACAACATAATAAATTTAATCAAATCACCTTAATTTTAAAATCTATAAAATTAATTAAAATATATATAAATTAACCAAACATCTACATTAATTAAAAATAAAAATCATCTGGACATACCAAAACAAATCCTTAAGACACGAATGGTCAATCCTCGAAAAACATAAAAATCCAAATAAAAACATTGGCACTTGTAGTGAATGGATGGGAATATATCTACTGCATCGATACTGGTCACTTTTCATGGGATAAAAAAGGAAGTTTCATGAGATTTAAAACATTTAGAACGTGTTGGACAAGGCTTTAGCAGAGTTTATCCTGGTCTGATAAGTATATCCTTGGCAGGCAGGAATTGTCTGAAAGGAGCTCAACTTGGTGCTTGTCGGCTCTCTCCTTTTGACAACTTTCCTGATCTAATTTGCATCTTTTTCTGCAGACCAGATGATTCTATGAAGGATCGTCCTCAGCAGTTTTTCTTCGACTTGGTAAGATTTGATTTCAAATCTTATCCAGACCCACGAATCCTTTACCATGTTCCCACATTGTCCTCGACTTGGTAAGATTTGTTAGGATTCAGACTCGTGTGTTAAATTCCTGGTTCCGAATAAAAGAAACGAGACTGTCACGGGAGGCGCAGAAGAGCAAGTGGCAGCGGTCGTTGCTTTTCGAGATCAAATCCTTTCTGACTTCTGGAACCAAGCATAAGACTTCTGTTCCTCGTCAGCATTTTCCAAGTACACAATATTCTCATTTATCGTCTCATCATAACTATTCGTAATATTTATTTTGAGATGATGATATAAATTATATTTAATAATTTAAATTTTTAGATAAATAGTTTTTTAATATAATATTAAAGTTTTGATAATTAAATAGTTATTATTATTTTTATTTATTTGATAAAAATTAAGTATAAAATAATATAAGTTTTTATAAGTTTCAAGATCAAAAACTTTTATTTAAAAAAATATATTAAAAAATAATATAAATTATATCCTAAAATTTTATTTAATAACTTAAATTTTTAAATAAAATAATTTTATGAATTTTATATTATTTTCTTATTTCATTTTTGACGTAAAATCAAAGCAACTTATGCTCACACTTTTTAATTCATGTATTAATTTGATTAAAGAATTCTTGTCTCAAGGTAAAAGTTAATTTGGTACAATTTATTTGTTTAGTGGTTGATTTTTTAAGAAATATTTATTATTTTTTTAAAAAAATATTAAATTGATATTGTTTAGGTGTTTTTTAATTGTATTACTTTTTTAATATTAAAAAAATTAAAAATAATTTAAATAATATTATTTCAATGTATTTTTAATTAAAAATACTTTTAAAAATATATTATATTTTTAATTGTATTAATGTGTTAATACTAAAAAAATTTTAAAAAAATATTATTTTAATTAAAAAATACTTTTAAAACACCAATAATAGTGAAGTCATGTACTTTTAAGTTTAACTTAGTTATCTAACCATTAACCCAATTAATCATATTTACTGGTGAATAATTTCTTGTTGTATTTTAAATAGACAAAAAGTTCTTGTTCCGGGTTTACTATCATATAATATGTCAATTAACTTATGATCAATTTTTGTGTAACCACGTAGGTTTGGTTGAGTTCTTTAATTAACCAGGTTTATTTAATATTGTTACTGTTTTTATTATTGTTCTGAGTGTTTTTTTAAATATATTATAGTTTTGATATGTTGATATTAAAAATAAAAAATAAAAATTTAATTTAATATATTTTTAAATAAAAAATAATTTAAAAAATATTATCCATTAAATTCAAAATACACACTATAAAACTAAACCTTGCCCTTGTGGGGACCCCAATGGGCACTCCGGGGACCCTTTACATTTTCAAGGATTGCATGTCCTTTAACTAAACCTACCTGCTTTGTATCAAATAAATTTCTATTATTTTTAAAATTATATTAAAAAACCTAAAAAGAATAGGGAAAATACGTACCATGTACCAAAATACAATGCATTATGAATTATAATTGGAATAATATTTGTTTTTTTCATTTCTTTAAGTTTTTTCTACTATGGTTATCAAATGTTTTTTCAATTTATCATTTTATAATATTTTAATTGAAAAATAAAATTTATAATATATTTCAATTTGTTTTTTATCATGTTAACATGACATAAAAAAATAACGAAATTTAAATGTTATTTATTTATACAAAAATAATTTGGATTTATTTCTTTTGAAAAATAAAGATTGAGAAACCTAATTAGACAAGAACACAACCACCTAGGGTTTTTTTGTATTATTATTATTACTATTGAATGTGTATATTGTTAAAGATTTTAACCTAAGAAATTCTTTCAATTAGAAAAAAATAACGATTTGCTCGTAAACTTCACTTTGTTCACATTTGAGTTTCTAGTTTGAAAAAAGAGAAAGAGAGTTGTTGAAAAATAGTAAAGGAAAGAAAAGACATTTTGTTGGCGAGAGTTCGCTGTAAAAAAATAAATTTGTTGTAAAAGTATTTCTCTCGATAAAAAAAAAGGTGTTATTAAAGTGTTTTTGAGTTTTCATGTTAGTAGAAAAAATAAATTGAGGTTGATAGAGATTTTTTCAGTTTAATTTTATGTTTTTAAATTGATTTTGAAGTTTTTTAATTGAGAAAATAGTTTATTAAAATTAAAAGATTGCTGTTTGTATGTTTTTAAGTGAAATAGATTAAAAATTAATTTGTTAGGGCCAAATAACCCTAACATGATTTTCCAGCTACCTCTCTAGTAGACAAAATTTAAGCTAAAAGACGACGATTCTATGCCACTATAAATGAGCATCGTCAACTTTCTATTTTTGAAGACAAATATTATACGGACAATAAGCAATATACCCACTTCAAAAAATAGAAAAGAGGCTAGGCGTGCACACATCACCTATAGGCCATGCACCTAACTTTATTTTTACAAGCGAGGCATGCTGGGTCACCTAAGTCCGCATCATTATCCTATTTTTATTTTTCTAATTTTTTCCATTCAATTTAAATTTTATTTATTTAAAATTAAATAATTTAAAATATATTAGATATAATATTTCAATATATTTTTAAATTTACTAAGGATACATTTGAGATAATGTTTTTTTAAATACCATTCAAATTTTACTTTCTTTGTTTCATAAAATTATAGTTGTTTTTTATAATATTAGTAAATATTAACCCATCTTTATTGTTTTCTTTTTTTTTAAAAAAAAATAGATAGTTGTTTTCTTGCGTGCAATTGTTTTTGTTATCATAAAATTAAATAAAAGTTAATTTTTAAAAAACAATGTTATTAAACTTAATAAGAATCATGACCAAGATTTTGGGTATGATGGTTAACTCAAATTGATCCAAAATATTATCTAAATATTTAAAAAACAAATAATAGTATCTTGATTGTTTTTAAGTCCAATAAAATTTTGGTTAGTCATTCATGTTTCTTTTCAACCTGAGAAGTCAATCGAATTACATTTAATGAACCTTTACACAAGGACAAATCTAGCATGTAGGCACTTTCCCACACAATCCAAAACTAATAATAAAATAAAGTATATATCATGCCCACACCACTTAAACCAAAAGCTCACACATGGTTGTTGTTTTACGCTATGTAGATGTGAAGGGATGCATTATTGAATGCTTTATTAAAATTAATAATATAACCGCTTTATCACTTAAAGGAGGCAATTGAGTCATTGTTTGACAAATATGGGCTAAGTATATCATATCTATGTGATCAAAGCTATGATGAAGATAGTAACCTATAAGATGAATTTAATGGTTTGAAAGGTTTGATAATGAAGTAGAATCCATCTGCATATTATATTCATTATTTTGTCCATTAATTATAAAAACCATGTTCATATTGTTTTGTTATTCGATGTTATTTCTAGTTTGACAAATATTGTGAAAGTCTTATGCAAGAGAATATATCTTTTTTGCAAGAAACAACATAGCAAGATAGTAGAAGCACTTAATAATGGTGACATTTCAAGTGGTCAAAGTTTACATCAATAAACTATGATTTGAAGAGTTGGTGATACACATTAGGACTCATTGGTAAATTTAATTATATTGTTTGCCCTTGTTATTGTTGTACTTCAGGTCATTGTTGAAGAAGGTGTAAATTCATAGCAAAGGGCGTGAAACTTATGCACTTTTTAACTTGGTACAATCCTATGAACTTGTTTTTAATTTTTATTTTTTTGCATACATGTGACGTCACGATGATCATCTTCTAATATTGAGATTGTTGAGAATGAAATGGGTGGAAAGGACAAGGAATTCATGTTCTTTATCAATAAAAAAGGAAAATATGAGTTATCACTTAATATTTGTTCGCTAAGAACCCTAAATGGTCTTTAGAGTCTAGATAAGGAAATTGATTATGTAAAGATAATGTATTAGCATCCCTAATACGCCTTACCTGAAGTAAGTTGCATTATTTATTTGTTTGATATAAACTATGAAAAAATTATGTTTTCAAACGGTTAATATGTCTACTGTTTAAAAAAAAATTCTTCTCAGTAAGGAGGACATTATCTTATCAGATTAAAAACCTAACCATTCTAATAACAACATAAAAAACTATAAATTCTTTTTTATTTAATATCAAGAATATATCTTACGTATAAGTTCATAATCAACATAAAAAACAATAAATTATCTTTTTATTTAATATCAAGAATATATCTTACGTATAAGTTTATAATCTCGTATATTTAAAGAACCAAAATAAAAGGTTTTTTATATTTTTGAAATATAGGCAAAAATCTATTGGAATTTTATATATTTTTGTAAAATCTATGCAATATTTTTTTTTCAAATATGTCAAAGTATTTTAGATTGTTTAAAAAAATAAATGCTTAGATAACTTTAGGATTTTTAACCATATGCACGTATATATATATAAACAAATTGAACCTTTCTTTTCTCTTAAGCACAAAATTAATAAACATTAATACATAAGATTTCACATAAAATAATAAAAAACAGAAGCAAAAATATAGCTTAGAGAAAATTACTTTGAGCTCTCCCAAGGTTTGCGTGCAATTACACTTTCTTTATGTGGTTTTAGAAATTATATTTTATATACTAGGTAAACACAAGATTTAAACTTTGATTAAAAGACTACAATGCTCTCTTATCTAATATAACTTGAATGAAGAAAACAACAAATCAATCCATTGTGCACAGAGAATCGATTCTCCCTTAAGAATGACTCACCATCGTTTCTTTATTTTGAGATCGGGACATTGGTATAATTCAAATTGAGGATGAAACCAAGGCATGCTCGCATGGGTTCTGAAAATTTATGTGGATTATGACTATTATCAAGGTGATATATATATATGATAGTAAGGAAAAAAACCAAAAAAGCAAAGAAACAAAACTGTGATATAATAGCACGTAATAATTGTTAAAGATTTAATATAAAAATTATTTTTAAAATTTCATATAATGATTTATATTTTTAGGTTGATATAATCACATAATATGTCACTCCAAATATTAAGAACAAAACAGTGTCATTTGTTATAGTTAAATAAAATTTTGTGCACAAAATAATAGAAGGTCCTTGAAATTTTCAAGTGTAAAAGAAGAGATGGTGAAATCTGACCATAACAATGTTGTATTTAACTACTTTAAAGCCAATGCAATGTACTCAACGCTGTGATTGGGCCCTAGAAAAAATTTAACAAAAAAAATTAGATACTAATTAATTAATTATTTGATATTATTATTAAATATAATTTAATAAATTTTTTAAATTTCTCAACTTGAATTTTTATCTATAAAATAAAATTATTTAAGAATTATTCTAATATGACATAGTTGATTTAACCGGTTCAAAAACAATATAATTAATTTTTAAACAAATTTTGATGATTAAATTAATAAAAAAATAATAACAATTACTGAAAAGAATATTTTGATCGAACTTCTTATTTAATTTAGATTTTAATTTAAATTATATAAGAATTGTTTTGATTTAATCTAGTTAACTTAACTGATCTAAAAATAATTCAATTACTAAATAAAAGATTTTAAAAATAAATTTTAAAAATTAATTAAATAAAAATTAAAAACCCTTCATTTTTTCTAGTTCAAATTTAAAATTAAATTATATAGAAATTATTATATTATAATTCATCTTAATTGGTGGTTATTAAAAGATAACTAGACAATTAATCTTAAAAGCATGAAAATAAAATTAAAATTAAAAAAAAAAAAGAAGAGGAGGAGGAGGAAGAGTAATTTTATCGAATTAGATTTTAGAATAGTCTAATTAGAAGAAGAAAAAAAGTTAAAAAATTAAGAAAGAAAAAAAATTAAAGGTGCTTCCCGCCACAATGTTTTTAGTAATGCGTCGAGAGATAAAGAGATCTTGTGGTAACTAAAGTAAGAAGGGTTACACAGTAAACTAGCTCGAGTGACAAGTGACCGACAATGAAACATATGAATAGGAGAAGGACACGTAACAGAAGATAAAGATGGAGAGGGGTTCCACGCGTGACACCTAACCACACTATTGGACTGGAGGCTGGCCTTTAAACACGTGTGCTTACTGTCCCTGAACTGAAACAGACATGAGATAAAAAAAAAAAGGAGTACAAAAGGATCTTTCTTTCGGGGGGGTCCACGTCTTAAACCTCAGCCACCTTCCTGATTAGAGGTCCCAACTTCTTTGATTAGAGGTCCCACCTTCCTTGATTCACATCTCCTTCCTTGACCGGTCAACAAGGGACCATCTTGTTACTCCCACGAGTGTTTTTTAGTTTAACTCATTCATGCATATAGTTAGATGTGATGTTATTATATATATATATATATATATATATATATATATATATATTAATTATTAATAAAATTTTAATTTATTTTTAATATTTATATAATATTAAATTTATTAATTTAATATTTGATTTATAAATCTAACATAAAAATAAAACCTTTGAGATAAAAAAATTCAAAGAAAATTATAAAATTATTATAATTATAAAATTTATATTTGGTCAAAATATTATTTCTAAAATATTCATAGTCAATACTCTTTTAAATACTAGATATTTATTAGAGTTGTAGAGACTGATATATATTATATATTTTTTTTTATAAAAAGTAGCAATTATTCTTATAAGCGAAGGTATAAGAGATACTTATAACTCATATATATAATACATGTACACTGAATTGATCATATAAAAAAAAAATCACTTATGTCTATGGAAAGCTTCACGTGATGGTTGTATAAGTAATCCTTAAACTTAAGATCACAAAGTCATTTTATATAGAGAATATCATGTTTTGAACCTGTTACATGTTATTTTAATCAAGGTAACAAAGGATAGACATTAGGTATAATATGAATTATATGAGGGTATTTAAGTGATCAATAGAGAATTTGTCACCTTAGAAAAAATATTCTTTTGTTGTCAATTAGTATTGACTGAAAAATCCTTAGTTAGAGTGGAATGAGATTTTAAAAAAATTTTCAAATTTTATTCAAACGATCAATGACTATTATTTAGAGAACAAGCATGATTTAACATATTAGACATACTCTATGCTTTAATGCTAAATCAAAATATTATTGATAAAAAAATATTAATTACACTGAAAAACTAGTCACTAAAAGGTTAAATTAAGCCACTAATAATATTTCTAATATTTAAGGGATCATGACACATTGTTAGACAATGTACTTGATTTTTAAATATAAATTAATCAATTGTTAAATTGATAATAAATTAAATTATTTAATTTTATTTAATTATAATTATAATTTATATTTAGACCAATATATTAGGAACCTAACTGGTCATATTTTATTTGTATAAATGACAAAATGAATTTCATTTTATGGATTATATTCTTCTAATATTTTAAATATTAAAAAAACTCATTTCCTATTTTTTTTAGGTGGTGCTTGTAAAAAAGTAACTTCATTAACTGATGGATAATTTTCCTCAATAGTATCTTATCCATCTATATTGTTAGAAGAAAAAAGGAATTGCTAATTTTTTTTTGGTGGATTGATCTCTCTCTCTTTTATATATATAAAATCATAAGTTCATTGAAGAAGTTTAATTTGCTCAAAAAAAATTTCTTTTATTTTTTTTATTTTTTATCTAAGAAATTGAATTTATATGTATAATTTATACATATAAAAAAACAGTTTATGATAAACTTGAAAAAAATAGAAATGAAGAGTAGAAATCTTTGATGAATGATATTAAAAATCATTATTATTTCAAAAGAAGGAAGGGGGGGTGGAAAATTCCTTTCCTTGTGTCAAAGACTTAAAAAGACAAATAGAAAAATATCTTCTATAATATTTTATTTTTTTCATTTAATCTTTTTTTTTTCCCACTAAGTTATCTTATATATAGTCTCAGTATTTAGTTGAATTTGATTCTATAAGAATAAGAAATAGTACAAATACATTATATCAAGATAAATATGTGAAATCGCATCATTCCAATTTAGATTGAAAAAGAGAGGATAAAGTTAAATAGTCTTCTTATTAATATACATACTAAATATAGAAATATGGTACAAGTAATTCTCCCAATTCGGCAAAAAAAAATATAAACAAAAGCAAAACAAAAGTATTTTCACAATTATTTTTTTCATATAAAATTTCTAACAAAATAACAAATGCCAAGAAGAACAAAAGGCCTTGGATATATAACGGGTCTTGAAGTACTATTTTTGCATCTCTCTAACCAAATCTACCCATATTAGGTTATTTGTTAATGATTGATCGAGTTTAATGGATTTACCTTCTGAAACAAGAAGTTCTAGTCTAGGAGGATATTATTAATCACTTGACACCTCTTTGGGCGCATCTGTTTTAATTACTTCATATCCTTACTTTTTTTTTTGTTATGATTTTGCTTAGTATGCCTGCTATTGTAGCATTATAAATTGTATTATTACTATTGCTCCCATCAAGGTAAATTAAACCCCTTCCACTATTTCCGCGAGTATATATGAGATATTTTAAGAAGTGAGCATCCTTTTTAGCAATAGGGTTCAGGGAAAGAATATAAAATATGATTTCACTATATTTTTTTACCAGGAATGACACTTATCATTAGAATATTTTTTCTAGTGGGGCAATAACTCTGATATGAGAGATTACCTATCTTTTCTTTCATCTTTACTGAAATATGATCAAGAGGAGCTAATTCAAACCCCTCGGGTGAAATAATAACAGCCCCTATATTCAAAGCTCCTTTTTCACCATTAGTAAAAACTTGTTTTAATTATATATCATAAGAAATTCAAACAACTGCTTCAAATACAATTATTAGGAAGTATTGATTGTGGAACCTTAATATTCACGGGCTTATTAGCTAAATGACAATTCATGCATACAATATGATCAATTGCTTCATGAATTTTCATAACCCTATTGTGAAAAAATGGGATATGCATTTGAAATGGATGCCCTAATTATTAAATATATCATGAACGATATAGAAATGGAGCGAGTAATCTCTTTCTTTATCCAAATAGGGTCTTTGTCGTTTGCATGGTCCATTTGTTGATCTAGAAAATTTCTACAATAAAATTAGGTAGCTTGCTAGGATATTTTTTTATCCATGATGCTACTGGTTATTGCATTTTTTTTTAATAAAAAAAGTAAAATTTTGAATGTTTTATTTTACTTATGGACAAAATAAAAAAAATTTAATCGCATTAGTGGATCATTTTTCAGTCATTCATTGAATAATAAATCACTACAAGTGACGGAGATACATGATTTAAATAAAAAAAGATCCAATATTTAAAAATTGTATAAAAATAAATGGAAAGGTGGAAACAAGTCTAGATATAATTTGATCATTATGAGAAAAATCAAAATCCTTATAAAAAAAAGCTAATAATTAGTTCTCAACTATGGAGTGAATGAAATCCTATATATAAGTTGATTAATAAAAAAATTAAAAGGGCTTTTATCATGTTACTTAAGTTATATATGAATTCTTGAACCTAAGAATTAAGAATATAAAATTGTTCATCAATTAAAAAAACCCATCTTATCAAGAAGTGAAAAATCATATCTATATAATTTTTGTTGTGCATCTTGATCAATTGGATCTTTTCTTCATGGATTTCGTTACAAAACTTTTGTAGAAGTGTTTCAGGATATTCCTTTATCATTTCATTCAATATGAAGAGCTCCTCAAACTCGATTAATTTTTCTAGAATACTTTTTTTTTGAAAATCATTTAATTTTTTTTTTAGATTTACTAGTATTCCACCAATTAATATTCTAAGATTCCAAACTTTTATTAAATGAAAAAGAGACCCGTTAAGGAAAAAATACTATGGATGTAAGATATAGAAAGGGCATGAATGTTTTTTTTTTTTCATTTTTTCATCTATGAATTTTTTTTATGAATCCGCTTCATTCTTTAATTTTATATTATTTAATACTTCTATCAAGCATAAGTCCTATTCTAATATTAGAATTTAGAATAAAAATCTTTGAACTTGCAACTATATTCCCTCTTTCTTATTAGTCCTTGAATTTTGTGAATCTATATAGGCATAAAAAAAAGTTTACAAACAAAAAAAAGTTCTATTTTTGAAATTTTATGTTATACACACACACATACATCTTCTTCGGTTCATTAGCATTATGAATAAATTTTAGTTAAATTATATTATAAAAATAAAACAAAGAGGATTTTTTGGTTTTTTATCTCTTGTTAAGAAAAAAACATAAGTTTTTTTCAAAATACTTCAAATTAGTACATGCAAAAAATAAACCAATTCTGCTGCCTTGTGCCTTATGCTCAATTTCTCATAGAGTTAAATTCTCATTAGCACTTGTCAAAGAAATTGCCCCCTAACCTCTGTTTTCTATATAAAAGACTTGCCAAGCTTAAAACCCTCTTTAACTTCTATTATGATAGACTAAATATCTTTCATAAAGAGTTGGAGTAAGATGCGATAGTTGTTTCCTATATAATTCTAATAAAAAATACATATTTTTCGTTTTTTTCTATCAAATCAATCATAGCCACTTTCTACATTACACGAAATTGTGCACACAAATAAAAGCTAATAAATGGACCAACGAGCCCATGAAAAGACAACACAATCCCTTGTGGGAAAAAGTGATTTGCTAAAATGGGAATAAAAATATCAAATTTGTGTCAAGATGACTAGAAATTTCGATCAAGAAAAACCCCATTGAACCTAAAAAAGTATAATGGCCTAACATGAATTATTTATTTTTTGAGACCCCATTATAAGTTCTATCCATATATGTTCTACTTACCAACCTATACTATATCTAGTTGCATTTTATTGGAAGTGAGAGATGGGCTACAATGAATTTTGATTTATGTTTTTTTTTTTTGTTTCTAGGTAAAATTTCATCAACTTGCATTAATCTGTTGTGAATCTTTCAAAGCAAGTTGTTACATCTAAAAATAAAATAATAAAAGCCCCCTCTTATAATCTCTTATCCACACATATATGAGTTTTGCTTTTATTTCAAGCATCCACTTAAATTGCTATTTATTTTCAAATAGCTTGTTTACTCATATATTATATTTATATTTATATCTGCCCTTTCTTTTCTATTTGAAAGAAGCTATGAGTTATATCATATTATACTAAATAGATACTTGTGTTATGATCCAAGTTTAAGTTCTAAAAAAAAAAACATATGAAATATGCGCTCATCAAATTTAAAATATCTTTTTTTTTTTGCATAAAGAGATAAAGAGGTCATTGCAATTGTCAGAAATACCAAGCCTACTAAAAGCACCATGATTTAATAATTGTACCTATTATTTATTTATTTATTTTTATATTAATGTTTTTGCCTAGTATCACTATATTATATTGTTAGAAAGATATCTTAAATAAAAAATCATTTAAAATTATTAGAATTCTGATATAATGATACTAAGTATATCTAAATATATAATAACAAGGAATATAAGACTATCATTTTTTCCCTTAAGTTTTTTCAGGGTTCAAGGGTAGAATTATGATTCTATTGCAATTTATATCTAATTAATTTTAGGTATATTTAAGGTTAAAATTATGATTTTACCCCTCCTTATATAAAATAATGATTTTATATGAAAATTCTAAATTAAATTAATAAAATAATTAATTTTGCTGATTAGATTATGATTGAATTAAAATGTTTAATTCAAAATTTTTTAGCTTTGTCATATCCTAATAGGATTAAGATTTAATTAACTGGTTTAATTATATAGAAAAAATGATTTTTATAAAATAATAAGTTTTTTAACCAAAAAAATTATTTAATTAATTCTAAAATAGTTTAGGATATTAATAAGAATTTTAATGTGATTAATTTTCTTATTAAATTTTGAAAAATATTTTTCAAGGAATTTATGTTAAATAAAATTTGTTTTGTTTGGGAAATTATCAAATTTGTTTTGTTTGGGAAATTATCAAATTAGATTTGTTTGAATATTTATAAGTGTTAGAAATCTTATTTTATAGTATTATATAATGCCAATAATTAAAATTGAAGCATCCGATGTAAGATATCATGATATTAAATAGGGTTTGCGTGTCTTATTTTATTTCTATTTTTCTTCAAGATTGTAAATTATTTTTTTATATAATTTCTCTGGAATATAACTTAAGCTTTCTTAATTAATTACATAAATATTATGTAATTTAGAAATGTAAGAATTTAGATAATAAATTATTTTGTAATCTAAGGAGAAAAAAAATAGTGATGAAGGCTACAACCAAGGTGTTTGCAAAGGACTTATGAAGATTTGCAGTAGCTATCTAGGATTTGAACATCTAAAATTCCTTTCATTGACTCAAGAGAATTAGCTTAGATATATCCATAATCATCCAACTTGAATGACATGCTAGGAATGCATGTCTATATATATATATATATATATATATATATATATATTTGAAGAAGACCTGTTTAATTATTAAATCTCTTATTAAAATATTAAGTACATGTTGAAAGGTCTTAACAATATCAATATTCTTGATTCTCAAAAGAATTAGAAATAGATAATTACACTTTTTTACAAGACACTTTATAAAATGTTTCAAGATCCTTTAGGCTAAAAGTGACTAATTATGTCTTCCTAGAAAATATATTATACAAGAAACATAAAACTAGAGTCTTGTTTAAATGCATAAGACCTAAAAACACTTTATTGGTCAAGTTCATAAAGGACTTTATATAGCTCATTATTATAACATCACGATAAAATAAATATAATGAACCATAACTTTATTATACAGGAATAAACAATGATTGCATTAGATATGTAAAAGGGTGTCAAGAATGCTAGTAGTTTCATCCAATGCAACATATGCCATCGAAAAACTTAACCATGACATTTAGAGGATGTAAAATGAATATAATTTATAAACTATATTGGCCATCTCAAAAAAGATATAAAAATGTCCTTGTGGCTATATAGTAATACACTAAGTGGGTTAAATTTTTTTCTTATTGATTGATCAATCAAGAAACCACAATTAAATTCATATAGATTTGGACTTTCAAAAACCATCATTACTAACAAGGTTCAATATTCATTGGGGATCATGTCAAGCAATTTATGTAAAAATATAGATTTAAAATAATTCATTTTATAAGAAAGCATAATCAAGCCATAAAAATTTGATTCTTAACTAACAAAAATTGATTAGAAACAATCTAAAAACTTTACATCATGTATTATCAAATGTATTATAAGCATTTTAGACTTTAAAGAAGATTTATTTAGGAGTTTCACCATTTACTATAACTTATAAACATGATTTTATATTGCTTATAGAACTCTTAGTACAATTAATTAGAGTGCTGTATTCATGAAAGATAACTTAGATGATCAATTTATCATGTTAATAAAGTTAAATGATTTGAATGATATGAGAATTACTATATTAGATCACTTACCATCACATAAAAAAGAAGTTATAGGGGACATATAAAAACAAGTTCGATAAAAAAGTTTTACAATTAGATAATTATTATCTATAGCCATACTATCTATTATCTATAAGGATCCAAAATTTAGGAGATGGTCCCCAAACTAAGAGAGTATATACACAATTGTCAAAGTTCTTAAAAGATATGCTTTTCATTTGAGAAATTAAGATGAGAAGTTCCAGTTTTGATCAATTAGAGATTGCTACTTAAATAAGTACAATCCTTATATGGTAGTAGAAAATGAGATTTATAGGGACATTATAGGATTGATCAGGAGATTATTAGTGTGAAATAGTTCTAGAATTATATTATTTTTGTTTTTAGCCTTATAATTAGGTTTTTTTCATACTATAACATGTATTTTATGTTATTGTAAATAATAATAAAACTTAGGTTATATGTAAAGTATAAGCAAATAATTAGGATAACACCGAACAATTTATCTTGTAAACAATGTAATTAAATTAAGAACTCTTTTATGTAGAAGATTGATACACTGATATGGAAATAAGTTGGATTTTATTAAAAAGAAATATGAAATATAGATTTTATTGATAAAATTCTTAAAAATACAAAAAAGACAGCTAGTCAGTTACAATAATAAAATAGCCTAATAATATTTTTCTTATGAAACTCTCCATCTATCTTATATTTCTAGTTAGTTTGCGGGGGGTTTGGTTTTTATAGCCCATAACAAATTCTCCTCTTTGCTATTTTATGGTGTCTAAGGATAATAAAACTAAGGCGATTGTGAAGTTCTAACTGAAGAAAAGTCTTTATATAGGTGTTGTTATTGGTAATTGCAAAATAAAAAATGAGCAAATCTTTTAGGAAGTTGAAATATATGTGAACTTCCTTTTCTACTCGTTGAAGAAAGATTGGTCAAATATCAAGTCTCCATGAAACAAAGAGTTGACGATCAATGATTCTTATACCTTAACAAATAGTTTAGACAATTGAGTCATGTAATTTTATTTTATTTTCACCAAAGCATTGTTACATTTTATTCAACTAGATCAATATAGTTTGAATTCACGCAAGATCATGAAATAATATGTTTCTTCATATGTGGAGGTTTATGTGATCATCTCAAATAAGATGACTCCTTTTTTCCTCATGAATTCTTTCTTTGTATAGGCTAAAGGTTTCTTTGAACATATTTTTTAGAGCATTGTTTAGAATGCACCAGTCTAGAAGGGAGATGCACTTTGTATGATAAGAATAAGAATTTGAAGATACCATTTCTATAAGAATTTATATTTTTTTGGATTATATCTTTTTTGAAAGATTTTAAAAATATTATAAAAGGGATACCAAGCTAGGAATTAATTGCAGGTTGGTCATATAATTATTGAATTCTAAATGCCACACCTAAAACTTAAAACTTAACGCATGTGTTGTTTTGAAAATTATTTAATTGGCTAAGATATCATATATTTATAAGTATGATGAATATTTTTAGGCGAACAATGCCACTTCACATATTATTAATGGCTAATTTGATTGACCAGTTTAAATATAAATAGAATAAGGAAATATTCCTTTATTCGAGAAATAAAAAAAAATAAAGGTGCTGTTTACATTAAAAATATCTTCTATATGTCAACTGTGTAAGAACATTTATTATTCATCACTAAATAGAAAAGGAAAAAACTAAGATCAATAATGAATAATGAATAATAAAGTTGGTCAAGATTAAATAATTCTAATTGATCAAAAGTCATGATTGACCACACAGAAGCAATTAATTGCAAGAATTTGGGCTTGCACAATCAATAAAAACATTCAATCTTATTCATAATAAGAGTCCTGTATCAAACTACCTAGAATTGTAGAATTAATTAGAATGTATCTGACAATAATTGTATTAAGATTCTATGCGTGAGCTTCTTATTTGATATAGACAATTTATACAGAATTAGAATTATATATTTATGTGGAACTCAAACCCTATACGAATATAAATAGGTCATTTAATGGTGAAAATGATGGCCAACCCCACATGTATAATTTCTTTCTTCAATTTTATGCAATCTTTTTTTTTTGTATTACTTTATTTTCTTTTACATTCTTACTTTATTTATTTTCTTGTCCTTTTATTCATTGACGTATTCTTTGCATTCTTATTTTTAAAAGTACTCATTCTAAGCAAAACCCAATTTTAACATAGCAGCTTGTAAAAAAAATTCTATACTTAGATCCAATTTCAGAGATAGATAGCCTTGTTTCTGATATTTCCCTTGCAAGTAAAAACTGCTAAATGCATTATAGTTATTAGTCTACCAGAAACAAAAGCACGTTTTGGTTTATCCATAACAGATGACAAAGCTACTTTGAGATGATTTGCTATAGAAGCGAATAGCCTTTCTCCCACTTGTTCTTTGCAGATAACAGTTCGCTATTTTCTAGAGCAAATCCGTATGAAGCACATAGAATTCTCAAATCCTTTGCGTCTATGAGGAGGCATCTGGACAGAAAGTTAACTCGAAAAGATGGAGCTCACTTTTAACCGAAATGTTCCAAAAATGGCTCAGCAAGCAATTCAATCAAGGGTAAGAGTTAAGGCAGTCGATCACCACGAGAAATATCTTGGTCCACCTACTCTCATAGGTAGGTCCAAGAAACTCGTTTTTTCCATGGTGAGAGACAAGGTTTTGGAGAAACTTAAAAGGCTGGAAGGAAAAAGTTATCCACTGCCGGAAAAGATGTTCTTATCAAAGCTATGGTACAGTCTATTCCCACATACATCTTGAGCTGCTTTCTCCTTCCCCAGGTTCTGTGTGATGAATTAGATTCTGTTGTTGCAAATTTTTGTTGTGGGAAGCAAGTTGAGGAAGGGAGGATACATTGTGCTAAATGGCCAGACATGTTCATATCAAAGTAATTACGAGGCATGGGGTTTCGAAGTTTCCGTGCATTTACTTCGGCAAATGATCGTGCATCTCTTCTTTTTATGGTTATGCAGAAGAAATACTTTCCAAATCAACCTTTTCTTGAAGCTGATATTAAGGGTAATGTTAACCATACCTGGCTTTGGAGGAATTTGATTCAGTAAGGGAGTCGATGATGTATTTGTAATGGATCGTCAGTCAGGGTATGAAAGGATAACTTCCTGAGCAGAATGGCCTCATAATTTGGTCTCCACCGAGGATATTAGATCCCGATGCTGTTATGGCTTCCCTTCTTCATTAATCTTCAGGAAAGTTGAGTTCCACGTTGATCGAGCCTATCTTCTTTCCTCTTGAAGCTACTCAGATAATGCAAAACTTTAGATTCGCCGAACACAAGCCTGTATAGCACTGCACGAAGTCAGGTTCTTTCGGTTAGAATATATGCTTATGGTTTCGGGGAGAATAAGTTGAGTACACGTGATATTGATTTTTTTTTATGAACATGTATTTAATTTAGTAATAAAGATTTATTTATCTTTAATATTTATTAAATATTTAATTAATAAATCTAGAGTATAGATAAATTTTTTTGGATAAAATGCTTTACAAATAAAATTATAAAGTTGTTATAATTATGAGAATTTTATTGTATAAACAAATTGTTCTTGAATATTTTTGATCAATACTCTATTAAAATTGAACATTAATTAAAGTTGCTGAGATTGATATATTATGTTATTTTTTTTTAATGAAAAGAAGCATTTGTTTTTATAAACTAAGATACAAGGGATATCAAGAACTAATATGTAGGTGCTTGTTAGATGATATATATACTAAATTGACCCATGTGAGAAGATCACATATGTTTATGAAAACGCTAACGTGATGGTTGTGTAAGTGATACTTAAACTTCAAATCATTAAATTATCTTTTACAAGAGGTGTTATATTTTGATCCTGTTACACGTTGTCCATATCAAGGGTAACAAATAGGTAGATAATGAGTATAATATGAACTATATGAGGTATCTCGGTACTTAAGAGAGGATTCATTACCTTTGGTGAATTAGAAAAATATTTCATCTGTTCTCAAATAATATTTATTATAAATCATTACACAAGGTAGAATGAGATTTAAAAAGAGTTTCAAATCTTATTCAAATAATCAATGACTATGTTGTTGAAAACAGACATGATTTGATAGAGTAGACATACTCTACGCTATAATGTTTAAATTATAATATTATTAATGAAATGATAATAATTACACCAAGAAACTAGTCATAAATGATTTCATTAAAATGTTAAGTCAAATCATTTATGACTTTTCTAATATTTAGGGGATCATGAAAGTTTGCTACTTGATTTTCAAGTATAAATTAATTAATTATTGAATTGATAATAAATCAATTTATTTAATTTATCGAATCCTATTATGTTTAGGATTGTGATTTATATTTGGGCCAACTTATTAGAAAGCTTAATAGGTCACATATATAAGAACCACTATTCATAAATTAAAATAGGATAATTAATCAAGTGCGACTTAATTGTAAATAAATTTTAGAAATTAAGGATTATAATATAATTGATATATGGGATTAGAATTCTAAACTTAGAAACAATTAAGTTAGCACTTGATTGAAAAAATTTTTAAAATTAGCCTAAAATAATATGTGATATTATTTAAAAGGCAAATTGATATTTGTTTTTCATTTAATTATAGAGTTTTTAGGTCTCTCTGTAAATAAAATTTTATGCTTTTTATTTCTCATGAAAACTGATGTAAAGGTAAAGAGAGTATAATATATATCTAAAATAGAAAAGAAAAGAGCTAGCAAATATAAGGTATATTAATCCTTTTCTCCTAAAAAAGTTTAAAAGATTTCTTATTAGTAATTTGTGTGAATTATTGTTAGAATTCAAATTTTTAGATAACTTCTAGTTTATGACAACTCAGCTTTTAAGTAAATATTTAAGGTCAAAATGAATATTTGATTTTCAGGTAATCTTATATAAACTCTAAACATCTATAAATTTATTTAATGAGATTCTTAAAATGCCTAATTTTTCTTTTTAATTTATAGTTTCTACTTCGTTTATATGTTTTAAAAAATCCAACAATGATATATGAATTATCATTAGATAATTAGGCCATGTTTTAATTGTTATTAACATTAATTTCATGTTAATTTTATGTTCAAAAATTATTTTTCAAAAAATTATTTTTCTCTCCTGTACTTGTTTTTCAAAATGTAAGATCTAGCATGTGGCTAGAATCCTAAAAACAAATGGCAACGCCATCAACAAGGGCGCTGGACTTGCTTGCTCGCTATTGTGTGAGAGGTGGCAACCAGTACTGCCTCACTAGGAGCAACACTTGGGGTGCTGATGGGCTACCAAAAGAAGCACTAGATCTGCTAGCGTTTACTACTAGCAGGAGGGGAACAACTATGGCTACTGCCCCACCACGCATGGTGGTGGCAGATGTAGAGTAGGGTTACTGCCTCGCGTAAATGACGCAGTGACAACCTTTTCTGCAGCTTTGGTTGCAATCGCTGGCAGTGGCCAGTGAGGCAACTGCTGACGACAGCAAAAAAGAATGAGATAAGGGGCAGAATCACAACTAGGCCCCTGTAGCTATCTTTTTATGGTTTTGGGGTAGAATTAAGATTATACTCCCATGTCTTACGCCTTATTAAATTTTAGTTTTAGGAAAAAATTACAATTCTGCCTCTCCCACTAATGTTTTATTAGAATATATATTTTGTGATAGAATTATGATTCTACCCCTTTATATATAAAACGATGATTTTATATTTTAAAATTAAAACCTTAAATTAAATTAGTTATAGAATTAATTTTCCTAATAGGATTAGGATTGAATAAAAAAATTTAATTAAAAAAATTTGTGTTTTGAAATATCCTAATTGGGTTAGGATTAAATTAATTTTTTAATTAAAATAATATTTAGAAAAATATTTTTTATAAAATAAAAGGGAGTTTTTAATCCATAGAATTTTATTTATTTGATCCTAAAATAGTTTAGGATATTAATAAGAATTGTAATATAATTAATTTTCTCTTAAATTTTAAAAATTGTTTTTCAAAGAAAAAATGTATTAGATAAAATTTATTATGTTTGGGAAATAATCAAATTGGATATAATTTAATATTTTGAAATGTTAGAAATATTATTTTAAAATTGCATATAAAGTGAATAATTAGAATTGAAGCGTGAAATAATTTTATTGTGCATATTAATATGTTATTATGTATGATGGATGGTTATGGACCTTAAAAACCAAAATGAATGTGTTTTTATGGTTGAATGATTGTATGAATAAATAAGGCGTGTGAATGTCCTTCATTTTCTCTATTTTTCTTTTAAGTTGTAAAATTATTTTCTCTTCTAAATCCCCTTGAATATAACTTGAGGTTTCTTATATAATTATATAAATGTTATATAATTTAAAAATATATAAATTTAGATTATAAAATATATCTTATAATCAAAGATGAAAAAAGAACGATAAGGAAAGCCACGACATTGATGCTCACAAAAGATTTATGAAGATTTGCAACCACTATATAGGTTTTGACCACTTAATTCCTTTCAATGACTCAAAGGAATTAGTTTAATATATCCATAATCATCCAATTAGAATAACATGATAGGGGTGTATATTTATATATAATTGTTAGATATGATATGTCACTAATGCCATTGAATGAGTCTTAATTAAAATATTAAATATTTAATTAATATATTAAGTATATATTAAGAACATGATTTGTTGCCTTCAGGTTTTATTTGCATAAAACCGTAGTTCTATTTATGGATAATTTGTTAAGTTACTTAAGGTTATCGTTAATAAAATTTATTTAATACTATAAAATCAGGACCTATTTAACTAACATATATAATTTGGATGGGTTACTTATAATCATATAAAATTAGAGGTAGTATAGATTAAATGATATCCTAACCCACTAGGAGATCTAAGTAATGTTTCTCGAATTAGTAGTGAGGGCTATTAATTTGTAGGAAAATAATAGAAGACTAAATTATGATCAAAGAGCTTATCTAAATCTAATTATAATTATTTATGCACGAAACCAATACTTAGTATCTTTATATGAATATGCTGATAGATTACTATGAGTAAATAAATATATCCCTACGTAGTATATTTGACACTAATAAATTGACTTAAATAAACTTCTTGGAATGATACTGAAATGTGAGAGTTGTTATAAAAAAAATATTATATGTTATTGAAAAATCCAATTATTTTTGTCCTTTATAAGGATGTTGATAATGAAGTTAGAACTAAATATCAATGTCATATTGATGACAATAAGCAGGCTACTTAAATGATGACAACGTGAGAATATGAATGTTCATATAATAATTATACATCTCAAAAAATTATTTGATGCAACTAGTATGACTTAGAAATATGAAACCCCTAAGGAATTGTTTTATTGTAAGATGACAAAGGATTCCTTGATGAACACCCATGTGTTGAGGATAATTGATTATTTAAAAAAACTAGGCCAATTAGACTTTATCATGGACTATGAGTCATGCATTGACTTGGTCTTGCAACTCAAGTCTAAAACCCTACTTAGGGCATCAGTAATGACAAAGTAACTTGCCATTATTGTGTAAGGAAAACCACTATAGTAGAAACTACAAAGATTATTTTGCAATAAAAAAAAGCTAAAACGCTTATTGAAACTTCTATTCTATGTGAATTTATGATTGAATAAAGATAAAATAGACCTACAAGTTGGTAATAAATGAAGGGTTTTTATGTTAACTTTACCAAGTGGGATAATATCAGAACTTGATAATTATTATTTTATTCTAGTACTTTCTAGAAACATCATATTCATTTTTGAATGGAATTAAAATTGTTATTAAGGGCAAATGTTATTTCTTGTATAATAATAATATTTGTTAAGGATCTAGTGCTTACATAAATGATTTGTAAATACTCAATTTTAAAATGCTCACGTTCAATATAAATTGCAAGAACAAATTAGATAATTAATATCCATATTATTTATGGCATTATAGACTAGGCTATATCAACGAAACATGGTCACCAAGTTACATAAAAAAGAATATTTGATTCTCTTGATTATGAATTATTTAAAATTTGTAAAGCTTGTTTATTGGGTAAGATGGCTAAAACATTTTTTACTAAAATAGTGAAAGATCTGATGAATTGTTAGGTCTAATACATATAGATGTATATGGACTAATAATGATATATACCATGGATAGATATAAATGTTTCATCATTAATGACCATATTATATATGGCATGTGTATTTGATGAAAGTCTAAATTATTTAAAAAGTTTAAAGAATTCAAAAATATAATTGAAATACAAATTAGAAAGAATATTAAGATACTTCAATCTGATCAAGTTGGTGAATACATTAACTAAGATTTTCAAGATTATCTAAAATAGAATAAGACTTTCTCATAATATACACTTTCTAAAATTAGAAATTCCACCCTATTACATATGATGCAGTCCATGACAAGCTATATAGACATTTCACCTTCCTTTTTAAGCTTATGCCCTACAAACTGCTACTTACCTCTTAAAAAAAGTTCCATTAAAATCTACTAATAAGACATTATATGAGATATAAAATAGTAAAAAGACCAATCCTATTATACTTAAAATATTTGGGATGAAACACTTATATGAAGAGTATTGTATTTGAAAAGTTATGAGCTATGTCAGATAAATACTAGTTTGTGTGATAACAAAAAAAAATAGATATTATTTATATAATCTAGTTGAGCAAAATAAATTATCTCAAAACATATTACCTTTCTAAAAAAAGAATTTATTCTTTAAAAGAGAATGGGAGGACAATAGAACTTAAAGAAGTTTAAGAGTTATAATAAATAAAAACTGAACTTAAGGACATAAACATAATTGGATGTTCAGGCTAAAGCTTAATAAACTTAAGAACTCTATAGATCTGATAAGACATGCCATGTATACTAGTGAGATATAAACTTCTCATAAAAACTAAAAATGATAAATTGCTTGTATTTGATGAGCTTACTAATTATGTAGAACTAATATCTGATATTGAATCTAAGAAATGGCTTGAGGCCATGAAATCTAAAATGGATTTCATGTAAACTAACCAGGTATGGACTATGGTTGATCCACTTAAAGGAATAAAACTTATTAGATATTAATGGGTTTTAAAGAGAAAGACTAATATGGAAGACAATGTACAAACATACAAAGATATACTAATTGCCAAATATTTCAAACAAAGACAAATAGGTTGACTTTGATGAAATTTTTTTGTTAGTAACAAAGTTGAAATCCATAAAAATTTTGCTTGATATAACTACATACTATGATTATAAGATTTGACAAATAGAAGTTAAAATTACAATCTTGAATGAAAATCTTCAAGAAGATTTATATGAGACATAAGTATAAAGTTTTGAATCTAAGGAACTTAAGCTATTAAAATTCATTTATGAACTTAAGTAAGGTTCAATGAGTTGGGATATCCATTGTGATAAGATAATCAATCAATTTGATTTTATCAAAAATATAAATGAGACTTGTCTTTATATATATATATATAAAAAGGTTAGTAAGAGTGAAGTTATTTTTCTAATATTATATGTAGAAGACATTATTAATTGGAAATGACACTTACTTTAGTTAGTAAAGATCTAGTTTTCCAATAATTTCTCTATGAAAAGATATAGGAGAAGCAACTTGTATACTGTTAATAAGATTACAAAAATATATCTGAAAGGCTATTTTGATTGTTTTAATCCATGTACATAGATAAAATGTCAAAATAATTTAGCATGAAAGTATCCAAAAGAGAATACTTACATATTTTACATATTATAAATCTCTCTAAAGATATGTGTTCTAAAACACAAATTCAGAGAGATGGGATGAAAATTATTCCATATACTATGGATATAAGATCCATAATATATTTAATGCTATGTGTAAGGCCATATGTATCTTATGCTTTAAACATAATAAGAAGATATCAATCTAATCTAAGTGAGAGTCTTTGGACGATAGTAAAAAATACTCTTAAATAATTAAAAAGAATTAAGAATGTTTTTCTGGTTTATAGAGGGTGTCACACTCGGACATCGTGGAGACCTGTTAAAAATTCTCTCAATATGAAAAAAAAACAAATATTTGGTATCTTGTTCTTTTAAGAGAAAAAGGTATTGTTCAAGGAGTCGCCACCTAGTATTATGGTCACTAGAAACTCTAACTGATCAAAAAAGATTTTATAGTATGGGATTAATTACGTAAAAGGAAAGATGCTATCACCCCTTAAACATCTTATCTGAGGCAAGCTGCATTGCTAGTTTTGTCTAAAATTACTAAGAATTTATTCTTTTTTTCCTTTTTAATTCTTCCTTTCATGTTCTTAACCCAGCCGTACAGGTTGGGCTGGATCCGACTAAGCCACTAGTGACTCGATTGGTCAGTATTGCTTGCATGCATGAACAATTGATGTATATATGCTATAATGATAGGGTAATTCAATTTGCATGCATAATGAGAAAAGCAACTTATATATGCAATGATACGGAAAAAACACTTACCTGCTGTTGGTCATGGAAATGTTGGTGGAGGAAAACTGGCCGGTTGTTTTCTCCTCCTCTTTTGTGTCTTCTTGTTCTCCACTAGTATTCCATCCTTTTTGTTTTTTCTTTGCCTTTTTATTTTTTATAAATCTATTTTTGTAACAATACAAAACAAATTTGGTGCAGCTACAAAGTGTGGGTGAAGATGATGGTGATGATTGAGTAACTACTCATGGTTGAAAATCTCACTTGCTATTCTCTATGGTGTGGCTATCCTGGAATGGCATGCTGCTGCTGCGAAAAGAAAGCTTGTAGTGCTAGGCTTGTTAAAGATGTTATGCTAGTGAGAACAAAAATGATGGGGCAAAAGGTTGTCGTGTTTGAGGATGATGGCTTCTAGTGTTGCTGAGATCAGTGTAACTACTTTAATGGAGGATTGATAGATGTTTACAATATGGAAGGGCTGTTGGGGTTAGTGCATCTGCAAAGTAAAGGCGAAGACGATGATGATGATGATGGAGGGATGCCCGATTGTAGCTGCAAAGTAAAGGCGAAGATGATGATGATTGATGATGGTGATGGAGGGATGCCCGATTGTAGCTGCAGAGTAAAGGCGAAGATGATGATGATGGTGATAGAGAGATGCCCGACTGCTGCTACTTCCACCTTTGTTTTTGTTTTTATGTCTTTCCTAGTCTTTCTTTCCTATGATGTTGCTTGTGCTATTATTGGAAAACAAAGATGAAGATGATGATGATAGAGGGTTTCCCGACTGCTATTGCTTCCCCTTCTGTTTCTGTTTTTCTATATCTTCCCTAGTCAAGTCGATGGTGATGGAGGTCTGAACAGAGGAGATGAGGGTTCTTCTCTTGTCTGGGTTCTTAGAAGCTAGGAAAAAAAAAGGCTAACTAGGGGAGCCCTTATCTATGAAGATCTAAAGGCTAGGAAAGAGGGGAAAAAAAAAGAAAAGGGTTGAGGGAGAGACTAAGATGATTGGAGAACCGTTTCTTGTTTTTTTTTATTTTCTTTCCCTTTTTTCCCTCCCCCTCTAGAGTTTTTTGTGCTTTTCTTCTATAATGTCTCCTTTCTTGAGGGCCTCTTATCCCCTTTTTTGTATGCACTAAGATTTATATTTATAGTGCTTGTTCTATCCCGTGTGAAAAATAAAATTTCAATCAAACTCATTCTTTTATTTAAAGTTTTAATTTGATTAAGAATCAAATTCAAAAGTTGATGACTATCATTATATTGAAGATAAGGATAGAATGACAAAAACATATTGTAATCCCTAGATGCTGTGCAAGTTGACAAATCACACTTTTTATTAAAATAAATCTCTGATCTTTTTATTTTTCATTTTAAACCTTGTAAAATTAAATTAAAAATGAATGGGATAAAATTGGGCTATAACAGAGGAGATAATGTAGCAGTTCATGGTTATTTGACTATTAGTTTTTAATAAAATATTGAAAATAGAAAATCCAATCTGATTATATTCTATTCTAATGGTGTTGTAAGTTGGAAGAATTCCAAATAAGAGATTAAAGTAGATTATTCAAGTAAAGTTGAGTATACATCTGTGTTTGAGGAGACAATATTGATTATTTGGATTAAGAAGTTTATCACTGAATTAGGTATGGTTCCTAGCATTATTAATCTAGTAGCCTTGTATTACTGTAACAATAAAGTGGGCAAGTAAAAGAACCAAGGTCTCATTAATGATTCAAAGATGTACTTAAACAATTATGTTTGATTAGAGAATCATAAAAAGGAAAAAAAAAATAAAGATAGAGTGAGTACCGACAAAAAAGAATCTTGTAGATCCTCTTACTAGGACATCATCATAGTAAAAGCATTATCTTCAAGTATAGCGATATAGTATTTGATACATGAGTGATTGGTTTTAGTGCAAGTGGGTGATTACTAGTGTATATGTTATATAACCAATCAACTAGTAACATATAACATTAACTTTGTTTATATATATATGATGATGTTATGCATGTGAGAGAGAGAGAGAGAGAGAGAGAGAGAGAGAGAGAGAGAGAGAGAGAGAGAGAGAGAGAGAGAGAGAGATGGGCTTATTTATCTTTAATATTCATTAAATGTTCGATTAATAAATCTAGAGTAAGAATAAAGTTATTTGGACAAAAATGTTATGCATATGAAATTATAAAATTGTTATAATTATGAGATTTCATATTGTATCAAAGCATTATGCCTAAATATTCATAGTCAATGCTCTATTAAACTGTACATTTATTAAAATTAGTGATATTAGTACTTATTATGTTATTTTCTTTTATGAAATGAAGCAATTGTTCTAATAAATTGAGGTATAAGGGATACTTGAAACTAATATGTAGGTGCTTGTCAGATAGCATGTATACTAAACTAACTTGTATAAAAATTGCATATAAAGATATCATATGTATTTATAGAAATACTAACGTGACGGTTATGGAAGTGATCTTTATACTTTAAATAACTAAGTTATCTTATATAGAAAATGTTATATTTAATCATGCTACACGTTTTTCTAATCAAGGTTAACAAATGAATAAATATTGGGTATAACATAAACTATATGAAGGTATTTAAATAATTATTAAATGATTCATCACTCTTAGTGACTTAAAAAAATATTTCATCTGTTCTCAAATGGTATTAATTATAAATCCTAGCATGTGGTGGAATGAGGTTTGAAAAGAGTTTTAAATCTTATTCAAATAATCAATGATTACATTGTTAAGAACAAACATGATTTGAAAGAGTAGACATATTTTGTATTATAATATCTAAATCATAATATTATTGATGTAAGGATAATAATTACACCAGAAAGCTAATCATTAAAAGGTTAAGTCAAACTACTTATTACTTTTCTAATATTTAGAGAATCATGACAGTTTGTTAGATATTGTACTTGATATTTAAATATGAATCAATTAATTGTTGAATTGATAATAAATTTATTTATTTAATTTATATAATTTATTTATTTAGGATTATAATTTATATTTGGGTCAACTTATTAGAGAATCTAATGAGTTACATATATAAGAACCACTCGTTAGAAATTAAAATAAGATAGTTAATCAAGTGTGACTTAATTATAAATAAATTTTAGAAATCAAGGACTAGAATGTAATTCATATAGGGGATTACAATTCTAGACCTAGAAACAATCAAATTAGAATGTGATTGAATAAAATTCTAAAATTAGCCTAAAATAATGTATGTGATATTATTTAAAGAGAAAATTAATATTGGTTTTTTATAGGGTTTTTAAGTCTCTCTATAAATTAATATTATCCCTCTTATTTCCTATGAGAACTGATGAAAAAGTGAGTAAAGTACAATATATAAACTCTTAAAACACAAAAGAAAAGAGTTATCACTCAAAGGTATATCAATCTCTGTTTTCTAGAAAGGTTTAAAAGATTTTTTATTAGTAATACATTTGGTTATCATTATAGGAAAGATATTTGAATGACTTGTGATTTGTGACAACCAAGTTTTAAAGCAATTTTACAGTTGTTATTGTGTGTATATGTTTCAAAAACCCAATACTTTCTTTAACAAAAGTGCTTATCACCTAGTTGTTACCCAAAAGTCCTAGTAGAAGCCAACTCCTAACCTTTTAATTCCTAGGCTTTAGTGAAGGTTGTAAGCCTATATCTTACCTTTCCATCCATATAAAGTAGACCTAAATCCGAGATCTACAACTCCAAATATGACCCAATTATCAAATAGTGTTCTGATTTGAACTATGCCAACATCTCTTTTCTAAGTTTGGCTATCTCTTTATCCTTTCAATTTTAGTTCTTAAATTCATCAATTAATCCTTTTATTTATGTGATAGACCTATATTTAAGATGAACATTTACCACAAATTAAAGGTATCTTATATTATTAGATATGTTATTATAAAACATGCTTTAGTTAAAGAGTTATTGATACTTTAAGTGCAAAATAATGATATAAAACCTTGATAAAAATACACTTTTAAATACTAACCAATTAAAAAGGCCAAAGACAAGGTGATAACCTAACATACCAAGGTTTGGTAAAAAAAAGCCTAGATGACATGAGTCTAACTTGCTTTTAAACCCTTAATTAGGTTTAGTCACACACTGAGCCCAAGAACATATGGATATAAAAAGATACCATACCCAAACACCCTTTAATTTAGCTACTCATTAAGCTCAAGTGCATGTAGATCTCGTATGATTCCAGACCTATTATCTTTGGGTCAGCTACCCATTAAGCCTAAGTGCATGAGAGTCTAGTAAGATGTCAGATCCATCACTTTTGGATTCAGTTACACACTGAGCCCAATTATGTTCTAGCAAGATGTCAGTCTTAACACTTTTGAGTTCAGCCATGCGCTAAGTCCAAATACATGTAAGTCTAGCAAGATATCAAACCCAACACTTTTGGGTTCAGTTGTGTATTGAGCCCAAGTATATATAGGTCTAATAAGATGCAGACTTAACGGTATTGAGTTCAGTTACATGTTAAACCTAAGTATATATAGGTCTAGAAAATTGCTAGACCCATTACCCTTAGGTTTGACTATGTGTTGAGTTCAAGTGCTTAAAGATCTAGCAAATTTCTAGGCCTAACACCCTTGGATTAAGCTATGCACTTAGCCAAAATACATATGAGTTTGGAAAAATACAAACCTAACATTTTTAGGTTTAGTTACACGCTGAGTCCAAATGCTTATAAATCTAGCACAATATCAAACCCAACACCATTATGTTTAGCTACGTATTAAGCCTAAATACATTTAGGTCAAGTAAGATGCTAGACCTGACATCCTTAGGTTCAATTATATGTTAAACCTAAATATATATGAGTTTGATAAGATTTTAAATCCAACACCTTTTAATTATACTATGTACTGAGCCCAAATACTCGTTGGTTTAGCAAGATGTTAGGCTCAATACCTTTGAGTTCAACAATGCACTAAGCCTAAATATATGTAGGTATGTAGGTGTGGAAAGATGCCAAAACCAACACGATTAGGTTCAGCTATGCATTAAGATCAGACTCATCACCCTTGAATTTGAAATCTTCTAGGTTCAAATACTTTTTTGAGTTGATAATCTTTTCAGGTCCCATGTTTGGTTATGAGAATTTATTGTTTATTTTTACTTCTTTTAACATAAAATGTTAAAAGTCAAGAACAATCCTCTTCCTATGTTATCTTTCCATATCCTTAGGTGTTTAAGTGTATAAAAGTCTTCTAAAAACTTACAATATTTTCATCAACAATTAATATTATGTAAGGGTTATCAACCCCTCATTAATATTATATGAGAAATATTTATTCTTCATCAATTTTGTGTAAGAGATATTTATCCTTTATTAATTAGATAAAAAGTTCACATTTTTTATACTCTGTATTCATAATTTTATTTTTAAAGTGCGTTTATCATATATTTTAACTTGTTCTCTTATTTATTATAATTTCTTATTAAAAGTTATTAATTTTATTATTGGAGAGTCTTTAAATCCAAAAAAAAAATAGTTTTTCAGATATTAAGTTTTTTATCACTCATCATCATCTTTCTAAATTTTAAAAAATAAAATATTATCATGATGATATAATTATTCTCTATCCAAACATTCAGAAAATAAGGATATATTTTGAAATATCATCGCCGTACAAATCAAATAATCTTTTTGATGTTATAAATCCCCTTTTAATGCGATAAAGCTTGCTATATTTATGCTAGGAGAATAAGATTATAGTTATTGTTCCTGGTGGGAGGTGGTGATTGGTGACTAGTTTTCTGTTTTGAAAGATTATGATGTTCCCACCATTTACATGATTCCTATTTTTTTAACAAAATGAAAAAAAAAAGACCTTAGAGCAGCATGGTTTTGTGTGTATTTGTGTAATTATGAGTAGCATGGTTGAATAATTGAGCACCGGCAAGGAAATGTAAAAGGTTATTTTACTTCCTTTCATTTCTTTTAAACTTTGTTCTCTCTCTCTCTCTCTCAAATGCACTCCTATAAATACAAAGAAAAACCAAAACCCATTTATCCGTCTGCCTCTCAGTTCAAAGCCACTACTAGTTTTCATTCCATCAACTCAACCGAGCTCTCTCTATCTCTCTGTCTTCTTTCCCCCTGCAGACAACAACAACCATGGTGCTCGTGCCCAAGCCAGCACTTCAACAGTTCTCGTTTATAAGAAACATCAAACCCACCACGTTCTTTTCTGGAATCCCTCTAATTGACCTCTCAAAACCCGACTCCAAGCACCTCCTGGTTAAGGCATGTGAGGAATTTGGATTTTTCAAGGTAGTCAACCATGGCGTGCCTTTGGAATTCATTTCGAAGCTGGAATCCGAAGCTGTCAAGTTCTTCTCATTACCGCTGTCTGAGAAAGAAAAAGCAAGCCCTCCTAATCCCTTTGGCTATGGTAAGAAAAGCATTGGACAAAACGGTGATGTGGGTTGGGTAGAATACCTTCTCTTGACCACTAATCAAGAATCAATTTCTCAGAGACTCTCTTCAGTTTTTGGTGACAACCCAGAAAAGTTTCGGTGTGAAACTCTGACAAATCAATCAATTTTTTTGAATTTTATCCAGAGAAGCATAGAAAAGTTGTGATCATGGTCCTTTTATTTTTATTTTGGGTTAAACTCTGCTTTTGGCTTCGATGTTTCAGGCGTGCCTTGAATGATTATGTATCAGCTGTGAAGAAAATGGCATGTGAGATTCTTGAAATGATGGCTGATGGTCTAAAGATTCAAAATAGAAATGTGTTTAGTAAACTTTTGATGGATGAACAGAGTGACTCTGTTTTTAGGCTAAATCACTACCCTCCATGCCCAGAGATTCAAGCATTGAAAGACCACAGCATTATTGGATTTGGAGAGCACACAGACCCACAGATCATTTCTGTGTTAAGATCCAACAACACTTCTGGCCTGCAAATCTCTCTTAATGATGGAAGCTGGATTTCAGTCCCACCTGACCCGAGCTCATTTTTCATCAATGTTGGCGACTCCTTACAGGTACACATCTAAACTGCTGCTCTTCTCAACACAGTAAAAAGAAAATACAAAATCAGTAGAAAAACTTAGTGGTGGCTGTCAACCCATCACTCGATGATGAATTCCACTGGCCAGTTTTGTTAAAGCTCTAATCTCCTCCTCATAGAAAGCGTGATAGACATAGAAGGCGTGATAGACTATCTCCAAGAGTCCAAATTCCTTCCATTTGAGGAATATACATGATTTGAGTTCCGAGGTGTATGGAATATGTCGAGTGACTTCGAGAGCAAAGCTTCCTACGTGCACGCTTAGCTTAGCCCTTTACCGAAGGATTGGTTGCACTTTCCTTCGTATAGTCAAAGTCAGCTAAAAGAGAACGAAACTTCTAATCTTCGTGCTTGCTTCCATACATTGAATGTGACTAATAAATGAAGTAATCTTGGTTCGGTTGGTGGCTGTGCAGGTTATGACTAATGGGCGGTTTAAAAGTGTAAGGCACAGAGTCTTGACCAACAGTATAAAAGCTAGGGTTTCAATGATTTATTTTGGTGGGCCACCTTTGAGAGAGAAAATAGCTCCACTGCCCTCGCTCATGGAAGGAGAAGAAAGCTTGTACAGAGAATTTACATGGTTCGAGTACAAGAGATCTGCTTACAGCTCAAGATTGGCCGATAACAGGCTTGTCCTCTTCGAGAGGATCACAGCCTCGTAAATAAATACGTCCAGGGAATCAAGTCTCGCATGTTCTTGCCAAATACTTCTAGAATAGGTTTAGAAAGGCTTACTATATTTGCCATAGATGGAATTAATACTTTGTATTTTCTACTCTTACGTTCTTCTTCTTTGACTGTCTCCAGTTTTTGTCTCCCATTGCTTTTCTTGTTATTAAAACTAATTTATCCTCCTCGGCCAATCTGTCGAAAACAGAAGCACTGATAATATCTTGTGGCGAAGGTTATTCCAAAAAGGAACAAACAAAACGGAACACTCATTGTTTGAGTCGTGAAGAAACATGTCAGATCCCCACAACATTTGATCAAACTGACTCCAAATAATTAAGGGGAAATAGCTTGACATATGATTTTCTTGTCAATTTTTTTTCTTTAATTTTTTTTCTGTAATTTTTTTTTAATGTTGGGTTTATTGAATAAGATTTTCCCTTTTTATTCAAATTTTATTTTTTAATATTTTATTTTTCTTTATGTTTCGTTTTAGTAAATATAATGATTTTCATCTTAAATAAATATTACAATATTTAACTCATGCATGATTTTATATATATTTATTTTGTTATTATATAATTAAATAAAAATAAATTTTAAAAAATTATTAAACTAAATAAAGTTTATAATCTAAATTACAGATTTAACAAAACCTTCTTTGATAAGTTTTCGTTTTCATCACTTGATTTATATGAATAACTTACCGACAATCCGTAAATTTATATCAAAAACTAAATGGTTTCCCATGATTCGTAATCTCTCAACTCAAGTAAGAAGAACATAAATTTACTGCATTGGTTCAAACTTAAAAATCAAAGAAACTATTGTTCTAATCAACTCGTAGTCCAACTGTCACCAGCCAAAAGCTTGAGGGACGAATCTAACACACATAAAAGAAATAAGAATCAAACAAAATTAATTCAAAAACAAAAAACATGCACAAATCATGGCTTAAAACGTGTGGAAAGACAGTGACTTTACCTTCGTGGTCTCTCGGTTAAGATTATGATTTATGACACCTCTGAAAGTTCTCGCACGCAGCAGAAGAACCCTCCTGGATAAGAATAATGGCCCATTTGAAACCCGCATCGGTTTTTATGGTCTGCGCACAAAAATGTCGACGATGCAATTCCTTTTCCTTGAGAAGTTTCCGTACTTGGAAATCTAAGGCATGCATTACATTAAGATATGGATAAAGGGAATATCGTTAGTCGGTGATTATAAACACTCCACGTGATCATATATTCCTTCTCCTTCTATTCCATTACCATCAAATATCCCAACTCGATGAAGTCTAGGTTAACATTCCCGGTTCAGTTTAGTTTTTACTCTTAAAAATAACCCAATTGTTCTTTTTAGAATAATAATCAAATCAAACTAGAAAAAACAATAAACATCGAATACTTCAAATTTATTGATATGGGTTCAACTTGGTTTGGTTTATTTTGTAAAAATACCAGTAAAACCATACCGTTTCATTAGCCAAAACTTCTCACTAACAGTTTTGCTTCCCCTATCATATTTTACAGATGAGAAAGAGAGAGTTTATGGGGTTATTTTTGGTTTTGATTTAGGGTTAGAATAGGAATCGACGAGAGATAGAGGAAATGTTTGGAGAGGTTCGGTTGCTTGCCAGGATGTGTGATTGGTTTTATTAAGGTGTGTTTGAGACTGTGGTTGTTGTTGTGATATAAAGTATTTTTTAGCTTATAAATATATTAAAATAATATTTTTTTTATTTTTTAAAAATTATTTTTTATATTAGGACATCAAAACAATCTGAAAACTTAAAAATATAATTTTTAATAAAAACAAAATTTAAAATTTAAGGAAACGCGATTTGCACCGCATTTACAAACAGACCTTTAGAGTTAGAAGAAATATTATTATTTATACTTGTTTTTAAAGTAAGTTAAGTGCTGGGTGAACCGGTTTAGTTCAATCATGCTCAATCAGCTTTAGCTTTTTAAAATTAAAACTAATTTAGACCAGATTTTTTTTAGATTTTCTAGTTGGTTAATTGAATTTTTTTTCTTGATTTGATTTATCAATTATTTTTTTATTTTATTTTTTAATCAGTTTTTTTACTCATCAATGTACATATTACATGCTGGTATTTAATTAGTTAAAGACCGTTTTCTTACTTCAACAATGTTAAAGTACATTTTTAAAAATATTTAATGCATTGTTTTGAATTATCTACAAAACAATATATAGGTTTACTAGTTATTTTATTCAATACTTTTTAAATTATGAATAATTCATATAAAATTTGAAAACTTATAGTTAATAACTTTCCTTCATTTTCTATGTTTAATAGATATTAGGTAGCAAAGAACTATTGGAAATAATAATCACTAAATTTATACTAATTATTTTGAACTTTTGTTAGAAACTGAAATAATACTTTTTGCATTATGCCACTGTAAGAAATACTCGTTTCCCTAAAAGATAAAAATTCATATTAGTTTAATTACATGATTAAATAAAAATTATTAAATATTAAAATATAATATGATATACTAGAAGTTATCATGGTTGTGTTATATAGCATCGAAATATATTGCAATAACCTATCTTTGACCATCATCTTTTTAATATATTTTCAGAAAAAAAACTTTAAAATATAAAAATTTCAAAAACTATATTTGTGATGCAATTCAGCCAGTTTACAACTATTTTTTCGATTCCTTTCACATATCTTCTTTATATTTTGAAGTGATGAATTTTATATATAAAAAAAAAGAATAGTGAGTGACATTATAAGTAATAAATAAAAAAAAGGAATATCTAAATAAACATCAAAGTCTCTCCAAGTAACTCAAAGTTTAGAAGATAGGAAGGATTAAAAAAAAATCAGAAATAAAAATTAAAGGAAATAATAGAAGATAATATAAGATAAGGAAAGCTTAAATAAGAAAGCAAATAAATAATAAAAATGACTTTTTTTTAAAAAAAGGAGTAATTTCTTTTGCTTTTTCTATGTTACAATCAACTATTTTGTTATCCATAAATCAATTCAAGATAAATAAATACCACTATATTAGTATATTGCCAAATGGGTAATAAAATGTTTTAATACACAATTTTATTTCTTATTGTGTGTAAAATATTTTCAAGCTATCATATTTTTTTTATAACAAGAGTTTTTTTTTACATATTAATTGTTTTTGTTGTCCATAAATCAATATAAAATAAATGAATACCATCACTATGCATTATTCTTGGGTGTTGTTGAGTGGGCAATAGAATTGTGTAATTTTTCATTACACGGAAAATATTTGTATGGCTACCATAATTTTTCCAACTTTGAATTTCATTTTTTTACTTTGCATATTAATTGTTTTATTATCCTTAAATCAAACCATATTGAATGAATGAATGAATGAATTCTGCCATTAGGCATTATACTCGACATTATAATTGTATGGTGTGTAATAGAATTGATTAATACATAACTATATGATTTTTCCAAAAAAAAAAAAATGGTTTTTAAAATGTGAATCTAGACTTGTGGATTTAGGGTGCCTATAAACCCGACCTAAAATTTGTAAACTAGGGTTAAATAATGTAATATTTAACAAAAAAAAGGTTATATACTGATTAGTACTTAAAAGTGTATTTTTATCATGGTTTTATATCATCATTTTGCACTTGAAGTATCAATAACTCTCTAACTAAAGCATGTTTTATAATAATATATCTAATAATATAAGATACCTTTAATTTATGGTAAATGTTCATTTTAAATGCAGGCCTATCACATAAATGAAAGGATTGATTGATGACTTTAAGAACTTAAATTGCAAGGATAAAAAGATGGTCAAACTTAGAAAAGAGATGTCGGTGCAATTCAAACCGGAACACTATTCAGTAATTGAGTCATATCTGGAGCTATAGATCTCAGATTTAGGTCCAATTTATATGGATGGAAAGGTAAGACATAGGCCTACAACTTTCATATGGTGCCCAAGATCTAAAAATGCCATTTTCAAGTCCAAATTGTAGTAACAACAAAGAAGCCCGAATTTGTCTTCCAGCTCGAGCATTATTCAGTATTTTGGCCATATCTGGAGTTCTAAAAGTCCAAATGAGCTGAATTGTTTACACAAGAAAGCTGAGACAATTGCCTACAACTTTCATGTTTTCGACTGGCTCCAATTGTGACGTTATCAATGATGTTTTGGGCAGACAAGAGAATATAAGGATTGTCACCAAGTCAAGAGTTGACCACCCACTTATCAATTAATCATCAAATCAATAGTTCCCAATTTTGGCCTATAAAAGGAGGCATTTGCCATGCATTTAGGCATCTTGGTTTTCAGATCAAGCTCATGCTCTTCCTTTCTCTCTTTGTATTTTTTGTAATGTTTATATTTTGCCTTTATTAATATCAAGTTTATGCCTTTCATTTCCTTTCCTTTACTTAATTAACTTTTATGTTCTTATTTTGTTTATCTATTTTTCTTTCTTTCATTATGTCTAGCTAAGTTAATTATGTCAAGGTGAAAAGGTTACACTAATGGTGTAAGAATAAGTATAATGTAAACTTAATATGGACTTTAATGTTTGATACTAAGTTTTATATTTGTTATCTTGTCCACTCTTTAATACTTTGCTTGTTAAATAACTAATCTTGATTTATGTTGTATAACACTTGGTAAAAAAAAATGCTTGACACTTTCATAGCCCATACTGTATGGTATAACCGACACCTGAGCTATGAAAGGAACTTGATTTGTTGTTAACATAAGTTATAATCATGAATGCTTGACGGGATTTACAAGTATTAGCATTAATCGAATAAGATGACTAATGTAATCATGTTAACAATTTATAATCTGATTGGAACCTCCTTTATGTGTGGTTTCCAATTGAATAATAAGAGTTTATATTATACTTGTTTAACATACTATTAGTGGAATTTCTAACCTGGACATTTGTTATTATCATTGTTTAATCGTTACATTAATATTCCATTTCGAAGTTCTCATCTTCTTCTTCTCCTTCTTTTTCTTTATTATTAATATTATTACTATTACTATTACTATTACTATTATTATTATTCATACTACTACTACTATTATTATTATTATTATTATTATTATTATTATTATTATTGTTGTTGTTGTTGTTGTTGTTGTTGTTGTTGTTGTTGTTGCTATTATTGTTGTTTATAATTTGTACAATTAACCTCCCTATAGTTCGACCCCGGTCTTGCCGGGTTATTTATTACTTCGATACTCCTGCACTTGGGAGAAGACATCAATCTTTTCGTCGTGTCATATATTAAAATGAAAAAATATTAGTATGATTAGGCGTGAAAGTTTCTAGTAAATTAGTTTAATAATCTTGGATGAAATAAAGTAATAATTTGGTATTTGAAAAGTAATGATAGTTGGGTAATTAACAGAAAACAAATAAACCTCATTATAAATCTCCTAAATCCCAAATAGAAAATAATAAAATTTCCATGATTAATGGTGAAAATTCTCGGTGAATTGGAGTAAAACCCTAAATGAATTAAAGTATAAATTTATGCACAAAAAATATTGATAATCGGTGTAAACTCTCACTTAACATCATGGATAATAAAATTCAGAGAAGTTTTATTATGTCTAGTGACAAAACATTTCAGGTAAGTTAGCTTGAAACTTATCCTAAAAAATATCATCTAAATACTCATAAGACATAAGTGAGTGGCATTATCATAACTATGGAGAAACAAATCCTCCCTTTTAAATAACAACCAGCCATTGTAGGAAGGGGAACTTGAAAATTTATTCATTTCTTATTCTTCCTTTCTTTCTTGAATTATATGCCATGAAAATTATAGTTTAAGGGTTTTTCACGTGAAAATCAAATCTATATTAGTCAACTTTAGGGAGAGAGTACGAGAGAGATAGTGGAGGTTTGGAAGCTAGAAAGAGAAGACAATTCATTGGAGGAGAAATAAAATTTTTAAAGAATTGTCCATTAAAGCTCATTAAATTGAGTTGGTCATGAAGGGTAAGAACTTTAATTACAACAAATTTTATTATTTTAAGCAAGGAAATGAAAATTTTTAAATTTGAATTTGTTAGGGTTTATGCTTTATTTTTTAAAATGATAATTTCAATGGCTCTTTGTTAGCTTATGATGTGATGATAAGTTTGTAATCAAATTGAAGGAATTTTGGTCAATTATAGGGTTTTACTATGAATGGCCAAATTGTTAGTTTTGAAAATTAGGGGGATTTAAAAAAATAACTTTGATTTAGCTTGTTTTGGGTTTGTTTGTGGCTTTATGATGATTTATGTGTTTAAATGTCATTATAATAGGGGTGGTATTGGTTTTTTGTGTGTTTGATTATGGATGATAATATTTTGAAAAAATATTAGGATGAAAATTTTCTATGTTGAAATTAAAAAGGATTGTTTTGGTTAATCCTTTGGTGGTTTAATGTGGGAATGGTATTATAAGTAACAAATTGAAGAAAAAAAATAGAAAACCAATTATGAAAACTTAGATAATTAGTGGTCAACCATTTATAGGGATTTTGAAGATTTGAAAATGTAACTAAATTTGGTAGGTTGTGATGTTTTAATGATGTGAAGGAATGATTGATGTTGGTATTGGACATTCTATTGTGGATTGCTAAGAGTTTCATTATTTTTGTTATATGTTGGAATTATGGAATTTGACTAAATTTGGTGGATTTTTGGTGTTTTGAATAATTTTATAATGATTAAACTTGATTGGGATGATGATGTTAATGTGTATAATTTTGATGGAAATTCATGTAAAATAATTTTTTTAGTATTGGTTATGTGAGTAAATTGTGGGGAAATGGAAGTATAGAAATGGTAGAATTATGTATATTTTGATGTTTTAATGATGTTAGGGATGATTAAATTGATTATAATCATTGTAAATTGGTTTTTGATGTGTGAACCATGACTATTATGTTTTGGAAAAGTTATGTAAATGTTTATGTAAAGAATGAGGTAGTTAAATTCACATTAAATGTTTGAGAACATATGGGAATGTTTGTAAATTTAATTATGATGAGTAAGACATGATTGTTATGTTTTGGGGAAATTAAGTAATTGAAAACTAATTATGGTGATGGGAACTCTAGAGTGACTAGCCATGGTGGGGAATATTGGGAGATCGTGAAAATTTGATTTAAATTATTTTAAATTTAGGTGTCATAACATGATTTAGGTTCTTTAAAATTATCATTTTATTTTATAAAAAATTAAAAAAAAAGAACTTAAAAAAAAATAGATGTAAGAGGAAAAATGACTTTGTTGGCAAGAACATGCTGAAAAGGGATCTAAATACATAAATCAAAGATGAAAGGACCAAACTGGATCTTTGAAAATATTGGTAACCCAATTGCACCCTTGAAAGACATAAATATGAAAGACAATACAAATTTAAGGCTAACTTAAATGAATATTGGATAAATTTGCATAAAAAAAAAATCTGAGGACTTAATTACATTTTTAATAGGCTGATTTGATTTAATCATGGGGATAATTAAAGACTTAATTAAGTTTAAAAATAAATTAAGGTCAAAATTAAAAAAATTAATTAAATGAAATGAATTAATTAAACTTTTAATAGGTCAAATTAATTTTATTAAAGATTTAATTGATGAAAAATTGAGTTTGGAAGCCTAATTGGGCTTAATTAAGAAAATTAAAATTTTAAAGGGCCAATTTATTTTTTACAAGGATAATCAAATGAAATCAAGAGTGAAATTGCTACAAAATCAAAGTTCAGGGGTCAATTAAGTGTGAAATTAAAGAAATTAAAGACCATGGACCTTTCTGTAAAAGACGCCTAATTTTGGGGGCTATATCAAATTTTTTTCGTAGACTAAATTGAAGAAAAACAAAGATTAAAGCTTAATTGAGGTGCTAAATTGAACAAATTGAAAATCAATGACATCTTTGAAAAAGATACTAGACTTAAAAGGTCTCAGTTGATGTTCAACAGGGGTTTAATTGCATGAAATTAATCAATTTTATCTCAATTGAGGACATTTAAGCTTAAATTAAAAGACTAAGGACTAAATTAGAAATTGCCTAATCCTAATTAATAAAACCCTAATTTTAAGGGTTTAAGGAAAACACCATTGTTTTGGTTAGGGTTTTTCTATTTTGATTGATCGTGAACCACTCTTCTAAGTAATAATCAAGGTAACTCCAGCCACCACTAAATGAACAGTGACCACCATTCGACAAAAGAGCTATCCCTATACAAGGCTGTGTCGACTTTTTTTTGATGTTGTGGCCTCACTTACCACATGAAAGCCCTCAACATCTTGTCTCAAAGTAACCTTGTTTGGCTCAATAAAATTTAATAGTGTTACACCTAACTTTGGATTGATGGTGGGAAGGCTACATGCCATCAAATAAAGTATGATTTGATCCTAGTATTTGCCACGATTAATTCATGGAAGGTACACCTCTAATCAGCTATTTTCAATCAAGTTTCAACTATAAACTTCCCAACTTTTTCTAAAAGTTCCTAGAGTTTGTTAGACATATAGGAAGAGGGAAAACTAAAAAAAAAAAGAGGAGGGTGGTCCCCTAATAAATCATAGGCAAAACTAGAAAAAAAATCTCCTATAATCTAATTTTGAAAAACCACCTTCAGACCTATAAATGATTTCATAACCACTTGCCTTTTAAGGCTATAGAAAGGGTGTCTTTTAAAGCTTAAAAAGGACTGAAAAGGTGAGAAAATTCCATGAAAAAGAGAAGAAACATTGAGTGAAAACCAATAAAATATTATTAAAAAAAAGAAAAAAATTAGAGAGAAAAAGAAAGAAAGAAAATATTGTGAAGAAGAAAATAAAAAAATTGCTTGGAATGGGCTACTAGAATTTGTTCAAATCAAGAAAAAAAAGACAGAAACTAGTTGTAATCACCTCTTGAATTTATATTACTCAACTTGATGGAGAGGTAAAACTCATTGAGAATATCTTTCATCTCTTCATCTTAAGCTTTGATTTATTTATTCAAGTGTTGTTCATGATATTTTTTAATTGATTCGACCATGTTTAAGTTATTGTTGCATATATGTTTAAAGTGCTTTAAATGAAAGTTGTAATATGATTGTTTGCTCTTATTATTAATATGATGTTTTATGATGTTTAATAAATTATTAATGATATGCTTTTGATGTTTGAATACTTCTTCTTGATGCATGGAAAACATATGTTATAGTTTGATGATTATACATAAAAAATAGGACATATAACAATACTTGGTCATTCTAGTGTTTTTGTTTAGTTTTGGAAGTTCGTATATGTGATTTTGATGTTGTTAATGATGTTCAATGAGCTTTAGAATGGATAAAAACAATATATGTACATGTTTGTATGTTGAGTAAGGGTTATATATTTTCTGAGATTCTTAGAGTGTTGAACAATGGGTAATCAAACATTCATGTTAATATTCCTTTCTTAAGAGTTTATGAAGTTTGTGGTTGGTGGTAGAAGATCTAACACCTGCAAAACAATCCCTTTTGATAGGGTTTTGGGACCATCCGGTGATAAAATTATTGACTTTTAATAAGACATTATAATAAATGAGAGAATAAGCTTTAAATTCTAAAAACAATAATGTTTGTTTTTGTTTTTGTTTTTTTTTTTGTTTTTGTTTTTGTTTTTGTGTTTGTTTTTGTTTTTATTTTTATATGATAAATGCTCTGAGAATAAGAGTATGAATACATAGAGAAGGGTATATATAACCCCTGAACCTCGTTATGTTGTTTAATTGAAGGGGTTGGAGTGTTATTTCCTTTGGGTAACATTACTGAGGGATATATATCTTTTACATAATATTAACGAGAGATAGATATCCCTTACATAATATTAATGAATGATAAATATCTCTTACACGATATTAATATTGATGGAAATATAGTAGGCTCTTGGGAGACTTTTATAAACCTAGAATGTAGAGAGATGATTATTCATTACTTTTAATATTTTATGTTAAGAGTAACAAGAATAAACAAGCAATGTCTTGTGACCCAACATGAGGCCTGTAATGATTAACAGTTTCGTACGTATTTGGACCTAGAATGAACCTAAACCTAAGGGTGATAGGTTTGGTAACTTGTCATACATATATATACTCGGGCTTAGCACGTAGCTGAATCTGTTTGGCAACGCAACTAGCCACGTGTTTGTCAAAAAATTGAAAAACAAATAGAATTAATTTCTTTATGTTTTTGAATAATTTTGATGTGCTAATATATATATATATATATATATATATATATATATATATATATATATATATATATATATATATATTATTTCCATACATTTCCAAGTACAAAACACCTTGAAAAACAATCACTATCACAATATCAAACACTACCTTGTTATAGAAGCAGAATAAAGCCATTGTTTAACCTATTTTCAAGTAAAAACACCTAATTAAAATCTTTAGTACCTCAATAAACTCATTTATCAACACAAACACCTTTAAATGAATATAAAATACAAAATTAAACATAAAAAAGCTTTCTCAACCCTGATAAACTTTTTCCAATAAGATAAGGGCTGAAAATCACCTTGAAGATATCTTATCAAATGAAATCATTGACTCAAAGGTTTTTTTTTTTGTTGTCGTAATATGGTCAACCTATAAATTTATCTCTTTCACTATTTTCTCTTTTCTTTTTCATACTTAAAGACTAAAAAAATTAATAAAATTAAGTTTTAAACTAAAATATAAAAGTTTCAAACCAAAGTGACTGAAAAGAAAAATGAAAAACATCTAAAGGCAAAAATCTTTCAAAAGACGCTAAATGAATAGTGGAAAAAAAAATAAAAGAGCATGAATATATGTCTCTTTGTCAATTTTGGTCCTTGGATTTTAAATTATTTTAAAGTAAAGAAACCAATTCTTAATTTTTCAAAACCAGGCTTCAATTTGATATCTTTGACACCACGATATACACAGAAAGAAAATTAAAATAAATTATCAAGCCTAATACCCAGTTAATCTAATGTATAAGGACAAAATAAAAAAAAAATTGATGATTGAATATGAAAAAACTTCAAATGCCAAAAAAACATAAAAACATTGTTACAATCCATGTTTCTCCTCGCTAGTAAAAATGCCTTCTCTTTTTAAGGTTTTTTTTTTAATTTGATGTCTCTTATAATTGGTGTTATAGAATGAAAGAAAACATAACAGTGATGTGAATGAGGTATTGAAAATAAAAAATGAAGAAGAAAATTGAGGTTGATGACATTTTTTGAATTTGATCAAAATATATAAAACATCTACTTTAGTTCTATTATTTTAAAATGTTAATAACATATTGAATGTTGTAAAGAACATAAAAAAGACATGAAATGAAAAGCTTTTTTTAACATTAGCAACCAACATGTGTAAGCATAAATAATATTTTTTGGTGGAAACAACAATTAAATGGTTTTTTTGAGTGTGTAATTCAATTTGATTCAAATGTAAAAGCATAAGAAACGTAGCCCTTAATTGACCAATTGAAGTACAAACAGGAATGTAAGTTGAGCAAGCAGAATGCATCATATTAACAATAGATTTTTAAGAATGAAAAAAATTATATTGTGAAAAAGAAAATTTGTTGTAAGTTGATATATTAATGATTTGATTGATGGGTTTATGGTGATTAAACAATACAAGTCAGTAGTTAAGAGATTTAATAAGAAAAACAGGAGTGAAACAAAGTTACAACCAAGCTTTGTTCAAAGATGATGCAAATGATGACATACTTGTGAATATGGTTGGGTTCGAGAGATGTTATGAAGTTGTGAACAAAAGAGATAACACGAGTTTATATCGATAAAGGTGGTGAAGAAGGAAGGAAAACATGAAAATGATATTGATGGGGTTTTTATAATAGTTTTGTCATTTTTTGAGAAAGTGGAGACACATTTCTTAAAAAGGTTATAGAAGTGGTTGTCTCTCTTGTTTTTTAAGTTGTTTTTGTGGAAGTTGTGTTTTTGGTAAGAGAGAAAGTTTTTTTAAACAACGAATGAGAAATTTTTGTTACAAAGGAAAAGTGAAAGAAATAGAGGATAATAGGCATATGTAATGTGTAATCTACTTATCATTAGAGGAATTCAAGTTAAAAATGTTAAGAAAAAGTGGAGAAAAAAAAAAGAAGAAGGAATAAACAATATTTTCTTAAAACAAAATAATTGAAAAAAGGAGTGAAATCTAAAATGAGCAAACATGAAGGAAAAAATGAATGTGAAAATAAAATAAAAATACTTAAAAAATAGCAAACATGAAGGAAAAAATGAATGTGAAAATAAAATAAAAATACTTAAAAAAATAGCAAACATGGAAATGATTAAATCATGAAGAATATAAAGTGAACTAAAATCACTTAGAAAACGGGGTTATCAAAGGAGTGATAATGTAATGAAAACCAAGAAAAACAACAGTTGCTATGTGGAGCAACAACGGAAAGAAAAATCAGTACTAAAATTAAAATTATGCATTACTAATACCGTTTTCTTTATAATCAATCTTACCAAACCCGACTTGTAGAGGAAAGAACTAGTTACACTTACTCTAGCAACAATAACTTGCAAACGAAAGGAACTGGAGAGAAGCAAGAATTACAGGTCCATATGTGCACACGCACACGAGACAGAGACACAAAGAATATATTTTTATATTAATTTTATATTTTTTCATGACAAATATATATTTAAAAAATATATAAAAATAAAAACTATTGTCCTCCGAAACTGGTAATTAGTCTCTGGTCCTTATAACACACAAGCTAGCCACTCCTTGTTGTAAGGAAAAAAAAATGGGATGAAATTTTTTGGATATTAATTCTAAGATTTAAACTTAAAAAGTAGATGAAAAAAATGTATTTGAATTAGATTCCCTTCTAAAAAGAAAAAAAATCAATCCAGCAAATTCCTATAAGCCAATTCATAATCATACAATATCTCAAAGATTCCCTCCAAATAGGGTATGTTATGTCACAGCATCAACCCACCATTCAGACATTTTTCAAAGAGATTTGAAAACAATTTTCCCAACAATCGGCCAATCCATCTTTGTCAGACTATGTTTCAAGTTTCAACTCATATAAACTAATTTATAATCATACAATATCTCAAAGCTTAAACCACAATAAATAATAGGGTCAATTTTCAAAAAGCTAACTTCGAATACAAACTTTTGTTGGCAGTTCCAAATTCCAATCTACTAGTAAGAAAGAAAATAAGGGAAAAAAAGGACATACTATTTGCGATTGATTGTCTTCTGAGAATCTAAGACAAGGACAATGGTTCCAATTTCCTTTCCAAACATGTTCTTTCATCCACCTTTATTTTTATATTGTTTAAAATAATTAACACATCAAAATAGAAAAATATAAACAATATAAAATCAACAAGCAACAATTAATTAAATCTGTAATTACATAATAAAATTACCCGAGTGATGTAATCGGCTTTGATAGAAGCAATAGATTGAAGAAGATCTGGAAGCGGTAACAGTTTCGCCACCTCACATGCACGGCGGTTTCTTTTGAGATTTGAAGAATGGTCGTCCGAGAATAGCCTAAGCTTGTTGACTGGTGAAGGGGAGGTGGCTGTTAATGGGAGGGGACGACTATTAATAGGAGTAGGGGTGATTAGAGGTGACGGTTGTGTCTGTGAAATGTCAAGTGTGAAGTGTGAATGAAGGTTGAAAGAGTTGGAGGGGAGGGGGCGGCTTTGTGAAAGGAAAAGGGAAAGCAAACAAATGGTCTGCTAGCTAGGGTTATTAAAAGGAAAAGTAATGGAATGAGGCAGCCCGCGGCTTGGACCGCTTGGTTTTTTTTTCATTCCTAAACCGAACCGGTTTGGTTCGGGTTAGTCGGTTTAGGCACGCCAAAACTAGAAACCAAATCGAACCAGATATTTTTCTAAATATTTTAACCGATTTAATTGATTTTTTTACCCGTTCTATTTTTTCAGTTAATTTTTTTCTGGTTTTCTTGGTTAAATCAATTTTCTAGTTTTTTTTTTCACCCCTAATCAAAATTACACTTTTGTAACTGATAATAAATTAAAATTGATAATATAATTCAGAGCATAGGGATTTGAGACCAAACTATTCAGTACGAGGCAAATAGAAGCCGCAAAAACAAAAAAAAAAACAACTTGATTTTTTTTAGAGAGAGAAAACTCTCACAAGGTTCTACACCCTTTTTGTTCTTCATCAATGGGATTTGGCAATGCTTTTGATGCTGATTAACAAAGAAAATTTCCTTTTTTTCTTTGTTGAAACCATAGTTATTATATCTAGCTTAGGTCGTGGGTTGGCTAGGTCAACCTGGATCATTATCAAAACAATATTATTTTAGTTATTTAAAAAAAATTGAAATAATTTTGTTTTGGATAAAAATTTTAAAAAAATGTAAACAATGTTCGTCTTGGGATTCTAATAGGGATGTTCAAAAAAACTGATAAACCAAATAAACCAAGAAAATCGAAAAAAATTAATCGAAAAAACTGAACAGGGAAAAAAACTGATTAAACCGATTAGAATATTTAGAAAAAATCCTTGTGCGGTTCGATTTTTTATTTTGTAATGCAGAAACCGGTTAACCTGGACCGAACCGAACTGGTTCAGAAAAAAGCTCCCTAACCACCACAGTATAAATAGAAACTTACCCCCCCTCTCGCCTAACCCTAACAAACTGCTAGTGCACCCGCCGCCCCCTCTCCCTCTCTACTAACCCTAACAACTTCCCAGTACTAGAGGCTCTCCCTCTTGCCTCTCCAAAATATTTTAGTCTATCAAACAAGGTCTTGAGAGAACTCTCAGACAAGTTCTTTCATTCAGTACGAGTACATCAGAGAAGCATCAATGGGTAGGCATCAATTTCCTCTCCTCTCCTTTTGTTTTTGGGTGATGGGTTTTTGTTGATGAGTTGATTAGTCATGTTTTAGTTCAGTTTTCAAGGATTTTTTTATGTGGGGTATGTGTGTTTCTTATTTACCTTGTCTTTGTGATCTTAACTACAACATTTTTTTTTCCACTGAATCTTGTCTACTCTGTATATTTACATATTTTTGCCTTTTCCTCTTCAAAATTTTTAATTTCTACAGAGGTCAATAAGAGCTTTTCAAATGACATGGATGATGGATATGAGAAACTTTTTAGGAGATTGAATCCACCCAGGTATGTATTATGCAGATTCATCATTTTTTTTTTATTTTCTAAGTGAAAGTGATCTTAAATTTTGAAGTGAAACAGATTTACATTCATTTTGTTTACTTCTATTTCTCTATTTTTTTAATGAAGCTTGCAACTTGCAAAAATGCTACTATCATAAGAGTAAGAATTTTGGTGGGTGTCTGCTCTTCAGTGTTGACCATCATTTTTTAGCCACTATGGTTTCAAGTTGTTTTGTGTTCCTTTCCTTGCTATCTAAATGCAGATCTATCATATAATTATATTGAATATTGATTACATTGTTACTTGGGAAATTGTGAGTTAGGTGAAGTTTTTATACCGAAGAGGTGATTTTATTGCTATGATAATGACTCTAAATTAGCATGTAAGCTGTGACTAATGTCACTCACTAGTTAAACACTTTTGCTATTTATATTCCATTCCATTGTCATATTATGTTTAGTTTTTTCTTTTTTGGTGGTAGATGATGATGCATTGATTCTATTAGGAATTCACTCACATGCTTGTGTAAAAGCTGCTTTAGGCTCAGACAGAAAGTGAAATATTGCAATCTCTGGACCATCATTTCCTTCCAACGCTCTACACCTATTTTGAGACAGATAAATTCCCATGTCTATTAATGAAGTTCTGTCCTAGAAGAGACTTGCACACTCTCATACAGAGGCAGCCAAAGAAGCATTTTCAAGAGTAAGCAGTAAAGTATAATGAGTGAACTTCAACTATTTATCCTGTTAGTTTTATGTTCATGCATTTTCAAAACTTATTTGCTAATAACATGACAACAATTTTCTTGGTTTGGAAGAAAGTGTGTTTGAACTACTTTTAGGTATACATTTTATAAATTTGGAAGTGCCGCCTTCATAAAGCATAAAATTTTAGTCCACGGTTGTCCTCTTAGTATATGCTGCTAGAATACTAGTTGTGCTTAAAATGTTGGAAGTAAAATAAATGGGAGCAGAATATAAGTATTTATTAGAGCTTAATGTTGCAGAACCTGTAAAAATTCTACATGCCATTTCCTCAATTAAAATAATGCTGCAAAATTCACTCATATGCTTGTGTAGAATGCTCCATTCAAAAGACAACTTGCTATTGGGTTTTCATGGTGTACTAATATACAACTTGTTGGGAACAACTGAGAATAGCATGATAGAAAAGGCTTATTAGGGATCTCTTTTTTTTAGCTGCTTTTTTATTAGCTGTTCTTGAAGAGGGTGTTTTTCTATTTTAGATGAATGAGTAATGTTTCTTAAAAACTTATATCTTTTATTTTATGATTTATTAATTCACACATTTTTATTCTAACATGTTTAATTTTTTATTTTGTAGAATTTGGTGAAAAGTTGTATCTAACAACGAATGATAATTAATTCATGAATCTGATGCATTTGTTGAAAATGTATGGTAAAAATACTATTTTTTATTGTTATATCTTTTAATTTAATTTATCATGTTATAATTCGAGATCATGAATTTCAGGAATCAAAGTACAATGTTCTTAAAGTATTTTTTTTTTATTGAGACGATGTGCACATGAAGATTTATTTTTTATTAGCTTGCAATGTTTTATGATAATGTTATTTGTTGTTTTTTCTTTAAGCCCTTTGAAGGCAATGGTTTGTAATTTGAATTTTAACTTATTAGTGTGTGATTGTGAGTATGTGTTATTTAAACTTTTATGAAGCGGAAAAATATTAGAGAGTTAAAAAATATATTGAAGACAAGATTGGCATTAATAATTTCATATAAATGATTATTCAGTGGCCAAAAAACTTAATAAATATAAGATTGACAATAACAATTTAATACAAATAAATATTTAGGGGTAAAAAAATTAAATATACTTAAGAATTTTCAAAAACAAAAGAGACAATAACAACATTAATTGCAAGCCCATTAGAAATCCATTAAAAGCCCATTACAAAGCTCATTATAAAGCAAAAAAAGCCAAAAAAATGCATATAGGTTATTTTGGTTTTTTGGATTAAAAACCAGACCGAAACCAATCGGTTTTGGGTCATTTTTTTATTTTTTTTGGTTTGGTTTTTTTAGGTAAAAGTCGAACTGAAAATATTAATTTGAAGTAAAAATAAAATAAATTAAGATAATTTTTTTTTAAAACCCTATTAAAATACAAAAACAAACAGTCGGAAAGCGAAATAAAGGAGAGAATCTTTCGAAACTTGCTGGTTTAGATCAGGTTTGTTATTAAACTGAACTCATAATTGACCCAAGTAAACCCTATGATCTGTCAGGGTTTGGACCGGCCCAACTAGCATCTTAGTTAATGCCACCAAATCTATTTTGAACCCGGCTGAGTCAAAACCTAGGTTATTAAAGCAAAAGATTAAAACACTTGAAACTATGTCGTTTTGAATGAAAAAAAAATCTTTAAAATCATTCTCTAGTGGCCACCGATCACAAATTAATAAATCATTCAATGTCAGCCAACACCTTGCTAATCTACTTCAATACTCAACATTGTGCTGCTACCACTCGGTATTGACCTTCAATCTTTGAAAATCGAGATTCTGCTATATCTGAACTCCTTCCTCTTCATTGTCAACCTGCAAGGCTATTGCAACCTTTTCACTTTCATCTAGTTTAGTACCAATCTTAACTATTTCTTACTGCAACACCTGTTTAATGATTATGTAGATTTGGTTTTGCATCTGGGGGTTTTGATATAGGTCTAATATTAGTTGTTCATTGATGTATGTTGAGATTAGTGCCTATGGGAAGCTTATGGCATCAATATTTCATATGAAACTCTAATTTTATGTGCTCAAAACATTGTTTTTCAATGTGTTTTAGTGCGAATTAGGCTTTTGGAATATTTGGGCAACTTTTTTTTAATAGAACAGCAGGTTTTCTAAACAAAATCTTACTATAGAACCTAGTTGCCTAGAAAGTGAAGCGTGAATGTAATATATCTGGAGTTGATTGGCTTTATGGTTTCAAGTTTTACGCCCTGAAATAGGATGAATTTTCTTAAGAAGCGAATATGAATATAATGTATCACCTCAAGTCAATTGGTTCATAAATTTTCAAGTTTTACACTCTGAAGATAGGTTGGATATGCATCTGTATTGTTTTCTCTTCATTTTTGTTAAATAAATGACAGCAAATTCTTCTACCAGCGAGAATCATGTATCTTGTAAACTTTTTCTTCACATCTTCTACGCTAGCTCATAACAAACCCCCTAACATACACAAAACACACGCACGTAGAAACAAAAGTGAAGAGAAAACAATACTCTAGTAGCAGGTCAGTAGCAGTAAATGGTATACCAGCCTGGAGATTCCAATCATTTTCTAATTTCGATTAAAAGGATGATAGACTTAAAGTTAAAGACCATTATATGAAAACCCAAATGAGTAAAATATAAGGCATGCTCTAGTGTTCAGGGTAAAACATGAGTATTATTGTGAATTATGCACCCAACATGCTCCAGTATCTTTATCATTCTTAATTATGTACCAAAAAGGCTCTAGACATGCTCTAGTCTCACAGTTAATATAGGTTTCTTTTCTTAACAATCACACCCTATAACCAAGTGTTGGATAAATGCCATCAAATTCTTCTACCAGCGGGAATCATGTATCTTGTAAATGCAACTCTCAACTTTTTCTGCAAATCTTCTATGCTAGCTCTTAACAACCCCCCCTCAGCATACACAAAACACATACTCACAGAAACAAAAGTGAAGAGAAATTAATACAGATACATATCCAACCTATCTTCAGAGCTTGAAAATATATGAGCCAATTGACTTGAGGTGATACACTATATTCATAGTCACCTCTTAGGAAAATTCATCCTATTTCAAGGCATAAAACTCGAAACCATAGAGCCAATCAACTCCAGATATATTACATTCACGTTTCTCCTCCTAGGCGACTAGGTTCTACAACAAGATTATGTTCAGAAAACCTACAGTTTTATTTAACAAAAAACAAGTTGCCTAAATATTCCAAAAGCCTAATTCGTACTAAAACACAATGAAAGACACATAAAATTAGAGTTTCATATGCAATGTTGATGCCTTAAGCTTTCCATAGGCACCAATCTCAACATACATCAATGAACAGTTAGTCTTACACCTATATCAAAACCCTCAGACGCAAAACCAAATCTACATAATCATTAAACAGGTCTTACAGTAAGAAACAGTTAAGTTTGGTACTAAACTAGATGAAAGGGAAAAGGTTGCAACAGCCTTACAGGTTGATAATAAAGAGGAAGCAGGTCAGATGTAGCAGAATGTTGATTTTTGAAGATTGAAGGTCAGTACTGAGTGGTAGCAGTGCAATGTCAAGTATTAAATAGATTAGCAAGGTGTTGGTTGATATTAAATGATTTATTAATTTGTGATCGGTGGCCGCTAGGAAAGGGTTTTAGAGATTCTTTTTTTTTTTCATTCAAAACGGCATAGTTTCAAGTGTTTTAATCTTTTGTTTTAATAACCTAGGTTTTGACTCAGCCGGGTTCGAAATAGGTTTGGTGGCATTAACTACGATGCCAATTAGATCGGTCCAAACCTTGGCAGATCACAGGGTTTACTTGGATCAATTACGAGTTCGGTTTAATAACAAACCTGATCGTTTCAAAAGATTCTCTTTTTTGTTTTGCTCTTAAACCTGTTTGTTTTGTATTTTGAAAGGGTTTAGAAAACAATTTAAATTTTTTTTCTTTACTTTAAATTAATATTTTCTTGGTGCTTTCAAATTATTTTCATGTGTTGATGTTAAAATAATTTTTTTTAAATAAAAAATTTATTTTAATATATTTCTAAACAAAAAACTATTTTAAAAAACAACAACTAACATTTTATTAAATACCCTCTTCATCCAAAACTTTCTCAAGATCCAAGAACACAAGTATATTTTAAAGTTATTAAATTTAAACTGACCTATAATCCACCTTAAAGCTCTAATCGTGTATTATATACTAAATAAATTTGAATCAATATAAAACAATACTAATTTAAGAATTTTTCATGAAAAAAAGCTGAAATTTGTCACTTCAACTTCCCTCTCTTGTAAAGGAAACACCGAGTTTGCCAATCAAATCAAGTAAAGTTCAGTAAAACTATTATAGATCAACAAAAATGAAGCACCTAACGCAAAACCAAAAAAGAAAATCTCAAATAAACCTGACAACAATCCTCCTATAGATCAACCTTAGAGGCATTACAACGAGTTGGGAATGTTGCGAAGGTCTATGGAAAATAGCAACAACTCTAAGGATTCAAATCTCAAATCATTTATGAGGGAAAACAGTAAACAGTGTTTAAAATACTCCATGATCACTCTGAGTCCTTGCATTTCTCTGGTCATTAAAGGTGATACCTGAAAACCTAACAACACAACAAGGAAAGTAAAGAGATTCTTTTTAGGAGTGTTTGACACTTGGTTGGAAAGTACTTTAAAAAAATTAATATTTTATTAATATTTTAAATTAATATATTTTTGATATTTTCATATTATTTCGATGTGTTAATGTCAAAAACAATTTTTAAAAAATAAAAAAATATTTTTTTTATTTTGTTTTGCAATGAAAATCATTTTGAAAAGCAACCGTTACCACACTCTCATATACCTTCCAAGCCTAAATTGAGTTTTGGATCCAATTGGAGGATGAGTGTTGATAGCATGACCATATTTATACAACAAGATCAAATGTACACCTTAATCTTCTTTTGATTTCTTACAGTAAAACACACATGCATTATAAACTATTTACTAAATGGCTGGCTTGTGCTATGTTGTGGATCAAGTTAAATTTTTCTTGAATGTAAAAAAATATTCAAATGTTGCTGATTTTTTTTCTAGAGGAAAACAAATATATGAGTGTTTACCCGATGCAATCCGGTTGACTTTACTAATCCAAAATAACCTATACAACTCGTGAAAAAAATATTTGACTAAATAAAATTTTAAGATGATATATTTTTTAATATTAAAATAACAAAATATTGGATTGACTTGGGACAACCCAAGTTATAAGACTATAATAACTTTATAGAAATTAAATCAAAATAAATTATGAAGCCTAATTCTTAATCAACTCAATATTAAACAATGAAATTGAAAAAAAAAAACCTAAAAAAATGACCCAAGTTAACATGTCAAACTTGCAACCTGAGTTATAAGACAGAGATAACCCCATGAAAAAAAAATTGACACAAATTATGAATTTCAATCCCCAACTAGCCCAATATTAAAAGATAAAATTAAAAAAATCAATTAAAAAATATAAAAAAAATAACCTAAATCAATCCACAAAACTAATGACCTGAGTTATCAGACCGAAATAATCTTATAGAAAAAAAATTAAAAATGACATGATTTAACCTGGATTAACCTGTTAAATCCCCGACTTTGGTTTTGAGTCTGAGAAAATCAAAACAAATTATAAAACTCGATTCTCAATCGCCATGTTAGATCTAATATTAAATGATGAAAATTAAAAAAATCTTAATTAAAAAAATAACATAAAATAAGACAAGTCAACCCAAGTTAACCATTAAGCATTACTTATAGGTCATAAGATTGTGATAACCTAATAAAAAATAAATCGAAACAAATCATGAAGTCTAATTCTCAATTAAATACAATATTAATTAATAAAATTAAGGTAAAAGAGTCAATTAAAAAAAAAAGAAAATGAGTCAATTAGGTTAACTCGTTAAATTCGCGATGTAGGTCATGAGATGAAGATAACTCAATAAAAAGTAAGTCCAATGTTAACCTCTTAGAAAAAAAAAAATTTAAAAATACAACATGATTTAACCGGGGTTAAAATGCCAAAACTAGTGACCTTGATTTTGAAACTATGATATTTTCATAAAAAATTAAAACAGATTATGAAGATCAATTCTCAACCAATCTAATATTGAATTAAAAAATTAAATAAAATCAATTAAATAAAAGACATAAAAAAACAACCAAAGTTAATTTGGGTTAACATATTAAGCATTATTCTTAGGTCATAAAACTAGAATAACCTAATAAATAATGATATAAAAAAACAGTGTTGGTGTGTATTGTTCACGTGTTCAATAACTAGTCAAGATTACAGGACTTCTTTGCACCCGTAAACTAAGGCAGGGGGCGCATGGATATGCCCGCGTGCATGACTCAATCCTTTTCCTTTTGGTGTCGGCGATGTCAATCACCCTCACCAAAGTTGAGAAATTAGAGGCTGGGAAGTGCCTACTGTGTTGAATTTTTAAAGGTTGTTGATGTTTTTTTTTCTTTTCCTCATTCTAACGATGTTTCTTTTTCTTTCTATTCTTATCTTCTCTTTACTAGGTATTTCGTTTGGCTAGACTTTTTACAAGAGTCTCTCATTTAACCTATACGTTTGTCATTCTCTTTGTTACTCTTCCTCTATTTATATTATCTAGGATCCTCTACAAAATAGAAAAAACTAAACTTAGCAAAAATATTTATAAAAATTTATATTGCGTTCTTTTTTTAATTATGGATTTCTAATTAGTTAAATTTGTTCTTTTTTTAATTATGGATTTCTAATTAGTTAAATTTTCTCTTTCTAAAGAACCTCTTTCAATTTTTTCTAATTTTTTTTAATTCTTCTACTCTTTTTTTTTTTTGCATAATCTTCCATTATTTTTTAGTCCCTAATCATATCAGTCCCTTGTCTTCCTTTTCTTCTTATTTCACCTCTTACTTTTTACAAAACTTCTTATTTCACCTCTTACCTCTTACTTTTAACAAAATCTCTCATTTAACTTATATGTTTATCATTTTCTTTGTTACTCTACCTCTATTTATATTGTCTAGAATCCCCTACAAAATAGAAAAAACTAAAGTCAGCAAAAATATTGTTAAAAATTTATATTGCTTTTTTTTTTTATTATAGATTTGTAATTAGTTAAATTTTCTCTAGTCAAAACATCAAAAAATTAAAGGTCAAAATGAATTACAACACTAAATTTTTTGATGCTTCTAACTATATATATTCAAGAATCATGAAAACGACATCATTTTGATGCTTCTAACATACATGTTACCAAAGATACCCTAAAAACCTGGGTTCTAAAAAAATATAAATTTATAATTCTTAAAAAAAAATTATCAACTATATCCGTAAAACCTATCATAAAACCAAATACATTTGCAAGCTGCTAGCCAACTTCATACGACAAAATGGATCCATGAGCTTAACAAAACAAAAGAAAACAAAATCAGAGAAGGCAGAGAAATGTCCTGTGCAAGTGTTCATCCAACAACCGATGAACCTTCACTTCTTTCCATTACAAAAATTTATCTCCAACAACATTCCTATATATACCACAAAAAAAAAAAAAAGGAAAATGAGGGGCTAACATTTCCCCCCTCTAATCATCCATTACCTAATTCAAAATTGTAACGCCATTTAAGACTTCAAAACTGTGCACGCTGCCTTCATTGACTTGCGAAAAAAGCCATATTCTTTTCCACATTCCCAGCCACTATGGCAAATCCTCGTAGACCATCAAAGCTGTTCGCCTTTTCCAAGCTTGTACCTTGCAATTATTGGTCATCTTATTATGCAATCTCTCCAACTTCCCTCTATTTGCTGGGAAATTTGAGTATCCTACAAGAAAGTGGCACAGGCCGGCATTCTTAAGAGAGAGAGAGAAAGAAATGGCATGGATATTTTTTAAAAATAAGTTGTCATAGCTTTGATAAATTTCTTTTTTCCTTTTTCATGTTTTATATTTCTCAAAGAACTTTCAGAATGTAAGTGATCAGAAACTTAATAAATTCATAGTGATGTAACTCAAGTTACAGAATAGAGAGTCATTACCGCAATGATAATACAAGTCATTTGCTTCTACTGATTTAAAGAACTTGTTAGAGTCTTTAATCGATCAATTGCACGCTTTATTATGTGTCTTTCTTCTATTGGCACGTTGATTTCCTCTAAAGACTGCAAAAACAACGAAAACATGAGATGACATGCATTAAAAACTAATAACATAAATTCTCAACACATAATTTCCAATGTACGAGACAGTATACTCAATGACCCCTCAAAGTCAGGAAAAAACAGAGGTCAAGTTTTCTACGCACTCAGACAAGTTTTCTGCTGAGACCTTACAGTCATGTCTCCAAGTATCCATAATCATAAAAATCATGCTTTAAAGAGTCAAGCCATGCAGATATGAGGAGCTTTCAATCCACAGCTTTCCAATAATATTTTCTACTATTAGAAATGCCCTTTTATGTACATAGCTAAACATGATATCCAGCAAGACCGATATGCACAAGGAGTATTTGATTTAAAAAGGGCCAGCCAGACCTTCAATCTCTCCTCTCTCCCCTTAAAATGGTGAATTCTTTTCCTTTGTTGATAAATCTTTTGTAAAACAAAAACAGAGAAACAAAGAACATGGACAAGAAACGCCTGGGAAGCAAAATTATACCTGTAAAGAGCATATGCTTCGTGAAATGTGGTCAATCTCTTCCTTGTATAAATAAAGAATTTGCTGAACCTTAGCTTCCCTTTGCATCCATAGTAAAACAGAAACAATAGCATTTATAATACTTGAGCTCCCCTTGGCATAACAGATACGATCACCAGATAGAAGTGAGAAACTTCTTCCATTAATCGATGACCCCATCACGTTCAACACAAGATTGAGAAGTTTGTGACTTCTATCAAACAGGATAAAGCTAGGCAAAAGATAATAACGACGTGTTTGTCCATGGATGGAGCTCATGCTCTCATCATCATCTTCTGGAACACACTGTTAGAGAAGTGAAATATTCTCATTTCAATAACTAAAAAATCAGTGAGGGTTGCTTGATGTCTATGAAGCAAATTCACAAAATTTAGTGCAAAATAAGAAAGATTAAATATCCAGCTCACAAAAAGTAAAAGGGAATTCTATATAGAAAAACTTCATCATGACCACAGAAACAACTGCTAAAATGTATTTTGTTCCATGAAAGCTGGAAAATAAATGAAGAGATTCCTCGGCCAATAAATACTCTACCCACCACATTGGAAAATTGAAGGCCATCATATACAAAAACAGGGGAACTGAACAAAGATCTATGCCATAAAGAAAACAATGAAGTTTCAAAAAGCATCCCAGTTCCCATCACAAAAAGTATAAAGGAAACCAGATCAAATATCATTGACTTCACAAAGATTTAGGTTGCCAGGGTCAAGACTCAAGATACACACAACTGTACCATATAAAAGGAACCAATTTCATATCATCGTCTTGCAAGACTTTAAGTATTTATTGATAAATCAAACATCAAATATCCTAATGGCAACTCAGCTTTTTTTCTATCAGAAAAGGCAGAAGAAATAGTGCTGCCAGCAGCACTCCAAAAGAAAAACAGACATTGATACAAATACAACAAAGAAAAGAGGAAGGTCTTAGTAAAGAAGAAAGAAATCAGGACAGTTGTTTAATGGTAGGAATACTTACATGTGCAACATCAATGAGATATGCTGAGAGGACATTGCTTAAAGAGCAAATACTTTGTTCAGAAAGTCTTGTGGGCTTAGAATCCAGTGCAATAAGCATTCTGAGCATAGCACAAGAATTGTCCAGAGGTGGTTTTAATGACTGAAAATATGAAAAAAGGTGTCACCATTGAGCCTCATGAATGACCCATCACGAGTCAAGCAAACAAGATATTGCAAACAAAATTCTACCTTATTTCATGTTCATGCTTTGAAATAAAAAGAATTTGTCCAACAGAAACCTCAGATGCCCAAAAACAGGACCATCTATGTAAATAACAAAATTGCATAAAAGTCAACCAACTTACTATCTGCTCTAGTATTACTTTCTCTAGAATCGCAAAAACTAGAGAATTGTCACCCATCTGCGACAGGCATGAGCAAACAACACTGATCAATGATTTAAAGGTTGCACGATTTGAGGTCTTCATATCTCTCTCCATGGCAGGAAAAATATTTTCTGCAGACATGAATCTCCTTGTCAGACACAAACTACATAAACTATTGATCCAAAATTGCTTGCCAAGGGAGAAATCATTCTGAATTTACCAGGAAAAACTTTGAAACGCGAAGCCAACGTGATTAAGAAGCTGATGAAGTCAGAAATCTGAATATGGCCAGCTTTGTAGGTTGAATGTAAAACCTCTATGATCCGGAATAACATAAATGGATCCAACTCATGACCTGAAATATCAGAAAAGAAGATTTGAAATAAACAACATTATTAACAGTCAGAACTTAGTTTTCTCTTTCATGAGTATCAAGTCCTCCTTTAAAGTTTAATGCTTACAACAACCATCCAAAAGCAACAACATTTCTTAAAAACCTCATTAAAGTGGTATAAGGATCAAATATATAATATGTTTCTAATGATAAAAGTCCATTCTAATGGGAAGAAATGTTGAAGGAAAATTTTTTCATCATTAAATTGCAAATTGTCAACTAAACTGTCATTTCAAAATAAATAGTCTTTCAATACGAGCTAATCAGTGGAAGACATTCTATGCAAGGTTTCATGCAGAAGTCTTTTTATTCTCCCCACAATGAAAACTTTTGCACCTTAGGGAACGCAAGACACTACAAGAGTGACAGAAGCAAGCATGGGTTCAAAGATATTGGATCCTTGCTAAAAGTAGCAACGTAAATTTTGGTAGAAAGGAATCATTAGAAATAAAGTCAAGTAATGCAACATCTTGAAAGTTCATATCAAGTTCAACAAAATGTTTTATGTCAGTTCCAAAATAAAGAATCAATTAGGGGAAAACTAAAGGAAGTTAGGGACTACAGTGAGGGGAGAAACACACTTACACATGCAGCAAGAAGCAATTGACTTCAGCAAAGTTGAATCCAGTTGAGAAAAATAATAAAGACAGCAGATAGAGAGTTCTTGTGAATCCCTGGCTAGCCTTAAAAAAGGACCATAACACACGTTCCCTGCTCAACAGAAAACGAGTATGACAATGAACCAAATAATGGACCTCCCATAGGCTTGTAACCAAGCATGGAATTTATCAGGAAATATCAGCACTAACCTTTGTCTTGATCTGTGCTGTAGAACTCTTTCAGCAAGCCTTGCATATCATCATACAACAATGAACGTTGCCCCAGGCGAAGTAGAAGATGCAACACAACCTGTGAGGAAGAACGCAATAAAAGTTCGCCAAGTTCATGCATTAACTGAGCTGCCAGTGAACTTGATAGCAAGAAGAAAAGCAAAACCTAAATATTGATGACATGAGTAAAGATTTCATCTTCAACAACTACTCTAAATACCTTGGAAGAGGATGAGTGTCGGTCGCCTAGCAGAATGAGTAACATAGGCAGCTCTCTTATCCAAGTAATCTTGTAGTCAAATAGTCCTGAATCATTGACATCTGTGCACAGCAAATCTTCATGCTGCAAGTTTTGCAAAAGGTATTATTTGAGAGATTCAGTCATTTTTTACAGAAATAGAAACGATGAGAATATCTTCTAAGGAGGCAAGGAATAAGCCTCTTTAATGCTGAGGAGTTGAACATACAGAAATGATCATTTCTTCAATTGCAGCAAGGCAAGCTAATTTTACTGAAGACTCTGGACTGCAATCCTGAAATGTCTTTGTAAATGCCTGCAACAAAGATATGATTGTTTACCATCTTCATTACCACCAGATCTTACAGTTCTCTACAGAACATGTAGAGTTTTGAAGAGAAAAATCTATAACCAAGAACCCCGGACACAATGACAAAAGACAATCTCATAAAGCAAGAGAGACATCAGCCAACATAATTTACTTAAGACAAGTTATCAAGCAAATTCTTAAAGAGTAAGTCAAACCTGGAGAAGGCGATTCTTCCAATTTCCAACCACCCGTGACACAAGTTTTGGGAGAAAAGGAATCAGTGTAGATATCTGCTTTTCTCGAACTGCTTTGTTAGATCGCATGTTACTGCAGCTCTGCATAAAAAAGAAGATGCAAAAAATCAACAAAAAGTAAATAAAGGTACTGCTTCCAAATCATCTAAAAGTACTCTTTTTTAAAAATATCTGAAAATCTCCCCAAACAGCGGTGCAACTCAGAGTGATTCTCATTCCTTTTCCTTCATACTGTTCTACTATGAAATAATTTGATAAGGAAAGGAACATATTAATTTGAATTATCTGGTCCAAAATCCAAGGTTTCCTAGATTAACATCTTTCATGCTAATTCAAGTACACACAGGAAGCACACCTTTTCAAGCAACACGTACTCCACAAATGTTAGAAATTTCTCAAATAAGACAGCAGGTGGGCAGATCCATTCACTTAGGTGCATAAATATTTCTGTAATTACAATGTTCAAGATAACATATCTGTCATCATCCTGCAAGCAAGCAAAAAGAAAAAGTTAAGGCACACAAGCTACTATAACAGCAACTATAGTTACAAAGACATTTTTGAGACAAAAGCTTCCTTGTGAAAGGAAGCAAACAGGAAGTTACTGCAGAGAAATATGCACAGTAAAAAGTGTTTGAAAGCGAGGAAACCATGAGATGGAAAAACATTTTGAGTTATATCTCCACTTGTTTGGTTGAGAAGAAACAGAAGTGAGGATGTAGAAAGAGGCAATAAACTTTTCTGAAGGCTTCCCCATATCTTATCCATCAGTAAGAGGCAATAAAGTTTTTGATGGCGGATACATTATCCTTATATAAAATATGGACCTTTTGTTTTGCATCCCTTTTCCTTTTTTTCAACCAAACAGAGGAGATGTACTTGGAAACAAAGTCATACCTTTTCTGAAAGGTGATGCATTGGACTAAGGGGAAACACAACTAGTAACTTCTTCAACAGTACTGATGAGAAGCTTTGATCAAGAGGTGGTGATTCGGGATGACCTTGCTGAATCCCATGGATAAAGAAAGCGACTGCAAGATCTATGCTCCGAAGTATGTTAAGCATGCAATCAAATGATTGTGCATCTAGTGAGTCGTGAAGTACAGGGAGAAAATCTTGGAAGCAATTGACTAAAACTGGTACAAGGTCTTTCAGCTTCTTGATGATGATGGAATATTCTACACAAACAAAAACAAAACAAAAGAAGGTAAAGGCTTGCCACATTTTACTATTTTAAATTACAGTTACAACACAAACAAAGGGCATAAAAGATCACACAGTTGTGCATTGAATGTTGAAAATATGCTACTCAGCCACGATTATTTATTATAAAAAATGAATGGATTTCTCCTATAGCATGGCAGCGAGAACTACCAAAATGGAGCTAACAAGCAAAACAAAAAATAGCTAACATTGCTAAATACTAAGTAAAATTGAACATAAAATCTTCTGGTGCAAGATTACGCATATGGTTTGTACAGTTATATAAACATATTTCCATGCAGTAACAGTTGAATGCTGGTAGCAATGAGCCTGTCACTCTACAAACCCATAAACAAAAGTGAGGGCGAGGTGTTTAGACATACCTGCAAATACTGTAGGCACATCAGGCTCAAAAGCCTGCAATATTTTTTTCTCAGGGATATTCTGTGAAATTGAAAAAAGTGTTATCAGAAATCGTTAGGCAAATCAAATCAAAGGCAAGAGGCTTAGCAAAAGGACACAAGTATAGCAAACCTCATAACACAATTAGACACAAGAATAATCCATCCCTGAAGTTGTACCTTAAAACTATAATTTTACTTTTCAATATGAAGAAGATAATTCATATATTGTCAAGTTCATTTCATCTTCAATGCATGCCATAGGCATGTCGCAAAATAACAAATTAATCAAAGCTCCGGAACCATATCAATGAGCCACCAGTTCTATGAGATGCGTATTGTATTGAACATGCTATTGTGCAAAATAAGAGATCTCTTGTGCCAATGGAGACTCACTATGAAGGTCATTGGCTGAGATCTTCCATGTTTGCAAAAGTAATAAATTATCCATGTCTATCTAATCATGTATTTATATGCGATCTGAAAACCAACTACAGACTTCATAATAAACTTCCCCGGAGCTCATGTTTTCATAAATTGTCAACCGATTCATGTAAGACCTCCAACATACAAATGCAGTTTAAACTGCTTATACAAACAAAAGATCCATACAACTGTTACAATGAACTAAATCATCTATCTGTCATAGACCACTAGTGCTTAAAACTTCTGCTACTATGACCACAAATAACAACTGGAAAATTACAGAACTATCTTCCAGAGTATGATGGTACAATCATGCATGGCTGAGTGTAAAATATGACCTAACAGATTGTACCTGATAGAAATTTTACCAAAATCATTAGGATGTTAAAAGGAAAACAAACGAGTTTTGCAAGTGATTCTCAGGGAGCACCTTCGCAGGCAGGTTAACTTCTTTACTAGATGGCAACAGCAACAAGCATCGTACCAAACCAGCAAGAGCATTCTTCAGCTTGACTTTGTCTTCTAAATAGAACTGGTTCTTCCGAAGAATATCTTCATAATTTTGAAGTATCTATTAACGACACATCCAGCAAAAAAAGCATCAAAATGCAAATAGAAAAGAATGATAACCATATCAACTAAAGTTCATGAGGTATCATTTCGATGGCAAGAAAGCATTTGGGAATAGCATTATCTTAATTCTTATCAAATTTAATATGAGGTTATTTTGACAGCTCAGCAGCATATATTTTGCATGAACCTAAAATGACAGCATCTACCATACCATAAATGGAGGGAATCAAGAATATTCAAAAAGCAAGTAACCCATCAAAGATTTGATGAAAAGAAGGATATCCAATAAGAATCCAATAAGCAACTGCAACACCATATTAGAAGCTCATGATATTATCATGCACTTGTGTGCCACATGAAAATCTCTCCATCACAGTTTTGTTTCAAATAACACTATGGTTCAAGTCTTTCACAATGAAGAGATGACTGCAGAACTTTAACAATGCATTCGGATCCTTATTCACATTGCACTAGCCACCATGAACAAACAAAGGGTAGAACAAATACAAAACAAGTGGGTTCTCAAACACCAATAATAAAGAAATGCACTCCAAACATTTGAATATCATGAACAAATGAAGATACCTTTTCAGCATACGAGAAAAATGAAGGAGGATGATATTCAACAGCGAGATCAAAAAATTTGAATGCCATAAGTCGAATGTCAATTGCTAAATTTGTCATTGCATTAAAGATGTAAGCCATCATTAACGAAATGACAGGTCCCTGATTATCCTGGACATGCAAGGATAGAGAAATAATGTCAAAGGAGGGGATAAATTAATGATGATAAAGAGTGATAAAATAGCAATGAAACTGACAGAATGCCTCATAAAAATAAAAAATGACCAGCAAAAAATAGAAAAGTAATTGGGAACAACAAACCATTACAGCCTTGTGACTTAGTTGTTGTACAAAATACATCTGATTGAAAAGAAAATCACAAATCTCTAATCTCATCAAAAGTAAAACTAACATCTTCTGTTAAAAAATAGTAAATTTTTATTATCCCCTAGTCTCAAACTCCATTTGCCAGTCCACCCTCTAACAAAAACCGATACCACCGCTCCTATAAGCAATATTCTGCTAGTTATTGAATCATACAAGCAACTATACCACTTGATCAATCTATTAATGTCTCAAAGCTCACTATTAGAAGATTGAGAGAAAAAATAGACCCCTGTTATTTTTTAAATTGAAAGCTTTTGGAAGACTCCTCCTTTCTCATTTTAGACAATTACTACAGCTAGCTATATCCAAGAACCATGACAGTTTAATTTAGGCATTTTGAGTATGCCAATCTTTAGATGAAATTTCCATCGTCTGTATCAAGTCTTTGAAAGACACTGCCATTAATACTAATAACTGATTAATATGAGTGCATAGTCATGGCATTGATGTTTGATATGGTTCTTCCCTTTATCCGCTTTCCATGTAGGGTTTGCTATCAAGATTCAAACAAGAGGGCTTGTGCTTTACCAATTGTCATTAGGATATACAATGATAAGCCGAAAATCTTCCTATTTTTTTCCCCTATCATTGTCTAACAAAAAAAGCCATTAACATCATGATGACGATAGTTTCATGCTCTTGCAATAACCAAGAAGAACAAGAAACACAAATTGAAGAAAAAAAAACATTACAAAAGAAAAGTCATACAAAAAATAAACATAATTTTGAATGTTTATAGAATATAACTTATTGAGCCAAGGCTGATACATGTCCTTATAGATTTAAAAGTGTCCAAGCAACCGCCCTGCACAAACATGCTAGAAAGAAATGATAAATTACCTCTTTGCAACCTGGTAAAATCACTGACTTAAGAAGTTGATATAGGTTTTCTCGAACAGTTTTCTCATCATCACTGATCCGTTCACGTAATTTTTCTATAACAGCATATTTGTGCAATTTAAGTTCTTCTGGATGATTGAGGAATAAATCTTTCATGCCCATCAAGGCATCTTCAAAAGGACAAGAAAACGAGGCTCTGGTCAACATCAACATTTCCAACAAACACAAGATAATAAATGCAGAGACTAAAATATATACCGTAATAATAATCATGAAAGCAATAAACAGTCAAGTAGCTACCAGATAAACTCAATAAAAGCATTTTTATGAATAAATAGTTTCTTTCTCTTTCAATTACAAACCCAAAACTCTTAAGGACAACCTTTTACTCTAACAGGATATGAAGATATTTAAAGAAAGTACCTTTACGGACTTTCGCATTGTGATGGGATGTATGTTGAAGAAGCTCTTTCAAAGTCAAGCCTTTCTTGCTCACAGCTAAACCTGCTTTCTCTGATGCCACACTCTGCTCCGGAAGAACAATTGCTGCTCATAACACACACACAAAAAGAAACTTTCATTACTAACATTACTTCATAAGAAGCACAAAGTTTTAAGAAGAAACTAAATGGAAATATTATTTTACCTTTGGATTTAATTTCTGTGTTAGTAGTATTCTTAGGAGGTGGCAATTTCCTGCCAATCTTTCGCTTTATTTTCTACAAAATTAACAAGAAAAAAAAGAGAGCAAACAATTCAAGTTCACAAGACATGAAATTTAGAAAAAGGAGGAAAAGGAAAGAAACTGCTATTACTCACTTTGAAGTCAATTCCACGCTTTTGCTGCTTCTTTGAAGAACCCTTAGTTTTTGCCATTTTCACTGCAAATTACAGAAAAAAGAAGAGTTTACGCATCAAAATTACACTTCTGTTAACTGATAATAAATTAAAATTGATAATATAATTCAGAGCACAGGGATTTGAGAGCAAAATAGTTAGTACGAGGCAAATAGAAGCTGCAAAAACAAAGAAAAACAACTTGAATTTTTTATTTTTTTATTTTGAGAGAGAAAACTCTCACAAGGTTCTACACCCCTTTTGTTCTTCATCAAAGGGATTTGGGAATGCTTTTGATGATGATTAATGAAGAAAATTTCCCTTCTTGCTTTGTTGAAACCATAGTTATCAAACCCGGCTCAGGTCATGGGTTGGCTAGGTCAACCCGGGCCATTATCAAAACAACATCGTTTTAAAGAAAACTAAAACAATTTTGTTTTGGACAAAAATTTAAAAAAAATGCATACTATGTCGTCTTGGGATTCTAACGCTGAAGATAGATTTGTAAGATATTTTTTCTTCAATAGTATTCCGTGGCATAGTATTTTAGGTGCATTTAGAGTTTCACTCAAAGTGACAAGCCCTAAAATGAGATTAATCATAATGGAGTCATATAATACTGGCCAGTCTAAGCTAGCCACTTTAGCTCACTTAACAAACCTGCCTTATTGGCATGGTGAAAAACATATCAGCTGCAAGAAATAGCACTTACACAAAATAAAGGAAGAATGATATGTCAATCAGGTAAGAAGCTTTTTTGAAAACCATATTCGCATGCATATGCTGCAAGTTACACAAAATACCAAACCCTACAGATCCTCCTGCAAATTTTCAAAATTGACCAAACATGCACTGACTTCAGAAGTGCCATTGAAGAGAGTAGAATACAAACGGTGGAAAAAATTATTCAAATTGAATTTTCAATCAATTTAACTTTGTTTTGTCTAAAAAATCCCATTAAATCAATTTTTCTTTCTCGTTAAAAACAAAAATGGATAATTATGGTAGAGATTTTTGCGTTGCCCTAATCTCAAGGGATAAGCACACTTGATTAGACACCAACCAAAATCTCTACAACCAACAAAGAAGACAACAGAACTGACTAGCAGGGATGCATTGCAGCTACTATATAATAAGTAACTGAACAATCAGATTAAGTGCAAAGATTGAAGCTTTGAGCTGGGTTTATCAAACAAATAAAGTGTTTCAGATCAGATTACTCGGTTTGTCAACCAAAAACTAAGATCCCATGAGTCGTTGAAAGAATGAAGAGGAAAAAGAAAAACACCGCCAAATTAGGGCACTCCACCACCCCCAATTAAGAGAAGAAAACAAACAAACACAGACAACAAAACAGTCATTGGGTGAAACAGAGCATCTTAACCACAATAATTATCAAAAGATAGAAACTAAATACATGATGATGATGATCGAGGAGAAACCTCTCTCATTCACTCGTAATGAACTGACCAAAACTACACCCTCAAAACAAGACATTAATCCCATCACTTTTAAAAACGCAGAGCAGAGGAACTTCTCACCCGAAACAAGAAAGACGGCCGCTAGTGTTGGTGATGGTCGCCGGGTGGAAATATCCGTGGTAGTAGAAGTGTTGTTCACTAAAATAAAGAGGGTTTTAGACTTTCTACTAGTGGTTTTGGAATGGTCTTGTAAGTCGGCTGGTATGACGTCGTTTTTAAAATCAGCTTTCTTTCATTCGGTGTCCTAAACTACCCAAACTTCAAAACTGATAAATTTAAGGTAAATTACACTAGGATTTTGTTTTTACCTTCATTTTTTCATAAATTATAATTTATATACGAGAGTTTATAAGTTAATAGCACTTTATAATATATATTTAAAAAAAAATATTTATTAATAAATCACTTTTATATTTTAATTAATGATCCGATAACTTTACTATCAAATTAAAAAAATAAAAAATCATAATTTACAATTAAGATTATTAAAAAAATAACTCGTATATAATATTTATATTATTTGATCCACTTCAACAAATTTAAGTTGAATAATTTGGGTATTATTTATGATAATGGGTTAAAAAACAAAAAAATTGATATCATGAATCAAGTAGTAGGTCATAAATTTTAAAATATAGTCAATATAATCCAACTCATATACCTTATACTCATTTTATTTTTATATTTGATAGCTTGTAAATTAAATATTTATTTTTATTTTATTTAAAATTTACAACTCTAAAGTTTTTGTTAGTGGGCTTTTATTAAAAATATTTAACATAACAAAAATAATTGTTCTCTTTGCTGAAGGGGAATGAGGTGTAACTAGAAATTAATGGTGATGCAAAGTATGAAAATTAGATCTAAAATTGAAAGTGTTATGACACATACAATTTATGTTATAGGTTTAATTTGATATATGGATCCATGAAAATTAACTATATACATCCAAAATGTGGATATATGTAATATTCATAAAAAAATTTAGTCTAATTTGATATATCCAACCCACTTGAGTCTAAATTTTTTTAAATAAATGAATCAAGTTTATAATTTGTAAAATTTCACAAGTTAGGTTAGATGCAATTGTAGACTAAAACTCAACCTAATTATATATATGAACACTCCTACCTACAACAATAACACCGCTGCTTGACCGCTTTTTATGATCGGCTTGTTTTAACTCGCAAGTGCACGAGTGTGCGATGTAACAATTAACTCGGTAAGATCGAGGTCATATCCACAGAGAGCTAGATCTAGAAATTAAGCTGAGTAACAAAAAAAAACTCAAGAGAAATTAAATTAACAATAACTTGGTTGAAAATAATTGATGGATTTGTTTTCAAAGATAAAAAAAATGTAAATAGATTTTAAATGACAAGAAAAGTAAGTTTTGGTCCATATCAATTTTAATGGTGATGTATTAGTGATTTCTTCAACATATATAAGATAACTCAACCTAATCTCAACGATGGTGATATTAGATTGGAAGATATTACAATGAAGATTAGAAAGATGAAGATTGATTATTGCTTAAGAATGAACAAGTACTTTCATATTAAGTAAGACATTGAATCAAGCAATCTCTATACCAAAACTAAAGTTTGTGCATAAAAATTCAAGATTATAACATTACCTAAATGATTTCTAAAATTTCTTTACAATAATAAATCATTCATGAAGAAAATAAGAAGATAAATATTAAGATTCATTCATATCCTAAAGAACTCACCTCAATCACCATTATCCTTGATTTGGATCCAAGAAAGAGTTTAGCCAACCATGATTATATATAAGAACACTTCAATAAACATGAAAGAACTTGAATCCAACTGAAAAAATAAGTTTTACAAACTAAAGAACCGAAATCTATAAAGAAGAACACAATACAATTTCAGAAAAAATTCGGACACAAATCTGACTCTAACTTTGGACAGCAATTTGACCCTTTTAGAAGCTTTTCTTCGAGAAGTCTATTAGAGACATATTTATAGGAAATTCTGTCACCTTTCCAGATCATTAAAGAACATCTCATTTGGACACCCGATTCAAAAGTTATGGGCAAAACACCGAAAAGTGTTCTGAAAAATCAAATCAAGACAGCTTTACAACTACTTTGGTGCACGTTTTTCTTCCTCATTTATAAGGTGTCTCCTTCTTCTTTTTGACCCAAAATAATGTTAAAATATCCCCTCCAACTTTCCATCCATGTGCTTGCCTTCTTGGATCAATGGATTACCCAAAATAAATCAATTGTTATTTGTTGTGTGGACATGTAAGATCATGGATTGTGTTTGGGTTGATTTGAAGGTTGATTTGGGGTTGATTTAGGGCTGATTTTGGGCTGAATTTGAGCATCAAATAAGTATATAAATGTACTTATTATTTGGGCTAAGATTGACATTGAAACCTTGAGTGTTTAATGGTTGAAGTTTGCACACAACATAAGGCAAGTTTGGGCTTGAAATAAATCATATGATATTCTTTTCTAGAATTGGAATAGAATTGATTTTTGGGACAAATTTAGAGCACTTATTTAAACCAAGATTTGCTTCAATCTTCAACTAAATGTCTCTTCAATTCTTTGTTCTGAATTCCGACGTTGAATTTTCTGAATTAATTCATTTAAGCTCCAAAAACCTATCGAAACATTAAAACAAACTTCATTACTAAAAAACACATCAATTATTATAAAAACAACCAAATAAAAACAATAAATACATATGTAAAATAAGAGACTTAATGACACTTTTGATGCACAATTAACCACTCACAACCATTTTCGACCAGTAGATACCAGTTCACTAACGAATAACTCTTTAGCCATGATAATAGTTCAATTTATCAACCAAGCAAGGTGAATATATGGAATTTGTTATTACTCAATTTTAGACCCCACATGCTAGAGATGGTGTATTGATTAGTACTTAAAAGTGTATTTTTATCATGGTTTTATATCATTATTTTGCACTTTAAGTATCAATAGCTCCTTAACTAAAGCATGTTTTATAATAATATATCTAATACTATAAAATACCTTTAATTTGTGGTAAATCTTAATTTTAAATGCAAGTTTATCACATCAATGAAAGGATTGATTGATAACTTTAAGAACTTAAATTGCAAGGATAAAGAGATGGCCAAACTTAAAAAAGAGATGTTGGTGAAATCCAAATTAAATACTGTTTGGTAATTGGGTCATATCTGGAGCTATAGATTTCAGATTTAGGTCCACTTTATATGGATGGAAAGGTAAGACACAGGCCTACAACTTTCATATGGAGCCCAAGATCTAAAAAGGCTATTTTCAAGTCCAAATTATAGCAACAACAAAGACGCTCAAATCTGTCTTCTAGCCTGAGCACTGTTCAGTATTTTGGTCATATCTAGAGTTCTAGAAGTCAAAATAAGCTGAATTTTTTACACAAGATATCTAAGACAATTTCCTACAACTTTCATGTTTTTGAGTGGCTCCAATTTTGAAGTTATCAATGACGTTATAGGCAGACAAGAGAAGATAAGGATTGTCACCAAGTTAAGAGTTGGTCACCCACTTATCAATTAGTCGTCAAATCAATAGTTCCCAATTTTGGCCAATAAAAGGAGGTATTTGCCATGCATTTAGGCATCTTGGTGTCCAAATCAAGATCATGCTCTTCCTTTCTCTCTTTGTATTTTTTGTTATTTTTATGCTTTGCTTTCATTAGTATTAAGTTTATGCCTTTCATTTCTTTTCCTTTCCTTAGTTAACATTTATGTTCTTATTTTATTTATCTATTTTTTTTATTATTATGTCTAGCTAAGTTAATTATGTCAAGGTGAAAAAGTTGGTGTAAGAATAAGTATAATGTAAACCTAATATGGGCTTTAATGTTTGATACTAACATGTTTTATATTTGTTATCTTGTTCCCTCTTTAATACTTTGCTTGTTAAATAACTAATCTTGATTTATGTTGTATAACACTTGGTACAACAAATGCTTGGCACTTTCATAGTTCATACTGTATGGTATAACCGATACTTGAGTTATGAAAGGAACTTGATTTGTTGTTAACATAAGTTATAATCATGAATGCTTGACGACATTTACAAGTATTAGCATTAATCGAATAAGATGACTAATGTAATCATGTTAACAATCTATAATCTGATTGGAACCTCCTTTATGTGTGGTTTCCAATTGAATAATAAGAGTTTATATTATACTTGTTTGACATACCATTAGTGGAATCTCTAACCTTGACATTTGTTATTATCATTGTTTAATCGTTACATTAACATTTCTTCTCAAAGTTCTTATCTTCTTCTTCTTCTTTATTATTATTATTATTATTATTATTATTATTATTATTATTATTATTATTATTCTTGTTGTTGTTGTTGTTATTGTTATTGTTATTATTGTTGTTGTTGTTGTTGTTGTTATTGTTGTTGTATTATTGTTATTTATAATTTTTACAATTAACCTCCCTGTGGTTCGACCCCGGTCTTGCCGGGTTATTTATTACTTCGACACTTCTGCACTTGAGAGAAGACATCAATCTTTTCGTCGTTATTACTAACGAATAACTCTTTAGCCACGATAATAGATCAATTTGTTAACCAAGCAAGGTGAACCTATGGAACTTGTTATTACTCAATTTTAGACCCCACATGCTAGAGATGGTGTATACCTGTTTTGAACCAAGTGTGGGAGTGTATCTCATGTTTGCTAGAAAATTGACAAAAGCGGAAAAAAAAAGAGTTCTGCTGTTGTCGTAATTTTTTTATTCCAACTCAGGCTCTAATTCTGACTTGGTTTCGTATGATATCTTACCATCCTAACTATATTCTGTCACTCATGAAATGTTCAAAAATTGACCTACACCTTTATTAAGTCCTAGGGATCATTGTTTTTAGGCCAAATTCTCAGTCAGATTTGGATGCTTTAACATTGTCAAATCAAGAACCTTTTTGACCAACTAGATTACTGTCAGTTTCTGTTCTATAAAATGATTTTTGTCTCACTTCGACTCCCTCATCAAGGTTGTATTCCTAAACGCATAGATGATTTTGGGCTTTTAAATTGCTTGATTTCATTATCAGAAGCTCAAGATATTCCTGTTTGAATATCTAACATGAAGGTAGAGAATTCTGCCACGAGAAGGATATTAACCCGAGTCTACACTAACAAATTTCTATTTTTGGCTTAATTTTCATGATATTTGTTCTTAGTTCATATTCTCAGTCATGTCAGGATTCCCAACATTCGTCAGTTTTTGACTTAGACCTGAAAATCCCTTCTGACCAACTAGATTACTGCCAATTTCTATTCTGTAAAAAGATTTATCTCACTTCGATTTCTTATCAAAGTTTTAGTCCTAGACTTGTAGATGAATTTGGGCTTTTGATTCACTTGGTTTTGATATTAGAAGCTCAAGATATTTCTATTTGAATATCTAACGTGACGGCAAAAATTTTGCCGCGAGAAGGATATAGCTTAAGTTTGTGAGACTAATTCAAAGGATTTTTTCTGGATCAAGGACTGAATCAAAAGGTGTTAAAATGAGGGATTTAATTAAAAAAGGATATGGTAAGCTAGAGAGGGGGGCTGGATCATCATAAATGGAAGGATTTTTACCACACCAAATAAGAAAAATAAGACTTTGCAGCTGCACCTTCCATCTAATTTCTTTTCCTTTTTCTTTGTTGTTTTCCTTTCTCATCACGTTTGATTGTTGGAGCTGAAGACCACATTTTTGTTGCCTAATTTCAAAGAAAGCAGTTGGCCTTATGGAAGAAAAGAAAAGAGTCACACCATCCTTCAAAACTGGAAAGAAATCAGATGTTAAGCACCACCATAAAATCAGAATAATTGCAGTTTTCTTTTACGTTTTTTACTGCAAATCAATAGGGATTTGCGTCCTAGGATTAATGCATTAAATCCTTCCTAAATAAAGATATGTTAGACTATATATAAGCCCCTCTAATGACCTAGGGCGGTAGAAAAAAAAAAGAGAGCAGAAAAGCGGCAGAAAAATAAGAAAAAAAGAGAACAGAAGGGAGAGGAACGAAAGCAAGAAAGGGAGCAGAAAAGAACGAAAGAAAGAAAGCAGAAAAATAAAAGAAAAACAAAGAGGTGTCACCTTAAAAGAAAAGAAAAAAAGACAAGACAGAGAAGGGGTTTTGTTGTAAACCTTGACAGCAACGTGCACTTGGTTTTGATTTTATTTGTGTAGTAAACCATTTCAGCGAAACCTGCAGGGTATTTGTTTTGATGTTTTAAAAAAACTGTTTTATCTTTTAGCTTTTCACTTTCACTTTCTATTTCCTTTATTGCCATCTAATGAATGCCAGCTTCTATTTCTTCCCGTGGTTGTGAATTTAGATGTTCTTTTTTTGTGTTAGAGTTGCGGTTTCTTTGTTTCATTTTTTTCTACTGCATAAGGAGCCGAGAGAGGGGGTCGTCATCAACCTCCTTTTTAGTTCAAATGTTTTCCAGGAATCAGGAGAAGGGGCTGTCATTAACCCCTCTTTAGTTTAGAAGTTTTCCTTCTCTACTTCATAATCTAGGAGGGTTTATCTTCGATAGGTTTAGGCTGGGGAAGGAAATTGAAATTTGCTGGGAAACCTTCTACAATTGCAGTAAGGTTTTAGGTAGATTCTAAAAGGGGCTGTTAAAAGACAACATTTATGTTATTGTTCAAGTGAATTATAATTCGCTTGAATAGTAACAGAGTTTAATATTTTTTTTTTGTTTAAGAATGAACCAAATTTTATTTAAGGAAACAATTAGTTATTTTTAGGGACCATCTTTGTTGTGTTATATTTTATTCATTTTTGCAGAATTTTGAGAATATATATATATATATATATATATATATATATATATATATATATATATATCTGTGTGTGTGTGTGTGTGCACGCGCGCGTGCGCCCGGTTTGTGGTCTTTAATTGTGATTAACTGTGATATTTATGTTTTGATAAAAAAAATAAATGTATTTTTTTCTTGTGTGTTACATACGGCCAATACCCTAACATTTATTTTGAATTTTTTTTATATACAAAAATATATAAATATTGGAAGTTTTGAAAATGTGTTTTCACATGGATTTCATAAACACAAAAATTATTTTTTTGCATTTTTTGATTTTACAACATGTTTGTAAAACTCCAAAGGGTATTGGTCACTATTCAAAAAATATAAAAATTCTTATTTTGGGAGGAATTCATCTATTATTCACCGCTAATGTTTGGATAAAGAAATCCTTAAAGGACGAATATTCAGAATATCCATTGGGAATAATTTATTATTATTCACTATTAATATTTGGATAAAGAAACTCGGAGTGGTAAATATCCAAAATAATTTTCTAGGAATAATAAATCCACACACATCCTTGAAAGAAACCTTGATTATAATCGAGGATATTTTAATTTTTTGTACTCCATGGTTTGCAAGCCGTGAGAGTATAAAACACTAAGATAAAAAATAGATTTTTAAAGCACTCTAGATTTCTAATTTTTGTCCCTCCTCCTTGTGATTTACGAGTCGCAAACTCTAAAAATACTAAGAAAAAATGAGCTTGTAAAGCACATTAAATCTCCTTGGATTTCCTTCTTAATAAATTTAGTTAGAATCAAATCGAGAAAAACTGATGGGATTAGAAAACACCAATACCATAGCAATTATAAGACAAACCAAACACCAAGCAGCTTACCTTAGGTAGGGCGTACTAGGGGTGCTAACATCTTCCCTTTAGGCAACCAGTGCCTTACCTTAGAATCTTTGAAAGACCAGTTAGGTTTCCTAGTGACCATAATACTAGGTGACGACTCCTTTTTATATAGAAATAAAACTAAGAGACCCCAAAATCAATCGATGGTCGCCGCTCCGTCACGAGGGTGCGACAGAACTAAAGAAAATATACGATGAAACCAATTTTATTTCTTTATGATGTAGAAAACCTAGTACTATTTGTTCATAAATAAAATTACTCGCAATTTCAAACTTGGATTATAAGAATAATCCAAATACTACCCAATTTCCCATATGAAGATAATTGCTCCCTATATTGGAGCCTCTTCTAGCCATATAGAGATTAACAAGTAGAACATTGTGATTGATATAGTCATATTAATGTAAAGGAAAAATGCTACCAATAGTTTTATGCTTGTGCCTGTCCTATAAATAGAAGTATTTTACTCTCATGATGGCTCCACCATCATTTTGTAGCTAATTTAACAATCCCAGCATTATTTAGGAATCCAAGGTTGGACCATTAAAACAAAATTTATTGAGCATAAATTTTCTCACAAATAGAGTAGGTTTGCATTAACAAAATCAAAACTCAATTTCCACTTTCATAAATCTAAACCTAAAGCCCATAAAAACCAATACTTTAAAAGTAACAAATAAACATCAAATTAGAAGATTTGTTTCTTAAATTATCATTACCTTATCCTTATAAAACTACTTAAGCTCAACCACTTCAAATTCTTCAACCCTAAACTAGGAATTGTCAACACATTAGCACCCCCCCGGTGTTCTCTTTCTTTTATAACAATCCAACCATCATGAAAAATGATCTAACTATTTTCTAAAAAAACTAATTTTTTTTCAAAATAGTCTAGTTGGTTTTGATAACGGCTTAACTGATTATCTAACAAATAGAAATATTTTGAAAGTTATGCCTAACAGCTAGTTTGAGCTTTTAGCTTTATAAAAAAACCTTCGTTTTTTAAATGACCAAGTACATCTAAGCTAAAAGTTTAATCATATTTTTATTTTTACATAACCTTTGTTATAATTTTGATTCATCCAAAACAAGGTGGAAGTGTTATTCGACGGTAGAACCCCTCCAAGTGCTTCATTTATATTCCATTCAACTCTATTACAAGAGTAATATTATAGAAAGTATATATATAGACTTTTGGTTACAATGGATAAATCTAAGTTAAATATGGTAATTATTAATTAAAAAATAATAAATGTGAGAGAAAAAGATGGAATAAGGGTAAAATTGTAACTAGCCAAATAAAACCTAGGGTTATTAAAAGGGGGAGGTATAAATACAATCAGACAAGAAAATCAGTGAATAAGGAAATGACCTATTTTAAGGTTGTCCTGACCGCCCTATGAGAGAAGAAAATCAGCTCATTTTCTTCTCTCATAGGGCCGGTCAGGACAACCTTAAAAATAGTTCATTTCCTTATTCATCTTCATCAAATCATTTTTGCATGTCCTTGAAAAAACAATATTGAGTGAGATTGTGATTTTGGAAAGAGAGAAAGCTTCTTGCCTTTATTGTTTCTTAAAATCTTAACAAAATAAGAGGGTTAGAGATGATTGACATCTATAGGTGAGATTGAGTTGGTATTTGAGAGAAAACACTTTGAGGGCATGCATTTTGGCAGCCATATCTCCACTTTCCACCATTGGATTGTATTACTTTTTAGGTATGTTGTTCATCACAATGACTACTACATTCTGACTAGAGGGATTTTCAATATTAGGCTCATTTCAAAAATATGGCTAGTGGATATTTTTGGGAGAAAACACTCTTTGGTATGGTCATAGTAAGTGGATTTGTTCTCCTCTGGAATTATTGGATTAGGATGTAATTTGAATAATTTATTCATATAGGTGTTATCTAAAGTATGAATGGTGAAGATCAGAAAAACAATACTCTGAATAAAAATTGTTCTTCATGAACAGTAAGTTTGTAATTTATTCATCTAGGTTTTATAAATCAATGACTAAAGTGAATTTCATCATATTTAATCCTATAAGCAGTTCTGCCTATAATTATAAAATAAGTTTCAGGGATCAAATCATAATTATCATGCAAAGATTTCTTCACAACCTACAAGATTACTTACTAAAAATACATTAATTAATCAAATTCAATCTTAAATAATTATTCTTAACAATCCACTCAATTCAATCAATCTAACCATTACCCATAATAATTATCAATCAATTTTAACAACAAAAACTTGAAATTTTTAGAAACCTAAAAAAAAATCAACATCACATTTACCATCCATATCAAAACTCATTCTTACCTTAACACTTAATTCGTTCATCATCCATCTCTCAACTTTTTCTTCATTTCTTCCTCCATCTCTTTCTCTTCTTTAACTTTTCTTTCTTTCACTTCCTCTCACTTACAATGCTCTCTCTAGAATCTGGTATTTTCTTCCTTTTTTTACCTTATATATATGAAAAAGACTACAATGCCACCAATCATTAAATGTCCGTTTGGGACCGCGTTCCTAAAAAAATTAATTAAATTTTTTTAAAAAAAAATAATTTTTTGTATTTTTTGGATCATTTTGACATGCTGATCTCAAAAATAATTTTTAAAAAATAAAAAAAACATCATTTTGATGCATTTCAATATGAAAAGCTATTTGAAAAGTGATTAGTACTTAAAAGTGCATTTTTATCATGGTTTTATATCATCATTTTGCACTTGAAGTATCAATAACTCCTTAACTAAAATATGTTTTATAATAATGTATCTAATAATATAAGATACCTATAATTTATGGTAAATGTCTATTTTTAATGCAGGTCTATCACATAAATAAAAGGATTGATTAATGACTTGAAGAACTTAAATTGCAAGGATAAAGAGATGGTCAAACTTAGAGAAGAGATGTCGGTGCAATCCAAACCGGAATACTGTTCGGTAATTGGGTCATATCTGGAGCTACAGATCTCAGATTTAGGTTGAATTTATATGGATGAAAAGGTAAGACATAGGCTTACAACTTTCATATGGAGCCCAAGATCTAAAAAGGCCATTATCAAGTCCAAATTGTAGCAACAACAAAGAAGCCCAAATCTGTCTTCCAGCCCGAGCACTGTTCGGTATTTTGGCCATATCTGGAGTTCTAAAAGTCCAAATGAGCTGAATGTTTTACACAAGAAAGCTGAGACAATTGCCTACAACTTTCATGTTTACAACTAGCTCCAATTTTGACGTTATCAATGACGTTTTGGGCAGACAAGAGAAGATGAGGATTGTCACCAAGTCAAAAGTTGGCCACCCACTTATCAATTAGTCATCAAATCAATAGTTTCCAATTTTGGCCTATAAAAGGAGGCATTTGCCATGCATTTAGGCATCTTGGTGTTCAGAGCAAGATCATGCTCTTCCTTTCTCTCTTTGTATTCTTTATAATATTTATGCTTTGCTTTCATTAATATCAAGTTTATGCATTTCATTTCCTTTTCTTTACTTAGTTAGCTTTTATATTCTTATTTTGTTTATCTATTTTTCTTTCTTTCATTATGTCTAGCTAAGTTAATTATGTCAAGGTGAAAATGTTACACTAATGGTGTGAGAATAAGTATAATGTAAACTTAATATGGACTTTAATGTTTGGTACTAACATGTTTTATATTTGTTATCTTGTTCCCTCTTTAATACTTTGCTTGTTAAATGACTAATCTTGATTTATGTTGTATAACACTTGGTACAACAAATGCTTGGCACTTTCATAGCCCATAATGTATGGTATAACCGACACCTGAGCTATGAAAGGAACTTGATTTGTTGTTAACATAAGTTATAATCATGAATGCTTGACGAGATTTACAAGTATTAGCATTAATTGAATAAGATGATTAATGTAATCATGTTAACAATATATAATCTGATTGGAACCTCCTTTGTGTGTGGTTTCCAATTGAATAATAAGAGTTTATACTATACTTGTTTGATATACCATTAGTGGAACCTCTAACCTTGACATTTGTTATTATTATTGTTTAATCCTTATATTAATTTTCCATCTCCAAGTTATCATCATCTTCTTCTTCTTCTCTTTCTTTATTATTATTATTATTATTACTACTACTAATATTATTATTATTATTATTATTATTATTATTATTATTATTATTATTATTATTATTATTATTATTATTATTATTATTATTATTATTACTATTGTTGTTGTTGTTGTTGTTGTTGTTTTATAATTATTGTTTATAATTTGTACAATTAACCTTCCTGTGGTTCGACCCTGGTCTTGCCGGGTTATTTATTACTTCGACACTCCTGCACTTGGGAGAAGACATCAACCTTTTAGTCGTGTCAAAAAGCAACAGCAATCACACTCCCAAACACCCTCAATACCCATAATAATGCATACAAGGGCACTACCATCTTTTGAAATCATTTTTATTTATTTATTTTAACTTTATATATATTTTTATCACAATATATGAAAAGACCACAATGCCCTTAGTATTTTTATGAGGCCTTCCCGGACTTTGATTGATTTGAAAATTCAACCCAAAGTAAAATAATATGTCAAAAGACTAATCTAATTCGTTTATGAGTCCCATCCATAACCATCTTAAAACAATGTTTAGAATTTTCACCATTTTCTATCAAAATAGCATGATTGTAAGTGGGGCTTATACCGACAATCAATGTTTTCACGTGTAAAACCATACATTATTTTTTTTCTTAGAATCCTGCTCTATTATTATTGTTGTTGTTGTTGTTGTTGTAACCCAATTTTGGATTCACTAAAATTTTTTGAATGTTATTTTATCTTATTATTCATAAAAAAAATATAATAAATAAAAAAAGAAGAAGAAAAAAGAGTTTAAAATATATTTTCTCGAGTCAATCGTATCTTTCTACCAAAATTGAGTTCACCAGGTCAATACGGGTTAAACGATATCAACCACGATGAAAAATGAGTTTCGGGCCGTTTCGGATCAAAACCGTCATTTTCAATCAAAACTGAGTCCACCGGGTCAATACGGGTCCCACCATGTCGACCGGGATGAAAAATAAGTTTCGGGTCAAAATCGAGTCCATTTGGTCAATAGGGGTCCCACCATGTCGACCGGGATGAAAAATGAGTTTCGGGCTGTTTCGGGTCAAAACCGTTATTTTTGGTCAAAACCGAGTCTACTAGGTCAATACGGGTCCCACCATATCGACCAGGATGAAAAATGAGTTTTTGGCTGTTTCGGGTCGAAATTGTCATTTTCAGTCCAAACCGAGTCCACCGGGTCAATACGGGTCCCACCATGTCGACTGTAATAAAAAAATGAATTTTAGACTATTTTTGGTCAAAAAAACCCGGTCCGCCGAGTTGATACCCTTATAAAGATTTTTTTTTTGTAATTAAAATTGATTTTTTGCGGATGAAAAACTTTTTATAATACTGATTTGAATTTTTAATTTTACCCCTATAAATAAATATTATTATTATTATTTTGTATTATTATATATAATAAAACAAAAAATAATAATTCAATTTTGTCGATGGTATTCGGTGCACGTTGAAAATTTTGACAATCCCGTGATTATTTTCATGATCATGTGATTTGCTGTCTCTTTTCATTGGCTATAAATAGCTAATGAAATCAAGACACAAAGGACACGGAGAAAAACCAAGAATTCTAAATTCTAAATTGAGCGACACTATTTGCATTACTATTTGTGTTACTATTTGGTACTATTCCTTTTTTTTTTTATACTTTTTCTACACCCTAGTAAGATATTAATTTTTTTAAAACAAATTGAAAAATACCAAAAATATCCTAACCGTTAGATCTAATAGTGTTTAAATCTGAACCTTTGATTTCTTAGGATACAATAGGCTTTACCACACCAGATTAAAACCCAAATCAATCTCAGCTTTTAAAATAATCTGCCCTTCGATTCCGTTGCGCCACGTCAGCAGGTGTACCAAACACTCGCTACACCGCGAAACACCAGATCGAAGCATAGTCCATCCTGACCGTCCGATCAACTTGAAGATCAAACGAATCACAGCCGCATGATCTGTTCATCCGAGATCCAACGGTTCATAGCTTTCAGACACACGAGCGCACCATACACCCGTCCATACCGGAGCACAACCCAGAGCTTCTCTCTCCTCTCGCTGGCGATTCTCTCTCTCTCCACCGATCTCCCATTTCCGGCCATTTCAAGTCGCGAAACCACCATAGAAACGTGAATCGCCTCCTCTGAAGCAAAACCCCGATCGTTTTACACTTTTTCACCGGCGAATTTGGCCGGAAAAAGACCGTGACCGTCATTGGCCAATCGACTTTCAAGTCGTCGATTCTCCCTCCTCAGCCATCAACGGCCAACGAGACCACCACCATCAGAATCCTCGTCCTCATATCTACCAGAATCAACCATCTTTTGGTCGGAATCTCACCGAAAAAATTCACTGCCGTCAACACGTGCCACTAGTGGTATTTTCATAATTTTTTGATAAATCCGAGGGTATTTCGGTCTTTCACCTATACAGGGGTACTCAGGTAATTTTCTATGATATTTTATGGTATTTTTTTATATTTTTATATATAAATACTTGTAAATTTTTGCATGTGAAAAAAATAAAAATAAACCAAAATAAATAACGATGCGAGCCCAACACCCATTTTTATCATATCACTGTTCATGGGTCAAAAACCCAATTCTCAAGAATTGATATATCTATTTGTCAATGATATTAAAATAATTTTTATTTTATAAAATAAATATTATTTGTTGACACGTCTCTTTTATTTACAGAAAAGGACCGATGCCAAAAATTTAAATACCAAATATGAATTATGTCCATTATTATTTATTTTGGTAAATCAGACGTAACTTTTCTTTTTAGGGATAAACGTCGACATTTTAGACAAAGTCTCCTAATTTTAGAGACTGATGTCATTTTTAACGTGTCTCCTATTTTTAAGGACCAACGTTAACCATGTTAAAAAATTTACAAATAAGCTCAAAATATAATAGCATTTGAATCAAATAAGAAACACACACAAGTAAAGGTAACCTTTCTCTGAAATGATGTTTTAAGGGTGGTGTCTACCTTTCCTTAATCATAACTAACCCAGTACCCGAATCTCTGGGACCAGTGTCTAATTTTGGATTTCTAATTCCCTCAAATTACTAGATGGCGACTTCAATAAAATCTTTATTTTCCCCAATCAAATAAAAACTAAATTATTCTTTTTTGTTAAAAAAACAAACAAAAAGGAGTGGAGCCGTCGTTTGACGTCGTGTAGCGACAATTATATCACCTTTTTTTTAATCCCCAATGTATAAAAATTTTCCCTTAAATAATTATTTCACCCGACTAGAGAATTTACGTGATTCATCATTGGATTGACATTTTGCATATCGATTTATTACTTTATTTTGTTCAAAATTTAAGTTAAATTTCTAAAAGTTTATTATATCCATCTATAACAATTTTTCTTCTTAATTATCATTTCTAGCATTGATTTATTAGTTTTAGGTCAGGGTTTACATCTCTAGCATTGTCATGATGTATGGGATTCCCTCATTTAAGAGTTATTGTATTTTTTTAGAGTGGAAAACCTATGACCTTTTTGGCGATGAATGGGGCGTGAAAGCCCCCTATTGGAGAGAGATCATACCTAAAAGTGAAGATTTTAGATCATCCCTAAAGATAGCATATGGTTTAGGAGCTTATCTAAAGAGTTGTGTTAGTTCTCTAAGTTCTAGTTAGCCTTAATGATATATACTTGGCCATATGATAGGGGTCTTATTGCTTTGTTGAGGTTGGCCATCATCTGAAGCTGCCATGAAGGGTGACGTTATCTCACTAGGGAGAATATTACTTTGTTGAGGTTAGCCATCTCAAGTTATCAAAGAGGGTGAAGCTACCATACTAAGAAAAACCCTTTCAAGAAGATTGTGTAAGAGTCTAGAAGGCCATATTAAAGATCTATAAACAGGAAATGTATGATAAAAAATAATTATTTTAATTTAAAAATAAACTTACTTCCTATTAAGAATAATATATTCTAAAGTGATTTGTTGGGCTCTAAAGAACCCTCTGACTCATCATTTGGAGAGTTTTGCTATTGCACTAGGGAGACCCCTAGTCAATCCCTTTCAAGGGTGGGGCTGTCGTAGGTGCTAAGACTTGCTGAGGTAATAAAACTTGATTTTACACTTGAACGATCAACATAACCTGGGTGAGGGGTTGCACTTAGTTGATAAGCTGTTGGAAGTCCAAAATAAGTAGTTGAGCCAGTGTTAATGAGTAGATCCATCAATCGTTCTAGCTCAGGTATGTTATGGTTGTATGCCATAAAATGACTTGGAAATGTCATTAGAAAGAAACTGGTGGCTTTTTGTTTAATTTTCATTGACAACGCCAATAAATGATGTCCTAAAAAATCCAAGTATCTTAGGATCAAGGCTTATGCATTAGTTAATCAATTGATCTCTTGATTATAGCAATATGATCCATTCTCCCATACTAAGGTGGCTAGTAGTTCGTACTTGGTGCTTGGTATGTTAAAGTCTGGTGTCTAGTACCTATAAATGGTCAATTTTTGTAGATTTCGGGACTTTTGGACGCTGAAGTATCTATTTAGAGAGAGAATCTAATGATATTTTAGAGAGAGATGCTTCAAAAACATATATACAGTAGAGAATGAAAATTATGAACAAGCTCGAAGGATTCATGAGATATTTATAGCATATTAGTTTTGTTCTTTTAAAAGATAATGATTTGAAGTGTAATTTTATCTTAATAATATTAATGAAGGATAAATATAATTTATAGAAGCATTAATGAGGGGAAATATCCCTGACATATACATTAAAAATATCTCTCACACAACATTAATGTTGATGGAAACACGACGGGCTCTTAGAAAATCTTTATATACCATCTCTTACACAACAATAATGTTGATGAAAATATGATAGACATTTAGGATATTTCTTATACATATAATAGTGTAAAGAGAGTAAGATCCAAAAAGTTATTGAGCTCAAGGGAGTTAAGTTCTTTCCCTTGGGTTGAGCTCTTCCCCTAAGCGAAGCTTACAAGGGTTGGGCTCTTCTCTTAGGTTGAGTTTATGGCAATAGGCTCTTCCCCAAGATGGAGCTTATGAGGGATGAACTCTTCTCTTAGGTTGAGCCCATAAGAGCTAGGTTCTTCCCCTAGATGGAGCCCATGACATTAGGTTCTTTTCTAGGCTGAGCTTTTCCCCTAGGCTAAGCCAATGACATTGGGCTCTTTTCTAAGACTTAACTCATGAGAGCTGAGCTTTTCCCTTAAAAAGAGCTAATAGGGCTGGGCTCGGGGCACGTTGTTTGAGATCGTGAGTTTTGGGCTTTCAAGGGTTTTAGACTTGTTAAATTTGGATTTATAAAAAATCAACAGATAATTAAAAAAAATTCATTTAACGTAAAGTTTCAAAATTGAGTCTTCTAATTGATTTCTAGTGAGATTAATTATGTATATAAGATTAGCTTTACTCACCAAAGTATTTCTAAACTCCATCCTTTACATAAATATTTCTTCAGGTAAGTAGGGATATAATTAAGAAATATTTTTGTTTTGGGTGTATGGTAATGCATCACTTTTTTTAAACTAACACAAAACTTTTAATGAAGTTATTTTTTAAAATCTCACTTAATGAAGTTATTTTTTAAAATCTCACATTATAGGTGACATATCAATTATTCATACTTTCACAAACAAAGAAAAGTAGTGCCACCACTACCAACAAAGTAGCATTCGGTTACTCTTATGAGATAGAAAGGATAGATATAGTAAAAACAAAATATCTTTGGTTAAAAAGGCAAACAAAAAAATAGAGATATAAATAAATCTATCTCTAGGACAATTTTGAAGTAAATTTTTGTATTTTAAGAATAAAAGGTACAAAGATGACTTGTCTCCATAAATAATATTTTTTAAAATGTTTTATTCTTGAAATATCATTGTAAAAGCTCTTAATTTCAAAATTGTTTAACTAAGACATGTAATAATAAAAATAGCTATTATTATAGTTTTAAAATCTAATTTTAGATCAACTTGGGGCAAGGTCCGAGTCATGTGTCGAGAGGGTCAGCCCGTATTAACTTGTGTAAATATTTTAGAATCCGACTTGGAGGTCGACCAGGGCAGGGTTTAGGCCACAGGATATGAGGGTCAACCCTGATTAATATGAGACAACGTATGGATAAAAGTGTTTGTCATTAAAGTTTTAAAACTTGACTCGGGAGTCAACCCAAAATAATATTAAAGTCAAAGTTTGGGAGTGACAACCTGTTTGATCCAAAAAATTTAAAAATAATTAAAACAGCCTTATTTTGATTTATTTTTTTATAAAAAAAATTCAATGAATTTTGACCTTAATTTTATCCTGAGTGAACCCAAGTTTTTGACCAGATAAGAGAAAGTCAATCATTCTTTATTTTTTCTAAACTTGAACTAGTTCAAATCTCCATTATGGACCAACAAGCCAAGCTAATCATAGTTTTATAACTAGGTTTATTATAATATTATTAATTTCAATACTCAATATAAATTAAAATAAAAAATAAAAAATAATTAGTTTTTAAAATATATAATTTAAATTACATATTAAAAACAAAATATTTTTTATATCTTATAAAAAAATGGCTTTATGTTATATATTATTATCATACATAATTCCTTGTTATCTTTTTCCTTCTTATATTCTTAATCGTAGTGTCAGTGTTTTCAATTACCTAACACTACCCAAAAGCTTTAGGCCTTTGCTTAAGTTACCTTACGTTAGCTTTACTTCATAACCATTTTTAATGTTTCTCACTATAATAGTTAAACTAGATACATGACCCATGCGATGTCGCGAGACATTTTTTTTTCTTAAAAATATTAAAGAAAACAAAAATTTAGAAATTTTGAGTTTTTCTGCAAAGGTATACCCAAAAATCTTAGGTTTAGCTACAATGCCTGATGACACGACCAAAAGTTTGTTGTCTTCTCCTAAGTGTAGGAGTGTCGAAGTAATAAATAACTCGACAAAACCGGGGTAATTGTAGAAATTCTAAACAACAATAATAGCAATAACAACAATAATAACAATAAAAATAATAGTAGTAGTAGTAGTAATAATAATAAAGAAAAAGAAGGAAAAGAAGAAGAAGATGATGATGAAAACTTTGAGATGGAATATTAACGTAAAGATTAAACAATGATAATAACAAATGTCAAGGTTAGAAGTTCCACTAATGGTATGTCAAACAAGTATAGTATAAATTCTTATTATTTAATTGGAAATCATACACAAAGGAGGTTCTAATCAGATTATAAATTGTTAACATGATTACATTAGTCATCTTATTTGATTAATACTAATACTTGTAAATCTCGTCAAGCATTCATGATTATAACTTATGTTAACAACAAATCAAGTTCCTTTCATAGCTCAGGTGTCGGTTATACCATACAGTATAGGCTATAAAATTGCCAAGCATTTGTTGTACCAAGTGTTATACAACATAAATCAAGATTAGTTATTTAACAAGTAAAGTATTAAAGAGTGAACAAGATAACAAATATAAAATATGCTAATATCAAACATTAAAGTCCATATTAAGTTTATACTATACTCATTCTTACACCATCAGTGTGACCTTTTCACCTTGACATAATAAACTTAGCTAAATATAATGAAAGAAAGAAAAATAAATAAATAAAATAAAAACATAAATAAGATAAAAGTTAACTAAGTAAATGAAAGGAAATGAAAGACATAAACTTGATATTAATGAAAGCAAAGCATAAACATTACAAAAAATACAAAGAGAGAAAGCAAGAGCATGATCTTGATTTGGAAACCAAGATGCCTAAATACATAGCAAATGCCTGCTTTTATAGGCCAAAATTAGGAACTATTGATTTGATGACTAATTGACGAGTGGGTGACCAACTCTGGACTTGGTGACAATCTTTATCTTCTTTTATCTGCCCAAAACATCATTGATAACGTTAAAATTGGAGCCACTTGAAAACATGAAAGTTGTAGGAAATTATCTTAGCTTTCTTGTGTAAAACATTCAGCTCATTTGGACTTCTAAAACTCTAGATATGGGCCAAATACTGAACAGTGCTCGGGCTGGAAGACAGATTCAAACTTTTTTGTTGTTGCTACAATTTAAACTTGAAAACAACCTTTTTAGATCTTGGGCTCCATATGAAAGTTGTAGGCCTATGTTTTGCCTTTTCATCTATATAAAGGAGACCTAAATTGGAGATCTACAACTCTAGATATGATCCAATTACTGAATAGTGTTCCGGTTTGAACTGCACTGACATCTCTTTTCTAAGTTTGATCATCTTTTTGTCCTTTCAATTTCAGTTCTTAAATTTATCAATCAATCCTTTTATTTATGTGATAGGCCTACATTTGAAATGAACATTTACTATAAATTAAAGGTATCTTATATTATTAGATATATTATTATAAAACATGCTTTAGTTAAGGAGTTATTGATACTTTAAGTGCAAAATGATAATATAAAACCTTAATAAAAATACACTTTTAAGTATCAATCGCTTAACTTAAAAATAATATTTATAATATTAATAATAAAATTAAATTTGCGTGACCTAAGTTTAAATAAGCCTCACTGCAACACCAGAGCCAAGAATATTAGATGTGGATCGGTTATAAAGTCATGTCATAAAAGTATGACAATTAAATATATTAATGAAAAAAACAAAGAAAAAAAATCAATAGGAAGGAACAAACAAATGAAGAAAAAGAAAAAAAATTAAATTAACTGGGTTAACCCTTTAAATCAGGTTATCCTGTAAAACCTAGGATTCGCGTCATAAAAGTTTGATAACTAAATAGAAAAAAAATGATGGGTTTACCCATGAAATCATGTTAACCGGTCAAGTTTAGGATATGTATCATGAAAGTATGAAAATCTGATAATTAAATAGAAAGAAAATTAACTTTAACAAACTAAACTAAATGAAAAAAATAACTCGTCAAATTAGGTTAACCCATCAAACTCGAGATTCGTATCATGAAAATCTGATAACTAAATAAAAAAAATTTAATATTAACAAACTAAATCAAACAAAAACAATTCATTAAAAAAATTAAATAGAAAAAAGAAGAAGAAAACAATTATATAATATAATATAATACAATACAATACAATACAATATAATAATAATAATAATAATAATAATAATAATAATAATAATAATTTATTATTATTATAATAATATAATAAATTATAATAATATAATATATTAATAAGTAAATATATTAGTAAAAGCGTGACATGCCCATGCTTATGCTTGTGCATTATTGTGGATTTGAAAAAAAAAATCCATATAAAAAAAAACTATTACCATCCATAATATTTTAAAGGAAAAAACTACAAAATTATATTCTCAACCAGCTCAATATTAAAAAAACAAAATTGACAAAAACAATTATGAAAAAAAAAACAAAAAAAAAGATGATAATTTTGGAAAAAAAAAGAAAATAATAATAAAATGAAAAAAAAACATGTGGGGAAAGTTAAAACTAAATTTTCAACCAGCTTAATATTAAAATCATTTAAGAAAATACTGTAGCAATCTATAGTATTTTGTGAGGAAATATACAATTATAATTCTCAACCAGCTCAATATTAAAAAAAATTAACAAAGATAATTTTGTCAAATATAAAAAAATAAAAGGAAAAAAAACATGCAAGGAAACACTATAACAATTTATAGTGTTTCATGAGAAAATATACAGTTATAATTTTTAACTAGCTTAATATTAAAATCAATAAAAACGACAAAGACAATTTAAAAAAAAAAACATAACAAAAAAATCATATGAGAAAACATGATAACAATCAACAATGTTTTAAGAAAAAAACTAAATTGTCAATCGGTTCGGTATGAAAAAAATAAATTTGACAAAAACATATTTGAAAAAAAACATTGATAAAAAAAACATGTGGGGAAATACTATAGCAAGACAAAAATCATGTGAGAAAACACCATAACAATCTACAGTATTTTAAATAACGACAAAGCTAAATTCTCAATTAGTTTAATATGAAAAAAATAAAATCGATAAAGATAATTCTTAAAACAAATTATTTAATAAAAAACTATATAGAAAAACACTGTAATAATTTAATGTTTTAAAGAAAAAAATTAAAAAACTAAATTCTTAATTAGCTCAATAGTAAAAAAAAATAAAATCAACAAAAATAATTATGAAAAAAAAAAGAAAATATAAAGAAGAAAAACAATTTTGGGAAAAAATAAAAAAATAGGGAAAGCTAAAGCTAAAGCTAAATTCTCAACCAACTCAATATTTAAAAAATAAATTCGACAAAGATGATTTTAAAAAAAATATGTGGGGGAAACACTGTAGCCAAACAAAAATCATGTAAGGGAAACACTTTAGTACTCCATAATGTTTTTTTTTTTGACAAAAACTACAAATCTAAGTTCTCAACCAGTTCAATATATGAAAAAACTGACAAAGACTATTTAAAAAAAAAAGAGTCAATTTTGGATAAAAAAAATGAAAAAAAAATGTAAAAAAAAAAAGAAACAAAAGCAAAAAAAAAAACACATGGGGAAAGTTATAGTGTTTTAACGAAAAAATAAAAAAACTAAATTTTCAAAAAATTCAATAGTAAAAAAAATAAAATCAATAAAAATAATTTTGAAAAAAATATGTAAAAAATAATAATTTTGAAAAAATAATAAAAAAAAAAAACAAGTGGAGAAAGCTAAAGTTAGATTATCAGACAACTCAATATTGAAAAAATAAATTTGATAAAGATAGTTTTTTTAAAAATATATATAGAGAAACACTACAGCAAAACAAAAACTATATAGAGAAAATACTGTAGCAATTTATATTGTTTTTTTTAACTATAAAGGTAAATTTTCAACCAACTTAATATAAAAAAATAAAATCTACAGAGATTATTTTGAAAAAAAATAAATCATGAAAAAAAAAATAATACATGAAAATATTATATTAATCTATAATATTTTTTTAAAAAAATTATACAGATAAATTTTTAACCAATTCAATATTTAAAAAAATTATTAAAGATAATTTTTAAAAAAAATCAACTTTGAATTAAAAAAATAAAAAAAAAACATGGAAAAAAAGAAGAAAAAACAAAAGCAGAAAAGAAAAGAAACAAAAGAAAAGGAAGAAGAAGCCGTATCAGTGTTTTCATACCTAACACTACCCAAAAGCTTTAGGCCTTTGCTTAAGTCACCTTACGTTAGCTTTCCTTCCTAACCTCACTATAATAGTTAAATATACTCCCTTTCCCCCTGTCCTCTCCCCCCTCTTCCTGTCGAGTTAGAGAGAACACACAAAAAAAGAAAAAAGAAAGAAAGAAGCCAAACAAACAAAAAGCCAAAACTGTTGTGTTCTTCTCACATTCTCACCTCCACTGCAAAAACCCTAACTTACTCTCTCTATTTTTACTCACTTTATAGTAAAAAAAAATCTTTGATCACTCATTTCTCTTACTTTTTTTTTCCATTTCTGCTTAATATTTATTATTTATGTCGGAATTCATCACCATCTTCTCTTTAATGCCTATCTATTTATAAGCTAATTACATTTCTATACATTCCCCATCTCTTTATCTCTTTCTCTTTCCTTTTCTGTTCTTTTCACTGATAGAAATAAGAAAAAAAGAAGAGAACTTGTTGTTGGATTTTCTGTTCAGTAGTGGTTGTTGCTGATTTCCAGTAAAGAAATAAAGTTAAGGTCTTTCTGGTTTCTGGGTTTTTTGAGTATCTATCCATGGCTGCGGTTGCTGAGATTGCCAGTGAGGCTGCAGTGGCTGCCAAAAGCAACAGCAACACCACAACCAACAAAAATGTTAACAACAATAATTTGGATTCAGAAAGAAACCCAAAATCAGAATCTGAATTCACTGTTCAAAAGCTTGTGGATATGTTCACCAAGTTGAATCCTTTGGCTAAGGAGTTTTTCCCATCATCTTACAATAAAAACAATCCAAAACAATTTCATATCAACAATTTTCCAGTGCCTAACAAGCAATCAGCCAATGACAACTTCCCTAAAAGGGTAATTCCTTTTTTGTCCTTTATCATTTCTATTTTGATCTTGAATTTCTGTGTTTTTATGTGTTTTTTAACAGGTTCTTACTGCAATCCATATAGTTTTGACTGGTGGGTTTCGATCAATTTTTTTTTTATCAATGTGTTAGTTGGGTTTTATCTGTGTTATTCACAAATGGGGTCTGCCAGATTTTGCAGTTTCAAATATTGGTTTTTTGTTGATATCACTGATAAAGTTACCGAATTGCTTTTTTTAGACTATATCTGCCTATCAAAATTTGAATTTTGATGACTGATACATTTGTTTTCAGCTATGAAAATTATGTTGTTGATTTTCTAAAATTATTTACCAATTTGTTGTAATGTTAGTAGTAAATTGAATACCATAACTCTCATTATGATTTCACTGATGACTGGGGTTTTATTATTATTATTATTATTATTATTATTATTATTATTATTATTATTATTATTATTATTGTTATTGTTATTGTTATTAATACTATTATTATTATTATTATCAGTATGATTTATTTAGGTATGCCACAAGGGCTTTGTTATCGTAATCCTATTCTAAATTAAGTAGGTTGGTTGAGTTTGAAGGTAAAAGAATTTCCATCTCCAATATGAGTTCTCAATTTCAATCTATCCTTTTGTTTTATTTTTCCTATTTTCTGGCAGTTTTAAGTAATTCCAAAATGAAAATAGGTGTTTCTATTTTTTTTCTCTTATTTATATATTTTAGCTCTTCCTCTATACTGTTCCTTCTTTATAATATTAATTGATACGTTATGAAGTGGGTTTCTGATCTGGTATTGCCTTTAAATTAATAAATCTATTGGGTCTTGCTTGGGAATTTCTTTCCTTGACCATCGCTAAGATCCCTCTGTACTATGATTGTTAACCAATTGCTGCTTTCCCTTTCATCTGACAGGGGATAGTTATTTTCCCTCTTTTGTCTTCCTCTTCGCTTGAGTATGTATTCTATTAAAGTTTTAAAATTTTGGCAATGTTACAAAAATTTCTTTTTTGAAAGTAATATGGCAATTCCACTTGAAAGCTATGAGAAAAGCTGCTGTGATGTGCCACACTTTGTTGTCTGTTCTTTTTCTTGGTTATGCTTGCTGAAATTTTACTTGTGTTTTATACAGCGAAGAAATGACTTTAACCAGGGGAGGAGAAGGTTGAATGGGAGAGCTTATAGAGCCCAACGAGAAGACAGTATTAGACGAACAGTATATGTTTCTGATATTGATCAACATGTAAGTTTCTGATACCTATAGCAGAAGTTTTATGTTTATTTCGATGCATTGATTTTTATAGCTATTGGTTTTGCTCCTGTTCTGAGTTTAGAGAAACTGGTCCACAATTTAGGTAACCGAAGAGCGGCTTGCTGGTTTATTTAGTGGTTGTGGACAAGTAAGTTACATTTCTTGTTAATATTAATTGGTTTATTTTGCAGTTTCTACAATAAGGCTAATTAAGTCTTGGTTATCCATATTAGTTCTCATGAATTTTATATTATGGTGGCTCTGTTTCACTTCAAAATGATCTTTCTTTCTTCCAAAGCAAAGCGGATTTCATCTCCTTATTGTACTGGGTTCATCCTACAGAATGAGAACTTAGAATACAAACTTAGCTCTCTTATTGTAAATTTAGAACCACACCTATATTTTTGGGGTTTTTGGAGTTAACAATCTGTACATTTTATAATGTTTGTTCAACGTATCTTTAATGAATTGATCTTTTAAGATTTGCAAAATCAATTGGTGTCCAGCAATGTATCCCACCATAGCATCATTTGGCAGTGAAGCTCTTCAAACTCTCTGATTTTTTGACTTATTGCTTAGCGTTCTGGTTAGAAGATGCTAAAAGAAGTCTTGGTCAATTTTATTAGTCAATTTTATTTTTGTTGGGATAATATCTTGTCTCTAGAGATTTAACCATGGATTATAATCTGATATTTGTGTGAATTGAAATCCTAAAAAGCCATGGTTGTGTTGATATGAATTCAAGCCAGATATGGTAATGTGGAGTTGTTTTAATTCTAAATTTAATTTTTGGTTTCGAGTGATGGTCTTGCCCAAAAATTTCTGTGCAAACTGAGAAACAGATTTACCATTATATGAAAAGGGAGGCCTTGCCAACAGAACATGACAAAAGAAAACTTGGCTTTGCATCTTGACTATGCTGATGATTATTCTATATTAGTAACGTTGTTTGTTTATACTTGATGCATCAAGTTTAGGTCCATCTCAACAATTGAGTCAAATGCAAGCTATCTACACCCAAACTAGGAGATTCATGAGAAATTTCCTTCTCATGGCTCAACTGTAAGGAGCTGATAGGGTTTGAATAGTGTGAACAAAAGTAACCATACATTTTTTCTAAATGCAATTGTATGATCTATTAATGCTATTCAACAACACTGCCAAAACAGATGATTTACAGAAGTATAATGATAGTACGTGATAAATGAGCATCATTGCTAGATTATCACTTATGAGTTTTTCTTTTTATATTGCATTTGCTTCTTTTTTCTTTTTGAAATAAATTTGAATATGTGCAATTTATGGGAATAACTTTTCTTTTATTTTATCAAGGTTCATGGAAGGGCTTTAACTTTATTAAGTGTGCTTCTATTAATACCTTCTACTAATATTTAGGAGATCTCTTAGTCGGTGCATAAGCTGATACAAAAAAAAGAAAAAAAAAAAGAAGAAAATAAAATATAGAAAAGAAAGTAAGTTAGATGGCACCCACAGCTTCTTGTTAGTTACATAACTCATGATTGTTTTTAGAGTTTGCATGCGAGTATCTTTTAAATAAAAGTTATTTGTTTCATTGTAACTTTACCAATTCAATCTATTTGTTATATTAACTGGTCATGCCATATTCTTTAGAATTACTGATAATAGTTTCACACATTGGTGAGAATCTAATGGACTTCATAAAATCAAAGCTAGTTACGGTAGTATGAAGATGTATTGACTGATACATTTATGTTTCACTTCTTGATCTCATCTGGTATGATGTTTTCATAATGGATGCTAATTATAGAGCTGGGCTCGTTTGCTCCTGTTAGTGACAATTTTTTTCTTCTCACCTTTATGAACTTCTGCTAGAGAGTTGCAATTTATATTAACAGTTCTAAATTGCTGGTTTCATTATATTATAATGACATTATGTTGCATAAGAGCTTGTGAAGTCAGTCTTTTCATACTTTCAAAAATTTGTAGTGTCAATACATCTCTTCTATCATTTTCTATTAGACAATATAGTTTCCATACAAACATAATTGCAGGGATTCTTATTTCTTTCCAGAGGTCATAGGGTGTATTGTTTGCATACACAGATGTCTACATAATCACCTTGTGGTGAGTGTTTTGGTACTGTCCTGTATTTCTTTATTTGTCAATTTATGCCTCATTTTTTTATTGTCTTTATTTTAATTTTTTATGATATGTTGCAGTGTTCATGAGTAAATTATATCTTAGCAAATTTAGATTGTATTTTTGAAGGATCTTTAAAAGTCAGGTTCCACATTTATTTGGATTGAAGAACGAAAAAGTGACTTAAATTCCGCACCTGGGCTATAAACAACTAGGTAGCCTAGGATCATTTACCAATCATGTAATAGACAATAACTGGTTGAAATTTCTTGTAACCCCTGAACCAATCCAGTTTTTGTTTGATTGAAGGTTTACTTACTTTCCTAATACTGTCTATTGGTTCTCAAAGTTCATGAGATATTTGGTTGTCTGCATTTAAACGGGGTTGAATCTGAAAAAAAAAATTGGTTCAAAATCTGCTCACAATTCCAATTCCTAGGACTCATTACCAACCAGTGCTACTTCTATTCCACATGTAAAGCACCCCCCCTCCAGGTCCCTGATGTGTTTTGTGGTTTATGCAACTTTAGACCCATGTGCTTTTTGCTTGAGACTTTGCCTTTATGGGCATATCAAAACGAAATGCATTACCTTGTACCTTTTTTGTGAACATGATTTCTGCAATCTCATCATCATTTAAATGCTGGATTGAAGGTTGTTGATTGCCGGATTTGTGGTGATCCGCGTTCAGTTCTTCGTTTTGCCTTTGTGGAATTTGCTGTTGAGCGTGAGTTAACATCTGCCAGCAATATTTTATTGATCTATTGTTTTTTGCACAATCTAATATGTAATTATAAGTGCTCTTTACATATGAAGTTGAATTTGTTTCCACAGAAGGGGCAAGAGCAGCTTTAAACCTTGGTGGGACCATGCTAGGATACTATCCAGTCAGAGTGCTACCTTCAAAAACTGCTATCCTTCCAGTGAATCCTACATTTCTCCCGCAGGTATGAATGAATTTTATCATGGCCTTTTAAAATTGTGTAATTCTGTATGATTTTGCTATTTTAGCGAAAACTTAAGTTTTGATGCTTGAGAGGTGGCTTTCTTGATGATAGCAACATTTTAACTAATGCAGTCTGAAGATGAACGGGAGATGTGCACTAGGACAGTCTATTGTACAAATATCGAAAAAAAGGTTGGACCCCCTCCTTGCATTAAATAGATTAGTGAACTCTTGAGTCCCATGTAGGGCTGTCTGCTGCATATTTTCCATTGTACTGTTATGCTTGGTGATTTAGTTCACAACTTCACTCCTATGTAATTTCTTCCAGTTAATGAAGTTAATTTAAAAACAGGTTTCTCAAGCTGAGGTCAAGAATTTTTTCGAATCAATATGTGGTGAGGTGAGCATGGCACCAAAGTATCCCCATCCTCCCTCTTCAGACAAGTGGATGCCAAGAGCTCTTCATTGAGTGACCACACTTTTTTTTTCTTGTTTTATTGACAGGTCACTCGCTTGAGGCTTTTAGGGGATCATGTGCATTCAACTCGTATAGCTTTTGTTGAATTTGCTATGGTAAGCTATAATGTTTGAAGTTATTGAAAATTCTTGAAATTGCATTATGTTCATGAAATTGATGGCTAGTGTGGTTTTACACACTCACACTCATGTAAATACAGAGCCATACTGATAACATGTTTGGCTTTTATTTATGCTGGTTTGCATGAATAACTGAACTTATTCTTTCATATGTGTTGTTCACACACATAACAATAGCTGCCATGGTGTAAATATGTCTGCCTCTTGGTGTTGCTGGTTTGAATGAAATGCTGTCATTTTTTTTTCATATGGAGTTTTGGGGGTGAGGGGTTGGGAGCTGTCTTGATTATTCTGATATAAATTTTCTCAGTGAATTTTTGTTTTGCTTATTTGGAGATGTAAGCAGTCATTCATCATTTCTGTTTCATGGGTAGACTTGAATTAGTGAGAATAAAACTTTTCTAACACCTCCTGCTCCTTCCTTCATTTACTTGTGAACAAAGTACCTTAACCAACCCTTTCTCTCTGTTGTGAATTGCTACGTGCCCTTTCTTTGCTTTTTGTATGTTCATTCTTGTAGGTTCAGCCTGTGTGTGTGGTGTGACTGTGTGATGCATGTCCATGTGCTCAAGGTTCATTTTCTTTCAGACTTTTATTTGTTTGCATTGAAGGAAATTAAATTGATAGAAATTGCATTTATTGGACGAGTTATATATTATTATGGTATTTGTGTTTGTTCCTCATCTAAAAATATCATGTCTGTGGTCTCAATTGAAAGAGAGATGCGTTCTAATTTGACAGTTTTAAGGTTGAGCAGGCTGGAATTCTTGAAAATGAAAAAAAGAAAAAGAAACAAGAAAAGATCAGGAATAGAGCTCAGCATATAGTGCACAATTTAAGTAGAATCTATGGATAGAAGTGAACTAATAATGAAAATTGATTGGTGGGATTCACTGGTATACAAATTGATTTTTGCAAGTTACAACCGTGCTCTTTATCTATGAAAGCACTGTTTAAATTTGTGTGGATTTAATTCCAAAGTTATTCAATTTGACAAAGGAGAGTAATGATTCATTATGAAGAGAGTGAGATTTAGCTCACCTCGAAAAGTATGGTGTTGAACTAGATTGAATATCTGATAGTTGTTTGAAGGAAAAATGAGAGGACTGGAGAAGATATAAAATAGCGATAGTAATCTCTATAAGAGCTGCACTAGTACGTATCATACCATGCATTGGTGATAAAATATTTTTAGTAGAGCTATTAATTATGTGCTTACATTTTTTAAAAAAGTTCTTTCTTCTGATATTGATGGTATTGTCTGCATTGCATTTTCATTTAGCAAGGGCTGTGAAACATTTAACTGTGATGCTCCGAATTGATCTCATTCATTCATGCAAACAATTGCCATTCTTTTTCTATTGGATTCTCTCTTTTCTGATTCCTTTTGTTTTTGTAAACAGGCAGAAAGTGCCATAGTTGCGCTGAATTGCAGTGGGATGGTCCTGGGATCCCAGCCTGTCAGGTATCATCATTGTACTTGAAGTGAGTTTTGTTTTCAAAGGATTTGAGCTAAGCCAGTGCCAACCTCTCTTAAATGTTTCAAATTTCTTAGGGTAAGTCCTTCAAAGACACCAGTGAGGCCACGAGTTACTCGCTTAGCATTGCATTAACTAGTCAGAGTCAAAGACCCTTGGATGGAATTCAGTGATTTCCTGGTTGAGGGGAACTCCGTTGTGCCGAAGGGATGGTGAAACTTTCCCTTGTCTCAGTGCTTCCATCATTTCCATCGCAACAACTGAAACATTTTAATGTGACTGAAACATATTGTTGCCTGCTTCCAATTGAAGTTTTTACAAGATTGTCTCAGTCTCCGAGAACTTTTTACCTTAATTCCACCCCACCCCCCCCCCCCCCCCCCCCTGTTCGAACCATTTCATCAGTGGACTTTGGTAATTGTAGTGGTTCTGATCACGGTTAAAGACGCCTATAACTTGAGCAAGTAATTTCTTTTATTCAATTTACTGCAAATAATTTGCAGTGGTAATTTGTTACCCAATCCTTGTAGTTATGGAGGGCATTAACTTAGACAAAGTTCATGAAGCAAGCTACCAGGAAAGATGCAGGACCTGTTTTTGATCAAGGTTGGCAAATTAAAGTAGATTTGATGGGTTGGGGAATGGTGGAATTGGCTCCAGGCCTGGGATGCCTTTAGCTAAGGTTGTGCATTACACAAGTAAAGCAATAAAGAATCGAGGATCGAATATAAGATGTTTAACGGTGTAAAAAAAAAAACTGATTAACTAAAAAAACTAAAAAAAAATTAATTAAAAAAGTTAAATCAAGATGAAGAACTGATTAAATTGATTTTTAAAATTATAAATTCTAATAGTTTTAATTTAGTCTGATTTTGGTATCAAAACTTAAATTGAATTTGAGGGGTTTTGAATAGAAATTTTTTGAACTTAACCTAACTTTAATATAATCTTCTCTGCCCTCATGGAAAAACTATCGCCCTGACCCTTGAGAAATTAAGAATATTTATCTCAATTAATTCTTAATTTTTTTTTATTTTAAGTTTTAACTGTGCTTTATATCTATCTTTCTCTTAAAAGTCTTTATATTATATAGATTATCTTTCTCTTAAAAGTCTTTATATTATATAGATTCTAATTGAATACAAATCCACCTCTCCATCTCTCTCGCTTCTTGCCTTTTGCGTAAGCCATTGCGATCCTTCTCTATTCTTGCAAGTTGCAACAAAAGAAGAGGGCTTCTTTATTACAGAAAAGATAACAAGGTAAATTTTATCTCTGTCTCATTCATCAAATATCATGCTAATTTTAATTCTGCTTTTTAGATTTTGCTTATTTGCTTCTAAATAATTTTTCAATGCTCTTGTGTTGTTCTTCCTTCTGGTCATTAAAGCTGGTTTTGGTTTGCTTGAGTTTGCATTTAAGTTGGTTGTACAGTTCCTAGTGTTAGTGAAAAATAAAGGATTTAGTTTGATCATTTGTGATTGATATGATATTTATTGTTTTAGGTTTTTTTTTTTAAGACTTGTGAATGACAATTGTGTTTTGTTTTGTTGATGGAGGAGTATCTTTATGCTAGTTAGTGTTACTGAAACTAGTTTTGAGATTGATGTTCTTGGATTGTGAGGGAAATGCTAGTGAATCAACTATTGTGACATCTACTCACATGATAATTCATAGGTAGATTTTCATTTCGATAACATTAGTTTCCAAGACAGCTAGCAAAATGTATCATAGGCTTTTTTCTTGCTTTTGCATTAACTGGTAGAATAGTAGGCATGAAGCTTAGTGATTAGGGTTGTCGGATGTCATTTTGCTAAAAGTTGAATTGCTAACTATCACCTTTTCATCAACAAGTTAATTGACATCTATATAGTATCAACAAGTTAATTGACATCTATATAGTTGAAAATAATTGCTTGATTCATGTCGTTGTTGTTGTTGTTTCTGTAATTTTAGATGGATAATCGAGAAGATCGTACATCAAATGAGTCAAATCCTTTAAGTTCGGAACTCAATCCTTTGCCTATTCCAGTTCCAGTCAGTACCTCTAGCATAAATAGCAATATTGAAGTAATCCACCTTCTAAATGTAATAAAAGAAAAACATATTAAATTTGAGATTACTTTAAAAAACTAGATGATAATCCTAAAGTTTCTAGAGCTGCATATATGTATTGTGAAAAAGACTATGCATGTCATACTATACTTAATGTGACTAGTAACATGTGGAATTATCTAGGTGTATGCAAAAAAAATTCTTTTGTCATACTAAAGAATAAAGGGAGTGATAATGGAGAAGAAAATCTGGCGATTATTAAGACAATGAGTTATAATTATGAAGAGTGTAGGTAAGCCATTAGAAAAATAATTATACTTGATGAGCTATCTTTTAACTTTATACAAAACCAAGGATTTAAATCATTTTGTAAAGTAATGCAACTTAGATTTGATGTTCCTTCTTATTTGATGATTTGGAGAGATTGTTTGAAAATTTATGCAGTCGAGAAGGACAAATTAAAGAAAGCTCTTAAGGATCAATATTTATGTTTAACAATTGATACTTGGACATCAATCCAAAATATTAATTATATGTGTTTGACTGCCCATTAGATTGATGAAGGTTGAGACTTAAATAAAATAATTTTAAACTTTTGTCAAGTTTCTAATCATAAAGGTGAAACAATTGGTCGAACGATTGAGATTTGTTTGTTGGTATGGAGAATTGATAACAATTTAACAGTTACAGTAGACAATGCAAGTTCAAATAATTTGACAATAAATATCTGAAAAGAGTAACAAGTGGTTGAACAATTAATACATTGTCAAATGACTTCATGCATGTTAAATGTTGTGCACATATTGTTAATCTTATTATATGTGTAACGATATAAAGGTTTTGATGTACCAATATAAGTATGATTAAGGATTGATGATTTTGAAGTTGTTTTACTCTTAAAATATATTATATATGATATATGTTCAAATTCTATGTTTAATTGTGCAACTAGACAATATATATAGTAAAAACTAGCCATTTTATAGTCGTTATTATTCCCTTAACAGATAAAATGATCAATTGATTCATATTGGTCAGGAAATTTGGTTAACCAGTTCTTGTAAATTCTCAGGTGTTTTTCCTTGATGAACAAAAGGTCGACCAATTCACTTGATATAGCTAAACGATCGACCAATTTAACTTAAAACCCATATTTGACGGTTTTAAACCTAGTAAAACTTAAACTGACTAAATGCATATCAATCTTATAATGGATGCAATGTGAAATGTATGGATTTATTTTAATTTGTACTATCAAGTAAAATACAAAGATTTATACAATTTGCACTAAAATAAATTCTTAAGAACTAAATCTTCATTTTTTTTGCTTCTTGGACTTATTTGACTGATTTCTTCATTCAATTCTTTATGTTTATTGATGTGTTTTTCATAAAAAACCTGTTTAAAATTATTCTCAGCCAAAGATATTATTAGTCCAATTTCATTTAATTGTTATCATCAAAATATATAAATATTACTATGCGATCCAAAGGTCAACATGATATTATAATGAGCCATAAATAGGTACAATAAATAATTGAGTTCAAAATTTATTGTAATGTGTCATAAATGGACAAAAATAATAATTGAGGTGGAAATATATTTTAATGTGCCTTAAATGGATAAAAGTAATATTAGTTTGAAAAAAGACATTGAAAAGTACCATAAATGAGTTTAAGAAATATTCAAGATAAAAAATATATTGAAAGAGCCAGGTGATTGTAAAGTATATGAGAATGAAAGAAATATATATAAGTCAGAAATGGACTAGAAACATATTGAGTTTGAAAATTTATATAGATAAGCTATAACAAACATAATAGACTTTGGAATTGATATTATCGAGCCAATAATGATATAATCGGAGATGAGAGTTACTATTGAAATTAGTTGGTTGAAAAGAAACAAATACTTGGAAAAACAAAAAAGATTAAAATTAAAATTAAGAGATAAAATATGACATGAATAAAGGGTGTTGTAAATAATGGTATGAACTAAATACACTATTAAGATGAAATATAGTATAAATAAAATATGATGTGAAAAGGGAACATGATATGAAAACGTTACAATGAACTCAATGAACATTAAAAAAAGTAAAAAATTGTATGGAGATGAGTTATGAAATAGTTGGTAAATTCATTAATAGCTATATATGTGATGACAATAAAGTAATATGTTTAATAATAATAAAAAAAAAAAAGAGTTCTTATGTGGTTAGCAAGGAAGTATTAAATTGAAAAGGATATAAATTGATGTGATTATGAAAAGGTCAATATTGGTTTTGTTTATATATTCATAAAAATAAAATAACTATTGTAATGTAAATATTTATGATAATTTTCATGATCCCATGTGTTTTATAAGTATTTTCTTTTGAATGCTTCATTTCTTATAAAAAGGTTATCGAGTTAATTGGCTTTTTTTATGAGATAGGTCTTGGTATTGTCTAAACAAGTTTATGCATGTAGTATATAATGTCTTATAACCGTACTATTATGTATCATTATACTTGTGGATAAAGTTATTGGAATATGAGCTTGATGGTGTCGTTATATATATATATATATATATATATATATATATATATATGATCCTCTACTTTCCACGTGTATAAAAAATTATAAGAATGGAAATCACATTAAATTTTTAGGATGTTATATTTTTTAAAATTGATTTTTTATTCAATTTTATCCTTCAATATTGGGTTGGTTGGAAATTGAAATTCATAATTTTTTCACTTTTTTATAGGATTATCTTGATTTCATATTATGGATCATGGGCTTATCATGTTAACTTAGGTATTTTTTTATTGTTTTTTTTAATTATTTTCTTTCAGTTTCATACTTCAACCTTGGGTTATTTGAGGTTTTAGCTTCGTACTTATATTCAATTATTTTTTCTACAGGACTATCCTAGTCTTATGACCAGGTTTCAAATTCGATAGGTTGACTTGGTTCCTTTTTTTTACTTGATTTTTTTAATTTTTTTCTTCAATATTTGATTTATTAGAAATTGAGTTTCAATTTTTTTTTATAAGGTTATCATGTTATTATTTAATTTTTGTTTCATTATCAATTAAGATCATAGAAACCTTTTAAGAATATTAAGAGGATACCTTAATAATATTGGAAAATATTTATTTTTTGAGTAGATCATTGTCAAAAAATCAATAAAAAAGATCTAAGTATTTATAAGTTTGCTATTATTTTTCACGCAATGACTAAAAAAACCTAGTGTATAAAAATAACAAAAATTCTACATGTTATATGGAACAGGTAATTGAACTGGTGAAGTGCTTCATTTTAGACTAAAAAACTTGAATTGAATGATTGAATCTTACTTAACTAAAGTTTCTTCAGAAAATTTCTCAACTATCTTTGCTTCGATACTATGTTGCAAGCTTAGTCCACTATAATATACATGTAATTTAGCTGGCCAAACATTACCACTATGAGGTTTGCATTCCAAGAGTCTAAAATGAAACTCTAAGGCAAATCATATATGAAAACCTTAAGAACAAGTTTAGTAAGTATGTTTATTTTACAACACTAGCTCACCCTTATTCAGCCACTAAAGTGGCTAATGTCTAAATGGATCAAATCTATAAACTTCTTGGTCTATTAGCCAGCATAATTAGTGCTAAAAGGTTAGTGTTTTTTAGCCAATTTTGAAATAGTTTATTTGCCTATCAAGGTGTAAAATTGCATTTTTTAAGAGCTTATCATCCATAAATAGATTGGTGAGTAACACGACTAAAAGATTGATGTCTTCTCTCAAGTGTAGGAGTGTCGAAGTAATAAATAACCCGGAAAGACCAGAGTAGAAGCACAAGGAGGTTAATTGTATAAATTATAAACAACAATTATAAGCAACAATAATAGTAATAATAACAATAATAATAATAACAACAACAACTATAATAGTAGTAGTAGTAGTAGTAGTAGTAGTAGTAGTAGTAATAATAATAATAAAGAAAGAGAAGAAGAAGAAGAAGAAGATAAGAACTTGGAGATGAAATATTAATGTAAGGATTAAACAATGATAATAACAAATGTAAAGGTTAGAGGATCCACTAATGGTATGTCAAACAAGTATAGTATAAACTCTTATTATTCAATTGGAAACCATACACAAAGGAGGTTCCAATTTGATTATAGATTGTTAACATGATTACATTAGTCATCTTATTCAATTAATGCTAATACTTGTAAATCTCGTCAAGCATTCATGATTATAACTTATGTTAACAACAAATCAAGTTCCTTTCATAGCTCAAGTGTCGATTATCTCATACAGTATGGGCTATGAAAGGGCTAAGCATTTATTGTACCAAGTGTTATACAACATAAATCAAGATTAGTCATTTAACAAGCATAGTATTAAAGAGTGAATAAGATAACAAATACAAAACATGTTAGTATCAAACATTAAAATACATATTAAGTTTATATTATACTTATTCTTACACCATTAGTGTAACCTTTTCACCTTGACATAATAAGCTTAGCTAGACATAATCAAAGAAAGAGAAATAGATAAACAAAATAAGAACATAAATAAGAAAAAAGTTAACTAAGTAAAGGAAAGGAAATGAAAGGCATAAACTTGATATTAATGAAAGCAAAGCATAAGTAATACAAAAAAAATACAAAGAAAGAAAGAAAAAACATGATCTTGATCTGGAAATCAAGATGCCTAAATGCATGGCAAATGCCTCCTTTTATAGGCCAAAATTAGAAACTATTGATATGATGACTAATTGATGAGTGGGTGACCAATTCTTGACTTGGTAACAATCCATATCTTCTCTTATCTGCCCAAAATATTATTGATAACGTCAAAATTAGAGCCACTTGAAAACATGAAAGTTGTAGGAAATTGTCTCATCTTTCTTGTGTAAAGAATTCAGCTCATTTCGACTTCTAAAACTCCAGATATGGCCAAAAGACTGAACAGTGCTTGGAGTGGAGAACAAATTCGGGCTTCTTTATTGTTGTTACAATTTGGACTTGAAAATAACCTTTTTAGATCTTGAGCTCCATATAAAAGTTGTAGGCCTATGCCTTACCTTTCCATTCATGTAAAGTAAATCTAAATCTAAGATCTATAGCTCCAGATATGACCCAATTACTGAACAGTATTCCGGTTTGGATTGCACCGACATCTCTTTTCTAAGTTTGGTCATCTCTTTATCCTTTCAATTTCAGTTCTTAAAGTCATCAATCAATTCTTTCATTTATATGATAGGCCTATATTTAAAATGAATATTTATCATAAATTAAAGGTATCTTATATTATTAGATATATTATTATAAAACATGCTTTAGTTAAGGAGTTATTGATACTTCAAGTGCAAAATGATGATATAAAACCTTGATAAGAATACATTTTTAAGTATCAATCAGTGAGTTTCTTAATTAATGGACAAAATAGTTACCGTTAGTTGAATGGTGGTACAACACCAACTATCACTCATTAACTAAGTCTACATCGTATGAAATATTATATGGTTATACACCACCAATTCATATACCATACTTCCTTAAGACTCTAGTAATGAAGACGTTAATGCAGTATTGACAAAAAGGGAAGAGATGCTCTAAATCATTAAAAGTAGCCTTAAATTAGCACAATATAGAATGACACAACTATCAAACAGGAAAATAAGTGATAAAGAGTTTGTTGTGGGTGATTGGGTTTATTTAAACTACAACCTTATAGGCAAACTTTAGTTGCTAATAGGACATTCAATAAACTATTAGCTAAGTTCTATGGTCTATATAGAATCATTGAATGCATATGTGTAATGAAATACAAATTAGAACTATCAACTTCATCAACAATTCATCTAGTGTTTCATATGTTTACAATTGAAGAAGTGCAAGGGTAATAGAAGGGTGTATGAAGAATTACTTGACTTTCAAGTTGAGCCTGCACTTCAACCTTAATTTATCTTAAACAGATGTATAGTGAAACATAAGAATCATGATGCCATTTAAGTTTTGATCCTATGGAAGACCTTTCCACCTTCAGAGGCTACTTAGAAGTTTCTTTTGCACTTTCCTCGCTTTACCTTTAAGGATAAGAGTGTGCTGAAGGAGAAAGGATTGTCACATAATTTGCTGCACCAAGAGAATAACTAAGCATGGAAATGAAGAAGTGCAAATGGAAGACAAATCAATTGAATTAGTGACTATTATATTTAAATCTTGTTAAACGCACCGTGTAGATGTTAGAGGTTATTAGGTTAGGTGACATGAAACTCACCATTTCAATTACTACTTACGCACTGTTTTATTATTATTGATTATCTCTTTAGTTAGTTAAGGTTTCTGTCCCGTGTTGGATATAAATGAACATTAGGGAGATTGTTCTAGCAGCTATTCTAGTATTTTTTTTGTATCAAAATCATTTCATTTGTAACAAAATTCAAGAGGATAATGATTTAAGGAAAAAATGATGAATTAAATAATTTTTATTCCTTTCTCTCCTCCTATTTCTTCTTCTTCTTCCTCTTTTTCTTGCATCCTCTTATTTTATATTTTTATTCTTCATCTATAATTGATTGATCATAGTGGTTAACGGCTAATTATTAAATATAAATCAGTGTAGCATTGTAAAGGTCTTGTTAGATTCTATTTAAGTTGGAACTTATTCCATCATACTTGCTACAAATAACTTTAACTTCTCTTTTTTCTCTTGGCTCGGCGATTCCTTCGTTTTCATTTTCTTCATTAATTAGGTTATGAAAAAGTAGCAAATAAGGGGGGGAAAATCTCTACATGTTCATTATATATTCTTAGGGCTTTTTTCTCTTTCTTTTTTTTTTCCTGGTCTATTTACAAAAAATAATAATAATGAAGAGGAGTAGAGAAAAAAAGAAATTTATGATCAGTTTTTTTCACACAAATAAATATCTTATATCCATCTTAATTGACCTTTACTTCTTTATTTTTCCATTATCTTGGGAGGTATCTATCTATCTATCTATATATATATATATATAAGGTTTGATGCAAACTTTGAAATAATAAGAGAAGAATAGATATTTTTTTAAAAGAAACAATACCCTACCTAAAACTAGAAAAAAGAAAATCAAGAAACAACACAAACTAAATATTAAAAGGATATAACCTGATAATAGTACAAGTTATGATACTAACTGATGCAGGCACCTCCCAAAATACCCTAAAATCATATTTGAATGATTTACAACTTTACCCAACAAGAACTTGCCTTGGAAAACCAAAGTCATACGCAATAATCACCCCCACCCTATATCTATAAAGAGATGCAAACAAGTAGTATAAAATCATAATGAAGTTGTCCAATCATTCAAAAAACTTGCAAGTTCAATAAAGAGCATAGTATAAGAAATACCCAACTACACAAAAGATATCAAGAATATTTATTTCTTTATTAAAAATATTCTAATAGTCTACCCTAAAAAAGTCTCTATAAAAAAAGTATTTATAGTAGAATGAATTCTAAGTCTAATAAGATATCCCTAATGAATATGGATAAACCTGATAAATAATAATAATTCAATGAAACCAAATTTAAATAAAGGCCTTTGTATTTCTAAAAGGCCTGATAATAACTAAAAGATAAATAAAACAATAGCCCAACTAATTTAAATAAGATTAAAGTTATTTTTATAATCTATTGGTAGAATCAAAGCTCAACTTCAAATGCATGATTCTCTCTTATATTAATGAATTATAATACATTTCATTTATCATTCAAAATATATGGATGTCTACTTTCCAATGTAACTAGAATCATATTAAAATTATTTTTGTAGCTCTAGTTATGATCAAAACAATAGCAAAATGTCAAAATTGACAAATTTAAATCTTTTTATTTTAATTTTTTTTTTGTAATGTTTGAATGCCTACAAACAAGCCCTTCTTGAACATGAACTAAATTAATGAAGGCTTGTTCTTCACTATTTAATATCTTTTAGAAATCCACCTTGGCCCTTATATCTTGAAGAATTCATTTGAAAACCTTTTTAAACCTCTTAATCTTAAGACTTGTTTACTAGACCAACTAGATCTTCTAACAGATATCTTAATATCACTTGGATAACATCAAGAATACTATGTTACAGTCTTAAAAAAAAAAAAGCACCACCCTTCATGTTTTCTTTCCATGGAAATGAACTACCGTCTTTTGACCATAAATGAACCTTTGTTTTACATCTCATATCTTCATTATCTATTAACCAAAGTCATGCAATACTTAGATAAAACCAAAAATAACAGATTCATCTAGTAAACCAAACATGAAAACATCAACTTATAACCTCATGAAATAAGATAACGAGGGAAGTTATACTTGCTCTTCTTACACACCACTACAAGTCCATTCCAAACCTAGCGCTACTTCCTTTTATTTTCCAACCAATGAACTTGGAGCCTCTCACAAACAACTTAATAGAATTTCAACCCTTGATGTTCAATAAGAAATTATGACCATTAATTACAGCTAAGGAAGAAAGTTTGTTATATTCTACAGTTGTCAAGGTGCTTATTCACACTATCTGAAAATTTTGGCAGTTAGGGTGTGAGTTTGTTATTATTTTTTCTTGAATCTTAGGGAAAAAAAAAAGAGAGGATCTAAGTGATTAGAATTGTATATGAACATTATAAACATTGATTTAAGCACTTATAGTCTTGATTGATATAAAGATAAAGGTTTGAAAGGGTTTGGAATAGTCTAGAAAAATATAGCTCATATATGTTCTTCATGAGTTGTGATTGAGATGGGTTTTTATGGTTTTTTTTAATATTTTAGAGATAAAATAATGATTCTGATGGTTGGATCATGTTGAGGGGAATCATTATTGCATTTAAAAAAAAATTAGGTATTTTAGTGAGATAATAAAGGTCAAAATTAGGTTGAAATAAGACAACTCAAGCAACCTTTTTGGGTTGAAATGAAGAAGAAAATGGATAGTGATTAAATAATGTGTCATTTATGGTTTTTATTTTATAAATAAAAACCTGTCATCTAAAGTACCTTCTTCAACTTAGTCCCTACTCTTTTAAGTGTTTCAATTAAGCCCTCATCTGAACCTATTTATTTTTTAAAATTCCTTCAATTTCACACCTAGAATGTTTCAATTGGATCCTCTACTTTTCACAACTTCTTCATAATGATCCTTGATTTTAGGATTCCTTAATTTGGTCCTCAATTGGCCTTGTAAACTTCTAATTCCTTTCAACTAAGCCTCTGATTATACCAATTAGGCTCTGCAAAGTTCAATTGGGTATATGATCTTTCAATTATCATAAATTGACCTAAATTAAGTCTTTAAACTTAATTTTTCTTTAATTAAGTCCTTGATTAAATCAATTAAATCCTTAATTAAATCAATTAAACCCATTAAAAGTTTAATTAAGCCCTGAAACTTAATTAATTCTTCTGATTTTGGTCAAATTAACTTTCAAGCTTAAATTTGCTTCAATTATATCCTTAATTAAGTCAAACAAACCCATTAAAAGTTTAATTAAACCTTTAAACTTAATTAATTCTTCTAATTTTGGTCAAATCGACTTTGAACTTAATTTTTCTTTAAGTACATCTTTAATTTAGTCAATTAAGCCCATTAGAAGTTTAATTAAGCTCTTGAACTTAATTAATTCTTCTAATTTTGATCAAATTGACTTTCAAACTTATTTTTACTTCAATTAAGTTATTCTTCAGCATATCCCGTCAATAATATTCTAATCTAACTATCCTTCTAGTCTTTTAACTCATTGCATATGAAAAACTAATCTATTTATATTTTAAAAATATTTTTAAATTATAAATTTATGATTTTTTTAAATAAGAAAAGCAAAATATAAAAAAAAAACTTGGAGGACCAAAATTAGAATTACTTCATGACAACTCCCAATAAATAACAAAAGAACCTCGTCAATGCACACAAATGTGGTTCGAACCTTTTGTAAACTGAACCTTCCTGCCACGTGCATGAAACGCGACTGGTTCCCTAAATGGTGTGCTTTGACATTTGACCTCTTTCAAGATTGCCTGCCAAACATATGAACGGTCAACTTGTCTCATCTGTGTACCTGTCCTCCCTTTTAGCTGCAGCCATTCCGTACTGGCTAGCAGTTTGGCGCTTCACTTTATAAATTCCGGTCTCTCATAACATGATTAAAAAAAGAAGAAAAGCCAACAAAGCTACTATAAAAAAAAAAAGACCACACCTTTCCTAGCTACTGCTATTTTGAAACAGCAAGATTTATATATTCACTAAACTACGGTCATGGCAGGTCTTGTTAGAGAGCCAGTGAAGGTGGTGATAATCAACACGGAGTACGTGCAGACAGATGCGAGTAGCTTCAAGTCAGTGGTGCAAAAGCTCACAGGCAAAGACTCTGCACCGTCAGGAAATAGGGATGAGCTAAAGATGGGTTTTTCGAGGAAGTTGGAAACAAGGGATCAGATCAGGGAAAAAAGGGTTCGATTGGACGTGGATGATGATGCGTCACATGCTAGTGGTGATCCAGTTTTGGTGAGAGATTTATCGTTTAAGGAGTTTGAAATATTGCTCAACGAGATGCCATATGTGGATGAATTATACCGGTTATTATGTGCTGATATTTAGCTCATGCGCCCAACTCTTTCTTCATTCATCATTTGTGTTTAATGTTGAGATATTACAGATTCTTCAACATTATATATATATATATATCCTTGTTCGTTTTCATGGCTTGCAAGCACGGATTCATTAGTGCTGTAGAAAGAGTTAGCATTTACTGGAAATTAGCAAGAAAACTGGAGCTAGCAAATAGGGAAAGCAAAGTTACAAATTAAAGATCAACAAAAGAAAAATACAATCTGAATTTCTTGCAGTTGAATAAATTAAACTCAGCGCGAGAATGCTAATGCAATCATTTCTAAATTATAAGGAAGTTATATATATTTTTTCTTCTTTCTCACTGCTATCATCCTCAAAGTTATGGCTGCTTGTTTGTGGCTGAAAATGAAAGAAAGAATTTGACATTTCCTTGAGGACGTTATGGTTTGAAACTAACCCCAGCTGTTTTGATCATTTATGGAGGGGTACCCATCACAGCCCCATCAACAAATTAAGGGTCTTTTTGTTCACACCTACGTGTTTTTTTTAAAAAAAATTAAAATTATTTTGATGTTTTTTTTATTGTTTTGGTGTAATAATACAAAAAATAAATTTTATAAAATAAAAATTTATGTTTTGAAAAATAACATATAAAAATATTGTTAATTAATGTAATAAGTGATTTATAAGACTGCTTTATTAAATGTTAATGTTGGTCTAAAAAACATTTCTCCATAAAATGGAGTAAACCTAAGTTGTTAATATGGAATAATTAATATATTGTTCAGTTAATCAACATAAGGTATGAGAATCACTTTTTCTTTTTTCTTTTTCTTCTCTCTTTTTCTGGTCCTTGTTTTAGTGTCTTTATCTTGTCTTTTTTCTAGGTGTCTTCTAGGCTTTAATTTATAGTTTTGGGAACCCTTTTAAAATAGAAAATAAAATCAAATAATTAATATAAAATATTGAAATATCTCTTTTATTCTTTCCTTCTGGAATGAGAATCTAAAGTCTTGGAAATTTTATGGTTAATGATCATTTTTTTTATTTTGTAGGATTTCTTTCTTTTTTTTCTTTTTTACTTAGTGGTTTTTCAAATATCTTCATTAAAATTTTGCATGTAACTCAGGTCATTAAAAATATATATTTTTTAATTTCTATTTTTATGAAAAATGATTCCTTTCTATTCTTTTCTTTTTTATTTGATGTTTTATTATTTGATTCACTTCTTTATTATCTTGATTATCCAAGTCTTATGATTTTAATAGCGGATTTGACAAATTAACCTGAATTGATTTAATATATTTATATTTCAATATTAAAAAAATATTATATTGATTTTTTTCATCAAACTATATTTTTACTAGTTGTTTGGGTTTTTTTAGATCTATTAAGTTGATCGAGTCATGCTATGTCAACATTCATATGATTTAAAATTAAATTTTATTAAAAAAATATATTAATAATATTTTTTTTTATGTTCGTAAAAAAATTGATGTGGTTCACAACATAACACATACACACACACACACATATATATATATATATATATATATGTATGTATGTATGCATGTATTATGTCTTTTTTTTCTTTAAATGAAGATCCAATAAATTTTAAATTAGATAATAACCATAACCTTCATTATTCCCATATTTACTCCATTTTCAAAATTTAAATCTAAAACCTTCCCAGTAAAAATTTTAAATTCCAGATTGTAACTTTGGAGGCTAATTAATGCTCTCTTGAATATTTCATTTTATATGTCTCAATTTTAATTTTGGGTTATTCGGTTGTTAGATGAACACATACGTCTTAAAATATTAACCCTTTTTTTCTTATAAAACCTCCCTTCTGAAGAAAAATAATTTATGGACAACCACTCCTTTTGTTTTATTTTTCTTCTCTGCTGCTTCTTTTTTTGCAAAAAGAAAAAAGAAAAAAATATAATTCTGTTTTAATAAATACCCAATTTATTTAATCTTTTATGTGTTTATGGTGTCGTTTCAATTGATTGAAAAAATTTGATAATAGTCAACAAATTTGAACCTTCGATTAATAGAGTCTTAATGCTATAAGTTATTTTTACTGATAATTGTAGCTTAAACTTGTAAACACACAATGTTATAAGTTTTTTAAAAAAAACAAATTTTAAATTAAGAACTTAAAGAATTTAGTTTATTTTAATCCATTCATAAAAACACTCATTATTACTTAAAAATATAGTTAATAGACTTGGCGTGCAATAAAAGATCCAAGATATGAGTTTGGTAGGCCAACTCTAAATCCATATCATTTTATTTTTTAAATAAAATGTTTTTATTTTAAATATTATTATTTTAAACAAACATTTTAAAAACTTAAACCACATTGTTTTTGACAATTTAAGAAAAAAAACATTCTTGCAATTGACTTGATTGGTATCATTCTGGTTTAATTAGATTAATTTCTAAACCAATTCAAGATAAAATTAAACAAAAATTAAACATCAGCTGGGCTCTAGATTATTGGTTACCTAATTAACCTATCGGGCTAGATCAAGTTAATAACTATGCTTTAAAGACTAATTTCAACCATTATTGGTTTTTTATATTTTTAAAAAATAAAAAATTTCAATTGCCATGATTGTTTTTTCTTCCGTGATTATAATGTAAAAATAATGATGTGAATATATTTTTTTTATTAATAAATAATATTTTTTATTCTAACAAAATTAAATTACTTGTAATCAATTGATAAAATCTCAATCTCAATTTCTAAGAAATTTTTCTAACTAGAATAAAACATATATTTTGATTTTCATGTGTACATCTTGCTTAATTTGTACGTTGACTTCAGTGATGAGGCTTATTTTTTCTTGAACAAATTAATATGGTCTATGAACCTGAGTGGATAGATCGTTTCTGCATGGAGTAAGTTATATGGACTGTGATAAATGATTATGTTTGGTTTCCATTAGCATCACCAAGACTTGTATGATATTGGACTGTTTAATTTGTTGACCAAAAGTATTAGAATATCTTACCCATTTCACAAAGCTCTAAAACACGTGAACAATTTACTATATTAATAGACACAGTTTATTATAAATTGTTTTAGTGAATTTATCTTTATATTTATATGTAAAAAAGTTAGAAGGCTTGGATAAGAAGGTATTTTAATTTTTTACTGATTTATTAATTATAAAGAAATTAAACATAAAAATAATTTAGTAGATGATTCAGTGCTAAAAGCTTGAAATTAAGGGATTTGTTCTCTCTATGTTTTCAAGTTCGAGTTCTATAATTACTAATATCATACCACTAGAAACTTATATAATCATTAATTTTAGAACTCGTGAGATTAGTCAAGGTACGTTCAAATTGACCCGGACACCCACATCAATTAAAAAAAAAAATTAAGTATGGATATTATTATCTTTTTAAATTATTTTATACAGTGAAAACAATTTTTTTTGTATTTTAGGTCAATGAAATTTAAACCTGAAAAGGAGTTTTTTTTTTAACTTTGCACAAACTTTAAAATAAGTAAATTATTTGGCTGCAAGTATCTGAGTCATGTCTGTCTATATTGAAAACAATCCAAATATGCATATACCATGATTCTATTCTATTGTTAGTGGAACTGTTATTTGGTGCACCCAATTGGTTATGGAGGGTGAACCATATGCGGATGTGTTGCACCATCATGGGCTATCTCTCGGCCTAATGTAACCTAAACTCAAGATTCTGCGCAAGAGATGATCGACCTAAACCCACCCTGGTTTCTACCTAACAAATAGATACATAATAATCACAAAAATAAATTGGAATTTCATGGTAAGCACATCGTATCAACTCCATTGATTTTCCTCCTAAATTCCTTTTCTATAATTTTCCTTCAATAAAAACACTCTCTTAATGCATAGAATATGACTAGCCAACTTTCCCACCTTTTTACTGCCGGCCAAATCAAAAATTATTTTCTTAATAAAAGTAATAATTTATATTCATTCCAACATAATAATTTCCTAATATAACTCCTCATTTTCTTATTAATTTATCTTTGCTACAAACAAATGTAGTTATTTTGTGCTATGTTATTTATTTTATAAAAATTAAAAGCAATTAGAATAAATATAAAGAATATTTGAACTATTTAAAATAATAAAAAAAAACATCTACTCAATTAAAACTCATTTATCTAATGTTTTTTTTTCTTTTTTATACCTTAATATTTTCTTTTTAAACAATAACTTATTAGAATCATAAAAATAAACTTTAGTATAAAAAATTATGTCTTGATAGTTTTGCCACAATTGTATAAAAATATAAAAATAATATACTGCTTGTGCTTTGCCACATGAAGCTTTTTAGAATCTACATTTTATTTTAATATATGATAAAAAAAATATGAATAGAAAAGACAATAAATAAAATTTTTAAAAAAATATTATGAAGAGCTGTGCAAAAAAAATATTCTCTAATATTATAAAAAAATGCTACAATCTTATTAAAAAAAAAAGTAAAATTTGAATGATATTTAATAAAATATATTCTAAATATATTTTTAATTATTTTATTTCAATAATTTTTAATTAAAATTAAAAAAAAAACTAAAAAACAATAATTATACATGCCTTCATAAAAATAAATTAGGTGTTTGGCATGGACTGGGCCAACATGTATAGCACATATCAAAGAAGGTTATGACCATGTGCTTGGCCATCCTTCTTTTTTTTAGATAAAAACAAAGTAGATGATGTATTGTCTACAGTAACAACTAATCTATCATCCACTAGTAAAATCGTGACTATTTTAAATAGTTGGAAAGTTAGGTTTTGAAAAAAAAATTATTTATAGTGCTTTTTCACTTAAAAATATATAAAAAACACCTTATAAACCTTAATAAACTCATTTTAATCTCAAACTAGCCTTTAATTGCTTAAAAACATAAAAAATCACAAATAAAAAAAAACTCAAGCCTTAATTACTTTTATGACAAGATGAAGGATAAAACTACATCTCAATAGCACTTATTTTTTCAAATAAAATATATTGACATCAAGATTGAGTTTTTGTTATTGTTAGAATATGACTCATTATTTTTTTCTTTCCAAATTTTATGGTGATTCTCTATCAAATTTATTGATTGAAATGTAAACAAAATAAAATTTAAAATTTTTAAATTACAAAAAAGACATTCAATAAAGAATATATGAATATATGGACTAAAACATAATTTTTCAATTGAATTTGAGATAAACTCTCCTGGTTTTTCCTAGTTTTAAATTTGAATTGTTTTCTTTTAATTGTGTCTTAAATTGTTTGATCAGGTTATAAAAAATGATAAAAATATTTAAATTCTCAAATATATATATATATATAATATTAATTAGCAAAATATCACAAACAAAAATGCAAGGATATATTGGAAAAAACAATTGATGGCCAAAAAAGTTTCACTATTAATATAAGTGATTTTTTCATTTCTGATCTGAGGGTGTTTTGTTATCAAAATTAGTGTTTTGTTATTAGAAAAGAAAAGGAGATTTTTTTTATTTATAAATTTGTTTTCTAAAAAAAATATATTTAAATAGTGATTGATATTACCGTAATAATTAATTACTTTGGTGGATATCCTTTATATTATAAAGATTGTAATGTTGTTTTGTATTATAAGAATAAAAAATAACATCTGAAGCAAACATTAGTTACCACTCGAACAAAGTATCCAAAGATTTATTTAATGCATTTAATGACATGATTGAACATTATTAAAATGATTAAACCGATGGGAGCGCGATTAACAATGATATTAAAACAATAATAATAATTAACAATACTCTAAAAATGTGGGTGCTATAACACTGATTTAATTAGCTTTATAAACAAAATTAATTAATTTGCATCAAGGAGTTTTATAGACATTTTTATTTTCTAATTACAATTAAATTACTAAACTTTCATAAAAAGCAACAAAAATAAAGTTTTATTTCAAAGGTTTTTTTCTCCTTTTTTTTTGTTATATTGAAGTTAGTTTTGGAAAAAAATGATATTTCACAAATATAAAATATTAATAAAAAGAAAAAGTAATTAGTCAAAGTATGAAAGTATCCTTTCTTTTTTATTTTATATCCAATTTAATTTTTATTTTTTTTATTGCTATTTTTTTTATTTTTTGTTGATTGTTTTTTTTCTTTTCAATTTTATCCCTAATTATTAGGTTTTATTTGATTTTTATATCAAATTCAATCCCTTTTCTTTGAATATTTTTAAATCCTTCCACTAATTAAATTTTATTTCAATTATATCCCTCGTCATTTGATTTTAATTCTTTTATGTCAAATTTGACTCTCATTTTTTTTACTGATGTTTATTTTGTTTTGAACCTTTATTTCATTACATTATTTTCAAAATTTTATCACTAGGTATTTTTTTATTAGACCACGAATTTTGAAAGTTTAAACAAGTTGATTTTAGTATTTTTTTTTAAGTCTTTTTTAATATCCTTTTCAATTTAATCCTTCAATATTTGATTTTTATGGAATTGGCCTTCATAGTTCTTTTTTTTTTTCGCTTGCCTTTTTATAATATCATCTAAATCTTATGTCCATGGTCGTAGGGTTGACAAGTTAACTTAAGTTGACTTAAATTTTTTTATTTATATTTTCTTATGTTTTATTCCTTAATATTTTTTTTATTGAGAATTTTGCTTCATTGTTTTATGAGTTTGTTTTCTATGTGGCTATTCTCGGCATCATGATCACAATCAAGAGTTTTAAAGGTTAACACTAGTTGGTTTTTGTCTTTTTACATGTTTATTTTTATTTTTATTATTCAATATTTTTTTTCAAAGTTGGTATTTATGCTTTCTTTTTCTTACTTTTCTTTTTACGGAGTTATCTTAATCATGTTCTAATGGTCACAAAGTTAGTGGATTAATCTTGGTTGAACTAGATTTTTCTTTGTTTTTTTAAAATTATTTTTTAAGTTTCATACCTGAAAATTCTTTTTATTGAGAATTTGTTTTTGTTTTTTTTAGATTACTTTTTGCACAATAAGTCCTAGGCTCGTGATCATGGTCATAAATTTTAAAAGTTAACACATTTTGACTTTAATATTTTTTTTAGATTTTTCTTTTTTAATCTTATAATTTAATGTATATTTTTTTAGGAATTGATATTTGTGTTTTTGTTTTCACTTTCTTTTCTGTAGAGTTATCCTAATTATGCGCCTATGGATACAGGATTAGCGGGTTAACGTGGGTTAACCTTTTATTTATTTTAGTTTCATTATTTAATATTAAATTTTTTTATAATTATGCTTTATAGTTTGATTCAGTTCACTATTGTTTGTGATTTTTCTAACTTTTATTAGCATAAATAAACATTTTATTAAATAAAAAATTAACAAAAAACTAAAAGAGCCGGTGCTTTTACTTTGCACCACCTCACAAAATACTATTCATTGTAATAGTGATTTTTTTAAATTTAATCCTTGAACATTTTACTTACTAGAGATTGAGATTTTTTTATTTATTGTGTTTGCTTTCAATGTGGTTATCTAGTCTTTTAACTTGTGTCGCAGGTTTAATGAGTTAACCTGGTTGACTCGAGTTTCTTTTTAATTGGTATTTTTTTAATTTTATCATTTAACATTAATTTTATTACAAATTAGGTTTCATGATTTATTATGGTTTGCTTTCTATAATGTTATTCTGGTCTCATGATCAAAGTCACGAGTTTTGCAAGTTAACATAGGTAGATTCAAGTCATTTTATTGTGTCTTTTTTTAATATATTTTTTTTCAATTTTATCCATAAAAAATGGGTTAATTAAGAATTAAGTTTTATAATTTTATTTCAATTTATTTTCTATGGAGGTTACCAGAGTCACGAGTTTGATAAGTTAACCCAAATTTACTCAGGTCATTTTTTCTAGTTTATTCATTGTAATAGTGCTTTTGTTTTTTTTTTTTTCTAATTTCATCCTTGAACATTTTACTTACTAAAGATTGAGATTTTTTATTTATTGTGTTTGCTTTTTATGTGGTTATTCTAGTCTCTTAACTCGTGTCGCAGGTTTAATGAGTTAACCTGGTTGACTCAAGTTTCTTTTTAATTGGTATTTTTTTGTAATTTTATCATTTAACATTCAGTTTATTATAAATTAGGCTTCATAATTTATTTTGATTTGCTTTCTATGATGTTGTTCTGGTCTCATAATCAAAGTCACGAATTTTGCAAGTTAACCTAGGTAAATTTAGGTCATTTTATTGTGTTTTTTTAATATTTTTTTTTCAATTTCATCCATAAAAAATGAGTTGATTAATAATTAAGCTTTATAATTTTATTTCAATTTGTTTTCTATAGGGGTTACTAGAGTCACGAGTTTGACAAGTTAACCCAAATTTACTCAGGTCATTTTTTCCAGTTGATTTTCTATGAGGTTATTATAGTCTTATGACTCGGGTAATGAGTTTGGAAGATTAATTTAGGTTGATTTGAGTCTTTTTTTCATCTTTTTTTAATTTATTTTTTTTCAATTTCATCCTTTTAGATTGAGAATCGGTTTCATAATTTGTTTTGATTTACTTTATATGGTGTTGTCTTGATCTCATGAAATCGAGTTGTTGGTTTGACAAGTAAACTTCAATTTTTTTTAAAAAAAAATTATCATTCAACATTTAATTGATCGAGAATTGAGTTTTATAATTTGTTTCAATTTGCTTTATATGAAATTATCATAGTCTAATGAACCAGGTCATGAATTTCATAGGTTAACTTGGACTGACCCTGGTCAATCCAATACATTATCATCTCAGTAATTTAAAAAAAAATTATCTTGAGTTTCTTTTAGTCTAACTATATTTTACGGGTCATTTGGGTTGCTGTTGGACTACTAAATCAACCAGATCACATTGAGTTAACCTTCTTATTATTTAAGTTTTTTCTACTAAAAAAAATTAATGATTAGATATTTTCTTAACATTAAAAAAATTAATCTAACCAATAACATAACATGGGCCAACTATTTAGTAATAATTACATAGAGTAAAGGGACCAAATGTATGAAACATTAACGAAAAACAAAATCATAAAAGATACATAAACTCAAGTCCCTGTTTAATGATTATTTAAAAAGAAGGATAGGTAAAAAGAAAAAAAGCCAAAATAAACATAAAAAAATCACATTACAAAAAAAAATTAAAAGCCCTCAATCCTTTACTATTCACCAAGACGGAATTGTCATTACAAAAAAACCTTGTTAAGCATGCAATTGAGGGTAGGATTGTCTTTTTCATAGGATACATTTGGCATTGAAAGAATAATTGGGGATAAATGGCCAGTTCGGGTTTTTTTTTCTACAATATAAATATTGATTTGTCATTCAGTGCATAAAATTTTAATCTTTGGGTTGGAGGTTTCTTATCTCTTTTTTTTTTTAATTAAATAGTGGAGTTACAACCATGCCCTTGGGAGGGGGGCATGCATGTTATGAGGGGCTTCTCTATCTTCTTTATTTATTTTTGAAATAGTGCAAATATAGAATTACCCTTAGGTTTTTTTTTTTAAATAAAGCTACATGTAAAGGTGTTTTCATCGTTTCCATATGATTTTGTTGTAAATATCAGGTGGGGTCAGGAGTAATTAAGATATAAATGATTATTTATATTAAAAAATGGCTCAGCACATACCATCAAGGAGGCGCCACTCGCTCCTTTTAGGTGGTGTTTACAGCGTCAAAACAGAATCGAATGTCGCCTTTTGGGCAGCGTTTGATGCATCCCACCACCCCAAGCACAGTGGCAATGTGCATGTGCCGAGGCGACCCATAGAGGATCTTCAGCTGAGGGTTTTTCCCTCCTTCCCTCTTTCCCTTTTCTTCTCCTAGAAAAACATGTTGTCCATTGTAAAAAAATAAGAAGGTCTAGTTATTTGTTTATTAAACTAAATTAAGTCCTTATTCTTTTAATTGTAATGTATTTCCCTTTAATTGTTTGTTGAGTTAATTTATTTTTTTAATTTCATCCATTTACAATTGATTTTTGTATCAAATTTTATCCTCATTCTTTTAATTATAGTGTATTTGGTTTTGAATAATTTATCAATGGTTTTGTTTTTTCAGTTTCATCCCTTTGCACTTGGTTTCTATATTAGATTTGATCCTCATTATTTTAATTGTAATGTATTTAGTCTTGAATCCTTTATTGAATTGATTTGTCTTTAAATTTCATCATTTGACATTTTATTTTTATATCAAATATGGTCTTTATTTTTTTATTGTTATTTTTAGTTGTTCTTATCCTTTTCTATATTGAAATTGTTTTTCAATTTCATCCCTTATGATTGATTTTATTTTATTTTTATGTCAAATTTAGTTCTCTTTCTTTTTAAATCTATATTTTTTAAATCACTTCTTTTTTTAATTTGTTTTTTCAAGTTTACCCCTAATTATTTTGACTGGTTATAATTTTTACATTGTTATTTTTTCAAGTTTGACTTTTATATGGTGATCTAATCTCATAATCCATATTATAAAATTTTAAAAGTTGGATGAGACTAGTTTCAATCATTTTTTATTATTTTAAAAAAATTTCATTCGTTATCATTAATTTCGTTGAAAATTGGTATTATTTATTTTTTGTCCTTTTGTTTTGGATTCATTTATTAATTTGAATTCTTTTTTAATTTTATCCTTCAATTCAAGATTTTTGTTCATCCTCTCAATTTTGTTTTTTGTTTTTTTTTTCTAATGAGGTTCTTATTCTCTTAATTGCTATTTCTTTATCTTTCAGTTTTTTTAATTTTATTATTCAATATTTTAATTATAGAGATGTGGTCTCCTAGTTTTATCCCATTGTTTAAGCCTTGCTCAAAAGTTAATCTAAGACAATGATCGAGTCACAGGTCGAGTGAGTTGACTCAAGTTAACTTAAGCCAACCAAATCTTTTTGTTTTATAAAAAAAATCAAAATGATACTATTTTGAAAAAAAAAAATTAGTTAACAATTTTTTACTGTTTTTTTCTTGGGCTAACCAAAACATGGGTCAACTTGAGTCTTTGACAATTTTACACTTGGTCAATTCCCCCTCAAATTTTTTTGAAGCTTGGCTTAGTCATGGATCGAACCGTCGGGTTGAGCCAAGTTTTATAATAATTGCTCTCTAGATGTGATGCCTCCAGTTTAATGAGTGCCTAAAATCATGAGTTTGAAAAGTTTGTATGGATTGATATCATTTTCTTTCTCAATTACATCCTTTAAAGTTGTTCGTTTAAAAAAAAAAAACTTCGTTTGCCAAGGTGGTCTAGGTTTCTTTTGAAGTCGTTTTTTTTTTATTTTTTGTATTCTTTAAAATTCATTTCTTTTTAAAATTCAACATTTTTTTTGTTTTGCCTTATATTTGGTTATCATGTTCATATGATTTTTTTGGTGAGTTTTGACAACCTTAATTGGTTTTACTAATGCTTTTTTTTATTAATTTTTTGCATGATTTTATCATTTTATATTTTTATTTTTAAGAATTGATGATCATTATTTTTTAGTTTTCTTTTTATGATATTAGTTGTGAGTCTTTTCTTTAAAATGCAATAACAATACTTGAATACTTTTTTTATATTACAAAAATAATTATTTTACCCACGGATAAGTATGTATTATCTATCTATAATGTCATATGTGGTGCATGTGTGTCTATTTTATGAAAATAAAAATAATTACAATTCATTTTTTTAAAAAGAAGAAACTCTCTATTATCTCTTTTCTGTTCTCTATATGTATGTATGCACGTGTATATGTATTTATGTATAAAACAGAGAAAGTTGTGATTTTGTATCTCTTCTTGTCAAGAATCTCTCGGTCTTTCCTTTTCTATCCTCATCTTTCATCTCACATTGGAGAGGCTAGTCCTTAAATGTGATTCCATTTCTTTTCTTTATTTTTTCCAAGGTAAACTTTTGATCCTTGTAGTATCTACAGATTTGGAGATGTTTCTTTATATAGCAAAGTGAGCTGTGAATTGGTTATAGTGATTAATAATAATTTTATGTGTTGAATGGTGAGGGTTTTTGGTGCTGTGATTGTTTGTTTCATTCATTCATTGTTGCTTCTTTGTGTTTATTCAATTCTTGCAGGTTTTTGTGCTTCAAAAGTGAAGTGAATGGATGGGAAAGTCTATATTGCTGTGTGAGCATGAATTAGGGTTTCAGATATGGATGATTCTTAGGTGTTGCAGATTGCTGTAATTCATACAAGTTTTCTAAGTCAGTGATTGGAAGAGTTTCTTTAACTTAAAAAAGAAACAAAAATTGAGTTGAAGGCAGTTCTTGGGAGTATTGGATGGGGAATAAGCTGGGGAGGAGGAGACAAGTGGTGGATGAGATGTATACAAGACCACAAGGTCTATATGCTCATAAAGATGTGGATCATAAAAAGCTAAGAAAGCTCATTCTCGAATCCAAGCTTGCCCCTTGTTTTCCAGGGGACGAGGACAGCTGTTATGATCATGAGGAATGCCCCATCTGTTTCTTGGTCCGTGTTTCTATCATTGTCTTTCTATCTAGTTTGTTTCTGTCTTTTTCTCCCTCAAGTTCATTTTGGTTTTTTTAGCTCATTTCCTTTGTGTTTGGTTGTTTGCAAAGCTGAAGAAAAAGAAAGGAACTTTCCCCCCCCTTACATTCGCTTTAATGTTCTCTTGAAAAAAAATGAAGTATTTGATTGATTCTTTCCCTTCTTTTTGAGAGACCTAGGCATATTCTTTTTTATATACCATTTTTTCCCTCTCCCATTGTTTTGTTGGTGACCAAAGAGAAATAATCGATTTTATAAAGCTAAGATTTAATGGTATTAGACCCTGTTGTACATTGTTGGTGTGACTAACCTGGCCCTTTTGTTTTGTTTTTATCTTAGTATTATCCGAGTCTCAACCGATCAAGATGTTGCATGAAGTGCGTCTGTACAGGTAATTGATTAATTGGCCATTGAGTTCTGCAATTTGACATATTATGTTAGTTATTCAAATCATTTATGGAATTTGAGCTGTGTTCTTTGCACAGAGTGTTTTCTGCAGATGAAGAATCCTAATTCAACCCGACCTACTCAGTATCCTTCAGTGCAAATTGTTTTATTTCAGTTGCATATTTTGTTTAATTTGATTGTCATCATCTTATACTTCCTGAAGCCATATTCCTATGCTTGCATTACTTAACAAGATCAGATGTCCATTTTGCAAAACTGCAAATTATGCTGTGGAGTATCGGGGTGTGAAAACAAAGGAGGAAAAGGGTTTGGAGCAGATTGTAAGATTTTATTGGCCTTTGTAACCGTAATTTTTGTTATTCTATGTACTGTGTGCCAATACTTTCCTTATATTGGTTGAGATTTATATGCATTTCATTTTCTGCAGGAAGAACAGCGTGTTATAGAAGCGAAAATTAGGATGCGACAGCAGGAGCTTCAGGATGACAAAGAGAGAACGCAGAAAAGATCAGAAGTGAGTTCCTCAAGCACTAGTATTGCTCCAGGGGAGCTTGAATGTGGGCCAGCAGCTGGTATTCTCCTTTTAAAACTCTGGTAGCTACTGCTTGTATGCTTAGGTTATGGTTATCATGATGGTTATAAATTTTCTTCTCCTCCCCAATCATCTCTCCCAGTTCCATCTGATAGGGCTCCAGTGGAAAGTGAGGACATTGTTTCGTCTCAATACTCAATCAGACATCCTCTGCACTCTGGAGGGAACAGGTATATTGCATCTCTAGTTTCTTTCCCCCATCAAGTTCTTGATTCAGGTTAGTGATACAGGTTCTATTATGATTTTTGTGAGACAAAACAATTACAAGGAAGGCAAGATGTTTTATCCTTTTAAATTGTGGGCTGCACATTTTCTTTTTTTCAAAGAAAAATGTTGTATTCCCAATTTTTTTTGTTGTCCGTTAGAAAATGTAACATTGTGGGTGTTCTGTACTTTTTGATGATATGATATCCTGTCAACTGTAGAGATTTTTTTTCATGGGTGTAGTAGTTTATAGGTTTGAAGAAGCTTGTTTTGCAATATACATTCTCTTGATAGCTAAGTGTTACATCATCTAATTCATGCACGGATCAGTTGTATATATTCTGAGGTATGAACATAGGCTAGTGTCTAAAGTTCTTGCTTCATCCATTTAGAGGTTGAAATATCTAGTGAAAGAGTCGAATGGGGTTCCTGTGGTTATGGAGTGAGAAGGAAAGAAGATGGCAGTGTCATAACTGCTTTACACTATTAAGACTCAAGAAAAAGAAAAAACAAAAGCTTCATTGCATGCTGCAGCTCATTGAGACTCAGAGTTGTTTTTTAATCAAGGGAGGGAAGAAGTTAGAATTACTGTAAGCTTTGTTTTGGTTTAATGACTTAAATTCTAAATCGAAGATGCAACATTTGTTATCTCACAACACTGATTGCTTATTACTCAGATTCAGTATGCAATGGGATGGTTTTATTTGACACTTTTGTGTAGATATGATCACCACCAGAACTCAGAATAGCATGCTTAATTCCAAATTTCCTGTTTAACAGTCTGTTATATTAGGCTTAATAAGATGTTTGAACTGATTGTAATTTTCTTCCGGATTGCCATTGTTCTAATTTATATATCAAATGTTCATTAAATTGTAGGGATGATGAATTTGACCTGGATCTTGAGGATATTATGTTAATGGAAGCAATTTGGCTTTCCATTCAGGTAAATGGTCTTTGATTGATTTCCTCCAACTTGTATGAAACATTGATTTTATTTGACTTTTTTACCTCTTGTATCTGATTGGCATGTATCAGTCCAACATTATCCACGCACCAGCTACAACTGATTGCATCTTACCTGTGTAGGAACGGAATGTGATTTATCATTTTCTATACATCAACATTTAATGATCACAAATTTATAATTATGGCTATGAGAGAGTACCTTTGAATCAATTCCTGGTAGGTAATGTAGAGGTGATGATCACCCATTTATAATTATGCCTATGAGAGTATGTTTGAATCAATTCCTGATAGTTAAAATAGAGGTGTGTAAGAAACTAAAGCAATTTTTGGGATGCTCTTGCAAAATTGTCTTGTTTGACATTGCTGCTGGGAATGGATGCTCTTGATTCTCATTCAGAGCTTAAACAAATTCCCTCAACTATTGTGGTTGTGATTTAAGTCCCAAAGTAAATGGTCTCTTTTATGTCTCATCAAGCTAACATTGCTAATTTGGTCAGGATTCTTTCTGTGTTTTCCAGATCACCTCTCATAGTGGGTAAATGAAATTTATGATGTTAACAACAATACATTGGACCAAAAGATGCAAGCCTGGTGCTTTAAAAATAACTTGTCACATGGTCTAATTTACTTTTCAGTTCTTTTTATGTTCAGAAAATGATCATTTCAAAGGATTTGGACCTTTGCCTCTTCAGTTTTGCAGCAATGTTCTTTAGGTCCCTTTTTATTGTTTTTGCTTTGCCTTTACCTTCTCCATTGCCTGTTTCTATCTTAATCTTGCACATTTGAGTGTGCTGGAAGGATCCTTTGCATTTATCCATAGTAGTTATTATAGCATATGACATGGATTATCCATGCTATAAGATAATTTTATCAAGGTACTTATTGGATCAATAATCTATTAAAATGATAATATGAAAAAAAATGTGTAAAGTACAATTAAATATAATGAAATAAGAAGTACAAAATTTTATGTATTAGATTGCCTACCCAGTAGAATTGTTGAACAAATCTTACCTAACGTAATTTAGATCTAAATTTATGAAGGATATTTTAAAATTAATTTAATTTAGTAATTAAACAGCCAACATCATCCCCACAAGAATTTAGAGATATCGTATTTAATAAAAGTTTTCAGTAGTATGAATTTAGATGGATATTTTTGTGTGTGATTTTGTGAGTCGGGGTAAGTGTGCCTAATAAGCAGAATCTGTGGTGTTATTATTGTAACACATTCTTTTTTTGAACTAATTTAATATAATTGTTGCAATTTATGGAGGACTTTGTAATAAATACAGTGGTGCTGTTAGGAATTAGTCAAATGAGATTGTTAATATTAGGGATGTGCAGATTTTTTAAATATTAATAATAATAACAAAAGAGAAATGTGCAATTGAAATTTTTCTTTACACTTTAGAGGATATCTTAATATTTTTATAGAAAATCTTAAAAGGTGCTGAATATAATGGACAACATTTCAAAAGCATCATACTGCATTAGAAAAATCATCCGTGTGATTATGGTTTCTCTCTCTCAATGTATTTGTGTATCATCTAGTTTCTGGTCAGATGAATCAACCATGTTTCATTTCCTGATTATATAAATTCATAAACTTTTGTAGCAGTGCATGTAATTTTCTTTCTTATTCTTTTTCGATATATAAAAATCTGATGATATAAAATCTAAAGCCAGCCACTTTATAAAATTTTTATATCTGAGAAAAAAACATAACCCAGCACCTCAGTAGAAATCATAATAAGAATCACACCTCCTAAATTATTGGAGTAGAGAGATCATAATTAAAAACAAAAATTCAAAATGGAGAACAAATTAGATTTATCTAGTAAATAGATGTGAGTGCCCAACAATTGAATGATACATCATCAGTTATAACTAGTATCAAACTCATTAAGTTAGTCCCTCTCTTTCTCCATCTGTCATGGCATTATGTTTCATCAGATACTATATCACCTATAGCTTTTCCTTCCGACTAACAATTCTTCTCATCTGTAAACACTGTAACCAGGCATTGTGTCTTTTTTATGATAGCTGGGTTCATATGCATATGGGCATCTAGATGTAGCCCAGTGAACAAAGGAAAATAAGAAAATAAGAGGTTCAATGAAAATTGGAAGCCAAAAGATTTAATGCACATTATATCTGCAAAAAAGGAGTTACTTCATTAGTTGATGATATCTAGAATGGAGGCCAGTTGAAGTTATTAAAAGAGGTGCTGCTCACAAGTATTTCTGGTTTATTGGTGCCTAAAACCCTGTAATTATTGCAGGCTTTCCTCATAATGAAAAATAATGTTTGTTATTGTTATTGAATTGCTTTCCATTCCTTGCTGTGGTATTGAATACTCTTTGCATATCTTTTTTTCTTATTCTTCCTAGAGAAGCTCAGGTTTAGGAATCCATTGCCTGTGTGTGTGTGTTTAGGGGGGGTATATTTTTGACAAATAAAGTTGAAAGCTTGTGCAAATATAGATGTAGATATGGATGATAGACATTTTCTGTTGTCTAATATACACTTGGATGCACCCGCATGTATGCATGTGCTCCTTCTAAGGTGCTACTTTGGCAACTAAAAATTATGGGCATGAAGACGTGTTCACACAAGTATGCATGATCTAAAGAATGTTCTGTTTGCTATTTTAGCAACCAAGCTGTTCTTGTCTCTGATATTGACATGGGAGATTTGACTCGGTTCTATTCCTTGTCTTGACAATTGACTTAAGATCTTAACTTACTCCAGGAAAATGGAAGACAGAAAAATCCGCTTTGTGGTGATGCTGCGCCATCTGAACAATTTATCATGGAAGCACGCTATGCTTCACCAGCAAAGGCACCACTGGCTGGATCATCATCCCCTTCTGGAGGTCTTGCATGTGCTATAGCTGCTCTTGCTGAGCGTCAGCAGATGGGTGGGGAATCACTTGTTCACAATAATGGAAATATGCCTTCATTCAACATGCTTCCAAGCACTAGTAGCTTTTATAACAGGCATGTGCAGGATGCAGACGATTACTCTCCTGCGCAGAGCTCTAGCAATGTGCTGCCAGATTGCAGGATCATTGTGACAAGGGATGATGGGGACTGGGGTGCGGATCGTGGATTAGACGCAGCTGAAGCTGGGACCAGTTATGCTAGTTCTGAGACAGCAGAAGATGCTGGTGGAATATCTGCCCTATTACCCCCACCACCGCCAGATGAAATTGGGGGGAGCTTTCAGAATGTCTATGGACCCATTGAGAGTTTTGAAGAGCAGATGATGCTAGCCATGGCCATTTCTCTTGCTGAGGCCCGAGCTATGACAAGTGAACCCCAAAGCGCATGGCAATAGTTTTCAGGGATAAGCTGCAAAAGTTTGAACAAATGATGCTGGCGAAGGCTTTTCAGCTAGCTGAGTACCAGGCCATGGCAAGTGCACAATGCGTGCATGCAACTGGCTTAAAGGTTAAGGTAGTGAAGATTCTCTCTACAGTACTACGTATAGTTGTTAAAGGAAAAGGTATTGTTTTGGTGAATGAAAGGTTGTTTGGTAAACTATATTCATAATGATTCCAAGTCACAAAGTCCTTTATTTTCATGGATCTTTATCATTTCTTAGCTTGTTCAGGAGTCCCAGGGTAGCAAAATTCATTTTTTTTCCTTTTCCACAATTAATGTTTGGTAAACTATATTCATAATGATTCCAAGTCACAAAGTCCTTTATTCTCATGGATCTTTATCATTTCTTAGCTTGTTCAGGAGTCCCAGGGTAGCAAAAATCATTTTTTTTTCCTTTTCCACAATTAATGAACAAAATTGAAGAGTAGATTTGATTCGATGTCATCATAGCTCCCTACTATTGATATTGCAGAATCCTAATCCTAATCATTGGTTTTCAGTTATCGATTTGGTTGATCATTAACTACTACCATCCCTGGGGGAGGGCTGGGAACTTGTACGTGAAGTTATAATAATCTTCGCGCCAAAACAGGTGTCTGAAGATTTTCAACACGGAATTAACTGCTCACACCTTATCTTCTTTCCCGTTCATATGAAAAAGACTAGTGCTAATCTCATTAGGCCACCCGAACCCATCGCACCTTTGACAGGAGGAGGCCAATGGTGGTCTTCTCTCTACAAAGCCTGAACGGGTTTGTAAGATTTGGGGCAAATGCTACGGTGCTCCTAGTAATTATGTATGTATATATAAAAACGTAAGGGCTAGATCCTTCAAAATAAAAACCTCTCTATAGAAATTCTTAGATATCCAGCAACTCATTCAAGGGGGAGAATTTGAAAACAAAAGAAAAAACAACTGAAGGAACGATCAGTTATAAATTTACAACTCTTATGCTGGATCGCATGGTGAGTAGATGAAGCAAAAGTACGAGGATCGACAGATTTGGGCTGAAAGTTTCCATATTTCTATGCTGGCCCAGGATAACCTCAATGAATGTGTGAATTAATTCATTCAATGTGGGGGGAAAACTTAAATTTGCTTGAATTTATCCGTTGTTGTAAATAGATTGAGAATCAACACAAGTTATGAAACAGGCAGTTCTAAATTATTCCAACAACAGGCAATTTCTTACATGTTTGCTTCCTGTTCTTTATTGAAGGAGTAGCTAGACAGTGTTGGGTCCTATAAGAGACATGGTTTACAAAATTCGACGCAAAGGCAGGTTCAACCGAAGAAGAGATGTTGTTTGTGATAGAGAATGTAACTTTTTTTGATAAGCAAAATAGAGCCTGTTAAAGGCTGGACAAGCAACCCAAAGGGTTTTGAGTTTAACAAATCCAGCATACAAAAACAAAAGAATCCAAGGCAATATGAACTACAAGAATCACAAGACTGCAGATTAAAACAAAAAGGGTATGTAACTTGTTCATGCAAGCTACTTGAATCTTATGGATTCCCATGTCTGCATCTCACATGTCCTATTTCCAAAGAAGATTGAGTTAAGGCCATGTAGACTCAAGTAATGTTTGCTGTCACAAGAGGTAGGCTTTGCAAATGCTGTTGCAACTCGAAATTATTTGATTATATTTGCGATGCTAGACTTGCTCTTCGTCTAGAATATAGCTCATGGCACATAATTTATTTCGTTTCATAGGGGATCATTTAAATGCTTCAAAAGCTCTTGCCTTAACCCTTCCCATTTAACTAGGAAGGGTTGAGTTAATATTCTGTAAAATAAGCTTGGATTACCTTGCGGGGGCTTGGCTCAGAGATCGTTGAGTTTTTTACTACAAATTGCCTTTTAATTTTTTTCCACCTGTAATCGGACTGGGATTCGGTAATTCTGTTAAGGATTTTCATTTGGTTTAAGTTTCCCTTTTTTAAGGTTCCGACACAACAGTTGCTTGCTGTTCTTGAACAAACATTGCTTGAGGTTATCCAATGCCGAGATCAAGGTCTGAGAATACTAGCACGTTACCATTTATCCCTAATATAACTGTTGGATAGAGTTCAAGACCAGAATACTGGCAGAAATCTCTGATGGTCATGTTTTGTCTGCTGTTTTTTATCAGTGGCTGTTGCAATATGTTTCCATGAATTTGGATTCATGCTAAGTAGTCGGGTCAGCTCGAACTTATTTCTCTTTGATCATTGGTTTATAAAAAACTATCTATTTATTATCTATTATTATTTATTAATTAATAAAAACTATATATATTTAAAGTATGTATATGTACATTAAATTATAAATATTAATTATATTATATTTAAAAATTCTAAATATTCTACAAATATATTTATATATTTCGAGTTATGTTCGGTAAATTTTAGATTTATATATCAGCTTAAAAAAATATCATTAAATTATCAACTCTAACGATGATCATCTGCGGGAGAGCGAGCTCCTGACCAAGCAAATCGGAACCATTAAATCAAGTAGATGGCCTTCCACAGGAGAGCTCATCACCAGACATCAGAACCATTAAATCAAGCAGTATCTGGAATTCCAGGTAGAAGAGAACCCCATTAAATCAAGCAAAATCTGGAATTCCCGGGAGAAAGACTATGTCCCTGATGTATTTGATATTGTAATATATAATACTTTTTAAATTATTTTTTGTTTGAAAAAAAATTAAAATGTTTTTATTTTATTTTTACATTAGCACATCAAAAACATTAAAAAATACTAAAAAAAACATCAATTTAACATTACATTTTTAAAATACAGCAAAACGCAAGTTGAACAGTAATGCCAAACGGCCTCTAAATTGCAGATCAGAATCCAAGGATTGAAAGCATAACATTAAGCGCCCAGAGCCACAGGAGATAATTGGTTTGGAACGGCCCGACCTATGGTTTCGAGTGATATATTTTCTTATACGGTATTTGACACATTCAATAAGCAGCGCACCTCAAGCAACAGAGGGTGAAGTAGATTTCCAAAAAACTTTTATCAAGTAAAGGAAGCAATGTTGGTATACAACAAAATCATTTACTAATCATCCTCATCATCGCTGTCATAGTTCTGGCATAGGGATTGTAGACCAATGCTTGGATCATTAGCTGTACTCTGCTCTACTTGTTTATTCTCCTCTGGCTTGTTACGGTCAGAAACTGCAACTGGTTTCTTTTTCACAGATATCCTGATCAACGGGGATCTAAATTTAGGTTTGCCATCATTTTGAGTCCCTGAAGCACTTGAATTTTCTGTTGACAACCAAGGAACATGAATGTCAGACTCACCTAGAATTTCATAATAACAGATGAATGTAACAAGTTAAACAAAAAGTAGTGATCTTAAGATGAACACTAATTGATCTTGGTGATACGTAAGAAATCAAATTTTCTAACATACATTTGGAGTACATTAGCATTTGAAGAATATTCCTTTGCATATAGCTTTAATAGCATCTATTTGGGACAATAACATACATGTTTCTGAATATGCTAGACCTCTCATGAAGACCACCAGAAAGGCGGTGAAACATTTTGAAATCAAATATACCTTTTGTGCAGGAGGTGTTTGATATTTATCAGAAATCCACTGAAAATTTAGCCACGGAAGAAAATTTGAGAATACTGTAGCTATCTATGTTGTTCTTGCCTCATAATAGTAGTAGTAGCATTAATCAAACATCACAGTCAATCTATCATTATTACCCAATGAATAGCTCCATCAAATCTCAACAAGGAATTTATATATAACTTATCTTTTTCATTCACTGCTTCTAAATATGAACTCTAATTGCACTTCAAGAATTTTAGTTCTGAAAAATATATGGAAGGGAAAGGTAAAAGATGACATAAAGTACCACTGTTATTTGAGCTATCTGAAACACTAGCTTTTGCCAGTGAATCCGTTGGTTTACTTGAAACTTCATCAGCAACCTTCCTCTTCTGCATAGCATGCACTCAAAAGTTCAAGTTAAGGAATCACTTGATCTCCACAAAAAAGTCATAAATTACCATGCTGGAAGTTTGATACCTTACAGATGAAAAGAAGGGAAAAAAAGGCAAACATAAATGGTTCAACAAAGCTCATGATGAGTGCAGTAGATGAAATGCTTCATAAAAACTGACAAAGTTAAGGCATGATGGCAGATGCACCGAGACACAATTCTTGAAGAATGCGAAAGGTCATAAAGACAGACTGTATTTCTGATAAATGACATTCAGGTAGGCTGCTCCTCATGTCTAATTGAATAAGGACTCAAAATTAGAATGCTCCAAAAAAATCACTATCATAACATTATATTTGAACACAGATCTTAAGAGAGATGGAAATGTTGGAAAGTAGGACAGAAAATGGAGGAAAAAGGCTAATTTTTTATCATTCGGTAGGGTGAAAATGTGCGAGTACAGAAGATAAAAGTGGCAACATCAATATTTTCACAAGTATGGGCATCATTGTAAAATATTCATGTATATTATATATCTTCCCAGTCTTCATATATTGATCCAACTGTCATAATTAGCTTCACTCCTGCTATGTGGCTTTACAAATTGTATTGATCTAGGAACCAAATCATAGGTTACATGACCAAGATTCAGGACCAGTGAACCAACAGCACCAGGATTAGTATATACACCTTTGCATACCTTGATCTATCTCAATTCTAAACTAAAAATTCATTCTGAGAAAAGTTGATTTCAGTAGGATTGATAGAAACAGTTCAGATAGATTATTGAAGTTTGGAACTAAATAATTGAATATTTCTGTTTTTCAATAGAAAAACTCCAAAGCACACACACTAGCTCATTCCTTGATGTTTTGATTATACAGAGAGATACATCTTTGTTCCAAAGTCAATGCATCCAAGCTGAGTTGTAATATTTCCAAAGTGATTAACCTCACTCAAAGGTCAAAGCCTCCATACAAACAACAGTTAGAGGGGTACAAAAGTCATATTTGCAAGTACAAGTATGAAGATAATAGATTTCACTTGAGATTAACCCCTTTTCTTGGACAGAGGTAAAATATTTGTGTTCTACTAAATTATACTGATGGGAAAAATTGCCCGAGGTAAAGAATGCATGTGAAAAATTTTACAACTATAATTGGATCTCTCCTCATATTTTCCTTTAATAATTAGGCACAATATATTCCAACCATTCACTTTTTCCTCTTACTTCCAGAAAGTGACCTATATAAAGAAAAAGAAGATTTACAAGATTCTCATACCTTCAACTTATCACTTGACATGTTAAAATCTTCATCGTCATCAGAATCTTCATCTGAAATTCTTCGAATAACCTCTGTTTGTTTTTGCTTTAAAATATAAACACAAAACAAACCATTTTATGACCATCTAGTCATATAGAAGGGAGGAAGGGGATGCAAATGAGCAGGTCTGGAAGGAAACTAGCAAGTATAGAAATTGAGTACTAACTTGGAATAAAGATTTTATAAGAGCTTCATCCTCTTCCTCCAACTTCCTCTCCTGTCAGCGAGTAAATCCATTGCCAGATTCAGAATAAGGCAGTACAACACAGAAATGAAAAGGCAAATGTCCCGAGAAAAAAGCAAGCAAGCATTATTCCTGCAACTAGAATCTCTACTTTGGTTTTCACACATTTACATGTAACGTTATATGTAAATGCAAAGAATTCACATTATGCTTTAGTGCATTTCATTTCAATGGGCAAATTTATTCCTATGGAAAAGATTTAAAAGGAAAAACTATTGAATATCTTAAAACTCGTACCTTTTCAGAAGCTGTGCGCTGCAAAGCCTCAAGCATTGCATCGACACTGACAGTAGCATGTCGAGACTGAAAAAATGAAAACAGAATCAGTACAGGATGACAAAGTAGACCAAAACACAATAATTTAACGAATAACATCAAATCCCACGAACCAATTAATTACCTTCATGGACTTCATTTCATCAAGTGCAGCAAGAATGTCAATCTCTCTTTTAGAATCCAAAGTTCTGTTCTCCAGTGATTTCATGGCATCCCCCATCTCCTCTGCAACCCTCCTTTTCTTCTCAGTGTCCAGTTCCTACCACCCACAACAACATTATTCTCCAAACTAAAAATTCTCACAGACAAACAACAACCAAAGTACAACGTTGTAACTAATATATTTTTACCTCATCCTCGGCACGCCAAGGTTCAAAATTCCGCGTGGCACCACTTTCGACTGTATAATCCGAGTTTTGAGGATCTGTCTTCATTGCTAGCTCGGCCGAACACCTCGTACATTTGAAGTAAAATCTAAATATTTGAATTCCTAAATACGTCTGCAAAAAAAAAAACAAAAAAAAAGAACGAAAAGAATCCTTCCAAAACACTACCAGTAAAAATAAAGACAGACAGAAAATTAAAAGAAAAAAAAATACCTCGCCAATGACATCTTCTTTGCGAGAATTAAACTTGGTGCCTTTATAGATGTAATTACCACAAGTATTGCAACGGATGCTCATAGGAAGCATCATTCGGACCTTTATCTGTTGGTTCTTGGGTCTTCGGATCCTGGGTAATTTCGATGGATCAAAATCTGGTGGGTAGTACTTGTTTAACACCTTTCTTTCTCCCATCTTCTCTGCTTACTTGCTTCTTCTCGCGACAACCACAAACAAGAAAACCCTAATTACTCAAATTTGTGTTTGAAATTTGCTAATTGGTTTTCCAGCAAGAAAGATAGAGAAGGCTACAAGGAAGGAGGACAGCTGCTTCGTCATATAGTTATTAACTAGTTTTTTTTCCGTGCGACGCCACGGTGGAATTATCTTTTTTTTTTTATCAACCTTAAAACAATATATAAAAATGTTAAAAGTTAAAAATTTAATTTATATCGGGCTGAAATATTGTTTGAAATATTTAAATGGTAACACCGATTATATATATATATTTTAAATAAATAATAAGATAGCCGCATATTAAATTAATTTTACTAATTATGATTATTTTAAAAAAACTTGTAATATAGATATGTGATAGTGATAAAATTATGAAATTTATAATGAAATAAAATAAAAAATCTAATTATAACAAACCATGTATTAAAGGTAAAACGTCAAAATAATAATAATTTTTTAAAAAAAAATTACTTGAATAAATTTATATTGATCATCGGCATAAGCATAACATCTTGGGATGAGAAAAATTTCTTAACCTAAAAAACAAAAGTTAAATAACATGAAAAATCACAACCCATAAAATCTTATATGTTAAAGCAAGAAACTCAATCTTCAATTAATTTAATTTTGAATGATAGAATTGAAAACAAAATAGCAATACAAGAAATGAGGACCAAACATGAAGAAAAAAAAATAAGGATGAAATTGCAAAAAACAAATAAAATTTATAAGTCAACACAAAAAAAAAATCAAAAAAATAAAGATCAAATTTAAGAGATTAAAAACTAAAGGAAGACAAAAATAAAAATAAAAAAACTTTCCAATTTGAAGTAATTTTTTGAAAGATAACAAATAAAATAGGGATTAAATCTAAAGAGGAAAAAAATTTAACAATTGTTGTGATTTTTTCTTCAGCAATACGTAAACCAAGGCATAATCACTAAACATACGCCATTTAGGAAGGAAGAAAACACCAAAACATATCAAATAACACAATAGAACAAATATTTTTATCATAAGAGTCAACCACGCATGTCGTTTGAAGGCGATGGAATGGTTAATATCTGCTATGCACGTATCAGCAACTTTTTTGTTTTTGTTTTTTCTATTTTTTTATGTATTAAAAGACAACATCATCCATAAGGCCAAATAATTATTGCTAAAAAACCATATGAAAATGACAAATTTGCCCTTAAAAAGATGCTTTGAGAATTTTTATTTTAAAGGTGATAGATTCATTGCACTATTCTTAAAAAAGTGAAAAAACAAGAATGCCCCTAGCCATAGTTAAGTGGAATTTTGCTTTTAAGGATACTAAAGTAAAGTAAATTCATTATACAAAAAGTTTATGAAAGGACATAGATGTCCCTCAACAATTGCAAATTGACAAATAAACCCTTTTGAAAATACAAATCTACCCTGTAGGTCCGTTTAAATGTTTTTATAGGGGCAAAAACATAATTCTAATATTATAATTCATAGTGAATAATGTCTATTGTACAATGTTTTTCCCACACGAAGTAGGTTTTGTTAACTAGATTGTATCCACATTGCAGGTCCATATTATTTTTCTAGCAAAATATTTAAGCGTTGCAATCACATTTTTTTAAAAAAAGAGAAATCCTATAATTTTTTTTAAAATTAAAATTTTAAAAAAAGAAAGAAAAGAATGAGGTTAGTCACTAAATGTCTGACCCACTATGAAAGAGCCCATGTGCGGGCCTTTTTTAAGCGTATTCAAGGTAGAAAAACACACAACTGTTTTAGTAATAGAATCGTCTCAAATGAAAACTTTTTCTCTCTATGCTAGAATTTGACGACCCCCTCTCTCTCTTCTCCACTAAAAAAAGACTAAAAAAAAGGAAAATAAAGTTTGGTGTCTAAATTTAATTATTTTTTTAAATAGAGGGACCGATTAACCTAACATCTAAAAAGATTGGGGATTAAAATGAGTTTTTGAAACAAGTTTCAAAGCCATCATCTTTTTTACTCGTTCTTTTTACTTAAATCCTTTATCTTTCAATTCAACCTTCCCTCTAAAAAAGATATGCAATTGGGTGTTAATTTAGGCAAAAAAGGCTCAATTGTGAAAAATAAAAGTTCAAGGACCAAATCATATTTTTTAAAAAAAATCATTATTGAATCCACAATGATATATGAGAGAATGAACAATAAAATAATTATAGTAAAACCTCTATCTCTTTTATATTACACTATAATCTCTACCTAGGTCAAACAACATGAGCGCGAGTCACAGGTCATGTTATCCTAGGTTACTCAAGTTTATATATATATTGTGACTTAAATGATAATAGATTGTGAAAACTACCCCTACCATCACATATAAAATGAAAAGAAAAGTTTAAGTTATAATATTTGCATAAGCCCTTATCTTTTGCTTATCATGAGGAAAGGTAACTTCATATTTTAATATTTAATTAAAGTTAACAACTTTTTTTTATTTATCAATTTATATATTTTTCAATTAATTTTATTAAGCATAGATATCCTCTTTTAATTTTTTAACTAAAAACTTTCATGATATTGAAACACATATTTAGAACATTGATACCTTTTTTTTTATGTTTGAAATGGACTTAGAATCATACCTATAACGTAACATGTTAAACATATAAAATCATTCTAAATTATATAATATAGTTTTAAGGGAAACTGTGTACACTTTGGGTTGGGTGATTTCATTTTTATTGGGCATACTTGTTTTCAGCTTATGTTTGGGCCTAGTTTCTATGTTAAGTTGAAATTTAGTTTGTCACTCTATTTGTGCTAGTCATTAATGACACGACTAAAAGATTGATATCTTCTTCCAAGTGCAGGAGTGTCGAAGTAATAAATAACCCGGCAATACAAGGGTCGAACTACATGGAGGTTAATTATATAAATTACAAATGATAATAATACAACAATAATAACAATAACAACAATAACAATAATAGTAGTGGTAGTAGTAGTAGTAGTAATAATAAATAAAGAGATGGAGAAGAAGAAGAAGATGATGATGAGAACTTTGAGATGAAATATTAATGTAAAGATTAAACAATAATAATAACAAATGTCAAAATTAGAGGTTCCACTAATGGAATGTCAAACAAGTATAGTATAAACTCTTATTATTCAATTGGAAACCACACACAAGGGAGGTTTCAATCAGATTATAGATTGTTAACATGATTACATTAGTCATCTTATTCGATTAATGCTAATACTTGTAAATCTCGTCAAGCATTCATGATTATAACTTATGTTAACAACAAATCAAGTTCCTTTCTTAGCTCAGGTGTCAGTTATACCATACAGTATGAACTATGAAAGTGCCAAGCATTTGTTGTGCCAAGTGTTATACAACATAAATCAAGATTAGTCATTTAACAAGTAAAGTATTAAAGAGTGAATAAGATAACAAATACAAAACATGTTAGCATCAAACATTAAAGTCCATATTAAGTTTACATTATACTTATTTTTACACCATTAGTGTAACCTTTTCACCTTGACATAATAAACTTAGCTAAACATAATGAAAGAAATAAAAATAAATAAACAAAATAAGAACATAAATAAGATAATAGTTAACTAAATAAAGGAAAGGAAATGAAAGGCATAAACTTGATATTAATGAAAGCAAAGCATAGACATTACAAAAAATATAAAGAGAGAAAGCAATAGTATGATCTTGATTTAGAGACCAAGATACCTAAATGTATGACAAATGCCTCCTTTTGTAGGCCAAAATTAGGAACTATTGATTTGATGACTAATTGATAAGTGGGTGACCAACTCTTGACTTAGTGTCAATTCTTATCTTTTCTTGTCTGCCCAAAACATAATTGATAACGTCAAAATTAGAGCTACTTGAAAACATAAAAGTTGTAGGAAATTGTCTTAGCTTTCTTGTATAAAAAATTCAGGTCATTTGGATTTCTAGAACTCTAGATATGGGTCAAATATTGAACAGTGCTCGGGTTAGAGGATAGATTCAGACTTCTTTGCTTTTGTTCTAATTTGGACTTGAAAATGACCTTTTTAGATATTGAGATCCATATAAAAGTTGTCTATTTATGTCTTACTTTTCCATCCATATAAATTAGACCTAAATCTAAGATTTACAACTCTAGATATGACCCAATTACCGAACAATGTTCCGGTTTGGATTGCACCAACATCTCTTTTCTAAGTTTGGCCATCTTTTTGTCCTTTCAATTTCAGTTCTTAAATTCATCAATCAATCCTTTTATTTATGTGATAGACCTGCATTTAAAATGAACATTTACCATAAATTAAAGGTATCTTATATTATCAGATATATTATTATAAAACATGCTTTAGTTAAGGAGTTATTGATACTTCAAGTGCAAAATGATAACATAAAACCTTGATAAAAAAATATATTTTTAAGTACTAATCAAACACCTCTAAGCACAACCTCTCTTCTAAGGTCATCATTTAAGCCTTTTCAAAATCTACTTAGGGTCATCACTTCATCCTCCCTAACTGCACACCTCATCTTATACTCATTAAATTGTGCCACATATTCATTAGCAGACTTGCCTCCTTGCCTCAAGTTATTCCACTGGTCTAAAAGATTTCCTCTATAAGAATGAGGCAATTACTTTTCTTCTAACTTAATTTTCATTTTAACCCAGTCAGTAATAAGGGGTTGACCTCTCCTAATCAAAGACTCTTCTACACTTTCCCAATAGAGTTGAGCGATTCCACTAATTTTTATCTTTGCAAATCTTACCCTTTTATTCTCAGATAGATTATACCAGCTAAAGAATTGATCCATATCACGGATCCATCTATTAAAAATCCACAGGTCAAGTTAACCCTCAAAAGTTGAGGCTTCTACCTTGATATGCCTCATGACTCACTCGTTAGGGTCATCATGGTCGTGATGGCCCTGATTGAGGTTGTATTGACGGTTCTTAGGATGAACTAGTCTTTGACAATAATCATTGGAACGCTCACTATCATGAGGGTCATCAAAGTCATTATGACCCTGGTATTGGTTATGGTGGTAGTTCTTACAAGGAACTGGTCTTTGAGGATTTCTATGGTTGTCACTAGAATGCTCATTCTCACTAAACTGTCTTATTTGCAAAGTTTTTATGGACTCCATCCTCCTAAAAAGGTTGTTCATTTGATTGGACATGTTGCTCTTTTCCGTTCGCATAAGTTATAATTGTTTTTGAATATCTCTAAGAGCATTACTAGAGTTCGGGTTCATCATAGCTATGACTTCTAGATATTGTACTAGACGACCACTACATAAATGCATGCAAAAACTAATCCTGAGATTGAGATCACAAAATAACACTTGCAAGTTAAAATGCAAAATAATATTATAGCTAATAAATAAAATAAAATAAAATAAAGAAAAATATTTTTTTAATTTTTTTTATTATTATCTTGGAGACTAAGTAATGACAGATTAAACCAGAAAAATGCATAAGCAAGCAATGTAAGTTCTCTGAATGCACATAAGTAATCCAAACACAATATTTCAGTTTTTCTATTAATTTAACCAAGTTCTATAATTAATTAAGAGGATCAGATCTTCAATACTAAACAAGGTTAAAATTAAGATAATTCAATATAAAGACGAGCTATGTAATTTGGTTATAGACAAGCACAAAAAAAAATATTAATACTAAATATTGGTTAATAAATATAAAAACATAAGAAATGATGATTTTCAATAAATAAAAATTCTGATAGTATGATGTGGCAATGAAGAATTATATGGCAGCTGATACAGTAGGATATGCTGATGAGACAGATGATGTAATGGGGCACTAACATGGCAAGAATTGATGGCGTGGCAGGTGACGTGGCATGAACTAATAACGTGGCAGGTGCCATGGATGCTTTGCCGTGGCTAGGTTAATTATGCTTTGACGTGGCATGAAGCGGGGCTTCGTGACTTTACTGGGGCCCGGTAGTGTAAGGGAAGAGGCGGTAGTGTTTATGGTGTTGCTACTGGACGGGGATCTGTTGATCTGTTGAAGCTGGTGAAGGTAAGGGCACTGTGGATGGTGGCGTTGCAGCTAGTGCTGTTGGTGGGGTGTGGCTAACGGCGCTGATGGTTAGCAAATTTGAAATGGAAGACAAAAAGTTGTCCTTAACTAGGAATTTATACCTTGGCTAGGTGTTTGAAACACTCTCTTCTAGAGCCTAATACATAATGGATTTAAAATCTAAAGGTATGGCATGGGCTGGAGACATTTACCAGAAGTGTGAAATAATGTGCCATGAAGTGGATAATGTTGTGAAACAGGTACCTTTTCTTCACTTATCGTGTTTAAAACAGGCTTTTATCACATTTTCTGTCATTTTCACTGAGTGAAATCACCAGTCATATTTTCTTTGATGGGTATAATTTCTCATCATGCATCGATATTTTTAGTTGTTACATTTTAATTGATCAGTCCTCTGGGCAGGCACATCCCTTCATGCACCCAAACCACAAACATGATTTGGGTATTTCTTATACTTCAACTTCTTTCTGATATTGTGCGTAATTTAATCCCTCCTTTGATGGATCCTGCAAAATGTGAAGCTCCAGCAGCAGCTCTAAAAAGAAATGCTGCCACTGGTTCCCGTATTATTAAATCTATGATTGGCGTTGATGATGATCATGGACATACTTCTCAAGCAAAGCAATCACCTGTGGAGCTTAGTGATTCTGATTCTATGACAAAGCAGCTAGGCAAGGAATTCTGGGAGCTTCAGGTTGCAAATCAATTGGCTATTACCAGCAATTCTGAAGAACTCCTTGAAGGGGAAGAATCTGAGTCAGCTCCTGGAATTGTTGATGTTACAATTGAGTCTTCTGACATGAACACAGAAGAAAATGCAGGAGAGGAGAATTCCTCTGAACCTGAGGAGTTGGAGTCTATTACTCATGGAAATTAAGAACCTTTTGAAGCATCCAGTGAATTTGCTAATTTTAGTTGTGAAAATGCACGCGGGTCTCTGGCTGAGGTTTCACCTGTTACTTCAGTTCGTGGTGAGGACTTCCAGTGCCCTCAAGAGGTGGGAACTGTATGTGATAGCTCTGCAGATGACTCTTACTCTACTGGTATTATTGTTTCTTCTTCTCAAACGGCCTTTTTGGTGGTATCTTCTGAAAATGCATTAGCGGAGATGGAACTTTTATCCCCCAGAAGTTCCATATTCAGGGAATCTCATAGTCTGCCTGGGAACCCACTCAATAACATCACCACCAAATTAATATATAGCAGCAATGCTTGTAATGTAGGTGGCCATGATTCTGAAAGTTCCACCATGCTCCTGTCTTCTACATCAGCTCAATCTGATAGTTCCGTTGGCCTCTTGTCGTCTACATCTGCTCCAACAGTTTCCTGTAAGATCAAGGCAGCAGAAATGGGGCTGGCTGCCTCCAACAGTGTGCTGTCTTTGGTATCGATAGGTTGACTCAATTTCTACTTTATTTAGTCTTTCTTTTATAATGCACTTTTAGCAATCCTATTTTGGGAGAAAAAGATTCTAGATTCATTTGAGCACGCCTGCATCTTCAAAGAATCATTTTGGTATAAAAAACATCTAGAATCATTTTAGCCATGCCTTTGAATTAATAATGTGAAGCTGTCTTGTAACATCTTGATGGGTAAATCCTAAATATCTTCAGATATGGGTCTGGTTTGGAATCCAAACAACATTCTGTGCATGTGCATGTGTGTGTGTGTTTCAAAAACATTCTGAAAATATAAAAGCTGATGAAACATGTCTAGTTCACATTGATATATCTAGTTATGAAACAAAAGTAAATCAGAAAATCAATATCAACATATGTCTATATTGTAGTAGTGTTATTGGTAACAAAAGTTGTTATAGCTATAACCATTGGCCCTTGGGATGTTGATGTGCAGAAAATTTGCTTTGTGGCATATCTAGAAAGAATTAGTTTTGAACTGTTTTCTTCATATAGTAATTTAGCATATGAGCCTAATTATCATCTTTAAACTATTATTGAATAAGGGAAGGAGGTACTGTTTGAATGTATTTTCTGGGCAATAATTTGAATGGATGGTTTCAACAAAAAGAAATATGCATAGTAACCGTATCAATGAAAACTACTTAACATTTAATTGGAACATCTTGATTATCAAAATGCAGTTATCTCGAAACATTATTTTATCTATTGCAAACAACCTCCTTATGTTCAGTATGTATTGATGGTGGTATGGCATGTACTGTGCGTAGTGAGATTTGCATGTATATGACTCTTTGCATTTGGCATGTACATGCCACTAGTAATGAGGTGTTAATGGATCTTACTTCTTGGACATGGCTTTCTGGAAGCTCTTTATTCTTTCTCGTGAAAATGCATTTATATATCTCAGGTGAGGATAAAATTATACTTTCATGTCTTGTGAGTTACAACCCTGCTTATTTCTTGATGATGTAACCACACCCCCCACCCCCGCTTACTTCACTAATTTCTGGAAGCATTTTCAGGATGTTCGGATGACTCTGCTGTAGATGATTTGACAGAATCCAAAATGGAAAACATTGATTTGTCTGATAATGTAAAGCTTGAGGAAAGTTGTGTAATATTGATGATAACCTGCTCTATGAAGTTGCTCGTAGAAACCGTAAACTCAGATCATACAAGGTTCTCCCTCTCTCATAGAAACTGTGTGATTGTTTATGTTTTGTGTGTATATGCACCAAGCACGCATGTGGATTGGCGGCTGTGGGTCTGTGTGTGTGTGGGGAATGTGTTTGGGGCTATGCATATAAGCTCCATGCAAATGGCATGTGTGAAAAGAATTTATTCGCAGTTATACAATTGATATTTTTCTAAACATGAATGATGAATAAAACAAAAGGAGCCCACTATATTTCAAAATGTGAAGTGCTTCAAAAAATAATGATAGATAATTTTTACTTGGCTGGTAAAACATGGGCTCGTTTTCTACTGTATTTAGTTTGCAAGTATTAGCTATATCTTTGTAACTTTAACTTTCCAGGTTGACAATCTTTCTATTATCTCTTATTAAGTCCACCATCTTTTGAGGGTGAGTAGGAGACTACAGATCAAGGAACTCAATAGAAACTGCGAAGCCACACAGCACAGATAGAATAAATTTAAGACAATTTAAGTTGAAAATCTTGTTATTCATAATAAATGGAACTCCTTATGATCCTGTGTGTTTCCATTAATTTTATAATCTTGTAGATAATAAAACCTACCGACCCCTTTCGGTTTCTTCTTTTTTAAGAAAAAAATCCAAGATGCTTTCTTTTCGAAAAAGAGGTTAACCAAGGAGTAGGAGCAGCTAGCAATTTGGTTTGGGGACCTTGATGGTCATGACACAACGCAGCGTGAGTTGTCATCTAGTACCACCATCACCTTGGATCCCGATCCACAAATAAATTAGACACAAGACTCTGAATGGGAGCTCCTGTAAACAAATTCCCAAAACTGTGGATAAGCATAACTGGGCTAATTGGCCAGCCTGGCCCTTGTACAGGTAAATAAGATGAAGATAATGCCACGATCTGAATAATAGTTGAAGGGTATAACGTTTGGTATAGAAAAATATAGAGTTATAAAGCGGAAGTTAATGATTATCGAATTTCATCTGTTCAACTGCTGATGATGTTTCTTTTCTGATCAAGTTGCTATGAAGTTGCAATATCATTGGAGTTGCACTACTACTTTTCACTTTTCATATTGATCTTAGTATCTTCATGTTTGAGCTTTGTTGCATATGCTTGCTTGTCAGGGGAAAGAATTTTCAACAATTCACAAAAAATAATTGGATTGTTAATTTAATTGTCAACACTCGAATGTACCTCTGGCTTCAAGTTTTTTTAATGATTCTGTAACAAATATGCATACAGAATCTCATTTCAAGTATCAAGAACCCCTGGTAAACGCCAGTGGATGCAGTCTGCAATTTTTCTTGGATCAGATCTTTGTTGCTTCGTCACGAGCTTGCCCTTGTTTTCACCATAAATAGTTGTATGACCGTCATATCTATACTCTGACAATTGGGTGATACTGATTTTTAATTCTCGCAAGACGTTGTCAACTTTCTTCATGATCTGGAGACGTGAACCTGTGCCCCAGGATGGACCTTCAATTGGGTAAAGATCCATTGAAGCAGTTTTCATCACTTCCAGGCCTCCATTCCTAACTCCTGCAAGAGAATGTTATGATGTTCTCTCACTAGGACAAGAGCTTTCTGTCACCTCAAAATGAATGAGGCTCCATCAAAAGTATTGATTAGAAAGTTAGAAAGTCAAGCAGAGATTAGCTGATACCAGTAACCTACAATCAGAATAGGAGGGCTGGTTTAAGCATTATCTGACCTAGTTAGGAGTGTTCTCTTTGTTTTGATTGTGATATTGCAACAGAATTAGATCATAACATTAAGAGAAGTGGAAGAAAAGAAGAATAAATGTTTGCTTTGATGCAAAATTTTGACTTCATTAGTGAAGTTAATCAGCAAAATAGCATGGGTAACAAATAAAAGGGAAAAGCAAGTTCGGGACGAGTAATCTTTGAATCTTCAATTCAAGTTTAACGGAGCTAGTACCGGTAGAATCAAGGTTTGGCAATTTTATTTCATTTCATTTGGAATAGTTGAAATATTCCATATCAATTTAAAAAATAAAACGAAACAAATTTTATTTTATTTTAAATCTTGATCTATTCTAGATTTTTTAGTTAAATTCCATCCAAAATATTCTGGTTTCATTTCACGTATTTCATTTCATTTTTAAAAAGCTATTGAATTAAATTAAACCTTATTCAATTTAATTAATTAAATCACTCAATTATAAAAAGCTCTTTTTCATTACATTTTCAATAACAATAATATTAATAATAATATTGAAAATTATTATTACTATTTTTATTAACAATAATATTAATTTTTTAAAATTAGATTTATCACTAATATATATGGTTTATATTCATATTGTTTTTTTTTTATATTTATACTTTGTTGGAATTTGAGTAAAACAAGAGATGCTTTAGATTCTATTAGTCTTGATAACATTGACCTAACTTTATATTTAAAATATTTGTGTTAAAACATTTTACTTTCATAATATTTTAATATTTTGTTTAAGTTAAATTACTTTAAGTTAAAGATCTATTTAATCTTGACTATTTAGAAATATTTAAAATTTTAAAATTATATTTGTTTGGCATTGTGTTTGTATTGCATAATTTATAATTAATTTATCTTGAATTTGAATTATGTTTGTTGAATATATATATAGAGTACAACCCTGAAACGGCACGCCGAAACACTCCGAAACTGAAACATTCCATTTCAATTGAAAAAACAAAACACTTACCAAAACAGAATTGACAACCTTGGATAGAACTAATATATTGCCAACGGGGTCATATTTTTTTTTAAATTATTAAAAAAAATAAGTTTTTTTTGTCGGGTGACCAAGCCACATTAAAGAGTTTAGGTTTGTTAAACCCAATAGACATGGATTTGTGGTTATACCAGATTTAACAGACTTAGATTTGATATTTATGACAGAGCCAAGTGTTTTAAATATAGTATTTATGTCAAATCCAAATGTGTTTTCTCTAATATCCATGCCGGGTTTAAGTACTTTGGGTCTGGTAGCTATTACAAGCTCAAGCGGTTTAGCTCTAACAACAATGTCTAATTAATTTTTTTAATTTTTTTTATTAAAACACATTTAAACTACTTTGAAGTATTTTAATCAGAAATTATAATTAATATTTTTATATTTTTTTTATTTTTTTATAAAAAATATTTAAACTACCCTTCAAGTATCCTAAAATGCTAATTATTTTTTTATTTTTTAAAATTATTTAAACTATCCTTGAAATATTCTAAATAAAAACCCTAATTAACTATCATAAACAATTGTTTTTATAAAATTTTTCTATTTTTTATATAAAAAAATTAAATTACCCTTAAGGTATCCCAAATAATTTGTTTTATAAATGTTTTCTATTTTTTATATACAAAAAAATTAAATTATCCTTAAAGTATCATAAACTGAAATTTTAATTATTTTTTTTATAAATTTTTTTTAAGTTTTTTTTTAAATTAAAATTATACTCGAAATATTCTAAGCATAAATCTTAATTAATATTTATTTTTATTTTTTATAGGCAATTGGGTATGGCGGTCATGCCAGATCCAAACCCCTTGGGTCTGGCATCCATGGCAGACCTAAGCACCTTAGGTCTCGTAGCTCGATGACAAACCCAAGTGTCTTGGGTCTCATAATCATGCTAGGCCAAAACGTCTTGAGTCTAGCAATCATGTCTAATTATTTTTTTATAATTATTTTTTATTTTTTTACAAAAAATATTTAAACTATCATTGAAATAACTTAAATAGAAATTTTAATTAATTTTTTAATAATTTTTTATTAAAAAAATTAAACTACCCTTAAAGTATAGTTTTAAAACTCGACCCAGCCAACCCAGGGTTAAACCGGACTAGGTTGAAGAAAAAATAGAAGAAAAAAAAACCTAGTGTCACCCAACGGATTGACCTAGCAAGACTTGGTCTATGATATCTCACATCGAGAGAAGAGTATCCAGAATCAAGACTTATTAAAGCAATGGGTACATCACCTTGTAGAATGCATTTTGGGGCCATGGGCTGCCAAAAGAAAAAAAAATCGTCAAGGTAGAAGGCCAAAGTAGACAGTATTCTGCAACGGGGGTGGGCAAGGCCTTACATATGATATCAGAGCCAAAGACAGCTCGTTCTTAAAATGAGGGGATTGTGATATCTCACATAGAGAGAAGAGTGTCTAGAGTCAGGGCTTATTAAGGTAATAGATACCTAACCTTGTAAAGCGTGTTTTGGGATCGTGAGTTGCTATAAACAAAACCGTGAGGGCACAAGGCCCAAAGTAAATAATATTATGTAAGGGGGAGTGGGGCGAGCCTTACATGTTCAAAAACTCGGTTGCAACCCATTGATTTTTTTAACTAAAACAACGTCGTTTTGATTTTTTTAAAAAACAAATTGACCCGAGTGACTTAATCAAAACCCGAAACCAGAGCCTTAGACCGAACTGGGTCTAAAAACTGTCTTAAAGTATCTTAAACAGAAATGTTAATTTTTTTTTCTAAGGAAAAGCATTAAAACTATTCTTGAAGTATCATAAACAAAAATTCTAATTATTTTTTTTTATAAAAAAAATTTAAACTACCTTTGAAGTATCATAAATATTTTTTTATATAAAAAAATTTAAACTATCTTTAAAGTATTCTAAGTAAAAATCCTAATTAATTTTTAAATTTTTTTTATAGGTTATTGAGTATAGTAGCCTTGACAGACCCAACCGACGTGGGTTTGACAGCCTTGCCTAACCCAACCAGTAACCAAAGTTTTTAAATAAATTTTTTTATAATGTTTTTTTATTTTTTATTAAAAAATTTAAAAATCCTAAATAAAAATTTTAATTATTTTTTTATAAAAAAAATATTTAAACTACCATTGAAGTATCATAAACAAGAATGCTATTTAATTTAATTTAATTTTAATTAAAAAACATTTAGACTATATTGAAGTATCTTAAACAAAAATTCTAATTAATATTTTTTATAATTATTTTGATTTTTTATAAAAAAAACATTTAATCTACCTTTCAAGTATTCTAAAATGCTAATTAATGTTTTTTTGAATTGTTTAAAATATTTAAACTATCCTTGAAGTATTTTAAATAAAAATCATAAATAATTGTTTTTATATAAAAAAAAATTAAATTACTCTTAAGGTATCTCAAATAATTTGTTTTTATAAATGTTTCCTACTTTTTATATACAAAAAATTAAATTATCCTTAAAGTATCATAAAAATAATTTCTATTTTTTATAAATTATTTTAAGTTTTTATATAAATGTTTTATTAACTATCCTTAAAGTATTTTAAATAAAAATCCTAAATAATATTTACTTTTATTTTTTTTAGATACTTAGATATGATGGTTATGCTAGGTCCAAATATCTTAGGTATGACATCGGTGGTGGACTCAAGCACCTTAAGTCTCATAGCTTGATGATAGGCTCAAGTGTCTTGGGTTTTGTAGTCATGTCAAGCCTAAACATCTTGGTCTAACAATTATATCTAATTAAATTTTTTATTTTTTATAAAAAGATATTTAAACTATCATTAAAGTATCTTAAATAGAAATCATAATTATTTTTTATATAAAAAAATAAATTACCCTTAAAGCATAGTTTTTAAACCTGGCTTGACAAGTTGACCCCAGATCTGGAGCTGGAATCGGGCCGGGTTAAAGAAAAAATAAGAAAAGAAAAACCTTGGTGTGACTCGACTGACCCAACGGGTTGACCCGCTGACCCAGTAAAAAATCCGATTGCAACTTGTTGAATTTTTTTTCTTACTAAAACAACATCATTTTGATTTAAAAAAATTAACGTAAACGACCCGATCAAAACCCGGAACCCGAGCTTTGGATCAGGGCGAGTTTAAAAACTATGCCTCGAAGTATCTTAAACAAAAATGTTATATTTTTTTGCTTTTTCTAAGAAAAAACATTTAAACTATTCTTGAAGTATCATAAACAAAAAAATTAATTATTTTTTTATTTTTTATAAAAAAATTTAAACTATTCTTGAAGTATCATAGATAATTTTTTTATTTTTTATATAAAAAAATTTAAACTATCATTGAAGTATACAAAACAAAAATCTAATTAATTTTTTTAAAATTTTTTATAGGCTCTTGAGTGTAGCAGCCTTGGAAGACCCAACCAAAACTTAGATCTAAAAACCTTACCTAACCCAATCAACAACCAAATTGTATAAAATTATTTATAAATGAATAAATTTGAATATTTATCAGATTAGCTTTTTTTTATATAAAATAATAATTGATTTATTCAATTTTTGAAACACATAATATAATTTATAATTGCTCTAAATTTGAATGATATGCCACATGATTATAAATTAATAATAAATTAATTAATTTTTGATTTATAAAAAAAAATTAAAGCAGACGCTACCATCATGCTCTAAACAATAACCACTTTAAACCGTTTAGCTTTTATTATAACTGTGTCTGTCTATACACTACTACGAGAAAAGACCAATTTTTTTCTCATCACCAAAAAGCAAAATTGATGATGGAACAAAAACTCTCCACAAAGGTTCTGATAATCATCATAAAAAAAAAAAAAAACAAAATTGATGATGGAACAAAAACTCTTCACAAAGGTTCTGATAATCATCACAAAATAAATAAATAAATTGACGGTGGAACAAAACAAATTTTGGTCGTCCGTTCTCTCACTAGGATTTTGGGTTGCGGTGTTATTAATAATTCACAAAGTTGTATTCAACAAAAACTATTCTCCATGAACTTTACAAATTCATTGAAATCAATTATTCCATCTCCATTTTCATCAAAGGTTCTGGTAATGTTTCTGCACTTCTCCAGCTCAAGTCCTTCCTTCAATCCCCCTTTGTAGAAAACTCTCTGCAACTCACTTGCATCAACAAAACCATCATTATGGTAAAAAACATTGAAAGCTTCCTTTACTTCCTGCAAGCTGGTCTCCTTCTCATCAAACAGCTGCGGAATCTTATCAGAACCCATCCACTCCTTGAGTTCCTCACTTTCACTGCTGCAAAAAAGTCCCAACTTTTCCATCACCATCTCCACATCTTCTCTGCATGTATTCCTTTCGTCTGATCTCTTGTTGTCAAAGCAAGACTCCTGGGTTTGCTTTGATAACTCATAGTCTTGGTTTCCATCATCGTCTTCCCATAGCTCTGAGTTGCCAAGGCCTTGTTGGGGTTGGAGAAAGAACCAAATGTTTTTCTCAACACCAAAAAAATTGAGTTGCCGGGAACACACTTTTCACTGTGAAATAAAATTTTAATTGCCAAGTATATTTTTAATAACATAAATTAAAATTATATGTGGCAGCCTAAAAATTAAATCAGCAAAATTAAAATTAAAATGCATATTAAAATATCTAATATTTTTTTTTCTCTTCCACTAAAACTGATACTTTTTTTTTAATATTAAGCATCAATCTAATATTAATGAATTTTTTTAATATTGTAATAATTATATAAAAATTAAATTAAAATAAATTTTAAAGTTCAATCCTAAAAAAATGATCAAGAAAAAAGCAACACTATTGAAGAACACAAAGCATTTACTAAGAATGCATAGTGGATTTCACAGTAAAAAACCTAGGCTTCTTAGCTGCTTCTTGTGAGCGCGCTCGCGCGATACTGTGATTTGTAATTGTAATTAAAGCTTTATTAACCTCACCATAGATGTTTTGGAGACACAGGATAACTTACCACAAATTAATGAGTTGGAGACATGCTCATCAATGGTAGACTTCATGTTGGAATCAAGCCAGTAATTTGCCCTAGTTTCCAACGTCAACTTTTACGCAGTGGTAACACTATATCATCAGGCGATCCATATCTGAAACAAAACCACATACATAGTTAAACAATCTTCTGTTAAATTTGCTCGGTTACGTACATACATGCATGAGGTTAACTGTAATGATGAAGGATGTGTTCTGATGACAATCAGCAAGGACGTGAAGAGCTGAATACCTCCGTAGCTTTGTTCAAAAGCCATGGACATCCACCAGCATATCAACTCCTCCAGAGCTCTTTCCATTTTAGCCATGGAGTCGAGATAACCAGCCGTTTCAGTACGGTATGATTTGTTGCATGATCCAAAATAGACTCCACAATGAAGGGAGCCCGAAAATACCAGTAGATGCACTGATTGAATGGCGTTTAAATTTATTGGTCTAAATCATATATAATCATCGTTCAAGTGGTAGATTGTTGGATTGTTTAGCGACGACTAATTATCGTTATTTTGGAGAAAACTTTGGAAAAAGCTTTGAATAACAGATTGCACCATACATTCCATGGATTCAAATTGACCTTTCTGCACTGAATCTTCTATAAAAATTAGACTTTCGCCCCTCAACATTCCCAGTAGTTTCTGTGGATCAAGTCTGAGACATAAAGGGAAAAAGGAAAATGAAAGAATAGGTCTTACCTTGGCAATTTGCATGTATTAGGCTGCCGCCTCCAATTTCAGTAGAAAGAATCATGTCTGCCATTTCTTTGGCAAGTGGTCTGTGTCACCAAGTAAGGCCAGTGTTAGAAGGAATCAGGGAATAGAGGTACGATGGCAAGCTGTTAGGAAAATTAAAGATAATTGGAGGGATTATTAAGCAAATGAATGAAACCGAGATTTTTGTTTCTTTTTTCAATATTAAATTAGCAACTAAAATTAATAATAACAAAACAAACTAAAAGTAAATATTAAAAGAGTAAGGGTTTAGAAGATATTTGAGATTGTGGTCCGCAGGCAGTAGTGCTATTTTTAGAAAGAAACACAAGGAAAACTTTATATATAAGACGCTTCTTTTTTGAGATATAATAATTCATTAGAAATTTTGGATGCAACAAAAATCCCTCAAATCTTTAAATCACCCTTTTGCTCACTTAGGTTAATAAAATATGAGAAAGGAAATATAGTAAAATTTGAGAGGAATATAAAAAAAAAGGTCTTAAATTATATGCAAAGATACATGAGAGATTAAAATATAAAAGTATTGTAATGAGTTTTTTATCTCACACACAAACACTTAATATAAGTATTAAATATAATAAATTAATTTAAATGTTAATTATAATAATGTTAATGGTTTAAATTTTGTACACTAATATTAAAATTTAAACATTTAAGTCAATAAAATTTACCAATTAGAAAATACAATTATGATTAATTATGATTTTAAATCAATATTCTAGCATTCCTTACATGATTTAAAACTATTTATACACGTAATAAATAAGATAAAATATAAGTGTAATAGTGCTGGTATCTTTAGGGTTTGAACATATACTTGGTGTAAGTAATTTGACATGATTAAAAAATTGATGTTTTCTCTCAAGTGTAGGAGTGTCGAAGTAATAAATAACTCAAATCACAAGGAGGTTAATTGTACAAATTATAAACAATAACAACAATAACAACAACAACAATAATAATAATAATAAAGAAGAAGAAGAAGATGATGATGAGAATTTTGAGATGGAATATTAATGTAAGGATTAAATAATGATAATAACAAATGTTAAGGTTAGAGGATCCACTAATGGTATGCCAAACAAGTATAATATAAACTTTTATTATTCAATTGGAAACCAAATGTAAAAGGAGATTCCAATCTAATTATAGATTGTTAATATGATTACATTAGTCATCTTATTCGATTAATGCTAATACTTGTAAATCTTGTCAAGCATTCATAATTATAACTTATGTTAACAAGAAATCAAGTTCTTTTCATAGCTCAAGTGTCGGTTATACCATATAGTATGGGCTATAAAAGTACCAAGCATTTGTTGTACCAAGTGTTATACAACATAAATCAAGATTAGTCATTTAACAAGTAAAGTATTAAAGAGTGAACAAGATAACAAATACAAAATATGTTAGTATCAAACATTAAAGTCCATATTAAGTTTACACTATACTTATTCTTACACCATTAGTGCAACCTTTTTACCTTGACATGATAAACTTAGCTAGACATAATGAAAGAAAGAAAAATAATTAAACAAAATAAGAATATAAATAAGATAAAAGTTAACTAAGTAAATGAAAAGAAATGAAAGGCATAAACTTGATATTAATGAAAGCAAAGCATAAACATTACAAAAAATACAAAGAGAGAAAGCAAAAGCATGATTTTAATCTGGAAACTAAGATACCTAAATGCATGGCAAATGCCTCCTTTTATAGGCCAAAATTAAAAACTATTGATTTGATGACTAATTGATGAGTGGGTGACCAACTCTTGACTTGGTAACAATCCTTATCTTCTCTTATCGACCTAAAACGTCATTGATAACGTTCAAATTAAAGCTATTTGAAAAAATAAAAGTTGTAGGAAATTGTCTCAGATTTCTTGTGTAATAAATTCAGCTCATTTGGACTTCTAAAACTCCAGATATAGGTCAAATATTGAACAGTGTTCGGGCTGGAAGATAGATTCGGATTTCTTTGTTGTTGCTATAATTTAGACTTGAAAATGATCTTTTTAAATCTTCAGCTCCATATGAAAGTTGTAGACCTATGTTTTACCTTTCCATCCATATAAAGTAGACCTGAATTTGAGATCTACGGCTCCAGATATGACCCAATTACCGAACAGTATTCCAGTTTGGATTGCACCAATATCTATTTTTTAAATTTGGTCATTTCTTTATCCTTTCAATTTCAGTTCTTAAATTCATCAATCAATCCTTTCATTTATGTGGTAGGGCTGCATTTAAAATGAACATTTACTATAAATTAAAAGTATCTTATATTATTAGATATATTATTATAAAACATGCTTTAGTTAAGGAGTTATTGATACTTCAAGTGCAGAATGATGATATAAAACCTTGATAAAAATGCACTTTTAAGTATTAATCATGATTCTTAACTTGTTGAGTCATAATAACTAGGATGTTTTGAATAAGGTTCTCTAGATCAAGTTTAAACTTATTACATACACAACATATGAGTGATTTTAAAGTTCTATCAGTGTTATCTTTTTTTTTTGTTATGCGTACATATCGTCTCATGAATGTTTTTAAAGAATAGTCCAACCCTAAGCCCTTACAGTGGTGACTGTGCTACTACAGTTAGATGAATCCTCTAAAGATGTTTTGTGACAAACATCCTATAATTGTTTTTTGCTTTTGGATTTATTCAAAGACTAACTCTTTTTAATTGTCACAATACAAAGCATATGGTCATAGAAATAAGACCTAAAACCATTCTGAAAAATATATATGTAATATTTGCGAAGTTCACCTCTTGATCACATAGTCAAGCAACCCATAATGAAGATGATACAACTCTTAAAAAGTTAATAAATTAGGTTTGATAAGAGTATAATACAATAAAAACTTGTCATAAAATATCAACACTATTATAATAAGAAATCCCTACCCAACAAATACCAATTCGTGAGCGACAAGTACAAGGAAAAGGCCACAAGGTAAGTTATATCTTAATAAATCAAAAAAATTTTTATCCCAACAAAAAAAAAAACATGTTGCATCACGTAAAATACAAGCTTATTTCATAAATTTATGGTTGCAAAAATTTTTAACTTATAAAACCTTATATAATTGTTTAACTAATAACCCTAATGGACCCAAAATTTATCGGCTAATATTTATCAATTTACAATAAACCCAAAATATATTAATTAAGCCCAAACATGAAGTAAATAATAAAAATAATAAATGTAACACATGAACTAAAGTTGTTCCACCTAATTAAACAAAATAACCTAACATAGAAATTTTTTCTAATTTAAATAATATCATGAACAAAATTAGCATCCTAGAAACACTAAGGTCTTTATTGCTACCTTTAGATATCCAAAATAAAATAGGAAATTGATGGCTTCCCCTTTAGTTTCTTTGTTTGTCTAGTATAATTAATTCTACCTTTAAAGAATCCTATCAAAATATGAAAACTCTTGTTGTTTTCCTTTAACCTTTCTTGTAGGATTAGAAAACTACCCAAAATAAGCTTATTAATATGTCATTAAATACCATCATCATTTCTTTTCTTATATAGTTAGGATGAATAAAGAATCTTTATAAAAAAAATAATTTTGAAATATTAATGAATTTTTGCTACACTTAGAGATTATGTTACAGGCTATTAAAGATCATTGTATTGAGTATATTTTAATATCATTAAATTCAATACTATTCTTATTCAGAATAATATAAATAAAAATATTTATATAAATCAGCATACTACTTAGAAAAAATAATTATATGAAGTATTAATTAAAAAAACTTAATATTTATAAAAATGCTTTCCCACATATATTTTTCTAAAAGAAAAATCCTTGATCACATGACACATTAAACTGATCATCACAAGGATTATTAGAATAAATATCACAGAGTAAATTGTAACTCAATTTTTATAGTTTAACAAACTATTTAATTAATCCTTGTAGTATTTAAAACTATATAAAATAAAGAATATATAAATTTATCATTAATTTAGCTCTTTTATTATTTTTATGTGCCCTTTCAATTTATTTTGTCTATTTTCTATCTTTCAAGATAAAATAAAGAATATATAATTATATAAAATGAGAAATTTGACTATGAATGTAGGATATTTTTTAAATTAAATTAAAAAAAACTAAAAAAGATCAGTGAATCATTATAAATTGTGTCTAAAATCATTGTGCATTGCATTGTTTACGTTTAAAATTCATTCTTATGATAAGTTTTAGCTAGTTTTGTTTCATTGTTTTTTTTTTTGTTTTGTTGGGTACATAACATCACCCCTATTATATATCTTTATGTTTCTTTTTGACAGGTTACAACTTTCCCATCTTTTTTTTGGTACAAACACATCAAAGAACTCCTTATAAACAAGCCAAAGAACATGTTCACGAATCTAGATCCATCTCAATTAAAATTAAAAATACTAAAACAACTTTAAGAAAATATTATAGCCACCGAGTGTAATCTTTATGGACAAGAGCAATTCTTATCGCTTGAAGGTTTGCTTTTGTGTTTTCTTGCACAAAGTTGAAATTTATGGAGATTTATTCCTTGTTGGTTTATTGATGTGAGATGAAAGTTTTTAAGTTGTTAGTTCTCAGCTGTGTGTGCTTCTATAGGCTTGGGTGTGGCTTTAAATCTAGGCTGGCTGGTGGCTCTATCCAGGAGGAACATTGCTTAACCGCTTTTTATGATCGGTTTGTTTTAACTCGCAAGTGCACAAGTGTGCGATGTAGCAATTAACTCGGTAAGATCGAGGTCATATCCACAGAGAGCTAGATCTGGAAATTAAGCTAGGTAACAAAAAAAACTCAAGAGAAATTAAATTAACAATAACTTGGTTGAAAATAATTGATGGATTTGTTTTCAAAGATGAAAAACTGTAAATAGATTTTAAATGATAAGAAAAGGTAAGTCTTGGTCCAAATCAATTTTAATGGTGATGTATTGGTGATTTCTTCAACATATATAAGATAACTGAACCTAATATCAATGATGGTGATATTAGATCAAAAGATATTACAATGAAGTTTAGAAAGATAAAGATTGATTATTGCTTAAGAATGAGCAAGTACTTTCATATTAAGTAAGACATTGAATCAAGCAATCTCTATATCAAAACTAAAGTTTGTGCATAAAAATTCAAGATTATAACATTACCTAAATGATTTCTAAAATTTCTTTGCAATAATAAATCATTCATGAAGAAAATGAGAAGATAAACATTAAGATTCATTCATATCCTAAAGAACTCACCTCAATCACCATTGTCCTTTATTTGGATTCATGAAAGAGTTTAGCCATCCACGATTATATATAATAGCACTTCAATAAACATGAAATAACTTGAATCAATCTGAAATAATAAGTTTTATAAACTAAAGAACTGAAATCTATAAAGAAGAACACAGTACAATTTCAGAAAAAATTCGGACACAAATCTGACTCTAACTTTGGACAACAATTTGACCCTCTTCGAAGCTTCTTTTCGAGATGTCTATTAGAGACATATTTATAGGAAATGCTGTCACCTTTCCAGATCATTAAATAACAGCTCATTCGGACACTTAAGTCAAAAGTTATGGGTAAAACACTGAAATATATTCTGAAAAATCAAATCAGGACAGCTTTGCAACCACTTTGGTGTACGTTTTTCTTCTTCATTTATGAGTTGTCTCCTTCTTCTTTTTGACCCAAAATAATGTAAAAATATCCCCTTCAGCTTTCCATCCATGTGCTTGCCTTCTTAGATCAATGGATTACCCAAAATAAATCAATTGTTATTTGTTGTGTGAACATGTAAGATCATGAATTGTGTTTGGGCTGATTTGAAGGTTGATTTGGGGTTGATTTAGAGCTGAATTTGGGCTGAATTTGAGCATCAAATAAGTATACAAATGTACTTATTATTTGGGCTAAGATTGACATTGAAACCTTGAGTGTTTAATGGTTGAAGTTTGCACACAACATAAGGCAAGTTTGGACTTGAAATAGATCATATGATATTCTTTTCTAGAATTGGAATAGAATTGATTTTTGGGACAGATTTGGAGCACTTATTTGAACCAAGATTTGCTTCAATCTTCAACTAAATGTCTCTTCAATTCTTTGTTTTGAATTCTGACATTGAATTTTCTGAATTAATTCATTTAAGCTCCAAAAACCTATTGAAACATTAAAACAAACTTCATTACTAAAAAGCACATCAATTATTATAAAGACAACCAAATAAAAAAAATAAATACATATGTAAAATAAGAGACTTAATGACACTTTTGATACACAGTCAAACATCGTCTTGGTTTCAAGAAAAGCATTGTGCATTTTGAGTTCATTTATTAGAGCTTCAAACAATGTTTCTCATGGGAAATTTATTCTATTTCACATGTTTTGTTGAATTTCTTTTATTATTTTTATGTGTTGTTCATTGATGTGTTTTTTTTTTTTGCTTTAGAGAATAAAAATATGGCCACCAACCCAGAAAATCTGGCTTGATTTTAGGAGTCCTTTCTTCTGGATTGTATGTGTTCTCATTATGCTATATTAAATGCAACGCTTGCTTAATTAAATTTGATTGAGAGAGAAAATGAGTTTATTTATGATTAGTAATTTGGTCAGATTTTGTTTATTATTATAGTGATTCACTAACCATTTTTTTTTTAAATTAATTTAATTTTCTTTTTATAAAATATCACTCAACAGTGAAGCTTTGTTTATTAGGTGTCTTGACATGGATTAAAAAGCTCTTTGCAGTTTTTATTTATACATGACAGGTTTGCTTGCATTTCTCTGTGCTAATATGTTTTTCTTTTCAAAAATTAAGATGTTGACATGTATTTAGATGCTTTAGTTGAGATAATTGAGAGTAGGTTGGTTCAACATGTTGATGAAAGGAGATGAGAAGTGTGATTTTAAGCTGTTTCAGCTGACATGCATTTAATGCACGTTAAGATTGGCATCTTATTGCCAATGTGATGTATAGTTTTTTTTTTTTAGCGGGAATTGTGGAGACAAAGTGAGAGGGGCTAATTTGTTAGTTTAATTCTGATTTGGATAGGTAATGGATTGTCTTGTTCAAATATTTTTTAAGAACTCTATTTCGTATCTAGTCATATCAATCATTTTTGTTTTGTGACATCTAGTTGCTTGCTTTTTATCATGTTGGTAGGCATGTATTTTTCTTTTTTCTTGCAAAGATATATAATGTTTTAAGTTATGCTTTTGGATGTACTAGCTCCTAACTTTTTCCCTATATTCTACTAAGACAATGGTTAATTTTTTAAAATCATTTTTTTTTCTCGGCTTTAGTTTCAAATCAATTTGGGTTATAAGTTATAAACTTGGTACAAAAAGGTTTGTTTAGACATCTCAATGCTTATTTCCAACATTTCCTTTTATGTGAAAGCCAAATTTATTCATTGTCTTTTAATTGTATTTTTAAGATTTAACTCCTTTTAGTTGTTTTTAATTTTTTTATTTTTATTGAACGATCATTTGTAGCTTTGTTTATTGCCTTTTTAGTTGTTAGTATTGTAGTTAAAATTCATGTTGTTTTGTTTCCTATAAAAAACAATTGTTATTTGAGATAAGGCTTTTGAGGTTGATTGGTGATTGAGATATGAAAAAAAATAGTTCATTTATAGCTTTTTTTTATCTAGATTTTAGGTGTTAATGTGGCTGATAAGTAGATTTACGTATCTAAAAATATTTATTTTAAAGATTACTTTATCTTTTGTAGATCTTCTTTGAATCTTTATGTAGATTGGCTTTACTATTTACTTTGAAGGAATATTTAACAAGATATTTTTATGTATTTTTTTATTAGACAATATTTTACTAATTACTAAATTGAGGAAGATCATCATTAATAAATACTATTTAATTATTTTTAATAAACTATAAGTCCACGGTATAACGAACTCGTTTTTCAAATTTTCAAAAGCTTAATTTCCAAAAAAATTGTTATTTAAGATGAGTCATGAATATTAGAAATTCTCCCCAACAAATCTTTAGGTTATGTTTACTTTCATAAAATAGTATTTATGTATTTTCATTTTTAATTTTTGAAATGAAAAATAGTATTTCCTTAATATATATATATATATATATATATATATATATATATATGTATGTATGTATGTTTCATATTGTTTGTATGCTAGAAAAAAGTATATTTTGCTCAATATATTTTTATGTTTTATATATTTGGTCTTTATAGTTTTAGGTGTTTATATTTTTATTATAAATTTTTATTTTTTTTCTTACAATTTAATTCTTGTAGGGTGAGATAGGATAGTAAGATTTTGGTTATTATATAATTTTCAAATAAGATTAGAGCTTTTTTAATGGTAATATTAACAATTATTTTGTAAAAATTTATACCAATAACAAATACCCTTTAGCTATTGCGGGGAATTTTTTGAATTTTATTTTATTAAATTATATGTAATTAAAATAGATATTTTTAAATAAAAAAACCATTTAAAATTTAAATAAAAAATATGTTCATTTATTTAACAAAAACATATTATTTTTATCAACATGATTTTTTTAAAATAAAAACTTAAGATAACTTTTTTTAAGAATCCAATGACTTAGATTAAGGAGAAAAGGTTGTACTCCTTTAATCAAAACTTTATTTATTTTTATTTTTTTCAAAAACATGGTTTTTAAAACAAAAAATTATCATGATATAAAAATAAAAAATAAAAAAATATCATTATAGTTTTTACTGGAATAAATAATAAATAAATAATAATTAATTTGATAAAAATATATAAGAAAATTCACAATAAAAAATAAAATATAAAAATTTTATTGAATATTTCAAAAAACTATATTAAAGATAATTATGCATATTAAGTTTGTTTTTTTCATGGAATTTGATTTTTTTATTTAAATTAAATTTTTTTAGTATTTTTGTATCATTTTATATTCTCATATTAAAAATAATATTTATTAAAAAAATTATTTTAATATATTTTTAAATAAAAAAATATTTTAAAAAACAATATTATTACAAACAGCACCTAATACCGGTAATAAACCAAACGAGACTCGTCCTCGATACTCTCAACACTGATAAATTATAATCCTATCAGCATCGCCCCTCCAAGCTCAAGGAACCTCTTTCTTTTGCTTGCATTCCCATTTCCACACTCTCTTCTCTTCTCTTTTCAAATCAAAACGATGTTGAGATCCATCAAATCCCTAACAACCGCTCCATCATCCCACATCCTCCGCCGTGGTTATGCCTCTGAGGCCGCTCCCGACCGCAAGGTTGCGGTCCTCGGCGCCGCTGGAGGTATCGGTCAACCACTTGCTCTTCTCATGAAGCTTAATCCTCTCGTATCCAGCCTCGCTCTCTACGATATTGCTAACACTCCCGGTGTCGCCGCCGATGTCAGCCACATCAACACCAGATCTGAGGTTTATGTCCTTCTATCTATCTCTTTCTTTTGATGCTTTCACATTTATTTTCCTCATTTATTTATTGATTTTGCATTTCTAATAAAATTTATTTAATGGATCTATATTTGATTCACCTGTCAATCACTTTTTATTTTTTTTGGTCTCATTTAGAGCTTAATCCATCAGTTGTATAATGTTGTTAGACTCATTTTGCTCTACATGTTTCTGCTACTTTGATTTCTTTTAGTGGTTTTTCTTTTTAGACTCGTAGTTTACTTCTTTCTTTGTTTGAGTTTAGGTTTCTGGGTATTCAGGTGAAGCTGAATTGGGGAAAGCCTTGGAGGGAGCTGATGTTGTAATCATTCCAGCTGGTGTGCCAAGGAAGCCTGGAATGACCCGTGACGATCTCTTCAACATCAATGCTGGGATTGTAAAGGGTCTCTGTCAAGCAATTGCCAAGTACTGCCCTCAAGTGAGTATTGAGATTCTGTTAAAGCAAGTTTGTTTGTACGCCACAGTTAAGTTCGATGGTTTGGTTGAGCTCTATCTGGTGTTTGGACTTTAAAATATATTTCTTTCAGCAACTACACTAAAGAAAATGGACATGTGAAAGTGTAGAAACTGAATTGTTTTTTGGCTTCCTTATTTTTTGGTTTATGTGGACTTCCCACAGTCCTACTTGGAACCCAATGGAGTCATTTGTATGTTGGAAGGCAACCAAACATGCCTTTGGCGTTATTTTTCTTTTGTGTTTTTGTTGTTTAATTTCATGTTGGCTGACAAATATTGTGGGATCAGGCACTTGTTAATATGATCAGCAACCCAGTGAACTCAACAGTCCCTATTGCTGCTGAGGTTTTTAAGAAAGCAGGAACCTATGACCCGAAAAGGTTGTTTGGTGTGACTACCCTTGATGTTGTTAGGGCCAAGACATTCTATGCTGGAAAGGCCAAGGTGCCAGTTGCAGGTTTGCCCAATTACTCATTTACAAGACACTTGTGCTTCTTATTTCCCACATTTATTTCCCTACCAAAGGCCAAATTGAAAGAGAATTGTATAAATGATATAACATGGTACCTTTTTTTTTTTTTTTGTAAATGAAAGATCTCAGCTCAAGTAGATGTCATTCTTGTACTACCATGTTTTTTCTGTCTTTTATTGTGCAGTTCTGTGTTTTAGAACTTTTGGACTCATTATCTTCTGTAATTCTTCTCTGATGCTGACGTGTTGTTCTTCTTTGGTTCAGAAGTTAATGTACCAGTTGTTGGTGGCCATGCAGGCATAACCATTCTCCCACTATTTTCACAAGTATTTATTCACTCCCCTTCCACTTTATCTCCTAAATAACTCTATATGCAATGTATATTAATATTGTTTGTCTGCAAATTCTTGTCTGATTGTTTGTGATCAACTTTTCTAATTTTATTCAACTTCATTTATTTTATAGGCCACACCAAAAGCCAATTTATCTGATGCAGAGATTACTGCTCTTACAAAGAGAACTCAAGATGGAGGGACGGAAGTTGTGGAAGCAAAGGCTGGAAAGGGCTCTGCAACTTTGTCAATGGCGTAAGTTTGTATCCTGAGCATATTTATACTCATGAATGTGTTTTGAATGCTTGTTTATGGACACTATGGCAGCATTTCATTGTGAAAATCTGTGGCTCACAAAAGTTTTTGTCCTGGTTAATTCACATGTAATACTGATTTTTTTTGAAGGATTAGTTTTACCTGTGTCAGATATCTTCTTCTTTTTTCCCTATCAAGATTAGAAGCACGAATTATAAGTGACACTAGGGTGGTCAATGATTAATCTTGTTTCTGCTTCTGTTTCAAGTAGTGTTGGATGAGCCAACATTTAGCAGACTTGTTTGGATTTTTGGATTCTTTTGGGGTTAGATTTCTTAGGTATGATGATTAAACCATGAAGTTGAACTCTTTAATTTTAATAATTACAAGAATTTTTAAGCTGTTTTAGTAAAAGCTAACATCTACTTGAAAAATATTGATAGATTCAAAGTACGCCGTTGAATTCTGATTTTGTAATTCTTTGGCCACTTGTACTAATTGTTGGCTTGGCTTGGTCCCCTTTTCACCCTTTTTCCCGACTTCAATTTTTTTTTTGTTTGCTTCTGTTCAAAAGTTGTAGAAAATGCAAATGGATTTCTTTATCAACCTCTTATGATTCTGTGATTTTCTCTTCATCTGTTTACAAGTCTCTTCATGTCCTTACACCAGCTGTAATTATGAAAGAAAAGGAACTAAATTTTTTAAATTTATTTGATTGGCCATTCGCAGCTATGCTGGAGCCATTTTTGCTGATGCGTGCTTGAAGGGGCTCAATGGAGCTCCAGATGTGGTTGAATGTTCATATGTGCAATCAACTATCACTGAACTTCCTTTCTTTGCTTCTAAGGTAATTTGATCAACTTTGTTTGAACATATAAGCTCTTTGATAGATTATGTTGATGTCAAATATCCTCCGATGTGAATTCATTCTTTTAATTTACTTAATTGCGCACTGTTTGCAAGTTAAAGAATACCATCTGTAACTGATTATTGCTCTTGTCACAATATATCAATTCAAATTAATGTTTTATACCTTTTGGAATCTCTTCCGGGCTGTCCTGTTTGCTTAGTTGGAAAAGAAAAATGATATCAATTGAATTTAACTCAATTAAGCCCCAAACCTGAAATACCCAGGTTATATTTAGCTACATGGTTGTCTTATCCGGTTGTGTTGGGCTGTGCTTCTGAATGATGTTGTGATGCCAAAACATACTAGTTTAATTCATGTCATTTTATTTTCACTGATGTATCCCATCAATATCTCTCACTGATGTATCCATGGATTTCTTCCCATACATGCTGAATATGATTGAATTATTCTTATGACCCTTAATTTTACTGCAATAGTTACATCTCTCTGCAGATGCCTTTCTTAATTTGGTTATTGTCTTTCCATGCATGGATCTTAGCATTTTTATCTAGGTTATACTAATTTTGTGACAATGCTATCACTTGCTGTCAAATAACTTGATGCTTTTTTTAGTTAAAAAAGAAAAAGAAAAAACAAATGAGGATGTGGTGGGAAAATGAAACTGTTATAATATCTGTCACGCCTTGTTTTTAGCAACTGCTGTGCAGATATCTCTGATGACAAAAGTTTCATTACTTTGTTCGGTTCCATGATGCCTTGCACCTTTATCAGAGTGTAGCACTCTGGTATCCGGTGCTTTTCTAGTGCAGCATTGCTGTAAACGTGCATTTTGCTGTGGAAGTTTTATATTTTTATGCTTGCTGGAGTGGTCAGATAGTAAACATGGTATTTCATGTTTTTGTGTTTGCAGGTGAGGCTCGGAAAGAATGGCGTGGAGGAAGTCTTGGGGCTAGGTCCTCTCTCTGACTATGAAAAGGAAGGTTTAGAAAAGTTGAAGCCTGAACTCCAATCGTCTATTGAGAAGGGAATCAAATTTGCCAACCAGTAATTCATGATATTTGCTCCTCCAATCACAAACGCACGCAAGTTTTGAATTTTTCAGTGTTGTATTTGCGGCTGCCAGCAGCATCAGCATTGCTTTTTCATGTAGAGTAGTCACATAAAATCAAGTTTTATCAATAAATTACCCTGTGACTTGAGGTGGTAGTTGGTACACTGGAGAGAATTGGGATCTAGTTTATGCCAAGTGCAAATTGCTTGTAAGACTTTATTCTTATTCACAGGGATGATATTTATAAATCAGAACCTATCTGGTGGACCGATGTATCCATCTGACTTGCATGCTGGGTATCACCCGACTACAAAAATATGAAGGAAAAAAACCCCAGGTCTGAGCATTATACTGCAAAGACAACATGACATTTCATCTCGGAGTGAAACTTGTGTTTCTCCCTGGCAGATATTTGACATCAGAGGAGAAAAAGTAGTCATCATCTAATACTACAGTCACTAAAAATATTAAATGATTTTAAGAGATTTTATAGCAAGAAACTAATTACTATAGAGAAAAAAAATATATTATCATCCATAAACTATTTTATCTTAGATAAGTTACCTTACTAGTCTTGTTCTAAAATTATCATGAATTATAGTTTTGTTCTAAAATTATCGTGAATTATGATATGTTATCAATACTTATCTAATAAATTTCACTTTGGTTTCAGTAAATATTGGGATAGATGTGAGAATTCATATTTCTGATTTTATTATTAATAAATATTAAAATTGGGTCAAGTTTTATTGGGCTTTATAAACTTGTTATAAAGTATACATGCAAATAAAATATTTTTTTATAAAAAAAATGAGAACAATAATTTTATAAGATTATTAAAACTTGTAAAAATATTTTTGAGCCTTTTTTTTATGCTCAGAAATCACAAGTTAATGCAAATATATTATTTTCACATTTTTTTAGAACCTGGCAATGATGCAAATTTTAGAAGTGGTTAATAAAAATGATTTATAATATTTTTATTTTTTTATGTTATTATTTTAACACACTAAAAAAAATGAAATCATGCATCACACATGCACTTTTACAATCCTCGAAAATACTCTACAAATAAACATAATTAATTTACAAAAACAAATCTCATCTTCTAAATCAACCTTCAACATTTTTGCTAAATAGGATGAGATTGCCAAAATGAAATGAAATGTTGTAGAAACAATGAGTTTTCCTGCGGTTAGTGTTTTTCATGCGCCGCCACAAAGAACGACATTTTGATTGATGTTTTGGAGTCCTGGTTTGATTGCCACTTTGGCGTTGGTAATGAAAGATTTTTTATGTTTTATACGGGAGTTCTAGCCTTTTGCTTTGTTTTACATTTTTTAGGTCTACTCTCAAAATAGATTTTTTTCTCTCTCCTCAATGTAGACATTTTGATATACTCCCCCCTCTATCTGTAATTATTAATACAGTATAATTATTAATACAGTAGTTCTAGAACATATAAAATTTAAATTCCAAAACAAACTTATTATTAAAAAATATTAAACTTAATTTGGAGTTTAAATTCAAATATGTAAATAATAACAAAGATATCATAATTATTTTTTTCAAACCGAAGATTAGAAGAGAAAGACAAATATATTATAATCCCTAATTTTTTCACAACTTGACATATTACTTTTTTAATTAAAATTTATTCTCGATCTTTTAACTTTAAATTTTAACTCCTTTTTAAAAAATTAAAAATAAATAAATTAAAATTAAGTTATAATAGTTGCTTTCTTTGCAATATTTATGGTGTAAAAATATTAAATTTTTTTTTGATTTTATGTAATAATTTTGTAAAGAAAGATAAATACAATGTTTTTTTTTTATCAAATCTTGCAAAACTTTGAAAGTGGTCCTTTGAGAAGCTACTTTTCTCGAGAAATACTAAGATATTAAATTTGATCATTTAAGAGGTGACCTACCTTGAAACAAAAAAATTCAAAGATTTGATGAAAGTTGTGTAATTGTTTTAGATAACTTGTCCGTTGATATGAAAAATTCTAAGATTTTGTTAAGTGGTCTAGTTTTTCAAGTGACCTGCCTGTTAGTAAAAATATTTGAGATTTTTTAAAAGTGCTTTAATTATTCCAAGCGACCTATCTATTTGTAAAATATATGAAAGTAATTTTAACATTGATATCATTTTTATAGATGACCTATCTAGATGAAAAATACAAAATTTTTTCAGGATTGGTCTCATTTTTTCAAGTACCTACTCTTTCGTAAAAAAACATTAGATTTTTCAACATCGATCTCATTATAATGGATAATCTATACAAGTGAAAAATACAAAGATTTTATTTTTAAAAAAATTATCTAATTCTTCTAAGTGACATGTCTATTGGTGTGATAAAAATAAAAAATAAAATAATTTCAGAAGTATATTGAAATTTTATTGTTTAAAGGTGGCCTGTTTTTTTATGAATCCTATTGAGGATTTTTCTTATGATTTTTTTTGCAAAACATGTTGTTTAATGCTTTAGAGTTAGATGACATGTATGTAACTTTATATGGTTTAAAATATTGGCCCTCTATTTCTTCTCAATCTCTTTCCAGCTTAATTGGTGAGGTTTGTTATTTCTAATCCAACTACCCTTAGTCGTTTCACCCCAGCTAACTCAAGTTGACCTATAGGTCTTTTCCAGAATATTTGCAATTTTACACAGCTTAACATTAATAGTGCTCATCACAACTCATTTACATGCTAAAATTTTTATTTTATTAATTAATTTGAAGGGACTATTTATTACTCTATTATCTCAATACTAAAAAGAAAATTCAGTTTCACTTATTGTCTTAAAAGTTTTAAAATGCCTCTTCTAAACAACAATGTTTCCTTATTTCACTACCAAAAGTATTCTCTTTTCATTCTTACCTTTAAGGGATCAAATTACCTTTTAAATACAATATTATCCCATTATTTTGACCATTACCTCTTAGTGTACTTCGTAAGTGACTCAAATATATAATGATTTTGAGCAACCTTTTTTATTTTTTCACTTGGTTTTAATAAAAAAAATCTTTATCTAGAATGAATTTTAAAATCTTGATATTGTATTTTGAAAACAAAAATTGTTTTAATATAAATTTAAAAATTTTATTTTTAAAATCTTGTAACTCCCTATTCTTTTCTTTTAAAAAAAGATGATTTGTTCTTATGTCAATGATATTGAAATTAATTAAACTATACCATTAGATAACCTTATGTTTTTATGGGTTTCAAAGTAAGAGGCTTGAAAAGCTCAAGGTTTTATTTGAAAAAAAATTATCTATTTTTGAATACTCATTTTATTAACATAAATAATAACGAGTAGTTTATTCACAATGTCACAACTCTTATTAAAAAGTCTTTTATATTTGGAGAGCATTGTTTATTGATCAATTCTTTTTTACTTAATTAGAAAGGACATTTAAAGATATATAATGTAGGTTATGATTTTTAGTTATAAAAGAAAAGGATTCATAAAGCTAAAAAATTATTTAAAGGTTTTAAAGATTTAGAATCACTATCATCAGCTTGATTTATTGTGACTTTCAATCCTTTTCTTTTTTCTTTTGGTTGGGCATTATCTTTTGAAAATTTTGACTATCTTCCTTTTTTTTTTAAATTTAAACATGCTTCTTAACATTTGAGTTTCTTGGATTGTATTGCCTTTTGATTTTCTTACAATTTTTTCATCAATTATTGATCATAGAAATGTTATTTACCCTTAGTATGAAATGTAATCCTTATAAGGGTTTTTTTATAAAAAAAATTATTTAGGCTTTAAAAAAAATTACAAGGAATATATTTATTTTAAAATGTGAAAGAGATAATAACAAAGATGATTTTTTCACATTTTAAGCTCAAACATTTAAAATCAATAAACTTTGACGTCTTCTAATGTATTGATTTGGACTTCTAATGTATTGATTTGGACTTTGCAAAGATATGTATTTCAATAGTCCATTAACAACGAATCCATTACATACTATTATGCACACATTTAAAACATGGCTCAAAAGACATGGTGTGAGATTGGTTATTTGTTTTTCTGTTCATATATTATGGTTTAGAATTTTGTCACTTCAGTACGAGAGTTTCGTATCATTAATTCATTTGTCATCTTATAAGTAAAATGTTAAAATGTTGTTATAAATAAATATTAAATTATTTTTTAAATCAAAAGCAAGTTTAATTTTTTTAAATCCCACTGGAGAAGATTTTTGCAAAACAAATTTTGGATTATAAGATCATGAAAGACTGTAAAGGTAGGTTATTATTGGGATCCTTTTTTAGGATTTCTAAAAATAAATAATGTTTTATTGTAACTCAAATAAAAAGATAATTGAAGGTATAACTTATTATTTCATTGAGTTTTGAAAAAAAAGGTTCAACAATAAAAAACCATATGTATTATCTTGAGCCACTATTGCTAGCAAGGTAAAACATAATAGCCACTGATTAAGTTTTTCTAGAATTTCCCAATCATTCAACTTTTATAAGCTCATTAACTAGGCATTTTCCTAATAATCAGTTGTGTGATTGTATATAGACCATTCTTATCATAATGACATTGTAGCTTTATCTTCAAGATGGTTGATTTTTAAGGACTAGTGTGGAAAAGTTAGCTACAAAAGAGGTAGGTGTTTGAAAGTTATAGGTATTTTTGTTTTGATAGCTTTTTTTTCTTACATTTGTAGCCACCTTCGACATTATAAACTTCAGTTTCCATTCCTTTTCAGTGAAGCCTTTCTCCTCATTCAAAACAACAATCTTACCTAACCAAATAATTTGTTTGATCCTCTCAACTATAACAACCATGTTAGTGAAATATTATGTAGAACTTTCAATCAAGTATTCAAAGTACAAGGCCTTACAAGTGTTGTAAAATAAACTGATCATCTTTTTTTTCAATAAAGAATGATTAACGTATACATTTACTTTATACCACATTTAAGTGCATTCCCTTATGGAATCCTTGTTGTTCTTCTTCATAACTTACAAGCTTGACCTATCAGGGACTATGACCATAATGAATTTATATTGCCTAATAAAAGCATCAATCAATTCTTTTCACTTTTTTACCTTGGTCTTGTCCAATCGTATATACCAAGTTTTCAATTGTATGTACCAAGTAAAGGCAATATCACTCAAGCAGTTTTAAAGAAAAGAATCAACAATTTCTCATCATGAACCACCTTTGTTATTTTGTTATAGTATAATTTGATATAAGTTATAACACATTAGGTTCCAATATATTTGACAAATTCAACACTCTAAACCTTTCTGGAATGATAACATAAAACACCAAACACATCTTAGAAGCCTTTACAGGATCATATAAGCTAGTTCCATTAATTGCAATTGCCTTGTCCTTTAGGACATCTAATTTTTCCAAGCCATCTTTTTCTACTACCTTGTCCTTTTAAGATTCCTTCATTATAAAGACAATAGTAAGCGACATCCTCATGGGATACACTAGTTAAATAGATTGAAAATGCATAGCTTGTTAAGATTCAAGTGGCGTTTTATTTGCCCTCAAATTCTGTAGAATGAAAGGAAATACAAATATAAATGCAAATTAAGTTGTGACTGCTGGCTATGCAGATTTTACTTTTTTGGATTTAGATCTCAACTAGACTAGTAAGCCTTATAACTTATTCTTTAAGACTTCATATCTTCTTTTGATGTTGGGTTTCCAACTGAGCTCCTTTTTCATTCTTCATTTGTCTTCTTTTCAAGTGAGTATTATATGTGCAACTTAATAAAGGACTTATGTGTCAACTTGCTAAATGAAAATCATGCAGTTATACAAAGTAAATATAAAATGCTAAAAATGATGATGCTATCAACAAGAAAAATACATAATAAATGTACTCGCCATTCATGAGGTGATAACAATTGTTATTCATGGTTTTTAGGAACCTTATGCCAATATCATATTAACGACGTGATCCTTGTCTAGTCTTGCCCAAGCTTGAGCTTTTGATAACTCTTCAACTTTCAATTCAAGACAATTCTTTTTTGTTAATTGTAACAACTCATATTCTTATAAAATTCCCATGTAGAGGCCATGTGTCACCTGATAGTCTTGGGATTCAAGATGCCACATGTTGGGCTTGTCATATAGAACAACCTAGTAGCAAAGTTCTAGTCATTAAGTACATCAAAGAGTAGGTTGATAGTCTTGGGATTCAAGATGCCACATGTTGGGCTTGTCATATAGAACAACCTAGTAGCAAAGTTCTAGTCATTAAGTACATCAAAGAGTAGGTTACTATCTAGTTTAAATGAGTTTTTCACATATTTAAAATCATCATTTAAAGGTTATATAAAGTTACAAGAAGCATGAAAATAGAGACCTTAAATAATATAAGATCAATATAGTAACCACTTTTAAGCAAACAATGAAGTCGGAGTAGGATGATTTTACAAATCTTGTTCAGGCTAGAGTTATTTGGGTACCGTTATTGCCCCACCTATCTTAAAGTTTAGGGTGTGTGCTCTTAAAAGTAATGCATGGTTGATATAAAAATAAATGCATGCTAAAATAGTAAAAGCAAGAAGATAAACAAAAACTACAAATAAGATTTAATAGAAAGACAAGGAAAAGCTTAGTTCAAAAATCCCTAGTGGAGTCGTCATGTCATCGCACCCGACATCATAACAACCTTTAAAAACTAGAAAAAAAAATAGATATCTAGCATTTTGTCTTAGAGGAAAAAAGATATTGTTCAAGGATTCATCACTTAATATTACGGTCACTAGAAACCTTAAAGTAATCTTTAGAGAATTTATGGTATAAGACTAATTACACTAGATAGAAGATATTATCACCCTTATAGAATCATACCTTAGGCATGTTACATTGCTAATATTATCTTAAATTGTCATGGATTGTTGTGTTATGTTATCAATGATTTGTTTATAATATTTCTAACTCTAACGTTAGTAAATATTGAAATTGATATTTTTTACTCTAGTATTAACAAATATCAGAATTGATATTTTTGACTCTAATGTCGGTATATATTGGGATTGGTACTCGTCATAAATCCACTTAACTTCAAAACTTTTTAATTGAGTTTTAAAATGATCATTGAACCATGAAAATAAAATAAAAGGGTTTCAGACACTTTCAAATAGATAAATTTTAGTATTTTGTAAGCAAGCCTAATAAGCTATTTTATTTAAGTCAAGTTTTAATTATTATAAAGTTCGCAAATAATTTTTTTTTATCAAAAAGTGAAAAAACAAAAATTTTATAAAAATACTAAAACTTGCAAAAATATTTATATTAATTAATCACAAGTAAATTCAAATATATTTTTCACATTTTGTTTTTGGACTTGGCCATAATGCAAATTTTAGAAATGGTTAATAAAAATGGTTTATGATATTTTTATAATTTAAATTTTTAAAGAGGGTTAAAATTTAAAATTAAAAGATCAAAGACTAATTTTGATAAAGAAAGTGATTTGACAATTTCTAAAACAACTAGAAATGATAATGTGTTTTTTGTCCTTCTCTCCTAATCATCAGTTTGATAAAGATGATCATGGTATTTTAGTTATTATTTTCAAATTTAACTTTAAATTCTAATCAAGTTTACATTTAAAAAATGATGATGAGTTTGTTTTGAACTTTGAATTTTATATGCTCTAAGATTACTATATTATAAATACAGATACTAGTGTATAGAAAATAGAGGGAGTATATCAAAAGCTCTATATTGATGGGAGATCAGGAGATCAAAAAAAGTCTACTTCGAGAGCAGACCTAAAAAATAAAAAACAAAGAAAAATAGCAAAACTCCCATAAAGAATGCAACAATCTTTGATTGATGATCTGACCAAAAACTCACCCCAGTCATTCTCTCCCGTCCTTGTCTCTTTAAGAACAAAAGAAAATATCACTAACCACCTACCATACAAACATCTCCACTTATTCCAGCACACTAATGCCAGCACACCCATGGTAGATCCAACTTTTCCTTTCAATTGTCGGTCAGCCTCATAATAATTATCTCCACCTTCCTCTCCAAAACCAAAGATTCTATTGATAATAAACCCATGTTGCCCCTTCCCCTAAAATCACATATCCATAAACCCAAGACAACCATCAAGAAACCCTGACACCACCACTTACAACGAACCCATCATTATGAGAAACCCATAACGTTTCTCTCACAACAACACCTTTCTTCAATTAATTGTTTCAACCAAACTAGCGTTCAAAATAGTCTGCCTACACTAGCATTGTGTGTCACACTAACACTCAACTAGTATTGTGAGTCACACAACCACCAACTCTTCTCACTCTAGCTCACATGCAACCATTTTTTCATCTCCAAACGACAACAATTCTATAAAGATATAAAGGGATTAAATTGACTTGGTTATGTGAATTTTTCTGATTTTTACAAGTAATATTGATTCTTACCGCAGGTATAGACACGAAAAGGAAAGGAGAAGCTACCTAATTTGTTGTGCATGCTTAATTCAGGACTCCAAAATCATCATTCTACATGTCATCATTTGTGGCAGTGTATGACAAACACGCGCCGCAAGAAACCCACTATTACTACAACATCTGATTTCATTTTGGTAGTCTCATCCTATTTAGCAACACTATTGATATTTGTTTTTGCAAATTAATGTGTATTTATTATAAGCATTTTTTAGGTTTGTAAAGGCACGTGTTATAGTAGATTAGTAAAAATAGGTGTTAGATGTATGATTTCATTTTTTTTAGCATGTATTAGAATAATAATATAAAAAAATAAAAAATAAAAAAATCATTTTTATTAACAATTTATATGACCAAGTCCTAAAAAATATGAAAAATACATTTGTATTAACTTGTGGTTTCTTAGTGATTAGTATTTAAAAGTGCATTTTTATCATGATTTTTTGCACTTAAAGTATCAATAACTCCTTAAGTAAAGCATGTTTTATAATAATATATCTAATAATATAAGATACCTTTAATTTATGGTAAATATTCATTTTAAATGCAGGCCTATCACATAAATAAAAGGATTGATTGATGACTTTAAGAACTTAAATTGCAAGGGCAAAGAGATGACCAAAATTAGAAAAGAGATGTCAGTGAAATCCAAACCGGAACACTGTTCGGTAATTGGGTCATATCTGGAGTTATAGATCTCAGATTTAGGTCTACTTTATATGGATGAAAAGGTAAGACATAAGCCTACAACTTTCATATAGAGCCCAAGATCTAAAAAGGTCATTTTCAAGTCCAAATTGTAGCAATAACAAATAAGCCCGAATCTGTCCTCCAGCCCTAGCACTGTTCAGTATGTTGGCCATATCTAGAGTTCTAGAAGTCCAAATGAGCTGAAGTTTTTACACAAGATAGCTGAGACAATTTCCTACAACTTTCATGTTTTCGAGTGGCTCCAAGATTGACGTGATCAATGATATTTTGGGCAGACAAGAGAAGATAAGGATTGTCACCAAGTCAAGAGTTGACCACCCACTGATCAATTAATCATCAAATCAATAGTTCCCAACTTTGACCTCTAAAAGGAGGCATTTGCCATGCATTTAGGCATCTTGATGTCCAGATCAAGACCATGCTCTTCCTTTCTATCTTTGTATTTTTCATAATGTTTATGCTTTACTTTCATTAATATCAAGTTTATGCTTTTCATTTCCTTTTCTTTACTTAATTAACTCTTATCTTATTTATATTCTTATTTTGTTTATTTATTTTTCTTTCTTTCATTATGTCTAGTTAAGTTTATTATGTTAAGGTGAAAAGGTTACATTAATGGTGTAAGAATAAGTATAATGTAAACTTAATATGGACTTTAATGTTTGATACTAACATGTTTTATATTTGTTATCTTGTTCACTCTTTAATACTTTGCTTGCTAAATGACTAATCTTGATTTATGTTGTATAACACTTGGTACAACAAATGCTTGACACTTTTATAGTGCATACTGTATGATATAACCGACACCTAAGCTATGAAAAGAATTTGATTTGATGTTAACATAAGTTATAATCATGAATGCTTGACGAGATTTACAAGTATTAGCATTAATTGAATAATATGACTAATGTAATCAAGTTAACAATCTATAATTTGATTGTAACCTCTTTTGTGTGTGGTTTCCAATTGAATAATAAGAGTTTATATTATACTTATTTAACATACCATTAGTGGAATCTCTAACCTTGACATTTGTTATTATCATTGTTTAATCATTGCATTAATATTCCTTCTCAAAGTTCTCATCTTCTTCTTCTTCTTCTTCTTCTTCTTCTCTTTTTTCTTTATTGTTATTATTATTATTGTTGTTGTTGTTGTTGCTGCTGCTATTGCTGTTGTTGTTATTTATAATTTGTACAATTAACCTAATCTACAGTCCCCCCCCCCCCCCGCTGCATCTCATTTTAATTTTAAGTCAGACATTATTCAACTTTTACCTTTTTTTCATGGCTTAGAATTAGAAAATCCATACTTGTATTTAAGAAAATTTGAGGAGGTCTGCAACACATAATAATTTAAATTGTAGCATGAACACCATCAGATTAAAGCTTTTTCTTTTTTCATTAAAAGATAAAGCTAAAACATGGCTATAAAATTTAAGACCAGGATCTATTGATGCTTGAGATGAAATGCAACAACAGTTTTTAAAGAAATTTTTCCCATCTCATAAAACAAATTCTTTCAAAGGACAAATCACCACTTTCACTTAAAAACCAGGAGAAACATTTTATTAATGTTGGGATAGGTATCGAGACTTGTTTAGTACTTGCCCTCATCATGGTTTTGCATATTTAGCTAGAAAAGTAGAGGCACTAGAATTGAAAAAGAATGGTCAATTAAAATCTATTGAAAACATTGTGTGTCAAATCTGTGAAACAAATGAACACTCAGCCAGCAATTGTCCAACATTACCTTCTTTTAAGGAATGTCTCTATGAACAAGCTCATGCTTTAAACAATTTCCAAAGGGCCAACCACAACCCACACTCCCAAACATACAACCCTGGTTGGAGAAATCACCTAAATTTTAGTTGGAAAAGTAAGAACAACTATTCACAAACTTCACAACTATCATTTCACACACACCACAATTTCCAAAATTCTCATGGATATGCACCTCCTTATGCTCTAGCTCCTAGAAGAAATGTTGAGGAAACATTGCATGCATTCATTGAAAAGCAAGAGATAATCAATACTCAACTTGCTCAAAACATGACAAATTTTAAAGATACTCTTGCAAAATTAACATCTGCTTTCAGTTTCTAAGAGAAAGGTAAGTTTCCATCTCAATCACAACAAAATCCCAAGGGTCAATAAAATGTAAATGCAAGTAGTTCTGGAAGCCAACACATGGATCAAATCAAATCAGTCACTACTTTGCGCAGTGGTAAGGTTATTGAAAAACCCTTTCTTGAACCTTATGAGAAAGATGATGAGTCAATCTCTGAGGGTAAGGAAAGGGTTAAATCTGAAAATTGCAAAGAAACGACTGATTCACCACCAGCACTTCTATTTTCTCATGCCATGACCAAATAAAGGAAAGTCAATCACAACTCTGAAATTTTTGAAATTTTCAAACAAGTAAGAATCAATATACCTTTGTTGGATGCTATTAAATAGGTTCCTTCCTATGCTAAATTTTTGAAAGATCTATGCATTGTGAAGAGAAAACTGAATGTGAAAAAGAAAGCCTTTCTAGCCGAACAAGTAAGTGTCATTCTTCAAAACAATAATGCTTTGAAATATAAAAACCCTGGTTGTCCTATAATTTCTTGCTTTATTGAAGAGCAGAAAATTGAAAGAGCCTTACTTGATCTTGGTGCTAGTGTGAATTTACTTCCATATTCAGTTTTTCAGAGTCTCAATCTAGGTGAGTTAAAATCAACTTTTATAACTCTTTTACTTGCCAATAGATCTATAAAAATGCCTAGAAAAATAATTAAAGATGTGTTAGTATAAGTCGATAAATTCATTTATCTTGTGGATTTTATTGTCTTGGACACACAACCTGTTGGTATGTAATTCATTTCCTATTATTTTAGGACGTCCATTTCTTGCAACTTCGAATGCATTAATTAATTGTAGGAATGGACTGATAAAGTTATCATTTGGAAACATGACATTGGATAACAAAGGATGCCTTTTGGATTATGTAATGCACCAGCCACATTTCAAAGATGCATGCTTAGTATATTTAGTGATATGATTGAACATTTTCTTGAGATTTGTCATGGATGATTTTTCTATTTTTGGCAATTCATTTGATGATTATTTGACTAACTTAGGAAAGGTTTTGACTAGGTGTGAAGAGAATAATCTTGTGCTGAATTGGAAAAAATGTCATTTTATGGTAACAAACGGCATTGTACTTGGTCACATTGTTTTATCAAAAAGAATTGAGGTTGACAAATCTAAAATCGAGTTAATTGCAAACTTGCCAACACCAAAATCTCTTAAAGATGTTAGATCATTCCTGGGACATGCTGGTTTTTATAGAAGGTTCATCAAAGATTTTAGTGTAATATCTAAGCCTTTAAGTAACCTTCTAACAAAGGATACTATTTTTTAATGGACTGAATATTTTGAAGAAGCCTTTGTTAAACTTAGAAACTTGCTTACTTGTGCTCCTATTATTCAACCTCCCGATTGATCATTACCTTTTGAAATAATGTATGATGCTAGTGATTATACCGTAGGTGCTGTTTTGGAACAAAGAAAAGATAAGAAACCTTATATAATTTACTATGCAAGTAAAACTTTAAAAGAATTACTTGCAGTAGTATTTGCATGTGAAAAATTCAGATCTTATCTTATTGGCTCACCTGTTGTTTTTAGTGATCATGTAGCATTGAAATATCTTCTTTCTAAGAAAGATTCTAAGGCTAGATTGGTGCGATAGATTTTATTACTTCAAGAATTTGATATCACAATCAAAGATAAGAAAGGCAGCGAAAATATTGTCGCAGATCACTTGTCAAGATTAACAACAGATTCGAAAACTGACATCACACAAATCGATGACTACTTTCCCGATGAATCTTTACTTGTTGTCTCTACAATGCCTTGGTTTGCTAATATTGTCAATTTTCTTGTTTCAAGACAATTGTCAGCTCATTGGAGTACGCAAGATAAAAGAAAGTTCTTGAACGAAGTAAAAAACTTTTATTGGGATGATCCTTATTTATTCAAATATTGTCCTAATCAAATATTTCGAAGATACATTCCTGACAATGAGGTAAGTAATGTCATTAAATTTTGTCATTCTGAGGCACGTGGGGGCCATTTCTCGTCAAGAAAGACAACTGCAAAAATCTTACAAAGTGAATTTTACTGGCCCACCATATTCAAAGACTCACATGCATTCTGCAAGTCTTGTGAAAATTGTCAAAAGTTAGGATCTATTTCAAAACGTCACATGATGCCTTTAAATCCTATTATTGTCATTAAGATCTTTGATTGTTAGGGTATAGATTTCATAGGTCCATTCCCTCCATCATTTGGTTTTTTATACATATTAGTCGTAGTAGATTATGTTTCAAAATGGATAGAGGCAATTCCAAGTCGAAACATATTTGGAGTCGATTTGAAGTCCTTAAAGCTATAATAAGTGATGGTGAAACACATTTCTGCAACAAGCCATTTAAGTCTTTAATGAAGAAATATGAAATCACACACAAAGTTGCCACCCCTTATCACTCTCAAATAAGTGGACAAGTAGAGCTTGCTAATAGGGAAATCAAATATATTTTGGAGAAAATAGTGAACCCTTATAGGAAATACTGGTCTTTAAGACTTAATGATGCACTTTGTGTTTATCGAATTGCTTATAAAACATTATTAGGTATGTCACCTTATAGACTAGTATATAAAACCTTGTCACTTGCCTGTGAAACTTGAACATAAAACTTACTAGGCTATTAAAGCTTTTAATTCAAATCTAGATGATGCTAGTCAACTGCGGAAATTACAAATAAATAAGATTGAGGAAATAAGAAATGATGCATATGAAAATTCAAGAATTCATAAAGCAAGAATTAAAGAGTTTTATGACAAGAAAATACTGAGAAAAACATTCAATGTTGGTCAAAAAGTCTTGCTTTATAATTCTCAACTGCATTTATTTCCTGGAAAATTAAGATCAAGATGGAGCGGTCCTTTTTTTGTGAAACATGTGTATCCATATGGGACCTATGACATCAAAAATCCAAAGAATGACAATGTTTTCAAGATAATTGTTTAGTTGAACATGACTATATTGAATTGGGTGATCCTGTATATAAAGATTGATTTTTATTTATTTATTTATTTTGTTTCTTTTTGAGTGATTTTTGCTAGTTTCTCTCACCCCGGTCAAATGACGGATAACGGTACTCCGTGACTTAAGTCGGTTCTTTCAGTTTCTCACAATAACTGATATTTGTATCTATATTTGCGTAATTCTTTGAATCTCTCTTCTAATTCTCATTTGAAAATGGACACTAATCTTGAAAAATTGAAAAAGTATTTTCCTGCTTTGCCTTAGAATGCAATTACAAAAATTTATCGTACTAGATGTGCAAGATTGAGATTGTTAATGAATCATGGAATTCCTGAAGATATTCGCTAGTTGATTGAAGCAAAGGTCCAATTATTAGGTGAGTCCTCTAACTCCTTCAATTTCACATATGCTTAGAACAGGTAAAAGCATTTTTGCAAAGAAACATCGTACAAAACGACTGAAAGTCTGTCATCGATGTGCTAGATGGACTTGTAATACGCAATGTCGTTCTTTAGAAATGGTATCTATAAACCGTGAAAATAAAATACAATTCATTAAGGATGACCTGAATAAGGTGTCTTTAGATAATCTTCAATTGACTCTTGAGACGCATCCTAGTGGAGATGTGCATCGTGTAATTCATGATTTATGGCCACTATTTCATAAAGAACATGATCTACTTAGTCTTGGAAATCTGACTAAAAAAGACCCTGTTTGCCAGTTTTTAAGAAAACTGGATGAGAAGCCTATCCCCGAACCATAGAAGGCGTTTAAACAGTTCTTGGACGTAAAACCAAGAAAAGATGTGAGCCACAATCACAACTACCTATACATACATATGCTTTTTCAAAAGTAAATAAATAAAGAGAGAGAAAGAGAAAGTGAGACTCCAGCTAGCCTACATATAGGTGTTATGATTGCCTTTCTAATTTCTCCTTTATAAAACCCTCTCTTACTTCCTTTCATTTCTAATCAACCCACACATTCAGCAAATACAGAAATGTGTAGAAATGACAAGTTCCTCAAGTCATCATATAAGAAATATTTGTATTTTCGGTGGATCTAGTCCTAGGAAAGAAAATGAGTTTTTAGAATCAACAAATCATCTTAGTCAAGTGCTAGCTGAGAGAAAGATTCATTTAGTGTATGAGGGAGGCAGTTTTGGGTTAATGGGAGGTGTGTTAATAGCTACATTTTTAGGAGATAGTCAAGTTTTGGGGGTCGTCCCTAAAGCTTTAGCACAAGGGGATATCATTGGAAAAACAATTGGAGAGGAACTTCAGGTCTCCACAATATCGGCTCGAATGAATGCAATGTTTAAACAGGCTGATGCCTTCATTGCTTTACCAGGTGGTCTAGGCACAATGGAAGAGATCTTTCATATTTCCTTTGAGCTCAACTGCACATTCACCATAAACCCATAGGTTTGTTAAATGTTAATGGTTATTATAATAAGTTATTGTCTTTTCTTGATCATGTCATGGAACAGGAATTTCTAACATCTCCTGCACGACAAATCATAATCTCTGCTGCTACTCCTGAACAATTAATTGACCAACTACAATCCTTCATTCCTGTAATTGATCCCTCCATGAGTTGCATAAATTGGTCAACTAAGGAAAGCCGTAAAACGCTTAGATTGGATTTGAGCCTTCATTTGTGAATTTTTGTGTCTTTTGGTTTTATTATTGTGTTTTGTTATTTCTTATTTTTGTTTCAGTGTATTTCAAGTTTGTTAGTGTTCGTTATTTCAGGTGATATCTTCTATACTCTATCTTTCTACTTTAGAACATTAAGGACAATGTCTCATTTTGGTTGGAGGAAGAGGATAGTAGTTGATAAAAAAAAATTATTTTTCATTTCATAAAGTATGTGCATAATTGTTGTTACTAGGATGGTAGAATAAAAGAGCTTTTTTGTTAAAGTGACTCTTGAGATGCATCTTAGTAATCATTCTTAACAAGGTCTATTATAATACTTCTCGAAATATTCAGGTTTACAAACTCTCGCATTGTTATCACTTAATTTTGCTCATATACTTATTTAACATATATTCTTAAACCTTAATTTACACATACACACTTTAACATATGATTGTGGGTTGCATATTGGATTATTACATTATTTATGTTCTTTTGTTAAAGGTAACAACTAAGGGAAAGCGATTGTATATAATTAAAAAAAAATGATAATAATAAAAATGTAGATAAGTTTGGTTTCGTAACCTCCCTAACCTAAACAATTAAGCCCGAAAGGGTGTTTTAACACCTAATACCCTAAAGTCAACTGACTTGAGAACTATTAGCCCAAATGCTTGTTACATGGGTTGAGGAGAAAAGCTTAAGGAAATCAAACATTGCACTATCTACATATCAGTATCTGCGACCTGAGTTACTAAACTTGTAGGGGTGTCTTAACACCTAATACCCTAAGACCAACTTGTTGAGAGTCATTAGCTGAAAGCTCGGTACATGGGTTAAAGATACATGATATATTTAAATTATATTTATATATATTTAAAAAAAAAAAAAGAAAAGACAAAAATAATAATCTTAACCCAAGAAAGTTAACCTTAAACATTAGAACAAAAATTTTGTTTTCTTCTAAGCACTAATAGTGTAAGAATAAGTATAATGTAAACTTAATATGGACTTTAATGTTTGATACTAACATGTTTTATATTTGTTATCTTGTTCACTCTTTAATACTTTGCTTGCTAAATGACTAATCTTGATTTATGTTGTATAACACTTGGTACAACAAATACTTGACATTTTCATAGTGCATACTGTATGGTGTAACCGACACTTGAGCTATGAAAGGAACTTGATTTGTTGTTAACATAAGTTATAATCATGAATGCTTGACGAGATTTACAAGTATTAACATTAATCGAATAAGATGACTAATGTAATCAAGTTAACAATCTATAATCTGATTGTAACCTCCTTTGCGTGTGATTTCCAATTAAATAATAAAAGTTTATATTATATTTGTTTGACATACCATTAGTGGAATCTCTAACTTTGACATTTAGTATTATCATTGTTTAATCGTTACATTAATATTCTTTGTTAAAGTTCTCATCTTCTTCTTCTTCTTCTCCTTCTTTTTCTTTATTATTATTATTATTACTATTACTACTACTACTACTACTACTACTGTTGTTGTTGTTGTTGTTGTTGTTGTTGTTGTATTATTGTTATTTATAATTTGTACAATTAACCTCCTTGTGATTCGACCTTGGTCTTGCCAGGTTATTTATTACTTCGACACTTCTGCACTTTGGAGAAGACATCAATCTTTTAGTCGTGTCACTTAGCATAAAAAAGAGCTAAAATATATTTTTACGAGTTTTAACATTTTTATAAAATTTTTGTTTTATCACTTTTTAATTAAAAAATATATTTTATTTGCATATAAACTTTACAACAAGTTTATAAAACTCATTAGAATCTAACCAAATAAAATGGCTTATTGGACTTACATATAAAATATCAAAAGCTTATAGCTCACCTCTATCATTTTCATGAGTCCAATGATAATTTTAAAACTTAATCTAAAAGTGTCTGAGGTAAGTTGATTAATAATAAGTATCAATCTTGGAATCTACTAACATTAGAGTCAGAAATATCAATCTCAGTATTTATTGACATCAGAATTAGAAATATCAATCCTAGTATATACTGACACTGGAGTCAGAAATATTATAAATAAATCATTGATAACATAGCACAATAACATACAACAATTTAAGACAAAACTAACAATATAATTTGCTAAAGATAGGATGTTTCAGGAATGATAATATTTTTCTTCTAGCATAACCAATCATTTGTCATAGAATCTCTAAAGATCAATTAAGATTTCTAGTAACCATGATATTAAGTGGCAACTCTTTAAATAAAATATTTCTTTTCTAAAAACAAGATGTTAAATATATTTTTTTTTCTAGTTTTTAAAGGACGTCGCAACATCGAGTACAACAAAATAAATGACTAAAGACATTATTAGCATCTGAGAACCAAATATCTATATCGCAATGAACAATAAACATCAGAAACAACATTGGAAATATCAATGAAAATGATGAATGATTCAAGAGCAAAACCTATAAAAACACTTAAATGGACAGTCTAGAAAAATTATTAAAAGAAAGCATTTGATAATACATTGGCAATGAAAAGTGGGACCCATGGTTACTCAGCAAGATTTATAGGATATGTGGAAAACACATATCGGAATGCAAGTTAGCAATGCTTCTAAGATTATCTTTCGGCATTTTTGAAGACATTGAATGATGATTTAAGGCAAATGTTTGAACGAACTAAGTCTTGTAATTGACTTTGTAAGTAGAGGCTTAAAGAGAAAGAGTAATTGTTTTGAAATGAGTTTCTTAATTCTAACTCTTCAGTTAGCCATATTAACCTCTGGTTGCCAAAAGCAAAGCGATTGCATCCCTACAAAATCTGATTAAGTACTTTGCCAGAACAATTGGCTTGTGCTAAATCACACCACCAGCTGCATTTAAACCAAAATTAGCTTCTACTCATCACAAGACTCACAGTATCATTCAAACTAATGACATCACAGATATCACACAACTCCATAGCATGTTGCCATAAACTTAAAACCATGTGGGTCAAGGAGAAAGAAAGAGAGAAAATTGATGAGTGGCTAATGCTTCCATAATGATTATTTTGACAGGAAAATGTCCAATATCGTCAAGGTTGAAAGGAAAATTTACTATTACCATGAATGATAGATAAAGAAGAGACGATTAGGATTCTAACCAAAGATGATGCCCCTGCCTGAATTGAATCTACTAACTCCTATGTCACCGACCTGCATCTGACCCAGATCCTGATGAACTATCAATATCAGAGCCTGCACATGAAGTATCAAAATGAATTAATAAATCCATTTTATGTTCTAATTGACAATATCATCGCCAGAAAATTATATATGTTCAACAACACTATAGCTGTAGTGTTTCAATTACCACTTGAAGAAGATATGGAGCCACTGTCAAAACTGCTTGAACAACGTGATCTGCTCATAGAATGGCCTTGCTTATGCTCTTTAATAGGTGAAGAGGCGGGAACAGTCATTTGTACTGCTTCAAACCAAAAGGTTTTAGAATTCAATACATAATGAATAGAATGCCATAAAGATCCAACAAATGAACAGCCTGAATGAAGGCAACACAAAATCCTAGGGAATTCAAGATGGTTATTACCTGATCCAAGTTCCTTTGGTGCCTCTGCAGTAGCAGATGTCAGTTTCTACATAAAGAGAGAAGAATGATATATCAGTTGACATGAAGGGAATGAAGGGAATTCAGCTAAAGATTCGAACTAATAAAAATTATGGTCTTACAGTCCCGAGCATATTGTTGCCAGCTTCTTCTCTATCTTGAAGAGCAGCTTTAGCTTCACTGTCATTCTTGCTTGTACTCTTCCAGTAATTGGTTACATAACTATGAAGTTCCCAAAGTGTTTCATTATCAAAACTATCAATATCCACTTCAATCTCATCTTCTTGTTGAAAAAGCCCAGGATTCCTCTTCCTAATAATCTGGACAACTGATTCTAGTTTCTCTGAAGGCAAACTCTGCAGGCTTATACTCAGTTTCTGCTTCTCCTCGTAAGTCATTTTGCTTTTGTCAGTGTCCTTCTTAGGCTTCTTCGACACTGATGCCCTACCCTGATCAGCAGCTTTCATATTTGGATGCACAAGCTCTGTCAAAGAATCTGTTCCACCCAAACTTCCCGTCTCTAAAGGCATTGTCTGTTGAAAAGGAGCAGGACTGGAAGCACAGGCAGAAGCGGAACCACAAGCAGAGGATGAAGCATGAGGACCTGGAGCTCTCTTTGAAGCAGGTGCTTGCAAGCTAGCATCGTACCCCATCTCCCCCCTCTTATCAAAATTAGTTTTGGCCTGAACATTAGCCCATTTCTCCTCAAAAATCTTCAACAACGTATCTGCCATAGTATGAACATCCTGCCCTTTCTCATTATACTTCATAGCATTATTAAAAGTCAACCTAACATCCTCAGCAAACTCCTTTGGCGACTTATACCAATTCTTACTCAGCCTACTCTTCACTGTCCCTAAATCCATTGGATGCTTAATAATCTTAAAATAATCATGCAACTTCAACTTCTTCACATCCACTGGCACATTAAACACCCATCCATACTGATGTTTCATTAACTTCCCTAACAACTCCCCACACTCTTTAACCAAGTACTTACTGAACTCCACCGCCACCCCTTGTCCCCCACCACCGCCACACTGTTTCAACTTCTTGTTCGAATTCATCGGGGTTTTCTTCTTCTCATTACCATCCAACGGCCGCGAATTGGTGTGTCCCACATAACTAACTTCAGAATTAACCCTATCAAAAGTTCCAATTCTATGACCACCACTATTACCTTTTTTTCTATTATTAAGATTATCATTAAAGGAAGATTGAGACTTTTCTATGGAATCAAGTTTCTTTCGCAAGTTTCTAACTTGATCAAGTTCATTCACTAATTTCCTCTTTAGATGTTTAATTTCGGATTTTGGCCTTGAATTCAAGTTGATTTTAACTCTACTACCATCATCAAATCTCACGTACCCGGGTAGTACTGACATGTTCCCATTCTGTGGGACCGGCTGTACGTGATTAAGACTTGAAGAGTCGTCTGACGCCACGGTTCCGTCGCGGTGGCTCTGCTTTCAAGAAGAGGAGGTGGTGGTGGTGGTCGGGTATTTTTAGGATTTTGAAAAAAAAAATGTCGGTGAGGGATTTTGGTGTAATCTAAGGTTTGTTGTGGTGTTTTCGGGTATACAAGTTTCTGTTGATATTGGGTCTCCTTTGTTGTTTCTTGTTTCCACAGTCCTCTTCTTCACACTGTAACCGTTCATGGAACGTTCGAAACCCTAATTTCTTGAATCAAAACCCTAATTATTGCTTTTCCTTCTTTTTTTTTTATCTTTTTTTACTATGATTGAAATCATAAAAAAACCTTGACTTATAATTTGACGGCTAAAAATTTATTTAGAAATATGGTATTAAAAAAATTTAAAGATTTTTTTTAATAATTTTTTTATATATTTTTAAATTATTTTAATATATTAATATTAAAAATAATTTTTACAAGATAACAAATATTAATTTGATATACTTTTAAGTATAAAACAAATAATTTAAATCATAACAAAAACTACAATTTTAAACGATTCTAACTTTAAATAACTTACAAGTTAGTTTTTTTAAAAAAAAATTAAGTAAAACCTGATTTTTTTATATATTTTTAGTAAATTTAAAATAATAAAAATTAATTTATAAATATTTAGTTTTATAATTGTTTTTATAATCTTCATTCATTTAAATTGATTTTTTAACTTTTTAATATGATGAATTATTTCTTAAATGAAAGATAATTTATATGGTATACATTCAAGTGTATTTTTTTAAAAACAATTTTAATGTATGATAATTATATTACATTTTTCACTGATATATTATATTTTATTTTGTTTTTTATATAGATTATATTTACATGATTTATTTTTTAATTTTTTGATATGAGATAATTATATATAGCATCCATTGATATGAATTATTTTTCAAGTTTTTAATATGAGATAATTGTATTATATTTTATATTTTTTAACTTATATTTATATCCATATAAAATGTTTATTAATGTTTTAAATTAAGATAACTATATTATATTATATTCATATTTTTTTTAATATCTGAAACTCATATGCATTGTTTCAAAACTTTTTAATACATTTTTCTATTTTTTATAATCTGAATCCATATGTAAAGATTTTAATACTAGCATTAACGAGTAATTTGATGCTTTCAAAATGGATTTCATCATCATCATTTAAAATAAGAGATGATTTTGTATTTAAATAAATATAAAAAAACTAAAAGCACAGTAAAACATTTAAAATATCATTAGAAGTTAAAAAATTAAAATTAGCCTCAATGGTCTTTTTATGTCTTTTTTTAAATATATATATATATATATATATATATATATATATATATAAAACATGACAAATTAAGAGCAATTTAATATTTGACTAAAAAAAAAGTGTGTGTGATTCATTAGAAGGTGCGTGGAAAGCGTTTTTGCTTTTTGGATGGGGTAAATGATCCTATTTGATATCTAGAAATATCCTTCCGCCCTACAATGTTATCTTTTTATAGGTGTGACATGTGTTTTTGGTAGTGATTTTGTTTGTCATTAATATGACTAAAAGATTGATGTCTTCTCCAAAGTGTAGGAGTATTGAAGTAATAAATAACCTGACAAGTCGAAAAAATAAATAACCCGGCAAGACCGAGGTCGAACCATAGGGAGATTTATTGTATAAATTATAAATAACAATAATACAACAACAACAACAACAATAACGATAGTAACAATAATAATAATATTAGTAATAGTAGTAGTAGTAGTAATGATAGTAATAGTAGTAGTAATAATAATAATAATAACAACAATAATAATAATAATAATAGAAGAAAAAAAAAAGAAGTTGATAAGAACTTTGAGATGGAAGATTAACGTAAGGATTAAACAATGATAATAATAAATGTCAAGGTTAGAGGATCCACTAATAATATGTCAAACAAGTATAGTATAAACTCTTATTACTCAATTGAAAACCACACACAAAGGAGATTCCAATCAGATTATAAATTGTTAACATGATCATATTAGTCATCTTATTCTATTAGTGCTAATACTTGTAAATTTCATCAGGCATTCATGATTATAACTTATGTTAATAACAAATCAAGTCTCTTTCATAGCTCATGTGTTAGTTATACCATACAGTATGAGCTATGAAAGTGTCAAGTATTTGATGTACCAAGTGTTATATAACATAAATCTAGATTAGTTATTTAACAAGCAAAGTATTAAAAAGTGAACAAGATAACAAATACAAAACATGTTAATATCAAAAATTAAAGTTCATATCAAGTTTACACTATATTTATTCTTACACTATTAGTATAACCTTTTTACCTTGACATAATAAACTTAGCTAAACATAATGAAAGAAAGAAAAATAAATAAACAAAATAAAAACATAAATAAGATAAAAGTTAACTAAGTAAAGGAAAAGAAATGAAAGGTATAAACTTGATTTTAATGAAAACAAAACCTGAACATTACAAAAATACAAAGAGAGAAAGCAAAAATATGATCTTGATCTAGAGACCAAGATGCCTAAATGCATGACAAATGTTTCCTTTTATAGGCCAAAACTAGGAACTATTGATTTGATGACTAATTGATGAGTGGGTGGCCAACTCTTCACTTAGTGACAATCCTTATCTTCTCTTGTCTACCTAAAACGTCATTGATAACGTCCAAATTGGAGCCACTTGAAAACATGAAAGTTATAGGAAATTATCTCAGCTTTCTTGTGTAAAAATTCAAGTTATTTAGACTTCTAGAACTCCAGATATGGGCCAAACACTGAACAGTGTTCAAGCTAGAAGACAGATTCAGACTTTTTTGTTGTTGCTATAATTTGGACTTGAAAATGGCCTTTTAGATCTTGGGCTCTGTATGAAAGTTGTAAGCCTATATCTTACCTTTCCATCCATATAAAGTAGATCTAAATCTGAGATCTACAACTCCAGATATGATCCAATTACTGAATAGTGTTCCGGTTTGGATTGCACCGACATCTCTTTTCTAAGTTTGGTCATCTCTTTGTCTTTTCAATTTCAATTCTTAAATTTATCAATCAATCCTTTTATTTATGTGATAAGCCTGCATTTAAAATGAACATTTACCACAAATTAAAGGTATCTTATATTATTAGATACGTTAGTATAAAGCATAATTCAGTTAAGGAGTTATTGATACTTCAAGTGCAAAATGATAATATAAAACCTTGATAAAAATATACTTTTAAGTACTAATCAGTCACCTATAAGCTTTTTTTTCCCTCTTCTGTTCTTTTTCATAAAATCATAGCTTAATCTTCTTAGTTATTGGTATTTCAACTTTAATCCTTATTGTTTTCATTTCTAATTTTGAGTATCAACTCTTATATGGAAGTTTTATTTGTTTTTAATTTTAATATTTAATCTCAATTTATAAAATATTATATTCTTAAATTTAGTCCCCATTATTTGGATTTCTATTTTTTTCCTTTGTATTTTTTTAAAAAGTTTTATTGGTTTTTAATTTTATTTTTAAATTTAAATTGATGGTATTATATTTTTCAATTTGGTCCTCACTATTTTTATTTTTATTTTTTTTCTTAGTCATTTTGTAAGGATTATTATTCTTTTTAATTTCATCCTTAAATTAAAATATTATTTTTGTTTTTTATGTCAATTTTGATCTTCATTCTTTTTAATTTTTTTTAATTTATTATTAAATTAATTTTTATTTTTATCCTTCGATCAAATATAATTTTAAAGAAAGGTAAATGGTTCTTTATTTGTTTGCTGGTAAGGATTATAATGACTTGGATTGGAGTAAAATTTTACAACACATGCTCTTAATTTGGAATATATATATAAATTTATAATTTCTTCCTCTCTCTTCTTTCAATCTAGTTGAATCAAGTCAAACAAAGGACTTTCTCTACTAGACAAACACCCAGCCCAAGGGCGGAGCGAGGAATTTTTTCTGTTCTGGCTATTAAATAAAAATATAATATTTTAAAAAAATTAATTATTAATTCATATATACAAATTTTTTATGTTAATAGTAAAGTTTTAATTCAAATACATTATCCAAAATATTAAAAAATAAATTTGAAAGTACATCAAATTGAAGTAAAACGTAAAAATAAACCTACTATTGAAGTTACATCCTTCGATGTTTTATGAAATATAATTCATCTATAATCAAATCTGAATTGATATTGTAACAACTCTTTAACCGGGATAAAATAACAATTAACAATGTAATTAAATATTTTTCATCTCTCAGTTCCTCCTTCCCTCACTTGATTCTTTCTTATATTAGTGTTTTATAGGTTAGACTTTGTAAGTTTACAAGGTTATTTTCTCACTTTTTTTTATGTTTTTCCCTTACTTTTCTCTCTTTCTCTCTTGCCTTTTGTTTTTTTTTCTTTTTCTATTCTGCTTCTGCCTAGTCAGCAACATATAAATGGAAGGAAAAACTAATTTGTTTTATTTTTTAATGGCAAAAAATCATTTTACCCTTAATGAGTTGTTTTGCTTTTATTTGATAATTTTTTTTATTAGCACTACCAATCTCCGTTCATTCTAAAACTTTAACCAGATTTTATTCAATATATTTTAAGATCCCTTATAAAATTTCAATTTAATCTGATGGTCGGATTGAAAATTACGTACAATAACATAAAATTAGTTAAATTGTGATTTTTCATTAAATTTCTAAATTTCTCCAAAAATTGTGAAATTTTAACCCAAGCTAAAGTATTATATTACGAGGCTCAAATTTTTAAATTTTTTTAATAACTAAATTAAAAATAATAAATTTGTTTACATAAAACTAATAAAAAAATATTTATAAAATTTTAACCTGGGCTAGAGCCCACCCTAGCCCTTGGCATTCCTTCGCCCATGACCCAGCCTAACTAGATTTTCTAGTAATTTTACCATTTATAGTCTCAATTTCATTTCTATTCTAGAAATATATTCATCAACTATATTATTTATATGCATTGCTAAAAAAAACTGAAGAACCTTAGGAAGAACACTACAGGTCCAGGGTGCTCTCAAGTAGTGTTTTCTATGAGAATCTCTATTTGATCCCATGAGAGGTTGTATTCAAATGGATGGAAAACATCTTTCATCTCCTTTTCTTCATGGGCATGTGCCCTTCTCTGCCACATTTCTTTTCATGGACAAAAATGAGAGAAGCTGAAGGAGGGAGGGAAGAGCAGAAGCTTAAGTTAGGAAGAGATAATTTGACTTGTATAATTGTTGTGAATGTGGGAGATGATGTAGAGAATGATGAAGGTTGGACATCGTGAATTGAATAGGGATAGATATGTTAAATAATATTTATATAGTCTTATTTCTTAAGGGTAGAATAATACTTTCAATTTAACCTATATATACTTTATTTGTATTTAGGTTAAAACTAAGCATTCATAATATATAAATTATTCAGAATTCTAGCCTCCTTTTTTGTGTTTGATCTTAATTATTTTAACATGGTATCAGAGCTGGTTTTATCGAACGAGGCTTAATCTCGAACATAGCTTCGCGGATCCAACTCTGCGGTGAGTTGGTTGGGGGTTTGCAGGGGGCAATATGCCCCTGCTAGGGTTCAGGGTAGAGTCCCAAAAAAATTTTGGAGTGAGATTTTATCTTCCGCTTATGTAAAATTTGGTATTTTGTGAATTTCTGTAATTATTTTGATATTTCATCTTCCCTTTAGCTATTGTAATTTGGTATTTGAGTTTAGTTTTTACAAATTTATTTTGTGTTTTAGAGCAATCGTATAATTTTGAGAAGATATTTGTTTAGTTTTTGCAATTTGGTATTTGGTTTTCTACTACTTTTGCATTCTATTTTTCTATAATTGTTGATTATGACTACTGAAAGAGATGATTCGCTTCAGTTTGTGAGTGTGAGGTTGGATGGGAAGAACTATTTGTATTGGAGTTATGTAATAAGGAATTTTCTTAAAGATAAGAAGATGCGGGGTATGTTAGTAGAACTTATATAATACCTAAGAATATTGAGGAGGGGGATGTAGTTTTGATAGATACATGGGAGGCAAATAATGCAAATATCATTACTTGGATCAATAATTTTGTTGAACATTCGATGGTACACAGTTGATGAAGTATGAGACAACAAAAGAGGTTTGGGATCATCTGTAAAGGTTATTCACGCAATCACATTTTGCAAAAGAGTATCAATTAGAGAATGACATACAAGTTCTCCATTAGAAGAATATGAGTATTCAAGAGTTTTATTCTGCTATGACATATCTTTAGGATTAATTAGCTCTTATAGAATTGGTAAAATTAAAGGCATGCGGTGCTTATATTGAGCATAGAGAGCAAGAACAATTGATACAATTTTTAACAGTACCTTTTGTTGACTCTGTTGTGAGTGAGTTATTGGCTAAAGATATACATCTTCAATCTTATTCTGAAAAGGGAATTCTTTCTGCTTCAAATCCTTCTATACTAGCAGTACCTTTTAAGTCATTCTCTAATCATCAGAACAAGCCTTACACAAGGGTTGGCTTCGATTAATATAGTTTTTGTAAGTAGAAAGGTCATTGGAAAGCTTAGTGTCCTAAGTTGAAACAGTAGAATTAAGCTTGGAAGTCTGGTAGTCAGTCACAACCTATTACTCATAAACCACCTTAGGGTTATAAACCATCACACTATAATACTATAACAGTACCTTTTCCAAGCTCTATTACCGATCTCAATACTTTGGCTGAGAAATTTTAGAATTTTCTTTCCTTGTAGCCACAAGTAATGTCCGCTTCTTCTTTCATACATCAGTTGCCTCATAGTTTCTCAAGTATGTCACATTCTGAATGGGTCTTGGATTCTGGTGCTAGATTCCTCATCTTTTACCTCTATGTTCCCTTTATCCTCCATTCCTGTTATGACTGTTGATGGCATTCTTATGCCCTTAGCAGGTGTTGCTTCTGTTGTCACACCTCACTTGTCTCTCTCTAATGTTTATTTTATTCCAAAACTCAAATTGAATTTTGCGTCTGTTGGTCAAATATGTGATTCTGGTGATTATTTAGTCATGTTTTCTGGTTTTTTTTTTTGTGTACAGGATCTGTAGTCTCAAAAACTAACTAGGATAAATTGAATAGAGAATGGACTATATATTTTGGATGAGTTAAAAGTGCCAGTTACTACTGTTGTTGCTGCTACTACTACTGTTGATTTGTCTTCTTTTCGTTTGAGTCTTTCATCTTCTAGTTTTTATTTATGACATTCCTGTCTAGGTCATGTTTTGTCTTCTCATTTGAGATTTTTAGCATCCACAGGAGCTTTAGAAAATTTGAAAACTTATGACATTTCTAATTGTAGTGGATGTAAACTAGCAAAATTTTCTACTTTACCTTTTAATCGAAGTATTTCTGTTTCTTCTTCACCATTTGATTTGATTCATTCTGATATATGGGGACCTTTTCTTGTTGCTATAAAAGAAGGGTCTCGATATTATGTCTTTTTTATTGATGATCATACTCGTTATTATTGGATTTATTTAATGAAACATCGTTACGAATTCTTTGAGATATATACAGCTTTTCGAGCTCTTATCAAAACTCAACATTCTGCTATGATTAAATGCTTTAGGTGTGATTTGGGTGGGGAATACACCTCCAATAAATTTTTCCAATAGCTTGCCTTAGATGGAACCATCCACCAAACTTCATGTACAAATACTCCTGAGCAAAATGGTGTTGCTGAAAGAAAACATAGGCATATTGTCGAAATTGCTCATTCTCTCTTGTTGTCTGCTTTTGTTCCTAGTGAGTTTTGGGAAGAAGCTATTCTTATTGTTGTAAGTTTGATTAATACAATTTCATCTTCTTATAGTTCGGGTCTATCTCCTTTTAAAAAGTTATATAAGTATGTCCTTAATTATTACTCATTTAAAGTCTTTGGTTGTATTTGTTTCATTCTTCGTCCTCATATAGAACATTGTAAGTTATCCTCTTAATTCGTTATTTGTGTCTTTCCGGGTTATGGTGAAGGTAAAAAAGGGTATCATTGTTTTGATCCAATAACTCAGAAACTTTATGTGTCTCGTCATCTTGTATTTCTTAAGTATATATCTTTCTTTTATATTCTATCTACTACTCATAACCTGACTAAATCTAATATTATTTGTATAGATCTTTTTTCTGAGAATTTTGGTAATGATACGTCGCCCCATGTTCGATCAATTTATACTCATAACTCTATAGGTATTGGTACTTTACTTTTTAGCACACCTGAAGCTCCATTTTCATCTACAACCCCTCAAGCTTCATCTGAGATTATGGATCCACCTTCATGTCAGTCCATCCATATTTATAAGTCCATAAAACTAACAGATTTTTCTTATTCTTGTTATTCTTCATCATTTACTTCCTTTTTAGCTTTTATTCATTGTCTCTTTGAGCCCTCTTCCTATAAAGAGGCAATTCTTGATCCACTTTAGTAGTAAACTATGGATGAGGAATTTTATGCTTTGTATAAGAAAGATACTTGGGATCTGGTTCCTCTACCTCCTAGTAAGAATGTTATTGGTTGTCGTTGGGTGTATAAGATCAAGACTAATTTTAATGGGTTTATTGAGCGATATAAGGCTAGATTGGTTATAAAAGGATATTCTCAATAGTATAGTATGGATTATAAGAAGACATTTTCCCTGGTTGCAAAAATGACTACTATTTGTACTTTTATTGTCGTAGCTTTGATTCGCCAGTGGCATCTTTCTCAACTTGATGTTAAAAATATCTTTTTAAATGGAGATTTTCAAGAAGAAGTTTATATAACACCCCCTCCTGGTATTTCACATGACTCTAGATATGTTTGTAAGATTAAAAAAGCATTATATGGTCTCAAACAAGCACCCCATGCTTGGTTTAAGAAGTTCTCTATTGTGATCTCATCTCTTGACTTTGTTTCTAGCAGCCATGATTCTGTTCTTTTTATTAAGTGCACTAATACAGGTTGTATCACTCTGTCTTTATATGTTGATGACATGATTATTACTGGTGATAACATTGATGGTATTTCAGTTTTGAAGACAGAGTTGGCTAGATGATTTGAAATGAAGGATTTGGGTTATCTTCGATATTTTCTAAGTATTGAAATAGCATACTCACCTAAAGGTTACCTTTTTTCTTAGTCAAAATACGTTACAAATATTCTTGAGTGGGCTAGACTTACTAATAACAAAACTGTTGATACTCTCATTGAGGTTAATGCAAGATACTCTTCTTCTAATGATTTACCTTTGATAGATCCTACTTTATACCATAATATTATTGGGAGTTTGGCATATCTCATAATTACTCGTCCAGATATTGCATATGTTGTTCATATTGTTAGTTAGTTTATTGATTCTCCTACTACAGTTCACTAAATAGCTGTTCTTTGTATTTTGCGATATCTTCGGGGTATAATTTTTCAGAGTCTTTTACTTTCATCCACCTCTTCCTTGGAGTTGCATGAATACTCTGATGCTGATCATGGTAGTGATCCCACAGATCGCAAGTTTGTTACTAGGTTCTATATCTTTTTAGGTGATTCTCTTATTTCTTAGAAAAGCAAGAAACAATATATTGTTTCTCAATCATTCACCGAAGCAGAATATCATGCCATGACATCTACTAATAAAGCGATTGTTTGGTTATGTTGGTTATTTGCTGATGTGAGAGTTTTTTTTTCTCATCCTACTCCTATGTATTGTGACAACCAAAGTTCTATTCAAATTGCTCATAACTCGATTTTTCATGAGCGAACTAGGTACATTGAGATCGATTGTCATCTTACTCGTCATCATCTCAAGCATGACACCACTGCTTCGCTTTTTGTTCCTTCTTCCTTGCAAATTGCATATTTTTTTACCAAGATGCATTCCATCTCTCATTTTTTTTTCTAGTTGGCAAACTCGTGATGCTTGTAGTTGCCGCATCGTGAGTTTGAAGAGAGATATTAAATAATATTTATGTAGTCTTATTTATTAAGGGTGGAATAGTACTTTCAGTTTAACCTATATATACATTATTTGTATTTAGGTTAAGTGATTAGTACTTAAAAGTGTATTTTTATCAAGATTTTATATCATTATTTTGCACTCGAAGTATCAATAATTCCTTAAGTAAAACATGTTTTATAATAACATATCTAATAATATAAGATACCTTTAATTTATGGTAAATGTTCATTTTAAATGCAGGCCTATCACATAAATGAAAAGATTGATTGATAAATTTAAAAACTAAAATTGAAAGGATAAAGAGATGACCAAACTTAGAAAGAGATGTCGGTGTAATCCAAACCGGAACACTGTTCGGTAATTGAGTCATATATGGAGTTGTAGATCTCAGATTTGGGTTTACTTTATATGGATGGAAAGGTATGACATGGGTCTACAACTTTCATATGGAGCCTAAACTTACAAAAGTCATTTTCAAGTCCAAATTGTAGCAACAACAAAGTCCAAGTCTATCTTCTAGCCTAACCATTGTTCAGTATTTGACCCATATCTGAAGTTTTAGAAGTCCAAATGACCTGAATTTTTTACACTAGAAAACTAAGATAATTTCCTACAACTTTCATATTTCAAGTGGCTCCAATTTTGATGTTATCAATGATGTTTTGGGTAGACAAAAAAAAATAAGGATTGTCACTAAGTCAATAGTTGGTCACCCACTCATCAATTAGTTATCAAATGAATAGTTCCCAATTTGGCCTATAAAAGGAGGTTTTTGCCATGCATTTAGATATCTTGGTTTCCAGATCAAGGTCATGCTTTTACTTTCTCTCTTTGTATTTTTTGTAATGTTTATGCTTTGCTTTCATTAATATCAAGTTTATGCCTTTCATTTCCTTTCATTTACTTAGTTAACTTTTATCTTATTTATGTTCTTATTTTATTTATTTATTTTTCTTTCTTTTATTATGTCTAGCTAAGTTTATTATGTCAAGGTGAAAAGGTTACACTAATGATGTAATAATAAGTATAGTATAAACTTAATATGGACTTTAATGTTTGATACTAACATGTTTTATATTTGTTATCTTGTTCACTCTTTAATATTTTGCTTGTTAAATGACTAATCTTGATTTATGTTGTATAACACTTGGTAAAACAAATACTTGGCACTTTCATAGCCCATACTGTATAGTATAACCGACACCTAAGCTATGAAAGAAACTTGATTTGTTGTTAACATAAGTTATAATCATGAATGCTTGATAAGATTTACAAGTATTAGCATTAATCTAATAAGATGACTTATGTAATCATGTTAATAATCTATAATCAATTGAATAATAAGAGTTTATACTATACTTGTTTGACATACCATTAGTGGATCCTCTAATCTTGACATTTTTTATTATTATTGTTTAATCCCTGCATTAATATTTCATCTCAAAGTTTTTATCATTTTCTTCTTCTTCTTCTTCTTCTTCTTTTTCTTTATTATTATTATTATTACTACTACTACTACTACTATTATTGGTGGTGGTGTTGTTGTTGTATTACTGTTATTTATAATTTGTACAATTAATCTCCTTGTGGTTCGACCCCAGTCTTACCGCGTTATTTATTACTTCGACACTCCTGCACTTGGGAGAAGACATCAATCTTTTAGTCATGTCATTAAGACTAAACATTCATAATATACAAATTATTCAGAATTATAGCCTCTTTTTTTGTATTTGATCTTAATTATTTTAACAAGATATATAATTTTGTGATTTTTTCTTTATTGTTTTTTATAATTTTAGGTGTCTAGGTTAGTTTACGTGCACTAAAACTAATTTTTGAATTCACTTAATATCTATAAACTTAATGAACAGATAAAACACCAGGAAGATGATAAACATACATAAAACAAAATTATACCCAAGTATAAAGAAAGGAAATAAATCCCTCTACCATAAGACCATGACTGCATATGCATGTGATTTTTTCTTTATTGTTTTTATTAAATGTTGCTATTGTGATGGTTATGTGTCGAGACATCGCCTATTGTTTTCCCTTTACAGGCACAATTCCAGGTCGGTAAATTTGTTCTTAATAAACAACTCATCTTTTTTTTTTCTTTTATTGAAAAAGTAGAAAATACATAAACATATTATATTAAAAAAATAGATATATTTTTAAAATAAATTTTATATTTAAAAAAAACATAAAAATATATCGCACATGTTCTTAATCTTTTCTTACAACAAAATAACCAAATGTTAGCTATTATACTTTCAATTATTTATTAGTACAATTATTATGGTGGGAAGGAAATTGGTTGGAAATGTGTAGTTTATTTTTGTATTTTAAAAGTAGTTTTTTAAAAAATTAAATTTTATATTTTAAATTAATATTTTTTTTATGTTTTTAGATGATTTTAATATGTTAATGATAAAAATAATTTTTTAAAAAATAAAAAATATTATAAACAACATTATTTTAATATAATATTAATGTAATGTTGGGTTTATTAGAAATAGTTTTTAATTATTAATATTTTTTTTAAGGAAAAGCACATTTATTCTTATCCCTGGTGGGAAATGAAAAGGGTTTTGAAGTATTTGTCACTACCTTTTCTCTTCCATCTTCTAAGATGTTCACTAGTAATTGTTAGGTATTAATGTGCACTCTCAAGGTGCAGAAACAAGGTCCCGTAGCTCAGTTGGTTAGAGCGTTGGTCTTATGAGCCGAAGGTCGCGGGTTCGAGCCCCGCCGGGACCAGATCTGTCTTGTTTTATGAACGAGGGAGTCCCTTCTTTTAAATCTTTAGCCTGGTGATGAACGGTGAGGTCCCGAATCCCGATAGGTTAGGTGCTCCGTGGGCCGCAGTCGGGGTATTTTTTAAAATGTATTTGACTGTTGGCCTTCCAAAGGATGAAACAGCAGTTTCAGTTTTGTTGAGTAGTCAGTTAATACATTCTCTCTCACCCATTTCTTGGACTGCACTTAAACTTCTTCTTCTTATTCCTACCACTCCATCTTCTCAAACCACAAGCCAACACAACAAGCCTGCGTAGCTCCTCTTTCTGAACCACGAACAAAAGCATGGGCTGTTTCTTCTCTGGTATGTTTAGTCTGTTCCTATTGTCCTTAATCTTTTGCTCTGTACGTTATTGATTGTGCTTGGTGTTTCTGTATATAATGGTTAGAATATGGAGTGTTGCTGATTATACTGATGTGCTTTGTCCTAGCTAGTTGTATGAAGCAGATTTTGCAGTCATGTATTTGTAAATTATATATTTATTATACTGTTCCAAATGTTTGATTTGCTCTAATGTAGTGGCTGGAATTTTTAATCAATATTGAAGCTTAGTAAAATATTATCTTCTATGTTTAATGGTGATCGATTCCGCAATTTTGCTTGAGCAAAATCGAAAGAAATCCTTGCATCATGACAAGTGATCTGTTCTCGTTTTGATCACGCATGGAGCTAAACATGTTTTGGCTTTGGTCTTTATCACCATGCACCCACTTCAGAATGGAAGAATCTTTGCCCTATAAGCTCATAATTAATGTCACAAGTGGTCTCAGCTGGATTTGAAAGCAGCTATGAACTTAACAGAGACTGAACTTGGCTAAGCCTTTAGGTTTCTTACTCAAGGGAAGTTGCTTATTTGATTTTCCTGTTATAAATGCAGTATAATCTAATCAGTGTGGAAATTTTTTGGCATGTTTATGTTGGTTTCTACACTATATAGCAGCAAGCTGATCTACAACAATGGGTTCAGGATACTGGTTAAAGTTGATTATAAGCCTGAGAAAAGCGAAGAGAGATAGATCGAAGAAAGTAAAGGTAAATAGTACTCAGGATTCTGCTGATTCCTTTGGGTACAACCAGGGTTATTGTTTCTTTTTTCTAATCTGTTCCTTCACCTCTGTGAGGCAGGTACATTCAGCTATTGAAAAAGCAAAGCAGTCAAAGGAGAGTCCACCCACAAATGGAGAATCCAGTAGTTTCGCCCATGCTGATTTGCAGAGCAGTCATGCTGTTCCTGGATTGTCTGCTGAATATACAGCTGCCGTCAGGATTCAAAAGGCTTTTCGGGCATACAAGGTACATTTCAACAGTGTGATTATAGAAGGACCATTCATTTCTTCCCCGATGAACCAACCCTTCTGTCAGGAAAAGAAGAAAATCTAGATAGGTGTGATTAAGAGCTTGGCACACCGATTTCGTTTCTGCTATCATGGCACACATGCATATATTTGGTATATGCATGTGTGCGATGATTTAAGCTCCTGGGACCGCCGGCATTGATTTTCTTGCCATGTCCAGTGACCCACAAGAAGTTTTTGAAATCAAACGAGTGAATATTTATTGTTATCAACTAAATAGCCTTCTTATTTCACTGAGTTTCCACATCGTTAGCATTTTCTGTACGATCACAACAAGAAGAAATCTTTTGTAAGCATTGTTGGAATTTTTAAGAAATTTACTTCTGACATTTGCTTGCTCTCGTGGGCTTATTATAGCCATTCCAATTGTTGTGAAATTTTCATGATCAGTAAAGTAACAGTGGTTTTCTTTTCCCATTTTCAGGCAAGAAAGGCAGTGCATCGTCTTAAGGGAGCTGTGAGATTTAATGTACTAATCCATGGTCAAGATAATCAAAAGCAAGCATCAATCACGTTGAGCCATATACATTCATGGAGCAATGTACAGACCCAGATAAGAGCTCGCCGACACCATATGGTTACAGAAGGCCGTATTAAACAAAAGAAACTGGAAAACCAGTTGAAACTTGACGCCAAACTTCAAGAGTTAGAGGTACTACTGACTATTACCTATTTGGATTATAGATTTCGAACTTAATTAATCAAACAGTATCATGTTGCCAAAAAAATAAAACTTGGACCATATTTTTTAATTATTTGAAAAACAGTGAAAATTTTGAAATGAAAAACTATTAATAACCTCTAAAATGTATTTTACAAATTTGAGAAACTAAACAAATAGTTTTTCATTCTTGGGGAAATATTATTTATATTTAAACAGGAAGCACCGGTTTTTCTTTTCTAGAAAAATTGGAGGATTACTTTGTTTTTAAACCGTCTCATGAAATTCTTAAAATTTTTCCTTTGCATTGAATGAAGTGTATTTTCTTATCTTTCTTGCATGTTCCAAATTAACATACAGCAAAATTCCGAAATATGACCTCATTTTTCGTGGTTTGAGTCTTTTATGTGCCAGAGAATATACAATTGTTTACTGTTTAAAAAGTTTAATGTGAAAATACAGAAAAATTAGTGTTTTGTACCAAAAATGCAAGCTGTCGTCTTCTTGTTTATGTGGGATTCTAATGACTTTCTACTTGGGCTACAAGAGAATTATGAGGTCTATGAAAAACAAATGAATCTGCCATACAAAGGAGGAGTTGATGAGTAATCAATGAGCTTGGCCCTACGTACTGCGTGGACTGGTGGTTGTTGGCCTTTTCTTTTTCCTTTGAGATGCAGCTGTTTGGCTATAAATGAAACTCGGCCAACAGGGAAATGTCTTGTAGTTTAGTTTAGTGCCAGAACTCAATCATGCATTAGTCTGACATTATCATGCTTGAGTAGCTACAAGCACAGCTGCTTCTTCTTCTTTTTGTATGAATACAAGCTTAGCCATTTTAAACCTAATTATTCTACGTAGACAAATGATGACATGACTGTCATCGCATGGTTGAAATTGAATGCATCCAAAGTAGTTAGCTCCCAAGAGAAAGGCAGTTGCCTAGTAATTATTGCATGAAGCAACCGCCAAGATTTCATGATCTACAATCCACATTTTCTAACTCAGTTTTGATAGGTGGAGTGGTGCGGTGGCTCCGATACCATGGAGGAGATTCTTTCCAGGATCCAACAAAGAGAAGAAGCGGCAGTAAAGCGTGAACGAGCCATGGCATATGCCTTCTCTCACCAGGTCCATCAACTGTTAAAACTATAAACACATCAATTTATTATCGTTTCTGGTTCAGTTGACAGTAAATAAACGTTGTGAGTTAATATGATTTTCAGTGGAGAGCCAATCCTACACAATATCTAGGCCAGGCATATTACATTCTTGGCAAAGAAAACTGGGGTTGGAGCTGGAAGGAGCGTTGGGTTGCTGCGCGGCCATGGGAGGTTCGAGTTCATGCTGAGCCTAGTAACCTCAAGAAAGTTCATTCCAGACAAGGGAGCAAAACGGAGATTAAAATACCAGTAATGTCAACCAAACCTGCTCTGTCAAACGGGAAGGTGAATGGTAAAGCTAAAAAGTTGTCCAGCCCAGCCGTGGATTATCAAGCAACCCAGGATGCCAGTTCTACTGCCGGCTCATCTCATTTGTTGATTCAAAGTTGAGTTAATTAAGGATAATTTAGCGAATCATTTACTTGCAAACTTGTACACGCTTCTTGATCCTGTGTTTTTGTTTTGTTTATTGTGGGGTTGGTGTGAGATTTGCGTGCAGTGTGTGAAAAGATGGTAACAAACAGAGAAAAATGTTTTCATGTTTATTGTGAGATTTGGTTTCGTGTCCGGGTCAAATCATTTTTTTTATATATATATAAAAGTATTTAAATGTTGCAAATGGGTTCTGTAATAATAAAAAAATAATTCAATAATAAATTTAAAATACGATCCATATTGAATAATTTTTTTTAAAAAAATATTTATACTTGGATGATATTTGTTTTTAAAAATTATTTTTCAATTTAATATTAAAAAATAATATTAAAAAAATAATATTAAATTAAAAAAAAAAAACTATTTAGAAACTCTATACTAACCTATTAAACATACAATTTAGAGATTGAAATAATTTTATAAAAAAATATATAAAAACTCACTTTCAATGTATTTATCTAGTTACTTAACTTGTGCTATCCACATGTTGTATTTTTTTTAATAAATTTATTTGGATATAATCACTTTATCAAATTTAACAATGTGTTTTTTAACATAAAAAAATTATCAATGTATTAAATACACTAAATAACCATGTGTGTAAATAAATAATTAAAAATAAAACTAGAAAAATTAAGAGACACGTATAGATCAAAATATTTGATATTACAATAAAAAACATTTACTCGGTTATATTTAAAAAATTATTTTTTATTAAATAAAATAATAATAGAAACATACACACATGAAATTGATTAAATAAAATAAGAGGAAAAATATTATTATACAAAGCTGTATACAATAAAAATATCATTTAAAAATAAATTTAATCTGAATAAAACATTAAAAAATTTATAGATGAATCAAAATAATATTTTTAAAAAATAAACACATAAAATAACTAAGAAAAAACCACTAATAAAAAAAGTTAAATAAGCAAAATAAAAATTCATAGAGAATGAAAATTAATCCAACATAAAATAAAAAATTATCTTAAAAAGAAAAAAAAAACATATTAATAAAAAGCATCAATAAAACAAAAGGACAATAATAATCTAGATGTTGTTAGCATGTTTAGAAGAAATAGGAAAAATAAATAATTCAGGTTATACCCTATTTTTTTATGAGAAAAACTAATATTAATAGATAAAATAAAAAAATAATTTAAAAAATATTAACCTTAACTTTTCAAATACATGCCCCAAGTTATTAAACTTGAATTACTATAAATGAAATGCCCCAAGTCATTAGACTTGAATTACTATAAATGAAAAAAACCTGAAGCTCATTCCTAAAAAAACCAAATATTAATTTTTAGCCTCAACAAACAAATTAAACATTAAATAATTAATTGGAAAAAAAATTGACTATACAAAAAATCTAAAACAAAAAATTATAATTAAAAGATAAGGGTGAAAATCTAAACAAAAAATAAATTAGAGGACAACTTTTTTATTAAAATGTTACATCAAGAAAAAAAAATAACTTTAACAAAATAAATAAATAAGAATTAAATTAAAAAATAATAATAGATCACAAATTTTGTTTGAAAGTCAATAAACTAAATCTGAAATAAAGCAAGAGATAAAATTTATTATGGGTTGTTTTATTTTTTAAAATGATAAAAGGATATATCTATCATTTTAGGCAAAACAGAACAAAATTCACAACCTCAATCAAAGCTGAGGTATGGAGCTCCAAACCACACGGAAACTAAGGACGGATGAATTTTAACCGTGTAATTCATTATTGTTTTTACACTAATTCATTATTAGATGTATTGCTAGGCAAGAACAACTACATCCCAATAAGATCTTCCATACCTAGCCCCAATAAAATCTGTATGTTTTTTCTCTGGTAAATCTTAATTTACTAATGCACTATTCAGCACATTCATCTCCAGTTATCCCCGCCAGCCACCCTATTTTATTAGCTTTCAATGAAGGTGGCAAAAGGAATATGATGTGCAGTTAAACTTAAGAGTTGCATTTGCAGAGGTAATTATCAATCCCGGTATAAACAAGACTGTATAGCAGAATGTCACCATCTCCACCGAATCCAAGTGATTCATTTTTGTATTTTTTAGCTTTTTCCCAGGGCAAAAAATATCCAGCTAGGCTGAGGGGACTGAGATTTTAGAAGGTTGGGGAACAAAGACATGGCAAAGTATCAAAATTTTCGTTGTATCCATCTGTATATTCTTCCATAATTGAGTTTTGTAGTGTTCATTCCATTCTACTTTCATGGACATGGTTCCTCCAGCAGTGTACTCCACTTAGCCCCGCTTGTTCTACCTTTGAATTTATCTAAGCTTAGCACTCATCGATAACGCCAAGACAGACCATGACCCTTGGATTCCTCACAACCTGATCTAAATGCAAATGTAAAATCCAGGAGAGCTTGTACTTCAAATCCCACATACACAATCCAGGTGCACATAGGCCTCAAAACAACACTTGGATCTCTTTCACACTAGCTAGATGAAAGAAATCAGATTCTACCAATTTCGGTAACTGTGGTTTTGTTGGTAAATATTTTGTTTTGCTTGCCCTTATATATGGAGCTCTCTTGTTACTTTTACGCACAAGCCTAGTCACATCACACTAAAGAAGCTAGCAAAACAGAAAGAAGACATTACGGAGTAAAGGAGACTATAAAACACAATTCTCCACTCAAAAGGTCAAAAAGTCTCCATTTCTTTTCCAGTTTCCTCTTCTATTCCATTGCAAAAAAGCTTCAATTATTGATGGAAAATTGACTCCCCGAAAATCCGAGCAACGAAAGAGATGTTAAAGAGGGTTTATTCTTTCAATTCTTTTGGCAGTTGTAAGGAAGATGTTGAGACATCAAAAGGCAGAAAAGCAACAAACAGAAACAATCACGAAGAGAAACTCTCTTTCATCTACATGAATTAAACAGAGGAAAGGGCCCTTGCTGTGTTTCTCACATTTTATAATAGCGAAGAAAATAACAAGCAGCTCAAATGAACAAAGATGTAGGAATGAGCAAGGGGAAATGCTACTACAGAAAGTCTTTATTTGCTGATCTGGGGTTGCACTGAAAATCATTTTAAGGATACCAGATTACTATACATGCGTAGCAGGTCTGCTCTAACTGGGGAAAACACGAACATTTCATCAAATCAAACTAGCTCTGCTTCTATCAGCAATGGAATCAAAACACAAAAAAGAATCCATGACATGCAAAAACTCTAGCAACATAAACAGCCAATCCAACAAAAGCTGGAAGCAAATTAATTTGAGCTATCAAAGCACTCTCAAACATGGAAACTAAAACAACAGCTAGAACATAATACCAAATAAACACCTAAAACCTGAAATATCTACCCGTATCTCTCTCTCTTTTCGCACGGTATTTGCGATTGATTCATCTCCAAGTGGCCAAAATCCCATCCTCCAAGCCTATCTTGAAAACATCTTCTTAGACCCATTTTAGTCTCTCTTATACAGTGCACAAGTCCTGCAAGAACAAGCTATCATGAGCAAAAGATGAATTTGAGAAAAGCGAAAGTAAAAAAAGGGATTATAGATGGGTAGAATTTGAGAAATGGGCTTGAAGGTAGCACCTGGAAAAGGTGAGATTTTGGGTTTTTTTAGCTCAATCAACTGCGAGAATCAGAGGAAGCAGAGGACGGCTTGTTGTGAATGCCGTCGCGCTCCTCTTCGCCTTGAATTCGTGCTGGAACTCGAAACCCAGAGAACCCACCATCTGAGGCAGTGAATCCAATGCCTGATATTGCAGTTTGCTGCTGCTGCTGCTGAAGATGATGATCAGGAGTGATTGCCGGGTCTATCCAAGCACGAAACGAAGGCGTGTTACTGGACTGAAGGGTTCCCCGCTGTGAAAAAAACTGGTTTTGGCCCAAGAACGGCTGTACAAGTGGCGATGGCGGCATCGTCTGTGGTGGTGGTGGTGCATTGAAGATGAATCCTGCACTTCCTCCACCACCACTACCAGCATCTGCTGCATTCCAAGCCACTAAATTTCTTTGGAACCGGGTAATTTCTTGTGGGTGCTGCTGCTCAGACCACCCACCAGAAGAGCAATCAAAGCCAAGATGATGGGCAGTGGTTCCAGAGAACGACACTTGATGTTCACTTTGAGCTTGATGACCGTGATGGTGTGCTTGGTGTTGCCAAAGAATTGGTCCTTGAAATGATAGGAGCGAAAGCCTCAGATCTTGGCTCTGGCTGCTGGTTCTTGACATCAAATCTGGTGGATAGTTCTGAAACTGTATAGTAGGAGACGATGTCTCCGTAGATGCACCTATTGGAAAGAAAGTTTTGATTGTGTCAGCGATGACATCTGAGTCTAAAGATGGTGGCAGAAAACCCGAACTACTGTTGGGGTTTTCTGCCATTTGTTGTTGCGTATTTTGAACTTTAGCAATTGCTGCTGTTTTTGAAGTAGCAACATTTTCTACGAAAAGCCCATACTCCTTCTCATCGCTTGTGTTTTGTTGTTTGGTGCTTCTAGTAGCAGTTTTACTAGTTTTGGGGGTGAAGCCCGCTGTGGTTGGATCCCATGCCGGTAGTTCTGCGAGCTCGTCTATGGAGGCCTTGGCTTTCTTGATGAGCCAGTCGACAGCTTTGCTGGGACGATCGTAGCCGAGGCGGTCCTGCACATCGTAGAACTGGATAGCAGTGTGGGCTGAGAGCCGGACGCGGCGGTCTCTTGGGCCTTTGGCTGTACAGACCTTGCTGTGGCGGTCTTTTCTTCCTGTAGGCCGAACAATGAGGCCTCCTTGGACCTCCACAATCTGCCCCACTGTGTTGCTTATCCCCAATCTAGACGATGTTGCTGCTTGGTGGTGGCTCTCTCCCATTTTTCTTGCATATTCGACGCTTTGCTCCTGGAAGGTTAAAGAGGAAGAAGATGGAAAATAAGATCTTTTCTTGGATGGTTGTAGAGGAGGTTGCTGCTGCTGTGTATCTACTCCCTGATACGAATGTTGGTTTTGGTCTTGTTGGGGCTGTGCATTTTGGAGATATTGGTGGTGAACAAGAAAGGGCAGCACTTGATGATGATAGTAGTGCTCTTTGGGTGATTGGCGATCCTTTTCTCCTCCTCCACCTCCTCCTCCTATATGTCTTGAATTTGGGACTACGATTTGAGGCTCCGGACCCAGGCCCTTGTGCCTTTTCTGTTCCAGCTTTTAATGGAGAATACTTTTCTTTAATGGGTGGGGCTTGTCTCTTTACTGCTCTCTAATTTGCTGCTTCCTAATCTCTTTTTGAAGGTTGTGCAACAGCTGCCACCACTCTGATACCTGATATTGCTGCTTCTGCTGCCCCTCCCAAAAGGTTCTGCCATTCAATATTTCCACTTCCATCGAACCCAACATCACCTAAAACTGAAAACCAAGCCTGAAAGCCTATGCCCGCCCTATGTGAAGCCTAACCCATCGCTTTCCTCTTCTCTCTATCTGCACCTGGATAATAGCTTTTGATAAATGTTGTACTATGCGCTAACTAAAAGGGTAATATGGATAATACCCGCTAGAGAAAGAAAACCCAGAACAAGCTACATACCCAGATTTTCCAGAGGGGTGGTCTTGGGAAATATCCTGCAGTTCTTTCATTATTTTGTATCGAAAGACAGAGAGATAGAGATAAAAGGGTAGATAGAACAGTACAATTAATATTGGGGCTAAATTCTTTTTACCCTTCTTGACCTACAAGAAGAGTCTTCCTTGATGATGACATGGTAAATCTGGCAGAGTTTGGTCAGAAATGAGATTAAAGATCCCTGTGACCTCATCACTGATTCTGCTAGTGTTCTTTGTACTGATACACAAAGCGCCCAAAACACCAACCCAGAGGCAATCATCCAGTCAAGGCTCCAGCCTTCAACTTGACTCTCCTCTCTCCTCCCTCCTCCCTCCTCCCCCTCCCTCCCTCTCTAACCTCTTCTTAAGTCTTTGTGTGTCTCTTTCTCTCTCATTCGGTTATTTTAACTTGTTTATAAGTTAGGACCGTCGGCTGTAGTTCAAAAGTGGTGAGACTCTCTCTGATGCTTCGGGAGATTAGCCAACAAATCATCACACCTTTCGAAAGTGACTTCCACTTTTTTCAATGTTCTGTCTCTCACGCTTCGCTCAAACTAAAACACCATCTTTCCCTCAATACACCCATCTTCCAGCCTCATCCTTTCGTCGCTGGATTTCTTTACAAAGCATCTTAATCCTTAAGAGCTTGTCTTTTTATTTTTTTCCCTTGAACCATCATATGTTTCCCTCATATTTATCATTTTCTAACATTGTTTGATAGTAAATCATTTATTTAGCCATATTATCTTTTCCCAAAATGGGATTTCCTCATCCATTGGTATTAAAACTAGATTTGTTGTAAGCACTTCGCTACAAAATTGGAAATGAGTTATCAAATGGTTTGGTTTACGACGGGAGGGCATAGCCATAGTTTTTTCATTCATGAGACCGGTAAGCAAAGATGCGATGCATTGACTATAGGTTTGACTTGGCGATGTAAATTTCCAAGCAGTAAGTATTCGCAAAGACAGTTGGCACCCATTTTTCCCAAGTTCAGATGAAAATAGAAACCAGGAAAAGCATAGTGATGAGATACTTTTTTATCCAGTAGGTCTGAAGGGTGGATTTGGATACAGAATAAATCACTAATGATCTATCAACTCTTGGTGAAAAACTCGGTTGTTCGTTATCTATTTAGATCCTCTCCAATTGTTAAATTACTTTTTTATCCCGTACAATGTACTTTTTAGGAAAAAAAGAAGCTTTTGAGACATACTCAAGAGAAAAAATTAACCCTACCACTATTTTTTTTTCTCTTCTTGCATACTTTTTTTTTAAATATGTTTTATTAAAATAAAATATTTTTAATTTATAATCTCATCAAAATAAAAAAATTTTCATTCACCATGATAAAATATTTCTAATTTGAACTAAATCTAAAAATAATAAGTTTGACAACTTATTTATACTACAAATATTTAGACTCAACGTTTGATTTAACTTATGAATAACAAATATAATAATTTACTTTTATTTTCTTTACTTTTATTCTATCTAATCTATAAATAAAAAAAGAAAAAATAACTATTATATAATACATATCATGCTATATCTTCCTTGACTCAAGAAAATTTTTTATGAATCATCATTAACAAAGTTCTTTAATGATCTTTTCTTTTCAACTAGAATTAATCCTTTTCAACTAGAATTTTCAATTAGAATTTATAGAGCCCAAAAACAACAAGTTTAGTTCAATAAAGAAAAATGCTCCAACTCTTGATAAAAAATTTAGGTTTCAACCAAAAAAATAAAAAAGAAGACCTTTTAATAAAAACTCACCTACTTCTTGTACTATAAGTGATCAAGAGAGAGGGGTCTTATAGGAGTTTTTTATTTGAGTTTCTTATTTGTCCTTATTAGAGATCCTTAAGAGAGAGGGAAATTGTCTTAAACCCCTAAGGATGACATCCCTAATAACATATATGTTACAAATGTAGAAAACTTGTTTGTTAAAAACCTAACTAGTATATTTTGTTTAGATGTCTCTTCCTGATTAGCGTACTAGTAAACTGACCCTGGAATCTCCTAAGTTTTTTTCAAAATCACAATCTCTCTTTTCATATACGAGATGGGGCATTTATTCCTTCTTTAGGGATTTGTGAGGGGTGTGTTTAGTTATTGCCAGTTAGATCTAGGCCAGTTACATCCCAATGAATAAACACTCATGTCTATTTTTGAAAACCTTTGTAAAATAGTTGAACTTAATGATTAGTACTTTAAAGTGTATTTTTATTAAAATTTTATATCATCATTTTGCACTTGAAGTATCAATAACTTCTTAATTAAAACATGTTTTATAATAACATATTTAATAATACAAGATACCTTTAATTTATGGTAAATATTTATTTTAAATACAGGCCTATCATATAAATAAAAGGATTGATTAATGAGTTTAAGAACTGAAATTGAAAGGACAAAGAGATGACCAAACTTAAAAAAGAGATGTTAGTGCAGTCCCAACTAGAGCATTATTCGGTAATTGGGTCATATCTGGAGTTATAAATCTTGAATTTAGCTCTACTTTATATGGATAAAAAGATAAGACATAGGCCTACAACTTTTATATGGAGCCCAAGATTTAAAAAAGGTCATTTTCAAGTCCAAATTATAGCAACAACAAAAAAGTCTAAATCTGTCCTACAACCTGAGCATTGTTTAATGTTTAACCCATATTTGGAGTTTTACAAGTTTAAATTATCTCTATTTTTTTTTCTAGAAAGATGAGACAATTTTCTACAACTTTCATATTTCAAGTGGTTATAATTCTGACGTTATCAATGACATTTTAGGTAGATAAGAGAAGATAAGGATTGTCACAAAGTCAAGAGTTGACCACCCACTCATCAATTAGTCATTAAATCAATAGTTCCCAATTTTAGCCTATAAAAGGAAGCATTTGTCATGCATTTAGGCATCTTTATCTCCAAATCAATATCATGCTTTTGTTTTCTTTCTTTGAATTTTTGTAATGCTTAAGTTTTATTTTCATTAATATATTGTTTATGTCTTTTATTTCATTTCTTTTACTTAGTTAACTTTTATCTTATTTATGTTTTTATCTTGTTTATTTATGTTTCTCTCTTTCATTATGTTTAGCTAAGTTTATTATGTCAAGGTGAAAAGGTTACTCTAATAATGTAAGAATAAATATAGTGTAAACTCAATATGGATTTTAATGTTTGATAATAACATGTCTTATATTTGTTATCTTGTTCACTGTTTAATACTTTGCTTGTTAAATAACTAATCTAGATTTATGTTGTATAACACTTGGTACAATAAATGTTTGGCACTTTCATAGCCTATAATATATGGTATAACTAACACCTGAGCTATAAAAGGAACTTGATTTGTTGTTAACATAAGTTATAATCATAAATGTCTGACGAGATTTACAAGTGTTAGTATTAATTGAATAAAATAACTAATGTAATCATGTTAATAATTTATAATCTAATTAGAACCTCCTTTACGTGTGGCTTCCAATTGAATAATAAGAGTTTATACTAACTTGTTTGACATACTATTACTGGATCCTCTAACCTTGACATTTGTTATTATCATTGTTTAATCCTTACGTTAATATTTCATCCTAAAGTTCTTATCAACTTCTTCTTCTTCTTTTTCTTCTTCATTACTACAACTATCACTATTACTACTACTATTATTACTATTATTGTTGTTGTGTTATTGTTATCTATAATTTATATAATTAACCTCCCTATGATTCGACCTTGGTCTTGTCGGGTTATTTATTACTTCGACACTCCTGCACTTGAGAAAAGACATCAATCTTTTGGTCGTATCACTTTTTAGTAGAGCCCATTATAAATGTCTTTAGAAGTTGTTACCAATTGGTCGCTAGCACCGATGATGGTAGCGACATATGTTAGTTCTTTACCTTTGTTAATAAGAGCAACAATGCTATGAAGAATATGTTGATCGAAAAACCCAACTTTACTAAAAAGTGGAATGGGAAATGGTTGGTCATAAGACATACTAGGGTTTTCAATTGATAGGGAGGACTGTAACAAATTTGGGGTTACTCCTCTTATTGGAAGATTTCTCCCCACGAGGTAAACAACAAGCCTCGTTTGATCTCGAACAAGGAGAAAAATTATGTTGTACTAGATTTAACCAAAACCAATTATGAAGTCAACAAAATGACTAAGAGGGATTACTAGGCTATTTTGCAAGGTATAAAGTCATTCTGTCATAATTTGTTTTTGCTTATTTCAGAATCTAATATTCTTTTATCCCTATAAGGTTGATAGTTAGAGGAGAAGAAGAGGTATCGTTAGAGAATCCTATTAATAGTCTACCCACGAGGTCTTCATCTCAGGCCATTGATGAAGATAACATGACTTCAAATTATTATTACTATGATTTAAAGATAAATCAAAAATAAAATAAAATAATCCAAAAATATTTTCATGATATTAGGAGATATGTTTTTATGTTGTAACAAACCAAAATGCTGGAAGAATAACCAAATTGAGTTATTTTGATAAAATAGAATAAAAAAGGACTTAATGTAAAAAGAATTGAGGTTAAAATCCAAACCTGACCAAAACCAAAATAAAAATTATGCAAATACTTCGGTCTAGAAACCATGTCAGACTTATACATTATGGGTCTGGTAACTATGTCAAACACAAGAGAAGATGGTGCTTCCTGTTTTTAGTCTTGCTCCTTCTTTTCAACCAAATCGATAAAAAAAAATGGAAGAGAAGAGGCACCAAACTGATAAAAAAAAAAAGAACAGAGTCGTGATGGAGAGAAAAGGTTAACAAAGAGAGTATAAAATTTTATGGTATGATTAATGGTGAAAAAATTATGTGACTCTTTTGTCTGTTCATAAGAGTTTGATGTGATTAATTATTATTTCATTAATAAAATGGATGTATCTAATGAGAACATTCTTGATCTCACTATCAAACCCATAAATTTATAAGGAAAAGTAGTGGACTTTATAGGTTCTAATATAAAAAATGGGATTTTTTTCAAAGATCTAACATGTTTTTTTTTTTAATAATGTTAGGAGGATTAAAGATAGGTAACATAAATTTTAGACAACAAATTAATAGGCAAAGCAAGAGAACTTTAAGTATGTTAGAATCACACTAAATCCAAGAGTCTTGGGTTTGGTAACCATTTTAGGTCTAAACTTTTTTGATCTAGTAATCATGCAAGACTCAAACGCTCATGCTAGACCCAAGCATTATGGGTCTAACAACCAAGCCAAATCCAAGCAAAAATGGTGCTTCTTGTGTTCAGTCCTTCTCCTTCTTCTCAACCAAATCCATAAAAAAAATGAAAGAGAGGAGGGCACTAAATTAATAAAGAAAAGAACAGAGTTGTAAAGAAGAAAGGAAGATAACAAAAAGAGTGTTGAATTCTATAGTGTGATTAATGGTAAAAAAATTATGTGATTTGCTTTTGTCTATTCTTAAGAGTTTGATGTGATTAATTACTCTTTCACTAAAAAAATGGATGTATCTAATAAGAACATTCTTGATCTCATCATCAAACCTATAAAATTGTAAGGAAAAGTAATGGACTTTATGGGTTCTAACATCAAATGTGGGATTTGTTTTTCAAATATCTAATTATATGTTTTTGTTGTTTTTTTTTAATAATGTTAGGAGGATTAGAGATGTATAACAGAAACTTTGGATAACAAATTAATGGGCAGAAAAAAAAAACTTTGAGTATACTGAATCAACATTTTATTGGAGGACAATAAGTATATCCTTACGTTGTTAATGAGAGAAGTTTATAACATTAATTTTTATTTGTTATTTATTAGAGGTTTTTAAAGTTGTAAGAGCACATGCATGTATCTAACTATTGTAATCAATATAATAAGTTTTAACTTAAATTCTACATCTATTTATTAAAATTCAAGAGTATTTAACAAAGATATTGTTTTTTTCTTAATAATACACCAGAAGTTCATAAAAAAATTATTAGTTAAATGTCTCAAGATCATTCAATACATTTGCATAAGTATTTTGGTCATCAACAAAACTATTATCTTCACTTGGCTCATAAACATTATGGAAATCTAAGATGCTAGACCCAATATAGCATTTTGGATTTGACAAGCATGCGAGATTTATGTTATATGGACTTGACAAAAAAATATAATGGACAAACTTTGATTTGGATTCCACTCTGGTTGTTTTAGTTATGCATTAACTCCTTACCTTCTACAAACTTTTCTATCTTTTTGATTACTTATAGTTTGTGTTAATTTCTCTTTATATTATTAGCTATTAAAGTTTATATTAATTTATATATTAAGCTCAAGCATGAACTAAGTTAAGCACAACAAATTAAAAAAGGTCTTGTTATACAATTCTAGTTATCACTATCCATTTAATTTGCATACAATAACATAAGCCATATCAAATAACAGAAAGGCCTGTCATTTCATTTTTAACCATCACGTAAATTATTTGGAGGAGGCATTGATGCTACCATTTTTTTTCTTTTCCTTGAATACGTACCCAATTGTTACAATAACCATTAAAGAAAACTAACATAATAAAAAGTAAAATGCCAGCAGATTAGATAAAATTATGAACAAGGATTAAACCATTACATCAATTGAAGAAGTAATAACAAGATCTTAGAGACAAATATAATGGCACTAACCAAAGTTGTTAAAATCATAAGTTAACTTTTAAAATCTTATGATTTTATGAGCCAACATATATCTAACATGCTAAATAGAACTAAAAGCTCGAAACCAGTAAAATCAGACTTATCTCATGTAAAATAAATAAAATTGATAAACTTAGTAAAGTCAGTCTGATTTTACAAGTTTACTAAATTTATGATATGAACCACATTAGGTTCAAATTTAGTCTTAAAATATCTATTGACTAGTTTTGTAAGATTGAGCATATTTTTCAAACTGTATATTAAATAAAACTAAAATTTTATAAGAAAATATTAGATACATGAAAATATATTGTGGTAAATTTTTTGGTCAAATGGAGATAAGAAACATAATATTTCTAAGGGTTAAAGTTAACAAACTAATATTGTCAAATATATCAAACAAGACCTTCGTGTATTGTTTGAGATATATCTAGAGCTACCAGTGTAATTTTGCTTCAATTAGAATCGAGATAAAAACAAGACATTTGAAACTTTCCAAATATATATCGTAGGCCCAATAATTCATCCAAACAAAAAAGAACGACATGTTTGAAATCAGGACTTAAATGTGTCAAGAAAATGCAAAAATTAGAGATTCAAGTTATATAAAGAAATTTTAAAGGAAGACTTTTTTTTATTATTCTATTTAATTAATTTATTTATTTTTAAATAATTATTTTTAATTTAATTTTTTATTATGCATTAGACATTTTTTAATGATTTATTTTATTATTAAATTTATATTAGTTAATTACTAATCTAAACTCATTAGTTTGCAACCCAAAAAGGATTCTGTCAAGACTTGTTGTGATGGGAACAACCTATTATAGATTTATTTGTACTTCCTACTATTCATTAATTTCTCTAAGAAATTTTGTTCTAAAACTTTTTATTTCTCCATATTATTAATTTATTGATTCACATTATCTATCTCATTTATTTTATTTAAATCATTCATTGATTATAATATTATTGACTTATTTTATCTGATTTTAAGGTAAATTAATTTCTTTACTAAAATTATCAATATATAATTAATTTTAAAAAATTATTTATGATTTTAAATTTTTATGATCCAACTTTATAATTCAAATTTATATTATATTTTTAATATCATTTTAAAAAAGTTATTTTTTTAAGAAGGTATCAACAACATCAGCAACGTTGTAAGTTTTTGTTAAGCCCTAACCTCATTATAAACTTTAAGAACCCAACCACTGAAGAACACATATGGAAAGCTGACACGACCAAAAGATTAATATCTTCTCCCAAGTGCAAAAGTGTCAAAGTAATAAATAAATCGGCAAGATTAGGGTTGAACCACAGAGAGGTTAATTGTATAAATTATAAATAACAATTATAAACAATAACAATAACAATAGCAGCAGTAACAACAACAACAACAATAAAAAAGAAGAAGAAGAAGAAGAAGTTGATGAGAATTTTGAGATGGAAGATCAATGTAAGAATTACATAATGATAACAACAAATGTCAAGGTTAGAAGATCTACTAATAGTATGTCAAACAAGTATAATATAAACTCTTATTATTCAATTGGAAACCACACATAAAGAAGGTTCCAATCAGATTATAAATTATTAATATGATTACATTAGTTATCTTATTTAAATAATGTTAATACTTGCAAATATTGTCAGACATTCATGATTATAACTTATGTTAATAACAAATCAAGTTCCTTTCATGGTACAGGTGTAGGTTATACCATGCAGTTGGGCTATAAAAGTGCCAAGTATTTGTTATACCAAGTGTACATAAATCTAGATTAATCATTTAACAAGCAAAGTATTAAAGAGTGAACAAGATAACAAATACAAAACATGTTAATATCAAACATTAAAGTTCATATGAAGTTTACACTATATTTATTCTTACATTATTAGTGTAACCTTTTTACCTTAACATAATAAACTTAGTTAAACATAATGAAAGAGAGAAACATAAATAAACAAGATAAAAACATAAATAAGATAAAAGTTAACTAAGTAAAAAAAATGAAATGAAAGGCATAAACAATATATTAATGAAAATAAAACTTAAGAATTACAAAAATTCAAAGAGAGAAAGCAAAAGTATGATATGGATTTGAAGATCAAGATGCCTAAATGTATAGCAAATGCCTCCTTTTATAGGCCAAAATTGGAAACTATTGATTTGATAATTAATTGATGAGTGGGTGGCCAACTCTTGACTAGGTGACAATTCTTATCTTCTCTTGTCTACTCAAAACATCATTGATAACATCAAAATTAGAATCACTTGAAAACATGAAAGTTATAGGAAATTGTCTTAGTTTTCCAGAAAAAAATGGAGGTCATTTGGACTTCTAGAACTCCAGATATGGACCAAACACTAAACAGTGTTCGGACTGTAGGACAGATTCATATTTTTTTTTGTTGCTACAATTTGGACTTGAAAATGACCTTATTAAAACTAAACCTTTACATGAAAGTTGTAGGTCTTTGTCTTACTTTTCCATCCATATAAAAATAGACTTAAATTCAAGATCAACAACTCCATATATGATTCAATTATTGAATAATATTTTGATTTAGATTGCACTAATATTTTTGTTTTAAGTTTGATGATCTTTTTGTTATTTCAATTTCAATTTTTAAATTCATTAATTAATCATTTCATTTATGTGATAGACTTGTATTTAAAATGAATATTTATTATAAATTAAATGTATTTTATATTATTAAATATATTATTATAAAATATATTTTAGTTGAAAGTTATTATTTAAAATAATAATTGATTGATACTTAAAAGTGTATTTTTATCAAAGTTTTATATTATCATTTTGCACTTGAAGTATCAATAACTCCTTAATTAAAACTTGTTTTATAATAATATATCTAATAATATAAGATACCTTTAATTTATGGTAAATGTTCATTTTAAATGCAGGCCTATCACATAAATAAAAGGATTGATTGATGAATTTAAGAACTGAAATTGGAAGGACAAAGAGATGGTCAAACTTAAAAAAGAGATGTTAATGCAATCCAAACCAGAACACTGTTTAATAATTAGATCATATCTCGAGCTATAGATCTCAGATTTAGATCTACTTTATATGGATGGAAAAGTAAGACATAGGCCTATAACGTTTATATGGAGCCCAAGATCTAAAAAGGTCATTTTCAAGTTCAAATTGTAGCAACAACAAAGAAGCCTAAATCTGTCCTCCAACCCGAGCAATGTTCAGTATTTTGGCCATATCTGGAGTTCTAAAAGTCAAAATGAGCTGAATGTTTTACACAAGAAAGCTGCGACAATTGCCTACAACGTCTATGTTTTCAAGCGGCTCCAATTTTGATGTTATTAATGATATTTTAGGCAGACAAGAGAAGATATGGATTGTCACCAAGTCAAGAGTTGGTCACCCACTCATTAATTAGTCATCAAATCAATAGTTCCCAATTTTAGTCTATAAAATGAGGCATTTGCCATGCATTTAGGCATTTTGGTTTTCCAGATCAAGATCATACTCTTGCTTTCTCTTTGTAAGTTTTGTAATATTTATGCTTTGCTTTCATTAATATCAAGTTTATGTCTTTCATTTACTTCCCCTTTACTTAGTTAACTTTTATCTTATTTATGTTCTTATTTTGTTTATTTATTTTTCTTTCTTTCATTATGTCTATCTAAGTTTATTATGTAAAGGTGAAAAGGTTACACTAATGGTATAAGAATAAGTATAGTATAAATTTAATATGGACTTTAATGTTTGATATTAACATGTTTTATATTTATTATCTTGTTCACTCTTTAATACTTTACTTGTTAAATAACTAATCTTGATTTATGTTGTATAACAATTGGTACAACAAATACTTGACATTTTCATAACTCATACTGTATGATATAACCGACAGTTGAGCTATGAAAGAAACTTGATTTATTGTTAACATAAGTTATAATTATGAATACTTGATGAAATTTACAAGTATTAGCATTAATTGAATATGATGATTAATGTAATCATGTTAACAATCTATAATATAATTGGAATCTCCTTTGTGTGTGGTTTCCAATTGAATAATAAGAGTTTATACTATACTTGTTTGAGATATCATTAGTGGAATCTCTAACCTTAATATTTGTTATTATCATTGTTTAATCCTTACATTAATATTCCATCTCAAAGTTCTCATCTTTTTCTTTATTATTATTGTTGTTGTTGTTATTATTATTATTATTATTATTGTTGTTGTTATTTTATAATTTATATAATTAACTTTTTTATAATTTGACTCTAATTTTATTGGGTTATTTATTACTTTAATATTTTTGTATTTTAGAAAAGATATTAATTTTTAAATCTTAACAATAATATACAATTTTTATAAAAATATATTTTTAAATAGTAATAACATCAATGTCATTTACACAGTTAACGAGAGAACAACCACAATGAGAAACCGTAAACCTCCAAACTCTGTATAAATTTAATAATAACACTTGGCAACTACAACCTCAATTTCTTTTCTTAAAAAAAAATAATCAGCCCACATAGGATAAAAAGACTTAGAAATCTTCTGAAATTCAAATGCTCTTGATTTCCCAGAAACAACTCCATAGAACCGTAAAATCCCTGAAGAATCCTATCACCTCAAAATCTGAACATCATCACCCGTTATCATTTTCTTTCACCGGCTTCAAGACTGGCTGACAAAATCCCGAAAACAAAAGAAAAAAATCAATGAATTTACATGGTGGCAACCCAAAACCCAGAAAATCTTATGAGAGGACACACCCTTCAACACCGCTAATTCCATTCTCATTCATATCCATCATCCATCCACCGCAGAAGCTGGAAAAAATGATAATTTGTATTTCATTCCCCGCCAAAGTCAAATGCTTTGTTTTTCTCTGCTACTAATCCCACGCCATCTACCTCTGCCTCCCTTTTCACTCACCGGAACCCTTCAGTTCTCTCCAAAAAATTTTGTGGGTTTCTTTCGATTTCGAATTCTTCAGTTCCTCCTTCACCGGGAGCTTTATGACGTGGTTGAGGTGGTCATGGGTTTGGGTGGGAAGCCACTAGCGAGATTTCTATCTGGGGACTTTGTTTTATCGGATTGTCCCATCACCCTTTAGGGTCCCCAGCATGCTACTTCACAGGTTTTTGGATTGTTTTGTTATTCTTTCCTGCTAGGTTTTCGGATTATAATTTATGTTATTTTAGGATGATGTTTGTGTCTTTCGTATTCTATATGCGAGAAAGGATATTGCCCAGACTTTCGTGGAATGTAAAAGCTTCATGCTTGTGATGTTTAAAAAGTATTTCTGCGTTAATTATATCTCTTGTTGAATTAGTGCATGTGACATGACTGGTTTTAATAAGTATATTACGTAGGTTATTGCTTTGGCAAATGAAATCTCCGAAGCATGTAATTCTTATTAGTAATTGGCATATGATCATTCTACAATCAGCAATATGTAATTTGGTGTAGTTTGTTTCGCAGTATGATGTCATTTTTTTTTTTAATTTCCTGATCTTGAGACCATTATGCTTTATTTTGTCATTTTATTAATCAATAGTTTACCAGCTTGCGAGTGCTTACTAAGATTCTAATGCTTAGGTACTCATAGAGGAAGTTGAAAATCATATGCCCCGAGTGAGTGTGATAGATGAAATCGGGACAAAACTTGAAGCAATGGCTGTGAGTACAATTGCACAGCATGGGATTTAGCTAGTGGCCACTGCTCATGGAATCACAATAGGAATTTGATAATGAATCCTTCTCTGGAGATGCTTGCTGGAGGAATAAAGTTGACATGATGTTTTAGATGAAGATTAGTTTACTGTCATTTGCTATATTACAACTTGCTCGTTCATATATATCACTGTTATGGTTGATCAAATAACTAATCTAACCTTGACATAATCAGTGTTTTTTTCTTACCTGATGAAACCAGTCCTTATTGGTAAGTCCATAAAATTGAGCCAATCAGCTATAGCTTTGTTTGACATCAGTTCTGAAAGCGAACAACCAGTTCTTTAGCACTAGTTAAACTGATTAATTTATTGTCCCACTGCTTAGATGAACTTTGTATTTTACTTGTATGATGTTAAACTACTCAAGCTCAATTACAGATGAATAGCAACACAGATGAACCAGGTTTTGGCAGCTTAAGGCTCGGCTCAACCTGTTAAAGACCTTTTGAAGTGTGTGTTTGCAGTAATATTGATCGAAATATCCTCTCCCTCCTTTTGTCTTTCTAGCATGTTTTCCCATTTTGTTTCCACCACCCAACCTAACAAAATGGTCATGTCTCTGTAACTGAATTGAGGAGACATTATTTTCCAACAAGCAAAACAAAAAATGAGGTGTTTGCAAGCATACACACAAAAACAGAATTGACATCAATTATTTTATTTGAATAGATGTGTCTTCTGCTTGCAATCATATGCTTTGATTTTTCAGATTTATTGTTGGGACTTGAGTTCAATTCAGATCGAACACAAAAAGTTAAAAAGTTTTGGATGGCAACTATTTTAATTGGTAAAGTTATCTGGCAGGGGGTCAAGAGATCAGAGATCAAATTCCACTTGAACCAGAGTTAGAAAAGGCTAAACTACTGGGAGGGTTAGCTTCCAATTACATGACCTGATTTTTGTGTTGTGTTGTTGTCATTTGTGTTACATTCAAATCTAGTTTGTCACCTTTATGTTAGTGCATAAATGTAAAACATTTTGTGGCTACGAGCTATTTAGTTGGTAAAGTCATCTGGCACTGTGCCAAGAAATATGATGTTAAGTTTCACGCTGGCCAGAGCAGTAAAGGGCTAAAAGACAGGGAGGTCTTTCAATTTTTTTTTCCGAAGAACTAATCTAGCTTTAACTGATTCTAGATTATCAAGTGGTCTTGATTTCAATAGTGTGAATTTTTTTTTTGATAGAATATCTTCTTAAAAAATTACTTTCATATTATTTTTCAAGAAGTCGGTTGATTATTAGTGATTAAAGTTGCCTTTTAACCCCTGTTAACCCGGAGCAATGGTCATCCCCAGCCTTCCCCTTACTCTCTAAATGTAAGAGAGACTAGTTTTGAGTGTAAGCCATTGAGATTCCTACTACCCTGACCAGTTTCCTTTTTATTTTTAAACAACAACCTAGCACGGCTGTTAAGGGAAAACAAACAACAACAACTAACCTTTCCCATTGGAGGCTGTCTGGTGCACAGATTCAGGCTGTTCACAACAGCATGGGAATAAAGAAATCATCAAAGTGCTGCTAAGGGGTGTATTGAAGCTAAAAATCTCTTTCATTTAAACAGTTCAGCGCCTAGAATTTCTATTGCTCAACAATCCAAAACTGCTATCTCTAAGTCAATGATTTTACAAAGGATTTCTCTTTTTCCTCGTGATAAATAAAGTAAGTTGTGAGAATGCATGCATGTGTAGAATACAGTTCTGAACTTCACAGCTTAACATCATTTTACTCTCTTCTTTGAAGTGCGCGACACTTGAGTGTTAATGTGTTATTGATGTTGCATTAAAGTTTTTTCACAACTTGTCTTTTTCTTACTTTCTTCTTTGAAGCGTGACACTTGAGTGTTAATGTGTTATTGATTGCACCAAAGGGTTTCCAGATGGCAAATCAGGGAAAATGTCAGAGCCTCATAAATGCCTTGTCGAAAACATATTAAGGGCCTAAGGACACAGGCAGCAGTGGTAAAGACAGTATTGAAGTGGCAGAGTTCCACTTAATATGTTAAGCATTGCCACTAAGGTGTAAAAGTGTCGCTGCATGGTGTACATTTTCATTTTCTTCTTTCTTTATTTTACTCAAATACTTCCTTTACTGCATTGAGGATCAAGAACGTGTCAATCTTTAGGGCATCAAGTTTTGAGAATGTTTTCATGTTCTCTCTCTGCAAAAGAAAAAAAAAAAAAGCTGCCATCAAAGGCATAATTCTTGTGAAATAAATAAAGGAGAAAGAAAAAGGAATGCAGAAAAGGAAAGAAGCCGTAATAATATCAAGAGAAGTGACATTGTCTTCTTGGAAAATCATAAGAACTGAAATTATTATACAAAAGCCGATCAACTTGTCCTCATATGTGTATTAGGAAGCTTGTAGTTTTGTACTGCAGTATAATTATGTGGAATTAAATAGCAAAGAGATACTATTGCAATTCCACACTGTTTTTTGCTTCCTTTATTTTTTGTTTTGTTTTTACTTTGTTCTTTTGATTTCATTCTTGCTTAATGTGTGGCTTCTTGGGCGAGATTTGCAATGACTGCTCTCCACATTGCTGCTAAATCATAGCAGTAGTGGCAGACTTGCAGTGCAATCCTGTTCCACTACAGCTCTATTATATTCTTTCTCACCTTCATCAATGGAATGACTCCCTATTCTTTTAGTTACTCATTCTTTGCTTTGTTACTATTTTATATGCTGTTATTTTATGTTAATAATTTCTGGGCAAGCAGAGACATGTCTGATTGGTTATATTAATGCAATTAATTTTCTACAGTGTGACACTATGGGATGAAGAAGCAAACCGAAGGGGTGTCCAGAAGATGGTGATGGAGAGGAGAGGGCCTTCAACATTTAATTATGTGGTGGAGATAATTTCAAAGACTGAGTTGCGAGTTCATCGCAGTCTAGAAGCAACAGTGTATGCTATTCTCTTTGGTATTTTTTCTTCTGATATAGTAAAACAAAAACATTACTATTTTATGTTTCAGTTCAGTACGAATTTCTCCTGAGGAATTGTGCCAGATATCCCCCCCCTGAGTTGTCCTCTTTGCTTTATTTGTTGACACTGTTTCTGTGAAGGTCGTTCCCCATATGTGGAAGTTTGCAAGATGACCTCTCAGTGAGTAGAAGAAACTGTAGAAAATGAACCTGCCTTGAAACATATGCTGAAAAGAAAGATGACGTTTTGGTTGAAGATTTCCACTTGACAGATGAAAGGATTGGTCATAATGAGTTCACTTCTGAATCTCATCTGGACATGGGAGATAGTTCTTTGGAACATGAAGTACTGCTTCGCCTTTATATCTATAGGGTAAGCACTATTTATGGAGTTAACGTTCTCTAGTTTTAACTGGGTGGTTTTTCTTTGTATGCAAGTTATGTTTAATGAGATAGGAAATGAATTTCTTTTTGGAACTGATAAGTTATATACTTTGATGGATTTAAATCTGCATAAATAGAAATTATTGTTTTGTGCCCAACATAGCAAACAAGTGCTAATTTATTATTATCTTATACTGCTAAGTCAACATGCCATGTGTCTGAAGCCATTTCATAACAAGTAAATGAAGCCTGCAAAACCAGCTGATTTAGGGAAATGACATTAAAGAAGAAAACAATTTCAATAAAAAGAAAAGAAACAGAGAGAAAATTGGAAATTTTAAAATCCCATTAATAAACAATTTCTCCTATTGCAAACTTTATATAATTGAGTGTGTTGTTAGCTCATTCCTCTTTTTTTATTTATCTCTGGTTTCTTTTTTCAAGTTGTGGATATTGACTGCTTGGGACAGAGTTTTAATCAAGTTGTGTATGAATACAGATGCAAGTTGTCTGGATTCTGATACTAGAAATCATACCAATTATTGTTCTTTTAAACACAACATTTTTCCTTTACAAGGAAGTTTTCTCGAGTCTCAGATAGTTTGGTGCTTGAAGGATATCTACAGTGGATGTTCCTACTTAAATATTTGTCAATTGTGGGTCACCTATATTATTTAGATAGGTAGTTTATGTCTTTAAACATGATAGAGCAAGCTGGGCTAAACTTTGTGTGACCAAGTTAAGATTTAGATTTTTATTCCAAAAGATTGGACCTGAATTTTATTTTGGAAGCAAACCTGGACTTTGCTTTTCAGCTGAAGTTATTAAATTTTTAATTTGTTGGCATTTGATTACTTCTTCGTAGTGTGAAAAATACTGGATATGGAACCTACATAAAGAGGATACCAAATTGTCAGACAAGATCAATGCCCTGGAGGTAAAAGTTAAATTTCTTCTTTCAGTTGTGTTTTTTGAGTATTTATTATTGATTAATCTATTTTGTGAATTGAGTGCATTAACAATGGTTTATGTTTATAATGGAAGGGAAGAATTCGTGGATCACAAAACAGAGAAAGTCTAACCTAAAATCATCTCAAATATTATGCAATTAAAATCCTATGATTCTAAGTTGAACTTTATAGCTGTACATTGTAACGGTAGCATAGGTTTAGCCTTTACATTCGTATAATTCCTAAACTACTCTGTATATAATATAAAATACATAATTCTCATCAATGAAATGTGTGGGAAATAATTCATTGAAACTATGCAATATTTGTTTCTTTATATGGTATCAGAAGAGCCACTCTCTATCGAGCAAACAATCCATATCTCCATTATAACTCCCTTCTCCTATCAAAATCCAATTTTTATTCTTAACACTCAACCTCCTTTCGCAACAGATAAAACACTCATTGCTCTCAACTTCACTGCCCAAATCAATGAAAACTTAACTCCCTCCTTTTTTCAATGGCGTGCTCAATTTGAAGCACTCCTTATAGGTTATGATTTACTCTATTATGATCGAAGGTGCTTTTCGGTGCCCCTCTTCCGCTGTTGATGAGTTCCACATCTTTTCTATATGCTAGCTTGAAAAAAGCTAAAAACCTTACACGCTACCTGAGTAATAACTAGTGCCATGCAGTTGAAAGAGGAGCTCAACTTAATCCAGCATGGCCCATGCAGCGTGGCAATCGGTCGATCACAAACTATCTCCACGCTGTAAAGGCCTAGACTAATGAAATCGCAATCATTGAACACCTAATATCGGATAATGACTTAACCCCCTGTGTTGAATGATTTAGGTACAGACTTTCAGGAAATAGCAGCACCAACTTGAACCAGGGAGTCATCACTGGCCTTTTAGGAGCTGCATGATATTTTTGGGGGACATGAGGGGTTTTATCACTTGCTGTCTTGAATGGATAGGGTTTAAGGCAAATGGATGTACACAATGCATTTCAAAATGGTGAATTAACTGAAACTGTGTTTATGGAGCAGCCCCCAAGGTTTAAAGATTTGTCTAAACCTAATTATGTTTGCAGGCTAAGACTAGGGCCTTAAATAAGCCCCACGGGCTTGGTACACAACACTTAGAAATGCCATTCTTCGGTTGGGTTTTCACAGTTCTAGGGCTGTTAGTTCTCTTTTCATTGACAGCCAAGGATCTTACCTGGTTTATGTTGATGTTGATGATCTTGTATTTACATGGAATAATTCATCCTTTGTGGCATCTGTTATTCAACAATTGGGTGCTATGTTTTCTCTCAAAGATATGGGTTCTCTTTATCTCTTCTTGGGAGTTGAATTTATTCTTAACAATGGAGGTTTATTTCTGTCACAACATAAATCCGTGCGTGATCTTTTAGCACAAACAAGCATGAGTGGTGCGAAGAATGTCTCATAACCTCTATCTATTACTTAATTTCTTAAATTAATTGATGGCAGCGCTTCTATGGACAGCTCCAACTTTAGTAGAATAATTGGCCGGCTTCAATATTTTTCCCTGTCGAGTCCAGACATCTCATTTGCAATCAACAAACACTCTGAACTTATGCATAAGCCGACTACAAATAACTGGACACCAATCAAAAGGCTCCTCCCTACTTAAAACAAACCATTTTTTATGGTAGAAAACTTACCAATGTTGGACCTCCGGTCCTAAGAACATACTCTAACGCTGGGTGGGCTGGAAACATTAATGACCGCACATCAACCTCGGCATAAATGAACTTCTTAAGCTCTAATCCTATTTCTTGGAGCTAAAAAACAAAAAAAAAAGCCATCTGACGATCCAAAACAGAGGCTTAATACCCGGCACCAGTGAATGCAGCTTCCGAAACAATGTGGCTGTCCACACTTTTAAAGGAACTTGCCTTTCTAGTCGGTGAATCTCCCCAGCTGCTATGTGATGATCTCGGATCCACACATCTCAGTTTCAACCCGGTCAATCATGACATCAACCATTCTAACTAGGGTCAAGTTTAAAACTCCACATTTCCCATGATTAGCAAGGTTGCTCTCTGTTTTCGCTTAAGATTAAGTTTTTAATTATAGTTTCTCCTTGGACGAAAGAAACAAAGAACATTGATCAAGGAATCCACGATAGATTAGCAGGTTGACAATGAGTAATCATCATATTATCTGTCAGATCAACAGTTATAATGCCCACCTTTTTCAGGAAAGCATATAAAAGCTTAGCGCATCAAAATGCAGTGGAAGTTATTTTGCTCCATCCATTGCATCTTTTTTAAATTATGTTTACCCTTTCTTGTCTGGATGGATTGAAGGACCTACTGAGTTACCAGGTGTGAAGTAGCTGGGAGGGGAATGGGGTACTTATTATTTCCCATGCAGAGGTTTTGGCTGAATAGGGAGGAAGAGGACGTAAATTGGAGAATTGGAATGAAAATGAAAGATTGAATGTACTTTTAGGTGTTCTCAGGGAGGGTGCGTGTGGGCAAAAAAAAAAAACAAAACCTCAGCGGGGATGATTGAGACTCCTGAAACGCAGGAGGAGATTTTGTATCTCATCGAGTTTTTTTGACTTGCTACAGTTTAAAGTAGTTTATTACTCTGACGGTTTTGAGGCTAATTGAAAAGAGGAAGGCAATGCTGAGGCCCCTCGGGAAAGTGCGATACTGAGCCAGGTTGAATGTCTATAGAAGAAGGCTACAAAATGATTAGGCAAACTTTTGTCTGTTCTGTTCTAGGTTTGTATTTGTCATCTGCATGAATTTATTATATATATTGAGTTACTGCCAGAACGTATTTAAAAGTTGAAATACTGGTAAAAGACAGTTGAGATTGAGTCCGAGGATAGACCTCTTCCTCGCTTGAATAAATTGAGTTTTGTCCTAGCTCGCATTCATTCCTCATCCTAAATCTAAATTGAAGTTGATAAATATTGACAGAAAGTTTGTCTATGTATTATTACACAATGCTCTAAATAGCCGGGGAAATCACTGTTATTCTCGCACTAAAATAATTGTGAATTACAATAGTAATTTATAGTATTTTTTTATTTTTTTTCTCAACTTTTCTCTTTTTAATTTTTTTTGTTTTTTTTAAATCACTTTCTTTTTTTGTTTTTCAACTTTCCTTTGTTTTCTTATTTATTTATTTTTAAATTATTTTTATTAATTTTACTTTTTAAATATTAAATTAGTTAAAAAATTCACTTTGTAATTTTTTTCCTTTAAAATATTGTGAATTTATGCTGTTTTTTCTCACATACTTTTTTATTTTATTTTTTATTTTATAAAATCATATTTGTCGATTTTATTTTTTAATATTTTGGTTTCGTAATTTTTTTCTTTAAAATATTGTTGATTGCTACAATGTTTCTCTGCATGGTTTTTTTTATAATTTATTTTTTTTATTTTATTTTTTAATATTAAAATAGTTAAAAATTACAGTTACAATATATGACGAAAGCACTATAACTTTCCTCATAAATTACTATGGATTGCTACAATGTTTTTTTCACATGGTTTTTTTTTCTATTTTGTTATGTTTTTTTTTTAAAATTATCTTTGTCAATTTTATTTTTTAAATATTAAGCTGGTTAAGAATTGCAATTAAAGTAAATACAAGTTTTTCCTCACAAAACACTATGGATTGATACAATTTTTCCTCACATGGTTCTTTTCAGTTTCTTTTGTGTTTTTATTTTTTGTAATATTTTTTTTTCAAAATTATCTTTATTAATTTTATTTTTTTAATATTTAGTTAGTTATAATTTAAATTTGTAATAAAGCTTGATTATTTGGGAAAAGCACTATAGCTTTCTTTATAAAACATTGTGGATTTTTATAGTGTCTCTCCACATGGTTTTTTTCTTATAATTTTTTTAAATTATATTTGTTAATTTTATCTTTTTAATATTAATTTATTTGAGAATTACAATTAGAAGTCATTACAAATAATGCTAAATCATATAAGGAAGCACTGTGGCTTTCATCACAAAACACTGTGAATTGCTATAGTATTTCCAACATGATTTTAGTTTTATAATTTTTTTCTTTAAAAAACTGTGAATTATTGTAGTGTTTTTCCATATGATTTTTTCCAAAATTATCTTTGTCAATTTGTTTTGAATATTGAGTTGGTTAAGAATTATAATTACAATAAAGTTAAATCATATGACGAAAGCATTGTAGTTTTCCTTACAAAACACTGTAGATTGCTACAATATTTTGCTAAATAGTTTTTTATTTTATTTTATTGGGGAAAGCACTGTAGTTTTCCTCACAAAACATTGTTAATTGCTACAATATTTCCCCTCATGGGTTTTTTTCCTTCCAAAATTATCTATCTTAGTTTATTTTTAAGTATTAAGTTGGTAAAAAATTTAGTTTTGTAATTTTTTTACTTTGTATTAACAGAAAAGCTAAATCAAGCGGTGAAATCAAAAAGCACTGTATCTTTTCTCACAAAACATTATGGATTGCTACAAATTATTTTGTTCAGTCTCTAAGTTTTTTTTATCACTATCACAACTTTTTTTTCATCATGAAATATTTGCTTAATCATACATTTAGTTTCTATTATTTATCTAGCACTAGTTCATAATTATAACACTATCAAGTATATTTATTTTATAAGCCCACAGTAGCGCAAGGGCATGTAATCTTGTGTGTATATATATTAAGTAGAAAATTATTAGGTGTGTGTTTTTCACTATGATCAAAGATATATTTTAATATAGACTGCTATAGTGAAATCACAATTCTATTATTTGGTTGAAAAAAATTAAAAATTTTAGTTGCAGGGGTATTTTGATTTTTTTATAGATTAATTAGTCATTGAAAGATCAACAGGGATATCATAATCTTTTTCTTTTATAGTGTATTAAAAATATTTTTTTAGCCTCGAGGTCAATAAAATTTAGAATGTCTAGCTTTGAGTTTTTTTTAGCCTTTTCACAAACTTTAAATTAGTAAAAATACTTCTTTATCATTAAGGTAAAAAATACTTGAGTTATTGACCAAGAGTTTTTTTTTTGGCTTTTTCCTTATTGAGCTATAGTTAAAATATGTCTTTATTCTTAGAAAAGATAAGATAAGTTATGCATTTAGGGGTGTTTTAGTCATTTTACTTTGATTTATTTGTTATTTCTAGGGTAAAGGGGGGAATTTATTTATTTTTGATTTATTTGTTAATTTAAGATAGTTAACGGCGCGTGGGTGGAGTTTGTGTTTTTTAAGCAAAGAGTGTGATGATGCCTGTGTCCAATCCCTGCCTTCTACTGAGTTTTTAGAAGTATCACCACATCCTTTTCCTTCTAGTGTCATGCATGATGATGATTGATGGATGGTTTGTCAATGATGGTTGTTTTTTTTCCCTTTTTCTTTTCTTCCTTTTATAGAGAAAATACATGCTTGCTTTCTTTTCTTTTTCTTTTTCAATTTTAGTCTTTTTTTTATTACTTATTTTTTTTCCTTTACCCTTTTAGAAAAGTTTTTTTTTTATGTTTTCAATTTAGTTCTTAAATTATAATTTGTCATATTTTTTTTCCAATTTGCTCCTTATTTTTTGATTTTTCATTTTCACCCCAGCTCTTTTGTTAAAGTTTTATTGGTTTTTAACTTCATCCTTCAATCAAAATTTATGTTTTATTTTTTTTGAACTTAACACATATTCAGTTGATTTTTTTCCTTTGATAAAGTTTTTTTTTCAATTTAATCCTTCATTTTTTTATGCTCTCAAATTTATTTTTCATTTCGATTTTTACCCTCACTCTTTTAATTATATATTTTTTATGCGGTTGATTTTTTCCTCGATTACATCCTTCAGTGTTTAATTTGTTTGGGGTTGAGCTTCATAGTTTTTTCAGGTTTTTTTTAAGAAATGTTTTTTTTTTGTTTTCTATATAAGTTTTGCATATTTTTTATTTTATTTTATACAAATAAGTTTTTTTTTATAAAAAAGTAGGTATTTTACAATAATATTTATAATATGTTAGGCCATGCATAATTTTTTTATTCACTTGATTTCATGTTTGTTTTTATTTTTATTTATTGATTTTAATAAACAGGTTTGGTGGACACAAATAGATAAATATTTTATTTTATGAGATTAAATATCTTGATCTAAATACACATCTTAATTTTTTATTTTTTATTAATAATTTTATTTATTTATTTATTTACACATATAATTATGAAATATTTAGATAAACTTTTCAATTTAAATTTATAATTTTTCATATAAAAATATATTAAAATAACATATAAACTCAATTTTTTTTATATGTTTAATCACACTCGCGTGCGCACTAATTTTGACGTGGAAAACCGACCGTAATCACTCGTGGCTTTCACTTTTCAAGAATAGTTTAAGGTTGGTGTCAACTTCATGGATGTAAAGATAAGAAGATTAATCATTAGTGGGCTGCAAAAAAGCTTAGTTGCTATTCCTCGTATATATATTCCATTCATGCGTTTTTAGGTCAATGAAACCAAGTTCATAAAAATGCCAAAGTTGTAATAGTGAGTGAGCTCATGAAGTCAAAAGGGTGTTTTAGATACGATGCCATGCTAACCTCTTTATGCTGCTGTGCTTGATGACTCGTTTGCTCACTGATTGGTCTATCATGCACACTTGCTTCGTGAGCTTTGTCTTTCATCTTTTGTCCTATGTTGTAGTAATTATATTTTCGAAGGGAGCGTAAACTAGCTTGCCCATCTTCGGATGTTTCCACTTGGATTTCGTCCAAGCAATTTAATGGATTTAAGCAATCTATGGAACTATAGCTTAGGTGTTTAGAAGAAGGTTAAGGGAGGAGGAGGGAAGGAGGAGAGGGAGAGGGAGAGGGAGAGGGAGAAAAGAAGCCGAAGTTTAGTAGTCTATTCATCAATTCCTTCAGCTGGCCTCTTCACTCCATTCAAAGACATCATTTCTCAATAATTAATAATTAAGTTATAGGTCAACAGATAGCTCCACAACCCTTCGCAAATCTTTTGTAATAGCCAGTGAGACCTAGGAATTCCCTTAACTATTTTAATGTCGTGGGCAATGGCTATTCCACCACTACTTTAATCCTATGTGGATCATTAAAAACCCTGTATTTAGAAGTTACATGACCTAGGTATTCTACTTGACTGCTACCAAATTCATGTTTGCTCTTTTTAGCTATTAATTTAATTGGTGTTTTCTTAACAAATCAAACACTGTTTACAAACGCTATATCACTAAATAGTTCTATCAACAAATTTGTTTTGTCGATATAAGCCACATAATTCATTAAATCATCAATAAAATATGTTATCAGAATGTAATTTTCCCTTCCATCGCTAATTTCGTTGGAAATAAAAAAAAAGATTGCCTTAGATTATAGCGAGGAGTTGAGCTTAAAGACAAGACCTTGCATGAAAGCAAGCCATTTTAAGGCAAAACATGCGGTCACCAGGAGCAATGGGCTACTTGGCCTGTCAGTCAGTAACAGTAATCAGTTATGACCGATAATAAAGAAAAAGGGAAACTGCCTCTGTCAAGTGGAGCCCACCATTTATATCCGGATTGCATTCGGTTGAATTTTTAATAAAAAAATTAAATTTATAAAATTAAAATAACTTAATAATTAAAAATGAAATAAAATTATGAAATTTAATTCATAAATAATTTAATATTAAAAAAATTAAGTTATTAAAAAATAAAATTAAAAAAAATTAATTAAAAAAATCTAAGAAAATAAACCAAGTTAATTAACTTACTTTTAACTTGGATTATGAAATTAAAACGTATCCATTAAAAAAAATTAAAAAAATATATTAAAATTTTTAATTTTTAATTAACTCAATATTGCATGATATATTTAAAAATATTTTTATAAAAAATGATCTAAATAAATAATTAAAATTAACCTATGTTAATTTATTAAAGTTGTGTTTGGGTTATGAAATCATAATAAATTTATAAAAAATAATTAAAAAAAATATGAAGCCCTACTTTTAACAAACCTAATATTAAAAAGTTAAAATCAAATAAATAAATAAATATGTTGTATAACTTTTTTTTAAAAATTTCAAAATAGGTACAAAACACTATTCCTAAAACAACTGAACGAAGACAAATACTAAATAATGTTTTATAAGCATTACTACAATATTATTTAACTAAACCCTTTAGCGTTTTGTTAATAATTAATTAATAGGTGTTTTTTATACATGAGGTGGACATGCTTTTTGTGTATAGCTTGAGCCCCTGGTATTCTAACTTGGAGAATTCAATTTGTAATTGTGTAAAGATAAAATCACTAGTCCCAAATTGCAATGTGACCTGCTGTTCAACGCTGGCGATAAAAGGATTTGGTAGACTAATGTCCACCCAATTTTGTCGCTAGTTATTGAACTCCAAGGCTAACACAGAAGAATGTTGCTTGAGACTATTCATTGCTTCACTCTTGAAACTGCGATTTCCGGTTTCATCAGTTCTGTCTAAACAATGCTATTTTTTTTCAATACGGGCATGGAGATCTCACTGCCATTCTCCCAACAATCAAGTTGAAGAATAGCTTGAAATGAAATGAAAGAAAAAAAGAGGCAAAAAGGGGTTCGAAATTGAACAACACTTGAACGTTTTGTTCTGCATATGTTAGCCTCCTGCACTAATTAAGGATAAGATAGGTTTAAGTCATTATATTTAGGTTTTGGCACTTTATAGTGATAAGTTTTGTATTGAATTCGGTAGCCACAAGATATATAGTGCTCTGTAAGCACTATCTAACATCAGAACAGATTAATCATTCTCTATTCAAAAGCGAACCTCGGCTTGCAACTAATATTAAATTATGGTGATGGTGGCTCAGATGGTGCTTTTACATGATTCTCATGTTACCATTTTCCTTTGTTTTAAAAGAACTCAATGAGAAGCAAAGAAAAAAAATATTGTTTTTCATGAATGTGCTGGTTTGGATGTGATAGCTTGTTAAAACATTCATCCCATAATAGATCTATTCTGGAGTTCAAGAGGGATTAATTTGTGGGGGAAGAAATTTCTCATAAATCTTATAAATTAAATATGGATAACTTGTTTAAAAACTATTTTGGAAGTGGTTAGTCTCAGTGTGAGTGAGAGTTGACTTAAAAAAAGAAAGAAAATTCTAGGGCATGTGCTATGACATCATTCAGTGCGTAATGGCATCCAACATATCGGCTATCACATTAGTCGGTAATGTATCGAGCACTCAAACTATTTATCATTGCATCGTCCAGAAAAGAAGAAAAAAAAAAGGAAAAGAAACCACCATCTCTCTCAGTCAAAGCTGTAGAAGAGATGAGCAGCCATTGCATTTTAATAAGCTTGGCTGTCCATCGGTGCCGACAATTCATTTTGAAAATGAACAGTGCCTTCTCGTGGAAGAGATACTGAAGGTGTTGTGATAGAACTTTACTTTTGTTATTAGGCAATGCCATTTCCATTTTGCCAGTCCCATTAACTAAGAGTAAGTGCAAGGAACACGACCCCTCCCACTCGCTCACCTTAAAAAACATAACAGAAGGCTTCAAGATAGTCTCAGGAAATTATAAGGGAGAAAGGGATTCTGCGAAGTTGCTCCCCCTCCTGGGGCTCCATCTGTACGGAAAGTCCGATTGCAGGAACAAGTTTGGAAGAACATAAAGGGTTGAGGTAGTGGGGTCCTGTTTGCTATAATTCCATCACTTATTTCAGCCTGTATCACCATCTTTTTCAGTAACATCCAAGCCAATCTAGCCTCATATAATCTCACGTAAATTAATGCACTTATCATCTGTTTAAAGATAGTGAGCATGACATAGAATCCAAGTATATTTTTAAACGACAATACACCACCAAAAAGCTTATTGTTAAGAAAGTTATGATTATTTTTAATCTTTTTTAATTTAAAGCCTGTAACCTTCACATAACTTTATATATGTGTGCTTGTGTGTGTGTGAAAGAAGCTAGTAACACTCCACTTAGAGGTGGAGGTGATTTGGTAGGATAAAAGTAAAGTTTCAAGATACATGCACAAATTTGATTGCTGAATTGAGACTCTCTCTCTCACAAAGATTCAAGTTGTACAACTTGCCAGCCCTGCATATTTGTGAGAAAGAGAATCATTCAACTATGGATATATTGAACATGGATGATGCCAAGCCGCTCCTGACTTGGCAAAAATCTCCTTTTCAAGAATATGACATTGCATATCACCGAAATGAGTAGGAAAGAACTATTCTTGGTATCGCGCTTCACCGTGGACTAGAATATTTTTTATGTAAAAAATATATTTATATCCTGAAATGAATTAAAAATATATATATATAAAAAATCAATTTTTATCTATTTAAATTAATATAATAAACTTGTAATTATAATAATTGACTTGGAATATCTTATTAACTTGCGATTGAAATCAAAAGATTCAAATAACTTAATAAAAAAAAAGATTATAAAACCTTTTTATTAAAAAATATTAACTTCTTAGAGCTGTGGTCCAAGTCATTAAACTTGAAGCATTTAAGTTAAAAAAATTATAAAATTTAATTTTTAATTAATCAAATATTAAATGATAAAATTTTAAAAATAATTTTAATGATACAAAAGGTTTAACAAAATAATAATTACAAGAATGAGGAAAAAAACTAAAAAAAAAATAGAAATCCAAACAATGAGGATCAAAATTGAAAAACAACATAAATTGTATATTTGACTGAATGATGAAATTAAAAAAAAATTCAATTTAGTAAAAAAATAAAGGAAAAAATTAGAAATCTAAATAATGAGGACTGAATTGAAAAATATAATATTTAATAAATTAAGATTAAAAGATAAAATTAAAAATAAATAAAATATCTATATAAGGGTCAAGACCAAAAATAAAAATAAAAATAAAAATAAAAATTAAGATTAAGATACTAGCAATCAAGAAGGTTAAGTTGTAGTTTTTAGAGGAGGATAGAGACAAGAAGGAAAAAAAAAGAAAGAAGATATACCAGTGACAAACCTAACCACCATTAGAGATATGGGCTACACTAATAGAAAGAACACATGATGACGCTTCTAACAACACACATAATTGTATTTTTGAATATTAAGAGGTGTCATATGCATTGTTTAAAGGGTATGAACACCTTCCATATGTCTCTAGGTTCGTTATTGTATCTTGTTTGTTTTTTTATTTTTTTTTAACCAAATATCAAATTGTCTATAATCTATATGTTAATATCAAAAAAACATTTGGAAAAAGATAAAAAAAGCCCCTTAAGACTAATTATAATATTTTGAGTTTCAAAGGACATTTTAGTCATTGTACTTTTAATTTTATAATTTTTAAAATAAAAAATTACCCCTCAATAATAAAAAAATATAGATTGAATGCACCAAATTACCCTTTGATACACAAATTGAGATTTTTGTTTTTAAGAGCTTTTCAGCCTTCCATTATATTTTAGAAATAAGAAGAGACATAATCATCCCTTATCAATTTGAGAATGATTAATGCACTATATGAAAAGACTTCAACAGCTTTAATAACTATAGTTATAAGTATTTAAATGAGATAAACAAAGATATCCAGTAAACAGTCCAGTGAATCTACAACTATAGTAATTTTCCTCACCACTTTTAGCTTCTGGTAATATTTCCGAATTTCTTAAAATCCAGATGAACACAGATTGAAATGGGGTTGATGGGAAATTACAATGGTTTGAAAACAAACGAAAGGCAGCCAACTGTCACTATTAGGTAAAGTTTTAAGCACTAAAAACCTTGGTAGCATTCAATTTTCACACATGCAAAGACAAAAATAATAAGAAAAGATGAATAATAAGAGGCGAAGGAATCGGTACAAACCATTGTGTCCCTTCTTTGAATATGTAAGTGACCTCTAAAATCAAAGTGGTATCCTTCCAGATAAAGTTTTCTCTCTTTACTTTGACGCTTTTCCAAATTAAATATCAATAAATGATGGCTCGTAATGTCTATATATACCAAATGCTCTAACTCTCTCTCACAACGACAACATTGCACACATAAAAATTTTCTCAGTCAGCATTCTCATCCAAGACAATGACTAACATGAGGCTGCTCTTATTCTTCGTCCTCATTATGCTTTTATTTTCGATGTTCGAAACTCGTTCAATCGTCCAGATTGCGCACGGAAGAGATCGTTCGTTGATAGAGAGTTCCAAAGAAATGTTGAAGGAAAGCATAGTGAGGCATGAGATGACTGGAGGTTTCAATGAGCGTTTTAGACTTAGCCCCGGAGGTCCTGATCCCCGCCATCACTAGCTAATCCTGGCGACACAAAGGAAGCTCCACCACAGCCATTGAGTCATGCAAAAGGAAATGAAAATACATGTAGCAGCTTGCTACACGCAATTTTCCATTTCAAGATGTATTCTGTCTAGCATTTGGCTGTGATGGAGATGTTTTGTTTTTCGAGTATAAGAACATTCCTTCACAATGATGAGGCGATAAAAATAAGGTTTCTTTTTAAATGGTAATAGAATATATATATATAGCAATTGTAATTGCTTATAATAAAATGTTATGTTTGGTACAAAAGGGTTTCAACTTTCGAGTACTATCCTTATTGCTTATGCAAACAATTATTTGGTGACAATATTTAAATAAGCACGTTATCTGGAGTTGCCTGCTTTAAGACAATAATAAGTATTGATTAATAGGTCAATTTCTTATGTTTTCCTCCACAATCACATTAGAATTTACTAATCAACAAAATGCTACAAGAAACAATTACCGCAACTTGAGCTTCCATGCTTCCATAACTTTCACTATCAATTGTTGAGTTCCTAGAAAAAAGAAAAATTATTGCAATATTTAGGGCAAATTATATCAAAGCCCTCCAATTCTTACTTGGGTTTAGATTTAGTCTCACGTACACATAATATTTAAATAGCACCTTTGAATGTTATCTATAAATGTCTTGTGTTTGAAAAGATACATGGGTCTTCAAAAATACATGAAGAATTTAAAAGAGAGGATAAATTAGATATTCTAAAAACATTTATGTTATTTAATTTTTATCAAACTAGTTGCTTTGATGTCAACAATTTTATATATAGAAAATAAAAACATATTAAATTAATTATTATTAACAAAAACCAAAAAAAGAGATGAATGCATTGTTCGTCTTCTCACGAAGCATTGTTCACTAGAATAACACTTCCATGTTTCCCTAATTTCCTCCATAAATTACCTAAGTTCCTAGAATAAAGAAAAAGAAAAATTCTTGCATATACTTCAATTCTTACCTGGGTTTAGATTTACTCAAACATATGATTTTTAAATAGCATCCTTGAATGTTAGATAGGAACATCTTCTTGAATATTAGATAGGAACATCTTGTGTTTGAAAAGATACATGTATCTTTATAAAAACCTCAAGCATCTAAAAGAAAAGGTGAATTAAATATCTTAAAAAAAATTTATATTATTTATTTTTTATCAAGCTATCTATTTTAATGTCAATAATTTTTTATATAGAAAATAAGAACATATTAAATTAATTATTATTATTAACAAAAATTAAAAAAAGAGGTGAATTCAATGTATACCTCCTCCTCATGGATCATTGTTCACTAGAATAGCACTTCCATGTTTCCCTAATTTCCTTGATCACTTATCTGAGTTCCTAGAATAAAAAAACAAAGAAATATTCTTACAATATTTAGGGAAAATTATATCAAAGCCCTCCAATTCTTACTTGGGTTTAGATTTAGTCAGACATATACATAATATTTAAATAGCACCCTTGAACGTTATCAGGGAATGTCTTGTGTTTGAAAAAATATTTGGATCTTCATGAAAACTTGAAGCATCTAAAAGAAAGGATAAATTAAATATTCTAAAAATATTTATGTTATTTAATTTTTATCAAACTATCTACTTTAATGTCAACAATTTTTTTATATATATAAAACAAGAACACATTTAATTAATATTATTAACAAAAACTGAAAGAAGAGTTGAGTTCAATGTTTCATCTCCTCACGAAGCCTTGTTCACTAGAATGGTAATTCCACATTCCCCTAATTTTCTCAGTTAATTATCTGAGTTCCTAGAAAAGAGAAAAATTCTTGCAATATTCAAGGAAAATTACATCAAAGCCCTCTAACTTTTACTTAGGTTTAGATTTAGTCTCACATATGCATAATATTTAAATAACACCCTTGATTGCTACATCCTGCCTTTGAAAAGATACATGAATCTAGAGACTTAACTGAACCGAACCAAACTAGAAAAATAAGCCAAACCCATTAGAAGAGTCCAAAAAATCCAAAAAATAATATAGTTTTTGGTTTTTAATATAAAATAACTAAACCAAACCAAATCAAAACCGAACCGAACCGAACCAAAATCGATCAGTTGGGTTTTGATTTTTAATATAAAAACGAATCGAACCGAAACTGGATGGTTTGAACTGGTATCGGTTTGGTTTCTTTTTTTATATATATACAAAATTTTAGTTTAGTTATTTTTTATAGGTAAAAACCAAATTAAATAAAAAATGATCACCCATACATGGATGTTAATGAAAACATGAAGCATCTAAAAGAGAGGGTGAATTAGACATTCTAAAAACATGTATGTTATTTAATTTTTATCAAACTAATAGTATTAATTTAATGTCAACAATTTTTTATATAGAAAATATGAACACATTGAATTAATTATTATTAACAAAAACAAAAAAAAAAAGAGTTGAATTCATTGTTCACCTCCTCACGAAGCATTGTTCACTAGAAGAGCGTTTTTTTTTTAAAACAATTTAGTGTTTTTTTCAAGTTCATCCTTTGATTTGGGTTTATTGGGGATTGAACTTTATAATTTATTTTAATTTGCTTTATATAGAGTTATCTCGATCTTATAATCTAGGTCGCAAGTTTGATGAATTAACCCAAATTAAATTGGGTTTTTTCCCTTTTTAAATTGAATTTCTTTTTAAATTTCATCCTTTAAGATTAGATTGATTGAGATATGAACTTTATAATTTTTATTTATTTACTTTTTATAAGGTTATTCCTGTGTTGTGACCTACGTCACATGTTTGACAAGTTAACTTAGGTTTAATTGGGTTGATTTTTTATCCTTTTTATAATTTTTTTTAAAATTATATCCTTTAATATTGAGTTAATTAAGAATTGAACCTGATAATTATTTTTATTTACATTATATTGGGTTATCTCAATTTCATGACTGAGGTCACAGGTTCAATAGGTTGATCCATATTAAGTTTTGTACTTTTTTGCATACTTTTTATTAATTTATTTTTGTTTTTCAAAATAATCCTTCAACATTTGATTAATTAGCAATTAAACTTTATAATTTATTTCACATTACTTTCTACGGAATCATGATCTTAAGACCTAGTTTGTGAATTTAAAATGTTAATTCAGATTGACCCGGATCAATCCAATATGTTATTATCTTAATGTTTTTTTTAGTCAAACTACGTTTTCACTAGTCATCCATGTTATGTTTGGACCCACCTGGTGTACTAGGCAACCTTCCCACAATTTAATTTATTTCTTCTTAAAACATGTTAAAAACATTTGATCATTTTTCATTTAAAAAAATTAATTTGACCTGCAATATAAGACATACAAATGATATAGTTATACATGTAATTAATGAGTTTCACAGTTAATTGACTACTTTAACACTTTAAAAGTTAGTCCTATGACTATTGATCCACTAATTTCATGTGTAATTTCAAACTATTTTACTTTTCTACATAAGATATAATTGAAAATGAATTATTGCTTATTGGATAAACTCGATTAAAATTGATAACACGTATATTAAAATAAATGTGAAATTAAGGAATTTTAATAAGTACATGAATTGAATGATGATTTGAGCCGATTATAAATTATATGTACAAAATAAAATCAGGTCATAATATAACCAATCTTTTTTTGTTGTTTTTGATAAAGTGAAGCTATAATAAACAAGAAAGTTGTTGGTTGTAGAACGGGTGAGATCATTTTTATCTGGATTAAAGACCCTATGAGTAATGCATACGTGCGTGCATGTGTGCATAAAGCATACACTTATCACTATTAGGATTTCATCCTATTATAATGAAATTGACTTCATGAAGACTGCATATAAGGATTGAAAGTGGCTAATTTAAAGAAAAAAACCTTTATTTTTTTTCTTAAAAACTCTTTCAAAATTAAAAAAGTAATTTTTTTTATAAAGATTTCTAAGTGAATAAATAAGCTTTGATGTTGTACTGGTGTATTGAAGGTGTTGTAAGATCCGACAACCCTTTTCATGGCTCAACTACAAATCCAATGATTTCACAATTCACATTGATTAACTCATAAAATTCAATTGTTATTATTTATTTAGTATTTCCATATAAATAATTTTCAACAATGTATTTTGATTTGTTAGGTATCATTTGGTTATTGTCATGGCACATAAAGGACGAAGACAATGTAGACAAAACTATATCTGATTGAAGAGATATAAATGAAGACATAAAAATTAATTTGCCTCCAAGACAATTTTGGAGTGAATTTCAACACTTTTAAAACAGGAAGTACAAAGAGGACATATCTTTAAAGATAATATTTTTATTCCTATATTATAATTGTAAAAACCACTTAATTTCAAAGTTGTTCAACTAAGATATGTTATAATAAAAATGATTATTATCATAGTTTCAAAATCCAACGTGGTGGTCAATTTGTGATAAATCCTAGGTCACTAGTTAAGGCCTGGATTATAGGTCAAGATGACCTGAATTAGTATAAGAATAAAATGATTATTATTATTATTTTAAAACTCGATTTTTGGATTAACTTAGGGTAAAGTCCAAGTCATAAGTGTGGTTAACTATTGATTGGTGTCAATGTAAAAATAAAAATAATTATTATTATAGTTTTAAAACTCGATTCAGGATCGATCCAGGGTAATGTTTAGGTCATGTGTTAAGAGGATAATATAAAATAAAAATGGATATTATTGTTGGTACCCATTTTAACCAAAAAATAGAGAAAAATAAAAAGAAAAACATTTATACAAGGGAATACACACGAAGACAAGGGAATACACACAGAGAAAACCTAAAAGAAAGACCACCCAAGTTTGTTGGTGAAAGACCAAAATGCAAAGTAAAAGTTGATAGATCAAAATGTCCAAGATTGGAAAAATTAGCAACCTAAATTATGGTTGATAAAAAGACTCATTAGTGAAAATTTTAGAAGGTTTAATTAATTTTTTTATGGACTTCATCACAAGGGAAATAAACTTTTGATAGTCAATTTGGATGTTAATTGAAGTAAATCAAAGTTTAGGGACTAAAATTAAATTTTAAAAAGTTTTATTAGTCATATCAGGGGTTTAATTGCCTAAAATTTGAAGTCTAGTGAGTAACTAAAGATTTAATTGAACAATTCATGAACTAAGGATTAACTTGCAAAAGGTGCACGACTTGAAGGATTGAAATTAGGGGTCAAATCGAAGAAAGTTAAAAGTTTGATAATCATCTAGGGATCCAATTCAACAAATCAAAAACCAAGGAATGACTTGTAAAAGGCGTTTAAATTTGAGGTTGGCAATTAAATCTAGCAAGAATGCAATTGCTTGAAATTAGGAGTTTAGAAGAAAATTACAAGTAAAATTAAACAAAATTAGAAGAATAGGGGTCAAATTTTATTAATATTTTATTTATGACTTTCATTTCCTTTCTTTTACTTAGTTAACTTTTATTTTAGAAGTTCGAATATATCTTGTAGCCCAAATACTATTCAGTGTTTGACTCATATCTGGAGCTCTAGAAGTCCAAATGACCTCTATTTTTTTCTGAAAAGTTGAAACAATTTTCTACAACTTTAATGTTTTCAAGTAGTTCCAATTCTGACGTTATCAATAACATTTTGGATAGATAAAAGAAGATAAGGATTATCACCAAGTCAAGAGTTGGTCACCCACTCATCAATTAGTCATCAAATCAATATTTTCTAATTTTGGCCTATAAAATGAGGCATTTGCCATGCATTCAGGCATGTTGGTTTCCAGATTAAGATCATGTTTTTTTCTTTTTTTCTTTGTATTTTTGTAATGCTTAATTTTTGTTTTCATTAGTATCTTGTTTATGCCTTTCATTTTTGTGGACAAAAACAACTTGATGAAGTTAACAATGATATCAACATAGAAGATTGTGATAAAGCTAACAATGAGTCAATTGAAGAAGAAGAAGAAGACAATTCTGACTAACTATCAAAACACGAAAGTATAATGCTATAAATTATAAAGTAATATTTGTTGATGAAATTCTCTTTAAAGAAGTATTTATTTTTTTATTGTTATGTGAATTTGTGTTATTGCATTACGTGTGCATCGTTTAATTTAAGTATTGTAGGATAGATGGATAGGAAATGCATATATAATCTGGCTTCAGATATTATCCATCATACCAATGAAATTACCAATGATTTGCAATCCGTCTATATATTCTAGAGGAGAATAGAATTGTTCCCCTCCCCGTGACACTACTCAATATGCATACACTGATAGACTGATAACCATTGGTGTATTCTAGATGCAAAGGGAAGGGAATTGTTCCCCTTCCCTGACACTGTTCATTATGCATCACATTAATGGAAATACAAAAGGTTAATGTCTGTCAATGTTGGCAATGGAAATTAAAGTTCACTAAGTGGCAAGTTTCCCTAAGGAATCACCGACGGACTGCGAATTCTAATACGCTGGTAATTAATGCATTTCTAATTGTTTACTATTTACAATTTTATCGATGGAATCATGGACAAACCAAAACAAATATGAAGGTTTTTTTGAAATTTTTAGTAAAAAATGAAAACTTCAAGCGAAAGTTACCAAGGGAATCAATGAAAGACTAATTTAAAATAATAATATTTAATAGTTCGTCGGTAAAATGTAGTATAAAACTCAATAAGCGTATCAAAACTTCATTTTTTGCCCTCAATCTCAAAATCACTCTCACTTTCTCAAATCTTTTCCTCAATCCTCTCAAAATTATTTTCAAATCAAGTTTTCTTTCCCTCAACAGAATTTATTTTGACATATTTTTCTTCTTTTCTTTGGTTTATTAATAATTTATTTTTTTATTTTTTCAATATAAGATTAAGCATATCATTAAGGTAAGAATTTTTCAATCTTAAGGCCTATATTTGTTTTTATATATTTATTTTTTTTGGCTATTTTTTTCTACAATACAATATTGTTTTGTTAAATTTTAATTGTTATTATCAATTTGTTGTTAAATGTCAATTGAATATATAGGATTAAATTTAATTACAAAAAATTCTTGTTAGTTTAGGATTAAAAATATTATATCGTTGAAAATGAAATGGAATTGTGTCATTCAAAATTATTGGTATAAATAAAATAAAATCAATTGGTTTGTGGCATGGATGTTATATATTTGCAGGGTTGAAAAGTTTAGGTAGTTTTCAATATAGGGAGGTGTTGCCAATTTTTTTTTTAAGAAATAAAATTGTTTATCCAAATATACATCAAATTTATGTAGATATATAAGAGAAAATCAATTGCATGTCGTGATAGTATGATTGCAGCTAGTTCTTCTTGCAGTGATGATGACAACAATATGTCATTACATACCGACCAAGAAAAGGCACCTAAAGCATGTGCGTTGAAGCACAACACTGCCTCTTCAAATGCGGTTTCGCAACGTAAAGGTGGCGTCCCTTTACAATGGGTTCCATTTACCCGCAAGTACAAGGCGCACTAGAAAGATGATATTTTGATGTAAGATTGTTTTGCTTTGAGTTGGTTTATATTTAACAATTTATGAATAAATAATATTTCATTAAATTTATCAATTTTCAGGTTCACAAACATAGAGGTTACCCAAGTAATAACATCAACATTTAAATCATTGATGGAAATTCCATTATTTTAATGGAGTCAGGTTTTCAAATATTGTGATTGAAACTGTTAACAATATATAGTACATATTATAGCTTGGCATTGCTGGCACTACCAACAATTATGAGAGTCAATAGAGAAATAAGGATACAAGAGATTCTTGGAGAAAAAAGGGTAGAGACTCTCACAATCTAGCCTCGATCACTAGAGAGAGGTTGAGTGATCTTAGAGCTCTAGCTGCAATTGTTCGAACCAAGATGACAATCCAATCAAGCCTATAACTCAACAAGTTCAAACTTATAGTAACTCTACATAGTAGTTCAACAAACTTACAGGGATTCTTTACTATCAAATTTTCTATTATCAAGTTGTCATCATAACAAACTCCTCTACTATAAAGTTGTCATCATAACAAATCAACATTATCATCAACTAGTTTTCGTGGGATTTCCTTTTTGTTTTACTGCTGAATGACTGTATTTTATCAGTTTAAATACTTCACTTGTACAACCTAGTTATTTATACTGAAAAATAATAACAGAACCTAAATACTCGTTTTAAAAAACATATTATCAGCTTAGCTTATGTTTTTTCTTTAGAAACCTCATGTCAATATATGGTTTACAAGATTTAAGGTTAATCTTAACATAATTTTTTTTTATTTTTTATGTTAATTCCTTTACTTTATTGAAATTATTTTTCTTAAATAAATTTTTAATGCAAGGCTAAATCTGAATGGAATAGAGCAAATGATAATATTGCTACGAGGGTTTGCAAAAATCACATTATAGCTAGGTAACATAAAAAAAAATACGATAATTTTTTTAATTTTAAATATTAAAATTTAATTTGTCATTAACTTATATATAATATGTTTATATCATATAGGTTACATGATTTTTATTATGAAATGCAAAAACAATCTAAAAATATGCTAAAGAAAACATTGTACCAAACTAGAATGACATGGCGGTATGGAAAGATTTCAAGCCATTATAATTACGAAGAATTCATGGGAAAAACATATTTAGCATGTGATGTTTGAGCATTTCACCCAACGCTCACAGTCTAGTGAGGGGAACTAGAGTGAGAAAATTCACAATTCGGTTACCACATATACTACAGCTTTGTTCTATTCGTTTCGCATACGAAGTAGATGGTTAGATTAATTTTAATCATATCTATTAATTAGTACATAAAAGTGCATTTTTATCAAGGTTTATATCATTATTTTACACTTGAAGTATCAATAACTCCTTAACTAAAACATGTTTTATAATAACATATCTAATAATATCAAATACCTTTAATTTCTGGTAAATGTTCATTTTAAATGTAGGCCTATCATATAAATGAAAGGATTGATTGATGACTATAAGAACTTAAATTGAAAGGACAAAAAGATGGCCAAATTTAGGAAAGAGATGCTAGTGCAGTCCAAACCGAAACAATGTTCGATAATTAGGTTATATTTGGAGTTGTAGATCTTGAATTTAGGTCTACTTTATATGGATGGAAAGGTAAGACGTAGGCCTAATACTTTTATATAGAGCCCTAGTTTTAAAAAGGTCATTTTCAAGTCCAAATTATAGCAACAATAAAGAAGTCTGAATTTGTCCTACAACCCTAATATTATTCAGTATTTGGCCCATATCTAAAGTTTTTGAAGTGCAAATGACCTCAATTTTTTTTCTTGGAAAGCTGAGATAATTTCCTACAACTTTCATGTTTTCAAGTGGTTCCAATTCTGACGTTATCAATGACGTATAGGGCAGACAAGAGAAGATAAAGATTGTCACCAAGTCAAAAGTTGACTACCCACTCATCAATTAGTCATCAAATAAATAGTTCCCACTTTTGGCATATAAAAGGAGGAATTTTCCATGTATTTAGGCATCTTGTTCTACAGATTAAGATCATGCTCTTGCTTTCTCTCTTTGTATTTTTGTGGTGCTTAAGTTTTGCTTTCATTAATATCTTGTTTATGCCTTTCATTTTCTTTTCTTTACTTAGTTAACTTTTATCTTATTTGTGTTTTTATCTTGTTTATTTATGTTTCTCTTCTATTATGTTTAGCTAAGTTTATTATGTCAAGGTGAAAAGTTTACACTAATGGTGTAAGAATAAGTATAGTGTAAACTCAACATGGTCCTTAATGTTTGATATTAATATGTTTTGTAATTGTTATCTTGTTTACTTTTAATATTTTACTTGTTAAACGACTAATATAGATTTATGTTGTATAACACTTAGTACAACAAATACTTGGCACTTTCATAGCCCGTACTGTATGGTATAACTGATAACTATGCTATGAAAGGAACTTGATTTGTTATTAACATAAGTTATAATCATGAATGCCTGACAACATTGACACGACGAAAAGATTGATGTCTTCTCCTAAGTGCAGGAGTGTCGAAGTAATAAATAACCCGGTAAGACCGGGGTCGAATCATAGGGAGGTTAATTGTACAAATTATAAACAATAATTATAAACAATAATAATAGAAACAACAACAACAACAACTATAACAATAATAATAATAGTAGTAGTAGTAGTAGTAGTAGTAGTCGTAGTAGTAGAAATAGTAGTAGTACTAATAATAGTAATAGTAGTAGTAATAGTAATAATAATAATAAAGAAAAAGAAGGAGAAGAAGAACATGAGAACTTTGAGATGGAATATTAATATAACGATTAACCAATGATAATAACAAATGTCAAGGTTAGAGATTCCACTAATGGTATGTCAAACAAATATAATATAAACTCTTATTATTCAATTGGAAACCATACATAAAGGAGGTTCCAATCATATTATAGATTGTTAATATGATTACATTAGTCATCTTATTTGATTAATGCTAATACTTGTAAATCTCGTCAAGCATTCATGATTATAACTTATGTTAACAACAAATCAAGTTCCTTTCATAGCTCAGGTGTCGGTTATACCATACAATATGAACTATGAAAGTGCCAAGCATTTGTTGTACCAAGTGTTATACAACATAAATCAAGATTAGTTATTTAACAAGCAAAGTATTAAAGAGTGAACAAGATAACAAATATAAAACATGTTAGTATCAAACATTAAAGTCCATATTAAGTTTACATTATACTTATTCTTACACCATTAGTGTAAACTTTTCACCTTGACATAATTAACTTAGCTAGACATAATGAAAGAAAGAAAAATAGATAAACAAAATAAGAACATAAAAGTTAACTAAGTAAAGGAAAGGAAATGAAAGGCATAAACTTAATATTAATGAAAGCAAAGTATAAACATTACAAAAAATACAAAGAGAGAAAGGAAGAGCATGATCTTGATTTGGAAACCAAGATGCCTAAATGCATGGCAAATACCTCCTTTTATAGGCCAAAATTAGGAACTATTAATTTGATGACTAATTGATAAGTGGATGGCCAACTCTTGACTTGGTGACAATCCTTATCTTCTCTTGTCTGCCCAAAACATCATTGATAACGTCATAATTGGAGCCAGTGGAAAACATGAAAGTTGTAGACAATTGTCTCAGCTTTCTTGTTTAACAAATTCAGCTCATTTGGACTTCTAGAACTCCAGATATGGCCAAAATACTGAACAGTACTCGGGCTGGAAAACAGATTCAGGTTTCTTTGTTATTGCTATAATTTGGACTTGAAAATGGTCTTTTTAGATCTTGGGCTCCATATGAAAGTTGTAGGCCTATGTCTTACCTTTCCATCCATATAAATTGGACCTAAATTTAAGATCTATAGCTCTAGATATGACCCAATTACCGAATAGTGTTCCGGTTTGAATTGCACCGATATCTCTTTTCTAAGTTTGGCCATCTCTTTATCCTTGCAATTTAAGTTCTTAAAGTCATCAATCAATACTTTCATTTATATGATAGGCCTGCATTTAAAATGAACATTTACCACAAATTAAAGGTATCTTATAGTATTAGATATATTATTATAAAACATGTTTTAGTTAAGGAGTTATTGATACTTCAAGTGTAAAATGATGATATAAAACCATGATAAAAATGCACTTTTAAGTACTAATCACACCCCCCAACCAGCTTATTACTAGTCCCTAGTAATCAAAGCGTTAAAACAATTTGCAAATTTCACAAAGCAAGGTATTCATCATTTAACTTCCATTAATCTATCCAGATAAACAAACTCTCATTAAATTTATATATCTGCTCAATACCTCTTAACAAGATATTAATAAACCTTTCTTTTGTACTCAATGTATCAACACATAATTATGGGGCTTTTCTTGGAAGAAAACAAAACTTTTTGTTCTAATGTTTAAGGTTAACTTCCTTGAGTTGGGATTATTATTTTTGTTTTTTTTTCTTTTTCTTTTTTAAAAAATATATATACATATAATTTAAAAACATCATGCATCTTTAACCTAGGTAACGAGCTTTCAGTTAATGACTGTCAGACCAGTTGGTTTTAGGGCATTAGATGTTAAGACACCCCTATGATCTTAATAACTCGGGTCGCAGATACGGATATGTAGATAGTGCAATGTTTGATTCCCTTAAGCTTTCCTCCTCAACCCATGTAACAAGCGTTGGGCCAATAGCTTCCAAGTCAGTTGACTTTAGGGTATTAGGTGTTAAAACACCCATTCGGGCTTAATTGCTTAGGTTAGGGAGACTACGAAACTAAACTTATCTACATTTTTATTATCATCATTTTTTTCTTTTTTTTTTCTTTTTTCATTTTTCTTTTTATTTTTTATTTTTTTTCTTAATTATATACAATCACTTTCCCTTAGTTGTTACCTTTAACAAGAGAACATAAATAATGTAATAATCCAATTTGCAACCCACAATCATATGTTAAAGTGTGTGTGGGTGTAAATTAATGTTTAAGAATACATGTTAAATAAGTATATGAGCAGAATTAAGTGATAACAATGCAAGAGTTTGTAAACCTGAATATTTCAAGAAGTATTATAATAGACCTTGTTAAGAATGGTTACTAAGATGCGTCTCAAGAGTCACTTTAGCAAAAGAGTTTCTTTACTCTGCCATCCTAGTAACAACAATTATGCACATGCTTTATGAAATGAAAAACAATTTTTTTTTTATCAATTACTACCCTCTCCCCCCAACCAAAATGAGACATTGTCCTCAATGTTCTAAAGTAGAAAGATAGAGTATTGAAGATATCACCTGAAATAACGAACACTGATAAAACCTGAAACACACTGAAACAAAAATAAGAAATAACAAAACACAATAATAAAACCAAAAGACACAAAAATTCACAAATGAAGGCTCAAATCCAATCTAAGCTTTTTACGGCTTCCTTTAGATGACCAATTTAGGCGACTCTTGGAAGGATCAATCACAGCAATGAAAGATTGTAGTTGGTCAATCAATTGTTCAGCAGTAGCAGCAAAGATTATGGTTTGTCATGCAGAAGATGTTAGAAATTCCTGTTCCACAGCATGATCAAGAAAAGACAACAACTTATCATAATAACCATTAACATTTAACAAACCTATGGGTTTATGGTGAATGTGCAGTTGAGCCCAAAAGAAAATATGAAAGATTTCTTTCAATGTACCTAGACCACCTGGTAAAGCAATGAAGGCATCAGCATGGTTAAACATTGCATTCATTCGAGCTGACATTGTGGAGACCTGAAGTTCCTCTCCAACTGTTTTTCCAATGATGTCCTCTTATGCCAAAGCTTCAGGGACGACCCCTAAAACTTGACTACCTCCTAAAAATACAGCTATTGACACACCTCTCATTAACCCAAGATTGCCTCCCCCATACACTAAATGAATCTTTCTCTCAGCTAGCACCTAACCAAGATGATTTGCTGATTCTAAAAACTCCTTTTCTTTTCCAAGACTAGATCCACTAAAAACACAAATATTTCTTATATGATGACTTGAGGAACTTGCCATTTCTACACACTTCTGTATTTGTTGAATGTATGCGTTAAGTAGAAATGAAAGGAAGGAAGAGAGGGTTTTATAGATGAGAAATTAGAAAGGCAATCATAACACCTATATGTAGGCCAGCTGGAGTCTCACTCTCTCTCTCTCTCTCTTTATTTATTTATTTATTTATTTATTTAATTTTGAAAAAGCATTTGTATATACAGGTAGTTGTGATTGTGGCTCACATCTTCCCTTGGTTTTATGTCCAAGAACGGCTTAAACGCCCTCTATGGGTCGGGGATAGGCTTCCCATCCAGTTTTCTTAACAACTGGCAAACAGGTCTTTTTTAGTCAGATTCCTAAGTCTAAGTCGATCATGTTCTTTATGAAAATGGGGCCATAAATCATGAATTGCACGATGCACATCTCCACTAGGATGCATCTCAAGAGTCAATAGAAGATTATCTAAAGACTCTTTACTCAGATCATCCTTAATGAATTGTATTTTATCTTCATGGTTTATAGATACCATTCCTAAAGAACGACATTGTGTATTACAAGTCCATCTAGCACATCGATGATAGACTTTCAGTCGTTTTGCACAACGTTTCTTTGCAAAAATGCTTTTACCTGTTCCAGGCATGTGTAAAATGGAGTTAGAGGACTCACCTGATAATCGGACCTTTGCTTCAATCAACTAGTGAATATCTTCAGGAATTCCATGATTCATTAACAATCTCAATCTTGCACATCTAGCATGGTAAATTTTTGTAATCGCATTCTGAGGCAGAGCGGGAAAATACTTTTTGAATTTTTCAAGATTAGTGTCCATTTCCAAATGAGAATTGGAAGAGAGATTCAAAGAATTACACAAATATATATACAGATATCAGTTATTGTGGGAAACTGAAAGAACCGACTTGAGTCATGGAGTACCGTTGTCCGCCATTTGACCGAGGTGAGAGAAACTAACAAAAATCACTTAAAAAGAAACATAAAAACAATGTGAGAAAAAAAATAATCAACCTTTATCTATAAGATCATTCAAACCAGTTGATTCATTTTCACTAGGAAAATTATCAAAGTGAGCTTTCAAACGATGTCTATTTTCTTTAAAATCATTGTCATTCATTGAATTCTCAATATCACAGGCCCTATAAGGATTACTCCATCTTGATTTTAGCTCTTTAGGGAATGCATAGAATTGAGAATTATAAAACAAAACATTTTGACCAGTATCAAGTTTTTGATGATTTTCACAAGTTTTGCAGAATGCATGCATATCCTTGAACATGGTGGGCCAATAAAATCTATTTTGAAAGATTTTTGCGGCTGTCTATTTTGACGAGAAAGAACTTCCACATGCTTTAGAATAACAAAGTTTAATGACACTACTTACCTCATTGTCGGGAATGAATCTTTGAAATATTTGATCAGGACAATAATTGAATAAGTTAGGGTCATCACAACAAAAGCTTTTCACTTTGTTCAAAAACTTTTCTTAGTCTTGGGTACTCTAATCAGCTCGCAAATCTCCTAAAGCAAGAAAATTGATATTTTTATCATACCAAGGCATTGGACTAAGAGAAAGTAAGGATTCGTTAGGAAAGTAATCATCGATTGGTGTGATGTCAGATGTCGAATTTGCTGTCACTTTTGACAAAAGATCTGCATCAATATTTTCGGTGTATTTTTCATCCATGATTTTTTCCTCAGAATAAATCATTTGTAAATCTTCAGATTCATCCAATTCATTTTTACTTAAAGTAGATTCAAGTTGATCATAAACTAATCCATCAATATGATCTACTTCTTGTAAATTATTATCATCTCTAGGTTGCTTGCAAATGTTGAAAATATTCATCTCCAATGTCATGTTTCCAAATGATAGCTTCATCAGTCCATTCCTACAATTAATCAATGCGTTAGACGTTGCAAGAAATGGACGTCCTAAAATAACGGGAAATGAATTACATGCTTCAACAGGTTTTGTATCCAAGACAATAAAATCCAGAGGATAAATGAATTTATCAACTTGTACTAACACATCTTCAATTATTCCTCTAGGCACTTTTATAGATCTATCGGCAAGTAAATGAGATACAAAAGTTGGTTTTAACTCACCTAGATTGAGACTCTGAAAAACTGAATATGGAAGTAAATTCACACTAGCACCAAGATCAAGTAAGGCCTTTTCAATTATATGTTCTCCAATAAAGCAAGAAATTATAGGATAACCAGGGTCTTTATATTTCAAAGCATTATTGTTTTGAAGAATGGCACGTGTTCGGCTATAAAGGCTTTTTTATTCACATTCAGTTTCCTCTTCACAGTGCATAAATCTTTTAAAAATTTAGCATAGGAAATAACCTGTTTAATAGCATTCAGCAAAGGTATATTGATTCTTACCTGTTTGAAAATTTCAAAAATTTCAGAGTTGTGATTGATTTTTCTTTGTTTAGTCATGGCATGAGGAAATGGAAGTGCTGACGGTGAATCAGTCGTTTCTTTGTAATTTTCAGATTCAACCCCTTCCTTATCCTTAGAGATTGATTCATCATCTTTCTCATAAGGTTCAAGAATGGGTTTTTGAATAACCTTTCCACTACGTAGAGTAGTGACTGATTTAACTTGATCCATGTGTTGGCTTCGGGAACTATTTGCATTTGCATTTCCATTGTATTGCCCCTTGGGATTTTGTTATGGTTGAGATGGAAACTTACCTTTCTCTTAGAAACTGAGAGTAGATGTTAATTTTGCTAGAGTATCTTTAAAATCTGTCATGTTTTAAGCAAGTTGAGTATTGATTGTCTCTTGCTTTTCAATGAATGCATGCAATGTTTCCTCAAGATTTCTTCTAGGAGGTGGAGCATAAGGAGGTGCATATCTATGAGAATTTTAAAAATTGTGGTGTGCTTGAAACGGTGGTTGTGAAGTTTATGCATTGTTGTTCTCACTCTTCCAACTGAAATTTGGGTGATTTCTCCAACCAGGGTTGTATGTTTGGGAGTATGGGTTGAGGTTGGCCCTTTGGAAACTGTTTAAAGCATGGGCTTGTTCATGGAGACATTCCTTAAAAGAAGGCAAGGTTGGACAATCATTGGTTGAGTATTCATTTGTTTCACAGATTTGACACACAATGTTTTCAATAAATTTTAATTGACCACTCTTTCTCAATTCTAGTGCCTCGACTTTTCTAGCTAAAGATACAAACTTGGCTTGAAGGTCATGATCTTCCCTAAGGTTGTACATACCTCCACTAGATGTATGAGGTTGAGTTTTACTCGGTGCTTCATAAGTACCCGCGGTATCCCAATTTTGAGCATTTTCAGCTAACAAGTCTAAGTACTTCATTGCTTCATTAGGGTCTTTATCTTCAAAAGTTCCATTGCACATCAATTTAACCATTTGCCTATCTTTAGGTGTTAACCCTTCATAAAAATGTGAAACCAATCTCCATGTTTCAAAACTATGATGAGGGCAAGTACTAAGCAAGTCTCGATACCTATCCCAACATTTGTAAAATGTTTCTCCTAGTTTTTGAGTGAAAGTGGTGATTTGTCTTTTGAAAGAGTTTGTTCTATGAGATGGGAAAAACTTCTTCAAAAACTGTTGTTGCATTTCATCCCAAACACGAATGGATCCTGGTCTCAAATTTTGTAGCCATGTTTTAGCTTTATCTTTTAATGAAAAAGGAAAAAGATTTAATATGATGGTGTTCATGCTACAATTTAAATTATTATATGTGTTGCAAACCTCCTCAAATTCTCTTAAATGCAAGTATGGATTTTCCAATTTCATGCCATGAAATGAAGGTAAAAGTTGAATAATGTCTGGCTTAAAATTAAAATGAGATGCATCAAGAGCAAAAAATATGTATAATGGCGCACTTGTTCTTGTGGGATTCATGTGGTCTCTAAGTGTTTTGACACGGTTATTCTCATTATTCTCATTATGAAGTGATTGATTATCTTCTTCGGCCATATTTTCTGAAAATGATGAGGATATCCTACAAAGTCTACCACTTGATGTACGTGACCATACTCTCATGCACGTGTAGGAATAAAATAAAATAAAAAAGAAAAAAGCAAAAGAAGGAGGAAGAAAACAAAATAAAAAGAAACAAAAGAAAAGAAACAAAGTTATATACAAGAAAAGTGAAAAGAGAAAATAAAATAACTACTATAATTTATACAAGAACTTACCTCCCCAGCAACGGCGCCAAAAACGTGACACGACGAAAAGATTGATGTCTTCTCCCAAGTGCAGGAGTGTCGAAGTAATAAATAACCCAACAAGACCGGGGTCGAACCACAGGAAGGTTAATTGTACAAATTATAAACAATAATAATAGAAACAACAACAACAACAACTATAATAATAATAATAATAATAATAGTAGTAGTAGTAGTAGTAGTAGTAGTAGTAGTATTAATAATAGTAATAGTAATAGTAATAGTAATAGTAATAATAATAATAATAATAATAATAATAATAATAATAAAGAAAAAGAAGGAGAAGAAGAAGATGAGAACTTTGAGATGGAATATTAATATTACGGTTAACCAATAATAATAACAAATGTCAAGGTTAGAGATTCCACTAATGGTATGTCAAACAAGTATAATATAAACTCTTATTATTCAAGTGGAAACCACAGATAAAGGAGGTTCCAATCATATTATAGATTGTTAACATGATTACATTAGTCATCTTATTTGATTAATGTTAATACTTGTAAATCTCGTCAAGCATTCATGATTATAACTTATGTTAACAACAAATCAAGTTCCTTTCATAGCTCAGGTGTCGGTTATACCATACAATATGAACTATGAAAGTGCCAAGCATTTGTTGTACCAAGTGTTATACAACATAAATCAAGATTAGTTATTTAACAAGCAAAGTATTAAAGAGTGAACAAGATAACAAATATAAAACATGTTAGTATCAAACATTAAAGTCCATATTAAGTTTACATTATACTTATTCTTACACCATTAGTGTTACCTTTTCACCTTGACATAATTAACTTAGCTAGACATAATGAAAGAAATAAAAATAGGTAAATAAAATAAGAACATAAAAGTTAACTAAGTAAAGGAATGGAAATGAAAGGCATAAACTTTATTTTAATGAAAGCAAAGCATAAACATTACAAAAAATACAAAGAGAGAAAGGAAGAGCATGATCTTGATCTGGAAACCAAGATGCCTAAATACGTGGCAAATGCCTCCTTTTATAGGCCAAAATTAGGAACTATTGATTTGATGACTAATTGATAAGTGAGTGGTCAACTCTTGACTTGGTGACAATCCTTATCTTCTCTTATCTGCCCAAAATGTTATTGATAACGTCATAATTGGAGCTAGTTGAAAATATGAAAGTTGTAGACAATTGTCTCAGCTTTCATGTGTAATAAATTCAGCTCAATTGAACTTCTCAAAGTCCAAATATGGCTAAAATATTGAACAGTGCTCGGGCTGGAAGACAGATTCGGGCTTCTTTGTTGTTGCTACAATTTGGACTTGAAAATGGCCTTTTTAGATCTTAGGCTCCATATGAAAGTTGTAGGGATATGTCTTACCTTTCCATCCATATAAATTGGACCTAAATCTGAGATCTATAGCTCCATATATGACCCAATTACCGAACAGTGTTTCGATTTGAATTGCACCGACATCTCTTTTTTAAGTTTGGCCATCTCTTTATCCTTGCAATTTAAGTTCTTAAAGTCATCAATCAATCCTTTCATTTGTGATAGGCCTGCATTTAAAATAAACATTTACCATAAATTAAAGGTATCTTATATTATTAGATATATTATTATAAAACATGTTTTAGTTAAGGAGTTATTGATACTTCAAGTGCAAAATGATGATATAAAACCATGATAAAAATGCACTTTTAAATACTAATCAAACATTTACAAGTAGTAGCATTAATCGAATAAGATAACTAATGTAATCATGTTAACAATTTATAATCTGATTGGAATCTTTTTTGTGTGTGATTTCCAATTAAATAATAAGAGTTTATACTATACTTGTTTGACATACCATTAGTGGATTCTCTAAGCTTGGCATTTGTTATTATCATTATTTAATTTTTACATTAATCTTCCATCTTAAAGCTCTTATCTTCTCATTCTTCTCCTTCTCACAATCAATACCAAGTGCCCAATCTTTGGAGTTCTTGGCTTTGCAAGAACATATAGCCTATGTAAATAAAAATTATAAAAGATTCTCTATGAAATATGAAGAACTCTACTAAATGGTCAGGAATATTATATCAAAGATGGGTGGTATATATGCACCCCTTTTTAGGCCCTATAGTCCCGAGAACAACCATCCTCCTCCATCGCCTACTACTTCAGTGTTATTCTTATTTTAGTTTCATTTTATTTAAAAATATAAATTTATAATAAATATTTGGCTTTTATATTAAGATAATTTATTTATACATACTTAAATTTTATACAATTTTATTTTTTTATTGTTTTCTTATTCTGTTCAATAGATATTTTAAAAATATATATATTATTTAATTATTACAGATGAAGTTATTGACAAACTTAATCCGTAGGTATATTCTAGAGAGTTAGAAAAAATTTATTGCATATGTCACTTCAACTGTTACATCATCGAGGTATGTTACAAAGAATTGCAATAAAATTACCCTAAATGTCATGCCAATCACTGACGAAATAATTTCATTAATGCATTCTAGTGTGTAAATTTTTTTTAGCATGCATTATTTGTCTATAAAATCATCAGGTTTTGTTTTACCGACAAACATTTTGACAGAAAATAAATTACCGATGAACAATTTTCTAACATGCATTTTCTATCCATGAGTCAATCGGTAAAATACTCACTAATGGAATGTTAGAGTAAATATTGACTGAGTATTTCAGTGGTAAAACTATTAGATATAGTAGTGAATGATCAGTTTATTGAATTTTTCATACCCTTGCGAGCTCGATGTCGCGGCGACTCTTCCTGAAGTTGGGAATTGATTTCGAGGTTTTTATTTTTATGAATAAGGGAGTCATCACCTAGTATTATGGTCATTAGGAAACTTAACGAGTCTTTTAGAGATTTTAAAGTAAGGGACTGGTTTCGTAAAGGGAAGGTATTAACACTCCTATTTGGTTTCCCTTGTAATTGTTATGGTGTTGGTATTTTCTAATCCCGTTAGTTTTTCTAGGATAAGTTTACTATGATGAACAAACTTGGACTCAAACTCTAAAAAGAAAGAACTCTTGGTCAATGTGGATCACACCCTTAGATATGTATACAAAGTACCAACAAGAACCAATGTAGAACTCTTGAAATATGTACTTGATTTATACTAAATTTAGTGTTTGATTTAAACTAAATTTATAAACTATAGTTTATGAGATACGTAAGATAGAAATCTAAGAAGATTCAATGTGCTTAAGAGCTTACTTTTCCCTTAGTGTATTAAGTGTTTATGAATTATAAATCGTAAAGAAAAGGCACAAAGATTTAGAAATCTAAGGTAATTTAGAGTGCTTTAAAAGCCTTTTTTTTTCCATTAGTGTTTTATAATTTCACAGCTCGTAAACCATAAAGTCAAATCTTGAAATATCCTTAATTATAATCGAGGCTTCTTTTAAGGATGTGTGATTAAATAAATAATCATGACTTATTATTCCTAGAAAAGTATTTTCGATATTAACTACTTGGGATTTCTTTATCCAAATATTAACAGTGAATAATAACAAGTTATTTCCTATAATATTTTGAATATTCATCCCTTTGGGTTTTCATTATCCAAACAGTAATGGTGAATAATATATGATTTTTTAAAAAATAAGATTTTTTTATTTTTTGAAATATTGGCCAACACCCTTTGGAATTTCATGAACATGTTGTAAAATCCAGAATACAAAAAAAAAAATTATGTTTAAGAAATACATGCTAAAACATATTTTTCTTAACTTCAAATATTTTTTTTAGAAAATTCAAAATATATTAAGGTATTAGTCATATGCACGAAAACATTTTATATATATGTATATGAATGTATGAATGTGTGTGTGTGTGTGTGTGTATGCCATATTGCATCAAAAACCGGGTATTCTAGATACGAGATTTGTATTTTTACTATATAAAAATACAAAAAAAAAAAACACAAAATAAATACATGAAAAAACCAACAATATCACTCATTATTTTAAGGGGTTGGGTCTAACTCGGCCCCATGTGGCTAGGTTGAACCTAGTAGGCCTAGCTAGGTCACTAGCCCAAACAAGTGACCTAGTTGGGCACAAAGGCATGCATGAGTTTCCTCACGCATACCTTGGTTGGTTACTGTTCAAGAGAATTAAATTTCACTTGAACAGTAACAATGCTACTAAGAATGCATGCAAAGCTGGGAAGAATATACCTAGAGGCGGAAACAAAAGAGCTGCAACGATGTTTAAGGCGTGCTAACTAATATATTAGTATTCTTGCCTGGTTTTAGCTCCTTTTCCTTTTATTCTCTATTTACTTCCATCTATTATATTTTTTTCTTGCATCGTATCCCTCTCTCTACTAGTTCCTGCACTCGGTTCTCTCTTATTCTGCAGATTTTGTTTGCAGAAAATGGAGCAAAGACCAAATGGCAGTCCCTGCTTGCTTTAGCTTTTAATGATCTTAAGAAACCCTAATCTTTTCTATTGTTCCTTTCTAATTTCCCTCTCTTTTATATTGTTTTTTGTGTTTTCTTTCTCTCCCTCTCTAGTAATTGAGACGGACAAAAATGATAGGTGCTGAAGCTTCTATGCATAGCCAGGGGTCGCTACTTCTAGAGACAACAAAAACAATGGTCATGCTAGTTTTGGTCTCTATTTGTTTTCTCTCCTTTTGCCGATGCTCTCTCTAGAGATTATGAGGAAGATGACAATGAAGGCGTGTTATGCTAGTTGAGTCATGCCCCCACCTCTATATTTTTCTGCTTTCGATAGTGTTGTTATCGGCTCTCTCTCTCTCTTTTGTTACTCTTCCTCCCTTCCTCCTCTTTTTTTTTCTCTGTTTCTTCTTCTTTACTTTGTATCTTCTTTTTTTACTTTCACATTTCAGTAAATGTTTTCTTTCCATCTTCTATTATTAAAGAAAAGCCCCTTTTTTTTCTCCTCGTTTTACCTGCACCTCTCCTTTTTTTTTCTCTCTTCCTTTTAGGTCAACAAAGGTAACGTATATAGTTTATACATGGTTGTTATTAGAAAAAAAAATATTATATTAATTCAAGGATGTAATCTCAAGTGATCAAATAAAGTAAAATAGAAAACCATAATATTCTGCTTGATATTCTGATGATTCTAGTGACTTCTTTCCAACATTAACATATCATCCTAGCCATCTATGTTAGGGATAAAATCTCAGCCATTAAATGATGGTGAGGTTCCTTTTTTCATATCATTTTGCAGCTGTCTTCTAAGAATTAAAACTAAACAAAAACATGATCTACATCTCCAAAATCAATCGAGAGAATCATGGAAACTAGCAGGAAGCTGTAGAGAAAAGGAAAGAAATCAGACGAGTAAGGTTATGTAAAGAAAAAAGAAAGAAATTAGATGGGGAGGGGTGCATGCTGCAAAGTCTTATTTCCTTATCTGACGTGGTAGAATTCCTGTCATTTTATGATGATCCAGTCCCAACCAATTTCCTTCTGATTTCATCTTCAATTAAATCCCTCATTATTGGGCTAAACCCTTCTCTTGACAGGATTCCCTGCTTTTACATTAGATATCAAATGGGAATATCTTAAGCTTCTGATATCGAAATTAGGAGATTCAAAAACCTAAATTCATCTACACATATAGGACTATAACTTTCATGAAGGATACAAAGTTAGATGAAAAAAATTGAAGAACAGAATTGCAACAAAAACTCGGTTGGAAACCTTCTCGCGACAGGATTTTCTGCTTTCACGCTAGATTTCAAAAGGAAATATCTTAAGCTTCTGTAATTGAAATCAAGTGATTCAAAAACCCAAATTCATCTACACATGTAGAACTACAACTTTCATGAGGATCCAAAATGAGATAAATTTGTTTTGAAGAGCAAAATCAAGTCACAACCTGGTTGGTCACAAGGATTTCCTAATCTAATTCAAGAAACTAACAATGTTGAACATCCCATTCTAATTAAGAGTCTACCATAAAAACAGTGAGCTCTAGGACCCAATAAAGGTGTAGGTCAATTCTTGAACATGTCATGAGTAATAAAATATAGCTAGGACGGTCAGATATTACACAAAACCAAATCATAATCAAAGCCTAAGTTAAAACAAAAAAATTACGACAGTAGCAGAATCAGTTTTTTTAGTGCAAATTCTAAAGGATTTATCCAACCTTAAAGACCAGATAAAGAAGAAATAAATTTAGCATTATGAGGACTCCTAATCAGTCTAAGAAACCTGATGATTTTGGCAGCAAAGGAAGAGGATAAAGAGGGCATAAAATAGCTCAAATAGGATTTGAAAATATTTTTTCTTCTCTACTTTTGTCAAGTTTTCAACAATCATGAACTAAACTCCTACATTTGGTTCAAGAAAGGTATACATCATCTCTAGCACGTGGGGTCCAAAAATAAGTAACAATAAAATCTATGAGAATTTGGTTAATATTCCAATAATTACTAAAATTTTAATTCATAATGATTAATGGTTAATATTCTGGTATAATTGTTGGACCTCCAAGTGAGGCTGGTATCTAAATATCAAGAATTGACTAGAAAATTCTCGAAATTATTCTAAATATTCATAAATTTTAATTGAAAGCATTTTTCATTGTAATATACAAATTACAAAAACCCTTTTTCATAATAATTTATTTGAGCACACGAGCCTATAATAAATTTTTAACACTATATTTATTCACACTAATAAATGCCAATTCTAAGTTATAGATAGACTACTGATTAGAAAACCCCCCAAAACCACATCAAACCACACAAATATGTCTTACCTCAGGTAAGTTATGCTAGGGGTGTCAATACCTTTTCTAGTCACAACCAGTATCTTACCCTCAAAATCTTTAATAAAACCAGTGTACCCAGGTTTCCTAGCAACCCTGAACTAAACAACTAAATGACAAATCCTTTAAACCACCCAACATCACGTGTCCATATGCGATTATTATCATAATTAAACTTGATTCAGGGGTCAACCTGGGGTAAGACCCAGATCTTGGATCAAGAGGGTCAACCTGGACTGACCCCTGTCAATATAAATATAAAAGTTTTTATTATCATATTTTTTAAACTTTGCAAACCCAAAATTTCTTTTAAAAATAATCAAAGTAACCTTATTTTGATCATAATTTGTTTTTCAAAAAAGGGTTTTTCACCTTTGTTTTATCTCAGGCTGTCTTTTTTTACCAAGTCAAGCCATGTCAATTCTTCTTCTATTTTTATTTTTAAATCGAATCAGTTCAAGCCCTAGATCAACTAGTCAAGTCAATCTTAGTTTTATGACTAGGTTTATAATAATATTATTAATTTCAACACTCAATATAAACTAAAAATATTTATAATTAGTTTTTAAAATATGTACGTTTGACAACAATATTTATTAAAAACAAATAATTTTTTTTTATTTTTTTATCTTATCCAAGATAACCATATAGGATGAATAGATAATCACTTTGTTTTATATATTATTATCCAATACAATTCTATCTCCATCTCTTTCTTTGTTTCTGGTTTTGTACACAATTTTTTTCTTTTGTTTTATATCTTTTATATCTACTATTTTTATCTTTTATATGTTATGACAATAACTAATCGCTACCTTATAATTTTATTTATTCAACATAGTTTATTTATATATTAATATATTGGTAAACTATATAAAATCCTATTGAAATCATTTAATTTTACTCCTTTTTCTTATAAAAACTGAAAACGTTTTTTTTTTTATACCCCTATCATTGTTTGTTAAAGAGCAGATTAATTTTTCTTTTCAAACGACAATTTATATACTCACACAATATGAGAAAGCATACCCTTAAAACTTTTGCTCTGATATTTCATATTTCATATTTCATACTTGGGATGCTAATTCATTGTTCCTTCCTTCTCTTGTTAGCATTATTCCTTCCTTCTCTGTCATAAAATGGTTGATTAATTACAGCCGATGTACCTTTCCGTTTTCTTGGAATATTCTTTTTCGCACGAGATCATGGAGTTTTTTTCTACAAAATTAGAAAGTAGCTTTTGCACATTGGTAATGGAATGTTTAAGACTCTATCTTCAATTATGTAGCTTTTGTAAATTAATAAGTGGGGGATTTTCACCTACAGAACACGTAGTATTGCTTTAATGAAAAATAATTTTTGATTAGGTGTCCAATTGAGGCGAACAGTAAACATTATCAACTTGGGATGCTAATTCATAGCTTTATAATTTAGGAGTTGGCGTTTTAATGGATATATTAGTTACGGATAAGTCTGCAATTCCAAGTCGAATCAAGCGAATAAAACTAAGAAACCGCAAATATAGTTGGCTTCCAGGATCTCGAAAAGACAACGGTTAATTACGATCAAAAAGAGAATCGCAGAGAGGACAAAAAGTAATGTATCCCTATAGTATAAGTAGATGGATCTCATATATTAAATGTTAGAAAACCTCCTTTCATGCTTGTCCTTTTCCTTGAAGATAAGATTTGCCAGGTAGGAAAATCGTGGTGCATTCTAATCTGAAGAGTTTGAGTTTCGACAACATTGATGAAATCTTGACCCTCTAGCATAGCTAGCTTGTTGTAGTAGGTCAGTATTTATCCCTTCATGCTGTCCACTCTTTTGACCTCTTTTTCTATCCTTTTTCCTGTTTTTTTTCTCTGATTCCTTGAACATTCCCAACTTTCATAAAATAAATGACTACTTATTTAAGAATTTCTTAATCAAACACAATTTTGATTCTTTCATGAACCTTCTCGGAGTAAAGCTTGAAAGAAGAAAGCAGCCACCGGAGTAAAGAATGTTACGTTTACTATATTTGCGCGTGTGGACAACTCTGAAGATCCCACGTCGGCATGGCATGTTTGCGCATGACAATTTGATTGTGGGAAGAAATTCTAACTACTTTAGTGCCGAAATAGTGCTTTAATGTGGATGATGTGTTGTTTTATGTCTTTATATGCTATATTAGCAAGTGGAAGTGAACAAAAATGAACCAAAACAGCTAGTTTGGTTTGTTAGTGAAAGGAAGAAAGAAGTAACAAGAACAAAAATTTGCTACTCCAATGAGGAATGACTACTCGTGTGCATGTTTTAATGTAATGGAGATGACTATGCAAGCAGATCGATTCAACTCGTTATGGAGATAAGACAAGCGACTACAGCCTCAGCTTCACTGTGTTTCCATTAATTTCCTGTACTGTATTGACTAAGGAGCATACAAGTCATTTCAACCTCTCTCAGACGTAGGTATATAAGAAGGCTGTTGTTGCTCTAGCTTAATGTATTACTACATTAGCTCACGTAATTAATTTCCTCTATCATCATAGTATTATTTGCCACTCTCACGATTGAGTTCTTTGCGAGCTATGGCAACTTCGATGAAAATGAGGATCCTGTTACTGTCCATACTCTTACTATTAATGCTTGTTGGGAGCTCTGATGCACGTTTTTCTCGTAAGTTTTCAATCATGCCAGAGAAGTCGGTTAGCAGCCATATTTTAAGTGATTTGGGCTACGAAATGTCGAAAGTTGAGCATTATAGAAGGTTGATGCAAGACACCGATAGACTCTCACCGGGAGGACCCGATCCTCGGCATCATTAATTGTTACTATCTGCTAATATTATTGTTGCTGTGGTTTCCATGTTGAAGGGGTATCTGTGCAAAACCATATTTTGTCCGCCAGATTTAGTTCGAGCACTAGCTTCTTGAATCCAGGACAAACTAAGTCTTGCACATTTGTAATGAATTAGTTTGATGAGTGTTTTTTCGTTTTCGTTTTCTTTTTCGTTTTTGCTTGATTTGCTAGAGTACCCTTGTTGTCTTGCAAGAGGACTCACCATTAAGCTACAAATGAGTTGAGTCTTTATCGGACACTAGACTATCTGTTTTTGGTATTGTAACACCTTGAAAGTTTTAATGCATCTTTGTTTATTTATCATGATTTTTATACGTGTAAATATGGTAAAATGTTTCCATATTTATTATCATGGTGATTTTATACATGTAAATATGATAATTATTTTTAAAATTTAAAATCTTTTTCATACAAAGTTATTCTCACTCATCACCACACGTAATACAAATTAAAATTTACATACCTATATATCCACCATGACGAGGGTTTTCTTTTTTGGTTCTATTAAAGGAATTATATAATTTTAACAAAAAATTTGGTAGAATTTTCCTTATACAAAACTCTATTAAAAATTTTATCTATTTTAAAATATATGCAAATGACAAAAATAATCTCATAAAATAGCTCGAGTAATCCATACTTATATGTTGTTTTAGACACACCACTCAAACCACAATCATAGCTATATTTATTTATCATATATTTATACTGTTATAGGTAATTTTATTATACAAGATGAATGTAATTATATATACCTATATACAAAATGAATTCCTAAATACTTAACAACCCTATATTTTACTAATTACAATTCAAAAATATTAAAACTTGAATCAAGCATTACTTTAACTATATCATGAAAGATACAAAATTTTATCTAAGACACTATAAAGTCCTAACAACAGTATCATTGTTGTTACAGTAAATAAGATAGACTTGAAATATATATAGGACAAATAAAAATTAGATACATGGAACTATATTTTACACTTACAAACCATATCACTACTTTAAATGCATACATGCAAATACAAATACAACAATTTGCTTATACTAGAATGATTTTTTTTCATTCGTAATCATTACGGTTAATAAAATTCCCTATATAAATCTGTTCGTATAGCCTGATTATTTCCGCATAACTAATTCTTACCATGAAACTTACTAACTTTACATGGCTAGTGCCCTCTAGAGCAACTAACTTAATCTACTTCAACCAAACTCTCACTTTTATGACAAGTTTAACATTTCTCAATACAGACTCTATTCATTCAACCCGCTTAATGATTAGTACTTAAAAGTGTATTTTTATCATGGTTTTATATCATCATTTTACACTTGAAGTATCAATAACTCCTTAACTAAAGCATGTTTTATAATAATATATCTAATAATATAAGATACCTTTAATTTGTGGTAAATGTTTATTTTAAATGTAGGTCTATCACATAAATGAAAGATTGATTGATGACTTTAAGAACTTAAATTGCAAGGATAAAGAGATGGTCAAACTTAGAAAAGAGATGCTGGTGAAATCCAAATCGGAACACTATTCGGTAATTGGGTCATATTTGGAGCTATAGATCTCAGATTTAGGTCCGATTTATATGGATGGAAAGGTAAGACATAGGCCTATAACTTTCCTATAGAGCCCAAGATCTAAAAAGACCATTTTCAAGTTCAAATTGTAGTAACAACAAAGAAGCCCGAATCTATCTTCCAGCCCAAGCACTGTTCAGTATTTTAGCCATATCTAGAGTTCTAGAAGTCCAAATGAGCTGAATGTTTTACATAAGAAAGCTGAGATAATTTCCTACAACTTTCATGTTTTCGACTGGCTCCAATTCTGACATTATCAATGACATTTTGGGTAGACAAGAGAAGATAAGGATTGTCATCAAGTCAAGAGTTGGTCACCCACTTATCAATTAGTCATCTAATCAATAGTTCCTAATTTTGGCCTATAAAAGGAGGCATTTGCCATGCACTTAGGCATCTTAGTTTCCAGATCAAGATCATGCTCTTTCTTTCTCTCTTTGTACTTTTGTAATGTTTATGCTTTGCTTTCATTAATATCAAGTTTATGCCTTTTATTTTCTTTCCTTTACTTAGTTAACTTTTATGTTCTTATTTTGTTTATCTATTTTTCTTTCTTTCATTATGTCTAGCTAAGTTAATTATGTCAAGGTGAAAAGGTTACACTAATGGTGTAAGAATAAGTATAATGTAAACTTAATATGGACTTTAATGTTTGATACTAACATGTTTTATATTTGTTATCTTGTTCACTCTTTAATACTTTGCTTGTTAAATGATTAATCTTGATTTATGTTGTATAACACTTGGTACAACAAATGCTTGGCACTTTCATAGTTAATATTGTATGGTATAACCAACACCTGAGTTATGTAACCATATTATTCGATTGTTTCACCCACATTTACCTAATGTTTTGTCCATGTTTTATATGTAAAATGCCTTGATATTCTTTGTTTTATGTTTTGAAGGCACTTTTGGATGAAAAATGCAAAAAGGAGTAAATTGGAGATAATTGGCAGATTTGATGTTCAGTCGATGTTTTGTGCAGAGCGTGATTTCTAGAGATCAAAATGAAGTGATTCCAGTGGCTCTAAAAAGCTAACATCCATACCTTTCTGGAAATGTAATGCAAGAAAAATACAAAGAGGAAGATCATGGAAATCACATCCTTCAAAGTCAAATCTCGTATTCTGCCACTGTTGACCTTTGTCCATTCAAAATTCCATATCTGGAGCTATAGAAGTCCAATTGATTCAAACTCAATTTTTTTGGATTCCTGACTCAAATGTCTAGAACCGCTCCAATTTTCAGCCGAAAACGATGTCAGATGAGGGCGATATGATTTTTCAAAGATGACAACTGAATTCTGCCAGCAATCAGGTTTCGTGAAGAAATGAGTCCAAATTATGTTTCGAAGCTTCTAAACTATCATCCAAGTTATAATTTCAGCAATTTAGCCCCTCTAGTAAATCAATCTAGAAGGTCAAGAAAGTAGCCACCAACCTCAATCCACCAACCTCAAATCACCAACCACAAACCAGCTGCAAGTTGGAATGCTGCCATTGTCAAAGAATGAGGCTACAATGGTGGGTTGTTGGTGGTAACTACTAATGTCAAAGTTTGGCAAGTTTGGCAGCCACCATTGTTGATAAAGAAGCAAGAGGAGCTGCCATTGAAGCCTATATATAGACACCAAGAGAGCCAAGAAAGGGCAGGAGGGAGTGCAATAGAATCAAAGAAAGGTGGTAGCAACTAGAAGTGAAGAAACACAAACTCTCCTCTCTACATACTAGAAATAATGCTTTCTTTTATCTTTAGGAGTAGTTGTTCAATAGATATGCAAGGCTAAGCTCTTTTCTTGGTTGCAAGGACGCAGAAACTTTCAGATTTCAAGAACTGTGAGATTTATTCTTTATTTATTTTTAGTTTGTTTTATGAATGAGTATGATTGTTTTCCTATGCATGTTTTCTATGATTGTTGTTGATAATTGCTAGAGCGGACTCTAAGTTATTATTGTGAACAATCTATTGCTAAGTTTGATATCAAAACCGGAGTTAGGGTATATAAACTTGTGAAGCAACTAAGCTTGATAATTGTGGCGGAACTACGTTATTAAACTTAGGGAAAACATTCGATCAAAGCAACACAAGCAGACAACTTGGTTGTTAAGATTAATGAATTTATCTAGATCTTAAGGCTGCCATTAGATTAAATCATTAGTGCGGACACTGTGATTATTTGTTGGTTAGGGCTAGTTATACGGCGGATCCGTTAATTAACCAAAGTTAAGAAAAGATAAAAATTCAGAATATAAACTGGAGTTTCGTTTCAAGGATCGGTTCTGATTTCTGTAGGTAGATGTGTGCTTGTGACCAAGGTTTGTTTTCTTGATAAATTTCAGTTTTAATTGATTGTGTTCACCAGTTTAATTTCTTCCATAGTTTAGATTATCACAAATCAAAACCCCCCAATTGCATAACGTATAGCATAAAAATCTAAACTAAATCTTCCTCGTGGGATCGATCCCTTCCTTACTCTATACTATCTTGTGTGATTTAAGCTAGGGTAATTAATTTGTGCGACCGCGACTGATTAGTACTTAAAAGTGCATTTTTATCATGGTTTTATATCATCATTTTGCACTTGAAGTATCAATAACTCCTTAACTAAAATATGTTTTATAATAATGTATCTAATAATATAAGATACCTATAATTTGTGGTAAATGTCTATTTTTAATACAGGCCTATCACATAAATAAAAGGATTGATTGATGATTTGAAGAACTTAAATTGCAAGGATAAAGAGATGGCCAAACTTAGAAAAGAGATGTCGGTGCAATCCAAACCGGAACACTGTTCGGTAATTGGGTCATATCTAGAGCTATATATCTCAGATTTAGGTCCAATTTATATGGATGGAAAGGTAAGACATAGGCCTACAACTTTCATATGGAGCCCAAGATCTAAAAAGGCCATTATCAAGTCCAAATTATAGCAACAACAAAGAAGCCCGAATCTGTCTTCCAGCCCGAGCACTATTCGGTATTTTGGCCATATCTGGAGTTCTAGAAGTCCAAATGAGCTGAATTTTTTACACAAGAAAGCTGAGACAATTGCCTACAACTTTCATGTTTGCACCTGGCTCCAGTTTTGACGTTATCAATGACGTTTTGGGCAGACAAGAGAAGATAAGGATTGTCACCAAGTCAAAAGTTGGTCACCCACTTATCAATTAGTCATCAAATCAATAGTTCCCAATTTTGGCCTATAAAAGGAGGCATTTGCCATGCATTTAGGCATCTTGGTTTCCAGATCAAGATCATGCTCTTCCTTTCTCTCTTTGTATTTTTTGTAATGTTTATGCTTTGCTTTCATTAATATCAAGTTTATGCCTTTCATTTCCTTTCCTTTACTTAGTTAACTTTTATGTTCTTATTTTGTTTATCTATTTTGCTTTCTTTCATTATGTCTAGCTAAGTTAGTTATGTCAAGGTGAAAAGGTTACACTAATGGTGTAAGAATAAGTATAATGTAAACTTAATATGGACTTTAATGTTTGATACTAACATGTTTTATATTTGTTATCTTGTTCACTCTTTAATACTTTGCTTGTTAAATGACTAATCTTGATTTATGTTGTATAACACTTGGTACAACAAATGCTTGGCACTTTCATAGCCCATAATGTATGGTATAACCGACACCTGAGCTATGAAAGGAACTTGATTTGTTGTTAACATAAGTTATAATCATGAATGCTTGACGAGATTTACAAGTATTAGCATTAATTGAATAAGATGACTAATGTAATCATGTTAACAATATATAATCTGATTGGAACCTCCTTTGTGTGTGGTTTCCAATTCAATAATAAGAGTTTATACTATATTTGTTTGATATACCATTAATGGAACCTCTAACCTTGACATTTTTTATTATTATTGGTTAATCCTTACATTAATTTTCCATCTCCAAGTTCTCATCATCTTCTTCTTCTTCTCTTTCTTTATTATTATTATTATTATTATTATTATTATTATTATTATTAGTACTACTACTACTAGTATTATTATTATTATTATTATTATTATTATTATTACTATTGTTGTTGTTGTTATTGTTGTTTTATAATTGTTGTTTTATAATTGTTGTTTATAATTTGTACAATTAACCTCCCTGTGGTTCGACCCCGGTCTTGCCGGGTTATTTATTACTTCGACACTCCTGCACTTGGGAGAAGACATCAATCTTTTAGTCGTGTCAGCGACATCGCAACACTGAGCTATGAAAGGAACTTGATTTGTTGTTAACATAAGTTATAATCATGAATGCTTGACGAGATTTACAAGTATTAGCGTTAATCGAATAAGATGACTAATGTAATAATGTTAACAATTTATAATCTGATTGAAACCTCCTTTATGTGTGGTTTCCAATTGAATAATAAGAGTTTATATTATACTTGTTTGACATATCATTAGTGGAATCTCTAACCTTGACATTTGTTATTATCATTGTTTAATCGTTACATAAATATTTCATCTCAAAGTTCTCATCATCATCATCATCTTCTTCTTCTTCTCTTTCTTTTTTTTTTTTTATTATTATTATTATTACTACTACTACTACTACTACTACTACTACTACTACTACTACTACTAGTAGTAGTAGTATTATTATTATTATTATTATTATTATTATTATTATTATTATTATTATTATTATTGTTATTGTTATTGTTATTGTTATTGTTATTGTTATTGTTATTGTTATTATTGTTGCTATTATTATTGTTATTGTTGTTATTACTATTGTTGTTGTTTATAATTGTTGTTTAAAATTTGTACAATTAACCTCTCTATGGTTCGACCCTGGTCTTGCCGGGTTATTTATTACTTCGACACTCCTGCACTTGAGAGAAGACATCAATCTTTTCGTCGTATCACTTAACTTTCTCAAGAAAATAATCTTCGCTCATATAGCCAACTCAATTCATTTTTAAAATCAAGAGGCCTTGGTCATACAGTTGGCTTAATTATCTTTAAACTGATATCTCCTATTCATGCAATTGGTTTAATTCTTTTTAGATTAATAACCCTTACTTACACGACCGACTTAAGTATTTTCACAAATTATTAGCCTCCTTTTATATGGTCAACTTAACTATTTTCACAATTCTATACCTCCATTTATGTGATTGGCTTAGTTATTTTTTTTAAATCAATATTCTTCACTCATGCGGACAATTTATTTCTTTTTAATAATGATTTTTTAATTTTCCTTTTAGAACTCATTTCACATATAAATAGAAGTTTACAACGACATTACTATAAATAAAAAGATGAGGTGATAGACACCTGCTTGATACTTTTAAGAAACATGCTCTTCTCATTTCGAGTCTAACTTTTAACATCTTTCATGAATTCCAATATACATCTCAAAATAGTGTCAAATCTTTTCAATTCTTTTAATACACACATGCATTTACATCATCCAATATCTTCACTCTATCATTTAGCGTCCATTGTTAAGTCTTTTTTTTTTAATTAATATTAATTTTAATGCTAAGATATTTCATCCAACATGTATTTTCTCAATTCATATGTTACTAACTTTCTCAATTCATATGTTAGTAACTTGTCAAACTAAACACAATATAAATATAATCATCTAGATTTCAAATCCCCAACTAAACTTCTAAACAATAAACATCATAGCACCATTAAAACACTAATATCTATGCAATTTCACAAATTTTCTTTTTTTCACATATTACAACAATAATCCAATACCTAAACATTTTATTTCATATGGATCTCAATCATACCTACAAATAAGCCCATCATCATATCAAATACATTATTTATGTAATATCAATATAACAACAATTTCAATATAATTTGTTCAATTTTTTATATTTTCATCATTATATAAATCACATAACTTCTATAAAATTTATCTAGTTTTCAACTTGTTCATCATTACATCAACACATAACTTTTATAATATCATTAGAGCATAAATTTCAATATAATTTATCCAATTTTTAATATTTCATCATTCTACTCATATGACAACATTAAATAAACTTGTATTAATCTATATTATAACATTCACAATCCATCATAAGAATTTTCATCATTAAAATGCTAAAAAAACACAAATTATCCACATTCCTAATTTTCCTGAACTTCCAATTCATGTCCAACCACTAGTATATTTCCTATAATTAGTTTTTAATCCCTTCTATTTAGTCTTAAAAAAGAAATATATATCATAATGGCTTACTAATATACACAGTTTGCATTTCTCTTTAAACTTTACATAAACCCTAAAACTTGATAATGGAGGATTTTCAAACCACCAACCAAAATCAAGCTAACAAGTAAAATTAATTGAATAAGAACTTCTTATGACAATCAAATCATCCAATTGAATGTGTTTTTTGTAAGGATTCCAAGTTTTTGGTCTTCCTCTTTAATATTTGCACACTTTTTGTCTCTATTTTCCAAACTCTAAGTCCATCTTTCTCTCTCTCTAAGGTTTTGTAATTTAGTTTGATATAATGCATAAAAAACACATTATCATACTTCTATACCCTATAATCTAAGAAAATTTCATAAATTTTTCTCTTGCTTTGGCTAGTTTTTTTAATGAAAGATGAGAAGGGTTTTTCTCCATAATTATAAATATGCCACTTATTTTATGTCCTCCATGTTATTTTTGTCAAAACTAAAATCATCAATTATTCATTTTCTTGCCAAATATTTTTAACTAATTTATTGAAAACTTTTATCTCTGGTCATAAAAATTTTCCTTAATTTATTGTTTTTCAATTTTAAATTTTTCTATTCAACATGGGGTTTATAATGGTGTTGCAAAGTGCTTTTTAAATATTTTTCATTTAAAAATATATCAAAATAGTTTGTTTAGATTTTTTTATTTTTAAAACAAGTGCGTCAAAATAGTTTTATATATATATAAACACTAAAAAAATTAATTTAATAATTTTTCTATTGAAACACACTTTTAAAACACACCTAAAAATATAAACTACTGAATTCTCTAACACTCAAAAAAAGGATGAGGCCAAAGATATAGCATTCTTCAATCATGTAAGTGTTAGGTAAACACTCCTTTCACAATTTCAATATTTTTTTATTACGATTTTGTCCCTATATATTGCTAATCAATGTGTTTATCTCAAATTCTTTTCTATTGCATTTAAACATGAACCATATCAAATATAATATTCATAAAAATACTTAACTCAAATTTTAATATATTTAATATCCAAATTCTAAACTAGGACACAAATAAAACATTTTAAACACTAATTTGTAAAGTTCACTCAATTAAACAATTAAATGTAAGATAAAAACAATAACATCATACAAGTGGTTACAAAAAAACATAGTTAAAAAGTCCATTTTATTTGTATGCTAACAAATAACCATATTCTCCCAAATATATGAAATTATTTTTATGCGTTTCTAGTGGATTTCCTAACTTTATTATCTTGAGTTCACTTCTAGAAAAAAAAAAAGGCAACAAAAATGCCTATGAAAAGTATTTCATTAACTGTGACAAAACAATTTCATTAGCATTTTCAAACAAAAACAATGACATAATAAATAATTAATAAAAAAAATTCATCAACAATTTCATTAGCATTGCTAATGTGTGAACTACAAATGAAAATTTTATTGGTGATTTTAAAAATACTTAAAACTCAATAGTTTTCTACTCTTCTCAATGCATCCTTTTCTTTCAAGTCATTACAATAGCCCTCCTTATCCTCATTTTCAAATCTTTACACCCCCAATCACAAATTCAACCTCCACAAACCATTGATGTTGATGCAACATCTCTCTAAAATCCAAAGTTTTTCTCTCCTGGTTCTATTTATTATCAACCTCTACTCCACCAAGTAAATAAACCCACTCATTTATAATTTAAGTTAAGTTATTGAAATTAATATGTAGTATTTGTATATTAAGTGTTTTAGTTGTTTTATAATTATAATTTAATTGTATTAATGTATTATTTATATTTTTAGGGTTTGTTTGGGTTTAGGAAAAATAGATTTAATTTGTCATTTAATGAAACTGAGTTTGATTTTGTAACTAAAGTATATTAGAATTAAAAAAATGATGGGTAATTTAATGAATACCAATTATTTTTTATCAATTTTATCAATCACAAATTCAACTGCCACAAACCATTGATGTTGATGCAACATCTCTCTAAAAACCTAAGCTTTTCTCTCCTGGTTCTACCAAGTAAATAAACCCACTTATTTATAATTTAAGTTAACTTATTGAAACTCGTATGTAGTATTTCTATAAGTGTTTTACTTGTTTTATAATGATAATTTAAATGTATTAATGTATTATTTGTATTTTTAAGGTTTGTTTGGGTTTAGGAAAAATGGATTTAATTTGTCATTTGATGAAACTGAGTTTGATTTTGTAACTAAAGTATGTTAGAATTAAAAAAAAATGATGGGTAATTTAATGAATACTAATTATTTTTTATCAATTTTATGGTTAATTTGAAAAGTTGGGGAAATTTGGTTTTTGTGTTGAAATGATAATAATTAAAGGTATTAATTCTAGTTGAATAAGTTTGAAATGAAAAAAAATATTGCATAATTAGTTGAGTCCCAAGTAATTTTAGTCAATTATGGATTTTTTGAAAATTTAGAAAAAAATAAATAAAGAGGAACTAATTGATAACAATTAGGGTATTAATTTGTACATGTTATTTATTCTTAAATTGAGTAAATATTCGATAGCTAGTTGAGTACCATTTATTTATTTTGTCAATTTTATGGTTTAGTTGAAAATATAGAAAAAATTATATTTAAGTAGAACTAATAACAATTAGGGGCTCAGCATGTTTAAAACTTATAAAGTGTGTGATAATTATTAGATTATGAGTTATATTTTTCTGAATTAAGAGAATTGAGTTACTTTGAAATTTAAAAATATAATGTGGTTTTAAGTTATTAGTTGGTTTGTGTAGGTTAATTGTGATTTACTTTTAATAAATATTTGAATTTGTGTCTGATAATATGTTTTAATTTTTAAATTATGTTCATTGTTTCCTAATGTATTAAAAAAAAAACAAGTCTAAATCAAACAAAAGTACTCTTGCTTCATCATATAGTAGTGTTAGTGATTATGTTGTGAATCTAAAGGATAATTATGAAGATACCTAATGTAAATGTTATTGATGAAGGCTTAACCATTAAAAATAACATATCAAGCATCTCCTATTTGATAATGTATATTCCAGACAAATGGATAATAGAATGGAATTATAACCCCTTTATATAATGGAATGATAACCTCTTTATATGGAAATAACTTTCTTAAATTAATTTTTAATATTACTATTATTAAAGCTACACATTTCATCACTTATATGATAAAGTTGTCATTATTTCAATAAAGCAAACTTCATGATCATCTTGAATAGATGCGTAACACCCTAAATCTTTTAGGAAATATGAATCTTTTTATTTTTTATTTACATGAAATTTAGAGTATTTTATTTTATACATCCATAAGGATTGCTTTAAACTCAGCAATAATATCATTAATAGATACATTAATAGTCAATCTCTAATTAAACTTTTTAATTTATTCATAAGAATTTTATTTACAAATATTTATTAGAAAATACTAGAACTTATTCAATATAGGAGAACTAAGTAGTTCAATAATGCTTTATAGAGATAACACTTTTCAATTTATTCATAAGAATTTTATTTACAAATATTCATTAGAGAATACTAAAACTTATTCAATACAAGAGAACTAAGTAGTTCAATAATACTTGAGATATAGTCTCCTAAAGCAATTACCTATAAAATATATAAAATCATGAAACTCATAATGAATATTTATGTCAGCAAGTTTATTACAATTTATTAATGATCCAAGCATAACCAATGTCACTATCCTTCTTGCAAATAAATTAATTTATACCAAATTCTAATTTAATACATTTTCATCGGCCTACAATTTATTAATGATCCAAGCATAACCAATGTCACTATCCTTCTTGCAAATAAATTAATTTATACCAAATTCTAATTTAATACATTTTCATCGGCCTTTAATGATCTTTTATTTCATCATTATACCTATTTAACTATCATTGCCAAATCATAATAACTCTTGTTCACAACAAATTTTATTTATACTATGATTACTTAATTCATATGATTGTATGCATTTTATAACCATTTTCAACCTATAGTATCTTTCATTTTACATTCACATCTGATTAACACTGTTGTTTCATTTTACAATACATTTCATTTATGTCACTTTTTGTTTCACAAACTTTTTTATATTTTTTTAGCTTCTCAAATATGCAATTTATTCTAAACAAATATTCATATTATTCTAATTTAGTATACACCATTTTGGCTTCCCACCTATGATTCATTTTAGATACAAATTCATGTTCTCTTAACCCATATTTTTTGTCACCTTTTGTTTCAGAAACTTTTTTATACCTTTTTTGCTTCTCAAATATGCAATTTATTCTAAACAAATATTCATATTATTCTAACTCAGTACACACCATTTTGGCTTCCCACCTATGATTCATTTCAAATATAAAGTCATATTCTCTTAGCCTATATTTTTTCATTTTTATTTTTTCCATATATTTTCATTTTATTCATTATCAATTCTTTCATAAAAATAAATTAAACATCATTCATTTATTGTTTTCATTTCAATGAAATTTTGGGAGAGTTTACCATCCCTGGATATAGAACTCTCCAAAATCTTCTTCAAGTAAAAATAATATAACAAACATTTTCAACAATCAAATCTCATCAATTCCTGAATTCTCATATCTACTTTCCGATACTCATGGGCAGCATCAAGCCTACCCATAATTTTTATATTTCATTAACATATAAACATTTATACCAAATAATTATTAATATGACATATAATTATCATATGTATATAGTCAATATCGCTAATATCAATGATCCTTTTTTTATTTTGAATCTCAAAAGTTAGTTTCTTATCTTTGATACTCAAGATTCTATTTATCATTATTTCCTTGATATTCAAATCCTTAATCTCTGCATACATGAATGATGAACCAATTTTAATATCAATAAAATTGATATCATCAATTTTCATACACACTTGGATGTCAATATTAATTATGTTGATATCATTAGTATTCACTCGTATGGATGATTAATCAAGTTATTTCAATTGATTACTCAGTTCATTCCTATTCTTACTCTTTTTTTTCCTTCTTTATCTTTTTTTAAAGGTATCAAATATTTACGCAAAAAACAAGCACAATTCACTTAATTTAACTTAAAAAGTAAATAAGTTAAATGTCATAATAACTATAGTCTCATCAACACAATGGACTAAGTATCATTTTCCTGACCTTATTCATGTCAACATGGTCAACTAAATATCAGTTAACTTATCAGACTCTGATTTTATAGATGATTAATTTATTTATATGTATGTGTGATCAATTTAGATTTATATATGAATGTTCATTGTCGTAGTTGATCACAAGCTATATATATACATATTAATTTCCAGCATTGTAAGCGTTTTCACATAGTAATATTTTTCATGTTTATCAGTAACATTCACATAATAATAACATTGCTCCTCCCATAGACAATATTTACAAAACAATATTCCTCATGATCATAGGTAATATTCTCTTATGATACTTAATTGATTAAAAAATTTATAATTTATATTACATTCTAGTAATATAAAAAATTTAAATAATTAAAAAAGCAAAGGAATAACCCTTAACTTGAGCTCTTTTTATATAAGATTTGAAGAAGTCAGGTCCTATAATGACCTTCTTTTTTTCAATTGTCCAAACAACAATATTTAATACATACATTATAAATTTAAATATAATCATAGAAATTTTAATATATCTCAAAATCCCAATTAATATCCTTATATTACAATCATCGATTTATATTACATTCCTTAAGATAATTCATGCTATCAATTTAAACCCTTGGGAGTTTTACACTTTCATATCCTAAATTTTATGTTTAACACTTTACAAATCAACAATTAATATTTATCTTATTCATATAATGTTTTGACATAGAAATTCCTAGTATTTTCACAATTTCAATCAAATGTTCAAGCTCACACATATTTATTTATATCATCTCATACATATTTATTTTTATCACCTTATATCTTTACTATAACACTTAATGTCTGAATATTTTTTATTCATTTTTGTAATTTAATATCCACATGTTATGTATATGTTGAAATTTCTTAACTTTTTGTCAACGCATTTCTATATTCAAATAAAAAAAATTTTTATCAACGCACTTCAATGTACAAGTAACTTAATTTTTCATCAACAAATTTCAATGTTTGACATTTTATCAACCACATAGTGGCATTAAGTTTAAACTATCTTATATGGTTAGTACTTAAAAATACATTTTTATCATGGTTTTATATCAGCATTTTGCACTTGAAGTATCAATAACTCCTTAACTAAAGCATGTTTTATAATAATATATCTAATAATATAAAATACCTTTAATTTGTGTTAAATGTTCATTTTAAATGCAGGCCTATCACATAAATAAAAGGATTGATTGATGACTTTAAAAACTTAAATTGCAAGGATAAAAAGATGGTCAAACTTAGAAAAGAGATGCCGGTGCAATCCAAATTAGAACACTGTTCGGTAATTGAGTCATATCTGGAGCTATAGATCTCAGATTTAGGTCCAATTTATATGGATGGAAAGGTAAGACATAGGACTAAAACTTTCATATGGAGCCCAGAATCTAAAAAGGTCATTTTCAAGTCCAAATTGTAGCAACAACAAGAAGCCCGAATCTGTCTTCCAGCCCGAGCACTGTTCAGTATTTTGGTCATATCTAGAGTTGTAGAAGTCCAAATGAGCTGAATGTTTAAAAAAAAAAGCTGAGACAATTGCCTACAACTTTCATGTTTTTGACTGGCTCCAATTTTGACGTTATCAATGACATTTTGGGCAGACAAGAGAAGATAAGGATTGTCACCAAGTCAAGAGTTGGTCACCCACTTATCAATTAGTCATCAAATCAATAGTTCCCAATTTTGGCCTATAAAAGGAGGCATTTGCCATGAATTTAGGCATCTTGGTGTCCAGATCAAGATCATGCTCTTCCTTTCTCTCTTTGTCTTTTTTGTAATGTTTATGCTTTGCTTTCATTAATATCAAGTTTATGCCTTTCATTTCCTTTCCTTTACTTAGTTAACTCTTATCTTATTTTGTTTATTTATTTTTCTTTCTTTCATTATGTCTAGCTAAGTTTATTATGTCAAGGTGAAAAAGTTACACTAATGGTGTAAGAATAAATATAATATAAACTTAATATGGACTTTAATGTTTGATACTAACATGTTGTATATTTGTTATCTTGTTCACCCTTTAATACTTTGCTTGTTAAATAACTAATCTTGATTTATGTTGTATAACACTTGGTACAACAAATGCTTGGCACTTTCATAGTTCATACTGTATGGTATAACCAACACCTGAGCTATGAAAGGAACTTGATTTGTTGTTAACATAAGTTATAATCATGAATGCTTGACGAAATTTACAAGTATTAGCATTAATCGAATAAGATGACTAATGTAATCATGTTAACAATTATAATCTGATTGGAACCTCCTTTATGTGTGGTTTCCAATTGAATAATAAGAGTTTATATTATACTTGTTTAACATACTATTAGTGGAATCTCTAACCTTGACATTTCTTATTATCATTGTTTAATCGTTACATTAATATTTCATCTCAAAGTTCTCATCATCTTCTTCTTCTTCTCCTTCTTTTTCTTTATTATTGTTATTATTATTATTATTATTACTATTACTATTATTATTAGTAGTACTACTAATACTACTACTACTACTACTACTACTATTATTATTATTATTATTATTATTATTATTGTTATTACTATTATTATTGTTTATAATTTGTACAATTAACCTCCCTATGGTTCGACCCCGGTTTTGCTGAGTTATTTATTACTTCGACACTCCTGTACTTGGGAGAAGACATCAATCTTTTCATCGTGTCATTATACTTGGCATTTTAACATAATTCTCAATATAATTAAATCAAACAATCAAGATCAACTTACCCAAATTACCCAAAAATTAACTAAATTAACAATTTGACCATTCTTAATAAAATTCATCATTTTATCATGCTTCCTCGATTTGTTTTTCAAACAAATTACTATCAATATAAAAAATACAACACCCATTCTAGTTTAACAATTTTTCATACTATAATACACTTTTCAACTTTAATGTTGGGTAATCAAATATTAATGGTCAATCCTAACATTGGCGGCCACTTATGAATTTTTTATTGATATTTCTCCCAACTCTACTCTATCTAAATCCCATATAATATTTCTTACGCACACATCAAGTTAACATATAATTTCATAAGATTTCACCCAATTCTTTCATTCTCATACTTCCCAGTACAAATTCTTAGAGTTTTAATTATATATTTATTAATGAGACTTTTAATAATTATTTAATTTTCAAAACAAAAGAAAACAATTTGAGCAAGAACCGACTCCAATGATTAATAAATTTGCCTTCAGCGAAAACACTTGTACCTCTCCTCCTTGTAATCCTCAAATATGATTTGATGTAATAAAAGTAATATACCTGGTAGAAATCAGAATGATAATATTGGTCTTAGTACTAGGGATGGACGCACAATTTAAATTTTAGGCACACCACGTTGACAAGGACGGGCTGGTGTAGAAAAACTTCGCACATAACCAATCACAATTTGAATCATTTTCTTGTTACTCAAACTCATTTATATTACAGCTATCAAATCAAAAAATACATATTCAACCCAGATATTAAATATTTATAGGATAATTTATTAATTGAAATTAATATTAAAAATTTTACAATAATGACGAATAAAAAACAGGAAAAGGATTCCATATATATTTAATTTTTAATTGTTCTTGATTTGTAAAAAATATATAATAAATTCTGCAGCAGCTGGCACAGAGCAGTAACTCTGCTTCTCTAGGCAGATTGCTTTGCTACAGAAACAACGATTGTCATCTTATAACCATTTCCAAACCAATAGTCCAACCAATGTTAACAGAACAGCCCAAACATGAACTGTTAGGTTCATCAAACACAAGCAGACATCTGTGCGCTATAAAACCAAAAGCTAAGACACATTCCATTACCACCTTTATATCCTGAAAGGTTGAGTATATTTATTGCCAATATGACTTGTAGTTTTCAAGAAAAGAAATTTAACAATCTGTGGATAGAGGATACTGGCAATATCTGGAGTTTTTCATGCAGAGGAAGAACCTCTCATAGGCTGAGGCCATTTTAGTCGCAGTGAACATGGAGAGAGCGTACTCCTTGCAGGCCATGCCTTTGTTCCGCCAGACGTTAGGTCCATCTCTTATTGTCAACTCCAAGGCCTCAACAAAGGATTTCACATTGGGCGAAAATGTGTATCCGAATTCTTCCTTCACCACCACTGTTCCAATTATGCTTGGATAATTGGGGGTCAAAACTGGCTTCCCACAATGCATTGCTTCGATTAGTGTAAGATCAAGCCCTTGAGGTCTTAATGTGGGATTGACAAACACATCAATTGCATTGTAGAATTCAGACAGTTGAGAGGAGTCCATGGCACCTAAGGTCTTGACATTAGGGCCTAACTCGGCATACCTTTTCCCCCATGGGCCTGATCCTGCCACAAGAAGAAACACACCAGGATGGCGTTTGATGATCAATGAGAAGGCCTCGTACAGAAGTGGATGCCCTTTGTCCCTAACCAGCCGCCCCGCAACTCCCATCACAAGGCTTCCATTGTCAGGGACACCGTATTTTCTTCTAAACCTTGCACCAGCATCTGGGTCGTGCACAAATTTGGTATTGTCCACTCCATTTAGTATGACATGAACATTTCTGAAGGGCAGCTGGTAGACGCTGACTAATACCTCACCAGCACTATGGCTTATACAGACGTGTTGTTTGTAGCTTGAGAAGAATCTGATCTCATCAATAAGCCGTGGCATTGCTTCTTGAAGCTCTGTCATGGGGCCCGGCAAAGCCCCATCTGGATTTGTAAATAGCTCTTCAAATAATTTTGAGTGCATGATTTCGTACCAAATCCCATGCCATGTTACAGCCACATTAGTCACCAGTTTAGCCCTCCAATGTGGCAAGGAAACACTCTCAGTATGCACGTAATCAAACTCCCCATTTGCATTTATTTTGTTGAATATCTCAAATGCCAAAGAGCAATTGACTGAACCATGATCATTGGCAGCGAAGTAGACATGAAGATTACCTTCGTGGATATCAAGGTGAGGCTTCCTATCTGATGGAGCAGTAAAAACATGAATTTCATGACCCCTGGCAGCAAGAGCATGGTAGAGAGTGGAAGCATGGCGTTCCATACCACCAGGGCCGGCATCAAGTGGCCATGTCTTGGAGAAAACTGCAAGTTTGAGTTTCTCAAACGTCGGTCCAAAGCAAAGCTTGTTCCAAGCAAATTTAACATCTCTGAGGTCGCCATTAAATGAGTCTTTCTCTGCCAAAACTGATGGTTCTTGTAAGTATCTAAGCATAGAAATGAAAAGAAAACACGAGCTTAAGAGAAAGCCTAAAGTGAGAATGGTTGAATATCTAACAGAGAAGAGATTGGAAGATGAAGAGCTCTTGCAAGCTTTGTATTTCAACCCCATTTCCAGAAGAAGTCTCAAAGGATACTTGATTTTATTTTTTATTTTTTTTACGAGAAAGTCTTAAAATGAAAGCTTTGTATTTATATATTACCAAGGCTTGAATATAGGGGTCGTGTACCTGCTGATATTTAATGCTTGCCACCATTGATACCGGATCTCCTCGAGCTTGTGCAATTTTATGTAGCTGCACATGGCCTCCTAGAGATTTTGTCAACTCTTCGCCACTTTGAAAATTTTTAGTGCTCCGAGTCTCTTTTTTGCAGGGAAATTGTAGCTACTACGTTTACACGAGCTTGGTGTTGATTAGTTTGAGATCATAAATGGCATAAACATAATATCTTCTCTCAGATTTGGATCATAGTATCCACCAAGAAATGCAGAAGAATTTTCAGGCCATTTTTTTAATTAAGAAATTCTAATCTCTAGTTCCTTTTCGCCTAGATCTCAAAAACAGGCCAATCAGTAATAAAAAATAAAAAAAATAAAATAAAAAATATTGTTGCATATTTGTTTTCAACTCTTCCTCTTACAAATCCGGCTCCTCTGTAACAAAATAAATAAATAAAAGAATCTCCTCTTCTTTATCTGTAAAAGAGTACTCACGAACCAACATTGGTGTTTCCTTTTTTAATCAGTTGTTTGAGAGTATTGATCCGAGTAAGAGGGAGGATTTAATTTGTACACACTAATAAGTATCTCAATGTTAATGGAATTGAATTTGATGATGTCTTGCTTGGTTTTGCGTTGTCATTTCTCATATGTGATTTTTCATTTTAATTCGTATGAGAAATCTGAGTTATTGTAAATGAAACTTGTGAGCATTGAATTTTTATTTTTATTTTTATTTTTTTGAAGTTGAAGGGCTCTCTCTGGTTTCAGGAATTGATAGAATATATTGAATTTGAATAAAATAAGATGTTTAATTTTATTTGTAAGGAGGACAGAATTATTTTCTTCATTCTTTAACGCATACCTTTCGGCTTGTCTCTCGTATCCATCATTGTCCATCATCCCTTTCTTAATTTTTTTTTTCTTGTTATTTTTTTGGAGTATAATGTTTTGTCTTTTTAGATTAAAATGACCACATTTATCATATTATTATTATTATTATTATTAACTTCTAGGACTTGGTTTTTCACTATAATAATTAAAAGTAAAATGTCAAGATTTTTTTCACTTTGATCTTTAATTTTTTTTTTAATTTTATCCTCTATATTAAGTTCATTAGGTATTAGTTTCATAATTTATTTTAATTTTTTTATATAAAGTTGTTCCGGTCTCAAGATTGGTTTGCCAGTTTTACAAGTTATCTATTTTAACTTGAGTTATTTTTTTAATTTATTTTTTTTCAACTTCATCCTTCAACATTAAGTTTATTAGGAATTAAATTTTTTTTTTATTTTTTATAAAGTTATCACGATTTCATGGCATAGTTTGCAAACTAGCCAAGTTGACTCGAGTTTTTTATTTTTTTATTTAATATTTTTTTTTAATTTAATCCTTCAACATAAGAATGATTAATAATTTAAATTTATAATTTTTGTATTTTTTATGAATTTATATCAATTTATTGACCACAATGGATCTATAATAAGATCATTTATTTATAATAAAAAGATATACAAAGTCAACAAATTTCAGTTAATACAAAAAAGGTTATACAAAGTGTTTAGGGGAGTTTTATATATGGTCCAAGATGAACTATTTTATGAAATTTATTGAAACCATTGAATTTGGAATATGATAAAGTAGCTCTGGGGTAAGTTCAGTAAATTAATTCGAGTTGAGTCGGGTTATTTTTTTTTATTTTTTTTTATTTTATCAACCCTCATATAGTTTTTTCCTATTAAAAAACACATTAACAACACTTGAACATATTTGTTTTACTTTAAAAAATATTTGATCTGACTCACAATGTAGCACCTTTTAATATATTTAAGCTCATTTACATCTAGAATAACTTCATTTTTGTGCCTCTAAAAAATGTCATTTGGTTACTACCAGTTATTAGACCCATAATTCGTTGCGGATTGAATATTTGTTTCCAATAAAAAATTGAATACATAGCCTTTTTCAATGTATTTTTTTACATAAAAATTATTAAATGTAAATTAAAAATTTTATAAATAAATATAATTACATAAATTTAAAATTATCTATGTAAATAAATAAAAAAACATTCATTAAAGATAACTAAAAACAAAATAGAAAAAAAATCAAGAGATGGATTTAGATCAAAATATTTGATTTCGCAACATGTGTCATTTAACTAGTTGTGTTTAATGAATTTCATTATTAAGATTATTTTTTATTAAATCAAATGATATAGAAAAAAATAAACATAAAATTAATTGAATAAAATCAAAGAAAAACAAATATACAAGCCTGCATGTATTATAAATATTATCTAAAAATAACTATTTTTTATTTTTTAAAATAAAGTTGATCCATATAAAAAACTTCATAGATAAACCAAAATAATGTCTTTAAAAATTAAATACAAAAAAATTAATTAAAAAAATATAATAACCTTTGTTTAAAGAACTATTAATAAAAATTAAAAATTAACCAAAATATAACTTAAAAACAATTATTAAAAAAAAGACATGTAAAAAAAATATCATTTAAATAATTCAAAATTAAAAGAAAAACATGGAAAATATCAATTGTTACTCAATCGATTTAAAAAGGGTCCATGTGTGAGCCTACTAATGCAGGGCTATGCTTGTGAGTCGTTATTTTCTTAAAAAAGTTGACGGGTGGGATAACATGTGTTTCGCTCCAGATTGTTTTGAAAAAAAAAAAACACATCAAACAATATGTCATTTACCTCATATATCGTTTGTTGAGGGACAAATATGTCATCTGCTTTCCTAAAGTCCAATAACATTTATTATATTGTTTCGGATCAATTTGGATTATGGATCAATTTGGATTATTCTATCAAATATGTTACCCAAGTCAAGAAACAATAAATAGAAAGCAAATAAAAAAAATATTAAACTTAATTATCAATCAACCTAATATTAATGTAACAAAAAAATTAATAAAAAATATCTAAGTCAACCAACCATATTCATAACTTGGATCATGAGATCAGGATAACTTCTTTCAATACAAATTAAAATAAACTATAAAATATAATTATTAGTCAACCTAATTTTAAAGTATAAAATTAAATTAAAATAACCTGAAAAAAAAAAGATAAAGAAAATTCAAGTCAATTAGCCTAACGGGCAACTTTAATTATAATATCTTAATAACCCTATACAAGGCAAATAACAAGACTTATGAAGGCTGATTTTCCATCAACTCAATCTTGAATGATTGAATTGAAAAAGAAATAAAAAATAAAAAAATAATTTAAATCAACTCAAATTAATTTTTCAAATTCATGTTAAGAAATCAAAATAATTTCATAAAAAGCAAATTAAAGAAAATTATAAAATTCAATCTTCAATTAACGTAATGTTGAATCATGAAATTAAAAAAATATTCAATTAAAAAAATTAGAAAAAAAATCAAGTTAATCTAACTAACTCAAAAAACTTATGATCTAAACTGTGAGATTATAATAACTCCATATAAAATAGATAAAAAAATTAATTATAAAATTCTATTAACATTCAACAAAACAATGAAGGATAAAGAAAAAAAATAAAAAATAACTCCAATCAATAATCACTGTTGTATATATATTATGATCCAACATACGCTTATATTTAAAGATCGAGCTTCTCATTTGTTAAACAAAGCACAACTACTTTCAATTTATCTCATATGAGCATCTTTTACACCTCCAAGTTTTGATCTTTTTCATGATGTATTTTTATATTAAAACTTTCATTTAAAATCATAACCAAATAATCATTTGCTAGTAAAGTAAAAAATTACTTCGTCTTCTATCTAGTCCTAAAAAGCATGTGTTAGGGACACTCAGACGGCCCCATGTTTGGCCCAAAAAGCTGCAAAGCCAGCAAGAGAAATCCTAAAATGAAACAAACAAGCTAAGGTGGCGGTGCCCAGTTACACTTGGCTCTTATCTCCTTTCCGAAATTTTAGCACGCAATTTAGAGAGAGAAATGAAATCTGACTGGGAAAGAAAGAAGATGAAAGTGAGTGAGTAAGAGAGATCCATAAGAGTCGGTTTGGAGCGAGAATACGGGCAAAAATGCGTCATATCATATCATGTATATATGTATATTTTTAGTGCTTCAGATTTCCGATGGTTTGGATTTAATGTACTTGTATTTTTCAAGTAATCAGTCTTTCCGACCATAAAACTTCAACTGATCTCGGAAAAATCAGAAACACCCCCAGATTCTCTTCTTCTTCTCTCTCTACACTTCCCATACCGATAATGGCACCATACCTTGGGAGATTTTTGGTAATCTTTTTCTGTTTGTTTCATTTCCTTTTTGAAACTGGGTCCTCGAAGTTGCTCTAGATTTTGCTGTTGTAATCGTCAGATTGTGGTTTCTTCAAACTCAAGAGTTGGGGATGTTGTCTCTCTCTCCTCCCTCTCTTGGTCCTTGTATCTGCCTTCTTTTAACTTCTTCCAAGCTCTGTCCTTTATAACAAGAATAGTCGAGAAAGAACAAAACGTACAGGGGTGCTGTGATATAGACCAGTTCTGTTGGGAAACTAGGAACAACTGGATACCAATTTATCCGGATTAATTCAGTGGAATACAATTACAATTTATAAGTTTCAATTCTTTCCCTCTTTGTACAGTAAAACAGAATCAAACAATGATGAAAAATAATGCAAAAATCACAAAATCAACACCAAGATTTTTAACGTGGAAAACCCGATGCGGGAAAAACCACGGGACCGTAGTCCACCTAAAAACTTCCACTATCAACAAATAATGGGTTCACAATCATTCTTCCTCAGATTCAACTAAGGGATACAACATATATATCATCAAGAACAACTTATTCTCGGATTACAACAAGATTAAAGGAGAATTATTTGAGAAAAACTCACAAAACTGACAGCCCCGTTTTCTGTCAAAACAGCCAGCTTCCACACCACCAATCTTCGATCTAACCGTTCAGAATAAAGATCAACGTGTCTAGAAACTGCTGTCAAAATCTCAGCCCGATCCAACGGTGAACGAGCTGGAAATCAAAGAAAGAATGAAGGCTGCTCTGCTGCCTTTTCTTCTCTTTTTCTCTCTTGATTTTCTTTTTCTCTCTTCTCTTTTCAAATCTTGTGCTACAGTACCCGAACCACTTAATTTTAAAGTGGTCAGCTGCCTCTCTTCTCAATAAATGTGGTGGTCCCACCATCACATGGTGTGGGACCATACACAACAAATCTCCCCCTCACACACCATGTGAGGAATTCGCCATACCGGCGATCAATATGTAAAATTCAATTTAGGAGGCTCTAACAAGCCTGCTTCTTTTCTGCAAAACTCAAACTTCTCTCTCGGTAGAGGTTTGGTCATCATGTCAGACACGTTGTCATCAGTATGAATCTTCTCAACAACAAATGACTTCATCTCCATAGCATCTCGAATCCATTGATATCTAACATCAATGTGCTTTGATCGAGAGTGAAAAGTAGGATGCTTACTGAGATGGATTGCACTTTGACTGTCACAGTGCAACACAAAGTTCTCTTGAACTAAGCCAAGTTCATGCAAGAACTTCTTCATCCATAACAACTCTTTGCCCCCTTCAGTAAGAGCAATATATTCGGCCTCTGTAGTGGATAATGCAACACATTTTTGCAACCTTGATTGCCATGAGACTGCTCCCCCTGCAAATTTCATCAAGTATCCTGATGTGGACTTTCTAGAATCAACATCACCAGCCATATCTGCATCTGTGTATCCATCCAACACAGGTTTATCATTACCAAAACATAAACTGAAACTAGAAATACCTTTGAGATACCTGAGTATCCATTTCACTGCTGACCAGTGTTCTTTACCAGGATTAGAGAGGAACCGACTAACCACCCTAACTGCATGAGCTATATCCGGCCTTGTGCAAACCATGGCATACATCAGGCTACCAACTGCGGATGCATAAGGAACCTTTTTCATCTCATCTTTTTCTTCATCACTTGAAGGACACTGCTTAGAACTTAGTTTAAAGTGGCTTGCAAGTGGAGAACAAACAGGTTTGGAGTTGCTCATGTTAAATCTCTCAAGTACCTTTTGAACATATCTCTCCTGAGATAGCCAAAGTTTCCCTTTCTTCCTGTCACGTGTGATCTTCATACCAAGAATCTGTTTTGCTGGTCCCAAGTCTTTCATTGCAAAAGACTTGTTCAACTCTTCCTTCAACATCTGAATCTTCTTAGCATCATGACCAACAATCAACATATCATCCACATACAACAGGAGAATAATAAAGTTTCCATCTGGAAACCTTTTTATAAATACACAATGATCAGAAGTGGTCCTATCATAACCATGATCCACCATAAAAGAATCAAACTTTTTATACCATTGTCTTGGAGCTTGCTTTAACCCATATAAGCTCTTTTTCAACTTACAAACTAGCTGCTCTTTGCCTTTTGCTTCAAACCCTTCAGGCTGCTCCATGTAGATCTCCTCATCCAAATCACCATGGAGAAAGGCAGTTTTCACATCAAGTTTTTCTACTTCAAGATTCAAACTAGCAGCTAAGCCAAGCACAACTCGGATTGAAGACATCTTGACCACTGGTGAAAAGATTTCTTCAAAATCAATACCCTTCTTCTGACCGAAGCCTTTCACAACCAATCTTGCCTTGTACCTTGGCTGTGAGCAATGTTCATCAATTTTCAACCTGAACACCCATTTGTTCTTGAGTGCTCTCTTACCTTTAGGAAGCTTCACTAACTCAAAGGTATGGTTTTCATGCAAGGATTTCATCTCTTCTTGCATTGCTTTCAACCACTCACTTTTCTTCTCATGTGACATAGCTTCATCAAAACATTCTAGCTCTCCCCCATCAGTGACCAACACATACTCATGAGGAGAATATCTGGTGGAAGGTTGGCGAGGTCTAGCTGACCTTCTCAATTGTGGCTCATCTGAAGCTTCCTGCATAACCTGTTCAGGAATACCATCAACATCATCATTAGTTGCTTCAGGATCACCAACTAATGGCTCAATAAGAAAACCACCACCATCATCATTTTGCAAGTCTCCCCCATGATTAGCAGGCATTAAAGGTAACTGTGGAGTAGGTCTTGGATTTGAATTAGTTGGAATAAAAACAGTAGACTCTATTTTCTCCTTTTGTTCAAAGTCTTCAATGTTTGATCTTCAATGGTTTGATCTTCAAAGAAGATAACATCTCTGCTTCTCACAATTTTCTTCTCCTTTGGATCCCACAACCTATAGCCAAACTCATCATCTTCAGAGCCCAAGAAAATGCACTGCTTTGTCTTGCTGTCAAGCTTAGACCTTTCATCTCTAGGAACATGTACAAATGCCCTGCATCCAAACACTCTTAAATGTGCATAAGAGACATCTTTTCCTTTCCAAACTCTATTTGGAACATCAAATTCAAGAGGAACTGATGGAGAAAGGTTGATCATGGCAACTGCAGTCTTCATTGCCTCACCCTAAAAGGACTTAGGCAGCTTTGCATGAGAGAGCATACATCTAATTCTTTCAACAATGGTTCTGTTCATTCTCTCAGCCACTTCATTCTGCTGTGAAGTCTTAGGAACTGTCTTCTCCAACTTGATACCATGTTCCCTGCAGTACTTCTCAAAAGGACCCCTGTATTCACCACCATTGTCAGCTCGAACACATTTGAGCTTTCTACCAGTTTCTCTTTCAACTCTGGCATGGAAATCCTTAAAGACATCAAGCACCTGATCTTTGGATTTCAAACAAGTGGCCCAAATTTTCCTGGAGTGATCATCAATAAAACTAACAAAGTACAATGCACCTCCAAGAGACTTGTCAATCATAGAGCAAACATCAGTATGAACTAAATCAAGAACATGTGATCTTCTATGTGAAGGTGATCTTTGAAATGCAACTCTGTGTTGTTTGCCAACTAAACAATGAGTACATGTGTTCAAGTTCATACCTTTTAATGGAAGGTAGTTCTTCTTGGCAAGGATGCCAAGGCCTTTCTCACTTAAATGTCCAAGCCGCTTATGCCACAGATCAGTAGAGCAATCTTCAATTGCATTCACCTCCCCTTTGATCACCTTGGCTTGTGACATGTAGAGACCCATTTTCTTCCCTTTAGCAACAATCAGGGAATTTCTGGAGAGCTTCCATTTACCATCTCCAAAGTAATTGTGATAGCCTTCTTCATCAAGAGTACCTGTAGAGATCAAGTGTAGGCGCATATCAGGCACATGCCTAACATCTTTGAGTAGCAACTTGCACCCAGTATTGGTTTCCAACCAAATGTCTCCAATGCCCACAACACTGGTCATCCCTTGATTTCCCATCCTAACTTGACCAAAGTCACCAGCAGTGTAGGATGTGTAAAAATCACGTCGGGGTGTAACATGGTAAGAAGCTGCTGAATCTGCAACCCAGGTGGTATCCTGACATGCAAGATTAACACAACCATCATCACAAACAATGGCAACATCACCATCATATACAACTGCAGCTGTACCATTCTCTTTATTCTTGTCTTCATCTTTACCCTTTTTATCTCTTTTATACTTTCTGCAATCCTTTTGCATATGCCCAGGCTTGTCACAATAATAGCACTTAAAACCCTTCCTTGACTGAGATCTTCCTCTTGGCTTCCATTTGCCTTTTCTATTACTGGATTCTCTATCTTGCTTGCTGTGAGAGAACCTGCTTGGACTTCTCCCTCGACTTTCTGTAACAAGTGCATAAGACTCAGAAGTGCTTGTGCCTTTCCTCCTCTTCTCTTCATTGAGGATACAATCCTTCACTGTTTTCAAAGTGATCTTCCCATTCGGAGTAGAATTGCTAAGTGACACCACCAAAGTCTCCCAACTATCCGGCAATGAACTCAGTAGGATTAGTGCTTGCATTTCATCAGCTAACTCCAGATTCATCAATGACAACTGATTCAAGAACCCTTGGAATACATTTATATGCACTGAAGCATCTTCACCATCTCTATACTTCAAATTCACAAGGTCTCTAATTACAAAAACCTTGTTTTGTGCACTCTCCTTAGCAAATGTTTCTTCCAACATCTTCCAAACTGTATAGCAGTCATGTTCTTGAGAAATATGATTAATAGACTTAGAAGATACCCATTTTCTAACATTAGCAGTAGCCTTTCTATTTAGCCCATTCCATTTTGCATCATCCATATCATCAGGCTTTATTCCTTTACATTCAATCGGCAAAGCCAAATCATTGCAATATAAGTGATCCTCCATCATTGTTTTCCATAAAAAATAATTTGAGGAAGTAAGCTTTATCATGCTCGAATCTTCCTTTTCCATTTTAACTGCACAAGAAATTCAATCTACACAACCAGTGCTCTGATACCACTTTGTTGGGAAAACTAGGAACAACCAGACACCAATTTACCCGGATCAATTCAGCGGAATATAATTACAATTCATAAGTCCCAATTCTTTCCCTCTTTGTGCAGTAAAACAGAATCAAACAATGATGAAAAATAATGCAAAAATCACAAAATCAACACCAAGATTTTTAACGTGGAAAACCCGATGCGGGAAAAACCACGGGACCGTAGTCCACCTAAAAACTTCCACTATCAACAAATAATGGGTTCACAATCATTCTTTCTCAGATTCAACTAAGGGATACAACATATATATCATCAAGAACAACTTATTCTCGGATTACAACAAGATTAAAGGAGAATTATTTGAGAAAAACTCACAAAACTGACAGCCCCGTTTCTGTCAAAACAGCCAGCTTCCACACCACCAATCTTCGATCTAACCGTTCAGAATGAATATCAACGTGTCTAGAAACTGCTGTCAAAATCTCAGCCCGATCCAACGGTGAACGAGCTGAAAATCGAAGAAAGAATGAAGGCTGCTCTGCTGCCTTTTCTTCTCTTTTTCTCTCTTGATTTTCTTTTCCTCTCTTCTCTTTTCAAATCTTGTGCTACAGTACCCGAACCACTTAATTTTAAAGTGGTTAGCTGCCTCTCTTCTCAATAAATGTGGTGGTCCCACCATCACATGGTGTGGGACCATACACAACAAGTTCTAGCAGCAGCAGGAAAATCAAGATTTATTTATTGTGCGTATGTGGATGAGCGTGGCTGTCTAGATCCTTGCATGTGAAAGTTCTTCAAAACTTGATGTTGATGACAAGAAGTTCCAAGAAGAGCAGAAACATGGTATTTATATGCTAATACTAGCTTGAAAAATAAAGGTTACATGTTTCTGTCACTTTTTGGCATTTGGGTTTCTTTTGAGTTCTTGAAAACGTTTTGTCATGGAAGATAATTATAATAAAGGCTCATGAAGAGCAAATCAAGAAAGTGTAGCACTAGTAATGGTAATGGTGGTGATGGTATATATGAGCAACAAGTAGATCTTCTAGGTAAAAAAAAAAAAAAAAAGCAAAACAATGTGCCAAAGAGAGGGCTTGGTGCTGCACAACTAGAGAAAATAAAACTAGAAGAGCAACAAAGGAAGGTAAAAGCTATCAGAATGAAGATCAATCATTCATCTTTGAACTTCCTTATATTCAGCAACAAATTCAATCTTCCTTAAAACTGGAGTCTTCTTTTTATCCTTCCTTGTATTTGGGTGTTGATTAGTTTTTCCTAACCCTATATATACACCTTGGTTGATTAATGAAAGTGAGGAACAGCATTGTAGAAAGCATTCCATCGTTCATAGTATTAGAGCTGTCAAATTCTCTCCTTCATTAGTTTTTTTTTTCTATCATAAACCTTTGATGTTCTTGTTAAAAACATAACATGAACGCCCAAATCGACTCAACAGCTACTACCTTTTTTTCCAGCCTTCTATATCATGAGGTTCCTCTCATTACAATAAATATCATTGCACAAACACCTTTCAAACTCACATCCATTGGATACATTGAAGGATCAACACCCTACCCTCCAAACATCATTATTGTAGACAACATCATAATTGTCATGGATTAATTTTTTGCTCCGTGAATAAACTCGTGTGGTAATCTAGTCTCTCACTAGACTTAGTCTTTCCCTCATGTTTGCCTATTAACTAAGCAAGCAAAATACACAAATAAAATAAGATAATCAAAGTACACAACAAGCTTTACAATAATTCTATCCCAACCTTTATTGATTTTGTAAACAAAAGGAATTATACATAAATTTGTATGTATGCTATGCATAAAAATTGCATGCTACACTAAGTTATCTCTAACTCATACTTTACATGTTCCTGCATGCCTCTACATGTTGAACATGCCTCATACATGCCTCCCTCAACCAAGAGCTGCAACAAGTATTATAGACAAGCATTTATAAGGCACAACTCACATTTCTACTTTTAAAGAAGTAGTGAGATGCTATCTCACTCGTGTTCACCCATGAATATAGTGGCCTCATTATCTACCAAGCAATGGGTAGTTTTCCCCCATGATCTCCCATGATCTTAGTGGGTTAAGAACAACTCTTGATCAGCTCCCATGTTTTCAACCCCCATCATCCCATGATCTTGGATATTCATAACTACCACTAACATATATTTTGTATGCCCACCTAGTAGCCCTAATTGCCAGTCCTTGCTACTTCTACTCCTGATCTGTCACATGCCTTGGACAGTCCTTCTTCCAAGTTTCAAATCGTGCCAAGTCAAATAATTGTGCATCAAAAGTGTCATTAAGTCTCTTATTTTACATATGTATTTATTGTTCTTATTTGGTTTTTGTTTTAATAATTGATGTGCTTTTTAGTAATAAAGTTTGTTTTAATGTTTTGATAGGTTTTTGGAGCTTAAATGAATTAATTTAGAAAATTCAACGTCGAAATTCAAAACAAAAAATTGAAGAGACATTTAGTTAAAGATTGAAGCAAATATTGGTTCAAATAAGTGCTTCAAATTTGTCCTAAAAATCAATTCTATTCCAATTCTAAAAAAGAAAATCATATGATCTATTTCAAGCTCAAACTTGCCTTATGTTGTGTGCAAACTTCAACCATTAAACACTTAAGGTTTCAATGTTAATCTTAACCTAAATAATAGGTACATTTGTATACTTATTTGATGCTTAAATTCAGCCCCAAATCAACCTTTAAATCAGCCCAAACACAATCCATGATCTTACATGTCCACACAACAAATAACAATTAATTTATTTTGGGTAATCCATTGATCCAAGAAGGCAAGCATGTGGATGGAAAGCTAGAGGGGACATTGTTACATTATTTTAGGTAAAAAAGAAGAAAGACACAGCTCATAAATGAGGAAGAAAAACGTGCACCAAAGTGGTTGCAAAGCTGTTCTGATTTGATTTTTTAGAACACCTTTCGGTTTTTTGCCTATAACTTTTGACTTAGGTGTCCAAATGAGCTGTTCTTTAATGATATGGAAAGGTGACAGAATTTCTTATAAATATATGTTTAATAGATATCTCAAGAAAAGGCTTCTAAGGGGGTCTAAATTGCTGTCCAAAGTTAGCATCAGATTTGTGTCCGAATTTTTAATGAAATTGTGTTGTGTTCTTCTTTATAGATTTTGGTTCTTTAGCTTGTAAAACTTATTATTTCAGTTTGATTCAAGTTATTTCATGTTTATTAAAGTGTTCTTATATATAATCATGGTTGGTTAATCTCTTTCTTGGATCCAAATCAAGGATGATGGTGGTTGAGGTGATTTCTTTAAGATATGAATGAATCTTAATGTTTATCTTCTCATTTTCTTCATGGATGATTTATTATTGCAAAGAAATTTTAGAAACCATTTAGTTAATGTTATAATCTTGAATTTTTATGCACAAACTTTAGTTTTGGTACAGAGATTGCTTGATTCAATGTCTTACTTAATATGAAAGTACTTGTTTATTCTTAAGCAATAATCAATCTTCATCCTTTTAAACTTCATTGTAATATCTTCCAATCTAATATCATCATCGTTGATATTAAGTTGAGTTATTTTATATATCTTGAAGAATCACCAATACATCATCATTAAAATTGATTTGGACCAAGACTTACTTTTTCTTATCATTTAAAATCTATTTACACGTTTTCATCTTTGAAAACAAATCCATCAATTATTTTCAACCAAGTTATTATTAATTTAATTTCTCTTGAGTTTTTTTTGTTACCTAGCTTATTTTCTAGATCTAGCTCTCTGTGGATATGACCTCGATCTTACCGAGTTAATTGCTACATCGCACACTCGTGCACTTGCGAGTTAAAACAAGCCGATTATAAAAAGCGATCAAGCATCAAATCAACGACTTGCACAAGTTATTGTGTGCTACCAAATTCGCATTCGTGCACAGATTTCTATTGTTTGCGCTGTCGAATTCTGTGACAACCCTGGTTCTCGTCAACCTATCTCCTTAATGATTTTTCCTGCCTGGCATTGACATTCCGACATCCAATCCATGTTTGTCAACAATCTACGTTGTTGATTTTCCTTTGACAAACCTACAGCCACACAAATATACGCTGCCAATTTTTTCCACTATTGGCTTAGCTGCTAACATCCTTAAGCACTATTTTGGATAGCATGTCGAAGTGTGCACCTCATGCACATTTAATATTATTACAAACCACCCCCACCAAAAGAACTTGATACCCTCGTCGGACAGGTTTGAAGTACCCTTGCACCATATCTATTCCTCATCACAATCCATGTTTCTCCCTATGAAACCTCTAGTTTTGGTCACATTCAACAACAATTCAGTCCACCAAATTTCATCAACCTGTTTTAAAACCGAGCTGCGACACCATTCTGTTTGGTTTGTTAGTTTTTTAAAAATGTCAAACATATTTCTCATATCATTATTCCTTTTATTGCTTATATACGGACTGCTCAAGAAGCATGGACCATACTTGCAAACACGTATGCTAAACCTTCACATGGTCACATCAAACAAGTCAAAAACCAACTCAAAAATCCATCCAAAGGATCTCAGACCATTACTAAATATCTTCACTCTCTTAAAGCCAATGCTGATGAACTAGCTATATTAGGGGCACCAATGGATCCAGAAGACCTCACTAATAAAATTCTAGATATTCTCGATGATGACTACAAAGAACTTGTTTGCGCAATACAAGCACATGACACTTCCATTTCATTTGATGAACTACATGAAAAGCTTCTTTCTTTTAAAGCCATATCATCATCCCATGCAGCACTCTTTCCTATTACAGCCTGATTAGTACTTAAAAGTGCATTTTTATCATGGTTTTATATCATCATTTTGCACTTGAAGTATCAATAACTCCTTAACTAAAATATGTTTTATAATAATGTATCTAATAATATAAGATACCTATAATTTGTGGTAAATGTCTATTTTTAATGCAGGCCTATCAAATAAATGAAAGGATTGATTGATGACTTGAAGAACTTAAATTGCAAGGATAAAGAGATGGTCAAACTTAGAGAAGAGATGTCGGTGCAATCCAAACCAGAACACTGTTCGGTAATTGGGCCATATCTGGAGCTACAGATCTCAGATTTAGGTCCAATTTATATGGATGGAAAGGTAAGACATAGGCCTAAAACTTTCATATGGAGCCCAAGATCTAAAAAGGCCATTATCAAGTCCAAATTGTAGCAACAACAAAGAAGCCCGAATCTGTCTTCCAGCCCGAGCACTGTTCGGTATTTTGGCCATATCTGGAGTTCTAAAAGTCCAAATGAGCTGAATTGTTCACACAAGAAAGCTGAGACAATTGCCTACAACTTTCATGTTTGCACCTGGCTCCAGTTTTGACGTTATCAATGACGTTTTGGGCAGACAAGAGAAGATAAGGATTGTCACCAAGTCAAAAGTTAGCCACCCACTTATCAATTAGTCATCAAATCAATAGTTCCCAATTTGGGCCTATAAAAGGAGGCATTTGCCATGCATTTAGGCATCTTGGTTTCCAGATCAAGATCATGCTCTTCCTTTCTCTCTTTGTATTTTTTGTAATGTTTATGCTTTGCTTTCATTAATATTAAGTTTATGCCTTTCATTTCCTTTCCTTTACTTAGTTAACTTTTATGTTCTTATTTTGTTTATTTGTTTTCCTTTCTTTCATTATGTCTAGCTAAATTAATTATGTCAAGATGAAAAGGTTACACTAATGGTGGAAGAATAAGTATAGTGTAAACTTAATATGGACTTTAATGTTTGATACTTACATGTTTTATATTTGTTATCTTGTTCACTCTTTAATACTTTGCTTGTTAAATGATTAATCTTGATTTATGTTGTATAACACTTGGTACAACAAATGCTTGGCACTTTCATAGCCCATAATGTATGGTATAACCGACACCTGAGCTATGAAAGGAACTTGATTTGTTGTTAACATAAGTTATAATCATAAATGCTTGACGAGATTTACAAGTATTAGCATTAATTGAATAAGATGACTAATGTATTCATGTTAACAATATATAATCTTATTGGAACCTCCTTTATGTGTGGTTTCCAATTGAATAATAAGAGTTTATATTATACTTGTTTGACATACCATTAGTGGAATCTCTAACCTTGACATTTGTTATTATCATTGTTTAATCATTACATTAATATTCAATCTCAAAGTTCTCATCTTCTTATTCTCCTTCTTTTTCTTTATTATTATTATTATTATTATTATTATTATTATTATTATTATTATTATTATTGTTGTTGTTGTTGTTGTTGTTGTTGTTGTTGTTGTTGTTATTTATAATTTGTACTATTAACCTCCCTGTGGTTCGACCCCGGTCTTGCCGGGTTATTTATTACTTCGACACTCCTGCACTTGGGAGAAGACATCAATCTTTTGGTCGTGTCACAGCCAATCCTACACAAAAGACATCTCATGCATGGCGTGGAAACTGACCAACCTCCACTTATCACCCTCCTTATTCCTCCCCTACCAATCCTCAATATTGGCATTCTTCCCCTACCATCATTTTCAGGCCTCCCTTCACCTTACACACTCACCCTACCTATTGTCCTACCCGCCCTCCCTTGAGACAATATCAAGGATTCTACCAAATATGTGGCCTTCAAGGCCATATATCCAAATGTTGTTCATCTTTTCGGTTGATACCAATTAATTCTTCTAATATTGAGCCTTCAGCAGTACAAAGTTCAGCTTCCTCTTGGGAACCACATGTTAACTTTGTTGCCAACACTTCATCCACCTCTCCTACATGGTTACTCGATAATGAGGCCTCTCACCATGTGACAACAGATTTACAATATTTATCTCTACACTCTCCTTACAGTGGATCTGATGATGTTATGATAGGTGATGGTATCGGTCTTCCCATCACATAAATAAAAAGATTAATTGATGACTTTAAGAACTTAAATTGCAAGGATAAAGAGATGGCCGAACTTAGAAAAGAGATGTCGGTGCAATCCAAACCGGAACACTATTCGATAATTGAGTCATATCTGAAGCTATATATCTCAGATTTAGGTCCAATTTATATGGATGGAAAGGTAAGACATAGGTCTACAACTTTCATATGGAGCCTAAGATCTAAAAAGGTCATTTTCAAGTCCAAATTATAGCAACAACAAAGAAGCCCGAATCTATCTTCCAGCCCGAGCACTGTTCGGTATTTTAGCCATATCTGGAGTTCTAGAAGTCCAAATGAGCTGAATTGTTTACACAAGAAAGCTGAGATAGTTGCCTACAACTTTCATGTTTGACTGGCTCCAATTGTGATGTTATCATTGACGTTTTGGGCAGACAAGAGAAGATAAGGATTGTCACCAAGTCAAGAGTTGGCCACCCACTTATCAATTAGTCATCAAATCAATAGTTCCCAATTTTGGCCTATGAAAGGAGGCATTTGCCATGCATTTAGGCATCTTGGTTTCCAGATCAAGATCATGTTTTTCCTTTCTCTCTTTGTATTTTGTGTAATGTTTATGCTTTGCTTTCATTAATATTAAGTTTATGCCTTTCATTTCCTTTCCTTTACTTAGTTAGCTTTTATGTTCTTATTTTGTTTATCTATTTTTCTTTCTTTCATTATGTCTAGCTAAGTTAATTATGTCAAGGTGAAAAGGTTACACTAATGGTGTAAGAATAAGTATAATGTAAACTTAATATGGACTTTAATGTTTGATACTAACATGTTTTATATTTGTTATCTTGTTCACTCTTTAATACTTTGCTTGTTAAATGACTAATCTTGATTTATGTTGTATAACACTTGGTACAACAAATGCTTGGCACTTTCATAGTTCATATTGTATGGTATAACCGACACCTGAGCTATGAAAGGAACTTGATTTGTTGTTAACATAAGTTATAATCATGAATGCTTGATGAAATTTACAAGTATTAGCATTAATCAAATAAGATGACTAATGTAATCATGTTAACAATCTATAATCTGATTGGAACCTCCTTTATGTGTAGTTTCCAATTGAATAATAAGAGTTTATATTATACTTGTTTGACATACCATTAGTCGAATCTCTAACCTTGACATTTGTTATTATCATTGTTTAATCGTTACATTAATATTTCATCTCAAAGTTCTCATATTCTTCTTCTCCTTCTTTTTCTTTATTATTATTATTATTATTATTATTATTATTATTATTATTATTGTTATTGTTATTATTACTATTACTATTATTATTATTAGTACTACTATTACTACTACTACTACTACTACTACTACTACTACTACTACTATTATTGTTGTTGTTGTTGTTGTTGTTGTTATTTATAATTTGTACAATTAACCTCCTTGTGGTTCGACCCCGGTCTTGTCGGGTTATTTATTACTTCGACACTCCTGCACTTAGAAGAAGACATCATCTTTTCATCGTGTCAAGCCCCCTTCAAACCAAGTTATTACAATAACTATACATATGATTCACCTATTTGGATACGGGAAGAGAAGGTGATTTATTTTTTCTCCTAATCAAGGAGATGTTGACTTCAGAAATACATTTTTAAGTCAATTTTTTTAGCTTTAAGCATGATCAATTAAAACTTTTTATGGTTTTGTTTTATATATATAATCATGTATGTCCCTTAATGTTTAGTTAGCAATGTGAGCTTGAATACGATTTAAATAAAGCAAAAGAAAAAGGAATGCACCAACTAACTTGCAGATATCCTGATGTGATTTTCTTATAGGTTTCGTACGGGATGAATTTGTGATTTTGTCTGAAATGTAGTATAGATGGTTGGCATGAAGAGGTCATGCCCCTTTTTTATAGGCAATCCACCATGTTCTTCTGTCCACTCTAATGGAGGCATATGTAATATCAGTTTCAGCAACCCAATTTGCAGGTTTTTCTTTTATTTATTTATTTATTTTTCCTATCAATTAATTTCGTACTCTACTTTACAAGTGTTCTTCTTGCATATCTGCGCCCGTTTTAGAGAAGACTTCTCGTGTTCTCCTTCCATCTTGGAGCCTACTTCAAAGAAGAGGGGGCTGGCAATGGAGATTTTCTCCGTACTCTAGCCCCTCATGCTACTACTTTGACGTCTACAAATTTCATGCCCTAGCCTTCAACTTATCTAGCATTCCATATATAAGCCTTTGATTTTGATTCACTGCCTCATCAAGTGAGATTAATTAAACTGCAAATGTTTATTCCTGTTTCACTTTTTCTATATATCCAGCTATTTTATCTCATGGATTTATGCTAAAGGGTAACGTGGAAGATCAAATTCTCCAGCAGCCTTACTATTGCTTCGTTCCCCCAGCACCAATGCAGATTGGCCAACCACCAAAAGCTATTAATAATTGCCCTGGTGGTGAAGTAGGAGAAACTATTGGTTTGAATTTGAAGCTATGAACAACTACAGAAGCACAATCTTATTTTTTTTTATAAAAAAACCTTTGTGCTCATTTCCTGTGCTATTTCAGGCAGGCCAGTTGTATCTTTCTATGAGACCATATATATACTTGGTAATTCTTTATCCCTTTTCCAAGCAATAACTTTTTAGAAGTGGAAGATTAGGTTGGGAGGTCTAGATGTGTTTGTATGAGGACGAATTATATTTTGATGACGACGAGAGAATCTGGATGGTTAGATTTATCAACAGAGGAACGAGAGAATCTGGATGGTTAGATTTATCAACAGAGGATATGATTTTCATCTTTCCATTATCTAGATATAACCAGTCGTTGAATGATTTAGTTAATTATATTATCATATAGTTTTGTGTTTTTATTGGCATAATTATTATAATTATGCTTATTTCTATTGATTCTATTTTGTTTAAACTAAATCGTGTATAGATTTTGTAGCGTCTTTTTTTTCAACCTCTTTTTAAAGATTAGAATTGAATTTAGAAATTTCCTATCCTAAAAATAAATCAATAGATAATAATAATATAAAATATATTGAATTTAAATTCTTAATTACTCTTGATTATATGTTCAATTAAAAAAAAAGATAAGGATTCAAATAATACACAAGTATAATTAAGATATAGTTTTCTTGGTTTTTTATTTTATGTTTAACTTCTACGTACATGCATGTAATTTTGAAAAAGAAAGAACAAGATTCAAGAAAACTTACGTGTTAATTTAGAAATAGAAACGATCAATCATTTCAATCTTCTTCATGGAAAAGCTTCATGATTTCCACGACACTTGGTCCTTGATCCTTGTGACTTTTGAATCTTGTGTCGAGTTTGTGAAATATATTAGTGATGAACTGTGAAGATATGGGAAAACCAACAAAAAGAAGTTATGACATTTTGCTGTGTTTTTTTTTTTTCTGTCAAAAAAGGTGGGAAAAAAAGATTAGGGTTACGCATGAATGCAACTCATCACCCATCTTTTCTTTTTTAATTTTTTAGAGAAAATCTTAAGAAATTCTCCAACCTATAGAGGTAATTTCAAATAGGTCCCCAGCACTTGTTTTATCTTGATTAATTAGGTTCCAATGTATCAATGAAGTCGATCTTGAATAAATATATATATATATATATATATAACAAAAATAACTTTAAAATTGTATTTAATTATTTATTAACTAACTTTTAATTTCACACATGTTAATTCTATTTTTTTCAAATGAAAATTTAAAAAATTAAAGAAGAATGGAAAAATATAATTCATCATTGTTTCAATAATAAAAAAAAATATATACAAATCCCGTTTCGTGTGTAAACTGTTCCATTAATTATACGTGAAAGCAGCAATGACCACAATTGCATTAACTTGTGATTGGATCTTTGGAATGATCAGAGAAGCTTTTGCGTTTAAATGATTTTTTTAGCAAAATTCATTCTTAAAAAAGAGGGAAGAACATTGAGCAAAATCAAATTTACACCCAAAGTGGAACTCTTTGATATTCTTCTGCTATACCTGGCACAAGACAAGACCACCACTACTAGAATTTTGCAATTTACTCTTGATATATTCCGTTAGTAGTTAGAAACTTATCTTGTCGGTACGACTTTTATCAACAAGCTAACAAACAATCATTGTTCATTGAAGATTTTATCATTAATGATTTATATTTAATTGATAAGCTTGTTGGTAATATAATTATTGATAAATTTATGAATTAAAAAAATACATCAAATAAGATAAAAATTACATGTTTTATTCTATAGGTATATCCCTTGATGAATATGACATATTATCGACCAAAAAAATATTAATAATTTCAACGATGATTTTTAATATTACCAACAAAATTAAATTGTTGGTGATTGAACAGTATTAATGGCATTTCTTAATAATTTTTTTTAACTTTTTGAAATATACTGACATACTTAATCTATCGATAAGACCATCAATAATTTTATTAAAATATTTTAAAAAATATAATAAACTAAGTAGAAAATAATTAAAAGAAATAAAAATTAAATATTTATAACAAATTTAAAAATATATTAGTCCAAATACAATTCATCTATAAAAAAAAGGCTTGAGAAGGAGAAGGAGAAGGTAGGTTTTTTCCGACACATGTACAACTCATGTGTGATTTCAATTCCATATACAATTATCGGAGTTTAGTTGACTCAATACTATATCGTTTTGTCTCAGCAGTAGGATTGCTAACCTTATCCTAGTAGAACTTTTCCTTACACATCAAATTTGTAAAAGAATTATTTCATTAATATTAATAAGCTAATCAAATTAACATAATTAACAAAAACTATTTAAGTATATATTAACTCTAAACTTTCTAAACTATGCATTAATTATGGGTTTCCATTTAGGATATTTTAAAATCTGATTTTATTAAAATAATAGCAATTTCATTGATAATTTCATCCCTGATATTATTATTTAGAGAGTTTTAATATTTGTAAACTTGAAATTGCATTTATTTATTGAAATTGATTTTTAAAAAATTATTAATTATTTTTTTTAATAATACACGAAAGGAAAACAAAGTTATATTAAATCAAACCTCTACTAGGCAAAGTACTTCCTAATAAATGGATCTCATTTTGAAAGAACCCCTCCTTCGACATGGTAGCATCACATTTAACAAGCCTGCGTTGAGAAAGATTTCATGTGCCTCGGGTTTCATGGTGGACACCTAACAACTCTAGACATCAAAAGCATTATTAGAAGAACTAATAGTGATATGTGTATACACTACGTGTTTCTAACTTTTTCTTGGATATTTATACAAATTAAAGGATTGAGAAGAATAATAGTATTTTTGTTTAAAAAAACAAGTTGGCAGCACCAATTATATAAAAAACTATTCAAAACTTGTTTACTACACATCAATACTTGAACCAAAATATTTTATTATCACTCTTTTATATCAACTTTTGGACCATATAACACATTTCTCAAATATTTTCATATAATTATCATATCACTCTTCATTTCCCACGTTACGAACTGTTTTCACCAATGACCTCTACATAGAATCCCAAAAATTGTTATCTTTCATTCGACACATCCATTTCAATATAATTACTTACTTCACATATACTTTATACGTAATACATCATCATTTTTTTTAAACTTGCCCATTTATTTTCAATAGCTTTTAGGCTAAGGTTTAAATACAGAAGAAATCATAGATTTCTTGTTGTTTTTCCTTCAATTTTTTGCATCAATTCATAACTATAAGGATCAAAACAAACTTACATGTCCTATAAATAACCAATTGAAGAAAATATCCCTCCCCTCCTTGGCACCCCTAGGTTGGCACCAACACAAAAGAAAGAAGGGCAATTAATTTTCCTTAATTGCTTCAATTCTAGTTTGTCCCAAAAATTAAATATACATGTCAACATGATTCCAATTTAAATTAAACAATCCAAGCAAGAATTTCTCAAATCCCTGATTTCCTCTATACACAAATATGTTCAAAAATTAAATAAACTATATACATAATTGAACCAAGACAAGAGCTCCTTACCTTTTAATACCAAGACTTAATGTAAAAAGAATAGAAGAATTGCTTGATTTTCTCTCCTCCTTCCCTTTTTCCTTGTTTTCCCCAAATTTCTCTCTATCTCGAGTTAAATCCCTCCCGATTTGTATAAACACCTTTCCTAACACTTTCAATTCTCCTTTTGAGCTCATAATTTAGTTATTTTGTGAGAATTATGGAAGAAAATTGAAGAAAAGTCTGAAAATCCCCCCCCCCACTCTCTTGTTGTTGTCATTGGCTGGAAGTCTCCAAAATTACTTTATAGCCCTTACAATTTATTTTGTTTTATCAGATATCCCGTTTCGATCTATTTCAATAACTAACCATACAAAAAGAATGAATTCTTGGAAATCAGATTTTTAAATTATCTAACATCACCCTTAATATTTATTCTAGTTTTTTATTTTATTTTTATTTTTATGGTCTTTAAAAAAAACTGTTATAATATTATTTGAAAACAAAGTTAGAATTAAATGGTATTTAAAAAAATATCTAAAATATATTCTTGATTGATTGAATAATTTTAAAAACAATATATATAATATATTTTGATTTAATGACTTTTAAAGAAATTAAAGTTTAATTTAAAAGGGAAAAAACATTTAAAAAAAAAAAAAACAAGGAAGATGCTTGAATCTTAATAACCCAACATGGTTTTTTTTATTAAAAAAAAATAGACAACACGCTTAAGGTGACCAGGAAATGATCTAGGGTTTTCTAGATTCAAAAACCAAAATTTTCACTCATTTTCATCTAAAAACAATTAGAAAAAAACACTCTTATAACCTAAATACACTAATTTCTCAACCGTTAAAAACCAAAATCTATTCAAAAATAGAAAATCAATTCAAAAAACAAAAATTCTCCGAACCTCAATCTACTTTTTAAGTCAAAATTGAAGACAAAAACACCTCAATAGCACCCCTTTCACACTTTGACACCAAGATCAGGTTTTTTTCATTACCAGAATCATGCCAGTGAACATTCTCTCCTCCACCCATTGAATTTGAGCGATCATTTCTCCGCTCTATTGAATTTTGAGACTGCTATGTAAAGAAAATAAAGTGCGGTAAAATGAAGTGCTGACTATTGTCAAACTAGAAGTACGAAAACAGGCTGTTATATGCATCAGATTTATTATCTAATACTCCACTGCTGTGCATCGCAAAATACATTAGTGAACCGGAAGGGCACATTAACTGAAAGTTTATAATACATCACACGAAATGCATAATGAATGTATGTACAGGTTTAATACATACAAAGCCAACAAATAAATGACTTAGTGTGATGGTTAGTCGTATATTTGCAAGTGCATATACAAAATACACATGCCAAAACATCAACTTCGTTATAATAAACAAATTATGAGAAAGAAGCTGTCACCTCTTTCCTCTACTTTATTTTTCCTTTCATTTTTTATATAAAGCAAGATCAACACCTTAAACATCCATTCTTTCCGTGTTTAAGGCTTCTGATTTGCAGATGGGGCAGACATTCTTCAAGCGCAGCCACTTCTTCAAGCAATCTGCATGATACTCGTGTCCACAATCAAGAGTTGCAATCTTCTCCTTGCTCTTATAATCATCCTGTGAAGTCCCAGAAGATTTTAAAAAAAAAATGTCATCCATTGCATGAAAGAGAGAAGATAACATTTCATTCAATATGCAGAATACGAGGTGATAAAACTATACTGCATTCCAGAAAATTGAGCATGATTAAAAAGTGTCCAAATACCAAATTCGCAAGGTTGCTTTTAAAATACCTGGCAAATAATACAAGAACCAGGTTCTTGATCCATACAAGCTGCCTCTTCCAAATTGATTGAAGGAGATGATAAATGAGTTCTTGTTTTTAATTGGCTTCTGATGGTTCCCTCTGATAATCCGGTATTTACACTGCCAATTCGCTCCCCTAGTGCAAGAAGCTCCTGTACTCAAAGTTGAAAATTTCTTGTTACACAACATGTTCATCTCAGATGTTTAAAATTAAAACATGACAATCCTCCATTCATCTAGACAATCCAAAATAACTGAATCTCATAAAGGTTCTCCTCACTACTGACTACATATTTAGCTTTGCATGTTAAAAGAGATATTGCTCTCAAAGTACCTCAAGCTTACCTCATAAGACATGTCCTCTATATCCAAGCGCATATCTCTGTGGTGGTCAACATGATTCTCTACTTCATAATAGTCAGGGAACCCTAATATTGCTACCCCCTATACACATGAATTGGAAATGTTTTAGCCACTTTACAAGCAGAAGAATTAGCAAAAAAGGATTTTTGTTTCACCAATAATATCATCATGAACAAAAGATAACCACTCATAATAAAGAATGAGGAAAAAGAAATTGCAGAAATGAAAATGAAGATTGGAGTCTTACATCTGTTGGCAATACTCTCAACTGAGGGAGATTGCGATGTCTTGGGGTGGTCTCAGGTACAACTCCCTCACGGTGAGGCCTGTACATTCTAAGGCCAGTTGGTTGAACTGATCCTAGATGCCTAAGTCCAATATCTAAACCATCTTGAGATGGATTCATGGTGCTTTGTGAGGCACTGGCTGTAGGAACTCTGAACGAAGCTGCTGGTGCTTGAGGAAGAATATTAATATTGTGGCCTCTCATTCCTTGAATTGGTGGAGACATATGATGAAAATTGTGGTGCTGGAGGTTCACTTGAGAAGGGTGAGAGAAACTGGCATTACTTCTGTTGCTAGCTGGCTCATGATACCGCTGTAGACCCATATTTCCAATTTCTATAGGACCTCCATTGAGATTGTTCCCTACCAGAAAATGTACCGAGGGGCTTAATATTGACAATAATTAGTCAATTTATGGTTACCAAGAACAAAATTTGAGAAAAAAAGTATTTGATCATACATTAGGAGAACAATGGGTAGAAAAAACAAGTTGAAGATACCATGCATGTAAGGAATAGCAGGGGTCTGAGTCCATCCTGAAGTGCCTGCATCAGGAGCATTGTTGCTTAAATGTTGATCTAACCAAAGAGAGCCACTTGGCTGATAGGGTTGACCCAAATAGTTTCCTTGAATAAAATGGTTCGGATTGTGCACCAGAGCAGGATCTAACCCAGCAGCACCTAATCTATTCCTCACACTGCTTTGAGATCCCACATCTCTAATTGATGAAGCACTGCTCCCTCGGTAATGTGGCGGGGTGAATGATGTAGCATCCATCAGAGCAACCCCCTCAGGATGCCTTGTATTCAATGGGGCAACTGAAGAACTAGAGCTTGCCGATGCATTCAGATACTGGAAATTCCCTGGGTTTCCTTCTGCATTCTTTCTCTTGAATGAACCTCTAGCATTATCCATGAAGTGACTGTGTGTTCCATACTCATCAGGAGAAACTTCAATCACTCCATAATTGTTGGAAGATGATAACTGATCACAAGACCCATGACTGATAGGAATACCAGTCGATGGAGTCATGTAAGGAACATAGAAGTTGGGTGCAGTAGCAACACTTAAATCAAGATTTGGGCCATGATATTGACGATGAGGATGAAGACCATGGTATTGGGGCATACCATAGAACATAGCACCATCATAATTATCCACTAGATGGGCATCACGATTGTTAGTGTTCCCTGAAGTTGCTACCATGGTTGGAATATCAGATGGTCGGAAGTTTGTCACACCCCCTAAAACAATGCAGGGCTCAGGATGTAGATATCCCTGGCTTTGTTGATCCATTTCTAAATCAATCATCTGATTGGTGCATAGTATGTTTCTTTGTCCCATATCTCAGATTATCCCTGCTTCATAGCCAAGATATTCACATAGAGATGTTAGAATCAGTTGAGAGAGAGATAAGCTGTGATATAAGTTGTCAATGAGAATTGGAGTGGGAAAACAAGATACCAATTATTCACCAACCAGAATAAGGATGGCATGTGTAATGAATACATGCATATCCATATTCGAAATATATAAACCAAGAGAGCAATACAAAGTCAAAATACCATCTCAGACATTAGGAACACGTGATGGAAGACATTAAATAAAATATTAAGCAATGTCGCACAACAAGCAATATGTACAAATTACATCTGTGTAATTACATAATTCCTTTTCATCAATTTATTACCATTTATACTGCAGCTTGGTGAAAAGCATCCCCTATCAAAGAAATGAAATAACACAGACAAATAAGTTTAAGAAGTTCTGGAAGATATTGAATTGAGCTTCACACAAGTCCCATTCAAACTTGGGAAAGAGGAGAATTTCCAAATTCTACCCAAGGTTCAACCTAAAGGCGGAACATGAGAAATATAATACATAAGACCAAAAGATTCCCCTGTTATTTTCATTTCAATGTTAAAGTGCAAAGCATCCCACTGTCTATCACATCAATTCACCTATTTCATGTGTAGTATGAGAAGAGAAAAGGAACAGACAGGAAGGATGGAGAATATCCCAATCATGAAACAAGAATGAGACATAAGCACAATATCACACTGAACAAGGGTAGAGTATGCGAGAAAAAGGGAGTTATACAGCTCCCAATGCAAAGCTCACAGTTTAGCCCACTTCAAGATCCTGAACAAGGGGAGAGTATGCGAGAAAAAGGGAGTTATACAACTCCCAATGCAAAGCTCACAGTTTAGCCCACTTCAAGATCCCTACCAAGCATTTGGTGCTTTCATGATGGATGAAAAAATTTACATCTATCTTCAATGATTACACTCGTTTCACTAATGCAGAAAGCTGTTGAACTTTATCTTTCTGATATCTAAAATGGAGATGCATTCCATGTCTCATCACAACTGAAACTCAAGATGCAATGAACTTTTGCTTCTGAAATACCTTCTCTAAGTAAAAAGGCCCCTAGGTCAAAACACAACACAAAGTCTCTAGAAGTACAAGCATAACATTCTCAAAAGTCAACAACTACATGTAACCTCAATGCAATGACCCTAACCTTATGTAATTGAAGGCTTTCTTCTTAATTTAACAAATTTTGGTGCCATCAAATCTAGGAAAAACACAAATGAATTGCATGAGAATCTCCATTCTTCAAAAGAGCACTTTCATCTGTCAGGCTAAGGGTAAACAATGTCCTCCATTCACCAAAAAAATCAATATCATGCTGCCAAAGTACATAGCTACTCCTTTGTGAATTTGTTGCAGCCAACCAAAACGAATAATTTTCTCCAAGACCAATAGATGTTCCAACTAAAGGGAAAAGATAATGGAAACCATCCTTACATCACCTAATCTATGTTCCAACTTCATCAAGCATTACATTCCAAGAATTCTGCAACTAATCGCCCAATCTACAACATCACTACTTTCCTCCAGTTATATTTATGTGTTAGAGAGTAACAAACTTATCAATAACTATAACTCCATCCCATTCACTTGTGTTTCTTATATATTAAACAAGAACACCACACATTTGTCAGCTAAAACATGAACACGTGGGTGGACGGGAAAGCTTTAGCTGACACTTTTAGGTTAATGATGCTTCAGCTTTCGCTTACCGGTTCATCCTATTCTGGAAATTAAGGAAGGCCCAATACAGGCAACGCAAGAAGATGCTTGATTAAATTATTTCAAAATTGTGCCAAAGAAATCTCAACTTCAAAGAAAAAAAAATTCTTGTCCAAAGAGGCCAACATTGCCTATTTAATCATTTCAAAACAAACATATGATTAGATTCAATTATCATCAAAATCTAAAACTACAAAACACAAAAAAAATAAAAAAAAAATCATTACTTATAGGAAAAAAAACTCGACTTCTTAAAAATAATTAAATAAACTGTTCATAAATTTGAGACATTTTACAAAAGGGCAGAAACAGAAAAGGAAGGATGAAGACGTACCTTGTGATCATGAAAATAATCAATCAAGAGATGGAATTTCACCAAAGGAGAGATTATGCAAAATTATAAATACCTGCAAAACCAAGAAATCAAAATCAAAGAAATGAAATGAAACCGTAGATTCCAAAATTGAATTTAAGACAAAGAAAAGCAAGAATCAAGAGAGAAAGAAGAAGGTAAACCTAAAAAAGGAGAGATCTCCGTGTTATGATTTGAGAGAGAGGGGGGGAGAGAGAGGGATTGTGGTTGTAAAATATAAGGTAAGGCTGCCAAACGTGGACGGAGTGGAGTTGTTATTTCTTTATTTCTTTATTTTTCTTATTTATTTTTTTTCCTTTGAACCGTTGAGGTTAAGGTTAGTAGTTACTACAGTCAGTCAACTTGGGAGATTTTTATTATTTTCTTATTAATTTTTTACGGTCGTTGCTGTTGAATAAATACAGCTTTAACTGAACGCGTGTCGGAATCACATATCCCTACGCTTGAACTATAATAACTTAATTACAATAAAAAAAAATGCATTAGACAAAACAAATATATACTTGTGATGTTCCTATTTTGGCGACCTTGCATTCAATATATATTTATGTGAACAAATATAAGATCTTTATTTTTAAAAACATTATTTATAAAATAAATATTAATTGTAAACTTAGAAATTTTTCAACTATGAGGTCTTTTATGGAGTATAAGAAAATTACAATAAATGTGTGATTTTTAAATTAAAATAAAATATAATTATATTTTATGTCATTTGTTTGGGAGTAAGCAAGTGCTTGAAAAATCTAAGTAAATTTTCTGGATTTATTTTATATTTGGTCGGTCGTGATTAGTGATTAGGCATGATTTAAATTGTATGAAAAAAATTATAAAATTGAATTGTCAAAATAATTTATATAATTTGACATGTTAAGAAAAGATTTTATTTTCATCACAAAGAAAAAATATCATAGTTTTTAATATTAAAAACTAATAGAAAATGATATATTTTTTAATGTATAATAAGAGTTCTAGACGAGAAAATGTTTATTCTCACAAAAAATAATTTATTTTATTGTTTTTTAATATTAAGGATTTTTTTATATTCTAGTAAATATTATTTTTTAAAATATTTATTACTTGAAAATATATTAAAATATTTTTTATTTTTAAAATTTATTTTTTATATCAATATTTTAGAGCGATTTAAATACACCAAAAAAATAATTTAAAATTAAGAAAGAAATTCAAAAAATTTTAAAAACATAATTAAATTACAATATTACATAAGCCTAAATAATTCTTGAAAATAAAAATATTTTTTCAATCCATGTAGTTAAAACAAATTATTAATTATTTCTCTGTTGACACTTAATACAATTCAATTTTAATGTAGATGAATTTTATAAAAACCTAAAACAAATTATTTATTTTCTTAACATTACTCTATAGATTAATTCTTAGCATTCCTCCTATATATTCAATCATTAAAAAGAAAAAAGAAAGCAATATATACCTCTAAATCACTGGCTGTTGTGTGTGTGTATTCACTCCTTCTCCATTCATGAAAAACCTGGGGAGAATGATTAATATTGGAGTTACTTATATCTATCTATTTATGTTATTTAATAAAACTATATCTCATCCACTTATTTGTTTCAATTGTATAATTTTTTATCTTCTTTCTCTGTCCATTTCCAGCATGGATGACATAAAAAATGATAATATGTTTATGATTATGTAATTAATTAATTTTACCAAATAAATTAAGCAGGAACGTTCTTAAGCAGACTTTGACCGAAGTACGGGGGGGAAAGAAGGAGAGAATTGAGATCACAAGAGAAATGAGAAGCATGTGTTTGAATTGGACATGTCAATTTAAATAGGAAGACGACGAAGTCAATAGAATGGGAAATAACCCTGAAAAAGCATATTCTTGGCATTTTTAGTTGGGATTTGTGATTATTTTTTAAATTAAAATATTTTAAAATAATTTTTTTATTTTTAAAAAAAATTTTAAAATTAGTATATCAAAATAATTTAAAACACAAAAAAATATTATTTTTTAATAAAAAAATTAAATATTTTAATTATACAGCTTACTTTCCATTCCTAAATGGTGTAATATAAGATCTTTCCATTCCTAAACGGTGTAATATAAGATTATGTTTAAAATTTATTGTTAATTTTTTTATTATTAGTAATGTAGATGTCCAGATTAGTTTATATATACTTAAATTAATTTTACAAAATTAAAAATTATGTAAATTTTTAATGGCTTTAATAGAATTCAAACATATAATTATTAAAAAAATTAAAATCTAGCTAATTTAACTATCAATCATAATTAAAAATACCAAATTTACCTGCTTAATGGAATAGAATACTTTATGTGCTATTTGTAATTTATATCAACCTGGTTATACTAATTTTGTATTACAGGCTAATGATTTAATTTATTTTGAGCGTGAGGTAAATCAGTAATTTAACTGTTATAAAAATTTGAAAAAACACAGAAAATCCACAGTTCTTTAATTACAAATTGACAGTTAAAAAAATACCAAATCATCCCTTTAAGACATCCTAGTTAAAAAAAAAAAATGAAGTCTACATACAGAAACTACCTACGATCAATTAATAAATAAAACATATTTTTAGGCTGTATATGCTATTTGTAATTTTTATGCAAGTCTGACCATGCTGATTCTATATTATAAACCAATAGTTCAATTTATTTCGAGTGAGGTAAATCAGTAATTGGACTGTTACAAAAAGTTAAAAAGACATAAATAATTTAATTACAAATTTACCGTTGAAAAATACCAAATCACTTTTTAAGGCATCCTAGTTAAAAATAAATAAATGAATGAACGAACGAACTCAGTTACTGACCGTCTTCTTTGTGAGTGGAAACACAGCAGAATAGAAACGCGGGAAAGGAACCCTGAAAAGGCATATTCTTGGCGCGCGGGTCCTTCTTATTTCTGGCCGCAGAGCACAGGATCAGGGTGGATTCCACGCTTCCGTGGCACGTCAACAAAAATATCAATCAACATGGCTTGTGCCTCGTACACGGCGCAAGGATAATTAATTTAGCGTGTTTTATATATATAATTTAAATTTAAATTTCTTAAAAAATATTAAATACTTACAAATAATTTTGATATGCTAATTGTTAGAATTAAAAACATAATTTTATTTTAATATATTTTCAATTAAAAAATACTTTACATTACAATATAAAAACAAACAAACTCACTGACTAACTATACATACATACATGCATGCATACATATATATTCATCTATTATTATGATATGCCTAATTCATCACTAAAATCTAACGGCCAGAAACATTTAATCGTCACTTATAAATGTACGTAAAAGTAAAACATCTAATTTTATATACACTATTGATTTAAAGACATAGCATGGCATATGCAACTTAAAAATCATCTACTAAATAGCATAGCAGCAAGAGTTTAGAATCAAAATATTTATTTTTTTTGTAATGTCAAGTTAAAACCCTATAATTACTAAATTATTTAAAATATATATAATTATTAATTTTAAAATTCATAAAATTAATGAAAATACATATAAGTTGAATCGCCAGACACTCACATAAAAATAATAACTCAAAAGAAAATTTTTACAATCTTGACACTTTCTAAAAATTGAATCTAAAAACACTATCGCCTTATAATATAATGTATAATAATTAATAATCTATCACTTTAACAAAAAAAAAAAACATAAATAAACGAAAAAAAAAATCCTAAAAAAGAAGTCGTCTCTTCTCTTCTTCTCGGTGTCAACACAACCGGAGAGGCTGTCCACAGAATTCTGTAAAGCCCCATCTAAAGTCTCAATAACCCAACTATTATTCTCTGCTGATTTAGGTACGCTTTCTTTTCTCTTCTTTTATTTCCATTATTTGAAGGAGCGTTCTAGGGTTTGCTGGTTCTTCTTCTCCCATCCTGTTTTTATGCTTCTTTCTCTTCATCTACGTCGATATTTTCCTCTATTTTGTTTTAATGATTTCTTTTGGAAAAAACAGAGCTTGCTTTTTGTTGTTGTTGTTATGTGTTTGTTACTGGCTAAATTTATTGAAATCAAGTAGAGAGAAATCCTTGTATAAGTTGTTTTTGGATAGTTTTCCAGATTCAAAAGAATGGGCTTGGATTTTATGTGTTTCTGTATAAAACTGGAATGTTCAACAAACAAGGTTACTATTCATTTGTTAAATGCCTTTTGCATGCGAAGGTGAATTGAAGTTTGCAAAGACCAAGTGAAAAGCTTCGATTTTGGATGCTTTATTTGTATGAAGACTGGTTCTATTTGTTGCTAATTCTTACTATTCTGGCTGTGTTTTGCATGCAAGATGGGTTAAGGATATGTTGTAATGAGATGCATGATTTGATGTGTAGATTTCAATTTACAAATGGGGAAAAGAAAGTCAAGAGCAAAGCCACCACCCAAGAAGCGGATGGACAAGCTTGATACTGTTTTTAGTTGCCCTTTCTGCAACCATGGCACAAGTGTGGAATGTCGCATGTAAGTTCTCATTCACTTTCTTTTCCATCTGGATTTTAGTCTTCTTCTCTTACTGGAAAATCTTTTTTAAGAATTTGTGTGATGTTGCGCTCCCACTTTTGAGAAACATTTGCTATCATTAATTGAATAGGTTTGATGCCACTCTTGTTATTATGCATTGAAACTAATCCTTTTTCCTTTTCTTACTTTCTTTCTCAGTGATATGAAGAACTTGATTGGTGAGGCTGTATGTGGGATTTGCCAGGAGAGCTTCAGCATGACCATCACAGGTATTTTGCACTGTAAATGAATGCCAGAAGTAGAAGAAATCAATACTCTTTAACTAGAAGTAGGGGCTTTCCAAACTTAAATGTGAAGGTAGATTTTAAATGTGAAAAGAAGTTGATGGGAATCAGAAACGCTTGCATCAAAGTTCTTTAAATAAATAGATGTATGCTTATATGCCTATAGTTCAGGGGATGATAATGCAAATTTATTTGTCACTTAATTGTTTTTATAATTTGGAAGAAGAAATTTAACTTTAATTTTGATCTTGAGCTAGATGTGTAGGATCTGGTCTGCTTGCACTCCATCTCTTTTGGGGTCATATTTAATCCTGTTTGGTGAACCCTAGTTTATTTAGATCAATCTGACTTCATTTTGAGAAATTAAATCAATTTAGTTACCAAGTTGAAACTAATACTGAAACTTAATTTATAAACAACCACAACACTCTCTGATGTGCAAATAGAATTGAATTATGTTGTGATGGTATTATTATGATTTGATTAACCCAGCATCAAGTTCTGTGCTAGGAAACACGTTTTCAATGTGTAGGAAACCAAAGGGAACTTGAGAAAAAGTGAAATAAGATTGGAGAGAAATACAAAGAGGGAAACAATCAGGAACGAAAAACAAGAAAGGGATGGTGTGGGTTCAGAGAGGTCCCAAGTAGAGGAGAGGAGAGGAAAGAGTGAGAAAAGTTGGAAAGAGAGGCAGGGAAGCATATCTTCACTTGTTAGATGGTCACTGCCAAAGAATTTTGAGTCTTATTGGATGTTAAAAAGTACCAGATTTAGTCTTTCTCCTCCATCCTTGAGTCGCCATCAATCAGTTAAAAGTTGCACTGCCTTAGTAATGCATGCTTGACTAACATATGAGTGTGATACTTGATCTTATTTGGGCAGCCTCCATACCTGAGTTCAAAACAAATGATAAAACATGCATACACCTCCACATCCTGCACTTTGCATGATTTGAGATTATCCATGCAGTTTTAAATCCTTGATTACTCCTTGAACTTCGTTTTTCCTTCATGTTGGAATCATCAACATCTTTAGTCTAGGCTGTCGAGGATTTGACAGCATAAAGTTCATGTGATGTCAAATCTCAGTGAAAACCATCCAATAACAACCAGTTCTTCTATTTACAGCAACAAACCAAAGTTTGAATGGGTTCACTTATTTTTTATTCCAAAGACACCATAAGGATCTTGGTTGTTAGATTCTTACAAATGAGAATTCGAATCGTACGATCTGTCTCAATTCACATACAAAACAATTTGAATCATGGGGCGACACATGAAACTTGCAATTCAATCATGATTTGATTTTCCGAGTCAACTCAAATAGAAAACAAAAGTAAAATACATAATTTCAAATGAGATGATAAGAGTTGGAAGGTTTCGTCCAAAAGTCACGAGTGAAAATGATGTATAAGCAATTTTCTTTGACAAATATCTCTACTTGAAACTGAAACAAACTATAAATTAATTTTCACAATGAAAGACAAGTGTGAGAGAAAGCAAGGGTGCCAAAGGCAATAATAATGACAAAAGTGATAATGACATTGGGAATGGTTAGTACTTCATATTAAAACTAGGAAATCTAGTATTGTAACTGGTTAGAAGGTTGCTTTAGATGGATTATAAGTTGAGTAATTGGAGCGATCAAGTACCCACTAACAATGTGTTGAATTTGGAGACTTGGGGTCATGTAATTACGAAGAACTAATAAATTAAATGAATTAATGCACACTTTGTCTAGTAAATGATCATCTTTCCTTTATTTTATAAATATTCTGTATGTTAATTATCTTTCATAGTGCCATTTTCATTTGATACTGAATATTATGATTCATGATTTGACACCATTCACAATACCAAAATTGGGTTCTCCAATTCACAAATCAAATCTTGATTTGACAACCATGATAATGATGGTAGCAATGAAATCAAAACATAAAAAATGAGAAGACCTCTGATGAAATGAGACCTGGCATCCAACAACAACTATCCAAAACCCCAACTAAACTCTTGTGGCAAATCATGCTCAATAGTCAATATACTAGTTACAGAATTCACAAGTTATTTAGGGAATCCCAAAGATTAAATTTTCATGGAATTAAAGAGAATTTCTGCTTTATAAAATGGGGCAAAGGGCACAGAGCTAATGGTGATGGATGCCTATTATGCTTCTCCTGCTTCAAAAGAAAGCATTCACTGACTTACTTACATAATTGCGAATCAGGGAAGAGGTTTAAGCTGAGAAATTGAAACTGAGAAATCAAAATAAAATAATAGATTGGGCTATTATTAAGGAACTTTTCCTCAAGGCTGTCATTAATTTTATGGAACTTAAACTTGACGTTTTCTTCTACATCTATGAGAAAATGCATAAATTCAGGATTGGAAACCCTTTATTTACTGTCTTTTCAGAATTTCCTATACCCTTGATGGTCAAGGATGGTGGGATGGGACATTTTCAGTTTTCCTGTGAGTTATAAGTGCATGGGTGTTCTTTTGTTTGAAAATTTATGATTTGATGCAGCGAGGCCAGAAATGGATTTTTTGTCACTCATGCCGGGTGAATGGAGTGCATGTTGATGTAGTCAAGCACATGATAAGCAATTTTAAATTTGATTAGCTCTAAGTCTACAAATAGGGGGAGCCTCTTAACGACAGATTTAGTTTTATGACAATTCCCCCTTGTATCATTCAACCTTCTTATAGGCTGAGATAATTGGATTTGCAATTTTCTTAGCGTATTGGGACTTACTAACCTGCAGAAGATCCATTACTATTAAAAATCCATTGGAAATAGCTGGTGCTTGATTCTTATGTGGTTAATTAGTCGATTCTGTGATGCTGTCAAGAATATTTAATATGCTTGCATTGCTGGTTAATTTTTACCTCCGAAGGTTGTGGTGCTTCATATGATCTGTCACTTTGAGGTTTGACAAGAATGATATGTATAATTATTTTACCAATTCATAAAGTCTTGGTTGTTTAGTCTGCAGTATTTATTTATATCTTTGAACGTTTGCTCCTATCCATATATTTTCCCCTTCTTTTGATGTGGGAGAAAAGAGATGAACTAACCTTCCTTCTCTGTCTTGTTTTTGCAGCTTTGACTGAGCCTATAGACATGTGAGCTGAAATTCATATTCCCTTGGAATAAGACAAAAATCTCTTGATATCCACTTTTCTAACCACATGTTTTTAAAAATGCAGATATAGCGAATGGATTGATGAATGCGAAAGGGTCAACAGCCTGGAAGATGACGGTGCCTAACCAGCTCTTATGCTGCGGGAGATAAAGCTTGAAATTAAGAAGTCATTGTATTAACACGTCCTTTGGATAAAATCTCGAGGACGTTTCGTGGGGGCCACTATGAAAAGCTACATATGCATGGTGCATGTCCTGTGGAATCCGTGTTGGTCCTCAATATGCTTAATAATTGAACTTCGTGTTGTATCTTCGGTTTGCAAGAATGATGAACTTCCATGTGCTCTGCGTGTATAAAACATTCTATGAACAGTGTTTCTCTTTCGAGGAATGCTGTATCCTGTATAATTTTGTCTCTTCATGCTCATTTTCACTGCACGAGTGACTTTTATCTCGTCTAGAATTGGGGTGGTAGCCAAATTTGAGCTCGACAGGTAAGTGCATATTTTCACGATTTTGGGATCGCAACCCACAATACCTGGACTCGGTCTGTAATTTTTAACTTGGGTTTTGGCTGAGAGAATCCATGTTTTGGGAGATGAAAGAGAACGTAGAAGAAGACGGGGTTCTACATGATTTGAGTAAAATTAAAAGAAAAAAGAAACTGAAAGATGAGAGGATTTTACTGAACTTCTTAGAGTTTTTTATTCACTTGAATATTGTGTAGAACTTCTTACAGTATCAATTGAATGGTGTTTTTTTATTTATATATTTTGTTTAATTTTAATTATATTTTTCAATATTAAATAATATTAGATTTTTTTACGATTGAGTTTCATAATAATTTTTAATTTAATTTTTATAATGTTATTCTAGATATGGCTTGAAAAAGATTAACTCAATCCACTTGAGTTTTTAGTTTAGTTTTTTAATTGGTTTTTTTAAAATTTTATTCTTTAATATTGTATTAATTTAGAAATTAGATTTTATAATTTATTTTAATTTATTTTCTATAAAGTTATTTTTATTTTATGATTTACGTTGCGAGTTTAATGGATTATCTCGGGTGAACTCGAATTGTTAAATTGATTTGAAAATTAGGTTTCATTATATATTTTGGTTTATTTTCTATAAGTTTATTTTTATTTTATGAGCAGGTTATAGGTTTAACGGTTTAATTCGTGAGTTGTTTTTATATTTTTTAATTGATTTTTTAATTTTAGTTGTATTCTTCAATATTAGGTTTATTAGTTATTGAATTTTATAATTTTGTTAATTTATTTTTGTATGGTTATTTCAGCCAATAGAGTTGATGAATTAACTCAGTTGACTTAAAGTTTTTTTTCTTTTTCTAATTGAATTTTTTTTAATTTTTTCATTCAACATTAGATTGATTACAAATTAAGCTTTCTGATTTATTTTAGTTTGTTTTATGTGAAGTTATTATCATCTCATGATCTAAGTTATTGGTTTAGCGAATCAATTTAAGTTGACTCGAGTTATTTGTGTTTTTTTTAATAGATTTTTTATTGGATTATCATAATTTTATAAATCAGGTTGCGAGTATTTGCGAGTATGACATATTAATCCAATCGAGTTGAGTTAATTTTTGTATTATTTTTTTAATTGAATTTGTTTAAGTTTATTATTTAATATTAATTTTATTTGTTTTATAATTTTTTTTTTATATAAGTTTAAATGAAACCTAATAAAAAAAAAAGAAACAAAGATGGTATCGTCGAACACCCTTGCAAAATCTCCTTCAGAAGGATGGAAACGAAAACCGATAGATGCAGGGCTTACTCAAAGATATACAGTTTGTGCAAAAAGATTTTCGACGCAATGAATCCCCCAAAAATCAAGAAAAAACATTATAGCAGCTGATCAAAACGGTTAGCGGGCTCAGTAGGGTTTTTGAAAATATTGCAGCTGTTAGTTTTTTAAAATATTTTTTATTTAAAATAATATTTTTTGTTTTTTAAAAATTATTTTTAATACTAATATAATAAAATGATATAAAACTTAAAATATTTTTAAAATATAAAAATAAAGAGGCTAAACTAATATAAATTAAGTTGTCTTGTTGCTGGCCGAGTGAAGCACTGTACCTTTTTAATTGATGACATGAACAGCATAAAAAGCACCTTGCCAAAAAATTTCCTATTGTGACTTGCGATTCGTTCGGTGTACAAAATATTAACGAACGAAAGTTCTCTTTTACATAACAAATAATAGAAGCATGTATATAAATTTCTTTTTTATATATAAATATATCAAAATACTTTAAAAATTAAAAAAAATAGCAAATCTTTGAACAGAGGCTCGATCACATGTTTTATATGAATAGAAATGTCTTCTAAGATGAATAAGATGTATTATCATAGTTTTTATAACTATAATTTTAAAATATTATTTTTAATTAAGGTTTGTTTGATAAAATATATATTTGGTTAAAATATGGTTGAAATTAAAATTAAATAAAAAATAATTTAATATATTTAATTAAAAATAAATTCAATTATAAAATGATTAAAATATATATTAATATAAATGATTTTTAATTAAAATATTATAGATATACTGCTACGTCATAAAATAAACAATATTTTATTAAAAATATTTTTTATTATTTCATTAAAGTATTTAAAATTTTATTAAAAATAAAATTCAATCTACCATGTTTAATTAATCTATAAAATTTTTCATTTTTTGTTTTCAACACGTGTAATCACATTGCATAGGGGAGATGGATGTACTTTGATGGGGAGACCGGTTTTGTCCAAAAATTCAATGGTAATAAACAACCATATTTACATTGTTTGAGTTACCTCTTAATCAGTTTTTTTTCATGTGAAAAAGCATTCTTAGGATGCTTCTCATTAACTGAGGCTAGACGTTAGATTTATCATCGAGTTCACGTACAAAACCACTGCTTAATTTTTAACCAAATATTAATAAGAGTCTGGGAAATGCGGTCCAAATCATATTATTTTAAAAATTTTTATTATTTAAAATAATTATTTTAATGTTTAGATTATTTTAATGTGTTGATATCAAAAATAATATTTTAAAAATAAACAAATATTTTAATATATTTTTAAATAAACAAATACACTCTAAAAGTTAATGTTGACTATAGCATGTGTTGTGCTTGTTACCCTTTTATCGTCGTTGAATTGCAATTCTGATAAACCTTGAGGATGTTTTCGACTCACAATGCACGCCATTCCTGTCTGCCCTGCTCTTGGGAAATGGGAAGCTTCAGTTGTATTTTCTGTATAAAATAAAGCACAAATATGCCACAAGTTCCATCCTTTTTTTTTTTTTTTGTTAAGTAATGGATGGATTTTAGTTGAACTAACTGCCAACAAATAAGTTATGATGATATTTCACACATCAAAACGTTCAATAAATCGAGGAGGATGTATTGGGTTTAACACTATCCGAGAAATTCTGAATTTTCTTAATTAATTCTGGTAATTCTTCAAAGTAAATTTCAAGAAATATTGGTTACGAGAACAAAGTCTTGGGTGCCCTAATTTGCCTGGAATTCTTGTCTTTTTTATCCTTTAATATATATATATATATATATATATATATATATATATATATTTGTTTAAAGCTCACTATTGTATAAAGTCTGAATGGTGTAAAGCTTATTGATCCAAAATAATTTTTTTTTAATTTTATAAAATGCAATTTGAAAAACTAATTCCGAGAACTAAAATAAAATTTGAGTTACAGAATTTGAAAGAAAAAATCAGAAAAATCCAAATTATAATTTATTTTTTTCCAAATCATCATCCCTAGCGATTCTATTCCTCACACCCTACGAAATTCTTTTGCAACAAATTCAGAGTACATAAAATTATTAATATATTTGATTGGAAGTAATTTTTGACCTGAATGGAAAGTTTGTTTAAAAAATAATTCATCATTGTTTTTTAGAATGTGGATATCCAAATTAATTTACCTATATTATAATTAATTTTTAAATTTATTGATTTTTTTACAAGTTTAATAAATAAATAAAACACTATAAATATATAAAAATAATATCAAACTCAATGCAGAGAAATAATTAAATTCTTATTTTCATTAGACTACAACCTCAAATATAATAATTTGAGATTTTGATGTAGCAATCAAAAGTTCAAATTTTGATATCATAATTTATACTATATCTCTTCTTCAAAATTTTAAGTCCATTTTTACCGAATATCCTTAAAGTCATTTTAATTTATTTTTTGTGGTAAGTTATTTATGAAAAACAACTTTTGAAAACTCACTTTTCATTGGTCCTAAAAGTTCACGTAGGATGACTTATGAAAATTGACTTTTAACTATGAGTGATAATTCATAAGTATAAGGATAAATTAAACTGATTATAACAAAGCACGAATAGAGTGTTTCAGCTAATTGCCTTTTTGTTACCATTATATATATATATATATATATATATATATATATATATATATATATATATATATATATATATATATATATATAACTATTGTCACACTGTTGGCTTGTCAGATCAGAAAAATCTGAATTGGCTTGATTTGTGCAAATGAGATGGAGAATCTGGTTGGTATTGTGATAAATATTATAATTTTAGTTTGAAAAAAAAATTATGAAAAATATTTTTAATTGAAATTAATTTGAAAAAATAGATATTTGGTTAAACTGTAGTTGAAATTAAAATTGAAAAAAAATAATTTAATATATTTGATTAAAAATGTTTTTGAAATTGAAGTTATAAAATAATTTTTAAAAATATATATTAATATTAATGATTTTAAATTTAACTGTTATAGAATTAATTACTCTTATTATATCATGAAATAAATAATACTTTATATAAAATATTTTTATTTTATTTTATTAAACTATTTATAATTCCATTACATACAAAATTTATTCAATAAGAATTACAGTTTTCATAATTTTTTAAGCATGTAATAAAATTAAATAAAATATTATCAGGTATAAAATTGATATTACAGTGCGAGTAAATTTAATTCACTCTATATTATTTTTTCTAGAAAAAAATATTGTTTACACCACAGTACAAATAAATTTAATTCACTTTAAACTAGTTTTTTTTAATATTAATAAAATTAACATTTTAAAAAATATTAATAAAATTAATATTTAAAAACTATTAATAAAATTAAATGAACACTAAAAAAACAAAAACACCTGTATGAATATTGCAATTCACCCGTGAACAGTACAATGAATTCACTTTTAATGTTAATTAACTATATTTCAGCAGTAAAAGTTGTGTAGTATCCTAAAAATTGTGTGGGATCTATATACAGTAAATTAATTTTTTTGTTTACTTAATGTTGCAATTGTGTTTTAATTAAAATATATTCGCAACCGTATAAATAAACACCACCATCTGAGTGTTGATTAAAGGTGTGTTTTCTGCAAACTTTTTTTTTTCTTGATAAGATAAACGCATTAAAGTATTTAATAATAGATTAAATTATGTTTTATATCATTAGATTTATTAAAAAATTAAGTTTAAAATATAATTCTAGTATTTCTATATATTTTTTTAATTGAGTTTAATAAAAAAATTAAAACCTTATTTGTTTTTGTATTTCAAAAATATTTTTTAAAAATAAATTTTTTTAGTTTTTTCCTTTAAATTAATATTTTTTTATTGTTTTCATATTATTTTGATGTGCTAATATTAAAAATAATTTAAAAATAATTATTTTAATTCATTTCAAAGTAAAAAATAATTTGAAAAATAACTGTAATCATACTTTCAAATACAATTACCAAATATTTTATATATATTTGTTTTGCAACACATAAATTTCAACCATAACTTTTACTAGATATATATTTAAATTCAACAAACCACGGCTAACAATATTTTTGTTTTTATGATAGCTTTTATGGTTGAGATTTAAAAAAGATTGGTTTTTAACTATGTTTTATTGTGGTGTGTTTGATTTAAATAAGTGTTTGATTAAAAATATAATTGAAAATACTTATAAAAAATAACAAATTATAGGTATTTATTTAAAAATATGGTATAAGTTAATAATACATGATCAATTATCATAAAAAATAACTAATTTATGTATTAATTTGAATTGTATTTAAAAATACATTATCATAAGATAAACTAAAAACATGATGTGATTGATTTACAAAGATATATTTTATAATATAAGATAGAATGTGTTTTACTGCTATATTACAATTCTTTAAAATTTAAAATATTAATTTCAAATTTTAGCTAAATAGTGCTAAGATTTGTTAAGCAGTGTATATAAAGCTTTTGTCCTATGTTTGGGCAGAAATTGGAAAGCATTTTGGATATATTTTTTAATTTAATAATATCTAAAATTTTATATTTATAAATAAAAAAAACTTCCTTGTAAGATTTAATTTTTTTATTTTTGAATTAATTATTTTAGTATTATTTTAATTATTAGAATTAAAATAATCTTTTATAAAGTCAATGCAGACAATCAAGATAAACAAAAATTTATATTCTTTTACTAATGAAAGATTTTTGGATTTTTTTTTGGGCATTAAAAAAAAGATTAATTTGACTATATTGTTGAAAGTATTTTTTTTATTATTATTATATGAATTAATAAAAAAATATTTAAAAAATAAAGTTACGAAACATAGATTTATTTTTTTATTGTACAAGGTCAAATATTTTCAAACACATCTATTTTTTAATTTTACAATTTAGTTTTTAATTATAATCAATGACTGCTTTTTTTGCTTATGTATGAGATTTTTTAATCTTTTTTGGTGTTAAAAATACTTATTTTAAACACTTGTATATTGTTTTTTGTTAAATAATTTAACCAATTCACCATGAAGCCCAGACCATTTAACTATTAATAAGATGTTTGAAATAGTGTAATAGTTGATTTTTAAAGTTTTTAGCTTAAAAATATATTATTTTTTATTTTTTAAAATATATTTTAACATCAATATAGCAAAATAATTAAAAAACAAAAAAAATCAATTTAAAAAATTCAAATTTTTTAAAAACTTCAGTTGCAATACTATGTTAAACAAATAATAAAACAATGCATGAGAGTAATATTTGAAATCGTATTTTCTAATTATTTGATTTTTTTTATTTAAAATTAAGTGTTTTACATGTTTGATTTTTTTTAAGGTATATATCAAAAATAATTTTTTTAAAATAAATATATAATTTTTTAATATATATTAAAAAGCATCACTACTGTAAGATTTTTAAAATTTTAAATTACGTTATCCTTTTGAGCGACGTTAACGAGGCCCAAATCCAAAACACGCCTCAATCACATCCTTCTCTTTCTCCGTATAAGCCTTTTCCTTTTCTTTTGCGAGATTGTGCTTTGACTCGCCCTTTGTTTTAGTTCTCCTTAGAAAAAAAAAAAAAAAGAAGAAAGGAAAAGAAGTCTCAGCAAACATTTACCGTAACAAACAAACCGAAGTTTTTGATTGTTAAAAAAGCGGCTTGTCTGCTTCGAAATTGAATTGTTGGTTGCGAAAGAAGAGAGTAGTAGTAGAGTGAAGTGATGGGTCGCCCTCCCAGTAATGGCGGTCCTTCCTTTCGCTTCATGCAAAATGAGGTATGCCATCTTTTCTGTCATTAACAATTTTTTTTTTTTGGACGTGGTTTGGATTCAAAGTTGGGAATATGAAGTGGGCTGGTTTTGTTTCCGGATTTACGTGCTTGATTTTTCTGGGTTTCAATTATTTGCCCTGTTTTTATTACGATATATGATATGATGTTTTCTTTTTCTGAATTTTGTATCTGATGCCATTTGTGTTTAGTCTAATTTTTGTTGTTGGAAGTCTGGACCTTTTTTATCATAAAATTTCTGTGACGTCAATGCTTCTAAGAAGGTCATAAATTGATTAGAGAAAAAAATATGATTTTTTTTCTCCACTAAAATAAATTCAAATGTGTTTCATTGGGATTTATCTTGTTTTGGAACTTTAGGCTTCAGAAACGATATTCTAGGCTGCGAAGGAAAAAATACTCCCTTTCCTTTTATTGTTTCTTCCTTTTCTTTTTAGGAGATGAATTGGACTTATAAAACCTTTTTCTATTTTGTGGCAGTATATATTATGTTTGTGATTTTAAGTTTTTGAGTAGTGTTCTGCGCTTTACCCTCTGTTGTCAAGGTTACGGAGATGGAAGCTATTTTGCAAGAGCATAATAACACGATGCCAGCTCGTGAGGTTCTTGTATCTCTTGCAGAGAAGTTCAGGTGTGTTTGTTTTCTTCCAAGAGCTTGCGATATTTAACCTTTTCTCGTTATGTTGTGGGCATTAAAATTATGAGGTATTTATCTCTCCTTTTAGTGAGTCCCCAGATCGAAAAGGGAACATTCAAGTGCAAATGAAACAAGTAAGATGCATTGAGTGCATTTCTTTCCCGTACGATTGGGATTCAGTCAACACTCATCTCTTGATTGGAATGCTATTTATAGGTGTGGAATTGGTTCCAAAACAGAAGGTATGCAATAAGGGCAAAATCAAATAAGACCCCAATGAAGTTAAATATAACACCTATGCCTCGCGACGATTTAGTTGCAGCTAGGGGTCTACCTCAACAAGTAGCTGCTCCTATACCTGTTGCTGTCCCTGCAACTACACCTGCTTCCTCAGGTAGAATTAATTCTGAAGTGTTGAGGACATTCTCCTTGAGTAGTGTGCTTACCTTTTAGATTATTTCTTTGGCACTTCTGGACTTGGAAGTGAAGGTGCAACCAGGATTGATTAATTGGTCTCTTAATGTACTATGATTTGAGTGTTTCCATCTATGATTTCACTGCTGTTGATGGGTATTGTGTATGATTATGCATTTCACACAAGCATATGCTTAGGCATGCGCACAGCCCATGTGCCTGTGTTAGCATATATCGGTTTATATTTACTAACACTATATCTCTGTTTGAAATGGGTTTACTCATTGTTGTTTTTAGGTACTTTACCATGCTCCATGCTGCAAGCAGGGTCTTCCTGTAGCTTATTTATCAACAACTGCCTCTGCATCAAAATTCTTATTACTTGATATTCATTTTCCTTATTCTTTTGGTTTCTTCCTGTAATAAAATTCTTTCTTTACCATCATATTTCTTGTTTCCTAGCAATCAAATACTAGAGTGTTAGTTGCACTAAATCTTCATGTGCATGTACTTGAAAACAGCAGAGATCATTGAGTTTAAATAATTACTTATTGACCCTTCTTGTTTTCCCTCCTCATGTCTGATGTTTGTTTAATGCTTTTAGTAAAAACTGGAGACACGAGTCATTAAAATTTTAAACCCCCCTATTTCCCATAAAACAGATATCTCTGCCAAACCCAAAACTTAGAAAAATAAAATTCAATCCCATCAAATGCTATTTTATATTTTTCCTGCTGAACTGGAAATGTTATTGTGTTGTATGTGTGGTGACTAATGCTTAGATTGCTCATAGTGTGAGCAGTGGAGGGTGGGCATGCAGCCTTCAAAGTATACATCCCTGTGAAATTATCCTTCTCTATGATGCTCTTTACTTTCTCCCATTTTCAAAATCATTGTTGGAGTAAAGTGACAGAGCTTGCTGTGTGAACATTACACAACCTACGTTGATTTTAAAGTAATTAGCTGTGTGGCTGCATGTTCCTTTTCCTTACAAAAAAATTGGATAAATTTGAGTCATTTTCCATCAAAATCCTTTATAGCTTTCTCTTGGAGATAATTTCTTATGATCTAGTTTGGAATTTTTAATTCTCTAATTTCTCTTTTGCTCTGTGTCTTTCTTCTTTCATGCCTCTCAATCTCTTCTCTCATCTTCTATTTTCTTCAGTTCCCAACTCCCCTCTTAGTTTCTAGATTTGTCTACAGGTATGAAAATGAAAGAGAAGAAAGGACTAATTAAAAACGTTCCAAATCTGGATTAAAAAGAAAAATCAGATATTTTATTCAATTTTTTAATTTCTCTTTTAAAATAAGGGCCTTTTTTATATAGAATCCTAAGATTCATTGTGAAATCATTAAATACTTATAGTTCAAGGTGGCTTGTAATCATTGGGGCTTTTCAGATGGTTAAGGATACGGTCAGAGAGGAGGTTGTATCATATGTCATACTTTAGGGTTAGTTTCTGTCATTTTTCAGTACCTATGAGGTGTTGCCATAATTCATCCAAAAGAGATGGAACATGGGGTTTATGCAGTACAGTTTGGCGAGGAATAATTGCAGAGTTGATATTGGAAAATTGGATAGGATAAACTCCAGTTTCTTTTTCTCGAGTGTACATAATTGCATCTTAACTGTTAAAAGTTTTATTGCTCTTTTCTTGGCCTGTTCTAGGGAAAAAAAGATGTTAAAGACTAAGTACTGTGTCATAAACATTTTCAAATAATAAATTTTAGTTTCCTTGCATTTCCTCATGTCTACCTGCTATCCTGATTAGTCATTGAGAAGCATCATTAAACTGCATCTCTATATTAGCTGAAGAAAATATGAACCTGTTGTTGATGCCTCTAGATGTTGTGGAAGTCATTTTTGTTAAATGCCTAAATTTAGTAATCATTTTGTAAATTTATTTGGCCATCATTTTTTAACAGCAGCTGGCGCTGGAAGGGCAACTTCAGAAAATTCTTACATGGAATTTGAAGCCAAATCTGCTAGAGATGGTGCATGGTGAGAATTTAATGCTTTTGCAATTGACAATTCAAGTGGTAGAGATTTTAATGTTTCATGTTCTATTTGATACTTAATATTTTCCTTCCTTGGTTGAGGGATTGCTTGATTCACTTCAATTTTGCTTTGCCAGGTACGATGTAGGAACCTTCCTATCCCATAGATATTTGGACAAGGGGGATCCGGTAACATATGAACTCATTTTTCCTGCTTATAGTAATGCAATGATTAACATGAACGAACTCTGGATATATTATTGTTGCCTGCTGAGACTTGTGTTATTGTCGTTGCTTTTTTTTTTTTTTCATCCATACATCCGTTGCATCTTTTAATCATCAACTGGATAATTATTTTCCATTTTCTTTCTCTCAATAAAATTCTGTGAGGTGGTCTAGAGAGAAGTATACATGAATCAATCTGTATTCCATTACTAAATTGTTAATTGTGTTAAAAGATTTGATTTCATGTCGTAGACACTAAGTTTCAACATTGTCCCTAGGGCTGAGAAGGAATAATCACATTTAATTTTTTGCCAACCCTAATATTTGGCTTGATGGCCCATGAATATCTATGCTAGGATTGCTATGAATCTTTCTTATGATCCTATACCCTAACAAAATTCAATAACTTCTGTTAATTTTGTTAAATATTTTATCAAATTTGAGTTTTCTTAGCGGTTTGCTACATGGGAACAATTTTGCCCTTTCTTTTGGTTACTCTGCCAATCTTCTTTCACTAATCTCATGCTCTTCTGTTTCTGGCCATTTCAGGAAGTATTGGTTCGGTTTGCTGGTTTTGGACCGGATGAAGATGAGTGGCTTAATGTTTGCAGGCAGGTCAGGCAGCGGTCTCTCCCTTGTGAAGCATCTGAATGTGTTGCAGTTCTTCCTGGAGATCTCATACTCTGTTTTCAAGTGGGAACATCTACTTATGAATGAAAACAAATGATCAATTAAGCCAATTTTTGGTGAAACTATTAGGAACATCTTTCTTAAATGCTCTTAAATTTTCAGGAAGGCAAAGATCAGGCTCTGTATTTTGATGCTCATGTTCTTGATGCCCAAAGAAGAAGGCATGATGTAAGAGGTTGCCGTTGTAGGTTTTTGGTGCGTTACGATCATGACCAATCAGAGGTATATTTACATTTCTTTCTTTTCAATCCTGAAATTCATTTTTCCTGTTTCTGATGTACAAGGAATCTATGATGTTTATATGGTTCTCAATCTTGTGTTCCTCAGGAAATTGTGCCACTGAGGAAGATTTGTCGGAGGCCTGAAACTGATTATAGGTTGCTACAACTTCATGCTGCAAATGACTCAGCAGTTAATGACCAGAAGGAAACTAGCGTAGATCCCTCCACAGCCAATGCCCAAAGGGTTGCTGCTTCTGCCTTGGAAACAACACAGCAGCAACAACATAACTCAGATGGAGCCATGGCGGTTCTAGCTTCACAAGCCAATGTTTCTCAACCTGTCAAAACATTGTAGAGGGGACATTCGCCTGTAATGATACAGTAGAGGTTATTGCTGTCCATGTACAAGAATAGCAACCAAATGTTAGGAATGTCTCCAGTTTTATTCTCCTTGGGCCCCTGGGCGTAGATCAGGATTCAAGAAAAAACTTGGACCTTCATTAACAAGTCTTGTATCTTTTTCCCCGAGTATACTGGTGAGTTAATTTGCCTTAGTCATATTCTTGGTGGGTGCATTTTCTGTTGGATTCTTTGTAACATCTCGGTAGCTAAGAACACGGAACATGGCATGGCGTTCGAGTAATGGTATTATCTTGTGCTTTGAGTGCTGCTGGTCTCATACTCTGTTGTTGATTAAATTTCTTCAGGATTAGAATTCCAGAGCAAGCTTTGTCCATATTGAATATGAAAATATTATGATTATGTTAAACAATGGATTGCAGGGTTTAACCACATAATAGACCATCAATTCTATACCGATCATGAATCACAAGTAAGACAGACGTTGCTTTAAATACTACTACTAAACCTAGTTTTTAACCTACAAATCAGAAAAAAATAAAAAATAAAAAATAATAATTGATCTAAAATCACTCTTAAACTGGAAAATCATGCATCAGCAGTTCAGCACATTTAACTCTCGGTCTATCTCAAACAAGAAAACGAGTATATGAGTTCTATATAGACCTTCAAATTATACTCCATTCAGCCTTCTAATCTTACAAAGCTTCCTCAAAGTCTCGGTCATCTGAGAACATTATCATTTGATGGTTTTTTTTTTCCTTCTTTTTTCTGTAATATATACTATGCCATGAAACCCATTGTCATATTTTATTGAGGCAGGAAAGAGAAGGTGTCTGTCTATATTTTTATCTAGTTAATTGCCCGTATGAAGATGCCGTGGGCGGGCTGGTTAACGAATGGGCAGGGAGTTCCTTCAGCTTAACATGCAAAGTGCTAGGATAAGAAATTTTCATTCTATGAAACTAAAGAGAATGGTATAGATTTCATTCCACCATCCCTGGTAAAATAAAAAGTATAATTTATTATTTAATAAAAAATCTAAAAAAATTTATAGATTAAAAAAATATCAATTTTCTCCTTATATATATATTTAGCATAATTTTAAAAAATAACTCGAATAAATCTTTATTTAATTTTTTCAGATCTAAAAATATAATCATTGTATTAATTATATTCTAATTTTTAAGTTCTAAAATATATATTTAATAAAGTCATACTTAATTAAATCATTCTAATTTAATTTCTAACTAATGATTCTTAACAATTATAACTCATCAGGTTTCTAATATATTAATCCAAATATAAATTCTAATTAAATAAATTAAATCATTTAATTTATTATCAATTTAATAATTGATTAAATTGTATTTGAAGATCAGGCGCATCATCTAATAATATATCATAATCCCTTAAATATTAAAATAATCATTAGTGGTTTGATTTAACCTTCTAGTGATCAATTTCTCAGTGTAATTAATATCCTTTCATTAATAATGTTTTGATTTAACATTAAAGTATGGAGTATGTCTACCATATTAAATCATGTTTATTCTCTACATAATAGTCATTGATTATTTGAATAAAATTTAAAACTCTTTTCGAATCTCATTCCACTTCGGCCAAAAATTTCTTAATCAATACTGTTTAAAAATAAATAAAATATTTTTTTAATTCACCTAGAGTGATGAATTTTTTCTTGACCACTCAATTACCTTTATATAGTTCACATTATACCAAATATCTGTCTTTTTATTACCTCGATTAAGATAATATGTAACAGGATCAAAGCATATCATTCTCTATATAAGATGAGTTAGGGATATCAAATCTAAGAATCCCTTATACAACCGTCATATGAGTCTTTTCATAAGTATAAGTGATCTTTCCATATAAAATTCTCATACATATCAGTTCAGTGTATATATCTTATGATAAACACCTATATTTTAGTTCTAGATATCCCTTATATCTCGACTTATGATAACAACTACTTCCTTTAATAAAGGAAAAAACTTAATATGTACAAGTCTTTACAGCTCAAATGAATATTTAGTATTTAATAGAGCATCGACTAAAAATATTTTAGAAATAATGCATTGATGTTATAGGAATCCCATAATTATAACAATTTTATAATTTTCTTTGCAAAATATTTTTGTCATTTGGACTTTATTTTTACTTGAGATTCATTAATATAATATTATATGAATATTAAAGATAAATTAACATTTATTAATAATTAATATGCATTTACATGAATATAATAATATCACATGTAACTAACTGATTGAGTATATGACATTAAATTAATAATTTTCTACTTGCATTAAAGTTAAGCGCTCTTGTATCTAATACCATATTGCTTTATATAACATTAATGCTTCTGCCTGGATAATGACTTAGTAAAATAATCTTCTAGATTCTCTATAATAGGAACTCACTCTATTTTTATATCTTTCATTTCATTGATTTATCAAATAAAATAAAATTTCTAAATACTTATTTGGATCATTGATGAGACCTTGGTTCCTGTACTTATTGTTATCACAGTTCAGGGCAACTGGATCAACAATGCTAAGAACCAACCAAGTTCATTAATAAACTTTTTGATCCAACTAACCTCTTTATTTCTTTAAACGTGGAGATGCATTCTTATTTAGTTGTAGAATCAGTTGTTTTCTCTTGTTTAGAACTCTTCTAACTCAAAGCATTACCATTTAAAGTAAAACATATATTGATTGATATTTGTTATTTCTCTAATATTTCATTGAAAAAAAAATTTAATTCAAATAATTTTGAACTTCTAGTTTATCTTCTCCATTGACAGATCTTATAGCCAATAATAGGATACCATTTCCATCACATCTCTCTCAATTTATGTCTTAGAGCATATGTCTTTAGAGAGATGCGTTCCATGTAAAATAAATAAGAATCTAATCTTAGATTCTTTCATATTGAGCTATTTTAGCATTTATTTTATATGCATGGATTGAGTAAAATATTTAGTTTGTAGCTTCAGATATGTCTCTATAATAGTGGTTTGACATAAATCATCTTCTTATTAAGATGAAAAGTCTAAATGGGTCATTCTTCATTCCTTCTCCTGTTGATTACAATCTGATCCCACCAAAATAATATATACTTCGTAAAATCAATGACCATCAATTTCACCTTTTTTTGTTTGGAATATCTATGGTAATAAAAAGTTCAATCTACCTTTTTCTCCCACTCTAAATAAGCCTTAAGATTATTTTTACCTTGAAAGTTATGAATTTTAAGTTTTATAGAGTCCAAGTCCTCATCCATATCTTCATAATTCCTCATACCATGAAAATTCACATTCCTCCTAGCCCATTCAGTCTAAAATTAATTTTTTAGGTAGCAAATGCAAAATCATAGTCATTTTCACCCACATATGCATTTCCATCAACAAACTTTTTAAAATAAGATCTGGCATTTTGCTCGGCTCTTCGAATCATATTTCCTCGATGATCAGCCCTACTATTTTATTGCTTTATCAAATTTACCTCATCTTTTAGATCTTTATATGTCTTAGATAAGAGCTCAAATTATTGGCCCATGGATTGTACATGGAAAGCGATGCCAATGTTTTATGTTGTTGAGTTGTTGTTTTCAGACGTTCTTTGAATCAGTAAAATTTTGTTAGTAACAAAATATATCCTCACACCTTTCATGCTTCATAAAAAAAAAATCAAGGTTTTTCACTCTAATAAGCTCACTATGCCTTTTACCTCACAACTTGCTTTCTTTTGGTTTTTTAGGAACTGAAATTAACAAATCAAAGTCAATGGTCTTTACAATGCAATCCAATTATAATTTTCAAACTCAAGAAACAATAAATATACTAAAAATGATTATGATTTTACGAGTAGCAATGCAAATTTGTATAAATTATGGATGAAACAAAGACATGAAAAAAAAGAAGAAGCAAAAATTAGCGAGGACAATTACTTGAATACTAAATAACCTAATGACACGACTAAAAGGTTGATGTCTTCTCCCAAGTGCAGGAGTGTCGAAATAATAAATAACCCGGCAAGACCGGGGTCGAACCACAAGGAGGTTAATTGTACAAATTATAAACAACAATTATAAACAACAATAACAACAACAACAACAACAATAATAGTAATAGTAGTAGTAGTAGTAATAATAATAATAATACTAATAATAACGGTAATAATAATAATACTAATAATAACGGTAATAATAATAATAATAATAATAATAATAATAATAATAATAATAATAATAATAATAATAATAACAACAATAACAATAATAATAAAGAGAAGAAGAAGGAGATGATGATGATGATGAAAACTTAGAGATGAAATATTAATGTAAGGATTAAACAATAATAATAACAAATGTCAAGGTTAGAGGTTCCACTAATGGTATATCAAACAAGTATAGTATAAACTCTTATTATTGAATTGGAAACCACACACAAAGGAGGTTCCAATCAGATTATATATTGTTAACATGATTACATTAGTCATCTTATTCAATTAATGCTAATACTTGTAAATCTCGTCAAGCATTCATGATTATAACTTATGTTAACAACAAATCAAGTTCCTTTCATAGCTCAGGTGTCGGTTATACTATACATTATGGGCTATGAAAGTGCCAAGCATTTGTTGTACCAAGTGTTATACAACATAAATCAAGATTAGTCATTTAACAAGCAAAGTATTAAAGAGTGAACAAGATAACAAATATAAAACATGTTAGTATCAAACATTAAAGTCCATATTAAGTTTATATTATACTTATTCTCACACCATTAGTGTAACCTTTTCACCTTGACATAACTAACTTAGTTAGACATAATGAAAGAAAGCAAAATAAATAAACAAAATAAGAACATAAAAGTTAACTAAGTAAAGGAAAGGAAATGAAAGGCATAAACTTAATATTAATGAAAGCAAAGCATAAACATTACAAAAAATACAAAGAGAGAAAGGAAGAGCATGATCTTGATCTGGAAACCAAGATGCCTAAATGCATGGCAAATGCCTCCTTTTATAGGCCAAAATTAGGAACTATTGATTTGATGACTAATTGATAAGTGGGTGGCCAACTTTTGACTTGGTGACAATCCTTATCTTCTCTTGTCTGCCCAAAACGTCATTGATAACGTCAAAATTGGAGCCAGTTGTAAACATGACAGTTGTAGGAAATTGTCTCATCTTTCTTGTGTAAAACATTCAGCTCATTTAGACTTCTAGAACTCCAGATATGGACCAAATACCAAACAGTGCTCGGGCTGGAAGACAAATTCGGGCTTCTTTGTTGTTGCTACAATTTGGACTTGATAATGGCCTTTTTAGATCTTGAGCTCCATATGAAAGTTGTAGGCCTATGTCGTACCTTTCCATCCATATAAATTAGACCTAAATCTGAGATCTGTAGCTCCAGATATGACCCAATTACCGAACAGTGTTTCGGTTTGGATTGCACCGACATCTCTCCTCTAAGTTTGACCATCTCTTTATCCTTGCAATTTAAGTTCTTCAAGTCATCAATCAATCCTTTCATTTATGTGATAGGCCTGCATTAAAAATAGACATTTACCACAAAGTATAGGTATCTTATATTATTAGATACATTATTATAAAACATATTTTAGTTAAGGAGTTATTGATACTTCAAGTGCAAAATGATGATATAAAACCATGATAAAAATGCACTTTTAAGTACTAATCACCTAATTATAATAGAAACAAAAATATTTGGACCAAAAAAGTGAGAACAATTACTTGAATACTAAATAACCCAATTATAATAGAAACAAAAATATTTGGACAAAAACAAATAGTAAGGATCATGTTTTAGAACTTGATGCAAATTTAACCTGTTACGTAATTTTTATGCACCAAAATTAAAAATTAGAACAAATGATATTGGAATAACCTCAAATTCAATATTTATTATAATGACACTAAAAAAATAACAAATCTCAGTTTATAGGTCATTATCTTATGTCTAGGTACTCAAACCCCTTGTATGATTAGTTTATGGTAGAATTGAACCTCAAATCAAAACCTCAAGTAAATAATATCAAAATAAGCCCAAATTTAATATATAGTATGATCTCACCTCTATTATAGAGATTATGAAAAGGTGGTTTGCTTGTGGTTCACTAAGAGTTATGTTTCTATAATAGAATTGAATCTCAAATTAAAACCTTAAGTGAACAATATCAAAATAAGCTCAAATTTAATATATGGTGCAATCTTACCTAATAGATAGAATATAAAGTTTCAATTGGTTATGAGGTGGGTTGCTTAGGGTTCACTAAGGGTTGTGTTTCTACGACAGAATTAAATCTCAGATTAAAAACTCAAGCAAATGATATCAAAATAAGTTGAAATTTAATATAGGGAGTAATATTACCCTTATTAGACAAAATATGAAGTTTCATTAGGTTCTAAGATGGTTTCTTTAGAATTCATTAAGAATTGTATTTTTACGGTAGAATTGAATCAACCTTCAAATATTATCTGATCTTTTTTCTTTATGCTACTAATATGATTAGAAATAGTAACAAGATGAAATATAACTTCTTGGTTTTTTTTTTGCTTAGATTTTACAAACACAAAAAACAAGAAGATGAACAACACAAAAACTAAAAAACTTAAAAGGAACAATAAGAAAATGAGAAAAACAAAAAGATATGACCTTGTTTTATAGCCTAACTCTGATACCAACTGATTGAACCTTGTGATTATGTGGTCACACAAACCACTATGATCTTGAAAAACTTAAATAGGTCTAAAATGACTGTGACATAATAGAAACTTGCTTCAATACACCAACACTATTGGAATGAAGTTGAATGATTTCATTAAGCCAGTTAATCTTCGATAAATCAGATTTAGTTCATTGAAGAACTAAAGAATACAAGAATCACTCTTATATATTAAAACTACAAAATTCAAAAATATTATTCATCAATGATTGCTGAAATTTAGGTTACATGAGTTTAAATAGTTTTTGAAAAATTAACTCTAATAGATCTATCCTAGTGGACTGATTTGACCCATTTACAAAATTGACCCAAAAACCTTAAACTAAAAAGCTCATAACCTGATCCAAACAAGTCTTAGATCCTAGTCGAAAATAAAATATTAATTACATTCAAACAAACTTTGATTATAGCTAATAAAATAAAATAAAGCCCATAATATTAAAGTCATGTTCTACTGTGAGAAAAAAAAGAAAAAAATATATTATAAAATTGATCCAAGATTTATTTATAACCTTTCATGTAGCCTATTAATCCTAGAAATTAAAGGAAAAGATAGTCGCTCATGTTGTTTCCAAGTTGTAGTATGATTCTTTTATTTCGTTTGTTGTGCTTTCTCCTCACCTAATCAGAAAATAAACAAAATAATAAATCCTAAAATTTAAATGAAATAATTAATGTATATGATGTAACCATATTATTCGATAGTTTCACCCATATTTACCTAATGTTTTGTCCATGTTTTATATGTAAAATGCCTTGATTTTTTTTTTTTTATGTTTTGAAGGTACTTTTGGATGAAAAATGCAAAAAGGAATAAATTGGAGATAATTGGCAAATTTGATGTTCAGTCAATATTTTGTGCAGAGCGTGAGTTCTAGAGATCGAAATGAAGTGATTCTAGTGGCACTAAAAAGATAACATCCATACCTTTCTGGAAATGTAATGCAAGAAAAATAAAAAGAGGAAGATCATAAAAATCACATCCTTCAAAGTCAAATCTCTTATTCTGCCATTGTTGACCTTTGTCTATTAAAAATTCAATATCTGGAGCTATAGAAGTCCCATTTATGCAAACTCAATTGTTTTGGATTCCTGACTCAAAGGGATATAAACTCTCCAAATTTCATCCAAAAAGATGTCAGATGAGGGAGATATGAGTTTTCAAAGATGACAATTGAATTCTGTCAGCAATCAGGTTTCGTGAAGAAATGAGTCCAAATTATATTTTGAAGCTTCTAAATCGTCATCCAAGTTTTTATATAAGCAATTTAGCTCCTTTAAGTCAGATTTTGAAGATTTCATGCAAGGCTATTTCTCTTTTTTAGGGAAAATAGTTATTGAAGTACTTAAATGTCAATTGTCAACTTAAGGGAGGACTACTTTGTAAATTAGGAACTAGGGTTTCTTAGCATATAAAAAGAAAGAGAGGGAGGAGAGAAGGGGTGCAATATCTAGAAGTGAAGAAACACAAATTTTCTCCTCTACAAACCCAAAAAAATCATGCTCTCTTCATTCTTTAAGAGTAGTTGTTCAATGGTTATACAAGGCTAAGCTCTTTTCTTGGTTGCAAGGACACAACAAACCTTCGGATTTCAAGATCCATGAGATTTATTATTCCTTTTATTTTCATTTTATATTATGAATAAGTATGGTTGTTTTCCTATGCATATTTTCTATGATTGTTGTTGATAATTGCTAGAGCGGAACTCTAACTTATTATTGTGAACAATTTATTACTAAGTTTGATATCAAAACCGGAGTTGTGATGTATGAACTTGTGAAGCAACTAAGCTTGATAATTGTGGCGGAACTACATTATTAAACTTAGGGAGAACACTCAAATATCTAGTTCTTAGTGTTGCCATTGAACTAAATCATTAATGCGGGCATTGTGATTGTTTGTTGGTTAGGGTTAGTTATACGGCGGATCCGTTAATTAACCAACATTAAGAAAAAATAAAAATTCAGAATAAAAATTGTAGTTTTGTTTCAAGGATCGGTTCTAATTTTTGTTGGTGGATGTGTGCTTGCAACCAAGGTTTGTTTTCTTGATAAATTTCGATTTCAATTGATTTTGTTTGCTAGTTTAATTTTTTCCATAGTTTAGATCATCACAAATCAAAACCCCCCAATTGCATAACGTATAGCATAAGAATCTGAACTAAATCTTCCTTGTGAGATCGACCCCTTGCTTGCTCTATACTATCTTGTGTGTTGTGTTTTAAGTTAGGGTAATTAATTTGTGCGACCACGACATCGTAACACATTTTGGCGCCGTTGTCGGGGAAGTAATTTTAGTTGATTCTTGTGCTTGTACTGTTATTTTTAGTTGCTATGAATTTTTATTTATATTTCTGAAAAAAAAGAGAAACATACTTTTTTTTTTGCGGCAGTACTGTTTATTTGCGGTGGCGATACTGTTCAAAACAGAATTGTTTGTGGAATTAGGTTTCAGCTTTTCTTTTTTTGAAGGAAAACGACGTTCTGAACAAGACTAGTAATACTACTAGCCCCACCCTATTGAGGCCAAATTCCACTTTTTTCTAAGGGTTTTAGGTTGTTTTAGTTTTCTAGCGTAGGATTTTCATACAATTTGCATTGTTTTTGGTCTCTTGTGTGATTGGTTTCTTTTGAGTTTTCTTGATGATTTATGCCAGTAACCTGTTCTACTAATCAAATTCAAGTGCAATTGGATCTCGAAATAGAAAAAACTTTACGCAGGTTACACAAGGAAGCTCGCCTCAACACCATGGCTATTGCACGACATCAAACACTCAACAAGCTTGCTGCTCCTAACGTGGAAAATCAGCCACTATGCATAAACATTGACAATAATGTAAACTTTGAGCTCAAATCTGGTTTTATACATTTGTTACCAACATTTAATGGTCTTGCAGGAGAAGATCCTCATACTCATCTTAAGGAGTTCCATATGGTTTGTGTTGGCATGAAACCAAATAGAGTTGATGAAGAACAAGTTAAGTTGAAAGCTTTCCCTTTCTCTTTAAAAGGGGCAACAAAGGCATGACTTTTCTCTATTCTTCTAGGATCTATTGGAACTTAGAATGCCATGAAAAAGATTTTCCTTGAGAAGTATTTCCCAGCATCTCGAGTTGCCAACATAAGGAAAGAAATATATGGGATTTGACAATCTTATGGAGAGACACTCTCCAAGTATTGGGAAAGATTTGAGCAAATATGCATTCAATGCCCTCATCATCAAATACCCGATCAACTGCCCATTTAATATTTCTATGAAGGATTGATGCCTATTGACCGTAGTATCATTGATGTTGTAAGTGGAGGCGCATTGGTGGATAAGACACCCGAGACTGCACGCCAATTGATCTCAAACATGGCAGCTAACTCAAAACAGTTTGGCACTTGTGGAGACTTCTCCAACAAACGAGTAAATGAGGTAAGTATTTCTAACCTTGAAAATAAAGTTAATGATCTTACTTCTCTTGTGCGTTCTTTGGCTTGTGGAAATGTGCAGCAGGTGAAAGTTTGTAGCATATGCTCCTTATAAGGACATGCTTCGAATATGTGCCCAACAATGCAAGAAGATTACATTGAACAAGCTCATGTAATTGATGGAGCATTCAACGGACAACCTCAGCGTAAATATGATCCCTTTTCCAACACGTACAATCCCGGATGGAGAGATCATCCTAACTTACGCTATGGCAACCCATCCCAACAAGGCAATCAAGGCCGACAATTCCATCCCCAACAGAATTATCAAGCAAGACAACCCCCTCCATTCACAAACTCCAATGTTACGGGGTCGTCATCCAATGCTGATTTTCGTGAGATGATGAAAACTTTGGCTTCTAATACTATTACCTTGCAACAAAATGTCATGTCTTTTCAACAAGAAACAAGGTCAAGTATTCACAACTTGGAGAAACAAATGGGGCAAGTAGCTTCAAGTGTAGGGAAATTGGAAGCACAAATGAATGGAAAATTGCCTTCCCAAGCATTGAATCCAAAAGAGAATGTTAGTGCAATCATGGTGAGAAGTGGGAAAGAACTTGAAGAGAAAAGGTCAAAACAAATTGAGATGGAGGAAGAAGAAGAGATAGAAACTGAATTGAGTTCAAAGAAGGAACATCATCCTCTTTCACAAACTAAAACATCGACCAACACTTCAAAGGTAACTCCTCACTCAATGAATTCCAGTTCTAAAGCAATTCCACCCTTTCTTGTGAGTTCTTCTAGGTCAAAGAAAGAGGACAAAGAAAAAGATATTTTTAGAGGTTTTCAAAAAAGTAGAACTCAACATTCCTTTGCTTGATGCTATCAAGCAAATTCCCAAGTATACTAAATTTTTGAAGGAGTTGTGTACTACCAAGAGAGCTTTCAAATTGAAAGGTCATGAAATGGTAAGTATGGGTGAAGTTGTGTCTGTTGTTGTTCAAAACACTATGCCTTTGAAGCAAAAGGACCTAGGTGCGTTTACTATCCCATGTGTTATTGGTAATGCTAGTTTCAAGAGGGCCTTGTGTGATTTAGGTGCATCCATTAGTGTTATGCCCAAACATGTTTATGATTCTCTTAGTCTTGAGCCTTTGCATAAAACTAGCATTGTAATACAACTTGCGGATCGTAGTTTGGTTTACCCATTTGGTGTGATAGAGGATGCCTTAGTCAAGATTGATACTTTGGTTATTCCATGTGACTTTTATATTCTTGATATGGAACATGATTTTTGTGATTCATCAACCAGCACTCCTACATTGTTTGGAAGACCATTCTTGAAAATTGCCAACACAAAGATTGATTGTGGTAAGGATACCTTGTCTATGGAGGTAGGAGATGAAAAACTTGAATTCAATTTTCATGATGCAATGAAATATCCTTATAGTAATGTTTATTCTATCACATGTTATGACCAAATTGATAAGTGTGTGCAGCAAGTTTGTGATTTTGATTGCAAAGATGGATTAAGCATAGCTTTGAGCTATGACTATGATTTCACCAAGATAGAAGAGATGGAGAGGCACATATATGTTCCCCAAAACATGCACGAATCAGTATTAGCCTTACAAGCTTTACAAACCGTTTCCCATGGTAATGTCTTTATTGATTTATTACTCACTTAAAAAGCTTTTGCCATCTATTTTACAAGCCCCCGAGTTAGAATTAAAACCTTTGCCCGATAATTTGAAGTATGTATTCATTGGCGAAAACAATACACTTCCCGTTATCATAGCAAAAGGTTTGACAAGTATACAAGTGGGGAAAAACTTGTGAAGTTGTTGTGTGATCACAAAACGGCCATTGGATAGACTTTAGCTGACATCAAGGGCATTAGTCCCTCAATGTGTATGCATCACATACTATTGGAAGACAACGCAAAACCAACAAGGAAACTGCAAAGGAGGTTGAACCCACTTATGATGGAGGTAGTGAAAGCTGAAATTTTAAAATTATTAGATGCAGGAGTCATTTACCCCATCATTGACAGTAAATGGGTGGCGCCAATCCATGTGGTGCCTAAAAAGACTAGAATCACATTGGTGAAAAACAAAAATGGTGAGCTCATTCCTACTCGCATCTCGAGTGGATGGAGAATTTGTGTTGATTACAGAAAGCTCAATCTTTCTACACGTAAAGATCATTTCCCATTACCATTCATTGATCAAATGCTTGAACGCCTAGCAGGTAAGTCTTTTTATTGCTTTCTTGATGGATATAGTGGATACAATCAGATTGTTATTAATCCTGAGATCAAGAAAAAACTACATTTACTTGTCCATTTGGTACATATGCATATAGGAGAATGCCTTTTGGTCTTTGTAATGCTTCTGCAACTTTTCAAAGATGCATGATGAGTATTTTTTCTGACTATGTTGAAAGAATAATCGAGGTTTTTATGGATGATTTCACGGTGTATGGTGATTCTTTTGATAAATGTCTAGAAAATTTATCTTTGATCCTAAAAAGGTGCATTGAAACAAACCTTGTCTTGAACTATGAAAAATGTTATTTTATGATAGAACAAGGAATAGTTCTTGGGCATGTTGTGTCTTCACGTGGATTACAAGTTGATAAAGCTAAGATAGATGTTATTTCATCATTGCCTTACCCCTCATACGTGAGGGAAGTTCGTTCTTTTCTAGGTCATGCAAGTTTCTATCGACGCTTTATCAAAGATTTCTCGAAAATTATAGCACCTTTGTGCAGACTATTAGCCAAAGAAGTGGATTTTGTGTTTGATCAAGCCTGTAAAGATGCCCATGATGAGCTTAAGAGACGTGTCACATCTGCCCCTATCATCCAACCACCAAATTGAGATGAACCTTTTGAGATAATGTGTGATGCAAGTGACTATGCGGTAGGAGTTGTGCTTGAGCAAAGAATTGGGAAGAATTTACATGTTATCGCCTACACTTCTTGTATGTTGGATGGAGCACAATGCAATTACCATACAACTGAAAAGGAATTTTTTGCAATGGTGTTTGCTCTTGAAAAATTCAGGTCATATCTACTTGGTACAAAAGTCATTGTTTTTACTGACCATGCAGCTCTCAGGTATCTTTTGAAGAAGAAGGAGTCCAAACCAAGACTGACTAGGTGGATCTTGCTTTTACAAGAATTCGATCTTGAGATTAAAGACAAAAAAGGTGCCGAAAACCATGTGGCTGATCACTTGAGTCAACTGAGAACCAAGGATATTCCAACTAAAAAAATAGGAGAAACATTTCCTGATGAACAGTTGTATATGTTGCACTCCTCTACAAGACCATGGTATGCTAATTTGGTGAACTATTTAGTCACCAAAGAATTCCCTCCAAGTTTGTCTACATCCTAAAAGGATAAGTTGCGAGTTGATGCTAAATATTATTTTTGGGATACTCCTTACTTGTGGAAATTTTATGTGGATCAAGTACTAAGGAGATGTGTACCACAGGATGAATTTTATTCCATTCTCACTTTTTGTCATTCTCATTCTTATGGTGGGCATTTTGGAGCAAAAAGAACAGCCCACAAGGTATTTGAAAATGGTTTCTATTAGCCTTTTATTTTTAAAGATGCATATCACTTCTGCAAATCATGTGAAAAATGCCAAAGAACAGGTAATATCACACATAAAAATCAAATGCCTTTAACAAATATTCTTGTAAGTGAAATTTTTGATGTTTGGGGTATTGATTTTATGGGTCCATTTCCTTCTTCTTTTAGAAATCTTTATATTCTTCTTGTTGTTGATTATGTGTTCAAATGGATTGAGGCGAAAGCCACGCGAACTAACAATGCTAAGGTTGTTTTAGATTTTGTTAGGACTCATATATTTTATAGGTTTGACATCCCTAAAGCTATCATCAGTGATCGTGACACTCATTTTTGCAATTGTTCCATGGAAGCATTGCTACGCAAATATCATATGACTCATTGAACATCCACAACATATCATCCGCAAACGAATGGCCAAGCTGAAATTTTCAATTGAGAAATCAAGTCCATTTTGGAGAAAATAGTGCAACCTAACTGACGAGATTGGAGTCTACGCCTTGGAGATGCACTTTGGGCTTATAAGACTGCTTATAAATCATCTATAGGAATGTCACCTTATAGAATAATTTATGGGAAAGCATGTCATCTACCGGTGGAGCTTGAATACAAAGCTTTTTGGGCCATTAAACAATGCAATATGGATTATGATGCTGCTGGGATTGCAAGAAAATTGCAACTGCAAGAGTTGGAAGAAATTTGAAATGATGCTTACGAGAATGCAAGAATTTACAAAGAAAAGACTAAGAATCTTCATGACCGAATGCTTACAAGAAAGGAATTTCATGTTGGAGACAAAGTCCTTCTTTATCATTCGCGTTTAAAACTTTTTCCTGGAAAATTGCGCTCTTGTTGGATTGGACCCTTTATTTTTTCTAATATTTTTCCTTATGGTGCAGTTGAAATTACAAGTTTAGAAACCAGCAAAATACTCAAGGTCAATTAACATCGTTTGAAACCTTTCTATGAAGGTTATATGGCAGAACTCACCGCTTCTATAGAGTTAGCTGAACCAATCTATGAAGAATGAGCATGCCATATGTCAAGCCAATGACATAAAACAAAAGCGCTTACTGGGAGGCAACCCAACACACAAAAAGAAAAATAAGATTTGCTCTCTCTTTCCTTATCTTTTATTTTTTTGTATTTTAATTTATTTTCTGTCATTCTCTTATGTTCCTTTGCTTTTATTTCAATATTGAGGAAAATATTATGTTTTAAGTGTGGGGGTATTGGGAGATTTTTTATTTTCTTATTTTAGTTTTCTTTGTTGTTCTTAAAAAAAAATAAAAAAATTTGTGTTTGATCTTTTTAACTCCCATTGGTTTTTGAGAATATGAGTATTATATATGAGAATTAATTGAGATAGATGAAGATATAAATCAAATGAAAGAGTATGCATGCAAATTTTAAGGTTTAATTGGTTTAGGAATTGACTTTGAGAATATGCCATGTTGATTTTATAGTGTTATACCACTACAAGTTTTTGAGCCTTCAACATTGTATTCTTTGAGTGTGCATTCTTTCAATGATATGTATATCTAGAACTTGCTTCATATCTTATTGAGATTATATTCCATTACAAATATACATGAAGATGATAAAAGCAATAGGAATTTTAAAGCACTTGAACCAAAAGGCCAACCTAAAACATATTATTTTTAGTGAGCCCCTTTTGAACTTGTTTATCTTTTCTTTGCTTTATTCATGTATAAGCCTTAACTTTATATATATTTTCCTTTTCCCCTGGACAAGGATTAGTAGAGCATGTACTTGTGATACTTCATGGAATTATGGTTGGAAGTACTTGTGATACTTCATGGAATTATGGTTGGAAATTATGTGAAAAAATAGAAGACATGATGCTTGATGAAAAGATGGGCAAAATTACAAAAAAAAAAGAAAAAAAGAAAAGAAGAAAAAAAAATGTTCCTTTATGTTCTTAAGATTTTATGTTAAAAGAGCTTACAATCAAAAGGAGTTGAGCATTGGTGATTAAAGATGAAAAATTTATGAGTTTTGATGGAATATCTTGTTTGAAATATCATTTTTCGGAATGCTCTACTTTCTTTGATTTGAACCTTTTCTTTTACTCTCTTTTACCTCACCTTAACCTTAGCCCCATTACAACCGAAAAATAAGACCTTTTGATTCATGTATTGTTTGTAATATGTTAGTAATGGAGATGAGATTGAAAAGCAAGCTTATGGTATAACATACTCTTTGATTGAATTTGAGAGATTTAAACACATAAACCTTAAACACATGAGTGTTGGAGTGTATATCAATGAGAGGACCTATCACTTTGGCGTGGCATAGATTTCATTGAAATCCCGACGATTGATTGAATTTTGAAGTTTGCATGTAAAAAAATTCATAAAAATTTATTTATTTTATCCTTTTTTATTATATTCTTATTTATAATGCTTGTACTCTTGGACTTTGATGGGAGATTAAGAGATTGATCATGATTATTTTTAATTTAATTTTATTTATCCTTTCTCGAGGACGAGAAAGAGCTAAGTGTGGGGGTATTTGATGTAACCATATTATTCGATAGTTTCACCCATATTTACCTAATGTTTTGTCCATGTTTTAAATGTAAAATGCCTTCATATTCTTTGTTTTATATGTAAAATACCTTCATATATGTTAAATGCCTTCATATTTGAGTTCTTTTTTTTTTTTTATGTTTTGAAGGTACTTTTGGATGAAAAATGCAAAAAGGAATAAATTGGAGATAATTGGCAGATTTGATGTTCAGTCAATATTTTGTGCAGAACGTGAGTTCTAGAGATCGAAATGAAGTGATTCTAGTGGCACTAAAAAGATAACATCCATACCTTTCTGGAAATGTAATGCAAGAAAAATAAAAAGAGGAAGATCATAGAAATCACATCCTTCAAAGTCAAATCTCGCATTCTGCCACTATTGACCTTTGTCTATTAAAAATTCAATATCTGGAGCTATAGAAGTCCCATTTATGCAAACTTAATTTTGTTGGATTTATGACTCAAAGGTCTATAAACGCTCCACATTTCATCCAAAAACAATGTCAGATGAGGGAGATATGATTTTTCAAAGATGAGAACTAAATTCTGCCAACAATCAGGTTTTGTGAAGAAATGAGTCCAAATTACGCTTCGAAGCTTTTAAACCATCATCCAAGTTTTTATATCAGTAATTTAGCTCCTCTAAGTCAGATTTTGAAGATTCCATGCAAGGCTATTTCTCTTTTTCAGGGAAAATAGTTATTAAAGTACTTAAATGTCAATTGTCAACTTAAGGGAGGACTACTTTGTAAATTAGGAACTAGGGTTTCTTAGCATATAAAAAGAAAGAGAGAGAGGAGAGAAGGGGGGCAGAAACCAGAAGTGAAGAAACACAAATTCTCTCCTCTATAAACCCAAAAAAATCATGCTCTTTTCATTTTTTAAGAGTAGTTGTTCAATGGTTATGCAAGGCTAAGCTCTTTTCTTGGTTGCAAGGACACAACAAACTTTCGGATTTCCAGATCCGTGAGATTTATTCTTCCTTTTATTTTTAGTTTATATTATGAATAAGTATGGTTGTTTTCCTATGCATATTTTCTATAATTGTTGTTGATAATTGCTAGAGCAGAACTCTAAGTTATTATTGTGAACAATTTATTGCTAAGTTTGATATCAAAACCGGAGTTGTGATGTATGAACTTGTGAAGCAACTAAGCTTGATAATTGTGGCGGAACTACATTAGTAAACTTAGGGAGAACACTTAAATATCTAGTTCTTAGGGCTGCCATTGAACTAAATCATTAATGCGAATATTGTGATTGTTTGTTGGTTAGGGTTAGTTATACGGCGGATCCGTTAATTAACCAATATTAAGAAAAGATAAAAATTCAGAATATAAATTGTAGTTTTGTTTCAAGGATCGGTTCTAATTTCCGTTGGTGGATATGTGCTTGCAACCAATATTTGTTTTCTTGATAAATTTTGATTTCAATTGATTTTGTTTGCTAGTTTAATTTCTTCCATAGTTTAGATCATCACAAATCAAAACCCCCCAATTGCATAATGTATAACATAAAAATCTAAACTAAATCTTCCTTGTGGGATCGACCCCTTGCTTGCTCTATACTATCTTGTGTGTTGTGTTTTAAGCTAGGGTAATTAATTTGTGTGACCACGACATCGCAACAGTATATATACATAATAGGAAGTCCAAAATTAATTAGGAATTCACAAAACATATAAAAACATTATAAACACAAAGCTGACAAGAAATTTAGTAAATTGATAGCCTTGTTGCCAAAACCTCATGACCTAAATAAGGTTGGATTAGGCCCTCTTACACATGGATAAGATGTAATAAGGCCTCCTCTTAATATTCCAATGGACATTTCAAATCTAACTTGGTCAAAACCTTCAAAACTAATGTATATAATGCCTCTTCTAATGCCTTTGTCTGAAACTGAGTTATTGGCCTATTTAGAACATGTAATGGTTGTTGCTAGTGTTTATAGGCTGATTCAAATCAACTTTTTTACATTGCCTATTATATTAGTTTTTCTCTTAAAGACCCACTTGGATCCATTAGGTTTTATCCCTTTAAGTGGATTAACCAAGTTTTAAAAATGGTTAGTACACGAAATCCATAGTTTTAAGTTATTTATTAGAATAATATCATATATTACTTTTAAGTATTTGGTAGGCTCATCAATTATAAGCAACAAGTCATTCATAATTTTTATAAAATTGGTTAGTACACGAAATCCATAGTTTTAAGTTATTTATTAGAATAATATCATATATTACTTTTAAGTATTTGGTAGGCTCATCAAATATCCTTATCTCATTCATGCATGACATGTCCTATAAAATTCATGGAGATTTTATATTTCTTAAGGTTCAATTTAAACATTCAATGTTTTAGCATAAAGAATATATTTTGTCTAGATGTGGTGTTCTAAGAAGTGCAGAGAATCTCACTTTTTTTTAAATGATCCTTGAAATATTTGGTCAAATATTAACCACCTCGATTCAATTGAAGTTTTTTAATATTTATTCCAATCTATATTTCAATTTTATTATAATTTATATTAAACTGAGACATTTTAAATTCAAGTGTATACAAACCATTTGTATAATTATTGGATCCATAAAAACATTATTATTATTATTATTATTATAAACGAACAACATTTGCCTTTAATAATAAATTTAAATCCATTTAATACTAAATAAAATAAAAATGATATCTTAAAACATTGGAACAAAATAAAAATTATAAAGTTTTAAAATCATCCTATTAGAAAAAATAAAATAACTAGTTCCTACAATTAATATAGCAACTCTTGCTTCATTATCGAGTCATAAGTTTATTTTGCTTTCAACTAATCTTCTACTTTTCTTTAGTTCTTGCATGCAATTGTAAACGTGAAAATGACATTTAGTATCCAATATCTTAGAACTACAGTGCCAAGTAGTAAGATAGTTTTTAATTATAAACATACTTAAAGTAAAAGCTTGATTAAGCTTTTTCACCTTCACGGTTGTAAAGTATCCCTTACAATTCCTCCTTTAATATCCTTCCTTACTATAATAATGACAAGTACCATTTTCTTTCTTAATGTCCCCAGTAGGTTTGTTTGCTTTAGAGACGACACTCTTATTCTTCTTAGATATCCTAGGAGATTGAATTAGAAAAACTAAGCTTTTTTTCCTTTTTAAAGGCTCTTTCAATAGTCTTAAGTTAAATAATTCAGGAAATATACTATTCAGCTTGTTCATGTGATTGTTCATAATAAATTATGAAATTGTTTTGGTATAATGACTGTAAAACCAAGTCAATCATTAACTTATGGTCCATGATAAAACCCAATTGACTTAATTTCTCAATATAGCCAATCATTTTCAAAACATGAGTGTTCACTGAAGACCCTCCTGCCATCTTGCAGCAGAACAATTTCTTAGGGGTCTCATACCTTTCAGTCCTATTGACCTCATTAAACAATTCTTTAAGATGCATAATCATATTATGGGCATCCATATTCTCATGCTGCCTTTGAAGTTTAGGTGATATACTGGCTAACATCACACTTGTTGCGATGTCGTGGCCGCACAAATTCATTACCCTAGCTTAAAACACAACACACAAGATAGCATAGAGCAAGCAAGGGGTCGATCCCACAAGAAAGATTTAGTTCAGATTTTTATGCTATACGCTATGCAATTGGGGGTTTTTGATTTGTGATAATCTAAACTATGAAAGAAATTAAACTAGCAAACAAAATCAATTGAAATTGAAATTTATCAAGAAAACAAACCTTGGTTGCAAGCACACATCCACTAATGGAAATTAGAACAGATCCTTGAAACAAAACTACAATTTATATTCTGAATTTTTATCTTGTTTTAATGTTGGTTAATTAATGAATTCACCGTATAACTAACCCTAACCAACAAACAATCACAACGTCCGCATTAATGATTTAGTTCAATAACAGCCCTAAGAACTAGATATTTGAGTGTTCTCCCTAAGTTTAATAATGTGGTTCCGTTACAATCATCAAGCTTAGTTACTTCACAAGTTCATACATCACAACTCCGATTTTGATATCAAACTTAGTAATAAATTGCTCATAATATTAACTTAGAGTTCCGCTCTAGCAATTATCAACAATAATCATAGAAAATATGCATAGAAAAATAATTATACTCATTCATAATATAACTAAAAATAAAAGGAAGAATAAATCTCATGATTCTTGAAATTCGAAGGTTTGTTGTGTCCTTGCAACCAAGAAAATAGCTTAGCCTTGCATAGCTATTGAACAACTACTCTTAAAGAATGAAGAAAGCATGATTTTTTTAGGGTTTTTAGAGGAGATAATTTGTATTTCTTAACTTCTGGCTGCTGCCCCTTCTCTCCCCTCTCTCTTTCTTTTTATATGCTAAGAAACCCTAATTCCTAATTTACAAAGTAGTCCTCTATTAAGTTGACAATTTACATTTAAGTACTTCAATAACTATTTTCCCTAAAAAGGAGTAATAGACTTGCATGAAATCTTCAAGTTCTGACTTAGAGGAGCTAAATTGCTAATATAAAAACTTGGATGACGATTTAGAAGCTTCGAAACATAATTTGGAGTCATTTCTTCACAAAACCTGATTGTTGGCAGAATTCAGTTGTCATCTTTGAAAAATCATATCTCCCTCATCTGACATTGTTTTTGTTAACATTTGGAGAGTTTACAGACCTTTAAGTTAGGAAGCCAAAAAAATTGAGTTTGCGTAAATTGGACTTCTATAGCTCCAGATATTGAATTTTGAATAGATAAAGGTCAATAGTGGCAGAATGCGAGATTTGACTTTGAAGGATGTGATTTCCATGATATTTCTCTTTTTATTTTTCTTGCATTACATTTTTAGAAAGGTATGGATGTTAGATTTTTAGTGCCACTAGAATCACTTCATTTCGATCTCTAGAACTCACTCTCTACACAAAACATCGACTGAACGTCAAATCTACTAATTATCTCTAATTTACTCATTTTTGTATTTTTCATCCAAAAGTGCTTTTAAAACATAAAACAAAGAATATCAAGGCATTTTACATATAAAGCATGGACAAAACATTAGGTAAATATGGGTGAAATTATCGAATAATATAGTTACATCAACACATGCAGCTTGTTTATCTTCATCATCATGACACTAATATTTATTCTTAACTTCTTCTTTAACATCCTTGGCAAAGGCATTTTGTAATTGGATTTTCGAGAATATAAAACCTTTTTTTAGAAAATGCATTGCTTCTAGTATTAGTCTCATAAGGTAAGGGTGATACACTATACATAAGGTAAACTATATTGTATTGTTGATTGATTGTTAATCTAAGTCATGTATCTATATGTTAGTTTTATTTAGGATTTAAGACAGTTCTCTTTTCATGAGAAAGTCTCAACCTTATCAAGTTAAATTCTAATCGTTCTAAAGTTCTAATTTTAGCATGACATTTATTTTCTATATTTATTCTTTAATACCTAAGGGTATACTTTATAGTGTAATTTTATACCCCTAAATATTAAAGTTTATAGTTATATTCTAATACTTTGAATATTAATTTAAAAAAATTAACTATTATGAGATTTTTGGTAATCATAAACTGATTATGATAACCATTTTGTATTTTTAAAATATGATAAAAATATGATTTTGTTTTTCTAGAAAATATACATGAAAAACCTTTAGAATTTGGCCACATGCATGAAAACAAAAAATATTTGTTTTTTATGTTTTTGAAATGAGGAAATGTTTTAATGTTTTCTAGATTTTTTGAAATTTTAGAGAAAATAAGGTATTTTTAATAGTGGATTTATATCTTACAGTATAAGTCTATAATTCAATACTAAATGAAATTCTTTAATATATATATATATATATATTTATGTTTTCTAAAATAAAGGATTTTTTTTCTTTTTCTTTTTTCCAAAATCTTTTTACGAGCTAAAGACTAAAAAACCTTTCATCAATACTTGTTCAATGACAAATATTAAACCATTCTTTTCTCTATGATACTTTTTCAAATGTTTAAAGTGTTACTTACACTTTTTAAAATATACTTTCTTAGTAGATTTGATTGGAATAACAATTAAATTCTATAAGAAGGATTTTGCCAATTCACATTGAATTTCATTTTTGAATGATTATAGGTGAAAGAAGAGTGTTATAAAGTGTTTTTGAGAAGGAGCATGCATAGATAATTATTTAGACAAGTTATTTATAGTCTCAAGAATGAAACTAGTCATTAGAGATAATTTTCTATCCGTCGGAGAATTGGTTAGATCATTTTAAAATTGATTAGATCTTTTTATAATTGATCACACTATTTTAAAGAAGCTAAGCAGTTTCTGAAAAATTTCCAAAAACAAACTAGTCATTTTGATAAATAGCTAGACTGTTTTAAAAAACGGCCTGACAATTTCTCAAAATAGATGGATCGTTTTGGCTCTTATATAACCAATGTTTTGTTTTTATGTTTTGATATTTTCTTGGTTTTATTTGGTTTTTTTAGGTTTGTTTAGGTTTTTCTAAATAAGTCGAGTGTTATTTGATAGAACTATATTACAAAATCTTTATTAGTGAAGTTAATAAATGTTATACGAAAAGTGTTTTGTTCTTGACTTTTGTGAGTCCATTCCTTACTTGTTTGATGATTTATTATTTGAATTAAACTTGTCTAAATAATTATAAGAGTATGTGCAACATATAATATACATATTTGTATTTATATGGCGTGAACTGTGTTTTACTTAACAATTATATTTTCATATAATTATTAAATCATTTAAGCGTTATAGCATAGTATTTAAAAGCTTAATAACATATATCATATCAATATGGCATACTTTTATGCATGAAAATTTGTACATATTCATTAAAACTTATATCAAATCAATGTTTTATTATTGATATATAACATATTAATTAATTAATGACATCAATATTTAATGTTTATGTTATTATCAAAACATAATTGAGTTAGCATCGTAACCATAAAGTTAACATATAATTCTCAATCAATTGAATGTTAAAAAATAAAATTAAAAAATTTAATTAAAAAAATAAAAAAGACTTGAGTTAATGCAAGTTAACCTATAAAAGCTAGTTGAGAGATTGAAATGACATAAAAGAAATCAAATCAAAACAAATTATAAAATTTAAATCCCAATCAATTCAACATGGAATGATGAAATTGAAAAAATAAATTAAAAAAAGATAAAAAAAACAAGTCAATCTGCCTAACCCTTGATTAATTCTCAATCAACCTAAATATTAAAATTGAAAATTGAAAAAAAAAACTATAAAAAGAGAATAAAAAAACTTAGTCAACTAGATTAATCTATAAAGACTGAGATAATTTTATAGAAAATAAACTAAAATAAATAATAAAGTTTATTTTTTTTTATAAATTTAAAACTAAATATATATATATATATATATTTCCAAACAAGGAGGGGAATAGTAATTCCCATCCTCATTTAGTTTATGTTAATTATAGACAGCTGGATGTTTGGTAAATCACGGATATGCAAGGGACTAGATTACAATTTTGAGATTTATAATTTTCTATTATTATGAAATTTTACTGTAGAGCTGGCTACTAACTATTAATTTATTAGTAAGTTCTTATCATTATTATATAAAGAAATGATTTTTGAAAGAGCTGGTGATTCAGGGGGTAGCCTCAAATTGTACAGTTAAAAGCCATTTGGGCCTCCCATATAATTAAAGAAATAGCCGAAGAAATGGAAAAATAACACTAATGAATCTTGGCCCACATTCATGTGACGCAGCCTAAAATAGAGCAACGTTATATCAAGAGATGGCCCTGGTTTTTATTGTTAGATTTTTTATTTTGGAGTTTGTTATGGTTATTTTTTTAAAAAAAATTTATATTAAAATGTATTAAAATAATTTTTTATTTTTTAAATATTATTTTTAACATCAACATATTAAAAAAGATTTAAAATATAATAAAATTATATTTTTATAAAAAAATTTAAATTTTTTAAACTGCATTCCCGAATATTATATAACAATGTGATAGAGACAAGAGAATATGGTGGTGTGATAAGTATTTTTAAATTTTTTTTATTTAAAAATATATTAAATAATATTTTTTTTATTTTTAATATTAATCAATCAAAATCATTTGAAAATATTTAAAAAATTAATTTAAAATAAAGAAAAAATATAAAATTTTATTTAAAAAAAAAAAACTTTTAAATTACGCAAACAAATACAAACAGTAAAGTGTGGCACTGACTAATGGCTACCCTAGCTCCTATATAAGTGGCGCGACACTGGACCACCTGATGTCGTGGAAGGTGCAAAAAAAGATGCGAAGGTAAGAGTTAAACACAAGCTGTTATGTATCATACTCAAGTCTTAATTATTACACAGTTGGGTTTACATGAAAGTTATACGTGCTGCTGCTGCAGCTGCTGCTGCGGGCTGCCACGATGCGTGCTCTAAAAGCTGCTTTTAATACTCTCCTTGTCTCTTTGTGGTGTAAATGCTCGGTCAAACCCTTGACCACTCGCTATCGCTATTAATTTGGTCATCATCATTTGCCCTCTGAGGCTGGGGTTTTTTATTTTCTTTCCACTTGCTGCGTGCTTTGCCAGTCTGCCTCTCCTCATTAAAATATTTGCCCCGCATCGATCTGCATGAAGATGTAGATACTGTTTGTTTCTATATTATGAATATATTTAATTTTTTTTATTTTAAATTAATATATTTTTTATTTTTTATATTATTTTGATATGTTAATTTTAAAAATAAAAAAAATATTTTACTGCAACAACACTCTCAATCATCCTGGTAGCCACCGTGTGTAAAGCCCATTTCCACCGTGAAAAGCCATAGCCACCCGACGCTTGTGTTTATTGGTGGCGAGGTTGTTGGTTCGGTGACCCTTTCCACAGTGGATAATGCGTGTGCTTGGAGGACAGTACAGAGCAGGTCTCTCTGCCTCCAAGGCCTTTGGTTCTTTAAATGAATTTGTATCATTGCTACTCGCTTATCCATGCGCGTGCGGAAGCTGTGATAATTAATTCACCATCCAATGACAGAATATTTTGAAATATTCAAACTGCCTACACTCTCTTTTTTGTGGTATTAAATTATCTACAACCACTCCATCAATTATTGAATAAAAAAAACATAAATAAATTGCCAACGTCATTCTACAAAGAGCTATTTAATTCCGCGTAACCATGCTTCCCATCCTAACACCATTACACTACTTTACTGCCACATAATTATTGTTTTTTCTAAAAAAAACTTTTAGACAGTAAATATAAAAATCTTTATTTATGTATTAAACAACTTACTTATCTATATAAATAATTACAATTTATCAGTAAAAATTTTAAATGCAAAATAGTTTCAAGTTCATTCATTATGACTTCGGTTAGATCTCATTATATAGTTTTTTCTTTATCAAAATTTTTGGTAATATTTTAGTATTTTTTTGAAGTTTAATATTTTTTAATTATAAAAATAAAAAATCATATATTAATATAGTACGTATCACATTTATAATAATCATAATCCAAAATGGATATTGAAATAATATTAGCTATTATTTTATAAAATATATTTTTATAATAATCATAATCTGGATATTGAAATAATATTTGCTATTTAAAGAGTATTTTATTTTATGAAAAATATTTTCTGTATAATTAATAGCAATTATAGTGACAATAATAATAACAATAATATTAATGATGAATATAATTATAGTCTTTATAATAATAATAATAATAATCAAGTGATAATATTATGGATTTATATATATATATATATATAAATTGTTTATATATTTTTTATCTGGAAAACAAGAAGAATCTTATTAAAAAACTACAAAAAAACATATAAAATATGTTGTTCAAACTTAATACATATTTGTAAACTGAAAAATTGGTCTTCGGTTTTTCCGTAAAAATAATTTTTTATTTTTATTTTACTAACTAGTCTTTTAAGAAAAGTAAAGTATTATTTTGTTTTTAGATTTCTCATTTAATAAAATCCGAACGAGATGCAATATTTCTTTTAACTTGCCATTTTGATGGTGACGCGTGGGATTGTTTTAGCAAGTCATACAAAGGCGCGTGAAGTGGACAATTCCTTTTATTATCTTTGGAACTCTGGTCACGTGCAGCCTCGGATTCTTCCCTGTGTTTTTCACCTCGTCGTCGCCTTCGATCTCCCATGTGATCCCAGTACGAAAAAAGGCATCATTCTCCACAATAATATCAAGATTGCCATCTAAATTGTCTTTTAGGTAAAGAAAACGGCTAAGAATTGGGTGCCGGGGCAGAAGAGAAGGGGCACCCCAAGCCACGGCGATGTTGATATTCCATCCACTGGTTTCTTGCCCTTGTACATTTGTGAACTGGCCACGTTCATGGAGACTCCACGGAACATGCCCTCTTCGATCATGTTTAGCTGTTGAAGTTGATGTATTGTTTCTGAGGTTGATGTTCTTTAATGATATGGCCCTAATCCTGTCCACTTCTATTCAAGAATCAACCATCTAGTTAGCGCAATTCTTGAGGCTTACATTACCATAAGACACATTCCAAATTGACTTGTCTTGGATTTTTAAGTTAGTGTTTGAAAAAAAAACTAGGCAACAAACATTAGAATTGGGAGTTGACGGAAGATGGCTAGTAATTTTCTTGGTAAGAAGGGAACAAATTGCTGTGAATGTTGAGTCAATTGCCATTTCATCTTCTGCTATACGTTCCACGACTTGGCTCGAGCTCTCTGATCTTGTTTTTATTTTTTAACATAGCAGTAGAAGGCTTAACTCGTTAAGTAATCTTTAGCGTTCTGTACAGAACGTAGAAGACACTAATACGTTCTCTTTGAAGACTATTGGAAAGCGAACACACGCATTGCTTTGCCTGCCTTTCTCCCACTTGTTAAAAGAAGATAAAGGAGGACTGGAAAGAAGATAGAGACACACAGAACTTTTCCTTCTTCTTGCTTTCATGCATGCCCATCAAAACCTCCATGTGTGGACATCCCTAGCTTTTCTTGACCAAAAGCATCGGCCTAGCAACATGTGTCCTGAATAACCACGAGGAGGGGTAGGTTTGCCATTAAAAAATTCTTTTATATTCTATCATAGCTTTTAACACGTCATTTTACTAGATGAATTTCTGTTTCTCGATTATTTAAAAAAATTATTTTATTTAAAAACTTTTTTAATATATATTTTTAAATAAAAAATTTTAAATTTTAAATTTATATTATCTTATATTTAATTTTTTATCAAATAAATAAAAATAAAAAAATTTAAATTTAAAACTATTTTGTCATCAAAATTCTGATATGATATTATATTAAGAAATCAACTCACATAAAAATTTAAATTATTTAATAAAATTTTAAAAAATAATTTATATAATGTAATTAAATACTTATTTATTCTCAGCATAAAATCTAAATTAATTAGCCTTATAAATCAATAATTTTTTTTATTTAATAAAAATTAAATATAAAATAATATTTATATGTATAAATTTCAAGCTTTTATTTTTTTTATTTAAAATATATATTAAAAAGTAATATAAATTATTCAAATCCTTATTATTCACGCAACACACACACGGGCAGAGTCAGGTCATTTGCATATTGCTAAAGACAAAGAGCATAATATATATTATGATATAAAATCTTCCGTTGTAGCAAACCCTCCTCCCTTTCCCAGCTCTCTCTATCTGTCGATCCACCTGCACCTATCTGTACTCTCGAGCAGCTCTCTGTGCAAACCACACATAATACAACCAAACAAAGACCACCATTATTTCGCATCGGATCAGAGTTTTCCCTCTCCATCCACAAAAACAATAAAAATATCTCCGTCCTTGCTTTCAAATCTTGCATTATTACCCTCCTCAATGATCAATTGCTAAACCAACAAGAAAAGAGAAACAACAAAACATGGACACATTTGTAGACAGACCCCATCGAAGCAACAGCAACAATAGCAGTAGCACTAGTAACAGCAACACCAGTGAGCTCTTTATTTGTTTCACCTCACGCCTCTCTTCTTCCTCCATGAAGCTCTCTTCAAAATCTATTCTCAGCCCTGGCCGTCACAGAGATTCCTCACATATCTCTGTCTCTAACTCTCTCAGTAGAAGACTTAGAAGCAGTGGCAGCATGAAAGGTGGACAAGCTTCACCAATGTTCCCTACTAACGGCAAAAAACGTGGCTGCGCTTTTGAGAATCCAGAACCCTCTTCTCCAAAGGTTACTTGCATTGGTCAAGTGAGAGTTAAGACCAAGAAACAAGGGAAGAAACTGAGGACGAGATCGAAGAGAAGAGGGGAAATAAGTTTTAGGAGAGTAGACCAAAACAGCAATACTTTTGAAGGGAGCAACAATCATCATGATTTGATAAACAATCAGTTCTTGAATCAGCAGCAGCAGCAGCAGGAGGGTTTGTCACACAGGAATCAAAGATGGGTACATTTTCCTGTGACAATATGTGAAGCTTTAAGGGCTTTTGGGGCTGAGTTTAATTGCTTTTTACCTTGCCGCTCTTCATGTATGGCAAGTGAGAAAGAGAAAGAAGAGAATACCACTGCAGCAGGATCTAATAATAACGGTAGTAGTTCTTGTGGGGCGGTGTTTGCAAGGTGGTTAGTGGCAGTGCAGGAGGGAGAAGGGAAAGGGAAGGAGATAGAGTTGGTGGTTGGAGAAGAAGTCGAAGAAGAAAGAGATGAGAGGAGGAGGAGTTATAAGAGACATGTTTTTGAAGATATTGAATTTAAAGAAGAAGAAGGACATGCTTTTGAAGGAGGAAATGCGGGTTTGCAAGAAGAAGAGGCAAGGGTAAGTATTTGTATACCACCAAAGAATGCTTTGTTGTTGATGAGGTGTAGATCTGATCCTGTTAAAATGGCTGCTCTTGCTAATAAGTTCTGGGAGTCTCCTGCTCCACAAGATGAAGAAGACGAGGAAGAAGATAATGAAGAGGGTGAAAAGGATAGAAATATGGGAGCAGAAGTAGACAAGTTTATCAAATTAGAAAATAAAAGTGAAGTTAAGGCAAGTCAAGAAGAGGAAATAAAAGTTGAGCAAGAAATTATAATTGAGCAGAAACAGGATTTGACTGTGTCTGGTAAGTCGGTTTTTTGTGAAACTATTGAAGAGCATTATCAAATTATTCAAGAAACTGAAGAAAGTTTGGTTATTTTGGAAGCTGGAGAAGATAGCCAAGAAACTGGAAGCGCAGATGATAATATCGATGGTGTTCTACAAGAAGTTAATTTAGTGAAGCACGAAGAAGAGGAATCGGAAACTCCAGGGGTCATGAACTTGCAGCCAACATCCTCAACACAAGAAACTGTTAGTCTATGCAGTGACGAGTCTTCTTCACATGATCAAGAAATTGTAGATCCAGCGGCCTTGATGAATAACGAAAATGAATGCAAGATGGTTCAAGAAAATGAGGAGGATAATCAAGAAGACAGAGCATTCCAAGCAGAACAAGAGCAAGTTGTGCAAGGGCTAAGTGATGACATCGAGGAGAATTCAGTGTCTGTACGGTTCGAACAAGAAACTTTACAAGTTGCTGTCCAAGACTTACAGGACCAAGAACCAGAGTCCCTTTCTGTAGCTGAATTACAAGTACAGGAGTCGGAGGAAGAGAAAGAGACCACCGAGAATAAGACCGAGCTAGCAGAGGAAGAACCCGAAGACCCGAAGACTCATGTAAATGGTCAAACGGGTGTCAAGTCAAGGGAAGGAGATAATAGCCAACCACTTTTACCAGATTGCTTGCTGTTAATGATGTGCGAGCCCAAGCTGTCAATGGAGGTATCCAAGGAAACCTGGGTTTGCAGTACAGACTTCATCAGATGGTTACCAGAGCATTCAAGGCCAGTCAGCAAAACCAACGGTAAAGATGAGCCCAAGAAAAGAGTTAGCATTGACATTAAGCCTGCGCAGGTGTATAATAATGGTAATAACAGCAATAGCTTGCAGCAGCCACGTAGGTCCTCTTGTTCATACCCGGCTAAGCCACCGGCTCGTTGTGCCGGGACAGAGTCCATGTCCACAATGATAGAGCAGAAGCTGGTAGGAGCCAAGGCATATGAGCCGTTTGTTCTGACGCGCTGCAAGTCTGAGCCAATGAGGTCAGCCTCTAAGCTTGCGCCCGAGGCTTGTTTCTGGAAGAATAGAAAACTTGAGCCGCATCGACCAGCGGCGACGCTTGGGGTCGGAGCGGCTGGGGTTGGGTTTTGAAGCCCATGTTGATAATATAAAGTAATAATAAGTTACCTGCTTAGAAACGGGTGTGGTAAGGTTGTATTGGTAACTGTAGCTTTTGTAGTGTTTTCATACTGGTAGAGTAGTACTATTGGTGCTTTTCACTTTTTAACCTTTTTTTTTCTGCTATGCATTCTTGTAAATCTTGCTTTGATAATTTTATGCAATTTTTTTCATTCTCAGCTCTCCTGTAAGATAAGGAAGATAGAGTGCACAACTTGAAGAATAATTTAATTAGGTTATGTATTTATTTTTCAATAATTATAAATTCAAGTTTTACAATTCATGGAATTAAACGGGATAATTTTATGAATATCTATAATAATAATAAAAAAAATAGATGATCATGATAGAATTTGAAATATTATTAAAGCAAGTGGTTATGATGTCAGGGATGATTTGGTGAAGGGTTGTTGTAAAGGGGTGTGGCTGCAAATAATGTTGGGTATGGAAGGTTATCTTGCTGTAGCTCGGTGGTTACAATTAGACTATCTACACCATCGCCACCGTTTATGTGTCTATGAGGAATTTACTTATTGCAGCATTCACTGACGTGAATAATCATGTGGGAATGATAGCCGTTAACTATCCAAGTCTTCATTTTTATTTTTTATTTTTACTTTTTGTGTGAAATGATTATCATAATTCACCAGCTCCATGGCTAGCAAATTTAACTACAAAATCAGGGAAATGAAATTACCACTCCATAATTGATAATAACACTTTTGAATTGAGGACTATTATGATAATGTGTTGCTATTTAATCACCATCAAAAAACTATGAGGCTTGGCAATGTTAGAAACATCCTTTATATATATATTAATTAGAAAAAGATATTTACTTAGCTACCAACATAGTAGATGGATGTGGTTTGAAGATTAGAGGAGTTGGTTGGCTTTCAATGTTACGGTAACAAATTTCTATGATGATGGCTCCATGCAACTGGCAACTATTAGGCTATAATCAAACAAACACAGGACAGGAGGACGTCAAATCATTGAATCTGAACAATTTGGGCAAGCATCTTATTGTCTTAATCCCATCGACATGGAATTATTGTGTCTTGCTGTCGATTTTGACGATTGGATCATGCTATTAATCAGGCTTCATGGATTAGCATCCCTACGTTTGGGGACCTGTAATCAAATGTAATAAAAAGCTCAAAACTACATTATAAATTTTTCATGTTAACAGTAAGCGTGTGTAAGAGACTTCAAAATACGAATGGTGAAGTATCTATTTTTCTCTTAAAAAATCAGAACAAAAAATATGTTATTGTGTGTAATTTAATAATGATTTATTTGTTATTGTAAAATTTAAAAGGAAGAATTACATCTTTTTACTTTTATAATACACAATACAAATGACCATTGTATTTTTGGATTCAATTTTTTTAAAGTTTATGCATAACAACCTTTTAGTCTATTCATTTGTTTAAGAATAGTAAAATAACTTACTTGTAGTTAAAAGTGGGATTTCCTACAACTTATGTCTAGGGATATATTTATATATGCATGGGGGATTCTTTGTTATTTTCAGGATGGTTAAGGAGTAATTTTATAATTTAATATATAAACATATTATTAAAAAAACTTATTGACGTATGTGTTGCACATGTTAATACAAAGGTGACCTTCATGTCTTTCGAGTGAAACATACAAGGTTATTCGGTGACAAGATATCATCTTTTATCACAATATTTGAATTGTCTTGGTGTTCCCACTATACCAAAGTAGCGTTCAATTGGAATAATTTACTTGAAATGGTTTGGTCATTTTTTTTATTATTAATTGTTTTATTTAGAATAATTTATAAAAATAAAAATCTTTTCAATTTCATGATTTTAATTTTTTTGATTGTTATTTTTTTATTTTAATATTTTCTTAAATTAATTTTTTTTTACTATCATCCTTCAACATTAAATTAGTTTGGAATTGAATCTCCCGATTGAGCCTAATTTTAAGATTTCATGAGTTGTAAGTTTTAGAGATTAATCCAAGTTTAGGATGTTCGCCCGAATTGTCTTATTTGGTTTTTTTAAGCTTATATTTTTTTTTTGGCAGTTTTAGAATTTTACATTTATTCAATTAAACTCCATTATTTTTATTTATTTTCTTTCTATAAAATTTTTCACTAATTTTAAAAATAACTTGGGTTATCTCAATTTTTTTTATTTATCACTCCTCGTTGAATTAACTTTGGCAAGTTTTATAAATTATTTTTTTTCAATTTCATCCTTCAACATTATATTTATTTATTTTTAGTTTCTCAATTTAACATTAATTTTTTTTTTTTATAATTGAGATCCATAATTTTATTCAATTCACTTTCATTAATGTTTTTTTTTGTTTTACCTTTTATTGGCATAGATAATTTTTTGATTAATAAAGAGTTTTTTTATAAAAAATAAATTTATTAAACACGACTGAGTATATAACCTATGTTGTGAGATCAAATATGCTATTCTTAATTATCTTTTGATCAAATATTAATTTAATTAATTAGGTGCATGTATAAGTATTTTGACTTATTATTGGGAATCATGAAGTTTCATGGTAAAAAAAATGAAAATGCATTAGAAAAGCTAGCATATTCATTTTTTTATTAAAAAAACAATTACATGACCCACAACAAAGCTTTGGTCCAATAACTAATTAAATTAATTATATGTGCCATACTAATAGTAAACACTAGTCAATTGATTCGTGTTTTGATCACATCAATTTTGATAATTAAAAAAGTAAATATGTATGTGTTTTTAATGTTTTTTTACATTAAAAAAATTAACCGTGAATTGAAAAAACTTGTGCATATATTTAATAAAATAAATTGAGAATTATATGTCCTATAAATTTAATTATTGTAGATCTGTTTTACTATATCATGATTTTTTTAATTGAGAAATATAAAGATGTTGTTTAATTTTAATAAAATAAATTTAAAAATATAAATTAAGGACAAATTGTTAATGCTAATAAAAACACAACTAAAAAAAATTCAAAATCCTTGTAGCTATAAACATATTTTTCTATTCATTGCTATAATATAATGACACTTTTGCTCTTTTAAAAAAAATCATAATGGTGTTAGGGGTATCTTGGTCTATTATACAACTCACTAGTCATTTAATGACTATATAAGTGAGAAGGGGTGTATCGCTTCCACAATTCTTAAATAGTTAAATGACTTAATGATATCTAATTTCAAAAAAAAATTAAAATGGTTGACAAATGGTTTTTTGATCCTTTTATTTTCTAAGATATAGTTAAAAGTCAACTATGTCGTTATGGTCAAGGAAAAATGAACCATGGATTAAGGGGCTTTTTAGTTTTTTCAAATAGGTTTTATGGTAAATCTTATAAACATAGAGGATAATAATGCTCCTCAAATTCTACTATGAAATATTGTCATGTCAACACTTCTACAGTCCTCCTCTCTCTAATAGTGTTCCACTAAGAGTAGACACTCTTTGATAATAAATAGTCACATAATTAACTCGTAACTCTTCTAGCAATAATATTTGATTAATTACCCTTCTCACTTTTCTTAGCCAATATCTTGCAATCAAAGCCTTTTCCTCCCCTAAATATTTCACACACACCATCTTCCTCATGTTTTATCACCACTGCTTTCAATAACTATCATAAAAAGGCAAGGTCTATATATAATATAGGCATAATTTTTGGTGTCATCGGCTGGGATCTATTTATATGTCCTAATCTAGTTGATGTTGCAGGCAGTGCTATCTCTGCTTGTCGAGAAGCATAATCAGCTTGGCACGCTATTTGATTAGTACTTAAAAGTGCATTTTTGTCATGGTTTTATATCATCATTTTGCACTTGAAGCATCAATAACTCCTTAACTAAAATATGTTTTATAATAATGTATCTAATAATATAAGATACCTATAATTTGTGGTAAATGTCTATTTTTAATGCAGGCCTATCAAATAAATGAAAGGATTGATTGATGACTTGAAGAACTTAAATTGCAAGGATAAAGAGATGGTCAAACTTAGAGAAGAGATGTCGGTGCAATCCAAACCGGAACATTGTTCAGTAATTGGGTCATATCTGGAGCTACAGATCTCAGATTTAGGTCCAATTTATATGGATGGAAAGGTAAGACATAGGTCTACAACTTTCATATGGAGCCCAAGATCTAAAAAGGCCATTTGCAAGTCCAAATTGTAGCAACAACAAAGAAGCCCGAATCTGTCTTCCAGCCCGAGCACTGTTCGGTATTTTGGCCATATCTGGAGTTCTAGAAGTCCAAATGAGCTGAAGTTTTTACACAAGAAAGCTGAGACAATTTTCTACAACTTTCATGTTTACAACTGGCTCCAATTTTGACGTTATCAATGACGTTTTGGGCAGACAAGAGAAGATAAGGATTGTCACCAAGTCAAAAGTTGGCCACCCACTTATCAATTAGTCATCAAATCAATAGTTCCCAATTTTGGCCTATAAAAGGAGGCATTTGCCATGCATTTAGGCATCTTGGTTTCCAGATCAAGATCATGCTCTTCCTTTCTCTCTTTGTATTTTTTATGCTTTGTTTTCATTAATATTAAGTTTATGCCTTTCATTTCCTTTCCTTTACTTAGTTAACTTTTATGTTCTTATTTTGTTTATTTGTTTTCCTTTCTTTCATTATGTCTAGCTAAGTTAATTATGTCAAGGTGAAAAGGTTACACTAATGGTGTAAGAATAAGTATAATGTAAACTTAATATGGACTTTAATGTTTGATACTAACATGTTTTATATTTGTTATCCTGTTCACTCTTTAATACTTTGCTTGTTAAATGACTAATCTTGATTTATGTTGTATAACACTTGGTACAACAAATGCTTGGCACTTTCATAGCCCATAATGTATGGTATAACCGACACCTGAGCTATGAAAGGAACTTGATTTGTTGTTAACATAAGTTATAATCATGAATGCTTGACGAGATTTACAAGTATTAGCATTAATTGAATAAGATGACTAATGTAATCATGTTAACAATATATAATCTGATTGGAACCTCCTTTGTGTGTGGTTTCCAATTCAATACTAAGAGTTTATACTATACTTGTTTGATATACCATTAGTGGAACCTCTAACCTTGACATTTGTTATTATTATTATTTAATCCTTACATTAATTTTCCATCTTCAAGTTCTCATCATCTTCTTCTTCTTCTCTTTCTTTATTAGTATTACTACTACTACTACTACTACTACTACTACTACTACTACTACTACTACTACTGCTACTACTACTATTATTATTATTATTTTTATTATTTTTATTATTATAGTTATTATTATTATTGTTGTTATTGTTATTGTTATTATTGTTGTTTTATAATTGTTGTTATAATTTGTACAATTAACCTCCCTGTGGTTCGACCCCGGTCTTGCCGGGTTATTTATTACTTCGACACTCCTGCACTTGGGAGAAGACATCAACCTTTTAGTCATGTCAAGTTTTTGGCGCCGTTGCCGGGGAGGTAAGTTCTTGTATAAATTATAGTATTTATTTTATTTTCTCTTTTCACTTTTCTTGTATATAACTTTGTTTCTTTTCTCTTGTTTCTTCTTCTTTTATTTTCTTCTTCTTTTTATTTTATTCCTACACGTGTATGAGAGTGTGGTCACGTACATCAAGTGGTAGACTTTGTAGGGTATCCTCATCATTTTCAGAAAATATGGCCGAAGAAGATAATCAATCACTTCATAATGAGAATAATGAGAAGAACCGTGCTAGAACACTTAGAGACCACATGAATCCCACAAGAACAAGTGCACCATCATGCATAGTTTTTCCTCCCGATGCATCTCATTTTAATTTTAAACCAGGCATTATTCAACTTTTACCTTCTTTTCATGGCTTAGAATTGGAAAATCCATACTTGCATTTAAGGGAATTTGAGGAGGTGTGCAACACATATAATAATTTAAATTATAGCATGAACACCATCAGATTAAAGCTTTTTCCTTTTTCATTAAAAGATAAAGCTAAAACATGGCTACAAAATTTGAGACCAGGATCCATTCGTGCTTGGGATGAAATGCAACAACAATTTTTAAAGAAGTTTTTCCCATCTCATAGAATAAACTCTTTCAAGAGACAAATCACCACTTTCACTCAAAAACTAGGAGAAACATTTTATAAATGTTGGGATAGGTATCGTGATTTGCTTAGTACTTGCCCCCATCATGGTTTTGAAACATGGAGATTGGTTTCACATTTCTATGAAGGGTTAACACCTAAAGATAGGCAAATGGTTGAATTGATGTGCAATGGAACTTTTGAAGATAAAGACCCTGATGAAGCAATGGAGTACTTAGACTTGTTAGCTGAAAATGCTCAAAATTGGGACACCGCGGGTACTCATGAGGCACCGAGTAAAACTCAACCTCATACATCTAGTGGAGGTATGTACAACCTTAGGGAAGATCATGACCTTCAAGCCAAATTTGCATTTTTAGCTAGAAAAGTTGAGGCACTAGAATTGAAAAAGAGTGGTCAATTAAAATCTGTTGAAAACATTGTGTGTCAAATCTGTGAAACAAATGAACACTCAACCAATGATTGTCCAACCTTGCCTTCTTTTAAAGAATGTCTCCATGAACAAGCCCATGCTTTAAACAGTTTTCAAAGGGCCAACCACAACCCATACTCCCAAACATACAACTCTGGTTGGAGGAATCACCCAAATTTCAGTTGGAAGAGTGAAAACAACAATGCACAAACTTCACAACCACCATTTCAAGCACACCATAATTTTCAAAATTCTCATGGATATGCACCTCCTTATGCTCCACCTCCTAGAAGAAATCTTGAGGAAACATTGCATGCATTCATTGAAAAGCAAGAGATAATCAATACTCAACTTGCTCAAAACATGACAGATTTTAAAGATACTCTTGCTAAATTAACATCTGCTCTTAGTTTCCAAGAGAAAGGTAAGTTTCCATCTCAAACACAACAAAATCCCAAAGGGCAATACAATGCAAATGCAAGTAGTTCCGGAAGCCAGCACATGGATCAAGTCAAATCAGTCACTACTCTGCGCAATGGTAAGGTTATTGAAAAACCCTCTCTTGAACCTTATGAGAAAGATGATGAGTCAATCTCTGAGGGTAAGGAAGGGGATGAATCTGAAAATTGCAAAGAAACGACTGACTCACCGCCAGCACTTCCATTTCCTCAAGCCATAACCAAACAAAGGAAAGTCAATCATAATTCTGAAATTTATGAAATTTTCAAACAGGTAAGGATCAATATACCTTTGCTGGATGCTATTAAACAGGTTCCTTCCTATGCTAAATTTTTGAAAGATCTATGCACTGTGAAGAGGAAACTGAATGTGAAAAAGAAAGCCTTTCTAGCCGAACAAGTAAGTGCTATTCTTCAAAACAATAATGCTTTGAAATATAAAGACCCTGGTTGTCCTACAATTTCTTGCTTTATTGGAGAGCATAAAATTGAAAAAGCCTTACTTGATCTTGGTGCTAGTGTGAATCTACTTCCATATTCAGTTTTTCAGAGTCTCAATCTAGGTGAGTTAAAACCAACTTCTATATCTCTTTTACTTGCCGATAGATCTGTAAAAGTGCCTAGAGGAATAATTGAAGATGTGTTAGTACAAGTCGATAAATTCATTTATCCTGTGGATTTTATTGTCTTGGACACAAAACCTGTTGAAGCATGTAATTCATTTCCTGTTATTTTAGGACGTCCGTTTCTTGCAACTTCTAACGCATTGATTAATTGTAGGAATGGACTGATGAAGCTATCATTTGGAAACATGACATTGGAGATGAATATTTTCAACATTTGCAAGCAACCTGGAGATGATAATGATTTATAAGAAGTAGATAATATTGATGAATTAGTTTATGATCAATTTAAATCTACTTTAAGTAAAAATGAATTGGATGAAACTGAAGATTTGCAAATGATTTATTCTGAGGAAGAAATCACGGATGAAACAAGCACCGAAAATGTTGATGCAAATCTTTTGTCAACATTGACAACAGATTCGACATCTAACATCACACTAATCGATGATTACTTTCCTAAAGAATCCTTACTTTCTCTTAGTCCAATGCCTTGGTATAATAAAAATATCAATTTTCTTGCCTTAGAAGATTTGCCAGCTGAATGGAGTACGCAAGACAAAGAAAAGTTTTTGAACGAAGTGAAGAGCTTTTACTGTGATGACCCTAACTTATTCAAATATTGTCCTGATCAAATATTTCAAAGATTCATTCCCGACAATGAGGTAAGTTGTGTCATTAAACTTTGTCATTCTGAAGCATGTGGAAGTTATTTCTCGTCAAAAAAGACAGCTGCAAAAATCTTTCAAAATGGATTTTATTGGCCCACCATGTTCAAGGACACGCATGCATTCTGCAAAACTTGTGAAAATTGTCAAAAAATTGATACTGGTCAAAAAGTTTTGTTTTATAATTCTCAACTTTATGCATTCCCTAGAGAGCTAAGACCAAGATGGAGCAATCCTTATGGGGCCTGTGATATTGAGAATTCAATGAATGACAATGATTTTAAGGAAAATGGACATCGTTTGAAAACTTACTTTGATAATTTTCCTAGTAAAAATGAATCAACTGGTTGGAATGATCTTGTAGATAAAGGTTGATTTTTTTTTCTCTCACATTGTTTTTGTGTTTCTTTTTGAGTGATTTTTGCTAGTTTCTCTCACCCCGGTCAAATGGCGGATAACGGTACTCCGTGACTTAAGTCGGTTCTTTCAGTTTCCCACAATTACTGATATCTGTGTATATATCTATTCAATTCTTTGAATCTCTCTTCCAATTCTCATTTGAAAATGGACACTAATCTTGAAAAATTAAAAAAGTATTTTCCCGCTCTGCCTCAGAATGCGATTACAAAAATTTACCGTGCTAGATGTGCAAGATTGAGATTGTTAATGAATCATGGAATTCCTGAAGATATTCGCTGGTTGATTGAAGCAAAGGTCCGATTATCAGGTGAGTCCTCTAACTTCATTTCACACATGCCTGGAACAGGTAAAAGCACTTTTGCAAAGAAGCGTCGTGCAAAACGACTGGATGTCTGTCATCGATGTGCTAGATGGACTTGTAATACACAATTTCGTTCTTTAGGAATGGTATCTATAAACCGTGAAGATAAAATACAATTCATTAAGGATGGCCTGAGTAAGGAGTCTTTAGATAATCTTCTATTGACTCTTGAGACGCATCCTAGTGGAGATGTGCATTGTGCAATTTAAGATTTATGGCCACTATTTCATAAAGAACATGATCGACTTAGTCTTGGGAATCTGACTAAAAAAGACCCTGTTTGCCAGTTTTTAAGAAAACTGGATGGGAAGCCTATCCCCGACCCATAGAGGGCGTTTAAGCCGTTCTTGGACGTAAAACCAAGGGAAGATATGAGCCACATACACAACTACCTGTACATACACATGTTTTTTTCAAAAGTAAATCAATAAATAAATAAAAAAAGAGAGAGAGAGTGTGAGAGTCCAGCTGGCCTACATATAGGTGTTATGATTGCCTTTCTAATTTCTCATCTATAAAACCCTCTTTTCCTTCCTTTCATTTCTACTCAACCCATACATTCAACAAATACAGAAGTGTGTAGAAATGGCAAGTTCCTCAAGTAATCAAATAAGAAATATTTGTGTTTTTGGTGGATCTAGTCCTGGGAAAGAAAAGGAGTTTTTAGAATCAGCAAACCATCTTGGTCAAGTGCTAGCTGAGAGAAAGATTCATTTAGTGTATGGGGGAGGCAGTCTTGGGTTAATGGGAGGTGTGTCAATAGCTGTATTTTTAGGAGGTAGTCAAGTTTTGGGGGTCGTCCCTGAAGCTTTGGCACAAGGGGACATCATTGGAAAAACAATTGGAGAGGAGCTTCAGGTCTCCACAATGTCGGCTCGAATGAATGCAATGTTTAATCATGTTGATGCCTTCATTGCTTTACCAGGTGGTCTAGGCACATTGGAAGAGATCTTTCATATTTCCTCTTGGGCTCAATTGCACATTCACCATAAACCCATTGGTTTGTTAAATGTTAATGGTTATTATGATAAGTTGTTGTTTTTTCTTGATCATGCTGTGGAACAAGAATTTCTAACATCTTCTGCACGCCAAATCATAATCTCTGCTCCTACTGCTGAACAATTGATTGACCAACTACAATCTTTCACTCCTGTGATTGATCCTTCCATGAGTCGCATAAATTGGTCATCTACGGGAAGCCGTAAAAAGCTTAGATTGGATTTGAGCCTTCATTTGTGAATTTTTGTGTCTTTTGGTTTTATTATTGTGTTTTGTTATTTCTTATTTTTGTTTTAGTGTGTTTCAGGTTTTGTCAGTGTTCGTTATTTCAGGTGATATCTTCTATACTCTATCTTTCTACCTTAGAACATTGAGGACAATGTCTCGTTTTGGTTGGGGGGAGAGGGTAGTAGTTGATAAAAAAAAATATTTTTCATTTCATAAAGCATGTGCATAATTGTTGTTATTAGGATGGCAGAGTAAAGGAGTTCTTTTGTTAAAGTGACTCTTGAGACGCATCTTAGTAACCATTCTTAACAAGGTCTATTATAATACTTCCTGAAATATTCAGGTTTACAAACTCTCGTATTGTTACGTTTAATTCTGCTCATATACTTATTTAACATGTATTCTTAAACCTTAATTTACACACAGACACGTTAACATATGATTGTGGGTTGCATATTGGATTATTACATTATTTATGTTCTTTTGTTAAAGGTAACAACTAAGGGAAAGGGATTGTATATAATTAAAAAAAAAAGAAAAAAAGAAAAAAAAAAAGAAAAAAAAATGATGATAATAAAAATGTAGATAAGTTTGGTTTCGTAGCCTCCCTAACTTAAGCAATTAAGCCTGAAGGAGTGTTTTAACACCTAATACCCTAAAGTCAACTGACTTGGGAGCTATTGGCCCAACGCTTGTTACATGGGTTGAGGAGAAAAGCTTAAGGGAATCAAACATTGCACTATCTACATATCAGTATCTGCGACCCGAGTTACTAAGCTCGTAGGGGTGTCTTAACACCTAATGCCCTAAGACCAACTGGTCTAGGAGTCATTAGCTGAAAGCTCGTTACATGGGTTAAAGATGCATGATGTTTTTAAATTATATGTATATAGATTTTTTTTAAAAAAAAGAAAAAATGAAAAAAAAAAAGAAGACAAAAATAGTAATCCCAACCCAAGGAAGTTAACCTTAAACATTAGAACAAAAATTTTGTTTTCTTCCAAGAAAAGCCCCATAATTATGTGTTGATACATTGAGCACAAAAGAAAGGTTTATCAATATCTTGTTAAGTGGTATTGAGCAGATATATAAATTTAATGAGAGTTTGTTTATCTGGATAGATTAATGGAAGTTAAATGATGAATACCTTGCTTTGTGAAATTTGCAAATTGTTGTAACGCTTTAATTACTAGGGACTAGTAATAAGCTGGTTGAGGGGTGTGATTAGTACTTAAAAGTGCATTTTTGTCATGGTTTTATATCATCATTTTGCACTTGAAGCATCAATAACTCCTTAACTAAAATATGTTTTATAATAATGTATCTAATAATATAAGATACCTATAATTTGTGGTAAATGTCTATTTTTAATGCAGGCCTATCAAATAAATGAAAGGATTGATTGATGACTTGAAGAACTTAAATTGCAAGGATAAAGAGATGGTCAAACTTAGAGAAGAGATGTCGGTGCAATCCAAACCGGAACATTGTTCAGTAATTGGGTCATATCTGGAGCTACAGATCTCAGATTTAGGTCCAATTTATATGGATGGAAAGGTAAGACATAGGTCTACAACTTTCATATGGAGCCCAAGATCTAAAAAGGCCATTTGCAAGTCCAAATTGTAGCAACAACAAAGAAGCCCGAATCTGTCTTCCAGCCCGAGCACTGTTCGGTATTTTGGCCATATCTGGAGTTCTAGAAGTCCAAATGAGCTGAAGTTTTTACACAAGAAAGCTGAGACAATTTTCTACAACTTTCATGTTTACAACTGGCTCCAATTTTGACGTTATCAATGACGTTTTGGGCAGACAAGAGAAGATAAGGATTGTCACCAAGTCAAAAGTTGGCCACCCACTTATCAATTAGTCATCAAATCAATAGTTCCCAATTTTGGCCTATAAAAGGAGGCATTTGCCATGCATTTAGGCATCTTGGTTTCCAGATCAAGATCATGCTCTTCCTTTTTCTCTTTGTATTTTTTATGCTTTGTTTTCATTAATATTAAGTTTATGCCTTTCATTTCCTTTCCTTTACTTAGTTAACTTTTATGTTCTTATTTTGTTTATTTGTTTTCCTTTCTTTCATTATGTCTAGCTAAGTTAATTATGTCAAGGTGAAAAGGTTACACTAATGGTGTAAGAATAAGTATAATGTAAACTTAATATGGACTTTAATGTTTGATACTAACATGTTTTATATTTGTTATCCTGTTCACTCTTTAATACTTTGCTTGTTAAATGACTAATCTTGATTTATGTTGTATAACACTTGGTACAACAAATGCTTGGCACTTTCATAGCCCATAATGTATGGTATAACCGACACCTGAGCTATGAAAGGAACTTGATTTGTTGTTAACATAAGTTATAATCATGAATACTTGACGAGATTTACAAGTATTAGCATTAATTGAATAAGATGACTAATGTAATCATGTTAACAATATATAATCTGATTGGAACCTCCTTTGTGTGTGGTTTCCAATTCAATACTAAGAGTTTATACTATACTTGTTTGATATACCATTAGTGGAACCTCTAACCTTGACATTTGTTATTATTATTATTTAATCCTTACATTAATTTTCCATCTTCAAGTTCTCATCATCTTCTTCTTCTTCTCTTTCTTTATTACTACTACTACTACTACTACTACTACTACTACTACTACTACTACTACTACTACTGCTACTACTATTATTATTATTATTATTTTTATTATTTTTATTATTATAGTTATTATTATTATTGTTGTTATTGTTATTGTTATTATTGTTGTTTTATAATTGTTGTTATAATTTGTACAATTAACCTCCCTGTGGTTCGACCCCGGTCTTGCCGGGTTATTTATTACTTCGACACTCCTGCACTTGGGAGAAGACATCAACCTTTTAGTCGTGTCACTATTGATTCACCCTTGTCAGAGTGTCTAAAGTTGCTAGTATATATAAGATAGTGTTTGCTAATAGATCTCCCCTAGGTCATCATTATATTGTATGTTGTACTCTATTCCCCAAACTGAGGATGGATTAGTCAAGGTTCCTTGTCTAGTTCGAACCAGCCTAAAACATATTTCAATATTAGATCAATACTCAATCCAAGTCTATTAGATCTAATACCAACTATAATAGCCCTAAATATAAATTCTACTCTATAAATTAACTCATCCAAATTATATAAGTTAGTTAAATGGAATCTAATTTTACAATATTAAACATATTTGATTAATATTAACTTTGAGTAACCGAACAAGTTATTAATGAATAGAACTTTGATTTTATGCATAAAAGTCAGAAGATAACAAATCATATTCTTAACATGTACTTAACATATTAATGAGAGATTTATTATCAATTTTAATTAGGTTTCATTTCATGACATAATCGATATATCATACTAATTAGTACTTAAAAGTGTATTTTTATGAAAGTTTTATATCATTATTTTGCACTTGAAGTATCAATAACTCTTTAACTAAAACATGTTTTATAATAACATATCTAATAATATAAGATACCTTTAATTTGTGGTAAATTTTTATTTTAAATGCAGACCTATCACATAAATGAAAGGATTGATTGATAGGTTTAAGAACTGAAATTGAAAGGACAAAGAGATGACCAAACTTAGAAAAGATGTTGGTGCAGTCCATACCAGAATACTGTTAAGTAATTGGGTCATATCTGGAGTTTTAGATCTTGAATTTAGGTCTAATTGATATGGATGGAAAGGTAAGACATAGACCTACAACTTTCATATGGAGCCCAAGATTTAAAAAAGCCATTTGTTATCTTATTCACTCCTTAATACTTTGTTTGTTAAATAACTAATCTAGATTTATGTTCTATAATACTTGGTACAACAAATGTTTGGCATTTTCATAGCCCATCTTGTATGGTATAACCGACACCTAAGCTATAGATCTCAGATTTAAGTCCATTTTAGATGAATGGAAAGGTAAGATATAGGTCTAAAACTTTTATATGGAGACCAATATTTTAAAAGTCTATTTTTAAGTCCAAATTATAGCAACAATAAAGAAGTCCGAATCTATCCTGTAACTTGAGTTCAATTCAGTGTTTGACCCATTTCTAGAGTTCTAGAAGTCCAAATGACCTCTATTTTTTGTTCCTAAAGAGCTGAGATAATTTTCTACAACTTTTATGTTGTCAAGTGATTTCAATTCTAACGTTATCAATGATGTTTTGAGCAGACAAAAGAAGATAAAGATTGTCACCAAGTCAAGAGTTGATCACCTGCTCATCAATTAGACATCAAACCAATAATTTTTAATTTTAGCCTGTAAAAGGAGGTATTTGCCATGCATTTAGGCATCTTGGTCTCCAGATCAAGATCATGCTCTTGCTTTCTCTCTTTCTGTTTTTGTAATGCTTAAGCTTTCTTTTCATTAATATCTTATTTATACCTGTCATTTCCTTTCTTTTACTTAGTTAGCTTTTATCTTATTTATATTCTTGTTTTATTTATTTATTTTTCTTTCATTCATTATGTTTAGTTAAGTTTATTATATCAAGGTGAAAATGTTATACTAATGGCGTAAGAATAAGTATAGTGTAAACTTAACATGAATTTTAATATTTAATATTAACATGTTTTATATTTGTTATCTTGTTCACTCTTTAATACTTTGCTTGTTAAATTACTAATGTAGATTTATATTGTATAACACTTGGTACAACAAATGTTTAGCAATTTTATAGCCTATACTATATAATATAACCGACACCTGAGCTATGAAAGAAACTTGATTTGTTGTTAACATAAGTTATAATCATGAATGCCTGATGAGATTTACAAGTATTAACATTAATCGAATAAGATAACTAATGTAATCATGTTAATAATTTATAATCTGATTGGAACCTTTCTTTGTGCGTAGTTTTCAATTGAATAATAAAAATTTATACTATACTTGTTTGATATAATATTAGTGGATCCTCTAACCTTGATATTTATTGTTATCATTGTTTAATCTTTACATTAATCTTTCATCTCAAAGTTCTCATCAACTTCTTCTTTTTTATTACTATTACTATTACTATTATTGTTGTTGTTCTTGTTGTTGTGTTCTTATTATCTATAATTTATACAATTAACCTCCTTGTGGTTCGACTCTGGTCTTGCCAGGTTATTTATTACTTCGATTCTCTTACACTTGAGAGAAGACATCAATCTTTTAGTCGTGTCTAGTTTTTAGCGTCGTTGCCAATGAGGTAAGTTCTTATACAAATCATAGTATTTATTTTATTTTCTCTTTTCACTTTTCTTGTATATAACTTTGTTTCTTTACTTTTGTTTTCTTTTTCTTTTGTTTTCTTCTTCCTTTTATTCTATTCCTACACGTGCATGAGAGTGTGATCACGTATATTAAGTTGTAGACTTTCTAGGGTATCCTTATCATTTTAAGAAAATATGGTCGAAGAAGATAATCAATCACTTTATCATGAGAATAATGAGAATAACCGTGCTAGAACACTTAGAGATCACATGAATCCCATAAGAAAAAGTGTACCATCATACGTAGTTTTCCCTCCTGATGCATCTCATTTTAATTTTAAGCCAATCATTATTGAACTTTTAGGTTCTTTTCATGGATTACATTTAAAAAATCTATACTAACATTTAAAGGAATTTGAGGAGATATGTAACACCTATAATAACCTAAATTGTACTATGAACACCATTAGATTAAGGCTTTTTCCTTTTTCATTAAAAGATAAAGCTAAAACATGGCTATAAAATTTAAGACTTGGATCCATTTGTGATTGGGATGAAATGCAACATCAATTTTTAAAGAAGTTTTTCTCTTCTTATAAAATAAACTCTTTTAAAAGACAAAACACCACTTTCACTCAAAAATCAGGAGAAACATTTTATTAATGTTAGGATAGATATTAAGATTTGCTTAATATTTGCCCTTATTATGGTTTTGAAACATAAAGATTAGTTTCATATTTTTATGAAGGGTTAACACCTAGAGATAGGCAAATAGTTGAATTGATGTACAATAAAATTTTTGAAGATAAAGACCTTAATGAAGCAATATAGTACTTAGATTTGTTAACTAAAAATGCTCAAAATTAGGACACCGTAGGTACTTATAAGACACCGAGTAAAAATCAACCTCATACATCTAGTAAAAGTATGTACAGCCTTAGGAAAGATCATGACTTTCAAGCTAAGTTTCCATCTTTAGCTAGAAAAGTTGAGGCATTAGAATTGAAAAAGAGTGGTCAATTAAAATTTGTTCAAAACATTGTATGTCAAATCTGTAAAACTAATGAAAACTTAACCGATGATTGTCTAACTTTGCCTTCTTTTAATAAATGTCTCCATGAATAAGCCCATGCTTTAAACAGTTTTCAAAGGCCCAATCATAACCCATACTTGCAAACATACAACCCTGGTTGGAGAAATTACTAAAATTTCAGTTGGAAGAGTGATAATGCCCAAACTTCACCACCATAGTTTCAAGCATACCATAATTTTCAAAATTCTCATGGATATGCATCTTCTTATACTCCATCTCTTAGAAGAAATTTTGAGAAAATTTTGTATGCATTCATTGAAAAGCAAGAGACAATCAACACTCAACTTGCTCAAAGTATAATAAATTTTAAAGATATTCTTGCAAAATTCACATCTACTCTTAGTTTTCAAAAGAAAAGTAAGTTTTCATCTCAACCATAACAAATTTCCAAGGGGTAATACAAAGCAAATGCAAGTAGTTCTGGAAGTCAACACATGAATTAAGTCAAATTAGTCATCACTCTTCATAGTGGTAAGGTTATTCAAGAACCAATTCTTGAACCTTATGAGAAAGATGATGAGCCAATCTCTAAGGGTAAGGAAGAGGTTGAATCTGAACGTTGCAAAAAAAAGATTGATTCCCCGTTAGCACTTTCATTTCTTTATGTTATGACCAATTAGGAAGAAATCGAGGATGAAAGAGGCACCAGAAATATTGATGCAATTTTTTTTTATCAAAAATGACAACAGATTTGACACCTGACATCACACCAATTGATGATTACTTTCCTGATGAATCTCTACTTTCTCTTAGTTCAATGCCTTGGTTTGCTAAAAATATCAATTTTCTTGCTTCAAGATTTTTGCCAGCTCATTGGAGTACCGAAGATAAAAGAAATTTTTTAAGCAATGTGCATATATTTTATTGGGATGACCCTTACTTAGCAATGATTGTCCTGATCAAATATTTCAAATATGCATTCTTGACAATGTGGTAAGTAATGTCATTAAATTTTATCACTCTAAGGCAAATATGGATCATTTCTCATAAAACAAGGACTGTAGAAATCTTACAAAGTGGATTTTACTAACCCATTATATTCAAGGAATCACATACATTCTATAAAACCTGTGAAAATTGTCAAAAGGTGGGATTTATTTCAAAACACAGAGAATCTTTAGATAATCTTCTATTGACTCTTAAGTCTCATCATAGTTGAGATAAACATCATGCAATTAATGACTTATGAACCCATTTTTATAAAGAACATGCTTGACATAGTCTTGGGAATCTGACTGAAAAAGATCTTGTTTGCCAGTTTTTAAGAAAATTGGACGAAAAGCCTATCCCTGACCCATAAAGGGCATTTAAGTTGTTCTTGGACGTAAAACCAAGGGAAGATGTGAGTCACAATCATAACCACCTTTACATAAATATGTTTTTGAAATTAATTAATTAAATAAATAAATAAAAAGTGTGTGCGTGTGAGACTTTAGCTAGCCTACATATAGGTGGTATGATTACCTTTTTAATTTCTCATCTATAAAATCCTCTCTTCCTTTTTTTTATTTCTACTCAACCCATACATTTAGCAAATATAAAAGTGTATATAAACGACAAGTTTTTCAAGTCATCATATAATAAATGTTTGTGTTTTCAGTGGATCTAGTCTTGGAAAGAAAAGGAGTTTTCAGAGCCAGCAAATCATTTTGGTTAGGTGCTAGCTGAGAGAAAGATTCATTTAGTGTATGAGGGAGACAGTCTTGTGTTAATGAGAGGTGTTTTAATAATTGTATTTTTAAGAGGTAGTCAAGTTTTGGGGGTCGTCCCTAAAACTTTAGCATAAGGGACATCATTGAAAAAATAATTGAAGAGGAACTACAAGTCTCCATAATGTCTGCTAGAATAAATGCAATGTTTAAAAATACGAATGTCTTCATTGCCTTACCAGGTGGTCTAGGCACATTAGAAGAGATATTTCATATCTCCTCTTTGACCTAAGTGCACAGTCACCATAAACCTATAAGTCTATTAAATGTTAATATTTATTATGATAAGTTGTTGTCGTTTCTTGATCATACTATGGAACAAGAATTTTTAACATCTTCTGCACGAAAAAATCATAATTTCTGCTGCTACTACTGAACAATTGATTGACCAACTACAATCTTTCATTCCTTTAATTGATCCCTCCATGAGTTGCATAAATTGTTCATCTAAGAAAAGTCATAAAAAGTTTAGATTATATTTGAGTCTTTATTTGTGAATCTTTGTGTCTTTTGCTTTTATTATTATGTTTTGTTATTTCTTATATTTGATTAAGTGTGTTTTAGGTTTGTTAGTATTTTTATTTCAGGTGATGTCTTCTAATTAGTACTTAAAGGTGCATTTTTATCATAGTTTTATATTATCATTTTGCACTTGAAGTACCAATAACTCCTTAACTAAAGTATGTTTTATAATAATATATCTAATAATATAAGATACCTTTAATTTATGGTAAATGTTTATTTTAAATTTAGGCCTATTACATAAATGAAAGGATTGATTGATGACTTTAAGAACTTAAATTGCAAGGGCAAAAAAGATGACCAAAATTAGAAAAGAGATGTCGGTGCAATCCAAACCAAAACACTGTTTGGTAATTGAGTGATATCTGGAGCTATAGATCTCAGATTTAGATCTACTTTATATAGATGGAAGTGTAAGACATAGGCTTACAACTTTCATATGGAGCCCAAGATCTAAAAAGGCTATTTTCAAGTCCAAATTGTAACAACAACAAAGAAGCCCGAATTTGTCCTCCAGCCCAAGCACTATTTAGTATTTTAGCCATATCTGGAGTTCTAGAAGTCCAAATGAGTTGAAGTTGTTACACAAGAAAGCTGAGAAAATTGCCTACAACTTTCATGTTTTCAAATGGCTCCAATTTTGATGTTATTAATGATGTTTTGGGTAGACAAAAAAAGATAAGGATTGTCACCAAGTCAAGAGTTGGCCACCCACTCATCAATTAGTCATCAAATCAATAGTTCCTAATTTTGGCCTATAAAAGGAGACATTTGCCATGCATTTAGGTATCTTGGTTTCTAGATCAAGATCATGCTCTTCTTTTCTCTCTTTGTATTTTTTGTAATGTTTATGTTTTGCTTTCATTAATATCAAGTTTATGCCTTTCATTTCCTTTCACTTATTTAGTTAACTTTAATCTTTCTTTCATTATGTCTAGCTAAGTTTATTATATCAAGGTGAAAAGGTTACATTAATGGTGTAAGAATAAGTATAGTGTAAACTTAATATGGACTTTAATGTTTGATACTAACATGTTTTATAATTATTATCTTATTCACTCTTTAATACTTTGTTTATTAAATGACTAATCTTGATTTATGTTGTATAACACTTGGTACAACAAATGCTTGACACTTTCATAGCCCATACTGTATGGTATAACGGACACCTGAGCTATGAAAGGAACTTGATTTGTTGTTAACATAAGTTATAATCATGAATGCTTGACGAGATTTACAAGTATTAGCATTAATCAAATAAGATGACTAATGTAATTATGTTAACAATCTATAATCTAATTGAAACCTCCTTTGTGTGTGGTTTCCAATTGAATAATAAGAGTTTATACTATACTTGTTTGACATACCATTAGTGGATCCTTTAACTTTGACATTTGTTATTATCATTGTTTAATCATTATATTAATATTCCATCTCAAAGTTCTCATCATCATCTTCTTCTTCTCCTTCTTTTTCTTTATTATTATTATTATTATTATTATTATTATTATTATTATTATTATTATTATTACTATTATTATTAGTAGTATCACTACTACTACTACTATTACTACTACTACTACTACTATTATTGTTATTGTTGTTGTTGCTATTATTATTGCTATTGTTGTTATTACTATTGTTGTTGTTTATAATTGTTGATTATAATTTGTATAATTAACCTCCCTGTGGTTCAACCCCGGTCTTGCCAGATTATTTATTACTTCGACACTTCTGCACTTGGGAGAAGACATCAATCTTTTGGTCGAGTCATCTTCTATACTCTATTTTTCTACTTTAGGATATTGAGGACAATGTCTCGTTTTGGTTGGGGGGAGAGGGTAGTAGTTGACAAAAAAATTTAACTAATTGTGTTTTTCATTTCATAAAACATGTGCAAAATTATTGTTACTAGAATGACAGAGTAAATGAGCTATTATGCTAAAGTGACTCTTCAGACGCATCTTAGTAACCATTCTTAACAAAGTCTATTATAATACTTCTTGAAATATTCAGTTTTACAAACTCTCGCATTATTATCACCTAATTTTGCTCATATACTCATTTAACATGTATTCTTAAACCTTTATTTTCACACACACACTTTAACATATGATTGGAGGTTGCATATTGGATTATTACATTATTTATGTTCTTTTGTTAAAGGTAATAACTAAGGGAAAGAGATAGTATATAATTTGCAAAAAAAAAAAACAAAAAAAGAGCAAAAAAAATAGTGATAATAAATATGTAGATAAGTTTGGTTTCGTAGCCTTCCTAACCTAAGTAATTAAGCCCGAAAGGGTGTTTTAACACCTAATACCCTAAAGTCAACTGACTTGGGAGCTATTGGCCTAATACTTGTTACATGGGTTGAGAAAATTTTTTTAAAGGAATCAAACATTGCACTATCTATATATCAGTATCTGCAACCTGAGTTACTAAGCTTGTAAGAGTATTTTAACACCTAACGCCCTAAGACCAACTGATGTAGGAGTCATTAGTCGAAAGCTTGTTACATTGGTTAAAGATGCATTATGTTTAAATTTATATGTATATCTATTAAAAAAATAAAAAGAAAATAAAACAATCCTAACCCAAGAAAGTTAACCTTAAACATTAGAAGAAAAGGTTTGTTTTCTTCCAAGTAAAGCCCCATAACTATGTGCTGATATATTGATCATAAAAAAAGGTTTATTAATATTTTTTTATGAGGTATTAAGCAGATATATAAATTTAATAAGAGTTTGTTTATCCTAATAGATTAATGGAAGTTGAATGATGAATACCTTGCTTTGTGGAATTTGCAAATTGTTTTTCTATTTTAACGCTTTGATTACTAGAGACTAGTAATATGCTAGTTGAGGTGTGTGATTAGTACTTAAAAGTGGATTTTTATCAAAATTTTATTTTTATCATTTTGCATTTGAAGAATTAATAACTCCTTAACTAAAGCATGTTTTATAATAACATATCAAATAATATAAGATACCTTTAATTTATGGTAAAGAGATGGCTAAACTTAGAAAGAGATGTTGGTGCAGTCCAAACCGGAACACTATTCGGTAATTAGGTCATATCTGGAGTTGTAGATCTCAGATTTAGGTCTACTTTATATGGATGGAAAGGTAAAACATAGACCTACAACTTTTATTAAAGCCTAAAATTTAAAAAGGCCATTTTCAAGTTCAAATTATAGCAACAATAAAGAAGTTCGAATATGTCCTGTAGCCCGAGCATTGTTCAGTGTTTGGCTCATATTTGGAGTTCTAGAAGTCCAAATGACCTCTATTTTTTCCCCTGAAAAGCTGAGATAATTTCCTACAACTTTTATGTTGTCAACTGGTTCCAATTATGACGTTATCAATAATGTTTTGGGTAGACAAGAGAAGATAAGGATTGTCACCAAGTCAAGAGTTGGTCACCCACTTATCAATTAGTCATCAAATCAATAGTTCCTAATTTTGGTTTATAAAAGGAGATATTTGTCATGCATTTAGGCATCTTGGTCTTTAGATCAAGATCATACTCTTGCTTTCTCTCTTTCTATTTTTGTAATGCTTAAGTTTTCTTTTCATTAATATCTTGTTTATGCCTTTCATTTCCTTTTCTTTACTTAGTTAACTTTTATCTTATTTATATTCTTATTTTATTTATTTATTTATTTTTCGTTCATTCATTAGATTTAGTTAAGTTTAGTATGTCAAGGTTAAAAGGTTATACTAATGGTGTAAAAATAAGTATAGTGTAAACTTAACATGAACTTTAATGTTTGATACTAACATGTTTTAGATTTGTTATCTTATTCACTCTTTAATACTTTGCTTGTTAGATGACTAATCTAGATTTATGTTATGTAACACTTGGTACAACAAATGCTTGACACTTTCATAACCCATACTGTATAGTATAACCGACACATAAGCTATAAAAGAAACTTAATTTGTTGTTAACACAAGTTATAATCATGAATGTCTGACAAGATTTACAAGTATTAGCATTAATCTAATAAGATAACTAATGTAATCATGTTAACAATTTATAATCTGATTGAAACTTTCTTTGTGCGTGGTTTCAAATTGAATAATAAAAGTTTATACTATACTAGTTTGACATACCATTAGTGGATCCTCTAACCTCGACATTTATTGTTATCATTGTTTAATCCTTACGTTAATCTTTCATATTAAAGTTCTCATCAATTTCTTTTTCTTTTTTACTACTACTGTTATTATTGTTGTTGTTGTTGTTACTATTATTGCTAGTATTGTTATTGTATTATTGTTGCTAGTATTGTTGTTGTATTATTGTTATCTATAATTTATACAATTAACCTCCTTATGGTTCAACTCTGGTTTTGTCAAGTTGTTTATTACTTCGACACTTCTGCACTTAGAAGGAGATATCAATCTTTTAATTGTATCACATATATAACAATAAATATTAGCATACACCCTTAGCATGACTTTCTAATAGGATGATTATGTATATGTCTAAACTAATTTTCTTGAGCTATTGATGGGGATTAGGTGGTCAAAAATTAGGTAGCTGTTGTAAATTTTCATAAGTTCTTTGTGAGTACTATAGTTATATCCTTTACCACCATCTTTTTTTCCATTTAGGATTATAAATAAATTTTCTATCTAAATTTTTAAATTACATAATATTTACATAATTAATTAAGAAACCTCAAGTTACATTCGAAGGGAATTAAAAGAGAAAAGAATTTTACAACTCCATAAAAAATAAAAATAAAAAGAAAAGACACACTTATCCTATTTAATATTATAACTCTTTAATCATAAAAACATAATTACATTGATCTTTAATGTGTATAACCATCCATCATGAATAAAAACACATTAATATGCATAAATAAATATACACCTGTTTCATGTGTAATTTTTGGCTTAACATTTTTAATATTTAAAAATATTAAATTAAATCTAATTTGATAATTTTACGAACTTGATACATTTTATTTAATATGAACATTTTCATTGAAAAACCATTTATCAAAATTTAATAAGAAAATTAATCATAATAAAATTATTCTAAACTATTTTAGAATTAATTAAATAAAAATATCTTAGCTTAAAAACTCTCTTTAGAAAAACTATTTTTCTAAACATTATTTAATTCAATATTTTAATTAAGTCCTAATCCTCTTAGGATATAACCAAAACTTGGAATTTTTCAATTAAATATTTTTCAATTAATTTAATTTAGGGTTTTACTTTTAAAATATAAAATTAATATTTTATACATGGAGAGGAAAATCGTAATTCTGCCCCAATAATACCTTAGAAGTAATTAGGCATAAATTGCTGGGGTATATTCATAATTCTACCCCTCAAAAACCCTAATCTAAGTAGTAGGGGAAGAATCGTAATTCTGCCATTGTCATCTTCTTCTTGCTGCAGCAGCCTTGCTATTGCATTCGTTGTTGCCAGCATGGCTGCCAATGCCAATGGCAACCCTTAGCAGCAGCACAATGCTGTCATTTCACCTGGTGGAAGTGTAAGGCAGAAGCCCTTATGCGACCCCAGTTTAGCACTATTGTGACCTTCTATTAGTGGCGATTGGCGCTGGTGGCTATTGCACACAAATTTAATTTGTAATTAATGCCAATCACAATTAAAACATGTAATCAATAATGTAAATTGTCTCAAAGGCTCTGTTATTGTTAGATTTTCAAAACACAAACATTTAGTAAAAATAATAAAGTTAAAAGTTTTTATGAGTCTCATGATTCTTATTACACAAATCTAAAATTATTTAAAGTTTATATAAAAATTATCTAAAAATTAAATGTTCTTTTCAACTTTAAATAGTTATTTTAAGTTAGGTTGTCGCAAATTATAATTCATCTAAATATTTAGCTTCTAATGATAATTTACATAAATTATCATTGAGAAATTTTCTAAACTCTTTTAGAAAAGAGTGATTGCTAACTTTAAGTGCTAACTTTTTTATTTTATTTTTTAGAGGTTTATGTATTGTACTTTCCTCACTCTTCTCTTCTTTGAAAATAATAAATAAAACATTTTATTTATAAAAAAACCTAAAATTTCTATAAATATTAAAATATCTATTTGTATCATAAATAATATCACATATATTATTTTAGTCTAGTTTTATAAATTTGTTTAACCAATTCCTTACTTAATTATTTCTAAGTTTAGAATTATACTATTTTATATTAATTACATTCTAGTCCTCGACTTCAAAAATTTACTTACATTTGAGTCATATTTAATTAATTATTTTATTTTAATTTATAATCAATATTTCTTACATGTGTGACCCATTAGGCTCCTTAATAAATTAACCCAAATATAAATCATAATCTTAGATAAAATAAAATTAAATAAACTAAATAATTTAATTTATTATTAATTCAATAATTGATTGATTTATATTTAAAAATTAAATATAATATCTAGCTTGTTATGATCTTTTAAATATTAAAAAATTTATAAGTAACTTAACTTAATTTTTCAATAACTAGTTTCTCAATGCATTTATTATTTATTTATCAAAAATATTTTGATTTAAATATTATAGTATGTAGAATATATACCTTGTCAAATTATGTTAATTTTCTCTACATTATAGTAATTAATTATTTAAATAAAATTTTAAAATTATTTTCAAAATTTATTCCATTTTGACAAGAATTTTATAATTAATATTATTTAAAAATAAAAAAAAATATATTTTTTAATTTATCTAAAGTGATGCCTCTATATTACTTAAATACCTTCACCGCTTGCTGCTGGTTTTGTGTTCGGAGAGGTTGATTCCTGCTGGTGAGAGGTATGCTACAAGGAAACTGTCGGGAAGCTGTTGTTGGTCAATTTAAAAGTTGCTGCTGGTACAGTTTGAAGCCGCTGCTAGTACTGTTTGAAAGTCGATACTGTTTTTCTTCTGCGTTCGATACTGTTTTGGAGGGTATTCTGCTGTGTAGAGGACAATCTTCAACTCTTCGTTGCTGCTCGGCTCGATGAAAGAAGTAGTTTTCTTTGAAATTTATGGTTTGTGTTCTAATTGTTCTTGTAATTCTCTCTATGAAAGTAGTTTCTGCTCTGCTATTTTGTGAAGAAACTTGTTGCTGTCTGAAAAAAAAGAAGGTTTGCTGCTGCTGCTGCCACGTGTTGCTGATTTGTTCTTTTGTTGTGTATTGTTTTTGACTGTCAAAGGCAGAAAAGGCTGCAGGCTGCCTCCTGCGTTTTTATCTCCTAATCCCTCCTCCTAAAGTTTATAAGTTCTGATATCAAATATTGAAAAGAAAATACATGAACAAATCTCTCAAGATTTATTATAAGTTCTTTTATCTCCACACTTAAATTCTGAATATATTTATAATTTAGACATCTTTTAACTATCATAATCTAATAAATTTTAATTAACTAATTAAATAATAATTCTACTAAACTATACTAACATAAATTCAAAATGCCATTGCTAAGGATCACAAAAATAAGAGTAGCTCGTACGGTGAGATGCAATTTCAGGTTTTCTATTATATTCAGCAGGTTCTCCAGTCCAAAATATCAAATGGATTTACTAGCTTTCTGTTTAAATTTTTGCATCACTTGCAACATGGGCGACTTATCTACTGCTAAACTCAGTTGTCTGCATGCTGTTCCTGGCTAAAATTATCTTTCCTGATTTTTGAGACCTGAATCATTCTCCCGCCATACTTCTGCACCTCCGTAAATCAGCTTCTCTCTCCCTTCTCAATCCCTCACCTCAAATGGAATTCTTAGTCACACAAGTTTCATTTCAGGCGCCAACAATCTTAGTCTTTCACACCACCAGCAGTAGCCTTTAATCCTTTTGACTCACGCCTAATGAAGCTTTCTAACAACAGCTCATAACTAGTAAATTTAGGAAAATGGAAAACGAAAGTTGGAGAAGTTTCATTCATTAGCCTAAAAATTCTAACATCTCTTCAGAAATTGTCAATAGAATAACAACAAATATGGCGCAAAGTCATCTGCGAAGCTGATATAAACTATGCCGTCCTCTGAGCTTATGGTAGCATTGCAAAGCAAGCGAAAAAGTTCATGCATGAAGATGCTAGGTGAACTAAAAATTGATTATAGTTGCATGATTCAAATCGATTATGCTGATTGTGTTCTAATTACACAAAAGTTAACGAGAACAGAAACTTATTCTTGTAATTCTCTCTTTCATTGCTGTATATTGTCTGGATTTTGATCTCCCTGGCTGCTTGTCAACTCAGCACCATCTGTAGCACTGTCAGATGTTGAATTTGGTGAACCTGACTGCCCGCTGGTTTTCCTTTCAGTTACTTCGTCAGTACCGGCTTCCATTAAAGAGTTGAAAGCAAGTTGGCCAGAATAAAGGAACAAACCAACAGAATTGATGCCAAAAACAAATGTTGCAAGGTAGCACAAACCATTCACAATAGTCCTGCAAATAGCAGAAAGATGTCACTGTCTTGCATAAGTTGAATCATAAAGCAAAAGGATAGTGGTAGCAGGAACTACCTAACAGTCACTGTTATTTGCCGCACCTGAAACACACCAAGCGAAAAGAGTGAGAAATAGCGTGTATTATTGACACAGTAACAATTTTCAAACTATCATGTTTACAGATAACGATAATCTGCAATATGTGGTAACAATGTGTTTAATCTCACATATGCCAACCTGTGCACAAGAACATACTAGCTCGAAATTTTATGATTCCAGTTACACTTGGGATAAAAAGGCTATCTAAGAACAACAAGTACAAAACAATCCGACGAAGTAAGGCAAAAGAGAGATTGAGGGACCAACCGAGAAATTGTCTGACACTGTCTGGCGGTTAAGAGATGCCTCGATAGTAGTGGTGAACTTATAGAGAATAAGTGCGATCACACCTGCTGATATTGCACCTAAAAAAGCCTGAACCGGGGAAGGAGGCTTCTTAACATCGATTGGAGCTGATCCAAAGGTCTTCAAGCTATCTAATGCTTCCTCTTTCAAGGTTTTCTTCGCCCCTGATGACCTAAATTTCTAAAAACATAGAATGGACACCCTCAAAATTCCAATCTTATCACAAATAAGTGAAATGAAAGCAAATAAAATCTAACAGTTTCTCTAGAGTTGAAATTGAATCATAATAACATGTGAGTGAATACAAGATTTCACGGCAACCAACAAAGGAAAAAAGGCCTAGCTTTCAACTATTTTCCAAAATTAAGCAATATAGTCCCAAGACATTATGAATTGAAGAGAATTGTACCAAACCAAAAACTAGTGTGGTCCAGAAGTTCACAATGGAAGTTAAAACGAAAGCAAATCCATCAAATTAAAATCCAGCACTGAAACAGCACATATATGCAAATTCCCATAAGAATGTAACAGCAATAAAACCACTGATCAAAAGGGTATTAGTAAATTACTAAAGACTACAAGACAAAAAATAAAATAAAATCCAAACTGAAACATATTTACCACAAAACAAAATTGAATTATGTGAGAGAACCACTGAATTAAGCCAAAGAAACATAATCCCATCAACCGAAATCCTTTCCTTTCTAATTCCAATTTCCGTATGAGCACATCAATAACAACCAAAAAGTTAAGGAAAATACCAGCTCTTTAGAACGCTTAGCACGGCGTCGAAGAGAGCGGAAGAGGAAAACAGAGATGGCACCAGTTAGGAGAACACTAGTAGCAACCTGAATAGAAGAAGGATCATCTGTGGTTGCAAAAATAGAAGGAGAAGACCTCAGTATCTCTATGGGACCTTCTTCTTCCGGTTCTGGTGCTTGTTCTGGTAACTGGGCAAGCCATAGCGGGGGGTCTGGTCTGGAACGAGGGAGGGCTGAGAGAGTGAAAGGGGTGAAAATGGGGGGTTTGTAGAGAAACTTCAGAGGATATAAATGATGATTAGTGTGGTGGTGAGAAAGAGGGAAGATTTGGGGAGATAGAGGGTGGAAGTTGTGGCATTGTAAATGCAACATTTCAGAGGTCTTGTAGAGATGGGAGGGAAAATGTGTGTTTCTTGTATTTGGGATCTTTTCTTTTACATTATCCTGAACTGGTTCTTTTCTGTTTGGACATCATCGTATCTTTTGGGCACTCCACAGTTTTTAGATTTTACTTAAAAAAATAAAATAATGAAAAGTTTTTTTAAATACATTTTCTTACATCATAAAATATTTTAATTGATAATTGAGAAGTTAATGTATATATTTAATGAAATAAAATAAAAATTATATAAACTAATATATAAAAAATATTAATATTGACCGATGATTAAAGCCTAAAGTTAAAATATAAAAACATAAAAAATATATTTCATGTTGTGATGTGGAGTTTTTTTGAAATTTTTTATTTAATTATATAAAAATTAAAATATTTTTTTATCACAGATATAATAATTTAAATTATATATATAAAATGATTAGTGGTATAAATTCTTTCTCTCCTTTTTTCTAATGTAATCTTTTTAGCCAAAAATATATCTTTCCTTAATTATGTTTGTTAATAGCATGAAATTATAAGTAATTAAAATAAATATCCAAAAAATTCAAACAATTTGTTAAAAAAAGTATCTCTTTCATCGAATCCTCTTTCCAAAATAATTTCTTTTATTAGCAGTCTAGTTTTTTAAATAAAAACTTAATATAATCTTAAAAGAAAGTTTTGATAAAAAATAATAGAATAATAAATTGATAATTCTTGCTCAAATATATTAAAATAAATATAACTATAATAAACTTGAAATAAACTATATAAGAAATTTATACAAAAAATATAGAAAATAGATGTTTTATCTACATATAGAATATTATTTAGAACATTATGCATAATTATTAATATTACTATAAATGATATAATTTAAAAATAATGACATAATTAAATAATCATTTAAAATTATTTAAATAGATTTATTTAAAATGAATTAAAGTATAAAATGCTAAAAGAGAAAAAATAAAATAAAGGGCTAAGTATGTATAAGCTGATATGCATGTTTGACCCACACATAACCCGAGTTCACTGGAACTTAAAAATCCACATATCATTTGTTATAATTTTTTGTAAAAAACCTTTTTTTTATCAACCCATCACTTGTATGAATAAACGATGCATCACTTATATGTTATCCTTTTCAATTATTAAAGGTGGCTTTAGTGAACAAGAAATCAGTATCCAAATTTTTAGATCTCAAGAACCCATATTCAAACCATTTTACACCTAAAAACAAGAGCAATTATCTTATAGATCTTTATAGGTTTATTTCTAACAATAAAACACATTCCAATCAATTAAAAACCTTAAAATCAAATATTTTTTTTGAGATTTGATCTATTTCTTCTAGCATAAATGAAGATGAAAACAACTATATTGAACTCATCTCAAAAATAAATTAATAAATACTAACATTAAAGTATTTGGTAGTCCAAATCCAGCATTCTAAAAGCTTTTACTCTCCTTAATTTTTCCCCTAACTTTTTTTTTCATGTCTCGAGATCTAAAGAATGAAATATATATCTATAAAAGAAGTTTAAGATCAAAATAGAAATGGAAAAGAAAGTGAAAATTAAGGGCACGAATCGTAGGTTTACATGCCTATTAAATAGTAAACATAAAAGAGAGGTTGTCAATTATTGTTAATGTCAAATTTGGTCCATATGCAGCAACACCTTGGTTACATGTAAAAATAAAATTTAAAGAGAAAAAAATCAGGGCCAAAGAAAAAAAAAAGAACTTTCGAGTTTCAAATTAAAAGAAATTGTAGTTTGAAAATAAAAAAAAACCAATAAACCAAGAATACAATACTTATGAATAGAAAACAATGAGAAAATTAATTACTTTTATCTTATATAATTAATGGTATGAATTAAGAAAAAAAATTCAATAATATATATAAAATATTAAATCAAATTCCATATTGAGATCATTTAATTGGTAAAAAAATATATCCAAGCTAGAGCAAAGTACAGGCACGAGGCTGCTCCTTTCTTAAGTTCTTGATGTGCATCATGGGAATGATAATCCATCTCGTAAAGCTAAATTTAATTTGCAAGAGGATTCATTTAATATTGGGTTACTTGAATTTGGGTTGATAAAGAAAATAAGTTAAAAAATTGATGTTGTTTACAGTCATAACAGTAGATGAATTTGAACCTGAATTTGAAGTCATTCATTGTATGTGAAAACAAGACTAATCCAGGTGGATTTCAAGTTTAGAATGTGATCTTTCTAGATTGTCCAACCATGATTGCATTGGACTTTTGTATAAGAAGTTATAGCCATTTTAAATTTGGTATGTTTATGTTTCAATTAAAGTCAGAAAATGTGTGCTGGTTTAATTTGTCTAGTTACTTTGTCAAAGTCTAATTTTTAGGCTTGACTTCTATCATATTGAATTTTCCTAACAATGAAGGGATGTTCCAATTATAAATATGGTATCAGAATATGTAATAAAGGATTTTTAGCCTAGATTTGAAACTTAATTTAGAGAATTAAGAGTTGTTCTTCTAAATTGATTTGTGAAGAACCCTACTTGACTTATCACTCTTCAATCGGAAAGAGTGTGGTGTCAAAATCCTAGATTGATTTTTATGGCGTCCAGATTGACCTATCAAAGTATCGCTCTAGTCTATCCTCCATCTTATTTACCTTAAAATTACTATAATCCAACCTAAACACCATAAGAAAGACAACCAACCAGACCCATCCTTCATCCATGTTCGTCAAATCCATTGTTGTCAATTTTCAAATCATTCATGGCACATCATCTGGTATTAGAGCATCTGTTGTGATCTAAGGCAGGAGCCAAAAACAGAAGAAAGGCTTGTTGGAATTGAGGTTAATAAATTTAATTATGGATGGAGATAAAAAAAACTTGCCAAGAGGGTTAAGTTTAGAATAGGCACAGGTTATGGGCTTACAACAATCTCATGCTGAGATTCAGGATGAAATGACTAGAATTCATGAATAATTGAATACCCTTATACAAATGATGCATAGAAATAATTTACAACCCTAGCAAAGGCAAGCACTTAGGGTGTTATGAAATGATATTATAGAAGCTGACGAGATCCAAATGGGGATGATGAGGCCGACAAGAGGGGCAGACCAAGAAGGCAGAATAATAATACTCCTAGTAGTCTTAAACTTAAGATTCAACCGTTTCAAAGAAGTAGTTCACCCGAGAAATACTTGGAATGGATTCAGAAGGTTGAAAAGGTGTTTGAATGGTATGAATATTCTAAAAAAAAGAAGTGCAAGGTGGCAGCACTTGATTTTACAGATTATGCTCTTTTATGGTGGGAAAACTTAAAGATTCAGAGGAGAAGGGATGGAAAAGAGGAGATTACAATGTGGGAAACTATGAAAAGAGTGATGAAGAAGAGATTTGTTCCTAATTAGTATAAGCTACATTAGAATTCAGACTTTGTGATAAGGATCTTTAAGTGTGGAAGAGTATGTGAAAGAGTTTGAGTTGTTGCTGATTTGATGTGAATTAATGGAACCCCAAGAGCAAACAATAACTAGATTTCTTAGAGGGTTGAGGAAGGATATAACTAATGTTATTGAATTGTAACTGTATCTTTTCCTTGAGGATGTTATAAAGCTTGCAACTCGAGTAGAGAGGCAGCACAAATAAGAAGGTGTTTGAACTGGTGTAGCTACGTCAAGCACAACAAGGGCTGTATTTATGCCTACACGAACATGGAGCACACCTAAATGAGATGAGAAGGTAGAGTTTAGCAAGGGGAATACCAATTCTAATTCTTTGAAAGGAAAGGAAAAGGTGACAGAACCTCAACATCCTAGGAGGTCTTAGGACATCAAGTGCTTTAAGTGCTTAGGACATGGGCATATTGCTTCAGAATGTCCAAATCAAAGGGTGATGATTTTGCATGGGGATTATAGAAAGTTGATCAGTTGAGATGAGGTTGAAATTACAGATGAAGATGACGTACAAGTGGCTGAATAAGAAAAGGATTTCAAACTAGTGAAGGGAGATTTGTTGGTTGTGCAACGGGTTCTAAATGCACAAATTGATGTTACTGATAAGCAACGTGAGAACATCTTTCATACTTGATGTCAGATTCGAGATAAGGTGTGTGGGATGATCATTGATAATGGAAGTTTCACTAATGTTGTGTTGACACAACTAAAAGATTGATGTCTTCTTCCAAATATAGGAGTGTCAAAGTAATAAATAACCTAACAAGACCAGGGTCGAACCATAAGGAGGTTAATTATATAAATTATAAATGACAATAATACAATAATGATAACAATAATAATAACAACAACAATAGTAGTACTAGTTGTTGTTGTTGTGGTGGTGGTAGTAGTAGTAGTGATAATAATTAAAAAAAAAAGGAGAAGAAGAAGAAGATGATGAGAACTTTGAGATAGAATATTAATGTAAGGATTAAACAATGATAATAATAAATGTCAAGGTTAGAGGATCCACTAATAGTATGTCAAACAAGTATAGTATATACTCTTATTATTCAATTGGAAACCACATACAAAGGAGGTTCCAATCAGATTATAGATTGTTAACATGATTATATTAGTCATCTTATTCGATTAATGCTAATACTTGTAAATCTCATCAAACATTCATGATTATAACTTATGTTAACAACAAATTAAGTTCCTTTTATAGCTTAGGTGTCAGTTATACCATACAGTATAAACTATGAAAGTGCCAAGTATTTGTTGTACCAAGTGTTATACAATATAAATCAAGATTAGTCATTTAACAAGCAAAGTATTAAAGAGTGAACAAGATAACAAATACAAAACATGTTAGTATCAAACATTAAAGTCCATATTAAGTTTACACTATACTTATTCTTACACCATTAGTGTGACCTTTTCACCTTGACATCATAAATTTAGCTAAATATAATGAAAGAAAGAAAAATAAATAAACAAAATAAGAACATAAATAAGGTAAAAGTTAACTAAGAAAATGAAAGGCATAAACTTGATATTAATGAAAGCAAAGCATAAACATTACAAAAAATACAAAGAGAGAAAGCAAGAGCATGATTTTGATCTGGAAACCAAGATGCCTAAATGCATGGAAAATGCCTTCTTTTATAGGTCAAAATTGAAAACTATTGATTTGATGACTAATTGATGAGTGGGTGACCAACTTTTAACTTGAAGACAATCCTTATCTTCTCTTATCTGCCTAAAATGTCATTGATAATGTCATACTTGGAACCATTTGAAAACATGAAAGTTGTAGGAAATTGTCTCATATTTCTTGTGTAAAAAAAGAAGATCATTTGGACTTTTAAAACTTTAGATATGAGCTAAACACTAAATAGTGTTTGGGCTAGAGGACAGATTCAAACTTCTTTATTGTTACTCCAATTTGGACTTGAAAGTGTCCTTTTTAGATATTAGGTTCCATATGAAAGTTGTAGGCCTATGTCTTACCTTTCTATCCATATAAAGTAGACCTAAATATGAGATCTACAACTCTAGATATGACCTAATTACCGAACAATGTTCCAATTTGGACTACACCGACATCTCTTTTCTAATTTTGACCATCTTTTTATCCTTTCAATTTCAGTTCTTAAATTCATCAATCAATCCTTTCATTTATATGATAGGCCTGTATTTAAAATAAATATTTACCATAAATTAAAGGTATCTTATATTATTAGATACGTTATTATAAAACATGCTTTAGTTAAGGAGTTATTGATACTTCAAGTGCAAAATGATGATATAAAATCTTGATAAAAATGCACTTTTAAGTACTAATCATGAGTCAACTATCTTGGTGGAGAAATTACGTTTAACTAGCATTCCACATCCCAGACCATATAATTTGCAATGGCTGAATGATAATGGAGAGATTCGGGTGACAAAGCAAGTTCTTGTACCTTTTTCCATTAAAACCTATCATGATGAGGTTTTGTGTGACGTTGTGCCGATGTCAGCTAGCCATTTGTTGCTAGGTCGTCCATGGTAGTTTGATAAGGATGTGACCGATAATGGACGAAAGAACACTTATTCTTTTATGCTGAATGGAAAAAAAGTGAACTTGTTACCATTAAGCTATCAACAGGTTAGAGAGGATCAGTTATGAAGCCAACAAAAGGATGTGCAATCATGTAAGGGGTTGTTGTTAGCAAAAAAATAAGAGATATCAAACAGGCAAAGCAGTTACTACAAGTAGAAGGATTGGACTTACCAAGATAGATAAAGGAATTACTTGAAAAATTTAAAGATGTGTTTCCAGATGAATTACCTAAAGGGTTACTGCCTATTCGTGGAATTGAGCATTAAATTAATTTGGTGTCGAGAGCTTCACTTCCTAATAGACTAGCATATAGATATAATATAGAGGAAACAAAAGAGATTAAAAGGCAAGTTGGTAAGCTCTTAGAGAAGGGTTATGTGCGAGAATCACTTAGTCTATGTTTCGTACTTACTTTGCTTGTACCGAAGAAAGATGGTACCATGAAATTATAAACAATAATTATAAACAACAATAATAGCAATAACAACAATAACTATAATAATAATAATAATAATAATAATAATAATAATAATAATAATAATAATAATAACAGTAGTAGTAGTAGTAGTAATAATAATAATAATAATAGTAACAGTAATAATAATAATAAAGAAAAAGAAGGAGAAGAAGAAGATGAGAACCTTGAGATGGAATATTAATGTAACGATTAAACAATGATAACAACAAATGTCAAGGTTAGAGATTCCACTAATGGTATGTCAAACAAGTATAGTATAAACTCTTATTATTTAATTGAAAACCACACACAAAGGAAGTTCCAATCTGATAATAGATTGTTAACATGATTACATTAGCCATTTTATTTGATTAATGCTAATACTTGTAAATCTCGTCAAGCATTCATGATTATAACTTATGTTAACAACAAATTAAGTTCCTTTCATAACTCAGGTGTCGGTTACACCATACAGTATGAACTATGAAAGTGCCAAGCATTTATTGTACCAAGTGTTATACAACATAAATCAAGATTAGTTGTTTAACAAGCAAAGTATTAAAGAGTGAATAAGATAACAAATATAAAACATGTTAGTACCAAACATTAAAGTCCATATTAAGTTTACATTATACTTATTCTTACACCATTAGTGTAACCTTTTCACCTTGACATAATTAACTTAGCTAGACATAATGAAAGAAAGAAAAATAGATAAACAAAATAAAAACATAAATATGATAAAAGTTAACTAAGTAAAGGAAAGGAAATGAAAGACATAAACTTGATATTAATGAAAGCAAAGCATAAACATTACAAAAAATACAAAGAGAGAAAGCAAAAGCATGATCTTGATCTGGAGACCAAGATGTCTAAATGCATGGCAAATGCCTCCTTTTATAGGCCAAGATTGGAAACTATTGATTTGATGACTAATTGATGAGTGAGTGACCAACTCTGGACTTGGTGACAATCCTTATCTTCTCTTGTCTGCCTAAAACATCATTAATAACATCAAAATTGGAACCAATTGAAGACATGAAAGTTTTAAAAAAATTATCTCAGCTTTCTAAGGTAAAAAATTGAGGTCATTAGGATTTCTAGAACTCTAGATATGGGTTAAACACTGAACAATGCTTGAGCTGGAGGACAAATTCAGATTTTTTTTGTTATTACTATAATTTGAACTTGAAAATGGCCCTTTTAAATTTAGATTCTATATAAAAGTTGTAGGCCTATATCTTACCTTTCCATCCATATAAAGTAAACCTAAATCCGGGATTTACAGCTCCAGATATGACATAATTACCGAATAGTGTTCTGGTTTGAATTGTACCGGCATCTCTTTTCTAAGTTTAGTCATCTTTTTGTCCTTTCAATTTCAGTTCTTAAATTCATTAATCAATCCTTTTATTTATATGATAGGCCTGAATTTAAAATGAACATTTACCACAAATTAAAGGTATTTTTATATTATTAGGTATGTTATTATAAAACATGTTTTAGTTAAGGAGTTATTAATACTTCAAGTATAAAATAATGATATAAAACCTTGATAAAAATACACTTTTAAGTACTAAACAATTGACTTTAATGAAACTTTTGCATCAGTAACTATGTTAAAATCCATAAGGATTATGCTTACTATAGTTGTATACATGATTATGAGAGTTGGCAAATGGATATCAAAATTGAATTCTCGAATGGGAATCTTCAGGAAGATGTGTATATAACACAACCTTAAGATTTTGAATATAAGAAATTTATCAACAAAGTATGCAAGCTATAAAAAGCTATTTATTGACTTAAGTAAGCTTTAAGGAGTTGGAATATGCATTTTGATGAGATAATCAAATAGTTTGATTTCATCAAAAATATAAATTAACCTTGTGTTTATAAAAATATTAGTGGAAGTGGAGTTGTTTTTGTAATATTATATGTAGATGACATATTATTAAAAAAACACGACATTCATTTACTCTAATCAGTAAAGATTTGGTTGTCCAAGAATTTTTCCATAAAGGATATAAGAGAAATTGTCTATATGCTGGGAATAAAGATTTATAGAGACAGTCTAGAAGGTTACTTAAATTATCTTAGTTCCTATGCATAGAAAAGATATTAAAATAGTTTAACATGGAAGAATCCAAGAGAGGATACTTACCAATTTAGCAAAGAATACCTCTCTTTAAAAATATATGTTCTAAAAGACTAGTTTAGAAAGATATGATGGAAAGGATTCTTTATATTTTGGCTATAAGATCTATTATGTATGTGATGCTATGTACAAGATTAGATGTATCTTATACTTTGAGTATAATGATCAAATAAAAATTTAATCCAAGTGAGAGTCACTAGAAGATAGTTTAAAACATTCTTAAGTACTTAAAATAAACTAAAAATATCTTTTTAGTCTATAAAGGATATGAACTGGAAATTCCTTGTCATTTAGATGCTAGTTTTCAATTAGATATTAATGATAGAAAATCTCAGTCATGATATATTTTTACTGTAAAAGGTGGTATTGTTAGTTAGACTAGTTCTAAACAAGTAACCACTATACATTCTATAACTAAGCTAAATACATCTGTACATTTAATATGGTAAAAATGATGTTTTGGATTAAGAAGTTCATCACTAAATTAGGTGTAGTTCCTAACATTGTTGATCTAGCAATTCTATATTATGATAACAATAGAGCCATTACATAAGCAAAGGAACTAATATCTCATCAAAGATCCAAACATGCACTTAAATGATTTCATTTGATTAGAGAAATTATATAGAGAAAAGATAGAATGATAGAACAATTATCCATTAAAAAGAATCTTGCAGATCATTTTCACGACATTATTCCAATAAAAATATAAATACTATATAGAGAAATATGAGTTGATACATGAGTGATTGACTTTAGTACAAGTGAGATTATTAATGAATATACCTTATAATCTTACAAGTGAGATTATTGATTTTAGTATTGATTTTATTCATATAAAATATATTTATTATTAATAAAAAAAATTTACTTCAATATTCAATTTTATTACTAAGAAAATTATTAGAATAAAAATATTTTACATAGAAAATTACAAGTAATAATAAATTTGGATTCAAATGATCGAATAAGTTAAAAAAACAAAAGGTAAAATTTGTAAGGAAACTTTTGTGCTTGAACACAAGTTTTAAACCTTCCGTATATTTTTATAACATTACTTCTCTGGTACTTCGACATTTTCACATGCAAATTATTTCGAAGCCCCCACTCTGAACGTTCATGAGATTAGAATGACCAGAAAATACTGTTTCTGTTGCTAGCCATTTTTGGCATAGTTAGCTTGAATAACGGCATAAATATTCTCCACCAAAAGGATCTTTTCATAGTTGACAAAATAATATTAACCACGTTTTGCTGCCTGATTGTTCGATCAAAACTTTATTTAATAGAGAAATTTTTGGGGTAACTGATACACACCTTTTCTCTCCCTGATCTCCACACTCTTTGGTTTCCAGCAAATAATCCGTTTCTACTCACCTAACCTCCGGAAGAGTAGAACCATATCATGAATTAGGGTATTCACGACGTTCCTAAATATCAACTATTTCAAATTAAATGAACATGATTTAATATATGCCAAAAACTAATATATACGAGGCTTGAGTTCACTTCGTCCAAAAGAAAACAAGAAGCATTATCTACTGCAAAAATGAGCGATTTCATCCCCAAGAGGTCAAATTTTCGCATTTTAATGTTCCCCTGGTTTGCTGTTGGTCACTTGACTCCATTCCTCCACCTATCAAACAAGCTTGCAGAGAAGGGTTGTACCATATCTTTCTTGCTACCCAATAAAGCCATTAAACTATTACAACATTTCAATTTATACCCTGATCACATCACTTTCCACCCTGTGCAGGTTCCTCATGTTGAAGGTCTCCCTCTTGGCACCGAGACTGCCTCCGATATTCCTATTTACTTGACTCATTTTCTTTGCGTTGCCATGGACCGCACAAGAGACCAAGTTGAGAAAATTATACGAGACCAAAAACCTGATTTTGTCATGTATGATATGGCATATTGGATACCAGAAGTGGCCAGGCCCCTTGGGATCAAGACAATAAAATATTCTGTTGTTTCAGCTGCTGCAATTGCAATAGTTCTCGTCCCAGCACGTAATGTTGTTGAAGGTAAGCCCATAACTGCGGCTGAATTATCAGTGCCACCTACCGGCTATCCATCAACTTCTGTGGTGCTCCGAGGCCACGAAGTGCGTTCATTGCTCTTTGTATCACAACCCTACGGCGAGGGGATAACGTTTTATGAGAGAGCCTGTACAGGAATGAAAGGATGTGATGCAATTGCTATAAGAACATGCCATGAGATGGAAGAAAAGTTGTGTGATTATATAGGTAGGCAGTATGAGAAACCAGTTTTTTTAACAGGTCCAGTTTTGCCTGAATCAGCCAGGACTCCTTTAGAAGACCGGTGGGCTCAATGGCTAAACGGGTTTGAAGCTGGCTCAGTGGTATTTTGCTCATTTGGAAGCCAATTCATCCTTGAAAAGGAGCAGCTCCAAGAATTGGTTCTAGGGTTCGAGTCAACAGGTTTGCCGTTTTTAGTGGTTTTAAAGCCACCGGTGGGTTCATCCACAATCGAAGAAGCATTGCCGGAGGGGTTTGAAGAGAGAGTTAAAGGGAGAGGAGTGGTTTGGGGTGGATGGGTGCAACAATTGGAGATTTTAGATCATCCATCAATAGGGTGTTTTGTGAACACTTGTGGGTTTGGATCAATGTGGGAGTCTTTAATGAGTGGTTGTCAAATAGTATTGGTGCCTCATTTGGGTGACCAAATCTTGAACACAAGGTTAATGGCTGAAGAGTTGAAGGTGGCTGTAGAGGTGGAAAGAGATGAGAAAGGGTGGTTTACAAAGGAGAACCTTAGCAATGCTATCAAGTGTGTCATGGATAAAGATTGTGAAGTGGGTTCCATGATAAAGAAGAATCACACCGAGTGGAGGAAGCTTTTGAGAAGCGAAGGGTTCATGAGTAGTTATATTGACAAGTTTTTCCAAAACATGCAAGAACTTGTTGATCACAAGTGATAAAAATGCTGGACAGCTTGGCACCTGGTTCTTAAAGTTTGTCGTGTTTTTAGTTGAAGTCTAATTAATCATGTTTATTGAAATTTGATGATGCTTGGATGTCTTGCTAATTAAGAAACTTAATTCGACATTTTCATTCCACGGGTTTTGTTTTATTTTTTTCGAGTTTTGTTTCTAATATATGCAATTTCAACGTATTTAGTTGTTGATATGCTTTGTGTTCTGCTATGTAGAGTTTGTTAACTATTGCGAAAACCGAAAACATGAAAACAGTAGAGATGAAAAGGACAATACATACAAAAAATAGAGATAAAATGATATTCGATAATGATGCATTAGACAAAATAATTATTTTTATATTTAATTTTATTATAGTATTGTTTTTGTATCTTGATTATCATAAACAAAATATATTTTATCTTTAATATATTTTATTGTTAAACTTATATATTTAAAAAAATAATTAGTTTGTTTTTGTACTTTAGTTTATATTAAGTTTCAAAATTAATAATATTATAAAAATATTAATCATAAAAACAAGATTAACTTGATAAATTGGCCCGAAGCTTGGATCAATCTAAGTTTAAGAAAAAATAGAGGAAGAATTGACTTGACCTGACCTGACCTAGTAAAAAAATCTAGGTTAACCCGAGATAAAACATGAGTAAAAAACCCGTTGAATTTTTTGAAAAATAAATTTGATCAAAATAAGGTTTTTTTGATTATTTGTAAAAACAATTTAGGTTAATCAAGTTGACCTTCTTAACTGATAACATGAACTTGTCTTTGATCAACTCTCGAGTTAAGTTTTCAAACTATAATTATAATCACTTTTATTCATGTATTAACTTGGGTAAACCCATGTTAACCTTCCCTATCCATGGCCTAAGCCTTATCCTAGTTGATCCTAAGTTGGGTTTTAGAACTATGATAATAATATTTTTTATCATTACATTAACTTAGGTTAACTCTCTTCATATGTAACCTGCGTCTTGCCCCAAGTTGATCTCCAAATCAAATTTTAAAACTATAATAATAACTATTTTTATTTTATATTGACCTAAGTCAACCCAAGTTGATCCTCCTGACACGTGACTTGAGAATAACCCTGGGTCAATCTCTGAGTCAGGTTTTAAAATTATGATAATAAATATTTTTGTCCTTATATTGACCTAGGTCAACAATCAATCCCACTTATAACTCGGACCTTGCCCCGAATCAATCTTCAAATTAGATTTTAAAATTATAATAAAAATTATTTTTATTCCTACACTAACTCGGGTCAATCAGACTTGTGACTCAGATCACAACCAATGACCTGGGTTTTTCCCTAGATCGACGATTGAGTTAGGTTTTAAAATTATAATAATAATTATTTTTATCTTTATATATCTTAATTGGATAATTTTAAAATTACGAGTTTTTTACAATAATATTTTAGAAAAAAAACCTAAAAAATATTGTCTATGAAGACATATCCTCTTTGTACCTTCTCGTTTTAGAAGTATAAAAATACACTTTAAACTTATCCTAGAGACATTTATTTTTATATATCTATATTTATCTCTTCAACAAAACATATTTTTTTCCCTATTTTCTTTGTCCTTTCTATCTCATGATAGTAATTAAATGCTACCATATGATCCATATTTCTCTATTGGACACTTTATTTAATTTACTAATAAGCAATTCATGCTAGATGTTAGAAACACAAACAAGGATTTCACTTTATAACTAAGTGGGCACTAATATGAGTCTCATTTTCACTCATCTAATCAATGCAATTTTCATAAATTAAAGCTACTATATTTTTTGATTTATTATAATAATTTGTAAAGAGTATTGATCAAATTTAAAGTTATGATTATAATACCATATCCAATATTTATAATAAAATTGATCATGTTATAAGAGTCATATTCAATAAATTTTAAAAAAGCATTCAATCTAGTGATCAAAAGCTACATGTCACTAAAGGAAAATGATAATTAATTAGAAGTCATAATGTTAGCTTGAAATTCATATGGTATTAATAGAGAAAGAGATTAGTATATATTAGAATTTAATAAAATTCTATACTGATATATACTGATATATTAGATTAGAATATAATGTTTAGATAGGTAGTAAACTCTATATTGATATATAAAAAATCATATGGTAATTATAAACAATTATTAGTACCATATATGCAATTTCAATTGTCTGTTTTACTAGTTTAGTATTGTTTATTTTCTTTCTTTATTTATAGGTTTTTGTATTTTCAACACTTTAATTCTAGCAATTATCTTGCTCTTGTTAGTGAATATGTTTTATAGACAATCAATTACTTGTATATAATACTGATTTTATTCAAGTAAAATATATTTCTTATTAATAAAGGATTTTTTATCTTTAATATTCAATTATATTCAATTAATAAATCTAATATTTGATTAACAAATCTAGAGTAAAGATCAAGTTTATGGAACAAAAGTATTTTGCATAGAAAATTATTAAATTGTTATAATTATGAAATTCATATTGTGTCAAAGTATTATTTCTAAAGTTTCTTAGCCAATATTTCTTAAACTAATATACAAATGCTTGTTAGAAGTCATGTTCATTAAACTGATCCACAAGAGAATTCTATATGGAAAGATTACTTATATGTATGAAAATGCTCACGTGATAGATATGTAAGTGATCTTCAGACTTAAGATCATTAAGTTATCATATATAGGGAGTGTTATACTTTGATTGCAACCATATATTGCCTTAATTAAGTAAACAAACATGCAGATATTGAGTATAGTGATTGGTACTTGAAAATGTATTCGTATTAAGGCTTTATATTATTATATTACATTTAAAGTATCAAATTTCCTAACTTAAGCATGCTTTATAATATCAAGTCTGATAATATAAGATAACTTTAATTTATGAAAAATACTTATTTTAAATGCAGATATATCTCACAATTCAAAGGATTGATTGATGTGATTAACTATTGAAAGTGAAGGAACAAAGAAAAGGCTCAACTTAAAAAAGAGATATTAGTTCAAACTAGAACACCATTAAATTATTAGGTCATATTTAGAGATATCGACCTTGGAGTTAGGTCTAGTTTATATGGTTGGAAAGCTAAGATATAAGTCTAAAATATTCATGCAGAGTTCAAGACTCAATTATGTTGTTTTGGAGTCCAAATATTAGCATCAAAAGAGAAATCTGAATCTGTCTTACAGCCTAGATATTGTTCAGTATTCAATTCATATCTTGGACTCTAGAAGTTCAAATGAGTTTATTATTTCTCTGTGAAAAGCTGAGACAGATTCTTATAACTTTTATCAAGTTTATATTGGCCACTAATTCAATAGTTAATTATCAAATAAATAGCTTTTTTTAGCCTATAAAAGAAGTTATTTGCAATACATTTAGGCATCTTAGTTTTCAAATTAAGATCATTTTTTTTACTTTCTCTCTTTGTAATGTCCAAGCTTTATTTCATGTTTTATTTTTATTAATCTCTTGTTTATACTTTTCATCATAACTATGTTCTTATCTTATTTATTTATTTTTTATCTTGTTTATTATGTTTAGTTAACTTTATTTTATGAAGGTGAAAATATTTCACTAATAGTGTTAGAATAAATATAATATAAACTCAACATGGATTTCAATGTATATTTTCAAGAAAGTTTAACATGTCTTACCATTTTTATCTTATTTATTCTTAATACCTTACTTGTAAATGATTAATCTAGATTTGTGTTGTATAACTTTAGGTACAATAAATGCTTGATCTTTTATAATCTTCAGCTGACATCGTTGTTATGAGATGAATTTGATTTGTTGTTAACATAAGTTAGCATCATGAATAGTTAATAATATTTACAAGCATGGTGTTACTTAAATAATGATATTAATAAAAAGAGTTTATATGATACATATTTAAAATATCATTAGTGAATCCTCTAGACTTGACAATTATTTTATCATTATTTAATCCTTACACCAATATCACTTCTCAAAACTCTCTTCAACTCCTTTTCTTTTATTATACTCTTCACATTATACTTAATCTTTAAATATAAGTTAATCAATTATTGAATTGATAATAAATTTAATTTTTTATTTAATCTTATTATATTTAATATTATGATTTATATTTGGCTAACTTATTAGGGAATATAATAGGTTATACATATAAAAACCATTGGTCAATAATTAAAATGTGATGATTAATCAAGTGTGACTTGATTATAAATAAATTTTAGAAATTAAAAACTATGATTTTTTTTTTAAATAATGTTTTAGGTTTTTCATGTATAGGATTGGTTTAAAGAAAGTTGTCTCTTATTGTTAGTATTCAAGGTATTCAAAATTGTATATGAGCCAACATTTAGATGTTATTATTAATCACAAAAATTACCTCTTTATTCCAAAAATTATAGGTTGCTAAGATTTTGTTTTTTGAAACAAATCTTGCATGTAGCCAAGTCTTATCCAAAAATATATTTTCGTATCTATTCATGTTATGTACCTATATATGAAGCTAATTAAGTTTTATGTTGTTCAACATGGTAATGAATCTTGTTGCAAAATTATGGGCCAACATTTGGATGTTATTATTAAGCGAAAATTACCTCTTTATTTTAAAAATTATAGGTCACTAAATTTTTGTTTCTTGAAACAAATCTTACATATGGCCAAGTCTTATCCAAAAAAAATATTTTCGTATCCATTCATGTTTTTGTTAGTATTTTCACACAAAAAATACTTTGTATGTTTTATTATTTTAAGAAAATGTTTAATGATCATTCTTAAAAAAATGAATTGAAGAACACAAAAATACTTTGCATGAATTTTTTAGGCTTTAACACAAGTTTATAAACCTACATGTTTTCTTAAAATAAAAATATTTTGACATTTAATTCTAATGTCTTGTAACAATGGACTCACAGTTAGTTATTACTTAAAAATAAATAATAAAAATAAGAAAGAAAGAATAAAAATAAAAATATTTTTTCTACATAAAAACTCTTCAATTCAAACCAAAATTTCAAAAATAAAGGAAATACATATTCACTAACTTCACAATCAAGAATATTGATTTCAGTGATATTCATCAATATTAAAATTAGAAATATCATTAAAAACATTCACTAACACCAGAGTTAAAAATATTAAAATATTAAAATTATTGACACGACGAAAATATTAATGTCTTCTCCCAAGTGCAGAAGTGTCGAAGTAATAAATAACCCGGCAAGACCGAGATTGAATCATAGGGAGATTAATTGTACAAATTATAATACAACAACAACAACAACAATAGTAATAACAATAACAATAATAATAATAATAATAATAATAATAATAATAATAAAGAAAAAGAAGGAGGAGGAGAAGAAGATGATAAATTGATGAGAACTTTGAGATGAAAAATTAACGTAAGGATTAAACAACGATAACAATAAATATCAAGGTTAGAGGATTCTCTAATGGTATGTCAAACAAGTATAGTATAAACTTTTATTAGTCCATTGGAAACCACACACAAAGGAGGTTCTAATCAGATTATAGATTGTTAACATGATTACATTAGTCATCTTATTCAATTAATGCTAATACTTGTAAATCTCGTCAAGCATTCATGATTATAACTTATGTTAACAACAAATCAAGTTCCTTTCATAACTCAAGTGTCGGTTATACCATACAATATGGGTTATGAAAGTGTCAAGCATTTGTTGTACCAAGTGTTATACAACATAAATGAACATTAGTCATTTAACAAGCAAAGTATTAAAGAGTGAATAAGATAACAAATATAAAACATGTTAGTATCAAACATTAAAGTCCATATTAACTTTACATTATACATATTCTTACACCATTAGTGTAACCTTTTCACCTTGACATAATACACTTAGCTAGACATAATGAAAGAAAGAAAAATAGATAAACAAAATAAGAACATAAATAAGATGAAAGTTAACTAAGTAAATAAAAGGAAATAAAAGGCATAAACTTGATATTAATGAAAGCAAAGCATAAACATTACAAAAAATACAAAGAGAGAAAGCAAGAGCATGATCTTGATCTGGAAACCAAGATGCCTAAATGCAAGGTAAATGCCTCCTTTTATAGGCTAAAATTGAGAACTATTGATTTGATGACTAATTGATAAGTGGGTGGCCAACTCTTAACTTGATGACAATCCTTATCTTCTCTTGTTTGTCCAAAACATCATTGATAATGTCCAAATGGAAGCCATTCGAAAACATGAAAGTTATAGGCAATTGTCTCAGATTTCTTGTGTAAAACATTCAGCTCATTTGGACTTCTAGAACTCCAGATATGGCCAAAATACTGAACAGTGCTCGAGCTGGAGAATAGATTTGGGCTTCTTTGTTGTTGCTATAATTTGGACTTGAAAATGATCTTTTTAGATCTTGGGCTCCATATGAAAGTTGTAGGCCTATGTCTTACCTTTCTATCCATATAAAGTAGACCTAAATCGGAGATCTATAGCTTCAGATATAACCCAATTACTGAATAGTGTTCCAGTTTGGATTGCACCGACATCTCTTTTCTAATTTTGGTCATTTCTTTGTCCTTGCAATTTAAGTTCTTAAAGTCATCAATCAATGCTTTCATTTATGTGATAGGTCTGCATTTAAAATGAACATTTACCACAAATTAAAGGTATCTTATATTATTAGATATATTATTATAAAACATGCTTTAAGTAAGCAGTTATTGATACTTCAAGTGCAAAATGATGATATAAAACCATGATAAAAATGCACTTTTAAGTACTAATCATTTATTCTATGCCGAAACTAGGAATTTGTTTTTTTATCTTTATTTATTAACACTAGAGTTAGGAATATTAGCATTAGGATTAGCAATAACTTTGAACCTTAATATTAATTGGTGGTATAGTCAAGAATATTAGACTGCTTGCATGTTGCACTTATCAATGCTATAGTTAGAAGTATTTCTTGGTTGAATATTCATTGATACTATAATTTTCAATATTATACATAAACTTAATGTTATGGTTTACTCTTGCTTCTATTTATGCAATTCAATATCATCATCTTTTTTTTTTCTAGACTATAAGTATTCCAAAATAAACTTTTCAGCGTCCTTGGTTGCTTTTAACTTTCTTGATAGTATTTCATAAATTTATTAATGAAATCTAAGAAATCTTTGAATTTTTTGTAAAATATGTTTTTATCTACTGAACTTCTCAAAAATCTTATTGAAATACATAAAACATTGTTAACATTCGCATTATTCACCTGAACTTTATTAATGTCACTCCTTGCACCATCACCAAGATTGTATGGAAAAGTCTTGTCACTTTTAAATCTTCCATCATTGCATGGTAACTTTAAGTGCTTTTAGATTTGTATAAATAAAAAGGACATTTATGTCTTTAAGAACAAAACTAATTTTATATATATATATATATTTTAAGCTCTTATATGGCTTCCTAAAATGGACAACAAGCTCTTATCTTTCATATCAATTTGATGATTATTAATATGATGTATAATCTTTATATACATGTTTTCTAAGATGTTATTGATTCTAGCTAACTCATCTATGCAAGCATTTAACCTAGAGTTTAGCATAAAATTATTTGACTCAACAATCATCTTTTTTTATGAATAATATCATAATATTGGTTTAAATTAAAATCATAATATTTTAGCTTGACTATTCCCCTAAATCCTATCATATCAACCATAAAATCATTTGTTTTTTCCTTTACATTCAAATTTATAATTTAATCCATAACATGAATGAATGTAAAAATTCATAATTTAACAACAAAATAATAAAAACTTTTACATATAACTTGAAACCATATAACGATATATAAAGCAACTAAATCAACAATCATTAACTAGGTCAGTGTCCTTCATCATTTCTACAAACATCTCTATCTCATTCTCAACAATGACCTAGTTGATCATTATAGTCACCACTAGATTTTTATTAGATATTACCTTGAAAAGAAACAATTGTATCCATAAAAACAAATAATGGTCCTCTAAGGAATTTAATCAAATAAATTGGAGGCATCCAATAGAGACACTTTCTGAGTAATTATTGAAAATAAGGCTTGATTAGACATCTGAGTATAGTAATCTGATGGGATAAAAAGCACAAGTAATTTTTTATTTAGAGCTCTTTCTTAATCTAGGAGACAAGCCCATAAACAGGTGAAGAAAACTTTGTAAAATTTCAAGTGAAGCTTTAACAAATTGGATATATATATATATATATATATGATTTTGCATACACAAATGCATCTATATGATCATGGGAATTCCATAATTGTAACTCTAGGAATTTGCATAGAAAAATCATATTTTGAACGAGTAATCATGCTTTATTTCATCTATAATTTTTATATACCAAGGTCAAATATTTGGAGCTATATTCATCACTTCTAGCAATACAAATATTTGTTTTTAAAAATAATATTGGGTTCTTAAAAAAAAATATAATAAAACTAGAAGATGTAGGTACAATCATCTAAGATTGTCCCCAAGTAAACATAACAAGAATAGAAAAATCTTTGTTGGATATAACATGTAACAATTTTCAAGAATTTGAAAAAGCCATCCAATATCTTTTATAAAGTAAAAACTTTCATTTTCTTAAAACTTTATATCCAAAACTATTTAATATGTTTATTTACCTTGAAAGTCTCCGATCACAGCAAAGTAAACTAGTGAATGATCCTACTAATTTCTAAGAGATAGTCTATTATTAAAATCAAGTCTAATATCTATATAGGATGCAAATTTATTTTTGTTTAGTGCTCCAACAAATTATGTTGGTTATCAACTTTTATAAATCAAGGCCCATACAAACTAATGATCAATGTTTATATTTCACTAAGATTATATATATAGAATCATTTACCACTTTCTATGTACTATATAACCTGCAACCTATGCTCTTATTTCCTTTTTCCAATTGCTCTTCTTTCATTGAATTATCTATCTAGCTAATAATCAAACATTATGTTCAACCAAATCATATTTCCTTCTTCTCAAGCATTCTACCAAGCACTTCAAATACTAGTTTAAGAACAATTTCCTTTCCTAAGAGAAAAATTATAGTATATCCCTTTTATCAAAGACTCTTTTGAAGATCAAAATGGTTAAATTATGGTATATTCCTTCACCAAAAACTCTTTTAAAGATCAAAATAGTTTTTCTATTTGGTAACATCACTTTAACCTAGCCTAACCTAAAATTTAGTATCTTATTAGTCATGTATAAGTGTATTAATACCATAAATATTACATTGAAGATTCTCTTTATTAGACCAAAGACTTTCATATTATCCAAGACAAGACTTAATTAACAAATTAAATATACTAATTGCTATAATAAATAAAAGGCCACCTAATTTTTAACCCATTTCAAACATGGGGATTAAATTCTCAACTGCAGGTGGTGAAAGAACAATGATATTGTCTTAAATCTTACTTAATATTTCCCAAGTTATTATCATTCTCATAATTTTAGCATCTTCACTTCATAAATAAGATTATATATGTTGCTTTTTGGTCATTTCCTATAACTTTTTTTTCTCTAAAAGCCACATTCTTTATTGTGACTTTACTTTGATAATCTTTCATGAAATGAACTATTAAGCTTATACTTAAACATTTTAAATTTTTAATAGATTTTATTTTCTCATCAACCATTCCATCAAGTCATTAGTAAGTCATCTTGTATAACCTGACTGATCAATCGGAGTCTCTTTTAACAAATACTCATTCCTTCATTGATCTCTAATTATCCCTATAAGGATGATATAATCATTCACGCAATAATAAAAGATTTACTCAATACTAATGATATAATCATAATAAATAGTTGTACCTTAATATCCAAAACTCTAAAATAATACATCCTAATTTTGATTAGCTAATTAATTAGACTATAACACTTTAAATTCCAAGCTTCTCAGAGTAAAAAAAACACTCTTAATAAACTCCTCATCTTATTTGAACCATTATGTAATACATATTTTTAATCAATAAAATCTTTCATATTAGTGACAGTATTTAATTATAATCATGTTTTGATACCAACTATAATGATTTATGCCTTTTAATGTGATTTCAACTTTTCCATTTATCATATATATGTAAAACGAAGTGGAATTTTTTTTAATATATTTATATTTTTTTCCTATGAATAATCATAATATAGAGATTTACATTGATGACATTATGGTAAAATTAAAATCTAGATCCACCCACCTAGATGTGTGATGTGTTATCTTTGAACAAATAAGGATATACAGCCTAAAATAAATCTCTTTAAATATGCATTTAGTGTGTAAGCTACTAATATTTTTAGATTTTTAAAGTATCAAAAAATAAATAAATCATTATAGTTGGTATCAAAACATGATTATAATTAAATACTGTCACTAATATGAAAGATTTTATTGATTAAAAATATGTATCAAAAAATAAATAAGATGGACAAGAATAAAACACGAGTAAACATAAAAGCAAGATCTTTTTTTTTTAAAAAAAGAATTATAAAGCTTTATTGGCAATATTAATTTTCTAAAGAGGTTCGTTATAAAATCTACAATGAAGATTAGACCTTTTATTAAATTGTTAAAATAAAAAAACTCTAATAAGTTTTAATGGATTGAAAAGTAGTAGATTAATTTTAAAAACATAAAGCCTATCTAGTATAACCTCTAGTATTGGCCTCGCTAAGGTTTGGAAAGCCTTTAAGACTATATATTTTGGTAGTATAATGTATTCATATAAGTTGAAGAAATATATATATATATATATATATATATATATATATATATATATATATATATATATATATATATGAATGAAAAAATTATATATGTCTTTGAATTTTTATCTTTTTTTTGTCAAGTTACACAAGTATATATTACCAGTTGATATTGATATAATTTGTAAAAAAAAATTAAATATATATTATTAGAATTATTTTTAGAGATTTTATTAGCAAATGGACATAAGCATTTTCTAAATTTAATCTATATTATATGACACAAAAAGCAACTAAAGACCAAGCTTTAGCTAAAAGGAGAAATCACATGAAAAGAGGTTGAGATTATATCTAATTTTTTATCACTTAAATAATCTTCTAATAAATATGTTATTAGTTAAGCATTTATGTCTTTTAAAAAGAAGAAACTATATAATAAGAATTTAATCATGAGAAAAAAATAGCATTAACCTCATAAAATCAAGTAGAGTATGAGGATATAAGATATTGAATCCTAGAAAAAAGCTTACTCCAAAGCCATACCACAAAAAGAAGAAATGATAGGTTTTTCAAAAAGGAGATAAAGATAATTTCAATATTTAGATGATGAAAAATAGAGAAAATTATAAATAAACTAAGAAAATAAACAATACTAAACTTGTAAAAATATGATTGAAAATACATGTATGGAGCTAACTATCGTTTACAATAATTGTATGACCTTTTATATATTGGTATAGATTTTAAATCATATCCAAACATGTGAACCTTGATCTTATATGGATATTGTTACTATTTAATAAGTCTTTTGAATTCTAGTATAAATTAAACTCTTTCTCACTTGATACTAAATGAATCTTAAACTAACCTTGAGACTTCTTATTAGTTATTCTATTAAGGACTCCTGCTTTGAAAAAAACTAAGTGTTTGGGTTTATCATGTATATTCAAAATCATGTGGTCTATCATAATACTTAGTTGTCTAATTGATTGATTCCTAAAATCTTCTAGTCGATTAAAACTCTTTCAACATGGTAGTTTTTACTATACTCGACTGATTATAGCTTTGTTTCTTTATTTGTTATAAATAATCATTATTCTTTTATAATTTATTTATGAAATTTTATTTCTAGTGTAAACATATTATTATTATTATTATTATTATTATTATTATTATTATTATTATTATTATTATTATTATTATTATTATCAGCTAAAAAAAATTTGAAAGTATCGGTCCCCTAAAAAGTGTTTATTATCTTAGGTCTCATGATATTGTCCCCGGGTGTTGGAATTTCCATATAGAATACAATGATACTCTAATGTTTCATAGAAAAATATATACATTTAACATCCAGTCTAATAAATCTACATGCAATGAGTCCATATTTATAACTTTTTATTTTGAAGTGAACATTGTGAAGTAAATAATAAATTAAATATATAATCAAGGTTGATTTAAGATTCCAGCTAAAGGATATTAAAAAAAATTAAATATTTTTAGATTGTATTTTGTATTAATTTGTTTCCTTATTATTATATTGTATTCTCTATATCAATCCAACAAACTATGTATATAATTATTTTATTTTAACTTTCTTCATTTAGGTAACTTACAAAGCACAAGCTTTTTAGCATGGAAATTTTTCATATATATCTAAATTATAGTTTGAAAAAGAACAAAAATAATAATGAAAAGCACATTAACAAAATAAATAAAATAAAACATTATAAAAAATTCAACAATATTCTCCTTTAATGAAAGATATTTAATTTTGCTTCTGCAAAATTAAAATTGCTTATAAATTTAACAACATGATAACTATATGATAGAATGAAAATGATGGAAACTAATATATAAATTATACCAAAAAATTTTATCCTTTTTTATTTTTGATTGAGAAAGATCACTTTAGAGTGATTAACTAAAAAACCAAGTCCAAATCTAAATAAGAAGTCTTTTACAAGTTACAACAAATTAATTAGAAATTATGTTATTGATAAGAAGGAGATTTGCTTATAGGAATACAAATTGTATTAGAATTTATATTATGAGCTCCTAATCCACTATAAATAAATAATATAGGGCTAGGAATTATAATCCACATAAGATTTCATCTCTATAACAATATAAAAAAAGTAATTCAATTACTTAAAATAATAGCCAGTCACGTATACACAATTTATTTTCCTAATTTATCCTTTATTTATCACACTTTATTGATTCTCATTTTTTATTTTTTTATTTTAAGTTTTCTCTTTATTTATCACAATTTATTACTTATTATTTTTATTTTTTTTATTTTTTCCTTTATTTATTTGTTTCTTTCTTGAATTTTTTTTTTATCTATATTAGTTTAATTTACATTACTCCTTCTTTTTAATATGTTAAAGTCAAGTGTAGAGCCCTATATTTTATTTGATTTGTGATGTTTATACCTACCTCTACTTAAGATTAAGTTCTTAGCTATTGAAAGAAAAAAAAAAGAGATTAGAAATTCAACAATCAATCAATACATTAACGGATGATTGATCATCAAAATTATTTGTTAGATCAACAACTTTTGAGGATAAATTAGTTGGGAAACAGTATATTAGTTATAATACAAATATTAAACAAGAAAAAAAATGGTTAAAGTGGATAGTGTGACCAATCAATCAATGCAATTGATAGAAGCCATCTTAGTGGCTACAAGGAATCCATAAATAATTCATAAACTCAAAGAACTTAACACATCAAACATGCCATAATATGGGTCCTCATCATCTAATTTTTCATATTAATAAAAAAAATTATACTAAACAGAATCATAATGTCTATCTGCAATCTATAATGCTTTCACATTTTCTAATGACATTGTCTATATTAACTTTCAGTTAATATTTTAGTGCTTATTGATAAAAAAAAAAATTGATATAAAGCATACCAATTGCTTTAAATAGTGTATTACAATTAAGATTATCATTCCCACATGGATAATCTATCTATTAGATATTGAAATTATTTTAATCCTAAATTATTTCAAGGCACAAAAAAGATGTATATATGTAAGAAAATAAATAAATTGGCAATAAAAAATAAACAAAAACATGATATTAAAATAAATTCATTCATGGACATGAAACTAGTTTCTGATTTATCTAAACAAGCCAAACTAATTATTAAAATATATTACTAAGAAGCAATTATCATATATAATCTCTCAAGATCAACATGCATAACAATTCATTTGAATGGCGATTAATAATTTAAAGTATTAGATACAATGATATACTTAGTAAGAATTAATAAATACCTTAATAAAATAATTAAGAAATTTGAAAATGTCATAGAGACGCAATACTAAAGCCTTAACAATAATATGTAACTCATAATAAGATTATAATAAATCATAATCTCTATTGAGAAAGAAAGAAAAAGTATCAAGTAAAAAACTTTGTTTTAGTTGAATTTCTTAATCATTGACAAATTTTTATTTAATAGCTATTTGATATTGAATTGTAAATTTCAATCATGAAAAGCCCTAACTTATAAGTTTTGATTGTTTTCTCTTCTTTAGTCTCAAAACTTGTAGCCTAATTTCTTTTGTTAGGTTGATTTATTTTGAGAAAATGGTAAAATATTAAAGTTGTATGTTTTTTTTTATATTTCTCCTAACATCAAAATTGAATTGATTCGATATTTTTAGCTGAGATTATATATAATTTACTAAGATATGTTTCTGAAATTTCTAGTAAGAAAATTTTCAATTCTTAAAACAAGCAATTTCCTCCTTCCATTCTTGCCCAAAACATGTACATAAGTTAATCAATTTTTAAAGATTAGCTTTTTTATTTAATTGACTTCTAAGTGAGCTTTTTCAGTATATTGAATTAAATTTCAATTTGGATCAATGTTTTAGATAAAGTTTTGAGGATTAAATGGTGATATCTCACTTCAAAACCCATATATCTATGAATTTGTTTTTTTACATAAAAATAAATAAAATATATAAAATAGAAAAATTTAAGATGAACTAGAATAAAATTGAAATTAATAATGTTGCAAAAATTTATAAAAATCAAGCATATCACTTTCATGCCAACATCAAAGCCTCATGCTTATTTTTTTTAAAGACCTTATGACATGATCAAATGACCATAACTAATTTGGTCAAATCTTAATCATTAATCCATGACCCTATAGAAATGTCTTTTAATTAGAACTTAAAACTAGCTAGTATGCAATTAAAGGATCACTAGTGAAAAATGAAAGTACAATTAATATGATACGATAATTGTTTTTATTTTAAAATTTAAAAAATCAAAACTTTAAAATCCAAAAATATTTTCAAAAAATGCGGTGATAAGTTATTAAACTGTAACAAATCAAAATGTTAGAAGAACATTTGGATTGTGATATTTAATTGTTAATAGCCCAAATCAACGAGTCTGAGAAGAAAAAACCAAAAAATTTCCCACAATTCAACCTAGAAGAGAAAGGAAAAAAACCTTCAACCCAAAATTAACCATGAAATTTAAAATTACAACTCTAATATCTATCAAAATGATGATTTGATTACCTCTCAATGAAGAATTTCTTCTCATTAAATAAAAAACTATTATCATAATTACAACTTATAATCATTATGTACCATAATTTCAATCACTCTAAATTAGGTAACTATGAATAAGTATTTCCCATCAATAAAACTGGAAAAAAAAAACCACTTTCTATTCAATTAGAAAACTCAAAATCAAACTAAATCTAAACAATTTTTGTGGGTTCTAATATACTTTTCTCCCTATGATTAAAAAATCAAACCATCCTTATTGATAATTTTTTATTAAACAAACCTATTTCTACCCAGATTAACCTCGTTCCCTTGCTTTTTTCAATAATTTTCTCTCTTCTTTCTAAGCTTTTAAAAATTAAAATATGAAAAAAATAAAGTTTAAAATCAAATTATAAAATATACAAACTTCAAGGAAAAGCACTATAACAATCCAAAGTTCTATATGAGGCGCTACTTTTTTCCACAGTAAACAGGCAATGTCTTTTGGTTACAGTGTCATAATAATAATTTGCAATCGCAATCACACTCTTTAACGCAGTTCATTGCAACCAAAGGGAGGGGTGATGGGGTTGCCTGCTGGATATTTTCGTGTTATTAGTTTTCAAGTTATTAAAGTTTATTTTCAAGCAGTTTTGGATGATAGATTAAATGTAATGTTCTCTAATTTTCTCTACTCTAATCCTCTCTCTTCCCCTCCTCCATCTCCGTCTCCTCCTTTCATCTTCCCTGTTTTCCTTCTCATCTCTGCACTACATCAGATAGTTTGCATGTGCTCGTCAGATTTCCTCTGTAACAATAAACAGATCAGGTTAACAAAAGGAAATGAAAATGTCTTCAAAAACTAAATAACTTTGCCTCAAGCAGGAAGATAATTGGATTTGTGTGTCATCTTCTCGTCTTCTTCCATAAAATTTCGGTTCATGGTACATTCCTCCATCAAAAGCATAGAGCATTTCTTGCCGGTATATCACATTGTTGAAGGCTTTAAGCTAACATAACATCCATAAATACAATAAGGCGAGCTGAAATTAACATTTATTGACGAGGAGAACCACAAACTTCACCAATATCCCAACAAGTGAGCCCGGACCAAAGTTTAACATACAATTACATTTTACATTTAAATTGATTTACTCAAATTCAAGCCAGAATCAAGGCAGAAAGTAAAAAAGAAGACAAAATTTCAACTGTATGAATTGCAAATTACTGAAATACCAAAAGCAGTTCTAGATTCAACCTAATCATTGCATCAGTCTCCAGTGCTTCAATGTTTTCATGAGACCACAAAATAAGGTTTCTGTTTCAAAAATGGTTCATAGAAATCACTCTGTTTCTTGCCAGGCAGCCCCACCTGCTCATAAAACAATCCCAAGTGATGTAAATGAGGTAAATAGCACTTAGTACCTTGAGGATGAACAGTAAAACTCTTATATCATAATAATTATTAACATAGAAAAGAAGAGGTATTAAGAAAGTAAAGGCTTGATACAACAGGTGTACTGTTGACAGCAAAAAGACTTCGGCAGGTTCTAACAAAGGAGAGCAAAGCATACCAAAATAGAAAGCCTAGAAGTCATCACATGATACCATAATTCATAATCAAACAACAGTTGCAGCTAAAGAAAGAAACTCATTGTTCCAACCTGTCCTTTTCTCCCTCACCTTTCAGTAACCTCTTCACACCCCCACCCAGGACAGTAATCATAACATGGTTTCAGGTTAGAATTCAATCATTTGATAACAATGCAGTTTGACCAGTCACAAATCATCAATTGCATGTAAAGCTCGCTGCACAAGCTCTACTATGTTAACTATTTAAAACTTAAAATCAAGTGTTTTAACCTAAACTAAAAGAACACAATAGAACTAATGGGCTAACAGCTGGAAAGAATCATCATCCAATGATGCTGAGTTCTTTATTCTGTTTATTCAATTCTACTTTTTAAGTGAAGTGTCTCCAAAATCTATTATTGGAGCAAAAGTTTATTGCTCAGCCCAAATTCGTTGGTCCAAAAGTTGACATCCTCCAATTGCAATCTGAAGATATCAAAATCTATACTTGCTCTTCAGCTAATGATATGATCCAGAGGGGAACTTCTCCCCGCTATCCTCTCTATTAGGAAAAACAAATGCAAACCAATCAAATCCATCTATCCTCTCTTTCAGCTCTTTTTTTGCCTACACTTTCTCAATATACCCTTCAATCAGGAGTCAAAGCAGCCATAAACCTCTCAAATGGAAAAGGCATTAAATCAGGTGCATTTAAGTTCACTAGTAAAAGTAAAAAACAGAACTAAAATGTACAAATTATATATAGCTAAAGAAATCACTTAAATCATATTACCTAGTGATGAAGTTCACTCTAAAATATGGAAGCCAAAATCTACAGCCTAGCTCAGATTAGTTAACTCCAGCAGGTCATAAATGTTGCAGTAACAGTCCAAAGAATAAAAATTTATAACTGCTCATGAGCTAATCTACAGCCTAGCTCAGATTAGTTAACTCCAGCAGGTCATAAATGTTGCAGTAACAGTCCAAAGAATAAAAATTTATAATTGCTCATGAGCTAATCAACAAATATTTTCGCTTCAGCAGCTATCCATTCCAACTCTAAACCAATATGGGTTTTTTTTTTTTTCAACATTTAGCTCAACAATATAAGTCTTCTCAGAAAGAGTACCACAAAGCTCAGAACAGAGCTAATTAAAACTAGCAATGCCATCATGAATAAAACTAAACCACATAACTCAAATGTACAAATAAGTTAGGTTATACAACAAAGTGAATGAATTGAAAATTATTTCCTAGTTATGAAGTTCACTCTCAAATATATTATTTCAAGCAAAAATTTACAACCCAGCTCAAATTAGTTAAACCCAAAAGGCTATATCCTTCAATTTCTGTCTGTATAACAAAAAGAAAATATAACTGCTCTGAAGGTAATCTGATACAAAAAGTTTCCCTTCAGCTGATATCCCTATTCCTTACCACCTCAACACTGAGAGGGGGATTTTTTTTTTTTTCCTCTTAGCAATTTAAGACATTTCTCAGAAAGTGTATCGTCAAGTTCTCAACAGAGTTATTCAAGACTAGTTATGCCATCATATGTGAAACTAAAGCACAGAAGTCAAATGTACAAATCATTACTGGTTAAATAACTAGGGAAATCCCAGCTAAAGCCTAAATGTGGAGTTTGGACAGGTTGATGTATGCAGAAAAACCCTGAAGACCACCAGTATCAATATCAATCAGATTATGATGTTTTATTTTCCAAAAAGCTGTCTCAGATTGAGTAAATGTCACAAACTTCTTGCAGCATCCTCCTACTTTGTTACTTTACTGTTCACCTACATTACTTTCCTAGCAACGCAGTAAAGTCAAACAGTCACAATTCCAATAATGAATGCAGCATCATAGAAAACAAAAACTTTGGAAGAAATTTGGCTACAAAGGTGGTTTCTGCTAAGGTTTTGAAAATCCAAGTACTTCCAATATTATGATCTTCAGCTCTTTGCTAGATCAGTAGACTCTTTATGAGAAATCAAGCTGCAGAAGGATGAGACACAATGCTTGGTAATCGCAAGTTTAATACTTAATAGCTTATACTAACCAAGAAAATCACCATATGACACATGCCAGCTCAGAAGCAACCAAATTTGAAGTACCACAAAGCTTATTACCTTTCCCTCCCAAATTAAAAGTTCCCCTAAACAAACCCAGATATTAATAACACAGGCCCGCCTATGCGGTACACGCTCTAGTAGTTGTTATAATAAGAAGGAAAAAAAAAGCCTTGCTTCTATGGAGGAAGAACACATCAATCAACTGGTACTCAAGACAGCAATTCAAAAATGGGTCTTTCTTAAAAGCTTTGTTCTGGTTTTGTAACCACACATATGGTTTCATTCCAGTATAAGTGACCTCCACTGGGTCTATTAATGTTGGTACAAACAAAGAAATAAAAAGAAATTTATTAGCAAACAGCAGGGAGGGTGACATCAATGAAGGAATCAACCATAATTCTAAAATTTCAAACAATAATGTAAATAAAGATCCAGAATCCAACAACCAATGCCAAATTCAAAACATGATTAAAACAACACATACCTTAACGAACAACATCCATCTGTCTATCTAATCTTTTGCATCCCAGCACTCTTCTTCGCTGCCTCATTAATTTTGTCACTATACCCTTCAATGGGTGGAGTCAAAGTAGCCATGAAACTACCCGCAGGAAAAGGCGTTAGATCCGGTATCAAGGCGGCCTTCTTCAAATTCTCCGGTAAAGCCTCAATAGCCTCGTTCTTACACTTCAAACTATTAGTCAAAGCAGCCTGTCTGGCCCTATGCTTTCTCATCAACACCCTACTGTACTCCTTGGCCAGTTTCATCCCATCCTCCTCAGTCAACTCATATTTTGGTATCTTATCGACATCAACCAAACCTAAAGAAATCAAATCTAAACCAGGAGTCCCTATAATCATGGGCTCATCAGGAACACCCATAGCTTGCCTTCCACCTTTCTTTAAAATCTCCTTTTCGCGAATCCTGTCTTTGCTTAGAAGTCCCAATTTTTCTCTTTCTGCTTCACGAGCACGGTCTTTGGGCTTTAAGTAACGAACTGGGGTTGGTGCGTTGATGAACTGGTCATAAAGACGGTTCCTCTCAGAGTCTTGACGCCTAGAAGGATCTTGAGAGCCTGATTTTTTGTTCTTGTTCGTTGTTACTTTAGAGCGTTTCTTTGCTACCCCATCTTTGCCTTTTCCTTTCGACGTTCCACTTACAGAACAACGTTGGAGGAATTGGTGGGTTAGGGACTGGAGTGGTTGTTGCGTTCTTGTGATTCTAAGCATTTTTGTTTTTTTTAGCTGGTGTGTGCTTCTGCAACAGAATGAAAATGGGAGGAAACAAATGAAGTGGTAGGGTTTTAGGAGGAGGAGCGGGCTGTTTCTACTATGCGCCGATAAAACCTTAGCCCTGTTTGATAATCAAATCAATTAGCCTCAAGCCTCAACACATTTACATTTTATGCCATTAAAGAGTGGGAGTGTTGTTTAACAAAAATTAATTTTAAATTAAAATTTTCATGAAATATTTCAAATGTCACCTAAGGTTGATGTTGCAAAAACGCTGGATATAAAAGTAGAAATTGAAAGAACAAATATCATATTTGACCACAATCAACAAAACATCCCTCCTTTTGAATTTTGTGAAACAAATTTAAATTTGATCCTTAAAATTTTAATTTTTTAAAAATTAACTTTTTAATATCAAATTTTATTTTTCTTTTTTTTTTACCCCCTAGATGTTAAGACTGAAGAGAGGTTAGAGACAATAGATATAAAATTTTGAGGAAAGAGAAAGTGTCATGATGTTTCCCACCAATTTTATTTTTAATATTTATATATTAAAATGATATAAAAATAAATAAAAAAAGTTAATTTAAAATAACAAAAAAATAATTGTTTTTAAAGACATTTTTAATAACAAACGGGCTCGTCTTAACTATTGAGGTCGTCGACTTCACCAAATTTCCGCTTCTTCTTCTAACTTTTTTTACTTCATAAAAACATTTTAAAAAATCTCACATTCATTTCTAGGGTTTTGAAGAAATAGAAAAACAAATGTTAGGTGGTGGATTATATGGAGATCTGCCCCCGCCATCCGCCGCGGCGGAGGAAGATAAACCAACTGCCACCACCTCCACTGTATGGTCTACTAGTACCTTAATGGCTCCACCTACTCTTCGTAAACCCATTCCCCCACCACCACCACAAACTATTTTAAAATCCCAAAACAAACCTAAACCTTCCAAAACTTTACTTTCTCCGGCACCACCCGTCACTGTCCTACCCGATGAGGTGGCTGCGCAGCCGGCATTGGTAGGGGTGAATTCGGTGGTCATTGAGGAGTATGATCCCGCGAGGCCGAATGATTATGACGATTATAGAAGGGAGAAGAAAAGGAGGGCCGTGGAAGCAGAGAGGTTGAGGGAGATTGAGAGGAGGAGGCAAGAGGAGGAGGAAAGAGAGAGTAGGGAGAGGGAAGACAGGGAGAGGGATACGAATATTTCCGGGGAGGAAGCGTGGAAGAGGCGTGCGGCGATGAGTGGTGGTGGTGTTCCGAGGAGTCCGTCGCCACCCAGTAGTGGGGATGGGTTTCGTATTGGGAAGTCAGAGACGGTTGGGTTGGGAGTTGGTGCTGGTGGACAAATGACTGCCGCCCAGAGGATGATGGCGAAGATGGGGTGGAAGGAAGGGCAAGGATTGGGGAAGCAGGAGCAGGGGATTACGACGCCGTTGATGGCCAAGAAGACTGATCGGAGAGCTGGGGTTATTGTGAATGCCAGTGAGTCAAAGCAAGAGAAGAAGGTGAAGAGTGTGAATTTCAATGGAACGCCTACTCGAGTTTTGCTACTTAGGAATATGGTATGCATATCTACCTTCCTTCTGTTTGGTAAATAATGGCAATCAGGTGAATGGACCACAATTTATTGTTATTAAAAAATAACTGACATAGACATCTGAAATGCATAGCAAGTTATTTCTGCACTATGAATGTAACTACAATGAAAGAAACTAATGGGAATCAGCAAGACATTGTTATGTTCTATTCTTTGTTTGTAATTTATTCTTTTGTATCTTGTAATGCCTTCTTCACGTGTTCCATTTATTCCGTTGTGCTATAACTTTCCCTCTAGTGAACAAGAAACTACTTACGTTGTGCTATATCCACTACCTGAGATTGCTCATTGGTTCTGCTTTGAGATTCACGAAGATTTGATATATTCTAATTTTATCTAGTAATCACCTGGTCTACCATCCATATCTTGCTTTGCTGTGCTTGTTTCTATAATTTCAAATTTACTAGTGTGAGAGAGCAATAGCATTACATTGGGCTGTGTAATTTCATCTGTTAAACATCCTCGGTCCGCCTTTCCCCATCTTCTTTTATTGTGTTTTTGTCAAGGCTCAAGCAGGTGCATTCTTTACGGCACCTAATGTAGTTTGCTTCTATAAAGGCAAAATGATGAGGTGTTAAGAGTTGATAGAGGCAATTTGGTTTGATAGCAAAATTAGCAATATTCACTACTACTAGTGCTGTAATCATGTCTCTGATAATCTCAAAAAATTGAATTTGTGATGTTGGTGAGGTGATCAATCTCTTACTTTTCCTAGGAAAGCTCTATGGTGTCACCGTCGAAGATGAATTAGGTACCTGTGATAAGTATTCTCCTTATTGCCCTGAGGAGAAAGAACTCTGGGGTTTTGATAGAAGCCATGAAGTTTCTGATTGAGGAGAATCCTTGCATTTAGATTAATATTTGGTATTGAATATATTGTTCTGTTGCCCACTGTGTTTCTGCAAAATGTACTCTCCATGTTCTTTTTGGAATCACTTGATATTTTAAAGTCTTAACTGATGGATATCCACCATTACTCCAACTTTTCTATTAGCCATCTACTTCAGCAGCTTGCTTATTTCTCTTTTCCAAACATAATTGCTCACTGACTATCCGACCTCAGGCTGTGGTTTTGGAGTGTATAAGTTTGGAGCTTTAACATGCTTTTCTCAAATTTTAAATGCCCTCCTTGACACCAGAAATTTCTGTTTTTATGTTTTTTTCCCTTTAGAGGGAAAAATGTTGCCAGTAGCTTGTGGGCATTCTTATATTAAATAATCGATGAGCTTGTTCACCAATGTATAATCTCAAAGAGGTTTACACTTATTCAGATCACCCCAAGTAAACTTTAATGTTTTCTGTTTCCTTTAAATGTCCTCAGAAGCTTTATTAAGATTGCTTTTGAAAATCTAGAGGAGTAATGTTAATATAAACCAGATGATTGAAGATTGCTTGCTTGTATTTGTCCTTGATGGATGGGTTTAGTTGTGCTTGAAATGTTCGAAGCACTCAAAAGTCAGTGGAAGTCACAATATACAAAAGGGTTTAGCTCAATATATCTATAGGCACTCATTTGAGCATCCCCTTTTGTAATACCAAATCATAGGGTACAAACGGGTTCCAGTTTAATCTTTTCTCTGCCCTCTGACTTCAGGAATCCTGACTTCTATTTTGCCATCAATTATATTATTTGGAGGAAGCTTTGTTTGACAGAGAACTGGATGCCTCTAAAAGCATGCTTTTTTTCTTTTCTCACCATCAAAGCCTGGGTGCTGAAACTGTTGCATGATTATTGGCTTAGTTGCTCTGCTTCAGTATCTGAATTGCTGGTGAAATCATTTTTGTGTTAATTTTTGCTGTGCCATCTGTCATGTCTTTGATACGTAAACATTTTGGTTTGGTGACAAAAGTGAAATTTATTTTCTAATGTGATTGCTTTTTGGTTTCTTTCACTTCAAATTTTATTCCTTAAAAAATATGTTATATGGTTTTAACATAAAGTGTCTATCCCATGCTCCATGTTTGTTATTGCAGACGGAAATGAGAATTTGCTGAAAATGTTCCTTTTTTCTTTTCTTATTTTCTTCATGAAAGGTGGGTCCTGGTGAGGTAGATGATGAACTAGAAGATGAGGTTGCATCTGAGTGTGCAAAGTATGGAACAGTCACTCGGGTTCTTATCTTCGAGATTACTGAGCTGAACTTTCCACGTGAAGAGGCAGTTAGAATTTTCATACAGTTTGAGAGATCAGAAGAAACAACAAAAGCATTGATTGATCTTGATGGGCGGTTTTTTGGGGGTAATGTGGTTCGAGCGACCTTCTATGATGAGGAGAGGTTCAGCAAGAATGAGTTGGCTCCTATTCCTGGTGAAATCCCTGGCTTTTGATGGCCGATTGAATAACTTGCAAAGTTTCTTTCACATTCATCAGGACATTCATCAGGAAAGTTATGGTGGACTCTTATTTTGATTCCCAGTTTACTGTGAGAATTAAGCTGTGGTAAGTAGGCTCCAGCTTTGGGTTAGGTGGAGTGTAAACTGTGCTTCTATTGATAATTATAAGCTGCATGCACTTGTTACTGTTGAATGAACCGTAGAGAATATATATCTTCTTCTTTCTTTTTTTCTGTTCAAATATTCTCCCTTTGGTAGGACAAACTTCTACATTCCTTGTACAAAGATAGTAGTCGACTATGATTGCATTCAACATTCCGCTCATAAAACATGATGGCAGTTCTTGAAACTCGAGGAGATCTCATGCAATGCATTTTTATCTTATACGTACACCCTTTTTTCTGTTGTTTAAATTGAAGAAAATCAGCTTACATGCTTGTGCACTTTTCTTATTTGTGTTATTGTCAAATGATGTTTGTTCCCAAAGCAAAATGACATCGTTACCTTTTGTGGCTCGTCTGTGTTTCTCAGGTGAATCCAGAAACTTGACTTCGTGTGCAGGCGTAGAAAACTAGTTTGTTTTTTCGCTTTAATGGAAGCCCGTCGGCCTCCACTGCACAGTACAACAAAGTAGTTTTAATTTGCAAAACAAGGAAAGCACGGGCGGGGCTGGATCTTCTATTATTTTGAAGATCTTATAGTGCAACAAAATAGTTTATGAAGAGATAATCTGGAAAAAGACTATATAAGAATAAAGCGATGAAGAAAATAGTAAAGATAAATTGTGAAAAAAAAAAATAAAAGAATAAAAGATGGCAGAAAGCTTGTTAATTAAATTGTGTACAACGAGCGGACCACTCGCACTGCCTTTAATTTTCTTTTACATAACCTAAATCTATCATTTCCTTGAGAAACTCATGTGTCCCGGCAACTCATACCATCCTCTGTGATCAACCTTGAACCTTGACGTCAATTGATTAGCACTAAAGGTATATTTTTATTAAAATTTTATATTATTATCAATAATTTATTAATTAAAATATATTTTATAATAACAAGTTTAATATTATAAGATATATTTAATTTATAATAAATATTCATTTTAAATGCAGACTTGTCACATAAATAAAAGGATTGATTGATGAGTTGAAATACTAAAATTGAAAGGACAAAAAGAAAGTGAAAGCTTAAAAAAAAATGTTGGTTTAGTCCAAATTGAAACATTATTCGGTAATTAGATCATAATTGGCGGCGGCGGCGGCGGCGGCGGCGGCGGCGGCGGCGGCGGCGGCGGCGGCGGCGGCGGCGGCGGCGGCGGTGGCGGTGGTCAAGAAAGAGAAGAAGAAGAAGATGATGAGAACTTGGAGATGAAAAATTAATGTAAGGATTAAACAATAATAATAATAAATGTCAAGGTTAGAGGTTCCACTAATGGTATATCAAACAAGTATAGTATAAACTCTTATTATTGAATTGGAAACCACACACAAAGGAGGTTCCAATCAGATTATATATTGTTAACATGATTACATTAGTCATCTTATTCAATTAATGCTAATACTTGTAAATCTCGTCAAGCATTCATGATTATAACTTATGTTAACAACAAATCAAGTTCCTTTCATAGCTCAGGTGTCGGTTATACCATACATTATGGGCTATGAAAGTGCCAAGCATTTGTTGTACCAAGTGTTATACAACACAAATCAAGATTAGTCATTTAACAAGCAAAGTATTAAAGAGTGAACAAGATAACAAATACAAAACATGTTAGTATCAAACATTAAAGTCCATATTAAGTTTACACTATACTTATTCTTACACCATTAGTGTAACCTTTTCACCTTGACATAATTAACTTAGCTAGACATAATGAAAGAAAGAAAAATAGATAAACAAAATAAGAACATAAAAGCTAACTAAGTAAAGGAAAGGAAATAAAAAGCATAAACTTAATATTAATGAAAGCAAAACATAAACATTACAAAAAATACAAAGAGAGAAAGGAAGAGCATGATCTTGATCTGGAAACCAAGATGCCTAAATGCATGGCAAATGCCTCCTTTTATAGGCCAAATTTGGGAACTATTGATTTGATGACTAATTGATAAGTGGGTGGCCAACTTTTGACTTGGTGACAATCCTTATCTTCTCTTGTCTGCCCAAAACGTCATTGATAACGTCAAAACTGGAGCCAGGTGCAAACATGAAAGTTGTAGGCAATTGCCTCAGCTTTCTTGTGTAAAAAATCCAGCTTATTTGGACTTCTAGAACTCCAGATATGGCTAAAATACCGAACAGTGCTCGGGCTGGAAGACAGATTCGGGCTTCTTTGTTGTTGCTACAATTTGGACTTGCAAATGGCCTTTTTAGATCTTGGGCTCCATATGAAAGTTGTAGGCCTATGTCTTACCTTTCCATTCATATAAATTGGACCTAAATCTGAGATCTGTAGCTCCAAATATGACCCAATTACCGAACCGTGTTCCGGTTTGGATTGCACCGACATCTCTTCTCTAAGTTTGACCATCTCTTTATCCTTGCAATTTAAGTTCTTCAAGTCATCAATCAATCCTTTCATTTATGTGATAGGCCTGCATTAAAAATAGACATTTACCATAAATTATAGGTATCTTATATTATTAGATACATTATTATAAAACATGCTTTAGTTAAGGAGTTATTGATACTTCAAGTGCAAAATGATGATATAAAACCATGATAAAAATACACTTTTAAGTACTAATCACACCCCTCAACCAGCTTATTACTAGTCCCTAGTAATCAAAGCGTTAAAACAATTTGCAAATTTCACAAAGCAAGGTATTCATCATTTAACTTCCATTAATCTATCCAGATAAACAAACTCTCATTAAATTTATATATCTGCTCAATACCTCTTAACAAGATATTAATAAACTTTTTTTTTTGTGCTCAATGTATCAACACATAATTATGGGGCTTTTCTTGGAAGAAAACAAAATTTTTGTTCTAATGTTTAAGGTTAACTTTCTTGGGATGGGATTATTATTTTTGTCTTTTTTTTTTTACTTCTCTTTTTTTTTCTTTTTTTTAAATGTATATACATATAATTTAAAAACATCATGCATCTTTAACCCATGTAACGAGCTTTCAGCTAATGACTCCCAGACCAGTTGGTCTTAGGGCATTAGGTGTTAAGACACCCCTACGAGCTTAGTAAGTCGGGTCGCAGATACTGATATGTAGATAGTGCAATGTTTGATTCCCTTAAGCTTTTCTCCTCAACCCATGTAACAAGCGTGGGGCCAATAGCTCCCAAGTCAGTTGACTTTAGGGTATTAGGTGTTAAAACACCCCTTCGGGCTTAATTGCTTAGGTTAGGGAGGCTACGAAACCAAACTTATCTACATTTTTATTATCATCATTTTTTTTCTTTTTTTTTCTTTTTTTTTTCTTTTTGTTTTTTTTATTATATACAATCCCTTTCCCTTAGTTGTTACCTTTAACAAAAGAACATAAATAATGTAATAATCCAATATGCAACCCACAATCATATGTTAAAGTGTGTGTGTGTAAATTAAGGTTTAAGAATACATGTTAAATAAGTATATGAGCAGAATTAAGTGGTAGTAATACGAGAGTTTGTAAACCTGAATATTTCAGGAAGTATTATAATAGACCTTGTTAAGAATGGTTACTAAGATGCGTCTCAAGAGTCACTTTAACAAAAGAACTCCTTTACTCTGCCATCCTAGTAACAACAATTATGCACATGCTTTATGAAATGAAAAACAATTTTTTTTTTATCAACTACTACCCTCTCCCCCCAACCAAAACGAGACATTATCCTCAATGTTCTAAGGTAGAAAGATAGAGTATAGAAGATATCACCTGAAATAACGAACACTAACAAACCTGAAACACACTAAAACAAAAATAAGAAATAACAAAACACAATAATAAAACCAAAATACACAAAAATTCACAAATGAAGGCTCAAATCCAATCTAAGCTTTTTACGGCTTCCCGTAGATGACCAATTTATGCGACTCATGGAAGGATCAATCACAGGAATGAAAGATTGTAGTTGGTCAATCAATTGTTCAGCAGTAGTAGCAGAGATTATGATTTGTCGTGCAGAAGATGTTAGAAATTCTTGTTCCACAGCATGATCAAGAAAAGACAACAACTTATCATAATAACCATTAACATTTAACAAACCAATGGGTTTATGGTGAATGTGCAATTGAGCCCAAGAGGAAATATGAAAGATCTCTTCCAATGTGCCTAGACCACCTGGTAAAGCAATGAAAGCATCAGCATGCTTAAACATTGCATTCATTCGAGCCGACATTGTGGAGACCTGAAGTTCCTCTCCAATTGTTTTTCCAATGATGTCCCCTTGTGCCAAAGCTTCAGGGACGACCCCCAAAACTTGACTACCTCCTAAAAATGCAGCTATTGACACACCTCCCATTAACCCAAGACTGCCTCCCCCACACACTAAATGAATCTTTCTCTCAGCTAGCACCTGACCAAGATGGTTTGCTGATTCTAAAAACTCATTTTCTTTCCCAGGACTAGATCCACCAAAAACACAAATATTTCTTATTTGATGACTTGAGGAACTTGCCATTTATACACACTTCTGTATTTGTTGAATGTATGGGTTGACTAGAAATGAAAGGAAGGAAAAGAGGGTTTTATAGATGAGAAAGTAGAAAGGCAATCATAACATCTATATGTAGGCCAGCTAGAGTCTCACACTCTCTCTCTCTCTCTTTTTATTTATTTATTTATTTACTTTTGAAAAAAAGCATGTGTATGTACAGGTAGTTGTGATTGTGGCTCACATCTTCCCTTGGTTTTACGTCCAAGAACGGTTTAAACGCCCTCTATGGGTCGGGGATAGGTTTCCCATCCAGTTTTCTTAAAAACTGGCAAACAGGGTCTTTTTTAGTCAGATTCCCAAGACTAAGTCGATCATGTTCTTTATGAAATAGTAGCCATAAATCATGAATTGCACGATGCACATCTCCACTAGGATGCGTCTCAAGAGTCAATAGAAGATTATCTAAAGACTCCTTACTCAGGCCATCCTTAATGAATTGTATTTTATCTTCACGGTTTATAGATACCATTCCTAAAGAACGACATTGTGTATTACAAGTCCATCTAGCACATCGATGACAGACATCGAGTCGTTTTGCACGACGCTTCTTTGCAAAAGTGCTTTTACATGTTCCAGGCATGTGTGAAATAAAGAAATTAGAGGACTCACTTGATAATCGGACCTTTGCTTCAATCAACCAGCGAATATCTTCAGGAATTCCATGATTCATTAACAATCTCAATCTTGCACATCTAGCACGGTAAATTTTTGTGATCGCATTCTGAGGCAGAGCGGGAAAATACTTTTTCAATTTTTCAAGATTAGTGTCCATTTTCAAATGAGAATTGGAAAAGAGCTTCGAAGAATTGCACAGATATATACATAGATATCAGTAATTGTGGGAAACTGAAAGAACCGACTTAAGTCACAGAGTACCGTTATCCGCCATTTGACCGGGGTGAGAGAAACTAGCAAAAATCACTCAAAAAGAAACACAAAAACAATGTGAGAAAAAAAATAATCAACCTTTATCTACAAAATCATTCAAACCAGTTGATTCATTTTTACTAGGAAAATTATCAAAGTAAGTTTTCAAACGATGTCCATTTTCCTTAAAATCATTGTCATTCATTGAATTCTCAATATCACAGGCCCCATAAGGATTGCTCCATCTTGGTCTTAGCTCTCTAGGGAATGCATAAAGTTGAGAATTATAAAACAAAACTTTTTGACCAGTATCAATCTTTTGACAATTTTCACAAGTTTTGCAGAATGCATGCGTGTCCTTGAACATGGTGGGCCAATAAAATCCATTTTGAAAGATTTTTGCAGCTGTCTTTTTTGACGAGAAATAACTTCCGCATGCTTCAGAATGACAAAGTTTAATGACACTACTTACCTCATTGTCGGGAATGAATCTTTGAAATATTTGATCAGGACAATATTTGAATAAGTTAGGGTCATCACAATAAAAGCTCTTCACTTCGTTCAAAAACTTTTCTTTGTCTTGGGTACTCCAATCAGCTGGCAAATCTCCTAAAGCAAGAAAATTGATATTTTTATTATACCAAGGCATTGGACTAAGAGAAAGTAAGGATTCGTTAGGAAAGTAATCATCCATTGGTGTGATGTCAGATGTTGAATCTGTTGTCACTGTTGATAAAAGATTCGCATCAACATTTTCGGTGCTTGTTTCATCCATGATTTCTTCCTCAGAATAAACCATTTGCAAATCTTCAGTTTCATCCAATTCATTTTTACTTAAAGTAGATTCAAGTTGATCATAAACTAATTCATCAATATGATCTACTTCTTGTAAATCATTATCATCTCCAGGTTGCTTGCAAATGTTGAAAATATTCATCTCCAATGTCATGTTTCCAAATGATAGCTTCATCAGTCCATTCCTACAATTAATCAATGCGTTAAACGTTGCAAGAAACGGACATCCTAAAATAACAGGAAATGAATTACATGCTTCAACAGGTTCTGTGTCCAAGACAATAAAATCCACAGGATAAATGAATTTATCGACTTGTACTAACACATCTTCAATTATTCCTCTAGGTACTTTTACAGATCTATCGGCAAGTAAAAGAGATATAGAAGTTGGTTTTAACTCACCTAGATTGAGACTCTGAAAAACTGAATATGGAAGTAAATTCACACTAGCACCAAGATCAAGTAAGGCTCTTTCAATTTTATGCTCTCCAATAAAGCAGGAAATTGTAGGATAACCAGGGTCTTTATATTTCAAAGCATTATTGTTCTGAAGAATAGCACTTACTTGTTCGGCTAGAAAGGCTTTCTTTTTCACATTCAGTTTCCTCTTCACAGTGCATAGATCTTTTAAAAATTTAGCATAGGAAGGAACCTGTTTAATAGCATCCAATAAAGGTATATTGATCCTTACCTGTTTGAAAGTTTCAAAGATTTCAGAGTTGTGATTAACTTTCCTTTGTTTGGTCATGGCTTGAGGAAATAGAAGTGCTGGCGGTGAATCAGTCGTTTCTTTGTAATTTTCAGATTCAACCCCTTCCTTACCCTTAGAGATTGACTCATCATTTTTCTCATAAGGTTCAAGAGAGGGTTTTTCAATAACCTTACCACTACGCAGAGTAGTGACTGATTTGACTTGATCCATGTGTTGGCTTCCAGAACTACTTGCATTTGCATTGTATTGCCCTTTGGGATTTTGTTGTGGTTGAGATGGAAACTTACCTTTCTCTTGGAAACTAAGAGCAGATGTTAATTTACCAAGAGTATCTTTAAAATCTGTCATGTTTTGAGCAAGTTGAGTATTGATTGTCTCTTGCTTTTCAATGAATGCATGCAATGTTTCCTCAAGATTTCTTCTAAGCGGTGGAGCATAAGAAGGTGCATATCCATGAGAATTTTGAAAATTGTGGTGTGCTTGAAATGGTGGTTGTGAAGTTTGTGCATTGTTGTTCTCACTCTTCCAATTGAAATTTGGGTGATTTCTCCAACCAGGGTTGTATGTTTGGGAGTATGGGTTGGGGTTGGCCTTTTGGAAACTGTTTAAAGCATGGGCTTGTTCATGGAGACATTCCTTAAAAGAAGGCAAGGTTGGATAATCGTTGGTTGAGTGTTCATTTGTTTCACAGATTTGACACACAATGTTTTCAATAGATTTAAATTGACCACTTTTTTTCAATTCTAGTGCCTCGATTTTTCTAGCTAAAGATGCAAACTTGGCTTGAAGGTCATGATCTTCCCTAAGGTTGTGCATACCTCCACTAGATGTATGAGGTTGAGTTTTATTCGATGCCTCATATGTACCCGCAGTGTCCCAATTTTGAGCATTTTCAGCTAACAAGTCTAAGTACTCCATTGCTTCATCAGGGTCTTTATCTTCAAAAGTTCCATTGCACATCAATTCAACCATTTGCCTATCTTTAGGTGTTAACCCTTCATAGAAATGTGAAACCAATCTCCATGTTTCAAAACCATGATGAGGGCAAGTACTAAGCAAGTCTCGATACCTATCCCAACATTTGTAAAATGTTTCTCCTGGTTTTTGAGTGAAAGTGGTGATTTGTTTCTTGAAAGAGTTTGTTCTATGAGATGGGAAAAACTTCTTTAAAAACTGTTGTTGCATTTCATCCCAAGCACGAATGGATCCTGGTCTCAAATTTTGTAGCCATGTTTTAGCTTTATCTTTTAATGAAAAAGGAAAAAGCTTTAATCTGATGGTGTTCATGCTACAATTTAAATTATTATATGTGTTGCAGACCTCCTCAAATTCTTTTAAATGCAAGTATGGATTTTCCAATTCCAAGCCATGAAATGAAGGTAAAAGTTGAATAATACCTAGTTTAAAATTAAAATGAGATGCATCAGGAGGAAAAACTATGCATGATGGTGCACTTGTTCTTGTGGGATTCATGTGGTCTCTAAGTGTTCTAGCACGGTTATTCTCATTATTCTCATTTTGAAGTGATTGATTATCTTCTTCGGCCATATTTTCTGAAAATGATGAGGATATCCTACAAAGTCTACCACTTGATGTACGTGACCACACTCTCATGCACGTGTAGGAATAGAATAAAAAGAAGAAGCAAGCAAAAGAAGGAGGAAGAAAACAAAATAAAAAGAAACAAAAGAAAAGAAACAAGTTATATACAAGAAAAGTGAAAAGAGAAAATAAATACTATAATTTATACAAGAACTTACCTCCCCGGCAACGGCGCCAAAAACTTGACACGACTAAAAGGTTGATGTCTTCTCCCAAGTGCAGGAGTGTCGAAGTAATAAATAACCCGGCAAGACCAGGGTCAAACCACAAGGAGGTTAATTGTATAAATTATAAATAACAAAAATACAACAACAACAACAACAACAACAATAATAATAATAATAGTAGTAGTAATAGTAGTAGTAGTAGTAGTAGTAGTAGTAGTAGTAGTAGTAGTAGTAGTAGTAATATTAGTAGTGGTAATAATAATAATAATAATAAAGAAAGAGAAGAAGAAGAAGATGATGAGAACTTGGAGATGAAAAATTAATGTAAGGATTAAACAATAATAATAACAAATGTCAAGGTTAGAGGTTCCACTAATGGTATATCAAACAAGTATAGTATAAACTCTTATTATTGAATTGGAAACCACACACAAAGGAGGTTCCAATCAGATTATATATTGTTAACATGATTACATTAGTCATCTTATTCAATTAATGCTAATACTTGTAAATCTCGTCAAGCATTCATGATTATAACTTATGTTAACAACAAATCAAGTTCCTTTCATAGCTCAGGTGTCGGTTATACCATACATTATGGGCTATGAAAGTGCCAAGCATTTGTTGTACCAAGTGTTATACAACACAAATCAAGATTAGTCATTTAACAAGCAAAGTATTAAAGAGTGAACAAGATAACAAATACAAAACATGTTAGTATCAAACATTAAAGTCCATATTAAGTTTACACTATACTTATTCTTACACCATTAGTGTAACCTTTTCACCTTGACATAATTAACTTAGCTAGACATAATGAAAGAAAGAAAAATAGATAAACAAAATAAGAACATAAAAGCTAACTAAGTAAAGGAAAGGAAATAAAAAGCATAAACTTAATATTAATGAAAGCAAAACATAAACATTACAAAAAATACAAAGAGAGAAAGGAAGAGCATGATCTTGATCTAGAAACCAAGATGCCTAAATGCATGGCAAATGCCTCCTTTTATAGGCCAAATTTGGGAACTATTGATTTGATGACTAATTGATAAGTGGGTGGCCAACTTTTGACTTGGTGACAATCCTTATCTTCTCTTGTCTGCCCAAAACGTCATTGATAACGTCAAAACTGGAGCCAGGTGCAAACATGAAAGTTGTAGGCAATTGCCTCAGCTTTCTTGTGTAAAAAATCCAGCTTATTTGGACTTCTAGAACTCCAGATATGGCTAAAATACCGAACAGTGCTCGGGCTGGAAGACAGATTCGGGCTTCTTTGTTGTTGCTACAATTTGGACTTGCAAATGGCCTTTTTAGATCTTGGGCTCCATATGAAAGTTGTAGGCCTATGTCTTACCTTTCCATTCATATAAATTGGACCTAAATCTGAGATCTGTAGCTCCAAATATGACCCAATTACCGAACCGTGTTCCGGTTTGGATTGCACCGACATCTCTTCTCTAAGTTTGACCATCTCTTTATCCTTGCAATTTAAGTTCTTCAAGTCATCAATCAATCCTTTCATTTATGTGATAGGCCTGCATTAAAAATAGACATTTACCATAAATTATAGGTATCTTATATTATTAGATACATTATTATAAAACATGCTTTAGTTAAGGAGTTATTGATACTTCAAGTGCAAAATGATGATATAAAACCATGATAAAAATACACTTTTAAGTACTAATCACACCCCTCAACCAGCTTATTACTAGTCCCTAGTAATCAAAGCGTTAAAACAATTTGCAAATTTCACAAAGCAAGGTATTCATCATTTAACTTCCATTAATCTATCCAGATAAACAAACTCTCATTAAATTTATATATCTGCTCAATACCTCTTAACAAGATATTAATAAACTTTTTTTTTTGTGCTCAATGTATCAACACATAATTATGGGGCTTTTCTTGGAAGAAAACAAAATTTTTGTTCTAATGTTTAAGGTTAACTTTCTTGGGATGGGATTATTATTTTTGTCTTTTTTTTTTTACTTCTCTTTTTTTTTCTTTTTTTTAAATGTATATACATATAATTTAAAAACATCATGCATCTTTAACCCATGTAACGAGCTTTCAGCTAATGACTCCCAGACCAGTTGGTCTTAGGGCATTAGGTGTTAAGACACCCCTACGAGCTTAGTAAGTCGGGTCGCAGATACTGATATGTAGATAGTGCAATGTTTGATTCCCTTAAGCTTTTCTCCTCAACCCATGTAACAAGCGTGGGGCCAATAGCTCCCAAGTCAGTTGACTTTAGGGTATTAGGTGTTAAAACACCCCTTCGGGCTTAATTGCTTAGGTTAGGGAGGCTACGAAACCAAACTTATCTACATTTTTATTATCATCATTTTTTTTCTTTTTTTTTCTTTTTTTTTTCTTTTTGTTTTTTTTATTATATACAATCCCTTTCCCTTAGTTGTTACCTTTAACAAAAGAACATAAATAATGTAATAATCCAATATGCAACCCACAATCATATGTTAAAGTGTGTGTGTGTAAATTAAGGTTTAAGAATACATGTTAAATAAGTATATGAGCAGAATTAAGTGGTAGTAATACGAGAGTTTGTAAACCTGAATATTTCAGGAAGTATTATAATAGACCTTGTTAAGAATGGTTACTAAGATGCGTCTCAAGAGTCACTTTAACAAAAGAACTCCTTTACTCTGCCATCCTAGTAACAACAATTATGCACATGCTTTATGAAATGAAAAACAATTTTTTTTTTATCAACTACTACCCTCTCCCCCCAACCAAAACGAGACATTATCCTCAATGTTCTAAGGTAGAAAGATAGAGTATAGAAGATATCACCTGAAATAACGAACACTAACAAACCTGAAACACACTAAAACAAAAATAAGAAATAACAAAACACAATAATAAAACCAAAATACACAAAAATTCACAAATGAAGGCTCAAATCCAATCTAAGCTTTTTACGGCTTCCCGTAGATGACCAATTTATGCGACTCATGGAAGGATCAATCACAGGAATGAAAGATTGTAGTTGGTCAATCAATTGTTCAGCAGTAGTAGCAGAGATTATGATTTGTCGTGCAGAAGATGTTAGAAATTCTTGTTCCACAGCATGATCAAGAAAAGACAACAACTTATCATAATAACCATTAACATTTAACAAACCAATGGGTTTATGGTGAATGTGCAATTGAGCCCAAGAGGAAATATGAAAGATCTCTTCCAATGTGCCTAGACCACCTGGTAAAGCAATGAAAGCATCAGCATGCTTAAACATTGCATTCATTCGAGCCGACATTGTGGAGACCTGAAGTTCCTCTCCAATTGTTTTTCCAATGATGTCCCCTTGTGCCAAAGCTTCAGGGACGACCCCCAAAACTTGACTACCTCCTAAAAATGCAGCTATTGACACACCTCCCATTAACCCAAGACTGCCTCCCCCACACACTAAATGAATCTTTCTCTCAGCTAGCACCTGACCAAGATGGTTTGCTGATTCTAAAAACTCATTTTCTTTCCCAGGACTAGATCCACCAAAAACACAAATATTTCTTATTTGATGACTTGAGGAACTTGCCATTTATACACACTTCTGTATTTGTTGAATGTATGGGTTGACTAGAAATGAAAGGAAGGAAAAGAGGGTTTTATAGATGAGAAAGTAGAAAGGCAATCATAACATCTATATGTAGGCCAGCTAGAGTCTCACACTCTCTCTCTCTCTCTTTTTATTTATTTATTTATTTACTTTTGAAAAAAAGCATGTGTATGTACAGGTAGTTGTGATTGTGGCTCACATCTTCCCTTGGTTTTACGTCCAAGAACGGTTTAAACGCCCTCTATGGGTCGGGGATAGGTTTCCCATCCAGTTTTCTTAAAAACTGGCAAACAGGGTCTTTTTTAGTCAGATTCCCAAGACTAAGTCGATCATGTTCTTTATGAAATAGTAGCCATAAATCATGAATTGCACGATGCACATCTCCACTAGGATGCGTCTCAAGAGTCAATAGAAGATTATCTAAAGACTCCTTACTCAGGCCATCCTTAATGAATTGTATTTTATCTTCACGGTTTATAGATACCATTCCTAAAGAACGACATTGTGTATTACAAGTCCATCTAGCACATCGATGACAGACATCGAGTCGTTTTGCACGACGCTTCTTTGCAAAAGTGCTTTTACATGTTCCAGGCATGTGTGAAATAAAGAAATTAGAGGACTCACTTGATAATCGGACCTTTGCTTCAATCAACCAGCGAATATCTTCAGGAATTCCATGATTCATTAACAATCTCAATCTTGCACATCTAGCACGGTAAATTTTTGTGATCGCATTCTGAGGCAGAGCGGGAAAATACTTTTTCAATTTTTCAAGATTAGTGTCCATTTTCAAATGAGAATTGGAAAAGAGCTTCGAAGAATTGCACAGATATATACATAGATATCAGTAATTGTGGGAAACTGAAAGAACCGACTTAAGTCACAGAGTACCGTTATCCGCCATTTGACCGGGGTGAGAGAAACTAGCAAAAATCACTCAAAAAGAAACACAAAAACAATGTGAGAAAAAAAATAATCAACCTTTATCTACAAAATCATTCAAACCAGTTGATTCATTTTTACTAGGAAAATTATCAAAGTAAGTTTTCAAACGATGTCCATTTTCCTTAAAATCATTGTCATTCATTGAATTCTCAATATCACAGGCCCCATAAGGATTGCTCCATCTTGGTCTTAGCTCTCTAGGGAATGCATAAAGTTGAGAATTATAAAACAAAACTTTTTGACCAGTATCAATCTTTTGACAATTTTCACAAGTTTTGCAGAATGCATGCGTGTCCTTGAACATGGTGGGCCAATAAAATCCATTTTGAAAGATTTTTGCAGCTGTCTTTTTTGACGAGAAATAACTTCCGCATGCTTCAGAATGACAAAGTTTAATGACACTACTTACCTCATTGTCGGGAATGAATCTTTGAAATATTTGATCAGGACAATATTTGAATAAGTTAGGGTCATCACAATAAAAGCTCTTCACTTCGTTCAAAAACTTTTCTTTGTCTTGGGTACTCCAATCAGCTGGCAAATCTCCTAAAGCAAGAAAATTGATATTTTTATTATACCAAGGCATTGGACTAAGAGAAAGTAAGGATTCGTTAGGAAAGTAATCATCCATTGGTGTGATGTCAGATGTTGAATCTGTTGTCACTGTTGATAAAAGATTCGCATCAACATTTTCGGTGCTTGTTTCATCCATGATTTCTTCCTCAGAATAAACCATTTGCAAATCTTCAGTTTCATCCAATTCATTTTTACTTAAAGTAGATTCAAGTTGATCATAAACTAATTCATCAATATGATCTACTTCTTGTAAATCATTATCATCTCCAGGTTGCTTGCAAATGTTGAAAATATTCATCTCCAATGTCATGTTTCCAAATGATAGCTTCATCAGTCCATTCCTACAATTAATCAATGCGTTAAACGTTGCAAGAAACGGACATCCTAAAATAACAGGAAATGAATTACATGCTTCAACAGGTTCTGTGTCCAAGACAATAAAATCCACAGGATAAATGAATTTATCGACTTGTACTAACACATCTTCAATTATTCCTCTAGGTACTTTTACAGATCTATCGGCAAGTAAAAGAGATATAGAAGTTGGTTTTAACTCACCTAGATTGAGACTCTGAAAAACTGAATATGGAAGTAAATTCACACTAGCACCAAGATCAAGTAAGGCTCTTTCAATTTTATGCTCTCCAATAAAGCAGGAAATTGTAGGATAACCAGGGTCTTTATATTTCAAAGCATTATTGTTCTGAAGAATAGCACTTACTTGTTCGGCTAGAAAGGCTTTCTTTTTCACATTCAGTTTCCTCTTCACAGTGCATAGATCTTTTAAAAATTTAGCATAGGAAGGAACCTGTTTAATAGCATCCAATAAAGGTATATTGATCCTTACCTGTTTGAAAGTTTCAAAGATTTCAGAGTTGTGATTAACTTTCCTTTGTTTGGTCATGGCTTGAGGAAATAGAAGTGCTGGCGGTGAATCAGTCGTTTCTTTGTAATTTTCAGATTCAACCCCTTCCTTACCCTTAGAGATTGACTCATCATTTTTCTCATAAGGTTCAAGAGAGGGTTTTTCAATAACCTTACCACTACGCAGAGTAGTGACTGATTTGACTTGATCCATGTGTTGGCTTCCAGAACTACTTGCATTTGCATTGTATTGCCCTTTGGGATTTTGTTGTGGTTGAGATGGAAACTTACCTTTCTCTTGGAAACTAAGAGCAGATGTTAATTTACCAAGAGTATCTTTAAAATCTGTCATGTTTTGAGCAAGTTGAGTATTGATTGTCTCTTGCTTTTCAATGAATGCATGCAATGTTTCCTCAAGATTTCTTCTAAGCGGTGGAGCATAAGAAGGTGCATATCCATGAGAATTTTGAAAATTGTGGTGTGCTTGAAATGGTGGTTGTGAAGTTTGTGCATTGTTGTTCTCACTCTTCCAATTGAAATTTGGGTGATTTCTCCAACCAGGGTTGTATGTTTGGGAGTATGGGTTGGGGTTGGCCTTTTGGAAACTGTTTAAAGCATGGGCTTGTTCATGGAGACATTCCTTAAAAGAAGGCAAGGTTGGATAATCGTTGGTTGAGTGTTCATTTGTTTCACAGATTTGACACACAATGTTTTCAATAGATTTAAATTGACCACTTTTTTTCAATTCTAGTGCCTCGATTTTTCTAGCTAAAGATGCAAACTTGGCTTGAAGGTCATGATCTTCCCTAAGGTTGTGCATACCTCCACTAGATGTATGAGGTTGAGTTTTATTCGATGCCTCATATGTACCCGCAGTGTCCCAATTTTGAGCATTTTCAGCTAACAAGTCTAAGTACTCCATTGCTTCATCAGGGTCTTTATCTTCAAAAGTTCCATTGCACATCAATTCAACCATTTGCCTATCTTTAGGTGTTAACCCTTCATAGAAATGTGAAACCAATCTCCATGTTTCAAAACCATGATGAGGGCAAGTACTAAGCAAGTCTCGATACCTATCCCAACATTTGTAAAATGTTTCTCCTGGTTTTTGAGTGAAAGTGGTGATTTGTTTCTTGAAAGAGTTTGTTCTATGAGATGGGAAAAACTTCTTTAAAAACTGTTGTTGCATTTCATCCCAAGCACGAATGGATCCTGGTCTCAAATTTTGTAGCCATGTTTTAGCTTTATCTTTTAATGAAAAAGGAAAAAGCTTTAATCTGATGGTGTTCATGCTACAATTTAAATTATTATATGTGTTGCAGACCTCCTCAAATTCTTTTAAATGCAAGTATGGATTTTCCAATTCCAAGCCATGAAATGAAGGTAAAAGTTGAATAATACCTAGTTTAAAATTAAAATGAGATGCATCAGGAGGAAAAACTATGCATGATGGTGCACTTGTTCTTGTGGGATTCATGTGGTCTCTAAGTGTTCTAGCACGGTTATTCTCATTATTCTCATTTTGAAGTGATTGATTATCTTCTTCGGCCATATTTTCTGAAAATGATGAGGATATCCTACAAAGTCTACCACTTGATGTACGTGACCACACTCTCATGCACGTGTAGGAATAGAATAAAAAGAAGAAGCAAGCAAAAGAAGGAGGAAGAAAACAAAATAAAAAGAAACAAAAGAAAAGAAACAAGTTATATACAAGAAAAGTGAAAAGAGAAAATAAATACTATAATTTATACAAGAACTTACCTCCCCGGCAACGGCGCCAAAAACTTGACACGACTAAAAGGTTGATGTCTTCTCCCAAGTGCAGGAGTGTCGAAGTAATAAATAACCCGGCAAGACCAGGGTCAAACCACAAGGAGGTTAATTGTATAAATTATAAATAACAAAAATACAACAACAACAACAACAACAACAATAATAATAATAATAGTAGTAGTAATAGTAGTAGTAGTAGTAGTAGTAGTAGTAGTAGTAGTAGTAGTAGTAGTAGTAATATTAGTAGTGGTAATAATAATAATAATAATAAAGAAAGAGAAGAAGAAGAAGATGATGAGAACTTGGAGATGAAAAATTAATGTAAGGATTAAACAATAATAATAACAAATGTCAAGGTTAGAGGTTCCACTAATGGTATATCAAACAAGTATAGTATAAACTCTTATTATTGAATTGGAAACCACACACAAAGGAGGTTCCAATCAGATTATATATTGTTAACATGATTACATTAGTCATCTTATTCAATTAATGCTAATACTTGTAAATCTCGTCAAGCATTCATGATTATAACTTATGTTAACAACAAATCAAGTTCCTTTCATAGCTCAGGTGTCGGTTATACCATACATTATGGGCTATGAAAGTGCCAAGCATTTGTTGTACCAAGTGTTATACAACACAAATCAAGATTAGTCATTTAACAAGCAAAGTATTAAAGAGTGAACAAGATAACAAATACAAAACATGTTAGTATCAAACATTAAAGTCCATATTAAGTTTACACTATACTTATTCTTACACCATTAGTGTAACCTTTTCACCTTGACATAATTAACTTAGCTAGACATAATGAAAGAAAGAAAAATAGATAAACAAAATAAGAACATAAAAGCTAACTAAGTAAAGGAAAGGAAATAAAAAGCATAAACTTAATATTAATGAAAGCAAAACATAAACATTACAAAAAATACAAAGAGAGAAAGGAAGAGCATGATCTTGATCTAGAAACCAAGATGCCTAAATGCATGGCAAATGCCTCCTTTTATAGGCCAAATTTGGGAACTATTGATTTGATGACTAATTGATAAGTGGGTGGCCAACTTTTGACTTGGTGACAATCCTTATCTTCTCTTGTCTGCCCAAAACGTCATTGATAACGTCAAAACTGGAGCCAGGTGCAAACATGAAAGTTGTAGGCAATTGCCTCAGCTTTCTTGTGTAAAAAATCCAGCTTATTTGGACTTCTAGAACTCCAGATATGGCTAAAATACCGAACAGTGCTCGGGCTGGAAGACAGATTCGGGCTTCTTTGTTGTTGCTACAATTTGGACTTGCAAATGGCCTTTTTAGATCTTGGGCTCCATATGAAAGTTGTAGGCCTATGTCTTACCTTTCCATTCATATAAATTGGACCTAAATCTGAGATCTGTAGCTCCAAATATGACCCAATTACCGAACCGTGTTCCGGTTTGGATTGCACCGACATCTCTTCTCTAAGTTTGACCATCTCTTTATCCTTGCAATTTAAGTTCTTCAAGTCATCAATCAATCCTTTCATTTATGTGATAGGCCTGCATTAAAAATAGACATTTACCATAAATTATAGGTATCTTATATTATTAGATACATTATTATAAAACATGCTTTAGTTAAGGAGTTATTGATACTTCAAGTGCAAAATGATGATATAAAACCATGATAAAAATACACTTTTAAGTACTAATCACACCCCTCAACCAGCTTATTACTAGTCCCTAGTAATCAAAGCGTTAAAACAATTTGCAAATTTCACAAAGCAAGGTATTCATCATTTAACTTCCATTAATCTATCCAGATAAACAAACTCTCATTAAATTTATATATCTGCTCAATACCTCTTAACAAGATATTAATAAACTTTTTTTTTTGTGCTCAATGTATCAACACATAATTATGGGGCTTTTCTTGGAAGAAAACAAAATTTTTGTTCTAATGTTTAAGGTTAACTTTCTTGGGATGGGATTATTATTTTTGTCTTTTTTTTTTTACTTCTCTTTTTTTTTCTTTTTTTTAAATGTATATACATATAATTTAAAAACATCATGCATCTTTAACCCATGTAACGAGCTTTCAGCTAATGACTCCCAGACCAGTTGGTCTTAGGGCATTAGGTGTTAAGACACCCCTACGAGCTTAGTAAGTCGGGTCGCAGATACTGATATGTAGATAGTGCAATGTTTGATTCCCTTAAGCTTTTCTCCTCAACCCATGTAACAAGCGTGGGGCCAATAGCTCCCAAGTCAGTTGACTTTAGGGTATTAGGTGTTAAAACACCCCTTCGGGCTTAATTGCTTAGGTTAGGGAGGCTACGAAACCAAACTTATCTACATTTTTATTATCATCATTTTTTTTCTTTTTTTTTCTTTTTTTTTTCTTTTTGTTTTTTTTATTATATACAATCCCTTTCCCTTAGTTGTTACCTTTAACAAAAGAACATAAATAATGTAATAATCCAATATGCAACCCACAATCATATGTTAAAGTGTGTGTGTGTAAATTAAGGTTTAAGAATACATGTTAAATAAGTATATGAGCAGAATTAAGTGGTAGTAATACGAGAGTTTGTAAACCTGAATATTTCAGGAAGTATTATAATAGACCTTGTTAAGAATGGTTACTAAGATGCGTCTCAAGAGTCACTTTAACAAAAGAACTCCTTTACTCTGCCATCCTAGTAACAACAATTATGCACATGCTTTATGAAATGAAAAACAATTTTTTTTTTATCAACTACTACCCTCTCCCCCCAACCAAAACGAGACATTATCCTCAATGTTCTAAGGTAGAAAGATAGAGTATAGAAGATATCACCTGAAATAACGAACACTAACAAACCTGAAACACACTAAAACAAAAATAAGAAATAACAAAACACAATAATAAAACCAAAATACACAAAAATTCACAAATGAAGGCTCAAATCCAATCTAAGCTTTTTACGGCTTCCCGTAGATGACCAATTTATGCGACTCATGGAAGGATCAATCACAGGAATGAAAGATTGTAGTTGGTCAATCAATTGTTCAGCAGTAGTAGCAGAGATTATGATTTGTCGTGCAGAAGATGTTAGAAATTCTTGTTCCACAGCATGATCAAGAAAAGACAACAACTTATCATAATAACCATTAACATTTAACAAACCAATGGGTTTATGGTGAATGTGCAATTGAGCCCAAGAGGAAATATGAAAGATCTCTTCCAATGTGCCTAGACCACCTGGTAAAGCAATGAAAGCATCAGCATGCTTAAACATTGCATTCATTCGAGCCGACATTGTGGAGACCTGAAGTTCCTCTCCAATTGTTTTTCCAATGATGTCCCCTTGTGCCAAAGCTTCAGGGACGACCCCCAAAACTTGACTACCTCCTAAAAATGCAGCTATTGACACACCTCCCATTAACCCAAGACTGCCTCCCCCACACACTAAATGAATCTTTCTCTCAGCTAGCACCTGACCAAGATGGTTTGCTGATTCTAAAAACTCATTTTCTTTCCCAGGACTAGATCCACCAAAAACACAAATATTTCTTATTTGATGACTTGAGGAACTTGCCATTTATACACACTTCTGTATTTGTTGAATGTATGGGTTGACTAGAAATGAAAGGAAGGAAAAGAGGGTTTTATAGATGAGAAAGTAGAAAGGCAATCATAACATCTATATGTAGGCCAGCTAGAGTCTCACACTCTCTCTCTCTCTCTTTTTATTTATTTATTTATTTACTTTTGAAAAAAAGCATGTGTATGTACAGGTAGTTGTGATTGTGGCTCACATCTTCCCTTGGTTTTACGTCCAAGAACGGTTTAAACGCCCTCTATGGGTCGGGGATAGGTTTCCCATCCAGTTTTCTTAAAAACTGGCAAACAGGGTCTTTTTTAGTCAGATTCCCAAGACTAAGTCGATCATGTTCTTTATGAAATAGTAGCCATAAATCATGAATTGCACGATGCACATCTCCACTAGGATGCGTCTCAAGAGTCAATAGAAGATTATCTAAAGACTCCTTACTCAGGCCATCCTTAATGAATTGTATTTTATCTTCACGGTTTATAGATACCATTCCTAAAGAACGACATTGTGTATTACAAGTCCATCTAGCACATCGATGACAGACATCGAGTCGTTTTGCACGACGCTTCTTTGCAAAAGTGCTTTTACATGTTCCAGGCATGTGTGAAATAAAGAAATTAGAGGACTCACTTGATAATCGGACCTTTGCTTCAATCAACCAGCGAATATCTTCAGGAATTCCATGATTCATTAACAATCTCAATCTTGCACATCTAGCACGGTAAATTTTTGTGATCGCATTCTGAGGCAGAGCGGGAAAATACTTTTTCAATTTTTCAAGATTAGTGTCCATTTTCAAATGAGAATTGGAAAAGAGCTTCGAAGAATTGCACAGATATATACATAGATATCAGTAATTGTGGGAAACTGAAAGAACCGACTTAAGTCACAGAGTACCGTTATCCGCCATTTGACCGGGGTGAGAGAAACTAGCAAAAATCACTCAAAAAGAAACACAAAAACAATGTGAGAAAAAAAATAATCAACCTTTATCTACAAAATCATTCAAACCAGTTGATTCATTTTTACTAGGAAAATTATCAAAGTAAGTTTTCAAACGATGTCCATTTTCCTTAAAATCATTGTCATTCATTGAATTCTCAATATCACAGGCCCCATAAGGATTGCTCCATCTTGGTCTTAGCTCTCTAGGGAATGCATAAAGTTGAGAATTATAAAACAAAACTTTTTGACCAGTATCAATCTTTTGACAATTTTCACAAGTTTTGCAGAATGCATGCGTGTCCTTGAACATGGTGGGCCAATAAAATCCATTTTGAAAGATTTTTGCAGCTGTCTTTTTTGACGAGAAATAACTTCCGCATGCTTCAGAATGACAAAGTTTAATGACACTACTTACCTCATTGTCGGGAATGAATCTTTGAAATATTTGATCAGGACAATATTTGAATAAGTTAGGGTCATCACAATAAAAGCTCTTCACTTCGTTCAAAAACTTTTCTTTGTCTTGGGTACTCCAATCAGCTGGCAAATCTCCTAAAGCAAGAAAATTGATATTTTTATTATACCAAGGCATTGGACTAAGAGAAAGTAAGGATTCGTTAGGAAAGTAATCATCCATTGGTGTGATGTCAGATGTTGAATCTGTTGTCACTGTTGATAAAAGATTCGCATCAACATTTTCGGTGCTTGTTTCATCCATGATTTCTTCCTCAGAATAAACCATTTGCAAATCTTCAGTTTCATCCAATTCATTTTTACTTAAAGTAGATTCAAGTTGATCATAAACTAATTCATCAATATGATCTACTTCTTGTAAATCATTATCATCTCCAGGTTGCTTGCAAATGTTGAAAATATTCATCTCCAATGTCATGTTTCCAAATGATAGCTTCATCAGTCCATTCCTACAATTAATCAATGCGTTAAACGTTGCAAGAAACGGACATCCTAAAATAACAGGAAATGAATTACATGCTTCAACAGGTTCTGTGTCCAAGACAATAAAATCCACAGGATAAATGAATTTATCGACTTGTACTAACACATCTTCAATTATTCCTCTAGGTACTTTTACAGATCTATCGGCAAGTAAAAGAGATATAGAAGTTGGTTTTAACTCACCTAGATTGAGACTCTGAAAAACTGAATATGGAAGTAAATTCACACTAGCACCAAGATCAAGTAAGGCTCTTTCAATTTTATGCTCTCCAATAAAGCAGGAAATTGTAGGATAACCAGGGTCTTTATATTTCAAAGCATTATTGTTCTGAAGAATAGCACTTACTTGTTCGGCTAGAAAGGCTTTCTTTTTCACATTCAGTTTCCTCTTCACAGTGCATAGATCTTTTAAAAATTTAGCATAGGAAGGAACCTGTTTAATAGCATCCAATAAAGGTATATTGATCCTTACCTGTTTGAAAGTTTCAAAGATTTCAGAGTTGTGATTAACTTTCCTTTGTTTGGTCATGGCTTGAGGAAATAGAAGTGCTGGCGGTGAATCAGTCGTTTCTTTGTAATTTTCAGATTCAACCCCTTCCTTACCCTTAGAGATTGACTCATCATTTTTCTCATAAGGTTCAAGAGAGGGTTTTTCAATAACCTTACCACTACGCAGAGTAGTGACTGATTTGACTTGATCCATGTGTTGGCTTCCAGAACTACTTGCATTTGCATTGTATTGCCCTTTGGGATTTTGTTGTGGTTGAGATGGAAACTTACCTTTCTCTTGGAAACTAAGAGCAGATGTTAATTTACCAAGAGTATCTTTAAAATCTGTCATGTTTTGAGCAAGTTGAGTATTGATTGTCTCTTGCTTTTCAATGAATGCATGCAATGTTTCCTCAAGATTTCTTCTAAGCGGTGGAGCATAAGAAGGTGCATATCCATGAGAATTTTGAAAATTGTGGTGTGCTTGAAATGGTGGTTGTGAAGTTTGTGCATTGTTGTTCTCACTCTTCCAATTGAAATTTGGGTGATTTCTCCAACCAGGGTTGTATGTTTGGGAGTATGGGTTGGGGTTGGCCTTTTGGAAACTGTTTAAAGCATGGGCTTGTTCATGGAGACATTCCTTAAAAGAAGGCAAGGTTGGATAATCGTTGGTTGAGTGTTCATTTGTTTCACAGATTTGACACACAATGTTTTCAATAGATTTAAATTGACCACTTTTTTTCAATTCTAGTGCCTCGATTTTTCTAGCTAAAGATGCAAACTTGGCTTGAAGGTCATGATCTTCCCTAAGGTTGTGCATACCTCCACTAGATGTATGAGGTTGAGTTTTATTCGATGCCTCATATGTACCCGCAGTGTCCCAATTTTGAGCATTTTCAGCTAACAAGTCTAAGTACTCCATTGCTTCATCAGGGTCTTTATCTTCAAAAGTTCCATTGCACATCAATTCAACCATTTGCCTATCTTTAGGTGTTAACCCTTCATAGAAATGTGAAACCAATCTCCATGTTTCAAAACCATGATGAGGGCAAGTACTAAGCAAGTCTCGATACCTATCCCAACATTTGTAAAATGTTTCTCCTGGTTTTTGAGTGAAAGTGGTGATTTGTTTCTTGAAAGAGTTTGTTCTATGAGATGGGAAAAACTTCTTTAAAAACTGTTGTTGCATTTCATCCCAAGCACGAATGGATCCTGGTCTCAAATTTTGTAGCCATGTTTTAGCTTTATCTTTTAATGAAAAAGGAAAAAGCTTTAATCTGATGGTGTTCATGCTACAATTTAAATTATTATATGTGTTGCAGACCTCCTCAAATTCTTTTAAATGCAAGTATGGATTTTCCAATTCCAAGCCATGAAATGAAGGTAAAAGTTGAATAATACCTAGTTTAAAATTAAAATGAGATGCATCAGGAGGAAAAACTATGCATGATGGTGCACTTGTTCTTGTGGGATTCATGTGGTCTCTAAGTGTTCTAGCACGGTTATTCTCATTATTCTCATTTTGAAGTGATTGATTATCTTCTTCGGCCATATTTTCTGAAAATGATGAGGATATCCTACAAAGTCTACCACTTGATGTACGTGACCACACTCTCATGCACGTGTAGGAATAGAATAAAAAGAAGAAGCAAGCAAAAGAAGGAGGAAGAAAACAAAATAAAAAGAAACAAAAGAAAAGAAACAAGTTATATACAAGAAAAGTGAAAAGAGAAAATAAATACTATAATTTATACAAGAACTTACCTCCCCGGCAACGGCGCCAAAAACTTGACACGACTAAAAGGTTGATGTCTTCTCCCAAGTGCAGGAGTGTCGAAGTAATAAATAACCCGGCAAGACCAGGGTCAAACCACAAGGAGGTTAATTGTATAAATTATAAATAACAAAAATACAACAACAACAACAACAACAACAATAATAATAATAATAGTAGTAGTAATAGTAGTAGTAGTAGTAGTAGTAGTAGTAGTAGTAGTAGTAGTAGTAGTAGTAATATTAGTAGTGGTAATAATAATAATAATAATAAAGAAAGAGAAGAAGAAGAAGATGATGAGAACTTGGAGATGAAAAATTAATGTAAGGATTAAACAATAATAATAACAAATGTCAAGGTTAGAGGTTCCACTAATGGTATATCAAACAAGTATAGTATAAACTCTTATTATTGAATTGGAAACCACACACAAAGGAGGTTCCAATCAGATTATATATTGTTAACATGATTACATTAGTCATCTTATTCAATTAATGCTAATACTTGTAAATCTCGTCAAGCATTCATGATTATAACTTATGTTAACAACAAATCAAGTTCCTTTCATAGCTCAGGTGTCGGTTATACCATACATTATGGGCTATGAAAGTGCCAAGCATTTGTTGTACCAAGTGTTATACAACACAAATCAAGATTAGTCATTTAACAAGCAAAGTATTAAAGAGTGAACAAGATAACAAATACAAAACATGTTAGTATCAAACATTAAAGTCCATATTAAGTTTACACTATACTTATTCTTACACCATTAGTGTAACCTTTTCACCTTGACATAATTAACTTAGCTAGACATAATGAAAGAAAGAAAAATAGATAAACAAAATAAGAACATAAAAGCTAACTAAGTAAAGGAAAGGAAATAAAAAGCATAAACTTAATATTAATGAAAGCAAAACATAAACATTACAAAAAATACAAAGAGAGAAAGGAAGAGCATGATCTTGATCTAGAAACCAAGATGCCTAAATGCATGGCAAATGCCTCCTTTTATAGGCCAAATTTGGGAACTATTGATTTGATGACTAATTGATAAGTGGGTGGCCAACTTTTGACTTGGTGACAATCCTTATCTTCTCTTGTCTGCCCAAAACGTCATTGATAACGTCAAAACTGGAGCCAGGTGCAAACATGAAAGTTGTAGGCAATTGCCTCAGCTTTCTTGTGTAAAAAATCCAGCTTATTTGGACTTCTAGAACTCCAGATATGGCTAAAATACCGAACAGTGCTCGGGCTGGAAGACAGATTCGGGCTTCTTTGTTGTTGCTACAATTTGGACTTGCAAATGGCCTTTTTAGATCTTAGGCTCCATATGAAAGTTGTAGGCCTATGTCTTACCTTTCCATCCATATAAATTGGACCTAAATCTGAGATCTGTAGCTCCAAATATGACCCAATTACCGAACCGTGTTCCGGTTTGGATTGCACCGACATCTCTTCTCTAAGTTTGACCATCTCTTTATCCTTGCAATTTAAGTTCTTCAAGTCATCAATCAATCCTTTCATTTATGTGATAGGCCTGCATTAAAAATAGACATTTACCACAAATTATAGGTATCTTATATTATTAGATACATTATTATAAAACATGCTTTAGTTAAGGAGTTATTGATACTTCAAGTGCAAAATGATGATATAAAACCATGATAAAAATACACTTTTAAGTACTAATCACTTAGCAATAACGTAGAAGTCTGAATCTGTCTTGCAACCCAGACACTATTCAGTGTTCAGCCCATATCTCGAGTTGTAGAAATTCAAATGACCTCAATTTTTTTCCTAAAAAGGTGAGTCAATTTTCTAAAACTTTCATGAGTAAGGTTGGTTCAAATTCTAATATTATTTACGATGTTTTATTCAGACAAGAAGATAAGAATTATCACCAAGTTAAGAGTTGGTCATTTACTCAACAATTAGTCAACAAATCTATAGTTTTAAATTTTGGCCTATAAAATGAGACATTTATCATGCATTTAGGTATCTTGGTTTCTAGATTAAGATCATGATTTTGCTTTCTCTCTTTGTATTTTTATAATGCTTAAATTTTGCTTTCATTAATATCTTGTTTATGTCTTTCATTTCTTTTCCTTTACTTAGTTAACTTTTATCTTATTTATATTCTTATCTTGTTTATTTATGTTTATTTCTTTCATTATGTTTAACTAAGTTTATTATATCAAGGTGAAAAGGTTACACTAATGATGTAAGAATAAGTATAGTGTAAACTCAACATGGATTTTAATATTTGATACTAACATGTTTTGTATTTGTTATCTTGTTCACTTTTAATACTTTGTTTGTTAAATGGTTAATCTATTAGCATTATTTGAATAAGATAACCAATGCAGTCATGTTAACAACTTATAATCCGATTGGAACCTTCCTTGTATGTGGTTTTCAATTGAGTAATAAAAATAGTTTATACTATACTTGTTTGAAATACCATCAGTGGATCCTCTAACTTCGACATTTTTTTTTATCATTGTTTAATACTCACATTGATCTTCCATCTCAAAGTTCTTATCAACTTCTTCTTCTTCTCCTCCTTTCACATTTATATAATTAACCTCCTTATGGTTCAACTCTAATCTTGTCGAGTTATTTATTACTTTAACACTTTTACACATGGGAGAAGATATCAATCTTTTGATCGTGTCATTGACCACCATCTCTCACATATCAAGACCTAGTAACAACCACCATTCTTAAGACTTGATGATGAGAAAGAGAGAAGCAAATCTTATGGAGGTGGTTATAGATAGAAAGGAAAGGGGACAAGACAACGAGAAAGGAGAAGTGAGAAGAAAGAGACGACAATGACATTCAAGGATTGGAAATAATAGGCACTGATAGGAAGTATTAATTCTAGGATTTTGATTTTTGGGATTGATTGTTGATTGGTTTTTAACTTATAAGAGAGAAAGAGTTATGTTTAAATACTATCATGAAACTTTCTTTCTAAAATTGACATTGTTTTGCAAAAAAAAATTTGAAGGCTTTCTTTAAATAATTGTTTTGGCATGGGTTCATGAGAGATTACTTGTAAAAAATAATGGAAAATTGGATAGAGAAAAATGTATAGATTAAAAGGATGAAATATACCATCAATCCATGAACAAGCAAGAGAAGCTAAAAAAGGACATATGTTTGTTGGCAATCATGTAAGAAAAATCCATAAGAAGTGAGAATAGAGACTGTTATTTTCTTGGCAAAGAGGTTGCTAGCTAGTATATGTATATATGACATCTTGTCATCATATAAAAATCAATTCAATAAATAAGAAAAAGTAAAACATTTTTAAATTGAAAACCATGTATAATATATATGTTTGTATAAATAAAGAGATTGTATGAATTAATGTAATTGTTGTATTTTGATTCGGAATAGTGCAATGCTATAAACTAAGTTAAATACCAAACAAAGAAAAAGAAACTAAAAAGAAAAATTAATCCTATATATTTACTAAATATAAACATACTAAAATGTGAATATTACATTGTAATTGCAAAATATATAAAGTATTAATTCTATTTTTGTAGCTAAGGATCAATTAATGTTGTAGTCATATCATGCCCCAAAGATTGAATAGCCATTGAGGACATCAATATTTATTGTGAATTTAGTATTGTGGTGTATATGCTTTTTAAAAATATTTTTTGTTTTAAAATATATTAAAATATTTTTTTCAAAAATTTTTTTACATCAACAAATTAAAACCATAGAAAAACACAAAAAAAAAATAATCAATTTGATGTTTTTCCAAGTGAAATGTATTTTAAATTTTTTTAAAAAAATATAAACAAAAGCTACATACTCTCAAACAAGTTCGATGAGTAAAAAAGTGAAGGAGAAGCAACAACATAGTAAGGGAATTAACAAGTTGGCCAAAAGTCTGAACACAAAAAACACATAGACAATGTGTAGCAACTTGATCTTGAACAAAATGAAGGTCGATGTTTCATATAAAAATAAAAGATTAGGTTTGCACAACATGCATAGCCCTCATATTATCCTGGTAGATGATTGGAGTAAGAGGGATACATACATATAACTTTTGAAGAAAATTCATTACCCAATTGACCCTAGTTATGATATAGGCGATGACCTACTTGTGAAGGTTAAATTTTGATTATTAGTATCACATACTCAATTGACATCCATAAATACATGAAGTGTTTGAAGAGAGTGCATGCAAACCATTATGCCATATTCAAGAGTCTAAAAAAATTAATAAAGTTATTGTATAAGTACTAACCAATGAAGTGTAAGTTAATGTTTGTAGATATATTAGACTAGTGAATAAAGATCTTTAGTTTATTATTACAAATGTATGATAAATAAAAGATATCCAATAAAAGCCTAGAGTTTATACATATTTAAAACTATACATATGCAAAACATAACTTATGAAAAATATGCTTTCAACATAAATATATATAAAAGAATTCTAGTATACATACTAAGTATATAATCAAACTTGCAATTGATATTAATTGAAAGTTATAGCATGCATACTAGTAGTAAAAAAATATTCATGTTAAAATTAAAAAAAAAGGGTACTTATTAAAATATTTTAAAGTAATAAAACTTTTATTATTGTCAAAAATGAATTCTTTGTTCCTCAGACTTTATTGCTTCTCACTTGTGCAACGAAGATGTTTGTAATATACATTCCAATATTTCAAAAAACCCATTTTAAAATCATTTTTGCTCAAAAATAAGCTAGACATTAAGTTTTCCCCAATGGCAATAATATACAATACATTGTTAAGGGTGAAAAGCTTTTAGAGGTTATTTTCAATACGACTTTTCCAAAACCCAATACCTTGAAGGTTGATGGGTTCCTCTCATTAAATCTTTTGATACGTGAGGATTGGATGTTATAAGACCAATCAATTCGAAGACCAACAATGGACACATATTCATCTTGGTTGCTATCGATTACTTTACTAAATGGATAGAGGTTAGATTTTACGCATATATAACACAAATGTTAATAGAGAGATTCATTGAAAAATATATAATTTGTCATTACGATGTGTAAGCAATATTAGTAACATTTAAAATTTCAATGGAAAATTGATTGCTGAAGCTTTGTACTAAGTAGAAGATTAGAATTTCAATGGAAAGTTGATTCCTGAGCTTTGTACTAAGTAAAAGATTAGAATTTCAATGAAAAGTTGATTGTTGAGCTTTGTACTAAATGAAAGATTAAGCATTTTAATTCTTCTCCTTACAAATCTAAGATGGATGTGCTATTAAGATAGCCAATAAAAATCTTAAAATGATCATCCAAAAAATGGTGGTCGCTTATAAAGATTGGAACGAGATGCTTCTATCCATACTTAATGCGTACCACACCATAATAAGAACTTTTATAGGTACAACTTCATACTATTTAGTATATGATATGGAAGCAATGATGTCTTTAGAAATAAAAAATTATATCATTAAGGGTTTTAAAAAATGTTGAACCAGAAAAGTCAGAGAAAGATAAAAATCAAATTTAAAAAATCAAATCTGATTAGTGAAAAGAGATCAACAATTATCTATCATCATAAATTATATCAAAGCAGAATGACTAAAGCATATAACAAGTAGGTCAAGTCAAAAGTGTTTAAAGAAAAAGATATTATTGAAAAAGATCTTACCTATACCTAATTTAGGCAAGAAGATCTTGCCCAAACCAAGTAGTTAGTATTGTTTTAGTCAGATAAGCCTTTTTTTTTTTTTTAGAGATATGTCCCGTGTTATTTGTATATTCCTTTGTTTTAATATATTTTTACCTTTATAAAAAAACTTGGCAAAAGCAACTTGAGAAGGGTTTCAAATGTATAGAGGAACTAAGTTGTTCAATGTTAAATCAAATAATTATCGAATAAATTTATATAAAAGTTAAGTCTAGAGACTTAATTAAGTTTTTAATAGACCAATTTGATTTAATTATTAGTTTAATTAAAGATTTAATTAAATTTTAGAATTAATTTAGGTCAAACCTTAAATAGTGGATTTGACATATTAATTCAAGTCAATAAAAAATATCTTTATCTAAAAAAATAAAAATAAAATAATTAAATAATTAAATTTTTTTTTAATCAAATCAGATTTTCAACAAAACAATCAAGTCCTGGTTGGACCTATAAGGTAAAACAAACCATATGAAGCCTAACATAATTTTATTGAAACGCAGGCCATGCAAAAGGCCATATTACAGGGCCAAGCTAAATCAATAAGAACAAAAGGAGTCATGCGATCAAGTTATTTTATTTGAATTGAATTCTAATTTTAAATTTTTTTAAAAATTATTGATAAATAATTAAATAAAAATATTAAATAGCTTAACATATGCAAGATCATATTTCTTTATTTATATCTAGTTTTCAGCTATTTATTTAGTTTTTAGTTATTGTTAATGATTTTTTTAAAAAATATTTATTAATGTATATAATTATCAATTAATTTTATTACACAAACTAGACAAGTTTTCAAATCACAATAGAAAATTTTCATAATTTTCTTAATAAAAAATTAACCATGTCATATATTCTATTTTTTTACTTTAAAATTCAAGCACTGGAACCAGTGGAAAACTAATATTATATATCAATTTGCATGTTAACAATGATTTTTCATAATTAATAACCAAAACACAATAAATTATATTTATATTGTGATAGCTTCTATAATTTTAAAAAATCATTTTTATTTATGTGGGGCTCGGTAAAATATATATTTAATTAAAATTATAGTTTGAATTGTTGTTTGATAAAAAATATATTATAATATATTTAGTTAAAATATTTTATTGTACATAAAATGATAAAAAAACACAAATTTCTCTCTTATTTTTAATATAGCAAAATTAACAAATAGTACAAAAAATAATCCATATTAAAAAAAATAAAAATTGAAGAAGATTGAAGGCACACAAAAAAGATGTACGGATTTGTTTTTTGAGACAAATGGAGACCAAGGTTAGAAGCAGAAGCTCCAGAGCTAATTACACAGGAAGGAAAGAAGGAGAAAAAATTATGCTTCCAATCATCTCTAAATACATGTGTGAGTTGCTTCTTGTAAACTTACGATTGAACCACGAATACAACTGAGTCCCACATTTTAAGAGTATGGTTGGAAGTTTAACCCAACAATAATTTTGTGTGGTATTTTACAAACACACTGGCAACCTCAAAACCAAACACCCTCTAATTTAATTCACAATTCAATTCAGAGTTTCACCTGCAATCAACAATGATTGATGGAAAATAATCCCACCTTCCACACATTAATATAAATGTCAATTCACAAGAACCAGTTTACTCTTTAAAAGTTCTCCAAAGCAAGATTTAAACAAAGGCAGCTTCATGTAAATTCAAAACAAATTTGTTTAAAATATATTTTTATGTTTTTTAATCATAATAATTTAAAAAAATTTAAAAACATTAATTTTTTATATATTTACAAGTAAAAAACACTTTAAAAAATAACCATTACTACACTCTTAAAGTGTGTGGACTTGTTGTTTAACCCAATAATAATAATAGCTCATGCTTGAGGTTGCTTTATTCCCACAAAGGCTCAATTATTTCCTCAACACCCATGGACTCCATGTCTGCAAGAGACAGCAACACTGTCCCAATCCATTCTCTTATCCCATTCAACTAAACTTCCCTTGCCAAATGCCAACTATTGACTGATTTTAAAAGACACCAAGCAAACTGAGATCACAGTTCAGAGCTCCACTCACTGACGAATGATATTTCCATCTTCCACTCATTACATATACATATCCATTCACAATAACCAGTTTACTCTGAATAAGTTCGTTACATTCAACATTCAACCCTTGAAAACAGATTATAGAAGTTATGAACACACACCAAACAAACTTAAATCGCAATTCATAGTTCCTCCCACAATCAACATAATAGTAGGTGTAACCATCTTCCATAAATTGTATAATTGTTTTTTATTTTTCCAGAAATCACACATTATACAATTATTATCAATTTCCAATTTGCCTTTAACAATTGCTCCACAATGAGTAAGCACACCCCTTCCATCTATTTAGGTATATAATCCATTCACCTGTGGATGAGTGCGAACCGAATTCCTTTCATGCAAACCTATTCCTTATCCAGGCTAAGAATTTAGTGGTCAGTTTCGTCTCTAGATCTACTAATCTTTTGTCAGTCACTCTAAAAATGTCCATAAGAGGATCTGTAAGCCAATCTGGTACGTATTTTCTGATTTTCATTTACTAATATAGCATGAATCAGAAGAAGAAACCAAACCAGGCAGCCCAAACTCATCAAGCTCTAACAAATAATTCATCATCTCCCACGTTGATAGAACTAGAGGCTTTTTACAATAGGTTCAACTGGAGGAAATTATGAAACAAAATAGCATAGGGACCAGAGTCCATTTCAGTTAAAGTGGGAGAGAATCTTATGGTGGAAAAGAAACAAAAAAGAGAGGAAGCAAACACTGCCATACTGGCTGCATAGAGTTATTTATAAAACAACAACAACAACAAAAATAATGGAAATACTATGCTTACGCAACCTGATCATTCCATTTGAGTATTTTCGCCCAGGAAGGAAAGGGATCTACACAAAAATAATATGTTCGTACTTGCCCTTTTCATTTTCCTTATCGTTTCTGTACAAACACGGAAAATAATTAAGAAAAACTTCTCATACATGGCACACGGAAAATCCCAAAGAGCTTATAATGGATGGCACATTAGCAGGGGCAATTTTTAGTCTACATAGAGGAGTATGGACAAAAATATGTAAACATACAGTAAGGTTATCAAGGCATTTCGAGGTCTGGTCTCCGGTCAAGCACTTCTTTTGCGGATCCATCTGGAAAAGCATCTGGATAAGTTGCCAAAATTTTGGCTTTCATGCTCCTGCAAAGGAGAAGGATTAGATTCCGGACCACTTAATTCAGTTTATGAAATGAGAACGGAATGGAAAGAATACCTTAGCTTTTGAAAGATGTAATCAAGATCAGACTTCATAGATTTTAAGAGACGCGTGTTTCTTGAAAAATCAGCAGAAACCTCTGCGAAACAATTCTCTGAATATTCATTAAAATGAGATAGCACTGCGTTGCTGTCCTGCAGCCTTCCCAATCTGTTCAGGTTTTATATATATAGTGATAAGCCCAAAGACATTAAATATATAAATAAGAAAAAAACTCAACAAACCACAATGAGAGAGAATTACATGAGAAGCTGCAATTGCTTGAGGGAATCCAGATCTCGCTCATCAATTAGGGTTTTAAACTCTCTACAGACCTCTTTTGAAGCTTCTCTGATGGATTCCTCCTCCATTTCCTGCTTCCTACAGTAATGCAGATGCGGATGGAGATGGAAATTTTGATGACTGTTTTCGGCCTTCTGTTTTAGGCTTACTTGCCAGCGTTTAATCTAACCATATCTTTTGGGCCTTTTCTGGGTCTTGAAGCCCAATACAAAACTTCATGGTCCATTATACTTTGCTGCCCCCATCGTTCGTCTTCATCATTTCGTCAAAATGGCCACATCATTCGCCTCCAACCCATTCCCTCTTCGCTAATTTGGTAGTTCTTTGCAATTTTGGTAATTGTACTCAATTAATTAAAATAAAAACACAAGTGCTCAATTGATAGAAATGATAATTTTGGGGCTTTTTGAGAGAATTGATGAACACACGTTATACAAATAATGGATTTAGCCTTATTTTAAAAAGACAAAATAAATGTAAGTAGTGAGTAATCTATATTCATATTTTATTTAAAAAAAAAATAAAATCTTATTTTTATCAATTTATATAAAACATATGCAGATTATATACTGAGACTTATATACTCATTGTTAGTTTGGAAGTTATTCTTATGTTATAATTATGCAAATATATGTAGATGATATTTTATTTAATGCTATTAATAAGTTTTTATGTTAATAATTTAAAAAAATATATGCACATTGTATTTAAAATGAGTATAGTAATAAAACTTCAGGACTTCAAATCAAGTAAATAAAAATAATAATATTTTTTGAATCAAGTCAAATATATACAAATTTAGTCTAAATAATTTATAATTATATAATATATCAATGTCTACTTCAATAAAGCTCAACAACGATGAAAGTAGTAAGAATGTTAATTTCTATCTATATAAAGGTATGATTGGTAGTTTATATTATTTAATTACTAATATACTTAACATTATGTTTAGTGCTTGTTATTTAGCATACAATAAAGAGTTCTATTTAAATATCACAAAACATATTTTTTTAGTTTAAATGATGCTAACTTTACAAGTTGCATAGTCAATTGGTGATAGAAGCCAATTTTATGATTAATCATTTATTTATAATCTAACAAAACACAAGGTTTGATATCTATTTCTACTATAAAAGCCTAAAATATTGTTGTTGGTTCATGTTGTGCACAAGAAATTTTGATGGAATAAACTTTATTATATTTTAATTTATTTTTCCATCACATTCTTATCTTATGTGATTGTGTGACAACATTAGAGCTATTAAATTGACTAGGAACCCTGTTCAACATTCTCTTACGAAGCATATAGATATTAAACATCATGCACGAAAAGGTGATATTGCTTTTAAATATAATGATACAAGTATACAACGTGATGATACATTTTCAAAATATTTTCAATACTTATACTTATAGCATCACATTCATTTTTTAAAGTTCCTGTAAAGTTAGGTAAAACAAGAAATTGAGCCAGACTAAGCTTTTATTTTAACAAATTAAAAATTTTCTCTTATTCAATTTCACATTTAAAACTCATTGTCTTCTTTACAATCTTATTTAATGGAGCAACTATTGTACTAAAATCTTTCACAAATCCTCTATAAAACTAGTCGATGCATGAAAACTTATTACCTCACTTACTATCTTAGGTGTAGGCCACTCTTTTATAATCTTAAATTTAGTCTTATTCATCTCAATACCCTTTGCATTATTAACATATTCAGAAAAAATAATCTTTTCTATGCAAAAGTCATAACTTTTTAGATTAGCATATAAACTTTGATTTCTAAACACATCAAGTACCTATGTTAAATGATTTATATGCTCATCTAAATCTTCATTGTAAATCAATATATCATTAACATAAAAAAATATGAACCTTCTAATGAATGCATGCAATATATGGTTCATTAATGTCATGAAAGTACTAGGCGTACTTGTAAGTTCAAAAGACATGACTAGTTTTAAAAGTAGTTTTCCATTCATTACTTTCTTTCATTCTAATGTAATGATATCCACTTTTAATATACATTTTAGAAAACAAACAAGATCCATCAATTCATCAAACATGTCATTTAATCTAAGGATAAGATATCTATAATTTACCGTTATTTTATTGATTTCTCTACAATAACCATATATTCTTCAAGCACTATCTTTTTTACCTACTAAAAATACTGGAACAACACATGAAATCATGCTATCTTAAATGTAACCCTTCAATATTAACTTCTTCATTTGCCTTTAAAGCTCCCTTGTTTTAGTAGGAGTACTTTGATTAGTACTTAAAAGTGCATTTTTATCAAGATTTTATATCATTATTTTGCACTTGAAGTATCAATAACTCCTTAACTAAAACATGTTTTATAATAATATATCTAATAATATAAGATACCTTTAATTTGTGGTAAATGTTCATTTTAAATGCAGGCCTATCACATAAATGAAAGGATTGATTGATGACTTTAAGAACTTAAATTGCAAGGGCAAAGAGATGACCAAAATTAGAAAAGAGATGTTGGTGCAATCCAAACCGGAACACTGTTCGGTAATTAGATCATATTTGGAGCTATAGATCTCAGATTTAGGTCTACTTTATATGGATGGAAAGGTAAGACATAGGCCTACAACTTTCATATGGAGCCCAAGATCTAAAAAGACCATTTTCAAGTCCAAATTGTAGCAACAACAAAGAAGCCCGAATCTGTCCTCGAGCCCGAGCACTGTTTAGTATTTTGGCCATGTCTGAAGTTCTAGAAGTTGAAATAAGTTGAATTTTTTGCACAAGAAATCTGAGATAATTGCCTACAACTTTTATGTTTCAAGTGGCTCCAATTTTGATGTTATCAATGACGTTTTGGGCAGACAAGAGAAGATAAGGATTATCACCAAGTCAAAAGTTAGCCACCCACTCATCAATTAGTCATCAAATCAATAGTTCCCAATTTTGGCCTATAAAAGAAGGCATTTGCCATACATTTAGGCATCTTGGTCTTCAGATCAAGATCATGCTTTTGCTTTCTCTTTTTGTATTTTTTTGTATTACTTATACTTTGCTTTCATTAATATCAAGTTTACGCCTTTCATTTCCTTTCCTTTACTTAGTTAACTTTTATCTTGTTTATGTTCTTGTTTTGTTTATTTATTTTTCTTTCTTTTATTATGTTTAGCTAAGTTTATTATGTCAAGGTGAAAAGGTTACACTAATGGTGTAAGAATAAGTATAGTATAAACTTAATATGGACTTTAATGTTTGATACTAACATGTTTTATATTTGTTATCTTGTTCACTCTTTAATACTTTGCTTGCTAAATGACTAATCTTGATTTATGTTGTATAACACTTGGTACAACAAATGCTTGACACTTTTATAGTGCATACTGTATGGTGTAACCGACACCTGAGCTATGAAAGGAACTTGATTTGTTGTTAACATAAGTTATAATCATGAATGCTTGACGAGATTTACAAGTATTAACATTAATCGAATAAGATGACTAATGTAATCAAGTTAACAATCTATAATCGAGATTTACCATCTAGTGTTGCTCTACCTTTTTCTTTTAAACTATTTTCCTACCTTTATAACCATATGCATTATATCTTTAATTTATAAATAATGCTGCAATTTAACCACATTAATAATATCTTGATGTAAAACATTTAAAATCTAGTTATTATGGCTTCTCTATCTTTAGAAACATTACCTCTAATCATATTTATTTCCAACTCCATAAAATACTCACCAACACTTTTAGAACCTTGACATAAAGATTGCAATCTATTATATACTTTCTTATAATAATGGTTAGGGACAAACCTTATGACTGATTTCATGTGAAACTCGGTATAAGACCATAATTTACATATAACCAAATTATAATATGTATATACATCATGAAAGAGTAAATAAATTACAATGAAAGGATTTAAATAAAAAAAATGATGTAAGCATTTGGATTTTATTTAAAAAGAAAGACTAGGCAAAACATGGAAAAGGTTAAGTGGGGTGAATTTATAAATGCATTAAACTTAGAGGAGCATTGTATGATAACAGGAAAAAACAAAAATATAAAACAACAACAACAATAATAATACTCTCTCATTTTTTCCTTTTCCATTATTGATTGCATGCATAAATAGAGAGAGAAGGAAACAGAAAAATAAAGAGAAAACCTTGCTTAAAAAATTTCTAGAAAGTAGAAAAAATCAATACTTTATTAAACTAAAAAGAGATTTTAAGGAAGAAGTTAAAAAATCTTAAGTGTTCTTTCTTGTGCAAGTGACGAGATGGAAAGGTGAAGAGGAATGGAAGAGACAACCTAATTCCTTGTCTTTCTACCTTCAAATTCTTGTATGCTGATTAGTACTTAAAAATGCATTTTTAATAAGATTTTATATTATCATTTTATACTTGAAGTATCAATAACTCATTAACTAAAACATGTTTTGTAATAACATGTATGATATCATAAGATACCTTTAATTTATGGTAAATGTTCATCTTAAATACAGGTCTATCATATAAATAAAAAGATTGATTGATGAGTTTAATTACTGAAATGGAAAAGACTAAAGAGGGCTAAACTTAGAAAAGAGATGTTGGTTCAACTGAAACTAGAACAATGTTTGGTCATTGAGTCATATCCAAAGCTGTAGATATTAGATTTAGGTCTGCTCAATATGGATGAAAAGCTAAGACATAGGCTAAGACATTCATAAGGAAGGTAATACTCAATTCTATGCTGTTTGGAAGTCCAAATCTTAGCAATAACGGTGAAGTCCAAATTTATCCTACAACCTAGACACTGTTCATTTTAAGAATAAGTATAGTGTAAATTCAATATGGACTTTAATATTTGATACTAATAAATTTTATATTTGTTATCTTGTTTACTTTTAATACTTTGCTTGTTAAATGGTTAATCTAGATTTGTGTTGTATAACACTTGGTACAATAAATATTTGTCACTTTCATAACCCAACCGTATGGTATAACTGAAACTTATGCTATGGAAGGAACTTGATATGTTGTTAATGTAAGTTATAATCAAGAATATCTGATAATATTTATAAATATTAGCATTATTCGAATAAGATAACTAATGTAATCATGTTAACAATTTATAATTCGATTAGAACCTCCTTTGTGTATAGTTTTTAGTTGAGTAATAAAAAGAGTTTATACTATACTTGTTAGAAATATCATTAGTAGATCCTCTAACCTTGACATTTATTTTTATCATTATTTGATTCTCTCATTAATCTTACATCTAAAAGTCTTATTTCAGTTGTTATTATTATTATTATTATTATAGTTAACCTCCATGTGGTTCGATCCCGATCTTGTCAGGTTATTACTTCGACACTCCTATACTTGAGAGAAGACATCAATGTTTTAGTCGTGTCACATGCAAGTGGTAAAAATATAGTATTTTTAAGTGATTTATATCTATTGTGAATTGAATTTTGTGAGGTATGTAAAGAACCCTAAATTATGTAAATTTTTAATTGTTTTTTTAATTAAAAAAATAAATGATAAGAATATGTTTATAGTATATAAAAAATGATTGGTTATTAATTTAGGTTAAGAATTTATAAGAAAACTTTCTCCTTCCTATGACTATGGGTTTTGGCCAAGTAGAGAAAGGAGAGTGGGAAATAGTTTGATAAAACGTTAGCCTGATATAGATAGGAATATATTGTAGAATAATTAGTATTTTTTATTTAAAAAAATAAAATGGGATGTATAATTTTGATTATTAGCCATTCAACCATAACTAATAAAAAATCAAAAAGGGGATTTGATGAGAAATGAGCTTGAATAACTAGTCTATATTAAACTTTTTATGTAATAGAGTCCTAAGATATTAAAAATAATGCATGAAAGATGTTTGATTAATTGTTATGTTTATGAGTTCAAGCCTAAATGGTTTTGATAATTGGAATCCCAACCAATATGAGACTCGAAAAATGATAGAAATTGTTGTACCTTTATTTACAACCTTTGTAGAAAAATAAGTTAGCTAACAATTAGAATTGGTTTTGCCTTAATTGGAGTTATAGATATACAATTATAAACAAAATATTATTGAGGGGTCAATCTATTTATAACAAAACAGATTTCACTATCTAACTTATATCAAATTTTAGGATCAATAAATGATATAATTTTGGGCAACTATATCAAGAAAGTTATGCTTGAGGATGTTAGCTTTCACTAGAAACTAACCTCACCTAAATTGATGCTTTAAAACTCTAGTTAGGAACTAGAAACCGTTAACCAGTCATGTTGCAAATTGATGGACAAATTGTATATGTGTATAAATGAGTAACTTTGGGTATGGTAATGGTTTATTTTGAACTATTTTCTTTTTAATAATTGAAGATGTACTTCCAAACATTTAAAAGGATCATATATAAAGGTTAGGGTGTATGGGGAATTTGAAATATTTATTATGTTGACTAAACATAAAAATTAAGTTGAATGAATTTTCTGAATTAAATTTTAACATAAAATCAAGTATTGATTATGGAATTGAATCTTAATTATTACAGGAGGAGGTGTTGAGATATTTCATTACATAGGTGTAAGTACTTATCAATAGACCATAACTAGGTGAACTAACCTTTAAGTTACAAGTAATTTTATTTTGTCATTTGAATGGTAGCCAATCTTCAAAGTTGTTAAGAATTATAAACAAATTAGGAGATAATAATGAGGAAGTTGAGTTGAATAATTTTTGAAATAACAAAAATTAGTGGCATCAATTCATTTGACAATCGAGAAATAAAATAAACTAAATTTGAGAAAGGAATTTAGTAGAGTAAGTTTGATTGATGATTGAGTATTTTGTTTGATGTCAAAACGAAATTAGTGGTATTAAATTATCAACAATCAAGATACTGGTATAACTAATTTAAAAGCTAGAATTAGTGGCATCAATTGGTCACTGATCAAGATATAAGTCTGAGTGATCCAAAAGATGGAATCAATGGTGTTAAATTTTCTAACTAACACGACTAAAATATTGATGTCTTCTCCCAAATGCAGAAGTGTCGAAGTAATAAATAACCCGGCAATACCGGGGTCGAACCATAGGGAGGTTAATTGTACAAATTATAAATAACAACAACAACAACAACAACAACAACAACAACAACAACAACAATAATAATAATAATAATAGTGATAGTAGTGATAGTAGTAGTAAAGAAAAAGAATGAGAAAAAGAAGAAGATGAGAACTTTGAGATGGAATATTAGAGTAAGGATTAAACAATGATAACAATAAATGTCAAGGTTAGAGGATCCACTAATGATATGTCAAACAAGTATAATATAAACTCTTATGATTCAATTGGAAACCACACACAAAGGAGGTTTCAATCAGATTATAAATTGTTAACATGATTACATTAGTCATCTTATTCGATTAATGCTAATACTTGTAAATCTCGTCAGACATCCATGCTTATAACTTAGATTAACAACAAATCAAGTTCCTTTCATAGCTCAGGTGTCAGTTATACCATATAGTATGGGCTATGAAAGTGTCAAGCATTTGTTATACCAAGTGTTATACAATATAAATCTAGATTGGTCATTTAACAAGTAAAGTATTAAAGAGTGAACAAGATAACAAATACAAAACATGTCAGTATTAAACATGAAAGTCCATATTAAGTTTACACTATACTTATTCTTACACCATTAGTGTAACCTTTTTACCTTGACATAATAAACTTAACTAAACATTATGAAAGAAAGAAAAATAAATAAATAAAATAAGAACATAAATAAGATAAAAGTTAACTAAGTAAATGAAAGGCATAAACTTGATATTAATGAAAGCAAAGTATAAACATTACAAAAAATACAAAAAGAGAAAGCAAGAGTATGATCTTGATCTGGAAACCAAGATGCCTAAATGCATGGCAAATGCCTCCTTTTATAGGCCAAAATTGAAAACTATTGATTTGATGACTTATTGATGAGTGGGTGGTCAACTCTTAACTTGGTGACAATCCTTATCTTCTCGTGTCCGCCCAAAACTTCATTGATAACATCAAAATTAGAACCACTTGAAAACATAAAAGTTTGAGAAAATTGTCTCATCTTTCTTGTGTAAAAAATTCAGATCATTTGGATTTCTAAAACTCTTGATATGGGTCAAACACTAAATAGTGCTCGGGCTGGAGGACAGATTCAGACTTCTTTGTTGTTGTTCCAATTTGGACTTGAAAATGGTCTTTTCAGATCTTAGGCTCTATATAAAAATTATAGGCCTATATCTTACCTTTTCATCCATATAAAGTAGACCTAAATCTGAGAGCTACAGCTCTAGATATGACCCAATTACCGAACAGTATTCCAATTTGGACTGCACCAGCATCTCTTTTCTAAGTTTGGCCATCTCTTTGTCCTTTTAATTTCAGTTCTTAAATTCATCGATCAATCCTTTCATTTATATGATAGGTCTGCATTTAAAATGAACATTTACCACAAATTAAAGGTATCTTATATTATTATATGCGTTATTATAAAACATGCTTTAATTAAGGAGTTATTAATACTTCAAGTGCAAAATGATGACATAAAATCTTGATAAAAATACACTTTTAAGTACTACTCACTAACATCTCGGAACTGAGCTTGACTAGACTCTTGGTGGGGTAACTAATGGCATCAATAAATTGATGACCAATGATAAAATGATTATAGAGTAATTTAATTTACATATTAGTGTAAACTATAGTATTAGAAGAAGTTGTACTCATATATAAATTATTGTCTAAGTCAAGATATGATTAAAATAATTCATTTTCTTTCTAATTATTTAACTTGTATTTTTATTAATCTAAGTTCTGCATTTATATTGCAGGTGCATCTCACCATCATGTGGAGAAAACTTGCTATTAACCATCTTTCATTATGTATATAAATATGTCTTAATATAGTATGATAATATATAAAAAGAACTAGGTTTTTAGTTGTAAATTTATGTTATGTTTAGAACTTTAAATGTATGATAATGATAATAGAAACCATAATGCAACCATATTATTTGATAGTTTTATCCATATTTGCCTAGTATTTTGCGTATGTTTTATATAAAAAATACCTTGATATTTTTTATTTTATGTTTTAAAGACACTTTTAAATGTAAGATTAAAAAAAAAGTAAATTGGAGATAATTGACATATTTGACCTCCGATCAATGTTTTGTGCAGAGCTTAAGCTTTAGAAGTCAAAACAAAATGATTCTAGTGGCATTAAAAAGCTAACATCCATACCTTTTTATACATATATGGAAAGAAAAATAAAAGGAGAAAGAGCATAGAGATCACAGCCTTTAAGTCAAATCTCGTATTTTGCCAATGTTGATCTTTAGTCATTCCAACTTGAATATCTTAAGTTATAGAAGTCCATTTAATGCAAACTTAATTTTTTTGGATTCCTGAATCAAATACCTATTATCCTACCAAATATAAATATATAAAAAACTCGTATGAGAGAAATATAATTTTTCTAAGATGACACATGAATTCTGCTAGCAGATAGGTTTTGTGAAAAAAAAGTTCAAATTACATCCCAAGATATCTAAACTGATATCCAAGTCTTTATTTAAGCAATTTAGTTCCTTTAAGTCAAATGTCAAAGCTTGAAGCTTTTATATAAGGTTATTTATCTTTTTTTAGGAAATACTTACTAAAATACTTAAATATATGACACGATTAAAAGATTGATGTCTTCTTTCAAGTGCAGGAGTGTCGAAGTAATAAATAACCCGGCAAGACCGGGGTCGAACCATGGGGAGGTTAATTATATAAATTTTAAATAACAATAATACAACAATAATAATAACAACAACAACAACAACAATACTAATACTACTACTACTACTACTACTACTACTAATAATAATAATAATAATAATAAAGAAAAAAAAGGAGAAGAAGAAGAAGATGATGAGAACTTTGCGATGAAATATTAATGTAGGGATTAAACAATGATAATAACAAATGTCAAGGTTAGAGGATCCATTAATGGTATGTCAAACAAGTATAGTATAAACTCTTATTATTCAATTGGAAACCACACACAAAGAAGGTTCCAATTAGATTATAGATTGTTAACATGATTACATTAGTCATCTTATTTGATTAATGCTAATACTTGTAAATCTCGTCAAGCATTCATGATTATAACTTATGTTAACAACAAATCAAGTTCCTTTCATGGCTTAGGTGTCGGTTATACTATACAATATGGGCTATGAAAGTGCCAACCATTTGTTGTACCAAGTGTTATACAACATAAATCAAGATTAATCATTTAACAAGCAAAGTATTAAAGAATGAACAAGATAACAAATACAAAACATGTTAGTATCAAACATTAAAGTTCATATTAAGTTTACACTATACTTATTCTTACACCATTAGTATAACCTTTTCACCTTGACATAATAAACTTAGCTAGACATAATAAAATAAAGGAAAATAAATAAACAAAATAAAAACATAAAGAAGATAAGAGTTAACTAAGTAAAGGAAAGGAAATGAAATGCATAAACTTGATATTAATGAAAGCAAAGCATAAACATTACAAAAAATACAAAGAGAGAAAGCAAGAGCATGATCTTGATCTGAAAACCAAGATACCTAAATGCATGACAAATACCTCCTTTTATAGGCCAAAATTAGGAACTATTGATTTGATGACTAATTGATGAGTAGGTGGCCAACTTTTAACTTGGTGACAATCCTTATCTTCTCGTGTCTGCCCAAAACATTATTGATAACGTCAAAATTGGAGCTACTTGAAAGCATGAAAGTTGTAGGAAATCATCTTAACTTTTTTTTGTAAAACATTCAGATCATTTTGACTTCTAGAACTCTAGATATGGCTCAAATACTAAACAGTGCTCGGGCTGGAGGACAGATTCAGACTTTTTTGTTACTGCTCCAATGTGAACTTGAAAATGACCTTTTTAGATCTTGGGCTCCATATGAAAGTTGTAGGCCTATGTCTTACCTTTCCATCCATATAAAGTAGACCTAAATCTGAGATCTACAGCTCCAGATATGACCCAATTACCGAATAGTGTTCCGGTTTGGACTTCACCGACATCTCTTTTCTAAGTTTGGCCATCTCTGTCCTTTCAATTTCAGTTCTTAAATTCATCAATCAATCCTTTTATTTATGTGATAGGCCTGCATTTAAAATGAACATTTACCATAAATTAAAGGTATCTTATATTATTAGATATATTATTATAAAACATGCTTTAGTTAAGGAGTTATTGATACTTCAAGTGCAGAATGATGATATAAAACCTTGATAAAAATATACTTTTAAGTATTAATCAATATAACTTATCTATTTAGAAAAGGACTATTTTGTAAAAAACATATTAGGGTTTCTTAAGATATAAATAGAAAGTGAAATTAGAAGGAGAGGACAACTAGCCAATAGAGAAAGAACACATATTCCTTTAAAAAACATGAAATCATACATGCTTCTTTCTTATGGATTAGTTATTCAACAAACATACAAGGTTAAATTATTATGCAAACTCAATTGTTTTGGATTCCTAACTCAAAGACCTATCAATATACCAAATTTCAGTAGGAAAAAGAGCTCACATGAGAGAGATGATATTTTTAAGATGACACATGATATTTCAATATACCTATAATGAGAGAATTTCTAGATGTATTTCCATAAGAATTACTAGGATTACCTCTTGAAAGGGAAGTAGATATCCCTGTAGATATCTTACTAAGTACTGTTCCTATAACTTAGTCACTATAGGATGGCACCTTCAGAATTAGTAAAGTTAAAATTTTAATTACAATAACTTTTAAACAAGGGGTTTATTCGTTCAAGCACTTCCTTATAAAGAGTGCCAATGTTATTTGTAAAGAAAAAGAATGGTATTATGAGACTTTGCATTGATTTTTGGTAGTTAAATTGAGTAACAATGAAAAATAGGTATCCCCTCTTAAGAATTATATGATTTGTTTGATCAATTAAAAGGGGTGACAATATCTTTAAAGTTGATTTAAGGTCAGGATATTACTAAATGAGAATTAAAGAAGAAGATATTTTGAAAATTGCCCTTAAAACTCATTATGGATATTATGAATTCCTAGTAATTCCATTTGGGTTAATAATTGCCCCAGCAATATTCATGGATTTTATAAATCGAGTGTTTTTGTCATAATTGGATAAATTTATAATAGTCTTTATAGATGATCTCTAACTTTTACTTAGAACATAAACATCACTTAAGAAGAGTGTTGCAAAGATTAAAAAATTAGAAATTGTATGCTAAGTTGAGTAAAGGCGAGTTTTAGCTAAAATAGTCTTTTTGGGACATGTTATACTGAGAGAAGGAATATCTATGGATCCAAGAAGGGTGAAGGCCATGTTAAAATAGGAGAAAACTATAAATGTAATTGAAATTTAAAGGGTTAGTAAGGTATTATAGAAGACTTATATAAGGGTTTTCTTTAATAGCAATTCCTTTGACTTAACTAACAAGAAAGAAAGTTAAACGAGAATGGTTAGAAAAGTGTGAAGAGAGTTTTCAATAGTTAAAAAGGAGACTCATTATAGCTCTAATGTTAACACTTCCCTCAGGGTCTAAAGAGTTTGTAGTCTATAGCGATGCATCTCTAAAAGGACTTAGTTATGTTTTGATGCAACAATAGAAGATGATTGTTTATGCCTCTAGGCAATTGAAAACCTACGAAGTCAATTACCTAGTATATAATTTGGAATTTACCACTATAGTATTTGCCTTACAAGTATGGAGACATTATTTATATGGGTCACAAGTCCAAATCTTAACAGATCATAAGAGTTTAAATATTTGATGTCACAAAAAGAACTAAACATGAGGTAAAAAGGATGGTTGGAGTTAATAAAAGATTATGACTACATAATATACTACCATCTAGGAAGGGTAGATGTAGTTACTAATGAACTCATTTGAAAAAACAAGGCATAAAAAAAAAGGGTGATAACTTGGAACAGTTATAAAGTAGTAGAGTTACAGAAGATTGATGTATAGTTAGAGGTAAGACCTGAAGGATCATTATTAGCTTAGTTACAAGTATGAAATGTGCTTCAAGGTAAGGTGAGTCAAGCATAACAAGATGATGAGTGTGTAGACAAGATAAAAAAAAAATAGAGTGAAAACAAGCCTAAAAAGTTCTTTTCAAATTAAGGATGATGGAATGGTTGTAATAGGAGAATGAGTATGTATCATTGACAACAAGGCTCTCATGAAATAAATATTGAAAGAGGGTTATAAGTCCAAATATAATATACATCTCAAGAGCACTAAGATGTATAATGAGTTGAAAAAATTTTACTGGTGGCAAAAAATGAAAAATGAGGTAGCAAAGTATATAGCTAAATATAGATTAGTCCAACATGTGAAGGATGAACACTAGAAACCAATAGGCCCCTACAACCATTTTTAATACCTAAATGGAAGTGGAAGAATATTACCATGGATTTCATATCGAGACTACTCATAAGAAGAAAGGAAATGATGTTATTTGGGTCATTATCGACTAATTAACCAAGTATACTTTTTTCCTATCAATGAAAAAGACAGACTTAATTGATAAATTAGCAAAACTATATGTAGATATGGTTATGACTATATGGAATACCCTTGTCAATTATTTCATATTGGGATCCCAAATTCACATCATGATTATATCAAAATATTCAACGTGCTATTGGAAATGATCTTGAACTTGAGCACTACATTTCATCCACAATTGGATGGATAATCAAAAAGGACAATTCAGATATTATAAGATTATTTAAAGCTTGTGTTTAGAAGTTTGGAGGGAAATGGGAAGACCATTTACCTTTAATAAAGTTTACTTATAATAATAATTACTATTCCATAATACAAATGGCCCCATATGAACTTTTATATGGTAGAATATGTTGAGCACCAGTTTGTTGGGAGGAAGTGAGAGATAGACAATTGATTAGGCTAGATATAGTAAAAATTACAACTAAAAAGGTAAGGATTGTAAAAGATAGAACAAAAGTGGCTTAAGATAGAAAAAATAATCTATGTTGATGATAGAAGAAGATCACTGGAATTTAATGTGGGTGATAAGGTATTTCTAAAGATCACATCATGGAAACATATGTTTTGATTTGGTATGAAAGGAAAACTTGCAACTAGATATATTGGACCTTTCAAGGTGAAGAAAATAATCAGACCATCCTTTAAACTAGCTTTACCCATACAATTGATCAAAATCCATGATATTTTTCACATCTCATTACTAAAGAAAACAAGGATAGATCCTTCTCACGTATTATCATAAGCTCCTCTAGAAATTAATAAGGACTTAACCTTAGAAGTAAAGTCAGTATGTATTATAGATCAAAGTGAAAAGGAACTTAAAAATAGAAAGATATTCAAGATAAAAATCTTATGGAAAACTCTGAAATCAAAGAACAAACATGAGAGAGGAATAAAAAATAAAAAGGAAGTGCCCACAATATTTGCAAATCTAGATATGAAGTCTAATTTCAAAGACATTATTTTTAGTAGGAAGAATGTGAAACTCGGTATAAGACAACAATTCAGATATAACAAACTTATAATATGTATATATATCATGAAAGAGTAAATACATTGTTATGAAAGGATTGAAATAAATAAATAAATAAATGATAGAAGGGCTTGGATTTTATTTAAAAGGAAAGACTAGACAACATGTGGAAAAGGTTAAGAAGAAGGGGTCAATTTATAAATGCATGAAACTTAGGGGAGCATTGTATGATAAGAGGGAAAAAAATGAAAATATATTATAATAATAATAATAATAATCTCTTATCTTTTCTTCTTCTATGACTGATTGCATGTATAAAGAGGGAGAGAAGAGAACTGAAAAATGGTGAGAAAACCTTACTTAAACACATTCTAAAAAGTTGAAAAACTTAAAACTTTAATAAACTAATAATAGATTTTAAACAAGGAGTTGAACAATCTCAAGTGTTCTTTCTTATACAAGTGATGAGTTGGAGGGGTGAAAAAGAGTAGAAGAGAAAACTTAATTCATTGCCTTTCTACCTTTAAATTTGTGTATATTAGTGGTAAAAATTTAGTTTTTTTAAGTGATTTATGTCTATTATGAACTAACTTTTCTGAGGCATATGAAGAACCCCAAATTATATACATGTTTAATTGTGTGTTTAATTATAAAAAATCAATGATAAAAATATGTTTATAGTATAGATACAATGATGGGTTATGGATTTAAGTTAAAAAATGAAAAGAAAACTTGCTCCTTCCTATCACTATAGGTTTCGACCAAGAAGAGAAAGGAGAGGGGGAAATAATATGCTAAAATGTTAGCCTAATATAGATAGAATATATTGTAGAATGATTAGTATTCATGGTTCATGATAAAAAAAAAAAAGGTGGAGTGAGATGTATAATTTTGATTATTGATCATTCAATCACAACTAATAAAGAATCAAAAAGGGGATTTGATGTGTTGATGAGAAATGAACCTGAACAGTTGGTCTGTATTAAACTTTGTATGTAATTGAGACTTAAGATATTGAAAACAAAAATGCATGAGAGATGTTTGATTAATTGTTAAGTCTATGAGTTCAAGTCTAGATAGTTTTAATAATTAGAAACTCAACAAATTTTAAACATGAAAAATGATAGAAATTGTTGCACCTTTCTTGATAATAGATGTAGAAAAATAAGTTAATTAACAATTGGAACTGGTTTGTCTCAATTAGAGTTATAGAACTCCAGATATGAGTGAAATACTATTGAAGGGTCAAGCTATTTGTAACGAGACAGATTTTACTATCTAACTTGTAACAAATTTTAGGATTAGTGAATGACAAAATTTTAAGCAGCAATTTTCATGAAAGTTGTGCTTGAGGATGTTAAATTTCATTAAAAACTATCCTCACCTAACTCGGTACTTTAAAACCTTAGTTAGGAACTAGAAACCTTAAACTAGCCATGCTGCAAATTAATAGAGAAATTGTATCTATGTATAAAATGAGTACTTCAAGTATACTAATGGTTTATTTTGAATTAGTTTCTTCTTAATAATTGGACATGTATATCCTAACATTCCAAAGGACCTTATATAAAGATTCAAGTGCATGTGAAACTTTAGATATTTATTGTATTGACTAAATGTAGAAATTGAGTTGAATGAATTTTCTAGAATGAAATTTTAACATGAACTCAAGTATTAATTTTGGGATTGAATCTTAATTGGTATAATAAGAGGTGCCAAGATATTCCAACAGGTGTAGATTCTCATCAATAGACAACATATAGGTCAACTAACCCTTCAATTATAAGTAATTTTATTTTGTCATTTGAATGGTAATCAATCTTTGAGTTATTAAGAATTATAGACAAATTAGAAGATAATAACGAAGAAGCTGAGTTGCCTAATTTAAAAAATAATAGAAATTAGTGGTATTGATTTGTTTGATGACTGATGACTAGGAAATAAAATGGACTAAATTTTAAGAAAGGAATTTAGTGGCGTTAGTTCAATTAATGATCGAGTGTTTTCTTTGACTAATATTGAAAATAAATTAGTGGTGTCCAGTTATTGACAAATAGGATATTTGTATGAATAATTCAGAAGCTAGAATTAGTAGCATTGATATGTCAATGATCAAAACATCGTTATGACTAATTCAAACCCTAGAATTAGTTGCATCAATTTATCGATGACCAAGATATAAGTCTAACTGATCTAAAGAATGGAATTAGTGGCTTCCAATTTCTTGATGACTAGGAATTGAACTTGACTAAACTCTTAGCGGGGTAACTATTGGCATTAGGAAATTAATGACTAGAGATAAAAAGATTATAGAGTAATTTTAATTTATATATAGGTGTAAATTATAGTATTAGAAGAAGTTGTGCTTACATATAAATTGTCATATAAGTAATGACATGATTAAAACAATTAATTTTTTTTTAATTATTTAACTTGTAATTCTTATTAATTGAGATAATTCCAAGTTAATTTAATCCAATTTCCCTTTATTTAGTTTTTCGTGGAAAATCTAAAACTGATCTTTTGAACAACTTTTTTTAAAAAAAATTAATTTTTGTGCTATTGATATGTTGAGATACAGTAAAAAAATAAAAAAATATTTTTTTGTACTATTAAAATGTCGCTGCTAAATTAAAAAGAAGAAGATTAGAATAAGTAGTTTGACACGGAATAAAAGAAAAATCAAAATTAACAAAATGATATAACCTAATTAATAGAGTCAAACTATGATACCAAATGATACGAAGTCTATGATCATACGACCACATAACCTATATGTAAACGATTCAACTCCTATAAAGCCAAAAATTAGGTTTGGAAGTGTGATATGGAGATTACCTTGAACCTAAGCACATTGGCATTATTAGAGTCTAAAACCTCAACCTAATGAATAACAATTCATAAAAGAGAAGTATAAGATGATACTCTCAAACACACATATATTTCATTCATCAAAGGCTAAAACCCTTACACTCCCTTTCAAAAAAGTATTTATTGTGTCAAAGAACTAAAACTTAATGGTCTAAATATAAGAACACAAGTACAATAAATTAAGTTTTATAACAATTAAAATAATAAAGCCTAAAACTCAATGCAAGCATACAGCCAAAAGTATCCTTGAAAAAAGAGGCTATCAGCTTTGTGTTTAGCTCTACAAAGACTCCATGACTCAAGAAAATCTAATGTTTGTTACCCTCCTCTTTTTTATTATGAATTTTATTTTAGTTTCATTACCATCTCCTTTTTTAATTAAATTAATTAAAGTATGTTCATTCTTTATTGATGTTTGAACACTTGTCTTGGTCTAAATATTTTGAAGCAGCCTAATCAATGTCTCTTTAATTTTCTTGGTCCTTGACTTTGCAATTGGCCCAATTGGTATCTCTAGATGATAATGTGGTAATGCTTGTTGATTCTCACCATCCTTTATGTTAGTGACTTGGTATGTGTCACGCAATGTATTATTAATTGTTTTGTCTATATTTTAAAGCTAATCTATGAGATACTTCCACACCTAATCATAATAAATCTCCTCAAAATTCTCATAATTTTTTATTAAAAGTTATTTGATTATATGCAAACTTAAATTGACAGTCAATGTTATTCATGTATAAAATTATACATTAATTTATTTAGAGTTTCATTCTATTGTTTCTAACTATTCTTCCCTTATTTTACAAAAATCATCCTTTAAAATAACTATTTTACCCAATAAGAAGGTTTATCAAATTTATTATTGGGTTATCATTTCACATACTGATTTATTATTTTGTTTCATGTGGGATCTAAGTTAATTTACTAGGGATTAGCCTATTAATTTATCATTTTTCGTTAGTTAGGGATAACCCTATTTAATATTTATTTACAAATTTTGGTAATATTGATTTCAAAATTTTAGGATGAGGGTTTATAAATTTGAACATCGTACCCTAAACTTCATACCGTTTAATGACTAAAAACATTATTAAATGTTTTTTTCTCTTATTTTTGTTTTTTCATTAAGAGAAAACAATATATTTGTAAAAAGGTTATCTAAACTTTTTCAATAAGAGGAAATAATATAAAAACCAATAATTTGGCTTTAACCATATCAAGATATAAAATGTTTTTCAATCATCGTAACATCATTCTTGTGAATATTATTAATTGATTCATTCTTATTTATATATAATATTGATGTAATGATGAGAAAAGAAGTACAAACTTTATAATAAAAAAACATACAAAATATTATAGATAGAGGTTTTTAATAAAACAATTCTTTTTAATCCATGAAAAAAATTAAATTATTCATTGAATTTTTAAGAACTTGTCAAGAAAATTGTATAAGCACTCTTGCATTTAATATTTAGGCGATAGTAATATATCTTCTAACAATAAACTTCAATTTATTAAAAAAACAAACAATCATCATGATATTTATTAGCATCAAAGTTTATGATAATTGAAAAGAGAAATATTATATTATTTAAGATTCATTAATTTGTTTTAATTATTAACATACCATTTATAATATAAATTTCAAATTAAAAGTATTGTAACATAAAAACATAAACATAAAATTAGACAAAGAATGATATTTTTTAGTACTCTTCAATCTAGAATACAATTGGTTTATATGAGAACTATTGAAATCATAGAAATTGTCCAAAATCTTGATCCAATATTGTTAAGAATTAGAATCTTGTTTGTTGCTTTCAAAATTAACAATATATAGAGTAGGTTTGTTTTAGCATTCACAATAAACAATATATGGCAAGTTGTTCTACTTAAAAGTCCTCTCCTCTTTTTCTTTTTCTTTTCATTCTTTCCCTTTTTTTTATTGTAATAAGCAACAAAAGAATAAAATAAAAGTTTCTCAATTAAAATCTAAAGTTCATAAAATATTGAAAGAAATAATAATTTTTAAATGAAAAACCATGAATTCTTAAACCTAAGGTTCTAATAGCACATGTTAGCAATTCTCAAATTGTAAATATGGATAATCAAATATAAAATATAATATCTATAATCCTAGAACATCATGAATTTTACATGTATATTGATCCATACCAAGCCCTTTAAAAGATTGAAATCTTGAAATCAAATTGATAAAGAAAAATATGTTTCTCTTTCAGCCTACCTTTAATTCTTTACATATGTTTTTGATAGAATAAAAGGTACACTTTGGTGGAGAAAGGATCTTTTTTAAATAAACTTCATTTATATAACACACTAATTAAGTGTGCAATTATTAAATAGAAAACTACTTCTCTAATTAGTCAATATAATTTTAGAATTAATAATTATTAAACCATTTGGAAATTAACAAAACTCTAAACTTATTATATATCACACATTTCATCAACACTGTGTTATATAAGGAACACACACTGTGGACTTATTATGCATTGAGTGTTTTTTTTTCCATCCCTATTCTTTTTTATCAACACTGTCATTTTAAGACCTAATTAAAATTTAATTTAAGTTAAATTGTTTAGAAAAGACAAAATTAAAACACAAGAAACCCAAGTGAAAAGAATGCGGAAAATAAGTGACAACATCAAAGTTTGCAAAAAAAATTCAGATTGGTCCTTATACTTCCTAATTTCTTTTTCTTATCTATTTAGTTTTTAAAATTTTAATTTTTATCTAGAACTTCATTTTTCTTATTTGTTTCCTTTTTTTTTATTTGAAAGACGAGAGGGAGTCACTAAAGTCTAGTGGTAGAGAGAGAAAATCTCGGTTAACACTCATTTATATCATAAAAAGATTGATTTTGATGTCAATAGGTTGTATTTGATTAGGTAAGTTTCATCTAGGTGTCATTTGGCCTTCCTATTGCCTAAAATGGTAAATTTAAGCTCATAATATTTTTTTATTTTAGGTTGATTTTGGATTTATGAACTAGTTTTGGGGTTATTAAAGGTCATATACGAGTTTATTAAAATGTATAAGGTGTTGATTAATATTTAAAAGTGCATTTTTACCATGGTTTTATATCATCATTTTGCACTTGAAGTATCAATAACTCCTTAACTAAAGCATGTTTTATAATAATATATCTAATAATATAAAATACCTTTAATTTATGGTAAATGTTCATTTTAAATGCAGGCCTATCACATAAATGAAAGGATTGATTGATGACTTGAAGAACTTAAATTGCAAAGGCAAAGAGATGATCAAAATCAGAAAAGAGATGTCGGTGCAATCCAAACCGGAACACTATTCGGTAATTGGGTCATATCTGGAGCTATAGATCTCAGATTTAGGTCTACTTTATATGGATGGAAATGTAAGACATAGGCCTACAACTTTCATATGGAGCCCAAGATCTAAAAAGGCCATTTTCAAGTCCAAATTATTACAACAACAAAGAAGCCCGAAGCTGTCCTCCAGCCCGCGCACTGTTCAGTATTTTGGCCATATTTGGAGTTCTAGAAGTCCAAATGAGCTGAAGTTTTTACACAAGAAAGCTGAGACAATTTTCTACAACTTTCATGTTTTCAAGTGGCTCTAAGTTTGACGTTATTGACACGACTAAAAGATTGATGTCTTCTCCCAAGTGCAGGAGTGTCGAAGTAATAAATAACCCGGCAAGACCGGGGTCGAACCACAGGGAGGTTAATTGTACAAATTATAAACAATAATTATAAACAACAATAATAGTAATAACGATAACAATAATAATAATAATAATAATAATAATAATAATAATAATACTAATAATACTAATAATAATAGTAGTAGTAGTAGTAGTAGTAGTAGTAGTAGTAGTAGTAGTAGTAGTAGTAATAATAATAATAATAAAGAAAGAGAAGAAGAAGAAGATGATGAGAACTTGGAGATGAAATATTAATGTAAGGATTAAACAATAATAATAACAAATGTCAAGGTTAGAGGTTCCACTAATGGCATATCAAACAAGTATAGTATAAACTCTTATTATTGAATTGGAAACCACACACAAAGGAGGTTCCAATCAGATTATATATTGTTAACATGATTACATTAGTCATCTTATTCAATTAATGCTAATACTTGTAAATCTCGTCAAGCATTCATGATTATAACTGATGTTAACAACAAATCAAGTTCCTTTCATAGCTCAGGTGTTGGTTATACCATACATTATAGGCTATGAAAGTGCCAAGCATTTGTTGTACCAAGTGTTATACAACATAAATCAAGATTAGTCATTTAACAAGCAAAGTATTAAAGAGTGAACAAGATAACAAATATAAAACATGTTAGTATCAAACATTAAAGTCCATATTAAGTTTACATTATACTTATTCTTACACCATTAGTGTAACCTTTTCACCTTGACATAATTAACTTAGCTAGACATAATGAAAGAAAGAAAAATAGATAAACAAAATAAGAACATAAAAGCTAACTAAGTAAAGGAAAGGAAATGAAAAGCATAAACTTAATATTAATGAAAGCAAAGCATAAACATTACAAAAAATACAAAGAGAGAAAGGAAGAGCATGATCTTGATCTGGAAACCAAGATGCCTAAATGCATGGCAAATGCCTCCTTTTATAGGCCAAAATTGGGAACTATTGATTTGATAACTAATTGATAAGTGGGTGGCCAACTTTTGACTTGGTGACAATCCTTATCTTCTCTTGTCTGCCCAAAACGTCATTGATAACGTCAAAACTGGAGCCAGGTGCAAACATGAAAGTTGTAGGCAATTGTCTCAGCTTTCTTGTGTAAAAGATTCAGCTCATTTGGACTTCTAGAACTCCAGATATGGCCAAAATACCGAACAGTGCTCGGGCTGGAAGACAGATTCGGGCTTCTTTGTTGTTGCTACAATTTGGACTTGATAATGGCCTTTTTAGATCTTGGGCTCCATATGAAAGTTGTAGGCCTATGTCTTACCTTTCCATCCATATAAATTGGACCTAAATCTGAGATCTGTAGCTCCAGATATGGCCTAATTACCGAACAGTGTTCCGGTTTGGATTGCACCGACATCTCTTCTCTAAGTTTGACCATCTCTTTATCCTTGCAATTTAAGTTCTTCAAGTCATCAATCAATCCTTTCATTTATGTGATAGGCCTGCATTAAAAATAGACATTTACCACAAATTATAGGTATCTTATATTATTAGATACATTATTATAAAACATATTTTAGTTAAGGAGTTATTGATACTTCAAGTGCAAAATGATGATATAAAACCATGATAAAAATGCACTTTTAAGTACTAATCACACCCCTCAACCAGCTTATTACTAGTCCCTAGTAATTAAAGCGTTAAAACAATTTGCAAATTTCACAAAGCAAGGTATTCATCATTTAACTTCCATTAATCTATCCAGATAAACAAACTCTCATTAAATTTATATATCTGCTCAATACCACTTAACAAGATATTAATAAACCTTTCTTTTGTGCTCAATGTATCAACACATAATTATGGGGCTTTTCTTGGAAGAAAACAAAATTTTTGTTCTAATGTTTAAGGTTAACTTCCTTGGGTTGGGATTACTATTTTTGTCTTTTTTTTTTTTAACTCTATATACATATACTTTAAAAACATCATGCATCTTTAACCCATGTAACGAGCTTTCAGCTAATGACTCCCAGACCAGTTGGTCTTAGGGCATTAGGTGTTAAGACACCCCTACGAGCTTAGTAACTCGGGTCGCAGATACTGATATGTAGATAGTGCAATGTTTGATTGCCTTAAGCTTTTCTCCTTAACCCATGTAACAAGCGTTGGGCCAAGAGCTCCCAAGTCAGTTGACTTTAGGGTATTAGGTGTTAAAACACCCCTTCGGGCTTAATTGCTTAGGTTAGGGAGGCTACGAAATCAAACTTATCTACATTTTTATTATCATCATTTTTTATTTTTTTTTTCTTTATTTTTTTTTCATGTTTTTTTTTAATTATATACAATCCCTTTCCCTTAGTTGTTACCTTTAACAAAAGAACATAAATAATGTAATAATCCAATATGCAACCCACAATCATATGTTAAAGTGTGTGTGTGTAAATTAAGGTTTAAAAATACATGTTAAATAAGTATATGAGCATAATTAAGTGGTAACAATACGAGAGTTTGTAAACCTGAATATTTCAGGAAGTATTATAATAGACCTTGTTGAGAATGGTTACTAAGATGCGTCTCAAGAGTCACTTTAACAAAAGAACTCCTTTACTTTGCCATCCTAGTAACAACAATTATGCATATGCTTTATGAAATGAAAAACAATTTTTTTTTTTTTTACCAACTACTACCCTCTCCCCCCAACCAAAACGAGACATTGTCCTCAATGTTCTAATGTAGAAGGATAGAGTATAGAAGATATCACCTGAAATAACGAACACTGACAAAACCTGAAACACACTGAAACAAAAATAAGAAATAACAAAACACAATAATAAAACCAAAAGATACAAAAATTCACAAATGAAGGCTCAAATCCAATCTAAGCTTTTTACGGCTTCCTGTAGATGACCAATTTATGCGACTCATGGAAGGATCAATCACAGGAGTGAAAGATTGTAGTTGGTCAATCAATTGTTCAGCAGTAGTAGCAGAAATTATGATTTGTCGTGCAGAAGATGTTAGAAATTCCTGTTCCATAGCATGATCAAGAAAAGACAACAACTTATCATAATAACCATTAACATTTAACAAACCAATGGGTTTATGGTGAATGTGCAATTGAGCCCAAGAGGAAATATGAAAGATCTCTTCCAATGTGCCTAGACCACCTGGTAAAGCAATGAAAGCATCAGCATGGTTAAACATTGCATTCATTCGAGCCGACATTGTGGAGACCTGAAGTTCCTCTCCAATTGTTTTTCCAATGATGTCCCCTTGTGCCAAAGCTTCAGGGACGACTCCTAAAACTTGACTACCTCCTAAAAATGCAGCTATTGACACACCTCCCATTAACCCAAGACTGCCTCCCCCATACACTAAATGAATCTTTCTCTCAGCTAGCACCTGACCAAGATGATTTGCTGATTCTAAAAACTCATTTTCTTTCCCAGGACTAGATCCACCGAAAACACAAATATTTCTTATTTGATGACTTGAGGAACTTGCCATTTCTACACACTTCTGTATTTGTTGAAGGTATGGGTTGAGTAGAAATGAAAGGAAGGAAAAGAGGGTTTTATAGATGAGAAATTAGAAAGGCAATCATAACATCTATATGTAGGCCAGCTGGAGTCTCACACTCTCTCTCTCTCTTTTTATTTATTTATTTATTTACTTTTGAAAAAAGCATGTGTATGTACAGGTAGTTGTGATTGTGGCTCACATCTTCCCTTGGTTTTACGTCCAAGAACGGCTTAAATGCCCTCTATGGGTCGGGGATAGGCTTCCCATCCAGTTTTCTTAAAAACTGGCAAACAGGGTCTTTTTTAGTCAGATTCCCAAGACTAAGTCGATCATGTTCTTTATGAAATAGTGGCCATAAATCATGAATTGCACGATGCACATCTCCACTAGGATGCGTCTCAAGAGTCAATAGAAGATTATCTAAAGACTCCTTACTCAGGCCATCCTTAATGAATTGTATTTTATCTTCACGGTTTATAGATACCATTCCTAAAGAACGACATTGTGTATTACAAGTCCATCTAGCACATCGATGACAGACATCCAGTCGTTTTGCACGACGCTTCTTTGCAAAAGTGCTTTTACCTGTTCCAGGCATGTGTGAAATGAAGAAGTTAGAGGACTCACCTGATAATCGAACCTTTGCTTCAATCAACCAGCGAATATCTTCAGGAATTCTGATTAGTACTTAAAAGTGCATTTTTATCATGGTTCTATATCATCATTTTGCACTTGAAGTATCAATAACTCCTTAACTAAAATATGTTTTATAATAATGTATCTAATAATATAAGATACCTATAATTTGTGGTAAATGTCTATTTTTAATGCAGGCCTATCAAATAAATGAAAGGATTGATTGATGACTTGAAGAACTTAAATTGCAAGGATAAAGAGATGGTCAAACTTAGAGAAGAGATGTCGGTGCAATCCAAACCGGAACACTGTTCGGTAATTGGGTCATATCCGGAGCTACAGAGCTCATATTTAGGTCCAATTTATATGGATGGAAAGGTAAGACATAGGCCTACAACTTTCATATGGAGCCCAAGATCTAAAAAGGCCATTATCAAGTCCAAATTGTAGCAACAACAAAGAAGCCCGAATCTGTCTTCCAGCCCGAGCACTGTTCGGTATTTTGGCCATATCTGGAGTTCTAGAAGTCCAAATGAGCTGAATTTTTTACACAAGAAAGCTGAGACAATTGCCTACAACTTTCATGTTTGCACCTGGCTCCAGTTTTGACGTTATCAATGATGTTTTGGGCAGACAAGAGAAGATAAGGATTGTCACCAAGTCAAAAGTTGGCCACCCACTTATCAATTAGTCATCAAATCAATAGTTCCCAATTTTGGCCTATAAAAGGAGGCATTTGCCATGCATTTAGGCATCTTGGTTTCCAGATCAAGATCATTCTCTTCCTTTCTCTCTTTGTATTTTTTGTAATGTTTATGTTTTGCTTTCATTAATATTAAGTTTATGCCTTTCATTTCCTTTCTTTTACTTAGTTAGCTTTTATGTTCTTATTTTGTTTATCTATTTTTCTTTCTTTCATTATGTCTAACTAAGTTAATTATGTCAAGGTGAAAAGGTTACTCTAATGGTGTAAGAATAAGTATAATGTAAACTTAATATGGACTTTAATGTTTGATACTAACATGTTTATATTTGTTATCTTGTTCACTCTTTAATACTTTGCTTGTTAAATAACTAATCTTGATTTATGTTGTATAACACTTGGTACAACAAATGCTTGGCACTTTCATAGCCCATAATGTATGGTATAACCGACACCTGAGCTATGAAAGGAACTTGATTTGTTGTTAACATAAGTTATAATCATGAATGCTTGACGAAATTTACAAGTATTAGCATTTATCGAATAAGATGACTAATGTAATCATGTTAACAATCTATAATCTAATTGGAACCTCCTTTATGTGTGGTTTCCAATTGAATAATAAGAGTTTATATTATACTTGTTTGACATACCATTAGTGGAATCTCTAACCTTGACATTTGTTATTATCATTGTTTAATTAATATTTTATCTTAAAGTTCTCATCATCATCATCATCTTCTTCTTCTCTTTCATTATTATTATTATTATTATTATTATTATTATTATTATTATTATTATTATTATTACTACTACTACTATTACTATTATTATTATTATTATTATTATTACTATTACTATTATTATTATTATTATTATTATTGTTGTTGTTGTTGTTGTTGTTGTTGTTATTGTTATTGTTATTGTTATTGTTGTTGTATTATTGTTATTTATAATTTGTACAATTAACCTCCCTGTGGTTCGACCCCGGTCTTGCCGGGTTATTTATTACTTCGACACTCCTGCACTTGGGAGAAGACATCAACCTTTTAGTCGTGTCAAGTTTTTGGCGCCGTTGCCGGGGAGGTAAGTTCTTGTATAAATTATAATATTTATTTTATTTTCTCTTTTCACTTTTCTTGTATATAACTTTGTTTCTTTTCTCGTGTTTCTTCTTCTTTTGTTTTCTTCTTCCTTTTATTCTATTCCTATACGTGCATGAGAGTGTGGTCACGTACATCAAGTGGTAGACTTTGTAGGATATCCTCATCATTTTCAGAAAATATGGCCGAAGAAGATAATCAATCACTTCATAATGAAAATAATAAGAATAACCGTGCTAGAACACTTAGAGACCACATGAATCCCACAAGAACAAGTGCACCATCATGCATAGTTTTTCCTCCTGATGCATCTCATTTTAATTTTAAACCAGGTATTATTCAACTTTTACCTTCATTTCATGGCTTGGAATTGGAAAATCCATACTTGCATTTAAGGGAATTTGAGGAGGTCTGCAACACATATAATAATCTAAATTGTAGCATGAACACCATCAGATTAAAGCTTTTTCCTTTTTCATTAAAAGATAAAGCTAAAACATGGCTACAAAATTTAAGACCAGGATCCATTCGTGCTTGGGATGAAATGCAACAACAGTTTTTAAAGAAGTTTTTCCCATCTCATAGAACAAACTCTTTCAAGAGACAAATCACCACTTTCACTCAAAAACCAGGAGAAACATTTTACAAATGTTGGGATAGGTATCGAGACTTGCTTAGTACTTGCCCTCATCATGGTTTTGAAACATGGAGATTGGTTTCACATTTCTATGAAGGGTTAACACCTAAAGATAGGCAAATGGTTGAATTGATGTGCAATGGAACTTTTGAAGATAAAGACCCTGATGAAGCAATGGAGTACTTAGACTTGTTAGCTGAAAATGCTCAAAATTGGGACACCGCGGGTACTTATGAGGCATCGAGTAAAACTCAACCTCATACATCTAGTGGAGGTATGTACAACCTTAGGGAAGATCATGACCTTCAAGCCAAATTTGCATCTTTAGCTAGAAAAGTCGAGGCACTAGAATTAAAAAAGAGTGGTCAATTAAAATCTGTTGAAAACATTGTGTGTCAAATCTGTGAAACAAATGAACACTCAACCAACGATTGTCCAACCTTGCCTTCTTTTAAGGAATGTCTCCATGAACAAGCCCATGCTTTAAACAGTTTCCAAAGGCCCAACCACAACCCATACTCCCAAATATACAATCCTGGTTGGAGAAATCACCCAAATTTCAATTGGAAGAGTGAGAACAACAATGCACAAACTTCACAACCACCGTTTCAAGCACACCACAATTTCCAAAATTCTCATGGATATGCATTTCCTTATGCTCCACCTCCTAGAAGAAATCTTGAGGAAACATTGCATGCATTCATTGAAAAGCAAGAGACAATCAATACTCAACTTGCTCAAAACATGACAGATTTTAAAGATACTCTTGCTAAATTAACATCTGCTCTTAGTTTCCAAGAGAAAGGTAAGTTTCCATCTCAAACACAACAAAATCCCAAAGGGCAATACAATGCAAATGCAAGTAGTTCCGGAAGCCAACGTATGAATCAAGTCAAATCAGTCACTACTCTGCGCAGTGGTAAGGTTATTGAAAAACCCTCTCTTGAACCATATGAGAAAGATGATGAGTCAATCTCTGAGGGTAAGGAAGGGGATGAATCTGAAAATTGCAAAGAAACGACTGACTCACCGCCAGCACTTCCATTTCCTCAAGCCATGACCAAACAAAGGAAAGTCAATCACAATTCTGAAATTTATGAAATTTTCAAACAGGTAAGGATCAATATACCTTTGTTGGATGCTATTAAACAGGTTCCTTCCTATGCTAAATTTTTGAAAGATCTATGCACTGTGAAGAGGAAACTGAATGTGAAAAAGAAAGCCTTTCTAGCCGAACAAGTAAGTGCTATTCTTCAAAACAATAATGCTTTGAAATATAAAGACCCTGGTTGTCCTACAATTTCTTGCTTTATTGGAGAGCATAAAATTGAAAGAGCTTTACTTGATCTTGGTGCTAGTGTGAATTTACTTCCATATTCAGTCTTTCAGAGTCTCAATCTAGGTGAGTTAAAACCAACTTCTATATCTCTTTTACTTGCTGATAGATCTGTAAAAGTGCCTAGAGGAATAATTGAAGATGTGTTAGTACAAGTCGATAAATTCATTTATCCTGTGGATTTTATTGTCTTGGACACAGAACCTGTTGAAGTATGTAATTCATTTCCTGTTATTTTAGGACGTCCGTTTCTTGCAACCTCTAACGCATTGATTAATTGTAGGAATGGACTGATGAAGCTATCATTTGGAAACATGACATTGGAGATGAATATTTTCAACATTTGCAAGCAACCTGGAGATGATAATGATTTACAAGAAGTAGATCATATTGATGAATTAGTTTATGATCAACTTGAATCTACTTTAAGTAAAAATGAATTGGATGAAACTGAAGATTTGCAAATGGTTTATTCTGAGGAAGAAATCACGGATGAAACAAGCACCGAAAATGTTGATGCGAATCTTTTATCAACAATGACAACAGATTCGACATCTAACATCACACCAATCGATGATTACTTTCCTAACGAATCCTTACTTTCTCTTAGTCCAATGCCTTGGTATGATAAAAATATCAATTTTCTTGCTTTAGGAGATTTGCCAACTGATTGGAGTATTCAAGACAAAGAAAAGTTTTTGAACGAAGTGAAGAATTTTTATTGTGATGACCCTACCTTATTCAAATATTGTCCTGATCAAATATTTCAAAGATTCATTCCCGACAATGAGGTAAGTAGTATCATTAAACTTTGTCATTCTGAAGCATGTGGGAGTTATTTTTCTTTAAAAAAGACAGCTGCAAAAATCTTTCAAAATGGATTTTATTGGCCCACCATGTTCAAGGACACGCATGCATTCTGCAAAACTTGTGAAAATTGTCAAAAGATTGATACTGGTCAAAAAGTTTTGTTTTATAATTCTCAACTCTATACACTCCCTAGAGAGCTAAGAACAAGATGGAGCAATCCCTATGGGGCCTGTGATATTGAGAATTCAATGAATGACAATGATTTTAAGGAAAATGGACATCGTTTGAAAGCTTACTTTGATAATTTTTCTAGTGAAAATGAATCAGCTGGTTTGAATGATTTTGTAGATAAAGGTTGATTATTATTATTTTTTTTTCTCACATTGTTTTTGTGTTTCTTTTTGAGTGATTTTTGCTAGTTTCTCTCACCCCGGTCAAATGGCGGATAACGGTACTCCGTGACTTAAGTCGGTTCTTTCAGTTTCCCACAATTACTGATATTTGTGTATATATTTGTGCAATTCTTTGAATCTCTCTTCTAATTCTCATTTGAAAATGGACACTAATCTTGAAAAATTGAAAAAGTATTTTCCCACTCTGCCTCAGAATGCGATCACAAAAATTTACCGTGCTAGATGTGCAAGATTGAGATTGTTAATGAATCATGGAATTCCTGAAGATATTCGTTGGTTGATTGAAGCAAAGGTCCGATTATCAGGTGAGTCCTCTAACTTCTTCATTTCACACATGCCTGGAACAGGTAAAAGCACTTTTGCAAAGAAGCGTCGTGCAAAACGATTAGAAGTTTGTCATCGATGTGCTAGATGGACTTGTAATACACAATGTCGTTCTTTAGGAATGGTATCTATAAACCGTGAAGATAAAATACAATTCATTAAGGATGGCCTGAGTAAGGAGTCTTTAGATAATCTTCTATTGACTCTTGAGACGCATCCTAGTGGAGATGTGCATCGTGCAATTCATGATTTATGGCCACTATTTCATAAAGAACATGATCGACTTAGTCTTGGGAATCTGACTAAAAAAGACCCTGTTTGCCAGTTTTTAAGAAAACTGGATGGGAAGCCTATCCCCAACCCATAGAAGGCGTTTAAGCCGTTCTTGGACGTAAAACCAAGGGAAGATGTGAGCCACAATCACAACTACCTGTACATACACATGCTTTTTCCAAAAGTAAATAAATAAATAAATAAAAAGAGAGAGAGAGTGTGTGAGACTCCAGCTGGCCTACATATAGGTGTTATGATTGCCTTTCTAATTTCTCATCTATAAAACCCTCTTTTCCTTCCTTTCATTTCTACTCAACCCATACATTCAACAAATACAGAAGTTTGTAGAAATGGCAAGTTCCTCAAGTCATCAAATAAGAAATATTTGTGTTTTTGGTGGATCTAGTCCTGGGAAAGAAAAAGAGTTTTTAGAATCAGCAAATCATCTTGGTCAAGTGCTAGCTGAGAGAAAGATTCATTTAGTGTATGGGGGAGGCAGTCTCGGGTTAATGGGAGGTGTGTCAATAGCTGCATTTTTAGGAGGTAGTCAAGTTTTAGGAGTCGTCCCTGAAGCTTTGGCACAAGGGGACATCATTGGAAAAACAATTGGAGAGGAACTTCAGGTCTCCACAATGTCGGCTCGAATGAATGCAATGTTTAACCATGCTGATGCTTTTATTGCTTTACCAGGTGGTCTAGGCACATTGGAAGAGATCTTTCATATTTCCTCTTGGGCTCAATTGCACATTCACCATAAACCCATAGGTTTGTTAAATGTTAATGGTTATTATGATAAGTTGTTGTCTTTTCTTGATCATGCTGTGGAACAGGAATTTCTAACATCTTCTGCACGACAAATCATAATCTCTGCTTCTACTGCTGAACAATTGATTGACCAACTACAATCTTTCATTCCTGTGATTGATCCTTCCATGAGTCGCATAAATTGGTCATCTACGGGAAGCCGTAAAAAGATTAGATTGGATTTGAGCCTTCATTTGTGAATTTTTTGTGTCTTTTGGTTTTATTATTGTGTTTTGTTATTTCTTATTTTTGTTTTAGTGTGTTTCAGGTTTTGTCAGTGTTCGTTATTTCAGGTGATATCTTTTATACTCTATCTTTCTACCTTAAAGCTCTATTATAATACTCTATCTCTCTTTTATAATTCATTTCATAAAGCATGTGCATAATTGTTGTTACTAGGATGGCAGAGTAAAGGAGTTCTTTTGTTAAAGTGACTCTTGAGACGCATCTTAGTAACCATTCTTAACAAGGTCTATTATAATACTTCCTGAAATATTCCGGTTTACAAACTCTCGTATTGTTACCACTTAATTCTGCTCATATACTTATTTAACATGTATTTTTAAACCTTAATTTACACACACACATTTTAACATATGATTGTGGGTTGCATATTGGATTATTACATTATTTATGTTCTTTTGTTAAAGGTAACAACTAAGGGAAAGGGATTGTATATAATTAAAAAAAAAAAAGAAAAACATGAAGAAAAAAGAAAAAATAAAAAAATGATGATAATAAAAATGTAGATAAGTTTGATTTCGTAGCCTCCCTAACCTAAGCAATTAAGCCCGAAGGGGTGTTTTAACACCTAATACCCTAAAGTCAACTGACTTGGGAGCTATTGGCCCAACGCTTGTTACATGGGTTGAGGAGAAAAGCTTAAAGAAATCAAACATTGCACTATCTACACATCAGTATCTGCGACCCGAGTTACTAAGCTCGTAGGGGTGTCTTAACACCTAATGCCCTAAGACCAACTGGTCTGGGAGTCATTAGCTGAAAGCTCGTTACATGGGTTAAAGATGCATGATGTTTTTAAAGTATATGTTTATAGAGTTAAAAAAAAAAAAAAAGACAAAAATAGTAATCTCAACCCAAGGAAGTTAACCTTAAACATTAGAACAAAAATTTTGTTTTCTTCCAAGAAAAGCCCCATAATTATGTGTTGATACATTGAGCACAAAAGAAAGGTTTATTAATATCTTGTTAAGTGGTATTGAGCAGATATATAAATTTAATGAGAGTTTGTTTATCTGGATAGATTAATGGAAGTTAAATGATGAATACCTTGCTTTGTGAAATTTGCAAATTGTTTTAACGCTTTAATTACTAGGGACTAGTAATAAGCTGGTTGAGGGGTGTGATTAGTACTTAAAAGTGCATTTTTATCATGGTTCTATATCATCATTTTGCACTTGAAGTATCAATAACTCCTTAACTAAAATATGTTTTATAATAATGTATCTAATAATATAAGATACCTATAATTTGTGGTAAATGTCTATTTTTAATGCAGGCCTATCAAATAAATGAAAGGATTGATTGATGACTTGAAGAACTTAAATTGCAAGGATAAAGAGATGGTCAAACTTAGAGAAGAGATGTCGGTGCAATCCAAACCGGAACACTGTTCGGTAATTGGGTCATATCCGGAGCTACAGAGCTCATATTTAGGTCCAATTTATATGGATGGAAAGGTAAGACATAGGCCTACAACTTTCATATGGAGCCCAAGATCTAAAAAGGCCATTATCAAGTCCAAATTGTAGCAACAACAAAGAAGCCCGAATCTGTCTTCCAGCCCGAGCACTGTTCGGTATTTTGGCCATATCTGGAGTTCTAGAAGTCCAAATGAGCTGAATGTTTTACACAAGAAAGCTGAGACAATTGCCTACAACTTTCATGTTTGCACCTGGCTCCAGTTTTGACGTTATCAATGATGTTTTGGGCAGACAAGAGAAGATAAGGATTGTCACCAAGTCAAAAGTTGGCCACCCACTTATCAATTAGTCATCAAATCAATAGTTCCCAATTTTGGCCTATAAAAGGAGGCATTTGCCATGCATTTAGGCATCTTGGTTTCCAGATCAAGATCATTCTCTTCCTTTCTCTCTTTGTATTTTTTGTAATGTTTATGTTTTGCTTTCATTAATATTAAGTTTATGCCTTTCATTTCCTTTCTTTTACTTAGTTAGCTTTTATGTTCTTATTTTGTTTATCTATTTTTCTTTCTTTCATTATGTCTAACTAAGTTAATTATGTCAAGGTGAAAAGGTTACTCTAATGGTGTAAGAATAAGTATAATGTAAACTTAATATGGACTTTAATGTTTGATACTAACATGTTTATATTTGTTATCTTGTTCACTCTTTAATACTTTGCTTGTTAAATAACTAATCTTGATTTATGTTGTATAACACTTGGTACAACAAATGCTTGGCACTTTCATAGCCCATAATGTATGGTATAACCGACACCTGAGCTATGAAAGGAACTTGATTTGTTGTTAACATAAGTTATAATCATGAATGCTTGACGAAATTTACAAGTATTAGCATTTATCGAATAAGATAACTAATGTAATCATGTTAACAATCTATAATCTAATTGGAACCTCCTTTATGTGTGGTTTCCAATTGAATAATAAGAGTTTATATTATACTTGTTTGACATACCATTAGTGGAATCTCTAACCTTGACATTTGTTATTATCATTGTTTAATTAATATTTTATCTTAAAGTTCTCATCATCATCATCATCTTCTTCTTCTCTTTCATTATTATTATTATTATTATTATTATTATTATTATTATTATTATTATTATTACTACTACTACTATTACTATTATTATTATTATTATTACTATTACTATTATTATTATTATTATTATTATTATTATTATTGTTGTTGTTGTTGTTGTTGTTGTTGTTATTGTTATTGTTATTGTTATTGTTGTTGTATTATTGTTATTTATAATTTGTACAATTAACCTCCCTGTGGTTCGACCCCGGTCTTGCCGGGTTATTTATTACTTCGACACTCCTGCACTTGGGAGAAGACATCAACCTTTTAGTCGTGTCAAATTCCATGATTCATTAACAATCTCAATCTTGCACATCTAGCACGGTAAATTTTTGTAATCGCATTTTGAGGCAGAGCGGGAAAATACTTTTTCAATTTTTCAAGATTAGTGTCCATTTTCAAATGAGAATTGGAAGAGAGATTCAAAGAATTACACAGATATATACACAGATATCAGTTATTATGGGAAACTGAAAGAACCGACTTAAGTCACGGAGTACCGTTGTCCGCCATTTGACCGGGGTGAGAGAAACTAGCAAAAATCACTCAAAAAGAAACACAAAAAAATATAAGAAAAACAACATAATCAACCTTTATCTACAAGATCATTCCAACCAGTTGATTCATTTTCACTAGGAATCTTATCATAGTAAGCTTTCAAACAATGTTCATTTTCCTTAAAATCACCGTCATTCATTGAATTCTCAATATCACAGGCCCCATAAGGATTGCTCCATCTTGGTCTTAGCTCTCTAGGGAATGCATAGAGTTGAGAATTATAAAACAAAACTTTTTGACCTGTATCAATCTTTTGACAATTTTCACAAGTTTTGCAGAATGCATGCGTGTCCTTGAACATGGTGGGCCAATAAAATCCATTTTGAAAGATTTTTGTAGCTGTCTTTTTTGACGAGAAACAACTTCCACATGCTTCAGAATGACAAAGTTTAATGACACTACTTACCTCATTGTCGGGAATGAATCTTTGAAATATTTGATCAGGACAATATTTGAATAAGGTAGGGTCATCACAATAAAAGCTCTTCACTTCGTTCAAAAACTTTTCTTTGTCTTGGGTACTCCAATCAGCTGGCAAATCTCCTAAAGCAAGAAAATTGATATTTTTATTATACCAAGGCATTGGACTTAGAGAAAGTAAGGATTCGTTAGGAAAGTAATCATCCATTGGTGTGATGTCAGGTGTCGAATCTATTGTCACTGTTGATAAAAGATTCGCATCAATATTTTCGATGCTTGTTTCATTCGTGATTTCTTCCTCAGAATAAACCATTTGCAAATCTTCAGTTTCATCCAATTCATTTTTACTTAAAGTAGATTCAAGTTGATCATAAACTAATTCATCAATATGATCTACTTCTTGTAAATCATTATCATCTCCAGGTTGCTTGCAAATGTTGAAAATATTCATCTCCAATGTCATGTTTCCAAATGATAGCTTCATCAGTCCATTCCTACAATTAATCAATGCGTTAGAGGTTGCAAGAAACGGACGTCCTAAAATAACAGGAAATGAATTACATGCTTCAACAGGTTCTGTGTCCAAGACAATAAAATCCACAGGATAAATGAATTTATCGACTTGTACTAACACATCTTCAATTATTCCTCTAGGCACTTTTACAGATCTATCGGCAAGTAAAAGAGATATAGAAGTTGGTTTTAACTCACCTAGATTGAGGCTTTGAAAAACTGAATATGGAAGTAAATTCACACTAGCACCAAGATCAAGTAAGGCTCTTTCAATTTTATGTTCTCCAATAAAGCAAGAAATTGTAGGACAACCAGGGTCTTTATATTTCAAAGCATTATTGTTTTGAAGAATAGCACTTACTTGTTCGGCTAGAAAGGCTTTCTTTTTCACATTCAGTTTCCTCTTCACAGTGCATAGATCTTTCAAAAATTTAGCATAGGAAGGAACCTGTTTAATAGCATCCAACAATGGTATATTGATCCTTACCTGTTTGAAAATTTCAAAAATTTCTGAGTTGTGATTAACTTTCCTTTGTTTAGTCATGGCATGAGGAAATGGAAGTGGTGGCGGTGAATCAGTCGTTTCTTTGCAATTTTCAGATTCATCCCCTTCCTTACCCTCAGAGATTGACTCATCATCTTTCTCATAAGGTTCAAGAAAGGGTTTTTCAATAACCTTACCACTGCGCAGAGTAGTAACTGATTTGACTTGATCCATGTGTTGGCTTCCGGAACTACTTGCATTTGCATTGTATTGCCCCTTGGGATTTTGTTGCGTTTGAGATGGAAACTTACCTTTCTCTTGGAAACTGAGAGCAGATGTTAATTTAGCAAGAGTATCTTTAAAATCTGTCATGTTTTGAGCAAGTTGAGTATTGATTGTCTCTTGCTTTTCAATGAATGCATGCAATGTTTCCTCAAGATTTCTTCTAGAAGGTGGAGCATAAGAAGGTGCATATCCATGAGAATTTTGGAAATTATGGTGTGCTTGAAACGGTGGTTGTGAAGTTTGTGCATTGTTGTTCTCACTCTTCCAACTGAAATTTGGGTGATTCCTCCAACCAGGGTTGTATGTTTGGGAGTATGGGTTGTGGTTGGCCCTTTGAAAACTGTTTAAAGCATGAGCTTGTTCATGGAGACATTCTTTAAAAGAAGGCAAGGTTGGACAATCGTTGGTTGAGTGTTTATTTGTTTCACAGATTTGACACACAATGTTTTCAACAGATTTTAATTGACCACTCTTTTTCAATTCTAGTGCCTCGACTTTTCTAGCTAAAGATGCAAATTTGGCTTGGAGGTCATGATCTTCCCTAAGATTGTACATACCTCCACTAGATGTATGAAGTTGAGTTTTACTCGGTGCCTCATAAGTACCCGCAGTGTCCCAATTTTGAGCATTTTCAGCTAACAAGTCTAAGTACTCCATTGCTTCATTAGGGTCTTTATCTTCAAAAGTTCCATTACACATCAATTCAACCATTTGCCTATCTTTAGGTGTTAACCCTTCATAGAAATGTGAAACCAATCTCCATGTTTCAAAACCATGATGAGGGCAAGTACTAACCAAGTCTCGATACCTATCCCAACATTTGTAAAATGTTTCTCCTGGTTTTTGAGTGAAAGTGGTGATTTGTCTCTTGAAAGAGTTTGTTCTATGAGATGGGAAAAACTTCTTTAAAAACTGTTGTTGCATTTCATCCCAAGCACGAATGGATCCTGGTCTCAAATTTTGTAGCCATGTTTTAGCTTTATCTTTTAATGAAAAAGGAAAAAGCTTTAATCTGATGGTGTTCATGCTACAATTTAAGTTATTATATGTGTTGCACACCTCCTCAAATTCCCTTAAATGCAAGTATGGATTTTCCAATTCCAAACCATGAAAAGATGGTAAAAGTTGAATAATGCCTGGTTTAAAATTAAAATGAGATGCATCAGGAGGAAAAACTATGCATGATGGTGCACTTGTTCTTGTGGGATTCATGTGGTCTCTAAGTGTTCTAGCACGATTATTCTCATTATTCTCATTATGAAGTGATTGATTATCTTCTTCGGCCATATTTTCTGAAAATGATGAGGATACCCTACAAAGTCTACCACTTGATGTACGTTACCACACTCTCATGCACGTATAGGAATAGAATAAAAGAGAAGAAGAAAGCAAAAGAAAGAGGAAGAAAACAAAATAAAAAGAAACAAAAGAAAAGAAACAAAGTTATATACAAGAAAAGTGAAAAGAGAGAATAAAATAAATACTATAATTTATACAAGAACTTACCTCCCCGGTAACGGCGCCAAAAACTTGACACGACTAAAAGATTGATGTCTTCTCCCAAGTGCAGGAGTGTCGAAGTAATAAATAACCCGGCAAGACCGGGGTCGAACCACAGGGAGGTTAATTGTACAAATTATAAACAATAATTATAAACAACAATAATAGTAATAACGATAATAATAATAATAATAATAATAATAATAATAATAATAATAATACTAATAATACTAATAATAATAGTAGTAGTAGTAGTAGTAGTAGTAGTAGTAGTAGTAGTAGTAGTAATAATAATAATAATAATAAAGAAAGAGAAGAAGAAGAAGATGATGAGAACTTGGAGATGAAATATTAATGTAAGGATTAAACAATAATAATAACAAATGTCAAGGTTAGAGGTTCCACTAATGGCATATCAAACAAGTATAGTATAAACTCTTATTATTGAATTGGAAACCACACACAAAGGAGGTTCCAATCAGATTATATATTGTTAACATGATTACATTAGTCATCTTATTCAATTAATGCTAATACTTGTAAATCTCGTCAAGCATTCATGATTATAACTGATGTTAACAACAAATCAAGTTCCTTTCATAGCTCAGGTGTTGGTTATACCATACATTATGGGCTATGAAAGTGCCAAGCATTTGTTGTACCAAGTGTTATACAACATAAATCAAGATTAGTCATTTAACAAGCAAAGTATTAAAGAGTGAACAAGATAACAAATATAAAACATGTTAGTATCAAACATTAAAGTCCATATTAAGTTTACATTATACTTATTCTTACACCATTAGTGTAACCTTTTCACCTTGACATAATTAACTTAGCTAGACATAATGAAAGAAAGAAAAATAGATAAACAAAATAAGAACATAAAAGCTAACTAAGTAAAGGAAAGGAAATGAAAAGCATAAACTTAATATTAATGAAAGCAAAGCATAAACATTACAAAAAATACAAAGAGAGAAAGGAAGAGCATGATCTTGATCTGGAAACCAAGATGCCTAAATGCATGGCAAATGCCTCCTTTTATAGGCCAAAATTGGGAACTATTGATTTGATGACTAATTGATAAGTGGGTGGCCAACTTTTGACTTGGTGACAATCCTTATCTTCTCTTGTCTGCCCAAAACGTCATTGATAACGTCAAAACTGGAGCCAGGTGCAAACATGAAAGTTGTAGGCAATTGTCTCAGCTTTCTTGTGTAAAAGATTCAGCTCATTTGGACTTCTAGAACTCCAGATATGGCCAAAATACCGAACAGTGCTCGGGCTGGAAGACAGATTCGGGCTTCTTTGTTGTTGCTACAATTTGGACTTGATAATGGCCTTTTTAGATCTTGGGCTCCATATGAAAGTTGTAGGCCTATGTCTTACCTTTCCATCCATATAAATTGGACCTAAATCTGAGATCTGTAGCTCCAGATATGGCCTAATTACCGAACAGTGTTCCGGTTTGGATTGCACCGACATCTCTTCTCTAAGTTTGACCATCTCTTTATCCTTGCAATTTAAGTTCTTCAAGTCATCAATCAATCCTTTCATTTATGTGATAGGCCTGCATTAAAAATAGACATTTACCACAAATTATAGGTATCTTATATTATTAGATACATTATTATAAAACATATTTTAGTTAAGGAGTTATTGATACTTCAAGTGCAAAATGATGATATAAAACCATGATAAAAATGCACTTTTAAGTACTAATCACACCCCTCAACCAGCTTATTACTAGTCCCTAGTAATTAAAGCGTTAAAACAATTTGCAAATTTCACAAAGCAAGGTATTCATCATTTAACTTCCATTAATCTATCCAGATAAACAAACTCTCATTAAATTTATATATCTGCTCAATACCACTTAACAAGATATTAATAAACCTTTCTTTTGTGCTCAATGTATCAACACATAATTATGGGGCTTTTCTTGGAAGAAAACAAAATTTTTGTTCTAATGTTTAAGGTTAACTTCCTTGGGTTGGGATTACTATTTTTGTCTTTTTTTTTTTAACTCTATATACATATACTTTAAAAACATCATGCATCTTTAACCCATGTAACGAGCTTTCAGCTAATGACTCCCAGACCAGTTGGTCTTAGGGCATTAGGTGTTAAGACACCCCTACGAGCTTAGTAACTCGGGTCGCAGATACTGATATGTAGATAGTGCAATGTTTGATTGCCTTAAGCTTTTCTCCTTAACCCATGTAACAAGCGTTGGGCCAAGAGCTCCCAAGTCAGTTGACTTTAGGGTATTAGGTGTTAAAACACCCCTTCGGGCTTAATTGCTTAGGTTAGGGAGGCTACGAAATCAAACTTATCTACATTTTTATTATCATCATTTTTTATTTTTTTTTCTTTATTTTTTTTTCATGTTTTTTTTTAATTATATACAATCCCTTTCCCTTAGTTGTTACCTTTAACAAAAGAACATAAATAATGTAATAATCCAATATGCAACCCACAATCATATGTTAAAGTGTGTGTGTGTAAATTAAGGTTTAAAAATACATGTTAAATAAGTATATGAGCATAATTAAGTGGTAACAATACGAGAGTTTGTAAACCTGAATATTTCAGGAAGTATTATAATAGACCTTGTTGAGAATGGTTACTAAGATGCGTCTCAAGAGTCACTTTAACAAAAGAACTCCTTTACTTTGCCATCCTAGTAACAACAATTATGCATATGCTTTATGAAATGAAAAACAATTTTTTTTTTTTTACCAACTACTACCCTCTCCCCCCAACCAAAACGAGACATTGTCCTCAATGTTCTAATGTAGAAGGATAGAGTATAGAAGATATCACCTGAAATAACGAACACTAACAAAACCTGAAACACACTGAAACAAAAATAAGAAATAACAAAACACAATAATAAAACCAAAAGATACAAAAATTCACAAATGAAGGCTCAAATCCAATCTAAGCTTTTTACGGCTTCTTGTAGATGACCAATTTATGCGACTCATGGAAGGATCAATCACAGGAGTGAAAGATTGTAGTTGGTCAATCAATTGTTCAGCAGTAGTAGCAGAAATTATGATTTGTCGTGCAGAAGATGTTAGAAATTCCTGTTCCATAGCATGATCAAGAAAAGACAACAACTTATCATAATAACCATTAACATTTAACAAACCAATGGGTTTATGGTGAATGTGCAATTGAGCCCAAGAGGAAATATGAAAGATCTCTTCCAATGTGCCTAGACCACCTGGTAAAGCAATGAAAGCATCAGCATGGTTAAACATTGCATTCATTCGAGCCGACATTGTGGAGACCTGAAGTTCCTCTCCAATTGTTTTTCCAATGATGTCCCCTTGTGCCAAAGCTTCAGGGACGACTCCTAAAACTTGACTACCTCCTAAAAATGCAGCTATTGACACACCTCCCATTAACCCAAGACTGCCTCCCCCATACACTAAATGAATCTTTCTCTCAGCTAGCACCTGACCAAGATGATTTGCTGATTCTAAAAACTCATTTTCTTTCCCAGGACTAGATCCACCGAAAACACAAATATTTCTTATTTGATGACTTGAGGAACTTGCCATTTCTACACACTTCTGTATTTGTTGAAGGTATGGGTTGAGTAGAAATGAAAGGAAGGAAAAGAGGGTTTTATAGATGAGAAATTAGAAAGGCAATCATAACATCTATATGTAGGCCAGCTGGAGTCTCACACTCTCTCTCTCTCTTTTTATTTATTTATTTATTTACTTTTGAAAAAAGCATGTGTATGTACAGGTAGTTGTGATTGTGGCTCACATCTTCCCTTGGTTTTACGTCCAAGAACGGCTTAAATGCCCTCTATGGGTCGGGGATAGGCTTCCCATCCAGTTTTCTTAAAAACTGGCAAACAGGGTCTTTTTTAGTCAGATTCCCAAGACTAAGTCGATCATGTTCTTTATGAAATAGTGGCCATAAATCATGAATTGCACGATGCACATCTCCACTAGGATGCGTCTCAAGAGTCAATAGAAGATTATCTAAAGACTCCTTACTCAGGCCATCCTTAATGAATTGTATTTTATCTTCACGGTTTATAGATACCATTCCTAAAGAACGACATTGTGTATTACAAGTCCATCTAGCACATCGATGACAGACATCCAGTCGTTTTGCACGACGCTTCTTTGCAAAAGTGCTTTTACCTGTTCCAGGCATGTGTGAAATGAAGAAGTTAGAGGACTCACCTGATAATCGAACCTTTGCTTCAATCAACCAGCGAATATCTTCAGGAATTCCATGATTCATTAACAATCTCAATCTTGCACATCTAGTACGGTAAATTTTTGTAATCGCATTTTGAGGCAGAGCGGGAAAATACTTTTTCAATTTTTCAAGATTAGTGTCCATTTTCAAATGAGAATTGGAAGAGAGATTCAAAGAATTACACAGATATATACACAGATATCAGTTATTATGGGAAACTGAAAGAACCGACTTAAGTCACGGAGTACCGTTGTCCGCCATTTGACCGGGGTGAGAGAAACTAGCAAAAATCACTCAAAAAGAAACACAAAAAAATATAAGAAAAACAACATAATCAACCTTTATCTACAAGATCATTCCAACCAGTTGATTCATTTTCACTAGGAATCTTATCATAGTAAGCTTTCAAACAATGTTCATTTTCCTTAAAATCACCGTCATTCATTGAATTCTCAATATCACAGGCCCCATAAGGATTGCTCCATCTTGGTCTTAGCTCTCTAGGGAATGCATAGAGTTGAGAATTATAAAACAAAACTTTTTGACCTGTATCAATCTTTTGACAATTTTCACAAGTTTTGCAGAATGCATGCGTGTCCTTGAACATGGTGGGCCAATAAAATCCATTTTGAAAGATTTTTGTAGCTGTCTTTTTTGACAAGAAACAACTTCCACATGCTTCAGAATGACAAAGTTTAATGACACTACTTACCTCATTGTCGGGAATGAATCTTTGAAATATTTGATCAGGACAATATTTGAATAAGGTAGGGTCATCACAATAAAAGCTCTTCACTTCGTTCAAAAACTTTTCTTTGTCTTGGGTACTCCAATCAGCTGGCAAATCTCCTAAAGCAAGAAAATTGATATTTTTATTATACCAAGGCATTGGACTTAGAGAAAGTAAGGATTCGTTAGGAAAGTAATCATCCATTGGTGTGATGTCAGGTGTCGAATCTATTGTCACTGTTGATAAAAGATTCGCATCAATATTTTCGATGCTTGTTTCATTCGTGATTTCTTCCTCAGAATAAACCATTTGCAAATCTTCAGTTTCATCCAATTCATTTTTACTTAAAGTAGATTCAAGTTGATCATAAACTAATTCATCAATATGATCTACTTCTTGTAAATCATTATCATCTCCAGGTTGCTTGCAAATGTTGAAAATATTCATCTCCAATGTCATGTTTCCAAATGATAGCTTCATCAGTCCATTCCTACAATTAATCAATGCGTTAGAGGTTGCAAGAAACGGACGTCCTAAAATAACAGGAAATGAATTACATGCTTCAACAGGTTCTGTGTCCAAGACAATAAAATCCACAGGATAAATGAATTTATCGACTTGTACTAACACATCTTCAATTATTCCTCTAGGCACTTTTACAGATCTATCGGCAAGTAAAAGAGATATAGAAGTTGGTTTTAACTCACCTAGATTGAGGCTTTGAAAAACTGAATATGGAAGTAAATTCACACTAGCACCAAGATCAAGTAAGGCTCTTTCAATTTTATGTTCTCCAATAAAGCAAGAAATTGTAGGACAACCAGGGTCTTTATATTTCAAAGCATTATTATTTTGAAGAATAGCACTTACTTGTTCGGCTAGAAAGGCTTTCTTTTTCACATTCAGTTTCCTCTTCACAGTGCATAGATCTTTCAAAAATTTAGCATAGGAAGGAACCTGTTTAATAGCATCCAACAATGGTATATTGATCCTTACCTGTTTGAAAATTTCAAAAATTTCTGAGTTGTGATTAACTTTCCTTTGTTTAGTCATGGCATGAGGAAATGGAAGTGGTGGCGGTGAATCAGTCGTTTCTTTGCAATTTTCAGATTCATCCCCTTCCTTACCCTCAGAGATTGACTCATCATCTTTCTCATAAGGTTCAAGAAAGGGTTTTTCAATAACCTTACCACTGCGCAGAGTAGTAACTGATTTGACTTGATCCATGTGTTGGCTTCCGGAACTACTTGCATTTGCATTGTATTGCCCCTTGGGATTTTGTTGCGTTTGAGATGGAAACTTACCTTTCTCTTGGAAACTGAGAGCAGATGTTAATTTAGCAAGAGTATCTTTAAAATCTGTCATGTTTTGAGCAAGTTGAGTATTGATTGTCTCTTGCTTTTCAATGAATGCATGCAATGTTTCCTCAAGATTTCTTCTAGAAGGTGGAGCATAAGAAGGTGCATATCCATGAGAATTTTGGAAATTATGGTGTGCTTGAAACGGTGGTTGTGAAGTTTGTGCATTGTTGTTCTCACTCTTCCAACTGAAATTTGGGTGATTCCTCCAACCAGGGTTGTATGTTTGGGAGTATGGGTTGTGGTTGGCCCTTTGAAAACTGTTTAAAGCATGAGCTTGTTCATGGAGACATTCTTTAAAAGAAGGCAAGGTTGGACAATCGTTGGTTGAGTGTTTATTTGTTTCACAGATTTGACACACAATGTTTTCAACAGATTTTAATTGACCACTCTTTTTCAATTCTAGTGCCTCGACTTTTCTAGCTAAAGATGCAAATTTGGCTTGGAGGTCATGATCTTCCCTAAGATTGTACATACCTCCACTAGATGTATGAAGTTGAGTTTTACTCGGTGCCTCATAAGTACCCGCAGTGTCCCAATTTTGAGCATTTTCAGCTAACAAGTCTAAGTACTCCATTGCTTCATTAGGGTCTTTATCTTCAAAAGTTCCATTACACATCAATTCAACCATTTGCCTATCTTTAGGTGTTAACCCTTCATAGAAATGTGAAACCAATCTCCATGTTTCAAAACCATGATGAGGGCAAGTACTAACCAAGTCTCGATACCTATCCCAACATTTGTAAAATGTTTCTCCTGGTTTTTGAGTGAAAGTGGTGATTTGTCTCTTGAAAGAGTTTGTTCTATGAGATGGGAAAAACTTCTTTAAAAACTGTTGTTGCATTTCATCCCAAGCACGAATGGATCCTGGTCTCAAATTTTGTAGCCATGTTTTAGCTTTATCTTTTAATGAAAAAGGAAAAAGCTTTAATCTGATGGTGTTCATGCTACAATTTAAGTTATTATATGTGTTGCACACCTCCTCAAATTCCCTTAAATGCAAGTATGGATTTTCCAATTCCAAACCATGAAAAGATGGTAAAAGTTGAATAATGCCTGGTTTAAAATTAAAATGAGATGCATCAGGAGGAAAAACTATGCATGATGGTGCACTTGTTCTTGTGGGATTCATGTGGTCTCTAAGTGTTCTAGCACGATTATTCTCATTATTCTCATTATGAAGTGATTGATTATCTTCTTCGGCCATATTTTCTGAAAATGATGAGGATACCCTACAAAGTCTACCACTTGATGTACGTTACCACACTCTCATGCACGTATAGGAATAGAATAAAAGAGAAGAAGAAAGCAAAAGAAAGAGGAAGAAAACAAAATAAAAAGAAACAAAAGAAAAGAAACAAAGTTATATACAAGAAAAGTGAAAAGAGAGAATAAAATAAATACTATAATTTATACAAGAACTTACCTCCCCGGTAACGGCGCCAAAAACTTGACACGACTAAAAGATTGATGTCTTCTCCCAAGTGCAGGAGTGTCGAAGTAATAAATAACCCGGCAAGACCGGGGTCGAACCACAGGGAGGTTAATTGTACAAATTATAAACAATAATTATAAACAACAATAATAGTAATAACGATAACAATAATAATAATAATAATAATAATAATAATAATAATAATACTAATAATACTAATAATACTAATAATAATAGTAGTAGTAGTAGTAGTAGTAGTAGTAGTAGTAGTAGTAGTAGTAATAATAATAATAATAATAAAGAAAGAGAAGAAGAAGAAGATGATGAGAACTTGGAGATGAAATATTAATGTAAGGATTAAACAATAATAATAACAAATGTCAAGGTTAGAGATTCCACTAATGGCATATCAAACAAGTATAGTATAAACTCTTATTATTGAATTGGAAACCACACACAAAGGAGGTTCCAATCAGATTATATATTGTTAACATGATTACATTAGTCATCTTATTCAATTAATGCTAATACTTGTAAATCTCGTCAAGCATTCATGATTATAACTGATGTTAACAACAAATCAAGTTCCTTTCATAGCTCAGGTGTTGGTTATACCATACATTATGGGCTATGAAAGTGCCAAGCATTTGTTGTACCAAGTGTTATACAACATAAATCAAGATTAGTCATTTAACAAGCAAAGTATTAAAGAGTGAACAAGATAACAAATATAAAACATGTTAGTATCAAACATTAAAGTCCATATTAAGTTTACATTATACTTATTCTTACACCATTAGTGTAACCTTTTCACCTTGACATAATTAACTTAGCTAGACATAATGAAAGAAAGAAAAATAGATAAACAAAATAAGAACATAAAAGCTAACTAAGTAAAGGAAAGGAAATGAAAAGCATAAACTTAATATTAATGAAAGCAAAGCATAAACATTACAAAAAATACAAAGAGAGAAAGGAAGAGCATGATCTTGATCTGGAAACCAAGATGCCTAAATGCATGGCAAATGCCTCCTTTTATAGGCTAAAATTGGGAACTATTGATTTGATGACTAATTGATAAGTGGGTGGCCAACTTTTGACTTGGTGACAATCCTTATCTTCTCTTGTCTGCCCAAAACGTCATTGATAACGTCAAAACTGGAGCCAGGTGCAAACATGAAAGTTGTAGGCAATTGTCTCAGCTTTCTTGTGTAAAAGATTCAGCTCATTTGGACTTCTAGAACTCCAGATATGGCCAAAATACCGAACAGTGCTCGGGCTGGAAGACAGATTCGGGCTTCTTTGTTGTTGCTACAATTTGGACTTGATAATGGCCTTTTTAGATCTTGGGCTCCATATGAAAGTTGTAGGCCTATGTCTTACCTTTCCATCCATATAAATTGGACCTAAATCTGAGATCTGTAGCTCTAGATATGGCCTAATTACCGAACAGTGTTCCGGTTTGGATTGCACCGACATCTCTTCTCTAAGTTTGACCATCTCTTTATCCTTGCAATTTAAGTTCTTCAAGTCATCAATCAATCCTTTCATTTATGTGATAGGCCTGCATTAAAAATAGACATTTACCACAAATTATAGGTATCTTATATTATTAGATACATTATTATAAAACATATTTTAGTTAAGGAGTTATTGATACTTCAAGTGCAAAATGATGATATAAAACCATGATAAAAATGCACTTTTAAGTACTAATCAGTTATCAATGATGTTTTGGGCAGACAAGAGAAGATACGGATTGTCACCAAGTCAAGAGTTGGCCACCCACTCATCGATTAGTCATCAAATCAATAGTTCCCAATTTTGGCCTATAAAAGGAGGCATTTGCCATGCATTTAGGCATCTTGGTTTCCAGATCAAGATCATGCTCTCCCTTTCTCTCTTTGTATTTTTTGTAATGTTTATGCTTTGCTTTCATTAATATCAAGTTTATGTCTTTCATTTCCTTTCATTTTCTTAGTTAACTTTTATCTTATTGATGTTCTTATTTTGTTTATTTATTTATTTTTCTTTCATTATGTCTAGCTAAGTTTATTATGTCAAGGTGAAAAGGTTACACTAATGGTGTAAGAATAAGTATAGTGTAAACTCAATATGGACTTTAATGTTTGATACTAACATGTTTTATATTTGTTATCTTGTTCACTCTTTAATACTTTGTTTGTTAAATGACTAATCTTGATTTATGTTGTATAACACTTGGTACAACAAATGCTTGGCACTCTCATAGCTCATACTGTATGGTATAACCAACACCTAAGCTATGAAAATAACTTGATTTGTTGTTAACATAAGTTATAATCATGAATGCTTGACGAGATTTAAAAGTACTAGCATTAATCGAATAAGATGACTAATGTAATCATGTTAACAATGTATAATCTGATTGGAACCTCCTTTGTGTGTGGTTTCCAATTGAATAATAAGAGTTTATACTATACTTGTTTGACATACCATTAGTGAAACCTCTAACCTTGATATTTGTTATTATTATTGTTTAATCCTTACATTAATTTTCCATCTCCAAGTTCTCATCATCATCTTCTTCTTCTCTTTCTTTATTATTATTATTAGTATTATTATTATTATTATTATTGTTATTATCATTGTTGTTATTATTATTATTGTTGTTGTTGTTGTACTATTGTCGTTTATAATTTGTACAATTAACCTCCCTGTGGTTCGACTTCGGTCTTGCCGGGTTATTTATTACTTCGACACTCCTGCACTTGGGAGAAGACAACAATCTTTTAGCCGTGTCAGGTGTTTCATTGGTGTTTTGGGTTTAAAAAAACAAATAGAATGAAAATGGGTCTCTAAGTGAAAAAAAAAAAAAAAAACCTCAATTTTTCTAGTCACCATTATGGCCAAAATCTAGAAAGAAGCATATGAGATGTTGCTTGCTTTTTTTCCTAGATGAGTTGGATGACATGGCTCATTTCTAAATAAAAAATAAGAGCTCGCACACATAGGTTCTTTTCAAAATAAGCTAAAAACTCGAACCTAGCTTACTAGACCCAATAATGCTTTCTAATTTTTTTAATTGATACATATTATATGTATTTTTTTAAATAATTTTTAATTTATATTGAAATTAATAACCCTCTCTGTATTTTTTTTAAATTGTTTATTTAGATTTCTAAACGAGATATTATTTTTTATTATTTTATATGGTTATATATATATAACCTTTATTTCAAGTTACGTTTTAAGATAAAAAAAAATACAAATTATTTGTTCTTGGCAAGAAAAAGTGAATTTTAAGATAAATAAAAAATATGTATATTGAAGTAAAAGTTAATGTTATATATCATACTTATATAAATAATTATCTATTTATTTTACGGTTTGACTGGCATGAGCAACTCTTTCTCATAAAAAATATGTGTATTAAAGTAAAAGTTGAGGTTATATATCATACCTATATAAATAATTATTTATTTATTTTATAATTTGATTGGCATGAGCAACTCTTTCTCATTTTATCACTTCATTTGTTTTAAGATTTATTTTGTATAGTGCCAAATAGTCTTTACATTTCTTAATTAGGAGAATTATGATACAATTAAACACACTTACAACATTGTTTCATTTTTGAACCACATTAAAAATTAACTTGAGATTCTACATTGTAGTGTTGCATTAATAAAAAAATTTTATATGTATTAACACATATGATTCTCGTTTAATTTTATTATATGTAATTATTGGCTTTTCAATTCACATGTTATATTTTTTCTTGATGTTAACAAACACTTTGACAACATATGCACATTCATTATTTTTTGTTAAAAATCTTTTTTATCTAGTTCATGGTGAAAAGAGTCAAATAAACACATTTATTATTTTTGCGTTTATTAGCATGAATAGTTCTCAATTTATTTAATTAAATATATGCATAAGCTTCTCAATATATGATTAAGAATTTTTTTTTTGTCAAGCAATGCGTTGAAAAAATCTATATATTTATTTTTTTGGCTAAAAAAATAATTATCCAATTAGCAATGAAGCACAATTTAAATAGTTAGTCTATTAAATCATTCATTTAGGCTGAATTTTATAAGTTAATCTTATTCATTTAGAATTCTTAATTTTTTTATTATTTTTATAAACCATATTATAGTTAATAGTTTAGTATGTGTATTTTGTTGAAGGGGTTAGAGAGTTAACCAATCTATTAAGGCAAATCTCATTTCTTTGATTTCAATTTGAGATTGGATTTCAAGTTGTTTCGGTTTATATATATATATTTGCCTCAACTACATGGGTTTTGAATTTAAAAGTTAGATGATAAATTTGATGTTAATAATATAAACTCTAGAAACTATTCCTTTAATTCCAAACTTGTAATGATATCTCTCAAATATGAATTTAAAATTTAGTGATTTTTTTATATGCAAAACCAATTAAAGAAGTAACTAAATAACCTACATGTTTTGAATGCAAAAGATAACAACTCATGATTAAAGAATTTATTCATTGAATGATTCTTTAATTGATTATAAATATATACAAGAATTCCATAACAAAAAAAAAACATAAACTGATATATTTTTTTGTATTTTCTGTGTTTTTTAGTAATGAAATTTCAAACTTATTAGATTACAAATAAAACTGCAAGCCTATTATTACAAGCCTTCTGATTATCACTTGTGAGATCATGAGCCTAATGATAAGTAGGTTTTGAAAATTTTGAAAACTTAATTCAGTTGTAGAATAATTATTATTATTGATTTTTGTTAAGTTGTTGTTATTGTTTATGATTTGCTTTACATCTTTTTTGGATAGAGAAGTTGAAGGTAATTTCCAGTAACTACTTACTCACTATATCCCATTCAAATTAATTAATATAATAGCCTACTTATCATATTCTATTCAAGATAACTTTTAGTAACTACTTAGTTACCTTTACCCTATTACATTAAGGTAATTTCTGGTAACTATTTAGTCATTCTATTTTATTTTTTGTTTTAAAAATCTTGCATCATAAAAACTGTTTATACTTATTTTTTCATTATCTACATGCAAGTCTAGACTTTATCAAGTATCTTTTACAATCGAGTTCAGCATGCTCTTCCTAGTCTAGACTTCGTAACGTTTTGGTCAATTTTAGTGAATAACATAAATAAAACTAAACTATTAAATTTTAATAATTTAAATTATGGATCTAAAATACTTTTGTTATTCATGTATTTCTTTCATGTTTTAACCATTTGAGTGTAAAAGATGTTTTGTTGTTTATTTCCTTTATTGTGAGTGATTTTTTCAACATTGCTTTCTTGCTTTTATTTTCTGATTTGTTAATGTAACTTACTTTTAATTCTCAATTCTCTTATCATTTTGTAATTCCTTGATATTTATCTTATATCTGGTAAGATATTAACCTTTGAATAGTAGTCTAGACTACTATTTCTTTGAAGTTTTATTTTTTATTTGTTTACTCATTGAGAGAAACTTTCATTTTCCTTCCATGTTTTTTTGGTTAATCAAAGCCTTGTTAGGATATCACAAATATCATTCTTAATTTCTTTAATTATAGCAGAAAATTCATGTTAAACTATATTAATTTCAACTATAATTGTGCTCCATTTACCAGTACAAGTTGTGCTTCTAAATAATTTACACAAGTAGTAAATAGTTTGTTATTTGCATGCATAACTTTAAATAGGTATCAATTCTAGAGTAATAGCATCTAATGTAGAGTTGATGGTATGTAATCAATTATATAGATCCAATTTCTTTCTAATATAACATTTTAGCTTGGAACTATATTAACAACAAAAAAAACAATTATATTTATGATCAATGAACCAACTTTTAAACATTCAGTGGCCATTATTTTTTCATGCAAGATCTTTCAAATAAATCCATTTAATGTAACTTTATCCATTGATTTTCCAATCACATCTAACATGTATAAGGGTACAATATTAACAACAACTCCATTATCAATGAAAACTCTTTAAACATTTACTTCTTAAACTTTTGTATAAAGATATAATGGTTTTAATTGTACAAGTCTTATAACATTTAGCTTTTTGTATAAAATCTGACAGTTTCCCTACAATCATTTCATCTTCTTTTCTGGAATTTGGTATTTTAATCTTTATTTTATAGTTTAAACCTCTTTTCAAACCTTTGACCATATTTTGATTATAAGCTTTAAATTCCATTTCTTATTCTTAAATAATAATTACCTCATAAGATGGTGAAGAATTATCAATCATATCACCTTTCATTTATGCAACTTCTAATTATAAACTATAAATTGTTCAAGAATCAAAATCATTATATTTATAGATAATATATTTATAGATAATATATTTACTGATGGAAAATGGTCTTTATCAACTCTCATTGTTTCATAAAATCTAATATGTATTGATTCTATCAAATCTTAAGTCACATTTCTAAAGATCACATAGTTAATGGCCAATTATTCCATGTTATTTTAACAAGCTTTATCTCTCAACTTTTCATCAATTGTTAGCTTATGTTTTCCTTTTAACTTGACTCTTTATTATCCAATAACTAGTCAAAGATAGCATTAGTTTATTTTTTTATCAAACGAGTAATACTTTTATTATTTGATTCTAAATATTTTAAGTCTTTGGCACTTTTTTTAATCAATAATTCATAAACTATAGGTTCTCCTAACATAAACTCTATTACACTTGCACTATTTCCTAACAATAAATCCTATAAATTAGGATTTCTTTTCCTTGTTTTTTTAATAAATTCTCATATACCTTATAGCTCATGCTTTTAATTTGTATATATCTTTAAACTTTTTTCTTATTTATAACTTTGGCTTTATTTAGCAATCGTTACAGATTCCTTTTCTTGTATCCAACTCAATATTTTTTCCTAGCTTTCATAAATCTATCTAGGTATTGTTTTATAGTTTCTCCAGGGTACTATTTTAGTTTTGCTAAATCAACCAAAACAAACTCTAGTTTTGTCCTAAGGAAATGATGAAATATAGTTTGAATTTCATTCGAACTCTAAACTGCATTTGGCGAAAAAATTATATACCAAGTAAAAGCATCTATAGTCAAAGTTTCAAGAAGTAAAAATTTGTTGCTTCATAATATTGGAAAATAAATCTTTTTATATGTTCTATGAAAAATATTATTCCTTAGCCATTAGACAATGTGAAGTCTCAAAACTTGAAGTTGCTAGGGCAATGATGTATTCTATCAATGTGATCTGGTAATCTTCTATGTATTGACTTATAAATTTTTTGAATTATTGGTCTGTTGATCAACTTTACTTTGAAATACATTTATTTCTAAATTGTTTAGGATTAGTCTTTCACTTAAATTCCTCGGTGATGAATTCTCATAATTAATAAACTTAGTTTTTGAACTATTTTTAATTTTGTCTATTACTAATGACCTCTATTGGTTTATTATAGGTTTAAATGGAGGGTTGTTCTTTATATTATATAATTTTGGCCAACCGGACTCTTTTCCATTTTATTTATGATCAACTTTTCTAAAGATTAGTTCATTTAAATGATTTTTAACATCAAATATCACTTGTTTAGAAATCTTATTCATTGTTTACATCATTCAATAATTAAAGTAAAAAATTACTTCATCATTTCATTTTCTTATTTAGGCATCTAATTTTGAGTTGAGATTTTTTATTACTTTAATAATTTCTTTATAGGATTCCATATTGTAATTTTCTTACTTAATGTTATAAGCCTATCTCACTATTATGTCTCTCTCTAATAGTGGATTTTAGAATGACATGAGTAGATCTCTCATTCATTGTCACAATCTACTTATAATGATCTTCAATCATTTTCATCTTCAATTTATTTTTTTCCTTAATTTTTTCATAAAGAAACTTGTATCTATACTCAAACATTTTGATAACTTATTCCACCTTTTGTTCCAAGTGTATATATCTCTCTTTCACATTCATGAATGTGTTCCCTTTCTTTGCTATCTGCTTCTATCCCTTAAAGGATTGATTCTTTATTTTTTTTAACAGAGACTTCTATAAATTATTCTCTTTCCTCTACATTTTATGATGATTCTAATATTTTTGATGCCATGGTTTTGAAGAAAAAAAATAACACTCTCATTATAGTCACCAATTGCTTTAGGTTCTTTTATTGCAACATTAATTAAAAGGAATTTGTATTTCAAAGTTAAATATTAAATTTAATGTTAATAATTTGAACTCCAAACATTATTCCTACAGTTCCATTCTTATAGTTCCAAACTTGTAATGATATCTCTTAAATGTGAATTTAAAATTTTGTGATCTTTTTATATTCAAAAAGAAAATTAAAAACTTGTGAAATAATCAAATAACATGAATGTTTTAAATGCAAAAGATAACTTAACAACTCAGGATCAAAGAACTTATATTAATTAGATGATTCTTCAATTGATTGCAAACATGCAATAGAATTCCTTGATAGAAAAACATGAACTGATATATTTTCTTGGTGTGTTATGGGTTTGTTGGTAATGGAAATTGCAAGCCTACTAATACAATGAAAACTACAAGTCTACTATTACAGGTCTATTAATTATTGGCTATAAATTATCATCCTATAAGATGTTTGCATACAAGTTACATGCCTATTGATTTTCACCTAGAAAATTGTAAGCGTACTGATAAACAAGTTTTGAAGATCTTGAAAACTTAGTTTAATTACAAAACAATTATTATTGTTGATTTTTGCTGAGTTGTTGTTGTTGTGTATGATTTGTCTAGCATTCTTCTTTAAATAGAAAAGTATCATAACTATCCACCCATCCTATTTCATTCAAAGAGTTTCTGGGAACTATCCATTGATCATATTTCACTCAAGAGAACTTTTAGTAGTCATCTAATCACCCTGTTTCATTCTTTGTTTTAAGACTTTCTGTAATCAAGTTTGACATGATGTTTCTAATCTAGGCTCTACAAACTATTGAATCTCAATGTTTGGAATTGCGAATCCAAATGACTTTTGTTATTGATATGTTTGCTGTATATCTTAACCATTTGCATGTGATTAGTACTTAAAAGTGTATTTTTATCAAGGTTTTATATCATCATTTTGCACTTGAAGTATCAATAACTCCTTAACTAAAGCATGTTTTATAATAATATATCTAATAATATAAGATACTTTTAATTTGTGGTAAATGTTCATTTTAAATATAGGCCTATCACATAAATGAAAGGATTGATTAATGAATTTAAGAACTGAAATTGAAAGTATAAAGAGATGGCCAAACTTAGAAAAGAGATGACGGTGCAATCCAAACTAGAACACTGTTTGGTAATTGGGTCATATCTGGAGCTATAGATCTCAGATTTAGGTCTACTTTATATGGATGGAAAGGTAAGACATAGGCCTACAACTTTCATATTGAGCCCAAGATCTAAAAAGGCCATTTTCAAATCCAAATTATTGCAACAACAAAGAAGCCCGAATTTGTCCTCCAGCTCGAGCACTGTTCAGTATTTTGGCCATATCTGGAGTTTTAGAAGTCAAAATGAGTTGAATGTTTTACACAAGAAAGCGGAGACAATTGCCTACAACTTTCATGTTTTCAAGTGGCTCCAATTTTGATGTTATCAATGACGTTTTGGGCAGACAAGAGAAGATAAAGATTGTCACCAAGTCAAGAGTTGGCCACCCACTCATCAATCAGTCATCAAATCAATAGTTCCCAATTTTGGCCTATAAAAGGAGGCATTTTTCATGCATTTAGGCATCTTGATTTCCAGATCAAGATCATGCTCTTTCTTTCTCTTTTTGTATTTTTTGTATTGCTTTGCTTTCATTAATATCAAGTTTATGCCTTTCATTTCCTTTCCTTAACTTAGTTAACTTTTATTTTATTTATGTTTTTATTTTGTTTATCTATTTTTCTTTCTTTCATTATGTCTAGCTAAGTTTATAATGTCAAGGTGAAAAAGTTACACTAATGGTATAAGAATAAGTATAGTATAAACTTAATATGGACTTTAATGTTTGATACTAACATGTTTTATATTTGTTATCTTGTTCACTCTTTAATACTTTGCTTGTTAAATGACTAATCTTGATTTATGTTGTATAACAATTGGTACAACAAATGCTTGGCACTTTCATAGCCCATACTGTATGGTATAACCGACACTTGAGCTATGAAAGGAACTTGATTTGTTGTTAACATAAGTTATAATCATGAATGTTTGACGAGATTTACAAGTATTAGCATTAATCGAATAAGATGACTAATGTAATCATGTTAACAATGTATAATCTGATTGAAACCTCCTTTGTGTGTGGTTTCCAATTGAATAATAAGAGTTTATACTATGCTTTTTTGACATACTATTAGTGAATCCTCTAACCTTGACATTGTTTGTTATCATTATTTAATCCTTACATTAATTTTCCATCTCAAAGTTCTCATCAACTTTTCTTCTTCTTCTTCTTCTTTTTCTTTATTATTGTTACTACTACTACTACTACTACTACTACTACTACTACTAGTATTATTATTAGTATTATTATTGCTACTATTATTATTTTTGTTGTTGTTATTATTATTGTTGTTGTTTATAATTATTGTTTATAATTTGTACAATTAACCTCCCTGTGGTTCGACCCTGGTCTTGCCGGGTTATTTATTACTTTGACACTCCTGCACTTGGGAGAAGACATCAATCTTTTCGTCGTGTCAAGTTTTTAGCGCCGTTGTTGGGGAGGTAAGTTTTGTATAAATTATAATTTTTATTTTATTTTCTCTTTTCACTTTTCTTGTATATAACTTTGTTTCTTTTCTCTTGTTTCTTCTTCTTTTGTTTTCTTTTTCCTTTTATTCTATTCCTACACGTGCATGAGAGTGTGGTCACGTACATCAAGTGGTAGACTTTGTAGGGTATCCTCATCATTTTCAGAAAATATGGCCGAAGAAGATAATCAATCACTTCATAATGAGAATAATGAGAATAACCGTGCTAGAACACTTAGAGACGACATGAATCCCACAAGAACAAGTGCACCATCATGCATAGTTTTTCCTCCCGATGCATCTCATTTTAATTTTAAACCAGGTACTATTCAACTTTTACCTTTTTTTCATGGCTTAGAATTAGAAAATCCATACTTGCATTTAAGGGAATTTGAGGAGGTTTGCAACACATATAATAATTTAAATTGTAGCATGAACACCATCAGATTAAAGCTTTTTTCTTTTTCATTAAAAGATAAAGCTAAAACTTGGCTACAAAATTTGAGACCAGGATCCATTCATGCTTGGGATGAAATGCAACAATAGTTTTTGAAGAAGTTTTTCCCATCTCATAGAACAAACTCTTTCAAAAGACAAATCACTACTTTCACTCAAAAACCAGGAGAAACATTTTACCAATGTTGGGATAAGTATCAAGACTTACTTAATACTTACCCTCATCATGGTTTTGAAACATGGAGATTGGTTTCACATTTCTATGAAGGGTTAACACCTAGAGATAGGCAAATGGTTGAATTGATGTGCAATGGAACTTTTGAAGATAAAGACCCTAATGAAGCAATAGAGTACTTAGACTTGTTAGCTGAAAATGCTCAAAATTAGGACACTGCGGGTACTTATGAGGTACCGAGTAAAACTCAACCTCATACATCTAGTGGAGGTATGTACAACCTTAGGGAAGATCATGACCTCCAAGCCAAGTTTGCATCTTTAGCTAGAAAAGTCAAGGCACTAGAATTGAAAAAAAGTGGTCAATTAAAATCTGTTGAAAACATTGTGTGTCAAATCTGTGAAACAAATAAACACTCCACCAATAATTGTCCAACCTTGCCTTCTTTTAAGGAATGTCTCCATGAACAAGCCCATGCTTTAAACAGTTTCCAAAGGCCCAACCATAACCCATACTCGCAAACATATAACACTGGTTGGAGAAATCACCTAAATTTCAGTTGAAAGAGTGATAATAACAATGTATAAACTTCACAACCATCGTTTCAAGCACACCATAATTTCTAAAATTCTCATGGATATGCACCTCCTTATGTTCCACCTCCTAGAAGAAATGTTGAGGAAACATTGCATGCATTCATTGAAAAGCAAGAGACAATCAATACTCAACTTGCTCAAAACATGACAAATTTTAAAGATACTCTTGTAAAATTGACATCTACTCTCAGTTTCTAAGAGAAAGGTAAGTTTCCATCTCAACCATAACAAAATCTCAAGGGGCAATACAATGCAAATGCAAGTAGTTCCGGAAGCCAACACATGGATCAAGTCAAATCAGTCATTACTCTTCGTAGTGGTAAGGTTATTGAAAAACCCTCTCTTGAACCTTATGAGAAAGATGATAAGTCAATCTCTGAGGGTAAGGAAGGGGTTGAATCTGAAAATTACAAAGAAAATACTGATTCTTCGCTAGCACTTCTATTTCCTCAAGTCATGACCAAACAAAGGAAAGTCAATCACAACTCTGAAATTTTTGAAATTTTCAAACAGGTAAGGATCAATATACCTTTGCTGGATGCTATTAAACAGGTTCCTTCCTATGCTAAATTTTTGAAAGATCTATGCACTATGAAGAGGAAACTGAATGTGAAAAAGAAAGTCTTTCTAGCCGAACAAGTAAGTGTTATTCTTCAGAACAATAATGCTTTGAAATATAAAGACCCTGGTTGTCCTACAATTTCTTGCTTTATTGGAAAGCATAAAATTAAAAGAGTCTTACTTGATCTCGGTGCTAGTGTGAATTTACTTCTATATTCAGTTTTTCAGAGTCTCAATCTAGGTGAGTTAAAACCAACTTCTATATCTCTTTTACTTGCCGATAGATTTGTAAAAGTGCCTAGAGGAATAATTGAAGATGTGTTAGTACAAGTCGATAAATTCATTTATCCTATGGATTTTATTGTCTTGGTCACAAAACCTGTTGAAGCATGTAATTCATTTCCTGTTATTTTAGGATGTCTGTTTCTTATAACCTCTAACGCATTGATTAATTATAGGAATGGATTGATGAAGCTATCATTTGGAAATATGACATTAGAGATGAATATTTTCAACATTTGCAAGCAACGTGGAGATGATAATGATTTGCAAGAAGTAGATCATATTGACGAATTAGTTTATGATCAACTTGAATCTACTTTAAGTAAAAATGAGTTAGATGAATCTGAAGATTTGCAAATGATTTATTCTAAGGAAGAAATCACGGATGAAACAAACACTGAAAATGTTGATGCGAATCTTTTATCAACAGTGACAACAGATTCGACATCTGACATCACACCAATTGATGATTACTTTCTTAACGAATCCTTACTTTCTCTTAGTCCAATGCCTTGTTATGATAAAAATATCAATTTTCTTACTTTAGAAGATTTGCCAGCTGATTGGAGTACTCAAGACAAAGAAAAGTTTTTGAACGAAATGAAGAATTTTTATTGTGATGACCCTAACTTATTCAAATATTGTCCTGATCAAATATTTCAAAGATTCATTCCCGACAATGAGGTAAGTAGTGTCATTAAACTTTGTCATTCTGAAGCATGTGGAAGTTATTTCTCGTAAAAAAAGACAGCTGCAAAAATCCTTCAAAATGAATTTTATTGGCCCACCATGTTCAAGGACACGCATGCATTCTGCAAAACTTGTGAAAATTATCAAAAAGTTGATATTGGTCAAAAAGTTTTGTTTTATAATTCTCAACTCTATGCATTCCCTAGAGAGCTAAGACCAAGATGGAGCAATCCTTATGGGGCCTGTGATATTGAGAATTCAATGAATGACAATGATTTTAAGGAAAATGGACATCATTTGAAAGCTTACTTTGATAATTTTTCTAGTAAAAATAAATCAACTGGCTAGAATGATCTTGTAGATAAAGGTTGATTATTTTTTTTCTCACATTGTTTTTGTGTTTTTTTAGTGATTTTTGCTAGTTTCTCTCACCTCGGTCAAATGGCGGATAACGGTACTCCGTGACTTAAGTCGGTTCTTTCAGTTTCCCACAATAACTGATATTTGTGTATATATTTATGCAATTCTTTGAATCTCTCTTCCAATTCTCATTTGAAAATGGACACTAATCTTGAAAAATTGAAAAAGTATTTTCCTGCTCTGCCTTAGAATACGATTACAAAAATTTACCGTGTTAGATGTTCAAGATTGAGATTGTTAATGAATAATGGAATTCCTGAAGATATTCGCTGGTTGATTGAAGCAAAGGTCCGATTATCAGGTGAGTCCTCTAACTCCTTCATTTCACACATGCCTGGAATAGGTAAAAGCACTTTTGCAAAGAAACGTCGTGCAAAACGACTGAAAGTTTGTCATTGATGTGCTAGATGGACTTGTAATATACAATGTCGTTCTTTAGGAATGGTATCTATAAACCGTGAAGATAAAATACAATTCATTAAGGATGGCCTGAGTAAGGAGTCTTTAGATAATCTTCTATTGACTCTTGAGACGCATCCTAGTGGAGATGTGCATCGTGCAATTCATGATTTATGGCCACTATTTCATAAAGAACATGATCGACTTAGTCTTGGGAATCTGACTAAGAAGACCCTATTTGCCAGTTTTTAAGAAAATTGGATGGGAAGCCTATCCCCGACCCATAGAGGGCGTTTAAGCCGTTCTTGGACATAAAACCAAGGGAAGATGTGAGCCACAATCATAACTACCTGTATATACACATGCTTTTTTAAAAGTAAATAAATAAATAAATACAGAGAGAGAGAGAGAGAGAGAGTGAGACTTTAGCTGGCCTACATATAGGTGGTATGATTGTCTTTCTAATTTCTCATCTATAAAACCCTCTCTTCCTTCCTTTCATTTCTACTCAACCCATACATTCAACAAATACAGAAGTGTGTAGAAATGGCAAGTTCCTCAGGTTATTATATAAGAAATATTTGTGTTTTCGGTGAATCTAGTCCTGGGAAAGAAAAGGAGTTTTTAGAATCAGCCAATCATCTTGGTCAAGTGCTAGCTGAGAGAAAGATTCATTTAGTGTATGGGGGAGGCAGTCTTGGGTTAATGGGAGGTGTGTCAATAGCTGTATTTTTAAGAGGTAGTCAAGTTTTGGGGGTCGTCCCTGAAGCTTTAGCACAAGGGGACATCATTGGAAAAACAATTGGAGAGGAACTTCAGGCCTCCACAATGTCAGCTCGAATGAATGCAATGTTTAACCATGCTGATGCCTTCATTCCTTTACCAGGTGGTCTAGGCACATTGGAAGAGATCTTTCATATTTCCTCTTGGGCCCAACTGCACATTCACCATAAACCCATAGGTTTGTTAAATGTTAATGGTTATTATGATAAGTTGTTGTCTTTTCTTGATCATGCTGTGGAACAGGAATTTCTAACATCTTCTGCACGACAAATCATAATCTCTGCTGCTACTGCTGAACAATTGATTAACCAACTACAATATTTCATTCTTGTAATTGATCCTTCCATGAGTCACATAAATTGATCAACTAAGGAAAGCCGTAAAAAGCTTAGATTGGATTTGAGCCTTCATTTGTGAATCTTTGTGTCTTTTGGTTTTATTATTGTGTTTTGTTGTTTCTTATATTTGTTTCAGTGTGTTTCAGGTTTATCAGTGTTTGTTATTTCAGGTAATATCTTCTATACTCTATCTTTCTACCTTTAAACATTGAGGACAATGTCTCGTTTTAGTTGGGGGGAAAGGGTAGTAGCTAAAAAAAAAACTGTGTTTTCTATTTCACAAAGCATGTGCAAAATTGTTGTTCCTATGATGGTAGAGTAAGGAAAAATTTTATGACTCTTGAGACGCATCTTAGTAATCATTCTTAATAAGGTCTATTATAATACTTCATGAAATATTCAGATTTACAAACTCTCGCATTGTTATCACCTAATTTTACTCATATACTTATTTAACATGTATTTTTAAACCTTAATTTACACACACACACACACACACTTTAACATATGATTGTGGATTGCATATTGGATTATTACATTATTTTTGTTCTTTTGTTAAAGGTAACAACTAAGGGAAAGGGATTGTATATAATTAAAAAAATGAAAAAAAAGGAAAAAAAATGATAATAATAAAAATATAGATAAGTTTGGTTTCGTAGCCTCCCTAACTTAAGCAATTAAGCCCGAAAGGGTGTTTTAACACCTAATACCCTAAAGTCAACTGACTTGGGAGCTATTGGCCCAACGCTTGTTACATGGGTTAAGGAGAAAAGTTTAAGGGAATCAAACGTTGCACTAGGGACTAGTAATACCTTGCTTTGTGGAATTTGCAAATTGTTTTTCTATTTTAACGCTTTGATTACTAGGGACTAGTAATAAGCTGGTTGGGGGGTGTGATTAGTACTTAAAAGTGCATTTTATTAAGGTTTTATATCATCATTTTGCACTCGAAGTATCAATAACTCCTTAACTAAAGCATGTTTTATAATAATATATCTAATAATATAAGATACTTTTAATTTGTGGTAAATGTTCATTTTAAATACAGGCCTATCACATAAATAAAAGAATTGATTGATGAATTTAAAAACTGAAATTGAAAGGATAAAGAGATGACCAAATTTAGAAAAGAGATGTCAGTGCAATCCAAACCGGAACACTGTTCGGTAATTGGGTCATATCTGGAGCTATAGATCTCATATTTAGGTCTACTTTATATGGATGGAAAGGTAAGACATAAACCTACAACTTTCATATGGAGCCCAATGTCTAAAAAGGTCATTTTCAAGTCCAAATTGTTACAACAACAAAGAAGCCCGAATCTATCCTCCAGCCCGAGCACTGTTCAGTATTTTGGCCATATCTGGAGTTCTAGAAGTCAAAATGAGCTGAATTGTTTACACAAGAAAGCGGAGACAATTGCCTACAACTTTCATGTTTTCAAGTGGCTCCAATTTTTACGTTATCAATGACATTTTGGGCAGATAAGAGAAGATAAGGATTGTCACCAACTCAAGAGTTGGCCACCCACTCATCAATTAGTCATCAAATCAATAGTTCCTAATTTTGGCCTATAAAAGGAGGCATTTGTCATGCATTTAGGCATCTTGGTTTCCAGATCAAGATCATGCTCTTTCTTTCTCTTTTTGTATTTTTTGTATTGTTTTGCTTTCATTAATATCAAGTTTATGCCTTTCATTTCCTTTCCTTTACTTAGTTAACTTTTATCTTATTTATGTTTTTATTTTGTTTATCTATTTTTCTTTCTTTTATTATGTCTAGCTAAGTTTATTATGTCAAGGTAAAAAGGTTACACTAATGGTATAAGAATAAGTATAGTATAAACTTAATATGGACTTTAATATTTGATACTAACATGTTTTATATTTGTTATCTTGTTCACTCTTTAATACTTTGCTTGTTAAATGATTAATCTTGATTTATGTTGTATAATAATTGGTACAACAAATGCTTGGCACTTTCATAGCCCATACTGTATGGTATAACCGACACCTGAGCTATGAAAGGAACTTGATTTGTTGTTAACATAAGTTATAATCATAAATGCTTGACGAGATTTACAAGTATTAGCATTAATTGAATAAGATGACTAATGTAATCATGTTAACAATCTATAATCCGATTAGAACCTCCTTTGTGTGTGGTTTCCAATTGAATAATAAGAGTTTATATTATACTTGTTTGACATACTATTAGTGGATCCTCTAACCTTGACATTGTTTGTTATCATTATTTAATCCTTACGTTAATTTTTCATCTCAAAGTTCTCATCAACTTTTCTTCTTCTTTTTCTTTTTCTTTATTATTGTTATTATTATTATTATTATTATTATTATTATTATTACTACTACTACTACTACTAGTATTATTAGTATTATTGTTGCTACTATTATTATTGTTGTTGTTGTTGTTATTATTGTTGTTGTTTATAATTATTGTTTATAATTTGTACAATTAACCTTCTTGTGGTTCGACCCCGGTCTTGCCGGGTTATTTATTACTTCGACACTCCTGTACTTGGGAGAAGACATCAATCTTTTCGTCGTGTTAGCATGGAAAAGATATTTTGTTATGTTATTATCTTTCTTGCGAGCAATTTTTTCAACCGTTCTCTTGCTCTGCCTTTCATTTTCATTTTTATTTTGAAAAGCTGAACTTCACCTAAAAGAAATTGCTGGTCATTAATGGCTAAATGGAAAGGGGTCGTCAGAGCATGATGGTTGCAAATAAATGACTATTTCTTTTACTTTCCTTAAAAGTTTATCGAAGAAAATGATTCTAAGTTTCATGAGATAGAAGAATTATAAGTGTAATAAACTCTTCTATAATTTTTGTTTTTCTAATCTTTGAAAAATTCAAACTGCCAGTTATTTTTATTATAGTATAACATCCAGAGAACATATTTTATTGAACAATATCACATTTCTCTGATAATTATTTGTCTTCGCTTCTTGCTTTATTTCCCTGTGTCCTGTAATGTGCTAATCTACGACAAAAGCTCTACATAAATGAGTTACATTATATAAAAAGGTAGAACCCTAACCTAAATGCCTGGCTAATTTCTACCCATCTAATTATTCTGTGCCCTAGCAAATTGCCAACTAGGATTTCACAGAAGTACTGGACAGCGAAATGCAACAATATCTGATCCATCTGTTGCATTTTGTAACGAAGAAAAACTGATTTGCTTTAAATAATACTACCAACAAGGTTGCCCTAGCTTTTACAGCTAAAACGTCACCACTCTTATTGATTTTGAATGCAGGTTTTTTGTTTTTTTCTCTCTTTCTTATTTATTTTTCATTGTAAGAAGAGATCATGATGGAACTCTGTAAATGGGAAAGACGAGTCCAAGAAGAAAACCATCGGAAATGCACATTGCCATTGGGAACAAGTTCTAAGTTCTTAATCCCAAAAATTCAAAGTCTAACGCAAAACCCTAAAAACAAAGGCATCAATCATGAACTCTACGTCTCCACACCAAACTCAGATTTCCCTTAATACCCACCCTGCAAAAACCCCAGACTCCCATGCCACCTTCACTTCTTCCTCATCAAACAAAGTAACAACAAAAGGAATGCAGAAATTCAAGGTTCAAACACAAAAATCCACCACCACCATCATTTCCCTCTACAAAACTTCCACCAAAATGGAAGCCTCCTAAGACCCTAATTCCTCTCTTATCCATGCACTAAATGAGAAAACTCCAAGTACCCTCAGATTCAAACCCGAAATCCTAAAGCTATGATTTTAGTCTGCTCTCAGTGTTACACAGGCCATGATAGTCTATCTGTTCCTCTACTAAATCTCAACAGCCTGCGACTGAAACCTAAAAGATCTCTTTCTCTTACTATAACTTCTTGCTACACACAAAACAAAACCAAACTCAACTCTAAAATCCAGTACTAGAACGTAAACTATCTAGAGCCTAACTACTAGCTTCTTATTCTTTGTTAAATTAAGTATATTATATGCTTTTTATTGGTCATAGAAAAGGTATCAGATACCTATATATGTTTGCACTTCAATGTGGGCTTTTTTATTTATTGGTTTTTTCTTGGATACGGTGATGTAATTAGGAACAGTGACACAGTGCCCTGAAAAGGATTTATTAAGGGCACGCTTATCTGAATCTTGGGCATGGGAGGAAGGAAAAAAGACGACAGACAGAGAAAAGTGAAGGCATGAAATGATACTACAATAGACAAAAGTGGAAAGGAAGCCTAAAAGAGACATGGCCTCTCCTCCACGCGGGAACAGTAATAGTACTTAATTTATAATATGCCAAAATTAAATATCTTCTCCTTCTGGCTAAAAAGAAATGAAAAATTAACAACGAAGAGATCCGGAGAGGCCAAGACAGCACGAACCTCGAAAATACAGTGCCTTTCGCTCTCACCTCTAATTTCAAACGCATAAAAGGAAGAAAAATCCTGTCCTGCCCCTATGTATTTTAGCCTCACTCTACCTAGATCCCTGAAAGGGCTTGTCTCGGGCTCTACCATATCATTTATACCAATGTTCATGAAAGAATGTAAATACATATACATCATCTCATCAATATCATCCACAATATGCATGCATGAATAGGATTGCCTCCACACACATACATACATGCTTACATATGTGTACTGTGTACGTGGGTGTTATAAAGCGTGCAAGCTAAGCTGGTGGACCCTTTGTACACGAAATGAATCCAGATTTCTTGGTTTGAGATGGAACAGGTGCCGAGAAAAGGAGTGTACCGTCGTCTGGTTGGTTAGAAAGTGTTGGGGCTTTTGGGGTGAATTTTGATTCCGGTGATGCCCTATGTGCTTATTATGGAGTCGGATCAGACCCATCCAGTACTCTTTCAGTTGATTTACACTGTGATATCATGTAGCCAAGAAGAAAACGTATGATTTCACAAAATTATGTGAGCGTTGGATTCACGGATGTTTGACAAAGTAATCCCATGTGGTTAATAATTGAGGAAAAAAAATAATTGAGCTCGTTAATTAGTTGAGTTTAAAGTCGAGATTTATATAAAAAATCTAATTCAGATAGCTGGAATTCATCATTAGTCTTGAGAGAGAAGAAAAAGAATGAGAGGCAAGGAATTACGTATAAGAAGCTGATCAAGGGGCTGATTTTGACATGAATCATGTACAATCTTTATGTTTTTTCACTTGTTGAAAACAACAACTACGGTCACTTTGAGTACCCCTTTGTTTTGGCTTTAAAATTTATTGATTTTGAAAAAATAAATAAATAATATTTTTATTTTTATTTTATAAAAAATATGAATGATATTCAACATCTTTTAGAAAAACTTATTTCTTTTATTTGAAATGAAAAATTATGGATTAAATGTATTTTTTATATGTTATTTTTTATTAAGCTTATATTTAAAGGGATTAAAAGTAGAGTAATAACCTATTATGCATAAGTTTATCAAAATATTAAATCCTGAATAATATAAGCTTGGTTTGCTTCCAATCTTAACAGTTTTGGCTTGCTAAATTTAAATATATATATATATATATATATAAATTTAATGAGTTATCAAACTTATTATTTTTAAATTTTAAATTATTTCAAATCCAAATATATATGAAACTTGCAGTGATTATAGGTTTCATGTAAAGTCATGAAGTCTTTGGGTTATGAAGTCTCATATTGGGTTACAAATTTTTGTTTGTTTATTTTCATAATTCTTAATATAAAATGTTAAAAGTTAAAAATAATTATCTTTTTATATTTTTAAGTGTATAAAAATCTTTTAAAATTTTACAATATTTTCACTAACATTATTATTGTGTATGAAATATTTATCTCTCATTAATATTATAAAAAAATAGTAATTTAACTCTTTTATTCAAGAAACATAATGAAGTTTAAAAACTATATACATCCTTTACCCTTTAAACTGCTTGGATAAAATATTCATATTTTTATATTTTTTAAGTATTTATATTCATTTTCAGAGAATTTATTACATACAAATAATAACAAATATTTTTATTTTTAGAATTAAAAATTTATTCTTTAATTTTTGTAATTTTTTTATTAAAATTTACTAATTTTATCATTACAAGGTCATTAAATCTCATTAAAAAGGATTGTGTTGCAAATATTAACCTTTTTATCACCAACCACTAATTTTTTAAACTTTAAAAAAAAGGAACAGTGACAGTGACATTAACATGCGATTAAATTCTAAAAAAAAGTCTCATTTATTAGAACATTAAATTTTGAAAAATCACGAGAAAATAAAGTAAAGAATCACGATTCGTAACGTGTTGGAGCAAATGACATGAAGAAGTAAAAGGAAAGAGGTTAGGCATTTGTAGTTTGGACGTCATGCCTTCAATATTGAACGAGAGGAGGATGAATCATGGTGACACATACTTCTGAACTGTGATGGCGTCGGCACCACCCTCGTTTCCTTCCCTTTACTAACATTGCATATATTGCCTTGGTACGTATATACAATTAATCAGTTGTCATTGGCAGGCTGTGGGCTGGCACGATTCTTTCTGAATATTGGTAACGTGATTAATGTTTTTGTTTTTTTGAAATATATTAAAATAATATTGTAAAATTTATTTTAGACAAACAATATTGTTCTGCGCCATGAAACACGCAAGAACGCACAGCACTGATCTCTGTCACAACAAGCGAAAAATGACGATGTTGTGGTCCTTTTGCAATTGTGGCTCTCATTAATGGAGGGCTAATTAATTTTCTGTTTGGTTCTGCTTGCCTTGCCTTCTTCTGTTCCATGAAAACAACAACTCTGGTTGAAAGTGAGGCAATAATGATCAGCAAAAATAATGTTGACTTGCTAGGGCTACTTGCTACTTGCACTTAAGTTGGCCTGCATGCATGACAATACAGTGTAATTCTTCCTCTATATCATTATCTGACCTGTCTCCCTTAACCCCTTTTTCAAAATTATCGAAGACAATAATCAATCAGATCTGTTCTGCTTCTTCTGCAAGGATCGATGTTTATGATTAAATTGTAATTAACGCACCCACTCGCATCGAAATCTCTCCATCGTTATCAGCTTGTAATGGATATTTGGGGTGTTAAAAACGCTTTTATATGTAATATTTGTATTATTTGTTTCGATTTAACTTATCAAAATAGCATAATATGGCTACTATAGATAACAGTGGGTCAAAACAATCTATGAAATAAATATTATGAATCAAGTAATAAATTAAAAAAATTTAAATTCGATCAACTCAATTTAATAGATATGCTTTATATTTTTTTTATATTTAATTGTTTATAAATTAAACATTTATCTTATTTTTATTTAAAAACATTTCAGCTCTAAGTTTTTATTAATGAGCTTCTTATTATATTTTTTTAACATAAAAAAAAAAAGAACTTGTCTCATTGTTGGAAAAATTCTTTATTAGAGGAGAGGAATGAGATAATTATAATTTAATTATGGTGTTAGATATGAAAATTAAACCTAATATTAGAGTGTCATGACACTCACTATTTATGTTCTAAGTCTATCTCGACTCATAAAAATAAGAAATATAAGTTCTAACTCTTGAATATATATATATATATATCCACAAATAAATTTAGCCCCATCAAAATATCCAACCACTCGGTTCTAAAAAAAAAAGTTTAAATGGATCAGGTTTATAATTTATAAAATATCAAAAATTGAGATGGATATAATTGTGAGCTCAAACCTAATCTTACATACTATATCTATAAACACTTCTACTAAATATTAAATTAAAATTTATGATATGATAAATATATTTTTTTAAAAGAGGGATAAAATATGGGATTTATCATTCCTTTCATAGTTAAAAATTAAATTAAAATAATTTACAAAATTAAGTAATGTCTTGATAATGAAATACTCAATATTAATCAAGAAAAGTAAGCTCTATTTATTAAAACAAAAAATTAAAAGAGATCAATGTTATATTATATCATGCATAAGAAGATAACATACACTAAAGACCAAGAAGAGAGTTGTAGTTACAAAGATTCAAATTTTATAACTGACAGACATTAAAGACTAAGAAGAGAGTTATAGTTACAAAAATTCAAACTTTATAACTATTATATCTCTGGCTAGCTAACTCATATTAAAGATCAAGAAGAGAGTTTCAAAAGAGAGTTAAAATTACAAAGATTATGATGGATATTCTGCTATATTGATGAACCTGCACTAATCATGATTTCAAAGTTGAAATTATATTTGTAATAATATTTCATAACTAATTAGTTTAGGATGTACATATATGTGAGTTTTTGTTATACTATTATTCAATCATTAAGAAAATATATACAGATTACATTTTCTCTTATTCTTTATTTTTCATTCTTTCTTGGTATGAGAGCTCTTTAGCTCACGCTTCTTTAATCTAAACTTCTGCAAAGATGTTTTTTTCTAACAATATTAGTAACCTTTTACATCTCAATTCAACAATAACTCCTACTTCTTTTAAGCTCGATGGAACAAATTATTTAGGATGGCAATCTCAGTTTTAACCCTTCCTTAAGAGCAATGATCTTCTAAGGTTTGTGGAAGGATCTAAACCTGTCTCTAAGAAGACAACTACTAACTGTACTACCAATTCTGCATGCACTATCTGGTATAAGAAAGACCAGGCATTATTAGACTTATTCTATCTTCAATGAGTCCAAATCTTGTTGCCTTATTTTATGGCCAGAATACATCAAAACAAGTCTGGAACTCACTCAAGATGAAATTCTCCAATCAATCTAGAACTCACATTGCATATATACAAAAACAGCTGCAAACTATCATATAAGAATCCAAGAACTGTTCTACATACTTGAAGGATGTCAAATCCATTGCAGATAAATTAGTAGCCGCAGGAAAAATAATTGATGATCAAGATTTGATTTCCTTCATACTTGGAAGACTTAATCAGGAATATAATCCATCCATTACTTCCTTCAATTTTGTTTCTAAAGACAATGAATTTACCTTTGAAGATTTCAGTGCTGAATTATTAAGTCATGAATCTTTTACTAAAGACTCAACAATCAATAATAGTGTTTAACACTACTTTTGCATTTGTTGCCAACAAGAAGTCTCCATTCACAGCCAAGAAAAAACCTTATATTCCTTCTCATCAATCAGGAGGTCCATAATAACAAAACTCCTATCCTAATGCTTTGTTAGGACAATTTGTTGTGGCAAAACATAATTTAAACCAAACTACCACACGTCCAGTATGTCAAAGTTGTGATCACACAGAACATATTGTAATTGATTGCTATCATAGGTTTGATTATGCATATCAGGAACGCCATCCTCCAACTGAATTTGCATTAATGGTGGCTAAATCCAATGCACAGTGTGACCACCAAGTATGACATGCAGTTAATGGGGCTAATATTTATATTACCTCAGATGATCAGCATCTCACTTGAAACTTCCTTACCACCAAGAAGAAACTTCGATGGTAGGGAATGGTGCAAGTTTAGTAATTAAAAGCACTAGTTTTACTTCCCTATAAATAAATAAAACCAATTTTTATATGTCAAACATCTTACATTGTCCTTATGCATCCTCAAATCTTTTATCCATAAATAAATTATGTCTTGATAACAATTATTATTTTATACTCATTAGCCATGATTTTACTATGAAGGAGAACCAGATAGATCAAACACTACTCCACCGACAAGTTGACAATGGTCTTTATCCAATTACTAGTGGTTTTAGTCTTCCTCATAAAATTCAAGAATTAGCAGCCAAAATTAGAGAAAGAACTACAACTGAATAGTGGCATTCCAGACTCAGCCATCCTTCACAAGTTGTCCTACAATCTCTTACAAGGTCAAACCATATTAGTTTGTTATCAAAAGATAATAAAACAACCAATAATACTAGCTTTTATTCTACATGTCCTATTGGTAAAAGAAAAAAATTTCTATTTCTAAACTCCACTCATTAGTCAAACAATCCCTTATCCTTGGTATATTTTGATGTTTGGACATCCCATATTTTTTCTATAAGTGGTTTTCATTATTATGCTTTGTTTTTTAATGATTTCTTAGGATATTCTTGGATCTATCTCTCACATAATAAGTTTGAGATCTTTGTTACTTTTTTTAAGTTTAAAGTTCATGTTGAAAACTTATTCTCATGTTCTATTAAACAGTTTCAGAGTGATAATGGGAGGAATATTTATATCATCAATTTAAAGACTTTCTCAGTAAAAATAGAATCTGTCACAGGTTAACTTGTTCATATACCTCTCAGCAAAATGAAATATCTAAAAGGAAACATAAACATGTTCAAGAACTGGGATTAATTCTCTTAGCATAATCATCTCTAAAGCCAACCTACTAGGTAAATGCTTTTCCAATAGCAATTTATTTGATCAACAGATTACCTACCAAAGTGTTACAAAATCATAGCTCATATGAAGTTTTGCATGGTCACACCCCGAATTACTCTAAACTATGTGTGTTTTTTTGTTCATGTTATCCTCTCTTAAGACCATATCAACCCCATAAGCTAGCATATAGAAGTAAACAATGTGTTTTTTTAGGATATTCACACAATCAAAAAGGGTATTGATGTCTAGACCTAGAAAGTAACAAGGTTTATATCTCTAGACATATGGTGTTTAATAAAGAAACATTTCCAGTAAAGGATAAAAACCAGACCTCAACTTGCTCCAATTTTATTCAAACTGTTAATTCCCACTCCTTTACTAACACAATTATTCCTTTAATTTTATTCACTAATGTTATTATCACAGAAACTCTTATAAACTCCTCTGCAATAGAGACTGATATAGGTTAGTTACCTCCTCCTATTGAGACTTTATATGATCAACTCCTTGTAGAATCTGATCCGCTTTATAAAAACATACAAGTAGCACACTTGTTATCTATCTACTGGGGAACAACCTACCACACAAAGTGAAAACTTGTATCGTTAGGCTTTATCCCATATTATCATTTGGTCAAAAACTGGCCACTCAAAGCCAAAACAATTCCTTAACTATAATGTTTTATACTCAACTCGCCACCCTTTAAAAGCTATTTCCAGTGTTTTTGATGAAGAGGAACCATCTTCTTACAGCAAAACAGTAACAAATAAACATTGACAGATAGTTATGGGAAGAGTGTTTGATTCATTAATAGTTAATGGGATTTGGTCTCTATGTCCTAGACCAAACAAGTTTCATGTGGTAAGAAATAAATAGGTGTATAAAATTAAAAGAACTCCTGATAGATAGATTAACAAGTATAAAGCATGACTAATGACGAAAGGCTTTGATCAATAATATAGGATAGATTACTTTGAGACATTCTCTGCAGTAATCAAACCTTCCACCATCAGAGTGGTATTGTCACTTGTAGTAACATTTAATTGACCTATCAAATAGCTAGATGTTTCCAATGCATTTTTATGTGGTTTTTTGGATGAAAAAGTCTATATAAAGCAGCCACAAGGATTCATTGATGAATCAAGACCAGAGACCAGAGTATTTCTACAGATTGTACAAATCACTCTATAGCCTCAAATAAGCTCAACGGGCCTATTTTTAAAGATTTTTTACTCATCTCATTGACATTGGATTTCAAGAATCTTTTGTTGATCATAGTTTATTTACACTACAACAAGCAAAATCTAAACTGTTTGTTCTAGTGTATGTGAATGATATCATTATCACAGGAACCAATAATTCAAAAATTAAAGACTTCATCAAACAACTACAAAGCACCTTTCAAATCAGACATCTTGGAACTCTTTCTTATTTTCTTGGCATTCAAGCTTCTCATAATATAGAGGGACTTCATCTCAAACAATCAAAGTACATCTCTGACCAACTTGACAAGACACAAATGATTAGAGGTAGACCTTTATCTATACCAACAGCATCAGGACCCAAACTCTCAGCTTATGAAGGGGAATTATTTAATGATCTAACAGAATATCATCAAGTTATTAGTGCCCTTCAATATTGCACTTTAACAAGACCTGATATCAGCTATACAGTGAACCAATTATGCCAATTCATGCATGCTCCACAAGAACCACACTGGATTGCTACCAAAACAGTTCTTTGTTACTTAAAGGGAACAATTAATTATGGTATTCACTACACTCAATCGACAACAATATTAGATGCTTTCTATGATGCAGATTGGGTTGGGAATCTTGATGATAGAAAATCTACAAGTGGTTATATTGTGTTTCTAGGCCAAAATCTCATATCCTGGAGTGCAAAGAAATAAAGTGTTGTGTCTAAATCCAGTACTGAGGCTGAATATCGATCCAAGGCTCTTGTCACTGCTGAACTATATTAACTTTGAATGTTATTGTGAGATCTTGGCATTTCATTGTCATCACCTCCTACACTATAGTGTGATAATGTAGGTGTAATATTTTTTGCCTCTAATCTTGTTTTTCATACCAGAACGAAGCATATAGAGGTTGATTATCACTTCATCCTTGAAAAAGTTCTTAATAAGGATATCTTGGTACGACATATTTCAACACATGACTAGATTGCAGATTTCTTCACCAAAGGTCATACTATAACAAGATTTATGTTTTTACAGTCCAAATTGATGGTGATTTCTTAAGCATAAGAAGATAACAGACATTAAAGACCAATAAGAGAGCTATAGTTACAAAGATTCAAACTTTATAACTGATATACATTGAAGATTAAGAAGAGAGTTACAGTTACAAATATTCAAACTTTGTAATTGTTACATTTCCAGCTAGCTAACAGATATTGAAGATTAAAAAGAAAGTTTCAAAAGAGAGTTGTAGTTACAAAGATTATGATAGATATTCTACTGCATTGATGAACCTATAGTAATCATAATTTCAAAATTGAAATTGAAATTATATTTGTAATAATATTTCATAACTAATTAGTTTAGGAGGTATATAGATGTGAGTTTTTGTTGTACTATTATTCAATCATTAAAAAAATATATACAGATTACATTTTTTCTCATTCTCTGTTTTTCATTCTTTTTTATTATGCATATACTCCTATTTTATTGTGGATTTACACAATACAATTACATATTGGCATTGCCAAGAAAAAGCAATTAACTAGACCTCGGGAGCAATTTGATCTTTTTCATGGAAGACATTAGTCATTATTGAATTGAATGGGGTTAGTTTAGCTTTTTCAAGGTTTTATTACAAGGTAGAATTACTAAACAACCCTTGAAAGTAAAAAAAAAAAAAAAACATCTAACTTGGATTAAGGGAATTTTTCCACTCTTTAATGTTTTTACACAGTAAAATTATTTAAATGTCCCTAATACTGAACTTTCTTGGCTTAGCTAATAGGGAGTTTTTTTTTTTCATTTCATTCTCTTTTTTTTTTTAATTCTTATGTGAGGTAAATGTCCATTGATATTTAGCTTTTATATTAAGTTTGATTCTTATTTTTTTATTATTTTTTTCTTCATTTTCTTAATTAAAATTATTTTTCAATCTCATCTCTCACAATTTGATTTCATTTTCTTTTTATGTCATATTTGATCCTCATTATTTTCAGTTCTATTTTTTTTTTTATCCTATTTTTTTTAAATTTTTTTTTCTTCAATTTTATCCTAATTATTTTGGTTGGTTGGGAATTTGACAATGCTATTTTTTTCAGTTTGTCTTTTATGATATAATTTAGTCATGACCCATGTCACGGCTTGAAAGATTAGTCCAGGTTGATTTTAATTTTTTTAAATAATTTTTTTTAATTTTATCCCTCAATATTAAGTTGGTTGAAGATTGATATTTATTATTTTTTAACTTTTTTTTCTATTGAATTATCCTGATTTCATATCTCGGATAATAAATTCAATAGGTTCACTAGAATTGACTTGAGTCTTTTTTTTTTGTATTGCTTTTTTTAAAATTTTATTTTTTTAATTTTTTCTAAAATTGAGCTTCAAAATTTAGTCAATTTATTTTTTATAGAGTTATCTCAGTTTTCAATTTTTTTCATTTTTTTTTGTGATTCTCTTGTTCAAATTTAATTTATGCTTTGTTAACAAATAGGATAATGAGATTTTTAAGAATTGTAAAGATATATTTTTATTACTGACAAGTGTTTATCTTTTGTATTTAATTATTTTTTTTGCTTTATTTTTTTATTGATATTTTTTAATTATATTATTAAATTAGTTGAATTTATTAAAATATATTGAATAATCTCATTTTTTTAAATTTCTTAAGAATACATCACCTTTAAAAAAATTACAATAAATGAAATTAGATCGGTCACCTATATAATGATGTACTAAATTACATTTTATCATCAAATAATTAATCATTTTTGTAATATAATATAATTCACGATCCAAAGATAAGGCAATGCCTGGATAACAGCTGTCACTATGGATTCCCTGCAAGGAGCGTTACCCGTGCACTGCTCCCTGTCCACTGTGACACGTGGTACAGTCTGCTACTGTTAGATTAATGTAACAAGGATGGCCCCACTAGTTCATGCCATTTACAGCAATGAAAGAAAGAAACAATCAGGTGACGTGTCATGTTTTAATTACGCTATTCCAGGCAGAGGCAAGGAGTTATCTTTTCTCAAGAACCCTTATTTTTCCCACCCCAATGGGTTGACCCGAGTCTCAAAAAGATCTGGAATCTTAATCGAGTTTTAAATTATAAAAATTTGTGTCTATAATTGATTTGGTCAAATTTAACTGGTACCTATTTTTTATATTTTTAATAAATTTAAAAATTAATTTATAAATACTTAATTTCACATGTTTTTTTATATAATTTACATTTATATGAATTATTTTTTTAATTTTTCAATAAAAAATAATTATATACAACTTATATCCATATAAATTATTTCTTAACCTTTTATAATTGCATTATATTTTATATTTTTTTATAATCTATATACAGATGTATTGTTTTTAAATTTTTTAATATTAGATAATTATATATGTTTTATATACATGAATTATTTTTTAATTCTTGGATGTGAAATAATTATACTATATTTTTTTATAATTCACTTACACATGAATTATATATATATATATATATATATTACATTTTTAAAAAAATATGTGAGATAGTATACGTATACTGCACTTTTCTTTTCTTTTTTAGTCTATTTCAATTGCTTATGAATTGTTTCTTCTATGTAGAATATTAAATTTTATTTTTCCAGGTTGACCACGTTCAACCTGAATGATCTTAGACATGTTACGTAATAACTTTACATGAGTGTGATCCTCTGAGAGAATATAGATTTGCTCCAAGATATCATCATTTAATAAGGAAGATAGTTGGAAATAAATTGCAGGGAATTCTAGCTAGCTAGAAGCTGATTTTGATTCGCCATCTGCTGATGGCAGATGGCTAGCTAGCTTCCCAGCTGTTTGTCATAAGTTCCTTCGTAGATGCTCTTCTTATTAACGAGTTTCGCTAGTCCTGTCTCCTGACAGATTTGGCTAGCTAACCTCACAGTCTATGCACAAGGAATAAGAGGCCACCTTCTTAGCCCCCACGAAAGTAACCCTAGCTAGCTCCTTTTGGATTCTTGAATGATGATCACCGATATTTTGCTCTCTCTCTCTCTCTGTCGATGAACATGTGGGATCTTGATTTGATCTCTCATCTTGATTAGATCTTTCATCCCCAACCCGTTTTATTTATGTTGATCAGTTCTGTAACATACACAGCCGCAATTTTGCTGACACAATTGCGAACACCGTATGCTCCAACGCTCGCCAGTAGCCAGTAGCCAGTAGCCCCTAGCAATTTCTACGTGAGTTTGTATTCCAACGACACTTCTTCCTGTTGGAGTTTACAGTGAAATGAAGAGATCGGAACAGGTAAATTATGTAAAAGAACAAACCAATACTAAACCTGGGAGAGTGCATTACCATATTCATTTACTATTTTTGCTGAGAGATCATTCAAATCACACACACACACACGTACCATATCAGTTTAACAATGTCAGTATATCAAGATTGTGTTTTCATATAAGGTGAAAAAATTGAAAAGAATTACGTGTTAAAGATATTTGATAAAAATAATGGATAATTATGAATGATAATAAAGAGAAAATTATTTTTTAATTGAATATAATTAAAAAAAATTAAATAACATATATCCACCCTAAAGAATAAAATATTGTTAAATTAAAAAAGAGGGAGGGAGTGTCATCAAACCCAAAAAATCCCCTCTTCAAATTTCTTTAACCCCTCACCCTCAATTAAAATTTTAAAAAACTCTTTATATATATATATATATATATATATATATATATATATATATATATTTAATGATAAATCAAATCACTAATAATTTTTTTAATATTTAAAAAATTATAACATGTTATTAAATAATACATTTCATCTTCAAATATTAATTAATTAATTATTGAATTGATAATAAATTACATTATTTAATTTATTTAATTCTATTTAATTAGAATTGTAATTTATATTTGATCTAATATATTATGAACCAAATAGGTCATACACATTAAGAATCATTAATCAAAAAATAATCTAGGATGATTTAATTAAGTGTGATTTTATTAAAATATATTTTAGAAATTAAGAATTAGAATATAATCAATATAAAGATTATATTTCTGAACCTAGATAAATTAAAAAAAAAGAATTTGATTGAGTTAATTTCTAAAATTATCCTGACTTATTATATGGATATTATTTAGGGAGCAAATTGATATTTTGCTAATCTATAGGGTTTTTTATATTTCTCTATAAATAGTAAGTTATGCCCTTTGTTTTATTTGTTTGGGTTGTCTGCTACACAAAAAAAAAAATATAAGTCATATGATAAAGGGTTAGTTCTCTAAACATAACAATCCTACTTTTCTAAATAGGGATTTAAAAGATTTTTTATTTGTGGTTTATGTGAATTACCATTGAAAGTTTCATAATTAGATGGTTTGTGGTTTGCAACAACTCAATCTTTAAAAAATTATTTAAAGGCAAAAAAAAACCAGATCTTCATGTAATAAATCTCTAAACTCTAGTTCTGTCTAACAGAATCTTGGATACTCTTAAATAATTTTGTTTTATTTTTCTGTTATATGTATGATATTCAAGAACTCAACAGTTACAAATGAAAAGTCTAAACTTGGCAAAAACTAATTCCACGAGGCTGAGTTATAGCTTATCATCATGAGTATGCATGTTGTAACCACCAACAAACACAAATCAATAAATGTTCAATGTTATCTAGTAAATTTTTCTATAAAAGTTTTTACCAAACCAAAGAAAGAACCATATCAATCTTAGTCTACGTGACATTTATGAGAGGACACCAAACCTGAAGGATTGTTTACTCACTTATATGTTTATGGACAATGCATGGAGGGTAACCAAAATAATAAAGAGATTGAGTTTTAGTTTATGTTTTGGTTTAATTTATTTGAATTTTTAGTTGAGGTTTGTTAATTAGATTTTATTTGTTGGACTTGATGTAGTTACTCTTGGGTATTTTTATTTGATGGAATATAAGTACAATTGCTTCTTTTAGTTAGAGTTTTACTATTTATATCATATTTTTCTAATTGTCAAATAGTTGTTAATGAATTGAATAAAAATTATGAAGTTGCAAAATTTTCCAACCTTTATTTTTTTCTCTTCTTCGACTCTTTCTTCTTTTTCTTTGGCTTCTTCTTTCTTTTTTCTTCTTTTTCTTCGTCGTTTATTACTTCATCTTTAAATTTCTTTTGTCATACATTAACTTTGATATCAAAGCCTAGATTTTTTATTGTTCTTATAATTAATCAATTTATTAGGACTTATGTTGAATCATAATCAACCGTTGATCTAAACTTGAAAAAAAATCCTTTAATCTTTGTTTACAGCCTCAATCTGAGAAGAAAAAAACCACCTGCTTGATGACGCACCATCGCATACTGCCACATCATTGCACACACCAACCAACAGTGACATACCAATAGCATATCAATCAACAATGACATGTCAGCTACACTTCATCATATCTTGTTATGCCAGTAACACATCAAAACATATTTTTATGGCAATGATAGGTCACCAACAATGACATGTCAAAACCATTTTATTTAGTCTTTACTCAGCAACATCAACTTTTAGCATCTTCCCACCAAACAATCCAATTAATGAATCACTTTACCTTTTGATACGTTGGATTTTACTGTTTTGGTATTACACTTGCTATTTAACCTATCATTAATAGTATTCTTTTGTGCCTAAAAAAATAATCCTATCTTGCATTCATATATGTTATTTTTTGCTTATCAACCTTTTTCTTTGTTTATATTGAGCATCTAATCATCTTTGTAATTGCAAAGCTTGTTGAAAATAATGAAAAATTATGATTATTATTTGATTAATTGTTTACACTTAAAAGGTCTAGCATTGCATAATTATAATTTTCTTGGTGTTTTTTTGTTCTTAATTAATCTCCATATTAAAAAAAAAATAGCTTTATTTTATATTGTGATTTCACTTGTAAGAATCGTAAGTGATATCAAGTTTATTTTCAAGTTAATGTTGCATGCATTTATGTCATGATCATCTAGTGCTCAAGCTTAAGTTTAAATTTATCGTGGAACTAACCCTTAGTAATACTATTAAAGCCATTTAAAGAGAATTGCAAACCTAGATGACCAATATTTTAAAAGAATTTAAATTCTTAAATAAGACACCCAAAGACCAATAAACATCATAGGAATAACCATTGTAGGCAAGTTCACCTTGAGAGCCACCAATATGATTATCATTTAGGTTATTATAAACATGATGATCTTGATGAGCAAGTCATGAGCCCTAATAAAATATAAGCTCCTAGTTTTGATGGTTATGATGACCCTTGAATCCTTGGTACATAAATTCATGATATGAATCAATTCTTTAAGTGACACAACTTGTCTAATAATAGAAGAGTTAGATTTGCTAAAATAATACGTATTGATAAAGCCAAACTTTATTGGAGTGATGTTAAGAATTGTTTAGAGATGAAAAATAAATCTCTCATAACTGATTGTACCAAAACAAAAAATTATAGTATAAGTACTTACCCCAATCTTTTAGGAATAAACTCTTAGATCAATTAAACAATTTAAGGCAAGAGAACAAGTAACTCAATAAATATATAATACAATTTAATAATTACATGATGAAATATGCTATAAGTGAAAATAAAGCTATGATTTTGTATACACTTTATAAAGGTTTGAATGATGATTTTAGAAAAAAGGTCAGATTTATAGGTGCTTTTTTTTTTCTTGACTAAGCCTATACTATAATACAAAATTATAAGTTGCTTATAAAAACCTGATGGACAAATCACTAAGACCCTTTTAGGATCCCTTTTAAGTCTCAATTTAGAAATAATAATTCTTTATTAAGTGCTCTACCTCATAGGTTTAATTCTAGTAGTGCCTAAATTTATAAAGATAAGAGGAAATGAGTTATTAATAAAATATTTAGGATGAGTTCAAAGGTTCAGTATGCTAATGTCAAGGTTTTAGTTGTATCTTTGTTAAATGTACTTCTAAGCCCTTAATCATTAAAGAACATAAAGATATAAGTCAAAAGGAAGACTATTATATATAAGTATATAAACCCAATCCTAAGGATTTTAGGGAACTAGATGAAGGAGAAGTGCAAGAAGAGGGACTTAATACTATAAGTCTAAATGAGTTTGAAAATGAGGTTAATAAAGAATATAATAAGTCTATGTTAGTGGTAGAGGAAGAAGTTCTAATAAAATCTTCAATGAAATTTCTTGAAGAGATAAATAGTCTTAAAAGTGTTTCATAATATTATTCCTCTTAAACTACATGATTTCATACCCACTATGCTTGACGTTCGACATGTCAAAGGTTTAGAGCAGCATGTTCTTAACCACCTCATTCTTGACATCCAATACGTCATAGGTTTATAGCAACATGTGAGTTCTTTAATTTCTTACCCTTGACACGTGATGAGAAAGATGAAGATAATTCAAATTTACTAAGTTATGTCCAAACTATATGTACTAAGGTTCAAAATAGTGTTTGTTCCACTCCACATTTTCAGTCAAATAATTTTCATAGTTACTAACCTAGAAAGCATGTAAATCTTCTTTTTATGTCTCTTTATTCTAAAATATCTAATTCAATTGAGTCTTTTGCATGTAAAGTTCATAATGTGCATGTTAAGATCATAAAACATATTCAAGCAAATAATGAACAATATAAATTTCGAGCTGATTTATATAAATATCATGATGCAGTTAATGTTGAAAATTATTTTATAATACAGAGTAGACCTGAATGATATCCTTTAAAAACTAGTCATAAATTGTAAGTGAGGAGTATTAAACCATTCAAAATGTTCCAAATTATTAAATCAAATAAGTTTATCATTAAACTGCCACTAAACTTTAAAATTAGTTTTGCTTTTGATATTAAATACCTCATTATAATAAAACATAATAATATATCCATGATGATTCATTTGAAACCTTTATCTTTAATACAAAAGGAACATATTATTGCTATTTTAGATGCACAAGTTGTTTTTATCAGGGATGGTAAATTTCAATGAATCTCAATATATAAGCTAAACAATCAAATTCAGACTATACTTGGATTATACTTGGATTAATATAGAGATATCACAAGTTGATGATCTTTAGAAATATTATTAGAGTCACCTTGAACTACACTCGACAAGGTCAAGATTCTTCAATCTCTAGAGAGTTAATAGGGATATTAGACATGAGGGATTGCTTATACACTCATGTAATCGTAGACAATGAAGGGTAGCCAAAATCATTAAAAGATTAAGCTTTAACTTATATTTTGGTTTAATTTACTTAGATTTTTAATTGAGATTTATTAATTAGATCTTATTTATTGATTTTTATTTAATTATTATTGAGTATTTTATTCAGTGGATTATAAATCTAATTACTTATTTTAATTAGAGTTGTAGTATATACTATTGATAAATTAAATAATAATTATTTATTTTAGTTGGGTTCCTTTTTCATTTTCTTGCTTCTTTCTTCTTTTTTTAACATAATCTTCTTAGCTTATTATTACTTTATCTTCCGATCCTTTTTTGCCCTATATCTATTTGTCAACCTGTACAGTGATAAAAAAATCAATTTGTCAACCTTGTATTGTGTGATAAAAAATCAGCATTAGCCACAGGATTCCAAGATTTTCCACCCTTGTATTTGCACAACGCAGAGAAAAGGAAAACGACCGGCAACATTTCTAATCCTGATCAAACATGTCGTGCTTCAAAAAGTTGACCAAACAGCTCATTTACAAAGAAACAAAAACAGTGTCAAGCCCTCCTTAGAATATTACCATCATTATTTCTTGCGTGGATCGACCCAAGGAAATTCAATAAACTACCAACAACGAATTAGTCAAGGTCTTCGAACAAAACCAAGCCAACAACCCTACCAGCAGGAGGTCCCTTTACTGCCACCCTAACACCCACCATATCATCCCTCCGTGTTGAAATTTCACCAGATTTACAATGACAACTTCATATATAGACTTGGATAAACAGCAGAAACATGAACATACATAAAACATGTCAGCATACACTTTGGACAAAAGTATTGATGATATTCTGCCATGACTTGCATCCACCATACATCAGTAATACGGGTACTAGCAAGAAGAAAATTACAAACTTAGATAGTAACTAATCAATAGATAGCGAAGCTCTCTCTAAAAATCCTTCCCGGCCACTACACAAAGGACCAGTTAATGAACATGAAAGCCAGACAGTGGTTGGAATTATCATCATTAAGAACTTTCCATGCAATGGCCTGCTCGTAGGAGACCGGCCTCCCCATGCTGGATACACATATTCCGGCCGGCAGATAGGCATATCCCTGAAATTTATAATAGCACATAGGACACTTTAGAACAGTCTCCAGGTGATACCTCAACGCATCCCTTAAGGGCTAATATGCTTTAAGAGATGCCAGTGCAATAGGTAGAGATGGAACAAGAAATTTATCATAGTTCCCAGGAATAGAGAAATTTCACCTGTTGCATTATTTTAGAGAACTCAGAGCAGAGAATCTTCCGACCAGATTCATCAAGGATCTTGTCTAGCATGATATCTTGAAGGGCCACAAGAGTAGTTTCAAGCATATCAAGTCCAGCCTGGTTTGCAAAAGTGAAAACTGGAGAAGCCTGCAATTATTTTTTATCCAATCAAGTTAATTTTCCTTCGCCAAAACCTAAAGAGCTCCCTCTAGTTGAACAATGGACTAAGAATAAGAGTGGTTACGTTTGTTTTCAAGGAGCAGCACATAATTGCATCTGAATGGTGCCACAGTCGCTTCAGCAAAGCATCCCCAGCTTGGGAGTCAACCCGAAACAGTTCTCCTCCAGTATGAATCCTTCAATATTGTAACAGGATCACAACAAATATACAACTAGCGGCATATTTTGAAAGAGCAAAAACAGAGTAACAAGAACCAGGATATTCAGGGAAAACAGATGGAAGAAACAAATAGAAACTAACTTCAGACTATGCATCAGCTACAATCACCCTGTGCTATCTTGCACCGAGTTCTACCACATTCCAGGCACTAGTTGCTTTAACCTTTTTTTAATTAAAACACTCGGTTAAATTATTTTGTTTTCTGCAACTCAATCATCCATTGAAGGACAAATCAACTTCAGAAGCAATACATCATATTTCATCAATCATTCATAATTTGAAAATTCCAGTGGCTAAAAGTTATTCTCTTCTACCGTAGGATGAACAAAAACTGAGCAAATTTAGTTCTTGATTTTCAATTTTGCTATTTTGAACCCGAAGAAAATGACTGTTTAAATGAATAACAATAGGATACCTGTAGCTTCGGTATATCCATCGAGCTAAAGTTAAAGCCTCAGGAGAGACAGGAAGGGACTTCGGGCCCATATTAGAGCTGAGCCGGGAAGGTGAAATCGCCATTGCAACCCTCTGAACAGACGCCACAACACCACGCACATATTGGCGAGCCATAGCAGCCACATTGTCTCGGAAGTGGTTCTCAAACGTAAATTGGAAAGCGATTGTCAGTACTGACCTAAGGTTGTAACTGTTGGTGTCAGCTTCACTAGCTGGACGCGCACCACCAGGTCCTACTTCGAGTGTAGAGGCTAAATCTAAAGTTCGAGTAGCAGCAGGTGCATCCTGAGATACAAGAAAGCCAAAACAAATAAGAGAAATGGTGCAAAAGTGTTAGAGGGGCATGATTATGGTAGTTAAAAGGAAGAGGTCACCCAACTGTTTTAGGATCTAATGGTATGACACGAAATCCAGATGGCAACAATGGTGCATCATCGGCGAAGGATTCATCAATAGGAGCAAAGATGAGCTGAGCACAAGCACCAAGAGCATTTTCATCAACTCCGCTGCATAACTGCCAAGTAAGATTTTAAAAATGTTATCCATTATTCAACCAGTCCCAGTAAAAATATAAAATAAAAAACTCAGTTTCAGTTTCCACTGAAAAACAACAGGTAAACCAACCTGCAACAAGTACATATCCTGTGCCAGGGCTAAATCTTCTGGGGAGAATGCATGGCCCTCCAGCCGAACTACCTCCAAGAACTACCAGTGAAGGAAATGCAAAATTATCACATGGTACATCAAATATCAAGACATTCCAATAGAGAAACTGAAGAAGTATATACACTCAAAATGCTTACCTCCTCATGTTCCACGGTATGTGCAAGAGGTAAAATGACCTGGCTACTAGGGAAGCCACCAGGTCTTGCACATGGAACTGCATAAGGACTTGCTTTAAGACATGCAGCAGAGTACACATCAACCCCATAGTCAGCCCACTCCGAACGATGTTCTCTCAGAAAACGAACAAGCAATGCAGGAGGAACATTCTACAAAGAAGTGCACAGTTATTATTATTACAGTAAGGTAACAAGTGACATTTTATTATTGATAAGCAAAAAAGATTGCAAGGGGCAGTAGAGTTTCTCGTTCAGTATTGGCACAGATCAGAAACAAAAACACCCCAGAATTATGAGTAGAGATTACCTGCAGCAACATTGATGCCTTCGCACACAGGACTCCTCCAAATGTAGGTGACATAGATGCGTTGTATTGAGATCCTAGAAATTTAGTTGGCGATGAATTTATGACGATGGTCACATCATCCCCGCCATCACCATCCAGGAGTGACCACCCGCTATCTGTGAATCCATTTACAGCATCATTGAAACCCCTGAAACCCAAACAAGTTAAGTAGCAACACTTATGCAAGCACAAAGATCGCAAATTATTGCAGGTTCTTATGCTCTAAACAAATCAAGACCAAGCAAACCATCAGCTATGACAGAAATTTTAATCCTTGGCTTAAATATGCTGACTTAGTGGGATCATTCTCTGATTTAGATGGTTGGAAATTCCAGATTGGTGTTTCCCCAGCAATCAAATGTTACACTGGGATATCATTACCTGCAGAGCCTCTGACTAAATGTCCTTAAAACAGCAGGCTGACGACCACCTCCATACTGAATTTCCCCACTAGTCTCTTGTGCAATTTGTCTTATGTACCGCAAGGCCTGAACAATCAAATTACAAAACAATCATGAAACATATTTTGATTGAATCAGAAAAAGGTCACAGTCATGATGATGTTATTACCGCCATGGTCATTTTCTGAGCAAGAATTTTGGATGACTCATAAAGTGGCCTCAGAACTTCAGGAACACTCCAGACCTAAGATAACAGATTTTAATTGATGCATAAAGTCATTAAATTAAACATCAATTAGGGGAAAACTTGAATAGTTGAATTAGATCTTATTCTTACATCCAAGTCAACATGATCAACAATGTGAATGATGGAGCCACCACCCTCACATGGTCGAATTAGATAGCCGCTAGGAAGCATATCAGCTCTTACAAAGCTTGAAGGAGGAGGTCCTGTTGGGCCACCAGTAGAAGAAGTCAATGATCTCTCACAAATCTGCACAAAATTTTGAGACAAGTGAATGCAAACACCTTTTATTAGGAGAGGAAATAAAGAGAAAGAAAAACACTAATGACTCACCACAAGACTCCCATCTTCCAAGGTTGTAGTGTATCTTAGTGTCCAAAAGTCACGTGCTGCAGCCAGTGTTGTTGGTGCATAAGTCTGATGAAAATAATAAATAGATTAATATAGCAACATAGCAAAAACAGTTATTTCAAAGGCCAGCCAAAAAAATGTATATTTCATAATGTACATGTACAAACCTGCATGTATATTAGCTCAATTGTCCCTCCACTTCCTGTAGGAATCACACTCATTATGTCAAGGCATCGGCAGTCACGAAACCAAGATGGACGATCTTTGAGGATTTCAGCAACCTGAACAGACACAAATTCATCACATGCTATAAATGAGAAAGGACATAAAAAACCTGAATAATTTAAACTGTTTAGATAGATATGCACCTTAATGGGCTCCAGGCTCACAAGGCCACAGGCTCGCGCTGCTACCCCACTGCAGTTGCGGGAAACAGCAACGATTCCAATAGAATCTGGACCAGGCTACATTGTCATAGGAAGTCAGATTTTACCACAGAACAAGTAAAGAAGAAAAACAATAACACACAGAACAAAAGAAAAACAAAAATTTCAATGGGCGTTACCTTCATCCCAATCATCTGGACCCAGTCGACAGCAGTTCCAGTAGCTTTGGAAAGGAACTCTGCCAGGGTCTCCTCAGCTATTGTGAGAAGACTAACAAAAGTAAAAGTTCAAAACACAGTTAAGCCTGTGAGATACACGGCTTCTCTAGATGACATTGATTCAAAGCAAATGTAATTACTTACCCAGCTGGGTTGTTAGCATCCCTTTGGGGTTGCTGAGGTGTTGGGTTTTGTTGTTGTTGGTGCTGACCGCTCATGACCACAGACTCACAGCTATTGTCTGTGGTCGTTGCTGAAGCCTGTGTAGAATCCACCAAAATAAAGGCTTATTGAGCATGTACATGGAGAAAAATCACATTTTTTTCACAAAAGCAATGCCAGTGAATACATACAAAATGGACAAAACCTAACCCATGATCAATGAAAAGAAGAAAACTACTGAAGTAGACAACTTAATTGCCACTATTAACAGTTTCAAATGTTTGATTAAATTATGAAGCACATATTGGAAGAAAACTATCATCAAGTTAGAGAGATATCAGTGATTTGCTGATGAATAAAATAAGATTTAAGACACAGTGACATGGAGATTTCCTAAGGAAGAGAGATTTACCAATGTAAACCTACAAGACCTAAGTCCTGAAGTAAAGAACTAACAGAAAAATTGCAGAGTATCTTACGGTCTGAATTTGTTGGCGCATGTATCCATTTTCATAAACCAAATGGGAGACTTGCTTCTGCAAACGGTCATTCTCTTCCATTAAAAGCTTGTTCATGGCAGTCAGCTTTCTATTCACTGTCTGGAGACGAGAAGCTTCCTTTCTCTGTTTTTCACGACATCTACAAAATAGAACAATGAAAAACCCAAAACATTAACTTACACAGCAAACTTCTTCAAAGGGGTCACCAAAAGAATGCAGAAACTTGAAGAAAAAATCCATTTCACAAACACATTAACATAACAAAAATGAGACCAATCTCACAATAATGGTCATGCCAAAATAGAACAGGCATAGGACAGTTTATAAGGCCAAGTTTTCAAACTTCATGTCAAACATTCAAAACACAAATGCAAGCATCCAAGCTTTTCAAAATAATAATCTTCAGAAAGTCCCTGAGCTTTCACGATTACATTGTCATGACAATCCTAGAAAAAGGACACTATATCTTCATCACAAAGCTGCTGCTTTAAAACACACATTTTACTTGCATAATAGCAAAACTAGAACAGACTTCAAGTTTGTCCCATTGTCCCTTGTTTTTAAGCCAAAACCCCTGGCTTATTATGCAGCTGAAAAAAAGATATCTTAACCACTATTCCACAGAGGAAGAAAAAAAAAGGAAAAAATTGCTCCCCTTTAATCAAATATCTGTTTCTTAATCTCTCCAAGGAAAAGGAAACAGAAAAAAGGAAACAAACGATAAAGTGCAATGAAAACTCAGAGAAGAAACAAAAGATGTAGCCCAAAACATATTTGTTTGTATGTAATCATCATCCATTCAATTTGAAAGCCACATTGAAAGCCTGGTAAATAGCTGACAATCCATTCAATTTGAAGGATATCGAAATTACACAGAGCAAACATGAAAAACCTTTCCAAAGATGGATCAATAAACAAATAACAGCTACATTACTCATGGAATGTTACTTGTAATCATGAATCTCCTCGAAAGCCAAGATAAAAAATAAGAAGCTATTAACCAAAAAGGAAAAACAAACAAAAGTAACAATTTGTAATCAATTTAGAAGAAAGGCATGACCTTTAAAACTTGATCACTCCAAGCAGATAAAAAGAAGATATATAAACCAACAATTATGCTCAACCAAAGAAGAAGAAAGAGGTTGACAATAACAAAAGAAAAACTGATCTTTTCTTCTCAAGACCTTACTTTCCTGCTTCAAAGGTTAGAAGACAAGGGAAGAACAAATCCAAACCAAGCCCACAGTTTCTAGAAAACGCCCCCACAACCATCTTAGTTATTTTTAAACAATGAACGGAAAGCTAGCACACGAAACCAAGAGCAATTGAATCGAAAACCCATTTCCCCTTCCAATTCTCTCCTAAAAATCCATGGAAACCACCATTAAATTTCACCACAAAAGACAACCTTAGATGACTAGTAAACAAAAATCGAACAAAACAAAAAATATCCAATTTAAAAAGCCAAGAAGAGGAGTACGAAACCAATATCCCATTCATCATTTTGTGACTAAAATCTAAAACACAGAACACACAGTAACATGAAAGTAAATAAAAAAACAGCAGAAAAAAATGCACACTCAATTTTGATCCAAACGAAACAGACCACAGATCTCCATTTGATCCAAACAAACATGTAGACTCTGATTTTAGGTTACGTAGTTTTGTTTCGTAATTTATTAATGTACCTGCGATTTTGAAACCAGACTTTGATCTGTTTAGGCTCAATGTTGCAGAGAATAGGACACTCTCTAATGAGTTGTTGTCTTCTCAAGGAACTAGGCTTTGGACATTCTGTATACACCCTCTCCAAAGCCTCAACTTGCTCAGGTGTATACCTCACATACTTACTTGAATCCATCTGCTTGTCCTTACTGTGCATAGAAAGCGCCATGTAAAGCAATGAAATCACCTAACGATAGAACTAAAACTAAAAGAAAACAACAAAGACCACCCAGATACTGTTTTCAAGTGCTTAACCAAAAGTTCAAAGATGACCCAGATTGTGTTTTTTGAGGTTTTAAGATTAGCACAGTAGGTTGATGGGATATGCTTCTTTCTTAGATGAAAAAAGGAGTCTTTTGTTTTGGTTCTCGAGTATCTTCTTCTATGCTAGTGATGGGAGTAGCAGTAGTAGTGCTAGTGTTGGTTTCCACAGGCAGGCTCTCTCCTCCAAGAGAGCCTCCTCTCACCTTCATCAGATACTCAAGAAAGTATCGTGGGTGTTCTGTTTGATCTCTCACTCATAAGTCGCGGTATGTCCCTCTTTCTCACTCAAGAAACCATAGTAGAGGCAAGCAGTAGTAGTTGTTTCACTCAAGAGAAGGGGAAGGGACGGGTGCTGCCGTGGTCTTTTAACTTGGACGCCAATCTCGAGATCCTGTACTCTGGTTCTTGCCCTCAATAATAAACAAAAATCAAAACAAGAAAACCCACAGAAAGGGAAGAGCTTGGGACTGAATTGAATTGGGGAGAGAGTAAAATTCTGTGCGTTTATATGATGGAGAAAGCACATAGATAGACAAGCACAAGAAACAGGCAAAAGGTAAAAGAGACAGTGGCAGGACAAGCTGGATATATTACTGATTACACTACTACTACCCTACGGATACGGAGTACTATCATAGTATATTATATTTTAGTTTAGTTTAAGTTAGCAAGGAAAGGGAAGGAAAATGTAGGTGGTAGAGAATAAATGAGAGGCAGGCAGATCGGATTAGGGGAGGGCGTGATATCTTTTATCTGACACACACATACTGTCTGCAGAGGTCGTTTTTCCTTTTTGATTTCTATTTCTAAAAGTAAAATGGGCTTAGGCTATTTTTCCATTGGTTTTCTCCTCTCTTTAAAGCTAAACCATGGCATTTTTTTTTTTTAAAAAAAAAAAAGGAGTTACCCACCACAAGTCCATACTCAATACCGTGCAGGCTGTTAGCTGGCTGCTTCCCTCAGCAGCAGTGCATTTTATGGATTATGATGCATGCGTGTATGGATTTCTGTGTACATCTCTATCCATGCATGTATGTGTTTCATGATGATGGCATGGAATATGGATGGATGACAAAACTGCGTGGATGGAGGCATGAAGAGAGAGAAGGGGGGGGAGAGAGAGAGAGAGAGAGACCATGGAGCTGGACTTTGGAATTATAGGCTTGCAAGTTGGCTGGGTTTTTTTACCCAGATTCACTACTTAAGCTTCAAGATTTGGACTCTCCAGCCCTTGGATGGAGGGGAGTAGGTCCCCTAACTTATTTGAGAATGGGCCTATGAAAGTCGGCTTTGATGAGGTGTGAACTTAGTGAGATGATTTTGGGTCCTACGAGGATTGTTGATGCCTAAGAAGTGGGCTGCACTTGTTCAGTCTGCACAATCTTACAAAGCTAAGTCCTTACATGCTAATGGTACCTTTCAATGCCTAAGCTATAAGGTGTATTTTTTATTATCAAAGTGCGAGAGAAAGTAATTGTTGTTATATTTCTTTGATATACACCACCTATTTTCCATGAGAGATGAACTTTCTTGTTTTCTTGCTAGAAAATATTTACAATCGACATCTTTTTTCTTTTTTAACAATAAGATAGAAAAGAGTACTTAATCATAAAAAAATCTTTTTTTATAACAAAAAGTATTTTAAGGGTTGAGTTTTATTTTGTATTAGTGAAAAACATAAAAAATCATCTAAAAGTCTTCAATGTGCTTATAAATATTTTATTTTTCACTAATATATCATTTATATAAATCTGTATGTTTTTCCCTAACTAATCTTTAAAAAAGTTTATTGACTATTTTTTAGTAAATAACCTTTATGTTCTTTCATCCAAAAGACATTACTTTATAATAATAGGTTGATTGATTAATGATGAAGAATATATTTTCTTCATCATTAAGACGCATGGGGATTTAATTATAACTCAAGTTCATGTCTAGTGAATTTAAAAAAACATATCTTGCTATAAAGTTTAATGATTAGTCAAATTTATATATATATAAAAAAAAGATGTTCTTAAGAAAGGATTTATAAAGACCAGTAAAAGATATCTATATTCACTATTTTCTTATTTGTCTTTTTTTAATATGACAAAATTAGTTATCCCCTTAGAATATTGTACTTTATTGATGACCCTTCTTTCAATAATTTATCCCTTATTTTAGCTATAGTTTTTTATTTTTCTCTTTTAATTTTGTTTTACTTTTATTTTATTGGTGGAGGGTTGAATCAACATTCAATTCACAAAATACTTCTTTTAGACTTATATTAGGCATATATAAGAGTTCAAAAATAAAGTTGTCATTTTGGATCTTAAGAAGCTCAGTTAAGGATTACTCTTACTTCAAATTTAAAGTTGACCTTATCATGTGACTAACTTGTCATTTGACTTATAAAGATATTTTTCAAGTTTTTGGTAGGTTTAATCCACACTTGTAGCTTTTTTTTTAAGGAAAGTTATTTTTTTATATAAGCATGATCCTTTTACTTTTTTAGTGATGGACTAGTTTTCCTTATTCCATAAAAAATCTTAAATTTAAGTATAGAGTGTTAATGGTAGATTTAAGCTTATGAAAAAAAGGTCAATCGATAATAATGTTATATTGAAGATTATGTCTAATCATGATAAATATTTGTTACCCTTTAATATTGGATAAAAAGTCTTTATAGTACAACATCTTAGATGATTTTTAATAGTAATTAGGTCTAAAATGTCTTTAGATGGCATTCCTTATCCTTTGATAATTAAAGAGTCTTTATATTACCAATATAGAGGGATAAATGCCCATTTATTCTATTATTTTTTTAATAATATTTACCGTACTTTTATAATCTACTAGAACCTTATATATTTTATGATTAGAAACAATTGTGGTGATCATCAGGATATCTCATATGAAAATGATAGTCTTTTCTTATCTTCAAATATAAAATAAATGGGTTCATGCCAAGGATATGAAATGTGAGAGGTACTAAGCTCTAACTTCTTATATACAGACACGACTAAAAGATTGATGTCTTCTCCCAAGTACAGGAGTGTCGAAGTAATAAATAACCCGGCAAGACCGGGGTCGAACCACAGGGAGGTTAATTGTACAAATTATAAACAACAATTATAAACAACAATAATAGTAATAACGATAACAATAACAATAATAATAATAATAATAATAATAATAATAATAATAATAATAATAATAATAATACTAGTAGTAGTAGTAGTAGTAATAATAATAATAATAATAAAGAAAGAGAAGAAGAAGAAGATGATGATGATGAGAACTTAGAGATGAAATATTAATGTAAGGATTAAACAATAATAATAACAAATGTCAAGGTTAGAGGTTCCACTAATGGTATATCAAACAAGTATAGTATAAACTCTTATTATTGAATTGGAAACCACACACAAAGGAGGTTCTAATCAGATTATATATTGTTAACATGATTACATTAGTCATCTTATTCAATTAATGCTAATACTTGTAAATCTCGTCAAGCATTCATGATTATAACTTATGTTAACAACAAATCAAGTTCCTTTCATAGCTCAGGTGTCGGTTATACCATACATTATGGGCTATGAAAGTGCCAAGCATTTGTTGTACCAAGTGTTATACAACATAAATCAAGATTAGTCATTTAACAAGCAAAGTATTAAAGAGTGAACAAGATAACAAATATAAAACATGTTAGTATCAAACATTAAAGTTCATATTAAGTTTACATTATACTTATTCTTACACCATTAGTGTAACCTTTTCACCTTGACATAACTAACTTAGCTAGACATAATGAAAGAAAGCAAAATAGATAAACAAAATAAGAACATAAAAGGTAACTAAGTAAAAGAAAGGAAATGAAAGGCATAAACTTAATATTAATGAAAGCAAAGCATAAACATTACAAAAAATACAAAGAGAGAAAGGAAGAGCATGATCTTGATCTGGAAACCAAGATGCCTAAATGCATGTCAAATGCCTCCTTTTATAGGCCAAAATTGGGAACTATTGATTTGATGACTAATTGATAAGTGGGTGGCCAACTTTTGACTTGGTGACAATCCTTATCTTCTTTTGTCTGCCCAAAACGTCATTGATAACGTCAAAATTGGAGCCAGTTGTAACATGAAAGTTGTAGGCAATTGTCTCAGCTTTCTTGTGTAAAAAAATTCAGCTCATTTGGACTTCTAGAACTCCAGATATGGCCAAAATACCGAACAGTGCTCGGGCTGGAAGACAGATTCGGGCTTCTTTATTGTTGCTACAATTTGGACTTGATAATGGCCTTTTTAGATCTTGGGCTCCATATAAAAGTTGTAGGTCTATGTCTTACCTTTCCATCCATATAAATTGGACCTAACTCTGAGATCTGTAGCTCCAGATATGACCCAATTACCGAATAGTGTTCCGGTTTGGATCGCACCGACATCTCTTTTCTAAGTTTGGCCATCTCTTTGCCTTTGCAATTTAAGTTCTTAAAGTCATCAATCAATATTTTTATTTATGTGATAGGCCTGCATTTAAAATGAACATTTACCATAAATTAAAGGTATCTTATATTATTAGATATATTATTATAAAACATGTTTTAGTTAAGGAGTTATTGATACTTCAAGTGCAAAATCATGATATAAAACTATGACAAAATGCACTTTTAAGTACTAATCACACCCCCCAACCAGCTTATTACTAGTCCCTAGTAATCAAAGCGTTAAAACAATTTGCAAATTTCACAAAGCAAGGTATTCATCATTTAACTTCCATTAATCTATCTAGATAAATAAACTCTCATTAAATTTATATATCTGCTCAATACCACTTAACAAGATATTAATAAACCTTTCTTTTGTGCTCAATGTATCAACACATAATTATGGCGCTTTTCTTGGAAGAAAACAAAATTTTTGTTCTAATGTTTAAGGTTAACTTCCTTGGGTTGGGATTATTATTTGTCTTTTTTGTCTTTCTTTTTTTTTAAAAAAAAAATCTATATACATATAATTTAAAAACATCATGCATCTTTAACCCATGTAACGAGCTTTCAGCTAATGACTCCCAGACCAGTTGGTCTTAGGGCATTAGGTGTTAAGACACCCCTACGAGCTTAGTAACTTGGGTCTCAGATGCTGATATGTAGATAGTGCAATGTTTGATTCCCTTAAGCTTTTCTCCTCAACCCATGTAACAAGCGTTGGGCCAATAGCTCCCAAGTCAGTTGACTTTAGGGTATTAGGTGTTAAAACACCCCTTCCGGCTTAATTGCTTAGGTTAGGGAGGCTACGAAACCAAACTTATCTATATTTTTATTATCATCATTTTTTTTTCTTTTTTTTCTTTTTTTTTCTTTTTTTTTAATGTTTTTCTTTTTTTTTAATTATATACAATCCCTTTCCCTTAGTTGATACATGTTAAATAAGTATATGAGCAGAATTAAGTGGTAACAATACGAGAGTTTGTAAACCTGAATATTTCAAGAAGTATTATAATAGACCTTGTTAAGAATGGTTACTAAAATGCGTCTCAAGAGTCACTTTAACAAAAGAACTCCTTTACTCTGCCATCCTAGTAACAACAATTATGCACATGCTTTATGAAATGAAAAACAATTTTTTTTTAATCAACTGCTACCCTCTCCCCCCAACCAAAACGAGACATTGTCTTCAATGTTCTAAGGTAGAAAGATAGAGTATAGAAGATATCACCTGAAATAACGAACACTAACAAAACCTGAAACACACTAAAACAAAAATAAAAAATAACAAAACACAATAATAAAACCAAAAGACACAAGTTTTTACAAACAAAAAAAAATTCAAATCACAGTTATGAATGTGGCTCACATCTTCCCTTGGTTTTACGTCCAAGAACAACTTAAACGCCCTCAATGGGTCGGGGATAGGCTTCCCATCCAGTTTTCTTAAAAACTGGCAAACAGGGTCTTTTTTAGTCAGATTCCCAAGACTAAGTCAAGTATGTTCTTTATGAAAATGAGTTCATAAGTCATGAATTACACGATGCTTATCTCGACTATGATGAGACTTAAGAGTCAATAGAAGATTATCTATAGACTCTCTGTGTTTTGAAATAAATCCCACCTTCTGACAATTTTCACAGTTTTTGCGGAATGCATCTGACTCCTTGAATATGATGGGCCAGTAAAATTCACTTTGTAAGATTTCTACAATCCTCTTTTTTGATGAGAAATGATCCCCACATGCCTTAGAGTAACAAAATTTAATGAAATTACTTACCTCATTGTCGAGAATGTATTTTTGAAATATTTGATCAGGACAATAATTGAATAAGTAAGGGTCATCCCAATAAAACTTTTGCTCGTTGCTCAAAAATTTTCTTTTGTCTTCAATACTCCAATGAGTTGGCAAAAATCCTGAAACAAGAAAATTGATATTTTTAGCAAACCAAGGCATTGAATTAAGAGAAAGTAGAGATTCATCAGGAAAGTAATCATCGGTTGGTGTGATGTCGGGTGTCGAATCTGTTGTCACTTTTGATAAAAGATTCGCATCAACCTTTTCAATGCCTTTTTCATCCTCGATTTCTTCCTGATTGGTCATGGCATGAGAAAATAGAAGTGCTGGCGGAGAATCAGTCGTTTCTTTGCAATTTTCAGATTCAACCCCTTCCTTTCCCTTAGAAATTGACTCATCATCTTTCTCATAAGGTTCAAGAGAGGGTTTTTCAATAACCTTACCACTGCGTAGAGTAGTGACTGATTTGACTTGATCCATGTGTTGGCTTCTGGAACTACTTGCATTTGCATTGTATTGCCCCTTAGGATTTTGGTGTGGTTGAGATGGAAACTTACCTTTCTCTTGGAAACTGAGAGCAGATGTTAATTTTGCAAGAGTATCTTTAAAATCTATCATGTTTTGAGCAAGTTGAGTGTTGATTGTCTCTTGCTTTTCAATGAATACATACAAAGTTTCCTCAAACTTTCTTGTAGGAGATGGAGCATAAGGAGGTGCATATCCATGATAATTTTGGAAATTATGGTGTGCTTGGAACTGTGGTGGTGAAGTTTGTGCATTGTCACTCTTCCAACTGAAATTCAAGTGATTTCTCCAACCAGGATTGTATGTTTGTGAGTATGGGTTATGGTTGGGCCTTTGAAAACTATTTAAAGCATGAACTTGTTCATGGAGACATTTCTTAAAAGAAGGCAAGGTTGGACAATTATTGGTTGAGTGTTCATTTGTTTCACAGATTTGACACACAATGTTTTCAACAGAGTTTAATTGACCACTCTTTTTCAATTCTAGTGCCTCGACTTTTCTAGCTAAAGATGCAAATTTGGCTTGAAGGTCATGATCTTCCCTAAGGTTGTACATACCTCCACTAGATGTATGAGGTTGAGTTTTACTCGGTGCCTCATATGTACCCGCGGTGTCCCAATTTTGAGCATTTTCAGCTAACAAGTCTAAGTACTCCATTGCTTCATCAGGGTCTTTATCTTCAAAAGTTCCATTGCACATCAATTCAACCATTTGCCTATCTTTAGGTGTTAACCCTTCATAGAAATGTAAAACCAATCTCCATATTTCAAAACCATGATGAGGGCAAGTACTAAGCAAGTCTCGATACCTATCCCAACATTGGTAAAATGTTTCTCCTAGTTTTTAAATGAAAGTGGTGATTTGTCTCTTGTAAGAGTTTGTTCTATGAGATGGGAAAAACTTCTTTAAAAATTGTTGTTGCATTTCATCCCAAGCACGAATGGATCCTGGTCTTAAATTTTGTAGCCATGTTTTAGCTTTATCTTTTAATGAAAAAGGAAAAAGCTTTAATCTGATGGTGTTCATGCTACAATTTAAATTATTATATGTGTTGCACACCTCCTCAAATTCCCTTAAATGCAAGTATGGATTTTCCAATTCTAAACCATGAAAAGAAGGTAAAAGTTGAATAATACCTGGTTTAAAATTAAAATGAGATGCATCAGGAGGAAAAACTATACATGATGGTGCACTTGTTCTTGTGGGATTCATGTGGTCTCTAAGTGTTCTAGCACGGTTATTCTCATTATTCTCATTATGAAGTGATTGATTATCTTCTTCGGCCATATTTTCTGAAAATAATGAGGATACCCTACAAAGTCTACCACTTGATGTACGTGACCACACTCTCATGCACGTGTAGGAATAAAATAAAAGGAAGAAGAAAACAAAGGAAGAAGAAACAATAGAAAAGAAATAAAGTTATATACAAGAAAAGTGAAAAGAGAAAATAAAATAAATATTATAATTTATACAAGGACTTACCTCCCCGGCAACGGCGCCAAAAACTTGACATGACTAAAAGATTGATGTCTTCTCCCAAGTGCAGGAGTGTCGAAGTAATAAATAACCCGGCAAGACCGGGGTCGAACCACAGGGAGGTTAATTGTACAAATTATAAACAACAATTATAAACAACAATAATAATAATAATAATAATAATAATAATAATAATAATAATAATAATAATAATAATAATAATAATAATACTAGTAGTAGTAGTAGTAGTAGTAGTAGTAATAATAATAATAAAGAAAGAGAAGAAGAAGAAGATGATGATGATGAGAACTTAGAGATGAAATATTAATGTAAGGATTAAACAATAATAATAACAAATGTCAAGGTTAGAGGTTCCACTAATGGTATATCAAACAAGTATAGTATAAACTCTTATTATTGAATTGGAAACCACACACAAAGGAGGTTCCAATCAGATTATATATTGTTAACATGATTACATTAGTCATCTTATTCAATTAATGCTAATACTTGTAAATCTCGTCAAGCATTCATGATTATAACTTATGTTAACAACAAATCAAGTTCCTTTCATAGCTCAGGTGTCGGTTATACCATACATTATGGGCTATGAAAGTGCCAAGCATTTGTTGTACCAAGTGTTATACAACATAAATCAAGATTAGTCATTTAACAAGCAAAGTATTAAAGAGTGAACAAGATAACAAATATAAAACATGTTAGTATCAAACATTAAAGTTCATATTAAGTTTACATTATACTTATTCTTACACCATTAGTGTAACCTTTTCACCTTGACATAACTAACTTAGCTAGACATAATGAAAGAAAGCAAAATAGATAAACAAAATAAGAACATAAAAGTTAACTAAGTAAAAGAAAGGAAATGAAAGGCATAAACTTAATATTAATGAAAGCAAAGCATAAACATTACAAAAAATACAAAGAGAGAAAGGAAGAGCATGATCTTGATCTGGAAACCAAGATGCCTAAATGCATGGCAAATACCTCCTTTTATAGGCCAAAATTGGGAACTATTGATTTGATGACTAATTGATAAGTGGGTGGCCAACTTTTGACTTGGTGACAATCCTTATCTTCTCTTGTCTGCCCAAAACGTCATTGATAACGTCAAAATTGGAGCCAGTTGTAACATGAAAGTTGTAGGCAATTGTCTCAGCTTTCTTGTGTAAAAAAATTCAGCTCATTTGGACTTCTAAAACTCCAGATATGGCCAAAATACCGAACAGTGCTCGGGCTGGAAGACAGATTCGGGCTTCTTTATTGTTGCTACAATTTGGACTTGATAATGGCCTTTTTAGATCTTGGGCTCCATATAAAAGTTGTAGGTCTATGTCTTACCTTTCCATCCATATAAATTGGACTTAACTCTGAGATCTGTAGCTCCAGATATGACCCAATTACCGAACAGTGTTCCGGTTTGGATCGCACCGACATCTCTTTTCTAAGTTTGGCCATCTCTTTGCCTTTGCAATTTAAGTTCTTAAAGTCATCAATCAATATTTTTATTTATGTGATAGGCCTGCATTTAAAATGAACATTTACCATAAATTAAAGGTATCTTATATTATTAGATATATTATTATAAAACATGTTTTAGTTAAGGAGTTATTGATACTTCAAGTGCAAAATGATGATATAAAACTATGACAAAAATGCGCTTTTAAGTACTAATCATATACCTTTATATTTTTGTTTAAATCCTTTTCTACTATAATGCTACCAAGAATTATATTAACTTCTAGTTAATGTTATAAAAAGGCATTAGTTGTCATTTATGCTGTTCAGGTAGTTTCTCTTTTTTGATAAATTATTTAAGATAGTCCTTGAAAATTAAACTTTTTATTATATTCTTTAAAATAAAATAATCATCTATAATATTTCCATTGTCCTGATGGAATAAATAGTACTTCATAGGGTTTTATACATTATCATCACCTTATATACAAGGGTGATATTACACGAATTTCTTCCCTCTAATTGTAATGAATACTTTGGTCTTAATGGTGTTCAAAGATGTAATGTAGAACCTTAGGAGAGTAAAGTGGTCATGAATAAATGCTATATAATATTTCTTTATTCTTAAGGTGTTGACAGGAGAATGGTTTTTTTTAGAGATCCCTCATTATGTTTTTGTTTCTAAAAGTAAAAGTGACTTTATCTCACTACATTCATATTTTTTACATAAATATAGTTTTTCACAACTTACTTTACTATAGTAGAATATGGTAAGAAGGGCATAAAGTTACCTATATAAATATCAAATTATGTACTTTATATATAAGGGCTTTTATTATGTTTGGTTTAATGAGATTTTTTATATGAAGTATTTTTTAATTAAACCTCTTGAAATATATCATTGTGCTCTTATCCTTTCATTGTATAACAATAAGGAGCTTAGTAAAGGTTTTTTTTTTTTTTTTGCTAGAATGTCCTTCTTAAATCAAGTGAATGACTTCATGTAAAGATTATTGAAAGCTAAAATTAAACTAGACTTTAAGTTGTAATACCAGGCTTGAACATACTTATAAATGTTGAAATGGTCAACTTTCATTGATGAAGGATTATTTGTGTTGATGAAAATGGATTTGTTTAGATTGTTAGTTTATACAGATTATATAAAAGATTAGTCAAGTTTATCTTATAAGATATAAAATGATTATTTGTGTAATTATCTAGTTTGTTTGGATAGATTATATAGAAAATTCATATAAGCATTATCAAAAAAAGATAAATATAAGTTATTTAAAGATAAATATTAGAGAAGTGTTTTTATGAAACACATTAGTAGTTTATTAAACACATAACAAAGTAAAAGACTTCAAAATAATGTTTATCAAAGGTTCTTATTGTTATCACATGGATGTATATATAATGGAGGACAATCATAAGTATTTTGTTCAACAAAACTAGTAACGAACCAAAAGTATCCAACTAGCTAATAAGTTAAATAAAGTTTCACAACATATACCCTTGACATACGAGTGAAGTGTGAAGAATATTATTAAAGAAAAATATTTGCTAAAGAGTTAGAGAGCCCGCAAACTCCTAAGAGAAGTTCCAACGTTAACTGCTAACAACTAGATATTCTAGTTAGATAAAAATAATTTAAAGATTGCCAGGTGTTTTAATAAGTTGTTATGGTAAAAAAAATAAAAGATAGTGTTTATCTTTATAAGGTAGTATAAATATAAATGATTTGTAGTAAAAAATACTCCTCTTGTAATATTTTAAACTAGTAAAAGTTATTTATCCTAGGTTTGGCTGCCCTAGAGGGTTTTTTATCTTTTAAATTAATTATGTATTATAGAAAGGAAATTTGGTAAGTTGGCATGTTATAAGAAATATTAAGAGTATGGAAATTCTAATAAAACAAAAATGAAAAATAAGTAGGTAGTTAAGAAAAAAAATGTCAAAGAGCACATATAGTACTAAAAAAATAATAGTTTGTGGTTCTTAGATAGTGATTATTCTAGACATATATAAGGAGATAAATATCAATTTAAAAAATTTGAATGAAGGATCAGTGTGCTTTGGAGTTGAAAGCACAACTACTATAGAAGGTAAAAGAAGTATTGATATTTCTGGTTTACCTACTTTTCATACTATTTTATTTATAAATGGTCATATCGCTAATTTACTAAGCATAAATCAATTTTGTGATGAAAATCATAGTATGCAGTTTTCTAAAGATAAATGTAATATCTACAATCATTTTGACAAATGGATCATGAAAGGTACTAGAATCTTAGACTATTATTATAAAGTTGTCATAAGATAACACCAGATGATATTGATCTTTAATATCAACACCTTGGTTATATATCGACTTTAAAGACTCATCAAAGATCTCTGAAAGGGAAGGAATACATGGCCTACTAATTTTGCAAATAATCAAGATATAATTAGGTTATTTTATTAATAAAAAATTCTAAAACCTTTGATCTTGCAAGGAAATTATTCAAAATATTATGAGTAAAAAAGAAATTTTCCCTCTCTAGAATTCACAATGATCATGGTAAAGAAAAAATAGTTATCAATCAAGTCTTATATATGTGTTATTTATCACAGATTGAACCTAAAAAACAATTAAAAATGCCCTACAAGATAAGAGCTAGATCAATGTCATATATAAGGATCAAGATCAGTTCATTAAAAAACGATATATGAGAACTGGTTCCATGTTCTAATAATTACAATATAATTGGAACCAAATGGTTTTTTAAGAACAAATTAGACAAGCATGGAATAATTATCTGAAATAAAGCAAGACTAGTGGCACAAAGATATATTCAAGTTGAAGGAATTGACTTTGATGAAATGTTTACACAAATAGCTTATTTGGAATATGTTCACGTACTGATTGTAATTACTTATCACTTAAATTTCAAATTGTATCAAATGGATGTGATGAATGTATTTCTAAACAGAATTCTACAAAAATATATTTATGTAGAATAACCTAAAGGTTTTAGTAATCATTTATTTCTGAATCATATATACAGGTTGAAGAAAACTTGTATGGTCTAAAATAAACCCCGTCGGCATGATATGAATGACTAAAAAAATAAATGTTAGATACCAATTTTTAAAAAAAGACAAGTTGACAAGACTTCTTTTTTTTAATTCAACCCCTCCAAATATTACTGATAGCTTTTCACTCTAATGATTTTGTTAGTAAAAAAGTAAACAGTTAACAATAAAAAAAGCATTAATTACCATTACCTTGGAATTCTCATTTCATCGATGAATCTGTTAGGAAACATGTACCATAGTCAGAAAGAGTATTAATTGTCAATATGTTGGAATTCTTATTTTGTTGGTGATTTCATTAGTAAAAAAAAAATTATCACTACCTTGAAAAGTGAAACAACACCTTAAAAAGCTTTTATCGTCTCTAGAATATATTGATTGAAACATTCTATCAGTTTATTTATATGTAATTATCACCATAAACAATGCTAGGAAAAATAAAAACAGCTCTCATCACCATTAAAATACACCAACGAATACGTTCCATCGGTATTTCCATTGATATAAAACAATGTTTAATGCTAGATTATATATGTATTCCTTTTTTATTGATCCTGCAAATACTTAAATTCACAAATGCATGTATAACACAATAACATCATTTCATATCACAATAATAAAATAAATATTTTCTTGTCATTCAATAATATATTAACATCATTGTCATTACAATGAAGTAAATTTCATCCATAAATATTATATTATAGTTTATGACATTACAAACTTATGTTATGCAAATTAATTAGAATTTTCTTCTTTTTCATTAATTGTCTTCTCCTCATCTCCATCACAATCTTCTATGTTGATTTCATTGCATCATCATCTTTATCGACTTATATATGTCTACTGAAGCTCAAATCATCATTCAATTCATCAGTGTCAACATTAATAAAAATATTATCAATGCTGCGAAAATTTGAATTTTCTTTTAAGTCATTAAGTGGAGTAACTTGATATGGATTAGTTAACTCACCAAGTTGAAAGACATCATCTCCTATAGTTTATTCATTGTTCCTATGTTAAATAACCTTGACATGACCCCTAAGTTTGATTTTCCCTATGAATAACCAATCATATTTTGAATAATCATTTATAAAGAAAGGAGTGTACGTGTAATAAATTTGTTTACATTGCTTGGTAAAAACAAAGACATCATTGACATTGTAAAGTCTAGTCTTTAAATTAATTTTGACCAAATCATGATGGGAATTTACTATCATTCCTCTATCAGTAGTGTCATAGCAATAATATTTAAATAAAAAAAACTATATTTTGTTCACTATGATATTACAATTCAATTAGCTCTTCTAACTTCCCAGAATAGTCAATTTCAAACTCATTAGAAGTTGATCTCTTAACTCAAACTCTATTATTATATGTCTTTCTACCATGCTCATATTCTTCAGTATGAAACACATACCCATTAATAAAATATTCATTGTAGCACTTCACCTATATTTCCAGACTCAGACTTAGTAAAAACAAAATAACACTAGCATTTCTTTTCAATTTATAAACCTGGTACATGAAGAACAATCATAAACAATTAACAAGAAATATATAATGAAATTAAATATCCCAAGAGATAAGAATAATTAAAAATTACTTGCATGTGTTCTGAACTACGTGAAAAATTATTTATCTTATAATCAAAAAATTTAGGATTCAGTTAGTTGTGAGTTTTGAAACAGTAAATATTGACAATGTTACTTATAAGAAATTCAACAATGTATCAATTTATGATATTATAAAAGATAATTTGTTTAAAAATAATAACATGTTAAGTAGTATATTTATTGAATAAAAAGTTTTAGTTCATTATAGTTAAATAACACATTATTATGTGTTTATCTGAATTCTATTTCAGATATTAGTATGGGTCATCTAAGATGAGAGAATATTGATAAGTTTCCACTTAAATGCACTTTCCTATCATCATCATGCCTTAAAATATGGTTGATTTTTATTCTTAATTAAGACTCAAAATAGTATGAGATATATATTGAGATATCTTTAATAATATAGGTCTTGCATATCAAAATCTCAACATACGCCTTTTTAGTTTACTTTTCTCTTAAGGTTAAAAAAGACGTGCATGTAATTAAATAAAAGTTTTGAATTTTACAAAGAAAAATAAAAAAGTTTTTAATAATGTAATGTCTAACTTTTTAAATGGATACATTCATCTATATTGGACTAGGACTTCAACTTTTACCTCAAATGGTAAATGTATGAGTAGATGCTCCATCAAGTAGAAAAATTAATAAAGGAAATACATCTCAACTTTATATATTGTCTAGACAATATTCATTTAAAGCCTTTTCATGTGTTGTGTATGCAACTTACTGGATCATATATCTATAAATAAATTACTAATCATAAAAAAAGATGTTTTACTGTTGTTTATTAATATGAATGCCTGGTTATTTTCCATACAATATAGACATACTAGTTTTCCATGAGTGCTCTAATTAGAAACCATAGAAAAATTATTGATAGTTGATTAGTACTTAAAAGTGCATTTTTATCATGGTTTTATATCATCATTTTGCACTTGAAATATCAATAACTCAACTAAAACATGTTTTATAATAATATCTATAATAATATAAGATAATTTTAATTTATGGTAAATGTTCATTTTAAATGCAGGCCTATCACATAAATAAAAGGATTGATTGATGACTTTAAGAACTTAAATTGCAAGGGCAAAGAGATGACCAAAATTAGAAAAGAAATGTCGGTGCAATCCAAACCAAAACACTATTCGGTAATTGGGTCATATCTGGAGCTATAAATCTCTAATTTAGGTCTACTTTATATGGATGAAAAGGTAAGACATAGGCCTATAACTTTCATATGGAGCCATCATATGCTAAATTTTTTAGTGCACCATCATGCATATTTTTTCCTGAACAAGTGTACCATCATGCATATTTTTTCCTCCCGATGCATCTCATTTTAATTTTAAACCATGTATTATTCAACTTTTACCTTCTTTTTATGGCTTAGAATTGGAAAATCCATACTTGCATTTAAGGGAATTTGAGGAGGTTTGCAACACATATAATAATTTAAATTGTAGGATGAACACCATCAGATTAAAGCTTTTTCCTTTTTCATTAAAAGATAAAGTTAAAACATGGCTACAAAATTTAAAACCAGGATCTATTCGTGCTTGGGATGAAATGCAACAACAGTTTTTAAAGAAGTTTTTCTCATCTCATAGAACAAACTCTTTCAAAAGACAAATCACTACTTTCACTCAAAAACCAGGAGAAACATTTTACCAATGTTGGGATAGGTATCAAGACTTGCTTAGTACTTGCCCTCATCATGGTTTTGAAACATGGAGATTGGTTTCACATTTCTATGAAGGGTTAAACACTTAGAGATAGGCAAATGGTTGAATTGATATGAAATGGAACTTTTGAAGATAAAGACCCTGATGAAGCAATAGAGTACTTAGACTTGTTAGCTGAAAATGCTCAAAATTGAGACATCGCGAGTACTTATGAAGCACCGAGTAAAACTCAACCTCATACATCTAGTGAAGGTATGTACAACCTTAGGGAAGATCATGACCTTCAAGCCAAGTTTGCATCTTTAGCTAGAAAAGTCGAGGCACTAGAATTGAAAAAGAGTGGTCAATTAAAATCTGTTGAAAACATTGTGTGTCAAATCTGTGAAACAAATGAACACTAAACCAACGATTGCTCAACTTTGCCTTCTTTTAAGGAATGTCTCCATGAACAAGCCCAAGCTTTAAACAGTTTTCAAAGGGCCAACCACAATCCATACTCCCAAACATACAACCCTGGTTGGAGAAATCACCCAAATTTCAGTTGGAAGAGTAAGAACAACAATGCACAAACTTCACAACCACCATTTCAAGCACACCATAATTTCCACAATTCTTATGGATATGCATATTTTTATGCTCTACCTCCTAGAAGAAATCTTGAGGAAACATTGCATGCATTCATTGAAAAGCAAGAGACAATAATACTCAACTAGCTCAAAACATGACAAATTTTAAAGATACTCTTGCAAAATTAACATCTTCTCTTAGTTTTCAAGAGAAAGGTAAGTTTCCATCTCAACCACAACAAAATCCCAACGAGCAATACAATGCAAATGCAAGTAGTTCCGGAAGCCAACACATGGATCAAGTCAAATCAGTCACTACTCTGCGCAGTGGTAAGGTTATTGAAAAACCCACTCTTGAACCTTATGAGAAAGATGATGAGTCAATCTCTGAGGGTAAGGAAGGGGTTGAATCTGAAAATTACAAAGAAAAGACTGATTCACCACCAGCACTTACATTTCCTCATGTCATAACCAAACAAAGAAAAGTCAATCACAACTCTGAAATTTTTGAAATTTTCAAATAGGTAAGGATCAATATATCTTTGCTGGATGCTATTAAACAGGTTCCTTCATATGCTAAATTTTTTAAAGATCTATGTACTGTGAAGAGAAAACTAAATGTGAAAAAGAAAGTCTTTCTAGCTGAACAAGTAAGTGTTATTCTTCAGAATAATAATGCTTTGAAATATAAAGACCCTGGTTATCCTACAATTTCTTGTTTTCTTGGAGAAAAAAAAATTGAAAGAGCCTTACTTAATCTTGGTGCTAGTGTAAATTTACTTCCATATTTAGTTTTTCAGAGTCTCAATCTAGGTGAGTTAAAACCAACTTGTATATCTCTTTTACTTGTCGATAGATTTGTAAAAGTGCTTAGAGGAATAATTAAAGATGTGTTAGTACAAGTTAATAAATTTATTTATATCATATGTTAGTACAAGAGTTGGTCACCCACTCATCAATTAGTCATCAAATCAATAGTTCTCAATTTTGGCCTATAAAAGGAGGCATTTGCCATGTATTTAGGCATCTTGGTGTCCAGATCAAGATTGTTGTAACCCATTTTTGGGTCCCCGCGTAAAATATATATATATATATATATATATATATATATATATATATATAGAAAAATAAGAAAATGAAAAAATAATTAATAATAATAATAATAACTAATTTAAAAATAATAACAGTAAAAAAAATAATAATAGTAAAAAAAAAAAAGGATGTCAGAATGTTCAGAAAATGGTCAAAAATTAGTTGAGGAGGTTTACAATTACAAAGATTAAAATTTGGCAGTATTTTGTTAACTAATAAGAACCTTGTTGACAAAGAAAATTAATTTTAGGAAGAAAAATCCAAAATAAAATGCTTATGGATTCAATTAAATTTTAATAAAGGTTTAATTGAATTTATGGATGTTTTGATTGCAAGAAAATTTGATTTTTTAGTTAATTTGGGCTTTTATTAGAAGAAATTAAAGTTCTGGGGTCAAAATATAATTTTTGAGAGTTAATTTGGTCAAATCAGGGACTTAATTGCATAAATACTGAAGTTTGATGGCCAATTAGGGACTTAATTGAAGAAATCGAAAACCAAGGACCAAATTGTAAAACACGCCCAAATTGAAGGCTTGATTTTGAATCTGACGCATTTTGGCACCAAATCTCATTTAAATGAAACGACGCGTTTTGGAAAAAACGACGCCGTTTTATGCACTGTTCATATGCACTATTCAAAAAAAAAAAACTCAAAACGGTGTTGTTTTGAACAGTACCATCATCTTCTTCCCCTGGACACGCAGAGAACAGGGGAAGAAAATGTGTTTTTCTCCTCTGTTTTCACCGATCTTTTTACCGACAATTCAACTTTAAAAAGACGCCGACACAACCCACTTTCCACGTGCTTGAAGAACGTTGGAGGAGCAGCTGCACAGTGGCCGCCCCAGCCACGTCCCCTCCCCTGTTTTTTTGCCTATAAAAGCAGGGGAGGCAGCAAACGAAAGACAGAGACGAAGAGAGGGAGAAGAAGAAAGAGAGAAGGAAACCAAACACGAGAGAGAGGAGAGGAGAAGAGAAAAAAAAACAAAAGAGAGAGAGAGAAGAAGAAGGAGAAAACTGTGCAGAACCGAGAAGAGAGAGAGAAGAAAAACACACCAAAACATCGGCCACCATGTCTTTGCCGCCAGCACCACCGCCCCGACACCAATCCCAGGTAATCTCCGGTTGCCTTGTCTTTTTATTTTTCGGTCTACATTAGCATGCAGAACGTGAATTAATTCACGTTCTGTAGCAAATGAAGGAGGGGGTGGTTACTGTACAGTAACCAACCCATTTGCTTTTGGGCCGGGTCCGGCCCAACCCACTGATCTGGGCCGAGTCCGGCCCAATTAAAAAAAATTAATTTTTTTATATTTTTATATTTTTCTCTTTTTATTATTTATGCCTTTTTTGCTTAGTATTGGTCTATATTTTTGTCAAAAAAAAATACAAATACGGTATTAAAAATACCCGAGTTTTTTTTATCAACTAAAAATAAAAAAAAAAAATTTGTGCATACGGCCAAGTGTCTCAAAGCTAAAAAAAAAAATCATATTGTATTTTTCATACATCAAAAACAATATTTTAGCATGCATTTTGGCTTTAATAACCAGTTTATTAAAGTCAAGAGAACATTGGCCAAAATATTAAAAACAAGAAGAATTTTTTTTTTTGTTTTGTTTAGTATCAGGGATTATGAGGTTATACGTAACCCGTATTCTTGATTTTAACAGTTTCTTTGGTTTTAGATCTACATATAATTAGATACCACAACATGATTTCATATTTTATCAGACAAAACAATGCAGCCTACCTTAGGTAGGGCGTAGTCGGGGTGCTAATACCTTCCCTTTACGCAACCAGTCTCCGTACTCGATCTCTAAAGACCAGTTAGGGTTTCTAGTTACCAGAATACTAAGTGGCGACTCCCATTCAATGTTTTCACTGATAAGAGACAAGAATTCCTTGTCTCTTCATATCTTGCTAGAAATACACCACATCCCATCGTTAGCATGGATGGTGGATGATCGCCGCGACGTCGCACACATGCGACAAAGATCATACTCTTCTTTTCTCTCTTTGTATTTTATGTAATGTTTATGCTTTGCTTTCATTAATATCAAGTTTATGCCTTTCATTTCCTTTCCTTTACTTAGTTCACTCTTATCTTATTTATGTTCTTATTTTGTTTATTTACTTTTCTTTCTTTAATTATGTCTAGCTAATTTTATTATGTCAAGGTGAAAAGGTTGCACTAATGGTGTAAGAATAAGTATAATGTAAACTTAATATGGACTTTAATGTTTAATACTAACATGTTTTATATTTGTTATCTTGTTCACTATTTAATACTTTGCTTGTTAAATGACTAATCTTGATTTATATTGTATAACACTTGGTACAACAAATATTTGGCACTTTCATAGCTCATACTGTATGGTATAACCGACACCTGAGCTATGAAAAAACCTTGATTTGTTGTTAACATAAGTTATAATCATGAATGCTTGACGAGATTTACAAGTATTAATATTAATCGAATAAGATGACTAATGTAATCATGTTAACAGTCTATATTATACTTGTTTGACATACCATTAGTGGAATCTCTAACCTTGACATTTGTTATTATCATTGTTTAATCGTTACATTAATATTCCTTCTCAAAGTTCTCATCTTCTTCTTCTTCTCCTCCTTCTTTTTCTTTACTACTACTACTACTACTACTACTACTACTATTATTGTTGTTGTTGTTGTTGTTGTTGTTGTTGTATTATTGTTATTTACAATTTGTACAATTAACCTCCTTGTGGTTCGACCCTGGTCTTGCCGAGTTATTTATTACTTCGACACTCCTGCACTTGGGAGAAGACATCAATCTTTTAGTCGTGTCAATAGTCAACATCAAAGATGCCTTTATTAGAAAATTTTATTTTCTCGATACATCATAAGTCAAAGCTCTAAATGACCACAACTATTTGAACTCATTAATCAAGAGTTAAAAACAAACATCTATATTCTAACCGGGACTATTAGGATTGGGCATGATCATAGTAGATAAGAACATGAATTTCAGCCTTATACATATCTTTAGTGGCAAGTTATAAACCTGAGTATCACCAACTAGCAAGAATAAGGAACAATAAATAACTCGAATGAATTGAGTTTATCTTTATATAACTCAAAATGCACGTCCATTGATTTCATTGAAAAATGAAGATACATAGTGTTAAAGTGTTTCCAAGCTTCAACATCACTTTATCAACTACATCATGTGATTGGTGTTATGTTATGTGCTCACTAGTTTTTAGTGACATGAATAATCTTTATAGTTTGCGTATGATTGAGAAGTATCTTAAGTTTTTTTATAAGAGTTCTTTGCCTGTCAGTTCTTGGTTTATAACGAGAATGCCCACATGTTCTAAACTCACTTGAATCTATATTTTCAAGGTAGTACAACATGCAGAATTTTAGACACGTGTTAATTTTCTAGTATCTTAGACTGAGAGGTTTTATCATGAACTTAGCACTATAAAGTTTTCATTCAGCCTGTTCCTTTAAGATAAAATGCTTCTCATCCATTTGATAATTCTATCATAACTACATTAGGTTCTTCATCTATGATTGGATATTGATTGACATGACACTAATTCATTGTCATCGTATCCCTAACCACATTCCTATAAGAATTACTATTATCATCTATAACTCCATGCATGTTGTTGGCACTAAAAGTTGATCCAACAATCCTCTTTACCATGGTATTGTGAGGAACATATGATTCTCTATGTGCATATCAACATAAATTTCTTGATGAACTATTTTTGTAGAAGATGTATTATTACAACAGCTAGATCGATAAAATTTTTATTCTTACACCTTTTACATGGATAGATAATATCGCTTTTACTAATATTTATTGAATTGGATAATGCATAATTAATAAAACCTTAAACTCCATTATAATAGTTCATCCTTCACAACCTCTGGAGTGAATCTCGGTACATTCATAAATAATTATCCATTAATTTTATCAAACATATTTAAATAATAATGATAGCATATATTAATTAACTACATTAACTAAATAAATTTAAAAAAATATGGTTTAGCCCAATCTTATTTAATTTGTTTTAATATTTCTCTTAATTTATTATTAATTATATATCTATATAAATTCATATTTTTATATATTTACTAAAAATTACAACTCAACAATAAAATTGATAAAAATATAAAAATGAACTCACGAAAGAAGCCATTATTTATTTCATCATAAAACACCAAAGTCAAAAATTCAACATAAGTTTCATTAATTTATAAACAAATATAATTTTATAAAATCTAGAACAAACCATAACATGTGTAAATCATAAATTGATATAAAAGAATTGTATGAGAAAAAACTATAAAACAAGTAGACATCGAAACAAAATACATATACTATAAAAATATACAAAAAAAATAAATTTTTAAAATTATGTTCAGATAAAAAAAAGAGAGAATTTCTTACTTAAGGTGAAGAATCCTCAATAAAATTTGAATTAGAACACCGATACTGACAAATCAAGTTTTGTGATGGCCAAATTTATTATTGAAAATTGAATTGTGTTGAGATTGAGAGGAGGTGGTTGTTTGTTGCAGAAAAAAATGCATTAAAAAGAATGAGAAATAAAGGATAGGGAGAGGAATGTTAATCATTAGGTCATAAATAAAATATTACTAATGGATTCACCAATGAAATTACTCTATCAGACATTCCATCGATTATTTTATTGATAAAAAAATATCACATCATTGTATGATTTGTTTTTTTAATCTCATTATCTTTTCATCTATAATTCTATGGGTATATAAAGAAGGATTATTTTCGTCAGTATATTTACAAATAGACTTTACTATCGGATTAATTATGTTAGTAAAGTTGTATGTAAAAGTTACATCTCCTTATACTTTTCTGATTTTTTTATTTTTTTTTTATTGTAATTTTGTTAGTATATAGTAATGAAAAATTTTGTCAATAAAATTTACCACAATCTTGAAAGAAATATTCTGTTGATATTTTGGTTTATATTTATCAAATTTTTGGTAATTGTTTTTAGAATACATTTAATACAAAGGTTATATTTTTTTATAATAATATTTATATAAATAATATAGAGAAAATATAGAAAAGCCACCTAGTGTCGGAGATAACGGACACTTTGATTCGAAAAAAACTGTAAATGATAAATGCAACCAGGCACGATAATTAATATGTATATGTAACCATTATACTATTTGTTAATTAATAACTACTTGTAAGTATTATAGTATTTTTATCGTTATTCAATAATTATAATTTTTTAATAAGTAAGATTTCAGTTTGTCTCATCCTAGCCATGGACTCATAAAGTAATCATTTAAATTTCTCTTTCTCAATTGAAGAGAAAAACAAAAGGATTTCTTTCCAGAAAAAACTCATATATATATATATATATATATATATATATATATATATATATATATATTCCTTTGGGAAAAGAGTGGTTGATGAGTTTATTCATTGATTTTAGCAATGATACCAAGAAGCACCTACATTTGGTAGAGATAAATTTAAAGAAGCTCGTGCCAATGAGAACCACTGATTAAAATTCAAGAAATAGGCAAGCAAAAGAGAGCAGCAAGTTAGTGCAGTTCTGCCTGTCTAGCTAGCTAGCTTCATGTTTACAGTTAGAAACAAGAATAATGGCCAATATTGATAGCTCATCCACATATATCCCTTTCTAGTAGCATATGTATGGCTAGGTGGTCAAAGTTAAAATTTTCAACCAATCTCTAGATTGATGCTTTTGGATAAATATCATGTGCAGGATTATCATGAACTCAACTTTGTGCATGTTTGATGCCTTTTGTCCTCTTAGTGCCAGGTCACATGTGAGCTAAGGTCATCGATGTTTGATGTTAATGGCTGAAGCACAAATAATTCTCGTTACCGTAGAACATAAACCCCCCAAATCAGCTAGGTTAACACAATTTCGAACCTAATTAATAAACGTAGGGTTTAAACCCAAAAACTCACTTTTGTGCAGGTTAAAGTCGACCAGCACCAACCACCCATCTCTTTTGGTGACAATCTGAGAGTGTTTCCCACGTAGCTCTCTCCCTTCACTTACAAGAATCCAAGAGATCGAGGGAGAGAAAAAGATAGGGAGAGAGAGCCAACTTTGAAACAGTTTTTTAAGCTTTGGATGCTTTACAAAGATACAAAACACTTTATGGCAAATGTCAACCTTTTAAATCTAAAAGTCAATTACTTTTCTCACCATCATCGTTCTCTCTCTCTCTCTCTCTCTCTCTCTCACACACACACACACACACACACACACACACACAGAGCACACAGAGTACACACACACACTATACATGTATAATTAATGGCTTATGATGGGCGTCTCTCAAGGAAAAAGTCAATGGCTACACAGACTCACTCGGTGTCTTCCTGTCTCCCTGGCTATCTGTATGATAATGGGGCTCTTTGTTTCTCGTTTTATTTTTCACTTTGATCTCTCCTTTTGGAAGAAAAGGGCATACAAAATTAGGGTTTTGGGACAGTAAAACCCCACCAATGGGGCATGTCCACTGAGGCATGTTTCCCATGTCACATTGCGTGATTTTGCAAAATTTACAAAGGTGGTAGTCTCCATCCAGCCCCGTATGAGGGACCCAATTGCTACTGGGTGGAAGAGAGCCGGCCCCATACTTTGTCATGCACCAAAAGAGTGCTTAGCCTCCACAAGATTTGGCCCCATCATTCACCTGTCTCACTCTAGATTTGTTTTCCTTTGCTTTGCTTCCATTTTACACCTCTCTCTGTCTCTCGCTGGTTTGAGGTGGTGTCGGGGGTCCATGCATGATAGGAGGTATAAAGGTAGACATGGATAGAGCGCAAGAATCCCCGCTTGATAGGCTGCTCATGTGAGGGAAAATCTTGATACCTTTGCAACAAATTATAGCAGAATATATAATACATGCCATGATTAGGAGTGGTATTAAAGTATAGTATGAATTTTATTTGTCAAGACCTTCGGAAAGGAAAGGAAAAGGGCTTCATTAGGATAAGTGAGAGTGAACAGTTAAGGGTTAGCTTTAATGGCATTAATCATCTCTAGACATAATAGCAACATCACCATGCATTGATATTTCTCCTTTTCTCATGTCACTATATGGAGATAATAGAAGCATCTTTATGTTTGTTAAAAAGGTATTGTGTACCCTTGAGTGGTTTTTCTTCCTCCTTTAACTACTTCGATTCCTTAATTTAAGTTATATAAGGTTAGACATCATGATATCATGGTTAGGTTTGCTTGTTTAGCCAAGAATGAAAGGACAACTTACTGAAGAAGACTCGATTTCGATTTTTTTTTCTTACACCAAATTAAGGAATATAATTTCCCTGTGAATAAATAGAGAAAGACCTCTATTCTTGTGCTTATAATCAACATTTTTGGCGTTAATTCTCGTTGGGTTTTCTTTCTTTTCATATCACATTTCCCATAGCAATAGGGGTAGCATTTATAGACATTTTATTCTCATGCAATATTCAACTTTTCATTGCAAATGACTATATTTTATGTTTCTAGAGAAGAAAAGAGAATAATGCAGTATTTTATCTTTCACGTGATTTAGAGATAATATAAATTAAAGCTTAGCCATCGGAGGAAAGAAAAGGCGATCATAAGGTGGGAAAAAACAACAATAGATGTGATATATTATAGGTTTGCGCATTGTGATATGGAATGGGAAGTGATGCGGGCGAGATAGTCTAGCTGCTGTGGAGGATTCATGCACGCGCGAGCAAGATTGCTCTTAGAATAGGAAATAGTGTTTTATCAATATAAATAAAGTTACAAATACATTAATATTTTCGTATTATAAAAGATGACAGAAATGAAAATTGAATCTAACTGTTTGAGAAAATCGAAAACAATATAAATCTAAACACTAATCTAGCTAGATTTATCAATAAACATTCAAAATATGTAATAAATAAACTGGATATTTATCAAAAGAAAAGAAAACAAACAAAAAGAAGAATAAAGGGGGTGGAGACAGACAAGAAAAATAAAAGACGCGGTTGCCTTGGATGATATTCAAACAGCAGTAAGGAGATTTGTTAGGTGAAGGCTTTTCTTAGAGAGAAAAGGGAGCGAAAAAGCTAGGGTTTTTTCTGTTAACCGATCGAGATTCTTTTCGTTTCTTTTCTTGAGCATGCATCGGTTGTGTATTCTTGTTTTTTATTTTATTTTTTAGGACCAGATAGAGTTGCAGTGGGCCAATGCGTATTGGGTGTCGTTTGTTAATGGATGCCAAATTACATGGAAAATAAAAAAACAAGGCACCTTACCTATGCTAGGCATGCATGCAGATCCCTGTCTCTGTTGGCAGGAATATATGTGACTTGTGTTTTGTTGGGATTTATTTTTTATATATGTGGCCATGCATGCTGCTTGTGGGTCTAAAGTATAGCATCATTGGCTATACGAATGTGAACAAAAGCAAGCTCGCAGAAGCTCCCAGCAAACAAGGTTCTCCTGCTCTAGCCCATCTCCAGATGAGGTGAAAAGGATCGCCCAAGGCCCTAAGAGAGACAAATACATTGAGCGTTGTGTTGGGAGAACTTGGTGGCAGAAAATTGAAATAATTCAGTGGTGGAAAATTTGAGGATCAGATAATGTAAAACAAGAGAAGGCAACAGTGATACGTTGAATTTTGAGATCCCATTTCCACATCAGTCTTGACAATTGACAGATATCATGAGACAGATATCATGAAGGTAATAGTGATACCATTGATACTGTCGATAAACCTACTTTATTGAATTCGAATGCGTCTGAAAATATGATTTGTTTTTTAAAATCTTTTTTATTTTTAAAAATATTTTTTAAATTAACATATTAAAATAATTTTAAAATATCAAAATATATTAATTCAAAAAAAATACTTTTTAAAAAAAAATACTTTTCAAACACAGTACAAACGCCCTCAAAGTCTCAAATTTCGCACATCTCACCGATGAAAAAAATAAATAAATAAAAATCTATACCATTCGCCGATATTTATGAATATTATAATTAATTAAGGTACCATTGGAACCCGCTGGCTTTTAGTGCTGAACATTTGGCCAAAAGATCTAATTAATACATCATTAGTGCTGGATTAGCGCAAGAGTTAGAACTTTTATGGGACTTAACCACTACTTTTATAGGTGAACATAATCAACATGCAACATATTTTGCACATGGTTTTCATCTTGTTACTTTACAATAAGACCATTGCTAATTAATCAACTATCTAAGTGGACGACGTCTTTCCTAGATCATGCTTCATACTTATGAATTACTTGTCAAATTAACGAAACTAGAGTAAACAACAATGGCCAAGTTCATTCAATTCGGACTCTTTAAAATTGTTGTGTCATTTTTTTTTCAATTGTCATGATTGTTATACTTTAATTAAATTATATATTAATGGAAATTAAATATTTTTATCGTGTGATTTTAAATGATGCAGAGCTAGGAATTTTGGTTTGGCAACCAAAAATTTGAGAAAAATTAAAAGGAGGCAAATTGTTTTTTTAGGACTAAAAATATAAATTATTAATTAAAAGGACGTGGTGAAAAACATTTTCCTCACTGGGTCTAGTTCCACCGCTACTTAATGTTACGGGTAACATCTTAGCAAACTAAGTTGAAAAATAAAAAATAGAAGTCACCATTAAACTTTATAATAAATATAAATTCTAATTAGTTTTTAAAAATTATAAATAAAAGATTGATTATATAATAAAAAAGATAATTATCACCCTACATATTCTATTTATTTAAAATAAATTGTATTGTAATTTATTTTTAATAATAAAGGTATTCTAAATTTTTTAAAACTAATATTAGTTCTAAGATAATAATTTAGAACATGTGCTTGATAATAAGACATAATTTTTATTTTTAAAACATAAACATTGAACTCGATAAAATAATGAATAATAAGTTAAGTTTTAAACTTGTTTTTCTTAATTATATACAAACTTATACTCTATAAGTTTTGGTGGGGTCCCATTAGACTCTACTCCTCATGCTAGGATTGAATATATTACAGAATATAAATATATATTAAAAAAATAACCAAGTAATATTTTTAAAAAAATGTTCATATTTTTTTAAAACAAAAATAGTGTTCAACTTTATAAGGACAAAATCCTCTTAAGAATTTTACCATTATTAGGTTAATTCTTTGATAAAAAAAAACTTTATATTTTTTTAAAATCACAAATTAAGTTTCAACTTCTCATAAACATAACTTTTTTTATAATTTATGTCCACAAGTAACTCTTTCAAGAGAAGAACAAAAAATTTTATTTATATTTTATAAAAACCATTAAAGTTTTAACTTCTCATGAATAAAAACCTAAATATATATAAAAAGAATGACCAAGTAATATTTTCAAAATAGTGTTTATAGTTTTTAAAAACAAAAATAATGTATCTTTAACTTTACGAGGACAAAATCCTCTTAAGAATTTTATTTCTTAAAAACCATAAAGTTTTAATTTCTCATGAGTATAACCCCTTTATAATTTATATCCACAGGTTAACTCTTCCCTAAGAAGAACAAAACTTTTTATTTATATCTTATAGAAACCACTAAAGTTTCAACTTTTCATGAATAAAAATAGATTATACCATTTACAAGTTGATTCTTTGATAAAAATAAAAAAAATAAAAACAAAACAAACATGAAAAACCCACGTAGACAAAAGTGTTTTAGGGATTATATCATCCTCAAGTCAATTATTTAATCAACAAACATCACATACTAACAAATTAAAAACATATACAATCATAACATTACAACATAAATCCTGTAATAATTAATGAACACATACACACATAAAAATTAATAACACATTACAAATTCAAAATAGATAAATTAATATATTAGAGTTTAAAATTGACTTTTAGGAGCTGCTCCAATTAACCAAAAGTTGTTGAAGTTAGGAGTGATATTGTTAACACATGAGGTTTTGCTTGATAATTGTTGCTATGCCTTTAGTTTTGGATCATAAACATCTCCTTTTCCTTTTCTCACTTACACTAATGGTGAGGTTTGCTATGACATTTCATACATTTACATGCAATTTAGAACATACAACCATGTCATTTCTATAAAAATTAAGGTTTTTTTTTATTTTATATTATCTTTTTCAATATTTGTTATATTTTTCAATTGTCTACACATTCGTTACCTTTTTATTTAAGTAATTTAGATTCAAAAAATACTTAGTATATTTTCCTCCATATTTAAGTAATTCAACACCTAGTATATATTTTAGGATAATGGTATCGTTTTTTTAGCATAACTAATTTCTCATAACAAGTCTTTGAAAACTAATTAAGGTTTTTAGTTACCATAATACTATATGATGACTTCTTTTTCTATTTTTACTCCATTTTCAAAACATAAAAGCAAGCTTTTATTTTTATGGGTTTACCATGATATCAAGTGTAATAAGTTCTATCAATACTCGTGCATTAACTAAGAGCATTTCCATCCAAGCTTTTATGAAAGTAATGCATCAATAACTTTTTATCATAACTGTCTTGACCATTTTGGTATAGTAAAGCCTTAGATGAGTTTTAGAACTAAGATCCAATAAATTTGTTGAATTAGAATACATTGAAGCCTTTAGGAATAACATTGGAACCATACACATCTTATTAGCCTTAAAAGAACTATATAATTTTTTCTTCTAAATTGTTTATAATCACTCTTCAATTGAATGATATCAATTAGCTTTAGTTTTTCAATTATCTTATCAACAATAGAAGTAGCTTAAGCTTGGAATGCCTAAAGTAACTTTAAGGTTGCTAAACATTTCTTTTTAACAATAATGATTAGTCCAACATGGCTAATTTGATAGAAGTTAGAAGTTTTTTTTTAACAAATGAATATGTTTTGAATAAAAAGGAAGATACTTTTAAATTGATCTCAATTTATGAAGAACTAAAAGAAGGCATTCTCGTAATAAATTATACTATAGAAATTAGAAATCTTATATAGGATTATAGAGTTGGTTTAAACAAGTTAGTTAATCAATCTGTTTTACCTCTTAAGGAGTTGATCTCATATGAGTGCTTTTTTATGATCTAAGATTTTTTTTCATCCCTCGTTACTTGGTTAGTTGATGTATGCCTGATTAGTACTTAAAAGTGCATTTTTATCATGGTTTTATATCATCATTTTGCACTTGAAGTATCAATAACTCCTTAACTAAAATATGTTTTATGATAATGTATCTAATAATATAAGATACCTATAATTTGTGGTAAATGTCTATTTTTAATGCAGGTCTATCACATAAATGAAAGGATTGATGGATGACTTGAAGAACTTAAATTGCATGGATAAAGAGATGGTCAAACTTAGAGAAGAGATGTCGGTGCAATCCAAACTGGAACACTGTTCGGTAATTGGGTCATATCTGGAGCTACAGATCTCAGATTTAGGTCCAATTTATATGGATGGAAAGGTAAGACATAGGCCTACAACTTTGATATGGAGCCCAAGATCTAAAAAGTCCATTATCAAGTCCAAATTATAGCAACAACAAAGAAGCCCGAATCTGTCTTCCAGCCCAAGCACTGTTCGGTATTTTGGCCATATCTAGAGTTCTAGAAGTCCAAATGAGCTGAATTTTTTACACAAGAAAGCTGAGACAATTTCCTAAAACTTTCATGTTTACAACGGGCTCCAATTTTGACGTTATCAATGATGTTTTGGGCAGACAAGAGAAGATAAGGATTGTCACCAAGTCAAAAGTTGGCCACCCACTTATCAATTAGTCATCAAATCAATAGTTCCCAATTTTGGCCTATAAAAGGAGGCATTTGCCATGCATTTAGGCATCTTGGTGTTCAGATCAAGATCATGCTCTTCCTTTCTCTCTTTGTATTTTTTGTAATGTTTATGCTTTACTTTCATTAATATCAAGTTTATGCCTTTCATTTCATTTCCTTTACTTAGTTAACTTTTATGTTCTTATTTTGTTTATTTTTTTTTCTTTCTTTCATTATGTCTAGCTAAGTTAATTATGTCAAGGTGAAAAGGTTACACTAATGGTGTAAGAATAAGTATAATGTAAACTTAATATGGACTTTAATGTTTGATACTAACATGTTTTATATTTGTTTATAAGATGACTAATGTAATCATGTTAACAATATATAATCTGATTGGAACCTCCTTTGTGTGTGGTTTTCAATTCAATAATAAGAGTTTATACTATACTTGTTTGATATACCATTAGTGGAATCTCTAACCTTGACATTTGTTATTATTATTGCTTAATCCTTACATTAATATTTGATCTCCAAGTTCTTATCATCATCATCTTCTTCTTCTTCTCTTTCTTTATTATTATTATTATTATTATTATTATTATTATTATTATTATTATTATTATTAGTACTACTACTACTACTACTACTACTACTACTACTACTACTACTACTACTATTATTATTATTATTATTATTATTATTATTATTATAACTATTGTTGTTGTTGTTATTGTTGTTTTATAATTGTTGTTTATAATTTGTACAATTAACCTCCCTGTGGTTCGACCCCGGTCTTGCCGGGTTATTTATTACTTCGACACTCCTGCACTTGGGAGAAGACATCAATCTTTTAGTCGTGTCAAGTTTTTGGCGCCGTTGCCGGGGAGCTAAGTTCTTGTATAAATTGTAGTATTTATTTTATTTTCTCTTTTCACTTTTCTTGTATATAACTTTGTTTCTTTTCTTTTGTTTCTTTTTATTTTGTTTTCTTCCTCCTTCTTTTGCTTTCTTCTTCTTTTTATTTTATTTTATTCCTACACGTGCATGAGAGTGTGGTCACGTACATCAAGTGGTAGACTTTGTAGGATATCCTCATCATTTTCAGAAAATATGGCTGAAGAAGATAATCAATCACTTCAAAATGAGAATAATGAGAATAACCGTGCTAGAACACTTAGAGACCACATGAATCCCACAAGAACAAGTGCACCATCATGCATAGTTTTTCCTCCCGATGCATCTCATTTTAATTTTAAACCAGGTATTATTCAACTTTTACCATCTTTTCATGGTTTAGAATTGGAAAATCCATACTTGCATTTAAGGGAATTTGAGGAGGTGTGCAACACATATAATAACTTAAATTGTAGCATGAACACCATCAAATTAAAGCTTTTTCCTTTTTCATTAAAAGATAAAGCTAAAACATGGCTACAAAATTTAAGACCAGGATCCATTCGTGCTTGGGATGAAATGCAACAACAATTTTTAAAGAAGTTTTTCCCATCTCATAGAACAAACTCTTTCAAGAGACAAATCACCACTTTCACTCAAAAACCAGAAGAAACATTTTATAAATGTTGGGATAGGTATCGAGATTTGCTTAGTACTTGCCCCCATCATGGTTTTGAAACATGGAGATTGGTTTCACATTTCTATGAAGGGTTAACACCTAAAGATAGGCAAATGGTTGAATTGATGTGCAATGGAACTTTTGAAGATAAAGACCCTGATGAAGCAATGAAGTACTTAGACTTGTTAGCTGAAAATGCTCAAAGTGGGGACACCGCGGGTACTTATGAGGCACGAAGTAAAACTCAACCTCATACATCTAGTGGAGGTATGTACAACCTTAGGGAAGATCATGACCTTCAAGCCAAGTTTGCATCTTTAGCTAGAAAAGTTGAGGCACTAGAATTAAAAAATAGTGGTCAATTAAAATCTGTTGAAAACATTGTGTGTCAAATCTGTGAAACAAATGAACACTCAACCAATGATTGTCCAACCTTGCCTTCTTTTAAGGAATGTCTCCATGAACAAGCTCATGCTTTAAACAGTTTTCAAAGGGCCAACCACAACCCATACTCGCAAACATACAACCCTGGTTGGAGGAATCACCCAAATTTCAGTTGGAAGAGTGAGAGTGACAATGCACAAACTTCACCACCACAGTTCCAAGCACACCATAATTTCCAAAATTATCATGGATATGCACCTCCTTATGCTCCATCTCCTACAAGAAAGTTTGAGGAAACTTTGTATGCATTCATTGAAAAGCAAGAGACAATCAACACTCAACTTGCTCAAAACATGACAGATTTTAAAGATATTCTTGCAAAATTAACATCTGCTCTCAGTTTCCAAGAGAAAGGTAAGTTTCCATCTCAACCACAACAAAATCTTAATGGGCAATACAATGCAAATGCAAGTAGTTCTAGAAGCCAACACATGGATCAAGTCATATCAGTCACTACTCTACGCAGTGGTAAGGTTATTGAAAAACCCTCTCTTGAACCTTATGAGAAAGATGATGAGTCAATGTCTAAGGGAAAGGAAGGGGTTGAATCTAAAAATTACAAAGAAACGACTGATTCTCCGCCAGCACTTCCATTTTCTCATGCCATGACCAATCAGGAAGAAATCGAGGATGAAAAAGGCATCGAAAAGGTTGATGCGAATCTTTTATCAAAAGTGACAACAGATTCGACACCCGACATCACACCAATTGATGATTACTTTCCTGATGAATCTCTACTTTCTCTTAATTCAATGCCTTGGTTTGCTAAAAATATCAATTTTCTTGCTTCAGGATTTTTGCCAACTCATTGGAGTATTGAAGACAAAAGAAAATTTTTGAGCAACGAGCAAAATTTTTATTGGGATGACCCTTACTTATTCAATTATTGTCCTGATCAAATATTTCAAAAATACATTCTCGACAATGAGGTAAGTAATTTCATTAAATTTTGTTACTCTAAGGCATGTGGGGATCATTTCTCATCAAAAAAGAGGATTGTAGAAATCTTACAAAGTGAATTTTACTGGCCCATCATATTCAAGGAGTCAGATGCATTCCGCAAAAACTGTGAAAATTGTCAGAAGGTGGGATTTATTTCAAAACACAGAGAGTCTTTAGATAATCTTCTATTGACTCTTAAGTCTCATCATAGTCGAGATAAGCATCGTGTAATTCATGACTTATGAACCCATTTTCATAAAGAACATACTTGACTTAGTCTTGGGAATCTGACTAAAAAAGACCCTGTTTGCCAGTTTTTAAGAAAACTGGATGGGAAGCCTATCCCGGACCCATTGAGGGCGTTTAAGCTGTTCTTGGACGTAAAACCAAGGGAAGATGTGAGCCACATTCATAACTGCGATTTGAATTTTTTTTTTTGTAAAAACTTGTGTCTTTTGGTTTTATTATTGTGTTTTGTTATTTCTTATTTTTGTTTTAGTGTGTTTCAGGTTTTGTCAGTGTTTGTTATTTCAGGTGATATCTGGATTAACCCTTACTTATTCAATTATTTTCCTGATCAAATATTTCAAAAATGCATTTTCGACAATGAGGTAAGTAATTTCATTAAATTTTGTCACTCTAAGGCATGTGGGGATCATTTCTCTTCAAAAAAAAGGATTGTAGAAATCTTACAAAGTGGATTTTACTGGCCCATCATATTCAAAGAGTCAGATGCATTCTGCAAAAACTGTGAAAATTATCAAAAGGTGGGATTTATTTCAAAACACAGAGAGTCTTTGGATAATCTTCTATTGACTTTTAAGTCTCATCATAGTCAAGATAAGCATCGTGTAATTCATGACTTAGGAACCCATTTTCATAAAGAACATGCTTGGCATAGTCTTGGGAATCTTACTAAAAAAAGACCTTGTTTGCCAGTTTTTAAGAAAACTGGATGGGAAGCCTATCCCCGACCCATAGAGGGCGTTTAAGCCGTTCTTGGACGTAAAACCAAGGGAAGATGTGAGCCACAATCACAACTGCGATTTGAGTCTTAGCTTGTAAAAATTTATGTCTTTTGATTTTATAAATAGCATAATATTAGTTTTTTGTTGTTTCTTATATTTATTTAAGTGTGTTTCAGGTTTGTCAGTGTTCGTTATTTAAGGTGATATCTTTTATACTCTATCTTTCTACCTTAGAACATTGAGGACAATGTCTCATTTTGGTTGGGAGGAGAGGGTAGTAGTTGATAAAAAAAAAAAAAATTTCATTTCATAAAGCATGTGCATAATTGTTGTTACTAGGATGGCAGAGTAAAGGAGTTATTTTGTTAAAGTGACTCTTGAGACGCATCTTAGTAACCATTCTTAACAAGGTCTATTATAATACTTCCTGAAATATTCAGGTTTACAAACTCTCGTATTGTTACCGCTTAATTCTGCTCATATACTTATTTAACATGTATTCTTAAACCTTAATTTACACACACACACTTTAACATATGATTGTGGGTTGCATATTGGATTATTACATTATTTATGTTCTTTTGTTAAAGGTAACAACTAAGGGAAAGGGATTGTATATAATTAAAAAAAATAAAAAAAGAAAAAAAATGATGATAATAAAAATGTAGATAAGTTTGGTTTCGTAGCCTCCCTAACCTAAGCAATTAAGCCCGAAGGGGTGTTTTAACACCTAATACCCTAAAGTGAACTGACTTGGGAGCTATTGGCCCAACGCTTGTTACATGGGTTGAGGAGAAAAGCTTAAGGGAATCAAACATTGCACTATCTATATATCAGTATCTGCGACCCGAGTTACTAAGCTCGTAGGGGTGTCTTAACACCTAATGCCCTAAGACCAACTAGTCTGGGAGTCATTAGCTGAAAGCTCGTTACATGAGTTAAAGATGCATGATGTTTTTAAATTATATGCATATAGATTTTTTTTTTAAAAAAAAGAAAAAAATAGTAATCCCAATCCAAGGAAGTTAACCTTAAACATTAGAACAAAATTTTTTTTTTCTTCCAAGAAAAGCCCATAATTATGTATTGATATATTGAGCACAAAAGAAAGGTTTATTAATATCTTGTTAAGAGGTATTGAGCAGATATATAAATTTAATGAGAGTTTGTTTATCTGGATAGATTAATGGAAGTTAAATGATGAATACCTTGCTTTGTGAAATTTGCAAATTGTTGTAACGCTTTAATTACTAGGGACTAGTAATAAGCTGGTTGAGGGGTGTGATTAGTACTTAAAAGTGCATTTTTATCATGGTTTTATATCATCATTTTGCACTTGAAGTATCAATAACTCCTTAACTAAAATATGTTTTATGATAATGTATCTAATAATATAAGATACCTATAATTTGTGGTAAATGTCTATTTTTAATGCAGGTCTATCACATAAATGAAAGGATTGATGGATGACTTGAAGAACTTAAATTGCATGGATAAAGAGATGGTCAAACTTAGAGAAGAGATGTCGGTGCGATCCAAACCGGAATACTATTCGGTAATTGGGTCATATCTGGAGCTACAGATCTCAGAGTTAGGTCCAATTTATATGGATGGAAAGGTAAGACATAGACCTACAACTTTTATATGGAGCCCAAGATCTAAAAAGGCCATTATCAAGTCCAAATTGTAGCAACAATAAAGAAGCCCGAATCTGTCTTCCAGCCCGAGCACTGTTCGGTATTTTGGCCATATCTGGAGTTCTAGAAGTCCAAATGAGCTGAATTTTTTTACACAAGAAAGCTGAGACAATTGCCTACAACTTTCATGTTACAACTGGCTCCAATTTTGACGTTATCAATGACGTTTTGGGCAGACAACAGAAGATAAGGATTGTCACCAAGTCAAAAGTTGGCCACCCACTTATCAATTAGTCATCAAATCAATAGTTCCCAATTTTGGCCTATAAAAGGAGGCATTTGTCATGCATTTAGGCATCTTGGTTTCCAGATCAAGATCATGCTCTTCCTTTCTCTCTTTGTATTTTTTGTAATGTTTATGCTTTGCTTTCATTAATATTAAGTTTATGCCTTTCATTTCCTTTCTTTTACTTAGTTACCTTTTATGTTCTTATTTTGTTTATCTATTTTGCTTTCTTTCATTATGTCTAGCTAAGTTAGTTATGTCAAGGTGAAAAGGTTACACTAATGGTGTAAGAATAAGTATAATGTAAACTTAATATGGACTTTAATGTTTGATACTAACATGTTTTATATTTGTTATCTTGTTCACTCTTTAATACTTTGCTTGTTAAATGACTAATCTTGATTTATGTTGTATAACACTTGGTACAACAAATGCTTGGCACTTTCATAGCCCATAATGTATGGTATAACCGACACCTGAGCTATGAAAGGAACTTGATTTGTTGTTAACATAAGTTATAATCATAAATGCTTGACGAGATTTACAAGTATTAGCATTAATTGAATAAGATGACTAATGTAATCATGTTAACAATATATAATCTGATTGGAACCTCATTTGTGTGTGGTTTCCAATTCAATAATAAGAGTTTATACTATACTTGTTTGATATACCATTAGTGGAATCTCTAACCTTGACATTTGTTATTATTATTGCTTAATCCTTACATTAATATTTGATCTCCAAGTTCTTATCATCATCATCTTCTTCTTCTTCTCTTTCTTTATTATTATTATTATTATTATTATTATTATTATTATTATTATTATTATTATTATTAGTACTACTACTACTACTACTACTACTATTATTATTATTATTATTACTATTGTTGTTGTTGTTATTGTTGTTGTATAATTGTTGTTTATAATTTGTACAATTCACCTCCCTATGGTTCGACCCCGGTCGACCCCGGTCTTGCCGGGTTATTTATTACTTCGACACTCCTGCACTTGGGAGAAGACATCAATCTTTGAGTCGTGTCAATGCCCTTGAGGAAAACTAAGTTTTTAGAATGTAACATGTATATGTATTCCTTTTCCTAAAACCAAAAAATAACTTGTATAAATATAAACATTGAAATAAATAAAAATAATTGATTGGATATGGAGTAGCCTTTTGTGATGAGTGACAAGAGCTGTTGAATAACTTGTATAAATAAAAGAAATTAAAAGCTAGTTTGATGTCTTGAATTTTAAATAAAATTACATTTCTTTATATTAGGATATGTTATCTCAACTTTTCCTTAAAGTGAGATTTTGTTTGCTTGTATTGTAACCTGCGTTTAGGGGATGGGTCATTTAAAGATTTAAGGTTTAAATATTTTTTTATCAATATAAAATATCCTTATTCTCTTTATTTTCCTTGTTTTCATATTGAATATAAATGTTTATCATATGATAAATTATTAAATATATTAATACATCCATTTTAGAAGTAAAATCAAAAAATTTCATTTATCCAAAAAAGTGGAAAATGATTTAATATATTGTCCATAAATTAGTTTAAAACTTCTCTTCATTAAAAAATATGACAACAAATTAACACATTAACATCTAAATTTTGAGGAGACATGGTTAGAATTTTTATTCATCAAAAAATGATGTAATGTATATAAAATAAATTTCAAAAAATGAAAATTATAAAATTATAAAATATAATGTAATGTAATGTATATAAAATTATTAAATATATTAATACATCCATTTTAGGAGTAAAATAAAAAAATTTCATTTATCCAAAAAAGTGGAAAATGATTTAATATATTGTCCATAAATTAGTTTAAAACTTCTCTTCATTAAAAAATATGACAACAAATTAACACATTAACATCTAAATTTTGAGGAGACATGGTTAGAATTTTTATTCATCAAAAAATGATGTAATATATATAAAATAATTAATTTATCATACAAACTAATTTCCTTTTTTTAACGCTATTTTGGCATATTATTTGGTAAACCTTAAAACCCTTTTAAGAATTTTACCGTTCTTACATCAATTCTTTAATATAAAACAAAACTTTATATTTTTTAAAAAACCACAAAGTTCAAATTCCTATGAATAGAATCTTTTTAAGGATTATATCATCTATAAGTTGATTTTTAGATAAAAAAAATTATTAATATTTTTTTCTAAAAACCATCAAAGTTTCAACTTCTCATGATCATGAACCTTTTAAGGATTATACCACACTTAAGTCACTTCTATGATCAACAAACATCACACATAAATAAACTAAAAACTCAATCATGGAATGAACATGTACACATATGAAAACTAATAACATATTCTAAATTATTTTTTTTATCTTCTTTTTATTTATAACTCACTCTTTGCTTATCATTTTATCTCAAGTTCCTTTTTTATCTTTATTTTTTTATCTTTCTATATTTTATTTTACAATTATTTTAGAGAAAAACCAAGATTCTTGTTATTTATCTAGGTTCATGTTTCTTTACTTGCTTGTCACTTAGCTTTTTATTTTTTTTAATTGTCTTATGTTGAGAAAAAATGTCAAAATCGATTATTACACATAACATCAAACTAGTACATTAAAAAGAATAAACTCTTCTAAATATTGTTCCATTCAAACTAATGAATTTAATTAACTATTAGATTTTAACTTGCCTAAATAGTTATACGCATAAAAAATATGGTAATCAACAATTATCTCATGTAAAAAAAAATAATGACCACTAATTTACACTTAATATCCTGGATTTAATGAACAAGAACGGTTAAAAGTAAAACACAAAAAAACTTAGATCTAATAAAAAAGTCATTACCCTTGAATAATGTTAAAATGAAACTAATATTAGGCATATGTTTAAAAGTGAAGAAAATATTGGTAGTATAAAATTCTCATAAACATTAATATATATTTAAAACTTTTTAATTTTAGAAAAGTTAGATTCCAAATTATAAGTTTGTTAAATCTAGGTTATGCCTTCTTTCTCAATAAAAAACTAGTGTTTTAGAATAAAAACAAAACTCAAAATGCTCCATTATAAACAAGTTCACATATCCTGAGTAAACTTTAGTTAATTTGTCAAAATTATAATTTGTATCATGAAACTAGAATAATTCAATTAAAAAAACAAAGAAATATTTAAATTCAATTTCAAATCATTTCAATATTAAATCGATAAAATTAAAAAAAAAACTAAATCAAAACTAAAAGTGATAGCTCTTCCAATACTAAGACAAAAGAAAGTGATAAAACCAACAAATTGGCAAAACCCAGAAACAAGATTGAAGTGCTAAATCTCAAAAAATGATTAAGTGAAAACTCAAAAGAACTTTAATAACCTTTCCAAAAACAATCCAAATGCAAATGCGTTTTTTTATAACATTAGCGAATACTGAAATTGGAAGGACAAAGAGATGACCAAACTTAGAAAAGAAATGTTGGTGCAATCCAAACCCGAACACTGTTTGGTAATTGGGTCATATCTAGAGTTGTCGATCTCAGCTTTAGGTCTACTTTATATGGATGAAAAGGTAAGACATAAGCCTACAACTTTTATATGGAGCCTAAAATCTTAAAATGTCATTTTCAAGTCCAAATTATAGTACCAACAAAAAAGTCTGAATCTGTCTTCCAGCTTGAGCACTGTTCAGTATTTTGGCCATATCTGGAGTTCTAGAGGTCCAAATGAGCTGAATTTTTTACACAAGAAATCTAAGACAATTTTATACAACTTTCATGTTTTCAAGTGGCTATAATTTTGACGTTATCAATGATGTTTTGGGTAGACAAGAGAAGATAAAGATTGTCATCAAGTCAAGAGTTGGTCACCCACTCATCAATTAATCATCAAATCAATAGTTCATAATTTTGGCCTATAAAAGGAGGCATTTGCCATGCATTTAGGCATCTTGGTGTCCAGATCAAGATCATGATCTTGCTTTCTCTCTTTGTATTTTTTGTAATGTTTATGCTTTGTTTTCATTAATATCAAGTTTATGCCTTTCATTTCCTTTTATTTACTTAGCTAACTTTTATCTTATTTATGTTCTTATTTTGTTTATTTATTTTTATTTTTTCCATTATGTCTAGCTAATTTTATTATGTCAAGGTGAAAAGGTTACACTAATGGTGTAAGAATAAGTATAGTGTAAACTTAATATGAACTTTAATGTTTGATACTAACATGTTTTGTATTTGTTATCTTGTTCACTCTTTAATACTTTACTTATTAAATGAATAATCTTGATTTATGTTGTCTAACACTTGGTACAACAAATGTTTGGCCTTTTCATAGCCCATATTGTATGGTATAACCGACACCTAAGCTATGAAAGGAACTTGATGACACAACTAAAAGATTGATGTCTTCTCCCAAGTGCAGGAGTGTCGAAGTAATAAATAACCCGGCAAAATCGGGGTCGAACCATAGAGAGGTTAATTATACATATTATAAATAACAATTATAAACAACAACAATAGTAATATTTATTTTATTTTCTCTATTCACTTTTCTTGTATATAACTTTGTTTCTTTTCTCTTGTTTCTTTTTCTTTTTCTTTTTTATTTTATTCTATTTCTACACGTGTATGAGAGTGTGGTCACGTACATCAAGTGGTAGACTTACTAGGATATCCTCATTATTTTCAGAAAATATAACCAAAGAAGATAATCAATCACTTTATAATGAGAATAACCGTGTTAGAACATTTAGAGACCACATGAATCCCACAAGAATAAGTGCACCATCATGCATAGTTTTTCCTCCCGATGCATCTCATTTTAATTTTAAGTCAAACATTATTCAACTTTTACCTTCTTTTCATGGCTTAGAATTGGAAAATTCATACTTGCATTTAAGAGAATTTGAGGAGGTTTGCAACACATATAATAATGTAAATTGTAGTATGAACACCATTAGATTAAAGCTTTTTCCTTTTTTATTAAAAGATAAAGCTAAAATATGGTTATAAAATTTAAGACCAGGATCCATTCGTGCTTAGAATGAAATGCAACAACACTTTTTAAAGAAGTTTTTTCCATCTCATAGAACAAACTCTTTCAAGAGACAAATCACCACTTTCACTCAAAAATCAGGAGAAATATTTTACCAATATTGGGATAGGTATCGAGACTTGCTTGGTACTTGTCCTCATCATGGTTTTGAAACATGAAGATTGTTTTCATAGTTTTATGAAGGGTTAACACCTAGAGATAGCCAAGTGGTTGAATTGATGTACAATGGAACTTTTGAAGATAAAGATCCTGATGAAGCAATGGAGTACTTAGACTTGTTAGGTGAAAATGCTCAAAATTAGGACACCACTTATGAGACACCAAGTAAAACTCAACCTCATACATCTAGTAGAGGTATGTACAACCTTAGGGAAGATCATGACCTTCAAGCAAAGTTTGCATCTTTAGCTCGAAAAGTCGAGGCACTAGAATTGAAAAAGAGTGGTCAATTAAAATTTGTTAAAAACATTATATGTCAAATATATGAAACAAATAAATACCCAACCAATAACTGTCTAACCTTGCCTTCTTTTAAGGAATTTCTCCATGAACAAGCTCATGCTTTAAATAGTTTCCAAAAGGTCAATCACAACTCATACTCACAAACATACAACCCTGGTTGTAGAAATCACCCAAATTTTAGTTGAAAGAGTGAGAACAACAATACACAAACTTCACAACCACTGTTTCAAGCACACCATAATTTCCAAAAATTTTCATGGATATGCACCTCCTAGAAGAAATCTTGATGAAACATTGCATTCATTCATTGAAAAGTAAGAGACAATCAATACTCAACTTGCTCAAAACATGACAGATTTTTAAAGATACTCTTACAAAATTAACAACTGCTCTCAGTTTCTAAAAGAAAGGTAAGTTTCCATCTCAACTACAACAAAATCCCAAGGGGCAATACAACCCAAATGCAAGTAGTTACGGAAGCCAACACATGGATCAAGTGAAATCAGTCACTACTTTTCGTAGTGGTAAGGTTATTGAAAAACCCTCTCTTGAACCTTGTGAGAAAGATGATGTGTCAATATCTGAGGGTAAGGAAAGGGTTGAATCTGAAAATTATAAAGAAAAGACTAATTGTCCGCCAGCACTTCCATTTCCTCAAGCCATTACCAAATAAAGAAAAGTCAATCACAACTTTGAAATTTTTAAAACTTTCAAACAGGTAAGAAGCAATATACCTTTGCTGGATGCTATTAAACAGATTCATTCCTATGCTAAATTTTTAAAAGATCTATACACTATGAAGAGGAAACTGACTGTGATAAAGAAAGCCTTTTTAACCGAACAAGTAGGTGTCATTCTTCAGAACAATAATGCTTTGAAATATAAAGACCCTACTTCTCCTACAATTCTTGCTTTATTGGAGACCATAAAATTGAAAGAGCCTTACTTGATCTTGGTGCTAATGTGAATTTACTTCCATATTTAGTTTTTTTAGAGTCACAATCTAGGTGAGTTAAAACCAACTTCTATAACTCTTTTACTTGCCGATAGATCTATAAAAATACCTAGAGGAATAATTGAAGATTTGTTAGTACAAGTCGATAAATTCATTTATCCTGTGGATTTTATCATCTTGGACACACAACCTATTGAAATATGTAATTCATTTCCTGTTATTTTAGGACGTCCATTTCTTGCAACTTCTAACGCATTGATTAATTGTAGGAATAGACTGAAGAAGCTATCATTTAGAAACATGACATTGGAGATGAATATTTTCAACATTTGCAAAACAACCTGGAGATGATAATGATTTACAAGAAGAAGATCATATTGACGGATTAGTTTATGATCAACTTCAATCTACTTTAAGTAAAAATGAGTTGGATGAATATGAAGATTTGCAAATGATTTATTCTGAGGAAGAAATCATAGATGAAAAAAGCATTGAAAATATTAATGCAGATCTTTTGTCAAAAGTGACACCAAATTCGACATCTGACATCACACCAATCGGTGATTACTTTGCTAATGAATCCTTACTTTCTCTTAGCCCAATGTCTTGGTATGATAAAAATATCAATTTTTTTTTGCTTTAGGAGATTTGCCAACTAATTAGAGTACCCAAGATAAAGAAAAGTTTTTGAATAAAGTGAAGAACTTTTATTGTGATGACCCTAGCTTATTCAAATATTATCCTGATCAAATATTTCAAAGATTCATTCCCGACAATGAGGTAAGTAGTGTCATTAAAATTTATCATTCTAAAGCATGTGGAAGTTATTTTTCATCAAAAAAACAACTACAAAAATCTTTCAAAATGGATTTTATTGGTTCACCATGTTCAAGGACACACATGCATTCTGCAAAACTTGTGAAAATTGTCAAAAAGTTGATACTGGTCAAAATGTTTTGTTTTATAATTTTCAACTCTATGCATTCCCTAAAAAGCTAAGATCAAGATGGAGCTATCCTTATGAGGCCTGTAATATTGAGAATTCAATGAATGACAGTGTTTTTAAGAAAAATAGACATCGTTTCAAAGCTTACTTTGATAATTTTCCTAGTGAGAATGAATCAACTGGTTTGAATGATCTTATAGATATATGTTAATTATTTTGTTTTTCTTACATTGTTTTTGTGTTTCTTTTTTAGTGATTTTTGCTAGTTTTTCTCACCCTGGTCAAATGGCGGATAACGGTACTTCGTGACTTAAGTCGGTTCTTTTAGTTTTCCATAATAACTGATATATATGTATATATTTATGCAATTCTTTGAATCTCTTTTCCAATTCTCATTTCAAAATGGACACTAATCTTAAAAAATTGAAAAAGTACTTTCCCGTTCTGCCTTAGAATACGATTACAAAAATTTATCGTGCTAGATATGGAAGATTGAGATTGTTAATGAATCATGGAATTCCTGAAGATATTCACTGGTTGATTGAAGCAAAAGTCCAATTATCAGGTGAGTCCTCTAACTCCTTCATTTCACACATGTCTAAAACAGGTAAAAGCACTTTTGCAAAGAAATGTCATGCAAAACAACTAAAAGTCTGTCATCGATGTGCTAGATGGACTTGTAATGCACAATGTCTTTTTTTAGGAATGGTATCTATAAACCGTGAAGATAAAGTACAATTCATTAAGGATGGCCTAAGTAAGGAGTCTTCAGATAATCTTTTATTGAGTCTTGAGACGCATCTTAGTGGAGATGTGCACCGTGTATTTCATGATTTATGACCACTATTTCATAAAAAACATGATCGACTTAGTCTTGGGAATCTGACTAAAAAAGACCTTGTTTTCTAGTTTTTAAGAAAACTGGATGGGAAGCCTATCCTCGACCCATAGAGGGCGTTTAAGCCATTCTTAGACATAAAATCAAGGGAAGATGTGAGCCATAATCACAACTACCTGTACATACACATGCTTTTTTAAAATTAAATAAATAAAGAGAGAGTGTGCGTGAAACTTTAGCTGACCTACATATAGGTGGTATGATTGCCTTTCTAATTTCTCATCTATAAAATCCTCTCTTCCTTCCCTTCATTTCCACTCAACTCATACATTCATCGAATATAAAAGTGTGTAGAAATGGCAAGTTCCTCAAGTCATCAAATAAGAAATATTTGTGTTTTTAGTGGATCTAGTCCTCGGAAAGAAAAGGAGTTTTTAGAATCAGCAAATCATCTTGGTCAGGTGCTCGTTGAGAGAAAGATTCATTTAGTGTATGGGGGAGACAATCTTGGGTTAATAGGAGTGTGTCAATAGTTGTATTTTTAGGAAGTAGTCAAGTTTTGGGGGTCGTCCCCAAAGCTTTAGCACAAGGGAATATCATTGGAAAAACAATTGGAGAGGAATTACAGGTCTCCACAATGTCTGCTCGAATGAGTACAATGTTTAACCATGTTGATGCCTTCATAACCTTACCAAGTGGTCTAGGAACATTGAAAGAGATCTTTCATATCTCCTCTTGGGCCCAACTGTACATTCACCATAAACCCATAAGTTTTTTAAATGTTAATGGTTATTATGATAAGTTGTTGTCTTTTCTTGATCATGCTGTGGAACAGGAATTTCTAACATCTTCTGCATGACAAATCATAATCTCTGTTGCTACTGCTGAACATTTGATTGACCAACTATAATCTTTCATTCCTGTAATTAATCCTTCCATAAGTCGTATAAATTGGTCAACTAAAAAAAGCCGTAAAAAGCTTAAATTGGATTTGAGCCTTTATTTGTGAATCTTTGTGTCTTTTGGTTTTATTATTGTGTTTTGTTGTTTATTATATTTGTCTCAGTGTGTTTCAGGTTTATTAGTGTTCGTTATTTCAGGTGATATCTTCTATACTCTATCTTTCTATCTTTAAACATTGAGGATAATGTCTCATTTTAGTTGGGGGGAGAGGGTAGTAGCTAAAAAAAAAACTAACTGTGTTTTCTATTTCATAAAATATGTGCAAAATTGTTGTTACTATGATGGCAGAGTAAGGAAAACCTTTTATGACTCTTGAGATGTATCTTAGTAATCATTCATAACAAGGTCTATCATAATACTTCTTGAAATATTCAGATTTACAAACTCTCGCAGTGTTATCACTTAATTTTGCTCATATACTTATTTAACATGTATTCTTAAATCTTAATTTACACACACACACTTTAACATATGATTGTGGGTTGCATATTGGATTATTACATTATTTATCTTCTTTTGTTAAAAGTAACAACTAAGGGAAAAGGGATAGTATATAATTAAAAAAAAAAGAAAAAATGATAATAATAAAAATATAGATAAGTTTGATTTCGTAGCCTCTCTAACCTAAGCAATTAAGCCCGAAAGGGTGTTTTAACACCTAATACCCTAAAGTTAACTGACTTGGGAGCTATTGGCCCAACGCTTGTTACATGGGTTGAGGGGAAAGGCTTAAGGGAATCAAACATTGCACTATCTACATATCAGTATCTGCGACCCGAGTTACTAAGCTTGTAGGGGTGTCTATATATATTAAAAAAAAGAACAAAATAATAATCCCAACTCAAGGAAGTTAACCTTAAACATTAGAACAAAATTTTGTTTTCTTTTAAGAAAAGCCCATAATTATGTGTTGATACATTGAACATAAAAGAAAGGTTTATGAATATCTTGTTAAGAGGTATTGACTAGGTATATAAATTTAATGAGAGTTTATTTATCTGGATAGATTAATGGAAGTCAAATGATGACTACCTTGCTTTGTGAAATTTACAAAGTATTTTTATATTTTAATGCTTTAATTACTAGGGACTAGTAATAAACTAGTTGGGGGTGTGATTGATACTTAAAAGTGTATTTTTATCAAGGTTTTATACCATCATTTTGCACTTGAAATATCAATAACTCCTTAACTAAAACATGTTTTATAATAATATATCTAATAATATATGATACCTTTAATTTATGGTAAATGTTCATTTTAAATGCAAGTCTATCATATAAATGAAAGGATTGATTGATGATTTTAAGAACTAAAATTGAAAGGACAAAGAGATGGCCAAACTTAGTAAAGAGATGTTGGTGCAATCCAAACTCAAACATTGTTTGGTAATTGGGTCATATCTAGAGCTGTGGATCTCAGATTTAGGTCTCGTTTATATGGATGAAAAGGTAAGACATAGGCCTACAACTTTCATATGGAGCCTAAGATCTTAAAATACCATTTTCAAGTCCACATTGTAGCAACAATAAAAAAGTTTGCATCTATCTTCCAGCCCGAGCACTGTTCAGTATTTTGGTCATATCTGGAGTTCTAGAAGTCCAAATGAGCTGAATGTTTTACACAAGAAATCTAAGATAATTTTATACAACTTTCATGTTTTCAAGTGGCTTTAATTTTGATGTTATCAATGACGTGTTGGGCAGACAAGAGATGATAAGGATTGTCATCAAGTCAAGAGTTGGTCACCCACTCATCAATTAGTCATCAAATCAATAGTTCCCAATTTTAGCCTATAAAAGGAGGCATTTGCCATGTATTTAGACACCTTGGTGTCCAGATCAAGATCATGCTCTTGCTTTTTCTCTTTGTATTTTTTGTAATGTTTTTGCTTTGTTTTCATTAATATCAAGTTTATGCCTTTCATTTCCTTTCATTTACTTAGCTAATTTTATCTTATTTATGTTTTTATTTTGTTTATTTATTTTTCTTTCTTTCATTATGTCTAGCTAATTTTATTATGTCAAGGTGAAAAGGTTACACTAATGGTGTAAGAATAAGAATAGTGTAAACTTAATATGGACTTTAATGTTTGATACTAACATGTTTTGTATTTGTTATCTTGTTCAGTCTTTAATACTTTCATTGTTAAATGACTAATCTTGATGTATGTTGTATAACACTTAGTACAACAAATGTTTGACCATTTCATAGCCCATACTGTATAGCATAACCAACACCTAAGCTATGAAAGGAACTTGATTTGTTGTTAACATAAGTTATAATCATGAATGCTTGACCAGATTTACAAGTATTAGCATTAATTGAATAAGATGACTAATGTAATCATGTTAACAATCTATAATTTGATTGGAACCTCCTTTGTGTGTGGTTTTCAATTGAATAATAAGAATTTATACTATACTTGTTTGACATACCATTGTGGAACCTCTAACCTTGACATTTGTTATTATCATTGTTTAATCCTTATATTAATATTTCATCTCGAAGTTCTCATCATTATCTTCTTCTTCTTTTTATTTATTATTATTAGTATTACTACTACTACTACTATAGTTGTTATTGTTATTGTTGTTGTTGTTGTTGTTGTTATTGTTATTGCTATTATTATTATTTATAATTATTATTTATAATTTGTATAATTAACCTCTATGTGGTTCGACCCCGGTCTTGCCAGGTTATTTATTACTTCGACACTCCTGCACTTGGCAGAAGACATCAATCTTTTAGTCGTGTCATTAAACAACTTCAACAAGTCTTCCAATTAGATATAATCCTAAGCCAAACATAAGTATATCAAAACTTAAAGAATTAAGCTCAAATTTATCTTTGTACTCTATTGATTTGGTACCTTATATCCATGTATAATTTTTTTTAATTTTTTTATTTTTCATATGTTTCAGTATTTATGAATATATCCTATATTAAATAAATATAAAAGATTAAAAAAGAGGTACCCACCATAAAATTTAAGTTTTTTAAATGGAATTCAAACTCAACTAATCGAATTTTAAATCAATGGCTTCACATATTTTTAAAGCTTGAGCCATTTGACTGGTCTAAAAAAACATAAGTTATAAAAAGTGTTAGCAAACACATCTCACATTAAATAAATTCAAAATTATAAAATATTAAGAATTAACTATTTTCAATCATTCAATAAAGAGGCTTGAGCTCAAGCCACTTGACATATCTTAAAAAATAAAATGTATGTTAAAAGAAGTGTTAGTAAACATATTTCACATTTAATAAATACAAAAAAAAATAAAGTAAAATAAAAGATTGAAAATAAAACTATACTTTAAGTTTTTTAAACTCAAGATCAATTATCAAATTCTATACTCTATAATATTTAGTAAATAATGATTAGTTTTTGACATGTGGCATTTTTAGATAACCTATGTTAAAAAACAAATTATGTAAAAACAAATTTCAATAAAAAACAAAAAATAATATTATTAAGATAAATAAAAATCTCAATCTCAATATTTCTTTTTCCTTTTTTACATTTCCAAGCCTATTAATTCTGGCTTTTATAGCCTATTTAGTTTAGAGAGTTTAGAGTTATTAAGAGACTATGTTGGAAAATGAGATAATTTATTTTAGCTATTTAGAACAAATTCTCTATTATAATTGAATTTAATTATAGGGTTCAATTTGAATTTAATTGATAAATATATTGAATTCAATTGATACATCAATTCAATTCACAAGTTTGAAAAAAGATATAATTTAATTCATTTTTTTTTAATAATACCCTCATCATCTTCATTTTATTCATTCAAATGTTTCTAAAAAAAGGAGGTGGGTATTTTACATTCAAATGTTTCTAAAAAAAGGAGGTGGGTATTTTAGAGAAGCTAGTTTAAACATTATTTTTTTCTTTTTAGTGTAGTAAATTAGAGGAGTTGATATGTGATTTACTCTTGAATTATTTTTAGAGATTGAATTTCAATTCTTGACACTCGAAATAGTTCTAAATATGAAACTTTATTAAAACCTTTGAAAATTAAATTCAATTCAATTTAGAGGGTTAAAACGTGTTGTTTTTATGTTTCAAAATTATTCAATTTAGAAGGTTAAAACGTGTTGTTTTTATGTTTCAAAATTAAGAATGCATTAATGATTTTTAACTACTCATATAAACTTAAGTCTTGACTAATTTTTGTTGTCCAAGAAAACACAAAATAATTAGATGATTAAACAAGTTGGCCTATTTGTATATAAACCTTCGTAGCTTGTATAAAAAGTTAAAATACAATTCTAATATGCATATTAAACAACTATAAAATTTTACACTTAAAGCATTTATTTGTTGAATTTCATAAGATATATTCATTTTAAAATTTTTATTGTTGTCAATAATTAATATCTTGTCCTTGAAGTTTTATTACTCTTTTCTTAGTACAAAAAGATTAATTTTAATAAACCACCCAAAATTCCAACAACTCCTTATTAAAATACTCTAAAACAAGATTCAATAAACTTAAAAAAATTATATTTAATATCTATGAATAAAAATTTAACCTGAGCTATAAAATTGAAAAAATAAATAAGGGAACAAGTTTAATAAAAATTTTAATTCAATTTCACTTATGCAAAAGCATTTATTTATAGAACTTGAGAATCAAAACATTAATTTAACATGATTCGTGAATGTTTATTAAATCATGATAAATATTCATAGTTCATGAATTACTAATAATTCATGATGTGAAAAAATTTCATAAATATTTATTGTTCATGAAAATTTATAAATACATTTATTTTTATCACACATAAATAATATAATATGTACTACAAGATTTTAGGGATTAATTTATGAATACAAAGTAAGGTAAAGGTTGAAATTTTTTATCATATTATTTATCAAATTTATACAAATACTTTTTTTTATTATTATTATTTGGAGGGGAGAGAAGAGGGTTTGGTTTTCCGTAAAGATTCTTAAAATGTATAATTGTTGACTGGAAATGTCAAATGGATGGAACATGTTTGAACAAGTATTAGCTGAGCAATGAACTCGAATCTTAGCAGAATTCAAACTTCTTTTGATAGTTTTGGACCCGCATGCTTCCTTCCTTCCTGCTGACAAGGGGGAAGGGATCGTCTGGTTCATACAAAGGATGGATTGGACACACCAACGAGCCATTTTGACCATAATCATGTCTTTGTTTGGTTCCAAGCTAGTACAGGTTAAAAATCAAACGAGGGGGGATATTACTGTTCCCCACGCAATCTAGCCTCTCTCACAGTTGATTGACTGTGGATTTTCACGATGACTTTTTTTAATGTATATATTTTTTTTAATTTCTCCCTTAAATTTTAAATTGGAGACCATTTTAGGTTGATTTGTTAAGAGATAGTGAGATTTAGAAAGAGGGGATCTAGTGAAAACAACATGGAGAATAAATGATTTTAACAAGGTTTATGTTAAATGTGCATTTTAATCCCTTAAATTTTCATAATTATAAATATATGATCCCTTTAATTTTTGAAATTTAAGTCAATTTTGATTTAAAATTTTATTTTAATTTTTTTTCTCTAGGTTGAGAGAAAAAAAAAACAAATTCTAATAATAAAAAGAGAAAATCATTATTTACACTCATTTACACTAATTAAAGCAAAAAAAAAAAGATTATTTTTATGTTAATGTATTCTTTTCAATAGAAAGAGTTTATCTTAAGTTTTTTTTTCTTTTTAACTTGCCTTACATGGTAAATTTGAGCCTGCAAATAATTTGATTTTTAATTAATTATGAGTTTTCATATACTTTTTCGAGTTATTTGAAATTATGAATATGTTTTACAAGGTATTTATAATTTTTTTATTAAAATAAGTTTTTTTTATCTAAACATCAAAACTTGATTTTTAGTTATTAGAGATTACCAAAATCTAGGTTGAACAAGCGATGGGTCACTTGCTATTTTGTTTTAAAAATGCAACCACTTAAAAAAATTAAAAATAATAATAATAAGGCTCAGACTTGTGGACTGTTCTAGCCCAATGTGTCCAAACCTTTTTCTTGAGATCCATATGTTCTGGGCCAACTAAACCAATATGCTTGAGTATTTTTCTTGAGATCCATGCATTTTAGATAAGGTATCCCAGCCTTTTTCCTTCTTCTTTTTGTTTTTTATCAAATTACTCATCAAAATTAGAATTTTTCTTTTGCTTAATTTTTGTTTATTTTATTTTATTTATTATTAAATAAATAACATATTTTTTTAATTAGATATTTTTATTTTATTATCTTGATATTTGATTGGTTCTTAGTTTTATAAATGTTAATTTTAAATTAAAAAATATTTAATTCATTTAAATTTATAACCAAATTTTAAATTTGATTGGTTAAGTTTAATTAATTAAAAAATAAATTTTATAATTTTTTTTAGTTATTATTTAAGTACATGGTACATAAAACAATTTTATTTATGATTAAGATTTTTTATGTTAAAAAACATATAAAAAATATTGTCAGATTAGAAAAGAGTCATCTCATCCACGATTAAATGCAAGTAATAAAATAAAAATTAATATCCTAACCAAAAAAATAAAAGACACAGCACTTGAAAAAAACAAATTAACGGGCTGTACTGAGTCCATCAGTGCAGTCCATTAAACGTTGAGGAATGAGTAAACAAAATTCAAAGACCTCTTAATTACTATTTTTTAAAATAGATTGTGCTCCTAAAAGTAGCTAAACCACCAAAAATGTACTCTTTGTCAAACATTTCCCAATCCTGCAACCTTGCAAATTTCTTTTCTGACTTTAATATTTAAAAACAAAATCCGGTTTTGGAGATTTTGGTCAGATTGCTTATCCAGGGAGGCTATTTAGCTTGGTACTACCCATGTCTACTGTTAAAAAAAAATCCCACCTTAAATTATTTTTGAGATTATAGTAATAATTATTATAGTTTTGAAACCGTCTGACCCTGCAAGTTAACTTGAAATCCTGTGGCAAGTTAACTTGAAATCTAAGTTAACTTGAAATCCGGTCTATCGACAGATTAACTTGGAATTCGGTCTATCTAGAACTAAAATCAGACCAGATTAAAAAAATAGAAGAAAAACACATTCACTTAACCCAGCAAAACTCACTTAACCCAACAAAACCCTATTACAAACTAGTTAATTTTTTTTTATTAAAATGATATTATTTTAATTTTTTTAAAAAATAAAATTTGACACGGCCAACCAATTTAGAACCCAAACTTTGGACCGGACCGACCACCAAACCAAATCTTAAAAACTATAATAATTATAGTTTATAATATTTTTTATTTAAAAATATATTAAAATAAAATTATTTTTAATGTTAAAATATTTAAAAATAATTTTTTTTAATAAACTACATTCTCAAATACTCTTTTAATTTTCTATTTTGTAAAAGTTGTTTTCAAACTTAAAAACAAAAGCCCAATATAACAAACATCGTCCATACAAGCAAATCACCTCACTGCTGCGCTGTGATAAACAAACTCCGTTGCACCTTGCAAACTAATCAAAGCATACACAAACCGAGACTCAGCGCAGCACACTTTTGGTCTCGAGGTCGCACTCGAAAAGGTTGCAAATTTTCGACAATGAAAGCTCAAGTCACCCATAATTTTAGACTCAAGTTCGATCATGATATACTGAAAAGAAGATAATTGAAGTTTACGGAAAGCATGGTGCAAGGCATGAACGCAGCATCGCTTTCATCCTCGCCAGGCAGAGAGGCTCGAGCAGCTCCCACCCCACACCCCCTACCTCAATCCATTCTTTCCTGGTTAAAACATGCACCTCTACCATCATCCTCTCACCACAGAAACGTAAAAGAAAGAAGATAATCCACACCAATATCTGTCAAACCATCCATCTTATTCGATAAGTCGAAAAATAACAAGTAATGAAAGGGCTCTGATTGTGCATAGAAACAGCAAATCTAGATTTTCACTAAGCTAATGAAACATAACCCACCCAGCTAATTAACATCACTCCAATTTTGTGCAGAGAAGTCTTAAGCCTCACCGCTTCATAAAAGCAAGCAAACTTAACCATCATTCTCCTCATGAAGAAAGCGCAGCAACTGGAAAAAATCCACTGGAGCAAAGATAATGATGAACACCTCTTAATTACAGTCTACTTCATCTTTGCAACATCCTACAAACCAACTACTGGAAAAGGCTATACATACTGATGACTCGTAGGTAGAGCCACAATAAAGAAATACTTGCACTATAGGGCTATGGGTTTCCTGAATCCCCATTCTACGAATAACTGTTTTCTGAGCTAATCGCACGAAACACCATTGCTTCCAGTGTATCAAGATTTGTCATCCAAGGAAGCAATATCATTTTTATTGGCATTAAGATTGATATCAGATTGCGGTTTGTCACCTGGGGCCACATCATTCTGTTGTTGATTCTCTTTTTTCTTTGAATTGAGAAACCGACCCCCACATCCTCTAGCTCTTTTTAGTGCATGCTGATGTCGAGATTCATGCAAGTATGGCTGCAAGATTACTTTTGACTTGTCATGAAACAAAGACTCAGGTGTAACATGGTAGTAAACACAGAGGATAATAGCCTAAAACTTGGCATGTATACCCACATGGCTGTAAGACATCCAATCAAGTAATCATAGAGTGGCATTTATATGGCATTGGAGCATTCAAGATATTCCAGAATATTTCCAATGAAATCAGAAAACCTAGGTTCTTCAAGTTTCATATGACTCTGAGCTTAAATCCAGACAGTCTTTGAAAATTATACCAGTGACCTGGGCATGCTTGACCTAAAGTAAAATGTCTGAAAAAATATATAGGAGGAGCGCTTGTGAAACAATAACAGCAAGAGATTCATGTAAGCCTTCTTTATTTAGATTCTAATATATTAGGTGAACAAAACACAATATCAAATGCAAGTAGAATGAGATTGGCTTCAGACAACCAACAATTTACCTTCCGAGACTTGATTGCTTTGTTCTCTGATTCAGCTTTTGCACGAGATTGCCGTCGTCTCAAGATACCATGATACTGTTTTGCATTAACAAACACAGGTTCCTCAACAGCATCAGATGGCAAAGGAACTCCAGCTTGCTGAATTCCCATCAATTGAAGATGGACCTGATCAGATAATATGTTCAAGAGTTACTTGTAGCCACCAAAAAAAAAAACAGAATGTTTCCTCATAAACGAATCTTTAACAAAATACATGCTAAAGAGTTACTTCAAAAAAATGTTTGCTCATAAACGACATAGTAGACGCTTTCAGTGAATCTTTAAAGACCTCAATAAACATAAAACCCCAGATATTCAACCCTGAAATAGTACTCCATTACAATGTATCCCATCCATCCATTTGATTTTGACCATTTGACCATTAAAGGGTTCCACATAAAACACCAATTACCCTATTTAAACCCTAAGTGAACCAACTCCTTTCGTTTCTCTTCCCTCTCTATTGGCCATCTCTCATCCATTCTTTATAGATTAGCTCCAAAATAATTCTCTACCCAGAACTCACCATCATTGCACTCGCCAACACCTACAACCATAATTGCCCACAACACATAGTGGGTCTGCCTGCATTTCTTTGGCTCTAAGTTCATCTCTTCAATCTCATTTCTCCACTTCAAATTTTTCTCAAACCCCTTCGCCGCTGCTGAAAATGGCTGAAAACAAAGTGGCCCATCAAACCCAAGACCCCAAACAACAAAATTCACAGGACCAAAATCAAAACTTGACCCAATAAAAACTACAGCAACTATCCTTGGAAAACCTCAATCTTTGATATCTCTCAGATTTTTTTATGGGAATGAGAATGAAGTTGATTTTGGAAAATTGAAGAAAGAGCATGCATTGTTGGTTAAATAAGGTCAAAATCAACAAAACATTACAATTTGCCAATGGATCAGCCACAATGAAGTAGATTCATAGTTGGTAAAAATTTGGGATTTTTTAGACACTTAAAAATTTGCTGAAGGTCAAGTTTCTTAAAATTTGGCCTAAACTAAATGCAGTCTCAAATCAAAAAATCACAAGAACAGCCATGTTTCCTAAACAACCTGGCATACAGCATTAAAAAAAAAATTACCATCGGTTGTGCACCATAGGGCTGTGGAGCATATGGCTGAGCATCATATGGAGCAAAGATGCTTCTATAATAAGGATCTGGATATGGGTAAGCTGCCGGTGCCTTCAAGTCAAAAGGAACAAAAATGATAAAAGACAAAATTTAGTATGTCAAACCGCCTGGTTCTTATTTGGTGGAAACAAGTATTGGGTCAAGTTTTTAGCATAGATGTGGGAGAGTTCTGATTTTTCAATGTAAGTTTAAAGAAAGATCAAAAGTCATGGCATGGAAAATGAAAACTGTTCTTAAAAATGGAATGCAAGACAAAGTAGAAATGACCTGCTTCATTCAATAGGTTATTCTATTCATTTTATCTGTAAAACAAGGAGGAAGCTGAAATTCAACAAACTTCCACAGCCATGATTACCTTCAGTGAAAAATCATGATCAATCCATGCTGAATAAAGTTGCCTAAAAATCTTAGTGATAGAGCAGAAAAAATCTCAATTCAAAGAGAAATAGAGGCATATGTTGAAAGAAATTCTAGCTGTCAAACCATTTTCAAAAGTAAACTAAAAATACCATAACAGAGAAATAGCTATAAGCACGCAGACATCGAAAAGGCAGTGGCAAAAACTTGTCCAAAGTAGGAAACAAAAAAACTCTTGGTATATACCAAAAAGCCACTCTTGGTAAAATTACATATCCCTTCACAAAAACACACCAGTTATTAACAATATTTTGTTCTGTAGAAAATACCATAGCATGTCCTGCTCCAAGCTGTGGTGTTGCACACTGAAAATTTGGAGGTGAGATGCCAGGGTGTGCCAGTGCATTTGCAGGAGAAGAAGTCTGTACCTGGGGTTCTGAGTGTTTTTGCTGCTCACCAGCTTCACTATTATCTGGAAAGCAGCTTTTGAAAATAATATTATTATCATAGTTAAACATCAAAAGCATGGAATTTTCAAATAAAAGATGATTGCTCAACCACAACAAGCTTCAGAAAAGGATGGCTAACATAAGAAAAGAGCCATAGTTTGAGCGAACGCTGTAAAATTGATCATACAAGTCAAACATTATAAGCAAAGACACTCTGAGTTTGCCATCTATATGTATGACAACTAAAATTAATGTACCCTATCAAATAATCCCAAGGAAATCATAGGGCGCAGTGCTGTTTGGTTAACAAGAATAAAAGGTCTAGAACTGGGATGGAGGAATCAGGATGCAAATAAGGAGTCATAATAAATTTCAATATTGCATTTCAAATCGTAACAAGGAATCGGAATGAAAGTTTTAATATCTTGTCTGTAAGATGAAAAGAAGTAATGATTAAAAAATTGATTTCATCAACAGTGGTTGTAGTAAAAATAATAAAAGTAATCGTGGTGGTGGTGGTGGTGGTGGTGGAGGAGGAGGAGGAGGAGGAAGAGGTGGTGATAGTAACATTAGTATGGTAAAAACAATAATATCATAATGAAAGTTTTAATATCTGGTTTGTAAGATGGAAAGGGATAATGATTAAAAAATATTTCATCAACAATGGTTGTAGTAAAAATAATGGAAGTAATTGTGGTGGTGGTGGTGGTGGTGGTGGTGGTGGTGGAGAAGGAAGAAGTGGAGATAGTTACAATAGTACAGTAACAACAATAAATTCAAAAAAAAAAAATCAATGCCACCACCATGGGAGGTGGCGGTGGAAGAAAAGAGGTGTTTATGGTGGAAGAACAACAATAATAATGTAATTTAAAAAACTGTCAACACAACCAAAAGTGGCAAAAGTGGCAGTGGTGGTAGTGGTGGAGGTGGTAATGGTGATAGAAATAGATTATATGCATCGAATACAAATAACAAGTATTCTTTCAAAAAAAAAAAAAAATCATTCCTTGTTTTTATTCTCACCTCTCTCCAAGGGAATGAAACCATATTTAATTTTCATTATCATTCCCACTTCATTCCTTTCAACAAAGCATATGCAAAGTATGAATAAAACTTTCATTCTCATTCTCATCATTCAATTCCTTGTTACCAATCAACACCCAAGAGTAACCAAATATCTCAGATGTTTTTTTTTTCACGATTACAAGATCCCTTCCGTACAGGAATGTAGGTTTCTCACCAAATTTGATATGCATAGTATATTCCCATGATATATGGGAATGTTTATCATCTTTCCTGCTCTTTTATTATTACTATTATTTAAGTAGTATCAAGAGGATTCAAGCAATGCAGCCAGAAATCTCAAATAGGATTCTGCCCATTGGAGCAAAATATTGTCGAGGCAAGTTCAACAAAATAAAAGAAACATGAACCCTAATAACCTATGTTCAAGGTCAAAACATAATAATACAAAATATCCAAACTGGCAAATGATAGAAACATGAATAAATTTTACATTCCATCCATTTATAGAGAAAGCATTGTATAGCTAAGTAGTGACTCCAAGGTAACAAATCTGCAAAAATGTTTTGAAAAAATTACCAGAAAGATCATGCACGGAAGAAGTCATGAGGCTGTTATGTCCACGGTCCCTAAGCTCAAATCTGGAAGCACAGATAACACCCAAAAATAGATCCAAGGTCAAGAGGATGCAAGAGCATTATGATGCTGGTCGAGCATAAGACATTCCAATTAGTCAATTAGGGCTGAAAGATTTTATTTATTTATTTATTTGTGTGTGTGTGTGAGATTGACAACTTTAAAACAACAATACAGCTTGGATGAACAATACAGCGTAGATGATATGAAGCATTGTAAGAAAGAAAAAGATAAGGACAAATATTTGAGAGTTTCTTCCTTAAAGTTATTGTTGCTTAAGAAAAGAATGATTTGAATGTACAAGACAAGATCACACTATAATAGGTCTGATAGCTATTACCAAAGCTATTGTGTGTGTGCGTGTGATTGACAACTTCAAATCAACCATGCAACTTGGATGGATGAACAATACAGCATTGATGATATGAAGCATTAGAAGATAGAACAAGATAAGGACAAATATTTGAGAGTTTCTTCCTTAAAATTATTGTTGCTTAAGAAAACAATGATTTGAACATACAAGACAAGATCACACTATAGCAGGTCCGATAGCTATTAACTAAGCTATTCAAGTATAATTATCAAAGCAATCCTCCCCGCTGAAAATAATTATGTAGTAGCTTTGTCTTTTCATTTGCATGAGCAAAATGTGGCTAAACCAGCATTTTTTGAAGTTCTTACTTCAAGCTTAGTAATGAACTAATTGCATAGGAAACCACTGGACCTTCAGCACAACTGTTACTTCTCTCCAAACCAAAGGGGAAGATTCAGAGCTCGAATTGCAGGAAAGCAGTTCTAACTCAACCATTGAATGAAAGAAAGTAAACCATACCAGAGAAATTTTGCCAAATATTTTCCACACATTCACATTATGAAAAGAAGATTACCACACATAATATTCATTCACTTGCATAAGCAATACATACATTGAAGAATTAATGCTATCGTATAACAGGATTCTCAAATAACAAATGCTTATATTGAGATAATACATAAATTATGCTGATGAGAAAGTAGTTGATCAGAGATTTTCTCAAGTCATTAAAGTACTGGATGATATGCAGATGAGAGAAGCTGACAAATCACTGTCCTCAAAATGTTCATGGTGAATAACTTAGAAACATAACATGGTGCTTTTCAATCTAAACAGATACGAAAGTCTAACCATTAATTTACACGATTTCCCTTCATGTTAGCTTAAATGACTATAAGCAAACCATAAAACACCACCCCTGCTGCATCCACCTTGCTGACAAGGTTACACACCATGTAAAGAGCTAATGGAGTAAAACTCTGTAATATAGAACTAATAATGAATAGCTTCTGTCTCACTTTGCTTGTCGGTATTTCTTCACATTGAACTCATGTACCTCATCAATCCAATTAACCATTTCACTCAAACTCCCTCAAATTGAACTCTCAATTAACTCATATTCTCAAAATATGAACTACTAAACTCGCCTGTACACCAAGAAAAAATCAGAGCCTTCGTGATGAAAAGAAACCAAAAGCTTCACAATAATTACCAATCCCCTCATTCAAACCAAGAAAATAGCATAATTCTCCGTTTGGTTCCAGACAAAACACACACAGTTTAAAAAAAAATCAAATTCCATCAGTTATTGAACATGACAAATGAAGAAGCAAAGAGAAGGAAGTTTCGATCAAGCAAAGATTTAATTAAAACAGAAAAAGGAAATGAATTAGGGCTTCGAAATTTACCTTAAAGAGAAACTTCCCCTTGTTTTTGTTTTGCAGAGAGAGGGAGAGAGGCAGGCAGTTTTATGGTTCTTGTTGTTCTGTGGATTTTCACAATTCTCTGTTGCTTCTGCAGGTTAATAAAAATAAAAGGAAAAAGAAGAAAGTTTTCCTCTGTTATTGTTTCTGTTTGGGGAAATCATAAAAACATCGAATTTCGTTTTCACCATACCTGGGCCTGGGCAAGCACACTGTTGTCTATCCAAACACACACCCCTTTCTCTTTCTTCTTCTTTTTATGCATATTTGGCTAACGTAGTTTTCATTTGTCTTTCATAATTTTTTAATTTTTGCACATAAATATAAAAAATTTAAACTCTTTAGTTTAAATTTGTTTTTCAAATCAATTTAAATTTGATTAAGAAATATATTTTCTTAACTAAAATTATCTTTTTTATTCAAATATTATTTTAACAAAATATTTATTTTTTATATTAATAACATGATTTTTTTAATAAAATATAGAAGTAATTAAAATAAATTTTCATAATTCTAATTAAAGAGTAAAAAATTTCGGTGTAATTAAAACTTCATTTTTTTTATTCATATATTTTTTGAAAAAACAATTTCAATCATTATTTGAAAAACAAATTTTAAATAAAAAATAAAGAAATTTAACTCGATAAATTTTAAACAACTTTATAAAAAAAATAAAAAAATAATTAATTATACGTGAAAATATTACTATCAAAATATTTAATCTTAATTAAAATTAGATTTTTTTGTATTTTTTAATAGTTTTATTTAAAAAACAGTTTTATTTTTTGAACCAGCTTACTTAGCCTAAAAAATAAAGTTTAGGTGTGCTTAGACGTAAAAGGCCAGGCCTATGCCTTTTTTTAGGACAAGGTGTCTCCTTATTATTTAAAAAAAGAAAAAAAGAAAAAATTGAATGGATAATATATTATTTATTGGAATAAAATTGGGATTCATGTTTATTTGGTAACTTATAGTTGTGTTTTAAAAAAAAATTATTCTATTATAAATAATTTTAGTTGAAATTAATTTAATATTTATATATATTTGATAAAATTATTGTTAAATTTGAAGTTAAACAAAAAATAATATAATGTGTTTAGTTAAAAAATTGTTTTTCCAATTAAAGTTATAAAATAATATATATATATATATATATATATTGATGGTTTTAAATTTAAATATTGTAGATTTAACTATTATTATTATATCATGAAATAAATAATATTTTTTATAAAATATTTTTTATTGTTTAATTAAATTATTTATAATTTCATCAAGTATGAAATATATCAAATAAAGACTGTAGTTTTTTTAATTTTTTAAATACATAAAAATATCAGATAAGATATAATTAAAAATAAAATTGAGATTACAATCAAATTTTACAAATATTATATCATTGATAAAACACAATTAAAAATAAAAAAAATATATTTTATTTTTTTCCTGATCAGACCCAATTCAATATATTTAATTTTAGATCAAAGTCGGTTAAATAAAAATCATGCATACTATTCATGTGAACAGTAATGCATATATCTCTAGTTTTAAATACATAATGGAGCTCTTCATATTGAAAAAGCATTATGCTGCTTTTAGTGATTCTATGTTTTGAACACAAGGAATTGGTGGGACCTATGCACGTGAATTAAATTTTCAGTAGTTACAAAATATTTATTTTTTGTGGTTAATTTTAAAAGTAGAAGCAACCACAAAAACAAATATCCATTAAAATTCAAACATCAACCTATTTTTCTATATAAATACTTAATAACTATTGTAGAAACCTTAATAGTTTCATTTTCAATCCTAAAACATCTTATAATGACTTAGGAATAGAAAATTAAATCAAATAAAAAAAATTAAATTTCAACTTACCTTTTTTAAAATAATTAAAGATAAAAATCACATACATTAAAATTTGATCTCCAAAACAAATTCCTTAAGTGAAGATCAATTTCTTTTATGTTTATAATATGACCAACCCAAAGTTATCACTCTTATATCATTATTTTGATAACTTTATAACTTTTTTTTGTCAATTATAAAGATTCAACTTTATATTTCTTTTGACAAATCAGAAGAAGGATTTATCTTAAAAAAAATTTATAAAAAATATATCTAACCTTAAAAGGTTTTCAAATTTTAGATTGAATTTTTTTTATATTATTTTTCGGTTACTAAAATGATAAACAAGTTGACTTACATTTACATCTTTAGAGTATTTTTAGATTTGTGTTTATTAAAAATGTTTGAAATTGATTTTGATGTAAGCTTAACTTTTCAGCCATTAAAGATGGTTAAAATCTAGACAAAGCAAACAACTCATTACCTATTTTTTTTCTTTCAAAAAATAAGGGTATTTGTCCTCTAAAAAAAAAACAATAATCAGAATCAGGCATCTAGGCTAACATAGGCTTGCACACCTATGCTTATTGTTTTTTTTTAAATTTTTTTTTTATTTTATCATTCATAATTGGATCTTATTGATTTTACTTGCTTGATTTTATATTTTATATTTTAATATTTTTTATTTTATTTTGACAACATAATTTGTTTTGGTTTGATATTTGTAGGTTTATTGCAATCCCAAACAAATATTTTGATATTTTATTGATTCTTAATTTTACAAACATCTATTTTTTTATATAATTAATATATAATTAAATAAAAAAATATTAAATTCAATTGAATTCACGACTCTACTTATAACTTTGCTAATTAGCTTTGGCTGATTAGAAATTGAGGTTGATATATCTTTTTATTTTATAGATAATTTTTAATTGATTTAATTAAATATATATAAAAACTTTTAAATTAATGATTGAGATTTTTCATATCAGCAAACATGTATGAAATACCATCATATTTATTTTTGAGTTAGGTAAAAAAATTTATCTAACTTGCTGAAAAATACAAATTAAATAACTAGTATATATTATAATTTATCCTTTGTTTTCTAAGTGTATGATATCTGTTAGTGTCAAAAAAAAAAAAAAAAGATCCTCTAACCTGCCGCATGGTTTTACTTGATATTTTTTCTTCTGTGAATTTCTTGAATTATTTTTTTTATAAAAAAAACATTGAAAACATGAAACTCGCATTTCCAGTACTAAACAGTTAGATTTATTCATGTAGCCACATCATGTTAAGATGAGCAATCAAAGTGATTTTATTTTCACTCGTTGTCTCCGTTTTATACATATAGCGGAGCTAGACTATATGTTTTATAAATGATGTTATGTTGCTGTAAATACTTTAAAAAAAAAGAAAAATGTATGATTTAAATCATTAACTCGAGTAGAATAAATTAATTTTATTTAATTTAGATTTAAAAAATGATGATAAATAGATAAAAAAATTTAAAAATAATTAGGATAACATAAAAAATTAAAAAAACAAATAATGTATCTTGATTTACAATTCATTAAAAACATAAAAATAAAATCAAAATAAAAAGTGGAATAAAAAAATTGGTCATTATCAATTTAAATTAGCATAATAAACATGTACTCATTTTAATCAGGTCCAGCCAACTTGGATTATCTCACCAAATTAACATGCTAGATCATGAGATCGGAATAATCTAATAAAAAAAATATATAAAGTTTTTTTAAAAAAATTATATTAATTTTTTAAATTCATGACTCGAGTCATTAGATCCTATGCATACTGTTTAAAAAAATCATAAAGTTTTATTTACAATCAATCAATATTAAATAATAAAATTAAAAAATAATAATTTTAATCATCTAAAAATATTTTAAAAATAGCAATGAAAAAATTGATATTTGATTGAAGGGTAAAATTAAAAAATAAATATCTATCTAGTAAAAGGACTCCAAAAATTCAAAAGAATGAAAATCAAGATTAATGTAAAAATAAAAGCAACATCTTGACTAAATGTTGGGATTGAAAAAAAAAATACAAAAAGATCAAGAAATAAATTATAAATAAAAACAATAAACATCATATTAGAAAACATAATACCATCAGTTTGAATTAAATGATAAAATTTAAAAACAATAATTTTTTTTACAAAAAGACTAAGAAAAAAAAGTAAAAGTTAGAATAATGAAGACTAAATTGAAAGATATAATATTTGGTGACTTGAAATTGAATAATAAAATTAAAAACAAATAAAATTTATACAAAAAACTGAGATCAATATTATAAGTCAAAAAAATAAAGACCAAAGACTAAAGTTGAAATACTAACAACAAAGTGAAAAAAACTATAATTTTCAAGGTATAAGAGAGAGAGAAAAAAAAGAAAAATCCACCAACAATAAACCAGAATACCACGAGAGACATACACTACATCAAAGAAAAGATGACATGGTTGCACTTTCAATAACATAATAAAATAATATTTTTGAATTTCGAGTGGTGGTGCATATATCACTCAAAGTATATGAATATCTCCCATGCACCCATTTTTTTGTTTTTTTATTTATTTAAATATAAAATTGCCTCTAAGGTGATTTTATAAGTTAAAAAAATAATTTCGAAGAGATCTAAAAGCCTTTTAACTCTAGGTTTTTTTTAAGGGTTTTTTATTTGTTTTATTATGTATTTTAATTATGTATTATTTTTTATATTTAATCAAATACTAAATTGCTCCTTAACTAACATTAGAAAAACCAAAAATATTATGAAGATACAAAAATGCCCCTTGACTCTAGATTTAATTTTTTTTCTTTCAAGTGTATTTTGACAATCTTATTATGCAATTAAAATTTTATCCCTGATCAATTTGAAAATAACAAATAAACCATATAAGTGATACCTGATAATTTTATAAGCATTTATAGTTAACTCCTAAGATTTGGTACTTCAAAATTTAGGCAATTTTTTTATTTTGATTCACTGTAATTGTATAAATTGATTTTAAAAAATTAATGAATTTCTTTAATATAGAAGATTATAATATATATTGATTATATAACTTTAAAAATTTAGATATTATTTCTTGTGTTTTGTATGCTCATATAAATTCATGATGTAAAATAACTTTTTCACACCCAGGACACCTAATAATCTTTTAGAACATTACTTTTACTATATGTATAGAAAAAAATAATCAAAAAAATAAAAAAAAATATATCATTACTCAGTTTATGCAATCAATGCTTTTCAGTGTGCATCTATAGTGATTTCTTAAGTTGTTTAAGCTTTTTTTAGTGACCATTTAAAAACGCGGATGAAATGGAGTTTTCTAGAAAAATAAATTTTGTTTTTGCTTATAATTATTTTGATATATTTTTGGATTGTTATAAAAAATAAAATTTTAAAAATAAAAAAAATATTTTTAATATATTTTCAAGTAAAATATACTTTTAAAAAAAAGCAGTTATATATATATATATATACACATATACATATATACATATACATCTATATATATATACACAAATCATATAAATTTACATTGTTATCCTTGACTTATATGGATGCTAATTTTATTACAAAATAATATAAATTATGTTTTAGGATTTTATATAGTAGTTTAAGTTTTTAAATAAAATAATTTTTTAATAGGGTATAGAATTTTGTTGGCTAAATGATTATAAGTTTGGATTTTATTATTTTATTTTATTTTATTTTAAAATCAAGTAAAAAATAATATAAATTTATATAAGTTTTAATTTAAAAAAAATATTTAAAAAATAATATAAATTATATTTTAATACATAATTAGTTGAGAAAAATCAACCTCTCTATTGAGGTCCCATACTAGAGACTAAAATTGTGTCATAAAGATCACAGAAGGCTTAAGTTGTTAAAAGCCGAGCAATATTAGGTGGCAATCAAATTGGTTGAGTAAAACCGATTCAAAGGATTCAGAGGAGAGTGATTCGAAGGATGCAAGTCGGTTGAGCAAGAAGCCGACCGACAATCAGCCAGTCCAGCAGCCACGTGGGTCCCTACGAGTGAGTGGATGGACCTCTTGACCGTTAAAATTTAAGTTTTGTTGTTTAATTTAAAAGATTAAAATGAGCCATCCACTTTCTCTTTTTTCTATAAATGGCGGCCCTATTTTCATCTTTCCCAGGATTGATTGATATGCATGGCTGTAGAACAGATATGATGGCGCCAGTTGACGAAGTAAACTATCATGGCGCGTCACGAGCTTTTGTCCGCCTCCCCACTTTGCGTAATGACATTAAAACAATGCTTTCATTTTAGATTTTATCTGATATTTTGAAATATTTAGTAAATTTATTTAAATACATCATATAGATATATCATCTCTTTTATAATGCACAATCCACGGTCAAGAGGACACATTTAATCCAACAGGTCATCTACCTAGCTAATTTAATATATATTGATATGTGTGTTAATAATTATTTTAGTAAAATATTTAGATATTGTTAGTATATTTTTTTTTAAAAAATTAATAACTTAAGTTATAGTTTTGATAAATTTAATAAAATGGTTTTATTTTAATTATATTGATAACATAAAAAAATTTATCTAGAACAAAAAAAAGTCATTTATCTAATTATGTTTAATGAATTTGATTAATTTGTAATATAAATTAATATACATATAAAATTTATTGAATAAAATAAAAAAAAATATTATACAAGACTGTACTTATTAAAAATAACATAAAAATAAATATTTAATCTATATAAAATATACTTTTTTTAATAAATGAATCATACTAATCTCTTAAAAAATTTTAAATATACCTAATATAATTAAAACAATAATTGATATTTAAAAAAGACTAACAAAACCAAAAAAGATAATAGAGAAGATGTATTAATTAAAGCATCAATTTAAAAATTATTTTTAAAAATAAATATTAAAAAAGGCATTAATAAAATAAACCAAAATGACAAAAAAATACACCGTTAACTTGAATTGGAGGGTGAAATTGAAAATAAAAAATCATAAAAATAAAGATTAAATTAAAAACACTAATACATGATAAAAAAACTAAACATAGAGAATTTTCAACGTGTTTTTTTTTACATCAAGATATCATAAAAAAATTAAATAAAATACAAACCATTGTGTAAGTAAATGAAAAAAAGTCATTAATGATAAATAAAATATAATTAAAAAAATTAAAAGATAAATATAGATCAAAATATTTAATATAACAATATGGGTTATTTACTTGGTTATGAATTTATTTACTAAAATCAATTTATAATGTTTACTAAAATCAATTTATAATAGAAATCAATACACACATATGACTTATTGAATAAAATAAAAGGGAAAAAATAATATGCAAGGTTACACATACTAAAAATATTATAAAAAATAAATATTTAATCTATATAAAATATAAAAAATTACAAATGAATCATACTAATCTCATAGAAAATTAAACACATCAAATATAATTAAAAAAATACTATTTAGAAAAGATAAAAAAAACTAAAATAAATCACAAAAAAAAGGTATTCACTAAAACATAAATTAAAAAATATATTAATTAATTTTTTTTTTAAATAAGATCAGACGCTGCTAGGCCTGGTAAACCAGGTCAAACGCCTAGCCCATTAATAAAAGACCCAAATATGAGCTGATATTTTTTTCTTAATTCAACAGGATGGACGATAATTATTAAAAAATAGACGACTCATCATCTCAAACTCTCAAAATCCGGCCATTAGTGTGACAAAAAAAACATGTTTCATGATTTTTTCATCCAAACACTCATTTTGAACTCATTTTTTGATACAAAACATATAAGAACCATCATAATAGCCATTTTTACACCAAAATCACAAAAAACAGCCCTAAAACTTGTAATAAAATCAAAATAAAAAATCTTCTTGAGCTCATATGTGATTGTCTAGTCATTTCCAAGGAAAAAACACCTAGTCTTGACCCCCCTCATCATTTGAAACTATTTAACATAAAAATTTATCATTTTAGTGGTTGAAATCGTTATCTCTCAAAGCTGAAATTCGATGACCTTCTCTCTCTCTCCTCACCATAAAAAGACTAAAAAAATGATAGAAATGAAGTTTCACACCTAAATTCCTTTTTTAAAAATTATAGGGATTGGTCACCTAATTGCTAAAAAAGATATAAGACTAAAATGAACTTTTCAAATAAATTTTGATGCTACCATCTTTGTTACCCGTGTTTTTCACTTTAATCATTTTTTTATTCAATTCAATCATTCCTTCCATAAAAACATGCAACTGGGTTCAAATTTGGGTTTAAGTCCATTGATGAAAACAAAAGTTTAAGAACCAAAATAAAAATTTTAAAATAAATGCCATATTATGATTCCCTGTGAATTATGAAAGGATGAATAATAAAAATACTATAGTATTTTTTCTACATTCTTTAGTTTTTGTTAATTTAGAGTAATAAAATAATCAAGTAAGAAATTTAACAAAAAATCATGTAAAGTGATTTTTCCATATATTCAAGCTTTTTTTCTTATTTCTCGAACTTGATTGTTTATTGAAAAAAAAAAACATATAAAATTAGATGAGCTAACTTGTTGATTCTTTAAAGAATTAAGAATATTAAAAAACACTAAAAGAGCTTGGCAACTTATTATTTCAATTGTTGCAGCTCTTCATCTATAATAGATTCACATGATGCCTTTATTTTTCATCCATATAGTTTATTATTTCTAGTTTGATCATCATATATTGATTTCATTTAAGATTTTTCTTAATGGTTTGTTCCAATTATCTTGATGTGAGTTTCTTATAAAGTGAAAAAAAAAAACATCATGTTGTTAGGTTGCACTCGATTTTGTAAAAACTTATTTGGATTTTCCATTTCCAAAAGATTAAGACTTAAGGAACTATAGTTGCAAATTAAGAAAAATCAAAGTCGTTTTTATCCTTAAAAAATTGATACTTGATCAAGCTGAAGGAGGAGTAGTCTATCAATAGTGAATAAGGCTTCTATAGGAGTAGTGAATAAGGCTTTCATAGGAGTTTGAAATTCAAGGAGTATTTATTCTTTTAAGGTATTTTGGAATCGCTTGAAGAAAACAAGTATAGTGTAAACGTCCTTTCTTTCTAACTAAAGAGAATCACCTTTTTCTTTCTCAAACATGGTGCAAAAAAGGCCCGAGATTGAGTTCTCCTTCCCTTTCACAATGCTCGATTCTGAATCAAGCGAAGTGATCTAACTTGTGCGAAATTCAAGGAGATAAAAGAGGAAAAATAAGAAAAAAAAAAAGAGAAGAGGAATTGGTTACCTAAGCCACGTCGAAGATCAATAACTATTCCTTAAAAGTAAAACCCTGATAAGACATGTAAATCTCAAGTTAAAATTAATTACAAAAAAAAATTATTTATAGAGTAAGTTTAAAAGTAAATAAATTAGGAAGCCAATCTAACTATTAAAGTGTGAAAATAAAAAATTACAAGATAGAGGATTAAAGTGTATAAAAAAAGTGAATTAAATACTAGGAATTAATAAGATAGTAGCAAAAGAAAGCTTAGTTCTAATTAGGAAGGGGTATAAATACATGCGAGAAGGTAAGATAGAGACTTTTCTTCTCCATAAAGTTGGCATAAACCATAGAAAACAACCCTTCCCCATTTCAATTTCATACCACAAATCCCCTACATGTTCCCTTTACCAAGCACAAGAGTGAAAAAGGAATAATTGTGAGGTGAAAAAACAAGAATTTGAAGTAAAGAAAGAGAGAGTGAACCGATTGAAACAAAAAAAAAAAAGAGTAAAAGGAAAACCAAAAGGAAGGAGGAGAATATCACCCAACTACTCCCTTAGAATTCTTCCAAATAGTTGCTATTGTTGAAAACCCTTCAATAAACCTTCTATAATACCCTGCTAATTCGAGAAAACTATAAATTTCAGTTACCGTAGTAGACCTTTTCCATCTCAAAACTGCTTCCACCTTTTAAGGGTCCACAAAAATGCCTTTTGAAGACACTACATGCTTCAAAAGGTAACTTTTTTTTTTTTTTATAACTAGAAGTCACATTTATCGAACTTGGCATATAACTAGCGGCTTCTCAAAGTCTGTAGTGTCTATTTCAGGTGTTGTTCATGCTCCTCATAGGATTTGAAGTAAACCAAGATGTCATTAATGAATACAACAACAAATTTATCAAGGTATGGTTGGAATACTCAGTTCATTAAATCCATAAAAAGTGTTGGAGCATTAGTTAATCCAAAGTGTAGCATTAAGAACTCAAAGTGTTCATAGCGAGTTCTAAAGGCAGTTTTTCAGCACATCTTGCCATTTGATTCACATCTGGTAGTATCATGATCTTAAATCAACATTTGAGAATACTTTGACACCCTTCAACTGATCAAATAAATCATTTATCCATAAAAGCGAATATCTGTTCTTTACCATCAATTTATTCAACTGACAGTAATCTATGCAAAGTCTCAATGTTTTATCTTTCTTCTTCATAAATAATACGGGTGCCTTCCAAGATGAGTTGCTTGGTCGTATGAACTCTTAGTTTAAAAGCTCCTGCAATTGAATTTTCAACTCATTCAATTCTTTTAGGGCCATTCTATGCAGTGGTTGGGCTATAGGAGACACTCCAGGTAATATATCGATGGTGACTTCAACTTTTCTTTTTGGGGGTAGACCTGATAATTCTTTTGGAAATACGTCTAGAAATTCCCTCATAATTGGAAAGTCAGACAGTCCTATTTTCCCCTTTTTTAAATTTATCACATAGATAAGGTATGTTGTACAACCTTTCTTTAATAGTTTTCTCGCAACCATACCCAAGATTATATTTGTAAAGTTGGAAATTCTCTCCTCTTTAAAGACCATTATTTCACCCTTAGCCCCATGAAAGGTTACTATTTTTATAAAACAATCTAGACAAACCTTATTTTTACCCATCTAATTCATACCTAGAATTATATCAAAATCACTTAATTCTAGGGGTATTAAATTTGCTTCTAGTTCACACCCATTAATGTTAATTCCCACCACTTCAAATACAACATTTGTTTTCACAGTTTCACCCAAATGTGTCGCAATAATAAATCCTTTTTTTACCATTTTCGTTTCCTTACTCAATTTAGTTATATTTTTATTTGCTATAAAGGAGTGAATGGCACTGGAATCAAACTTAGGTTTAAGAGTATTTGTGTCATTTTATTAATTTTTTTTGTAATTAATGAGTTGGGGTGAGATTATTTAAGTATTTCAATAAATTAAAAAAAATTAAAAAATACATTGACGTGCTAGGCATGCATCAATCACATGTTGTGCAGGTGATTCAAAAGGCCTAAATTATTGTTCCGGGGTTGCGTTCGATGCGTCTTAACATGTTTTTCATGAAAAAACCACAAATGCACAGATAAGTTTATTTGTTTGTCGCTGATGATCATTTTTTTTCTCTTTTATTTCCTCTCTATTCCTCTATCTTTGTACCTATTGTGCAGTGATTCAAAGGGCCTAAATTATAGTTCTAGGGTTGCTTTTGGTGCGTCTTAACATGTTTTTCATGAAAAAACAATAAGTGTATAAATAAGTTTGTTAGTTTGTCGCTAACGATCATTTTTTTCTTTTATTTTCTTTCCTCTCTATTTCTCTATCTTTGCACCTGCTATACAATTTCTCATATTAGCAATTAAATTTCTCTTTATTTTTTATTCAATTTATGTTCTTTTGATTATTTTTTGCTTTATTTTAAATAAATTATGACATTTTATTCTTAAATTAAATAGAATTGATTGATTGAATATAGATGGATGTTTATCTCTCTCTCTCTCTCTCTCTCTCCCTTTTTTTCTCTATTTTTCACGATGTTCCTCTAGCATTCTATAGAGCTTCTTTTATGTCGTCATACACTATTTTGCAGTGGGGTTTGGATCGCTCAGCTAAGGATGAGCAAAAAAACTAAAAAATTAATTAAATGAAGAAAATTAGAAAAATAACTGAAAAAACCACACCGTGAAAAAAATAGATAAGAATTTTTAAAAAACCAGTTGGTTCGATTTTATAAGTTTGAACTGAAAAAACAGAACTAAATCAAATCTAAACTGAAAAAAATAGAGCAAAACCAGAAAAAACTGAGCTAAACAAAAAAAACTAGTTTTTGTTCTAAAATAACTGAACTTAATGGAAACCGGTCGGTTTGAATTGGTTTTGATTGTTTTGAAATCAATCTCAACTAAAAGTACTTTTTATAAAATAATTTTTTTAAACTACAACCACAACAACTATCACAATACCAAATATACTCTAAATATGTTATGATAATTCCTACATGATTTGGTCATTGATTTTATGATAACACTTAAATAGAGTCTTGAATTTTATCCCGCCTAAGTACATGGTTTATTCTTTAAATTCAATCTTTGATTCTTTAATAACTCTGTCACAAATTGCATCTAACATAGACCAAATAAAATCCCAAATATGGAGATAAAAAGTTAAGGGAAAAGAAAGAGACTTTGAATTTTTACAGAAGGATTTTCATTCCGATCCTTAAAAAGAGGTCAACCACTTCATTAAGAAAGGAAAGGAACAAATAACTTATGGCTGAGTCAGATTTTACAACTACAAGAAGTCAAGCAAAAATATAAAAATTTTGACATTAACTCGCTATGCTGGTTGTAATGATATTATCAAAGACTTCCCTTGGCTTATCATTGCTTAATTTTTTTTCTTCAAAAATTTTCCTAGAACATCATTTTATACTTCTTTGTTCGATCAAGTTTCAATTGGAATAACTTGGTACGTTATGAGTTTAAACTCGTTGTTTTACAAAACAAATATTCACAGGAACTTTAGAAATACTCAAATATGTACCCGTAGTGATGTATATGAAAACAAAACTAGTTAACAGAAAATTAAAAAAAAACTAAAAGGGAGTAATGATTTATTGTAGATTTGCACATAAATTCCTTTTTTCTTTGTCCCATGAATTGTTTTCTTCAATTTAGTTCCTTAATTTTGTTTTCTTTTTATTCAACCTTAAATGTTACATTAGTTCAGGATTTGTCCTGACAATTTATTTTTTATAGAAGCGTATGATAATTTTGCATTGTCAAGGAAATGTTCCCTCGCTTGGTTTGGATAAACAAAATCTAATTTTATTGATTTAAAAGAATTAGAGCTTTAGAAATCAAATTTGAAGTTTAAATAATTGTTCAATCCTTTTTGTTTGTCTAAAATTAGGGACTAATTTACATGATTAGGGGAAGGGTTCATGTCTTTATTTTTTTTGCTCAATATTGTTTTTTAATTTGAGCCTTTCACATTGAATTTTTTTGGGTATTTTTTGGTTATCTATATATTAGGTTCTTGTAATGTCAAGATAAAATTTTGATACTTGGGTGATACTCAACGTGAAAAAATAAAATAAACTTATATTAAAGCAAAAAAAATCAAATCATAAAGGGCTAAAATTGAACCTAAAACAAATATGGTAGACTGAGGTAGACAAGTAAGGCAACTTTGTTGGTGTGTTGAGACAAGTCATCGTGTTCTACCGATGCATTTAACTTGCTTAAATGGCCAAAAGATGACTTTTTTAGAGTGTGTTTGGTATTGCGATGGTTGTTGTAGTTGTAGTTTGAAAAAAATTATTTTGTTAAAAGTACTTTTAGTTGAGGTTGGTTTGGAAAAATATATGTTTGGTTAAAACTGTGGTTGAAATTGAGATTGAACAAAAAATAATTTAATGTGTTTGGTTAAAAATGCTTTTGAAATTTAGGTTATAAAATAATTTTAAAAAATATATATTAATGTTTATAGTTTTTAATTTAAATATTATAGATTTAACTATTGCTATTACATCATGAAATAAATCATACTTTATATAAAATATTTTTTAGTGTTCCATTAAACTATCTATAATTTCATTACATATGAAATTCATCCGATAAAAACTACAGTTTCTATAATTTTTTAAGTATACAATAAAATTAGGTAAAATATTATCAGAAATAAAATTGAGATTATGGTACGAGTAAATTTAATTCATCTTAAACTATTTTTTAAAAATTATTATTCACATTTACATAACGTGAACAGTATAAGTAAAATCAATTCACTGTTTTAATTATTTACATAAACAGAACAATAATCCATGAATTAATTCATATGGCACTGTTCACATGAATAGTGCGAGGTGAATCCATTTGGCAATGTGTCGATAATGATGATTGCCCACAAAATACTTCTACTTGAGCTGAGAATAAAAGAAGTAAACACATCAAATTAAATGGGCCCTTGAGTTTTTCTTTCCCTTAGCAGCAGGCGAGCAAAAATAAATTGAAAAGCAGCAATTTTTTGCTTAACAAAACTGGCGATACAATCTTAGTTTTTAATGGGACCCATCTTCAAAATCTGTATTTTAAATATTTACTAAAGGATTAAAAATTGTGGTTGGAACAATACAAAGTCCCAACCACAATACCAAATACCTTCTTAATGGCTTTGGATGCAGTAAGTCAATAATTGTCGAGGTGTGCAGTGTATATGTGACAATTCTTTTTAATTTGTTTTCCTTCTTCCCTCTTTTCTCTCTCTCAATTTCTAAGGATTTGCACTATTCTGAAAAAACTAAAATAAAAAGAAATGTGCCTTGTTATTTTGTTTCTGTTTCAAATTTAGTTTTTAATTTTTTAATTATTTTTTATGTTATTTTTTTAATTTAGTATTTTAATATTGGATTGGTTAGAGATTAAGTTTTATAACTGTTTCTGATGGAATTATTTGTTCTCATGACCATGTTCACTAGTTTAAGAGGTTAATTCGGGTTAATACTGATCTTTTGTTATATTATTTTTTACACTAATGTTTTTTATTTTTTTTATTTAATATTGGATTTATTGAAAATTAAGTTTTATAATTTCTTTCCTTTCCTTTCTATAGAATTATTTCGATCTTATAATTTAGATTGCGAGTTTGATAAGATAGTTGAGGTTGACTTGGATCTTTTTTTGAAGATTGAATATTTGTTCGGTTTCATCCTTTAATATTTTATTAGTTTAAGAACTAATATTCAAAATTTATATTGTTTTGCCTTTTATTAGGCTTTCTTGTTTACATGATTTGGATCACAGGGTTTGATAGATTTGCTCGGATTTATTTAAATTATTTTTTTATTGATTTGTTTTGCCCTTTTACATTTATAAATTAAGTATCATAATATTTATTTTATTTTATTATGAAGATATTTTGATCTTATGATTTATATGATTTCTATTCTAAGTAAGCATTCTTTTTAAAATTGATTCTATTTATTATTATATAATTAAATAAAATAAATTTATTAAACCCAATAAAAACTAAAACAATAACCATGTATTTTTTGTTACATTGCAACCAACGAGTTCTCAAGTTTATTAAATAAGTTAACTGTACATTGACCAACAAGAAAAGCCCCTTCTAAGAATATCCAACTATTTTGGAATCTAGGCTTGATTTTTTTTAGCTTGAAAAACTTTTTATCTAAACATATTTTATTATAGATAATAATAAAATATGTTTAGATTTAGAATTTTCTTTTTATTAGCTTAAAAAAACTTTTAGCTAAATATTTAAGAATAAAATAGTCTTTGTATTAAAATAATTTTGATGTTCTAAAATTGATTAGAGAAAAGATGGGTATTTTGTGTTTTAATTAAATAATAAATTTGTGTAATTTTAATTTTTGTTGCATAATAAAAAGACTTTGATGTCCTTGATCTCAAATAATTTAACCCTTGAGTTAAATGATATTTATATTATTTTGTGTGTGTATATGTCAATAAAAAAAATCAAAAAAATACATTGACATGTTGGGCACACGTCACGATATGCTGTACATGTAATTCAAAAGGTCCAAATTGTAATTCCAAGGTTGTTTCCTATGCGATGTGTGATTTGACTTGACGTATTTTTCATGGAAAAGTTACGAATGCATAGATTAGTTTGTTGCTGAAAATCATTTCTTTTTTTTTCTTTTTTTTTCTATTTCTTTATCTTTGCACTTGCTATATAATTTTTCATATTAGCAATTAAACTTTTTTTTCCTTTTCATTTACTTCATGTTATTATAATTATTGTTTGCTTCATTTTAAATAAATTATGACATTTTATTTTTGAGTTAGATAAAATTAATTAATTAAATATAGATGGATGTTCATTTTTTTTTCTTTTTCATGATGTTTCTCTAGTGATTTATGTATTTTTTTTAAATTTCATCATATATTATTTTGCAGCGGGGTTTGGATCGTCTCAGCTAGGAGTGAGCAAGAAAATTAAAAAATAAATTAAACCGAGAAAATAAAAAAAATAACTAAAAAAACTAAACTTTGAAAAAAACCGACTAGAATTAAAAAAAAAAAACCAACTGGTTTGCTTTGGTTTTATAAGCCTGAAATTAAAAAAAAAACTAAACCGAACCTAAACCGAAAAAACTAAGACAAACAAAAAAAACCAAGTGAAACTATAAAAACTGAACCAAATAAAAAAAACTAGTTTTTGTTCTAAAATAATTGAACCGAACCAAAATCGGTTGGTTTAAACTGATTTCAATTTGATTTTAAATTTTTTTAAAAACTAATTTAATTTTTTTTGATAAAAATCAAATCAAAACCAAAAATAATTACCCATTCCTCTAACAATGTCTACCTCTAACAATGTCTTCTAGTGGAAGGCATTATCCATATTAGAATAAGGGCAAGTCTCCAATAATTTTTTCTTCCATCTCATTTCAGTTATGATACTTTTGTCCTATTTATTTTAGTTGATTGTTACCAAATTCTTTGCATGTTTAATCTGCTATTATTGTCTATAGTTTGAATCAAACAGTTATAATATTCAATCTAATTGTATCCTGTTAAGTTAATAATTCAAGTATCAAGTTGGTTTTGTTTTTCCTTTGCAAATATTACAATTACCTAAATATCCATAATGTACATAAAATAAAAATAAAAAATATTGAAAGACACCGCGTACCGCGGGTCAGAAGCAAGTGAACATCTACAAGACACTTAAATTCTAGAAAATGATCCAGGCCGACCATATTACTTCTACAAAACTTCATTCCAGCCTAGAAAAAAGAAAGCATATACTAACCTGTAGAAGACTTTTATATGAGTCAACTAATTATATATATATATATATATATATATATATATATATATATATATATAAAGCTATAATGTAATGCATCTTTTAGGGGGGGAAAAATCCACTCCAAAGTGCCATTAATTAGTCTTTAAAAACATAATTATGTGCAGTTAATTTCTAAATAAATTTGGGATTTAATCACGTCTTTGTATAAAAACCAAGTCAAATGTTTATTATATATATATATATGTATTAATTTTATTAAATAACCATGTTAATTTAAAAACCTTAAAAGGTTGGATGAGATTTTTGAAATTTTATTATATCAGTATTGTTATTAAAACCTTGGTATTATATTAAACAATAAACTTAAAATATAGGGTAATATTCTTGGAATGGCTTCATATTAATTATTCAACGAACTTTAATTTAATGAAAACTTAGTTTTAACTAACACAATTGGTGAATTTAGTAAATCCCTAAATTTATTTAGCAATTTCTTTAACGATTGATGGCATTTGGACTAATAATTGAAGGAGACAGTACAAGTTCGTATGGCATATTGCTTAAAAGAATTATGGTATGTTTATATTTTATATTTTTTAAATTTATTTTTAATATAAAAAGGCAGGCACTTTGTTTCAACGCTGACTGCTCACCCGCGCATTCAACGACCGCAGCGGTTGACAGTTGTTCAAAGAAGGAGAAGACACAAAAATAAGAACTGCGTTAGAACTTCGATTTTATTGTTTTGGTGAGGGGGACAAATATAATTACAGGCTCCGACCAACCATTTAAAGAAAGTTTTTATTTTTATTTTTTTATAGCCAATAAATGATAAATAAATAAAAATTAACATCGTTCTTATCACTACGTTGTTATTATTCGTGTGAAAGCTTGCAGCCAGCTTTTGACATTCTTTTCTCTCTCCCTTCACCTGGAGAACCAATCTTTTAAGGCCTTGGATTTGATTGAAATCAGATTTCAATTCAATTCATTCCCAAAGTTTCACTGGTAATGAAATTCTTTTATTTAGATCACTCAATCTTTCTCTTTTCTACTTTTATAATTAGTTTGCATTCAAGACCTTATCTTTTCCTTGCTGTTAATTGTTATCATTTAACCTTAGTTTTTTTAATGATTGCAAATATATTATCTCTGTGTTCTTTTCTTATGAATCATTTAATTGATTCATTTCTCCATTTCTTGATTTGACTTTTTATTTGTTTTCCATTAGCAGCAATGCCAGTAATTTTTATCGTGTTGTCTGGATGCTGGGAATTGCTTTTGATGTGTCATATTGGAACTCTTTTCATCTGGGATCTGCCTCAAGATATCGAAAATTAATCTTTTGCTTCATTTTTATTTAATTTCTCGCCTTCTGTTTTCTGGGATGCCATTATAGCGTCACAGACATAATTCCGTTTTATCAGGAACCAAAAGACAAATTGTGTTGTGTTTCATCTTTTTGTTTGGTGCATTTCTGGCTACGTCTTCACATGGCTAGTTTCGGATTCTTTAATCTTTGCTGGCTAAATTTAGGATATATTGGGTTTCTGGTCAAAAGAGAAAGGTGCTCTTTTTTTGTTCTAAAGATTTTAGTCTTAACCTTAAGTATTATTGTTACTGAACTGGGCTCCTCTTTCTTCTGGTCATTTTGTGCAGATAGCTTGGTGGAGACAGGATTTGTTGGATGTGTTTTTGTTATTATTGAAGCGATGAGCCGATTTTCAGAGCTGAAGCATGCTGCCTCAGGTATGGTGGTGATAACACCCTTAACAGGTTTACACTCTTGTAATTTGAATGTTTTCTACTGTTATAGTTTTCTGCAGTAGCTCTGAATTCTTTATTTAGAAGATGGAAGGAACATGCTTGGAGATTTTTTGCATTCTAGGCTTTTGCATGGAGGTTTTTCATCGTGTGAAAATGGATCGTGTCCTAATTCTTTAATTCTTTAGATTCTCTACATGAAAAGAAATTGAGATTTCTCTGACTTATGGAACTCTATTTAATTCCTCGTGGGAGCTGTTTCCTTGACATGGATGCTATTAAGGTCATGAGTTGGTATTATTTTGTGGATATTCATTTGAAGAGACATATTTAATTGTTAAATGTTCAACTTTCAGGACGTGGTCTGACCATCGAAACTAAAAATTCTTGCTGTTGAATCTGAAACTAAGAACCTGATTCACTCCTATTGTTAAATCCTTTTTGATTGTGATATGTTTAGAAATGATACTTTGTTTCTGTAAGATCTTCTTAGGTGCAGAAATGTACTTTTCATGCATTTTCTTTCTGAGCATTCTTTCTCTAGAAACTCGTACAGTTACCAAAGGTTAAGAGATTCATTATTCTGCCTTGTTGAAGAAACGTCATTTTCGCTTGAATAAAATGCGACTGCCCTATCTATTTGGAAACAGAGATGCGCTGTGTAGATTTCTCATTGGCATCTCTATCAGATTGGGAAGAATAAATAATCTGGTATATTATGGATCTTCAATCTGCAACAAGCAACAAGTTGGAGAAGCTCCCCATGAGATGCTGAATTTCATATATATATATATATATATATATTTCTTCAAAGAAGAATAAACTGCATCTCTGCTTGACATGCTTTTTTAATGGGAATGGCCAAGTCGAATTTATTCTGCAAACTATATTGCTTCATAGCATGAAAATTTTGTTGGTGTTTGTTTAGCCTGTAACAAATGTGCAATCATGCTATTGGTTGAAAATCTTTAGTGCATGTTGTGAATTTAACACTGTATTGTTGTTTGATGTGAACAATGATCAGAGGAGTACTGAGAGCAGAGCTCCTAGATTGTTCACAATGCTTCTGTTCCTTCAATTTTTTTCACCCTGCTCCCTACTTTTGTTGATGAAATAACATAGATCTTTTTTGCCTTTTTTTTTGTTTTCTGTTGGAATGGACCCCTTTCTTTTTGCTGGACCAATAAGTATGCATTATTCAATGCTTTTTGTTGCATCTTCTGTAAATAAGTACCTTATCTTTTATCATTTTTAATGATTGTAATACCCTCCAATTTTCACTAACTATTTATTTGATTGCTTCAAGAAGATTTTCTTATCTATTCTATAAACTTAATTGCTGCTTCTTTTTTTTTTCGGAAAGGTAAAAGAAGATTAAAAGATTTATTGCTCCAAAGTGATAATCGCTTTTGTGCTGATTGCGGTGCTCCCGATCCTAAGTGGGCGTAAGTTCAATGATGTGAATGCCTTATGGTTGTGAATATTCATGTTAACATAACCGAAAACACACTTCATATTAACACACTGAAAAGTGACATTTTGTGAATATGTTTCTTGGTAATTAACCAGTTAAATCAGATAAATATTAAGAATGAGAAATTTTAGTTGTTTTGTTTCATGCCCTTGTGTTATTTTAAGAAATTTGGTAACATTCTTTCCTCCAGGTCAGCAAATATTGGGGTTTTCATATGCTTAAAATGCTGTGGGGTACACAGAAGCCTTGGCACACATATCTCAAAGGTATCTATTCCATATTCCTCTGATTTGATTTTTTTCAATATTGGGAACTGCTGTAGGGAAGTATAATCCAATTAATTATATATTGCAAATTGAGTGACATTATGTGCTTGCAGTGAGTAATAGACATAACAACTTGTTACACCTTTGAAATGAAATTATATGATCTTTTTATCCCCATCCTTGTCAAGTTTCCACGAGTATTTTATTGTTATATCTAATTTAGAACCAATTGATGAACAGAAAAAACAGCACAAATCAATTTCTTAAGAAAATCAATTCACGGTAGAATGAAAGCATCATGACATAACTTGAATGCTTTGCTAGGTGGATTGTTTATTGGCATCAAACCAAAATTGAAAGTCATAATCCCAATTGGGATAGGAAAACCTGCATGTAAATGCATGCACGTGTGTTTTAAAGTATGAGCTAGAGTTGATGTCTACATGATGCTTACAGCTGGTCTTACTGTGTTCAAGGCAGTGGTTCTTCTATTTATAATATGATTAATTTGTATTGTCCAGGTTTTATATGAACTAGAGTTGATGTCTACATGATGCTTACAGCTGGTCTTACTGTGTTCAAGGCAGTGGTTCTTCTCTTTATAACATGATTAATTTGTATTGTCCAGGTTTTATCTGTGACATTGGATGAATGGTCTGATGATGAAATTGATTCCATGACTGAAGTTGGAGGAAACTCATCTGCTAATGCAATTTATGAGGCCTTTTTACCTGAAGGAGTTTCAAAGCCAGGACCAGATTCCAGTCATGAGGAGCGTATGAGGTTCATCAGGTTAGAAACGACTTGCCTTTCAAACCCCAACCTGTCATTTTTTTTCATGTTCTTTTTTCTTACCATGTTTCACTTGCATGAATGGATTAAGTCTCTGTTACGGCAGATTAGATCTTGCATGGTGTCATCGCAAGAAAGTTACTGATGTTAATAGATTGGATGTTAATGGTGTTTGCACATTATTATTTCAACTCTCATAGGTCAAAGTATGAGCTTCAAGAGTTTTTGAAACCTAGTTTGCGGATTACATCTGGGAAGACTTCCTCATCTTCTCTCAAGTCAAGTTTTTCCACGAAGCTTTTTGATAGTTTTCGAATTCCTAGTGTATCAAAGAATTCGGTCAGTTTTGTTTTGCCATTTTTGTTTCCTTGCTTTCCTTTTCATACTTGGATAATACTGAAAAATTGGTACAGGAAGGCATGGTAGAATTTATTGGATTAGTGAAGGTTAAAGTTAAAAAAGGTACAAATTTAGCTATCAGAGATATGTTGTCAAGTGATCCCTACGTGGTCCTTACTCTTGGGAAACAGGTTAGTAGAATTTGTCTCTTTCTTTTTAAATTTTCCCATTTTATCTCTCAAAATCCATGGTAGAGACAAGTTCATATAATGACGTATACATTTGTAGATCATTGGCACCAAGTGGAGATTTTTTCTTTCTAATTTTATTAAGGGTAATTCTAATCACAACCATTTGATAAATGGCTGATACCAATATACTGTTCATTTGGGTGGCCATCTGGTCAGAACTCTGCCAAAACTTGACTGGAGCTTCATAAATCTTTAATTACTGTAGTGGCAAATATATGTAATTTTCACCTTGTATGGAGTTTCATATATATATATACATATATATATATATATATCAATTTCTATTGATAGAGCAGATGTTTATGCTAGTGAAGGGGCTGCTTCGACTTTTATGCTAGTCACTGATGATAAAATTTGCTTTCGAGTTAATAGACTGTTCAAACCACTGTGATGAAGAGCAACTTGAATCCAGTCTGGAATGAAGAACTCATGCTATCTGTTCCACAGGACTTTGGGCCCATAAAGTTGGTAAGCTTGTTTCTCATTTTTGAATGATGTTACAATCAACTTTTATTTTCATCCAGTTGTAGATCCAAAGCTACAAGAGTAAAGCTCTTTAGATGCTTTATTTACATGGTGATGAAAATTCATTATTTGCCTAGTATTTTACCTTTTATCCGATATTATGTCTATGCAATGGCTGTTGCATTTAGAACACAAAAACAAGTGATTGGATAAAGTACTTGTGTTTTTGCCCTTTTGGTTTCTTATGAACCACAGCTACTTTTGTTGTTAACATGAGTAATCAGGAAAATACTTATCTTGTTGTTGCTATCAATTTGCTGCTACTGAAACTAATTTGCTACATCTCACCAAATTAATCTTTTCATATCTATCCTTTAGTGAACAAATCCCTGGTTATTTCTAAACTGGTTCATACTGAGCTATGTGTCTTTCTTGTTGATGTTGTGGATTGCAGAGTGTTTTTGATCATGACACGTTTTCGGCTGATGATATAATGGGGGAAGCAGAGATTGACATCCAGCCATTGATAACATCAGCAATGGCATTTGGGGACCCGGAAATGTTTGGAAATATGCAGATTGGGAAATGGCTGAAATCACATGACAATGCCCTTGTAGATGATAGCATCATAAACATTGTTGATGGGAAGGTGATGCAGGAGATCTCATTGAAGCTTCAGAATGTTGAGTGTGGTGAACTAGAAGTAGAACTAGAGTGGATGCCTCTTGACCAGTAAGTAGAAATTTTAAATCACCCTTCCATTTCAATAAAAACCTGCAATATCGATTTCATTATTTAATATGGAATGACTGCATTTTTAACTTCTTTCAATTTTATTCCTTGATTCATGCCCTTGTTTCTTACCCTCTTACATCTCCTAAGAGGCAACAGCTTATTCGTTAACTCTGACAATTTGCAGTGTATAAATTATGTTCGTTCAAAAATTGAGGGAGCAACATGTACAAAAGAAAACTCAGTGCTCATACGTACATACATATATATATTCGTAATTTATCTTTGGATTGGAAGTTGGAAGCATTTTATCTTCAGTTATGGTGGCCCTTCTATTTATTTCCTCAATTCCATAATATAGGTAACACTTACTAAGGATGTGTTTGGTACTTTCCTCCTGTTTGGTACATCACAGTTGAGGGTGAGATAAATAGGGTTGAAAATCGCCTTTCAATTAAATGTAGCATGGGTCCCACTTTTACTTAGTCTCCTCATTTCCCAAGTCTCATTATGTTTAACCTTTTTAATTGATATCTATTAATATTATTTTATTAGGTGGGATATATATATATATATATAACATTTCATCCTTAACAATTTTTACACCCTTAAAGTTACTCTTGATATTTTTCATGGGATTTTTAACCTTGTATCAAATACAATCAGATTTTCGGAGGCTTTGAGTGGTTATCCCATTTTTAGAAGGTGTAATTTGAAAAGGAGTGAAAAGTATCCACTCTTCAACTATTTGGTCGAAGTAGAAATAATTTCTTAATAAATTATTTGTATGCACTTAATTTCTGAACAAAATTTAGGTTAGATAGTTTCATTATTTTTTTTTTTTATCTTTTTTAAGCCAACGCATGCCTCTTTTGTTGAGCTATCCCATAAAGGGAAGGAACACCCCCCACTCCTCCCTTGGACCAAAGTTCATGTTGGCTCTTGTAGTTTGAGGAAATATTTCATAGAATTATGTTTTGTTTATAAATTGACATAATTTTATTAAAAAAAACTTAGGTTTTATATAAAATAATATGGATTAAATTAAAAATATCCATTACGAAATAAAATGATCTACTTTCACTTCTCATTTGAGAGAACTTTCATGAGGACAAAAGAAGAGAAGTTAGAGGGAGAAGTTGATAAACAAGAATTAGAAAAAGAGAAGTTAGAGAAGAGAGAGAAAGGAGCTAAAGAAGAGAGGAGTTTGAAAACAAAAATTTATAATTTTTTCTTTTTAATTAAATCATCATTAATTGATTATAATGTCTAGAAAGTTACATATAAATAATAAACTCTAAAACAACCAATTATTGAGTTTAGCCCATTAAATAAAAATGTCAAACATTAATAAAGTCTAATTAATAAAACTCAATTAAAAAACTTGAATAACTTAAATAAAAAATATAAGTTAAAGTCTAATCTCTTGAGTTATTTTTCATTGTCTATGATTGTACATATGTATAAATTGTGTCATAAGTCTGGTATCTCAATCAACTCGAGGTTGGAGAAATTTGATTTTATTGATTGTAGTTCGAGGTAACTCTGATAATGCTTTCAAAGATCATGATGAAACTATTGTTATGTTTCTTTGATAATTGAAATATAGTCTGCATCTGGTTACCTAGCTTGTAAACCAGAACTCGCCGAATCTCACCATTTCTGGTAAAAAAAATTTGTACATCTGAAGTAGCATTAATATGTTGTTTTTTGGCCAATGATAAGGATAATAAAATATGAGTATCAATAGGTTCATTATGGATATGATATTGCAATTTGTATATAATCAAGTGCTTTGTATTAAAAGTAAAGCTAATATCAAAATTTGATGGTAGTTTAATAACATAAATATTTATAACACTTTATGTGGTATATTATTACTCACCTTCAATTATTGACTAGTTTCAAGAGAATACTAGGTAAATCTAATATCTATTATGAAACAATCTTTAATATTAAATGCATTATGACACTCAACTTGAATTTTATATTGTTCATTATTTGTTTGAATTCATTTTAAAATCTTAACTTGTAAATCATGAACTCTACATGCAAAAAACTCAGTTGATTCAAAAATGCTAATATAAGAAGACTTATAGACATCCTAGATTTGTAACCATAAACATCATATAACTAAGAGTATAGAATAGAGCTAAAACTTTTTGAATCCTGGATGGATATATATGGAATATAATCTAGTGAATCAGGACTATTCTTAACTTCTTTATATGAATATGGAGTAAATGCTGAAAATCTACAATATGTTGGATAACAAACATAAAGGACATGCTAGAGATTAAGTACATAGCGTGAAGAATCAAGCAGTTTATAGGGATAACTATCTTGAAACTCTTCCAACATCACATTTATTTTTTCAGATAATTCTATTAGAGAGTATTGAATCTTCTTCTTCAACTAAAGAAGATTCAATAACCTCTTTATTAACCTCATTTTCAAACTCTTTTGGATTTATTGTGTTAACCGCATTTATCTATTTAGGTGATTCCTATGGAGAGTTTTTTGGAATTTCTTTTTTTATTAAATAGACATAATAGACTTTTTTTTAATTTCATTCTCAAACTCATTTAGACTTATTATGCTAAGTCTTTGTTCTTTCACCTTCTTTTTCTTCTTTTTATTGGTATTTCTTAATGGTAATCCAACAAGGTGGCTTTTTCAACCTTTAAAATGAAAGAACTTGAATTTGATCAACTAGAAATGGTGACATATAAATTATATGTCCATAACCTACCCAAATTAGCATGTTCTATTTCCATTAAAATCACATCACACCAAATCTCATTAAAAAAAAGACGTCTTTTAGATTATTGTAGTAATATTTTTAACCCATGATACATTATATGGCTTAGGATGGGAAATAAGTTTTAGTCTTAAACGAGCTACAACACTAAAGTATACTGTATTGATACAATTTCTATTATCAATAACTTTTCTGTAATTTTTATCTTTGTACTTAACATAAACATGAAAAATATTAGTCCTTCTTTAATCTTCAATTCCTTCGGGTTGTGTCAAAGAACGTCTAACTATATCCAATCTAGTTATCCCAAACACTATGATATTTTGCTTATAATTGGTTTTAAGGATATCACTCATGGTCAAATATATGGTATAGTTGCAAACTTAAGGTTAGATGTTAGATGACTATTCACAAGTACATGTAACACTATCATAAAGTCTCAATGAGATCACTTCAATTCTTATAAGTGGAATTCGAGAAAAAAGATGAAACTAGTTCTATTTTTTTAAGATTAAACAAGACTAGAATACATGAGAAAAATTGTAAGCATGGCCTTTAAGTGCATACAATTAATCAAATAAAAGTTACAATATTCCACCATTTTTGTTAAGCTTCACAATTAATACAAAGTACTAGAGACTGAATTTTAATAATAAAGATACAAAGTGAGCAAAAATATAAGAGTGTAAAGGAAGATGAGATTTTGTTTTTTGGTTTAAGAACTAAAGAATACTATAAATGATAAGTTGAATAATAAATGTATTACCAAAAAAGTAAAATTCAATGGATGAAAAAGTTAATTAATTTACTAACCAAATTGCTTAAAGTTGATGATAGACTACTTGGATCATGTATATTATTATTAATGTCATGGAGCTACTGTTGTCGTGATGTGATGTCTTGAATGATTTTTTTTTTATTGCTATCACTTTTTCTCCCCTTTTCTCTCTCTCTTTTTATGATCACTTTTAACTTTTTTGACTTTTTTATACTTTTTTTAACTTATTTTTGTAAATTATAATAAAGAAAAAAATTGCAACAAAAAAAATAAATTCTAGAGAATTTGACAAAAAATTAAAACAATAATAAATATAAATAATATGAATCAAAAGACACATTATCATCTATTATCATCTATGATAATGTTACATTGCCACTACCATTCTTCTATGTCATCTTTTTACTGAACTAATGTTTGTTTTGTCTCCCACTAAAATACACAACCTTCAAACAAATCCTATCAAATCATATTTTCTTCTTTTTATATTAACAGAATGGTAAAAGATCTTTTTATATATAGATATTGATTGTAATTGGAAAAAAAAACATTTTTTTATATCATTATTGATGAAAGCTTCTCATAAAATCTAGGGTTTATGAATGATTTTTAAATTAAATAATTTAAATAAACTCAAAAATTAATTTAATTATAAAAACAATTAAATGATACTAGTGTTGATATAGGACAAAAAAGAGAACTAGGAGAAGTCACATGGAAGAAGTAAAAGACTAGAATTAGAAGAGAAGGGAGAAGTAAAAAACAAGAATTAGAAGAGAGAGAAAAAGAAAAGAAAAGAAATGAGCTGAATAAGAGAGGAAAATTAGGGGTTAAAAAACAAAAGTTTGTAACTTTTTTTATCAATTCATCATTATCTAAACACAATATTTAAAATAAATAATAAACTGTAAAACAATTAATTATTAGGCTCAACTCACTAAATAAAATCATCTAACATAAATACAATCTAATTAATAAAACACAACAAAAAATTTAAATAAATTAAACAAAAAATATAAGTTAAAACTTAAAATAGGCTATCCTCCTAATCTATTATCTTAAGTAGTATTTCTTACAAACATGTTATCAAATAAATAGTTTAGTTATTTTTTAATTTTGTCTTTATTTTTTTAAATTACAATTTACATTCTTAGTCAACTTAAATTTAAAATAAAATAAAATGATAAATTTACGGTAGTAGATAATATAACAAAAACACTAATTTCGTTTTTAAATCCTTTTCCCTTTGTTCTTCCCTGTTTTCTTTTCTTTTTTTTCATCGCAAAAGGACTTGTAGATGCGAAGTCCTAGATTTTCCCATGCCCAAATTTTATTTTAAGGAAAAAATAGATTTGATTTTTTTTTAAAATTAGATCTTAAAATATATTTCCAATATTCAACGTAGTTTCTTTTTTATATGTACCGAGAAAATGTTGATTCCATAATACGTGTTATGACATGATGAAAGTATTGACGTCTTTTTTCAAGTGTAGGATTGTCAAAGTAATAAATAACCCGATAAGACTGAGGTCAAATCATAGGGAGGTTAATTGTATAAATTATAGATAATAATGATACAATGACAACAACAACAACAATAACAATAACAACAACAATAATAGTAATAGTAATAATAGTAGTAGTAGTAGTAGTAATAATAATAATAATAAAGAAATTGATGAGAACTTTCAGATGGAAGATTAACATAAGGATTAAATAATGATAACAACAAATGTTAAGGTTAGAGAATCCACTAATGGTATGTTAAATAAATTTTGCATTAGTTATCTTACTCGATTAATGCTAATACTTGTAAATTTTGTCGGACATTTATGATTATAACTTATGTTAACAACAAATCAAGTTTCTTTCATAGCTCAGGTGTCAGTTATACCATACAGTATGAGAGTGCCAAGTATTTGTTGTACCAAGTGTTATACAACATAAATCTAGATTAATCATTTAATAAGTAAAGTATTAAAAGTGAACAAGATAACAAATACAAAATATGTTAGTATCAATATTAAAGTCTATGTTAAGTTTACACTATATTTATTCTTATACCATTAATATAATATTTTCACCTTGACATAATTAACTTAACTAAACATAATGAAAAAAAGAAAAATAAATAAACAAAATAAGAATATAAATAAGTTAAAAGTTAACTAAGTAAAGGAAAGAAATTAAAAGGTATAAACAATATATTAATGAAAATAAAACTTAAGCATTATAAAAATACAAAAAGAGAAAGCAAGAGTATGATCTTGATATGAAAATTAAGATACCTAAATGCATGGCAAAAGCCTCCTTTTATAGGCTAAAATTATAAATTATTGATTTGATGACTAATTGATGAGTGGGTGATCAACTCTTGACTTAATGACAATCCTTATCTTTTCTTGTTTGTCCAAGACGTCATTGATAACGTTAAAATTAGAACCATTTAAAAATATAAAAGTTGTAGGAAATTATCTTAGCTTTCTAGGAAAAAAAATAAAGGCTATTTGGATTTCTAAAACTCCAGATATGGGCTAAACACTGACAGTGTTTGGGCTGCAGGACAGATTCAGACTTCTTTATTGTTGCTACAATTTGGACTTGAAAATGACTTTTTTAAATCTTGGGTTCCATATGAAAGTTGTAGGCCTATATCTTATTTTTCCATTCATATAAATTAGAATTAAATATGAGATCTATAACTTCAGATATGACTCAATTTCTATTCATATAAATTAGGCCTATGTCTTATCTTTCCATCCATATAAATTTATGTTATTTCCAAGGTCATTATTGCCACCTAATTTGTAATTGTTTTTAGAAAAAAAACCAACAAATAGAAAAAAAAATGAAACCCCTAAAAATATGTTCTTGATGTATTTGTATCATTTTTTATGTTTTTTTCAAAAACTTTAAAATTAAAAAAAATCTATCTTCAACGTATTTAGTTAAAGTGTTTTTTAAGTCAACATTGATGTTGCATTTAAAAAAACAAAATAAAAATATAGTAAATAGGTAAAGATACCAATATTGAAAAAGAAAGAACATGAAGGATGAGAAAAAATTATTTTTACATATAAATAGGTAGTTATATACACACAAATAGAAGGAATGTTTAGGAGAGAGGATACAAAAAAAATACTAACAAAAAAATACCAAAAAACTCTTTCTAGGTCATAAATTTTCTAAAAAAACCATTAAAAAAACTCTAAGTAATCACCAATAATTCATACCACAACCAACAAATCTATCTCTCCAAGCTCTCAACAATCCATCCAAATGAGCTCGTTATCCACTCATCTGAACCAAATCCCAACTGTAGCTTCTCTTCCTCGTTGCAACACTTTCTCAGGTACTTTTTTTTGTTGGTTAGCCATACATAAATGGAAACATAAAACCTTTTAGCCACCTTCCCTTACCTTTTCGATCAAGAACAATCCTCATCTCTTTTATAGACAACTATATTAATCACTAATTAATCAGTAAATATTTATGCCTCTTGCTTCATTGGTTTTTGCCAAAACCCTTCTAAAAATCTCCACTATGACCTTTACTAATTACATAAAATAATGGTGATCTTTTATTTCTTATGGTACTTTTTCATAAAATAGGTCAAAACATTCTTTATTCATGTTTCCTAGTATAATTCTAATGTGGATCATTAATATTGGGCAAGCAATTTGTTAAATGTTACTAATGAGAAATTATTGTGAATTTTGATGGAGTGGAACTTAAAGCTTCCATTCTTGTTTTTAATTGGAAGGAAAGTGTTTAGGGTTTTTAATTGACTCTTTATAATAAATCTCTAAAGCTTTTAAAAAATTTAAGGATTTTTGTAAAAGATAATGAATTTGGTATAGTTTAAGAAACATGAAAGTCATGCCTACAATCGAGAGCATGTATAATTTTTAAATTAAAATGATTGGTTAAAAGTGTTTTGACATGTCAAATATTAAAAAAAAAACAAAATAATAATCAACTGATTTTAAATGAATACTATTATTTGTCACATTATACTTGGATGATTTGATCAATTAATTTCAATATTATTATGAAGGGTTTAATATTTTTTCATTTCAGAAATAATATAAGGAATATTTTTTATATCTAAAATAAACACATATTTGTTAAACATAAATAACATTGATTGTTAATCACAAAATAAAGAAAAAAATTTAAAATAAATCATACATCATAAAAATTGATAAAGCTGGAAGAGCCCTTGATTGACTAGGAGTATTGAACTTGTAGTTGACTAGTCTACTAAACAACTAGAAGTCATAATCGACCAATAGATTTTGAATGAGCGCATAACTAAAGAGATTTAGTCCTATTTAGAGTGAAAGTCCTTAATATTAACTAGGAAAAATAATTTAATATATATTCAACATTTATAATTTTATCATTTAATATACACACACAAACAATTTTCAAATAATTTTATCATTTATTTATTGAATAATAAATAATAATCATATAATAGATATCCATATAGATACTCAAATCCTGATAAATAACTTATGAATACTTAAATTTCTTACCTAATTGATAATGTGATGAATATAGATACAAATAAATTTGACTTGACTTGTAGATACCCATTGTTATCCTTATAAAAAATTTGGAAATTATAGTAGGATCTACATGTGTACAATTAGCTTATAATAAAAATTAATAAACCTCTCTTCATATTATACAAATATATAGATATAAAATTAGAGTTTTCTAAGTAAATATAATTCAAACTTTATAATAATAAAAATAGGACTAGATACTATTATAAATGATAGTCAACCTTATTTATTCAATTGCAATGATTTGTGTACTAGTTTTTCTTCTTTAAAAGGTTTTATTTACAACTTTTTATTTACTGCTTTCTCTTTCTACACTTTGGTTTCCTAAAACCTATTCTCTATTAAGACTTTGTTATTTTCTTTACATGGTGAAGCTTTAAAAGTTGTTCTTGTTAGAGTCCAAGACTTAAAAATCTCTATTTCTTTTGAATAAAGATAATTATCATCTAGTTAAAAGTTTATTTATAAAAACAAACACCATCACTATTATTTTTTTAGTTATTATTATTGCCACCATCATCTCCTCATTACTATTATCATTACCATCATTTCCACCAACTTGTTAATAAAACATTTACCATTCCCACCATCACTCACACTCTAAAGACCAAGCTATTAAAAGCTTATTTGTTAATGAGGTAGTTTCATTTAAATCATATTTGAAGTGTGTTTGATTTCTCTTCAAATTAGAGATTTATTGTATGAGACCCATTAATAATTAAGGTTGAATCTTATTGGTGAAGCAGACAATATTTATTTTTTTAACAATAGTTCACTATATAGGATCCAACAATATTCATTTTTATTTTATTTTTTAATATAATTTAATAAAGCACTCCTCATCCTTTAAGTACAATATTTTTCTTTAATTTAGCTTTGTTATTATTTACTTTAGTTATATTATTTAGAATCAATATCATCACCACCATGGCCATGAACATATAATATTATTTTCTTCTTTTATTTATATTTGTTTTAATCTTGCTTTCCATTTAAAAAGTATTATGACATTCATATTGGGACCAAATTAAGATCCTATTTAGTATTTATAGTAACGATTATTTTTTAAAATATTTTTTACTTGAAAATATATTAAAATAATATATGTTTTTTCAATAAAAATTTATTTTTAATAACAACAGAGAAAAAAAAAATATAAAAACACCCATAAAAATAATTTGCAAAAAAAATCAATATTAAAAACTCTAAAATGTCAAACAAACACTAATTGGGTTTAAAAGAAATGTTCAGCAGCTTACAGCCCCACTGTGGATGGGCTGCAGCTTACAGCCCCATTTCTAGTTCAGATTGGTTTTAGCTGCAGCAAGTAATATCACAAATATCAATTGTTGTTACCTATAGAAGTCAACATTGCACTAAAAAGAGTTCGATAGAATAACAAAAAGTAAAAAGGAAAATCAATAGGATAACGTTCATGATGGCATCAGAAGCCGAGTATTACTGTGGATAAAGATATCATACTGTAAACACTTTAGAGAATTACTGATAACAACGATCACACTAGCATATAAAGCTAGCTTCTTAATTTATTTTTCATCCCAATCACAATAAAAGTTGTTCAGTTTGATACTCTTGCAAAAAATTGCAACGATTGAAAATTCTGAAGCTCACATAGTACAATACAGAACAAAAGCTATACTTATTAGCCACTGAACTTACGGAAACATTGTTTTCCTATGAGACTTGAGTTAGGATAGAGCGAAATCATCAACTATAATTGAACAAAATTGAAGCACTACTGCACAATAACCCGCTTTGCACCATCCAAAGTGTTCTTGAGCAGCATTGCAACAGTCATTGGACCCACGCCCCCAGGAACTGGAGTAATACATCCAGCTACCTTACATGCTTCCTTGAAATCCACATCTCCCACTAACCTATAACCTGACTTTCTACTTGGATCATCTACAGCATTTGTCCCAACATCAATAACTGCAGCACCAGGTTTAATCCAACTTCCTTTTATCTGAAAGTTCAGAAAATAAACTTATATATAAAAGGACATTCACTCCATCAAAGCCAACAAACCAATTCCAACATATTAGACTATTAGCAACCGTGAGCCAGCATAAATCATAGTTGCTTCGCATGTGAATATGGTTTGTGTAATCTTGGCACAAGCCTAACCTTACAGAAATTGATTGACTGCACAGCAGATGCATTAATAACCAAATTGTTTATAAAGGAAAAAAAATATCACAGGAAGAAATCTTCAAAGTTGACAATGTTGTTGTAAGGAATAATTATGTCCTGTTACCATCATTGGTTGCCCTGCTGCTGCAATAATGATGTCAGCTTCACGAATGATGCTTTCTTGATCATTAGAACGTGAATGGACCACAGTAACAGTGGCATCTGCTTTCAGAAGAAGCAAGGAAACTGGTAATCCAACTATGTTACTGCGACCCACAACTACAGCCCTTTTTCCCTTTATACTTACACCACTTCGATGTAGAAGTTCAAGACAACCCTGTTGGGAGAGGAAAGAAAGTTCTGCTTAGAAAACACAGGATTATAAGAATCAGCCCGATTGGCACATTCTTGTATAAGGATTGAGTTTTACGCATAGCATAATGCATAAACATTGGATATAACATACTGAAAGCAGTTCAAAACCAAATATATGATTACCTTGGGGGTGCAGGGTTGGAAAAGCGGTTCTCTGTCTTTCATTGCAAGTTTGCCGATGTTCAGAGGATGAAAGCCATCTACATCCTTTGCAAGACTAATTTCACTTAAAACTTTCTCTTCGTTTATATGCTTTGGCAGTGGCAGCTGAACCAATATTCCTGCCAATATAACAACAGATTGCTCAAAAACTGGCGTCGTAACAAAAAGATGCAGTAACCAGCTTCAATAAAACCTCTGCGAAATTTCAAAAGTTCTTTAAAACAACAAGTACTTGAAGATTCAACCAACCATGCACATCAGGATTTGCGTTTAACTCATGAACCTTGGAAACGAGTTCAGCTTCAGATATTTGCTCAGGGAGGTCCATGTCAAAGGACTGAATCCCAACTTCAGCACACGCTTTTCTTTTCATACCCACATAGCTTTGAGAATCCTTCCTATTGCCCACAATTACTACAGCTAACCCAGGAACCTAACCACATCAAAACACAAAATTATTGAACTCTTAACATCATAAACAGAAAAGCAGACAAAACCCAAAACAGGAACTAGTCTTAGCAACATTTTTACAGCTAGAAATGTAAAGAAAGTAGCAAATACTTGTCAATTCATTCAGATTTCTGTTTTAATTAAATTTTGCAAAGAGATTTGTGAATACCTTGCCGTATTTCTCTGAGAGTTGACGGACTTCCTCGGTGATTTCTGATCGGATTGTTTGAGCGATGAGCTTGCCGTCGATTACGGTAGCTTTATGTTCCGATTGGGACGCCATTGAAGAAGTGTTCCAAAGGAGTCGAGCTTGGTTTTCTCACTATTAGAAGAAGATCAGCAAATTAAAGCCAGCTTGACATGAAGATTGGTGGCTGAAGTGAAGAGACTAGGGGTAGGGGTTGTTTCGGTATTGTGGACGGTTGTTTTTCTCAATCTTTCAATTTGTTTTTAAATTTATTTTTAGATACATTAAAATAATTTAAAAATATAAAAATTTAATTAAAAATAAAAAACTTCAATATTTTTGAAAATTTAATTAAAACACGGGCGAAACACTTCAAAAAAAATTATTATTTTATATATTTCTAAATTATTTTGATGTGATAATATAAAAAAATTTAAAAAATATTATTTTAATATATTTTTAAGTAAAAATAATTTTAAAAAATAACCACAATTATATTCATAAATATTCCTTAAATATAAGTTAAATTTTTTTTATAATACTTAAAAAAAAAGACTTGATTGAGGATTTTTTATACCATGGGATCTGATTTATTAAAAAGCATAGGGGATCCGATTTTGAAAAATGCTAGTAGATTGACATTAATACAAGTTCATGATGTAGGAGCTTTTTAAGAAAATATAAATATTTTAATTTTTTTTGGCTGTGAAATTTAAATTTTATTTTTATTTTTATTTTTTTATTTAATATCATTAGGCTTTTTTATTTTTTCTATATAAAGATTGTGATAGCTTTTTAGTTAAAAAGACTTGAAAGAATAAAAATTAAATATTTTAAATGTCTCCTCCTAATTAGAATATTTGATGGTTTTAACTTATAAAAATCCTTTTATCCTTTGCTTCCAGTTGTGTGAATATCCCACTTCTCTTTCCTTAACACGAAAAAAGGCCCAACATTGGAAAATAAGGAAACCAAGGTGTGCAATTCCTAGTCAAGGAACACCATCCATGTATACTCAACTCATGTTACATATGCTATTTTTATTGCTAAAACTTACCATTTACTTGTATATTAATCATTCTAGAAGTGTATAATTTAATTAATTAGATCATAAATTTACTTTTTAAAAAATAATAATTTGAATTTTATAAATTTCAAATTATTAAATATTTATATAATAGTTATTTTAAAATTTATAAAATTAATCGAATTTGACACAAACTAATTTGAATACCTATATTAATTAAAAATAATAATAATGAATCAATGATTATTTTTATATAAATAAAGAAAAAAAAACTGAAATCCATCATTTAGTTGAGTGAACCAAAACTCGAGGAATTTTAATTAATCAAGAGTAATAATCAACTAAATAAAAGTGATTAATTATAGAAGTTGAGAAGATTCAATCATAATTAGAATGAGGTTCCTCCACATATTAAAATGATAAGTATTGTGGGTTAGTAAGGATTCCTGTAATTATAAATAAAGAAAAATTTAGACTATATTAGAATTTAAATATATAACCTTTTATTTTATAAAAACAATCTGGATAGGATTTAAATTATATGTTGAGGTATAACTCAAATACTATCGCAAGATAAACGAGTCATCCAATTACTAGAAAATATATTCAGGCTAATATATACAATTTCTTTATTTCCTTATGCAATTACCTTTTACAATTTATTTTTTGCAAATTTATCTCTTTATAACTTTGCTCTTATATTTCAAGTGGTTGCTCTTCTACTTTTTTTTTTAATTTCTTTATTTGGTATTACTTGGAACAATATACCCTTTCTTAATTAGAGATCATACTACCTGTATCACTCAAAATTAAATTCCTAATTATAATTTCTTTTTATTGGAAGTAAAAAAAGGAAAGACTAGGTAACATTGTCGATCCATAAAATAATTTGACTACTCGACAGATTGGATAATATTCATTATTATTTTATTAAACTCTTTTCATATGAATTCTGTTCCTTAGACAATCTACGATGATCTTCATTGAACTCCTGACTTGCTTTCTCTCACATTTTTTCGCAAAATTTTGTTTCTTGGTTCAGTCATGCTTCCCTATGTTATTTGTGCTGCAATATTACTGCATGTATTGCCTTCTGAAGATCATTTGTGTTGATGTTATTTATCTGGACAGCTACTCTTTCCTCGCCAAGAATTTATAATATCCCAGTGTTGTGATCATTAGCTTATAGATTATATTTCTTGCTTAATTAACCTTACCTCAGTCTTCTTAAATGTTTTCTGCCCATATCTAATTGGCTCATACAACTGTTCTACACTCAACACATTCTTTTCTACCAACATAGTTAGAAAAATTGATGTTTTCTTGTTAAAAAATTATCTTAATCTAAAAATTTAAGTTATTAGATAAAGTTTCAAGATATGATTTATATTATTTTTTAACATATCTCCTCAAATGAAAACCTTTTAAACTTAAAATTTATATAAATTCATATTATTTTGTACTTAATTGTTTATCAAATAAATACGAATAGTAAGATTCAAGCTCGTGACTGCTTGGTCATTAAAGCTCTGATACTATATTAAAGAATCATCTTAATTCAAAAACTTAAACTATTAGGTGAAATCTCATGATATAATTTATATTATTCTCTTAATCCACATAACACAAAGCATCTTTTATAGAAAATAAAAACATATCAACTGTATATTAAAACCTTCATTTATTGGAATTAATTTTGAAATTTTCATTCCAAAAATGTATTTTAGTTTTTCTAGGTATCTTTTAGGTATATACATAAGATGTATTTCAGGAGCTCCCATGAACTGAATAAAGAACATATCCTGAGTCCCATTTCTGAAATTGAAGTCATAGCTATATTTCCTCGTAGTTCAGCCATTACGGGGCTAAAATTTGAATCCCAAACAAAATCAAATTGAAGAAGAAAAAAGAAATGGAAGTAACTCCAAGTTGCAATGTACATTCATGAACACAATACCATCTGTACTTTTTATATCTACCAGATTGCATCGAGCGACAAAAATCAGGTTGATGATTGAAAAATTAATGAAGATAACGAATTAATGATACTAGCTACGAACATGTCCCAAAGCTATATAAAAAAAGGCTTATATCTATCAGGAATCTATTAGTTTTGACTCTCGTGGCTGATTCCGATGCAGTATTCTTCTTCTTTTCCTTCATAATAGGAAATTGGCAAAATCAAAAGTTGTCAAGCTAGAAATATAACCGGCAGAACTGGCCTAAACACAGGAAACACCTGACTACACAGCTAGCTAGACATTAGCCAGAATATTTACTGCTGCATGACAACGGACTATATAGCATGTCAAAACAGCTTGACAAATACGGAATTCAATGGCATGCACTTGAACGTTAAAAGAGCAAATTCCGAACGTCAAAGGAAGCATGACTAGTACATATTATGTGAGAGTTCAGAAGAAGCGAAGAAAACAGCAGAACGAAGTTGCGAAGCATTATATATTTGAGGGCATTGAAACTCTTTAGCTAGTATCTACGACGTGAACAAAATTCATCATCACCCAAAAGTTTATGATCCTATGCACCGTCATGGAGTCTCAAAGCTAACAAATTAATATGTAATGGTGAACATTCAATTACAATAGAGTAATTTGATGCCAAATTTGCAAACTTTTAGCTTCTAACTTCAAACTGTAGACCATGTCAATTAATTAGCTTGCTCACTGGAGAAAATTTACAGGGAAACAATCCTAATGCTCCATGTCATGACAGGGCCTATATGGGACTTGGGTTTTCACACGAATAAATTTAAGAATAAAATGCACAGAAAAATGTTTAAAGAGCAGGATTTCTTTCGGGACAACCCCAAATAAAAAAAATGTTAACGCATACTATCTGGCACTCATAAGTTCTTGTCTCAAGCAAATTCATGAGATTAAAAATCCAGGGAATTCTAAATTCAAGTGGAAAAACTACTGGCATCAAATTAACAAAAGGGATTTTTTTTTTAAGGTTGACACCCAATTCTGAAAACTTCCATCTACCTGCGGCTTCAAGACTATAGAGAGATTGATGGAGGCCCTTGGCTCGAGTGGTAAGTCTAAAGTTTCCCTTGCTCCTATCTCTGAGCAGTTCTCGTCACATTCAATCACAAATCTCCTCAGCATGGGAGCCTTTCTTAAGAGATGTTTAGCAAAAATGATCTCCTCCTTTTTCCCACAGAATCCTTTTATCTTCACCAACTTCAGGCTATGTGTGATGCTATCATGCAGCTCCCTTTTCTCCCAGAACATTGAAGTAGGATATGGTAACTCCCAATCGGAAGGCCCCAAGTTTTTAGGCTTATGAAAAAGAAACAAAAGATTCGAAGTAAGGAAAAATGTGTATGTGTGTGTGTATTCTCCAGTAACCCAAAAAACGAAGGAAAAAAAAAAAAGGACATCAGAAAATCCTGCTTACTGGAATTCTGATACCGAGTCTCTGCAAATGGGTGCATAGTCTGAAGATGTGATCTAAGATGTGTTGTTCCATTTGACTGTCCAAAGCTAAACTGATGGATAGAGCATGCAACTGCCCAAATGGATTGGAGCACTTCACAAAACCATTATTAGGGTTTTGCTGCTGCTAAAAATGAACAAAAAAACAATAAGCAAAAAGAAAGGGAAAAAAAAAATCAGTCTTCTCATCATCCACAAACCATATATTTAAAACTTAAAGCTTTTCGGTGATTTCTTTCTCTCGTTTACTAACAAAAACAAAAAGAAAACTTAAAGCTAAAATTAATTAATCAATGAAATTAAACCTAGAAAACTTACCAAGAGGCCACAGCAACGCTCAAGAAAATCTATGATCCTGGAATAGATTTGCGTGCTTTTTTGGACACGACCACCATCAGAACAAAATCCAAACTCCACGAGACTCGGAGTATTAATTTTCATATATACCGAGCACGACACTGAATTAAGCACAAGAATGCTGAGGCCCATAGCTTTGATATCAATTCCTTCCAAATCCAAGTCGTTAAGTGTCAAAGACTTGAGATTCTTATCATGGATCTCTATCTTTTTTAAGCCAGTGCAAGAACAAAGACACAAATCCTCCAAGAAGATGCAATTTAAAATAACCCGAGAGAGAGTTTTATCATCAAGATTCACCGAATTGAGCCTTAAGGTGACAAGGTTACGGCAACTTTCAAAAGAAGAAGCATCTTTAAGCCTATATCCCTTCAATTCCAAAACATGTAGGGTTCTACAGAAAAATATACCTGGAGGCAAATTGCACCGAAACTTATCGAATGCGAAGAGTTGTTCGCACACGAGGGAGAGTTCTTCGATCTGCTTTTTCTCTTTAAGGCTTTTGATCAATCTTTCAACTAGACCAGATTTAAAATTATCTTCTATGTGAGAGATACTACAACATACAAGTTTTGTTTTATGAGAATCAATGATCCTTTCAATTAAACTTGTGGCTCGTAAAATCTCGTCATATAACCTCTCTTTGTTATAGTTTCTGAAACTTGCATCTTCGTTGTAAATATCTACGCAGGATTTGGTCAGAAAGTTTGCATCAAAGTGAAGGCAAGATGAAAATTTCCATATATTTTTCCATCTTTTCGAAAGGATGCTGGTTCGTGTGCTTTCTCGGACACTCAGATGTGAAATAATCACAGATAAAAGTGTATCAGGAAGACTGCTGATTTGATCAGCACCTTCTTTATCAATCTCCATAAATCACAAGCAAAATATAAAAAGTAAAACCCTAGTTATATGAATTCTTGAGAAAAATTATTTTAAAGATGAATTTAAATAAGTGATAAAGAGTTTGATAAATACTAGGAATATTATAAGAAGTAAAATTTGACTGAAAGTCTACTTCTACTATTCTTTGTATAGCTTAATTACACCATGAAGTTTTTACTAATAAATAATGGAGCGCCCCGAATCAATTTAAATACCGGCTGGTACGAAGCAGGTCTGGAAGCTTCCATGTTGAGGACGGGCCCTCGTTATTCTCGCGTTATTCTCGAAAAAATGACCAAGAGAAGACGAGCGGAGTGAGGCCAGACGCAACCTTCTAGTCCCTCTGCCGTGAAGAAGGGTGATCTTAACAATTGGAAGTGAGCCTAAACTCTTATTCACTGGACACAGGGAATGATCCTAAGTGGCCAAACTAAAGGAGAGCATTTATCATTGAGTAAATTTAAATAATTATACTCTTTTAAATATAAAAATCTTATTTGTACGATTTTAATTTTAAAAAATCAAGATAAAAATTTAAAAAATAACAGATGAAAAGTTTTTTTTATATAATATTATAGAAATTAATTTTTTTTAATTTTTATTTGCTATAATTTAATAGTTTGATAATAATTGCAGGAATTAAGTGGATTTAAATACATAAATTCATTTAAAAATTAGAAATTTATTTTCTTATAAAAGTATATTCTATACTAAAAGATACTAGTTTTTCATCATGTAAGTACACAATGAAAGATTGATGTTCTTTAATTATAGTTTTTTTTAATTTATTTTTTTATTTTTTTAATATATTTTTTTTTCTATTTAGTTATCAAATTATTATAATACAGATTTCAAGTTTGACATGTTAATCTAGTTGACTTGAAATTTTTTTTAATTTTTTTTAATTTCATCTTTTATACTCTATATTAAAAGACATAAGCTTTTCACTGTGTAAGTTCATAGTGAAAGACAAATGACTTTTAATTGTAGTTTTTTTTATTTGTTTTTCTTTTTTTCTTTTCAATGATTTTTTTTGTTTAATTTACTTATTTAATATTATTATTTTTTCTATTCAGTTATTAAAATCTCATGACAAGGATCTCAAGTGTGGTAATTTAATCTGATTTGGCAAGTTAACCTAATTAATTTAATTTTTTTAATTAATTTTTTTTTAATATTTATTTAATTAAAAATTAAATTTTATAATTAAATTTTATTTATTTTTTAGTTATCAAATTCTTATAATACAGATTCCTCACAAATTATTATTCATCAGAATAATGCTTTGCTTTGTATTTTTCTTCTCAATTACTCCTTTTCTTTTCGGTCTTTCAATTAGAGCAGATTTAAAATTATCTTGTACGTGGGAAATACTGCAAGACACAAATTTTGTTTCATGAGAATTAATGATCCTTTCAACTAAACCTGTGGCTCATGAAATCTCGTTATATAGCTTTTTTCTATGGTCTCTGAAACTCGTACCTCTATCGTAAATATCTATGCAATATTTGGTTAGAAATTTTTTATCAAAGTGAAGACAGGACAAAGATTTCCATGTATTTTTCCATCTTCTTGATAAGATGCTTGTTCGTATGCTTTCTAAACACTAAAATATAAAATAATCACAGATAAAAATGTGTTAGGAATGCTACTGCACCTTCAATATCTATCTCCATAAATTACAAGCAAAATATAAAAGTGAAAACCCTAGTTACATGAATTCTTGAGAAAGGATATTTTTAAAATAAATTTTAAAAAGTGATGAAGAGTTTGATAAACATTATAAATATTATAAGAAGTAAAATTTTACTTTACTTCTACTTTTTTTTTTTTTTATATAGTTTACACCATGAAATTTTCACTAATAAATAATATGGTTCCCAAAATATTTTTCAAAACTTTATTTTGGTCCTTATATTTCATTTCATAACAAAACAAATCCTTATTACATGTTGAATTGTAAACTAACTACAATTTAGTCATATAATTTTAATTGGTTTATAGATCATATAAGAGGCGAGTAAATTTAAATAATTATACCCTTTTAAATATAAAATTTTTATTTTCATGATTTGAATTTTAAAAAGTCAAGATAGGAATTAAAAAAATAAAAGAAGGAAAATTTTCTTATATAATATTATAGAAACCAAAATTTTTTATTAAAAAAAATTTTATTTACAATAATTGAATAGTTTGACAGCGATTGCAAGAATTAAGTAGATTTTAATTAATAAATTCATTTAAAAATTAAAATTTTTTCTTATAATAATATTATAATCTATACTAAAAGACAACAGTCTTTCATTGGGCAAGTCTACAGTGAAAGACGTCCTTTTAATTGTATTTTTTTTTGCCTTTTCTTTTCTTTTCAATTATTTTTTTTATTTTTTTCAATTAATTTTTTTATTTAGTTATTAAACTCTCATAACATAGATTTCAGGTTTGACGAGTTAACCCAGTTAACTTATATTTTTTTAATTAGTTTTTTTCAATCATCTTTTATACTATATATTAAAAGACATCAGTGACACGACCAAAAGATTAATATTTCCTCCCAAGTGTAGGAGTGTTGAAGTAATAAATAACCCAATAAGACCGGGGTCGAATAACAGGGAAGTTAATTATATAAATTATAAACAACAATAATAATAGTAATAATACTAATACTACTATTACTACTACTACTAATAATAATAGTAGTAGTAGTAGTAGTAGTAATAATAATAATAATAATAATAATAATAATAATAACAGAAGAAGAAGAAGAAGCTGATGAGAACTTTGAGATGAAAGATTAATGTAATGATTAAACAATGATAACAACAAATGTCAAGGTTAAAGGATTCATTAATGGTATGTCAAATAAGTATAGTATAAACTCTTATTATTCAATTGGAAACCACATACAAAGAAGATTCTAATCAGATTATAAATTATTAACATGATTACATTGGTTATCTTATTCGATTAATGCTAATACTTGTAAATTTTGTCAGGTATTCATAATTATAACTTATGTTAACAACAAATCAAGTTCTTTTCATAGCACAAATGTCGGTTATATCATGCAGTATGGGCTATAAAAGTGCCAAACATTTATTGTACCAAGTATTATACAACATAAATCTAAATTAGTCATTTAACAAGCAAAGTATTAAAGAGTGAACAAGATAACAAATACAAAACATGTTAGTATCAAACATTAAAACCCATGTTGAGTTTACACTATATTTATTATTACATCATTAGTATAACTTTTTCACCTTGACATAATAAACTTAACTAAATATAATGAAAGAAAGAAAAATAAATAAACAAAATAAGAATATAAATAAGATAAAAGTTAACTAAGTAAAGGAAATAAAATGAAAAGTATAAACTTGATATTAATGAAAGCAAAACATAAACATTACATAAAATACAAAGAGAGAAAGCAAGAGCATGATCTTGATCTGTAAACCAAGATGTCTAAATGCATGATAAATGCCTCATTTTATAGGCCAAAATTAGAAACTATTGATTTAATGACTAATTGATGAGTGGATGACCAATTCTTGACTCGGTGACAATCCTTATCTTTTCTTGTTTGCCTAAAACGTCATTGATAACGTCAGAATTGGAACCACTTGAAAATATGAAAGTTGTAGGAAATTGTCTCAACTTTCCAGAAAAAAATGAAGGTCATTTGGACTTGTAGAACTCTAGATATGGACCAAAAACGGAACAGTGCTTAGGCTGTAGGATATATTTGAACTTCTTTGTTGTTGTTAGAATTTGAGCTTGAAAATGACCTTTTTAAATCTTGAGCTCCTATAAAAGTTGTAGGCCTATGTCTTACCTTTCCATCCATATAAAGTAGACCTAAATCCGAGATTTACAGCTCCAGATATGACTCAATTACCGAACAATGTTTCGGTTTGGACTGCACCAACATCTCTTTTGTAAGTTTGGCCATTTCTTTGTCCTTTTAATTTTGGTTCTTAAACTCATCAATCAATCCTTTTATTTATGTGATAGGCTTGTATTTAAAATGAATATTTACCACAAATTAAAGGTATCTTATATTATTAGATATGTTATTATAAAATGTTTTTTAGTTAAGAAGTTATTGATACTTCAAGTACAAAATGATGATATAAAACTTTAATAAAAATGCACTTTTAACTACTAATCAATCAGCCTTTCACAACAGATGACTTTTAATTGTATTTTTTTTGTTTTTCAATTTGCAATGAATCTTTTTTGTTTAATTTAGTGCTTTAATATTATTTTTCTCTATTCAATTATCACACTCTTATGACAAGGATCCTAGATTTGATGAGTTAATCTCGTTTAGCAAGTTAACTGAGTGAACTAAGATTTTTTTTATTAGTTTTTTCTTTCAATTTCATCTTTTAATATCAATTTGATTAAAAATTAAATTTTATAATTTTTTTTATTTACTTTTTATTAGATTATCATGATCTTATAAGAGGATTTTACTATAACTCTCCTCACAAAGCACTATTTATTATAATAGTGTTTTGCTTTGTTTTTCTCTTTTCAATAATTTTTTTTTTATCAATCTTTCAATGGGATCAAATTTAAAATTATCTTCTATGTGATAAATACTACAAGATAGAAGATTTTTTTAACGAGAATCAATGACCCTTTTAACTAAACCTATGGCTCGTGAAATCTGGTCATATAGTCTCTTTCTGTCATGATTTCTGAAACTCGTATCTCTGTCGTGAATATCTATGCAGGATTTGGTCAGAAAGTTTGTATCAAAGTGAAGGCAAGACAAAGATTTCCATATGTTTTTCCATTTTCCTAACAAGATGCTTGTTCGTATGCTTTCTGAGATACTTAGATGAGAAATAATCCGAGATAAAAAGTGCATCAGGAAGGCTGCTTATTTGAATACCGCCTTCAATATCCATCTCTATAGCTGACAAGCAAATTATACAAAGAAAAACCCTAAGTTTATGGATTCGATATTTTGAGGATGAATTTGAAAGTTTAATGAAGGGATGATAAATATTATGAGAAGTAGAATTTTACTAAACTTCTACTATTTTTTATTATGAGTTTGGATATTTATGAGTCAACCAGTACCAGAGCCATAACACGAATAAAACTCCAAAAGGTGATTTTTTTTGTTTTTTTATCTAGCTGTAAAATATTAACACATGCATGCTCACACCATGAAATTTTCACTAATAAATAATATGGTCCCAAAATATTTTTTAAAACTTTATTTTGGTCTTTATATTATAGATAGAGTTGAGTAAATTTAAATAATTATACTCTTTTAAATTTAAAATTTTTATTACATGTCCTCTTTCTCCTCCAGCTGATGACGACCAACTTCCTCACTAGTCCAACTTCAGTCAAGACTAACAACTCTAGCCAAAGAAGACTGATGAGATCCTCTTCTCTTCCAGCGACATTGATGATGATTGCCCAGCCCCTCCTCATTGTTTTCTCTAGCATTGTGAGTCAAAAAAAAAAAAAAAAGCCATTGAAAGCCATAAAGATTCGAGTTTACAAAGAATTGTTCGCACACAAGGGAGAGTTCTTCGATGTGCTTTTCCTCGTTATGGTTTTTGATCAATCTTTCAACGAGACTAGATTTAAAATTATCTTCTATGTGAGAAATACTGCAAGATACAAGTTTTGCTTCATGAAAATCAGTGACCCTTTCAAGTAAACCTGTGGCTCGTGAAATCTCATCATATGACCTTTTTGTGTCATAGTTTTTCAAACTCACACCCTTATTATAAATATCTATGCAGGATTTGATCAGAAAGTTTGTATCAAAGTGAAGCCAAGAGGAAGATTCCCAAATATTTTTCCATCTTCTTGATAGGATGCTTCTTCGTATGCTTTTTAGGACATTCAAATATGAAATATTCATAGATAAAAGCATGTCAAAAGGGCTGCTGATTTGATCAGTACATTCAATATTCATCTCTATAAATGACAAGCAAAATATAAAAATAAAAACTCTGCTTACATGACTTCTTGAGAAAGGATATTTTAAAGATGAATTTAAAAAAGTGATGAAGAGTTTGATAAATACTATGAATATTTTAAGAAGTAAAATTTTACTATACTTTTACTATTCTTCATTTAGCTTACACGATGAAATTTTCACTAATGAATAATATGGTCCAAAAATATTTTTCATAACTTTATTTTGGTCTTTATATTTCATGTCATAACAAAAAAAAATCCTTGTTACATGTCAAATTGTAATATAACTCAAAATACTGTAAGGTACAAGTTTTCTTTCATAATAATCAATGACCCTTTTAACTTGTAATATCCTTAAATTATAATGTCGTGAAGTCTTTAACTAAAATTTTTCTTTACTAATGTTAAGTATTGAATAATATGTCTAAAATTATGGATTTTTTTTTTAAATTTTGGCAAAGTTTCCTCTATTTTTGTTGGTACTAAATTATTGACAATACTTCTATTATATATTCTTGGATCATATCCCATTCATCAAACAATCTCTCAATATTTATCTTTTTCAATAAATTCAAGTCTCATAATATGAATTAATAAGTCAACATAAAAGTATTACTAAAATAATTTGAAAGATAAGTAATTTCATCACTAAAGAGTAATAAATACTAACTAACTACATAAATACATTTAAACTAAATGAATACAATATTAAGATTAAGAGTTATATTGTTTCAAAACATCTAATGTATACTACTACCTATCTTATCATTTTGAAAATGATTTAGCCATACTAATATATATATATACACACACACACACACACACAACACAAAGGTAATACATCTATTGCATAATACACAACTTCTACTTGATTTTTATAACACGAAGGTTTTCAAAAAAAATAAAGACATAAATATTACATTTCAAAATGATAATTTATAAACAGAAAAATCCTATATCTAACGATCTTTGCTTTTTCTTTTCTTTTCAATTAATCTTTTTTTGTTTAATTTAGTTATTTAATATTAATTTTTTTTATTTAATTATCAAACTCTCATGACACAGATTTTAGATTTGACGGTTTAATCTAGTTAACATAGATTTTTATTATTTTTTATTGTTTCTTTTTTTCAATTTCATCTTTTATACTCTATATTAAAAGATATCAGCCTTTCAATGTACAAGTCCACAGTGAAAGGCATATGATTTTTAATTGTAGTTTTTTTAATTTTTTTTATTTTTTTTTATTTTTTCTTTTCAATGAATTCTTTTTGTTTAGTTTAATTCTTTAAAATGATTGAAAATAAAATTTTATAATTTTTTTATTTACTTTTTATTAGATTATCGAATTTCATTAGAGGATTTTATTGTACCCCTCTTCACAAATAACTATTCATTAGAATAATACTCTGCTTTATTTTTCTTTTTAATCGACTTTTTTTTTTATCAATCTTTCAACGAGGCCAGATTTAAAATTATCTTCTATGTGAGAAATACTGCAACATACAAGTTTTGTTTTATGCAAATCAGTAGCCCTTTTAACTAAACTTGTGGCTTTTGAAATCCTGTCATAGTCTCTGAAACTCGCATCCCTGTCGTAAATATCTATGCAGGATTTGATTAGAAAGTTTGTATCAAAGTGAAGGCAAGATGGAGATTTCAATATATTTTTCTATCTTTTTGACAGGATGCTTGTTCATATGCTTTTTGAGACACTCAGATGTGAGATAATTACAAATAAAAGTGTGTGAGGAAGGCTGTTGATTTGATCACCACCTTCAGTATCCATCTCCATAAATGACAAGTAAAATATAAAATTAAAAACCCTAGTTATATGAATTCTTGAGAAAGGATATTTTAAAGATGAATTTAAAGTAGTGATGAAGAGTTTGATAAATAATATGAATATTATAAGAAGTAAAATTTTACGGTACTTCTAATATTCTTGATATAGCTTGCACATGAAATTTTCACTAATAAATAATATGGTCCCCAAAATATTTTTCAAAACTTTATTTTGGTCCTTAAATTTCATTTCATGACAAAAAAATCATTTTTATATGTCAAATTGTAAACTAGCTCGAACTTAGTCACATAATTTTAATGGGTTTATCAATCACATAAGAGTTGAGTAAATTTAAATAATTATACACTTTAAAATATAAAAATTTTATTTCCATGATTTGAATTTTAAAAAGTCAAGATAGAAATTAAGAAAATAAAAGAAAGGAAATTTTCTTATATAATATTATAGAAACCAAAGTTTTTATTAAAAAAAGTTTTCTTTGCTATAATTTAATAGTTTGACAGCAATTGCAAGAATTAAGTGGATTTAAATACATAAATCTATTTAAACATTAATAATTTTTTTCTTATAATATTATACTCTATACTAAAAAGTATTCTTCTTTTATTGTGTAAGTTCACAGTGAAAGGTGGATGTCTTTTATTTGTAGTTTTTTTTAATTAATATTTTTTGTTTAATTTGGTTCTTTAATATTAATTTTTTTTATTTTATTTCGTTATCAAACTATCATGATACTGATTTCAAATTTAACTGGTTAACTTAGTTAACTCAGTTTTTAATTGTAGTTTTTTTTTTTTTTTCAATGAATCTTTTTTATTTAATTTAGTTCTTTAATATTATTTTTTTCTATTCAATTATCACACTTTTATAATAAGGATAGCAGGTTTAACGAGTTAATCTAGTTAATTTAATTTTTTTATTAGTTTTTTTAATTTTATTTTTTAATATGAATTTGATTAAATTTATTTATTTTTTTATTAAAATATCATGAGAGAATTTTACTCTACCCTTCATCACAAAGCACTATTTTTGCTTTTTTTGATGGGTTGGATAGAATATAGATGTTTACCGGTGCTTCGGCTTTTGTCAATACCTATTGGAATAATGCTTTGATTTGTTTTTTCTTTTCAATTAACCCCTTTTTTTTTTTTACAATCTTTCAACGAGACCAGATTTAAAATTATCTTCTATGTGAGAAATACTGTGAGATACAAGTTTTGTTTTATGAGAATCAATGACGCTTTCAACCAAACCTGTGGCTAGTGAAATCTCGTTATATAGCCTTTTTCTGACGTAGTCTCTGAAACATGTACCCCTGTCGTAAATATCTATTGAGGATTTGGTCATAAAGTTTGTATCAAAGTGAAGCCAAGACGAAGATTTCCATATATTCTTCCATCTTCTTGATAGGATGCTTGTTCGTTATGAAATAATAACAGATAAAAGTGTGTCAGGAAAGCTACTAATTTGATCTGCACCATCAATATCCATCTCCATAAATAATAAGCTAAATATAAAATTAAAAACTCTAGTTATATGAATTCCTATTTTGGGGATGAATTTAAAAGAGTGATGAAGGGATGATAAATACTATGAAAAGTATAATTTATTGCACTTGTACTATTCTTTATTCTCACTTTGGAGATTTATTAGTCCAACCAAGACGAGAGCAACAACATCCGCGAAACAAGAAAATGAAATTTCCTTTAAAAAAACAAAAATAAAAACTAATTTTTACTTTTTTTCATCCCGTTGTTAAATATCATATATGCTAACACCGTGAAATTTTCATTAATAAATAAATGGTCCACAAAATGTTTTTGAAAACATTACTTTGGTCTTTACATTACATTTTATAACAAAAAATCCTTATTAAATTTCAAATCGTAGACTTGCTCAAAATTAGTGAGATAATTTTAATGGGTTTATAGATAACATAAGAGTTGTGTAAATTTAAATAATTATACTCTTTTAAATAATTTTTTTTATTTTCATGATTTAATTTTAAAAAGTTGAGATAAAAATTAAGAAAATAAATTTAAGAAAATGAGAGAAGGAAGATTTTCTTATATGATATTATAGAAGCCAAAACTTTTTATCATTGATTTTGATTTGTTTTCCTATTTTATTATAGATATATTATTTTTCAATAAAAGTTTTATTTGCTATAATTTAATAGGTTGATAGTGATTGTGAGAATTAAGTGAATTTAAATACATAAATATGTTTAAAATTTTAAAAAAATTCATTTATTTTAATATCTTATATTTATTATCTTAATTTGAAAAAAAACCACTCATTTACTGAATCAAATTTATTGTAAAACATGATTGCTAAAAAAATTCAATAAGACTTATTTCTAAGAAAAATAAAATATAGAGACAAAAGTTTAAGAAAACACTGCCACAAAATTGACAATTACCAAAAGAAAAAATGTAGTTAGTAAATGAAAATCACGTTACTATTTTTGTTGGCAATAACTGATAAAAAAAGTTTTATTGATAAATACCGAGAAAATTACAAGTGAAATTTATATAATAAAAAAAATTAAACAGATATTTCCTTGTTAATTTCATTAGTGAATCTAACATCTTGATATTTCTAATAAAATTATAAATGATAATTTACCATTACTTTTTTTATATAAGGTAACAATAAAGTTATAACGAACAACATGACTCCCCCTCCCCCATTTCTTTAATTTCTTTTCTTTCTCTTTTTTTTTCTTTATTTTTTTCTTTTTTTACAAAAAAACCACTTGTCCCCTGTATTATTACAAATCTATTTTTTATCATCACAAATCCAATCACCCCAACACTTATTTGGTTATATCCTTGTTATAGCTCCATTTGTTTTTTAAAAATTTACCACATTAACTAAGCACATATACCCATTTCTTGTTGTAAACCATTTTTTATGTTATGTTTTGGTATTTTTGTGTAGTATATATAGTTTGTTTGTGTGTTTACTTATTTTTATAGGTTTTTCTACAAAAATTTATTGTATGAATGTATGATTTGTATATGTTAGAGTTTGTTTGAGATTTTTAAATTATATCTGCTTGTTATTTGATTAAATTGAGTTTGATTTTGTAATATAGGTATGTTATAACGAAAACAATAATGAGTTATTTAATAGGTATGTTTCATATTTTGTCAATTTTATTATTAAGTTAAAATTTTTATTAAATTTGGAGAAATTTGAATTTTTAAAGAAAAATAATAATAATTAAATAATACATTAAAATAAATTAAATAAGTTTGAACTGAACCACTAATAGCCAATTCATTAGATACCGATAATTTATTTAGTTCTCATTATTAATTAATAAATATTGTCATTATTTATATTTTATATATATTTTATCTAAATAATGAATGACTATTTTTAAATATATCAAATTTCACAGTATTACAAAAAAAAAAAAACCCTAGCTATATGGATTCTCGAGAAAACAGATATTCTAAGGTTGAATTCAAGAGAGTGACGAAGGGTTTGATGAACACTATAAATAAAATTTTACTCCACTTCTACGATTCTTCCTTATCACTTTGGATATATATTAGTCCAACCAGGATGAGAGAGATAACATACACGGAACTCGTAAAGTAAGTTTCTTTTTAAAAATATAAATATTTTTCCTAACTAATTTTTACCTTTTTATATCCTGTAGTTAAATATTGACACAAGTATCTCACACCATGAAATTTTCACTAATAAATAATATGGTCTCCAAAATGTTTTTGAAAACTTTATTTTGATTTTTACATGTTATTTTATAACAAACAAATCCTTATAACATGTCAAATTATAAACTAGCTTAAAATTAGTCAAATAGTTTTAATGGGTTTATTGATAACATAAGAGTTGAGTACATTTGAATAGTTATACTCTTTTAAAATTTATTTTCATGATTTTAATTGTAAAAAGTTGAGATAGAAATTAAGAAAATAAATCTAAAAAAACAAAAGAAGGAAGATTTTCTTATATGATATTACAGAAGCCAAAATTTTTTATCATTGATTATATTTATTTTTTCTATTTTATTGTAGTTATATTATTTTTCAATAAAAGTTTTATTTGCTATAATTTAATAGGTTGACATTCATTGTAAGAATTAAGTGGATTTAAATATATAAATATGTTTAAAACTTCAGAATTTTATTTCTTTTAATATCTTATATGTATTATCTTAATTTGAAAAAAAAAACCCTTGATTTACTAAATCAAATTTACTGTAAAACATGATTACTAAAAAAATTCAATGAGAACTTATTTGCAAGAAAAATAAATTATAGAGACCAAAGTTTAACAAAACATTACTAGAAAATTGTCAAATACCAATGGCAATACCAATACAAAAAAATATCATCGGTAAATTATGATAATATTTACCAATGAAAAATCAAGTTGTTATTTTCGTGGGTAATAACTAATGAAAAAAGTTTCATTAGGGAATTATAAGTGAAACTTAAAGAATAAAAAAAAATTGAATAAGCGTTTCCTTGTTAATTTCATCAGTAGATCTACATGTAAATATTTTTAACAGAATTACCAATAATAATTTACCATTCCTAATTTTTATTGGTGAATCAGTTGGTAATATTAAAGTTATAATCAACAGCATAACCCCTCCTCTCTCTCGCCTTTCGGCTCCCTTATTTCTTCTTCTTTCTTTACAAAAAACAACACTTATCCCCTCTATTTTATTACAAATCTAGCTTTTATAATTATAAATTTGACCACTTCAACACTCATTTTGTTAGTATTTTTTCCTAGTGCATTTTGTTTTTTGAAGATTTGCCATATTATATAAGCAAGACTACCCATTTCTTATTGTAACGTATTTGTTTTGTTAGTTTTTGGTAGTTTTATGTAATATATGTTGTTTGTTTATGAGTTTACTTATTTTATTGGTTTTTTATAGAGAAACTTATTATATAAATATATGATTTTGTACATGTTAGGGTTTATTTGAGATTTTAAAAAATTATATTTGTTTGTCATTTAATGAAATTGAGTTTGATTTTATAACTTATATGTGTTATAATTAAAGAAACAATGGATTATTTAATTGATATGTTTCATATTTTATCAATTTTGAAAAAAATTAAATTTTTATAGAAAATTGATAATAATTAAATAGTACTATTAAAATAAATTGAATAAGTTTGAATTAAACCAATAATAATTAATTAGTTGAGTATCAATAATTTATTTAGTTCATATTATTAATTAATACATGTTGTCGTTATTAATATTTTATATAGATTTTATATTAATAATTCATGATCATTTTTAAATATATCAAATTTCATTAGGTTATAAAATATAAAAATAAAAACACTAACTATATAAATTTATGAGAAAATGAATATTATGAGGATGAATTTAAAAGAATGATGAAGGATCGATAAATAGCATGAGAAGTAAAATTTTATTGCATCACTAGTATTCTTTATTATGACTATGGAGATTTATTAGTCCAACCATTACAAGAGCGATGACATGCATGAAACTAGGAAAGGATTAGGATTCCTCTACATAATTAAAATGAGGTTCCTCTACATATTAAAATGCAACTATTGTGGGTTAGTTAGGATTCCTATAATTATAAACAAAGAATAATTTAGACTGTATTAAGATTCAATATGTAACCTTTTATTTTATATAAACAATCAAGGTAAAAGCATGTTTATGCCACTATCGCAACCCTATGCTAACGTATTTTACATGCTAGAAAGCGTGGTTAGATGAATACGACCAATTATATTAAGTTTTAGTTTACTGTGTAATTTAATTAAAATTTATAATTAAATCTTAACACTTTATATATTAATTAAACAAATTAGTTGATGAAGAATTTTTGATATAATGGCCAAAATCTAATGAATAATAATAAATTAATTAGAATATTCATTTTATATTTTTAAAATATGATAAAAATAATTTTTTTTTTATATAGAAAATACACATGAAAAAACTTTAAGGATTTGGCCATGTATACCAAGATAAAATATATATATTTTTTGTATTTTTTAAAAAAGGAAATTAATTTAATTTTTTTAAATTTTAAATTTTTATTTTTTAAAAGAATATTTCAAAAAAAATAAAATATTTTTAATATTAAATTTGTATCTTAACATTTATTTATGTATACATGTTATGTGAGAGTTCACAAGAAGCGAAGAAAACAGCAGAACGAAGCTGCAAAGCATTATATATTTGAGGGCATTGAGAATCTTTAGCAAACATCTACGATGTGAACTAAATTCATCATCACCCAGAAGTTTATGATCATACGCACCGTCATGGAGTCTCAAAGCTAACAAACTTTCAATTATAATTTGATGCCAAATTTGCAAACTTTTAGCTTCTAACTTCAAATTGCAGAGCATGTCTATTAATTAGCTTGCTTACTGGAGAAAATTTAACATCAGGCTATGTGTGATGCTGTCATGCAGCTTCTCCCAGAACATTGAAGTAGGATATGGTAACTCCTAGTCGGAAGGCCCCAAGTTGTTGGGCTTATGAAAAAGAAACAAAAGATTCGAAGCAAGGACAAATTTGTATGTGTGTGTGTATTCTCCAGTAACCAAAAAAACGAAGGAAAAAAAAAAAGGATATCAGAAAATCTTACCTACTGGAATACTGATAGCGAGTCTCTGCAAATGGGTGCATAGTCTGAAGATGTGATCTAAGATGTGTTGTTCCATTTGACTGTCCAAAGCTAAACTGATAGATAGAGCATGCAACTGCCCAAATGGATTGGAGCACTTCACAAAACCATTATTAGGGTTTTGCTGCTGCTAAAAATGAACAAAAAAACAATAAGCAAAAAGAAGGGAAAAAAAAAACATTAGTCTTCTCATCATCCACAAACCATATATTTAAAACTTAAAGCTTTTCGATGATTTCTTTCTCTCGTTTACTATCAAAAACAAAAAGAAAACTTAAAGCTAAAATTAATTAATCAATGAAATAAAATCTAGAAAACTTACCAAGAGGCCACGGCAACGCTCAAGAAAATCTATGATCCTGGAATAGATTTGCGTGCTTTTTTGGACAAGACCACCACCAGAACAAAATCCAAACTCCACGAGACTCGGAGTACGACACTGAATCAAGCACAAGAATGCCGAGGCTCCTAGCTTTGATATCAATTCCTTCCAAATCCAAGTCGTCAAGTTTCAAAGACTTGAGATTATTATCGTGGATCTCTATCTTTTTTAAACCAGTGCAAGGACAACGGCACAAATCCTCCAAGAACATGCAATTTAAAATAACCTGAGAGAGAGTTTTATCATCAAGATTCACCGAATTGAGCCTTAAGGTGATAAGATTACGGCAGCTTTCAAAAGAAGAAGCATCTTTAAGCCTATATCCCTTCAATTCCAAAACACGTAGGGTTCTACAGAAAAATATACCTCTAGGCAAATTGCACCGAAACTTATCAGACTGTTGACAAAATAGGGAACAAATAACTGGATACTAATCTACTGGATCAATTAACAATTTATAATTTATAATTTTTTTTCTTTTTATGTAATCAAAATTAAAATAAAAAAATCAATAAATATAATGTAACAATCACACAAATCAATACCATAATTTTTACATGAAAAACTTGATATGTAAAAAATCACGGGATCATAGTTCACCTAAAAACTTTCACTATTAACAAATAATAGATTTACAATTGTTCTTCCTCAGATTTAACTAAGGACTGCAACATATATATCATCAAGAATAATTTATTATTGAAATACAAGAAGATTAAAGAGAAGTATTTGAGAAAAAACTCACAGTACTGATAGCCCGTTTGCTGTCAAAATGACTAGCTTTCACACATTCAATCTTGAAACTAACCATTTAGAATGAAGAATAACATGTTTAGAAGTTACTATCCAAATCTTAGCCCGATCCAACAGTTAACGAGCTGGAAAATAAAGAATAAAGACAAATAGTTCAGCTGCCTCAACTTCTTTTCTTTCTCTCTGACTCTGTTTTGTTCAATAATGCTACTACCATCTATAGTAGCAAACACATTGACACGACTGAAAGATTGATGTCTTCTCCCAAGTGCAGGAGTGTCGAATTAATAAATAACCCGGCAAAACCGGGGTCGAACCACAGGAAGGTTAATTGTACAAATTATAAACAACAATTATAAAACAACAACAACAACAACAACAGCAACAACAACAACAACAACAATAATAATAATAATAATAATAATAATAGTGGTAGTAGTACTAATAATAATAATAATAATAATAATAATAATAATAAAGAAAGAGAAGAAGAAGAAGATGATGATGATGAGAACTTAGAGATGGAAAATTAATGTAAGGATTAAACAATAATAATAACAAATGTCAAGGTTAGAGGTTCCACTAATGGTATATCAAACAAGTATAGTATAAACTCTTATTATTGAATTGGAAACCACACACAAAGGAGGTTCCAATTAGATTATATATTGTTAACATGATTACATTAGTCATCTTATTCAATTAATGCTAATACTTGTAAATCTCGTCAAGCATTCATGATTATAACTTATGTTAACAACAAATCAAGTTCCTTTCATAACTCAGGTGTCGGTTATACCATATATTATGGGCTATGAAAGTGCCAAGCATTTGTTGTACCAAGTGTTATACAACATAAATCAAGATTAGTCATTTAACAAGCAAAGTATTAAAGAGTGAACAAGATAACAAATATAAAACATGTTAGTATCAAACATTAAAGTCCATATTAAGTTTACATTATACTTATTCTCACACCATTAGTGTAACCTTTTCACCTTGACATAATTAACTTAGCTACACATAATGAAAGAAAGAAAAATAGATAAACAAAATAAAAACATAAAAGCTAACTAAGTAAAGAAAAGGAAATGAAAGGCATAAACTTGATATTAATGAAAGTAAAGCATAAACATTACAAAAAATACAAAGAGAGAAAGGAAGAGCATGATCTTGATCTGAACACCAAGATGCCTAAATGCATGGCAAATGCCTCCTTTTATAGGCCAAAATTGGGAACTATTGATTTGATGACTAATTGATAAGTGGGTGGCCAACTTTTGACTTGGTGATAATCCTTATCTTCTCTTGTCTGCCAAACACGTCATTGATAATGTCACAATTGGAGCCAGTTATAAACATAAAATTTGTAGACAATTGTCTCAGCTTTCTTGTGTAAAAAATGCAGCTCATTTGGACTTCTAGAACTCCAGATATGGCCAAAATACCGAATAGTGCTCGGGCTGGAAGACAGATTCGGGCTTCTTTGTTGTTGCTACAATTTGGACTTGATAATGACCTTTTTAGATCTTAGGCTCCATAGAAAAGTTATAGGCCTATGTCTTACCTTTCCATCCATATAAATTGGACCTAAATCTGAGATCTGTAGGTCCAGATATGACCCAATTACCGAACAGTGTTCTGGTTTGGATTGCACCGACATCTCTTTTCTAAGTTTGACCATCTCTTTGCCTTTGCAATTTAAGTTCTTAAAGTCATCAATCAATATTTTCATTTATGTGATAGGCCTGCATATAAAATGAACATTTACCATAAATTAAATGTATCTTATATTATTAGATATATTATTATAAAACATGCTTTAGTTAAGGAGTTATTGATACTTCAAGTGCAAAATGATGATATAAAACCATGATAAAAATGCACTTTTAAGTACTAATCACACCCCTCAACCAGTTTATTACTAGTCCCTAGTAATCAAAGCGTTAAAACAATTTGCAAATTTCACAAAGCAAGGTATTCATCATTTAACTTCCATTAATCTATTCAGATAAACAAACTCTCATTAAATTTATATATCTGCTCAATACCTCTTAACAAGATATTAATAAACCTTTCTTTTGTGCTCAATATATCAACACATAATTATGGGGCTTTTCTTGGAAGAAAACAAAATTTTTGTTCTAATGTTTAAGGTTAACTTCCTTGGGTTGGGATTATTATTTTTGTCTTTTTTTTTTGTTTTTTTTAAATCTATATACATATAATTTAAAAACATCATGCATCTTTAACCCATGTAACGAGCTTTCAGCTAATGACTCCCAGACCAGTTGGTCTTAAGGCATTAGGTGTTAAGACACCCCTACGAGCTTAGTAACTCGGGTCGCAGATACTGATATGTAGATAGTGCAATGTTTGATTCCCTTAAGCTTTTCTCCTCAACCCATGTAACAAGCGTTGGGCCAATAGCTCCCAAGTCAGTTGACTTTAGGGTATTAGGTGTTAAAACACTCCTTCGGGCTTAATTGCTTAGGTTAGGGAGGCTACGAAACCAAACTTATCTACATTTTTATTATCATTATTTTTTTTCTTTTTTTTTCTTTTTTTCTTTTTAATTATATACAATCCCTTTCCCTTAGTTGTTACCTTTAACAAAAGAACATAAATAATGTAATAATCCAATATGCAACCCACAATCATATGTTAAAGTGTGTGTGTGTAAATTAAGGTTTAAGAATACATGTTAAATAAGTATATGAGCAGAATTAAGTGGTAACAATACCAGAGTTTGTAAACCTGAATATTTCAGGAAGTATTATAATAGACCTTGTTAAGAATAGTTACTGAGATGCGTCTCAAGAGTCACTTTAACAAAAGAACTCCTTTACTCTGCCATCCTAGTAACAACAATTATGCACATGCTTTATGAAATGAAAAACAATTTTTTTTTTATCAACTACTACCCTCTCCCCCCCAACCAAAACGAGACATTGTCCTCAATGTTTTAAGGTAGAAAGATAGAGTATAGAAGATATCACCTGAAATAACGAACACTGACAAAACCTGAAACACACTGAAACAAAAATAAGAAATAACAAAACACAAATATTATGCTATTAATAAAAAGAAAAGACACAAATTTTTACAAGCTAAGACTCAAATCGCAATTGTGATTGTGGCTCACATCTTCCCTTGGTTTTACGTCCAAGAACGGCTTAAACGCCCTCTATGGGTCGAGGATAGGCTTCCCATCCAGTTTTCTTAAAAACTGGCAAACAGGGTCTTTTTTTAGTCAGATTTCCAAGACTATGCCAAGCATGTTCTTTATGAAAATGGGTTCCTAAGTCATGAATTACACGATGCTTATCTCGACTATGATGAGACTTAAGAGTCAATAGAAGATTATCTAAAGACTCTCTATGTTTTGAAATAAATCCCACCTTCTGAAAATTTTCACAGTTTTTGCGGAATGCATCTGACTCGAATATGATGGGCCAATAAAATCCACTTTGTAAGATTTCTACAATCCTCTTTTTTGATGAGAAATGATCCCCACATGCCTTAGAGTAACAAAATTTAATGAAATTACTTACCTCATTGTCGAGAATGCATTTTTGAAATATTTGATCAGGACAATAATTGAATAAGTAAGGGTCATCCCAATAAAAATTTTGCTCGTTGCTCAAAAATTTTCTTTTGTCTTCAATACTCCAATGAGTTGGCAAAAATCCTGAAGCAAGAAAATTGATATTTTTAGCAAACCAAGGCATTAAATTAAGAGAAAGTAGAGATTCATCAGGAAAGTAGTCATCGATTGGTGTGATGTCGGGTGTCGAATCTGTTGTCACTTTTGATAAAAGATTCGCATCAACCTTTTTGATGCCTTTTTCATCCTCGATTTCTTCCTGATTGGTCATGGCATGAGAAAATGGAAGTGCTGGCGGAGAATCAGTCATTTCTTTGCAATTTTCAGATTCAACCCCTTCTTTACCCTCAGAGATTGACTCATCATCTTTCTCATAAGGTTCAAGAGAGGGTTTTTCAATAACCTTACCACTGCGTAGAGTAGTGACTGATTTGACTTGATCCATGTGTTGGCTTCCGGAACTACTTGCATTTGCATTGTATTGCCCCTTGGGATTTTGTTGTGGTTGAGATGGAAACTTACCTTTCTCTTGGAAACTGAGAGCAGATGTTAATTTTACAAGAGTATCTTTAAAATCTGTCATGTTTTGAGCAAGTTGAGTATTGATTGTCTCTTGCTTTTCAATGAATGCATACAAAGTTTCCTCAAAATTACTTCTAAGAGGTGGAGCATAAGGAGGTGCATATCCATGAGAATTTTGGAAATTGTAGTGTGCTTGAAATGGTGGTTGTGAAGTTTGTGCATTGTTGTTCTCACTCTTCCAACTAAAATTTGGGTGATTTCTCCAACCAGGGTTGTATGTTTGGGAGTATGGGTTGTGGTTGGGCCTTTGGAAACTATTTAAAGCATGGGCTTGTTCATGGAGACATTCCTTAAAAGAAGGCAAGGTTGGACAATCGTTGGTTGAGTGTTCATTTGTTTCACAGATTTGACACACAATGTTTTCAACAGATTTTAATTGACCACTCTTTTTCAATTCTAGTGCCTCGACTTTCCTAGCTAAAGATGCAAACTTGGCCTGAAGGTCATGATCTTCCCTAAGGTTGTACATACCTCCATTAGATGTATGAGGTTGAGTTTTACTCGGTGCCTCATAAGTACCCGCGGTGTCCCAATTTTGAGCATTTTCATCTAACAAGTCTAAGTACTCCATTGCTTCATCAGGGTCTTTATCTTCAAAAGTTCCATTGCACATCAATTCAACCATTTGCTTATCTTTAGGTGTTAACCCTTCATAGAAATGTGAAACCAATCTCCATGTTTCAAAACCATGATGAGGGCAAGTACTAAGCAAGTCTTGATACCTATCCCAACATTGGTAAAATGTTTCTCCTGGTTTTTGAGTGAAAGTGGTGATTTGTCTCTTGAAAGAGTTTGTTCTATGAGATGGGAAAAACTTCTTTAAAAACTGTTGTTGCATTTCATCCCAAGCACGAATGGCTCCTGGTCTCAAATTTTGTAGCCATGTTTTAGCTTTATCTTTTAATGAAAAAGGAAAAAGCTTTAATCTGATGGTGCTCATGCTACAATTTAAATTATTACATGTGTTGCACACCTCCTCAAATTCCCTTAAATGCAAGTATGGATTTTCCAATTCTAAACCATGAAAAGAAGGTAAAAGTTGAATAATACCTGGTTTAAAATTAAAATGAGATGCATCAGGAGGAAAAACTATGCATGATGGTGCACTTGTTCTTGTGGGATTCATGTGGTCTCTAAGTGTTCTAGCACGATTATTCTCATTATTCTCATTTTGAAGTGATTGATTATCTTCTTCGGCCATATTTTCTGAAAATGATGAGGATATCCTACAAAGTCTACCACTTGATGTACATGACCACACTCTCATGCACGCGTAGGAATAAAATAAAAAAAAAAGAAGAAGAAAGCAAAAGAAGGAGGAAGAAAATAAAATAAAAAGAAACAAAAGAAAAGAAACAAAGTTATATACAAGAAAGGTGAAAAGAGAAAATAAAATAAATACTATAATTTATACAAGGACTTACCTCCCCGGCAACGGCGCCAAAAACTTGACACGACTGAAAGATTGATGTCTTCTCCCAAGTGCAGGAGTGTCGAAGTAATAAATAACCCGGCAAGACCGGGGTCGAACCACAGGGAGGTTAATTGTACAAATTATAAACAACAATTATAAAACAATAACAACAACAACAACAACAACAAGAATAATAATAATAATAATAATAATAATAATAATAATAATAATAATAATAATAATAATAATAGTGGTAGTAGTACTAATAATAATAATAATAATAATAATAATAATAATAATAATAATAAAGAAAGAGAAGAAGAAGAAGATGATGATGATGAGAACTTAGAGATGGAAAATTAATGTAAGGATTAAACAATAATAATAACAAATGTCAAGGTTAGAGGTTCTACTAATGGTATATCAAACAAGTATAGTATAAACTCTTATTATTGAATTGGAAACCACACACAAAGGAGGTTCCAATCAGATTATATATTGTTAACATGATTACATTAGTCATCTTATTCAATTAATGCTAATACTTGTAAATCTCGTCAAGCATTCATGATTATAACTTATGTTAACAACAAATCAAGTTCCTTTCATAGCTCAGGTGTCGGTTATACCATACATTATGGGCTATGAAAGTGCCAAGCATTTGTTGTACCAAGTGTTATACAACATAAATCAAGATTAGTCATTTAACAAGCAAAGTATTAAAGAGTGAACAAGATAACAAATATAAAACATGTTAGTATCAAACATTAAAGTTCATATTAAGTTTACATTATACTTATTCTCACACCATTAGTGTAACCTTTTCACCTTGACATAATTAACTTAGTTACACATAATGAAAGAAAGAAAAATTGATAAACAAAATAAGAACATAAAAGCTAACTAAGTAAAGAAAAGGAAATGAAAGGCATAAACTTGATATTAATGAAAGTAAAGCATAAACATTACAAAAAATACAAAGAGAGAAAGGAAGAGCATGATCTTGATCTGAACACCAAGATGCCTAAATGCATGGCAAATGCCTCCTTTTATAGGCCAAAATTGGGAACTATTGATTTGATGACTAATTGATAAGTGGGTGGCCAACTTTTGACTTGGTGATAATCCTTATCTTCTCTTGTCTGCCAAACACGTCATTGATAACGTCACAATTGGAGCCAGTTGTAAACATAAAAGTTGTATACAATTGTCTCAGCTTTCTTGTGTAAAACATGCAGCTCATTTGGACTTCTAGAACTCCAGATATGGCCAAAATACCGAACAGTGTTCGGGCTGGAAGACAGATTCGGGCTTCTTTGTTGTTGCTACAATTTGGACTTGATAATGACCTTTTTAGATCTTAGGCTCCATATAAAAGTTGTAGGCCTATGTCTTACCTTTCCATCCATATAAATTGGACCTAAATCTGAGATCTGTAGGTCCAGATATGACCCAATTACCGAACAGTGTTCTGGTTTGGATTGCACCGACATCTCTTTTCTAAGTTTGACCATCTCTTTGCCTTTGCAATTTAAGTTCTTAAAGTCATCAATCAATATTTTCATTTATGTGATAGGCCTGCATATAAAATGAACATTTACCATAAATTAAATGTATCTTATATTATTAGATATATTATTATAAAACATGCTTTAGTTAAGGAGTTATTGATACTTCAAGTGCAAAATGATGATATAAAATCATGATAAAAATGCACTTTTAAGTACTAATCACACATTTAAATCAAAGAGGCAATCAACTGCCTCTTATTAATTAAACATAGTAGTCCCATCATCACATGATGCAGGACTACACACAACAAATCTTCCCCTCACGCACCATGTGAGGAATTTTCCATAAAGTGATCAATGTGTAAGCTTCAATTTAGGAGTCTTTACCAAGCCCGCTTCCCTTCTGTAAAATTCAAACTTCTTTCTCGGTAGAGGTTTGGTCATCATGTCTGACACATTATTATCGGTATGGATCTTCTTAACAACAAATGACTTCATCTCCATAGCATCTCAAATCCATTGATATCTAACCTTGATGTGTTTTGATTGAACTTTGACTGTCATAGTATAACACAAAGTTCTCTTGAATTAAGCCAAGTTCATATAAAAACTTTTTTATCCATAACAACTCTTTGCCTTCTTCACTAAAAGCAATATATTCAGCCTCTATAGTAGATAATGCAACACATTTTTGCAACCTTAATTGCCATGAGATTGCTCCCTCTACAAACTCCATCAAGTATCCTGATGTAGACTTTCTAGTAACAACATCACCAGCCATGTTTGCATATATTTATCCATCCAACACAGGTTTATTATTACCAAAACATAAGCTAAAACTAGAAGTACCTTTAAGATATCTGAGTATCCATTTCACTACTAATCAGTGTTCTTTACCAGGATTGGAGAGGAACCGACTAACCACACCAACTGATGAGCTATATCCAGTCTTGTACAAATCATGACATATATCAAGCTTCCAACTGCGGATGCAAAAGGAACCTGTCTAGTACTTAGTTTAAAGTGGCTTGCAAATGGAGAACAAATAGGTTCGGAGTTATTCATGTTGAATCTCTCAAGTACCTTTTAAACATATCTCTCATGAGATAGCCATAATTTCTCCTTCTTCCTAACACGTGTGATCTTTATACCAAGAATTTATTTTATCGGTCTTAAGTCTTTCATTGCAAAAGACTTACTTAACTCGTCCTTCAAAATCTGAATCTTCTTAGCATCATAGCCAATAATCAGCATATCATCCATATACAATAAGAGAATAATAAAGTTTCCATCTGGAAACCTTTTTATAAATACACAATGATCAGAAGTAGTTTTGTCATAACCATGATCCACCATAAAGAATCAAACTTGTACCACTGTCCTAGAGCTTATTTTAACCCATATAGGCTCTTTTTCAACTTCAAACTAACTACTCTTTACCTTATGCTTCAAACCCTTTAGGTTGCTCCGTGTAGATCTCTTCATCTAAATCATCATAGAGAAAGATAGTTTTTATATTAAATTATTCAACTTGAATATTTAAACTAGTAACTATGCCAAACACAACTCAGATTGAAGGCATCTTGACCACTGTTGAAAAAATTTCTTCAAAATCAATACCTTTCTTTTGACCAAAACCTTTTATGACTAATCTTGCCTTGTACCTTGGCTGTGAGTAATGTTTATTAATTTTCAACCTGAACACTCATTTGTTCTTGAGTGCTCTCTTACCTTTACAAAGTTTCACTAACATAAAAGTATGGTTTTCATGTAAGGATTTAATCTCTTTTTACATTGCTTTCAACCATTCACTTTTCTTCTCATATGATATAGTTTCATCAAAACTTTCTGACTCTTCCCCATCACTAACCAATATATATTCATAAGAAGAATATTTGGTGGAAGGTTGACAAGGTCTAGTTGACCTTCTCAATTGTGGCTCATTTCGAGCTTCTTGCATAACTTGTTTAGGAATAACATCAATATCATCATTAGCTGATTCAATATCACCAACTAATGGCTCAATAAGAAAACCACCATTATCATTATTTTGCAAATCTCCCCCATGATTAGTAGATATTAAAGGTAATTATGGAGTAGGTTTTGAATTTGAATTAGATGGAATAAAAGTAGTAGACTTTATTTTCTCCTTATGTTCAAAGTCTTCCATTGTTTGATCTTAAAAGAAGATAACATCTCTACTTCTCATAATTTTCTTCTCCTTTAAATCCCATAACCTATAGCCAAACTTATCATCTTTAGAGCCTAAAAAAATACACTGTTTTATCTTGTTGTCAAGCTTAGACCTTTTATTCCTAGAAACAGGTATGAATGCTATGTATTTAAACACTCTCAGGTCTACATAAGAGACACCCTTTCTTTTCCAAACTCTATTTGAAACATCAAAATCAAAAGGAATTAATGGAGAAAGGTTGATCATGGCAACTGCAGTCTTCATTGCCTCATCTTAAAAGGACTTAGGTAACTTTGCATAAGAGAGCATGCATCCAATTCTCTCAACAATGGTTCTATTCATTCTCTCAGCCACTTTATTATGTTGTGAAGTTTTAGAAACTGTCTTCTCCAACTTGATACCATATTCCCTATAGTACTTCTTAAAATGACCCCTATATTCACCATCATTATCAGCTCGAATACATTTCAGCTTTCTACCAGTTTCTCTTTCCACTCTATTATGGAAATTCTTAAAGATATCAAACACCTAATCTTTGGATTTCAAACAAGTGGCCTAAATTTTTTCTAGAGTGATCATCAATGAAACTAACAAAGTACAACGTAACCCTAAAAGATTTATCAATCGTAGAGCAAACATTAGTATAAACTAAATCAAGAATATGTGATCTTCTATGTAAAGATGATTTTTGAAATGCAACTCTATATTATTTACTAACTAAATAATAGGTACATATGTTCAAGTTCATACCTTTTAATGGAAGGTAGTTCTTCTTGACAAGGATGTCAAAGCCTTTCTCACTTAAATATCCAAGTCGTTTATGCCATAAATCAGTAAAGCAATCTTTAATTGCATTCACCTCCCTTTTAATCACCTTGGATTGTGACATGTAGAGACCCATCTTCTTTCTTTTAGCAATAATTAAAGAATTTCTAGAGAGCTTCCATTTACCATCTCCAAAGTAAGTGTGATAATCTTCATCATTAAAAGAACTTGTAGAGATCAAGTGTAAGTGCATATTAGGTACATGCCTAACATCTTTGAGTAGCAAATTGCACCTAGTATTGGTTTTCAACCAAATATCTCCAATTCCTACAACACTAGCCATCCTTTGATTTCTCGTCCTAACTTGACCAAAGTCACCAGCAGTGTAGGATATGTTAAAATCACGTCAGGGTGAAACATGGTAAGAAGCTACTGAATCTGCAACCCAAGTGGTATCCCTACATGGAAGACCAACACAACCATCATCACAAACAATGATAACATCACCATCAAATACAATTGCAGCTACACCATTCTTTTCATTCTTGCTTTTATCTTTTTCCTTTTTATCTCTTTTATACTTTCTACAGTCTTTTTGAATATTCCCTGGCTTGTCACAATAATAACACTTAAAAGCTTTCCTTGACTAAGATCTTCCTCTTGGCTTCCATTTTCCTTTTCTATTGCTGGATTCTTTATCTTGCTTGCCATGAGAGAACTTACTTTGACTTCTCCCTCGACTTTCTATAATAAGTGTAGTAGACTTGGAAGTGTTTGTCCCTTTCCTCCTCTTCTCTTTATTGAAGATACAATCCTTCATTGTTTTTAAAGTGATCTTTCCATTTAGCATAGAATTGCTGAGTGACACTATCCAAGTCTCCCAACTATCCGGCAATGAACTCAATAGGATTAGTGCTTACATCTCATCAGCTAACTCAAGATTCAACAATAACAGCTAATTCAAGAACCTTTGGAATTCATTTATATATATATATATACTAAAGCATCTTTACCATCTTTATACTTCAAATTCACAAGTTCTCTAATGATAAAAACCTTATTTTGTGCACTCTTCTTAGTAAAGGTTTCTTCCAACATCTTCTAAACTGTATAACAGTCATGTTCTTAAGAAATATGATTAGTAAAGGTTTCTATCTTAAGCAATCGCCTTTCTATTAAGCCCATTTTGTTTTACCTTATCCATCGCATTAGGCTTTATTCCTTTATACTCAAGCGACAAAGCTAGATCATTGCAATATAAATGATCTTCCATCATTGTTTTTCATAAAAAATAATTAGAGGAAGTGAGTTTTATTATGCCTGAATCTTCTTTTTTCATTTTAACTGCACAAGAAATTCAATTACATAACTAGTGCTCTAATACCACTTTGTTAGAAAAACTAGGAACAAATAACCGAACACCAATCTAGCCAAAGAAGATTTAAAAATTTAAAAATTTTATTACATGTCTTCTTTCTCCTCCAGCTGATGGCGACCAACTTCCTCACTAGTCCACTTTCAGTCCACGATAGCAGCTCTAACCAAAGAAGATCGACGATATCCTCTTTTCTTTCAGCGACATCGATGATGATTGCCCAGACCCAATTTTGGATTCACTAAAATTTTTTGAATGTTATTTTATCTTATTATTCATGACAAAAAATATAAAAAAAAACATAAAAAAAGAAACAAAAAGAGAAAAAAGAGTCTAAAATATATTTTCTCGAGTCAACCACATCTTTCTACCAAAATCGAGTCCACCAGGTCACTACGGGTTAAACGATGTCGACCGGGATGAAAAATGAGTTTCGGGTCGTTTCGGGTCAAAACCATCATTTTCTGTCAAAACCGAGTCCATCGGGTCAATACGTGTCCCACCATGGCGACCGCGATGAAAAATGAGTTTCGGGCTGTTTCGAGTCAAAACCATCATTTTCGGTCAAAACCGAATCCACCAGGTCAATACAGGTCCTACCATGTCGAACGGGATGAAAAATGAGTTTCGGGCTGTTTTGGGTCAAAACCGTCATTTTCGGTCAAAACCGAGTCCACCAGGTTAATACGGGCCCCACCATATCGAGCGCGATAAAAAATGAGTTTCGGGTCAAAACCGTTATTTTCGGCCAAAACCGAGTCCACCGGGTCAATACGGGTCCCACCATGTCGACCGGGATGAAAAATGAATTTCAGGTTGTTTCGGGTCAAAACCGTCATTTTCGGTCAAAACCGAGTCCACAGGGTTAATACGGGTCCCACCATGTCGACCGCGATAAAAAAAAATGAGTTTCGAGCTATTTTTTGTCAAAACTGGTATTTTTGGTCAAAAAACCCGGTCCACCGAGTTGATACCCATATAAAAAAGTTTTTTTTGTAATTTAAAATTGATTTATAGCGGATGAAAAACTTTTTATAATACTGATTTGAATTTTTAATTTTTACCCCTATAAATAAATATTATTATTATTATTTAGTATTATTATATATAATAAGACAAATAGTAATCGGTGTAAGTTGAAAATTTTAACAATCCCGTGATTATTTTCATAATCACGTGAATTGTTGTCTGATTTCATTTGCTATAAATAGCCAATGAAAGCCAGACACAGGAAAAAAAGATAAAAAAATACATTCTCAATTTCAATTTGAATTCGAGCATTACTGTTTGGTTACTATTTGGGTACTATTTATTTTTCTTATATTTTTTCTGCACCCTAGTAAGATATTAAATTTTTTTTTAATAAATTGAAAAATACCAAAAATATCCCAACCGGCTTTTGATCTGAGCTTTTGATTTCTTAGGATACAATAGGCTTTACCACACCAGATTTAAAACCCAAATCAATCTCAGCCGTTCAAATAATCTTCCCTTCGATCCGGTTGCGCCACGTCAGCAGGTGTACCGATACACCAGATCGCCGCCCATTCACTTCTGACCGTCCGATCAACTTGAAGATCAAACGAATCACAGCCGCACGATCTGTTCATCCGAGATCCAGCAGTTCACAGCCTTCAGACGCACGAGCGCACCATACACTCGTCCACACCGTAGTAAAACCCAGAGCTTCTCTCTCCTCTCGCCGGCGATTCTCTCTCTCTCCGTCGATCTACCATTTCCGGCCGTTTAAAGCCGCGAAACCAGTGGCATTTTTATAAATTTTAGGTAAATCCGAGGGTATTTCAGTCTTTTACCTATACAGGGGTACTCAGGTAATTTTTTATGATATTTTATGGTATTTTTTGATATTTTTATATATAAATACTTGTAAATTTTTGCATGTGAAAAAAAACAAAAACAAACCAAAATAAATAACAACGCGGGTTTAACACCCATTTTATCATATCATTGTTCATAGGTCAAAAACCCAATTTTCAAGAATTGATATATCTATTTGTCAATGATATCAAAATAATTTTTATTTTATAAAATAAATATTATTTGTCGACACGTCTCTTTTATTTACAGAAAAGGACCGATGTCAAAAAATTAAATACCAAATATGGATTATGTCCATTATTATTTATTTTGGTAAATCAGACGTAACTCTCTTTTTTAGGGATAAACGTCAACATTTTAGACAAAGTCTCCTAATTTTAGGGACTGATGTCATTTTTAACGTGTCTCCTATTTTTAGGGACCGACGTTAACCATGTTAAAAATTTACAAATAGGCTCAAAATATAATAGCATTTGAATCAAAATAAGAAAAACACACAAGTAAAGGTAACCTTTCTCTGAAAGTATGTTTTAAGGGTGGTGTCTACCTTCCCTTAATCATAACTAACCCAGTACCCGAATCTCTGGGACCAGTGTCTAATTTTAGATTTCTAGTTCCCTCAAATTACTAGATGACGACTCCAATAAAAATCTTTATTTCTCCAATCAAATAAAAACTAAATTCTTTTTTTGTTTTTAAAAAAAATAAACAAAAAAAGGAGTGGAGCCGTCGCCCGACGTCGTGTAGCGACAATTGAAATGAAATGAGAACTATTATATAGTTAAAATGTAGATTGAAGTCAACAAAATCATTAGCCAAGGGTGGAAAAATAACTAAATTAGGAATTAAAATACACAGGAGGCAAAATACTTAGCTGGGTGTTATAAAGATTCAGTCTATGGCTTTTAAGATAATTGATATCAAAATAAACTCACTATGTGTTATTCCAAATAATTTGATTTCAAAATCACTTATTTAATTGGAAAAAAGCTATAAAGAGGAAGAATTAGGCATTCTTGAGTTGTTATTCAATAGATTTTGGTTAATTCTTTCTATTTTGAATTACTTGAATTGCTTTAGATGCATCACATATTATTATTATTTTTTTAAGTTTTCCCACTTGTCTTTCTTGGTTTTTCAGAATAGCAAGGGTACATATGGTTCACTAAGCACTTAGAATGTAACAAAAATAGGATTTCTTTCCAATCCTAAATGGAATTTCTTCTTTTAAACATATATATAAGTTAAATATTATTCATAAAAAAATTAATTGGTTTGTGATATAAGTTATTGGTACGTATTTATAGGTTTTAAAATTTTAGGTAGGCTATCATATAGGGTAGGTAGTGGTGAATTTTTATAAATAAGATCTAGTGATAATGTTTTTATTTTTCTTTATCAAATTTATTTAGATGAGGAAAAGAAGTATGGTAAATATAAAGTCGGATACGAGTGTTATTGGTCTTTTCTAGCAATGCTTTTAATAAGTAAAAGTAGGCAATGTCTCTAGGTTCTAACCATGACGAGGCACCTCAAGCACCCTACCTCGATTTAGGCTCATCAAGTGTGTGTGCGAGTTATAAAACGGGTGTCCCTCTTGAGTGAGATGTTTATATAGGGAAGTATATTGTTTAGTGGAAGCCCGACTACAACATGTAAGTTTGTTTTCCTTTCTTGCATGAAAAGAAATCAAACACAATAGATAAAATTTAAATAATTAATTTTAATGAACAAATATTGAGGCTACTTATATAATAACATTGGTAATGAAATTGTCAATGAAACTACCTTTATTTAAACTTAGTCAAATTTCTAAAAATCTTGAATGGAAGCCTATGATTAATGTTTGGTTTGAAAAGCTCAAGGATAGTATACACATAAACAATTATTTTTTAATATTTAATCTAATTAGTTTTTAATTTTTTAAAAATTAATTATTTTAGGAAATTAAGATGTAAGGAAAACTTTAATTAGCAGGAGGTTGACAATGACGTGATTAGGAGAGTGTGGGAGAATCACAAAGCTATTAGGTAAGAGCAAATGCAAATTGTGATTTAAAAAATATATTCAAATTTATTTTTTTATTATCTTATTTTTTTATGAACTAAGTTGTATGATAAGTCTTTTAGGATGGGAATACATGGCCATGTAAAGGGATTTTAAACCTCCACATGTCACAGAGGGTATTTGAGATTGCTATCTCTAGCACATGATGTTAGAGCATTTCTTAAAGTGGTCATAGTCCTATTTGGAGCACTAGAAGATCTATTTCGTTCGTTTCACATGTAAAGCAAATGATAAGATTTATGTTTTATATGATAATGTTTTTTTTTTAAATTGTTGTATTATATGAAAATTTTTAACTAACAATAGCTTTCTTTTACATGTTATAATGGTTGGGCACAATATAAGACTGATAAAACTTTTTATTTAAATCAACATGCAAAAGAAGGACATAAAAAAAAAAGTATAGAAGCTTATGGATAGTTGAGCCGATAAGCTCATTGTAAATAGGATTTGATCATTTCTTTTTTATATTTGATGATATGTTTTTTTTTTTTCAAGAAACATATAACAACTGATTGCATGAGAGATACATAGAGGATCCTTCAACCAATCTAGATAAAAATTAAATTTATGGTATCTATAATATTATGGATAGTGTCTTGACCATTGGGACCCTGTAATCCGAATCAAGCTAGCAGCCACCTACCATCCAGACCCATATAAAAACAACTTTAAGCTAAGATGACCCAACTTAGGGTTGAGATGCCTAAATTGAGGGATAAATTAAATATCATTGAGCAACTGTTGGTAGCTTTCATCAGTATCTGCGTTCCACCTTGTCACCCTCTTGGTTCTTGTTAAGATCCGCTTCAATCTCCTCATCTAGTTTGTGTTGTCTAGATAGATAAATTACATTTAATAATATTTTTTAAATTAATAATAAAAGTTTTTGTTTTTATTTTATTTTTATTTTATTTTTAAATAATTACATATAATACCTATGAAATTACCATCAACTTATTTGATCGAAAACATACATATAAATATAATTACCTTATAGATGATTTTTTTTTCAAAAATTATTTCATCTTTCCTTCGAACCGGCACAATCCTCTGGCACGTTGAATTCGTAAAATGTTAATTTATTGCGAGTCTTTCAAAGCAATTATAATTTTTATTTTGGGTCGCACCACAGCTAACTGTTTAGTATTAGTGTTCTTTATATTTATGTAATTGTTTAATTTAATTTGACTGTTCTTGCATATCTATTTATATATTAATCTCCATCTTCTGTGATTGAAGTTTCAAAACCAATCTATTATTATTATTATTATTAAAAAACTGTTTTGACAATGTATTTGCGGTGTCCATCGCAGCCATTGTGGATCGAAAATAAAGGAAAGCATAAAAATGTATTGTTAGGAGGTAGGCATAGGCATGTTAAACATCAACAATGGTGATTATTACATTGCAGCTAGGAGAAGCAGTAAGACAAGATATAAAAGGCCAGGTTAAGGGGAAAAGCACGTTCAAATCATATGGGTGACTGAAGGGTGCTTGTCGAAGAGATTCCTGTGAATTCTTTGTTCCAATCCGAAGGAGGAAAAACAAAAAAACAGGTGTGGAAACCAGAGGGGAGCATTCAAAAGCTGCAGCAATTACATGTAAGAAGAAAGATTAACAACCAACAAGAACAATTTTCTGAGCTATTAACTTAACCATGAAAAAGAAGATGGAAGGGCAGCCTTAGAAATTAACCAGAGTCCACTGAGTTTCTTCTTCTTCTTTTTTTCTCCTTGGAAATTTAAGATCTAAACCAGCAGGGGCAGCATGGATGAAACATGGAACACAAAGCAGCAGGAGCAGCAATGGGAGGCGTGAGATTCCCTGGGAACCAACCCTCGTGATTTAAACTACACCAAAAATTTTTTTGTTAGAAGTTCTATTTAATGGATTTATTCAAAATATTTAGACCGACCAAGGTGAAATTTTGGGCATGCCCTTGAAGAGAGAAAAAAAAAAAAACCACAATTGTAATCTACAATAACTTATTTAACTTCTTCGAACAAAGGATAATAATGCTTTCAATGCCAAGCCATGTGATCTACAGGGAAAAGAAGAAGATATCATCTAACTTATAAACGGCTATTCATGCTGAGATTCTAATGATTATTTATTTATTGATTTATTTTATCTTCTCCAGCCAACAATTTGTTTATTCTCATGAATTAATTAATTGATTTAACGACTACAACAGTAAAGAATCCAGACAGAAGGAATGTTAGTGCACCTAGCAAGGAAATACCTATCAAAACACTAGCAAACAAGATTTGGAGATGGCCATTCAGAATTGACTTTTCTGCCGCACAAACAAGAAAAATATATCACTCACCCACTTCTAGAATCATTGAAACTTGCTTGGAAAGAAATGTCTGAAAGCAATAATATTTATATTGGTCTCTGCGCGCATGGTCTCTGCGCTCATCACCTGCCCAAAGTCCTCGCCTTATCTCTCGCTCTCGTATCCATTTCTGGATTTATTTCTTAGTGTAAAAATGACAGTAATAGTCACTTCAATTCTAGTCTCCATTGTTTATGTTGCAGTGCTAAGATGGGCATGGAGAGTTTTGAACTGGGTTTGGTTTCGGCCGAAGAAGGTCGAGAGGTGCTTGAGACAACAAGGTTTTGCAGGCAAGCCTTACAGGCTTTTGCTCGGAGACTGGAAAGAAAGTTCAGATATGTTGAAGGAAGCAAGGACCAAACCCCTTGGTTTATCAGACGCTCTTCTACCTCGTGTCATGCCCTTCCTCCATCAACTGGTCAAGGATTATGGTATTCAATACGCAACCCATTTTCTTATTTTATTTCATTTTATGGTGCTCTTGTGGGCTTCTCTCGCCTCAAACCTGGTTTTCTTTCAATGGAAGAAAAATATATAGATTAAATTAATTACTTCTTAATTATAGTTTTAGAGAGTTATAATATTTTTAAAATAGACCAAGTGGGTATTAATTTTCAATATTCATGGTATGCGTATTTGATCTCTTGGTAGTGATGGTTTCCTACTGAACAGAACAGTACTGGTTACTAATAGTTGAAAACATTGGTTTCCAAGTCAGTATTGAACTTGTTATTAGTTTGCTAGAGGTTGTATAAATATAAATAAAAGAACTTGTATGTTTATTTTTGTGTTTTAAAAATATTTTTTTTTTAAAATATTTTTTTTATTTTTTACCTTAATTTAATTTTTTGGTATTTTTAGATTATTTTGATGGCAAAATATATTTTAAAAATAAAAAAAATATTATTTCAATGTATTTTTAAATAAAAATATATTTTAAAAATAAAAAAAATATTATTTTAATACATTTTTAAATAAAAATAATTTTAAAAATAATTATTATTACAATATTAAACAAGTTATAAGAATATTTAGTGTGATAGAAAAATAATAGCATAGTGTGCGCTAAAAAGAAGAAGAAGAAGAATAAATTGTGACTCTGTTTATTGAATGTATACATAATAGTATGTAGGTTGCGTGTGATAATCTAGATGGTGTATAATGGGTGCATAGACATCAGTTTAGATTGTGTATAATATAACCTATTCGTGTTGTAAGGCTTCAATTATCTAGTTGTATAGGGTAGATCATTTTATGATTTAAAAATCAGATACTAAATATTGATTTATATTTAATAAAATTAATATTTTTATATTTATCTAAGTATATTAAAAGAATCATATCTTTATGTTTTCCTGCATGTTGAAGTAAACTTGTATATAAAGAATATACTTTGTCAACTTCATTGATGTTGTTATGGGATGCGTGCTAGCACGATATAGTATGATAATAACAAAAGTTTTTGTCATATCTTTTATCTGAGGTATTGTATATTGGAAATTTTTTTTAAATTTAATTATAAAATTATAATTAAGATTCAGAAATTACCTTATAATATTATAGTTATTAGAAACTTCACTTTAACATGTAGTAAAACATATTATTTTCAGTGAAACCTACCTAAAGTAAGTTGTATTGTTATTTGATTGTTTTTTTCTAAGTCACGTTTTTATTTATTAGTCTTTTCTAATGTTTAAGATAAACTTTTGTTCATAAAAGAGTTTTTATCTGATTACACATTGTATCTTTAATATTTAAAGGTGTATTTTATTGTATAATTTTATACTTCACAAATATTAAAGTCTATATCTTGACCTTAAAAAAAGATTTGCAAAAGGTTTTTGAAATTTTGGTTAAACCCTAATTGATAATCATAAATTAGTTATGATATCTCTTTTTCAAAGAAAAAAATATATAATTGTTTTAATGAAAATATGCATTAAAATTTTTTAGGATTTGAGTATATGCATGAAAATATTTTTTTAAAAGGAAAATTGATTTAAAAGTTTTTGAGATTTTTGTTTTCGAAAATGTTTTGATTTTTTTTTTAAATATTTCAGAGAAACCCTAATTCATTTTGGGTTTGAATTAGGGATTTAAAATGAATTTCACTTTAGTCCTTCATCTTACAATTACTTTCAATTAAACCCTTAATTGACCATAAACTTTTAATTTAATGCAATTAGGCCCTGTGGTACTTCAATATTAGCTTTTATTTATATGCCTTTTACAATATGGTCATTGATCTCGGATTTTATCAATTTAACTCCTAATTGAATATTAAATTTTCAATTTTTTTAATTTCATCCCTGGTTTTTGTCAATTAAACCTTTATAGTTTGGTGTTTTTTGCAATTAGTTCTTGATTGTCAATTTCTTCAATTTAACTCCTAATTGACCCCAAAATGTCATTTGTCTTACAATTTCACCCCTAATTTCAGTCAATGAACATGGTAAAAATTAAATTTAATCTTTTAAAACTCTAATCTTCTCAATTAATCTCAAATTAGGATACTAAACTTAATTTTTCACCAGTTAAGCCCCAAACAAAATTAATTTAACCCATTTAAAATATAATTAAGTCCTTGCACTTAATTAAATCTTTCAATTGGAACCAAATTAATTCTTAAACATAATTAAAATTCAATTTGACTCATGATTAAATCAAACTAAGCTATCAAAAATCTAATTATATTTTTGGACTTAATTTTTATGTAAATTAATTCAATAATCATTTAATTTGACCTTAAATTTGCATTTTCTCTATATGTTTTTGGTATAATAGGTACTATTAGTTCTTTAATTTCCTCCAAAAAATGCAGCTTGATTCCCCGGTTTGCTTTCTCTACATTGCCAACCTTTATTATTATTATTATTTTATTTTTTATTTTGAAAAAAAATTTGATTTTTGGGGAATAAATTGAATTATGATAGTTGTCTTCCTTTTTACAATGCTTGCAATAGAAAGTCTCGTAAGAGACTTTAGATAGTAAGCGTTGTAAAGAAGAAGAAGAAAAATGAGATGATGGATTCATCATATTAAGAAATGATGAATTCTTTTGAGGGTTAGAAAGCGCATTCTGAGTAAAAACTACGAGATTTTTCTTTTAAAAATTCAAAGATTTTGAAATGGTCGAATTGTCATAGGTGACCTACCTAGAGAAAATAAAAAAAAATAAAGGCGGTTTTATTCTAATGGGCAACCTACCTAGGTGAAAAAAGATTTTTAGGAGATTTTTTTCAAAATAGTAAAAACTACAGAGATTTTTCAAGGTGGTCTTATTGTAATGGGCAACCTGCCTAGGTAAAAAATAAAAAGAGTTTTCAAAGTGGTAAAAAATACAAAGATTTTTCAAAGTGGTGAAAAATACATAAATTTTTTCAAGTTGATGAAAAATGCAAAGATTTTTAAAAGTAGTGAAAATGCGAAGATTTCTCAAAATTGTTTCATTGTAATGGGTAACTGACTCAAATAGAAGATGAAAAGAGTTTTTAAAGAAGTTTGATTGTGATGAGTGACCTGCCTAGGTGAAATGAAATGTTTTATAGAGACGACATGATAAGGCTCAAAGGCACATTATTCAAAAGGTGGAAGCTCAAAGGAGCATTCAAAAAGAGATAAGACTCATTGGGGAACGAGGCTAAAAAGCGCACTCGATAGGAGGTAGAGTAGAAAATGCACTACCAAAATGATCGAAAGCTTAAAAAAACACTCGAAAAGAGGTAAGGTTAGAAAACAAACTATCTATAAGATGACGTCTCAAAGTCACACTCGAAAATATGTAAGGTTAGAAAAAACACTACCTAAAATAGTCGAGGGCTCTAAGACGCACTTAAAAGAATAGGAAGATAGGGCTACAAATACATTATCTTCATGATGAGGGCTCAATAGCCAACTTAAAAGGAGGTAATAATGAGACACCGATTTGTTAGGGATAAAAGTAATGCATCATGATTAATATACATATATACTTATCTAAGAAATATAGGTCTTCTTTTCTTCATGAAGTTTTTCTTTCCTCAAAAGTTTGAGTCTCTGATAGTAAACTTTGATGTCTTTCTGCTCTTGCTTACTCGAGCCACATCTTGTGATCTTGACCTCTTGAAGGGAAATGACATTAACATATTTATTTGCCTACAAACCTTTATTTGAAGGATTGTCAGCTTTGCCCAACATTTTCTATTTTCTTATAAGTAGAATCATGGAGTCAGCTTTATGTGTTTTAGTGCATTGCCTCCAAGTTTGATCATGTCTTTAAGTGTTCAATTTGGGTTTTTCTTAGGGATGAAGCTATATGAAAGAATATCTTGTTATTTACAAAGAGTTCTTTTCACAAAGAACTTTTGGAATTTTAAAATTATTCAAAAAAAATGATTTTGATGTTTGTTCAAAACAAACTTGTTCTGAAAAATTCAAACCATTCTCATTGATAGGTTTGCATGAGTGTTGAAAAAATTTTGTTTTGCTTTAGTGAAGTGATATGATGTTTGATTGGTAAAAAAGGTCCAACTTCAATTTGAGGGTTTTAAAGAACAAGTTTTCAAAGCATTCATTTTGCTTGTATGAATAATGACTTATTTTATATGGGAAAGCAAAGTCTATCAATTTAGATTGTCTGCCTTAGATTAGAAAGGACTTGATTGAGCACGTAACGTAGGCTTCAACTCTTGGCTATAAAGAAAATGGTATTTATAGACTCAAAAGGTGTTTATGGGAGTTTAAGACTAAGGATCACGAGTGCTTATATCCCAAACTTTTTTTTTAATGAATTTCTGGACCTTGGAATTAACTTGCAAAATAGTCCATGGTGCCTATCGATGTTGGGCTTTCTTTTCTTTTGATTTTAAGCATTATTATATTAGTGATTTTTATGGCATACACAAATCTTTTTAAAACTCTTTCATGCCCCCTAACTTTGTTTGGGCACTTTTAATAATTGAGGCTTTTCTTTCAACCCCCCAATTTAATGCCCTACAATGTCGTTTGGGCACTTTTATCATTAAGGACTTTTTCATCCCCTCTAGAGTTGTTTGGGCACTTTTAATCATTAAGGATTTTTTATACTTGCCTCCTAGTGTAGGGTATAATTCTAGCTGAGGTTATTTTTTTAAGAAAAAGGGCATTTTTAGCATTGTGAAAGGATGATCAAAGATGACCCTTTTCATTTCAAATACATGCAAGTAGAATCGACAAGCTTTGCTTTCTCACATGTGAATATGTAAAATGGTTTCTCATTATTCATGCAACCAAAACTCAGTTTTGAAGTTATCTCATGGTGTTCGGGTTATCTTTCAGGTTTTTTAAATGTTGGATATTACTTAAATTTTCAAAGCTTGTTTATTAGAATAAATACCAATTTGATTATTTTTTTATATTAAAACTTTGATTTTCCAAAAATTCTTATGAAAACATGAGGTCATGGTTTTCTTTAGAGAGAAAAAAAAAAGGGAAAACACTAAAGAATTCTTGGTACAATGGTTTTGTGAGTATAGAGTGTGCTTAGTATGTTATTTGCATGAAACAACAACAATAAAGGCACATTAGAAACATATAATCTTATTAAAAATAAAGGCTTATTTGACAGAGAGTCTTGTAGTATTATGAGCTGAATTGCCAACAAGATTAAAACAAGTTAAAATATGACAAAATCAAAATAACTTTGCAGATATGATCAAACAGAGAGGATTATTAGGGGCAGACTCTATCCTTCTATCTTGTGGCAGAACACCATCCTCTATCCTTGAGAATGCACACTACCTTAGTGCTTTATGGTTTTCAAAGAATTTTACCTCCAATGTATACACCAATTCAATACCTGAAGCATAATTAGGTAGAGGGTTTGAACTTACATTTGGAGTTCCTTTGAAAGTTATTCATCTAGCTTTAATCAAATACATGAGCCTCTTCTTGAAGGTACTGCAAATATAATATTATATCTTGCGGCACTAATATAGCACTCCAAAGTGAGGTTGGGTTTGTACTAGTTGGGGTAAGGTGGTTACAGAAGTGTCAGGGGTTTTGAAGCTATATATCCAATGCTTAATAGCTTTTGGTATATCTAATTTAAGGATAGTAATAATAGAGATAGTTGTTCTTAGATTCTTTGGTGTTTGATTTAAAGCTCAAGCTTTCTTGTAGGGTTGAGATTGATGTTAGAAATTTAGGGTGAAATGATGAAGTGTGATAGTTTTGGAATGGGTTATTCTTACCCCTATAGTTGACCTCTTTCCTTTTATCCTTAAAGCATCTTTTCTCAGTGGACATATAAATTCTATCATTTTTGACTCCTTGCTCTATGCACTCATCTACTACCATAAAGTCAATAAATTGATGAGCTGAACTACCTATTACATGTTCATAGTAGAGCACTTTGAGCATGTTAACAAATAGGGTGACATCTCTTTATCTTAAAAAGGGGGATATACCTGTGTAACTAAATCTCTCTACGTTTGGGCATATTCCCTCATGCTTTTCTTGTCTCTTTTCTCTATATTAGACAAGTTAGTTCTGTCATAAGCAATGTCTACATTATACTTGTATTGCCTCACAAAAACATCTACCAAGTCTATCCATTTGCGAATCTTTATGTTGTCTAATCTTATATACAATCTCAATGTTGCCCCACTCAAGCTACCTTGGAAAAAAATGTATTAGTAATTTTTCATCATGTACTACTTCTGTCATTTTGTTATAGTAGGACTTGAGATGAGTTACAGGGAATTGTGTTCTTGTATATTTAATTAATTTAGGAACACGAAACTTTTTCTAGACAACCATATTTTGGATTAGACATATTTTTGCTGCCCATACTAGATTATACAAGTCTACCCTTTCAATGGCTCTAATCCAAGCTTTTAACGCCGCCATCATATCTTAATCAATGTCATTAGATGACTTGCTCTTATGGGACTCATTAGCAAATGAATCTATGACTGTAGAGGCTGGTGCTAATGGCATTAAGTGCACAAATGTTGGATTGTATGGAGGCTATTAACCATGTTCACTCATTGTTTCTTTGGATTGAGCTGTTGCCGAAGGCTAAACAGAAATAGCTGACCGGTTGAAAGAACCTTCATCAGAGGTATTTCTAAGAGTTTGCTCGAGTAAGCTAGTGAGGTAAGCCATATTTGTTTTCAGAGACCCTAACTCTTCTTGGAAATGAGTGTCACGGTGAGCATGTTCTTCATCTTCCATGTTTTTTGCTTAGAGTCAAGTGTTATAGGCTATTTGAGGACTTATATTTTAACTTGATAGAAGTATGCATGTCAATTACAATGGATGGATGTATGTGTATGGATGTAAATGTATATACATGCACATTAGATAGGAATGGTAAAAACCCATACAAAATAAGTATCAAAGGAGTTCATACTCTAAAGAAAGGTTTTACGTTATTATATAATGGGTAGACTTTCTACCTAATCTTAAAAGGGTCCATGAACTGCCCAGTGACTACCTCATGTGAAGGTAGTAAATGAGTTCACAAGGAAAGGTTGGGGCATAATATGATTGCCATTACCAAGTAAACACTTAGTTCATAGGTAGATGTTTCATAAATCTGAACCCCAACTAAAGTTATGAGGCAAACCGCTACTTTACACGTAACCTAAAATTGGGTTTATTCACAAAATTAAAATACATGCTAAAGCAGTAAAAATACAAGCTAAAATTAAAGACCAACAAAAAGGCAAACAATCAAATAAACAAACAAGGTGGTCCCTAATGGAGTTGTCATCCTATCGAGGGGTGCGTACTTACACAACGTTGTTTAGTGATGATGGAGACTTTTATCATGCCTTCTATGTGAGGTGTTATGTGTTGGAAAGTGATTTTGGATTTAATTATAGAATTATGATTAAGGTTTAGGAGTCATGACCTAGTATTATGGTCGCTAGAAACTTATGGTCTGTAAGAGTTTGGGTAAGGGACTGGTTGTGCAAGGGCAAGACACATAATCCAGTACATCCTACCTAAGATAAGCTGCATTATTGTTTGATTGTCTTTTTCTAAGTCGAGTTTCTATTCATTGGTTTTTTTAAGATTCAAGGGAGATATCTCTTTATAAGATAGTCTCTACCTTATTGGGTTAAATCCTGACCGTTTTAAAGTCTGAATTTTAGAATCACATTTATTTATACCTTGTATCTTTAATATCTAAAGGTATACTTTATTGTATAATTTTACACCTCACAAATATTAATGTCTATCTCTAAACCCTAAAAAAAGATTGGCAAAAGATTTTTGATATTTAGATCAAACCCTAATGGATTATTATAAACTAGATATGATATTCATTTTTTTTTGGATTTTCAAAGCATGAGAAATATGCAATTTTTTAATGAAAATATCCATAAAATTTTTTTAAGATTTAGTCGTATGTGTTAAAATATTTTTTTAACGGGAAATTGATTTAAAAGTTTTTGAGATTTTTTTTAAATGTTTTGATTTTTTAAAAAATATTTTAGAGAAAATTTGGTATTTTAATACTGAATTTATATTTTATAGTGTAAATATATAACCTGATATTATATAAAATTGGCAGAAAAATATTTAAGAACATCATAATTTTTTTAATAGATTTTTAATTTTTTTTGAAAATTTTTGCTTTTTTTATATTATAATATTATATATTATTATAAATAAATATATATAGTAAATATACATTAGTTGGGCCGACCTAGCTGACTAGGCCGAGCTCAGCCTAGAAAAAGGGTTAGGCCAATCTCGACCAACTCTAATCTTTTTTTTTTTTAGAGTGGGCCAGACTCGCCCATACATGTGGGCTGGGCCAAATTAGGTCTAGCCCATCATTTAAATTAATTAGTTACAAAATGTGAACAATTATTGTTCATGTTCTGCATGCAACCAAATGATACGATGAAAACATTGATGTCTTCTCTCAAGTGCAGGAATGTCGAAGTAATAAATAACCCGGCAAGACCGGGGTCGAACCATAGGGAGGTTAATTGTATAAATTATAAACAACAATTATAAACAACAATAATAGCAACAACAACAACAACAACAACAACAACAACACTAGTAATAGTAGTAGTAGTAGTAGTAGTAGTAATAGTAGTAGTAGTAGTAGTAGTAGTAGTAGTAAAGAAAGAGAAGAAGAAGATGATGATGAGAACTTGGAGAAGGAATATTAATGTAACGATTAAACAATGATAAAAAAAATTATCAAGGTTAGAGATTCCACTAGTGGTATGTCAAACAAGTATAATATAAACTCTTATTATTCAATTGGAAACCACACATAAAGAAGGTTCCAATTGGATTATAGATTGTTAACATGATTACATTAGTTATCTTATTGAATTAATGTTAATACTTGTAAATCTTGTCAAGCATTCATGATTATAACTTATGTTAACAACAAATCAAGTTCCTTTCATAGCTCAGGTGTCGGTTATACCATACATTATGGGCTATGAAAGTGCCAAGCATTTGTTGTACCAAGTGTTATACAACATAAATCAAGATTAGTTATTTAACAAGCAAAGTATTAAAGAGTGAACTAGATAACAAATATAAAACATGTTAGTATCAAACATTAAAGTCCATATTAAGTTTACACTATACTTATTCTTACACCATTAGTGTAACCTTTTCACCTTGACATAATTAACTTAGCTAGACATAATGAAAGAAAGAAAAATAGATAAACAAAATAAGAACATAAATAAGATGAAAGTTAACTAAGTAAAGGAAAGGAAATGAAAAGCATAAACTTGATATTAATGAAAGCAAAGCATAAACATTACAAAAAATACAAAGAGAGAAAGGAAGAGCATGATCTTGATCTGGAAACCAAGATGCCTAAATATATGGCAAATGCCTCCTTTTATAAGCCAAAATTGGGAACTATTGATTTAATGACTTATTGATGAGTGGGTGACCAACTCTTGACTTGGTGACAATCCTTATCTTCTCCTGTCTGCCCAAAACGTCATTGATAACGTCAAAATTGAAACCACTTACAAACATGAAAGTTATAGGCCATTGTCTCAGCTATCGTGTGTAAAAACTTCAGCTCATTTGGACTTCTAGAACTCCAGATATGGCTAAAATACCGAACAGTGCTCGGGCTGGAAGACAGATTCGGGCTTCTTTGTTGTTGCTACAATGTGGACTTGTAAATGGCCTTTTTAGATCTTGGGCTCATAAAAGTTGTAGGCCTATGTCTTACGTTTCCATCCATATAAATTGGACCTAAATTTGAGATCTATAGCTCTAGATATGACCCAATTACCGAACAGTGTTTCAATTTGGATTGCACCGACATCTCTTTTCGGAGTTTAGCCATCTCTTTGTCCTTTCAATTTCAATTCTTAAATTCATCAATCAATCCTTTTATTTATGTGATAGGCCTGTATTAAAAATAAACATTTACCACAAATTATAGGTATATTATATTATTAGATACATTATTATAAAACATGTTTTAGTTAAGGAGTTATTGATACTTCAAGTGCAAAATGATGATATAAAACCATGATAAAAATACACTTTTTAGTACTAATCACCAGATAATTACGAAAACTGGAGATGGGCAAATGAGAAGGCTACTAGGGTTTGTGGTCATGGTCGTGATCATGAGTTGATGGTCTAGGCACCATCGTCATGATGAACGGTGGAAAATTTGGCAGCCTGGTTGTAGAGGAAGCAAAAAAAAGAAGAAAATATGAGGCTATAGAGAGGAAAGAGAAATCGATAATGGCTCTTGGTGGTTGGTTGACAGTTGTGTTGGCTTCATATAGTTGAGTTGGGGTTGAGAAGCTAGTGGTAGATCCGGTTAGTGGTAGGAAAGGTGGGGAGAGAGATGGAGAGAAAAAATTGCAAAAATAGGAGCAAAGGGGCTAGTTTTTTGCCGATTTTGGACCCAATTTTCTTCTCCTTCGGGCCATGAAATCCAACGCTATTTATAGGCAGTGGAGGAAGGCAATCTTGTCTTTACCAAAAAAATAAATTTCAACCCTTGATTCGATTGAGAAGGATCCCAACCGTCATTGGCTCAAAGCAGGCATGATGCACTGTTAAATCTGCAGAAAAGGTTGTCTGAGTTGGCATGTTTATGCCACCGCCAATGTCTTCTTACTACCATTCAAACTAAAATGATCACATGGAGCTGTAAAGGAACATTAATGGATCATTTACATGCAAGATTTGTCAAATTTGATGGACGTTAGATGTATTAAATGCACCTGTAAAATGAGTAAACGAACCAACTATTACTAACTAAAAGAAGAAGACAACGAACAATGACTAAGCAACTCGTCGCCTTGTCCTTTTTTATGAATAGTGACCAAGGGACATGTCGACTCGTCCTTTTTTTTTTTTACTTATAATGGTGTGGTTTTGGGTTTGAATTATGGATTTAAAATGAATTTGACTTTAGTCCTTCAGCTTTGGATTACTTTCAATTGAATTTTTAATTGACCTTAAACTTTTGATTTAATGCAATTAGGCCCATATAGAACTTCAACTTCAGCCCTATATTTACATGTATTTTGCAATATGGTCTTTGGTCCCGGATTTTGTCAATTTAACTCATAATTGACCATTAAACTTTTAATTTCTTCAATTTCATCACTGATTTTTGTCAATTAAGCCCCTAAAGTTAGGCGTCTTTTGCAAATTGATCCTTAGCTATTAATTCTTACAATTTGGCCCCTAATTTCAGTCAATAAACTTAGTTAAAATTAAATTTGATCTCTTAAAATTCTAAATTTCTTAATTAAATGCAAATTAGGCTCCTAAAGTTAATTTTTCATCAATTAAGCCCTAAATAAAATTAATTTAACCCATTTAAAATATAATTAAATCATTGCACTTAATTAAATCCTTCAATTGTATCCAAATTAATTTTTAAACATAATTAAAATTTAATTTGACCCATGATTAAATCAAATTAGCCTATTAAAAATTTCATTATATACTTGTACTTAATTTTATGCAAATTCATTCAATAATTATTTAATTTGATTTTTAATTTGCATTTTCTTTTAATGTTTTGGCATAATAGGGTGCTATCAGATCTTTAATTTCCTTGAAAAATTACACCTTTATTCCCCCGTTTATTTTCTTTATATTAACAGCCTTTATTATTATTTTTTTATTTTTAAAATAAATTAATTATTAGGGAATAACCTATGACAACTGTGTTCATAAAAATATAAAAATATATTAGAAAAAAAATATCTTACAAAAATTTTACCTTAAAGTGTGTAGTGCAATTTTTTCTGGCTTTGGATTTCTTTTGTTCATATCTCAATTTGAGAATATATATGCTTCCTATGACGATGCAGGTAAGAATTCATTTATGTGGGTTGGGCCGAAACCAAGAGTGAACATCATGAACCCTGATCAGATAAGGGACGTATTCATGAAGATAAATGAATATCAGAAGGCCTCGCACCCGCTGTTGAAAGCTCTGGCATGTGGACTTGCCAGTCACGAGGGTGAAAAATGGGCTAAACATAGAAAGATAATCAACCCAGCATTCCATCAAGAGAAGCTAAAGGTGATCACGATAGTCTCAACTTATTTGCCTATGAGCATCCATTCTATTCGATTGCCTTGAATGAGTAGCATGCATGTTGTGCTCTCATATAGCTGTAATATAAAACTTTCGATAATGATATGTTCTGTTTGCTTGTTACAGCTTATGATACCTGCGTTTTACGAAAGTTGTAGTGGGATGATTAACAAGTGGGAGAAGCTGATATCTGTAGACGAGGGGTCATGTGAATTGGATGTCTGGCCTGATCTTCGAGGCTTAACATGTGATGCGATTTCTCGAACGTCGTTCGGAAGTAATTACGAAGAAGGAAAAAGAATATTTGACCTCCTCAAGGAATTTACCGATCTTACAGTTCATGTTATAATGAAAGCAATTGTCATACCAGGGTACAGGTAACTCTTTATTCTGTTTTTGCTGGACATTACAATTCAATTCCTTCAAGTTAGTCCTCGTTCAATGAGATATATCTTAAAAGTAAGAAGAAGAACAAATCCAAATCTCTTGACAACACGTTCATGGATTGCATGTAGGTTTCTGCCGATCCCATCTAATAGAAGGCTAAAAGCTATTGACAAAGAAATAAAAGCTTCTCTGAATGCTCTCATCAACAAAAGAGAGAAAGCAATGAGTGCTGGTGAAGATGCAAAGAATGACTTGTTGGATTTACTTCTAGAATCCAATTTTAGAGAAATACAAGAGCATGGAAATACCAAGAGCGTTGGAATGAGCATTGAAGATGTGATTGACGAATGCAAAATATTCTACTTTGCTGGACAAGAAACAACCTCAGTTCTTCTTACCTGGACCATGGTTTTATTGGCTCAGTATCCGAATTGGCAAGCACGCGGAAGAGAAGAGGTTGTTCAAGTCTTTGGTAACAAAAAACCAGATTTCGATGGGCTAAATCACCTTAAAGTTGTGAGTATTTCTCTGCATTTGCAACTGAATTCTTCTACACCAATATTGTCTTATTATTGTTAAGAACACAGAGCATTGTTGCATTTAAAATGCAAGCTTAGGTATCCTTTGAAGAAAAAGTAAGATACGAGGAAAAAAACGTTCATGTTTTCTTTCGTTGAATTATTAATCGGCCAAAATGACGAGGAAAAACAACCAACAGATGAGCACGCAAGCAAGCTAGGAGGTGACATCTATATACATTAAGAATGTGATTTACTAGTTCTTGGATCAACATAAAGATTCTCAATTTAGTAAGTTGAAATGGCATGCAAATGATCTCTATATAGGCCATATTTTATTTTATCATAGTGGATCCCATGTCATCTTTTTAATGGATTCTTACCATGTAGTATCATTCTCTCTTTGGATGCATGTTACAGGTTACCATGATTTTGTATGAAGTTCTTAGGTTATACCCGCCAGGAATTATGTTTAATCGAGATGTTCGTGAAGAAATAAAGCTTGGAAATTTGCTATTACCTGCCGGAGTGCAGATCTCGGTGCCAACAATCCTCCTTCACCAAGATCGTGAACTATGGGGTGATGATGCCTCTGAGTTCAAACCAGAGAGGTTTGCTGAGGGTGTTTCAAAGGCAACAAAGAGTCAAGTCTCATTCCTTCCATTTGGATGGGGTCCTCGAATATGCGTTGGACAAAACTTTGCTATGATTGAAGCAAAAATGGCTTTGGCAATGATTTTACAGCGCTGCTCTTTTGAGCTCTCTCCGTCGTATGTTCATGCTCCTCACACAGTCATAACTCTTCAGCCACAGCACGGTGCTCCAATGATATTACGTAAACTCTAAAAAGTTTGTATGTGACGGGTAAGAGTTATCACAGGGTATACAGAAGGTTGGATCTCCCAACAAAACAAACCAAAAACAAAGCCTCTAGTATATAATATTATGTGCAAATTGTGTTATCATGTCCAATGACATATTTGTCATATTAATCACAACATTATAGTACCGTGGGTTGTTTTGCTGTAATCATAGTAGATTACTATAATAAAATTACATATTTGCTTGAGTGGAAAAAAAAAAGTCATAGGGGTAGAGTGTTTTGATTTATTTCTATTATTAACCATTGATTATTAAAAGATTATTTGGAGTATAGATTTTTCATTATTTAATCGTTATATTAATATTCTATCTTAAAGTTCTTATCTTTTTCTTCTTCTTTTTTTTCTTTATTATTATTATTATTATTACTATTACTATTACTATTATTATTATTAGTACTACTACTACTACTACTATTATTATTATAGTTATTGTTATTATTGTTGTTTATAATTTGTACAATTAACTTCCCTGTGGTTCGACCCCGATCTTGTCGGGTTATTTATTACTTCGACACTCCTGCACTTGGGAGAAAACATCAATCTTTTAGTTATGTCAGCAAGCTCCAAGACAGTGGTACAAAAAGTTTAACAACTTCATGAGCAATTCATGATACACAAGATGACATGTTGATCGTTGTTGCTATGTCAAATATTTTGACAACTCATATATCATTCTACTATTATATGTAGATGATATATTGATTGTAGAATCCAGTATTGAAGAAATTGGCAAGTTGAAAAAGTAGTTATCAAAATAATTTGAAATGAAGGACTTGGAAGCTGCTAAACAAATACTTGGTATGAGAATCATCAGAGATAAAGATAAAGGCATACTAAAGCTTTCATAAACAGAGTATGTCAAGAAGTTTCTTAGTAGTTTTAATATGGATAATGTTAAACCAGCAAGTACACCTCTAGGGAATCATTTCAAGCTCAGCAAAGATCATTCACTAAAAATAAGCTAGAATATAGATATATAGATAAGATTTCATACGTCTTAACTATCAACTCTTTGATGTATGTTATGATGTTATGATATGTACCAGACCAGACATTGCCCATGTTGTGGGAGTTGTAAGTTGATATACAAGCAATCCTGAAAAGCAGTATTGGGAGGCGGTGATGGATCATAAGATACTTAAAAGATTTCTTGGAGACATATCTTACCTTTACAGCTGGTGATTTGAAACTTGAAGGTTTTATAGATGCTTATTTAGTGGGAGATGTTGATAGCAAAAAGAGCATAACAAAATATGTATCTATTCTAAAAGGCACTACTATTTCCTAGAGTTCTACCTTATAAAAGATTGTCATTCTTTCAACAACTGAAGCTGAATATTTTGCAGTCTTAGAATCTGTAAAAGACATAATATGGTTTTAGAGTTTCCTAAAAGAATTGGACAAGATGAATAAAAAGGGTATTTTATATAGCGATTAACAAAGTGCAATCTTCCTTGCCAAGAATTCAACATTTCACTCCAAAACTAAGCATATTCAGATCAAATATCACTTCATCTGATAATTGCTAAAAGATGAGCAACTAATGCTAGAATAGGTTTGTGGAAACAAGAATCCAGCTAACATGTTAACCAAAGAAGTTACACTTGATAAACTGAAGTTATATAAAATTTCGGTTGGTCTTCAAGGATAAAAAATAATTTTATCATTTGTCTCCAAGTGCAAGATTATTAGCAAAGTAGAGACAAATAATGTCTCACATCTACCATATGCAAGTGAGAACAACTAATCTCCCACTTAACACATAATAAAGGCTTAATTTAAGGTATAAATCATGGCATGATTTATGGCCTTTACTCTAACTTAGTGTGTATATATACACTCAGTGAAGAGCTGCGTGGGTAGAGAATATAGAGAGCACAGAAAGCAGAAGAAAAGAGAGAGTTAGAGTGAGTAGAGTTGAATTTAAAAGAGTTTTCTCTTCCACCTTGTTTGTATTTTTTTTATTAATTAATACAAACTAGTAGCTTCGTGAAGTAGGCAAGTTGTCGAACCACATAAATTTATGTGTGTTTGATTTTTGAAATAACCTAACAAACCACTCTCATGAAACTCGGTCTCAATTATTTCTTCTAGTTTTGGTGATGGCTTTGGAGCAGTCAGATTCCTTTTTGCTAGGTCATTGCTAGCTGGCTTCCCTGGTAGCTCTGCTGATTGTGTAAAATCTAATACATCATCCATAACTTAGAAGGATAGACCAAAATTCTTAACAATATTTATACATTAGCATACATTACTGTCCACCGCACTAAAAAAAATAGCAATAGTTCACTCTTAATTAGAATGATCAACTAGTTAACATTGGCATAACTAATCAATTGATAAAATACTAATAAATTTTATTAGTATTCCTAATAGCTAAACAAAACGATTCGATCAATTTGATTAATTGAATTAGATAATAGTTAATTTCATTATTCCTCTAATTAACTAGTCAATTATCATTCGGTGATCCTAAATAATCAACCAATTTGTACAGCACATCATATATCAGTTCAATTTTTAGTTTTTTTATTTTCTTGAATTCATTAATACACATTCTATTTTCAAGTTAAATAACATCATAAAATCATAAAAACACATTTCAAACAAAAAAAAATTTATAACTTAATTTTTATGTAACACTAATGTATTCAACATTTTATATATCCTATAATAATCCAAACTAACCTCTTGTTATTTACCTTAAACAAATGCTAATTCAAGTAAAGACCACGAGAATGACCTAAGTTCTCTTTATTTTTATTTTTTTTTTCAATTCCTCTAAAACTCTAAATTTCAAGTTTTAAAACTTTTTAAGCAACCTAAATTTTTTTTCCATCACTTAATAATCTTTTTAATTACTTTAATTTAGTTTTTTTTAAGTTATTTAATCAAGAATTGAGGTGAAAAAAAATCAAAGAACCCAAGCCCCCTTTGTTTTCTTGCAAAACGCCAATCATAAAGGTGGGAAGGGGTATTTATATATTTTTATTATATACATATTGACCTCGCCTTGTCTTAAATATTTCATTTTATCTCTATTAATTTTTCTTTCCCAGAAACTAGTGCTATATTATCTTTTAATTTAATTTAATTTAATTTCAACTTTTTGTCTAATTTTTTTAATTTAATTTAACATATTTTATTTTCAAATTAAATTTTAATATTTTATTAACTTGAGATAATTCTAATCAGAATTTATATATATAAGGAGACAAATTTTATTACAAGGATAAAATTCTACCATCTTCTTTACCATAATATGATATAACATCTTTTCTTTTTATTTTTAGTTTATTTTTAAATCAATCATGTTTTTTATAGATTTATCATATATCAAGTGTGACAATCTCTATCAGATATCAGATGTGACAATTTTTATTTAATTTTTTTATAAATAAAAAATTAAATCAAAACAAATAATTTATTAATATATATATATATATATATATATATATATATATATATATATATTTAATCTAGAGTTATCCCATGTCGTGGTACATTAGATGGACTGGTTTTCAAACTCAACCATGTTGAAGTTGGCCTAGACATGCTTCATTTGACCAACTAGTCCCAAAAATGATCAGTTGTAACGTTTAAAACTTGATCTGACTCCAAAAGCAGCTTTTTAAGTCGTCATTGTTTTAACCTTTGCCCAATCCAATCAAGTTTAAACAAGAAACAATGAATTGTCATATGAGAAAATTATTAGAAAAAAAACTTTACGAGGAGAAATGAAAAGACAATTTCATATTACATCAGCCTTGATCAACCTAGGTAACACGTAAGCATATGCGCTGGGAGAGTCATTACATGACCACAATTAATTACTATGGTTTGACTATTTGTCTCATCCATTTCTCTTCCTTTATTTCCTTCCAGGTTGGGTCTTTATTTGACCCGCGTGTGATCAAATTTGGAACCACTCGAAGAGCTGTAAGAGATTTAGAGACTAAATCAAAAATATTAAAAGAATTATAAAAAAATAAAAAATGTGTACAATGCAAACGCCAAGGTGAAAGGAAATATGTCATGTTTAGGCGGCGTGGGCACCTTTCTTTAAGCTGTGTTCATGGATGTCCTTGACTGGAATTGCCTCTGTAGCAGCTCTTTTCCATGGCACCGATGGTGTTGTCATGATGTGGCTCTCTGAGACCTTTTTTAAATTTGGACTTCGTTTTTTTAAATTACTTCGCATATTTTTAATTTTAAAGAAAATATTTTATGTGAATCCAAAAACATGAAAGTTCCAAGCACTAGCAAACAAGAGATGGAGATGGCCATTCACAATGGGCTTTTCTGCCACACAAACAATTAAAAAAAAAAAATAGCACGTCCCCATCTAGAATCTTTGGAACTTGCTTGGAAAGAAATGTTTGAAGGCGATAATATTTAATTGGTCTCTGCGCATATGGTCTCTGTGCAAAGTCCTCGCCTTATCTCGCTCTCTTATCCATTTCTGGATTTATTTCTTAGTGTAAAAATGACAATAACAGTCACTTCAATTCTAGTCTCCATTGTTTATGTTGCAGTGCTAAGATGGGCATGGAGAGTTTTGAACTGGGTTTGGTTTCGGCCGAAGAAGGTCGAGAGGTGCTTGAGACAACAAGGTTTTGCAGGCAAGCCTTACAGGCTTTTGTTTGGAGACTGGAAAGAAAATTCAGATATGTTGAAAGAAGCAAGGACCAAACCCCTTGGTTTATCAGACGCTCTTCTACCTCGTGTCATGCCCTTCCTCCATCAACTGGTCAAGGATTATGGTATTCAATACGCAACCCTATATTATCTCACTCGTAGAAACGATGATTTTTCTTCCTAGTTAAATACTTCTCCGATTTATTAAGAAATTCCTTTTGTTTCTAAAAGGCGCCAATGATTGAGAAATTAAAACCAGTTCATCATGATGAATTTTGTTTTTGTTGAACTTTTGTTCACCTTTTGTCAGTAAAACTCTGTTATCATCATGAACCCTCGAAATATATATATTTGAGTAATAAATATGCTTCTTCTGACGATGCAGGTAAGAATTCATTTATGTGGGTTGGGCCTAAACCAAGAGTGAACATCATGAACCCTGGTCAGATAAGGGACGTATTCATGAAGATAAATGAATATCGGAAGCCCTCGCACCCGCTGTTGAAACCTCTAGCATGTGGACTTGCAAGTCACGAGGGTGAAAAATGGGCAAAACATAGAAAGATAATCAACCCAGCATTCCATCAAGAGAAACTAAAGGTGATCATGATAGTCTCAACTTATTTGCCTATAAGCATCCATGCTATTCGATTGCCTTGAATGAGTAGCATGCATGTTGTGCTCTCATATAGCTGTAATATAAAACATTCGATGATGATATGTTCTGTTTGCTTGTTACAGCTTATGATACCTGCGTTTTGCGAAAGTTGTAGTGGGATGATTAACAAGTGGGAGAAGCTGGTCTCTGTAGACGAGGGGTCATGTGAATTGGATGTCTGGCCTGATCTTCAAGGTTTAGCATGTGATGCTATTTCTCGAACGTCGTTTGGAAGTAATTACGAAGAAGGAAAAAGAATATTTGATCTCCTCAAGGAACTTACGGATCTTACAGTTAATGCTATAATCAAAGCAATTGTCATACCAGGGTACAGGTAACTCTTCATTCTGTTTTTGCTGGACATTACAATTGAGTTCCCTCAAGTTAGTCCTTGTTCAATGAGATATATCTTATAAGTAAGAAGAAGAACAAATCCAAATCTCTTGACAACATGTTCATGGATTGCATGTAGGTTTCTTCCGATCCCATCTAATAGAAGGCTAAAAGCTATTGACAAAGAAATAAAAGCTTCTCTTAATTCTCTCATCAGCAAAAGAGAGAAAGCAATGAGTGCTGGTGAAGATGCAAAGAATGACTTGTTGGATTTACTTCTAGAATCCAATTTTAGAGAAATACAAGAGCATGGAAATACCAAGAGCGTCGGAATGAGCATTGAAGATGTGATTGACGAATGTAAAATATTCTACTTCGCTGGACAAGAAACAACCTCAGTTCTTCTTACCTGGACCATGGTTTTATTGGCTCAGTATCCGAATTGGCAAGCACGCGCAAGAGAAGAGGTTGTGCAAGTCTTTGGTAACAAAAAACCAGATTTCGATGGGCTAAATCACCTTAAAGTTGTGAGTATTTCTCTGCATTTGCAACTGAATTCTTCTACATCAACATTGTCTTATTACTGTTAAGAACACAGAGCATTTCTTCTACATCAACATTGTCTTATTATTGTTAAGAACACGGAGCATTCTTGCATTTAAAATGCAAGCCTATATAGGTATCCTTTGAAGAAAAAGTAAGATAGCAGAAAAAAACGTTCATGTTTTCTTTCGTTGAATTATTAAGCGACCAAAATGACAAGGAAAAAACAACCAACAGATGAGTACGCAAGCAAGCTAGGAGGTGACATCTATATACATTAAGAATGTGATTTACTGGTTCTTGGATCAACATAAAGATTCTCAATTTAGTAAGTTGATATGGCGTGCAAATGATCTCTATATATGCGATATTTTATTTTATCAAAGTGGATCGCATGTCACCTTTTTAATGGATTCTTATCATGTAGTATCGTTCTCTCTTATGATGCATGTTACAGGTTACCATGATTTTGTATGAAGTTCTGAGGTTATACCCGCCTGTAATTATGCTTAATCGAGATGTTCATGAAGAAATAAAGCTTGGAAACTTGCTAGTGCCTGCCGGAGTACAGATCTCGGTGCCAACAATCCTCCTTCACCAAGATCGTGAACTATGGGGTGATGATGCCTCTGAGTTCAAACCAGAGAGGTTTGCTGAGGGTGTTTCAAAGGCAACAAAGAGTCAAGTCTCATTCCTTCCATTTGGATGGGGTCCTCGAATATGCGTTGGACAAAACTTTGCTATGATTGAAGCAAAAATGGCTTTGGCAATGATTTTACAGCGCTGCTCTTTTGAGCTCTCTCCGTCGTATGTTCATGCTCCTCACACAGTCATAACACTTCAGCCACAGCACGGTGCTCCAATGATATTACGTAAACTCTAAAAAGTTTGTATGTGACGGGTAAGAGTTATCACAGGGTATACAGAAGGTTGGATCTCCCAACAAACCAAACCAAAAACAAAGCCTCTAGTATATAATATTATGTGCAAATTGTGTTATCATGTCCTATGACATATTTGTCATATTAATCACAACATTATAGTACCGGGGGTTGTTTTGCTGTAATCATAGTAGATTACTATAATAAAATTACATATTTGCTTTTGAGTGGGGAAAAAAAAAAGTCTTACGGGTAGAGTGTTTTGATTTATTTCTATTATTACCCATTGATTATTAAAAGATTATTTGGAGTGTAGACTCTTTCTTTTTCATCGTAAAAAGATTTTTTTTACTTTTACAGTCGACAAAACATTTTGTTAGAGTTGTTGATCAAATGATTTTTTTTTTATTTCTTATAAATTTTTAGATAGTAAAAATATTTCTTAACCTTATTATTGGGCTATTGGATAGTTTTTTTACTTTTTTTCATTATTCATATGAATGTAGTAAAAGTATATTTTTGGCTTTAGATAAGACAAAAAAAATAAGATTTGTATTTAGTGATATTTTTATATTTTCACAGAGGATTTTTTTATATATAATTACTATGATGATATCATGATTATATGAGACTATTTTAGTAGTTTTATATTGAATTTTTAATTTTTTAATGAGAAAATTTATTAATATATTGTAAGCATACGTCAATAAATAGATAATGTCCACATCATTTGAACGTGAATAATAGTTAAACCTAATATTTTATTTACCGTCTCCTTGAATATGCTATTTTATTCTTTTTCACATAATATTTATAATATTATTTGTAATGGCGTATGATAACTAGTATTATTTTCTCTCTATCTCCTACCAAGAGTTTAGGGTTAGCTATTTTTTTTCTCTCTCTCCTACCAAGAGTTTAGGGTTAGATAGCTAGTGTAAAAAAATGTATCTTACTGAAACTAAAGTAATTATCATATCAGTTTATATGTCTATATGTAAAAAACAGTACAATTTTTATATTTATTTGGCTCGCTTACTAAATGACCGGCTCAGTTAAACTAATCAGAAAAAGGATGTGACTTATGGTTTCTTCAAGGTATGGTTTATGATGCACTTTTTATTATTATTATTATAGGCCTTTGCTAAGTAATGAATTAAATGCAGAAAATAATCCTGGCACCCATAGAGGCTTTTTGTTTAGTATTCTTTGCTATATGGCTCCGCACTTGATGCAAATTATTGTTTTTTGATCAACGAGTAACTTGTACACCAAGATGTATTGTACTAATGAACCCGTTCGAGATTGCACAGCACCATTTCCTCGAGAGCTGATTGACAGGATCCCCGAGGAAGACATATGAGATTCTGAATTGCAAGATCAGCTCTCTCTTTTGCCAATTCCGGTGCCCTTTCAATGCCACCACAGTCCATAACCAACTCAATAGCTTCATCAAGAGAACCACTCTCGCGGAACTCGGTCTCGATTATTTCTCTTAGTTTTGGTGATTGCTCTAGATCAAATATTACTGGAGCAGTCAGGTTTCCCTTTGCCAGATGGCTTCCCCGGCAGCTCTGCTGACTGTGCAAAATCTAATATGTCATCCACAACTTGGAAGGATAGACCAAGATTCTTACCATATTCATACATCAGCATGCATACATTACTGTCCACCCCACTAAGAACAGCAGCTCCGTCGGTACTAGCAGCAATTAAGGAGGCTGTCTTGTAGTAAGCTCAAGATCACAGTCAAACAAGCTAGATTCCTGCTCTATTTCACCACTTGCAAAATCCTTAATAACCTGCCATTGAGCGAGTATAGTTGTAAATCAACTTCATTTACAATTTTTTAAAATTAGATAATATATAGCATAGTGCAAAAACTCCAAGGTTATATCAGACACTGGACTATATATACTCGGATATACAGAATGGAGTTGCAGACCTACTGAGCTGATAAGCTTAATGACTTCAATATTTTCAAGATTTGCTAGGTACCATGACGATTGAACAAACGTAAACTCCTCACCCAGTACTGCTACCCTTGTACCATAGTGTTGATGAACAGTTTCCTTACCTGCACATTCAAGCCCATCTCCAGTCAATAGGCTCTAGCGTAGTGATTTACATTGAAAGAAGGCTTCAGCTATCACTCATCTATGACATACTGACTGATAAGTAGTGATGTATGGCTTAAGATCTCACTCATCTATGACATATTCTCTGATAAAGTGATGTCTCTCTTCAGATTCCCACAAGTTTATAGGCTTTTAAGAAAGAAAGGATACATATTTCATTGAATCTTCATACAATACAGTGCACAAGCCCATTCAACCAAAGATTTCTTCACAATCCCTTCTTGGAAGAATAATAGATAAATTCAGTTGCTGTTCTAAAGGGAAATAGGATTCTAGGGCAATGAACAAGTCCAAATAATTAAAGTTGGCTTCACAATAATCATAATTTTCATCTCACAGCTAGGTTGACTAATATGCGAGCCTGTTGGACATCCATCTATTAGAACCCTTCTCTTTTCAGCCTTGGATTGGTTCTGCAAAACTCTAAACAGGGCAAATGGAATTAAAACTTATCATCCTTGGATACATTTCTTGAAACTTTTATATTTAAATCTTTGCATATGTCTAGAAATACTCATTTAGAAATTCTCCAAATGAAGCTAATTTAGGGCGCACAACCATGATATACGGTCTATAAACTGATCTTTTAGTTGTTGTAAGACACAAGACCTTATCCAATACAGATTATAATGCTGATAACCAGATTGAGTATTCTTTCCATCAAGCATGCTGTACAAGAATATCTGTAAGCATATTACAATAACCAAATAGAAGTTGTTGTCTGTTACCATTCCACAGCTACAACGACCTCAGCACTTTACAAATACAAAGTATAGAGCATGCAAACTGTAAGCGGGCATTGGTGACTAACATTAGATCCTTGTACACTGTAAGTTTTAAAATAGCTTGGGTTTATTCAATAAGCATATGTTGGTGAATGGTGCAGTGAAATTAATGAGATTTTTCAAATTGCGTTGATGTGAAATTCAAAATCCTGCCTCTTCACATGTCAATTTTATACAATACATCATCATGTATTAAACTTGCAGTGTGGATCATCTCAATAATATCCGCTAAATGCCGATGTTCAGTTGTATGTTCCCTGCAAAGCAGGAATGCAATATAATTTTTCTATTCCATTCAGCACCATTCGAAGCCCTTAAAATACTGGATAAAACTTACTTCAACCTGACTACTTCTGCCGTGGCTCTTGACACTAGAAAGACCAGAGCTGGTTGCATTCTCTTCCCACCAGCACCAAATATCTGCTCAGCTGTATACATTAAAACTGTATTTTCTGCAGCAACAATCTACCAGAGCATCTTCATCAGAAACATAAAAGGCTGAATATAAAGAACAAGAAAAAACTATTCTGATCCAGTGCAAAAAGGCACATGACTCGTCAATATAAAGGGTAACAGATAATAGAAAACAGACATGTAGAACATGGAAGCAGGTAAAAGTTCTTATGTGGTGGCCCTCTTTTGTGAACTCATCTTGTGCCAAAATAACCTTGATTACTTGTACTAAATTACAGATTCAGTGCTGAATTTAAATTTTTACACACTACTGCCATGCCAACTTATATCAACTCAGAACATTTGTAGTGGTCTGTCAGATATCCACTAGCTAATATATTGGTAAAAGTTCATCCTTCATTGATCTACGACGAATAAGTGCCCTAAAAAATATTTTCTAAAATACAAAAATTAATCTCATGGAACCTCATTCTACTACAAGCAAACATTGACTATATTCACTGATTAAGCATCATCCTAACATTCAGATAAATCATAATGCATCTTTCTATGGAATGCAGATGAATGAGCATGCACTTGAGCCAGGAACCGAATTCTTGAGGAAGAGACTCAGGAAGAAGAGCCAATTCCCAGCAAAATAAATTACATAGAAAGATATTACCACAGCCACAGACTAACACAACAATTCAAGATGGCATTTTGAAGCAAAACCACATTTGTATTCCAAGAATCAACAAATCATAAAACAACATCAACATACATAAAGCACGACATGAAAATTCAACATCTATCATTATTGGCATGGAAGAACTCAATAGCATGCAATAGCTACGTCCTAACATATGTCTAACTACACAATATCTAACATGTATTAACTGCTCAACAACAAATATCTAAAAAGGGCACCCACTGACCAGAGATTTTGCTTAAGAGTCTGAAGATCAGCAGCAACCACTTCAAATAAATTTATTAATGAAACTGGTTCTCTCGACTCTTTCTTCAAATTCAGAAGTACTGTGGGACCTTCAGCAACCCCTGTATCAAGCCAAAAATGAACAAAAATACCAACATTTCAAGCATCACAACATATTACATCAATGGCAGGTGCTTTATTGATGGAGACCAAGCAGTTAAATGCTATGTTAAGTATATGGAATCACCAGAATCATAATGAATTAGGAAAGCACTAAACTGTGGTCAACAAAGAAGTGGTTAATGAATGGCAACGGCCTGTGCTCCTCTAAAGCAGATTCGATCAGTATCAGTAAGATAAGTCACTGATTGATATTCCTGTTGGATACAGACACTAAACAGTAATCCAACAAATTCAGATTGTTCCGTCGAATACAGATACATTCAGTATCAATAAGAAACGAAACTAATACTCTTAAGATATCCTAATAGGCAATTTTAAACATAAATACGAAAGGCAAATACAAGGAAAAAACATGAATATCAAAAACAGCTAGCAAAACATAGAATCCAAATATATTTTTTTTTAAAGAAAAAAAGGAGTGCTTCAGCCATTAAAAAAAAAATGCACCAGCAAGCAAAGTCTCAGGGGTTTTTGTTGAAGAAACTCGACACCTAGCAATATCTCGCCGGCAACAAACCATTCTCCTGGAACCATAATCTTTGTTACAACTCTTAGAAACTGACTTTGCATAATTCCTCACCGAATACATATTATTGAATCAATGGAGGAGCAGCCACAAGCCACCAAACGAAGTGTAGCCCTTCCAAAATCAAGATTACTTCGAAAATCAATTTCTACAGCACACCCTAAATAAAACAAGTGGAGTCTTATTCAAAATTTAGATTTTTAAAAAAAATGAAGGGGCGTGGTTGGATTGTTTTTTAAAATATTTTTTTATTTAAAAATATATTAAAAAAAATTTCTCCATATAACCCATGAGCACCAAAAACTACTATTTTGATCACTGAATAACCATTCATTTTTTTTTCTTTTTTTATTTTCTGATATTTTTTTATTTTTTAAATTTAGAGATTAAAATATGAATAAAATAAATTTTTAAATCAAAATTAAAAATACTAAAACTAAAGGACCAAAACCTAGAAAGAAAAAAAAAATTAATAACCTAATTTTTAAAACCCTAAGTATTCAATTATGAATGGTTGTTCAATTTAAAAAAAAAAATATATATATATATATATAACCTGCTTTTGTCTTTGAGAGCTCCATTTGGTCTCTAAATATTCAATTATTTTTAAACAATAAAATCAAACTTTATTCTACCAAATTGTGAATCAATAGAGATCACACAAAAAATCCCAAGTTAATTGAAACAAATTTTTTTTTTCAAATATCATTAAACATAATATCTAAGAATAAAATGAAAAAAATAATAGTAACCAAAAATTTTACAAAAAATACTTGAAAAACATAAAAATAAGAAATAAAACTCACTGTTTCAATCTACGGTAAAATACTAAGCAGTTTTAGTTTTTTTTTAATCTTAAGCTGAATTTTTTCAAGGCACATCAAGGCCTCTAACTTGTCTTCACAAAAGTAGTTAGTTTCGGATTACGAATTAGATGGTTCTATTCAAATTTCAAAGTCTATGAAAAGATTTAATAGGCCCCGATGCATAGGAGGACCTAACCTGGTGGTTCTTCTGAGTTCTGATCCTGAGTCAAACAACACTTTCTGGTTGCTTCTTTGTATCGAATTCCCACACCCTCGCGCACTTCTATCATAGTTTATGGACCAAGGCTTAGGCATGGATGCAGTTGCTACCAAGGCTTAGGCATGGATGCAGTTGCTATAACCTGCAAATTGACACAAAATTGTCGTAATCATGACATGAAAATTTCTTCATTGATGCCAGAAGGATAACGCATTGCATCATACATGTAGTAGTCCTTACTTGGATCAGTCTTGGCAATGAGGCTGGAAGTCCCTGAAATCACAATCCCAGTGGTTCCTTCCCTTACATTGGTAGTACAGATTCATGGCTATTGATGCATGGCTTATGAGACTATCTAGGGAAAAGCAAGGGGCAACCCTTTTGTAGAATCTGGGAATCCACGTAAGAGCATGCGTAAATTATATTCGCTGGTAAAGTTTTCTGCAATATTATTGTCAAAGCAAATTTCATGGAATTAGGACAATGTACAAGCAAAAATTTACCCAATTTAAGTTGGATTCGTTTACTTTCCATCGGATGTTTGTGTGAAAAGAGAAGTTGATTGTTGCTACCTGTTCATTATCCATGGAAGAACTTCCACCTGCAAAATTATGAACAGAGAAGAAATCCCAAAATATGACCATTTTCCATTTATTGTAGTAATCATGATAAACCCAACACAGATTTTAGAAGAAACCAACTAAAATATACTGTACTTAAGAAAAAGACACGAGAAATTCAGCCAGATTGTGCTCTCAATAAAGGAAGCAGGCATATGTAGAAAGTGAAAAGGAAGCAGTGACTTCAACAGCAGTACTTGAAGTACACTGAAACTTACGAGAGATTAGGCATTGTTAGACCTTAGTTGAGGTGAAGTAATAGGAGAAAAAAGGAGATTCTTTTTATAAAAAAAACAGCACAGTAATCCAAATCTTTTGATAGAATAACACCATTTAAAAAAATGATGGTATAGTAATATATTTTTAACTTCTTCTGCTTCCGAAGCTTAATATTTATTAAATATTATTATTTTTAAATAAAAAAATAATTATCATGTTTCAATAATACAAAAATTAAATATATCACACGTCAAAAGCATAATATGTTATGAAACTCTCTCCAAATTGAAAAAAATAATAGACACAATAACTCTCTTTCTCAAAACTAATGTGGCATGTTTAAATTTTATGTTTAAATTTTTTTATATAAATGATTAAAATTCTAAATTTCTTTAAGCATTTTAAAAAAATCTAAAATATTATGGTATGTTTAAAAAAATATATGTATTGCATAGATTTTAAAACAAATTTATAAAATTTTAAAGGATTTTGCCCAACATTTAAAAAATACCAAAAAATTATTTTGTTCCTTTTTAATATACAGAATTATAAACTTTTACATAAAATATTTTTAATATTAAATAAAAAACCAAGAAATTTTTTTTTCTTTTAATAAATTAAAGACCATTTATTTTATTTTTATATTTACATTATAATAATTAGATTTTAATATAATAAGATAAAAATCTTTTTATCAAAATTTTTTTTCAAAGCCCTAAAGATATTAATAATTAAAAAATACAGCAATATCTTAGTTTATATCAGACAAATAAATAATAAAACTTACTTTAGATAAAATGTATTATAGATATTAATATATTTTCTTTACACAATCAATTTCTTATCCAAACTTTTCGATTATTTAGAGTTTTTAGAAATTAAAATATTAGATAATAATTTTTATTTTTTTTACTAATAAAAAATAAAAAAATTTATTCTTTCTACCCACATTATTTCTAACTATCCCTATATAAAAAAATAATTCTCATGACACCACAAACAAAACAAGACAACAAATATCTTTTACACCATAATTAGAACTATCATTCAATATTTATATTATCTTCAACCATTAAATCATTGTTTTTACTCTAAGCTAATCATTATTTTCTAGGTTGTTACTATTAATAGTATTTATATCAATATTATTTTATTATTCCTCAATTCTCCTCTAATTGGGTTGTTTTTTGGTTACTAGAGTTTCATTCTCCTCTAATTATTTTGTTGATTACTAATTAGAAATTTATCGAGTACACCTTTTCAAGATTGAATCAAACTATCAATTCTTTTTTTTCTCTTTTTTTTTTCTTTTTCATAACCAGATGTATATTTTCTACTAGACATTATAAAAATAAAATACAACAATTAAATAATATATAAAATATAAAAATAATCTGAATTAAAAAAATTAAAAAAAAAAACACATGGAATAAAAGTTGAATGCAGCAACGTAGCACAATACAAAGACTCAAACTAGTTTTACAAGCTAGATGATACATGAGAAGAATAATCTACTCATGGTAAACGAGGTGTAGATTTTTTTTTAGGTGATGCCGTGATGGAGTATGGACCGTTGGATTTCACCATTACTGTTCCCGCAACACATGGAGGGTGCACGCTCCTCTAATTAAAAAAAATCAGAAGGTAAAGTAAGGTACAACTACACAAGTTTTTGTTTATCATATAAATAATATTGTTTTTATTTATTTAAATTAATCCTAATCAGTGTAGCTAATCAGTCTACACGACTAGTAATTAATTATTTTTTATTAAAAAAATATATATTTTTTAAATACATTATTTTATGATGTTTTATAATGTTATAGAAAATAAATAAAAATAATAATTTTGAGTGTTTGACTATATAATATAAAAAACAAATTATTAATATTTTATTTTAAAAAAAATTATTAAAAAATAAATTAAATAAAAAATAAGAAATTGAAAGATAATAAAATTTAAAAAAATTATATTTTATAACTTATTTCAAATGAAATAAAAGATAAAAATAAAATTTGATAAATTAAAAAATTGAAAGAGAATAAAATTAAAAAAATTAATTTTATAAATTATTTTAAATAAAATAAATATATATTTTTTTAAATAATACGCAGAAAAAATGGTTTTCGGGGAAATTATTTTATAAAAACAAACGTCCTTATCTCTTCTTGCAAGTCTTCGAACACTTACTTTTTGGTTCTTGATAGTATTTTCTACTGAAGCATGGCAATGTCAATGTGTTCTACTCAGGCCTGGAATATCTTACATCATTTTCCACTCAAATCTCCAAACCATCCAGTTTCGTTACCATTCTATAAAACCCACTCTGATTTCTCACCCTTATCCACATTCCCTCACCTCAACAACAACTCAACTCCAACCCGTCTCTCTTTCAAAGCCTCCTCCTCCTCCTCCTCCTCCTTTTCAGGTAGCTTTCTCAGCTCTTCTTTTAATTTATCACATTTCTTTTTCTTTGACAATTCATATTGAGTTTGATAGTATTGTCATGCATGCCAAAGTTCTTTGCAATTTCGCATATTTGGTCATAATTCACAAGAAGTGATTCACTTTGTGTGCAATTGGGGTATGCTTGAATCATCTCAAGGTTATTTGAACATTCTCATTGAAATTGTATATATATGGAGTGCTATTTTCTTGTGGGGATTTTATTTATTTATTTCTAAAAGATATTTGTGAAAACCGGCAAAGTTTAAGAAATAGGAATCCTGTTTAACTAATTGTGGTAAATATTATGGAAAAAACTTTGGAACAATGTGGGATCAAGTCTAGGGCATTGGAGGCTTGGAGATGGTTAAGGTCTGGAAATCCTTCAAAGAATTAGTCCATATTTTGTTCTTGACTATGTGATTATAATTTCTATTCATGATTCACTTATGTCATTGTTAATTTCTTGTCTCAGTGGATTTTCATAAGAATATCATCAAGGTCGTTATATATTTCTTATGATTTCCCCTATCAATCTTTAAGGGCTCGTTTGTTACCCCAAATCTCACTAGTGATTAAATATGAGCTCAATAATAATTGCTGCATCATTGGCATAGAGGCTGAGCTTGAGGAAATTGCTCTTGATTAAAAGCCGAAACAATAACATTTTGTGAATCTAATTGGTGAAAGTAGTTATATGAACCCAAATCTAAATGGAAGTGGGAAAGGGAAATAGTTGATGGTTTCCTTTATAGGGAGAACATCTGGGGTTGAGTGCGTTAATAACTGTGGTGATGAAGGTTCAAGAGTATTACAGTAGGATTTATGAAGTTCTCTTTGTATATGTTGATGACAGAGTAGTGCCTGTTCAAATGTTAGATTAGACACCTGAGACCTAGGAAAACATCATCTTCCTCTTAAAACTGAAACTCATCGGCAACATATCAAAATTTCAGGAAGGGAAAAGCAAAGGGATAATAAGCTTAAATTAGAATTAATGTTGCTTGTCAAAAACAAATATGTGAAAACTATTCTTTTTAGCATGCGTGTCTGTGTGTTGGGGGCTGGGTGGGGGCTGCTATATCTTGGATACAAGATCTTGAGGCTAGTTAGCTAATTCAAGAAAAACAAAATCTGTATCAGTTACAATGACCAAAAGAAGAAATGCATGGCATCCTTTGACTGGAAAACTTGTGTTTTGTTTAGGTTGTCTTTATTCTTAAGAATATTTAATATTAGACATATCACCATGGAATCTGCTATGTGGTTTCATTTAAGACTGTAATGATAAAGAGAAAAGAGTAGTAACAGATAAGGAAATGGAATCAGATTGAAATATGTGAAGGTTACTCTAACTTCTTATCTTTCTATTCTAAAGCTATACATTAAATAGAGGTTGAAAGTCTAAGAGAAAAACAATATAAACATGCTGCTTGTTTTCCTTTCTTTCTTTGTTATTTTTTTCTCTAAATTTGAAATCATCACAAAATTATGAGACCTTTTGCTCTCTTAACCCATTTCTGCAGTTGGGAGTGCAGAATACACAGAGGAAACAGCAACCAAAGAGAAATTTCAGAGATCGTTGAGTTTACCGGGTTGCTCTACCTCATTATCATTGCTTGGAACTGGTCAGTTACTTTAGTGTTGTGAGTACTTATTTCCAGCAGAGACTAGAAGCTATGTATCAATCGAACTTTTGTACAATCATTTAATGTTTGCAGCCATCTAACTGTAAGAGCTGGTATGATTATCCCTTAATGTAGTGTCCTTTTACAATTTGTATGATAAAGGGTTTTGGAAGATAGATAGAATTGATCGCAACTGTTATAGTATCCTAGAACATCTTTTTTGCCCCTTCTACTTCACACTTATTGTAAGGAAATTATTTCAATAATTCCCTACTCTCATAATGGGTGGAGGAACATAACAAGTTCATTTAAAGAACCTTCATCTCTAACAGAAAGCATAGGTGTCAGATAAACATGTGCAGGAGTTATTATATTCAAATATGTTGTTTGTATTATCTTTCATTTTACTTTGTGTATTAATTGATTGTTAACGCATGTTAATAAACTGAATCCTACTACAACAAGCAGTAACTATGATGGAAGTTACAATAGAGGTGTTTTATAAAATTGCCTCCAAATAAAATCATTTAGGAGAGTTCAATGGAAAGGCCTCCCTTTAGAGGCGGAGGATCCTCTGTTTTTCGATGACAATGGAGGAGCACTTAGTTGAAAACAGCTGTCTTTCTAGATAAAGAAATTAATGCATGTATTTGAGGTGGTGCTCTAACTATAACTGGAAAACTAATGGTTCTACTGACTTGAATCTCCTGCTGCTGGTATTGTCTGAAGGTCGATGTTTTTGGTATGGTTTTCAGCAATCAAAACTCCAAGTAGAGAAGTTAATGGGTCTGTTGTAATTTTAGATAACCCAAAGTCCATTTAAGTCTCACTGTGGCTTTTGCTGTCTAAGTTGTCATTCTAATGCCATAACTATGTTCTTCATTGAATTCAGGATACAGAGAGAAGGTTTTTGCAATAATTGGTGTCAAGGTATATGCTGCAGGGCTATATGTCAATCCATCCATTTTAAGTACATTGAGCACTTGGAAAGGACAATCAGCCAGTGAGATTCAAGAGAATTCAGCTTTGTTTAGCTCAATTTTCCAAGGTAACTTATCTCATCAGACATGTGCTGGTCTGCAGAGGAAGAGCATATGAATTTTGCTAATATAACTGAAATTATCCCTTAATTGCAGCTCCCTTGGAAAAATCATTGCAGATTGTTCTGGTGAGAGATATTGATGGTAAAACTTTCTGGGATGCCTTGGATGACGCCATATCCCCAAGAATCAAAACTGCCACTCCAGTTGATGACTGCTCTGTCCACATTCCGAAGCATCTTCCAAGGTCGAAGTCTTAAGAAAGGAACTTTGATATTTTTGACTTGGCTGAATCCCTCCAAGATGCTAGTAAGTGTGATTTTGGCACATGCATACAAGAACACACTTGTAATTCTTTTTTTTTAGAATTTTGGTGACAGAAGATTTTACATTTATTTTTCTTCTATTTATTTTTATAGTTTTGGTTTTCTCCTCTGCATATTAACAAGTCCATATTATGATTGTTTCAGGTTTGTGTCTCATCTGATGGGATTCCCTCTAGTGTAGATGCTACAATTGAGTCAGAAAATGTTACTTCTGCACTTTTTGACGTATTTTTTGGAGATGCTCCAGTTTCTCCGTCCTTGAAAAACTCGGCAGCTAATGGCCTTGCAACTATCCTCAAGTGAATAAGGTGACTTGGTTTCTTGAAGTTCATGTTACTTCAATTTTTGAATCTTGGTTTCTTCAAGTTCATATTTTTCATTTCTGCAGCCTCCATGTTAGATTTTCTTGATTATTTGAGACTGGAAAATCTTGCTTATAGTTGCAGCTTAGACTGCTGAGAATCTGACATCTCCACCGAATATTCTGATAGAAGAATTTTTCAGTCCATTAAATTGCTTAGCAGATTAGCATCATCTTTATGTGGCCTCTTTCATTGTAGTTCCTCTTGCTTAAATCATAATAAAACATAGTCCTGTGAGTCTAGTGCAGGGGCTGGTAAGCTTTTTATGAACCATATCATCCTTTTGGCTATTCACCTATTCTCCAATGGAGAAATATGCCACTCATTTTGTTTTAGGTTTTTGGCTCATGTTAGGCTTGGTACTCATAATGCTCAACAACATAAAGCATGTCAAGATTGTCTGTTAATGAAAATCTATTAATTAATTCTCCATAAAGTAAACATCAAATTTGCTAGAAAAAGGATTAGTCAATAAGTAAATATTAGTAGTCTTCCACAACCCTCTTCGATTTAGCTTGCTCATGCATCTTGACAATCTCATCCATGGTAGGTCTCTTGGAGGATTCTGGTTCAAGGCACAGGAATGCTATAATGAATACTTTATTAATCTCTTCAGTGGGACTGCACTTTAAGCTACTGTCAAGGACGTACTCTTCCCTTTTATCAAAGACAACTGCCTTCACCTGTTTCAAGTTTCAACATGAAACAAACAAAGAGGTACCATATCAATATATGTAATATCAGGTGGCTTCAGACTAATATTAGAGGAAACTAGTAGTTGAGGCACCCTTTTCCCAGTTAAACAGCCTGTTCTGAATCCCCATAAAGCTTGACAGGCATATCTGGTTGTGCCATGGTTCAGAATTTGTAGCACTTGAGATGAGTTCACTGTATGCAATATTGCTTTCATAGACCATTTTCTTGCACGTGCTAATTAATATTTAAATTTGTTTGAGATGACATTTTTGAATAAGCATTATGGAAGTCAGAACAACATTCTGTACAGAAGCACTTTGGGATTTCCTATAATCTTTTTCCCTCACCCACAAGAGAGTCTAGAAATGCTCGTTAAATTCAGAAGACTCACCCATGTTACAAGCTTGGTTTCTTCCTCGAAAAATTCATCTTCTGTTGGCTTCATTCCAGGTAGACTTTCGAGCAGGACAACCCCAAAGCTGTATACATCCACTTTCACGGTCGGTTTCCCTGTTTCAAAGAACTCTGAGGAAGAACATACCTGGAGATATTAATTATTAAATCCCTACAAGGGAAGAGATAGAATTTACAGTTATCTGGTGCTTTGACATGCCAGGAGCTAAGTATCCAGAAGTTCCCGCTACTAATGTTGAAACATGAGTCTCATTAGGTTCCATTAATGTGGCCACTCCAAGATCTGAAACTCGAGCTTCCATGTTTCGATCCAGCAATATAGTATCTCGGTGAATTATGTGGGGGGATGCAATCAAGATGCAGGTATGATATTCCTCTTGCAGCACCTAGTGCTATCTTATATCTTGATGGCCAATCCAATAGCTTGTTGTCTCCTGATCTCCCTGCATCATCATCCACTTCAGTATCGAATAGCTTTAAAATCTAGCGTGCTTCAGATGAAAACTCTAGTCCTGACAGAACTTTCTATGAACATTGGAAAAGGCGCACAATCAAAGAAGATCAGAATTTCAGTGTTGACAAAAAATTTTAGGCAGAAAATGATTAGCTGTGTTACTCGAAGGTATGTCATGCGCTTGCCATTCAGAAATGTGTCCAAACTCCCGGTAGGCATTAGGTCATAAATGAGAAGATTTTAGTGAGGACAAGTGTAATATCCATGAAGAATGAGAATATTCCTATGCTTTATATCCCCCGTGGCCTCCAGCTCTCTCTCGAAACCTCGATCTCTTTCTGCAGTAGACTCGTTTAGCATCGACTTGTACACTGTCCCATACGCTCCCCCGATCCTATGATGTCCTTGTTGCTCGATTCAAGTGTCTTTTTCAAGAGCACATCAGATTAGGGATTGCATCATTGCAGACTTGAACATCCCCATTGACTTTATCTTAATTTCCAAGCGATTACAATGAAGGCCAAGAGCTGTTCATGTAGTGGTAAGTGTACCTGAGAGGCCATCTTCTTCATAAATCAATGTGCTTTCTTTTCCATCGCCTGAAATAATAATCTTCGATATAATAAAAGCAATGCAGCATACTGTGATGTAGAATGCTGTACACTGAGCTTCGGCCATCTGGGCCTAACAGGGGGTTAGGGTAAATGTCAACTGTGCTTGAAATGTAGATCTTCAAACAGAAGGCAGCAAGCTGGTATGAAAAGATCAATCATCAGTGGAGTCATGACTAGTGCTAGCGACTCTGCTTCCTCGGAACAAGAATGAATCCATATCTAACAATGATGTGAAGCTAAAGCGAGCTAGCTAGAACATGATCTAGATGCTGCTATTCAAGTCCAATGCAAATCTTCCAATCACAAAACTCTCTTTTCCATCACAAATAGCATCAGCCAACCAAAAAACTACAAAAGCACGCACAACAGAAACGAAGAAAGCCTAAAAGAACAAACAAAAAACAAGTAAAATGAAGGATCATATATACAGGGAAATGTTGAAAATCTCAGAAGTTGAAGTGGATTTCTCCGTGTCCTCTACAGAGAGAAATAAAAGGGGATAAGAACGAAAAGAATGATGAAAGGAGCAGGGAGGGAGGACTGAAATTTTTTGACACACATGACATGGTTACTAGGGCTAGCCTCTTGATAATATAATTGTAGCTGTGGTTTAAAGTTTTTTTTATTAAAATAATATTTTTTTTAATTTTTAAAAATTATTTTAAATATTAGCATATTAAAATGATTTAAAAATATAAAAATAAATTTAAGCAATTTTTTTTTAAATATGATTTTAATTGTGTCTCTAAACATTACTAACAAGTGTTTAACTATGATTTTGTTGGTGTAAAGAGAGGAAAAAAGAGATTGAAATGATTTATCATTTATCCCTAAAAAACAATTGATGATAATATAATATAATATTATCCTTTTGAAGAAAAGAAAAGAAAAGTGTACTGTTTTTAGAGTAGTTGATAAGTTATTGTCTTAAATTTACATAGAAGACAAAAGTAATAAACTATGACATTGGTAAAATTTAAGTGGGTTATTTGAATACAAAATAATACTCTAGTTTTTTTTAAAAATAAAAATTAGAAAAGGAAAAAATTCTTGTTTAAATATAATATTTTTCAATTTTAAAAAAATTAAAACAAGTTTTTATTTTTCAAAATATGTACTTCTCTATACTTTTTCAATACATGTTTTTCAAATGAAGAAAAAAAATTAATAATTCCATTTTTTCTTTTGTATACAAGTATTTGTTAACAGTATAAAAAACTAATATTATTGTTTTTTTATATATTTTCATATTTAGTTAGTGTTACAAATTTAGTTCTTATTATGAATCTAATATAAAGATTTTTTTTTAAGTTAACAATATAACTTTTTCATGATAGTTTTTAATTTGAATGAAGTAAAATGAATATTCTACAAGTATATTATCACAAATACAAAATATTAAGATGATTTTTATAGATTTAGATTTAGATTTTTTATGAAAATAGTTGTAATTTTGATATATTTCTTCTTTTTTTGTTGTTGAAAAATTCATTTTCATTTTTAATAAATGAACACATTTTCTAATTTTTATTTGAAAAAAAAACTAAAAAAGAAAAATGAAAAAAAAGCTAGAATTATTATTTTTATTTTTTTTTACCGAACACACTTTAAACCTAAAGTTTATTCCATCATATTATGTATTGTATGCAGAAGAAAACTTTTAAACTTGAATTTTTTTTCAGAAATTACAATCCTTCCAACTTGTATATGTTCCTAATCATGATTAAAAAAATAAATCTTAATAACAATGGGGATTATGATCAATAAACTGATTGAAGGTCCAGCAGCCTCAAGATGCCTCTGCACCTTTATTACATTATAACTTAGCCTATTCAAATGTCATTATATTACACAACCGAAAGACAAGCTACGATGTCAACTTCTCCCTGCGAGGTTGAGTTGCGCCTGAAATATATTTAACACACAAGATGTAATTAAATTATGAATTAATGAATCCATCAATTTTCGTATAACTTATGTTATTTAAGATTAAAAATATATAATCCGAGAACTTAAACCTTTCGATATGATAATTCTCAATAATTTTATAAGTACTATTTATTCTTAATTAATTTGCTAAATTTTTATTCTTGATTTATAAACATCTAATATTGTTAAAGATAAAAAAATACAACTCTAAGTTTTAGATTTAATCTTTAAAAATTTTTAATTTAAATTTTATAAATTTTAAACTTATTAAAAACTTATATAATTATTAACTTTAAAATACGTGATATTAGTAAACTACACAGACTAATTCAAATACTAATATTAATAAATAAAAAAGAAATGAAAGGCACTAAAAAACACGGAAAATACTCAAAATGCTCGCCTAATGAACCAATACGCTACTTGTATGATATATAAATCTTACCTGGAGGCTCTCAATTCAATTTATTTATGATAGAAGAATATATGCGCGTAGTACTCTGCTGCAAGTCAATGAGACGTGGTAGTGTGCTCTGTTGCAAATCACAGCCTGAGATAATAAAAAGGGGCATGATGCCTTTAAGCACACGTATAGTCATATATATATATATATATATATAAGCAAACTACATGTGTCATGACATGGTCGAATAATCTTTGTAATTTGTCGTGTGCAAAGCTCCAGCTATATGATATAACTGAGTTTAAATTTTGACAGCATTACATAAGAGAGAAAAGGAATAACATGGCGGGGGAGAGAGAAATGAAGAACAGAAAAATTAAGAAACAAAAAGATGAGATTACAAAAGAAAACGAAGTTAAGGAAATACTTATGTTGTTCTTCAATCCATGGTAATTATATCAGTTTGGGGATGACCTGGTCTCCTAAATTTTATAATTCAATCCAAGTTAACTAAGGGTAACCTAAAAAAATTAAAAAAAAAATTATTTAAAAAAATGCATATAAATATATATATATATATATTGTAAATAATAAAATCTAAAAACATATTTTAAAATATTTTTTTATCATATATTAAAAATATATTATGTTAAACTGAAGTTTTTAAAATTTTAAAAATATATTAAAAAAACACTTTAAATTTCAAAAGCTATCATTTTCATCACTCCATACATTTAAATAAAACTACATCTATTCTATATTAAAAAAATATTGGGAATATAAAGTATATATATATTGATAAATTTCAAATTCTATATTTAAAAAAAAATATTAAATCTCACCTTAATTATGGATTGACTTATTGAAGCGATTAAATTTAGATAAATCATTATACCGGTCAAATTTTTAAAAGATTCAAACCAGTCTGGTCTTTAAATCAACCTAGTAAACTTATCTAGGTTTAATAACTATACTTCAATCTATACCCTCAACTTTTTTTTCACTTCTTTTCGATCACTTCACTATTCTCAAATTAATCCCATGTTTACAACTTACAAGTTAAGTTTATCATTTTTAAACATGTTATATAACATAAACCATGTTCGTCTTTGCATACTAATACAAGAGCACATAATACAATAAAAATTTCAGATTTGAAGTATATACTTCCCTTGAAATTGCTTGTTCAAACTCGTGATATAAATTTACAAATCATTTTTTATCCCTCCTTCATGTTCAAATGTGGTCGACCCTAATGTTTGGGTTTTCTCTTGATGTACTTCAAATGTCCTTGCTAATTCCTCTAAGTTTTTGTTCTTTCTTTGCTAACTAAACATTTTTGCTTCATTAGGTTCCCAAAATCAAACATGTACAAGAACCTTAATCCATCACATTTGAGGTTTTCATCTCCTATATCACATTCACTCGAAACATGATGGAAATAGGAAGAACTACCTTACCACACAAATTTGAGCAAGGTTTCAAGGATGCTCTAGATAATTTCTTCCTCCTCCTCCTCCTCCTCTTAACTTGGTTCTCCTTCATTTTCTTCTTCCCTAGCTGCCCCCCCCCCCCCCCCCCTCTCTCAATATCTCCTAATAGTAGTTTATTCTGTATAATATAAAATATTTATTTTATTCTATAATATAGTATCTTTCGGTCAAAATTTTCACCAAATCTCTTATTATTTGATAAATTTATCAGAGTTTCACACGGGGTTGTATTTTGGATTTTGTAACCTGATGAGTTTTTAGTCAGGGTTTTACATTAAGTCTTCACCTCCATTGAAATGGGAGTTGGGAATTTACAAATTCAACATGAAACATCTTCTCGTAGATCGTACGAGATGAGTACAGCTGTGTAATGTTTAGCACATCTTATAAGCAATGAATGAATCATGTGAAGTGAGCTTTCAAGCAGTTGAGTTGCTCTGCCTCTACTAAGCAATCATGCAGGTCTCTGCTCCTGTGGTGTACGGCTGTTCTTGTCTTGACTGGTTGGTGTTCGTTTAATAAATTTCTTTCTCCCTTTTTATTTGTTTTTGTTTTAGTTGAAAAGTTTGGAAATAACTGAATTTTAAATCCGACTTCAAAACTTTAAAATTGAAATCAAAAGATTTATCATTGTAATGTCTCAAAAATTACTGGTACGATACGTTACATTTCTGCTGGCACGAAAAAGAAAGGAGTTTTATGACTGCTATGATTTCTAGTTTGAGCAAGAACGTTGAACCAGTCTTATGTACTCTTTGGTTTTCTTCTTCTTTCACGAGGTGCCTAAATTGGTGTTTACGCAATACAAAATCTCAAGAGCGATGCTGGAGGACATTCGCTTCACGAGTAGCTTGTGCATATCTTGGTCATGTGCGTATCTCCATTCAGTTTGTGCAGATCTTTCCAATTTTAGAATGAGAAAACCGCAAGTACTTGAACCAGACTAATTCAATTTGCTTTCTATAAATTAATAATAATAATAATTCAAGTTATTCGACAGTCTAATTCAAATATAGCCCCCATAATTTTCTTTCCAGATTAGCAGTGAAGCATCTCTTTCTCATCCCAATTGCCGAAAGGTTTCCTCTTCTTTCTGCGATGGTCCATTTAACATATCCAGATTTCTTTGATATTTTTCCATCTGAGCATTACCTCATTGTTGAGGCAACAGAATATTAATGGATTTAGAGGAGGGTCCTTTTCTCATCTCATGAATAGTTTATGTATGAAGAAAACTGCATCAGATAACCAAGACAAACACTTATCTGAACCACATTTTTGCCTGCATGGGCGTGTGAAAGACAAGCATCCCACTTGGTGTTTTTGCTAGTTGAAAGAAGCGAGAGTTCCAATATTGACATTCCAACTCGAAGTCTCAAGTTTCTATTACTAGACCAGGAGTAGAAATACACCTAGAACAGAATTCCCTGATGCCGAAAAATTGAATGAGAGGAAAGGAAAGAGAAAAGGAAGCAGCAGCAGCCAAGAAGAGGAATAAGAATAAACAGAGATGACGGTTCAATATCACCAAAAAGCGAAAGCAGTGGGATATTCCTCTAAGCCTCAATCAAGTTAATGGACTGTGTCTTACTATCCTGCATTTCAAGTAATGAATTATTAATTACTAGTCGATGAAAGGAAAAATGATGCTCCTCAATGGAGAGAACAAGCATTATTGAATACCCCCAACATAGAAAAGGATTAAATCAGAAACAGATACTTGCCTTCCTAACCGAGAGAGCTCAGGCTCTGCCAACAGCATATGTTCTAGTGATTTCAAATTCATCCCCCTTTCCTCACAACTGTAACGAGACAACAAAGGCAATCACTTTCTTCAGTCAGTAAAAAAAAAAAAACAGGGGTTCTTTCTTTTCTTCTATCCTTCATCTCCCCCCACCAAAAACAATGCCCACAAAATGTAAACATATAAATGCAATGTACACATAAATATCTGGATATTCAATAATCAAATAGATAAATATATTCAATAATTTCACACCTAAAAAAAAGGGGAAGAAAGGAACAAAGAAGAAAGAAAGGAAGTCCAAACCTGTAGATATAATCAAGGGAAAGCAACCTGTGGTGAACAGTGTAATCACTGCCAACGTAAGTCACAATTAAGCTACCTGCATCAGGATGGGGCCAGCTCCTTGAAGTGGGAAACCGCAGAACAAATGTTCCAGGCTCTTGAAGGCCCCTCAGACCCTGAAGTGACAGTTCTGCTTCTTCCTTTGTGATAAATCCTTCTATCCACTTTGGCGAAGTAGAATTCCATATTGTATTTATTGGATCGCTTGCTAATGTAAAGGCAACAGGATACAACCAACGCCATATCTTCTCAAAATTTTCTTGGGCCATATATTCCCGACATCCAGCAATTCTCCTCAGGAGCTCAAAATCCTGAAACAGTTATTAACTCTGAATAGTTATTACGTTCATATGTCTCCAAGTTGTGCCAACTCATGCTTGTGCACCATTATAAGATGCTCAGCATAAAAAAGCTTCTTCTGAAGATTACTGATTTAACAATTAGTGCATCAACAGAAAGATACAAACTACCATTAGTTTCCCCAAGTCCTGTAGGGCAGCAACCTGCTTAAATGTACTTAACTAGACCTTGGCTACAAGTTCATATGGAAAGGGGCTTGATATGTTTAAGAGCGCATGTTAAGAGTTAATATTAAAAAAATATCACAGCATTTATGGGTACATAAAGCAAAAACAATTTATTGTAAGAACTTACGATGAATTATTTTCATCCACACAATTTTCTGTCTTGTTTGTATTTTTATTCAGTTCAGGTGAACCCAGTGACTTTCAAATTGGATGTTTTAGATTCAGATTCTAAGATGGGTAAATGAGGGTTAAAGAGATGGATGAAATTAACCCCTGTTGTGTGGCCTCCACACAAGAAGCCCACAAATGAATCTGAAAATATATGTGCCACATGCATGAGGCCATGTCATTGCTTCCTAACAATGATCCAAAACTAGTAATATTATTTCCAAGCCACCAGTATATCAACCTCAACATGTAAGTAGCAGCATGGTGTCCATGTGTGTTCACAATGAGTACATGAAGGAGAAGAAAAGGCAACCTTTTCTGTGAGGGATCTAGTACTGGAGCAAGTAATCCTCATGAATTGCTCTTCAATCTCAAAAATCACATTCTCCCAATGAATGAGGCGGTTGTTTTGTGAGATTGAATTCCAAACTTTGGTTCCTTCCTCTATCAACCTCTTTGCTATCACTATCTGTCGTCTGAACAAGAATGATGGTACTGTGAGTATTAAAACTAGACAATAGGGCTCATGTGATTTAGAAATTCTTCTTGCATGAAGTGGCAACAGTTGGGAATGACCACTTGGTTAGTCAAATTACACGCCACAAAGCTTCCAATATTTCTATCCTTATTCTAACATATAAAAATTGCAAACAGACAAGGAATAAAAAAGACATGAAAATGGACCACTTCCCCTCGTTAATTTCGCACAGGGAAACTATGTTAAGTGCATAGATTTGTAGGCAACATATGCAATGCTCATTCTTGCTTCAATCTAGTGCACAAGGATAACATGAATTTTTATTGTAAGCAAATGATAGGAGAAGAGAGGAAAAAAAATGTAGCGAGCATACATGTATGCCAAAGTAATCCAATGAATTTGACCTGAAAAGGTGAACTGAATAGCTTGCAAGCAAAATCAACAAAATGCTGTAATTGAAACATTAGCAAAGAATCATTATGCTAGATGAGCACTAATAGATGGTCACAAACTTTGTGCCTGTATTTTGTCTGATTTCTATTCCTAGACTTCAATTTTTTCCATTTGAGTTCCCATTCATTTAAAAATCAATTAATCAAGATATTCTAGAGCAAATATAGTTGATTGATCATTTTTCAAGAGTATAAGAACTAAAATAATATATATTACTTTAACCTTCTAAAAATTAAACAGGCACAGAATCCTCAAACAAAATTGCATCCAGAATGAACCAAATCCTTACATTACCTGTGGTGTGAACATCCTGAGTATAGAGACACCTCATCTGCAAGCCTAAAAAGCTCTTCTTCAGAGGCAGAGGTGGCAACCTCCTTCAGCAGAAGAGCCCTATCTGTCAATCCTCCCAGGCAGTATTTAAAAATGGTCACATCTGATATTGAATAGCTGCTGCTTGATGTGATATTGATATCTGATAACCTTTCTTCGATACTGTCTGACACAGATGGTGAATTGTCTGCTTCTTCAACATTCTCTGCTCCCCTGTCTAATGGTATCCGTGGTGCATTCTCAACCTAAATTCCAAATGATGGTGCAGTTACTCATGACAAGATAATATAATAATGAAATTTGCGAGAATAAATATCTACTCCAACCTCAGGTTTCCAAATGAGAGTCTCCAACATCACAGTTAAACTAAATGATATGTCAAGGAAAGGACAGGGCATGGAAAATGTATTCCAAGTAAGAATACCAATGCTGCACATTTGGTATAAGATTTCTGCATCTAGAATATTCCAAGTAAGTAAAACACTATCTATACCCATGCTGCACATTTGGTATAAGATTTCTGTATCCAGAACCACACGCCAGCAAACAATAGATTGTGGCATTACATTGAGAGTTGGATAATAAAAATAAATATAAACCATAGACTGTATGCTTATATCATTTACAATTATAACATATTTTTTTAAAATCTCCTGTCCTTCTCTTACTTAAAGACATAATATTAAGCACCAACTTTGGTCATGTCAACAGGGCCAAAAATAAATAACAGGAACTAAACAATCTGCTGTAAATCACGTGGACAAAAAGGAAAAAGAAAAAAGAGTAACATCAAAGACAGAAAAAAAGAAAAGAAAAGAGTAACAACCAAAAGATAGCTTAGAAAAAAAATATAGTAGAAAAGTTTTGATGATATAGTAGCCATATAAAATAAAATAAATGACACCTGGTGATCCTCCCGAATATCCTAGATTTTGGATGGATATTTATGCTTACAGTAGTTCAACTATTCAAACTAATACTAGTACAATCACAAGGATGATGACGATGAAAATGGTAATTAGAAATAAAAGTACTCATTTTATACCTGAGTAGTTATCCAAGCATCAGAGTTGCATTCCACATTTGGCTTCTCCATGGTAGATGTCTTTTGTTGCCCTAGTTTGATTCGTTTTGATGATGGACTAGGTCTTATCTCATGGATGGAGTTGTGCTGCAATTCTATAGATCCATTATATAGTCCAAATGATTGAGATTTGTTGAAACGCTTAGCAACAGAGGTTGGCCTTTTCCATGTCAGAGATGTCCGGGGATTACGACTTCGAGAGATGCAACGGATTGGATGGGAAAATGCCTCCAGGAAATGATACCCACTGAATTTTGGGATTTCTAATTTAACACGGAAAAGCCTATTATCACACTTGGATGAAAGCTGACACGAGAAAGAAAGCAGAATCACTTGCAAATTCCATAAATATTGGTAGCAAGAAGCTAAATTGCATACGTATTTAATCTGTAGTGAATTAGTGAGCTCAGAATCCCGTTCCAAGAGTAATCCTTCTCACTGCAACGCAAGGAGAATAATTCTTACAACACATGGACACATACCAAACGAAGCTTTGATGATTAGACTTTTGGGATTTTGATAGTGGTTGTGGTTCAAAATGTTTTTTAGCTTAAAATGCATTAAAATGAAGTTTTTTTTTTAAAAAAAATTATTTTTGACATCAGCACATCAAAACGATCTGAAAACATAAAAAATAATAATATTTTAAGCACAAAAAAAAAATCAAAATTTTTAGGAACATGATTGGTTTGTACAACGTTTCCAAACACACTCTTTATTGCATTGCCTTCTAGAGCATAGGCAAGAACCATGAGGTGACCCAAGACCAACATTGTTTCCATTTGAAATATATTTGTAACAATGGTAAAAAGAGCAAGCTATTGTGCCAAGAAAGAAAGTCAGCCTAAATAAGATATATTCACATTTTATATATATATATATATCAGAGACACCAAGTGACTTAGTGTAACTCATTTACGTGAATCCAACAAAGGAAGCATCTACATTATAATTCAAGAACAATAATGATGATTATTTCAGCTACATGTAGAAGATTCTAAAGTAATATAGTGTTCATCAAATTGTGATCATCCAACACAAACTTTTGCGATATGCAGCATGTGGATTCTCTAAAAAATATGATGTCTGGGATATAACATGACCAAATGGAAAATCATTAAATGAATAATTGTATGCTTATTTATAAAGCAAATTCATGGGATGTTCAAGGTCAAGAAAGAGCTTCCAACTGCATGAGACTGCAAGCTAGCTTCACATAATATTGGTCCCATCATTGCAACTTCCACTAGAGGTATATGGTAAGCAAAGTTATATCAGATAACCAAAAACATATGATAGTCTTCTTTATACTTAAAAACAGTCTTGTAGGGGAAAAATGCATATGGAATGCTGAAGACATCTGTTTTCGGGCCAAAACAGAAAGGAAAAAAAAGAAGTGAGAATCACCATAAGAATCTTCATCTTGTCAATGCATAGAAGAGGGACACTTGTACATACACTTAGAGAATTGGATAAGTAACCAGAAACCTTATTGACATCTGACAAACTACCTGAGATATTTTGAGCTTCAAAGATGCACGCCCATGCAATAGTTTTCCTGGTCTATCATAATTAGAAAATTCAACCCCATCGCAGCTTGTCAAAAGGGGATCTTCATCATCAAATGTCTTCTCCACAGGAAGCCCATTGTCCGCATATACCAGTGAAGCAACAATCTATTCAAGCAAGTAATGTACAAAATGTTAGTACAAGAAGTAATGACAAAAATACAAGAAAATTATAGAAATTGCACTATTGGAAAACTCATGATGCAATTGCAGACCTCCAATTCCTTGTTTATAGCCTGGCTCATTGCATTTAATAAAACCACATCCAAGGAAAAAATCCTCCGGCATGAAGCCTGCAAAACAGAAAATATGAGAATAAAAGCTCAGAATGCTGCTTGGTTCATAACTTCAGCAATTTTAACCTAAAATGTAGGAATGTTAACAGTCTGTTAGTTCACACTCCACATCTTTAGAGGATTTCATTCAACCCATTTTATAAGTTTAAGAGAGAGAGATATTACAACTCTTGTGGTGCTGTGCAGTTCTTTCAATTTTTTAATACTCTCTGCTTGGAGAGAAAATGTCGAGATATATAAAAATCAATTTTTATCTAAACAGTCAATCTGATATGGAGTGGCTTTCTTGGTTTCCTCTGGTGCTCTAAATCTCGAGTTTTCCATGCATTTTCTGATCTGATATTTAGTAAGCCTCACAGGAAAACAATAAAGCAATAGAATTGAGGGAAGAGAAGCAGAAAATGTCCACCAAATTTATATGGTGCACTACAGAGCAGAGATTTCACCATAAAAATAGCAGGGGAATACAAAACACAAAGAAGGTTCTAAATTAACCACAATAAAACCTGAAACCTATTTGTGTACAAAAAGAAAAAATAGTTGAATCCAAAAAGAAATCATAGAAACTGGCCCTAGGGGCAAATGCTGCTAAATCTTTGCTCTCACCAAAGATCTAATTAAAAATTATCATTTGAGGATTTCACCTAATTCATTGAGCCAGATCACAAGTTACAAGCATTAGCAACTATTTTAACATGGAGGATACTTTATCCTCCTTTCTTTCATTTCCTTTCCCATTACAATACAATATGGAGTGATAAGAGTAGTATGTGATGAATGATGAACAAATAATTTAAATTCCTTCCACAAGACCATTTTTCATTCAAGATGTTTAATAGGTAGGGATATAAGTTAGTTGGACAGAAAAGGTCACACTTTTTTGCTTTACATTACAGTCTTCTACCTCATCAATTGCTTTACATTAGTCTTCTACCTCATCAATTTTTCCCCAATTCTACCATTAGGCCCATTTCACCAACTAGTCCTTGGAATTTTATGCAATCTATTTCTTCCTCTAACAGGATAAAATCATTACACACAACAGCCATAAATTAAAATTAAGCAAATGTAAGTGGGAGGATAGGGAACGGAAGTTTTAATAATCCACTGTTTATAAACACACCATGTTTCAAAAGATTTTCCCTTCAAAATTATGACTCCCTTGGCGGGAAATCTTGCTAGCTGCATAAAAAAATTACAAATATTCCCACCTATTTCTCTTCTTATTCCCTTCCTTAAGACCAAACAAGAGAAGCACATTAATTTTTATAATTTTCACTTCCTCCACTTCCCTTCCAACTTAGAAAACAAGGGGCAAAGAGATGTCCTCTTCAACTATTAAAGATTAGCAAATACAAACAACAAAACCTAGCCCTAGTGCATAAGCTGCCTAGGCATCATTTTCTCACACAAAAGGTTGACATGTGCAGCATCTTGCTAACTCAAGATGGCAACTATTATTCTTCAATTCGCAAAAAGACTGAAAATGGTTAGATGAGTTAATCTCATAGATCTTATCTTGCAGCTATTCAAAATGGCTGGCAGGAATAAAAGAGAAGAAACAGCAACCTTAAGATAAACCCAAGAACAAGTGACAATTAAGTCACTCATGCCCTAGTGGAACATCCCTTGCCAGATGGTTTTGGGATGTAACATGACTCCTTAAGAAAGTATAACATCAAAATTATCTATTTTTACTAACCTTGCCTCCTACAATATTCCAGATGCCATCATTGTCTTCATCAATTTCAGAGGTGGACGAGAGATCAATTGATAACCACAGAGGTGGATCCTACCATAGCATATGCTTATTTGTCAAGTATTCAGTGAATTTATAGGCATGTTTTAAGAGAATAACAGAATCCAGAAAAAATGTCTTTTACAAACCTTAATGTAGTGATCCTTAATGGACAAGCTTAAAGGCAAGACTTCTGCATGGTAAACATAACCCTGCAGGCCATCATCTGCACAAGAACCAACTAATGCTATCTTCCTCAGTCCATTGGAATTACAGTTTTTGTCAAGGGACGATGACTGAGGCTGCTCACTTACAATCTCCCCATTAATGTGAAGCCGAAAAATATCAGGAAGCACCTATAATTAGCAAAATGACTTTTAGCCCTTTGTAACTGAAGAGAGAGCTGGTGAGAGAATGAGAGGGAAAAGGGAAAGTGGAAAAATATTATATAAAAAAAGAAGAAGCCAAATTAACAAGATAAAAAAACTCAATAATGGAAAAGTAACCTCCATACTATAAATTTCATAAATGACTAATTGTGTGGCTTGACTTCTAAAGCATACCTCAAATCCAACATGAATCCAGTTTTCCAGAGGACATTTAATCTCCATTGATGTAGAATTACTAGAATTTGTAGTTTCTTTGTGTGCATGGAGAAGTGGAAAAAGCGTGATTATCTTGTCATTCAGAACAAGAAAAGGAGCATTGCTGGTAATATCCGGGTAAACCTGGGAACAAAAGTATTTAATTCAGCAATTCATTTTGAAGGAAGAAAAAGAAATTGTCAAACAAGCAAAACACACCAGTGTACCGCATTACAGAATATAAATCACTGGTTAACAAAGATCTATGGAGTATCCAGAATGGTCACCTTCAGGCTTTAGTATTAAAGATGATTATCAATATCTAAGCAGTCAAAAACATTATTCAGCTCCTTGATTTTGCTGACTAACTGTACTACAGCTGATAAAGTTCTCCTGCTCATTATCCTTACTAAAATCTAGTAATTAGACTTTCATGCCATAGGACTACAGGGCTATACAAAAAAGGTGGAATGAGCTAGCGAATTTGGAAAAACTTTCATATTTACATGAGAGGTGAGCCTATAAAATCTTCAAGGAAAAAAAATTAAAGAAATTAATATCAACTGTAGTAATGCCACTTTTTTCCCCTGGAAGGTAGCTATACACCCCGGAAACCATAAAAGATATCAAGCAGATAACTTGGTCAAATTTAATGAGGAACGGCACTACTCCTGCTCATGACCGTATAGAGAACACTAACCTTTCTACATTTAAACCATATAAAATAAGGAGCCAGCAACAAACTAGCAATGTACTTGACCAAGACAACAACACAATCCCAACGAAAAGAAAAATTCAGGATATGGATGCCACTCAATTGAAGCAAATGTTTACAACACTCTAAAAATACACGAACCCATCAAAAGAAGAAAAATTTAAACATGGGTTACACCTCAAGTGATAGGATAAAAGGCTGGAAGTAGAAATAAACTTAAAACCCCTGTTGAATGACTAAATGCATGACAATCTAGCCAAAAAAAAAAAACAGAGAAAGGGCACTGTTTTCCAAACCTGTTTGATGATTGTCGCAGGGAATGTTGTGGTGGAGGAGTCAATAAGATAAACCCAGAAAGAGAGAGATAAATCTTTTTCGTTTTCAACTTCGATTTCCATTCTGAAATCTTTCAGCAAAATGTAATCTTTTCTGTTTATCACATTATTATTATTACGACTACCCATGATTTTTATTTCTTGATCAAAAGGAACCTCAAAAGCCCAAACCCCACCTTCTCTCTTTCTGTTTCTCTCTCTAAACAAACAACGACACTATAAAAGAAGCTGGAATTTTGTTACTTTCTATCTCTAAATTACACTTTATTAGTATGTTTTTCTCACTAAAAGCAGCGAGACAGAGACGGTTGTTCTGTGGCGGCTGTTCCGTTGTTAATTGACGGTTGGTTCGGTGGTGGGTTCGGTTTCTTTTTCTTCTGTTTTTTTTTAATGAAAATGAAAGTAAGTGGGTAACAATCAAGTGCTTCGTGTCAAGACAAAAGAACAAGTACCTTGGGGTTATACTAGGAATTTAATGAAGTCAAAAGTTGACTTTTGTAATGAATTGGAGGGACATTGGTCCTATTTCTTGCTGAACCCCCTTCTCGTCCTCCTGTGAAGGGCAAAAATCTAGGAGTGGAGAAAGAGGATTGATTGAGAAAAGAAAAAAAAAAAAAAAGGGAAATGAAAAGGAATTATTTTAATTATAAAATAAAATTCAATTGCAGCACCTTTCTATGTTCATATTACTGTTCATAGTTAATATTTTTCTTTCTAGGTCCTTGAATGTTTATTTATTTTTACTTTGTGCCAGCAGATTTTTGTTTAATTATAGTTATATTGACATTTGTTTTGAAATCTGTTTTGATTAACATTCTCTTACACATCCAAATCCAATGTGATATTGAATATTCTAGAACTAAATTAAACATCAATTTTATGAAATTGAATTTAAAGTTATTCTTAAAATAAAAACAAAAAGCATTAGGGACCAAAATTAACATAGAAAAAATAGTCTTTTTTTCCAATTACACCATTCAAAAAGCATGGAAAACTTCAATTTGATCTTTCAAGATTATTATTTTGCATATTTGATAATTGTTCTTTTAAATTTTATATTTTTATCATAAAACTTCATTTATTTTGCATTTCAATCCCTAATTGTTGTTAAATAAGAGACAAAGTAGTCAAAAAAAAAAAAGGAAAGAGAGAAGAGAAAACTTTTATGTGATTATATTTCAGCCATTAATAACTATAATTTTAATATTCAAGAATTCAACTTTAAGTGGTTTCTATTCCTAATGATAGTCTAAAAATATATATATAGACTCAATCAAAATATTACATGGTATAAAACTTAAAACAATAAGTTTGATATCATTAAAACCTATATGCACAAGTTATGTTATTTTTACCAAGCAACTTTATGAATATATTTGGTTTTTATGAGTAAACACCAAACAATCTATTTATAATCTTTTTTTATTTTTTATTTTGTTTACTCAAATCTTAAAAACATGAACACCTAACTTCCACCAACCTATTTATAATTTGAATTGGTTTTTTATTTTTATATTGAACTTGTTTTATCAAATTCAATCTGATTAAATATTAGTACAATCTTTTATTAGCTAGATTTAAATAAAAAAACAATATCAATAAAAATAAAAATAATATAATATATATAAGATTTTTTTATATACTTGAATATTGTTCATTTGAAAATTTTAAGGTACTATGTATTTGAATAAAAAAATCATTATAAATTATATTACATGACTTGATTTTTTTTATTTAGAAAGGACTTAATTAAAAATAATTAGATTATAAATAATATGTTAGCTATTTGACCTGTACTTCATAGCAAGTCAGATTTGTTTTAATAAAAGAAATTGACTATATAGTCTTTTTTTATGTGTGTTTTTATATAAGTATAAATAAAAAAAATCTTATGGATTTATTTAATTAAATAAATTAAAAACCATTTATTTTAATAAATAAAAAAACAAAAAAACATTAATAATAACTAAAAATAAAACTAGAAAATTGAAGTGATAAATATAGATAAGTACTACAGCGAACATTGCTCTCAAAGTTTGAAAAAGCCACCCATTTCATCAATTTTTTTCTTGTCTCTTTTCTTTTAATCTCACAATTTCTTAACAAATTAATCTAAATTGTCCTTCAAGGCAAAAGCAAGAAAAAAAGAAAGTAAAAAATGAATGAAAAAACACCGTGAATAGTAAATCCATAGTGTTTGTTCTGTGAAGGACTTCCATTTTGCACAATAAATCATCTACATGTTTTAAAGTTTTGTTAATAATTCAATCTCTATATTAGTATAATGTAAGAGACACTTTTATTGTTCTATTTTCAATAATAAAAAAAATTATAATATACATCTTAAATGAAAGCTACAATCTTTCATTGAATCAAAACAAAAATAATTCACAGGTGCAAATTTTTTTTAGAAAAAAAAAAAAAGAAACCTTTTTAAGTTTCTCTGTTATCACTTTTTCCATTTAGTTCATGCTAAGAGTCAAGATAAGCAAAATATTTGCGGTGATATATGAGAGTATGCTACCATTTTTTGGCATATGAAGTTATCCTAGAAAGAAGACGGAGCTCCCACTCAAAAGGCTGCCTGTCATCGCATACAGCAAAGGAAATTGAAGTTAGCCCTTGCAGCTTCAAGCTATTTCTGCACATCGCCGCCTTTTACGTGTCTTAGAACAGCAAAGATTCTAATTTGCAATCACCTGCAAGATCACAACTAGCTAGTTAGGGCAAGGCTGTAGATTCAAGATCCGGGGCCAGACCGGAGCATTGTCCTAGATTCATTCAAGGGTAGAAAGGCAAACACTGTAAAATTAAATCAGTAGCCACAACAGAGTGCCACAGGAGAGCAGTTGCAAGTTGCAAGTAGAGAAAAAAGATCTTCATAATCAATTATATGGTTTGGGAATTGATTTCAGTTATAGTCAAAGCGTTACATATATATATATATAGACACACACACACATTAAACAATGATATATGGAATAATACTGCTACAACTGGTTAACTCTAGTCTGGCAAACTAGCGCGGGTACAATGACAGTAATGTCATCAACTTTGCCTCCAATGTGCTCGATTCCTGCAGACTCAGCAGCAACTGCAAAGGGAGAGTCATAATACTGGCTGGTTGAATTCATGGACGCAACAGTTGAGATGGTCCAGGCAAGATCCTGAAGACAAGATCTTCCTTCAGTTTCTTGAAGAGTCTCCTCGATCTCGGAGCCGAAAAGATTATCGAACATCCATCAGTGCCAGCAACCACAATACCCCACTGCTCCACATCAAATTCACCAAGGAAAACCAAAGCCTGGCGCTTACCCTTCTGAACCCAATTCCCCAACGAAAAAGGGCAATTGAAAAAACTGTGTTGTGTCGGTGACCTGTAAACAAGCCTTGTCCCTCTGAAAACCATGAAACCGCTATCACCCACGTTGGCATAACACAATCGGTCTCTTTTAAGGGTAACAACACAGACAGTGGATGATCCTAAAGCAACCGTCTTGGAATGCGCTTTTAACAATATTTTCTTGAGATTAACATCCCCTTTAGGCTTCAAGGATCGAAGAGCTGTGAGAGAATTGGACGTAAGTTCTCTTGCGAAAATCCCAGAATCAATTCCTTTCATAGCCCATCAACCAACACCATCAGCCACCCCAAAGGTTCGCCTTCCTTGGCAAATAAAATGAGCGTCTTCTCGCAAACTTTCTGGGTTCGACTCCAACTTCTTAGGAAAATAACAGAATCCTAGATTCATCTTCAACTTCCCTTTGCTTTCATAATCGGGAACCGTAACCGTGGCTTGGAATCTTCTCTTTTTTATGATCATCTAGTTAGTTGCCTTAATTTGGGTGGGGTACGGCCTCTTGGTAGATCAATTTGTGAAGAAGAAGAAAGAAAGTATTGTCCTTACTGAATTGGGAAGGAAGAAACAGAGGGAGGGATTTGAGAGGAAAGGATGAAGAAGCAGTCGTCAGGGTTTTGTTTGGGAAGAAGAAATTAGAGATCACGCGTATTTCTCAGTCAGCAGGTGCTGAAGTAAACACATACTGTACCGCGAGGATAGGCACTTTTCTTCCGTTCTCAGTCAGCCGTCGGAGAAATTTATGCTTTCAAATTACAAGGAAAAGAAAAAAAGAGCTCTAACAACAAAATTATATAAAATCAAAAAATAAAATATAAAAGGAAAGTAAAAATGGAAAAATGAAAAGAGAAAGGAAAGGAAAATTGAAATTCAACATCCAAGCCTCTAACACTTACATCTTGAAAACAAAATTAAATGAAAAAAACTTTTTTATAATTGTTTTTTTTTCATAAAATATTGAGGAAACAAGAAGAGCCCTAAAATAAGTAAAATTAAAGATGAGACACCCAAATAGAAAAATAATAAAAATCTAAATACACATATGAAATCTTGTTTTTCATAATTTCTCTATAATGACCCACTTTTTGTCACATGATTCGAGATGATGGACCCAACGTAGCATTAGCGAAGGAACGAGGTTTATTCACACAAAAATCCTAAAAAGAAAACACAATAATAAATTTTAAGAATAAACTCACAAGTGTGAATATTTCTAAAATTGATAATCGAGTCCCAAATCTTAAAATAAGAGTTTAAATGGTTTGTTGTAAATAGAAAATAAAAATAACATAGAATCTAAAATTAATATTGAAATAAAAGGAAAAGAGTTTAAATAATTTGTCTTGTCAATCATAAGCTAAACAAGAAAATAAAATAAAATAAAAGTTAAAAATTAAAAATTAAAGAAAACAATGATTAAAAAAGCTAAATTTATATAACAAGAGTCTAGGATGATTTGGAAGATTTGAATCATAAAAATGCTTGTAAGTAGGTTTTAGAGTGAATTTTGATTTTAAAAATAACATTAAATGGTTATTGAACTAATATGATTTGCTTCAATCAAATACTTGAATAAAAAATTATGGACATCAAAACAATAGTGTGTGCTTGCCCTTCTAAATTATCTTTTTTTGGATTCTTTATATTTAGCTAGTTTGTAAACTCTTGCTATGATAAATTGTAAAATAGCAACAAAATTACTAATATAATGTTTTTTATTAATAATATTCAATTATAATAGCAACTGAATATTTATAGTGATCATTTCCAACGCAATTATTGACTTAAATGTGTTTTTCGATAATTAATGATAGAATCATCGATATAATAAAATAATTTAAAAAAATACTATTGATGATTATGTTGTTAATATGACATATCATCATTTTTCCACAAATTTACTAATAGTATTTTCCATCACAATATTTTGTAGAAAATTCTGCTGGTAAATTTAAAAATGTTATAGTCGATGTCAACCCTATTCTCTTTCTTCTTGTTTTTAATTGCAAATCAAAACAACAACCCCTCCCATCTATTTACCCATAAATCTAGGTTTCATCGTCACAAATTCAATCACCTAACACTTTGTAGTGTCATCATTATTGTCATGGTACCCTTTTTTCTAAATATTCTCTACACTAGAATTTGAGATAGGGTATTTATAATGTAGTTTGCTTATATATTTAAGTGTTTCATAACCTTTTCATATAAAAATAAACTTTGATTTCTATGTTAGAGTTTGTTTGTAATTGAAAAAAATTTGAATTTGTTTGTAATTTAATAAAATTAATTTTGAATTTGATTTTGTAAATTAGATGTGTTATAATGAATGAAATGATGGGTTGTTCAATGGGTAACAATCACATTTTATCAATTTTATTATTGTGTTGAAAATTTTGGAAAAAATGATTTTTTATGGAATTGATAACAATTAAATCATATTGATTTAGATTGAAAAATTAGTTGGGTACCAATTAAATCTTGTTAATTGGATTTATTTAGTTAATATTTTGATGCATCATTATATTTTTGTACAAAAATAATAATTGGTTATTAGATTGTGAATTCATTTTTAATTACCAAGGTTGAATTTTGAATTGATTGTTATATTATTAAGAAATGTTATCATCATTATTCTATATAAGTTTTCTAAGTAATGGATGATCATTTTTAGATGTATCGAGATTCACCTCAAAGGTTGTATAGAGAAGATTATTATAAAAGAAATAAGGGTTTTATTAATTTTATACTTTCAAATCTAAAGAATATTAGTGGAGGTAAAATTAGATGTTCACATGTGAAGTATAAAAACAAAAAGTTCTACCAATTAGATATTATGATGATGCATTTTCTAAAAATAAAAATTTATTGAGAAATACTTGTGTTTATTTGTATATAGAAACCATGTAATAAATAATAATAGTAAGCATTACATGAGTATAGTAATGGATGCAATAGGAATAAATTATGGTTATTCAAGAACAAAATATATATGTAACTAGGTTTTTTGAACTTCTAAAAAATTCTGATGAACCATTATGAAATGAGTGCACAAATCATAATCAATTATTGGCTATTTCATTAGTGTTTTCTATCAAGTTTGATTATGATTTAAGTGAGGCTAATTATGATAGCATAATCCAATGGGGAAAAAGTATTTTACCTAAAGAAAATAAGATAAAAGAAAACTTTTATATTGAAAAATCTATGGTGAAACCCTTTGATCTGGATACCAAAAAAATTATATGCACCTTAGTTTTTCCATGTTATACTACAATAAAGATGTAAATTTAATTAAGTACAAAACTTATTGGCATGCTTGGTATAAACCTAATACGAGTAGGGGAAAGAAACTTATCGCATATAAAAAAACTATGATACTTCCCAATTATTTTTAGACTGTAAATGTTATTTATGTCTCCGAAGATATCAAAGCACATGATATGATATCATTCATATGATATAGAAGATGAAGTTATAGAACACTCATCTAATGGTGAAGCTTAGAAGTACTTTAATGGAACAACATAACGTGCATCATAGTTTATGTATAAACAGGTTCAATCATTTTAGGTTATTTATTGCACCCCCATTCTTATTGGATGATCATAATAACAATTTACAACTTATCAATGAGGATGTGTATGATGTCAGAATTCATATTTTTATCTATAATCATACCAGGTTCTTATAATCTAGGTAGAAATATAGATATTTGTCTTCAACCACTGATTGATAAGTTAAAACAGTTATGGTCATTTGGAGCTTTGACATATGATGTTGCAAGAAAATATAATTTTCAAATGAAAACAAGTTTGATGTGGACTATAAATGATTTTTCTACAAATGAGATGGTTTCAGGATGGAGCACACATGAAAATTAGATATTATATACCTTTTGGAATTTTTAAACTACTAGGTCTTGATAGTACATCACCTAAAACTCGTGAATCATGTGCACTTCCTTCTTAGCCAACTAAAACATATATAAACTTCAAATCAAAATTTATAGCTGTTAAAATATTTTTTGTTGTTCCTTATTTTTGACCTCGAAACTTTCCTTGAAACTCAGCAAGAACATTTACAAGAAGATGGGTACCATCAATTGCTCTCATATAATCCTATATAAACATGAAAAAATAATTTATAACCTTTTTTTCTAGATGTAATTAATTAATGTATAAAATTATTGGTATTGTTCTTTTAACTTAAAATAAGCATAGAATCTATGATTATTCATTATCTCTATAGGAACTGTATGCACCGAGTCTTAAGGTGTTTCTATAATTTAAGAACTTTTTTTAATAAAATTCTAAAATAACGATGGATAGTTTCAACAGACCTATAGTATATAGTACTAATAAAATGAAATCTTTGATTTTGGTCTATAATTTGTAATAATACAAATACTTACTTTCTAATAAACACAATTTGAGTTAAACGTAATAGATCATGACTTATAAGAATATCACACAAATTATATAATACAAATGGTTTCATACAAATTTATTCAACGTAATGTTTGTCACCTTGATTTAAAATACTATCAATTTAGAATTCTCATTCAACAATTATATTTATACGTGATTCTCTTGGTATATAAATTTTATTTCTTTCTTGTTCAATAATAGCTACCAATAATTACTACCCTTGCACCTATAACAGTTACAGCTACTCTCATATATGTTGCATGAATAATCTTACTATCCATAACAAGAAAGTGAAGTTTTCTGATAACAAAACCTAAAAATTTAAGAAAATAAACATTAAAAAAGCATATCAAATACTTACACAATCAATACAAGAAATTCATATTTCAGTAAAGTTCAACTGAAATAAAAGCACTTGAAGAAGAAGGAAAGAAAGAGGAAGAGATGGAGTGGAATTGAAAGCAGATTTGATGGAAAATTTAAAGAAAAACAAAACATGGATTGAAAGAAAAGATATGGAAAACTCATACTTTCCCATTTAAAGAAATATAAATGTAAAATGAACATGAAAAGGAAGAGCTTTGTTATTGGGTAAAGCAATGAGTCTAAAAAAAGTTAATGAAAGAAAGTAAAGTAGTAAAGATAAAAATAAGCCAAAACCCACCAAAAATAAACATTTCCTTCCACGAACAACACCATAATTGTTAAGCCAAAGCAAGGTAGGACATAGGAGCAGAGAGGATACCTGGTGAAAGACATAGATTGTGGAAAAGGCAAGAACAGGGACATGCTAAAGAGAAAGATCATTAGGATATAATATAAGGGGGGTGGGGAGATCAACTAGAATTGAAAATGCTTTAGAAAACTTAAACCAACTATCATAACAAATCATATAATCCTAAACAAAATAAGGCATGGAATTGCTGTGTTTTGTTCATAAAAACCAAACAAAACATTAAAAATATAGCAAATTAACAAGATCACAAGATTTATGTCATATTCATAACTACAAATCTAAACAAAGAAGAAGAAAACATAAGGCAAATAATATAAAGACATTTGAGGAAAAAGGGTTACCTGAAATAAGAGGATTTAATATGCTTCAATGGAGATTGTTGCAAATAACGGAGAAAAAAAAAAGAAATTATGATGATTTTATTATTGGTATAGAAATTTGAGAGAGACAAAGGGATTTACATCAGTCACGAGAAAGTGTTTTGTAAGGAAAGAAAAGTGTTTTTCAATAATAAAAAAATAAAAACACTTTCTTAACATAAAGGTTTAACTTTCCATTTAACTGACTTTCCATAAGGTTACAAAAAAGTGAAGAAAATATTTTTCTAGAAACAAACTTTAATATTTTAATAATTGTTTATTATTTCTTGAAAATTAGTTAATATTTAAAAAAAACAAACTAATAAATAATTATTATGATATAGTTTTTAAATTTTTAAATAAATATATTTATAATTATTTGAATGGTTATATATCTTATTTACAACTTATTTATTTTTAGTTGGGTTTGCTCAAACTAGCTAGAATGTTGCATTTCAATTTAAAATACCATGCGAGTAATTAATTTAAAATTTAAATTAAATTATTTTTTTAATTTTATTTTTTAAAAGGAGTTGGGTTTACCCAACTTTTTAATTATATTTTGATTATGTTCCTTGTTTTCTTTGTATTGTTTAAGTGCCTTTTGATTCAAGCTTTGAGTTTGAGTGTGTTGTTCTCTTAACGGAAAAGCGGCTCAAACAAGAATTTCCCTCATACGAGTGTAAAATCTTCATGATCTAAGGTCCTCCCCGTTCCAATAACACCTCCCGGCCACCCTTTGTTTTTTCATCAAAGGAAATACGAATAGCAGCACTTATATGTTGATTTGAAGTGATTAGTGCATATATATATGGGTCCTCGATCGGCAGTCCCTTGACTTCTTTTATTTGGCCATCCATGGGTAAGGACTAGAGCTATGCACACACGAGACATCTCTTACTCAACTTCATCCATTATCTTACTCTTCTTGCATTGAAAAGCCAATCCTTTCTTATCTGTGTAGTGTCTTCAAAACCTATCCTTGTCACTTGGACTCCCCTGCTCTCTCCATTAAGAGCTGGTCCCTCATCTATATCCTGATCTCTTATGCACGTTCATGGTCTTCCTCATGATACAAAGCCATGAATTTTCCCTCATCTTTTCTTTTCATTCTACTTCTAGTCTCCTTCTCCCACCTCCTCACTCATTCAAGTTTGGCCATCAGAAAGTTTGAAGGTTTTTGCTCTCTCTCTATCTTTCTCTCCCTCCGATCTCTTTCTACAATAATAATATGTCATCTTAAAATTGATGGGTTTGTTTTTCAGATACCGGAATGACCAGAGCGAGGTCATCAAATATTAAAGTCAAGGTCAGTACAGTAAGTAGTTTCTACTCTTGTTGTCACAGTGAAATCACCCGCACCTTATACTTCAGCTTGTTGTTTTTCTTATACTCTTTTATTTGGTGAATCTTCAGCCATTTGAAGAAGGTGATCATGTTCAAAGGAAACACTTGCATGAAGTGCATTCAGGACCTAATCCTATCAGTAATTCCTTCCCACGACAAAAGTGGAAAACTAGGTTAAGAAGAAGTCCATAAAATTACTTCTTCTCATCATTTCTTCTATACCAAGTTTGTCAGCTAGATTTGCAACTTTATGTGAAAAGCTATTAGCAGATCTTTTAGTTATGCTTTTGACTTGCCATTATTACTGCAATCATCATCTGAATCGAGCTGGGAAATAAAAGTAATTCAAATGACTGTTCAATCACCCCTGAAATAGGTGTGCAGTAGTATATTAATTATGAAGCAATGATGCCACAATAATTCATTATGGTGCGCACCTAGCTGCTAAGCGATGGGCCAGCACTAATTTCACGCAATCTGCTGTGTCGCATAATATCGGTTTCTGACATGGCAAAACAATACGAGGTCTACCATATTGTATTGTCTTAAAGCAGTCCAAGTCAAGAGGCGGACTACAAACACAAGTGCACAGCAAAACAAACACTTCTTGCGAACACAAAAGAATTATTAGTCCACAATTTAAGGTACACCAATGCGTAGCGTTTGCACTACGTATACACAATCTTGACGAAAAACAACGTAGCTAAATCAAGATCTATAAAGTTTGCTTCATGTTTTCTGAAGTTTGAGTTGATGTATTAAAGATTTAGGTAAAAGGGGCGCTTTTTATTTGCTTTATTAAAAGTTTGTTTAAAAGCATCTCCCACTAGTATATATATATATGGGCATAAACATCTCTGCAACCTCATCTTGACTTCAACCTGGTTTCAATCAAAACTAACTGGGATTCACCGTGGGGGAAAAAACACTCGGTTTAAGTAGTGGAATGCCAGACTGACCTCTACCACATCTGTGGAAAATTAAAAAGCATGAGGCAACGTGTGATCATTGATTTATCATCTGTTTCGTAACTGTTTCAGTATGTATGTTCTCCAGCTGCTGCTGGGTACATGATTTTTTTGTTGGTCCTCTAATGTTTCAAACAATCAAAAGAGAGGAAAGAGGAACATTATGAGAGGCATAATTGTACAGTTTTGAGAATAAAAATAAAAGCAGATTATCCCTCTTGCTGCTGTTTCCTTTTAGAAAAGAAGTCTAAAAAAGCAATCTAAAAAGGTACTTATAAAATCTGTATTGACGAGAAATGTGGCCAAACATTTCCTCTTCTCCTGGTATGATTAACTTTTCTTATGTGTGTGTTCCAGTTCATTTGTCGGTAAAACACAAAATACACGTAGAGATGCCGTCATGAAAACATGTAGGAATGGTTACTAGACTTGCATCTAAAAACAATATCCGGCCCCTGCCAAAGAAATTACAAGGATTCTCTTAGGGTGTGCTTTATTTGGTTGTTCAATCCTTTGTTTAACTTTTTTTTTATATCAAGAAATATAAAACTGATATTAATAATTTAAAATACATAAAATTTTTCAATTGAAAAACACTTTTACAAAAACACAATGCATCACATTATCATATACATACTTGGTAAAAACTCTTGTATAATGACTAAAATTCCAAAGAAAAGTTTATCTTTTAATCAAAATAAACGATAGAAAAAAAAATGTTTCAATTTAAAGTTTCTAACTCTTTGAAATTTTTTAGAGTAGGGACTTAAATGTCAGTATAAATCATAGTTTTAATACTTCAAAATCTATTTTATATATTTCTTCCTTCAAATACTAGAAAAAATATGTGACAAAGTTAAAAACTATATCTATGATAACAAATTCATTTTATGTATTATCAACAGAATTCATTGTAACAAGCAACACCCTTGTATTTAAAAAGAAAAAAAGAAACATTCAACATTTAACTATCAAAATAAAATAGAATAAAATGAGATTAAAAAAGAAAACAAGATCAAAATACTTCACTTTGTATTCTTAAGCTAGAATTAGTGATTCTTATAAATCTTCAAAATAATGAATAAAAATATAACAAATAGAAACACTATAACACCTATTATAGGAGTAGTTCCTCACCCCATAAATGACTTTACCAATTATGAATTCAATGAATCCCCAACAATAAATTCCTCTATATTATTAACTATGGAGGATGAAATTGTAAAGAAAAACTTAAAAAAAAATTCAAATAAAAAAAATAACAATAAAAAAATAAGATAAAAATTTGAAAGATAAAAAAAAATAAAAAAGGATGAAATTAAAAAATATTCATAATTTTATGACTCAATCATGTTTTAATTATTTTTTTTAAAGAATGTAACTTGAAGAATAGACACGACCATGAAAAAAAGGCTTATACACACACAAAAAAAAAAGGAAACAATAAAAATTGCACAATTAAAAAATATATATAAAAGACAAATAAACAAAAATAAAAGCTTAATTACTAGTAATGTAAATATTAAATCATAAAATTTAAAAAAATATTAGCTTTAATAATAAAATAAAAAAATTGAGAAACTTAGGTAAATGTCTCAATCTTGCAACTATTAAATCTTAGACTATAAACAAGATCAATTTCATATCAATTTAATATTGACTAGCTAAAGTCAATTAAAAAAGATGCAATAATTAAAAAATCCCAAGAAAACTATAGTCATTTTTAAAATAAATGGAACATCCTAGAGAAAACTAATAAAGAAAACTAATTTAAAAATTTTATCTCAAATAAAATATATAGTAATAAAAATAATTAGAATTAAATTCAAAAGAAAAATAAAATATAGGAGGATGAAATAAAAAAAATTCTAACCTTATACATTATTTTAAAAAATCATTTCAAATATTAAAGAAAGGGATCGGGAAAAAATATAAATTTAAAGAATTAGCTAAAAAATCCAACAAAGAATGATAAATAAAAAAACTTAAAATAATTGAGTTATTTTCAAGACCAATAAAAAATTTCACAAAAAACAAGCTAAAAAAAACATAGCTTACAATTAAATAAATACTTAGGCATGAAACAGAAAATAAATAGCTTAAAAAAAGTAAAAAAAACACAAGTAAACTTAAAAAAACATCTTACAATTGGTTAAATCTTAAAAACTCGCAACTTGTGAACCTAGAATCATAGTCAAATTAAGAAGTATATTATAAAAAAATTTGAAATATCAATTTTAAAAACTTCTCAAAGAAAAAAAACTAGCGTTCAAAAAAATAGGTATTAAATTTGATATAAGAAATAAATGAAAAGATGGTGAAATTATAAAATAAAATCAATTTAAAAAATTATTTCAAACAAAAAAAAGCTATCAAAAGAATGAGAAATTGAAAAACTTTAAAAGGATGAAATTGAAAAGACATAACAATTTTGTAAATTATTTAAGATAAAAAATTAAAAAAAAAATAAACCAAATCTAAAGAGCCGACAAATTCAAGTGTTATTCTGAATTTTTAAGAGGATGATGTCAAAATTTAGGTGAGGAGAAAAAAAAAAGGGGAGAAATAGTTGTCAACGCCAAACTATCATAAATCTTAGAACATGCGCTATCTAATCTTACTAGAAGCATCAAGACCTTTCAAACATTATCTTAAAAAGACATGTTTGGTTGTCAAACAGACCCACACACTGGCGCATGTGTGGAATGCATTGGTAAGTTTTTTAATCATATTTAATATATGTTAATTATAAATATATATAAAAAAATTTCTAAACAACTTTCGTATCTATAATAAAACCAATATAAAATGACAAAACAAACCCTTGTGAGTAAGTTAAGTTGATTTTGTTTTTAAAAACATCAAAATAATTATACTATTTTAAAATTTTAAAAATGCCACAACATCCTTGAATAATAGGCATCATTTTTTTATTTTTTTTTTTGTTATAGGATTAAATTTATATTATAACTATGCCAAAAAAAATAATCAATTTAACCACATGAAATTTATAAAAAATAATTATGTAACGATGAAAAGACCACCTTAACTTCAATATCAAGTCAAAATGTTATCAATTAAAAGAATAAGGATAAAATTTAAAAAATAAAAAAATTTTAAGAGGGATAAAATTGAAAAGATATACAAATTTTATAAATTATTCAAAATAAAAAATCATAATAAAAAAAATGAATCAAACTTGAAGCATCAAGATATTAAAGTGTTATTCTTAAATTTTCAAGGAGATAACATGAAAATCTAAATGGATGGATAGAGACAAAAAAGAAAGAAATAGTCGTCATTGTTAAACTGTTGTGAATCTTGGGACACATACTATCTAATCTAGTTTTTTAATCCTATTTAATATATATTAGTTATAATAAATAAAAATTTCTAAACCTTCGTATTTATAATAAAAAAAATATAAAATGACAAAAAAATTTTATAAAAATGTTAAATTAAATTTGTTTTTAAGAACATCAAAGTAATTATATTATTTTAAAAATTAAAAATAAAAAAATATCCTTGAGTAAGAGGCATCATATTTTTTTTATTACAGGATAAATTTATATTTTAATTATATATCAAAAATCAATTTAACCCATGCAATTTATAAAAAATAATTGTATCATAATAAAAATATCATCTTACTTCCAATATCAAGTCTAAATGTTTTTTTAATCAAGAGCAAACTTCAAAAAGTGTTGGGCATTTCCACAACAGATTGATAGGCTTGAAGCTTTGAAGATTAACTAGGATGGCTTGGTGAAGTCTAGAGTGAATTATCTGCAGATGCACGGCTCTTACAAATGCTAGTATATGAGCTTGAAGAGCTGGGGAATAATATTACAACGTAGGGTTGGTGATCCGAGGTTTCATGCAAAACAGGTCCCTATATATATATATATAATATAGACAAATTCCTTGATACTTGTGGGAGAGAAGTTCTCATGAAGGCTATGTTTTGTATATTTATGTGCTTATGATTGTTCCTCGGAAATATCGAAGAAAATAAAGGTTAAAATACTATAGTATAAAAGAAAAGGCTCATGAACCGACAAATATTATTTGTTTTTTTAATTTATAGACTCTAATGGACGGTGGCTTTTTTTCAGGGTAAAATGCCTTGTTACATCAAATACGGACAAAATATTTAAAAAAATCTAGTATAGTATTTACTGTAATTAAATTATTTTTTATTTAAATTATATAAAAATAATATTTTTTATTTTTTAAATTTTATTTTAAATATTAGTATATCAAAACAATCTAAAAATATCATAAATGTTATTTTAAAATAAAAAATTAAAAATCTTCAAAAAAATTTAAATGTGTTTTTAGAATTAAAAAATAAATAATAAGTTTAAAAAAATTATTTCAAATATATTAAAATAAAAATATTTTTAAAAAGTTATTGATGTTTTACACACACGGATAGTTTTTAAAATATTTTTTATTTAGAAATATATTAAAATAAAAAAATATTTTTAATAATATTATATTAAAATAATTTGAAAATATAAGAAATATTAATTTAAAATAAAAAATAATTTTAAAATACAAAAATAAAATAAAATGACATGACTACACGAACGGCCATTTGTGGTGCTCGGGGGTAGAAGTCAAGCAGAGGAGGGAAGATCTTGGATTCGGGCATGGCTTGCCCGAACCCAACTAGAAGAAAGCCAAGGTGTGGGCTCGAACATAGCTTGCGTTAGCTCAACTAGAAAGATATCAAGAGGTGGTCTCGAATTTGAGCATGGTTTGTCTTAGCGAGGCTAACTATAGGTTCCACAAGACCATGCCTTGAAGAAAACGTGCAAAGGTCGACATGACTGGGCCTAGTACTGGTCCTCTTCCTGGGCCTATTCCTGGGCCTAGATACTTGTAAAATGAAATGAACAAGTACTATTTTATCTATGCCTAGTTAATGTGAAGAATATGAAGGAAAAACAATATATAACGGTATCATTATTAAACAATGCGCAATAAAGTACTTCCTCGTGTTATTTGATATTATATAGTTTGGTTTTATATTTTAAAAAATTAAATATTTTTAGATTATTTTGATATATTAATATAAATATTATTATTATTAATTTAATAGATGTTAAAACAAAAAATATATTATTTTATTTCATTTGTTATCTTCTTGGTAACGTCAACTATGAAAAGAAATAAACGATGCAAATCCGCACTTGTCTATTCTCACGGTGTCGTTATTTAACGTTAATTTAATATTCTAAAATAGTAATGATTATGTGGAAAAAATATTTAAATTCATTTCAAGAAAATTATTTTTACCCAAAGATATATATTATAAAACTGTTATTTTTCCCCAAAGATATATATTTCATTTAAAGGAATGTCAAAACAAATCCAATCCAGCTAATTCCAATTAAGCTGACTACTCGCACAATAGTCTCCACTGTCACCCGTAGCCACCACCCTTTCACTGCCTTAAACCCCCAATCAACACAGACGCCACCGGAACTCTCTCTCGTGACTGAATCTAGACGGTGGCTAATAAATTTGTGTGTTTGTTTTGGTTTGTTCTTCGCACACGCCTTTCAAGCCAACATTTCCAACTGCTGTTAGCAAGTACCACGTCGATTACACGCGCCATTTAGTGTTCCAACAAGTCTCTACTTCAGCAGTTGTTTTTGGTGTTTTGTGGTACCCAAAGGGTCACTTTCGGTCATTGTTTATTATTTGTTTTCATTTGCTTTATTATTTTATTGTAATCTTTATAATAGTGGATAGTAATAATAAAAAATTATAAATAAGCATGTGGGGATTAAATTCACGCATAACGCGTGAATATCCTTGGGGATTTATGATCAAGGGAATTTTATGTGCATGGAATGATAAGGAAAATTCAATCCCCTGGTAAGAATTAAAAGCTAAAGGATTTCTTGTCCTTTGGTTTTTTTTTTTTTATATATATATATTTACATGCATTTCGATCTTATGAGCTTTTTTTATTTATATTATTATATCTTCTTTTTAAAAATAAAATAATTTTTTTATTTTTAAAAAAACAATTACATTAGAAATTTTCTTTTATAAAAAAATGCTTTTTAAAATAATATATTTTTTATAAATAAAATAAAAATAAAAATTATTTTTTAAAATGAAATTAGATTGGTAAGTCAAGGGTGCTTTAAGGCAATACCCCCCTTATTTACCTTTCACATTATATAGTAAATTGTATTTGTTGATGAAGTTACCTTAAAGGTTATTACATTAATTTTTTTTAAAAAAATATTTTTTATTTTTATTTTTTTACTTGACTTTAAAAATATATTTTCATTTTATTTTAAAAATTTTTATTTGTAATTTTCATCAAGATTTGTTTTTATTACAAGAGAATTTGTACTGCGTTAACATAACCCAAAAAATCCATTAAGAGCAAATAACCATCCATAGACATAATTTGAAATATTACAAAAAAAAATAATTCAAGTACCCAATTTAATTTTCATTATCTCTCTAGTCCAATGCAGGGTTACCGGAAGTGAGGATTGAGCTTTTAGATTAGATTTTCACTCTAAATCACTTTTTAAAAAAAACTAAAAAAAAATCATGTTGAATTTAAATAAACAATTAGAAAAGGTATATCATTATAACCTTAAAATAAAAAAATAATTTATCTTAGATATAATATTTTAGGGTGATAAATTTACCAGTTAATATAAAAAATATCTGAAAATCAATTAGGGTTTATAATTATAATAAATTAGATTATGATTTCTTATTTATTTTTTACATTTTTAAATTTCCCTTAATGTCAAAAATTATGATTTCTTATTTACTTTTTACATTTTTAAATTTCCCTGTAATGTCAAAAGCAGCAACAATCAATAGATTTGAACATCCAAACTCATCTCACATCACAAATCTCCTCCTCCAGTGCTTAATTTGTTCAATAGAGACTAATTTTTGAAGAGGTGTTCAACCTTGCATGAGAAAACAACAACCTTGCATGAGAAAACAATCGAAACCATAAATAGCTATGAAGTTATTACTATAAAGGAGGGTTTCACCCGCCACAAACTTGGAAAACGAACCAGCAACTGCACACCTAAAGGTGGAGAGATAGGTATACCGAGGGGCTTGGCCTAGCGATGAAAGGGACTTATTTTCTTTCACTGCATCTAGGTTCGAGTCCTAGTGTGCACGTTTGTCATCCTCGTGGTGCCTTACATGCCTACTGAGTTTGCAGGGTATTCAGTAGGCCGTGAGAATTAGTTGTGGTGCGCGCAAGCTGGCCCGCACACCCCATGTAAATAATAAAAAAAAAGATGGACAGGTAGGTAGGGTCTAGCCCTTAAAAAAAAAAGGAAGCTTCCTCTAGAAAAATTTAAGATTTAATGTCAAAATTAGTAAAATTTAAGCTTTGATCCTCTTAGAAAAAAGTTTCTAATTTTGGCCCCTCATCAAAGATTTTCTTGGCTCCTCCCTTAGGCACACCCTTAAACACCCTAACAAAATAAAATTTACTCATCAAAAAGCCGCCATGGATAAATAAAATAAAATAAAAAAACTCTTTCAAACCTTTAATGTCATTTAAGAAACCAATGAAGGAAGTTATTAATAGAAAAGTTATCTCGGCCCAAAAGGGTGAAATGAGAGGGGTGGGGAGGGGGAGTCATCCCTTAGAAGAAAAGAGAAGCCTGAAGAGAAGGATTTAAGCTTTAGGTGGCATTAAATAATAATTAAATTTTTCATAATAAATAAAAAATTATTTGGTGCATATTTTGAAATAAAAAGCAAGAGGAGAGCGACAATATCCTTTTAGAGGACAAAATTTACCTTAAAAATATGATTTGGAGGAATAATTACTTCCCTTAAAATTTCTCTTTATCTAGAAACTATATAAAACTAACTTAAACTTCATAAGAGCATCACCTCATTAACCTCCAATCAATAATTATAACGCAATATAGAAAAATACAATTTTCAAAGACTATATGGATCGAGAGAGACTTCACTAAAGTTTATTGCTTTTGATTGTCTGGCCACTTACTAAAATGTATCCCCCCTTTGCAATAAAAATGAGTTAATGCTAAAAAAAAAAATGACATAAGAAAACACATCCAAGTACAAAACTAGTATTATTAGAAATTAAAATGAAATAATAAATAAATACAGACCGATAAGATCATAAAGAATTCTCAGATATCATAATAAGATTACAAATAATATTTAATTAGAATGGTGGTTTGTACTATATTACATACTGGACTATTTTTTTTTATGTAAAAAAATATTAAGGTGATTCTTGTGTTTTTAAACAATCAAGAAAATATGAGATTTGGATAATTAATTGTATCGAGTTTAATAAACTTGATTAATCTGATAATATGATTAAAAAAACAATAAGTTAATGTGAAAAAAATGCATGACAATACCTTGAAAATATATCTTTTTAATATTCTTAAAAGTTTCATATGATTTTATTTGTTAACAAAATAAAAGTTAAATAAGAATGAAATGATCATATAGAAAGTTAAAAAAATAAAAATAAAAATAAATCTCAATTTCTAGTAAATAAAATGTTGAATGACATAATTTAAAAAAAATTAAAAAGAAAAAAATAACTTGAGTCTATCTAAACCAATAAGCCATATTTGTGACCTAGTCGTGAAATTAAAATAACTCTATGAAAAATAAAACATGAAACTAAATTCCTAAATGAATCAGGCATTGCACTTCTGAAATTAAGAAAAAAACTTAAAAAAAGCAACATGAAAAAAGGACTTGAGTCAACCCTAGTAATTTTGTTAAATCCATAATTCGGATATCAGATTGGGATAAATGTATAGAAATAAAAGTAAACAATATTAAATACAAATCATCAACCAACACAATGTTAAAAGATGAAATTAAGAATAAATAAATGAGAACTTAAAAAAAATGAATTCAACCTAATCTAATCTCTTAAACTCATAATATGAGTCATGAGGTTGGATTGAACCATAAAAATCAAACTAAAAAAAATCATGAAGCCAAATAATGAGGGGTAGAATTGAAAAAAAATGAAAAAAATCAAATTATAAGGACCAAAATTGATATTAAAATAAAATAAAAATAAAATTATGATGGATGAGATTGAAAAAATCAATTAATTAAAGTATAAGAAAAAAACAAATAATAATAAGAAGAATGATGATTAAATTTGATATAAAAATTAAATGTCAAATGATAAAATTGAAAAATAAATAAATCAAATTTAATATAATTAAAAGAATAAAAATTAAATATAATAAAAAAAATAAACACATTTTTTTCAGATTTTTTTTTTGTTAAGGTAACGTGTTTTTTAAGATTGAGAAAAAAAAAAAAGAAAAAAACATTGTAGGAGCTATGCCATATAAAAGGCAGCTACTCGCGCATAACCATTGTAAAGGGAACAAAGAGATTCATTGAACTCATCCCTGAAATATGATATTCAACTATGAGAAGGAGCTATCTGCACTATCTAAAGGGCAGAAGTGTCTCTCATTTATTGATATATATATATATATATATATATGTTGTATATGTTAAAAAAAATTATTTTAAAATAATACTATAATTTAATTAAAAAAAACTTAAATGCCCCTTATAGTTAACTTGCTATTTAAAAAAAAAACCATATTAAAGTATGAAAACACCATTGACTTTAACTTTAAGGGAAAATTAAGTATTTGTTCAAAAAATCTTGAAATGCCTGAAAAGCAAGTTTAATCAATTTAGCTTTTAAGGGTAGTTTAGTAGCATTACTAGACAACTAAATAATGAAAAGTTCTAGATACTCATTTTGAGTTTTGAATTGACAATGAAAACATTCATTTTGCCCTTCCTTCAAATTTTGTGCTGTCAATGATTAAAAAAAAAAAGTTTGTGAATTAATAATAAAATTAAAAAGCGTCCACATAAAAAGTCCCACCAGTTTTAATTTCTTTTTTTTAAAAAAAAAAAAACTTAATTCAATATCATGGCATGGAAGACGGTGCACCGCTCAATGATGGAAGAAAAAACAAGAGCAGTGATATTGTCTTGCCGACTGTGGACAGAGTCACCATACGCGTGCTTAATTATTTGAAGAAACAGCCAACCAAACATCCATCCAAGGGCCAATCACATCGGCAAATCAATATTATTTCCTTGTCTACCGGAACATACTATTTACTAGTGAAATTGTCCACCCTCAACGGTCGAGACATTATTTGGACAGAGAAATAAAAGGCATTTATATATATATATATAATTATGATACCGTCCTCTCCGAATTGACATTTGTTTTGATTTCACGCACACTGCTGACCAAATTGTAGTTGCCGTCTCATCGCTCGCTCAGGTTGGATGATAGTATATTTTGATTCCACACACGCACGCGTTATAATATAAGAGGTTTTTGGTAATTTGGTTAAATCTGTGTTTTTAAAAAAATTGCTTTTTTATATTAAAATATAATATAATTTATATATTTTAGATTATTTTGATGTACTAATATTAAAAATATATTTTTAAAAAATAAAAAATATATATTGTTATCATACTATTAAATATATTTTAAATTGTCAATTCTATCCCATTTTATTTGGAATGCCTAAATATTTTATTTTAATTTAAAAAATAAAATAATTTTTATCTCATTTTAAATTTTAATTATTTTTAAATTTTTTCAACTAAATTTTGATGAAATAATTCTAATTTTATTCCCCATATTTCATTTCAGTATTAAAAAATTATTAAATCAAATTGAATTTGATTCAATTTAATTATTTAAATCACTTAAATATAAAAAACTTTTTTTTATTATTATTTTTAATAACAATAATAAAAAAAATTACCTTCGCCATCTTGCAATTATATTATTACTTTACTTTGTCTTAATTCTTTTAAAAATCATAGCTTATATAATCAAATTTATAAGTTTTTAAATCGCATAAAAAATTATCAACAAAAAAAAAGTTAGATTATATACAAAATTACAATTATATTTTAATTAATAAAAAGACCCTATTATAAATGCTAGACTTTACCATCAAGCTGATAATTATTACTTTACAATCAAATTAATATTACAACTTTATCATAAAAAAAAAAAAGGAGCTAGAACTTTCACAATACACTTTGTTGCATGCAAAATCAAACATAATTCCAGTAAATAACAAAATCACCATGATCTGACATACCGGCAGTCTTAGATGCAGTAGAAGAATCTTGATCTTCATAAACAAATACTTTTTCAGCATCTTCTTTGAAAATAACTTTTTGGGGTTCTTCGAGGTTTCTGCTGTTGGAGAAGCTGACAAGCTGATGGAAACAAAATGCTTTCTTTAATGGTAGATGGATTGAGATTCACCAGTTTGGTTTTCCAAGGTAGCAACATCACTTCCCTGCTGCACAACAGATAAGAAATATGCAATCCCTTCACCATATTGTCGCTTTCAAAAGTTATTTTATCAAGAAAATTAACACAAAGCCACCCAAGAATTCCTGTATAATCAAGCTAGAATTGTTCGGTAACTATCACAAAATGTGCAGCATACCATCGCCGATGAACTGAAAGGCTGGGAACCACTTGGTTGGTTCTAATTATTCAACATTTTGTGTAGTTCAATGCTATCAAAGCTATCCACTCCATTTGATGAGATGCATTGAACGAGTGCTGGAAACTGAATTTCTAGGCAAAATCTGCTTTCTAGATCTGGATTTTTGCTGTTTTTCATCATGAGAAGTTACCCCTGAAAGGATAGTGAGATTTGACAGAGATAAATTATTTAGCAAATATATTTCAAAGGTCAAAGATTTTTTAAACAAGAATCATCTCCAACTTCTTTCAGACCATCCCTGTATGTGTTGGCTTCCATGCTGGGCGAGCGTTTTCAAAGTTATGGTCTTCTCTAGGCTGCTGCGTTTGGTTTTTTTTTTTTTTTTATCAGTTTTTGTGTTTTTAATATATTTAGTAATAAATCAAATTATATTTTATACTATAGAACTCATTAAAAAATTGAGTTTAAAATATAGTTTTAGTTTTAATTATTTTTGTATTTTAAAAGTATTTTTTTTTAAAATTTAAATTTGAATTTTTTTTTATATTTTTGGTGTTTTTAAATTATTTTGATATATTAATATTAAAAATAATTTTTAAATAAAAAATATTTTAAAAACCAATCACAATTATAGTTTCATCAAATATTATATATATATATTATATCAACTTTGATCATAGTTTTTATCAAATATATATTTAAATTTAATTAATTATATATTTAATTTTTTTAATTACAATCATAAAAATTACTTAAAAAATAAAGACACATCCATTATCAAAACACTTCCAAACTTCTTAAATTTGACAATCCCATTTCTAGCCGCACACCATCTTTACTTCTTTAGTCCTTAAACACAGTAGTAATTAGGGTCAATGAAACAATACTTATTATTTTTCACTGTTCAAAACTCATTTAGCATTTTTAAAATAGTTGGAGAATGCAATGAAAATCATATTTTAAAAAAAATTAAAATTTTTTTAGTTAAAATAATTTTTTTTGAATGTTTTAAAATTATTTTAATATTTCCATGTCAAAATAATTTTTTTAAAATAATGTTTTATTTTAATATAATTTTAAACAAAAAAATTAAAATTATTATTATTATCACAATATCAAATATATCTTCATACCACCAAAATCTTTTATTTTGTAGAATTTTAATCAATTTATGATATAATATATATGAGATTATTTTAATTAATTTAATTTTTTTTTGTTAAATAAGGATATTTTATATAATTTTCAAAACAATTGATGCAAAATGTAAAAATTACCTCTAACAGTAATTTAAAAAAGAGAGTAAAAACGATAATTATATAAATAATGGAATAAGAGGAGCAATAACAAGACAAGTTAGTTTTCTCATTATTTAACAATCACTGTAACACCGTTGTGATTCTCTCTTTGTTTCTCTCTTTCCGTTGTTCTCTTCTCCTCAGATCCACACAACAACCGTTTCTCTCGTTCTCACAGATTTCCTCTAAAATTTTATTTCACCAATTGAGGTGGTTCTTGTTTCAAAGTTTAAGCTTTTTGAGTTTTTGGTGGTGGGTTTAGAGAGAGAGTGAAGAATTTGAAGTGGGGGTGTTGATGGTTGTTGAAAAGAAGATAACTTTGAAGCAGAGAGTGGGAAGGAAATAGATTTGGTGGAGGTTGTTGGGCAAATGCAGTTGTTTTTTATATAATTATTATCTTAAAGGAGAAATAAAAATAAAGCCTTTGTTTTTGTCTAAAACAATAGATAAAAAGAGAACAAGTTCTTTTCTTGTTTGTGTCTATTGTTTTGTTGTGGGTTTTGAAAATCTAGAAGACTCAACAGGATCATCCAAAGAAGGTTAGTTTCCCTTTCTCTCTCTGTTTTTTTCTCTCCTATTAATCGTGATTTTTCTGTTGAAAAAGTTTGAATTCTCTTGCCTTGAAGAATTTGGGATGTGGATTCTTTGATTCAATTTGGGTAAATTTGGATTTTGGCTAAAGTTTTTAATTCTTAATTGTATGGTATTTTTTCTTCCGGTGGAATATAAACTAAAAGAAAAGAAGTTGAATGGATTTTTATCAAATTCAACCACCCAATTGATCAAAAAAGAATTTTTAGGATTTTTGCGGCTTTCTTTAACTTAAGGGAAGATGAAAGATTTGATTTTCGATGGTGTTCTGTTTAGTTTTTGTTGAAGTGGAAAATTATCCTTTTGAATTAGGATCTGGGTTATTGATATTGTCTATTCGGGTGGGGAGAAAGTGTAGGATAATGGATGAAGTTTTGTAATTTGAGAAAATTGGGCTTGATCAGATTAGTAAGTAAATATGTTAAGGTTGGGGTTATTTATGCTTACTTTGCATTAAGTTCATGGTCAATTGGTTTGGTTTTGAAATGCGGTTGGATACTACTTCTAGTTAATTTGTAAATTAATTCTTTGGTTTGGTTGCTGTTTTATTTAAAATTTTGAAAACTTAAGCTAATTATTTGTACTTTTATGCTCTTGATAAGTTTTAACTAGAATTTTAATACTTTTGTTACTTGTATGAAAAAGTATGATCTGGTTTTAGCTTTTGGTTGCTTTGTGATCATGAAGTGGTTACATTTTTGTCTGTCGCAATACTTATTGAAACAAATGCAAGCTGAAATTCCTCATTTCGTAACTGCTGAACTATGAAAAACCTAATTGATTGGTTTCGGTTTGATGCTTGAATATTTTGTTCCTGGTCCTAATTAGTCAGATAAATGGTTCTGATTCTCACTGATGTTGCTTCCCTCCAGAAAATAAAGGTGTTTTACTTGATATTTTTGGGTGCTGTATTGCAATTGCTAGACAGTAATCTAGTCCATTAGATTCTGAATTTGATTCTTCACTAGTGCATATTGTGAGCTGTGACCAATTGCAACCTGATGCCTTTCCCTAAAGTTGATGGTGCACAATTCCTCCGCTATTCATTCTTCGGTTCTTTTTTCTAATGTTTTCCATGTGTATTGATTTGTGAAAGATTCCACTATCTCATTCTTCAAGCAGTTTTTTCAGTGTAATGATAATCCTTTGGCATACAATCAAGTTAGAGATTAGTTCACTTCTAGCATGATCATTTGATAAAATTATTGGTTTATATGTGTCCAGTGTTGGCCCCCTCTGGAACACTGGTATGTCTTGTTTGCTTTGGAATATACAATTTGTTTCCGTTTGCTTGTTGAACTGTCTGGATCTTATTTTTGGTTATGCATGCATCTATATATAATTCCCAATATATGCTCTATGTATGCTATCATTTTAACAGAGGCTTCATCTGCTTGTCTTTTTTATCCAGAGGCTCTTGGATTTGTGTTTATGTTTTCTATTTTTTCTATTAATTTGTTTCTAGATGCTTGTTATCTAGGCAATCCCTGCAGCAACATCATTGCATGCTTGAATCTGAAATTTTTTTCTTGTTTCAGGACTTAAAAGAGATGGAATTTTTCACTGAGTATGGGGATGCCAATAGATACAAGATTCTAGAAGTTATTGGAAAGGGAAGCTATGGAGTTGTTTGTGCTGCAATTGACACTCATACTGGAGAAAAAGTGGCAATAAAGAAAATCAATAATGTTTTTGAGCATATTTCTGATGCTATTCGAATCTTGAGAGAAGTAAAGTTACTGAGGCTTTTACGGCATCCTGATATCGTTGAGATTAAGAGAATCATGCTGCCACCCTCAAAGAGAGAATTCAAAGACATATTTGTTGTTTTTGAGCTTATGGAATCTGATCTTCACCAAGTCATCAAAGCTAATGATGACTTGACAAGGGAACACCACCAGTTCTTTCTTTATCAGATGTTACGTGCACTGAAATATATGCATACAGGTGACTGTTTCTTTCTTACCTGCTCTGTCAAAGGCTGCTTTTTGGGTCAAAATTTTCCGTTTCTAATCCTTGAAAACAGATATATGCATGGTCATTATCTTGTGTAATGGTGTAAATGCAGCTTAAATTGTAATGCTTTTGATCTACCTCTGTTCTGAACTAAAGTTTTTTGGCTGCAGCAAATATGTACCATAGAGATCTTAAACCAAAGAATATTTTGGCAAATGCAAATTGCAAACTTAAAGTATGTGACTTTGGGCTGGCAAGAGTAGCATTTAGTGACACACCAACCACTGTTTTCTGGACGGTATGTATTCCAGCATTTTATAACAAGTATCAGCTGACAACATCTCTCAGTTAAGAAGTTTTCATTAATAAATGCATCTTGCAGGACTATGTTGCTACGAGATGGTATAGAGCTCCAGAGCTGTGTGGATCTTTCTTTTCAAAGGTATGGCTTTTATTTATCATGTGTGGCCATTCTTTTCCAGAGCTAACCTGGTTGGAGCGTGATATAGGCTACAGTGGACTAACATTTTGGTATAGGTCGACATGTAATTTGCTGGTGCTTGATCCCTAAATTTCTTACATTTGTTGCTATATAGTGGTACATTATTTTTGTTAACACTATTGTTATTTCTTTTGTTGAATAATGCTATAGTTATTATGTCATTGTTCAGCATATTTAATATCATTTTGGTATTTCCTTGTTTTACAATAAACTTTTGTTGGATATGAAGCAACAGAAAATATAGTACAATTGGTTGTCCTTGCATTATTGAAGCAAAATGTTTACTTCTCCATAAAATGATTTGAGTGCTTTATAGTTAGCAGTAATGCCTAGATTAAAATAATTGTTGTTCAGGGAGGACTATGAACTCTCCTGGAAGTTGAAATGTCTGTCAATTCAGGTAACCGTGTCAGGTTATGTCTGTTTCTCTGGAGTGGTTTAATTGCAGTTTAAAGCTCTATAATTCTGCTGCTTACTTTTGTGTTTCTGCTTGGGTGCAGTATACACGAGCGATTGATATTTGGAGCATTGGCTGCATCTTTGCTGAGGTATTGACAGGGAAGCCACTGTTTCCGGGTAAAAGCGTTGTTCATCAATTAGATTTGATCACTGATCTTCTTGGGACTCCTTCATTAGAAACCATTTCTAGAGTATGACTCTCTTGCTCACCCCCCAGTTGGTCACAGCAATTCCTTTTCAAGTTATTGATCATAATTTGTATTGGATTAAAATGCAGGTGCGAAATGACAAGGCAAGAAAATACTTGACAGAAATGAGGAAAAAACAGCCTGTGCCATTTGCTCACAAATTTCCAAATGCAGATCCTTTGGCACACAGGTTACTGCAAAGGCTACTAGCATTTGATCCAAAAGATCGACCAACTGCTGAAGAGGTGTGTGCTTTGTTGTATTTGATCGCCTTAAGAATGGTGTCCTGGCATTCAATTCTTGTTGATGTATGAATGGAGCTGCTTTTCCTGCCGCTCCTTATCTTTATTTCATTGCTTAACTGATTGATGCAAGTTTTGTATAATAGGCATTAGATGACCCCTACTTTAAGGGCCTAGCCAAAGTTGAGAGAGAACCTTCCTGTCAGCCAATCATGAAGTTGGAGTTTGAGTTTGAAAGGCGAAGGGTAACAAAGGAAGATGTTCGGGAACTGCTATACCGTGAAATACTGGAATACCATCCACAGCTACTCAAAGACTACATGAATGGAAATGAAAGCACTAATTTTCTCTATCCTAGGTACTAAGTTCTTCCTCCCTCCAGCTCACCTTTCCCTTTCCTGAGTAGCAGCAATTGCCTTTCCCTCTCCTTTCTATGTTTAAATTATATATAATTTGAAATGCAGTGCCATAGGTCATTTTAGAAAGCAGTTTGCATATCTCGAGGAAAACAGTGGTAGAAGTGCACCAGTGATACCTCTAGAGAGGAAGCATGTCTCCCTTCCACGGTATGACTTGCAATTACTTGTTCCTTTGTCCTCTAAATCATTGATAATAAAATGGTTTATAGGACTTCTTTGTTTTGAGGGTTATAGAGTATTGTTTAATCTGGAATTCTTGTGTTCTTCCTCTATAAATATGTTGTCTGCATTCTTTCCTTTTAACCTTTTCCTTTTGTTCACAGGTCTACTGTTCACTCAAACACAATCCCTCGTAATATGCAATCAAATTCAACCTCATTTGACAAGAGGCGAGTTACAGAAGATGATTCTAAAAATTTAAGAGTACAAGATACAAGTTTTGAAAATCCAGCAAAGGTCGCAAGGCCCCCACCTCGAATGCCATCAGGTATATTTATGCTCATTTTGCTTGCTTTCTGTAAAGAGACATTTTCCCCCTAAATCTAGTCACTGGGAAAACTTTTGTATTCTATTCGACCTTCAAGCCTCTGCAAGTTCTCTCTGTCAGTAAGATGTTGGAGGGCTTCATTTTTCAGCAGTTGCTGTTAAGGATAGACTTTACTAAATAACTACATCAATATATATGGATCACTTGAATGTTCAAGCTGCAGGGAGTTGTCGAGTCATTATCATACCATAGTGACTTATGGCAGAGCTAGCAAACTTTTTGTCCTTGCCACTAGTTTAGTTCCTATCCTGGATATATGCTGTTTCCAGACTGCAAAAGGCTAATTTTCTTTTGAAGCTCGGAAGCAAGAACTAGTTTCTGAATTGTTCTTATGAACTCTTTTACCATGTCTTTCTAGACTATTTATTGTGCTTCCTGGGAATTTTGGTTTCCCCAAGCTAGATTCTGTTTAGCTGACTAAACATTTTTGTTTTGTTTTGTTGTACAGCAAAGCCAGGGAGAGTTGTGGGATCAATTGTACCGTATGAGAATGGCAGAAATGCCAAAGATCTCTATGGTACAAGGATGTTTTGTAGAAATGCTATTCTTCCTCCCCAAACCAGCTCTCCACACTGCTTCTTGAGGACTAACAATACATTGATCCAAGCTAAGTCTATTTCGGAGACTGGAAAAGATTCACAAACCAAACAGCAACCGCCTAAATGTAACGTGGCGGCCAAGCCATCCTCTGGGATGGCCATGGACGTGAACACCAACCCATATTACCAACCACAATCTAGGGTGGAGCAGTTAAATGAAAGAATTGCCATTGATGCAAAACTGCTCCAGGCACAATCCCAGTTTGCTCCGGTTGGTCCTGGTGCTGTAGCTGCTCAGAGGAATGTGGGCACTGTTCATTATGGATTAACATAGTCTTATTTGAGATAAATCCTTTCCACCCGCTAGCTGATAAGACAAGTATAAAGATTATGCAATGGATTTAGGTCTAGATTCAAGGTGGGGTAGCTGGTCTTCTTGAATGATAGGTTTTAAGGGTTTAGTCAACTTCCTCTATGTTCATGCTGTGTAATTAGATATCTAATGTAATTCAATTCGTTGATCAGAATAAAATTCCACTCAGCATTTCATGGAACTTGTGTTTTAGTGGAGTACCGTAGTCTTCACCAATTGTCTTTTAAGCAACAAAAGGGGAAATGATGCCTGAGCGGTTAGAAGAGAGCTGAGCGGTTAGAAGAGAGCTGTACTTTTTATTAACCAGGTTTTATTTAGCAGACAGGTTTGAGCAGCCCAGTGCCTGCTAACAAGGACAAAACTAGAAGAAGAAACAGGCTCAAAACTGAGGAATTTCATGAATCATAGCTATAATATTTTTACTTGGCCTTTTGCTATCTGACTGTATCGTTCTTAATTTTGGAGCAACAGTATTAAAGTCACTGACGATCCTCTCTGCCACTTGATCTTTGCTGATGTAAACTCAAGTTGCCAAGTCAATTGATGGTCAGTTTCTTTTCACAGCTTTAGTGCCAGGATCTTGCATTGCAACAATGAATCGAATAAAATAGTAAGAGGCAATTCCTAATAACATATTGGCACCCTCGCCTGACAGCAAACTTTGAAGAAAGGAAGAGAATATACCGGGTAAAAAAGTTGCAGCATGAGAAAGAATTTGCAGCATCTCTTGTGCTTGAGGGTGGCTATATGGATCTCTTATAATATGTGGCTCTTCAAGGTGCTCAGCAGTGCCCGGAGCACCCCAGAGGTGGTAAGCATTACGAGGGTAGTTCTCCTTATCGGTCATGTGGATTTTGATTCCATTTGAAAAGGAGTGATAAGGTAGACACTACTTTAAAATTTATGTTGGCACCGAGATTTTGTTTCATTATTTACGATCATCTTTCTGTATCCTGCAACGTCTGTGAACACATCCCCATCACAAGGTTTTCCTTTGTTTTTTTCAACATCCTCCCATGTCTTTCAGGTAGAACTGGTTATGTGGACCGCCTCCTTGCTTTATTTCTAGTCTGGACTTCACTTTGAAAATGGGTGATTTTGGAGCCCGAGGGATTGACACGATCAAAAAATTGATGTTTTCTTTCAAGTGTAGGACTGTTGAACTAATAAATAACCCAGCAAGACAGGGGTCGAACCACAAGGAGGTTAATTATACAAATTATAAATAACAATAATACAACAACAATAACAACAATAACAAGAATAATAACACCAACACCACCACCAACAACAACAACAATAATAATAGTAGTAGTAGTAGTAGTAGTAATAAAGAAAAAGAAAGAGAAGAAGAAGAAGAAGATGAGAACTTTGAGAAGGAATATTAATGTAATGATTAAACAATGATAATAACAAATGTCAAGGTTAGAGATTTCACTAATGGTATGTCAAACAAGTATAATATAAACTCTTATTATTCAATTGGAAACCACACATAAAAGAGGTTCCAATTATATTATAGATTGTTAACATGATTACATTAGTCATCTTATTCGATTAATGCTAATACTTGTAAATCTCGTCAAGCATTCATGATTACAACTTATGTTAACAACAAATCAAGTTACTTTCATAGCTCAGGTGTCGGTTATACCATACAGTATGAACTATGAAAGTACCAAGCATTTGTTGTACCAAGTGTTATACAACATAAATCAAGATTAGTTATTTAACAAGCAAAGTATTAAAGAGTGAACAAGATAACAAATATAAAACATGTTAGTATCAAACATTAAAGTCCATATTAAGTTTACACTATACTTATTCTTACACCATTAGTGTAACCTTTTCACCTTGACATAATAAACTTAGCTAGACATAATGAAAGAAAAAAAAGAATATAAATAAGATAAAAGTTAATTAAGCAAAGGAAAGGAATTGAAAGGCATAAACTTGATATTAATGAAAACATAAACATTACAAAAAATACAAAGAGAGAAAGCAAGAACATGATCTTGATTTAGAAACCAAGATGCTTAAATGCATGACAAATGCCTCCTTTTATAGGCCAAAATTGAGAACTATTGATTTGATGACTAATTGATAAGTGGGTGGCCAACTTGACTTGGTGACAATTCTTATCTTCTCTTATTTTCCTAAAACGTCATTGATAACGTCAAAATTGGAGCCACTCGAAAACATGACAATTGTAGATAATTGTCTCAGCTATCTTGTATAAAACATTCAGCTTATTTGGACTTCTAGAACTCCAAATATGGCTAAAATACTGAATAGTGCTCGAGCTGAAGGACAGATTCGGGCTTCTTTGTTGTTGCTACAATTTGGACTTGAAAATGACCTTTTTAGATCTTGGGCTCCATATGAAAGTTATAGGCCTATGTCTTACCTTTCCATCAATATAAAGTAGACCTAAATTTGAGATCTATAGCTTCAGATATGACCTAATTACCGAACAGTGTTCCTGTTTGGATTGCATCGACATCTCTTTTCTAATTTTGGTCATCTTTTTGCCCTTGTAATTTAAGTTCTTAAAGTCATTAATCAATCCTTTCATTTATGTGATAGGCCTGCATTTAAAATAAATATTTGCCACAAATTAAAGGTATCTTATATTATTAGATATATTATTATAAAACATGCTTTAGTTAAGGAGTTATTGATACTTCAAGTGCAAAATGATGATATAAAATCATGATAAAAATACACTTTTAAGTACTAATCAGAGATATTGATAATGTGCATAAAATTAAGGTACTTTTTCATAAGACCACGAGTCTTAGAATAATACAAGAAATGATTGTATCATTTTACCTTTAGATACATTATTATTTTTATAGTTAAAGTAATTTAAAAATATTGTTTTTGAGACAATTTTATTTATTAACTTTACATGTAGATGAATGGTGAATGATAAATGAAACTTGTGCTATAAGTTTACAAAAATTACTTTGCTAATCAATTAGTTACTTTGTTACATTGCTCGGTTGCTTTTTCCAAAATGTGATGAAGCATTTCTTAATTTATTGTTTTTGTTAAAATACTAATGTTTTTTACTTTTTATTAAAGTGAATTAGTGGAATTGTTTTTTATTTTTTTGTGGGCCTAAAGATTAAAAAACAATTCTTGATTAATTTATAGCAGTGTTTTTTATTTTTATTTTTCTAAATATAACCATGATCTAGCCTAGGTTAACTACTACACTAAGTTTAATAACTATGAGATGAGATGCTCGTGTATTGCCACGAGTTTATAAAACAAATGCATTTAACAGTGTTATAATTGTAAACCAGCGCTAGATAAGTAATAAAAACTAAAGGTATGATGAAGCAAATATTTCATGATGGACAAAACATTTGTGTTGGTGATAAAAAACTTAGAGACTGAACAAAACGATTTGTAGCAATCCACAATATTTTATGAGAAAAGATACAGTGCTTTCGTTACATGATTTAACTTTTTTGTTAATAAAAAGCAAAAAAAAATAATTTACAAGCTAAATTCTCTACCAAATTAATATTAAAAAAATCAACAAAGATAATTTTGGAAGAAAAAAACCCATGAGAAAAAACGTTGTAGCAATTAGGGGTGTTCAAAAAACCAACCAACTGATTAAACTGAAAAACCAAGAAAAAAATAACCAAAAAAACTGAACCAATAGAAAAAACCGAATAAATCGATTAAAAAATAGAAAAGCCACCCAGTTCGGTTCAATTCTGGTTTAAAAAAGCTTAAACTGATTGAACCGAACCCAACTGAACAAGTTTAAAAAAAAGTATAAAAAGAACAATTCCTAACCCTAAATCACTTTCCCCTTAACAACTGTCAACCCCCCTCCCTCTCTAGCCTTTCTTTTTTTCCCTTTCTAGAACCCTAAATCACTTTTTTCCTTTCTAGTTGCCAACCCCCACTCCCTCTCTAGCCTTCCCCTTTTCCCCTTTCTCTTTCCAAAACCCTAAATCACTTTCTTCCTTTCCAGCTATCAACCCCCCTTCGAGCCTTCCCTCCTTTTTCCTTTCCCTTTCCAGAACCCTAAATCACTTCCCCCCTTTCCAGCCGCCACCCCCTCAAGCCTTCCCTTCTATTTCCCCCCTCCCAACCTTCCCCTTCCAGTTTCACAATCTAGATGCGAGGGAACCATTATTCAAGAAATCTTGCATTTAATAATTATACAATATAACTTATACTAGTTCCATCCTTGTGCTGGGTGAGGACAAGTTTTGAGATTCTTTACATACCTCAAAAGAAAAGGCTTTACTAAAGCCAATACAACATTCACAGTTAGTAAAAGGCTTTATCAAGAAAATTTATGGTTAATCAGCTTTTTCGGGACCTCCCTACCTCTTCCCCTTCCCAACCCATCCCTTCCCCTTCCCAGCCCCTCTGTGGAAAAAATTGATTTGTGGTTGTTTTTTCTGGTTGTTTCCTTGAATTTCTATGTGGTTGTTGTGATTAATAACTTAAATTGATATTTGATATCAGATTTTTCCTTTGATTTAGCTCAGTGATGCAGACGAGTTTGATTTTTCTGGTTTTTACGCTAAAAAACCAACCCGACTCGAACAAAACCGGTTTAATTTGAACCTGTTCTTGATTTGGTTTGGGTTATATTAATAAGAAATACTATTTTCCGGTTCAATTGAATTTTTAGGCTAAAACTGGACAATGTTTTCCGGTTCAATTCAAGAAATACTCCAGTAGCAATTGATAATGTTTTGTGAGGAAAATTATAGTGCTTTTCCTAATAAAAAAAATGAAGAACCATTTAACGAGATATTATAGTAATCCATAGTGTTTTGTAAGAAAAATTACAACGCTTCCCTTATATGATTTAACTTTATTGTAGTTATAATTCTTAACCAACTCAATATTAAAAAATAAAATGGACAAAGATAATTTTGGAAAAAATTATAAAAAAATCATATGGAAAAACATTGCAACAATTCACAGTGTTTTAAAGAAAAAAAAATCACAAAGCTAAATTTTTAATTAGCTCAATATAAAAAAAATAGATAGAGATAATTTTTTTTAAAAATAAAAAAAATAAAAAAAGAAAAAATTCATGTTGGAAACACTATAGTAGTTCAATGTGTTTTGTGATGAAAGCTACGATGTTTGCCCAACATGATTTAACTTTATTTGTAATGACTTGTAATTGTAATTCTCAAATAACTTAATATTAAAAAAAATAAAATTGACAAAAATAATTATAAGAAAAAAACCATGTAGAAAGACACTCTAGCAATGCACAATGTTTTGTAAAGAAAGCTACAATGCTTTACCCATATGATTAAGATTCATTACAAATTTAAATTATAACCAACTCAATATTTAGAAAAAATTAAATCAAAGAAGATAATTTTGAAAAAAATATTACAAAAAATAAAAACATAGAAGAAATGGAAAAAAACCATGTGAGGAAAAACTTGTATTTACTTGTAATTGTAATTCTTAACTAGCTTAATATTTAAAAAATAAAATTGACAAAGACAATTTTAGGAAAAAACATAACAAAACAAAAAAAAATTATGTGGAAAAAAACACTATAGCAATCCACAGTAATTTACGAGTAAAGTCACAATGCTTTTGTCACATATTATAACTGTAATTTTTAACTAGTTCAATATTATAAAATAAAATAAAATAAAAAAGATAATTATGGAGAAAATCATAAAAAAACCATGTAGAGAAATATTGTATCAATCAACAATTTTTTAAAGAAAAAAATTACAAAACTAAAATATTAAAAAAATTTGATAAATATAATTTTGTAGAATAAAAAAATCAAATAAAAAAACTATGTGAGAAGACACCATATAAATCCATAATATTTTAAAGAAAAACAATTACAAAGTGAAGTTTTTAACCAGCTCAAAATTTAAAAAGTAAAATCAACAAAAATAATTTTAAAAAATAAATGAAAAAAGAAAACAAAAGAAAGTTGAAAAAAAGAGGAAAGTGATTTTGGAAAAAAAAAGAAAAAAAGGGGAAAGTTGGGGAAAAAATAAAAATAAAAAAAAAAGAAAAAAACACTATAGATTACTATTGTAATCTATAATGATTTTAGTGTGGGGAATAGTGATTCCCTCATAACACTTAGAGTATTGTGATGCTGTTGTAGTGGCGGTTGAAAGTAAAATCTGCAATATGGTACTTGGTTAACACCAACCATGTTTTCTATTGACGCGCGTCTCAGTCCAAAACAAGGTTGGATAGCAGTTTTTGAAAAGTAATTACCCATTGCTTTTCATACGTTTTCTCCTCTCTCTCATCACCGACACTTTCCCATTCCTCACCCAAAATTGTTCACAAGACGGTTAATTGATAGATCAATTTGGCCATTGATCTATGAACTCCTATTTTCCACCTTCCCTAGACTGTTCCTCTCTCTTGTCTCTTGTTGACAATAATCCCATTTTAAAATTTTACAAAAACAACCACGTACAAGACGACGCTAGTTTTGAGAGCATCCTTTTTCCCCAATCCATTTTCTTTCCAAACACCTACAAAGATCGTCACCTAAACCTTCACTGATCTATTCCTCCATTACTACCATTACAGAAAAACCTAATAGCTTCGTGCTAGGAAAGGTCACTTGATCGAGAGATATGTAAATACCTGCCTTATCTTCATCATTTTTTTTTTAAATTTAGCTTAAAATTTCATTTATGTTTAGGGTCTTTATTGTTTCGTTTTGTAGAAAAACACTGCAAATCGTGCTGGGAAAAGTCACATAAGAGAGAGACAGAGGTAAGTTTTTGCCTTTATCTCCATCTTTAATTTTTTAGCTAAAAATTACATTTATGTGATGCTACATGATCTGTTTACTGTGTTCTTGGTTCATTTGAATTGAGCTAAAAAGAGTAGTTTGATATTGCTGCTTCTTTTATGCTTATTGTGCCTTTATTAATTTTTTTAATTGAGCAAATTTCATTGTATTTCTGTGCTGCTTCATGACCTGTAATGTGCGTTCTTTAATGTTTTTTACTTGAGCTAAAAATTCATTTCTATGCTGCTGCATGGTTTTTGTATTGTGAGTAATTATATGTTGTTCTTTGTTGAAATATGTTTTTCTGTTGATGTCGAGCTTACAGTGCTGCTGCTTGATTAAAATTAATTATCTAGAAACAATGTGATGTATCTATGATGATATGTTTACTATGCATATTGAGGTTGTTTCTGCTTGATAAACTGTAGAGTTCTTTATTATGCACATTACATGTGTTTTATATTGGAATTAAGATACCATGAAATTAATTTTGGGTCAATTGGATTATTTGCTCTACTGTATTCTATTCCTAGTTGAAATATCTCGGCCCACTTATTCCTGGTTGGTAATTTTCCTACCGTTACAATACAAACTGATTTATTTCTCTACTTTTCGTTTCATAATATTCACTTGCTTGTTGAATTTGATGGTCTTATTTATAAATGCTGACTTTTTTTTGGGTTGTTGGTTTATATATTTCCCTTCTCTCTTCAACAAGATTTTCATACAAGATATGGTCAATAGTACATGTATGTAGATCTCTTAGTTTCCTAGTTTCTTATATCGGCAGTAAATAGCAAAACCTTGATTATTGCTCGAAAACATGGTAAGAGAAATCTTATAACATTAACTTTTAATGAGACCTGTGACATGACTGAAAGATTGATGTCTTCTTCTAAGTGCAGGAGTGTTGAAGTAATAAATAACCCGGCAAGACCAGGGTCGAACCACAGGGAGATTAATTGTACAAATTATAAATAACAATAATATAACAACAACAACAATAACAACAATAACAACAATAATAATAGTAATAATAATAATAATAATAGTAATAGTAGTAGTAGTAATAATAATAATAATAATAATAATAATAATAATAATAATAATAATAATAATAAAGAAGAAGAAGAAGAAGAAGAAGAAGAAGAAGAAGATGAGAACTTTGAGATGAAATATTAAAGTAAAGATTTAACAACGATAATAAACAATGTCAAGGTTAGAGGATCCACTAATGGTATGTCAAACAAGTATAGTATAAACTCTTATTATTCAATTGGAAACCACACACAAAGGAGGTTCCAATCAGATTATAGATTGTTAACATGATTACATTAGTCATCTTATTCAATTAATGCTAATACTTGTAAATTTCATCAAGCATTCATGATTCCAAGTTATGTTAACAACAAATCAAGTTCCTTTCATAGCTCAGGTGTCGGTTATACCATACAATATGGGCTATGAAAGTGCCAAGCATTTTTTGTATCAAGTGTTATACAACATAAATCAAGATTAGTTATTTAACAAGCAAAGTATTAAAGAGTGAACAAGATAACAAATATCAAACATGTTAGTATCAAACATTAAAGTTCATATTAAGTTTACACTATACTTATTCTTACACCATTAGTGTAACCTTTTCACCTTGACATAATAAACTTAGCTAGATATAATGAAATAAAAAAAAATAAACAAAGTAAGAACATAAATAAGATAAGAGTTAACTAAGTAAAAGAAAAGAAATGAAAGGCATAAACTTGATATTAATGAAACCAAAGCATAAACATTACAAAAAATACAAAGAGAGAAAGCAAGAGTATGATCTTGATCTGGACATCAAGATGCCTAAATGTATGGAAAATGCCTCCTTTTATAGGCCAAAATTGGGAACTGTTGATTTGATGACTAATTGATGAGTGGGTGACCAACTCTTGACTTGGTGACAATTCTTATCTTCTCTTGTTTGCCCAAAACGTCATTGATAACGTCACAATTAGAGCCACTTGAAAACATGAAAGTTGTAGGAAATTGTCTCATCTTTTGTGTGTAAAATATTCAGCTCATTTCGACTTCTAGAACTCTAGATATGGCTAAAATACTGAACAGTACTCGGGCTGGAGAACAGATTCAGGCTTCTTTGTTGTTGCTATATTTTGGACTTGAAAATGACCTTTTTAGATCTTGGGATCCATATAAAAGTTGTAGGCCTATGTCTTAGCTTTCCATCCATATAAAGGATACCTAAATCTGAGATCTATAGCTGCAGATATGACCCAATTACCGAACAATGTTCTGGTTTGGATTGCGCCGACATCTATTTTCTAAGTTTGGTCATCTCTTTCCCCTTGCAATTTAAGTTCTTAAAGTCATCAATCAATCGTTTCATTTATGTGATAGGCCTGCATTTAAAATGAATATTTACCACAAATTAAAAGTATCTTATATTATTAGATATATTATTATAAAACATGTTTTAGTTAAGGAGTTATTGATACTTCAAGTGCAAAATGATGATATAAAACCATGATAAAAATGCACTTTTAAGTAGTAATCAGAGATATTGATAATGTGCATGAAATTAAGGTACTTTTTCATAAGACCACGAGTCTTAGAATAATACAAGAAATGATTGTATCATTTTACCTTTAGATACTTTATTATTTTTTATAGTTAAAGTAGTTTAAAAATATTATTTTTGAGACAATTTTATTTATTAATTTTATAGTTAAATGCTTTATGAAATAGAAAACACAGTTTTTTTTTAGCTACTACCCTCTCCCCTCAACTAAAACAAAACATTGTCCTTAATGTTTAAAGGTAGAAAAATAGAGTATAGAAGATATCACCTAAAATAATGAACACTGACAAACCTAGAACACACTGAAACAAATATAAGAAACAACAAAACACAATAATAAAACCAAAAGACAAAGATTCATGAATGAAAGCTCAAATCCAATTTAAGCTTTTTACGACTTTCCTTAGTTGACCAATTTATGTGACTCATGAAAGGATCAATTACAGGAATAAAAGATTATAGTTGGTTAATCAATTATTCAGCAGTAGCAGTAAAGATTATGATTTGTCGTGTAGAAGATGTTAGAAATTCCTGTTCCATAGCATGATCAAGAAAAGACAACAACTTATCATAATAACCATTAACATTTAACAAACCTATGGGTTTATGGTGAATGTGCAGTTGAGCCCAAGAGGAAATATGAAAGATCTCTTCCAATGTGCTTAGACCACCTGGTAAAGCAATTAAGACATCAATATGGTTAAACATTGCATTCATTCGAGCTGACATTGTGGAGATCTGAAGTTCCTCTCCAATTGTTTTTCTAATGATGTCCCCTTGTGCTAAAGCTTCGGGGACGACCCCCAAAACTTAACTACCTCCTAAAAATACAGCTATTGACACACCTCCTATTAACCCAAGACTGCCTCTCCCATACACTAAATGAATCTTTCTCTTAGCTAGCACTTGACCAAGATGATTTGCTGATTCTAAGAACTCCTTTTCTTTCCCAGGACTAGATCCATCAAAAACCCAAATATTTCTTATATGATGACTTGAGGAACTTACCATTTCTACACACTTCTGTATTTGTTGAATGTATGGGTTAAGTAGAAATGAAAGGAAGGAAGAGAGGATTTTATAGATGAGAAATTAGAAAGGCAATCATACCACCTATATGTAGGCCAGCTGGAGTCTCACATACTCTCTATCTCTCTCTTTTTATTTATTTATCTATTTACTTTTGAAAAAGCATGTCTATGTATAAGTAGTTGTGATTGTGGCTCACATCTTCCCTTGAATTTACGTTCAAAAATGACTTAAACGCCCTCTATGGGTCGGGGATAGACTTCCCATCCAGTTTTCTTAAAAACTGGCAAACAAGGTCTTTTTTAGTCAGATTCCCAAGACTAAGTTGATCATGTTTTTTATGAAAATGGGGCCAAAAATCATGAATTACACGATGCACATCTCTACTAGGATGTGTCTCAAGAGTCAATAGAAGATTATCTAAAGACTCCTTACTCAGGGCATCCTTAATGAATTGTATTTTATCTTTACGGTTTATAGATACCATTCCTAAAGAACGACATTGTGTATTACAAGTCCATCTAGCACATCGATAATGGACTTTTAGTTGTTTTGCACGATGTTTCTTTGTAAAAGTGTTTTTACTTGTTTCAGGCATGTGTGAAATGGAGTTAGAGGACTCACTTGATAATCGGACCTTTGCTTCAATCAACCAACAAATATCTTCAAGAATTCCATGATTTATTAACAATCTCAATTTTGCACATCTAGCACGGTAAAGTTTTGTAATTACATTCTGAGGTAGAGCGGAAAAATACCTTTTTAATTTTTCAAGATTAATGTCCATTTTCAAATGAGAATTGGAAGAGAGATTCAAAAAATTGCACAAATATATATATAAATATCAGTTATTGTGGGAAACTAAAAGAATTGACTTAAGTCATAGAGTACCGTTGTCCGCCATTTGACCGGGGTGAGAGAAACTAGCAAAAATCACTTAAAAAGAAACACAAAAACAGTGTGAGAAAAACAAAATAATCAACCTTTATCTACAAGATCATTCCAACCAGTTGATTCATTTTCACTAGGAAAATGATCAAAGTAAGCTTTCAAACGATGTTCATTTTCTTTAAAATCATTATCATTCATTGAACTTTCAATATCACAGGCCCTATAAAGATTGCTCCATCTTGATCTTAGCTCTCTAGGGAATGCATAGAGTTGAGAATTATAAAACAAATTTTTTTGACTAGTATTAACTTTTTTACAATTTTCACAAGTTTTGCAGAATACATGCGTGTCCTTGAACATGATGGGCCAATAAAATCCATTTATAAAGATTTTTGCAGCTGTCTTTTTTGATGAGAAATAACTTCCATATGCTTCAAAATGATAAAGTTTAATGACACTACTTACCTCATTGTCGGGAATGAATCTTTGAAATATTTGATCAAGACAATATTTGAATAAGTTAGGGTCATCACAATAAAAGTTTTTCACTTCGTTCAAAAAAGTTTCTTTGTCTTGAGTACTCCAATCAGCTGACAAATCTCCTAAAGCAAGTAAATTGATATTTTTATCATACCAAGGCATTGGACTAAGAGAAAGTAAGGATTCGTTTGGAAAGTAATCATCGATTGGTGTGATGTCAGATGTCGAATCTATTGTCACTATTGACAAAAGATTCGCATCAACATTTTCGGTACTTGTTTCATCCATGATTTCTTCCTTAGAAGAAATCATTTGCATATCTTTAGATTCATCTAAATCATTTTTACTTAAAGTAGATTCAAGTTGATCATAAAGTAATTCATCAATATGATCTACTTCTTGTAAATCATTATCATCTCCAGGTTGCTTGAAAATATTGAAAATATTCATCTCTAATGTTATGTTTTTAAATGATAGCTTTATCATTCCATTCCTACAATTAATCAATTTTATGCTCTCTAATAAAGTAAGAAATTATAGGACAACCAAGATCTTTATATTTCAAAGCATTATTGTTTTGAAGAATAACACTTACTTGTTCGGCTAGAAAGACTTTCTTTTTCACATTCAGTTTCCTCTTTACAGTACATAGATCTTTTAAAAATTTAGCATAGGAAGGAACCTATTTAATAGCATCTAGCAAAGGTATATTGATCCTTACCTATTTGAAAATTTTAAAAATTTCAGAGTTGTGATTTACTTTCCTTTGTTTGGTTAGGCTTTGAGGAAATGGAAGTGCTCACGGAGAATCAGTCTTTTCTTTTTAATTTTTAGATTGAACCCCTTCCTTACCCTTAGAGATTGACTCATCATCTTTCTCATAAGGTTCAAGAGAGGGTTTTTCAATAACCTTACCACTGCACAGAGTAGTGACTAATTTGACTTGATCCATGTGTTGGCTTCCAAAACTACTTGCATTTGCATTGTATTGCCCCTTGAGATTTTATTATGGTTGAGATGGAAACTTACCTTTCTCTTGGAAACTGAGAGCAGATGTTAATTTTTCAAGAGTATTTTTAAAATCTATCATGTTTTGAGCAAGTTGAGTATTGATTGTCTCTTGCTTTTTAATGAATGCATGCAATGTTTCCTCAAGATTTGTTCTAAGAGGTGGAGCATAAGGAGGTGCATATCCATGAGAATTTTGAAAATTGAGGTGTGCTTGAAATGATGGTTATGAAGTTTGTGCATTGTTGTTCTCACTCTTCCAACTAAAATTTGGGTGATTTCTCCAACCAGGGTTATATGTTTGTGAGTATGGGTTGTGGTTAGCCCTTTGAAAACTGTTTAAAGCATAACTTGTTCATGGAGACATTCCTTAAAAGAAGGCAAGGTTGGACAATCATTTGTTTCACAGATTTGACACATAGTATTTTCAACAGATTTTAATTGACCACTCCTTTTCAATTCTAGTGCCTCGACTTTTCTAGCTAAAGATGCAAAATTGGCTTGAAGGTCATGATCTTCCCTAAGGTTGTATATACCTCCACTAGATGTATGAGGTTGAGTTTTACTCGGTGCCTCATAAGTACCCGTAGTGTCCTATTTTTAAGCATTTTCAGCTAACAAGTCTAAGTACTCCATTGCTTCATCAAGATCTTTATTTTTAAAAGTTTCATTGCACATCAATTCAACCATTTGCCTATCTCTAAGTGTTAATCCTTCATAGAAATATGAAACCAATCTCCATGTTTCAAAACCATGATGAGGGCAAGTACTAAGCAAGTCTAGATACCTATCCCAATATTGGTAAAATGTTTCTCCTAGTTTTTGAGTGAAAGTGGTGATTTGTCTTTTGAAAGAGTTTGTTCTATGAGATGAGAAAAACTTCTTTAAAAAATATTGTTGCATTTCATCCCAAACATGAATGAATCCTGGTCTCAAATTTTATAGCCATGTTTTAGCTTTATCTTTTAATGAAAAAGGAAAAAACTTTAATCTGATGGTGTTCATGCCACAATTTAAATTATTATATGTGTTGCGGACCTCCTCAAATTCCTTTAAATGCAAGTATGGATTTTCTAATTCTAATCCATGAAAAGAAGGTAAAAGTTGAATAATGCCTGACTTAAAATTAAAATGAGATGCATCAGGAGGAAAAACTATGCATGATGGCGCACTTGTTTTTGTGGGATTGTGTTCTAGTGCGATTATTCTCATTATGAAGTGATTGATTATCTTCTTCTGCCATATTTTTTGAAAATGAAGAGGATACCTTGCAAAGTCTACCACTTGATGTACATGACCACACTCTCATGCACGTGTAGGAATAAAATAAAAGGAAAAAGAAAACAAAAGAAGAAGAAACAAGAGAAAAGAAACAAAGTTTTATACAAGAAAAGTGAAAAGTGAAAATAAAATAAAAATTATAATTTATACAAAACTTACCTCCCCGGCAAGATTGATGTCTTCTCCTAAGTACAGGAGTGTAAAAGTAATAAATAACCTAGCAAGACCGGGGTCGAACCACAAGGAGGTTAATTGTACAAATTATAAATAACAATAATACAACAACAACAACAACAACAACAACAACAACAATAGTAGTAGTAGTAGTAATAATAATAATAATAATAGTAGTAGTAGTAGTAGTAGTAGTAATAAAGAAAAAGAAAAAAGAAGAAAAAGAAGAAGATGAGAACTTTGAGATGGAATATTAAAGTAAAGATTCAACAACGATAACAAACAATGTCAAGGTTAGAGGATCCACTAATGGTATGTCAAACAAGTATAGTATAAACTCTTATTATTCAATTAGAAACCACACACAAAGGAGGTTCCAATCAGATTATAGATTGTTAACATGATTATATTAGTCATCTTATTCAATTAATGCTAATACTTGTAAATTTCATCAAGTATTCATGATTCTAAGTTATGTTAACAACAAATCAAGTTCCTTTCATAGCTCAGGTGTCGGTTATACCATACAGTATAGGTTATGAAAGTGCCACGCATTTGTTGTACCAAGTGTTATACAACATAAATCAAGATTAGTCATTTAACAAGCAAAGTATTAAAGAGTGAACAAGATAACAAATATCAAACATGTTAGTATCAAACATTAAAGTCCATATTAAGTTTACACTATACTTATTCTTACACCATTAGTGTAACCTTTTCACCTTGACATAATAAACTTAGCTAGACATAATAAAAGAAAGAAAAATAAATAAATAAAATAAGAACATAAATAAGATAAGAGTTAACTTAGTAAATGAAAGGAAATAAAAGGCATAAACTTGATAATAATGAAAGCAAAACATAAACATTACAAAAAATACAAAGAGAGAAAGCAAGAGTATGATCTTGATCTGGACACCAAGATGCCTAAATGCATGGCAAATGCCTCCTTTTATAGGCCAAAATTGGGAACTGTTGATTTGATGACTAATTGATGAGTGGGTGACCAACTCTTGACTTAGTGACAATCCTTATCTTCTGTTTTCTGCCCAAAACATCATTGATAACGTCAAAATTGGAGCCACTTGAAAACATGAAAGTTGTAGGAAATTGTCTCAGATTTTGTGTGTAAAATATTCAGCTCATTTTGACTTCTAGAACTTCAGATATGGCTAAAATACTAAACAGTGCTCGGGCTGGAGGATAGATTTGGGCTTCTTTATTGTTGTTTTAATTTGGACTTGAAAATGACCTTTTTAGATCTTGGGCTCCATATGAAAGTTATAGGCCCATGTCTTACCTTTCCATCAATATAAAGTAGACCTAAATTTGAGATCTATAGTTTGAGATATGACCCAATTACCGAACAGTATTCCTGTTTGGATTGCACCGACATCTCTTTTCTAATTTTGGTCATCTTTTTGCCCTTGCAATTTAAGTTCTTAAAGTCATTAATCAATCCTTTCATTTATGTGATAGGCCTGCATTTAAAATAAATATTTGCCACAAATTAAAGGTATCTTATATTATTAGATATATTATTATAAAACATGCTTTAGTTAAGGAGTTATTGATACTTCAAGTGCAAAATGATGATATAAAACCATGATAAAAATGAACTTTTAAGTACTAATCAACCTGCAGAGGCCAAATTCTAGTATAGCTGACACTTTTATGATTTGTAATAATGGATATGGATATTATGATGGATTGTGATAATCTTGTTCACAATATAGTAACACAAACTTACTTGTAAATAATTATTACAATATAAATTGTCCATCATGCAATCTGTTTATCTAGAATTTTTCCCCTTAGTGATGTCACTAGATTGGAATGTGGTTATATTTTTTTTTCTCATCCCTTTTGTTTATTTGCAATACAACATATGAATTCATGCATGTATTGATGATCATGCTATGCTGTTTCTTTTTTGAATAAGCAAGATTTAAGTCATTTGTTATGATTTAAACATGTCAATGTGACCTGTTAGCATGTCATGTAGGATTAGACCAAATTCAAACTATCAATTACTTTCATTTATACTTTTCAAGGAAATTAGAACTTTGATTTCTCATTTGTGTGTTTGCATGCTGAGAAAGAAAGATGTGTTACGTTGAATCTAGAAATAAATTCTTGACTTTTTTTTCCTCTGTTTTTTAAGAATCCAAATAGCCATGATGACAATGACGATGATGATTTTCTTTTAAAAAAGTAAACATAAATTGAGTGTTATGCATAATTGAAAAATAATGGGTTTGAATTAGTTTCATGACAAATTGCAACTCCTTCTGGTTTACTTAGAATTAACGTGAACATTCTCATTCAAAGTAAGTGCATTGTCAATATTTATTGCTAACGAAACAGCTTTTGTAAATGCAGAACATTGATGGTTTTTGTATTGGTTGAATCCATGGTTATACATGTCCCACAATATAATTGATATCATTGATTAATTTTAAACTTTTGTTAAATGTTTGAAAAGATATCATGGAAGGTTTTGAATCTTTGGATAAGGCTACTTGGACAAATAAAATGTTCATGTATTTTGTGATATATGCATTAAGGCCATTGATACGAGAATGAGACCTAATACTCATTTTCATAAAACAGGGTGGAAGTTTCTTATTGCATCATTCAAAGAAAGAACTGGCTATGCATTCACTAAAACAAAATTGAAAAACAAATGGGATGGATGTAAAAAGGATTGGAGGATATGAAATAAGTTGGTTTCTAAAACTAGTGTCGGCTAGAATAGTGAAGTAGGAACAATTTCTATTAGCGATGAGTGATGGAAACAAAAAATTTAGGTAACTTCCTTGGCATCCTAACAATTTCTTTTATTGTTGTCAAATTTTATATATAAAAAATTACATGCTCCTTCATTAATTGATTTCATTTATATGGAGGAAATTAGAGGAGCAAAAAAATTTAGACACGTCGATATTGAACTGGCATTGAAAAATAAATTCGATAGAATATATTCCAACATTGTCACAACTAGAGAGTTTGCATGGGCTCTTTCATCAGGAGTACCTGCTAGAAGTGATGTCGATCCTGGTACAAGCAATGCTGATATTGCTTGTGATGGTTTGGAAGAAGAAAGCGGTGATTCATAGGAAGATGTGATTCTAGATTTCCAAATTAATATGGCTCGAATGGTTGAAGGGATAAATATGTCTAGCAGCAACAACACAATAAGCGGTGGCAAAAAAAAAAAAGAATGAGATCCTTTTAAGGTCTAAGGTGGAAAGAAGCAAATGTCTGGAATTGGTGTTTAGCTACTGTCAAGGTGCAATCAACTACTTAAGAGTATATCGACTAAGAGTGATTCCACTTCTATGAATATGAATAGAAAAGGTTGTAGTATTCGTGAGGTGATGGTTGAGTTGCACTTAATTCCTAGAGTTTCAATTGAAGATAAGTTCCATGACTTTGCTACAAAATATCTTAGTTTAAAAAGGAAAAGAGAAATGTGGGCCAATATGGGTGATAAGAAACATAAGTTAAGATGGTTGCAATGAATGTATGCACGAACTAAACATTCTTAGCTGACATGGTATGATTTAAGTTTCTTAACTGTTAATCAATTAACTATATTCAAGTGCTTACGGTATTTAAACATGTTTATTTTATTGTTGTAGAATAATGGGATGCTAGTTTTTAAAAAAGTAGTTTCCATTTGCCGAATTTTGTCCGAGATATTATATTATTTCATATTTCATGCTAAGATATATGAGCATATCCATTTGTGGTAATTTGCTTACTGTTGTATTTATTAAACTGCTTTTCGGGAGTTAACAGACTTGTATGAGAAATTGCTAATTTTTAATATTGTATTTTATCTATGAATTACAATGTTCAATGGTTAATGTTAAATGGTTGACCATTTAATATAATTAGTTGTTCATTTACGTTACTATTTTGTTCCATGTCAAAACTAAGCTTGATTGTTCCTGTTATAATGCTTGTTTTCTTGTAATATTCTAGCTGCCATAGGTGGGTCTAGGTACTGTAAGCTTGTGAGGTCTGAAAATTGATTTCTTTAGAAGATAGAAACCCCATTTGCAGTTATTGTTGGTGTTTTTTTTTTGGCTGCCATGAGGTCTGATAGGGCTATACATGCTGGTGGTGTTTCTTTCCTTAGCTGTTTTTTTTTTTTCATGTGTAGCTACTGTAAGCTTGTGAGGTCTGAAAAAAAATCCCATTTACAGTTACTATTGATGTTTTTTTCTTTGCTGTCACGAGGTTTGATGGGACTATTCATACTACTGTTGTTTCTTTCCTTAGTTGTATTTTTTTTCATTTGTAGCTACTTTAAGCTTGTGAGGTCTTAAAAGAAACCCCATTTGTAGTTATTATTAGTGCTTTTTTCTTTGCTACTGTGAGGTTTGATGAGACTATACATGTTGTTGGTGTTTCTTTCATTTCTGAATGCTTGGTCTTGCTGCTAGTTTTTTTTACTTTTAGCTATGTTTTTATTCCTTTTCTATCGTGGGGCACTTTATTAATAGGAGTTGAGATTGTAGAATGAGAACAAAACTTATGAAAGACTACATGTCAGAATAGTGTTCATGTATGAGCTATAAAATTAACATTATATGTTACTTTTACAGCACATACATCTAAATATACTTGTGTTAAAAGTTGAAAAATTATAAAATAGACATAAACATCATTGAATTTTTCTATATAAAGAGAAATGTTTGCATGATATTTTTCATTGAACTATCTTTCTTTATAACAAACTTCTTAAACCTCTTAATTGCATTTTATACAAGCAAGTGGAATATTTTTTTTTTGGTGGCTTTACAGGTATGGAAAAAACTTATGTCACACTAACATTTTGATGTTTTTTTTATTGAATTATATTTAATTATTTTAAGTTTTTATTGACAACATATAATTTTTTTTCTTGTTTACATGTAATTGAAGTTATGGATGATCTATGGTTTAATGATATATTTAATAAAGATTTTGATGGTAATTATGATAATGTAATGAATCACATTGTAGACCACATTAATTATCTTAGTTGTGAAGGTAGTGGTGTCTCAGTTGATGGTGCTAGAGATGACAGTAATGGAAACGACTTTGATGATAGTAATGATGATGATAACGGTGATGATGATAGTGATGGTGATGATGCATTTATTATAAGGAGGCATTTTGATATGAAAAAATTAATTATATGCACAACTGGAGGTATAAACATGTATTATATTAATTATATATATATAAAGAACGATGTATGGTTTTGTATAACACAAGGATGTGTTGGTTGACAGAGGTTTTAAGAGGTCATTGGAAATGAAATGTTAACATGTTCAGGATGGATGCAACCACTTTGTTGAGTCTATGCACTGAATTAAAAATGCACCATGACTTAAAATCATCAAGAAGAATAAGCGTTATTAAAAAAGTGGCAATGTTTCTATTCACAATAACAATTGGGGCGTCAAATAGACAAGTGCAGGAAAGATTTCATCATTCAGGTGAAACTATTAGTAAATGTTTTAAAGAAGTTCTTAAATCATTATATTTGTTTGTTGTGGAAGTCATAAAACTAATAGATCCACAATTTACAAGTACACCAAGAGAAATTGCCATGAATCCAAAATTTATGCTACATTTCAAGGTAAGATGAATTTTTGTATAATTAAGTACTTTAATTAAGTTTAATTAAGTTGTTCAAAGGAGTATGAAATATGTTATAAATATTTATGAGTACTGAATGTTTTTGTGGCCTGCAGAATTGTGTCAGTGCAATTGATGGAACACATGTTATGCTTGCCTACCATCTAGAAATCAAATTCCATTTATTGAAAGAAAATGTGTACCAACACAAAATATCATGGCCGCTTGTAGTTTTGACATACAATTCATTTTCGTGTCGATAGGATGAGAAGACAGTGCATACAATACATATATTTTTCTTGAGGCTATTGACAATAGCAATATCAAATTTCCAAAACCTTTGGAAGGTTGTAATTTTGACTAAATTGAAGATTTGGTAATTGAAGTAATATAATTTTTTTAAAGGTTTGTTTAAAATTACCATGTTATTATTTGTAGAAAAATACTATTTGGTTGATGTTGGATATCCAAACAAGTATGGGTATTTGGGTCCCTACAAAGACGAGAGGTATCACTTCCAAGAATTTAGGTGTCGTGGATAAGTAAGTGGTTGGAAAGAATTGTTTAATTGTGCATACTCGTCACTACGTAACGTGATTGAACGTCCTTTTGGGGTATGGAAATAGAGGTAGAAAATTTTGCAAAACATGTTATTTATCCATATAAAACACAAGTTGAGATTGTAGTTACATCAATGACACTGCATAACTATATTAGAAGGAAATCGTAAGATGATGCATTTTTTTCTGAGTATGATCGCTACCCCAATTTAATTTCAGATGACTTTGTAGAACTAGTCTCGTATAATTAATAAAAACATAAAGTGAGCATGTCATATTTATATAATAAAAACATAAGTGATAACATCTTTCTTTTTGCGTAACTAGTCTCGTATCATAGAATCTCTGTTGACCAGTTAGGATTCCTAGTGATCATAATACTAGGTAACGACTTCTTAAAACAAGACTATTTCCCCATCAAAGAACAAGATGCCAAAATCCATTCTTTCCATGAATTATATTTTTAAGGTCGTCGCGATGTTGGGTGCGACAATACTTGAGAGAGGAGAAAATAAAATCTCATTGGAGACTATCATTGCTCCGCCATGAGCACCCCTTACCACTAGAAAGAGCTCACCGTAATAGTTTCAATGCCATTACAAAATGGTGCACAATAACACTAAAAGAGCTTGTACACGTTATTAAAGCAACAATCTAAAAAAGAATAAAATATCATAAAGTGAGCATATTATATTTATATATAATCAAGTAGTTTAATTTGGTTAAAAAACATAATTTATATAGAAAAAACTAAATTTAATAAAGAATAACACATAAAAAGACTTGATATAACCTATGATATTTTTAAAATGAGTGAAAAAGTCTATAGAAAATAAGTAAAAAAAAAGTAATAAAACCCAATATCCAATTAAAATCAACCTCATAAAAAATATCTTTTATTAATTTTTTTTTTAAATTACAACCACAAAAACTAATATAATATCAAAGATCAAAGACGCTCACAGTAGCATGACTCATTAAGTTGCGACCCTGTAAAAGTTTGCAAGAATAGATCGAAAGCTAGTCCTCCTGCATGGTAAGGGAATGTAAGCTTGCGGCCTTTAAAATAAATCAGTGGACGACAATATTAGAAGGGAAAAGGACATGGCGAATGAATAAGAAGCTGGAATTAATTAATTACGCATGGCAGGAACAGTTTTATGTGCCGATAAAATTAAAATAATCAGAGGAGCAATCAAGCTTCGCTAAAAACAGCACAGTTCAGGATATCTTGGTGGGGGTGTGCTGGATCAAGGTTAACAACAATCAAAGTCATGTTCAATGCATATGAGATTGCCAGGGCCCAGATAGTAGCTTGTTGCAATCTGTGCAGCTTTCCCACCACCATCCTTTGTAAATATCGCAGCCCGTAATGGAAGCTTGACATGTGAATCCTCTGCATGTCTCAGTCCAAAGACGAAATAATTCTTAGCTAAGGGGCAAGCCAACATTCAAGAAAAGTAAATGTGTGTTCTGCTTGTTGAAGTAAACTCAATCAAGAAGGTCAAGGAAAGCAGCTACCAGTTGTCACCGCCCAGCCACCAACCGACCAGCCGCTAACCGCCAGCCGCCAGCCACCGGCCGCCGACCACTTTCACACCGTCGGCCAAAAACTGCCTTCACACTTGAAAGTTGAAATTTTCTTGTTTTGATTTCGTGTATAAATAGATAGCTAAGCTTATGCAATTATGTGTGGAGAGATTGAGAGAAACACTAGAGAGAAAGAGAGAAAAAGAGAGGGGTTGTTGTAAGCTTTTGTTTATGTTATTGTAAGCTTTGTTCTTGAAATAAAAGAGTGTGTTTTATCCCCTCCGAGTGTTTCAAAGCCACCACAAGTGGTTTCTCCCACCAATAATTGGTATCAGAGCCCCGTTCGTCAGAAAACAGAGGTATTTTTGGGAAATATCCGAATTTTCAAAGTTGTCAAAAACAAGTTTTGATCATTCCAAAGTGTAGAGCTCATCAATACGAACTCAACGGTGCAAAAATCAGATCAATCGGAGCACGAGGTGGACCACACTCTCCGTCTGAAATTTCAGCACTGTAGCCCACGCGCCCCGAGGAAGAAGACGAGTGAGCCACACGCGCGCCATATTTGAGCCGCGCCGAGCCAAGCCTCAAGCCGAGTCGCAAGCCGAGCCACAAGCCATATTTCAAAGCCGAGCCGAGCTCCAAGCCATATTCCGAAGCCAAGCCAAGCTCCGAGCCATATTCTAAAGTCAAAGTCAAAAAAGAATATTCCTTGGAATATTCCCGGTTCAACCCAGCAAACCACCCGAATTGGTTTTTGGACCGGTTCACCTCATTTTTGACCCGTTTTCTACAAAGTCAGACCGGTTCCCTACTATTTGGACCATTCCGGATCCATCTACGGTGTCGGTTTTGCCAAATTCAACTCCCAAAAAGGTGATATAGTCATTTAAAGAGCAAAATGACTACAGAAAATGCACAAACACTCATCCCAAAGCTAACCAAAGACAACTATGATAGTTGGTACATCAGATTGAAGGCATTCCTTGGTTCACAAGAGTGTATAGACATTGTGCAATATGGTTATGATGAACCAGAGTCCAAAGAATCAGAAGATGCTTTACCAGAGGTACAAAAGCAAGTCCTCAAAGCCAATAGAAAGAAAGACAACAAAGCAAAGACCATCATTTATCAAGGTCTTGATGAAGCGACATTTGAAATCATTGCTTCCGCAGAAACATCAAAAGAAATATGGGAGGCTCTCCAACAAAAATACAAAGGTGCTGACAGAATAAAGAAGATTCGTCTCCAATCTTTACGAGGTGAATTTGAATTATTACAAATGAAGTCCTCAGAATCCATTTCTGATTATCACACAAGAATTATGGTGATAGTCAATCAGATGAGAAGAAATGGAGAAGCCCTTTCAGATGCTCGAATTACTGAGAAAATTTTGAGATCCCTAGATCCAAAATTTGATTTTGTTGTTGTCGCTATTAAAGAGTCCAAAGAGGTGGACAAGTTAACAGTGGATGAACTTATGAGTTCTTTACAAGCTCATGAGCAGAAGATTATAAAAAGAAATGGAGATAAGGCAATTGAGCATGCCTTACAAGCAAAGTTGTCTCTCAAAGACAGATATGAGCAAGGGGAGACTTCAACAAGTGGATACACCACTCGAAGAAGAAGTCAACAAACACGAGGAGGATTTCAACGATTTCAAGGCAGAGGTTCTTGGAATACAGGTTTTAGAGGAAGAGGTGGTAGAAACACCACCAGAGGAGGTCGAGGACAACAAGCATTCACTCCTAGAGGAAGAGGAGGCGGTTACAATAACCGTGATAAGAGGAATATTCAGTGTTATAATTGCAATCAATTTGGCCACTACAGCACTGAATGTCAAAAGAAAGCTCCACTGGAGATACGTGAGCAAGTCAACTATGCAGAAGAGAATGCCAACAACAGAGGAGCAGCTGCATTATTTGTCCAACAAGGACTTGACAAGAATCAAGAGAATATTTGGTATCTTGATTCTGGAGCCAGCAATCATATATGTGGCCAACGAGATTTATTTGGTGATCTAGATGAGACCATACAAGGTTTTGTCACCTTTGGAGATACCTCAAAAGTTCCATTCAAAGGTAAAGGCAACATCCCAATCAAGTTGAAGAATGGCGATCAAAGCTACATCGCCGATGTCTATTATGTCCCAGATATAAAGCAGAACTTGGTGAGTATAGGTCAACTTCTGGAGAAAGGTTATACACTTTACATGAAGAATTGTCATCTGACAATTACAGACTACAATGGGAGATTAATTGCCTATGTGGAAATGTCCAAGAATAGGATATTTCCTTTAAACATCCAATATGATGCAGCAAAGTGTTTGAGTGCCATCACCAACAGTGAAGAATGGCTTTGGCATCTGAGGCTTGGACATCTGAATTTCACAAGTCTGAAGATGCTAGCAAGCAAGAAGATGGTCAAAGGTATGCCCCACATTGATCATCCAGAAGAAGTCTGTGAGAGTTGTGTCTTCAGCAAACATCACAGATCCAGTTTTGCCAAAGAAGTCAACTGGAAAGCAAACAAGCCACTTGAGTTAGTACACACAGATGTGTGTGGTCCTATAAAGCCTATGTCGACTGGACAAAATAGGTACTTCCTCACTTTCATTGATGATTTTAGCAGAAAGACTTGGGTATATTTTCTGAAGAGGAAGTCAGAAGTGTTCAATTGTTTTAAAGATTTTAAAGCAATTGTTGAGAAGCAAAGTGGCTATAAGATCAGAACCGTGAGATCTGATCAAGGTGGAGAATATACAGCAAATGACTTTGAAGCCTTTTGTACACAACAAGGCATCAGACATCAAACAACACCAGCTTATACACCACAACTGAATGGTGTAGCTGAGAGGAAGAATCGAACAATTCTTGATATGGCAAGAAGTCTACTCAAAGCAAAGAAGCTGCCCAAGCAATACTGGGCTGAAGCTGTATCATGTGCAGTATATTTGTTGAATCGCTGCCCAACCAGAAGTTTGCAAGCTGTCACTCCACAAGAAGCATGGAGTGGTCACAAACCAAGTGTTACTCATCTTCGAGTCTTTGGTTGTATGGCATATGCAAAGATCCCAGATGCAAGAAGGACCAAACTCGATGATAAAAGTGAGAAATGCATCTTTGTCGGATATGGTGAGAGAAGAATGGGATACAAGCTGTATAATCCCATCACCAAGAAGGTAATTATGAGTAGAGATGTTATCTTTGAAGAAGATAAAACTTGGCAATGGAATGATGACTAAGAAGCAGTTAAATGGATCAGCACTGATTTGATCCTTGAAGATGAAGAAGTACCAACAGTACTTGCAGAAGGTCCAATAGTACCAGAAGATGAGCCACAAAGTCCGGTACACAGATTTCCTGTATTCAACAGGAGAAACACGCCAGAATCATCATCAATACCATCATCATCAGCATCCTCATCAGAAGGACCAAGAAGGATGAGAAATCTAGAAGAGTTGTATGACGCCACTCAAGTAATGGAAGATACAACTCTATTTTGTTTCTTTGCAGATAGTGACCCACTTAGCTTCAATGAAGCTATCACAGAAGAGAAGTGGATAAAAGCAATGGATGAAGAAATACATGCCATTGAGAAGAATGATACCTGGAAGTTGACTTATCTACCAAAAAACAAGAAAGCAATAGGTGTCAAATGGGTCTATAAGACAAAGAAGAATGCAAAAGGAGAAGTGCAAAGATACAAAGCAAGATTAGTGGCCAAAGGCTACAAACAGAGAGAAGGCATTGACTATGGAGAAGTGTTTGCTCCAGTAGCCCGGCTAGAGACAATCAGATTGATGATCTCACTAGCAGCACAACATAGATGGAAGATCTATCAACTTGATGTGAAGTCAGCATTTCTGAATGGCTTCCTAGAAGAAGAGATCTATGTTGAACAACCACTTGGATACATTGATGATGAAAATGAAGGCAAAGTATACAAGTTGAAGAAATCCCTCTACGGTTTGAAGCAAGCTCCGCGTGCTTGGAATACCAGAATTGACAGGTATTTTCAAGATAATGGATTTGAAAAATGTCCATATGAACATGCAATTTATGTGAAGAAAGAAGCAGATGGCAACATATTATTTGTGTGCCTATATGTTGATGACTTGATATTCACCGGCAACAATCCTACCATGTTCGAAGACTTCAAGAAAAGCATGGTACAAGAGTTTGAGATGACAGACATTGGTCTGATGGCACATTTTCTTAGCTTAGAAGTGGTGCAGAAAGAAGAAGGGATTTTTGTATCCCAAAGCAGTTATGCCAAAGATATTCTTGAAAGGTTCAAGATGGAAAGCTGCAATCTGGTATCAACGCCAGTCGAGAATGGAGTGGAATTGAGGAAAAGTAAAGTTGGAAATGTTGATCCAACTTACTTTAAAAGCTTGGTAGGAAGCTTAAGGTACTTGACATGTACCAGACCAGATATACTCTACGGAGTCGGACTGATCAGTAGATATATGGAGAAGCCAGACCAGTCTCATTTGAATGCAGCCAAGAGAATTCTTCGCTACATCAAAGGCACAATAAATGAAGGTATGTTTTATACCTCAAGTACAAATTTCAATCTTACTGGCTACTCGGATAGTGATTGGGGTAGAGATCTGGATGAAAGAAAAAGTACAACAGGGTTTGTATTTTTCGTGGGAGATACATCTTTCACATGGTCATCTAAAAAGCAATCAATTGTCACATTATCAAGCTGTGAAGCTGAGTATGTTGCCGCCAACTCAGCTGTATGCCATTTAATATGGTTAAGGAATTTGCTAAAGTTTTTGGGATTTCCTCAAGAAAATCCTACAGAGATTTATATCGATAATCGATCAGCGATTGCATTGGCAAAGAATCCGGTGTATCATGAAAGAAGTAAACATATTGATACCCGTCATCATTTTATCCGAGAGCATGTAAAGAACAAAGAAGTCGAGCTGATATCCTGCAAGACAGATGATCAAGTTGCAGATATCTTTACCAAGCCATTGAAAAGAGAAGTATTTATCAGATTGAAATTCATGCTTAGAATGACATCCCTCGATTGAGTTTAAGGGGGAGATTTGTTGAAGTAAACTCAATCCAGAAGGTCAAGGAAGGCAGCCACCAGCTGTCACCGCCCAGCCACCAACCGACCAGCCGCCAGCCGCCAGCCACCGGCCGCCGGCCGCTTTCACACCGTCGGTTGGTGGTGGCTAGGCTGGGTTGGTGGCTGGGCGGTTGAGTTTAAGAGAGTGTGTTTTATCCCCTCCGAGTGTTTCAAAGCCACCACAAATGGTTTCTCCCACCAACACTGCTGTCAACGAAAAAGGAACTCCTGAGAAAACAAAACATAAGCCTTATGTTCGAATGGGTCCATGCAAAGGATCTCTTTGATTTTTTGACAAAGGATGTCTTGCGAAGGAAGGTGATTTAAACCAAAAAATGAAAGTTAACAAAGCTAAAAAGAGCTGGAGGATGGGAGTATCTTATAACTGATGTAGCAAGCCTCGAAACTCAGTGACTCGAAAGCCCATGAAAGTAGCGATGATTGGAGGATCTTGTATGCTTAAAACAGCCTCATCAAAGCTTACTTAAAGTTATTATTGTTAAAATCATAAGTTGTTATGATCCTCTCCTCTCCTTCCTCTGTTATGACATCAATCAGATTAGTGTTTCTTAAACTGAAGTTCGATTGTTAGATAATGATTTCAATGCATTTAGAATCTCTGCTTCAGTGGTGCTGTCAACCGCACTTGTAGCTTCATCACATATCCAAAGGAAATCAAATGAGACAGAGTTCATCAGGCATAGGTGACTGATGGAAAAAACGAGCTGATATTTCATCAACTTATGTCTGCAGTGTTGTTCATGAATATCCATAGACGTATTCATTAATATATATATATATATATATATATATATATATTAGATTAATATGGGTATCCGGGTTATTTTGCGTGTATCACGATTAATTTTACAGACTCTAAAGTTAATGATCATATAAGTTTTTAATAGTTATTATATAAACAACTAAGAATTCAAACATGAAACCATAAAGAAAATAAATTTTTTGGTTCAAGTTTATACCAAAAATATATATATTTGGATGCATTCGACAGTGGATAATGGTGACAAAATAGCACTAACGTGGGTTTGAGGTTAGACTTGATGAACATGTTGCTTTATTCTTTCTGAGCAAAACTCATTTCATTCTATTTCCATACAAATATCAAATATCCCAATCCTTGATTACTCTGTTAGGAGTTTGGACTTGGTATTATTTCAAAGCCGACTCAAGCTAGCGTAGGTGAAGCCACTCAGAATTTTTTTATTACTCGCGTAGATTTGCAAATAGACCGTAAAGAAATTCTATGTATAGTTTGGTAATTGAAAACACAAAAACAAATCAACTCTTGATATTATTAGCATTGGCATTGGCTAGAGGAAATCCTGAAGGTTTTTATGTGAGAGTATAGTTATAATTATTTTTTATTTGGAATGTATTAAAATAATATATATTTTTTATTTTTAAAAAATTATTTTTAATATTAGTGTATTAAAATAATTTAAAAATATTCAAAAAATATTACTTTAAAATAAAAAATAAAAAATATTAATTTTTTAAAAAATACTTTTAAAATATAAAAATAAATAAAATAACGTTGTGGGAATCCCATACAAGGACTATTTGCTAGAGCGTGCAAAAGTTACCATATAACAACGTTTAATTTCATGATAATTTATCATTGTTACATGGTGATTGTGGTTGTCTAAAATAATTTGATGGAAGTTTAATTTTAACATAAGATTATGTCCATACCTTGTTACACTAATTGTTAACATCACTTTACAAGATTATTTAATTAATATTTATCACATTAAAAATTAGAATGACACGTCTTTGAAAGATTATGATAAACATCCTAAGGGTTGTTTGTAATTGCAATTTCCCTTTCACATGTCTAAAGAATTACAATTTACATACCGAGTCAAAGTCAACTTTTTTTTTAATTTAGATAAAAAGATGAAAATAACCCATGTATATTAATAACCCAAATCTCCCTTTCTCCTGCCGACATAAATCAAAATTGGCTCAATTCCCAAATCAAAAAGCATCGACAAATACAAAAAGCCATCAATTTTCTATATATAAAAAAGAGTCGAAGAGCTAATGTGCATTGTGGATGAAAGGCAGCAGTTTGTTGGCTTCATAGGTTGATGATGGCGGTGTCCATTGGTGGACAAGAAGGGGTGGTTGCGGTGGTGGGAGAGAAAGACAATGGTGATTGTAGCTTCTTTTTTTTTGGATAAAGACATTTTGAATATTAAATCAATTATAATGTAAACTTATACTAGTTTAGTACCCTTTTTTTTTTATTGACCAAGTTTGCGCGTTATTGATTCTGTATGTAAAGTTTCATTAACAATCTAAATATATAAAGTATAATTTTTTAAATATAGAAGGGAAAATGCAATCACAAACAAACAATCCTCAGGATGATTATTATAATTTTTCCTATATTTAAACATGATCACTAATGTCTTCACGAGATATATTAGTGGAATAACAAGAATACATCTCAAAAAACATATATGGTTTAATTGTATAAATCAACACCTTGTTTTTTTTCATATATATATATATATATATATATATATATATTCAAAGGCTTGGGTTTATGCAAATGCTCTTCTTATTTAGTTTTTTTATGGTTTTAATTTAATTTTTTTTCTGATATTATTCAAACTACATATGGTATATTATATATGTAAAATATCCCCATCATACATCCAACCTTACATATATTTCAACTATTTTTTCATATAATTCTATAGACAAGGATGATTAGTTAGTAAGAGATTTTGTTGTTGTGACCGGGTTAACTTGTTGGACCAGTCGTAGGTTAATGATGATGGTTGTGAGTGAGTATAAAAATCAAATTTTAGTGATAACAAAATAGTTATTGTACATATTTTGTATTTTATGAAAACTAGATTTCTCATATCTTTTTTTGTGTGTTTATACAAACACATATTTTTTAAATGAATTTATAAAGGAAAAAAGAATATTATTTCCCCAAACCACTTTTTTTTAGTTTTTATGTTTTTCAAATAGAGATTCTAAAATTCAATAGGATATTTGCTATGCATATCTAAATTATTAGCCAAAAAATAAATTTAGTTAATAAAAAATCCCGGTGGTTATGAATAAGTTAGAAAAACATAGGCAACTTAGAGAAAATCATACTACTATCATCTCAGAAGTCTTGATGACTAAAATTAACTGTAAACCCCAAGTTTACTAGTGTACACCCCCTGACTAAAATATAACACACACACACACTGGATAAACAAAAGATGGAACAAAATTTATAAACATAATAAAAACAAAAGATAATCAAATATGTAAGAAAGTAAGTTGGGTTGTTACACCCAAAAATGATCTTTACATCTAGTCACAAGTTTTTAGTCGATACATTTGATTTTAAAACATAATATAAAACATACAAACTTTTGATATGATTGAAAAGATAAGTCTAATAATTTAGAGTCTACTCTAACAATCAAACTAAACAATTATAATAAACAAGTATAAGAAAACATTCATACTCATCATATAAACTAAAAATAAATGATAGAATAAATTTCATAGTTTTTGAAATTTGAAGGTTTCTATATCCTTTTAACCAAGAAAAATAACTTAACCTTGCATGTCTATTAAAAAAATAGGGAAAAGAAAAGATGAAAACATAATTTCAGGTTTAAGAGAAAAAGGTAAGAGTTTTCTTCTTCTTTCTGGTTGCCTCCTTCTCTTTCCTTTTATTTCATAGGAAACTCAAATCCCCACATCCCTCTAATCCGTTTGTATCCTCCAAATAATAAAAATAATCCATTCCAAAATAGACAATCTATATTTAAATAGTACAATAACTATTTTTCTAAAAAGAGAAAAACATATCTTGTATAAAATCTTCAAACTTTGATTTTGGACTTATAGAGGATAATTTGACCAAATAAATACCTTTTTCATATGAAGAAACAATTGTCATGTTAGTCTAGATGCTTTAAAAGTAAGTTGGACTTATTTCTTTACAAAACCTGTATGTTGGCGGAATTTATAAGTTATCTTAGCAAAATCAAATCTCTTTCATATGAGTTGTTTTTTTGCTTTAATTTGGTAGGTTGATAAAAATAAAAATATTCAAAATAATATTTTTTTTATAAATATTGAGACAAGATCATATTAGATTGATTTATGCCAGCATAAGTTAATATGCCAATTTGTATGCTTAGTTATGAGAATATGATAACTCCTTAGAAAACAAATAAAAACAAATTATAAAGCCTAATTTTCAATAAACTTAATGTTGAATGTTGAAATTGAAAAGAAAATCAATTAAAAAAAAGATAAAAAAATAACTTGAGTCAACCTACCAAAACTACAATCCTTTTTTTAATATAGGGATAACTCACTAGAAAGCAAATTAAAATGTATTACAAAGCTTAATTTTCAATCAATCCAATGTTAAAAGATGAAATAAAAAAATCAATTAAAAATAAAACAAAAAAATAACTTAAGTCAACTCAGGTTAATATACCAAACTTAAACCTAAGTAATGAAACAAGGATAATCTTATAGAAAAACAAATAAAACAAATCACAAATCCTAATTCTTAGTCAGCTCATCATTAAATGATTGAATTAAGGGAAAATCAATTAAAAAAAAGAAAAAAACTCGAGTCAACTGAATTATCTTATTAAACTTGTAGTTCGAGTCATAAAACTCAGATAACCTCATAAAAATAAATTAAAAAATTATAAATTTCAATCCCTAATAAATCTAACGTTGAAAGATAAAATTAATCAAAAAATAAACAAACAAAATATAAATTATAAAAAAAAATAATTATTATAGTAAATAGTATTTTGTGAGGTGGGATACAATAAAACTTCCTTCACTTTTATGCTTTTTTTGTTAATATTAATGTTAACTAGCCTTAAAAGCAAAAGACGAAAGCATTTTTATAATGGATGTGTTTTTGGGTATTATGAATTTTTTTAATTGAAAAATAAAATGATATTATTTATGCTTAATAAAATAATAAATTGAAAAAAGAGATGTTAACAATGCTAATTAAATAATAGATGCAAACTGAAATGTTTTACATGGGTTGCTGGTTTCACTTCACAAGTTTTAATTTATTTAGTTTTAATTTATTTTATATTAGAGATTAATTTTTATTGTTAGTTACAAATGATTTCTATTTTTTATAGATGCATTATTAAAATACAATTCATTTATATAAAATAAAAGAGACAAAAAATTAATACTAAATTACAATATTCTCTTTGAATTATTATAAAGTAAAAAAAATATATTTAAAAACATCAATCATCATTTAACAAATTAAGTTAAACAATTTAAAAATAAAGAGAAATGGTATCAATCAATATTTATGTAGAAAACAATTAATAAAAAAGAGACGAGCTCATGCTCCTAGCTATCACATAGCTTAGGCTTTGAATCTTAGGCTTGCATGCCTAGCTATGTTTTTTTCTTTCTCATTCGATTTTTTTATTGCTTCTTGTGGCAGAGATTCTGTCGCCTACTTAACTATTTTCTAGTCCTAGACATGACGAGAAAAAATCAACGTCGAAACCCTAAAAACTTATTTTCTTGATTTATTTGAAAATAAAAATAAAAAATATCATAAAAACCTTAAAAAATATATTTTTAATCTCTAAGCATACTAAAAAAAATTCAACTCAATAAAAAAAAACTTAATAGACCCTGGTTTATGTTTTTTGGTATGTTAATAGAAAAACACCATTTTCATTAAACTTTTAATAAAACAATTTGTTTGACACAAAAATGAGAAAGGGAACTAATAAGAAAGGGAACTTTGTTTAAAAAAATATAAATTTCCTCTAAAATTTAAATTATATCTTTCTTACTGAAAAATAATATTTTTAATTATTATATAATTAATTAAAAATAAAATTTGAAACTTGCTTCGTAATCCTACTTACTAATATAAATTAGAATTTGAGGTTTTCTTTTTCTTTGAATTATGATTTGTTAATACTCTAAAACTTGTAGTTATTTACTATAGACCAATCAACAGTGAAATGTATCTTATAGTAAAATGTTATTTGACAATTTACCTTTTGATTTTTGAGGCTTAGCTTGATGGTAGGATAATATTTTAATGTGTGTAAAAATATTTTTTTATGCTTAAAATTAACAAAATTTAAAACAGTTGGCTAAAAGCTTTCTTAACTTTTGATAAATTTTTTAACAGTGAAAATATTTCTTTACCTTCCCCCCCTTGATAATCAAAATATTTATGGATTGTTGAACAAGTTTTTTTCCAGTTATTTTATTATTATTGTACAATATAAAAACAAAATTAACCTAGGAGAAGAAAAAAAAAAAAGCTTTGCACGTTGGGGATAATTTTATACTTTCACATGCATATTTTTTTGTAATTGCCAGTCATTAGAGAGCATTTTAGTATTTTCATATTATTTATTAATTTTTAAATGGGAAATATTTCTAGCAAGTGTATTGCATTCGAATCTTTTAATTACACTTTTTGAGATGTTTTATTTTTAATTTAAGTTCTCATTCTATTAATTTTTTATTTTATTTTTATTCTTTTTAAAGAAGTTTGTAGTTTTTTATTTTAGTCCTTCAATTACAATTTATTTTTTTTTCTTAATTTAAATCCTCATTCTTTTAATTTTTTATTCTTTTCTTATCCCTTAGATATAATGTTTTTTCAATGTAATCTTTCAATTATAATTTTTCAAATGTTTTGTTTTTTATTTTGATTCTTATTTTTAAAAATTTTTCATTTTTTCCCTCAGCTTTTTTGTTGAAGTTTTTTTTGCTTTCAATTTCATCTTTCAATCAAAGTTTTTTTTTGTATTATTTTTTATGAGTCGAGTCAAATTTTTTTAAAATAAAATTTTTTAGGAGACTTTAATATTCTTAAAAAATTAAAAAAAATATGACACTTGAGACAGTGATCTCATTGGGTTTATTAACAAGCTCGGTTAATTTAATAATATAAGTATAAAAAAGCATTGACAATAAAGAAATTGATAAAACAAATAAAATTATTAACTGTAAAAAATGAGTTGTCAATATTATACTTGTTGCATGCATGCGTGAACAATGCATGCGTGAACAACTCACGCACGCAAGCAACAGTAACATGCTAATTAATTTTAGCAAAATAGTAAAATAAGAACAGAACTCACACGACATGGTTGTAGCTAGAGGCAAAACTCAAGGAGATGGTTGGGTGTTGCTCGCGGTTGAAGATCTAGCTTGTTATTCATGGTGGAGACAGCCTTGGTGGCGTGAAGATGATCATCTCACTGGTGGCTTTTAGTGTTTTTACGATTGGTGCAGCCTATGCAGGGAAGAGAAGGTTGTTGCTGGAGGAGTAACCTATGCCCGAAGTGAAGATCTCCTTTGCTGCTGTAGGCTTGCGTGCTCACAGTGGCTGAGGAATTTGCAATGGTGGGTGATGACTGCGCACCCTACTACTAGTTGCTCCCAGTACAAAGAAGGTAACACTGCTTTTGCTGGCAATGGGGCAGAGATATGGTGAGGAGACGACTGGGATCGGTTGCTGGTGCAGAAACGAGGCCGGTCGCACTGCTGGATTGTTGCTAAAAGGATATGCACGTCGTTACTGGGTTGTAGAGAAGGAAACCACGTTGTTGCTACTTCGATTATGATAATGAAACTCTATTGTTACCGTGACTAGGGGCAACCAACTCTGCTGCTGCTGATGGGGTGGTTTGGTCCCGAGCTAGAAAAGAAAAAAAAAGTGAAGATAAAGCTTCTTCCCCTATGTTCTGTTCTTGGAAACGGGGAAGAGGAAAGGAAGCTATAAATGCCAACAAGGGGAGGAGCGTTTTATGGCTGGTTCTAAGACTAGGGAACAAAAGGAAAAAGTTGTGGGGGAGGGGGCAGCAACAACTGGTTTATGATTCTGTCGCGCCCCCCTCTTTTTTGTAAATATGTTTTTTTTAATCTTTTTTTTTTGTGTAGGGTTTCTAATAATGGCCTTTTTTTAGGAGTTTTTTTTTCTTTTTTAGGATTTATCTCTAATTGTCCTCTTTCTTCCCTTTTTTTTTTCTTTCGTATACTGAGATCAGTATTTATAGTGCAAGAGTCCCATTGCTTGCGAGAAGTAAAATCTCAATCAAACTCATTCTATTTTTTGAAGTTTGAATTAGAATCGAATTCGAAAGCAGACAACTATTATTATCTTAAGGATTATCTTAAAAAATATAAGGATTATCTTGAAGAAGATAGAGATTATCTTGAAGAAGATAACAATTATATTGAGGATAAGGATAGAATGACAAAGGCACATTGTAGTCCCTGGTTTTTACGCAAGTAGACAAATCACACTCTTTATCAAAATAGATCTTTGATATTTTAATTTTACATTTTAAACCCTGTGGCTAGTCGGGTCACTAGTTTGGACTGGTGACCCGACTCTTTTTTTTTTTTAAGTTTTAAGATCGAGCTACATAAATAACCAAAAAATAATAAAAGAAAAAATAGTTTCCCTTTCTCTTAATTCAAATTTTGCAAAAATATTCACTGACGTCAAAGTCAGGAACATGAAAGGAAGAATAAAAAAGCAAAAAGAGGACAAATTATTAGCAATTTTAGACAAAACCAGCAATGTAGCCTGCCTTAGGTAGGACGCTTAAGGGGTGATAACATCTTCCTTTTTGCGTAACCAGTCTCGTATCATAGAATCTCTGTTGACCAGTTAGGGTTCCTGTTGACCAGTTAGGGTTCCTAGTGACCATAATACTAGGTGGTGACTTTTTAAAACAAGACCATTCCCCTATCAAAGAACAAGATGCCAGAATCCATTCTTTCCATGAATTATATTTTTAAGGTCATTGCGATGTCAGTGCGACATTACTTGAGAGAGGAGAAAATAAAATCTCATTGGAGACTATCTTTGCTCTACCATGAGCACCCCCTACCACCAGAAAGAGCTCACCATAATAGTTTCAATGCCATTACAAAATGGTGCACAATAACACTAAAAGAGCTTGTACACGTTGTTAAAGCAACAATCTAAAAAAGAACAAAATATCATAAAGTGAGCATATCATATTTATATATAATCAAGTAGTTTAATTTGGTTAAAAAACATAATTTATTTAGAAAAAACTAAATTTAACAAAGAATAACACATAAAAAGACTTGATATAACCTATGATATTTTTAAAATGAGTGAAAAACCCTATAGAAAATAAGTAAAAAAAAGAGTAATAGAGTCCAATATCCAATTAAATAAACGCTCAAGGATGAAAATGAAAAAAAAAAACATGATCTAAAAAAAAAACAATTAAACTAGGATGAATCTCTTAAACTTGGTTAATCTTCAAAACTCATAACTCATGAAATCCTATATATGATCTTAATCAAAAAGCTCAATTCCAAAGCAATTTAATGTTAAAGATGAAATAAAAAAATATTAATTTAAAAAAAATTTCTTAGTAGAAGAACTAGCAATCTAAAGAATGAGTTTCAAATTTTATAGGAAAAAAATAAGGATCACATTTGATAAGAAAAAAAAAAAAGTTAAAGGAGAATGAGATTGTAAAAATAATTCAATTTTAAAAATTATCTTAAATAAAAAAAATAGCAATAAGAAAAATAAGAACCATATATAACAAATGAAAAAATTAAAAGAGGATGAAATTGAAAAATAAATTTTAATTTATGAATTATTTCAAATAAAAAAAATAGTAATCAAAAGAAAAGAGACTAAATTTAAAGAAAAAAAACAAATTGAATGGTTACTTTCAAAATTTAGAGGTTTAGGTATTAAAAAGAGAGAAAAAATAAAAAAAGGATCATCAAAGTCAAACTAGATATTAATAATCCACACACGTTGTCGAAGGATGAAGGGGATGCTGAGATTATTTAAATGTCGCTCCATAAGCCACAATTTGACAATCAAACACCTCTTCATGTATCACTTGAATAGATAGAATGCAACCTATACGCTAACTTGTGTAGTATATACGCTAGACAAGTTTGCTTTTAAAATATTATATTACATTTATTAAAATACCAAATTATCACTTAATCATCTTGATTATAAAAAAAGCTAAAAATATGAAAAAGCTCATTAATGTTAGTTATAGCTTCTTTTTCTTTAAGGATAATTTATCTTTTTAATGTGTTTTATAAAAATAGAAATTTGAAAAAATCACCTAGATGCTAGTATAACAAGTTTGCTTTTACAGATAATTTAGTCATTTTATTGTGCTATAAAAATACAAAAAGATCAAATTATCCCCGATCAATCTAATAATGACTAACGAAACTTGTGAATGAATGTATTACCCCTAATACCTTGAACAATAATATTTTTTTTAGGAAATGTAAAATTTTTATTACCTTATTTCAATCCATGGTGTTTTATATCTTTGTCCATAGTGAAACAATCTTTTAGTTCTTTTTTTAATTCTTGAATTTATTAGCATTTATTGAAAATTAAATTTGTCTATGTCTCATGCAAAACTGATCATGTTAGCTTTAGGTAACGGATACTAAGGTAGCATTTAGTATTTTGGTTAGGAGAGAGAAAAAGAAAAAAGAAAGAAAGAAAGGATATTGACATCAAACTAGAGATCAATAAGTTATAGGCATTGTTTATAAATGAAGGGGTTGTAAAGATAATTTGAACACTACTCTGAAAGCCATCATTTGACCTTCAAACTTCTCCTTACGTGTCACTCAAATAATAGGGATGTAACCTGATATGATCAAAAGATTGATATCTTCTTCAAAGTGTAGGAGTATCAAAGTAATAAATAACCCGGCAAGACAGGGGTCGACTCCACAAGAAGGTTAATTGTATAAATTATAGATAACAATAATACAACAACAACAATAATAATAGTAATGATAATAGTAATAGTAATAGCAGCAGTAGTAGCAGTAATGATAATAATAATAATAAAAAAGAAGAAAAAGTTGATGAGAACTTTGAGATGAAAGATTAATGTAATGACTAAACAATGGTAACAACAAATGTCAAGGTTAGAGGATCCATTAATGATATGTCAAACAATTATAATATAAACTTTTATTATTGAATTGGAAACCAGACATAAAGGAGGTTCCAATCATATTATAAATTGTTAACATGATTACATTAGTTATCTTATTCCATTAATGATAATACTTGTAAATCTCGTTAGACATTCATGATTATAACTTATATTAACAACAAATCAAGTTCCTTTCATAGCTCAAGTGTTAGTTATACCATACAATATAGGTTATGAAAATGTCAAGCATTTGTTCTACCAAGTGTTGTACAACATAAATCTAGATTAGTCATTTAACAAGCAAAGTATTAAAGAGTGAATAAAATAACAAATATCAAACATTAAAGTCCATGTTAAATTTACACTATACTTATTCTTACACCATGAGTATAACTTTTTCACCTTGACATAATAAATTTAACTAAACATAATGAAAGAAAAAAAAAACAAGATAAGAACATAAATAAGATAAAAGTTAACTAAGTAAAGGAAAGGAAATAAAAAGCATGAACAAGATATTAATGAAAATAAAATTTAAGTATTACAAAAATACTAAAAGAGAAAGCAAAAGCATGATCTTAATCTGGAGACCAAGATGCCTAAATGCATGACAAATGCCTCATTTTATAGGTCAAAATTGAGAACTTTTAATTTGATGACTAATTGATAAGTGGGTGGTCAACTCTTGACTTGGTCACAATCTTTATCGTCTCTTATCTGCCCAAAATATCATTGATAATATCAGAATTGAAACCACTTGATAACATAAAAATTAAAGGCAATTATCTCAGTATTCTAGAACAAAAAAAATAGAGGTAATTTGGACTTCTAGAACTCTAGATATGGGTTAAATACTAAACAGTGTTCAGGATGTAGAACAAATTCAAACTTCTTTATTGTTGATATAATTTGGACTTGAAAATGGCCTTTTTAAATCTTGAGCTCCATATGAAAGTTATAGGTCTATGTCTTACCTTTCCATCTATATAAAGTAAACCTAAATCTGAGATCTACAGCTCCTGATATGATCCAATTACTGAACAGTATTCCGGTTTAGATTGCACCAGCATCTCTTTTCTAAGTTTGGTCATGTTTTTGTCCTTTTAATTTTAGTTCTTAAACTCATCAATCAATCCTTTCATTTATGTGATAGACCTCTATTTAAAATGAACATTTACCACAAATTAAAGGCATCTTATATTATTAGATATGTTATTATAAAACATGCTTTAGTTAAGGAGTTATTGATACTTCAAGTGCAAAATGATAATATAAAATCTTGATAAAAATACACTTTTAAATACTAATCATAACCCACACACTAGCTCATGTAGTTAACGCATCAGACAATTTGTTTTTAAAAATAATATTTTATATTTACTAAAATACTAAATTTCCTTTTATTCATCTTGATTATAACCTATATATACCAAGCTGAAAATAGAAAAAATCCCTTGGAAGCTAGTTAAAGAATTTTGCTCTTACGAATAATTTAGCCCTTTATTATGTTTTAAATGGTGAAAACCTGAACAAAGCCATGTCAGTAAAATAAATTTTGTTTTTATAGGTAATTTAGTTATTTTATTGTGCTATGAAAATGCAAAAAAATTAAGTTGTCCCAAATCAATCTGATAATGACTAATAGAACTTGTGAAATGATTGTATTATCCTCAATAGCCAGGCCAATGATCTTTTTTAAAAAGTATAAAATCATCATTATATTATTTCAATACGTAGTGTTTTATATCATCAAAAAAGGAAAAAAAATGAAAGGCTATCGACACCAAACTAGAGACCAATAAGCCATATACATCGCTTAGAGATAGAGGATCACTAAGACGATTCACACACCACCCTGGAAGCCATCGTTTAACCGTCAAACATCCCTTTGCGTCATCTAAATAGTGAGAATATAACCTATATAATGGCTTATGCAATACACGCATTAGCCAATTTTGTTTTAAAAATAATATTATATATTTACTAAAATACCAAATTACCCCCTAGACATCTTGATTATAACTAAAATACCAAGCTGAAAATAAAAAAAAAGTCATTGGATGCCGGTTAAAGAGTTTTTGCTATTAAGAGTAATTTAGTCCCTTTTTGTGCTTTAAAAAGTGAAAATTTGAAAAAGTCTCCTAGATGCCAGTAAAACAAATTTTGTTTCCATAGATAATTTAGTCATTTTATTATATTATAATTTAGTCATTTTATTATATTATGAAAATGCAAAAAGGTCGAGTTATCCTCAATCAATCAAATAATTACTAATGAAACTTTTGAAATGATTGTATGATCCTCGATGGTAAGACTAAAATGTAAAATCATCATTATACTATTTCAATCTATAGTATTTATGTTTACATCCATAATGAAATAGTTATTAATATTTTATTTTTTATTCTAGAATTTATTATGATTTATTTCAAATTTATTTGTGTATCACCCATGCAAAATATGATCATGTTAAATATGAGGTATTGGATTCCCGGTATTAAATTAGCAGTGTAGTTAGGTGTGATTGAATCTATTTCGTCCCAATTACAAATTTAAAAATATTTGGTTAATTAACATATAGTATATAGTTTTGCATAGGTTTTACTCAAAACTTTTTCTTGAAATCTTGATTATAAAAAAATATAATATATAATTTTTGTAAATATAACCGTAAAAGTTATCACAATCTTCGACACACAAATACTAACTAATAGCCATTAATATAAACGAGTTTGTTGAAGAAAATTTTCTTTTATTGTTATATAGGTGACATCAACATATTTTCCTTACACATATTTGTAGATTTTGGATTAGTTTCGTACACCATGGTATTTAACGTGCATCCGAGCTCTTTGAATCCATCATAGAGGGGGGAAAAAATAAATTAGATCACATCCTCCTACGATGATGAAAAAATTGTTCTTGTTACATGATGGAATTTATTTTTTTTCAAACGGTTAGAAGACTATTTAAATCATTTTATGTTTCAATTAAAATTGATTTTTTTTCAACGATTTTGAAAACACACTCAAAATAAACTACCTTTGATATTGATTTTAAAATTCAAACCCAAAAATTTAATAATAAGAAATTGAATATTGTTTAAGGCCTGCTTAATGACTGTCCTTCGAGGTGGAAATAATTTTATTAGGAAATTGAATATAGTTTACAAATAGTATCCTTAGAGGTGACTCCTTCATGTTGTCTACGACCCAGTCTTGTGATGTGAATAGGCTTAATTTCTCGTAGATTTATACACAAATGCAATGAATCTGCCAAAAAAAAAAAGGGGTTAACAAGTTAGATTTATCAATGTTAAAATTTGGGAACGTGTAAGGATTAAGTTGTAAATGACTATTGTGCCAAAGCTTATATGGGATAAAAAATGATGGTGGGAAGCTCTTGATTTTTTTTTTTATTAATATTGGTGTTTCTACTAATTTGTAGCTAGGTTGACTAATCTTATAAATTTTAAAATTAATAATTATATAAATTTTTAATAATTATAAAGAAATTAATTAATCTGTCATTTTAATAAGCAAACCTTCATGATTGAAGCTATTAAATCTTAATTTGACTTTTGGTGCTGAAGACTTTAAGATATAAAAGTCAAATTATGTAAGAATCAGTGGAGAAAATTCTGAAGTAAAACATGACAGTTTTTCCACACTAACATTTACAGAAAATGTTCATCATACAAACAAAGCATACTGAAATTAAATAAAATACAACTAATGGCATGATAGGTGGTAAATGGCGAGGCCCAGAAATGATAAATGATTGACAGGCGCCCCTGGCGGATGCTCCATCTCGACCGTTTGGCAACTTGGAGAAATGCTATCATCCTTGCTTACCTGTGATGGAAGAATTTAAAATTGTGCGATTTTACATGAAAATATCAGTAATGGAGTTCTAACTTTTAAGTAGGAAGATAGCATTATTACCACCAGTTGATTGAAGTTCATTTCGGACAGAATGGAGTTGAGCAACGGCGTCGCTAATCTTCATGCGCTCTCTTGGAAATTCAACAGAACATGCGATTCCAATTCGTAATATTGAGTTCAAGCACTCAAGAGATCTGCTGTTTCTCATGCTGCTAAATTCATGTTTGTCGTCGTCCCCAGTTGGTTCTTCCTGAAGAAGAGTTGGATCTGTTATCTGTTTCACTTGTTCAGGCACAGCTCTCTTGACAAAGTTATGAAGATTTGAGCCTTCTCTAAACATTTCATCAGTGGGCCTCTTTCCTGTGAACATCTCCAACAAGAGTATGCCATAGCTATATGTATCACCATATGCCGACACTTCACCTCCTACGCCATACTCTACAGTTCATAACCAAAACATATGATTTAGTTTGTTTTTTTCAAAACATATGTAACAGTAATGCCATATGCTGAAACTTCACTTCTAATGAATGTTTTCTTCTATGTTTGATGTGCGAACCTGACATAAGAGGTTACGGGACAGAAAATGAAAAAGATTGGAAGATTGATAATTCTACTACCTGGAGGAGCGTAACCTATAGTTCCTCTTACTCCAATTGAAGTTGATTCATTTGTTGGATAGTCAAGGCTTGCTCCAGAAAGAAATTTTGCTAGCCCAAAGTCACCTACATGTCCAGTGAGTTCATCATCGAGAAGAACATTGCTTGGTTTAAGATCACAGTGAGCTATTGGTATTTCACAATGATGATGAAGGTACTCTAGTGCACACGCAACATCGATGGCAATGTTAAGTCTCTGGAGAAGATTTAGAGTCAGCATTGTGCCACCTCCTGTACCAGTTGGATGCAACCAATCCTCTAGACTCCCATTAGCCATGAACTCATAAACTATAGCCTTGAAATCATTACCGTGGCAATCAATACTTGAGCATGCAGTTAATACCTTGACAAGATTCCGATGTCTGATGTTTCTCAGGGCTTCACATTCAGCTATGAAACTCCTAGAAGCTCCTTGACGCATGAGATTAAGCACTTTGACAGCAATGACCATTCCATTTTGGTCAAGTATTCCTTTATACACAGACCCAAAGCTACCTGTACCAACCAAATTCGCTGAAGAGAATCCATCAGTAGCTTTTAAGAGAATTTGATAAGACACCTCCAATAGCTCATTCCGCATAGAGCTCAATTTAATTTCTCTTCTTTTCCTTCTTGATGAACAAAGAAATAAACAAGTGACAACAAGGGCCAATGCTAGAAGCACTGTAATGGCAAAGATTGCTATCTTCAATTTGAGTTTCAGCCTTTTTGGTTGGTGAAACTTGCATCTAGGCAGCCCCAACTCGGTGTTACCACCACATAGCTGGCTATTTCCTATGACTGAAACTGCAGTTGAGTTCTTGAAAATTCCTTCATCTGGTATCATGCCCTCGAAGTTGTTATAAGAGAGATCCAACATCTCTAATGAGTTAAAGCCCTGAAAAAACTCTGGAATATTCCCTGACAAGTTGTTATGAGAAAAGTTGAACTGTAGAACTCCTCTCAGTGAACTCAATGCTGAAGGAATGGACCCATGAAAGAAGTTGGAATTCATATACAAGCTTTCAAGACTTATACAACCCCCAAGACTGCTAGGAATCTCACCTGATAACATGTTTCCAGATACATCTAAGAATTCTAGATTTATTAACTTTCCTATTTCAAGGGGAAGGGAACCCGAAAAATAGTTTTTAGAAAAACAGATATACAGTAATGAGAAGATCCCAAAAAGTCCTGGGGGTATGTCACCACTAAGATTGTTTCCACACAGAGTCAACACTAACAATTTCTTGCAGTTCCCTAGACTTGAGGGGATGCTACCTTCAAGACTGTTATCCTCTAAATAGAGGGCCATTAATTTGGTCAGATTCCCTACAGAGGATGGAATACGCCCTGATAAATTGTTGTAGTCAAGAACCAATCCCTCAAGATTTTGAAGCTCTCCAATGCTAGAAGGAATAATACCTGAGATTTTGTTGCTGCCAACATCAAAAACTTTCAAGTTCACCAGCTTCTCTATTCCAGCTGGGATGCTTCCAAATATGTTATTTTCCGGTAGACTGATCACCCCGAGCATGGTTGAGAGATTGCTGATTTGTATCGGCAACTCCCCGCCAAAGTTATTTCGTTTAATAGACAAATACTCTAAAGTGGTGGCATTGGTCAATGAGGAGAGAAAGTTTAAGTCATTAGCTTGTCCACTTCCTAAATGGTTGGAGAAAAGGGTGAAAAAGTTGAGCCTATGCAGCTTTTCTAATGTAGGAACTTCTCCTGTTAGATTATTTAAACTTACTTGAAGCAATTCAATATTTGAAGCATTTGATATGGAAACAGGAATGGAACCAGTGAACTGGTTTGAGGCGATTGAAAAGAATTCAAGATTTGGGAGAGATATGCCTATATCAGATGGAAGATTGCCATGGAAAAGGTTGAATCCTATGTCAAAACCTGTCAATGAAGAAAGATTGAGGATTGAGGGTGGAATGACACCTGAAAGCCTGTTATCCATCAGATTTAAAATCCTAAGATTCTTCAATTTTCCTAGAGTACTAGGAACATTCCCAAACAGAATTTTATTTTTTTCTAGCCGAAGGATCTCAAGGGAGGATAGATTCCCTAAAGAAGGAGGGATAGTCCCTGTTAGACCGTTGACTTCCAGAGTAAGGTTTTTGAGCTTCAACAAAGAGCCTAGCTCCATAGGAATTTCTCCTGTCAGATTGTTGAATTCAATTTTAATTGAAATAAGGTTAGAGCAATCAGATATGCTAGGAGGAATTTGACCAGAGATGGAATTATTGTGTAGAGAAAATATCTGCAAACTACGTAAACGGCCAACCTGTGGAGGGATTTCATGAAAGAAACTATTGTTTTGAAGGTGTAGTTCCCTTAAAAAGCTCAGATTGCCAATATGGGGTGATATGGTACCTGAAAGTTTGAGGGACTGTAGGGCTAACACTCTGACCCTTTGGTGCCTACGACCACAAGAGACACCATGCCACTGGCAGAAATGGATAGTACTATTCCACGAGCTCATGATCCCAAGAGGGTCATCCACTATTTTGTTCTTGAATTGGATTAGGGCTAATAAGTCAGTCTCATTAGTGTAGTTGGAGCAGGTGACTGAGATTAAAGATAAAAGTAAAACAAAGGATCGGAAGCAAAATGCTGGACAAAACATGGATGAATGAGCCACTCGGCAGCTATAGGGTTGGGAAATGGTGGTATGCAGATTCAGGTGAACATGCGGACCAAGAAGTGTTATAGAAATGGATCTTTATAATAGATTAAGAGGTGAAGTGAAGATGCAATGTTCGACCATGGCTTTTCCCAATGGATCACTAAAAACAGACTGAAACTATGTGCAAATTGTCCAGCGTCACCATGCAAGTGGATCAAAACTAGCGTTGACTTCTATGTAACTAACAAGTACAAACTTAGAGGAATTTGTAATTGCATTTGTCTTTGTAGCTTGAAAATAATACCATCTCAACTGGATAAATCAACGTTTGATTATGAAAGACAAGATAAAGAACAGGTTTGGCCACCATGAACTTCAATGTTGTATTGATCAAAATAAATAGGTATACAATGTATCAAGACGAGTAATACGAGTGAAATATGGGATATGCATTTTGAAGGTTAGATTTACACAGCATTTGTAGGAGAGTGTTCAGCTGGCTGTTAAGTAGAGTCGACAACAAGGTATCTACAAGTGAAGAAACAGATTCACCAACACTTCTACACCATTAATTTGGAACGCAATAAAATGAAGCGTAGTGATGTTCGTCCCTTTGCGAGGACATAAACCAGTTAATCGTCAAACTAAAATATCTTTATTAACTATCTTTTTTTAAAATAAAATAGTAATTAACTTCAACATTTTTAGTACCGGCATAAAAAATTATGCTTGAAGCAAGGGCATTGTCACAAACATAGCCACACCACAAAGTAGGAGGACAAGGTATAGAGATACCAAGGTCTCAAAATAACATATGTATCCAGTGCAATTTTGCTGTTGCTAGGGCAATAGAATGATATTCAAATTCAATATTTGGAATATTTATGAATTGACAGAGTTGATTTACAACATAGTTGATATCTGAACAAGAGTACAATATTGTAAGGCACCCACTACTCCTCTATATTATGTGGCATCTGCTAGTAGCTCACCTCATATGCAGAGAGCTTAGCTAGCTCCAGAGATTATAGAAGAAGCCAGAGTATGATACAATGTTCTTAATAAAAATATATTTGGATTATCAAAGATGGAGACCAGTATGATCTACTATGGGGTGTTTAAAAATATAATAATAATTATTTTTTTAAGTATTTTTCACTCAGAAATAAGATAACATAACATTAGCTTTAAATCTCAAAAAAAATAGCAAAGACTTCTTATTTATTATGTAAAGGACACAACCAAGTAAATATTGAAAAATCATCGAAAAACAAGAAAGCTACAAATGAAATCCACAAGTCAAAGTGTATTAAAACTAAAGGATTGGTAGATTGTCTGGTGGAGTCACTGAAGGGAAATTTTCCAAGAGGACAATAAGAACAAAAAGCAGTTTTATTTGCATATGATAAGAGGGAAATAGAACTTAAACGTTGAAGTTACTAAAAATAACTTGAGAAGGATGTCCAAGCAGACTATGCCATTGCTTAGCAGATGCTTTCTCACCGATAGTTGTTGCAAAAGACCATTTGGACAATGAAAAATGGTCTTGCAACATTGAACTTAAACGTTGAAAAATTATTGATAGAAAGTAAGTTTGTAGAAGCATATGGACAATGAAGAATGTTGGACTGTTGAAAATTAGACTGGTCAATTTGTAAAGAGGCGAATTCAATACTTCTAATTAACAAACATGTATCATTTTCTACAGTGATAGTCTCTCCTCCATTGAAAGGTAGCAGATGAGTGATGTTTTGAGCATTTGAGGTAATGCAGGCATTGGCTCCACTGTCTGCATACCACACCTGATGTTCAAATTGTGCATTAGACTTGGCTACCATTACTCCCTGCTTTGTTGGTGGACATTGACACTGATAAAAGTAGAGAAATCTATGATAGTAGTCTATGGCAGTGTGACCTACTCTATCACATATTCGACAAACAAGTGGATTCCCATTGGAGTTCTGAAGTGAAGTTGTTCGAAAGGATGAAGAACTAGTGGCAGAACCATTAATGGGAACACTTTTTAGAGAGTGAATTGATGGTCGAGCAGCGTAAGGCCTTTTTCTGGGGAAAAAAGACCCCTAAAACTATCAAATGCTAACTTTCGTTTATTTCCTTCCCTTTTTCTCTGGTTTTTTCTCACGGTTCGGTTGCCACCAAAAGGAAATGGGTATGAACATTGTATTTGAAGCCAAGGGACCAGAGAGTGCATGGGCACAAGTTTTTTCTTCATCCCTTCACAGGCTTAATAACTGTCTTTTGAACTGTTTCCTTCTCGTCTCTGTTGATTACCTGAGCGTGCATATAGGATTTGAGTAAATGGAACCAGTGAGCATAAGGTGGATTTGGGTTTTCTGTGTATATGGGCTTACTTTCTTTTTCATTATTTTTATTGTCTTGGGCCTACATGATGGACTGTTCTTTGTAGCTGGGCTATGTTTACACGGGTTATGGGTTTCAATATACAATGGGCTGCTCTTAAACATTCCTTGATAAAAACCAATGGGTTTTGAGCTATGACTTTGTTAATATAGGTTAAATTTTTTGGGTTGTATTAATTGGGTTTGATGGCTTTGGGTTAAGCATACTCATGTTCAAGAATTAAAAAAAAAAAGAAAAGGAATAGAATAAAAGAATATAAAGAAAATCAAATTTATGTGAATATATATTTTGTGCAAATTAGGGCCAAGTATTTTAAATATATATATATATATATACTTATTAAATCATTAAAAATTTGGCTTTCTAGTTTGTTTAAAAAGAAAAAGAAAAAAAAATATTTTTATATTTTAGCATTAGATAAAAATACTTATCTTAGCATTAAAATAAATTAAAAATATATTTTTTTTATTTTGTGTTAAGCTCAATAAAATGTTCTTGTGATGTTTTTTATTTATAAAAAAAATAAATTTTTTTGTTAAATTCATTAAGATTTCACTTAAATAAATTAACTCGTTAAATTTATATACTAAAAATAAAAATAAAACATCCATTCTTTAAAAAAAAATATCAATTTACATTAACTTTTAATAAAAAAGTTGAAGCCCATTATTATCACTCTTAGTATCCAAAACCCAATTCTTATCATCCATAAGGGTTTATTGCCCATTCTTCTAATAACCTTAATGAAATCTCCTATATTTTTTATATATTTTCTTTTCAGATAGGGATTAATATCAAGATTCTAAAAATCAAATATAGATTACGCTAATTTTAGCAATTTTAATAAAAATTCTTTTGTTAGGACTTGATGTTGATATAAATGATAAATTTGTTTTTTATCAGAATTAATGTCAAAATCTTATAAAAGACAAGTCTTTTTTTAAAAGAAATCGATGTTAAGATTTTTTTTTAAATAACTATATCGAGGATTCTTCTATTTTTAGGGATTGACTTCAAAATTTCTAAAAGAAATTTATTCAATAAGTCTTCTTTATAAAAGGATCGATGTTAATTTTTTTTATATAAATAAAAAATAAATTGAAAATAAACAAAAAAATTATTATCATAATTAAAGGTAATCAAAAAGATAAATTTATAAGAAAATATATAGTAAAGATAACCCTCTGTAAGAAAAAATATAATAAAAGTGATGTTCTTCTTTCTTTAAAAATAACTAACTCCTTATTTGAATTTTAAGAACTGATGCTAATTTATAAAATTTCTAGTTTCTTATAATTACTAGGTGGTGACTTTCGTGACACCATAATATAAGACTTGTATCACATGGAAATATAAAAAATAGAGTAGGTGTATCCGTTTTCAATACCACTAATATTTTTATTACAACTTTAGTCGTAAACACAACATCATTGATCTTTCTTTTGTTCGCATATTAACTTTATCAATTTAGAAATATATAATGGTTTATATCAAAGATTTTGTTTCAATAAGTGATTGTGCTTAATCATATATAAGGAATATATAACAATATAAGAATTAACAAGAAGCATAATCAATTTTATATTAACAATTTATATATATACATACTAATCCTTTAGTATTTGAAAACCTAAAATAATTATTTAACCTTACTATTAGGTAAACTAGTATACCAATTCAATCCAACCAGTGGACCAAAACCTTCCATGACAAACTAGTTGACCAAAATATATCAACCAATCTACCAAAATACAACACACCTACATAATAAACATGCAACTATTCAACCCATCACCATATAATTAATCAATACATCACATAATAAGCAATTCATCAATTAATTCCTAAAAGTACAAATTCAGACCTTAAAACTTAACAAAACCCATAACCTTAACCAATAACATACACATTTATGCTTAAATTTTACCTCAACAACTTAGTTTCTCAAGTTCTTTTACCATTTCCCTTTTCTCTTCTTCTTTTTTTTTTTTTTTTTTCTGGTTCTTTATCTAAAACTAACTTTTTCTCTCTTGTGTTTTTTTATATACTCCTATTTATACTTATCAAGTCTCTTATGCAATTACCTCAATGTCCCTCATCCATTTACACTTAATTCTAAGCTTTTAAGGGCATTGTTGTCTTTTCCTATGTATTCTTTCTTTTTATTTTTTGAAATATTACATGAAAGCCCATATAAATAGCAATGATCAGAGGATCTTGTGTGCTTAAAATAGCCTCATTAAAGCTTCAAGCTATTATTGTCAAAATTGCGAGTTAATGAGTAAGATCACACAATTTTGCAAGTCAACGTGCATCTAATATGCAAAATCAAACTAAAAACTTGAAAACTAGTAAAATCGAGTTTGAATCATGTTAAATTGATAAAATCAATAACATCAAACTGAGTTTATGAGTTTATAGAAATGATAAGTACTTTCAAATTAACTCTCATTTCTCAACCTTAGCCTACACTTCCAAATTACAAGATGATATTGCCACTCAAAACAACTTCATTTTTTTTCTTCATTTAACTAAGGTCATCTCCTCTCTTTCCTCTTTGCTTCCTATTTTGACATAAATCAAGTTAATGCTTCTTAAACTAAAGTTCTATTGTTAGTTAATGATTGAACTTTGGGATAAAATTAAATGAAATAAAGGGTGAAATTGAAGAAAATTAAAAGTTCAATGGTTAATTGAGGGTCAATTTGTATAAATACAAGTTCAAGGATCAAAATAAAAAGGACATTGAAATTCAGGGCTAACATTAAAGTGCAGCACTAGAAAATTGCATAAAATAAAAAGTTTAAGGTCAATTAAGGGTATAATTGAAAGCAATTAAAAGTTGGAGGATTAAATTGAATTTTAGGCAAATCTTAGAATTAAAACCCTAAAAGCAAAAACAACATTGTTTCATTTAAATGAAATGACATGTTTTGAACTAAATAGAAAAAAAAGAAGATACCAAACGATATGTCATCTAATATTGTTCATCATCGTCATTAGTTTTTCACCTGAAATCTGATTGGGTGACCTCATTTTAAAGGCATTTAATGCATAATCTCTTCACCAAGTTTGATAAAACTTGTACCCAAATGATGACTCTACATTTGACTACACTCTAATATAGTCCTTTTTGGCCGATCAATGTTATAGCTGTTATGGCACCGCCTTAAAATGGCCAACTAAACTAGCTCTTTTACAGTAAATCTGACAATCAATGATGGTCACTTTAAACTAATAGTTGGGATCCTTCCAAGTCAAGTTAAGGTCCAAGATTTGGTATCATATAAGACAAAATATCTTTCTTCCACCCCCTATAAATAAGGGTGGATTTCATGGCTAGGGGAAGGAAAAATTAGAAGCCAAAGTTAAGCAAAAATCATCTCTTTGCCTAATTTTTCTTTCCCCCCTCTCGCCCATTTTTTCTGCCACATCTCAATCATCATTGCCACCACCAACCACACTTTGGTCTTCCCCGCAACACTAGAAATGACTCCGACAACTATTTACCTCGGCTAGGTAAGCACTCCCCCTATTTTTTCTCCTTAAACCTCGCTCATTATAGCCATTTGCATGCAGAATTCCTTCTATATACAAATGGCAAAACTTCTGCATGCAAATGGCAAAATGCCATTAATATGGCTGGGTTGGACTCATTTTTAGCCCAGCCTAGATGGCTTGGTTAGACCCATTTTTAGCCCACCCTAGATGGCTGGGCTGAGTCAAGCCTAGCCCAATGTAAAAAGAAAAAAGAAAAAGAACGGTTATTGGGCCATTAGTCGATCCAACCTAGTCAGATTTAACTCATTCCAGCCCATCTCAAATGGTTAGGTTGAGTCCACCGAACCAAAAAAAAAAAAAGAGTTGGTATGTTGGGCCATTTTTGGCCCCCTCGACCTGACTAGTACCAGCTTAGATGGCTGAGCTGGCCCAACCCAATTTCTATTTAATTTAATAATAATATTATTATATTATATTATAATAAAAAAATCTAAAAAAAATTCCAATGGTTATTTAAAATTTTTTTGAATATTTCTTTTGAAAAAAATCTTAAAAATTTTTAAATTAATTTTCTCTTTCAAAAAATAATAAATAAAATTTTGTTTTAATGGATACGACTGAATCTTAAAAGTATTTCAAGTATGTTCTCATAAAAAAACAAAACATTGCATCCTTCTAATGTATTAAAAATGTAAAAAGAAAATGTATATCGTAACTTGTTTATAATTATCCATTAAAATTTGATCAAATTATCAAAAATCCTTCACCACTCATTTTTTTCACTTTATGTTTAAAATGTTATGGTTTAGCTATAGATTTTAATATTTGAGGGTTTAAAACTACACAATAGAGAATACTCTTAGGTATTAAAGATACAAAGAAATAAATGTGATTGTATAATTTGAATTTTAGAATGGTTAAGATTTTACCCAATACGGTAAAGATTTCCTCATAAAGAGAGATTTTCCTTGAACTTTAGACACGACCAATGGACATAAAAGCGACCTAGAAAAAAAAAAGTTTTCTTCTAAACAAAAAAGAAATATATGAATAATGAAAGGGATTTTTAATTTAAAATTTTTTTCTCCTTAATTAAAATCATTTGAAGTTTATATGAATATTTATTTTTATTGCTTTAGATTTTATGAAAACAATCACGATACTCATAAAAAAAGTTATGTTTTGTTAATAATAAAAAAAATAAGAAAAGGGAATTTTGATTAAAAAAATATTTTTTTTATAAAATTTAAATTATGTCTTTCTTACTAACATCAATTTTGATTGTTATATAATCAAGTAAAAATATATTATTTATTATCATTTAATTAAATAAAATATTTTTTGAAACATGCTTCATGGCATCTACATGCTGATATAAACTAGAATTTAAAGGGTTTTGTTTTTCATTTTAGTTATGGTAGTTTGAGTTTTCTAATAAACCATGGTTGTTATTGATGTGGTTTCTTGGTTTCTGTATATGTTCAATTCTAGCATTTATTTCAAATAAAATTGTTTATGACCAGTCAAAATGTGATCTTGTTAGCTCTAAATAAACATGTTTTTGTTAATAAAAAAGTAATAAGAAAGAGAACTTTGATTAAAAAAAATTCCTCTAAAATTTAAATTGTATTTTCTTACTTAAGAATATCCATTAAATAAAAAAAATTGAAATTTTTTTTAAAATAAAAAATATTTATATAATGTTTAAAGGTTTTTAAAAAAATAAAAAAATTGAGACCCAGACTATTGATTTGACTAAGTTCAATAAACTCAATTAATTTAATAATATAATTAGAAAAAATCTTTGAAAGAAAATAAAGGGATAAAAAAATAAAAAATAAAAAATTACATAAAATAAGTTGTCAATGTCATACTCGGGAGGGGAGGAAAGGAAATCACCTTGAAAACTCACCATCACTCCACCATTAACACCACCCCACCACCATAAAACTATTACAAAAAGGTGCACAACAACACTACAGGATCTCATATGCACAATAAGAACAATGATTCGAAAAGTAAACCAAACAAAATATCATGAAATAAATATCTAATATTTATTTAATTAATTAATTTACTTTAATTCAAAAAACATAATTTCTTTTAAAAAAAACAAAATTTAACAAAGAACGACTTATAAAAAAACTTGAGACAACCTATACTATTTTTAAGATCAGTGAAAAACCCTATAGAAAGTAAATAAAAAGGAGTAATGGATCCCAATATCCAATTAAATAAATGTTCAATGATAAAAATAAAAATAAAAAACATGTTTTAAAAAACAATTAAATTTGGAAAAATATATTAAATATAGGTTAATCTTTAAAACTTATAACCAATAAAATCCTAGACTTGAGCCTAATCAAGAAATTTAATGCTTAAACAATTTGATATTAAAGATGAAATAAAAAAAATAATTTAAAGAAAAGATAAGTAGAAAAAAACAGCAATTAAAAGAATGAATTTCAAATTTGATAGAATAAAAACAAACAAAAAAATAATGAGGATTAAATTTGATAAGAAATGTTTTTGAAAGAGAATGAGATTGTAAAAACAATTTAATTTTAAAAATTATTCTAAATAAAAAAAATTATAATACAAAAATAAGAGTCAAATATAATAAATGAACAAATTAAAAAAGGATAAAATTAAAAAAAAATAATTTTGTAAATTTTTTTTAAATAAAACAAATAATAAAAAAAATTCTGTTATTAATTACCCCAACAGCCCTTAGGGTTCACTTGATAGGATCATGAAAATGGATGATTAGTTTCCTTTACGTCATCTATCTCGCATTTAGGCAAACCTAAATGTACAAAATCTTTTTTTGAACTTTCACAAAATTTTGAAAATCTTGCCGAGGACAGCAAAGATAAAGCTCGTAAAATTCTGTAACGTCTAAGGTCAATTTCAATTAGGTCCCCAATTTATTTTTCAGCTCAATTAGATCCTCAACGTATCAATAAATTCTTAATCAAATCCTTCTAATATTTTTAATAAACAAAACTATTAGGTAGTCATATGAAGTTCACATAATTATTCTCTATCCATAATAATAATAATAAAAAGAACTTCTTAAGGTTGTAGCTTTTAATAACATAAAACTCAAACCATAGAATATCAAACTATATAAAAAAAAACATAAAGTCTTTACGTTTTTTTTTAATATAATCTATTTAATTAGATGATGCGGAAGACTTTAATAAATTCATAAGTTTTCATTGAGGTAAAAATAAATCAAATGATTTTCAGATAAATAATTTTATGAATTTAAACAAACAGGATGATATAATTAATAATTTGTTAAGAATTTGGGGACCTAATTGATAGACTATTAGAGGCTAACAGTTTATTAATCTAATCTTGAGCTAATCAGTCTGTTAATAAGTATTATTCTTTAGGGACTAGTTTTTCTTTTTCTTTTTTGACAAATTCCTTTTAGTGAGTTGTTATTTTGATTTTATGTCTTTGTAAAAGGCTTCATAAGCCTGCAGTTCGTTATCAATTTTTAAAGACCTTTCAATCAAGCTTATAAGTTATAGTTTTTTCCAGAGTTTTTTTTCTAACACTAATAGATGCAAAATAGGCCGATAACCTAACTAACTAGGAATACGCATGCATAAACTCTTTTAGAGTTATCTAATCGAGTTTTATAAGTTTTAAAATTATTAAAAATTTATAAAATTAATATATATATATATATATATATATATATATATATATATATATATATATAAACAACTTGAATGCTCGTATTAATCTGAAAAAAAATAGACGCGCAGAATGAAGATTTCTTTTTTATCTGCCTTGAAGAATAATGAAGTGGTAATGAAGCCCGATAGGGCTAAGCAACTTGTAAGAAAAAAATAAATTAAGAAGAAGAAGAAGAAGAAGAAGAATGATTTAAGAATGATTTATAAGTCAAACTTAGCATCCATCGAAGATTAGATTTAAGTTTTGACAATATAGTGTTCTATGTCAAAGCTTGAATTTACACCAATTCGTCATAAAACTTATTCTTAGTGGAGAATAAATTAAATATAGTAATTTTAAATAGTCTTTGTTCCAACCCAACAGCTGCATTGGAATTTAAAAAAAAATGAAAAATTGCAATCTTCTATCAATAGAATCCATGCTTAAATAGGGATTTTTCTATGATTTGAATTCAGTTTTGAGTAGCAACTTTCTAATGCATTGCTATGAGGCCTGCTTAATGACTGTCCTTAGAGGTGGAAATAATTTTATTAGGAAATTGAATATAGTTTACAAATATTATACCCAGAGGTGACCCTTACATGTTGTTTACGACCCATTCTTATGATGTGAATAGGCTTAATTTCTCGTAGATTTATACACAAATTCAATGAATCTGCCAAGAAATAAGGGTTAACAAGTTATATTTATCAATGTTAAAATTTGGGAACGTGTAAAGATTAAGTTGTAAATGACTTTTGTGTCTAATCTTATGGGACAAAGATTCAGAAAAGATGGGGTGAAGCTATTGAATTTGTTTTTAATTATTATTAATATTAGTTTTTGTACGAATTTCATGGATTTTGACTAATTCTAAGGATCTTAAAATTAACAAATATATAAATTTTTAATAATTTTAAAATTTATAGGACTGAAATTAATAAAAAAAATTTAAAAAACCTATAACCTAGTTTATTAAAGTGTGATTTTTAAGGATCAAATCTTCAGGATTGAAGCTCTTAAATCTTAATTTGACTTTTGGTGCTGAAGATTTAAGATATAAAAGTCAAATTATGCAAGAATTAGTGGAGAAAATTCTGCTGGAGAAAATTCTGAAGTAAAACATGACAGTTTTCCACACTAACATTTACAGAAAATGTTCATCATACAAACAAAGCATACTGAAATTAAATAAAATACAACTAATGGCATGATAGGTGGTGAATGGCGAGGCCCAGAAATGATAAACCATCTCGACCGTTTGGCAACTTGGAGAAATGCTATCATCCTTGCTTACCTGTGATAGAGGAATTTAAAATTGAGCGATTTTACATGAAAATATCAGTAATGGAGCTCCAACTTTTAAGTAGGAAGATACCATTATTACCACCAGTTGATTGAAGTTCATTTCGGACAGAATGGAGTTGAGCAACGGCGTCGCTAATCTTCATGCGCTCTCTTGGAAATTCAACAGAACATGAGATTCCAATTCATAATATTGAGTTCAAGCACTCAAGAGATCTGCTGTTTCTCATGCTGCTAAATTCATGTTTGTTGTCGTCCCCAGTTGGTTCTTCCTGAAGAAGTGATGGATCTGTTATCTGTTTCACTTGTTCAGGCACAGCTCTCTTGACAAAGTTATGAAGATTTGAGCCTTCTCTAAACATTTCATCAGTGGGCCTCTTTCCTGTGAACATCTCCGACAAGAGTATGCCATAGCTATATGTATCACCATACGCTGACACTTCGCTTCCTACGCCATACTCTACACTTCATAACCAAACCATACGACTTAGTTTGTTTTTTCAAAACATATGTAACAGTAATGCCATATGCTGAAACTTCACTTCTAATGAATGTTTACTTCTATGTTTGATGTGCGAACCTGACATAAGAGGTTACGGGACAGAAAGAGTAAAAGATTGGAAGATTGATAATTCTACTACCTGGAGGAGCGTAACCTATAGTTCCTCTTACTCCAATTGAAGTTGATTCATTTGTTAAATAGTCAAGGCTTGCTCAGAAAGAAATTTTGCTACCCAAAGTCACCTACATGTCCAGTGAGTTCATCATCGAGAAGAACATTGCTTGGTTTAAGATCACAGTGAGCCATTGGTATTTCACAATGATGATGAAGGCACTCTAGTGCACACGCAACATCGATGGCAATGTTAAGTCTCTGGAGAAGATTTAGAGTCAGCGTTGTGCCACCTCCTGTACCAGTTGGATGCAACCAATCCTCTAGACTCCCATTAGCCATGAACTCATAAACTATAGCCTTGAAATCATTACCGTGGGAATCAATACTTGATGTGTCATGAATGATTTGAAAAATAACAATAATGAATCCGATGAAAATAGATGAAGGATGGATGTGGTTGTGTTGTCTTTTTTCTTTTATGTTTAGGCTGGATTATAGTGATTTTAAGGTATATAAAATAAAGGATAGACTAGAATGATACTTTGATAAGTTGATCTGAACGCCACAAAGATCAATCTAGGATTTTGACGTCACACTCTCTGTGATTGAAGAGTGATAAGTCATGTAGGGTTCTTTACAAATCAATCTGGAAGAACAACTCTTAATTCTCTGAATTAAGTTCAAATCTTGGTCAAAAGTTCTTTATTACATATTCTGATGTTATATTTATAATTGGAACATCCCTCCATACTTAGAAAAATTCAACATGACAGAATTCAAGCCCAAAAATTGGACTTTGACAAAGTAACCAGACAAATTAAACTAGCACACATTTTCTGACTTTAATTGAAACATAAACGGACCGAATTTAAAATGGTTATAACTTCTTGCACAAAAGTCCAATGCAATCATGGTTGGACAATCTGGAAAAATCACGTTCTGAACTTGAAATCCACCTAGATTAGTCTTGTTTTCACATGCAATGGATGACTTCAAATTCGGGTTCAAATTCATCTACTGTTCTGACGTAAACAACATCCATTTCTTAACTTATTTACATTATCAATCCAAATTCAAGTAGCCCAGCATCAAAAGAACCATTATGGGCTCTTCCCATCTTTAAGCTCCAATTGTAGGCAAATAAGCACTCTTGAACCAATTTGAAACTGATTGCTAATTTTTAACTCCGATGCAGCTTCAATCATTCCAATCTGACTCGTTAAGGTCCTTTGTAGTTGTTTCACTCTTGGTCTTGTCATTGGACCATCTGAATCCTCTTGCATATTTGATTTACCTTTACGAGATGGATTATCATTCACATGATGCACATCATCAGCCCCTGGTTGATAATGATTTGTCCTCGAATCATAATCGTCGTCGTCATCCAAGTATGGAGTCAAGTCTTTCACATTAAAAGTAGCTGATACATTGTAATCACTAGGAAGATCTACCTTATATGCATTATCATTCACCTTCTTTATAATCTGAAATGGACCATCAACTCTTGGCATCAACTTGGACTTGCGTTTACTTGGAAATCTGCCCTTACTAAGATGAATCCAAACAAGATCACCAGGTTCAAACCTAACCATTTTCCGCCCCTTGTTAGCTTGTTTAACATACTTTGTTGTTTTCTCCTCAATATGTAATCGAACCTGCTCATGTAGTTTTTTCATCAATTTTTCCTTTCTAATTCCATCTATAGATGTCCTCTCATCAATTGGAATATGAACAAGATCAGTAGGAACACAAGGATTAAAGCCATACACGACCTCAAATGGTGAAAATTTTATAGTCCTATGCACACTACGATTATATGCAAACTTCACAATAGGCAAACAAGTATCCCAACTCTTTAAATTCTTATGTATAATAGCTCGTAACAAAGAAGATGAAGTTCGGTTTACTACCTCAGTTTGTCCATCAGTTTGTGGATGACATGTCGTACTGAAAAGTAACTTCGTTCCAAGCTTCCTCCACAGAGTCTTTCAAAAATGGCTTAAGAACTTTGTATCACGATCAAAGACAATGCTTTTAGGAACTCCATGCAAACGAACAATCTCTTGAAAGAACAAATCAGCTATATATACGGCATCATCAGTTTTGTTATAAGGAATGAAATAGGACATTTCAGAGAATCGATCAACCACAACCATTATTGAATCCTTTCCACGTTGTGTTCTTGGTAACCCCAGTACAAAGTCCATGCTAACATCCATCCACGGTTGCTCTGGAATAAGCAATGGCATATACAGCCCATATGCATTCTCTTTACCCTTAGCTTTCTTGCAAACAGCACATCTCTCAATCACCTTGTACATATCCTGTAACATGCTAGGCCAAAAGAAATGTTCTTTCAGCAACTCATAAGTCTTCTTCTCCCTAAAATGACCACTAAGACCACCATCATGAGCCTCTCGCACAAGCAATTCCTGTAAAGAACCTGAAGGAATACACATTTTGTCCATTTTAAACAAGTAACCTTCATGCATAAAGAACCCATCACAAGCTCCCTTTGCACATTCGGTAACCACATTAGCAAAGTAGAAATCATTAGCGTACTGATTCTTCACCTGTTCAAAACCCATCAGCCTTGCATTTAACATAGAGATTAGTGCATACCTCCTAGAAAGAGCACCAGCAACCACATTAACTTGCCCTTTCTTGTACTTTATGACATAAGGAAATGAATCCATAAACTCCGCCCATTTAACATGTCTTTAATTTAGCTTGCTTTACCCCTTAAGATACTTCAAGGATTCATGATCAGTATGTATAACGAATTCTTTAGGCAACAAGTAGTGCTGTCATACCTCCAGAGCCCGAATCAAAGCATAGAACTCCTTGTCGTCAATAGAGTAGTTCAAACGTGATCCATTTAACTTTTCACTGAAAAATGCAATCGACCTCTTTTCTTGCATCAAAACAGCCTCAATTCCAACTCCGGAAGCATCACACTCTATTTCAAATGTTTTAGCAAAGTCTGAAAGTGCTAAAACTGGAGCAGTACACAACTTTTCTTTAATTAGCTCAAGCTTTCTGCCCGTCTGCACTCCATCTAAACTCGTTCCTTTTTTTCAAGCATTCTGTCATGGGAGCAATAATAGAGCTGAAATCATTCACAAATCGCCTATAGAAAGAAGCTAAACCATGAAAACTCCTCACATCAGCGATACTATCAGGTTTTGGCCAGTCTCGAATTGCCTCAATTTTCTCCTCATCAACCTTAACTCCCTTGCTAGAGATAATATATCCAAAAAACACGACATTGTCTTTATAGAAGTAACACTTTGTGAGTTTTCCATACAACTTAAAATCTCGCAAAGTTTCAAACATAACTCTAAGATGCTTCACGTGATCATCAAAGGTCTTGCTATACACCAGGATATCATCAAAATATACTACAATAAACAGCCCAATATACTTCCTCAAAACATGATTCATAAGCCTCATAAATGTACTAGGCGCATTAGATAACCCAAACGACATTACCATCCATTCATATAACCCCTGTTTAGTTTTAAATGTTGTTTTCCATTCATCTCCCTTTTTCATTCTAATTTGGTGATAACCACTCATCAAATCGACTTTAGAAAACAATGCAGCACCATGCAACTCATCAAGCAAATCATCAAGTCTGGGTATAGGAAATCGATACTTAACTGTTATTTTGTTGATAGCACGGCTGTCCATACACATCCTCATGGTACTATATTTCTTCGATACAAGCAAAGTAGGTACGAAACATGGACTAAGTGATTCTTGAACATAGCTCTTCTCTACAAGCTCACCAACCTGCCTTTGAATCTCTTTTGCTTCCTCTGGATTACATTTGTATGCTGGTCTATTAGGAAGTGAAGCTCCCAGCACCAAATCAATTTGATGCTCAATTCCACGAATAGGCGGTAACCCTTTAGGTAATTCATCTGGAAACACATCTTAAAATTCTTCTAGCAATTCCTTAATCCGTGTTGGTAAGTCCAATCCTTCTACTTGTAGCAATTGCTTTGCCCAGATCATGAAAACAACCCCTGTCGAAGCTAATGCCTGTTTGATATCGCCTTTTTTGGCTAACAACAGCCCCTTACATGATTGCACCTCCTTTTATTGGCTTCGTAACTGATCCTCTCTAACCTGTTGATAACTCAATGGTAACAAGTTCACCTTCTTTCCATTCAGCATGAAAGAATAAGTGTTCTTTCGTCCATTGTAGGTCACATCCTTATCAAATTGCCATAGACGACCTAATAGCAAATGGCTAGCTGACATCGGCGCAACGTCACACAAAACCTCGTCATGATAGGTTTTAATGGAAAAGGGCACAAGAACTTGTTTTGTCACCCAAATCTCCCCATTCTCATTCAGCCATCGCAAACTATACAGTCTAAGATGCGGAATGGTAGTTAAACCCAATTTCTCCACCAAGGTAGTTAACGCAACATTAGTGAAACTTCCATTATCAATGATCATCCCACACACCTTATCTCGAATCTGACATCGAGTATGAAAGATGTTCTCACGTTGCTCATCACTAACATCAACTTGTGCATTCAGAACCCGTTGCACAACCAACAAATCTCCCTTCACTGGTTTGAAATCTTCTTCCTGTTCCATTTGTGCCTCATCTTCATCTTCAGTTTCAGCCTCATCTCCACTGATCAGCTCTCCATGGTCCCCATGCAATATCATCACCCTTTTATTTGGACATTCTGAAGCAATGTGCCTATATCCTAAGCACTTGAAGCACTTGATGTCCCGAGACCTCCTATGATATAGAGGTTTTGTCACCTTCTCCTTTCCCTTCGAAGAATCAGAACTGGTATTCCCCTTGTTAACCTCTACCTTCTCATCTTGTTTAGGTGTACTCCATGTTCGTGTAGGCGTAGATACAACCCTTGTTGTACTTGACATAGTTACACTAGTTCGGACACCTCCTTGTTTCTGCTGCCTCTCTATTCGAGTTGCAAGCTTTATAACATCCTCAAGGAAGATGTACGGTTGCAATTCAACAATATTAGTTATATCCTTCCTCAACCCTCCAAGAAATCTAGCTATTGTTTGCTCTTCCACATACTCAAACTCTTTCACATACTCTTCCACACTTAAAGATCCTTGTCGCAAAGTTTGAAGTCTGATGTAGAGCTCTTGTTTATAGTAATCAAGAACAAATCTCTTCTTCATCACTCTTTTCATAGTTGCCCACATTCTAATCTTCTCTTCTCTATCCCTTCTCCTCTGAATCTTTAAGTTTTCCCACCATAAAAGAGCATAATCTGTAAACTCAAGTGTTGCCACCTTGCACTTCCTTTCTTCAAAAAATTGATACCATTCGAACACCTTTTCAACCTTCTGAATCCATTCCAAGTATTCCTTGGGTGAACTACTTCCTCAAAACTGTGGAATCTTAAGTTTGAGACCACTAGAAGGATTATTATTCTGTCTTCTTAGTCTACCCTTGTCGTCGGCCTCATCATCCCCATTTGGATCTCCATCAGCTTCAACAAAATCATTTCATGGCACCCTAAGTGTTTGCCTCTGCTGGGGTTGCAAATTATTTCTTTGCATCATTTGTATAAGGGTATGCAACTGTTCATGAATTCCAGTCATTTCATCCCGAATCTTAGCATGAGATCGTTGTAAGCCCATAACCTGTGCCTGTTCTAAACTTAACCCTCTTAGCGAATCTTCTTTATCTCCAGCCATAATTAAGTTTATCAACCTCAATTCCTACAAGCCTTTCTTCTGTTTCTGGCTCCAACCTTAGATCACAACTGATGCTCTGATACTAGATGATATGCTGTGAATGATTCAAAAAATAGAAACAATGAATCTGACAAAAATGGATGAAGGATGGGTCTTGTTGTGTTATCTTTCTTTTGATGTTTAGGCTGGATTATAGTGATTTTAAGGTATATAAAATGGAGGATAGATTAGAGTGATACTTTGATAAGTTGATCTGAACGCCACAAAGATCAATCTAGGATTTTGAAGCCACACTCTCTGTGATTGAAGAGTGATAAGTCAGGTAGGGTTCTTCACAAATCAATCTGGAAGAACAACTCTTAATTCTCTGAATTAAGTTCAAATCTTGGCCAAAAGTTCTTTATTACATATTCTGATGTTATATTTATAATTGGAACATCCCTCCCTACTTAAAAAAATTCAACATGACAGAATTCAAGCCCAAAAATTAGACTTTGACAAAGTAACCAGACAAATTAAACTAGCACACATTTTCTGACTTTAATTGAAACATAAACAGACTGAATTTAAAATGGCTATAACTTTTTGCACAAAAGTCCAATGCAATCATGGTTGGACAATCTGGAAAAATCACGTTCTGAACTTGAAATCCACCTAGATTAGTCTTGTTTTCACATGCAATGGATGACTTCAAATTCGGGTTTAAATTCATCTACTGTTCTGACGTAAACAACATCAATTTCTTAACTTATTTGCATTATCAACCCAAATTCAAGTAGTCTAGCATCAAAAGAACCATTAAGGGCTTTTCCTATCTTTAAGCTTCAATTGTAGGCAAATAAGCACCCTTGAAATTGCTAATTTTTAACTCCAATACAGCTTCAATCATTCCAATCTGACTCGTCAAGGTCCTTTGTAGTTGTTTCACTCTTGCTCTTGTCATTGAACTATTTGAATCCTCTTGCATATTTGATTTACCTTTACGAGATGGATTATCATTCCCATAATGCACATCACATGAACTCATAAACTATAGACTTGAAATCATTACCGTGGGAATCAATACTTGAGCATGCAGTTAATACCTTGACAAGATTCCGATGTCTGATGTTTCTCAGGGCTTCACATTCAGCTATGAAACTCCTAGAAGCCATGAGATTAAGCACTTTGACAGCAATGACCATTCCATTGTGGTCGAGTATTCCTTTATACACAGACCCCAAGCTACCTTACCAAATTCGCTGAAGAGAATCCCTTGGTAGCTTTTAAGAGAGTTTGATAAGACACCTCCAATAGCTCATTCCGCTTAGAGCTCAATTTAATTTCTCTTCTTTTCCTTCTTGATGAATAAAGAAATAAAGTGACAACAAGGGCCAATGCTAGAAGCACTGTAATGGCAAATATTGCTATCTTCAATTTGAGTTTCCGCCTCTTTGGATGGTGGAACTTGCATCTAGGCAGCCCAAACTCGGTGTTACCACCACATAGCTGGCTATTTCCTATGACTGAAACTGCAGTTGAGTTCTTGAAAATTCCTTCATCTGGTATCATGCCCTAGAAGTTGTTACAAGAGAGATCCAACATCTCTAATGAATTAAAGCCCTGAAAAACTCTGGAATTTTCCCTGACAAGTTGTTATGAGAAAAGTTGAAATGTAGAACTCCTCTCAGTGAACTCAATGCTGAAGGGATAGACCCGCGAAGGAAGTTGGAATTCATATACAAGCCTTCCAGACTAATACAACCCCCAAGACTGCTAGAAATCTCACCTGATAACATGTTTCTAGATACATCTAAGATTTCTAGATTTACCAACTTCCCTATTTCAATGGGAAGGGAACCCGAGAAATGGTTTTGAAAAAAATATATACAGTAAAGCGAAGATCCCAAAAAGTCCTGGGGGGATGTCACCACTAAGATTGTTTTCACACAGATTAAACACTAACAGTTTATTGCAGTTCCCTAGACTTGAGAGGAGCTACCTTCAAGACTGTTCTCCCCTAAATGGATAGCCATTAATTTGGAAAGATTCCCTACAGAGGATGGAATATGCCCTGATAAATTGTTGTAGTCAAGAACCAATTCCTCAAGATTTTGAAACTCTCCGACGCTAGAAGGAATAATACCTGAGATTTTGTTGCTGCCAACATCAAAAATTTTCAAGTTCACCAGCTTCTCTATTCCAGCTGGGATGCTTCCAAATATGTGATTTTCCTGTAGACTGATCACCCCGAGCATGGTTGAGAGATTGCTGATTTGTTTCGGCAACTCCCCACCAAAGTTATTTCGTTTAATAGGCAAATACTCTAAAGTGGTGGCATTGGTCAATGAGGAGAGAAAGCTTAAGTCATTAGCTTGTCCACTTCCCAAGTGAGGAGAAAAGGTTGAGCCTAATCTTGACACCTCCAATAAAATCTCCACATCTTCATATTATGGGCACTATAAACATTTATCTTGATAATTTCTCTATTAATCCACCATTGTTGTTGGCACAGTTCTTATATTCACGCTACATCACAAAGCATTCTCCACCTCAGATGAAAATGTTTTTCGCTCTAGGAGAAACAAACAATCCAACCCCCTAAGTACGTCATAACTCTCTTCTCTCATATATGACATAGTAACAAAAAAAACAGGTCTCCTAAAACTGCCAGGGTTCAAAAAGCGAAAAGAGCTAGAAAAATTTCATAACAGTGCCCGTAGAGAATCTAACTTAGTTGATATCTGTTTCATTAGCTTCATTAAGATCTTATGTAGTGATCTTATCCTCCCGCGCTCATCTTAATTAAGGCCTTCGAAATATGATCAACTGACAGTATTTAACATATAGCAGCAACGACCAAACAGTGAACAGATTAGACAAGCAATAATGCTGAAGAATCAGAATACTTTCAAAGAACTGAAGGACATAAGAAGTCATTTTCCATACGTCCCATGTCTGATGTTTCTGACTCTTCCAATCATGAAATGATCCCACCAAAGCCTTAATTTTACACATCCTAGTTAAGGAGGAACATGCTATAGCAATAAATTCTTGTTTTTCGTAGATATATATGTATATAAAAAGTCGTATTAAGGTAATGTAGAATGATGGAAAAACAAAATGTTTTCTCTCTTTTTCTTTCAACATTAGCCTCCAATTCTTGTAAAGCTTGAACACAGAATTTGTTGCATGGTGTCCACTAGCGATAGACCTTATTTATTATCCAAGTAGATTTCATTAATTAATAGTTTTGGTTGAATGAATTCAGTAAAACTGTTGTTAAAACTAATTAGTATTCATTAAATTAAAGCTTGACTAAAATTATTTAAAACTATTGTATATATCAGATCAATATTATTCATAGTTAAATCTTTGTTAAAATTCCTTAGAACTTTTTATACAAAGTTAGCATTAGTAAAGGTAACGAAATTAACAAGGCAGGATTTGGATTTCTCTCCTTTTTAAAAAAATATATTTTTTATTTTATTTTAAAATTTCTTAGCAAAAAAAAATTAAATTAATTTTATAATTTTAAAAAATAAAAAATATTATTTTATTATATATTTTAAATAAAAAATACTTTTTAAAACAAACTTCTTATTTCAACGTTGCTATTGGCCTCTTACTTTAGGTTCCCGCGTCTGTGCTGTGTTGTTGACTTCTCTGTATCTATATAAAATGCTTGCACGGACCATCTTCGCCCACAGACTTTTTTTTTTTTTTTTCCCCAAGACACGATTTAAGTAAACTACAATATTGAAAGCTTGTAACTTTGTTCCAAGTATTTTTTTAATATTTTATTTTAAATTAATATTTGTTGGTAGGATAATATTAAAAAAAAATTAAATAAAAAAGTTATTTTAATATATTTTTAAATAAAAAAATTTTAAAAAATAATTATAACTACATTCTCAAATAACCTCCCAACTTTATTATAAACAAAGAGGAGCTGTTTAAATTTTAAAATATTTTAATATAATTTTAAAATTAAATAATATAAGAATTATTTTAATATAATCTAATTGATTTAACCAATTTAAAAATAAATTTGACAATCAATTAAGACATATAATTTAATTTAAAAAATTAAAATAATATTTTTTAATATTAACATATTAATATATTAAATCAAATTGAATTTTAGAAATTAACCTATTAAATTTATAATGTAATGAATTTCACTTAGTTTAAGAATTTTATTTTTTAATTATTTTTTATTTAATTATATGTTAACAAAAATACAAATTATAAAATTAGATACTTATAAAATTAAATACAAATTAAATATATATATATATATATATATATGAGACTATAATACACTTATAAAAATCATACTAAAATAATATATAAAAATAAATTTAAAAACAAACGAATATTAATAAATAAAAATAACTAGAAAAAAAGAAAAAAAAAAGGCGGAAATGAATAATTTCACTCCATCTCTAGGGTGGGTAAAGCAAACAGGAGGGATCAGGTATTCTAGTCTACTTGGTAGATCATGGAAAAACTACACTCCTAAAAAGGCAATGAGGTGTCAAATTGGATCCTAGTTTTCCATGATCTATGCAAGTAGAATATAATATCTCATCCCTCTTGTTATATATATATATATATATATATATATATATATATTAGCCTGAGACTTCAAACCGGTAGCAAGGTTTTTAGAAATTACAGAGAAACCGGTTTCTTGCGGGAAAGACGACCCCGACCATAGAATTCTTGTGGTGCTCCAGTAATAATAATTATGACCCACCAAACGGCACACTGAGAATCAGTGCGGCATTATCGTATCTCGTTTATCGTACAATGTCGACCACTTTTGATGGTCCTTTCCACACGCTCGAAACTACTCTTACTTCACTTTCGTTGTTCTTAATAATTTAATAAGGCGACTGGTTCCCTTTTCACATTTTCTGCCAAAATTCTCATCCTATTACTAGATATTTCCTCCTCCTTGTTCACCGCCGAACTAGCTCAACCCTTGGCCTTTATCAATGCCTAAAAGCAGCCAGTAATACCACTCAAAAAACCTTCAGCTATTGTTCTCAATGGGTTTTTCAGTGCCTTCTCCAGTCTTCTGCCCCCATGCCATTGTTCTTCTCCTCTTGTGTCTCACGTCCTCTGCCTTGTCAATCGACAGGAATGAGACCGACCGACTAGCCTTGCTGGATTTCAAGTCCAAAATGACCCATGATCCTCTTGGAATCATGCGCCTGTGGAATAGCAGCATCCACTTCTGCCAGCGGTTCGGTGTGACATGCAGTCAGAAGCACCAAAGGGTGACGGTGCTGGATATGCGGTCCCTTAAACTGTCAGGTTCCGTATCACCATATATTGGCAATCTGAGCTTTTTAAGAGAGATACACCTTCAAAACAACAGCTTCAGTCATGAAATCCCAGCGCAAATTGGCCACTTGCATAGATTGCAAATACTAGCACTACATAATAATTCTCTTACTGGTGAAATTCCTGCTAGTATATCTAGTTCCTATAACCTCGTTTCACTCAAATTAGCAAACAACAAGCTGATTGGAGAAATCCCGAAGGAGTTTGGCTCCTTCTTGAAGCTCAGAAACCTCTCTCTAGCGGGCAACAACCTTACAGGAACTATCCCTCCATCTTTAGGGAACATATCATCCCTCCAGACACTATGGCTAAATGATAATAAGTTGTTTGGGAATCTCCCTGCTACTTTAAGCAAATTGGTAAACCTCAGGATTTTATCATTGTTTAATAATAGATTTTCAGGTACCATCCCTCCCTCCATGTTCAATCTCTCTTCATTAAGGGCTTTTGAAGTAGGGCTTAACCATTTCCACGGCAATCTCCCCTCTGATCTGGGTATTTCCCTTCCAAATATTGAATTCTTTTCCATCCATTCTAACCAATTCACTGGAAGTGTTCCTGTTTCAATATCCAATTTATCAAATCTTGAAATGCTACAGTTAAACCAAAACAAGCTTACAGGAAAAATGCCTTCACTGGAAAAGCTACAAAGGCTTCTTTCAATAACCATTGCCTCTAACAATCTGGGAAGTGGGGAAGCCAATGACTTGAGCTTTCTCTCCTCCTTGACCAATGCCACAAACCTAGAGCAATTGATTGTAACGCAAAATAACTTTCAAGGACAGCTGCCTCCACAAATCAGCAATCTGTCAACTACACTGGAAATCATGGGCCTCGACAGCAATCTATTATTTGGGAGCATCCCTGATGGAATAGAGAATCTCATCAGCTTGAATGATTTTGAAGTACAAAACAACCTCCTTTCAGGTATCATTCCTTCTACCATTGGGAAGCTTCAAAATCTAGAAATATTGGATCTTGGATTGAATAATTTTTCAGGGCATATTCCATCCTCTCTAGGAAACCTGACAAACTTAATTGGACTGTATTTAAATGACATTAATGCTCAAGGCAGCATCCCTTTAAGTCTAGCAAATTGCAACAATTTGTTAGAGTTGGATCTTTCTGGAAACTATATAAGCGGAAGCATACCCGCTGAAATATTTGGACTATCCTCGCTGTCAATTAATCTTGATTTATCACGAAACCATTTGTCTGGCTCCCTACCAAAGGAAGTAGGAAATTTGGAAAATCTAGGAATTTTTGCTATTTCTGGGAATATGATATCAGGTAAGATTCCTAGTAGTCTTGGACATTGTATAAGTCTGCAAGTCTTGTACTTGGATGCCAACTTTTTTGAAGGTTCCATTCCTTCCTCCTTGAGTACCCTGAGAGGCATTCAAGAATTCAATTTTTCTCATAACAATTTGTCAGGGAAAATTCCAGAATTTTTCCAAGATTTCAAGTCCTTGGAAATTTTGGACCTATCATATAACAATTTTGAGGGGATGGTACCTGTTAGGGGAGTTTTCAAGAATGCAACAGCAACTTCAGTCATTGGGAATAGCAAGCTATGCGGTGGCGCATCTGATTTTGAGCTTCCTCTATGCAATTTCAAACACCCGAAGAGGTTGAGCCTAAAAATGAAGATAACAATCTTTGTGATTTCCTTCCTTCTAGCGGTGGCAGTACTTATCACATGTTTATTTCTTTTCTGGTCAAGAAAGAAAAGAAGAGAATTCACTCCAAGCTCTGATGGGAATGTGCTATTGAAGGTGTCTTATCAAAGTCTCCTTAAAGCTACAAATGGATTCTCATCGATCAATTTAATTGGTACTGGTAGCTTTGGTTCTGTCTATAAAGGAATTCTTGATCATAATGGAACAGCTGTTGCTGTCAAAGTGCTTAACCTCACGCGTCAAGGAGCTTCTAAGAGTTTCATGGCTGAATGTGAGGCTCTGCGGAACGTCAGACATCGAAATCTAGTTAAGGTAGTAACAGCATGTTCAGGTGTTGATTATCACGGGAATGATTTCAAGGCTTTGGTGTATGAATTCATGGTTAATGGGAGTTTGGAAACCTGGCTGCATCCAAGTCCTGCAACCCATGAGGTGCAGGGGATTCTAGATCTTACACAGAGACTAAACATTGCCATCGATGTTGCCCACGCACTAGACTATCTTCATCATCAATGTGAAAAACAAATAGTTCACTGTGACCTCAAACCAGGCAATGTTCTTCTCGATGACGAAATGGTTGGCCATGTAGGTGATTTTGGGTTAGCAAAATTCCTTCTCGAAGACAACCTTCACCATTCGACGAACCCATCAAGCTCCATTGGAATAAGAGGGACCATTGGTTATACTCCCCCTGGTAAATGTTGTGCATACATTTGTTCTGTTCATCGCATTCATTTTCATTTTAATATCATATTTTCGTGCCGCTGTTTCTTCAAATGTCTCTAAACACTTTAAATTTTTGATGCTACTGCTGGCTGTATTCCGTAGCAAACTTACTTCCCATCTTATGGCTATGATTGTAGAGTACGGTGCGGGAAACGAAGTGTCAGCATATGGTGATGTATACAGCTATGGCATCCTCTTGCTGGAGATGTTTACAGGAAAGAGACCAACTGATGACCTGTTTAATGGTCTGAACCTTTATAGCTATGTCAAGACATTTTTGCCTGAGAAAGTGTTGCAGATTGCAGATCCTACTCTTCTTCAAATAAAATCTGAAGGGAATTCTATCGAACAAAATAGAGTTCTTGAGTGCTTGGTCTCAGTATTTACAACTGGAATCTCCTGTTCTGTCGAGTCGCCACAGGAACGGATGGGCATTGCTGATGTTATAGCCCAACTATTTTCTGCCAGAAACGAACTTCTTGGAACCTGATTACATTACAAGAGAATGACGTGCCTAGTTCTGTGTATGCTTCTTGATGATGATGGGCTCCACTCTTTTACTCAGTTCTTTCGATAGAATGTAGATCAACTATTTTCTTTTGTTTCACTATGACTTTAATCGCTTTGAAACAACAAGATCAAATGAATCTTTTAGAATCATAATTTAAACTTGTTAAATATCAAGAATGAATCCACATAGCCTTTTCTCTAATAACTACTAATTAATGTTGCAATTTGATAACCAAAACCAAAATCAAACAAAAGAAAAATGGCTCTAACATTCTTATCACAAGGTATTAAGAGAAATTTGCAAAGGAAATCAAGTTTTCCTTCGCCTCTTCTTCCTCTTTTTAATTTTTACTTTCCTTAATTTCTCCCGAGCTTAAAAACCTTATTCTATCTCAATAAGCTCTCTAAAGTAATTAAATCTTCCTTTTATGGCATTCATTCTCTTAATTTCACAATTTTCTCTCATGAATTTTTGGAAAAAAAAGGCATAAATACCCGAAGTCCCAAATTCTTCTCTCTTTCTTATTTTGCAGCAGCTCAAGTCAGCTTTCAATGGTTGTTTAAAAGTGTGCTAAACATTATTTTTTAAAAGTATTTTTTATTTGAAATTGTATTAAAATAATATTTTTTTATTTTTTAAAAAATTTATTTTTGACATTAAAACATTAAAATAATAAAAAATTTAAAAAAGTTATTTTAAAATTAAAAATAAAATTTTAAAGAATATTAACTTCAACCTCAACTCCAACCCTTTTTAAGAAGAAGAAAAGGCTATATTTTATAAATAAATGATTGTTTTACACCTCACTTATTCTTGTTTTTTCTCCAACCAAGTATCCAGGGGGCGGAGGAACATAAAAGACTAAGGTGGGCTATAGCCCAGATAGAAAAATAAATCTTAAAAAAAATATAATATTTCATCTTATAATTATAAGTATAGCATTTTTATTTATTTTTTTCTCAAATCCGGATATATAAATATACCCTCTGCATTATTTTTTATTAGTCTCGTACTTTTTCATTGGGTTTCTTAACCTTTCGCATCCCATTAATTTCTCTTCTTATTCATTGAATAAATTTCTATGATTTTCTATTCCGGATAAAAGAACTCATTTTATACATCTCAATTTATATGTATTTGATTCATAGAAAAACATTAAAAAATTTAATTTTAAAAAATAAAATTAAAAAATAAGTTTGAAAATGTAGTTGCAATTGTTTTTTAAAGTGTTTTTTGTGCTGAAATATATCAAAATGATATTTTTTATTTTTAAAAAATTATTTTTGAAATCTACGTACGTAAATGATTCAAAACATACTAAAAAAATTAATTTTTAGCAAAAAAAATAAATTTTAACGGAACGCACTTTGCACCACGTTCCCAAATGCTCTCTACTCTTTAGCCCCCATCTTATGCTTGCAAATAAATACTCAATCAACCATAAGAAATATAACCTAATTGGTCAGGGTCTAGATTTGCTCTTTAAAGATCACTAGTTTGAATTACATAAATCTTAAGATCACTAAAGATTTATATGGTCCTTAACTTCATGACTCGTAGGATTAATCGAGGTATATATAAGCTGATCTAGATATCTATATTAATATAAATAAATACTCAAGCAAATTTTATGATATTTTACGCACTTATCATAAATTTTGCTACCTGCTTAACTCCTATCAGTATGGAGTATGGTTTTTTAGTTTATCTTTTGATTTATAATACAAAAATTTCCATAATGAATACATTATTAGTAAAACAATTTATGTTTATTTGTTCGTAGCACAGGATAAAAAAAATTCATGGCTCCGCCCTTGCAAGTATTCATATTTTTTCATATCCTTTCTGAACTTGAATTTCTCCAAGATTTTAACCTTAGATAAAAAAATATACCAACCAACTTTATATAAACTTTTAACCTGGTTAAACAACTAGTTTAAAAGATATATTTGATAACATAAAATTGATCACTACATAATTTTATATTAAAAAAAAAATTTGTTCAATCCCTACTAGAATCGTATCAATTATTTTAGAAAATCCTCAAGACTATTTCCTTACTTTAAAATATATTTATTTTTCTTTTTTATTTTTATTTCTTTTGCAGACATACAATAATTTCATGAAAATATTACTGATTTTTAATTGAGGTTTACACCAACTTTTTTTTTTGTACAATTCTTTCATAACTCTCATCGTTCATTTTCATTATAATTTCTTAAAATTATTTTCATTCTCAAAGAACATTCATTTAAATTTTTGTAATACTTCTGTCCATCGAAACACATTATTGGTTTTATCGATATTATGGATTTTCAGCTATAATTCATAATTCTTCTTTTAGCTTCAATAATACCTTTAAATTTATTTATTAAGGTTATTCCCTCAATTACAAATCATAGTTATTTCTATTTCCATCATTTATCTATTTTTTTCCATCCTAAATTTCCATTACTTGTTGAGGGCTTATCACTTTTGATCCTTTATGAATAAAAGAAGTATAATGAATAAGATCGTGAGAAACAAAAAAAAATAAAAAAGTAGAAATAATCAAGGATACTGCATACTACATCTACTTTATGTCTTGTTATTCAAAAAGTTATATATTTCTAATAAATATATAGCAACTTAGCTTTTAAAGTATGTGGTGTCACATAAACTATTTGTTAAATATGAATATGCAAAACTAATGAGAGAGTTGATCATATCATATCATATGTAAGTGGTAGATTAAGGAGAAAATGATTTGGGTCACCTAAGATGGGCAATCCAACTCAACCCAACCCAATTTATGTTAATATTATTTATATTAATAATAACAATGATGACGAAGAATTACTTTCTAACAATAACTATCCATGATTGGTAACCTTTACCCTTATAAATATGTTTATTAAAACCAATAACAACATACAAAAAGAAATGGATAAAAATTAAAGCGGAGAAATGACTCACAATGAAAAAATCAATTGCATTCTAGAGAGAAAAATAGCTCTTAACATTTTTTTTTTAGAGAAAACTACTAAATGAACTTCATAGTTTTATTTTGCATTATTTTGAGTATTGTTATTTTTTTATAATAACAACTCAAAATCCTCATTTACTTAGCAAATCTCGTATGATACTTTCAAAAATCTTTTCCATTCAGTATAATCATTTAAGTTTGTGAAGCATTGTCTAGCTTTGCTAATAATAATGGTGTGAAGATTTTTGTTTTAATATAAAAAAATTATTATAGGATGATTATAAAATACTTAATATTAATTATTATTTTATTTTGTAAAATGTTTTATATAAAAGAACCAAAAAGTACTTTTACAATAGTTTACACAAAATAAACAAAGAAAAGTCGAAAGAACAATTTATATATTTTCTGTAAAATGTTTCACACAAAACAAATCTATTAATTTGTATCGAGTCTCATAGTGGAAGTGCTCTCTCCTTCCCCTTTGGTCGCCACTAGTGAGTAAACATGATGTTGTATATAGTTGTGTTTTAGCTTAGAAATAAGTAGAATAATCAAATCTATCAGGAAGTTAAGAATTAACATACAAAAATACTAGATAGAGATGAGTTTGGATCGATCATTAGTAATATTGGATTGCCTAAATTAGCATAATTCATGATGAACATATACTATTACATTCTACTAAAAAAAACCCTAAAAGAAAAGGATATTTTCTTTGTTTATTTTCCTTTACATTTTGGATTGTTATAGTGCAACAAAGTCAATCTTTTTTTTTTTGTCCTTGAAAAATTATGTTGTTTCTGCCACTAAATTATTTTTTTTATTTTATTAGTTAATATTATGTTGAGATGGTTTTAAGACTCATACTTTGTTTCCTTTTACATGCTATTGTGTATTCATGGTGTCCAAAAAGATTTTTTACGATGAAATTAATGCTTAATTTTGTAAAATATAATTTAATTTGATTAATTAAAAAAATATAAACAACAAAGGTAAAATTTAATACTACAAGAATATTCATTTTTGTTTTTACAGTTCATTGGGTGTGAAAAGCCATAATTTAATCCCTAATTTTTTTACATTTTTTTTATTCCTCTATTTTGAGGGTTCCATGTTTCAATCTTAAATTTTACTTTTTAACATATTAATTACTCAAATTTGAGAGAATATAGCATGTTGCTGGAAAAAGAAAAGGGAAAAAGTTTTTGGTCGACCATATTCAGACCTCCAAGAAGACTAATATTGATGTTAATAGATATCTCTTTAAAAGAAAGGTTCAACAGAGGTGTAGTTTCCCTTTATACATGTTTCAAAACATATATTTAGACTCGTAAAATTATTTATGATATAGTTGAATATTTTATTTATGGATAGATTGTAGTCTTTTTAGAGTTTGAAATGGGTTTATTTAGATTTATAGTATGTTTTTAGGGTATTTTCGACTGAAAACAAGTTAAGAATTGGGTTATGGATTCCTAAAACTAGATTTTAGCTTTCTAACAAATTAGGAGTAACTACAAAGTCATTTGAAAAATAATGTGTCATTTACCCCAAGCAAACAATTTATAGTTTGTTATATATAAAAAATCTCATGACAGACAAAATGTCATCCACATGTTAAAAATAAAAAAATAAAATAAATCCAAATAGTTGACTTGACCTTTCAAACCTATATGCACCTATTCTTTTCTTAGATATTACTGTCTCTTTCTTTTTTTTTTCTAAATTTTGACTAAACAAATCTCTTAAAATAAATCAATTAAACTAATATTTATGCAATTATTTTATTAAAAAAAAAGATTAGGTCTTTTGTGATATAATCAATTCCTTTATTGATATAATTTTATGTTAGCCTAATATGTATAATTTTTAAAATAATTTACTTATTAATATTATTGCTTATACAGGCGCGGGGCGAGAGGATATCAGGATCAAGGAGTCATCACTTAGTTGTTTGATTTAGGGTCACTAAAAAACCCAGGTTGACTAGTCTTATATGAAATTTTAGAATAAATAATAGCTTGTTGCTATAAAAATAATTAACACCCCTAACACACCTTAATTAAGGTAAGCTCTATTATATATAGTCTAGATGTAGTTTAAAGGTATTATTAAGTTTTTAATCGATGATTTGTTTATGGATTAAAACCAATATTTATGCTTATAAATAAATCTAGTGTTTTGAATTTATTATGGGCTTATATGCCCAAATAAATTATTACGGAAAAAATTCATATAGGTGCCTTGATTGGAGTCATTTATACTTTAAGGCTAAAACATTTTCCATAACTCACATATCATGATGATGAAGAATACTCCCAATAAAAATTGTTGAATATCCAAAATAAAATTATTTAAATTTTTTAATCAATTCCTAGTATTTAAATATCAGCCTACTTTTAAATCCAATATTCACATCAAAAAGTTGATTATTAATTCTCAAAAACTTTTTGAAGGTTTTTGAAATATTGGTGAAGTTATCATTGATGTAATGAGCTGGTTATTGAAATATTTTTGAAAAAAAAATGATAAATGTTTTTAGAAATCTTGGAAAGTTTTGAGATTTTGACAAAAAGAAAATATTTTAATATTGAGTTTGCATCTGCATCTTACAATAGAAGTTTACAGCCTCAGTATTAATTAAAATTATTGGAAAAACATGTGAAAGACCCATATATAATTTTAAATTGATCCTGAAATTTTATAAATTTTGTTTGGAGTTTATTTGGGGATCTTTTTGTCAAAAAATCATTTTTTATTCAAAGCAAAATTGTCAAAATAGGTCTAAGGGTGTATTTTTCATACAATACTTTAGGCCAAAAATTCTTCAATAAAAAAAGTAACTAACCAAACAATGTTTTGGTACCTAATTCATAGCAAAACAAATTAAGTTGACTAGAAAAAACAGGTTCAATATTGAATCGAATAGAAAACCATGGTTTGATCCAAAACTAAATTAAAACAAACAATTAAACCAAAAACATATCAAACCTAAAAAAAACACAAAAACAGATCAAACATCAAGAACATAATGAATATTCAAACCATAACTTAGCAATCACAAACAAAACAAGTTTTCATGCAATCAATGGCATGGCTTTGTTCGTAATCATACGTAGATAAAAAATCAAGCATCCATTTCCTTCAATTAACACTCAAAAATCACTATTTGATCAAAATATATTTAGGTAGTCAAAAGAACCCTAGAATATAAACGAATGAATAAATGTTATTTATGCATTTTAACTTCATATTATTTGTTAAAGATGACAAATTAAAATGTTTTTGCCAAGAATCAACCTAAAACATATAAAAAACAAAAGGCAAAGGCAAAGTTCATATGAAGAACATAAACCCAAAATCTAGAAAATTTCAATAAATTGAAGAACTAATATTAAAACCCAAATTTAACTTTTTAGCCCTCTAGACATCTTATTTTTGTCCTCACAAACCACATTATTAATATCAAGCATAGTTAAATTTAAAAAACTAACAAAAAACATCAAATCATCACAAACATGTTTTAAATTCCAACTTCATAATTGCATCCCCAACAACGATCAATAAAAATATAAAATTTCAATTCAAAACTAACTCTTTAAGCACTTGGAACCCAAACCATGCTTGAAAACTAAAAACATACACTAACAAAATAGAAAAATATATAAACACCCATTGTCACCTTATAGTAGAATTCAAAACTACCGTATTTTATCAAAATCAGTCACCAACATATCATCCTAACACTTAATAACATCAACAACTCCTCTAAACAAGATTTAAATAATAAAATTAATATTTTTACGTATTAATCAAAACAAACTAGAAAATATCATAACACTGAAACAAGTTTAAAAAAATCAAAAAAAAATAAAAATTAAGAAAACATGAATTGGTAGGCCACATAGACTTCATTCTTGAGTTTTTACATGATTAGACCTTCTCCAAACTTGCTGACTATAAGTTGTTTTTTTTTCTTCTCCTTTTCTTCCTTCTTTTTTTTTTTTTTTACTATCTCTCTTCCTAAAGCTTATCAAACCTTCTATGTAAAAGCTCTTGAACTTTTATAATAAGGTTTGTTAACATAACATTTCCCCACATGTTTTTTTTTTTTTTTGGATTTTCAAGGGTATTTATAAGGTTTTTCTAAGTGTTTATAATAGAAGTTTAACCTTTTGATTAAAGTGAGAGGTTTTTAGACAAAAGCTAATGGTTGTGACAGTCAAGGTTGAATAGATTTATTGTTTTTAAAGTTTTACTAGAACAATTCTAATATAAACATCATTAGAAATCATCTGAAGTTCGTATAGGAGGTGCATACCTTTTATTTGGATCCAATCTTACTCAATTTTAAGATTTATAGCTTTATATTCATTTATTTAAAGGTGTCAATTTGATCAGACTAGAATATAAAAATGCAAGGAAGCTAATCGAGAACAAGATGATCTATCTCATTTTTAAAACAATAATTTCTCTCATCTTGGGATAATAATAATAAGAAAATTATTATATAATATTTTATAAAAAATATTGATAATTGAAAAATTCTAAAAGTTCAAAAGAATTAGATTTATCAAACATCTTTTAATCTTTTCAAAATTGATTTTACAATAAAAACTAAAGAAATATTCAACTTACAAAGCCTTTTAAAACTATCCAATTCCTTTCAAAAACACAAAGACCAAAACTATAAATATATTCATATTTATCCCATACAAATAAGGATTAAACCCCTCACCAAAGAAGATATGAATACTTTCATCCTAGTCATCTTTAAAAATTTTAGATTCTAAAATTTTCAAAATTAATTAATAATTTCCATGGAATCCAATTTATATAGTGGTCATGTTTCCTTTGATTCTTATCTGAATCTTATTATATCACTAAAAAAATAAAAACATCCTACAGTATAATTTTACATATCAAAATTCATAACTATAATATGCTTGAAAAATGGGTTCTCATAACCTTGATCTTTAAATTCCATTACAAAACAATATTTTATGATTTTACTGATAAATATAAATTCCAATCACAAAAAATTAAAATTATACTTCTCTAAATAGATATTTTTAGATCAAATACAATTGAATTCAAATAAATATATTATCATTGAACACATCATCCAACAAAATAAATTTATAAATATCAATCTCAACATCATTAGAAAGCAATTCAGCATACTAGAAAAACGAATTAAAAAATCTTTAGTCTCTTTTGTTGAAACTTCAACGAGAGCTATTAACCAAAAACTTAAAAATCTAGTTTTAAAACCATTACAAGTTATCAAAACTAATCAAATGCCATTACAAAACAGATTTTTTTAAAGCTATCAAAGACTATCTCAACCATCTTAAAGTTTCATCTTTCATCTTAATTGCTCATAACACACCTCATATCAATAACCATTTTTCAATCTCTACAAGCCATTTCAACATTATTTAAAATAATCAATTCCAAACTTCAAATAAAGAAGCATTTTAAAAAGAAAATCTTGAAATCAACAAACTCATTTGGAAAAACCCTAAAACATTTGTTATTCTAGATATAATAATAAAAAATAAACCAACCATCGTAAACTAAAACTAAAAGAGATTTAATGTATTTTTCCTTTATGAATAAGACTTAAATGTCTCAATATAATATTATAAATACCTTGTAACAAATAATCATGGTTGTCAATGACTATAAAACTCAAACTAAAACCCCAAATAAAGCTATAACTAAATTTTCTTATAGTTGTTTTTTCTAGCAAGTTAAAAGAACGATAAGATTAGCATCCCATCAAAACACATCTTAAAATGTTAATCTTCATCAAAACGTAAAAACAACTAAAGATCAAATACATCTATTAAATTATGAAAGAAACATCATTCAAGATGTTTCAACCTTAAATTACTAATTAATTCAATAAAGAAGGAAATTTAGGAGCTAATGGCTAGTCACAAATTATTGATATTCATAAGAAATCAACTAGACCATTAGATGCATCACACGGGGTAAAATTAATTATATCAGCTCAAATAATCAAAACTACCGACTTAAAATCTAAACAATATAGCTATCTGCCTATCTTAACAATATTGGAAAAAGAAAAAAATGTAATTTTCACCAAAGACTAGCACATTCTCAAACCCTCATCAATGTCATTCAATAGCCCACCTAGAGCTTATTACTTTCTGTGCTGTTCTCTGGCAACAATCTTGAACTTCCCTGTCTGTTGTTGCTGCCAAAAAAGAAGGGGAAAAAAAAACATCAAAAAGCCATAGAAAAATTAGATCTCTCTACCAATCAAAATTTTGAATTGAAACGCGTAATGATTTCTTTTTTCTTTTTATACCTTATCCCATAATTCAGTGTGTCTTTTGCAGAAGCCAGCAACTATAGTCTCCTTCTTCTTCTTCCCTTCCTTGTACTCGATATAAACATCCTCATTCAACCCACAAGTAACATGAAATGCCAGAGGACACTTAGGCTCAGAGCAGTCAATAACACACCCTTTTCTACTCTTGCAAACATAACATTTATCTTCCCATCTCCTTTTAGGAACCTTAGAATAATCAATTCCTTCACGGCCATCTGGATTGTCAAAAAACACCTCAGGAATCAAAAGTGCGCACACAATATGAGCCCATGACTCATCACGGCCATTTGTTGCGGTGGGTTTCAAAGCACCACCCTTTATTGGACACAAGCAACAAGATAAGGATGGTTGCCTACTTTCTCTGTCGGATTTAGAAGCCAAACACTGACTACAAAACCAATCACCATCAGGAACACCCTTTATTAAAGGGTTGCCATAGCAAGTAGTGTGAACCATTAAATCGCACCCGTCACAAAACACTATAGGATCTGTTGGATCCCCATCTGTGCTTTCACAAATGGCACACAAAATACCATCATCCTCTTCCTCCTTATACTCTTGTTGATTGTTTTCGTAAAGAAATGTGACTTTCTCCTCTTGTTGTAAACTATCAATTGACTTACTAATAATTGGAAGAGGGGTTTTCTTGTTTTCCTCATCTGCTTTAATTTCTTCATTAGAAGGAGGAATATACTCAACGTTGAGATCGATTAGCGGCGAAAGAGGCTTACCGGAAACTAAATCGGGATGCAGTGCCCAAACCCTATTCTTGGTTGGCAAGCAGTAAGCAGCACTAGTAGTGACTTTGGGATCAGCATCCGCAAGAAGTGGGTACCGGGACTCCTTTCGCTTCTTGGCCGGCAAATGCGAGGAGAAGGGAACATTTTCTTCGTTTTCATGTTGTTGTTGCTGTTCTAAGAGGGTGTGCCTTTTGAGAGGAGGTATGGCTTGGAATTTGGTATCCATTGTTGATTCTGCGTCTGAGGTTTTTTGGGATTTTGCAAGCAGAGAAAGATGGAGGCGGAGATTTAGGGCTTTTGTGTGGTTAAAATTTTGAATTATTAAAGGCAAATCTGGTTTGGAGGGAAGAGAGCCCGGGAAGGGAAGAACAACACTATCAAAATCTGGTTTTTTGTTTTCGTTTTTTCAGTTTCTCGAAGTTTTGTGGCGGCAACTTAATTTTAAAATTTTCCTGCCCCTCCAGCTATCAATAAGGCCTCGTTTTGGTCCCCATAGCACCGGAAATTTTAATTATATCCTTCTCTCCAATTTCGGGCATCTATCACTTCAAAGCCAGAGAACACTGCTTATTTTATTTATAAGCTGGGCAACAAAATTGTTCATCCAGGCCTCCCCCCTTCCCTCTCCCAGAACATCCTGCTGCTCTGTTGGCTCTTACACAACACGGTCAATTCATAAAAAGTTCCGTTTTCCTCAATATTGTACTTTGAAATTAGAAAACCCAGATACATTACAAATGCCAAATGCTCACAAGGGGGGGGGGGGGGGGGGGGACATTACACGTCTGTAGTGCAAAGTCCACAGTTCAAACACAGTAAATCTGAAAATTTGTTATCATAATGTCACTGAGAAATAAGGCATTCCACATTTCTCAAATCAACGATGAAAGGCAGCGCATCACTAGCTACTGCTTATCGCGTTTCTAGATGTCATGTCACTCATCATTCTGGACAGGCACACTGCGTCTCCAAATTCCGGCCAGGACACTACCAAAGATTGAGTGGCAGACACTAGAAACAGCACACGGTACTGCTGTAAGCGGGTTACCAAAATGCTTTGTAGCAAGAACGACACCGAGCACAGAGTTCTGAAAGATAAAACAGCAAAAGTGGAATCATTTGTCTTCATAGAAAATGGGAATGCATAGCAGAGATTAATTTCTAAATGTGATAGACATTAGACAAAAGGAGGCCTAGAGCCATGGTCCCACCAAAGTTCAGAATTTCTCTCTTTTGATGCAGCGAGAGATTTATTTTGGCCTCCTCATGAATAGAGAATTTGCCTCTTTCCCTTTAAACTATAAGGATAGATTTTTAAACATATTTAGCCCCTCCATGCCAAGTGTAAAATTCTAGCCCCATTAAAACATCAATCCAAGGATCTGCTCCCAAAATCACCAAAGTACCACTCACATTAGGCAGTCACAACAAGACTACCATAAACTTTGCCTGGAATTGGAATCTACAAACTAATATATGTTTACTCCACCGTGCACGGTGTAGCATATGAATCATCAAATAGAGAACAAGAGAGAAGCATCCCTTAATAATCCAGCTAGAGTAATTATCTACCTGCATGCCAACCTCAATCGAGATGGTTCGTGATGATGCCGCATCAAGCCCTAGCATTCTTGAAAGCAAATATCCAAAGAAAAAACCACATGCATGAAGGAGAAATGCAGCAAGCACCACTTTTCGGCCAGACATGAGGATTGCAGAGGAACTCTGGGCAATTGCGTTTCCACACAGAACAGCTACAGTTCCCACAGCAATGGGTGGCATCAAGGGAGAAACAATTTTAACCAGGCTCTGGAAATACTGATTTAGAAATGCACCAAGAAGTACAGGAAGCAGCACGACCTGTCTTTGTAGCAGGAAATGACAAAATTACTCTTAAAGTTAATGGCATCAAAACAGGATCAAGGCAGGAAATGCACCTGCATTGTTGACACTAAGAGTCCAGTGGCATCTACTGCAACATATTGCCCAGCCAGTTTAGCTGTCAGAAATGGGGTCATCACCTGCAAACAGCAAGGGAAAAGAAAATACTATTATGGAACCATAAAAGGCAAACAAACTCCAAAGGAGGTGTCTTGCATTTTATGGACCAATTGTCAATAAAATTACTTTAGCAAAAATAAGAAAAATTAAAAACTCCTTCCGTCCAAACTACATCACAGATGAACACAAGAAAACTGTATTGTACATATTTCATAAATCTAAAATTTAAATTCCTTTTGGGAAAACAAATCCATCTCCTGTAAATTTTAACTGGACAAAGAAAGGTGAGTAGATGAATGCTAAAAGGAGGTGTCAATGCAGTACGTATGAGAGAAAAGCATCATCCTTGAATTTCTTCACATGATATTGCATTTAGCTTAATGCACTGAATTTTACCAGGTAAAAGAGGGGAACATGAGAAGAGAGAAGGACTAGTTACCAACCACGGATGCAAAAGTGCTCGCTGCAGTCATTAATACTGAAAGCGCCACATTTCCACTGGAAAACAAAAAGGATTGTCACATTTGTTGGTTCCAGTGTAAATAAGCAGAAAAGGAAAGAAAAAATTATCATCACAGGAATCACATACCGGGCAATATAAGTGACAATGTTACTTGCTGTTCCTGCAGTCAAAAAAATTATAAACTATATTAGTCATAAAATAAGCAAGAAAAAGGATCAATAGTACACAATTAACAGATATGCATACCGCCTGGGCAGCAACCAACCAATATTAGACCAGCTGCATAGTAAGATGGCAGATTCAACAGCTTGCTCACTAGAAACCCTGATATTGGCATCACCTGCAAACCATTCACACATCTATGCTCCATTAGCAGTTAACAGAATTTGATATAAAGCTGAAAAATCTCCTAGAACTAGTTTATTAGCTATTACTTTAGTGCTTTTCAAAAAAATTAACAATATCATTCATTGTGGTGAAAATAAAGATGATATTGACAAAAATAACGCAAGTAACCACACACTCAGAAATGGAAAAAGAGTGAAGTTATACAGTTCCACGAGGTGGGATGCAACTGAGCATGTCCAGACTGTATATGGACAGATTTCGTTTAAAGGATGAACTTCTAGTATTGATTCTCCAAAATCAGAATTGAGATTTGTATGAGAATGGCATAAAATGCACTTTTACCTATCTTCATACAAGTGTCGAATTATTAAATCATGAACAGTTTTGACCTCACCCATCAGCTCTACATTACGAAATAAAGTACATTCTTAGGCACCTTTGCTAATGCACTGCAGCAGGAGTATTCGACAGCCCACAGTAGGAGTAATCCACTACTCCAAAAGTCAGAAACGGCTTTGTGGAAAAAAATGGTGACTTAATAATTCTCATTTGATAGAAAAGCCTTTCTTTCCAAATCCTAAGCCAGTATGTTTTATATCTTCTTCATGAAGCTAACGATAAAAGTAGCAAGAATTTGATCTCACCAGACTTGAAAGCCCTAAAACATAAAGCACACTATCAGCCTTTTTCTAGTTAATATGAAACTCATTTAGATCGGTTGATTTGATAAAAGAAAATTCGAAAGGATTAAAACATAAATGCTCACAAAAATTATTACAGCAACAGACCTAATACAGTCCCATAATGCTGATGATTTTCATTGAAATGCAATAACTAACAAACAAATCTCGATATAATACTAAAGAATAAAGCTCATTTAAAACATTGTTAAGATTGAAGGGAACACTGGGCATAAACAAACAAACTCATAAAGAAAGAACAACAGCTAGAGAGAGAGAGAGAGTTGAACAAACCGAGTACTGGAGCACAAAGCCAGAGAGCACCTCTTTAGGCATAGCAAAAGCGTTGCTAAGATCATCAAGTGTAAGTGTCATACCCATACCAAGCATTGTAAGAGGAAGGCCAATACCGACCCATTTGGGAGTGACCCAATTATAAGAAGTTGGTCTTAGGAGACCTAATAGGCAACCCAAAGATACCCATATCGGAAATGCTGTAGATATTGCGTCACTAATCACTTCAATCCACTCCCTCAAACTCCTTTTAGAACCGGAACTCAAATCGTTTGATGAAATGCCACAGTGAAGTTGGTTTGCTGATTTTCTACCGAATTTAGGCTTCAAAATGAGTGGCCAGATGGGTTTGTTTTGCGGGGTTTGTGAGCTTGGTTGGAGTTGAGATTTAAGTGAGAAGGCGAGTCCATGTGGTTTGATTCTTGTTGGATGGCTTGAAAAGAGGTTTGTGTATGGCTTGAATACGAAATTGTTTGATGTTCCTGAATGTAATGACTGCATTTTAGCTTCGTCTACTCTTTTCTGTTTCTCTCTGTACGACTAGGATAGTCGTTGAGGAGCCCAGCTGGATTGCATTTGTATAATGATTGATGCCATCAACGGAATGGATCTTCATTGGCAATGGCGATGATTTGGACACGGCCATCCTGTCATTATTTATTCCTTCTTTTGTTTATTAAAATAAACTACTTCAAAATATTTTTTATTTAAAAAAATATTGAAATAGTATTATTATTTTTTTATTAACATTTAAATAAAAATATTAAAAAATCACTTTTAAGTATAAAAATTAAAAAATCAAATCATTTCATAAATTCTTTTAAAATACAAAAATAAACAGATTTTTAATTCTTATATATTGATTGTGGTTAATTTAAAAGATGTTTTGGAGTGGGTTCAACTTATTTTTTATTAAAATTTTAAAAATATTTATTTTAAATTATTTTTTTAGTGTTTTTTATATTTTTAATGTGTATATATTCAAAATATGTTTAAAAAAATTATTTTAATTCTTAAAAAAAAATAAAAATTATTTGCTATTAGATAATTTTTTATGAGTTAATTATAAATTAGTAAATTAATTAATCTCTTAAATTTAAAAAATAACTAAATAATTTTTTAATGAAAATTTACTATTGAATGGCTAATTGATCTATTGCTTTCGATATTAATATCTAAACTATCTTAATAATTCATATTAAATATTTATTATAATAATAATTTATTAATTAACAAAATCTGAATGGCATTTGGTTCTCGTTCTAGCAATTGATAGTCAAAACCCTAACTTGCTTTTAGAGAAATCATCAAATGAAGTGACCATATAGGAGTAAAATGATTTTTTACGTGAACACAATAGTTATTTTTAAATTTAGTGGAATGATGTTTTTATATGAACATAATAGTTATTTTTAAATTCAGTAGGGTTAGATTGGGCTTTTTACTCTTTTTTAGGAACTGTGATAACTAAAATATCATTTAGAGAGAGAAAAATAATAAAGAGCAACGTATATATAGGGGTTTTATAGACAATTTCATTTTATATGCACAGTGAAATTCTTTTGATACCCCTAGGATTAAAATTTTTAATGCTTCCTTGAATTTTTATGCATAGTAAATTACTTAAATAGTCTCAAGGTGAAAAATTTTAAAGTTTTCTTAAAGGGCTTTTTGGTTTTTTAGTTAAATTGACATTAAATGAGCAATATAATTTTTTTATAAGTATAAAATATTGTAAAAAAAATATAAATTATTGGTGCATGTTTCATGTACACTAATAAGTAAACATCATCAATACCCTTTGAGTGGCACTTATAATATTATTTTACAATTAAACTCCTCTTTCCATGATTAAATTAGAAACACATTGATATCCTCTCTCTAGCAGTGTAATGTGTGTGGACAATGAAGTTATGGTTGGGATCTGACTGGTTTTTTTTTCTATCCTTTTTTCTTGTTAAAATATAATCTACAATTAAACTCTTTTTTCCACGATCAAATTAGAAGCATATTGATATCCTCTTTCTGATAGTGTGATGTGTGTGGATGATGAAGCTGTAATTGAGATTTAATGGGGTTTTTTTCCTTTCTCTTCTTCTTGTCAAAATGTAATGGTATCCAATCATTTATTTTTTTTATAATTTGATATTTATTTTTTTGATTGCTATTTATTTTTTTATTTTTTTATATATTTTTTTTCAATTTCATTCTGAATCATTTTGTTTAATTTGATTTTAAAATTAAATTTTGTTTTTAATTCCATTACTAACATTTGATTTCAATTTATTTTTATATCAAATTTGATTTTCATTCTTTTTATTATTATTGATTTTGTTTAGAATCTTTTTTTATTTTATTTTTTTAATTTTATCCATTTTTTATTTATGATTTTGCTTTCTTCTTCTTTTTTTTTCATTTTATGGGTTACTCTAAGTCTTATGAAAAAAATCACAAGTTTTGAAGGTTAACACAGATTTATTTTTTTAGCTCTTTTTATCAAATTAATTTATTTTTAATTTCATCCTTCAAAAAATTATTTTTTAGAATTGGTCTTTATATTTTATTTTGTTTACTTTTATTTTTGTAGACCTATTACAATATTATACATATGGTTGCAAGGTTACTAGGTTCCTGGGGCCCATCCCAAACATGGGTTTCAGCTCGGCGTAGGTAGTCAGCTAATAAAGATTGGAAGTCTTGCTGATGCGCTGCCAGATGAGCCTCGAAGTCTCGAACATGATAAGGAAGGCTCCTGGGGCCCATCCCAAACTGGGTCTCTCTCTCACATCCTCAGAGAGAGAGAGAGAGAGAGAGAGAGAACATGCGGAAGGAAATGAATAAAAAAGAAGACAGTGTTTTTCCAGTAACATTTTTTTTTTTTTTTAACCTTTTTAATTAATGGCTACATAATTAATGCCTGCGGTTTAAAAGGCTCAAATATTTAATTTCCCTAAGGATGGTGACGTGATCACGGTTGAGAGCGAACTGAACGAACCAAAACGCGTAGTCGGAACGGGACTAGATATCCCACATCGGCTGGTTAGAGAGAACTAATAGATTTGGTATTCGCAAAGCAGAGAACGCGTGCTTGTCCCTTCGGGGACATCCGATAAAATTGGAACGATACAGAGAAGATTAGCATGGCCCCTGCGCAAGGATGACACGCACAAATCGAGAAATGGTCCAAATTTTTTTGGGTTTTTTCAGTCTCCGCTCTTCTGCTTCCTTGCTTCAAGGGCTCCCTTTCTCATCTTGGTTCTTTAGAAGCTAAGGTATTTTTAATGTTTTGGATTCTGTGCTTTCTGCAATTTACAGACAAAATCTAGGTATCGATTCTATCGTGATGGTCTTAGTGTACTTTGTCCAGTGTATGTGGAAAAATCACTTGTTGTTTTAGCGGCACCATTGATTTCTCAGGGTGAACTTGCCGTGGAAAACCTTTTTTGAAACAAGGAAACAACTCACTGTGTTTGCAGCCTTTTAGTACCTTGATTAAGTTGCAAATTAGTGGGTGTATTCTTGCAAATCATAGCTGTATTTTTCACACTATGCTTTTCTAATCTGTTTCTTCATTCGACTGTTTCTAATCTCATATTTTACTGAAGCACACATATTGTCATTTTATTCTATGTTCAGTGGCGGCGAGGATGCTTGCTGTCTTTGAAGACCCTACAACATGTAGAGAGAAGATATAAAAATGTATTAGATTGGAATTCTTGACATTTTTCAAGTTTTCTTCATTCTAAGGTAAATTACTCTCTGTTGCTTGTTCGAAAGGGCGTGAGAGTTTGCAATACGGGTGCTTTGTAGAGAAGCTATACCATGCTAAATTGATCCATTTGTTTCTGCGATATTCGGAAAATGAAAGATAAAATAGAACCCCAGATTGAAGTTTTGGCCTCAGTCAAGATGAAGATTGGAAAATGGCACCATCCTCAGTTTTGTCACCGTGTATCTCGTTGAAGCTAATGAAACTGATAGGAGTTGAGCTGGATTCTGCCTTCAATATCATGATACATCTCCTCTGCTAATGTGACCCCTTTTGAATTCAGATATTATTGATTGTCCCATCACAAACTACAGATGTAGTGTATATTAAATGAATCTGGTTTTTTTCCCCTCCAAGTGGCAAAATCCTTTAGGTGGATTCTTGGGATATCTTGGTCCAGCGTAGATTTGGTTGGCAAGGATCACCGTCTAGTTCTCAGTAATTTAATGGTAAAATCTAGCCAGTGATTTCTATCTTGATGGCGATTTGTATTTTATGCAGTTAATAGAAGTTTTGTTTACAAATATACAAGAAATATGATTAAATACTCTATACTGTCATTAAGCTAATTCGAAGAACCATGTTAATTAAAAAAATAAAAAACAGTCTATACTGTTGAGCTCGACAAATTTAAAAGGTTTGACATTACTTGATGATGATTAGTACAAGTTTCTAAACGCAGGCTTCTATGATCTTTCCAAACTTGTCTTGCTGGTTGTCTTGTTTACAAGGTGGCTTTGCCCAGGATGGCCGAGAGTTCAAGAGTTAGATGTCTGTTCAAGAGTTTTGAAATAAGGTGCTCATCTTATATGCAATTGTGCATGAATTACCAGATTGGCCTAGCAAAATTAATTAACTCAATACAGAGGTGTATGAAATTGTTTGGAATTGTGTGATTGATATTGTATTTTTTATTTAAAAAAAATATTAATTTTTTATATTTTTTTAGTTTATTTTAATATGCTAATATAAAAATAATTTTTCAAATAAAATATCATTATTTAAATAAATTTTTAAATAAAATACACTTTAAACCATAATCATTGTAATATTTATAACACTATATTAGCCATAACATACTTAAAAAATAAAAATAAATGTGTGATGAAATCAAAATGAAATAAAAAATAAAATACACTTTAAACCGTTTGTAATATTTATAACACTATATTAGCCATAACATACTTAAAAGATAAAAATAAATGTGTGATGAAATCAAAATGAAATAAAAAATAAATTATCTAAATTTAGTTTACCCAGTTTCTATCCTTTCATTATTATTATTATTATATCATATATTCTCAACAACTTCTTGTGTTTTAAACTATCACTTATAGTTAAATTAATTATATGACTCTTTTCTGTTATTTACCAAAAAATTATTTGAAATACTGAAATAAAAAAGAAATTGAAGCTCAAAGAATAGATTCAATTCGCTCCAAAATTAAAGATAATTTAATTTTTAATAATTTAGTTTAAGATAAATTATATTATTATTCAGTTTAATCCATTTACGTGGCTCAACACGAAAATAAAAAGAAAGCAGAGAATGCTGTTCTATAATGAAAAAACCTTTATTTACAAAAATATCCAATTTACCACACCTCTGCCATAATTCAAGGTATTTCATGTATATATATATATATATGAGTATGAGGCATGAGGTATGGTATTTGATGTCATAATTCAATGTATTCTTTTTCTATATAAAATAATTAGTTATTTAATTCATGTTTTGCTATATATTTTTTTAGCATAAAAAATAAATATGCAAACTTGTATTTTTTAAAATTTTAATTATAAATAATATATATATATATATATATATATATATATTTAATTAAATATATCGAGAATCATCTATTCTAATAAATAAATAAATAAATATTAACCTGTTTATTCAACTTTCCTCGTTATAAGTGGAATAATTTTTTTAATATAAAATAATTATAGTGCAAGCATTATTAATATGGTTTTTTAACATTGAGTAAGAAATATAATTGTAAATCAAAAAGTCATATTTATATATAATAAATATTATATAAGTTAATAAAAACATGTAAATTTTTAAATTAATTTTTTTTTATAATAATAATAATAATGTTATTCTAATGCCATCATAGTTAATTAATGAATACCACTGACATGATTAGGGTTAACCCACTCAAGGCATTTACTAGGATCAATGAAATATAGTTAGGTGACATCAAGAAAGAAATTGTCTCAAATCACCTGCTTTCCTTCTCTTATATTTTCTTTCAATAGCTAAAAAATAAATATATAAATGAAAGAAGACACTACATTAAAAAACCTGTTGGATAAACAAGATAATGATCGCTTACTCCAACAATGCTACTATAATTCGACAAATTTTAAAATGACAATGTACTTATTCCACTAAATCAATCTTTTTTTATATATAAGAATGATAGGAAACAAACAAGACAACTAGGACTTAGCGAACAAGATTCCTAAAGAATCTGCTAGGAGTAAATGGCTCAGTCCTGGAGGTGGATGATCCCAAATCTGAAACCTTTCAATCCTCTAGTGACATTATTGGCTAGGAAATTGGCTTAAGAATTGGCTTCCTTGAGGGTGTGATGCATTTGTACCTCCAAAGGTTTCAACACTAACCTCTTGATATAAAAGATAAAAGGTCTTAACTAGTGAAGAACTTATTCTTCATTGTAGATGAGACGAATGACATCCATGAAGATGGAGTTGTATCTATGGAGACAGAGTTGCAGAGAACCTTTCCATGCCTCCAGTCCCAAGAAATATGGAGACCATGTTTTATCACTAACAACTTAGAGAAGTGTACCAACCAAGTACCTTTCATGTCCTTAATAAGACCACCAAATCCAACTCTCTCTGAATTCCTGAAGGAACTGTCATCAACATCTAATTTTACGTAGCCTTCTAAGATACCAACGATCAACATCTAATTTTACGTAGCCTTCTAAGACACCAACGGAGGGATACTTGGGGTTTTAGTCCAGCCTCCATGCTCCAAGACAATCATCTTCCAATAAGAGAATCCTTTTAATCAACTAATTTACACTCGCATGGATCTCAGCAAAGACAACCATGTAACGTTGTCTCTATAACCACCAAACTCCAACCAGAAAAGGAAGGATATCAAGAGGCTTTTGGAATACATGTTGCTAGTTATGAGTGACATGCTATTAGTTTTCTCAAAACATATATATGTAATGGATATAGTAAATTTTAAATTTTTTTCGGGAGTATTAAAATTCGTGTTAAACAAATCTAAAATTGTTTAGAGTTTTTATGGAGATTACCTTTATTAAACACACTATATATACGTCAACACACCATCAACATCCTGTACTTGATAAACAAGTTTAATGTTTGAGTAAAGGATGCAACTCAGGGGAGAGGATAAAATAACGATTCATGGCTTCGATTTCTAACAAAAGAATCTGCAACTCGAACCATCTCCAATTCTCCAAGAAATATATAGTGAAGAATCACGCAATGACTATAAATATCAAAAAATACTATAGACACACTTTAAGCTCACCATTGTTGTATAGGTAGGAGGGATCGATCCCTATTCAGATTGAAAATTTAATGACTATCCTATGGATAATCCTCTAAGTTTAGAAAACAAATGGTAGTTTTAGATTTTATCAAGTAGAGAAAAATGTGAACCGCATAGTAAGCGGAAAGAAGGACAATTCTCCAACACATTTGCTTATAACACTTATCCAGAAAAAACAAGAGGAAACACTGATATGGACAAGACAAATGATTGATGATTCTGCCAACACATTCACATAAGCGATATAGCTCCATAAATTAAACATCATAGCACATTTTTTCCCCTTATCCTTCCAGCAGTGTAACCCTGTCAAAATGTTGCTTCCTAGAGTGCTCATCACTCTTGCATTACAGAGTTTACAAATTAAATCAACATCAAATCATCATCGCCAATCCCTTTGTTTAATGTATTTCACCCTCCTGCACTAGTGAGATCAAAAAGTGTCCAAAAACTAGCACGCAAGGAAAGAAGAAGAAGAAAGATGTAAATTAAGAAATACAATGTATAATACGCTGGCAATATTCATATTGCTTTAAAAAACGCAACTAAAAGACAACCCATGTAGTCTATTTTCATGACTTTGAAATGCCTCAACGATTGATTACAAAAGGCTGTGCCTATCATATGCAACAAGCAAGAGATTGACACCAAGGTACTAGTATACTTGCAGAGAAAAGAAATTAAAAAGATTTGTTCTGGGAAACAAAATCGAGGGAATGAAAATACAAATAAAATATTGTCGACTCGCAAAAAGTAAACCAGTAATATGCTTGTAACCAATCAATCATGGCCCATGGGATTGATGGTTTTCATCACTACTCAACAGCAGGTCAAGGGAAACCAAGCTAGCTCACATTGTACATGATGAAGCTCATTCCGTGTAGTTTTCACCCCACGAAGATCCATCTCTATCCATACAAAATTAACATTCAATTCCCACATCTGAACATCCTTATCTGAATGAAATGCATCTGCAATCAATGCATCTGCAATCAATAACATGCCATATGTTTCAATACCAACATACCATAAATTATTTAACTCATCAATTAAAGGTTTTGAAAAAATATAAAGCCTTTTCTCTAGATTCTTTAGGCCTAAAATCATCATTGACAAAATATATAAATGGTTTAATCATGTATTTTCACGAAAATAAATTTTAAACAGTCATAATTATTAGCCAATAAAAATATATATTTGAAAACATGTCAAATAGACAAAACCTATCAGTACATAACCCTAACCAAATATTTCTCGAATCTAACACAAAGCTTAAGTGGACACGATTAAACTCCTTTCATGCCTCCCCATCAGATGAGTGTACCATAACCCTATTATCTGACTTATAAAAATGATGTCATATCATATCTTTGGCATGATATGAAGACATGAATAGTCTCTACAGCCTTGATGTCAAGGGAAAGTATCATAGTTGCTTCTTTGCCTTATTGGAACTTTTACTAGTCGGTTCTTGGTTTGTATCGTGATCTTTCACAAAAACCACAATTTATTTCCATTGCATCTACTCCATAGTACAACATATAATAATTAGGACACACATCATATTTCTCATAACCAAGTCTAAGTAGCCACATCAAGTTCTTGGCATCATAAAAATTTAATACTAAATTTTCATCATTAGATATGCAATTTTTTTGTAAAATCAATAAATTTATTGAAGGCTGTCTGAGTCAAATTTAAGTTGACTTCATATTAAACAATTATACACAAGTAGATAATTTGGATTGCTTGGTACACCCATTCCACAAAGGCTCCTCCACAACTTTCAAAAGTTTATAAAAATTAGTTACCTTTAGATTTAGAAGTACCTTTGCTACCACAAGACTAGACACATTATCATTAGAGCATGCATCACCAACCCTCTTTGTATCCATAACCAGATTCCTATATGGATTTTCTAGACAAACATCATTCATAATATGACTAATTCCAACTGATAAAGGTCTAGCCAATATTGGTTCTGTAACATAAGGCTCCCCATGTATAGTTCAATTTTCATAACTTTTGATTCCTTTAAATTTTTTTTGATTTTTGCACCTCACACAATAACATTTAATTTTCTCCCCATACATATTTTTAGTAATTGAAAATACAAAATTGATAAATCTTATAACACCCATAATGCATTTAGGATGAAGACCACCATCCATAAGACGACGATACATCCACGATCAATCATTTATATTAATCTAATTAACATGATAGCCAATAAGTATTTTAAAAATAAGTATACTTCCTTAACAACTAGTACTTAAACAATCATTTAAAATAAAATATGTACCACATAAACAAACTTTAATATTTAACTTTGATTTACCACAATAATCTATCTTGAAATTAATATTAAAGAGAATATGTTAAAAATATTCATATTAACACAAACTTTATTTCTTTTCACGTATTCCTTTCTTTTATTCCAGAAACCCTTGGTGTAATATTGTATTTTTGTATACTTAGTATCAATTTTCATCTAGATATCTTTATTTGTAATAAAATATATTACTATTTTTTTCCTTTTCTTTTTTCTTTCTTTCATTTCTTTCTGGTTTTTTTATTGATCTCTCTCTCTCTGGTGTTTTGCTAAGCCAATTATATATGGAAAATAAAGTTTTTTTTTAATAATATGGATTATAATTGATGGAAGAATATAAATTAAAAATAATTTTTATAACAAAAAATATTTCTAAATTAAAAGTAAAATAGTTAAGACTTCTAATTCAATTTATTTTCACATATATTTTAAGCATTAAAATTGAATTCAATTACATAATTTAATAATTTATTTTAAATATAAAAATTGTAATAGGTTTAAGCTGTTGGGTGATTAAACATTTTAAAATATTGTTATTTATCCATTTTATTTTTAATTATCAGAGTAAATTATTATCTTATCCTTATGTTCTTAGTGAAATAATGATTAGTCTTTTTGGTTTGAAAAAAATTAATATTAAATTCTTATATTTTTTTGCAACTTATCTTCTCATAACAATTTTTTTTCAAAGACCTAATAAAACAAATTCAATCTTGAACATATGTTGTTCAATAGCTTGATGTTTTTAATCATTTCATATTTATTTGTATGTTTTGTTTCTTACCATTTAAGTTTTATCTATTTCAAAGTGACCCTATGTTAATTAATTATACCAAAATAAGAGATGAAACACTTACTGAAACTTTTCGCACAGAAGTAGTTCTTAATTAATTAAATCCAACATGAATTTCATAACACACTATTAAAATTCAGTTTGAAGTTGTTCAGATGTTGGTGTAAGTTTTGTGCCTGTATCTCTATATTTTCCTCAACCAAATATAGAGTTTTAATGGTTTCACTCTGTTTTAATATGTGTAATTTACCAAAGGTATGATATTGACACTCAATTTCACAACATAGATGTAAAGGTGACCCTTTAATTGTCATATATACTTCTTCCTTTGTTTCCTAACAAAGTTAATTTTTTTTTGTAAGATCAATATGTTTGGTTAATAATAATTCTTTGTCTAAAGCAACATGTTAAATGTTTCACCATTCATACTATTCTTATTGAAATCTTGGTTGGAATTTGCAATACCAAAGAATCAATTTAATTAAAGAAATGGATGGTCAAATAATTATGGTTTTGATAATGTTGAAAATGTACCACATAACTCAAATGAGAATAAGGAAAAGAAATCTACAATTTATAATGCATAGCTAACATAATTAAAATCCTAAAACATAAAAGAAAAATAACATAAAATCTAAGATAATACAAGAAATCCAAACAAAATTTAAAATATATTAGTCAAGCATAATCTTTCAAGCCTCATTTCAGATTATCTACAAAATGGATGAACAAATAAAATAATTACCTATATGATTAGACCTTTTATCCCTGAATTTGACCTTCAAATCTTCAAGTTGAAGCACTGAATGACCTTCTTAAAGAACATGCTCTTATCCTTATCGATATTTTATTATAAGAACTAATTTGGAGGTGAATAATATGTTTCTAGGTGCAATAAATAATAGTGAAATTATATTTTAAAAATGTTTTTAATAAATTTTTAAGAGATACACTTATTGAATTTGAGATGAAATTGGACAGCTAATTATAGTTAAACTAGAAACACTCCTTTACACCCTTCTCGTTGAGGATAAATCAGTTTGGCTGGATAAAATATAAAAATATTTATAGGTACTTAATTTAATATGAATTTAAACTAGAAAAAATGGAATTAATAGTTGTTCATATTTAGCCCTCAATTTAATAATTAAATTTTTCTTAGTTTGTTAAAGATTCAAGAAACCTATTGATTAACTGTTCTAAATACTTAAATTAGTTTCTCTATATTTATGCCCGATGATGTATTTTTGTGCAAACAGGGGAGAGAAACTTGTGTTCATAAATAGATTTGCACTGACTAAATTTCATATACCTTTATTTTATCAAGTGAATAGTCCAAAACTATTATTCAATGTATCGATTAAATTTTTTTTGTTATCTGTATTCTTGAGCTCTAGGTTAGCAAGACGACAAAAGAACACCTGAGATTGGGAAAGCTAGATAAAAACTTTTTAATGTATGTTAAATTAGAACAAAGAAACAAATAAATTTTTAAATTAATTATCTAAATTATTGAAGAAAAAAATGTAAAACCCAACCCATATATAGAGAGTAGAGGTAAATTAGAATGTTCGATGATGATAATGATGAGTACAGTGGAAAGTTGCAATGGGTCTCTGTTTTTAATGATTGACAAAAAAAGATTAAATCTGTTAGGAATGTTAGAGACGAATGAAAAAAAATATTAAGGACAGAAAAATCAGACAATAAAAAGAGAATGCAAGTTAATTATTTTTTTACTATTATGGATGTTATCAAAAAATGAACGGAATGGAGAAATTCACTGTAATTTAATTAATTTTCTAGATTATTTGTTTATTTATTGTTTTTAAAAAGTATACTATAAGTTTAGGATTACTAATTGAATGTTGAGATTGTCAAAGCTAAATACCTCATTTATATAATTTTAATTTTAGATTAAAATTTAAATATTTATTTTTTTAATCAATAACAAATAATCCATTATAAATTTTACGTTGCTTTTGGTAACAAATTTTTTTTATAGCTAAAGCTTGATATTAATATTAAAAAATTAACAAATATACAATTCATTGCAAATCCATTATTGAATTTAGCAACTGAACTATCCGTTGCCAAAATCACATGCTAATAGTACTCTTTTTTAGTAGTGATCCTTTGCGAAGCATGCTGAGCCGCTTCCAAATTCTACTTTAACGGAACATGGACTGCAGCTGGGCGCAGGTAGTCTGCTAATAAAGATTGAAAGTCTTGTTGTTGCGCTGCAAGATGAGCCTGGAACATGACGAGGAAGAAGACGGAAATTCGAGCAGGAGGAGACAGTTCTTTATTACCTTTTGGCCTTTTTTTTTTTTTTTACTTTTTTAATTAAACGCTACATGATTAATGCCTGCGGTTTAAAACTCTCAAATATTTAATTTCCCTACGGATGCTGACGTGATCAAGGTCAAGAGCGAACAGAACGAACCAAAACGCGTAACTGGACTAGATATCCCACATCGGCTGGTTAGAGAAAACTAATACACTTTGTATCCGCGAAGCAGAGAACGGAAGGTTGTCCCTTCGGGGACATCCGATAAAATTGGAACGATACAGAGAAGATTAGCATGGCCCCTGCGCAAGGATGACACGCACAAATCGAGAAATGCTTCAAATATTTTTGGGTTTTTTCAGTCTCCGCTCTTCTGCTTCCTTGCTTCAAGGGCTCCCTTTCTCATCTTGGTTCTTTAGAAGCTAAGGTATTTTTAAATGTTTTGGATTCTGTGCTTTCTGCAATTTACAGATAAAATCTAGGTATCGATTTCTATCGTGATGGGGTTAGTGTACTTTGTGCAGTGTATGTGGAAAAATCGCCTATTGTGTTAGCAGAACCATTGATTTCTCAGGGTGAACATTGATTTCTCAGGGTGAACATAGAGTAGAAAACCTTAGTTGAAACAAGGAAACAACTCACTGTGTCTGCAGCCTTTTAGTACCTTGATTAAGTTGCAAATTAGTGGGTGTATTCTTGCAAATCATAGCTGTATTTTTCACACTTTGCTTTTCTTATCTGTTTCTTCATTCGACTGTTTCTAATCTCATATTTTGCTGAAGCACACATATTGTCATATTATTCTATGTTCAGTGGCGGTGAGGATGCTCGCTGTCTTCGAAGGCCCCACAAAATGTAGAGAGAAGATATTAAAATGTATCAGATTGGAATTCTTGACATTTTTCAAGTTTTCTTCATTCTAAGGTAAATTAATGTCGCTGTTGCTTGTTCAAAAGGGCGTGAGAGTTTGCAATGCGGGTGCTTTGTAGAGAAGCTATACCGTGCTAAATTGATCCATTTGTTTCTGCGATTTTCGGAAAATGAAAGATAAAATAGAACCCCAGATTGAAGTTTGGCCTCCATCAAGACGAAGATCGGAAAATGGCCATCCTCAGTTTTGTCTCTGTGTATCTCGTTGAAGCTAATGAATGATCGGAGTTGAGCTGGATTCTGCCTTCAATATCATGATACACTTCCTCTGCTAATTTGACCCTTGTTTTGAATTCAGATATTATTGATTGTCCCATCACAAACTACAGATTTAGTGTATATTAGATGAATCTTTTCTTCTTTTTCTCTCCAAGTGGCAAAATCCCTTAGGTGGATTCTTGGGATATCTTGGTCCAGTGTAGATTTGGTCGGCAAGGATCACCGTCAAGTTCTAAGTAATTTAATGGTGAACTCAAGCCAGTGATTTCTATCTTGATGGTGATTTGTATTTTATGCAGTTAATAAAAGTTTTGGTTACAAATATACAAGAACTATGGTTAAGAAGCAGTTTATTCTGTTGAGCTAGACAAATTTAGAAGGTTTGGCATTACTTGATGATGATTAGTACAAGTTTCTAAACGCAGGCTTCTATAATCTTTCCAAACTTGTCTCGCTGGTAATTTTGTTTACAAGGTGGCAATCATCCCTCATCCTAGCAGGTGTCAGGTTGGTGGCTTTGCCCAGGATGGTCTTGCAGGGGAGCGAGATGAAGAGAGAAACAAGCATTAACCCGTATTCTACCAGTCTTTTCACAATGTGGTAGGAAGGGGAGACCTTTCAATTGCATCTACCTCTGCTTCAGCAGGAGTATTCGACAGCCCACGGTAGGAGTAATCCACTACTCCAAAAGTCAGAAACGGCTTTGTGGAAAAAAATGGTGACTTGATAATTCTAATTTGATAGAAAAGCCTTTCTTTCCAAATCCTAAGCCAATATGTTTTATATCTTCTTCATGAAGCTAACGATAAAAGTGGCAAGAATTTGATCTCACCAGACTTGAAAGCCCTAAAACATAAAGCACACTATCAGCCTTTTTCTAGTTAATATGAAACTCATTTAGATCGGTTGATTTGATAAAAAAAAACTCGAAAGGATTAAAACATAAATGCTCACAAAAATTATTACAGCAACAGACCTAATATAGTCCCATAATGCTGATGATTTTCATTGAAATGCAATAACTAACAAACAAATCTCGATATAATACTAAAGAATAAAGCTCATTTAAAACATTGTTAAGATTGAAGGGAACACTGGACATAAACAAACAAACTCATAAAGAAAGAACAACAGCTAGAGAGAGAGAGAGAGTTGAACAAACCGAGTACTGGAGCACAAAGCCAGAGAGCACCTCTTTAGGCATAGCAAAAGCGTTGCTAAGATCATCAAGTGTAAGTGTCATACCCATACCAAGCATTGTAAGAGGAAGGCCAATACCGACCCATTTGGGAGTGACCCAATTATAAGAAGTTGGTCTTAGGAGACCTAATAGGCAACCCAAAGATACCCATATCGGAAATGCTGTAGATATTGCGTCACTAATCACTTCAATCCACTCCCTCAAACCCCTTTTAGAACCGGAACTCAAATCGTTTGATGAAATGCCACAGTGAAGTTGGTTTGTTGATTTTCTACCGAATTTAGGCTTCAAAATGAGTGGCCAAATGGGTTTGTTTTGCGGGGTTTGTGAGCTTGGTTGGAGTTGAGATTTAAGTGAGAAGGCGAGTCCATGTGGTTTGATTCTTGTTGGATGGCTTGAAAAGAGGTTTGTGTATGGCTTGAATACGAAATTGTTTGATGTTCCTGAATGTAATGACTGCATTTTAGCTTCGTCTACTCTTTTCTGTTTCTCTCTGTACGACTAGGATAGTCGTTGAGGAGCCCAGCTGGATTGCATTTGTATAATGATTGATGCCATCAACGGAATGGATCTTCATTGGCAATGGCGATGATTTGGACACGGCCATCCTGTCATTATTTATTCCTTCTTTTGTTTATTAAAATAAACTACTTCAAAATATTTTTTATTTAAAAAAATATTGAAATAGTATTATTTTTATTTTTTATTAACATTTAAATAAAAATATTAAAAAATCACTTTTAAGTATAAAAAATAAAAAATCAAATCACTTCATAAATTCTTTTAAAATACAAAAATAAACAGATTTTTAATTCTTGTATATTGATTGTGGTTAATTTAAAAGATGTTTTGGAGTGGGTTCAACTTATTTTTTATTAAAATTTTAAAAATATTTATTTTAAATTAATTTTTTAGTGTTTTTTATATTTTTAATGTGTATATATTCAAAATATGTTTAAAAAAATTATTTTAATTCTTTAAAAAAAATAAAAATTATTCGCTATTAGATAATTTTTTATGAGTTAATTATAAATTAGTAAATTAATTAATCTCTTAAATTTAAAAAATAACTAAATAATTTTTTAATGAAAATTTACTATTGAATGGCTAATTGATCTATTGCTTTCGATATTAATATCTAAACTATCTTAATAATTCATATTAAATATTTATTATAATAATAATTTATTAATTAACAAAATCTGAATGGCATTTGGTTCTCGTTCTAGCAATTGATAGTCAAAACCCTAACTTGCTTTTAGAGAAATCATCAAATGAAATGACCATATAGGAGTAGAATGATTTTTTACGTGAACACAATAGTTATTTTTAAATTTAGTGGAATGATCTTTTTATATGAACATAATAGTTATTTTTAAATTCAGTAGGGTTAGATTGGGCTTTTTACTTTTTTTAGGAACTGTGATAACTAAAATATCATTTAGAGAGAGAAAAATAATAAAGAGCAACGTATATATAGGGGTTTTATAGACAATTTCATTTTATATGCCCAGTGAAATTCTTTTGATACCCCTAGGATTAAAATTTTTAATGCTTCCTTGAATTTTTATGCATAGTAAATTACTTAAATAGTCTCAAGGTGAAAAATTTTAAAGTTTTCTTAAAGGGCTTTTTGGTTTTTTAGTTAAATTGACATTAAATGAGCAATATAATTTTTTTATAAGTATAAAATATTGTAAAAAAAATATAAATTATTGGTGCATGTTTCATGTACACTAATAAGTAAACATCATCAATACCCTTTGAGTGGCACTTATAATATTATTTTACAATTAAACTCCTCTTTCCATGATTAAATTAGAAACACATTGATATCCTCTCTCTAGCAGTGTAATGTGTGTGGACAATGAAGTTATGGTTGGGATCTGACTGGTTTTTTTTTCTATCCTTTTTTCTTGTTAAAATATAATCTACAATTAAACTCTTTTTTCCACGATCAAATTAGAAGCATATTGATATCCTCTTTCTGGTAGTGTGATGTGTGTGGATGATGAAGCTGTAATTGAGATTTAATGGGGTTTTTTTCCTTTCTCTTCTTCTTGTCAAAATGTAATGGTATCCAATCATTTATTTTTTTTATAATTTGATATTTATTTTTTTGATTGCTATTTATTTTTTTATTTTTTTATATATTTTTTTTCAATTTCATTCTGAATCATTTTGTTTAATTTGATTTTAAAATTAAATTTTGTTTTTAATTCCATTACTAACATTTGATTTCAATTTATTTTTATATCAAATTTGATTTTCATTCTTTTTATTATTATTGATTTTGTTTAGAATCTTTTTTTATTTTATTTTTTTAATTTTATCCATTTTTTATTTATGATTTTGCTTTCTTCTTCTTTTTTTTTCATTTTATGGGTTACTCTAAGTCTTATGAAAAAAATCACAAGTTTTGAAGGTTAACACAGATTTATTTTTTTAGCTCTTTTTATCAAATTAATTTATTTTTAATTTCATCCTTCAAAAAATTATTTTTTAGAATTGGTCTTTATATTTTATTTTGTTTACTTTTATTTTTGTAGACCTATTACAATATTATACATATGGTTGCAAGGTTACTAGGTTAATTTGGTTTAATCAAATCTATTTTGTACTTTTTTTATTTTGTAGTTTCATTACTAAACATTTTTTATAAAAAATTTTATTTCATTGTTTTCTAAATTTATTTTTATATAATCATTATATGTCTCATAATCACAGTGACAAGTTTTGAAAATTAATATGAATTAATTTTAGGTTTTTGTTGTCTCTTTTAAATTATTTTTTATCAATTTTAATTTTAAAATTTAATATTTTAAGAATTGACCTTTATATTTTTTTTGTTCAATTATCTTTCACATTTAATTTTATTTTATGTGAGATCAAATATATTAATTTATTTGGTAAGAAATGTTTTTGTCAAAGTGAACGAAAGACAAAGATATCCATATGTTATTTTATCTTCCTGACAAAATGCTTGTTTGGTATACTTTTTTTGAGGCACTCAAATGTGAAATGATTAAAGATAAGAATGAGGAAGGCTGCTGATTTGATCACCACCTTCAATATTCATCTCCATAAATGACAAGCAAAGTATAAAAATAAAAACCCTAGCTATATGGATTCTAAAAAGGATATTTTGAGGATGAATTTAAAAGAGCGATGAAGGGTTGATAAACACTATGAAAAATAAAATTTTACTGCACTTCTACTATTTTTTATTATGAATTTGGAGATTTATTAGTCCAACCACGCTGATATTATGCACGAAACTCAAAAAAGAAATTTCCTTTAAAAAAAGATATTTTTTCTTATTAATTTTTTTCTTTTTGTTATCCAACTATTAAATATTGATACACATATGCTCACACCATAAAACTTTCACTAGTAAATAATATGATCCCCAAATTGTTTTTAAAGACTTTATTTTATTCTTTACATTTCATTTCATAACAAAAAAATTCCTTATTACATGTCAATTTATAAACTAACTCAAAATTAGTTAAATAATTTTAATGGATTTATACATCTCGTAAGAGTTAAGAGTTAAGTAAATTTAAATATGATAAAAATCACAATTATTTATATAATTTTCTTTTTAAATTTGTCTTTTCTAAGATCATTTTTTTTTATCTCATAACCACATCCACGAGTTTTAAAAATTAATATGAGTTAATATTAGTTTTTTACTCTTCTTTTTAAATTATTATTTTTTTAATTTTAATTTTCAAAATTTAATTTTTCAAAAATTAATTTTCATAAATTTTTTTTTCATTTTTTTATGAGATCAAATATATATTAATTTATTTGGTAAGAAATATTTTTAAAAAAAAGTGAAGGCAAGATGTAAATCTCCATATGTTTTTCCATCTCCCTGACAAAACACTTATTTGTATACTTTCTAGGACACTAAGATATGAAATTATCAGAGATAAAAGTGCATCAAAAAGGTTTTTGATTTGATCATTACCTTCAATATCCATCCTTCATAAATGACAAGCAGAATATAAAAATAAAAACCCTAGCCATATGGATTCTCAAGCGGATATTTTGAGGTTAAATTTAAAAGAGTGATGAAGGGTTAATAAATACTATGACAAGTAAAATTTTACATCACTTCTACTAGTTTTTTATTATGACTTTGAAGATTTATTAGTCCAACCACATCGATGATATGCATGAAACTTGAAAAGGAAATTTAAAAAAAAAAACAAAAATAAATATTTTTGGAACACTCAAATGTAAAATGATCAGAAATAAAAGTGCGTAAAAAAAGTTGCTATCCATCTCCATAAATGACAAGCAAAATATAAAAATAAAAACCCTAGCTATATGGATTCTTGCACGAAGATTTTAAGGATGAATTTAAAAGAGTGATGAAGGATTGATAAATACCATGAAAAGTAAAATTTTACTGCACTTCTTCTATTTTTTATTATGACTTTAGAGATTTATTAGTACAATAACAACGATAATATGCACGAAACTTAGCAGGAAATTAAAAAAAATATTTTTTGTTATTAATTTTTATTTTTTTATCCTGATGTTAAATATTGACACACGTATGCTCACACCAAAAACAATTTCACTAATAAATAATATGGTCCCATAATATTTTTGAAAACTTTATTTTGATATTTACATTTCATTTTATATAAAAAAAATCTTTATTACATGTCAAATTATAAAGCAACTCAAAATTAGTCAAATAATTTTAATGGGTTTATAGATCACATAAAAGTTGAGTAAATTTTAAATAAGATATAAACCATGGTTATTTATACATTTTGTCTTTTAAATTTATTTTTTATAAAATTATTTTTTTCTCATAATAATGATCACGAGTTTTAAAAACTAATATAAGTTAATATTTGTTTTTTATTATTCTTTTTAAATTATTATTTTCTAAATTTTAATGTTTTAAAAATTATCTTCATGATTTTTTTATTTTTTTATATTTAATTTTTAAGAGATCAAATATATTAATTTTTTTGACTAGAAATATTTTTTTATAAAAGTGAAGGCAAGACCATGATTTCCATATATTTTTCCATCTTCCTAACAAAATGCTTGTTTGTATGGATTAGATGTGAAAATGATCGGAGATAAGAGCGCGTCAAGAAGACAATTGATTTGATTACCATTTTCAATATCCATATCCATAAATGGCAAGCTAAATATAAAAATAAAAACACTAGCCATATGGATTATCTGGTGGATATTTTGTTGGTGAATTTAAAAGAGTGATGAAAGGTTGATAAATATTATAAAAAGTATAATTTTACTGCACTTTTACTATTTTCTATTATGACATTGGAGATTTAGTAGTCCAGCCATGGTTATAATATGCACGAAACTTGAAAAGAAAATTGTTTTTTTAACAAAAAAAATAAATATTTTTTCTTATTTTTTTTATTTAGATGTTAAATATTAACACAGGTATGCTCACACCATGTAACTATCACTAATAAACAATATGGTCCCCAAAATATTTTTCATAGCTTTATTACATTTTATTTTATAACAAAAAAAATTCCTCCTTACATGTTGAATTGTAAATTTGCTTAAAATTAGTTAAATAATTTTAATGGGTTTATAGATCACGTAAGACTTGAGTAAATTTAAATATGATAAAAATCACTATCATTTATACATTTTGTTTTTTAAATTTGCCTTTTATATGATCATTTTTTATCTCATAACAACATAATGATTTTTGAAAGTTAATATAACTTAATTTTAGTTTTTATTTTTTTAATTATTTTTTTTCAATTTTAAAATTTAAATTTCTTGAAATAGACCTATATTTTTTTTTATTTTCCTTTCACATTTAATTTTTTATAAGATCAAATATAATAATTTATTTAATTAAATACGTGTATAAACATTTTAATTTATAATTATAAATTCTTTTTATTAAAAAACATGTTAGAAAATCTTAGGGGTCACATATTAAATATTCATATGTTATAATGATTATCATCACCCAATTTCTTACCTTTTTTTTTTTCTATAATTAAAGAGGAATCTCACATGGCTAAAATAAGACCTTCACCATTTTCCTTATTCTTTTTCTTCATCGTGAACCTTATCTTGACTATACATAAAGAAAAAAAAATTAGTTTCTTCTTCCCAAACTATCAGCTTTTGATTAGTACTTAAAAGTGTATTTTTATCAAAATTTTATATCATTATTTTGCACTTGAAGTATTAATAACTCCTTAACTAATAATATAAGATACCTTTAGTTTATAGTAAATATTCATTTTAAATGCAAACCTATCACATAAATAAAAAGATTAACTGATGAGTTTAAGAATTGAAATTGAAAAGATAAAGAGATGACCGCACTTGAAAAATAGATGCCGGTACAGTCCAAACCGGAATACTATTTGGTTATTGGATCATATCTGAAGCTGTAGATTTCAGATTTATATCTACTTTATATGGATGAAAAGATAAAATATCGGCTTACAACTTTCATATGGAGTCCAAGATTTAAAAAGGTCATTTCCAAGTATAAATTATAGCAACAACAAAGAAGTTTGAATATGTCCTACAGTCCTAGCACTGTTCAGTATTTGACCCATATCTGGAGTTCTAGAAGTTCAAATGACCTCTATTTTTTTTCCTGGAAAGTTGAAACAATTTCCTGCAACTCTCATGTTTTCAAGTGATTCTAATTATGACATTATCAATGATGTTTTGGGTAGACAATAGAAGATAATGATTGTTACCAAGTCAAGAGTTGGTTACCCACTTATCAATTAGTTATCAAATCAATAGTTTTTAATTTTGACCTATAAAAGGAGGCATTTGCCATGCATTTAGGCATCTTGGTTTCCAGATCAAGATCATGCTCTTGTTTTCTCTCTTTGTATTTTTGTAATGCTTATACTTTACTTTTATTAATATCAAGTTTATACCTTTCATTTCCTTTTCTTTACTTAGTTAACTTTTATCTTGTTTATATTCTTGTTTTGTTTATTTATTTTTCTTTCTTTTATTATATTGAGCTAAGTTTATTATATTAAGGTGAAAATATTACACTAATAGTGTAAAAATAAGTATAGTGTAAACTTAATATGGACTTTAATGTTTGATACTAATATGTTTTGTATTTGTTATCTTGTTCACTCTTTAATATTTTACTTGTTAAATGACTAATTTATATTTATGTTGTATAACACTTGGTACAATAAATACTTGACACTCTCATAGCCCATACTATATATTATAACCGACACTTGAACTATAAAAGCAACTTAATTTGTTATTAATATAAGTTATAATCATGAATACTTGACAATATTTACAAGTATTAACATTAATCGAATAAGATATCCAATGTAATCATGTTAACAATATATAATTTGATTGGAATATCCTTTGTGTGTAGTTTTCAATTGAATAATAAGAGTTTATAATATACTTGTTTGACATACCATTAATAGATTCTCTAACCTTGAAATTTGTTATTATCATTGTTTAATCCTTACGTTAATCTTTAATTTCAAAGTTCTCATCAACTTCTTCTTTTTTATTATAACTACTACTATTAGTATTGTTGTTGTTGTTGTTGTTGTTGTTGTTGTTATCGTCGTCTATAATTTATACAATTAATCTCCTTATGGTTCGACCCCGATCTTGTCGGGTTATTTATTACTTTGATAACCTTACACTTAAAAAAAAACATCAATTTTTTTGTCGCATTACCTTTCACTCCTGCATTGCCAGTTACTCCACTTCACTAGCAGCCATGAAAAGCAATAGCTTAAATAAACATAGTCTTTTATCTAGTCAAAAATTGTGACCCTCTTCATCTCTCTCTCTCTCTCTCAAAGCAAGTGCTTTGTAGAGCAGTAACCCATCAGCCATGACCCTCACCTTTCCAACAACAACATCGAATTACAACTTCACATTTTTTTAATGTCACTTTTATCTTCTCAAGTAGTAGTGGTTGTGTTTTTCTATCATTTCAGTAGCTTCAACTATATCTTTTCAGTCACTGGATAAAAATAATGTCAATCATGTAATAATTAAATATTTTTTTAAAATTTTTTTAAACATATCAAGGTAGGATTTATATTTTTATTTGCTTGTCATGATTGAAAATGTAAACTATAATATTTTAAAACACAATGAGTAAATATAAAATTAGCTATGGATGGTTAGGTAAATTTTCAAAAATAATAATAAAGTGATAATGATGTAAATTTAATAACTAACGTTATGTTTGTTTTTTTAGGGATCAAGTATTTTTATTAAAATTTAAAAAATTATTTATTTTAAATTAATTTTGTGTGTATATTTAAATTATTTTAATATATTAATATTAAATAAAAATTTAAAAATATTATTTTAATATAATTTTAAATAAAAAATATTTTAAAAAATAAAGACGAATATAATATAAAACAGATACTCAATCAGTTAATGTGCTATCCATTTTATCTTACAGCATAGTCACTATTTTTTAACATAACATGGGTTTCAGCTCGGCGTAGGTAGTCAGCTAATAAAGATTGGAAGTCTTGCTGATGCGCTGCCAGATGAGCCTCGAAGTCTCGAACATGATAAGGAAGGCTCCTGGGGCCCATCCCAAACTGGGTCTCTCTCTCACATCCTCAGAGAGAGAGAGAGAGAGAGAGAGAGAACATGCGGAAGGAAATGAATAAAAAAGAAGACAGTGTTTTTCCAGTAACATTTTTTTTTTTTTTAACCTTTTTAATTAATGGCTACATAATTAATGCCTGCGGTTTAAAAGGCTCAAATATTTAATTTCCCTAAGGATGGTGACGTGATCACGGTTGAGAGCGAACTGAACGAACCAAAACGCGTAGTCGGAACGGGACTAGATATCCCACATCGGCTGGTTAGAGAGAACTAATAGATTTGGTATTCGCAAAGCAGAGAACGCGTGCTTGTCCCTTCGGGGACATCCGATAAAATTGGAACGATACAGAGAAGATTAGCATGGCCCCTGCGCAAGGATGACACGCACAAATCGAGAAATGGTCCAAATTTTTTTGGGTTTTTTCAGTCTCCGCTCTTCTGCTTCCTTGCTTCAAGGGCTCCCTTTCTCATCTTGGTTCTTTAGAAGCTAAGGTATTTTTAATGTTTTGGATTCTGTGCTTTCTGCAATTTACAGACAAAATCTAGGTATCGATTCTATCGTGATGGTCTTAGTGTACTTTGTCCAGTGTATGTGGAAAAATCACTTGTTGTTTTAGCGGCACCATTGATTTCTCAGGGTGAACTTGCCGTGGAAAACCTTTTTTGAAACAAGGAAACAACTCACTGTGTTTGCAGCCTTTTAGTACCTTGATTAAGTTGCAAATTAGTGGGTGTATTCTTGCAAATCATAGCTGTATTTTTCACACTATGCTTTTCTAATCTGTTTCTTCATTCGACTGTTTCTAATCTCATATTTTACTGAAGCACACATATTGTCATTTTATTCTATGTTCAGTGGCGGCGAGGATGCTTGCTGTCTTTGAAGACCCTACAACATGTAGAGAGAAGATATAAAAATGTATTAGATTGGAATTCTTGACATTTTTCAAGTTTTCTTCATTCTAAGGTAAATTACTCTCTGTTGCTTGTTCGAAAGGGCGTGAGAGTTTGCAATACGGGTGCTTTGTAGAGAAGCTATACCATGCTAAATTGATCCATTTGTTTCTGCGATATTCGGAAAATGAAAGATAAAATAGAACCCCAGATTGAAGTTTTGGCCTCAGTCAAGATGAAGATTGGAAAATGGCACCATCCTCAGTTTTGTCACCGTGTATCTCGTTGAAGCTAATGAAACTGATAGGAGTTGAGCTGGATTCTGCCTTCAATATCATGATACATCTCCTCTGCTAATGTGACCCCTTTTGAATTCAGATATTATTGATTGTCCCATCACAAACTACAGATGTAGTGTATATTAAATGAATCTGGTTTTTTTCCCCTCCAAGTGGCAAAATCCTTTAGGTGGATTCTTGGGATATCTTGGTCCAGCGTAGATTTGGTTGGCAAGGATCACCGTCTAGTTCTCAGTAATTTAATGGTAAAATCTAGCCAGTGATTTCTATCTTGATGGCGATTTGTATTTTATGCAGTTAATAGAAGTTTTGTTTACAAATATACAAGAAATATGATTAAATACTCTATACTGTCATTAAGCTAATTCGAAGAACCATGTTAATTAAAAAAATAAAAAACAGTCTATACTGTTGAGCTCGACAAATTTAAAAGGTTTGACATTACTTGATGATGATTAGTACAAGTTTCTAAACGCAGGCTTCTATGATCTTTCCAAACTTGTCTTGCTGGTTGTCTTGTTTACAAGGTGGCTTTGCCCAGGATGGCCGAGAGTTCAAGAGTTAGATGTCTGTTCAAGAGTTTTGAAATAAGGTGCTCATCTTATATGCAATTGTGCATGAATTACCAGATTGGCCTAGCAAAATTAATTAACTCAATACAGAGGTGTATGAAATTGTTTGGAATTGTGTGATTGATATTGTATTTTTTATTTAAAAAAAATATTAATTTTTTATATTTTTTTAGTTTATTTTAATATGCTAATATAAAAATAATTTTTCAAATAAAATATCATTATTTAAATAAATTTTTAAATAAAATACACTTTAAACCATAATCATTGTAATATTTATAACACTATATTAGCCATAACATACTTAAAAAATAAAAATAAATGTGTGATGAAATCAAAATGAAATAAAAAATAAAATACACTTTAAACCGTTTGTAATATTTATAACACTATATTAGCCATAACATACTTAAAAGATAAAAATAAATGTGTGATGAAATCAAAATGAAATAAAAAATAAATTATCTAAATTTAGTTTACCCAGTTTCTATCCTTTCATTATTATTATTATTATATCATATATTCTCAACAACTTCTTGTGTTTTAAACTATCACTTATAGTTAAATTAATTATATGACTCTTTTCTGTTATTTACCAAAAAATTATTTGAAATACTGAAATAAAAAAGAAATTGAAGCTCAAAGAATAGATTCAATTCGCTCCAAAATTAAAGATAATTTAATTTTTAATAATTTAGTTTAAGATAAATTATATTATTATTCAGTTTAATCCATTTACGTGGCTCAACACGAAAATAAAAAGAAAGCAGAGAATGCTGTTCTATAATGAAAAAACCTTTATTTACAAAAATATCCAATTTACCACACCTCTGCCATAATTCAAGGTATTTCATGTATATATATATATATATGAGTATGAGGCATGAGGTATGGTATTTGATGTCATAATTCAATGTATTCTTTTTCTATATAAAATAATTAGTTATTTAATTCATGTTTTGCTATATATTTTTTTAGCATAAAAAATAAATATGCAAACTTGTATTTTTTAAAATTTTAATTATAAATAATATATATATATATTTAATTAAATATATCGAGAATCATCTATTCTAATAAATAAATAAATAAATATTAACCTGTTTATTCAACTTTCCTCGGAATAATTTTTTTAATATAAAATAATTATAGTGCAAGCATTATTAATATGGTTTTTTTAACATTGAGTAAGAAATATAATTGTAAATCAAAAAGTCATATTTATATATAATAAATATTATATAAGTTAATAAAAACATGTAAATTTTTAAATTAATTTTTTTTTATAATAATAATAATAATGTTATTCTAATGCCATCATAGTTAATTAATGAATACCACTGACATGATTAGGGTTAACCCACTCAAGGCATTTACTAGGATCAATGAAATATAGTTAGGCGACATCAAGAAAGAAATTGTCTCAAATCACCTGCTTTCCTTCTTGTTGGGAGATCCAAACATTCAAACACACATTAAATTTACGTGGTTCGGCAACTTGCCTACTCCACGGAGCTACTGGTTTGTATTAATCAAGCTCAAAAGCAATACAAACAACAAAACAAGGAGGAGGAGAAAAACTTCTCAACTCAACTCAACTCTCACCCTTAGCTCTCTCTCTGTGTTTCTCTCTATCTCGTAGTCTATCTCAGCTATCAATACATCTTCTATTTATAGCTGAGGAGGGAGATGATTGTTCAACAATGGTGGGCAAGTTAGGCAACTACCATTTGACTATAGTTTCAACCATGGCTGCCACCAACCATGGCTGCCACCAAACATGGCTGCCACCTACCATGGCTGCCACCGTCCATTTGTGTCCACACACATAACAATCTCCCACTTGAACACAAATGGTGTTAGGTCTGTCTTTTAATCTTCAAGACCCACTGAAGCTTTACACAGCTTCAGTTTATCGAGAGTAACTCCTTTGGTTAACATGTCGGCTGGATTCTTGCTTCCACAGATCTTTTCAAGTAACAGTTGTTCATCGTCGAGCAATTGCCTGATGAAGTGATATTTGATCTGTATGTGCTTTGTTCTGGAGTGAAATGCTGGATTCTTGGCAAGGAAGATTGCACTCTGACTGTCACTATACAAAGTACCTTTTCCATGCATCTTGCCCATTTCTTGCAGGAAACTCTGTAGCCATACTATCTCTTTTGCAGATTCTGAAACTGCGACATATTCAGCTTCTGTCGTTGAAAGAGCAACTATCTTTTGCAAGGTAGAACTCCAAGAAACAGCAGTGCCTCCTAGAGTGTATATATAACCTTTAGTACTCTTTCTGCTATCAACATCTCCTGCTAGATCAGCATCTACAAAGCCTTCAAGTTTCAAACCGCCAGCTGTGAAAATAAGACATGTCTCCGATGAGCCTTTTAAGTACCTCATGATCCATTTCACTGCCTCCCAATGCTGCTTTCCAGGGTTGCTCATATATCGGCTTACAACTCCCACTGCATGGGCAATATCTGGTCTAGTACAGACCATGGCATACATCAAGGAGCCGATAGCTGAGGCGTATGGGATCTGGTCCATGTATCCACGTTCTAGCTCAGTTTTTGGTGACTGGTCTTTACTGAGCTTGAAATGATTCCCCAGAGGTGTACATACTGGCTTAGCATTATCCATACTAAACCTGCTGAGAACCTTCTTGACATACTCTGCCTGTGAAAGCTTTAGTATGCCTTTGTCTTTGTCTCTGATGATTCTCATGCCAAGTATTTGTTTAGCAGCTCCCAGATCCTTCATTTCAAACTGTTTTGACAACTGTTGCTTTAGCTTGTCAATCTCTTCCATGCTGGAACCTGCAATTAACATATCATCCACATATAGCAGTAGAATGATATAGGAGTTGTCAAAATGTTTGACATAGCAACAATGATCAGCCTGACATTTTGTGTATCCCGTACTACTCATGAAGTTATCAAACTTCTTGTACCACTGTCTTGGAGCTTGCTTCAAACCATATAGACTCTTCTTTAGTTTGCAAACTTGACTCTCCTTTCCTGGTATTGCAAACCCCTCTGGTTGTTGCATGTAAATGTCTTCCTCCAATTCTCCATGAAGAAATGCTGTTTTTACATCTAATTGTTCAAGATGTAAATTTTCTGCAGCTACTATCCCCAGAACAACTCTGATTGTTGTAAGCTTCACAACTGGAGAAAATATTTCAGAATAGTCGATCCCCTTCTTTTGCTGAAACCCTTTTACAACAAGTCTTGCTTTGAACCGTTTGCTTCCGTCATGCTCAGTCTTTACTCTGTAAACCCACTTGTTTTGCAAAGCCTTTTTTCCTTCAGGCAGTTTGGTTAACTCCCAAGTCTTATTCTTCAGTAATGACTCCATCTCGTCCTTCATGGCTAACTCCCACTTGCTCGAGTTTCCATCTTGTAAGGATTCTTCATAATTTAATGGTTCACCACCATCGGTCAGCAAGATATAATTCAGTAGAAGTGTGAACCGTTGTGGAGGCTTTATAGTCCTTGAAGACCTGCGAACAGCTGGTTCACTTGGCTCTGCACTATCTTGTGTAGAAGTGGTGGGTACTGAAGTGCTTGAACTATCTTGTGTGGACTCTTGAGTGGTAACATCAGGAAGCCCTTCTAATTGTATGAATTCAGATTTCTGTGGACTCGTATCTGAATCAGTTATCTCTAGTTCTGTACTTGATTTGTCTTTGTACAAAACTTTCTCGTTGAAGATCACGTTCCTGCTTCTGATAATCTTCCTGCTTCTGATCATCCCAGAACCGAAATCCAAATTCTTCATCTCCATAGCCAATAAAGAAACATTTCTTTGATTTGGCATCCAGCTTGTTGCGAGCATCAGAGTCTACATGTACATAGGAAACACACCCAAAGACTTTTAGGTGAGCAAGCTGTACTTCTTTTCCTCTCCAGACTTCCTCGGGTAGTCTGAACTCCAAAGGTACTGATGGTCCACGGTTGATCAAGTAAACTGCAGTATGAACTGCATCAGCCCAGAATGTTTGAGGTAGCCCAGAATGCAACCTCATGCTTCTAGCACGTTCATTGATGGTCCGGTTCATCCGTTCAGCAATACCATTCTGTTGTGGTGTGCCTGGAACTGTCTTTTCCATTCTGATACCGTTGACAGCACAATACTCCTTGAAACCTCCATCAATGTATTCTCCTCCATTATCAGATCGTAAGCATTTCAGCTTCAAACCTGATTCAGTCTCAACCATAGCCTTCCATTTCTTGAATGTGTCAAACACATCAGATTTATTCTTCAGAAAGTAGACCCATACCTTTCTGCTAAAGTCATCAATAAAAGTGACATAGTACCGAGAACCGCCAAAAGATGCTACTGGAGCTGGTCCCCATAAATCTGTGTGCACTAGTTCTAGTTTTCTTGGTCTTAAGGTCCTTCCAACCTTTAAGAAACTGAGCTTCTTCTGTTTTCCGAGAACACAGCTTTCACAAATGTCTAGATCAACATTTTTTAACTCTGGCAGCTTTCCCTTTGACTGAAGTATCTTCATCCCCTTTTGACTCATATGGCCGAGTCTACAATGCCATAGCTGCGCTTGATTTTCTGCTTCAGTAGAGGCAATTATATCTGCTGATCTTGTGGTCATATACAGAGTGCCAGTTTTCTTTCCACGAGCCAAAACCATTGCTCCCTTTGATACCTTCCACATTCCTCCAGAGAAAAGGATTGAATGGCCACTATCATCAAGTTGTCCGACCGAGATCAACTTTTTCTTTAGTTCAGGAACATGCCTTACATTTTGCAAGTTCCATATAGATCCATTCATTGTCTTGATTTGCACATCTCCTATACCCACAATATCCAATGGTTGTCCATCGGCCAGATAGACTACCCCATAATTTCCAGCAGTATAGTTTTGCATCATTTCATGGTGTGGTGCACAGTGAAATGAAGCTCCAGAATCAAGAACCCAATCATCAATAGGACTATGTACTTCAAAGATCAAAGCATCTTGTACCTCGTCTGTAGTGGCATTTGCAGAATCAACTTCAGGTTTCTTCGGTTTTGTGCAACTCCTCATGAAATGACCAGGTTTGCCACAATTCCAACATTCTACCTGCTTCCTGGGTCCAAACTTGCTTTTGCTTCTGTACCTGGATTTTGATCTGCCTCTGGATAAGCCTCTATCTTGTCTCCTTCCTCGAGTGTTGATGTTGAAAGCTGAACCTGAACTTGAGCTTTCACCTGAGTCTTTCCTTCGTACTTCTTCAGCTAAAATCAGGTCTCGGATATCATCATACTTTAATTTGGATTTTCCAGCTGAGTTGCTTACGGCTGTTCTCATACCTTCCCAACTGCTTGGAAGTGAAGCTAGCAAAATAAGTGCTCGGATCTCATCATCAAACTCAATTTCAACAGATGACAATTGATTTGTGATGGTATTGAAATTATTAAGATGTTGTGTAACAGAGGTGCTTTCTGTCATCTTCAGGTTGAACAGCTTCTTCATCAAGTGCACTTTGTTATTTGCTGATGGCTTCTCATACATCCCAGACAAGGCTTCCATCAATCTTGCTGTGGATTTCTCTTTTGTAACATTATGAGCAACTCTTCTTGACAATGATAGCCGGATAATGCCCAAGACTTGTCTATCAAGTATTTGCCAATCTTCTTCTGACATGTTTTCTGGCTTGCTCCCTAACAGAGGAAGATGAAGTTTCTTCCCATATAGATAATCTTCAATTTGCATTTTCCAATATCCAAAATCAGTTCCATCAAATTTTTCAATTCCTGCAGCCTTTATTTCATCAGCCATTTTTACTCTTTCTCGGATTTGAATCTCAAAAATCTGACCTTACAGATGTGTCCGGAATGGCCAAAAATGCTGGAAACGACACTGAGACCACTTTTACTAGTCGGTTCTTGGTTTGTATCGTGATCTTTCACAAAAACCACAATTTATTTCCATTGCATCTACTCCATAGTACAACATATAATAATTAGGACACACATCATATTTCTCATAACCAAGTCTAAGTAGCCACATCAAGTTCTTGGCATCATAAAAATTTAATACTAAATTTTCATCATTAGATATGCAACTTTTTTGTAAAATCAATAAATTTATTGAAGGCTGTCTGAGTCAAATTTAAGTTGACTTCATATTAAACAATTATACACAAGTAGATAATTTGGATTGCTTGGTACACCCATTCCACAAAGGCTCCTCCACAACTTTCAAAAGTTTATAAAAATTAGTTACCTTTAGATTTAGAAGTATCTTTGCTACCACAAGACTAGACACATTATCATTAGAGCATGCATCACCAACCCTCTTTGTATCCATAACCAGATTCCTATATGGATTTTCTAGACAAACATCATTCATAATATGACTAATTCCAACTGATGAAGGTCTAGCCAATATTGGTTCTGTAACATAAGGCTCCCCATGTATAGTTCAATTTTCATAACTTTTGATTCCTTTAAATTTTTTTTGATTTTTGCACCTCACACAATGACATTTAATTTTCTCCCCATATATATTTTTAGTAATTGAAAATACAAAATTGATAAATCTTATAACACCCATAATGCATTTAGGATGAAGACCACCATCCATAAGACGACGATACATCCACGATCAATCATCTATATTAATCTAATTAACATGATAGCCAATAAGTATTTTAAAAATAAGTATACTTCCTTAACAACTAGTACTTAAACAATCATTTAAAATAAAATATGTACCACATAAACAAACTTTAATATTTAACTCTGATTTACCACAATAATCTATCTTGAAATTAATATTAAAGAGAATATGTTAAAAATATTCATATTAACACAAACTTTATTTCTTTTCACGTATTCCTTTCTTTTATTCCAGAAACCCTTGGTGTAATATTGTATTTTTGTATACTTAGTATCAATTTTCATCTAGATATCTTTATTTGTAATAAAATATATTATTATTTTTTTCCTTTTCTTTTTCCTTTCTTTCATTTCTTTCTGGTTTTTTTATTGATCTCTCTCTCTCTGGAGTTTTGCTAAGCCAATTATATATGGAAAATAAACTTTTTTTTTAATAATATGGATTATAATTGATGGAAGAATATAAATTAAAAATAATTTTTATAACAAAAAATATTTCTAAATTAAAAGTAAAATAGTTAAGACTTCTAATTCAATTTATTTTCACATATATTTTAAGCATTAAAATTGAATTCAATTACATAATTTAATAATTTATTTTAAATATAAAAATTGTAATAGGTTTAAGCTGTTGGGTGATTAAACATTTTAAAATATTGTTATTTATCCATTTTATTTTTAATTATCAGAGTAAATTATTATCTTATCCTTATGTTCTTAGTGAAATAATGATTAGTCTTTTTGGTTTGAAAAAAATTAATATTAAATTCTTATATTTTTTTGCAACTTATCTTCTCATAACAATTTTTTTTCAAAGACCTAATAAAACAAATTCAATCTTGAACATATGTTGTTCAATAGCTTGATGTTTTTAATCATTTCATATTTATTTGTATGTTTTGTTTCTTACCATTTAAGTTTTATCTATTTCAAAGTGACCCTATGTTAATTAATTATACCAAAATAAGAGATGAAACACTTACTGAAACTTTTCGCACAGAAGTAGTTCTTAATTAATTAAATCCAACATGAATTTCATAACACACTATTAAAATTCAGTTTGAAGTTGTTCAGATGTTGGTGTAAGTTTTGTGCCTGTATCTCTATATTTTCCTCAACCAAATATAGAGTTTTAATGGTTTCACTCTGTTTTAATATGTGTAATTTACCAAAGGTATGATATTGACACTCAATTTCACAACATAGATGTAAAGGTGACCCTTTAATTGTCATATATACTTCTTCCTTTGTTTCCTAACAAAGTTAATTTTTTTTTGTAAGATCAATATGTTTGGTTAATAATAATTCTTTGTCTAAAGCAACATGTTAAATGTTTCACCATTCATACTATTCTTATTGAAATCTTGGTTGGAATTTGCAATACCAAAGAATCAATTTAATTAAAGAAATGGATGGTCAAATAATTATGGTTTTGATAATGTTGAAAATGTACCACATAACTCAAATGAGAATAAGGAAAAGAAATCTACAATTTATAATGCATAGCTAACATAATTAAAATCCTAAAACATAAAAGAAAAATAACATAAAATCTAAGATAATACAAGAAATCCAAACAAAATTTAAAATATATTAGTCAAGCATAATCTTTCAAGCCTCATTTCAGATTATCTACAAAATGGATGAACAAATAAAATAATTACCTATATGATTAGACCTTTTATCCCTGAATTTGACCTTCAAATCTTCAAGTTGAAGCACTGAATGACCTTCTTAAAGAACATGCTCTTATCCTTATCGATATTTTATTATAAGAACTAATTTGGAGGTGAATAATATGTTTCTAGGTGCAATAAATAATAGTGAAATTATATTTTAAAAATGTTTTTAATAAATTTTTAAGAGATACACTTATTGAATTTGAGATGAAATTGGACAGCTAATTATAGTTAAACTAGAAACACTCCTTTACACCCTTCTCGTTGAGGATAAATCAGTTTGGCTGGATAAAATATAAAAATATTTATAGGTACTTAATTTAATATGAATTTAAACTAGAAAAAATGGAATAATAGTTGTTCATATTTAGCCCTTAATTTAATAATTAAATTTTTCTTAGTTTGTTAAAGATTCAAGAAACCTATTGATTAACTGTTCTAAATACTTAAATTAGTTTCTCTATATTTATGCCCGATGATGTATTTTTGTGCAAACAGGGGAGAGAAACTTGTGTTCATAAATAGATTTGCACTGACTAAATTTCATATACCTTTATTTTATCAAGTGAATAGTCCAAAACTATTATTCAAAGTATCGATTAAATTTTTTTTGTTATCTGTATTCTTGAGCTCTAGGTTAGCAAGACGACAAAAGAACACCTGAGATTGGGAAAGCTAGATAAAAACTTTTTAATGTATGTTAAATTAGAACAAAGAAACAAATAAATTTTTAAATTAATTATCTAAATTATTGAAGAAAAAAATGTAAAACCCAACCCATATATAGAGAGTAGAGGTAAATTAGAATGTTCGATGATAATAATGATGGGTACAGTGGAAAGTTGCAATGGGTCTTTGTTTTTAATGATTGACAAAAAAAGATTAAATCTGTTAGAAATGTTAGAGACGAATGAAAAAAAATATTAAGGATAGAAAAATCAGACAATAAAAAGAGAATGCAAGTTAATTATTTTTTTACTATTAATGTTATCAAAAAATGAACGGAATGGAGAAATTCACTGTAATTTAATTAATTTTCTAGATTATTTGTTTATTTATTGTTTTTAAAAAGTATACTATAAGTTTAGGATTACTAATTGAATGTTGAGATTGTCAAAGCTAAATACCTCATTTATATAATTTTAATTTTAGATTAAAATTTAAATATTTATTTTTTTAATCAATAACAAATAATCCATTATAAATTTTACGTTGCTTTTGGTAACAAATTTTTTTTATAGCTAAAGCTTGATATTAATATTAAAAAATTAACAAATATACAATTCATTGCAAATCCATTATTGAATTTAGCAACTGAACTATCCGTTGCCAAAATCACATGCTAATAGTACTCTTTTTTAGTAGTGATCCTTTGCGAAGCATGCTGAGCCGCTTCCAAATTCTACTTTAACGGAACATGGACTGCAGCTGGGCGCAGGTAGTCTGCTAATAAAGATTGAAAGTCTTGTTGTTGCGCTGCAAGATGAGCCTGGAACATGACGAGGAAGAAGACGGAAATTCGAGCAGGAGGAGACAGTTCTTTATTACCTTTTGGCCTTTTTTTTTTTTTTTACTTTTTTAATTAAACGCTACATGATTAATGCCTGCGGTTTAAAACTCTCAAATATTTAATTTCCCTACGGATGCTGACGTGATCAAGGTCAAGAGCGAACAGAACGAACCAAAACGCGTAACTGGACTAGATATCCCACATCGGCTGGTTAGAGAAAACTAATACACTTTGTATCCGCGAAGCAGAGAACGGAAGGTTGTCCCTTCGGGGACATCCGATAAAATTGGAACGATACAGAGAAGATTAGCATGGCCCCTGCGCAAGGATGACACGCACAAATCGAGAAATGGTCCAAATTTTTTTGGGTTTTTTCAGTCTCCGCTCTTCTGCTTCCTTGCTTCAAGGGCTCCCTTTCTCATCTGGGTTCTTTAGAAGCTAAGGTATTTTTAAATGTTTTGGATTCTGTGCTTTCTGCAATTTACAGATAAAATCTAGGTATTGATTTCTATCGTGATGGGGTTAGTGTACTTTGTGCAGTGTATGTGGAAAAATCACTTGTTGTTTTAGCGGCACCATTGATTTCTCAGGGTGAACTTGCCGTAGAAAACCTTTTTTGAAACAAGGAAACAACTCACTGTGTCTGCAGCCTTTTAGTACCTTGATTAAGTTGCAAATTAGTGGGTGTATTCTTGCAAATCATAGCTGTATTTTTCACACTTTGCTTTTCTTATCTGTTTCTTCATTCGACTGTTTCTAATCTCATATTTTGCTGAAGCACACATATTGTCATATTATTCTATGTTCAGTGGCGGCGAGGATGCTCGCTGTCTTTGAAGGCCCCACAAAATGTAGAGAGAAGATATTAAAATGTATCAGATTGGAATTCTTGACATTTTTCAAGTTTTCTTCATTCTAAGGTAAATTAATGTCGCTGTTGCTTGTTCAAAAGGGCGTGAGAGTTTGCAATGCGGGTGCTTTGTAGAGAAGCTATACCATGCTAAATTGATCCATTTGTTTCTGCGATTTTCGGAAAATGAAAGATAAAATAGAACCCCAGATTGAAGTTTGGCCTCCATCAAGATGAAGATCGGAAAATGGCCATCCTCAGTTTTGTCTCTGTGTATCTCGTTGAAGCTAATGAATGATAGGAGTTGAGCTGGACTCTGCCTTCAATATCATGATACACTTCCTCTACTAATTTGACCCTTGTTTTGAATTCAGATATTATTGATTGTCCCATCACAAACTACAGATTTAGTGTATATTAGATGAATCTTTTCTTCTTTTTCTCTCCAAGTGGCAAAATCCCTTAGGTGGATTCTTGGGATATCTTGGTCCAGTGTAGATTTGGTCGGCAAGGATCACCGTCAAGTTCTAAGTAATTTAATGGTGAACTCAAGCCAGTGATTTCTATCTTGATGGTGATTTGTATTTTATGCGGTTAATAAAAGTTTTGGTTACAAATATACAAGAACTATGGTTAAGAAGCAGTTTATTCTGTTGAGCTAGACAAATTTAGAAGGTTTGGCATTACTTGATGATGATTAGTACAAGTTTCTAAACGCAGGCTTCTATAATCTTTCCAAACTTGTCTTGCTGGTTGTTTTGTTTACAAGGTGGCAATCATTCCTCATCCTAGCAGGTGTCAGGTTGGTGGCTTTGCCCAGGATGGTCTTGCAGGGGAGCGAGATGAAGAGAGAAACAAGCATTAACCCGTATTCTACCAGTCTTTTCACAATGTGGTAGGAAGGGGAGACCTTTCAATTGCATCTACCTCTGCTTCCCTCAAATTCAAAACTTTCCTCTTTTAATTAGACATAGCTTGACTCCTTTTCAAACTGCAGATTGGTTCTCTTGCGGTTCAAGTCCAGGTAGAAAGAAAGACCAAGTCAATTGTTTTTGTTTCTATTTATTGCAAACTATGAATTCCAAGTCACATACGTTAATGGTTGACAGAACCTTAACTCACCTCCTCTTTTAGGATATTGTAGTCTTTCATATCCAGAGAATCTAATATTGTTAATAGGGAAACTAGGCATTAGAGGTTCTAAAGTTGGCAGAGTTGATGCTAGTACACCATTCTCTCAACCCTCGACATAAAGACGTGTTTCTATTTAATATGCATGATCTTTCTATTATTATAATGCAAAATATATACTTTGACTAATCTATATTTTCTAAAATTACAGACTAGTAAATTTGCATTATCCCAGTGCTCAACTCAACTCAACTCAATTGTGTTGATTGAAGAATGTAGCTAACAAATTGGTGAATTTTTTTGTAAACTGTTATGTGTGTAGTAAGTGGATCATTGCTATTAAGTTGTTTTGTTAAAATATTTTATGGATTATGCTTCATGTTATTCAAATATGAATGTTATGTTGTTGCCATATAAATTTACTTGGCATATTTAGTCTCTTGCATTTTGTTCAGTAGTTAAATAGTTGTGAATACATTCATTTTATTTTATTTGTTCAACATGAATACGATAATAGGTAGACACAATAACATTTCACACACCAAAATTGCTACCAACAATAACACGATATTTGCAAATCTAGCCTCCACATTATGATTCTTGATCCAAACTCTGTGTAGTTCATCTCTTTTTTCTTTTTCTTTTTCTTTTTTTCCATTCATCTAGTATTTGCTCAACATCATTAGCACCTTCTCCCAATGTCATAGTTAGTTCAACTTTATTTATTGGTTTGCACCCATCAATTAAGGTGTTATTTCATAACATGTGATCACATCCGTAAAATTACTTCTCCTTACTAGTTTTTATTTTTGATATCCTAATAGCTACTTTTCCCCACGTTTCATGTTCGTTCTATTTTTCAACTTTAGCCCATCCAAGCTACTATCATTTGATGTAGATGTCAAAATGTTGAAGATGTCTGTAAGTATTTTGATGTATTTTGAGTTTTGGATTATGTGTTGGGTGGAAATTCAGGCAATGTATAGTGGTGTTGTTAAGTTATGTTTGCTGTGACTGGCAATGTGTTTTCTGTAATTCTTTCTTGTGCAGTATTGTTGGGTGGAGATTTGGGCAGTGTACAATGTGTTGGGTGGAAATTTGGCAGGTTTGTTTGGTAAGATTATGGTGAAAATGGTGTGTTTATGTTGCTGAGTTACGGGGGCAGCGTGTGGCATTCTTTTTTGATTGTTGGGAGATGTTTGATTGTGGTTAAAAATGTTGAGTAAAAAGAAGAATTTGAAGATAGATTATGGTGAGAGGTATCCTTGCCGAATACTTGTTGGGGGATGGTATTCTTGTAATTTTAAGGAAATAGGATCAACGACTCTTTTTAAAAGAATTCTTCAACGGTAACTTCTTGACATTTTTTGTTATTTTACTCTTCATTATCTCTTTAGTCACCGGATGAAAATAATAACAATTCTGTAAATAATTATATAATTTTTATTAAATTCTTTAGACATTTCAAGAGAGGATGTGAATTGTAATTAAATGTAAAATTATCGAAGTAATTTTTCTAAGGTTAAGATTATGTTTATGGTTAAGATGCCATATACCTTAATAATCCAATACTTAATGAACCATAGTTGTTAAAGCTAATTTAGGGTCAAACTAGTGTAAGGTTGGGATCATATCATATAGATTGAATGAGTTTACTTGAATTTTGATTTTTTTTTAAATGCCATAATGATATCATTTAAAAAAATTAAAAATTCAACACTTTTTTAATCAGGTTTTGACCATGTTGGTTAACTTATTATTAAATCAAAATGTTTTTATAAAAAGAATATTTTTTTAATTCTTTAAAATAAGTTTTTTGAATATTTTTAGATTTTTTTGTTGATATAATATACTGATGTTAAAAATAACTTTTAAAAAATAAAAAATATATTATTTATATATTTTTAAATAAAAAAAAATATTTAAAAAAATAAGATGCTCATCTTATAAGCAATTGTGCATTGTGCATGAATTACCAGATTGGCCTAGCAAAATTAATTAACTCAAACACAGAGGTGTATCTCGCGTCTGTGTATTATAAAATTGTTTAGAATCGTGGGGTTGAAATTGTATATTTAATTTTAAAAAAAATTATTAATTTTTTCTATTATTTACTAATATTAAAAATAATTTTTTAAATAAAAAATTATTATTTTAATAAATTTTCAAATAAAATATATTTTAAATCATAATCACTATAACATGTTTCAAATAATGAAATAAAGAATTAATTATCTAAATTTAATTTACCTAGTTTTATCCTTTCATCATCGTCATCACAATAATAATAATATTTTAATATCATATATTCTCAACAACATATTGTGTTTTAAAGTATTACTTATAGTTTAATTAATTAAATGACTCTTTTTTATTTTTTACCAGAAAATTATTTTAAATACTTGAATAAAAAAGAAATTGAAGCTCAAAGATTAGATTCAATTTGACCCAAAATTAAGGATAATTTAATTTTTAAAAATCTAGTCTGAAGTAAATTATATGATTGTCCAGTTTCAATCCATTTATACAGATTAAGACTGGATTCATCAAGACATGGCTCAACAGAAAGGAAAAGGAGAGTACAGAGTGATGAACTGAGGATGAGCAGCTGGTTGTTCCATGATGAAAATACCCTTATTTACAAAAATGCCCGATTCAATTTTTTGAGTTTTGCAAGATTTGCCTATGCTAGTCAGCTCATTTTTAAACCCACCCAAGGTATTTCATGCATAAATATATATGAGGTATGATATTTGATGTCATAATTCAATGTATTCTTCTTTTATATAAAATAATTAGTTATTTAACTTGTGTTTTACTATATATTTTTTATACAAAAAATAAATATACAAGCTTTTTAAATATATTTTTAAAATTTTTAATTATAAATAACAAAAATATATACATATATTTAATTAAATATATCAAGAATTATATATTCCAATCAATAAATAAAAATGTTAACTTGTCTATTTAACTTTCCTCGATGTAAATCGAATAATTTTCTTTAATGCAAAATAATTAATATGTAGTGTCATTAAAGTGTTTTTTAACACCAAGTAAAAAATTATAATTGTGAATCTAAAAGTTGATATTTATATAATAAAATATAATAAATATTATATAAGTTAATAAAAAAAATATGAAATATAAAATTAATTTTTTTATGAGGATGATGATGTTATTCTTATGCCATTATAAACAATTAATGCATTGCAATGACATGATTAGGTTTAACTCACTTAATGCATCTACTGGAGTCAATGAAATATAAGTTAGGTGACATCAAGAAAGTAATTGTCTCAAATCATTTGCTTTCTTTTTCTTATATTTCCTTTCAGCAGCTAAAAAATAAATATAAAAATGAGAGAAGATACCACATTAAAAAACCTGCTGAATGAACAAGACAAGGATCACTTGCTCCAATAATGCTACTATAATTCGGCAAATTTTAAAATGACAGTGTATTTATTCCACTGAATTAATCTCTCTTTTTTTGTACGAACGAAAGGAAACAAACAAGATAATTAGGACTTAGTGAACAAGATTCCCAAAGAATCTGCTAGGAGGATATGGCTTAGTCCTGGAGGTGGATGATCCCAAATCTAGAACCTTTCCATCCCTCTAGCAACTTTCTTGGCTAGGAAATTTGCTTAAGAGTTGGTCTACCTGAGGGTGTGATGCATTTATACCTCTCAAGATTCTAACAATAGCCTCTTGATATAAAGGATAAGAGGTCTTAACTAGTGAAAAATTTGTTCTCTATTGTAGATGAGACAAATGACATCCATGGAGATGAAGTTGCATCTATGGAGATAGAGTTGCAGAGAACCTTTCCATGCCTCTAGTCCCAAGAAATACGGAGATCATGTTTTATCGCTAATAACTCAGAGAATCGTACCAACCAAGCACCTTCCATGTCCTTAATAAGACCATCAAATCCAACTCTCTCTGAATTCCTGAAGGAACATCCAATTTCATGTAGCCTTCTAGGACGTCAATGGAGGGATCCTTGGGTTTTTAGTCCAGCCTCCATGCTCCTAGACAATCATCTTCCAATAAGAGGATCCTTTTAATCAACCAATTGGCACTTTCATAGGTCTTACCAAAGGCAACCATGTAACGTTGTCTCTATAACCACCAAACTCTAGCCAAAAAAGGAAGGATATCAAGAGGATTTTGGAATACATGTTGCTAGTTATGAGTACCATGCTATTAGTTTTCTCAAAACATATACATGTAATGGATATAGTAAATTTTAAATTTTTTTCAGGAGTATCAAAATTCGTGTTCAACAAATCTAAAATTGTTTAGAGTTTTTATGGAAATTACCTTTATTAAACACACTATATATACGACAACACACCATCAGCGTCCTGTCCTATACTTGATAAACAAAGTTTAATGTTTGAGTTAAAGATGCAACTTAAAGGAGAGGACAAAATAAGGATTTATGGCTTAGATTTCTAATAGAAAAATATGTAACTTGAACCATCTCCGATTCTCTAAGAGAATATATAATAAAGAATCATGCAATGATTGTAAATGTCAAAAAATTATATGGACACTCTCTAAGCTCAACATTGTTGTGTAGGTAGGAGGGATCAATGAAAATTTAATGACCATTCTATGGACACTCCTTTAAGCTCAACAAACAAATACCAGTTTTAAATTTTATCAGGTAAAGAAAAATGTGAACCACAGAGTGAGCGAAAAGCAAGACAATTCTCCAACATATTTGCTTATAACACCTATCCAGAAAAAACAAGAGGAAACACTGATATGGCCAAGACAAATGACTGATGATGCTGCCAACACATTCACATAAGCAATATAGCTCCATAAATTAAATATAACAACATATTTTTTCCCCTATCCTTCTAGCAGTGTAACCCTGTCAAAATGCTGCTTCCTAGAGTACTCATTACTCTTGCATTACAGAGTTTACAAATTAAGTCAACATCAAATCATCATTGGCAATTCTTTCATTTAATGTATTTCACCCTCCTGCACTATCAAGATCAGAAAGTGCCCAAAAACTAGCACACAAGGAAAGAAAAAGAAGAAATAAGTAAACTAAGAAATACAACATATAATATGCTTGTAATATTAATGTTGCTTCAAAAAACACAACTGGAAGACAACCCATGTAGTCTATTTTCATGACTTTGAAATGCCTTAATGATTGATTACAAAAGGCTACCTATTATATGCAACAATCAAGGGATTGACACCAAGTTACTAGTGTACTTGTAGAGAAAAGAAATTAAAAAGATTTGTTCTGGGAAACAAAATTGAATAGAAATATAAATAAAAAATTGCCTACTCATAAAAAATAAAGTAGTAATATGCTTGTAACCAACCAATCATGGCCCATAGGATTGATGAAAAAAAAGAAAGAAGTAAACTAAGAAATACAATGTATAATACGTTAGCAATATTCATATTGTTTCAAAAAACACAACTAGAAAATAACTCATGTAATTTATTTTCATGACTTTAAAATGCCTCAACGTTTGATTACAAAAGGCTGCCTATCTTATGCAACAACCAAGAGATTGGCACCAAGCTACTAACCAAAAATGATATGAACTGTCATTGTTAGCAGCATGACTTCATTAAGCCAAATAGAAGAGCACGCACAAGATGAAGCTCATAATTCGTCATAGTTTTCACCCCACGAAGATCCATCTCCATCCTTACAGACTTGCCATGCAATTCCCTCATCTGAACATCCTTGTCTGAATGAAATGCATCCGCACAATGTGCAATCCTTTGCAAAGCATGCTGAGCCGCTTCCACTTCCTGCTTTAACGTAACAAGGGTTGCAGCTAGGCGCAGGTAGTCAGCTAATAAAGATTGAAAGTCTTGTTGCGCTGCGAGATGAGCCTCGAACATAATAAAGAAGGCGCCTGGGGTCCATCCCAAACTGGGGCTCTCCCTCATATCCTCTAAGACAGAGAACACGTGGAAGGAAAAAAATGAAAAACAAAGGTCAGGCAATTAGGCTTTTAGGCTACCCAGAAGGGAAGAAAAGAGAAGACAGTTTTTTTATTCCTTTTCCTTTTTTACTTTTTTAATTAATCGCTACATAATTAATGCCTGCGGTTTAAATTAAAAGGCTCAAATATTTAATTTTCCTACGGATGGTGACGTAATCAAGGTTGTGAGCGAACTGAACGAACCAAAACGCGCAGTCGTAACGGGACTAGATATCCCACATCGGCTGGTTAGAGAGAACTAAACATCTGTGTATACGCGAAGCAGAGAACGGACGCTTGTCCCTTCGGGGACATCCGATAAAATTGGAACGATACAGAGAAGATTAGCATGGCCCCTGCGCAAGGATGACACGCACAAATCGAGAAATGGTCCAAATATTTTTGGGTTTTTTCAGTCTCCGCTCTTCTGCTTGCTTGCTTCAAGGGCTCCCTTTCTCATCTTGGTTCTTTAGAAGCTAAGGTATTTTTAATGTGTTGGATTCTGTGCTTTCTGCAATTTACTGACAAAATCTAGGTATTGATTCTACCGTGATGGGATTAGTGTGCTTTGTGCAGTGTATGTGGAAAAATCACTTATTGTGTTAGCAGCACCGTTGATTTCTCAGGGTGAACTTATCGTAGAAAACCTTTTTTGAAACTAGGAAACAACTCACTATGTTTGCAGCCTTTTAGTACCTTGATTAAGTTGCAAATTAGTGGGTGTATTCTTGCAAATCATAGCTGTATTTTTCACACTATGCTTTTCTAATCTGTTTCTTCATTCGACTGTTTCTAATCTCATATTTTGCTGAAGCATACATATTGTCATATTATTCTATGTTCAGTGGCGGCGAGGATGCTTACTGTCTTTGAAGGCCCCACAACATGTAGAGAGAAGATATTAAAATGTATCAGATTGGAATTCTTGACATTTTTCAAGTTTTCTTCATTCTAAGGTAAATTACTGTCTCTGTTGCTTGTTCAAAAGGGCGTAAGAGTTTGCAATACGGGTGCTTTGTAGAGAAGCTATACCATGCTAATTTGATTCATTTGTTTGTGCGATGTTTGGAAAGTGAAGGATAAAATAGAACCCCAGATTGAAATTTGGCCTCCATCAAGATGAAGATCGGAAAACGGCGCCATCCTCAGTTTTGTCTCTGAGTATCTCGTTGAAGCTAATGAAACTGATAGGAGTTGAGCTGGGTTCTGCCTTCAATATCATGATACATTTCCTCTGCTAATTTGACCCTTTTTTTGAATTCAGATATTATTGATTGTCCCATCACAAACTACAGATTTAATGTATATTGTCTGAATCTTTTCTTCTTTTTCGCTCCAATTGGCAAAATCCCTTAGGTGGATTCTTGGGATATCTTGGTCCAGTGTAGATTTGGTTGGCAAGGATCACCGTCGAGTTCTAAGTAATTTAATGGTAAATTCTAGCGAGTGATTTCTATCTTGATGGCGTTTTATATTTTATGCAGTTAATAAGAGTTTGGTTTACAAATGTACAAGAATTATGGCTAAGAAGCAGTTTATTCTGTTGAGCTAGACAGATTTAGAAGGTTTGGTGTTACTTGATGATGATTAGTCCAGGTTTCTAAACACAGGCTTCTATGATCTTTCCAAACTTGTCTCGCTGGTAATTTTGTTTACAAGGCGGCAATCATCCCTCATCCTAGCAGGTGTCAGGTTGGTGGCTTTGCCCACGATGGTCATGCAGGGGAGCGAGATGAAGAGAGAAACAAGCATTAACCCGTATTCTACCAGTCTTTTCGCAATGTGGTAGGAACAGATACCTTTCAATTGCATCTACTCTGCCTCCCTCGTGTTCAAAACTTTCCTCTTAAGTGAGACATAGCTTGACTACTTTCAAACTGCAGATTGGTTCTCTTGTGGATCAATTCGAGGTGGAAAGAAAGACCAAGTCAATTGTTTTTGTTTCTATTTATTGCAAACTAAGAATTGCAAGTCACATACTGTAATGGTCGATGGTGTTTTGCTTCATTATTGTCAATGATTAGAAGCTTTGGATGTGCTCGGCTAAAGATACTCTAAAGGGGGAGAGGATTCTGTGTACCAATTTGCATGTTCTTGAATTTCAGCGATCGTGGATGATAATGGGGTGTCTCTACAGCAATACAAGATGCGGATTTTGAAAGTTCCATAGAGCACTCAGACTTGGGATGATGTGAGAATCGGCTCTGACTATTTGCTTAATTTCATGTAAGTGATTCGTCCCATAGCTTAGTAGTCAATTAAACCAGGCCATCTCGAACCACACAGAAGGCAGGCAAGCATCTGTGTCATGTATGGTTTGCATATCATACATATATCCCTCGTGAGGTGCTTTAATTAGCTCAAATCGGTGAGATACTTCCCACGGCTAGAATACAAGGGAACACTACACATGAGCAACCACTAGGCCTAAACCCAGCCAGCGGTGGACCTCACGTGAAGGTCATCACACACACCCGGATATAGCCAAGCTACACGCTCAGCAACCTAGCATGATAGATATCATCAGTAACATCCATTCTCACACTCATACTAATCAGTTATGGAAGCATTGTGGAATTTGGAGGACGAATGGAAGCTGACAACCGAAGAAGCAGTTCTCTTATTTGTTTGCACAGCCCTTGCAGTCATTGCGCTTTGCGCTGCAGTCATGCTAAAGAGGAAGGCCCAAACAAAGCAAAGAGCAGTGAACCAAGACCCAAGCACAGATTGCTCAATACGGAGGTCTGAGCCCGAGCCTGGCTCTAACAATTGGATCACAATAAGGAGGGTGTTGATGGAGTCAATGAGGTGGAGTGGAGCAAGCAAATGGGATGAGAGAAGAAGTGGGAGTGGCAGTGGGATGCTGCTGCCACCACCGGTTCTTGGGTCAGAAAGGTGTGAGTCAAGTATGGGGTGGCAAAGCCCTGAGTCTTTGTCAGCAGTGTGGCAAAGGCCTATACTGATGGGAGAGAAATGTGAGCTTCCAAGGTATAGTGGTGTTATTCTCTATGATGAAAGAGGGCGGCTGCTTGATCATTCTCTCACATCTTCTCGTAAAGAAAATATTCACGAGGTAAATAAAGGAGAGCAGTGCTTATTTGCTAACCACACTCATCCTATATTATAGAATTGATCTTGTTGCTTGTTGCTTCCATGAACAATAACACTAATAATTTTTTAGTATACTATGTTTATGTTTTTAGATCGTTTTAATATATTAATTTTTTTTTAAATATTATCCTAATATATTTTCAAACAAAAAACATTTTAAAAAATAGCTGTTATTACATTTCTAAACCCCCCCTTTCATATCTTGTTTTATGTGTTGCAGGAAAAACCAGCAGCTGTTCTGAGAACTACCCTGAAGGATTTGCTATTGCCGTAGTATTTAGGTGATGTTGATGCTTGTAACCATGACAAGAGAGTGATACCATGTGGGGGTTTTTTTCCAATTGAAGAATTGTTTTCCAGTTTTGTTCTGCAATTATAACCCTCATACAATGCTGTGCAGTTACATTATATGCTGCTCACCTTCCTTGCTTCTGTTTACGTCTTCTAGAGACCCAATGAAATTAGGAGAGAAAAGAAGATATGGGATAATTTATGGTCACATTGCACCGCTTCTTTGTTCTTGCTCGCACAAGAGACAAAATGTGTCCCACGGATTGTTGCTTGGATTAAATAGGGATGGGCAATTATGCGACATAGAGTTGTTATTTATCTAATTTGTTTTCATATAACATGTTTAATGGCAACATTTAAGACTATATTTAAAATATCATCAAAGGTTAACATCTTATTTGAAATTGTTCTCCAATCAAATTCATTAATATGACAAATAAATTAAGAATGAGCAATTATAACTTTTAGCAAGCCACGTTTTTGTAAAATATTTGACCATTTATTCCTAGTTTATATAGAAAAAGTTGAAGAATGATAAATAAAATAGTACGGATTTAACCCATCTCCACATGTTTTACTGGGCCTTAGGTTAATAAGCCCATGATTTCTTGTGGTTTTGGATTTATTTATTATGAATTTATTATAAAATAATTTTTTGTTTTATAAATAATTATTTCTAGCTAGCATATTAATTGTTGTCCAACCCATGAATAAAAACTAATCAATTTCTTTAATAACTTAATTATTTCTAGATATTTTTTATTTGAAATCATTGAAATTAGAGTAAAAATTGACAAGATTAATTTGGTTCCTGAGTAATTAAAGCTGGTAATAGAAGAATTAATTCCGTATTCACTGCAATTAATTTTTCTATTAAATTTAGTTTTTTATTAGTTTTTATTTCAAAATTCATTGTAAAAGAGGCCTGAAAGAAGAGATTTTTACACATTATTTTTTAGATACTTCATCTCTCTTGTTTTCAGCTTGTTCTCTTTTTTTTAAGCTTTTTTTTTTCTTCCTCCTCTTCTTAGAGATGCTTAATGGTGTTGAAACTTAAAAAAAAAAATTATTACAAATATATTGTTATGGCCCCTAATATTAATCATTGACAACATCAAAGGTAGATCATATTTTAAGTTCTTTAACAAGTATTATTTCTTCCTTATAATTTATATTTTAACTATAACATATTGCATAATTTTATTAATATATGTTAGTATCTTTATATCATTTTTTTATTTTAATTATAAAATTACCATGATATATAAAATTATCTACTTACTTTAACTAAACATTTCATACTCGATAGTAATCTTGAAGAACATACCTTGTTCAACTCCTATCGATCTACCATACAAACAGGAAGGATTTTATAGTACTTGAGAAGAAAGATCCGTGTTCGATTCCCTATGTTCTGTCCCAACAGCTCATGGAAAAAAGAAACAAAGACAAACAATCCTATGTATTATCTTGTTGCCTGATTCTTTTTTTTTTTTGGAAAATTGAAAGATTAAGGGGATGTTTAGATAAATAAAAATATTTTTTATTTTTTATTTTTCAATTTCAATTTTCTATTCCTTCACAAGTTTTTATTTTTATTAAAAAATCATAGAACATGTTTATTTCTTTAAGTTTCCAGATATTTTCTTAGTCAGAAAATTGAAAAAAAAGGGTGTTTAGCTGTTGTGTTCCTAGAAAAATTAATATATATCATTTTCAAAACACACATTTTTTATTTAATATATTATAAATATTTTTACGTGAACAAATTTCATTTCCCATTTTCTTACATATGATTGTGTAATAAATATTTTTGACATTTAAATATACACTTGTATAACAATTATAATTTTCTCATTATACATACTTTAAATACATATATTATTATTACATTATATATTAAATAATAAATAATACTCAAGTAATGAATACTCAAAATCTAATAAATAAAATATAAATATCTAAATTTTTTATTCCATTAAGATTTGAATATAACAGAAAAATTACTGGTAAATACCTATTATCATCATTAAGTAAGAACCATGTATGGTAGTCCATATTTGGTAGTCCCATATAGGTTCCTACACATATAAAGGATGGAGGATAATTTTTTTTATTATTATTATAAAATGCAAGGCATTTCATTTTGTGTGAATTAAGAGTTGAGTTGTTAAGAAGGTTAAAGCTATTAATCAACATAATAATGTTTTTCTTGCTTTACCCTTATTTATCTCTAGTATTAAAAGGATATGAGGAGTTGACAAAGATAAATATTAAATAAAATATTTTAAAAAAAAATTAGAATCATATTCTAACTTGTAAACAAAATAGACAACAACTTCTTTTTTAGTTCCTAAAAATATTAGGTCGCATTATAGACTATTATTAAGTCTTGTATTAAACTTATAATGTTTTTTTTCTCTTCTTTTTTTATGGCAGATAAAAACTTAAAACCTATGACCATTATTTTTATTTTATTAGCCGCAATGCAAAACTTGCTTAAACTCATACTTTATTTTCAACTAGTATCTAAGACTTATTTGGATTAGGGTTTGGATCAGTTTTTGTATGCAAATCAATTCAAATCACAAAATTAGATCTATTAGAATTATTTTTTTAGAACTATTTAAGCATATATAGCCTGAATTTCAAAGTCATTGATGAATAATACTGTTGAACTTTTTAGCTTTAACGTGTGAGAGAGTCTTTTGTATTTTTTGATTCTTAAACAAGTTAAATCTAACTTTTCAAAGATTAACTTTTCAAAGATTAACTTGCTTTGTAACGTCATTCGACTTCATTCTAATAGTATTGATACCTTGAGACGGGTTTTCATTATGTATACTCCTATCAAACCACTTTCAGTTTTTTAGGATCAAATCTCAATCTTAATTATAGGTTATGTGACCATGAAATTATAAAGTTCACATCAGTTAATATCAAAGCTGGGCTTCAAGAAAGAGGTCATATCTTTATGAAATTTTTATTTTTCTAGTTTTAGTTAAGTTATCGATCTTTGCGTCAATCTTTTTCTTTTTCTTTGTGTATGTGGTATAATAGTAAAAAAAAATATCAATATTTTATTTTGTTACTATCTTTAACATATCAATAGCATAAAAAAATTTTAAAAAAAGAAGATATGTAATTCAAAACTTCTTGCAATTATATTACATAAACACAATTTATAAAGAACTCTAAGCAAATCATCTTAGAATTAATTTAAAATTTACATCTTTACTACTGAGGATGAAATTGCTTTATATATTAAATTTAAGTTTATTTTAATATTATTTTCTTAAAGTTTCAATTAAAGGTTTAATTTTGTCACAAACTATTCATATATAAGTTTCTATACCTAAACAAATGATAACCAGTTATAAATTGAGATCTATAGTATATTGGGTATTAAGATACTACAGATCTAATTTTAAGTCATTCTAATATCGTCAGGTCTTGTTTTAATTCTAGTGCTTTAAAATTACATAATAGGTTATATTTATGTCTGAGTTTCAAAATGTTTGTCTAATGATTATTTTGATCAAATTAGTTTGTTTATGTTATATTAGGATTATTTAAGAGTCAAATTAGTGTCTTCATTAGTTTTTATTTCTGATTTATTTTACATCTTTGTTTTGTTCACAATTCATACAAATTTATATTATTACTTATAAAATGATAATTATAGTTTTATCTTGTTTTTTTCCAGTATATTTATAATTTTTCAGTTTATATTTATAATTTAAAATTACAACATGACCTTTAAACAAGAGGTTCTAATTGATTACTTTCTGGGAGTAATATGGTAATTGTACTATTATTAAAAAAAAAAAAAAAAGATGATGCTGCCCACAAACAAATTAAGAATGATAAATTGATTGTATGCAAAGACCATCCTACCCCTCACAAAAAACTTTAAAAATTAAAAAATAAAGGGTAATTTTTATTATTTTTTGACTGTTTTTCATTCTGAATAGTCGACAGGAAAAAACAGACGTGGTTTAGTATTTTAGTTAATAGTTAATTAATGGTCACTAATTAAAAGGCATCCACCCAAATTTAGAGTCACGAAGTAGCGAAGCAAACATCTTCAACAATTTAACACAGATCCGAAAAGTCCCACCACAGCCATCCATGCTAATATTTCCAACTTTTGGGGAACGAAAACCCCTGTCCTTGGGAAAGCAATTGATGGATATGCAAGGAATGCGGGCTCCGTTACATTTCTTTGAGAAATGAACATGAAATGACAATAAATATCTATTACTTCCCCAATAAAAAAAAAATTTTTGTTTTTGTTTGTTTTTGTTTTGGGTTCGCAATATCTGATATTGAATTGAACTATATAATATATATTTATTTGACACTCCCGGTGATACTGAATTGATCTATTAAGCTTCCCTTTTAGAACTTAACAGTGAACATTACCAGCACATATCACCATCATCATGTGACCCAAAGAATGCTGTGTCCACCAAGGCACCACCACAGCATCATTTTTTTTCATTTGAAAGAACAGTGATGTTCAAGATTACAATAAGAATGGAGCAACTGATGAACCAAGATTAAAATAGGAAGGAGAGCAACATGTAAAGAAACATACGAGGCTTCCAAGTGGTACAATCAAGTATTGAAAAAGAATGGTGATGAATTGAAGAAGACGAGGGACACTACGAAAAGTGGCAACTTGGAAAAGCAGTCCTCAATAAATGGACGTCATCATTACCGATGAAAAAAAATTCTCAAGACCAAACACTGCCAAACTAACACGCTTGCAAGAACTTCTGCAACATATCTGCAACACCGCGAACAAAAGTGACCAACAATCAGGTAACTGCCTCAGCTAACACAGGATAAGTGACATAAGCTTTATGAGCTGCTAGACCCGCCATGGATTGTCCTGCAGAATTATGAAGAACAGCCCTCCATGTAAGACTTTTTACTTATATTTGAAATGAGAAAAGCATATGATCAAGACATCAACAACTAATGAGATTATTAAAACAGGACACATCCCTTGCTCTACCATCTTGGAAGTGGAGGGAGAAATCAAGGATGATACTATTGGCTCACACAACTTTTCTATGACCAGACAGGGATAATGGCCCCATAAGAGATGAGTGAGCAATATAATGTGATTTCTTTTCTGCATTCAGCAGTTCAACGGACCTAGACTAAAACGGAGGTAACTCTTTCCTCTCTTAAGAGGCTTGTCTGAATTATTTTTTTTCCTAATCTACACGTTATTTTTCTCCCTCTCCCTCTCTTTCTTTTTGTGTTGATGTAAACACAAAGAAACACAGAAGGGGAGAGGAAGAAGCCAAATAAGACTTGGGACGCGGATGCATTATTTGTTTCTTACACTTAATTATCACAGTTTGATGAATAAAACCTGTCTACATGCCTCTAATCATGTGACTCTGTTAAGGAACTTGCCTATTTCCACAGTTGCTGGTTTATTTCTATAGGATTGTGTTTCTCATAGGCCTCATTCAGCAGAAGAGGTTCGATAAACGAATCCTCAGTCAAAGAATGTACTAGATGATGTACATCTACACTGGCATGGAAAGTATAGACAATGCTAATAGATTTAAAGATGAAGGCAATAATAAAAATTATGGATCCACACGTTAGCAGCGCACATTGGATTTTGATGGCCATTGTGTTGTATGCACACACGCAACAGTGACTAAATAAGTATGAATTAGGATATGTTACCCATTTACAAGCCCAGCTAGGGCTTTTCTTGTTATTATTTGATTAGGAAGTTGGATAAACAAACCCATTTAAAATCATTCAGATATGCAGAGAAGTTCCATCTCTCATACAAGAGAAGTTTAACATGCCCTGGCACCCCAGTATTAAATAAAAAAGGTTCAACCTCTCATAAAAGAGAAAACTATCATGCAATTAGAGAGAACAAAACTATTGAATTGAGATCAGTTATTCCTCACCTTCTTATTTCAGCATGTTAATTTATGCATGCGAAACTATCAAGGGTTCTATAGAGTCTTGTGTGGATTTCTTCTTATAGTGAACATACAGGGCTAATTGGATAATTCCCAAAATGGCGCCTATGCCATTTGGAACCTGCAATTTAAAGAGGGAAATCATAGTCTTCAGTGGGAAAATTTATAGATACAATAAATTCATTCATATACAGCTACGTAATGATAAAGGGAAAAGATAAAGGTTGCTGGAGAAGATAATGAATGTGCCAGGGGGAACTTACATAAACAAAGGCATCGAAATTCAAAAGTCCATACAGCATGAAAGAGGCGCTCATCAAGAAAGTGGAAAGGGAGAGATAAAATGGCATGAATTCAACACTCCTTGTTCGGATCACCAAATTCTGGAGATAAGCAAAAAGCAATACGAGATTAAGCAATTTACGGCAAATAGTTTACTGGAAGGAAATAATAAAGCTAATGTCAATGCTTTACTCACAATTATAAATAGTGGGGAAGCAAACATTGATATGAGAGAAACAACAGTCAATGAGCCAACAGAGAGCCAACGTATCATTCGATCAGATATTTGCAAGCTCCCTACGGCTATGATTGCAAATAGGCCGAGCACAACTAGCAGCGAAGCTAACGTCCTGACCTGCTAGCAACAATTGGAAGAAAATGTAAGTGAATGACCAGAAAATGCACATAAGGCTTGCAAATTTGAAGGGATAAATACCTTTATTCTTCTCTCAGCATATATTATAAACAGGATAATGTAGGCTAACTGAAATGCGGCACCAAATGAATTGACAGTGACAAGCAAAAGATTATCAGCAGATACGAGGGGCGTGCCGTACCACATGCAGATCAAGCAATTCATGAGCGCATATATATATGGCAACCCCGAGAACTGTTCTGTTGACCGGTTTCTGATGATTCTCCTATATGTTGGTCTGAGAGTTTCAAAAAAAAAAAAAAGCTAGTCAAGGGACGAATTACAACAATCTCCATGGTCAAGGAATACCTAGAACGGAAGAAGAACTTACATAGGCGATACAAACAGCCCAAAAGCGAAGATATTCCCTGCAGCAATTAAATAGTACTGGTATCAGAAACAAGATTCTCAAATTGGATTCCAGTTCTAGGTTCTCCCTCTTATTTAACGTGGCAAAAATACACTCGTTTCACAAATCATATCATGGAAATTGACATCTGTTTCGAGTTCCAAACTGAGAATTGCAAGCAGCTAACAATCCTTATTCGACAACCAAAAGGGCTGATAAATTGATTAAGCTTAAATACACTATCCAATGTATGCATAGAATTTAGGATCAGAATCAGGTAGAGAAAGAGAAAGAAGATCACCGGCGATTCCTGCTGCATCCTTGCAAGTAGTCCAGACAGGATTAGGAATGGAGTCACTCATCAATCCCTCCTTCACTAAACAACTCTATGCTCTCTTTTTAACACCAATTCAATTATAATCTAACCAACGAGAAGCTAAACCAAACCATATTGTCTTCTTTATCTCTCTCTTTAAGGCATTATAAGAAGCATGTGTCTTGGTTTTATTTTTTTCCACGTTTTTTGAATTGCAAGCCTCATTTTTTTATTATTTTTTTTTTTCTAAAACAGCCACCCACCGTCTTACTCCGGACAAGGGATTGAGCTGGCAGGCCCGTCCGTTACGGTAGTGACCAAGACACTTGCACAAATGGAACGCGTTGATTTTTTATTTTTTAAAATGATAAAAATTTAATTTAAAATTATTATATATAAGAAAATTATTTTATTTTTTATTACTTTTTAATTAAATATGTTTTTATTCTTGTATTTATGCATTTATTTAAAAACACTAATTAAATATAACATTAGATTCATTCAATTACCATTCAAAATTTTTCTACTTTGAGTGCAAAAGATGCGGTGCAAAGTTGATCTAATTTAAATTTAACTATTATATTGGAACAATTACACCATGGATTAGAGGGAAAAAAATTTAAAACTCAAGAAGAAAAAATCAAGGTAATACGTCATTTTAAAAAATAAATTTTAACCTGAATTGAATGATGTTTTGTATTCTTTTAGATTTAAGTTAAATAAAATAATAAATTAATGATAATAAATAATAAAATTATATTTTTTTAAGTGAGGGGCACAAAAGATATTAAATAAAAAAATAATAGTATGGATGCTGTAAATTAATCCATTAAACTTGTAATTTAATTCATAAGTTAAATTAGATTAAATAATTTTTTTATTAATTATTTTAACTTAAATATAAAATAATAAAAAATAAAAACTAAATAATGCCTAGGCTTATGGATTTTTTAGCTTAGCCCGCATGTTTGGGTTTGTAATTTTTTTTTTAATTTTTAGATTTGTTTTAAAAAAAAAAGGAGCCACTAAAGATTGCTAAAAAATAGGACTTTGGTTTTTGATTATTTGTTTTAATACAATTATGAAAAAAAAGTTAGGGATACAATTGATGATAAAAAAAAAATTGAGGACCAATACGGGGCAACCTTTTATTCTTTATTTGCTTATTTGTTTTGATACTATATTTAAATATCTAGAGAGAAAAAACGTTAAGTTATGACAGCACGAGTCTAATTTTATAGTTGAACTCTTTTTTTTTCTTGGAGTTATGATTAATACTTATTTTAACAGGAAAATCATCCTAACTTTAATGACAATTTTATAAGTCTTAAAATCCAAAACCTGGGTTTGTGATGAGGTGTTTTTTAATAAATAATAAATTTTAATAATTAATTTGAAATTTTTATCACAACGAAGCAATACTTTTTATTTATTTATTTCTTAAGGGATCTTTGAGCCATTAGATAGAAATGATCGGTATAATCTTTTTAATTAAAAGGAATACTTTTCACAATAAAGTCAGCGACAATGCAACTCAATTTGAAATGCTCTTACCATCAGCGTTGAACTTTACTGATTTTAAAATGCTCTCTTCGAAGTTTCTCCAGCTTGTTGTCATTTTTCTTTTAATTATATATATATATATATAAATAATTTTGATTAACATGTAAATAAATAACTAATAAAATAATTTTGATAATTTAGCGTGCCGGAGTCGCTTGCAAGACAATTTTATAGGTTGTTGCTTGCCTTGGCTCCTTACACAGGACATGCACAAGGGCATTACAAACACGCCATTGAACCAGATCAAATGCGTAGAATCTTGAGAAAGCCCTGTGACGAGATAAATTAGAAAATATAAAAAATAAAATGGATGCTTGCACGTCTTACCATTAGCTAAAATAAATAATATATGCAATAATGTAGTAACTATGAAAGTCAAATGTACCTTAAAAAACAAAAACAAAATATGCGGTAGCTGTCGCTTCAGATTTTGGACTGGAACCTGTCTGGTAAACTAGGAGTTAATGAGCTTAAATAAGTACTTTCGTCCAAATCAAGGCAATAAATGTCGGTTTGACCTCATAAATGGGATTTGCTACTCACCTTTTCTCTTGTAATTTAAGTTCAAGTCAGCCTGTATTATCTAGCGATGCCACAACTTGATTATAAAATTATATGCTGGGTAATATTCATTTGATTGTACTGAAGAGGATAATATTAGATTAATTTGGGGATTGTAATTTATAATTTGTAAGAATAATGACTTGAAGTTATCTTCTTCTTCTTTTAGTTTTTAACGAACACTAATTGTGTTGGGGAATTAATTGTTTTTATCATCAATGTTCATTGGAATAGTAATTTGATGTGTTTTTTTTTAATTTTATTATTTAAAATTAAATTTATTAAAGATTGAGTTTCATATTTTTTATTTATTTTTTAAAGTTATGTTGCTCTTAAATATTCGAGTAGTAGATTAACCCAATTAACTTGGTTTTTTTTAATTAATTTTTTTTATATATTTCTTAATATTAGGTTAATTGAGTATTAGATTTTATAATTTATTTTTGGTTTATTTTTTATAATATTATCCTACTCTCATGATTTGGGTATGTTAAGATAAATTGACTTGTATAGTTTTTTTATTTTCTCTTTTAATATTAAATTGAGTGAAAATTAGACTTCATAATTTATTTTTTTTTGTTTTCAGTGGGGTTATCCTAGTCTCAAAACCTGATTTTAACAAATTAACATGGGTTAATCTGGGTCTTTTTTTTCTTTTTAAATTGGATATTTTTTAAATTTTATTTTTTTACATTGAGTTGATTAACTTTGGTTTTAAAGAGAATTGATTTTCATAATTTATCTTAATTTATTTTTTTATAAAATTACGTTAGTCTCAGTCACAAGTTAATCCAATTGAATTAGTTTGCTTCTTTTTTTTTCATTGATTTTTTTCTATTTTATTTTTTAACAATAAGTTAAATAGAAATTTAGTTTCATAATTTATTTTAACTTTCTTTCTATGAGGTTATTATAGTCTTATGGTGTTAATAAGTTAACCTGAGTTGACTCGAATCATTTTTTTTGTTTAATTTAATTTTTTAAAATTAAGTTGATTTGAAATTAAACTTCATAATTTATTTTATTTTACTTTTTATAGATTTATCTTAGTTTTATGATTCAAGTTTGATAAGTTAACTTAAATTGACTCATGCTATTTTTTTATCGTTTTTAATTGAATTTTCACTTTTAATTTCATTCTTTAATATTTAATTAATTAATAATTAAATTTTATAATTTTTTTCGATTGAGTTTTTTTTTAATAAATTTATGTTTTTAATAATCTTTCAACTTATTTTTAATTTCTATAAATATCTTATGTATATACAAGTAAAAAGGTCATCTATAAACATATTTTGTACATACGAGTGAAAGGGTGACATGAGAGACAAAACAAAGATCGACGTGGTTACTAAATGTATTATTCTAAATGAAAATATTAACAAATTATTTTTTAAAATAAAAAATTAATTATAACAAACGCTAATTGAAAAGGAAAATTTATTATTCCCTCCTCAGGCACACTATAACAATTTTTTTTTAATTTCATATTTTAATATTAAATTTATTGAATATTAAGTTTCATAATTTATTTTGATTTATTTTATATTAGATTATTATAATAGTATGATTTCAGTTGCAAATTTAACGAGTAAACTTAATAAACTCAAGTCTTTTTTTATTTTTTAGTTTCATCTTTTAGTATTTAGTTGATTGAGAATTAAAATTTATAATTTATTTAATTTATTTTCTATAAGATTATCTTAATTTCATAACTCGAGTTGCAGTTCAGTAAGTTAACATGATTAATAGTCATTTTGTGGGCCCTTTGTTAATTAATATTCTTTCAATTTCATCATTAAATATTAAGTTAATTAAAAATTAGATTTTATAATTTATTTTGGTTTATTTTCTATGAAGTTATCTTAATCTAAAAACCTGATTCATAAGTGTGGTTGGTTAACCCGAGTTGACTCGAGTTATTCTTTTTATTTTTTTGTAATTGATATTTTTAAAATTTCATTATTCAATATTAAGTTGATTGTGATTTGAGTTTTATAATTTTTATCAATTTTATCATTCAATATAATTTGATTTTTTTTCAATTCTAATATATTATTATCTTAATAATTTTTTTAAAAATAATATAGTCTTAAATTGTTTTAGTTAAATTTTATATATATATATATATATATATATATATATATATTATCAAATTCAAGTTATTTTTTTATCTACTAAGCCGATTAGATTACATCGAATTAACTTTTATATGATTTTTTTATTAGAAAACTCATTAGAATTACTTGAATAATTTTTTTATATTAAAAAAATAATATGACTGAAAATATAATGCAGACCAATAATCTAATAGATAGAGTAATTTAAAAAGTTATTTTTTGTTTGTTTAAATGAAAATCAAGATAAATATTTTTAATAATAAAATCTCACTTACATGGATAGCTTTGACAAACCAAATAGGACAACATGACATTTAACTATGGCTTGTATGCTTGGGGTGAAACTAATATTTTTTAAATGCAAAAAAAAATCTAGACATTACCCTTTTTTTCTAAAAACAATTAACAAAATATTGAGAAAATAATAAATTAAATGATATTTTTTTTAAAATAAAATAATAATATATTAAATTAACTTAAATCAACATGAGTTAATCATAGAAATTCGTAGGCCAGTCATAAAACCTTAATAACTCTATAATGATAAATTAAAACTAATTTAAAAACTCAATTCTCAATTAATACCAAGTTAAATGATAAAATTGTTAAAAAAACAATATTCAATTAAAAATTAAAAGATAAAAACCAAGTGAAATGCTAAACTCGTCATTTGGGATATGCACCTCGCTAAATTTAATAGTTTTTTTTATTTTTAGAATTACTTTTTATTTAATTAGATGATACCAAGATGCATGATACTTTTTTTTTGTATAATTTAAAAAAGAAATAACCAGGACAAAAGTGTAAAACTAAAATAACAAAAACAAGCCTATTTTTTTTTAAGTTGAATAACAAAATAGAATATTTTTTATAAAAAAATATCATTTAATAAAAAATAATGATACATATATTAAAAAATTGACGAACTGAAAATTTATAATATATAAAAAAATAACAACAGGCCAGATGTTTGGGACACTTTATTTTAATGGACTATAGTGTAAAATGTAGGGGGGATATAAACAAAAGGATAAAAATTATATATATATACATATTAAAAGGCAAGGCGCACATATGCCTCTTATTTATTTATATTAAAAAGCAGACAATGCACATACGATGTGTTGATTATGACCCTAAAATTCAACGACCAAAGGTTCATTGAAAAGTCAAAGTAAGGGTATTTTATGCCTGAAACTTGAAAAAAGCCTCACTTGCTCACCATGCCTCTTATTTATTTATATTAAAAAGCAGACAATGCACATACAACATGTTGATTATGACCCTACAATTCAACGACCCAAGGTTCTTTGAAAAATCAATCTAAGGGTTTTTTTGCTTGAAACTTTGATTTTTCAACCTATTATTTGATCTAAAATATCTAGAAATATTCAAAGACCTTGATAACCCTAAAAATTTAAAATCAATTTAAATCTAAAAAACTTTTTAATATCAGATTTATCATCTCATGTAATAAAAATGTTAAAGAACACCCTTAATGAAATCTTCCCATCAAATAAAACTCATGGTCATCAAAATTAACTATTTTAGTAATTTAAATTGGTGTTAATTGAGATTTTTTTTCCATTAAAATTTGATGACTTTTTTTCTTTCTCTTTCATCTCCTTTGAAAAATAAAAAAATAAAATGTGAGACCAATATTGAATTTTAAAAAACTATAAGGGCAAAAATCTATTAGTTAAAAAAAGAAGGATGAAAGTTAGCTTTTCATGTTAATTTTTAAAAAGCCATGTGTTTTTTTTTGTCTTATTTACTTTACTTTTAATCATGACCTTCATTAATAAATTGTAAGCAATTGATAATAAATTTGACTACAAACTAATCAAATCAAAGAAATTTGAATGAATAATGATTTGTGAAGATTGCATAGTACATGATTGTACTATATTTTCATCTCACATCTTCATTTCTCATTAGTTAGTCAACATGCAGTTTGTTGCGGATTGAATTAATTTTTATAAAATATAAAAAAAATATATAGATGTTGTTAAAGTGTTTTTTTGACTTAAAAAAAATTGACTATAAATTGAAAAGTTAATACATACATATAATAAAATAACATAAGAATTAATGCAACACCACCTGCAGGATTTCAAATTAATTTTTAATAAAGTAGAAAAATATTTCAAGTTAATTTTTAATAAAGTAGAAAAATATAACAATGTTGTAAATGCATTTAATAATTTTCTTAATTGAGAAACTCATAAACATTATTTACATTGAACAAAATAAATTTTAAAATTTTTGAATGGATAAACTAAAAAAAAGCTATTAATGTTGATCAAATGCTAAATCAAAGATAATCATTATATATAAATATGAAATAGATAAGCATGATATTTGTACCTAGCCTTTTCCTTTAGTTTTTATCTTTTTTTTTTAATTTTTTTTATCTTATATGTTATTTTTTCTTACCCAAAATATTTTTTCTAAACATATTAAAAAAAAAAGGTTAAGCGCCTCCTCGACTTGATAAGCGAGGTCAACATGCATGGGCTTTTATAGTCTTTTTATTTGCAAATAGAATAAATGACAAATTTTCTTGAAAAAAATAATAGCATACAATTCATCACTTGTTATGATAGACATTGCTTTCCATGGATAAAAAACAAAATCTCATTTGTAATATATACAAAAATCAAAATAATAAAAATCACTCTAAAAATTCAGCATTACAACTCAAGCTTTAATTTACTTTGTTCGGTAAGATGAAGGTAAAAAATCACAACTATCAAACTCTTTTTATTATAAAAACTTTTTGATACCAAAATCATTTTTATTGCTAAATTCTTAACAACTAATATTTTTCATTCTCATCTCTCTTTTTCTAATGTTTTTCTTTCTCTTTTTTCAATTTAAAAATAAAAAAGTGAACTAATAGACCAAGACAAAAAATATCAATAATTTGGGAATGATAATGAATTTTCTCCATATTTTATATTATGGTACTCTTTTTTTTTTTTTTATCTTTCTACCACAATTTTCAAATTTATCTAATGGAATTAAATCAAAAAAATAATAAAATAATTAAAAAAAAAGGAATTAAACTACTTTATTATTCATATCAACAAATATACCTCATCAAATGTTTGAACAGTGAAGCATGGGAGAAATCACATGTTTTAGAATATGTTTGTTTTTTAAATAGTTTTTATGGTCATAATTTCAAAAAATAAATTTAAAAAAATACGATTAGTTGAATTTAAATACGTATTTGGTAAAAAATATGGTTGAAATTTATGTGTGGTAAAAAATATGTATAAAATATTTAGTAAAAGTATAGTTACGGTTGTTTTTCAAAATGTTTTTTACTTATAAATGCATCAAAATAAATTTTTTTATTTTTAAAAAATAATTTTTGATATTAACGTATGAAAATGATCTACAAATACTGAAAATATATCAATTTGAAGTAAAGAAAAAAATAAAAAAATATATAATTTTTTTAAAATACTTTTGAAACTGAAAAAAAATGAGATTTAACAAATTTTAATTAAAAAATATAAAAACTACCATACATAAATTATATTTTAAACTCCATTTTTTTTATTTATAAATTCTACAACATAAAATATAGTTTAATTTGCTATCAAATACCATACTGCGTTTATTTCACTGGAAACATAAACTGCGGGCGAAAAATAAACAAAGCCTTGGTGTTTTTCTTTTTAATTTTGGTAGCACAGCTTTCCAGACATAAATGAACGATTATTCTCCTTAGAGAACATGCATTGGTCAGCAGAGCTCTCCTCCAGATCCCTGCCGGTGAGTTCGAGGATGGTAGAAACATGTACGGATTTGTGCCCAATTCCAAGTAGTTAATAAGATATTGTGCCGTGTTTTGTAAAATATATATATATATATATATTTTGTAAAAAATAGTTTAATATATTAATGTTAAAAATAAAATTTAAAAAATAAAATAAAATTATTTTAATATATTTTTAAATAAAAAATATTTTAAAAATCAATCACAAATAAAATACAGAACTCTCCGTGGATGCAAGTTAGAATAATGTGGAGGGTTTGTACGGTCATTAGTCGTTAAGTTGCAGGTAGTATTAACAATTAAAAGAGGATCCATTCCAACACTATACATCTAACTTTTGGTATCTGCAGCCATCGTCTTCTACAGTTCCAAACACTCCTGCCTGCTTGATGGGGCTTCCTTCCTTGATTAAAATTTAAGACAGAAAAAACTAAAATGTAATCGTGTTGATGATTGAACTTAAAAACACTCTGGCAAGAATCTCTAAATGAAAAGAAAATTAAAAGGCCTTTAAAAGCTTCACTGCCTTTTGTTCTGAGAAGAAATTGGCTTCAAAGCACCAAATAATATTTGCAGTCTGAATGCTGCCTATAAGATTATTTTTTTTTTTTAAAAAAAAAAGAGGTTCCGGCTAATGCTAATAAAAAAAAATCTCAATAATTAATTAAAAGATAGTAATGTTAACTTTAATGGACATATATGTAGATTTCCTCGACTCTTCCACGTCCTGGACTGGAAACCAGACGCCATGGCTGCCTCTACTATTCCGCGTCAACACTCCACGCGGCCTCACCCTCCAACCCCACAGGACATGAACAATTTAGTCCACGAACAATTTTGGGATTTCTTTCTAATTCATCAATAAAACCTGTACCGAGACATAATTTCCTCCTTTTTCCTTGACTATTCTAGCACATCTTCTGGCTGCTATCTTATCTTAACCACGGGACCACAGCAGCATCAACTGCCTAATTCATAATTTGGATGGCCTTGCACAGTTGGGATTTTGTCTTTCAATAATTGGCATGTACATGTTCTTAAAAGCATAAAAAACTGGCCATTCCAAGTAGCTGAAATGATGTTAACAACAGCTTCTGCATTGGGAATATTATTATTGGACTGGCTATTGGAAGACAAACTAAATTCTGCAATTCTTGAACATAACAAGGTAGTAGTACGTGTTCAATTGAAAAGCTCAACGATAAGAATCGAACAACGAAACATTTGTCTAATAAGAGGCCCACCAGCAGGCTCCCAGATGACTACAAATTTTAAAAACCTATAATTGTTTGCTCTGGAAAGGAATGATGAGCAATCTAAGTAGTGATAGAAAGAACCTCCTTACCCTCTAACATGGCAGAACCATGATATGAATCTAACAATGAATAGCAAGCGGAACAAAAATATTAGAATATAATTACTGTACTCGGAGGCGCAGCAATGCAAGATATGATCTGCAACTGAATCTTTGGCTTAGGTTCTCTTGTTGGGTTCAAAAACATACTTGATTAGGGACTCCTTGATTGGCAGCAACTCGGGGAATTCATTCTTCAGCTTGGACGCATCCAACTCATTGTTGCTCCGGGGGGCAACTATCACCTTGGCTTGCTCCTCTAGATTGAAGTTAACCCATGAGAAGTTCGGGTCAATGTAGTTCTTGTACATGTCCAGAATCTCATTATGGCTCACAACACCAGGGTTCGTGAAGTTCCATATACCCTTCAAGTTCCTTTTTGCCATCTCAATTGAAATAGGTAGAAGTTCGTCCAAGATAGTCATGCTGTTTGGAATGTTAACTACTTTATTGTAGCGAGAGATTTTTGTAATGAAGTTGCGTGGGTTGCTTAGGTCTGATGATATTGGCATTCTAACTCTGAGCGTGCACACATTGTCATATTCTCTCAAAAGCTCTTCGACCTGGTTGAAATTTCAAACAATATAAATGACCGTAGGAAAAAAATAATTTCAGATAAAATGAGTATGGAAGAAAAAGATTACCATAGCCTTAGTTTTTGAATAGAAAGAACCACTGAAATTGGGCTTGTCTTCCTCAGTGAAGCCAATACCAGAACCCTCTGGATGACCAGCATCATACTCAAATATGCAGCCTGTAGCAAAATTTACCATCAGGAGGTTGTGCTCTCTGCAAACATCTGCTAAAGTCAGGGTTCCAGCAACATTGGTGCGTATCGTTTCTGTCTTGTGAGATTCACACCAATCAACATTAGGCCTACCAGTGACCCCGGCAGCATTAAAAACATGGGTAGGCCTAATATTCTGAATATCTGACAAAAGTGAAGATCGATCTTCCAAGCGCCCCTTTCCATATTCAAAGGAAATTCCTTGTTTCTCACACAACTTCCCCAGCAGACCCCCAATCCATCCAGTCCTGCCATAGATTAGGAACTTAAGAGAAGGTTTTCGAGGAGAGCCGGTGCCTCCTTTTGTAACTGGAATCACCATTCGGGTCTGATTTGAATTATTTGAGACATAAGATGCATTTTTGTTCTCTTCAGACCCATCGAAGTGTCTCCCACCAGGCATCATAAGCATTCTTGGATGTGGAAGCAGGGCTCCAGTGACATCACCCCACCAATCAGGATTTTGAGTGTACCACTCGATAGTCTTTCTCAACCCCTCCTCCCATGCAGTGTGCTCCGACCAACCCAAAATCTTCAGCTTCTGATCATCCAAAAAGTACCTTTGGTCATTAAACGGTCTATTCTCTACAAACTTGATGCTTTTATCAGGGTCCTTTGAGAAAAGATTGCAAATATCTTTGGCTACATCAATCACTCTCCTTTCCTTCTTTGTCCCAACATTGTAAACATGGCCCACCTCTCCCTTGTGAAGGATGACTTCAAAAGCCTCAGCAACATCCTCACAATACAAGTAACTCCTCACATTAGAACCATCCCCATGGATGGGGAGATCCTTCCCTTGCATGGCTAAGAGGATAAACTTCGGGATTAATTTTTCAGGGAACTGATTGGGGCCATAAACATTGTTCCCACGAGTGGTTATCACAGGCAGCCCATATGACCGGCCATATGCCATAACAAGCATTTCTGCTCCAGCTTTAGTTGCAGAGTAGGGGTTGGTTGGGAGAAGTTGAGAGGCCTCATGATTTCCTACAACAGCATCTTCATCGGTCTCCCCATATACTTCATCCGTGCTCACATGGATGAACCTCCTGATCTGACCAGTGACTTTGCAAGCTTCTAAAAGGACATGAGTTCCATAAATATTGTTCTTAGTAAACTCAAAACTGTTACCAAAAGAGTTGTCAACATGGGTCTGGGCTGCAAAGTGCATAATTGTGTCGATCGACTCAGTGATCAGAAGGAAGTTGACGAGATCAGCACTTCCAATGTCACCCTTGACAAACTTAAAGTTAGGAGATGACTTAGAAGGGAGGAGGTTTTTCAAGTTCGAGCAATAGTCAAGCTTGTCAAGCACAACAATTTTGTAATCAGGATAGTTGCGGATAAGCCTATTGCAAACATGGGATGCAATAAAACCAGCAGCCCCGGTGATTAGGATGTTCTTCGGAGTATATGTAGCCATGCCAAAACAACTTCTGCAAGGAAAAAAAAACAAATTTAACCCTAGAACTGTAAGTTGAAGAGAATAATGTTTGCCCAGATTTAAAATAGAAGTGCAGATCTTGATCACCATATAAGACAAACTAGAAGGAATGCAATCATAGATGGGTCCACAAGCATCTATATCAGGAGAAAAACAATAGCCAACTACCACAGCTCACATTAAGTAAATCATGGAGAGAGAAGGAAAAAAGAGACGAGATCTGACGGCAATCTAGGGAGAATGCACATCCAAAATGATCAGATCAACAGTAAAATAGTAACAAATAATTATATAATAGGTTCAAGTAGTCACCGATATACCAAATGAAAAATGATTCTCATTTTCCCCAGTTAAAATATGATGAAGAGTTAAGGCAGTTCAACTAAATCTAAAGCAATGAAATGTCCATGTCCTCAAGAAACTAAGTGCGTTACTTCCAAACATCAGTTATCTATGGAATCAAAATCTCAAGAAAGTAAAACATAAAAACAATTAGCAAACCAAAAAGTAATCTCAAAATTAAGAAAGATCACGACCATACCATCAGATCCCACATAAAATAATTAAGACAACAATTCATAATAGATCCACACAAAAGTTATAAGTAAATGAATGATTTCATAAACCAATTTCAACAAACCAAACATGAATCTGACATTGAACAATAGCTCCAAGTTATATTTTCTTAATACAAAGGATCCAGATCCAATTAAGCAACAAATGTGGATCATCCAAATCTACTACAAAGCAACAGAAAATACAGAAAGTTTTCTCCTTTATCGAAGATCTAACAAAATGGAGAAAAACCCAGATAAAAAAGTAGCGTAAACAGCTTGAAATCAACAACAAGTGATCACGATCAAATCTTTCATAAACCATGCTCCAATTTTGTTTAAGAAAATAGAAAATTTTAAAACAAAAAAGTTTTGACAGAAGTAAGTTACAAGATTGACTTACAAATCCAAAACTGGTTAAGATCAAGGAAATCCCAGATATGAAATGGAGATTTAAGAGACAGAAAGAAGGGAAATTGGTACAAAGATATGGTCTGGTAGAGAAGGATTTTAAGGAGAGTTCATACATGTGTTTGTGAGCGCGCGCGCGTGTAGGGGGGGTTACGTAAGTATAAAAAAACTGAGTCAATTAAGGAGGACCATCTGGTAAGTATTTTTATGTACGTGTTTGACATTTCAGTTGCATTTTAAATTGTTTTTTTTATATATATTAAAATAATATTTTTTATATTGTTACATTAAAATATTTAAAAACATTGAAATAATATTTTAAAGTAATAAAAATTAAAATAACATTTTTTATATTATTATATTAAAATATCTAAAAACATTGGAACAATATTTTAAAGTAAGAAAAATTAAATTTTTTGTCAAATATGTTTTGATCCAAATGTTAAACATGCTAATAAATAACTAAATTGACATTCAATTTTAAGTTATTAATTATTTAGTATCACATATTTAGCGTGGACATATAAGTTATATAGTTATATGTATGAGACAATTAGATATTCATTCCAAAAAAAATATTGATTAAATTATACCTATGTTCATTGAATCTTAATATTTAAGTTAATTTAACAGTTATATATGAATTTTGCCATATAAACTATCTCTTTTATCTCTTTATTGAATGTTTAACTTGAAAGATATTACTTAATCTTTTTAGTATAGTTATTAAATTTAGCTTGATTTGGTAGGTTAACTCGAGTTTTGGAACTTTAATTAGGTTTTTTTATTCAAAATCTAAGCTTGCAATTGGTCTAGAGAAAATTGTTTAACCCGTCGAGTCAATCCAAAACTCAAGTGACCCGGTAAAACTCGATAAAGTTTTTTTTTTCAAATGTATTTTTTCTCTTAGCCAAAGACTTCTTTTTTCATATTTTTTAATTGATTATTAACTCATTTTAAAGTTTACTATATAAATACTAGAAGAATGTTTTATTTTTTCAATGTAAGATTTAAAACCTTTTAGTATAATATTTTATGTTTATAAGAAAAAAATTATGTTTTTTTAATATAGGATAAAAAAACCTTTTTTATTTAAATATTTCAATTTAAAAGAATAAGATAATATCTTTCTAATGTGAGATAAAAAATCTTTTTGAAATAATATTTTAAACTTTATTATTTATAACATATATACACATGGATTGTTTCTTAGTTTTTTTCACATAAAATATTCATGAATCATTTGTTTTATGTATATCAATGTCTTAATAGGTTATCCTTTCTCTCTTAATCATGCATATTTTTAATGCTTACACTAGGACAAAACTTTGCTCTTTAGACTATACACGACTGGTTTCATCATCTTCACTTTTATGATGTCCATGTATTCTTTAACCTTATCGCATTTAGCAATCCAATCAAGGAAATTTTCTATGTCCATTATATACATTAAAGGTAAAGATTTATAATGTTGTTTGAAACTCATTTGCTTGTTATCTTTCAAGTTATGATAGTTTATCTTGGTATATCAAGGTTTTATGGTCCTCATTGAATTCGTCTTCACTAACATCCTGCACAGATAATTAATTGTTTTGATGAATTTTTAGGAATATATTTGGAGTTATGCCCACGTATGTAGGCCTAAGTTGTTGAACATGAAATTTTAATGTATGTTCTTGTATGATTAATTATACTTATTAAACACACACACACATAAACATAATTTTCAATTGGGTTGAGATTTTAGGGTTAATTCCACTACAAATTAGTATGGTATATGAGTTTGAAAGTTTAATGTAGAGAAATTTAATGGTTGAAACAACTTCAATATATAGCGTATTAAGATGTGAGTCTTGTTAATTTAAAAAGGTTCATTTAAGGTACTGAAAGGTGTATACAATTTGTTTAAATAGATGAATGGTGAGAAAAAAAAGATCTCATGGAACATGCTCACAATGTTATTCAACTTTATTTGTCTAATGAGGTTTTTAAAGAGGTTGTTGAAGAGACTACAAATGCTAAATTATGAAAAACGTTAAGAACTTCACATTACTAAATCCTTGCCTGATTAATTGTATCTAAAACATTTGTTGTGTACTTTTCAAATTAAAAAAAGGTATGTCCATGAAAGATCATTATGACGAATTCAATAGAGTAATTTTAGATTTGTGAAATGATGATGTTAAGGTTGAAAATAAGGATAATGATTTTATTTTATTATATTCGTTACCTTTATTTTATGACCATTTTATTCAAACTTTTTTATAAGTCAATTCAGAAATATTAAAGCTTCTTTAAACTTCAAGGAGTAAAGACTAGTGTCAGAGATTTATAATAAGGAACATATAGAGGGTTTGATAATAAGTGGTGTAATAAATAATAAGGGTTAGGGTAATATAGGCAAATCTAGATTAAAATCAAAGCTTATAAAAATTAAATGCTTTGAATGTCATAAAATAAAACACTTAAAAAAAAAACTTTTCTAGATAGAAAGATAAAGGAAAAAAAAAAAAGAAAACCTCTAATGTTATAAATGTTACTAATGAAGAGAAAAATTTATATGATGTTGAACATTTTTTAGCTATATTTATCTATAGTTAAGTGATTCGTGAATTCTTGATTCAAGTTGCACATTTTATATCTGATATAATAAAAGTTGATTTAACTCTTATAAAGTTGTCAATGGTACTATTTTATTATGAGATATCAAATTATTTTTGGTTGTTAGTTTGGGTGCATTTCAAATTATAATGTAAGATGACATTATTAGACCATTAAAGGTCCAACATATTTCAAAGATAAGGAAAAAATTAATTTTTTTAAGTTTTTTTGATTTCTAAGGTTATTGTTATTCTACTAAAGATAGAGTTTTGAGAGTTTATAATGATACTCTTGTCATGATGAAAGTAAAACTAGTTATTAACATACATTATCTTTAAAGTTCAACGTTTATTGATTTAGCTATTATATCATCTATGATTGATTCAAATAGTGTTTTTACTTAGTTATGACATATATTACTGGAATATATAAGTGAGAGAGGGTAATAGAGTTAAGCAAATAAAATTTATTGTATGGTAAAAAATAGATAAATTAGGTTTATGTGAGCATTATAATAGGAAACAAGGCAAAGTGAAATTCTTATTATACCAGAGCTACTATGAATTATGTTCATTCTAGCTTTTTGGTTCTTCTTCTTGTTATGTCAAAAGTTAGAGCACAATATTTATTGATGACTAGTCTAGAAAGGTCTAAGGTTGTGTTTATTTTTTGGAAAATAATTTTTTAAAAATCACATTTCAAATTTTCTCATGTTTGTTTGCTATTAAAAAAGTTAGTCAATAAAAAACACTTTTCAGTCAAAGAAAAATTTGACTTGGTTTCCAATCAAGTGTTTTCCTGAAAAATTTAAGGTCATGTTTGTTTTCAGGAAAATAGTTTCCAGAAAATCACTTTCCAAACTTTCTCGTGTTTGTTTGCTATTAGAAAAGCTAGTCAATGAAAAACACTTTTTGATTAATGAAAAATATTTTTCAGTTAAAGAAAAATTTGGCTTGGTTTTCAAGAAAGTGTTTTTTTTTAGTTGTGTTTGTTCCAGAAAGTGATTTCTAGGAAATCACTTTCCAAACTTTTTTTTGTTTGTTTGCCGTTAGGAAAGTTGGTCAACGAAAAATACTTTTCAGTCAAAAGAAATTTTGACTTGGTTTTTAGGAAAATGTTTTTCTGAAAAATTTGAGTGGAAAATACTTTTTGATAGTTGTGAAAAATTTAGAAATATCATTATTTGCTGATCATATCAAATTTGATCCTTAAGTTTTTGATTGCTATATATATATTTTGTTTTGAATATTTATTTTTTAATTTTATCTCTTAAAATTTTAATTTTTATATTAACTTTGGTTTTTATTTTTATAATTGCTATTTGCTTTTTCCTTATCATTTTTTTATTGAAATTTTTTATCTATCAAATTTGGTCCTCATTCTTTTGATTATTACGTATTTTATTTGAAATAATTTATGAAATGTTAAATATTATTATTTTAATTTCTTTGCTTTTCATTTTTTTTTTAAGATTTGATCTCTATTATTTTGATTATTATTTATTTTATTTAAGATAATTTATGAAATTATATTTTTTTCAATTTCATTCTCATTCAATTATTTAATTTGTAAGATTTGATCCTTATTATTTTAATAAATTTGAGAAAAATAAAATATTAGTAAGTTATTATCCAACTCATTTTTCATGACATAATCAGATACTGGAAAGTGTTTTCCAACTTATTTTTCATTACACTACCAAATATCATAAAATAATTCACCTTCCCGGAATTCACTTTCCAAAAGTAAACTACTTTCTAGCAAATAATTGGGGTCTAAGTGTATTGTTTTAGGACAAGTAGTGATATTAGGGGTCATTTTCGGTATGATTTGGTTTTTATAAAAAAAAAAAGTAATCACACCAATGTTTTTTTAAAAACTAAAACTAGTTCAAACTAATTAATTTCAGTTTGGTTATTTTAGAACAAAAACCAGTTTAAACTAGTTTTCTCAGTTTGGCTTAGTTTTTTCTGGTTTGGCTTGGTTTTTTTCAGTTTGGCTCGGGTTTTTTAGTTTAGGTTCAATTTTTTTATTTCAGGCTTTAAAAATAAAACCAAACCGGTTGGTTTTAAAAAATTCCAATTGATTTTTTACATGGTTTGATTTTTTTATTATTTTATTTTTAAGTTTTTTTTCTCACCCCTAAGTGATATGTTCATCATCTTTAAGTAGTGAAAAACCTTGACTAAGAAAAATACTGGTAAGAAGATCAAACATTGATAAAATTCTGTTCAAGTGAGTTTGATGAGTTTTGTAAAAATAAAGGAATCACTAAACACCATATTGTATAAATATGACACTTATAGAAAAAGCATGTTGGATGTTTTTGTAAGCTATATTATCAAAGGAATTTTAGGATAAATAAATTAATATAGCTTGTTATCTTATGAATCGATAGTTTTAAAGTCAAAGACTTCATATGAGATATAATTTGATTCTCTTTCTAATTACTCTAAACTAATAGTATACTCATATTAAAGAAGATAAACTTGGTTGAGAAAGAAAAAAAATGACATTTAATGAGCTAGTTATTTTTTATAAGAAAAAGGAGTTCATTGGTTTTAATATTGAGATGGACTAAGATACTAGGAAATAGATAGAGTTTAAGGTTAGAGCTTCAAAGATAATACAAAAAGATACATAAGTTGAGCTTGTTGTGAAAGTGGTGTAGGCTATGCTGATTTAGTTAATTTTGCCTTTAATATTGTAGAGAATCTTGTAAAAATACTTTTGTAACCATAGTTATTAAACCCGGCCCGTAGGTTGACCAGGCTAAGGGGTTGGGTCCTAGGTTTCATGGGTCAACTATGGTCAATCCAGAAAAATAAAAAAATTAAAGTTTGAATATTTATTTGAAAAAATCCATTTAAATATAAGCTACACATTGTAAATAATGAAGTTTAAAAGAATATTTAAAAAAGTTTTTTATCCCATATTAAAAAGATATTATATTAAACTTTTAAGTTGAAGTATTTAAACCAAAATTTTTTTATCTCACATTGAAAAAACATAGTTTTTTTTATATAAATATAGTGTATAAATACTAATAGGTTTCAAATCCTGCATTAAAAAAAGATAGCTTTTTTCTTGTGAATATAGAGTATATATACTAATGGGTTTGAAATATCATATTATGAATATAAAGTATATATACTAATGGTTTTCAAATCCTATATTAAAAAGATATTATGTTATCCTTTTAAATTGAAGTATTTAAACCAAAAGATTTTTTTATCCTACATTGAAAAAATATAATTTTTTTATTAGGAACATAAAGTATATACACTAATGAGTTTCAAATCCCGCATTTGAAAAAAAAACACATAAAGTATATACACTAATGAGTTTCAAATCCCGCATTTGAAAAAAAAAACACACTGAGTCTTGCTCAAGTCATCTGGGTCATGAGTTGACTCGCCATGTTGATCAAGTTTGGCGAGGTCATTGCACCAGCCAGTCTTTTGACAAACCTAGACCGATCCAGCCCGTAGGTCAACTCACCAAGCCGGTCCGAGTTTAATAACTATGTTGTAACATATCCAAAGTCTTAGTTACCCCAAAACATCTCATTAAATCGTCTTCATGAGCTTCCTTCTCAAGTAAATCATGCAATAAATATTTAGGCACATATAATCTCTTATCTTTAAATAAAGATCCATTAGGCCTAAAATACTTATTAAAGGTTGAATTCTCACGTTGTTCATACACTTGTTCATCACCCACGTATAATTCTTTCACATGTTTAAATCCTAAAAGTCTAGTGTTCAAGGTATTAAAGAAGTATATACATTTAAGATAATGCATCCGCTATGATATTTTGCTTATCATGGTTGTACTTAATAACATATAGGAACATCTCAATGAATTCAATTAATTTGACATGTTTCCTATTCAACTTACCTTGGCTCCTTAAGTGTTTTAAAACCTTAAAAACTATTTCTAATGGCCAAAACTTCCCCCCCTAATTGTTTCAGACTTACAGCTCGTCTTATTTTTACTTAGTCTCCCATCTTTTCCATTATTATTATTTTCTCATTCAACTTCCTCAACTTTCTAAAGCTTTAATTGATCCTCGTACACTTGCCTTGGTGACAATGGACAAAGTGTGTAAATCTTTTCATCTTTCTCTATAGTATATCTATTTTTTAACTCATTATGTTTGACTTTCATATCAAACTATCAAGGTTTCCCCGATAATAGGTATGTAGAATACATAAGAATAACATCACATAGAACTTCATCCTTAAACTTTTTTATGGTTAATAAAACCAAAACCTGAGTAGTCATTTTAACTTCTCCATATTCATTCAACTAATGAAGCTTATATGGTTTAACATGCTTAGATGTATTCATATTCAACTTTCTAACCAAATTTGAGCTAATAATATTAGTACAAGTTTCATTATCATTTATCATACTACATACCTTATTATCAATGTAGCATCTAGTATTCAAAACATTATTTCTTATTTGTTTTACATCCTCTTCACAAACCTAACACTTAAAAGATCTTCTTATAAATAAAAATCCTATTTACATAGCATACTCCACGTCATTACAATCAAGCTTTGGCATCCCTTCTAATTTATCATCACCAGTGGATTCCACCTCATTATCATCTCTTATAACCATAATTATCTTATTTAGGCATTCATGTGATAAAAGCCTAAACCTTTGACATTGAAAACATCCAATATTTTGCTTATGCCTTGACGGAGCAATATTTTTTTCCTTTTCTTCCAACTTGCTTCCTAACAAAGAAAGGTTTAGCTATTTTAGGTGTAGTCATTGGTTTTACCCGTACATTACTTCTTTTCTAAAATTTGACTTTCAAACCAAAAAAGAACCCTGAATATTCAACAAGTTTTGCACTATCTTTTTTCATTAACTATTTTTTTTATTTTTATAGTCGTATGTACCATATCCTCAATCTTTATATAATGTTATAATTTCACCATATTAGCAATATTTTTATTTAATCCATTAAAAAATCTAGTCATTATGATGTATTTATCCTCATAAATATTAGCTCTAATTGTATTTACTTCTATCTCCATAAAGCACCTATCCACACTTCTAAAACCCTAAGGTAATGTTTGTAATTTATCATAGATATCTCTGTAATAATGAGTAGGTACAAACCTTTTTTTTATAATTACTTTCATCTCCTCCTAAGTTTTTATTGGTATTTTTCCATTACACCTTGTACTTGTAACAAGATGATCTCGCCAACTAATTGTATAATCAATGACTTCAACCATAGTCAATTTAACCTTTTTTTCTTCTAAAATCTATGACAATTAAACATAAACTCCATTTTTATTCCATTCCAAGTAAGCTTTAAAATCACTATTTCCCTGAAACTCTCAAATTTTAAGTTTAATACCACCTAAATTATCATCAAAATCATCATGCTTTTTAAAAATCCTACCCTAGATGAATATATTAGTTAATCGTGACCCACCTCCCATTATCCTCCTAAGTCATGACTCATACAAGAGATTTTATTGCATTTGAGATTCTCTATTATAATCAACTTCATCATCATTATCCTTTTCTTCTTTAGAATTATTGCTCATATTCTTATCATTCACTGTAGCTTTAATGCTAAGTATTTCAACTTCATTTTCTTTACGACTAAGAACTTATTGTCCACTAATCATCTCATCAAACTTACTCATTGACTCTTCCATCATAGCTTTTATTCGATCATACATTTCCTCTATAATTCTCATTTATATTTTTCAACACATTTTGAAGACATTGTTTATACCTGAAATAAAGGTTAGTAGAAATGAAACTTTTTTCTCACACAAACCTCATATGTTTACTCTCACAACATAATTCACTTCTCTCATGTTTCACATAATTTATTAGATTTTTCACTCTAATAGTCTTATTACACATTTTACTACTTTATTCATGTACTTTGGTTCTTAAAAGTAACATAACAACTTATCAAATAATTAATCAAACTATGAAAGGATTTATTTTATGTTTAAAGACTCAAGAATTAATAATTATTCAAACTTCTCAAAACAAAACTTAAACACTAACTTATGAGTAGCAATGTAAATTTATGTGAATACAATAACAAAAACAAGGACATAAAATAAAAGGTAAGAATTATTATTGAGAAACAATGAAAACTATAAAATTCAAGAATAAAACAAAATGATGTAAGAAATCAAGAAACTAAAGAAATTGAAGCAAGATAATTATATCCAACCTAAATTTGCAAGAAATCAATCAAGATCACAAGAAATTTTCAAGACAAGTTATGGCTAAACCGTAGTTTATGCAAGATCCAAAATTTCTGAATTTCTTCTATAAAAATACTTTCAAGATTGTGATTTTGATTCTTATTTCCTTTATTCTTTTATGATGAATTTCTCAAGTCACAAAGATGAGCATAATTTTTTCTTTTTTATATGTTGAATTGTGATTGTTGTTTCAGCAACTTCAAGACTTTTCCATATCAGAATCGATTTTCTTCTTGTTTTTTTTTTTTAAATGAAACACATAGCTAAGATTAATCAAGAATCAAACTTTTTTTTTTTGTATTAAATAAACTAAGAAAAACAAGAAAACAAATTCTAGATATGACAAGATATAAAGAAAATCCTAGAATTACTTATAATAATAAAAATTAAAGCGATATAACCTAAAATTAGTCATGCTTTGATATGAAACTAATACAAATTTTTCCCTTAAATTTCTAATTTGAGGTTTGAAAAAAAGTTTATAACTTGATTAAACAAGAATCTTACCTTGAAGAACCAATAACCCTAACTTGTGCCTATAACAAGACACAAACAAGAATTATAAATCACAATCAAGTTGATCAATTATTTAGAAGTTTGAAAGTTTAATTTAAAACTTAGTATAGAAATCATTCAACCACACAAAGAGAAATAAAGTGCATAATTTGTGATAACTTCAGGAAAAAAAATTATAAACCAAAAAATAATGTTAAAAATTGGTTTATATAATAGAAAAATAACCCTAATTTGACTTAATGGACCTAAACTTGATAAATAGGGTTTAACACATTAAAAGCCTAAAATAACTATAATAATAAAATAAAATCTAATCCAAATTAAATTTTTAATTCTGCAAGCCCTAAAATAAACAAAAAGATAAATAAATTATTGCACAACTAACTAAAACAAGAATAAGTCAAATTTTATAATCTGCAGGTAGAATCAAAAGCTATCTTCAAACAAAGTGTTATCCCTTGTCTTGACAAATTAGAAGGTGCACCATATATGAATGGAAAGTTATGGATATTTACTTTTCAATGCAACTAAGATCACATCAAAATTCATTTTATAGCTCTTATTATGGCTAAAACGTTAGCGAAAGGTAAAAATTAGCATATTTAAATCTTCTTATTTCAATATTTATGTAATGTTTGGATGCTCCTTTATAAGTCCTTTTTTAACATTAATTAAATTAATTAGATCATGTTCTTTATTATGTGATATCCTCTCAAAGTCTACCTTAGCTCATGTATCTTGAAAAAGTTCATTAGTTGCCTCTTTAAACCTCTTTCCTTTAAATATTGTGATCGGATCCAATGACATCTCTAATGGATCTCCTAGTGTACAAGCTAAGATCATATTACATTTCACATATTGTTAGATTGGTTAGTGAGTTTAAAAGAAATCCTGATAAAGCTCACTAGCATGCCATGAAATGCATATTTTGTTATCTTAGAAGTGATTTAGATGTTGGTTTGGTGTATAACAGGGGTAATAATGTTACAGATAGTATTGATGGCTTTGTAAATTCAAATTATGATTATGATTTAGATAGGGGGTCTCTGACAAGTTATGTTTTTATTCTTTCTAAGTATGTAATTAGTTGAAAAATAATTTTTTAACCTATTATTATCTTGTCTACAACAAAGGGTATATAAGAGGTTCAATTAATAATCTTAATTTATCACATGAGTTATCTATATATACTATATTGATGTCAAGTATCACTTTATTTCAAATATCATATTTTACTATAACTATGAGCTTTACAATTATGTTGATGAAGTCTATCTTTATAGTTAAATTCAAGCATTAGCTAGATTTGATTAGTTTGCATAGTAATTGTACTTGGTAGAGATGATCAGAGAGGAGTTTAGGTTTCATAAATTAGCTTAATTTAAGCTAATGTAAAGATTTGTTAGATTTGTCTTAAATCATGCATCCAAATAAGAAAATAAATACTTATATACTTAGTCTATATAAAATCCTAAAGTTTTTATATTTTACAGTAAAGCTTATTTAGTAGTACTTTCATTCTCTACAATTTGGTGGCTAGAAAAAAAAAAAGGAATTTAGGGTTACTTTGAGATTTGTTTTATGAGAAAACAATTTTATGCAACACCTTATAATTTTTTATTTTCTCATTATAAATTTTTTTTATTATCTCATTCGTTAAGTAATTCTAAGTTGTTGAACTACATAAATTTCATGCATGCACTTATATGATTTATATGATTGATTATTCTTATTACACATATTATATACACTTTTTTTACCAATTGGTTCTACATTATCAATAAAAACTAAAGTTTTCAAGTCCTCGAAATTGAAAAAACTTTGATATTTTTTGAAAAATTTGTAACTCAATAACCTAATTTGAAAAAATTAGTTTACAACAATTTTTAAATACAAGAAAAAATTGTGATTGATAGGTCCTATATATAAAAAGAAAATTAGAGAAAATCATGACTAGAAAATTCTCGGTCAAATATGAGTACGTTCCCGAATTTTATTGGAAATTTAGGTAACAAGACCTTCAGAAAATTTTATTAAAATTTCAGTTTGATATTATAACAGGATAAAACAAGATTGTTTTCATTAGTTTGGCTTCTTCGTATATTTCTTTGCCAGATTGGTCTTGCTCTATAAACATAAAGATATTATTTTTATATAAATTATAGCCTCTGTCATGCCCCGATGTAACTTTATTTGACAAAATTAATGCAATGAAAAATGCACATATAATAATTTAGTTACTGTTCACTAGTACAATTTCTCGTTTCTGCTCAAAATCTAAAGTTAACTTGAGAACTAAAATAAAAAAGGAGAAAAGTACAACCATTTGAGTTATGTTATTTATTTAGTTGTAATACATTTTAATTATATTAAAAAAATATATTAATATTTAAATGATAACTGAATTGGTTAAGTTTTGGATTTAATTTTTAATAATTATAAAATTAATTTTTTTTTAAATTACTGAAAACTTATATAATTATTAATTTTAAAATTCATAAAATTAATAAATCAGTTAAGACAATAATATTTAAATAAGAATTTCATTATGCAATAGAAGTACAAAAGTCACATAAATATTAACTTCTTGTGCCGTTGTTCTCTTGGTTTTTACACATCGTATTCGTACCCGAAAACATGCCCACTTTAACAGGCTAAATGTCTGCCTGGTCCCTAAGGACGGTATCACTGTTTTCAGGACTCAAAGCACACAAGCATTACACAGGGACATCAGTATTTCTTTAATGGATAAACTAAAGGGTATGACAGCTCTTATACACACGCAGGAGAAGCAAGCAAGCTTCATTTACTAACATAACTGCTCTTTTGCGAGTGCTCATTCCAAAATCTGGGACAAAAACAAACATTAGGAACGATAGAAGCAAAAGAACGGAAATGAAGAAGCTGAGGCTATAAGAGTTCTCTTCCTCAAATCTTTCAACAAAGGTCTCACTGCGGTGGCTTGCTGCTCTTTCCTTTTCTTCTTGTTTTTAATCTTTTCTCTTTTTCTTGGTTCTCGGTACCGTGCCTTTGCTTATGTGAGGCTAACTATTGATGTTACAACATTCGAACCTGTAAAGGACTGTTTCTGTTGCCTCACCATTCCTGCCTTCAAGAACCACACCTGGTTGTTGAACTCTGAGTGGACGCTTTACCATTTGCAGGCGAGAAACATTTCTCGACTTCAGCACTACTAGTCTCACGTAGAAGCATTGGCTAATTTCATTAGGAAGGACACGACATCATCTGATGATCCAAGTAGATAGCGAGCATTTGTGCGAGTTCGACCGACAGCACAGGAGAAGTAATTATCTCCCTTGAGATCAAGCACGTTCCATGAAATCTTTTCTGCTGATGGCTCTCGCCCTCGCCCACTCCCACAGCCATGGTTAGCTGTTCTCTTCTCGGGATTTAGTAAAGGTCGCTGTGCCTTACCTTGAGATGATTTAGACACGCTTCTAATGGCTGGAAGCTTCATAGGTCTTCTATCAATGGGCGATTTTAGTCCATCATTTTGCCTAGTTCTTGCAACAGCTAAGCTATCAGAAGGGAGCTCTGGCTCAAAGAAGGTGTACACATCTTCATCCTGATGATGAAGTACATGATAATGAGATTCCACCAATTGAAATGCAACCACACCAAATCAATAGACACGTTTTCCATCGAAGAGTAGATGAGACGGAGACAGTTAATTTATAAAGAACTTGCTTAAGGCCTGAATTGAGAACGGGTTTTGCAAACAGGTAATAGTCAACTAAATTCCAGAAGGTGTTCTGTGAACAATGCTGTTGCGGGATTAGAGGATGGTCAGATAGATCTGACATCTAAGGTTTATGTGCATCCTATCAATGACCAATACCACATTTGAGAAATATGCACACGGAGATGAGGAATGGTTTACATGAATGCTCCACATTTGAGCTAATGAGCCATTTGAAGGGCAAAGGGTAATCCGTACATCTTGGAAGTAAATCTAACACGGCTTTTAAAAAAGATGATTTAGAAAGCATTGTCATTGCTGTCATATTGAATCCTCAAGCAAGTTTATTCAAGCTGCCAAGAAAGAAACTTTTGCAACATGATTATCACATTAGTTATTTAATAATTTCAGTTTTCTGACTTAATAAAATGCACATTAATTCCCATTTATGACACAATATAAGCCTATTATAAGCAAAATCAATGTGTAAAATAAATCCAGCATGATCGCCACTTATCCAAGTACATAGACCAAGTCTTGAAAACCAACATCAGACTGAGATTTTGGTCTCCCAGGATTCTGCTTAATATTGCTAGAGAGATTAAAGTTGATGAAATTACCTTTCCCAGAAAATGGCCAATGCATAGGACATAATCAATTGGTGTTGTCATGGATTTACTATGGACAATCTCTCCCAGTATACGATCAATAGCAGCACCCTGAATAAATACAAAGCTGTCATATACAGAACAAACAAGTATTGTACTAGAACAACGAAAAATTTTAGTGGTGTCAATAATTTTAACTACTATCAATCACAACGTTACCTTTGTAACACCAACTGCTCGAACCTCAACTGATCGACTCCCTTGGACCACATCAACAGAGGCATTTGAAATTGGGCCTGTCCAGAGGTGTTGCAACATATCCCTTGCTTGAAGCCTCCCAAATTCAATATCTACCATCATAATAATATCAGAACAAAACAACAATGAAGCAAGCAGAGATAAATAAATTTCAAAATTTAGCTGGTCCAAATTCCAAAAAGACACGTACCTGCATACTTGTAACTCCATACAAGTGATGTTTCACGGGGATCAAAATGCGATCGGGGGGTACGTTCTGTGAAGTACTCAAAAACATGCTGAAAAGAAGTGAAATGTGTCATATGGCTATAGGCAAGAAGGGATAATTAAAAATGAACACTATTATAACAGAAGCACCTTCACACTGTCAACCCATTCCATATTTAAGTGTTCTGGCATTGTTGTCATCCATTCTCCGTTTGTAAGTCGCAAAAACATTCCATGTTCTGCTGCCAACCACATGTCATACTCCCCAAAGTTCTGAGGAAGAGATAAGACTTGGTTAAGACATTTTCATAACAGGGTAAATAGGAAATTAATGTGAAATAGAGAAAATACATCATCTAATGTTTTTCGGTCACTCCCACTGAGAACAACAATGGTTGTCTTTCGATCACTACAAAGTGCTGTCAATGCTTCTTTCAACTCTGGGTGCAATTTAAGTTCCATTTCTTTAATTTGATCAGCTCGTCTCCCAGGAGTGTCTGCCGGCTCAGTCAATGTTGCATTGAATCCCTGTAGTGTACACACCAATCATATGAAGGCAGAAAGCAAGCACAGAAACATTTTTAAAACAATTAAAATCAGGTACATAAACCATATATTAAACTATGATGAAAATTTCCCAAAATCCACATTAGGATTTCAACATCATGCTAGAAAGAAGAAAAGCACATGTTTAATATGACAGGTAACTCCTATTTAATATGTTTCAGGGTTATGCTTTGTTCAGAAAAATAGCAGAAATATTCATGTCATGAATTCATTTTGTTGCGAATTTATTGATTATTGAGGCAATGGGTGATGCCATGATGATCACCATGTAAAATAGATAAGAAATTTGACCTTATCCATCACTTGAAGGCTGCTTCACTCAACATAATTCAGATGTAATTTTTAAAACGGTGCTAGTAGGCTTTGAGGCATGGAATAGAGGTAGAAATTGGTGCTTTCTCCAAGATCTAAAACTTTCATTTTCAGCTCAACCTTGAGTGATTTAATGTTTTATTTAATTGCATTAGTTTGGTGTGTGTGTGTGTTGGCTCAGCATACTCCTCTACAACCTGGGACACAGAATACCATTAACAGGCTAAAGAAAAAAACTAAAATGAAGGACATAAAATTCTTTAACGAAATGGATTGTCTAGATTCCTAACAGAACAAAGTCGCACAAATTCTGGCATGTGTCTAAATATACTTGTAACAGGATTTCTTATTTTGAGCCGAGACAATGATTTTTTTCAAACTTGAAAAGAGCAGACCATTAATTATATATGTAAAAAAAGCAGCGTACCAGTATGAGCAATCGATTAGTAGACTGCAAATAACAATTAATTGCATCTTCTTCTGGAAGTGCAGGTGGCACTTGCTTGGTCCTTAGTTGTGCCTCGATAACTGTATCATCTAGTTCACTGTATGGAAAATATTCAAAAATCAAAGTTTAGCACCACAAAATGAAAGTTGAAAAGCTGGAAATTTCTATTCTTGTTTTCATAAAGACTGCACAATATCAAAATAGCCACATTAAATATTAAAGTTTTCATACAGTAGTACTACACATTTCCAAGTTGAATTATGATAATTAGCAATATGATACTTGAGAATATTTGCTAAACAAAAACACCAGAAGATTTTCATTTTCACATACTTAACGAGTCTATTCATCACTATTTAAAGGTTATTGGTACTGATCAATTATTTCCAGTTATACTTCACCCTATACACGTGGTATGGTCATTTATTAGCATGCACCAACAGCATTCAAAAGTAAAAAAACTAATTAAAGGCCATAATATTGAAATCAATTTCACTTATCCAGACTTAATCTATCCTCCTCCTTCATAGGTGCTAAAGAATAAATCTGCAAGGTCTCCCACAAAACCTTATGCACATGAAAAAAAAAGCCTTCTCTGTGAAGCAAGCAGCCAGATTAGCAAATATCATGAAACACAATTTCTCAAATTCAAGTGCGTAAAAGCACAATAGAAGTGTGTACTCTGATGCATTGCATCAGAGAAAGAAGGTAGTTCTTTAGGACAAGGTTATGATAGCACAGAGGGGTTTCATTTAACAGGTTTCTTCCACGCTGTGAACTCATAAGCCCCCTAATTGCAATAGAAAAATAATTTCAACCTAGTTACCGATGTCCAAAAAGGTTTTAAGACCTAAAGTACTTTTGGTCTTTTTCTCAAAGATAATTTCTGCTATTACAAGTGTACCTCACAAACGTTTCAGCCCATTCTTGAGCAGTGTGGGTTGTCACATGGAAAAAGTTGTGGTGATGTCGCTTCTCTCTTTCTTCAGGGGACATAGTTAGAGCTTGGCGTATTGAATCAGCAACTTCAGTGATGTTCCAAGGATTCACAAGGATTGCTCCAGCACCCAGAGATTGGGCTGCACCTGCGAACTACAAAAATACAAAAAGCCTGCTTTTTTTAAGACTGGGAGATTATAATCCATAAAATACAGATAGTAATTATTCAAATATACAGCTATTGACAATTTATAACATATGATTGATTTTCATTCCAAATCAATGCAGAAAAACACAGCATCAAGGTTTGATGTTCATGGAGCTTGTATTTGGTCATCAGTAGATAAATAACTCCACATGTATTGCTGAGATCAAAATCATAGAGCTTCACTATGGAATCTGCCCAAGTCAAAATCATATACTACAATTTAAAAACCAAGTCTTCTGCCTCTGAAATTTGTGGGAATTCCAGTCTCTTTTTTACCAAATTACTTCACAGGAAGTGAAAAAAACAAATTGTGATATATTTCGAAAACTGATATATGTCCTCCATTAGTTATTTGGAAGAAAAAGAAACTTTTGTTCACTAACTTCAACATTAAATTTATTTTCCAAGCGATTGATGATTATGTTTATGAAAGTTGCTGCTTGTTGCTACATGAGCAAATATCATGGAAGGTGTCAGATCCAGCCATGTCAAGCCAAAACGTTAAGGCAATAAAAAGAAAGAGATCCATTAAAAGGATACACCAATAGTTACATAAAAATGACAAGAAGACTAACAAAACTACGTTTTCACACTTGCATGAGACAAACAACATCACAAATTTTAGATAAAATCCAGGCATCATACATTTTAACTCATCTGTAATTACCTCACTAAGAATGAGCACACCTTTCTTCGAATCTTGACATGCTACAAACTCATAACTGACGAGATTCATTCCATCCCTTAAAGAAGTTACAAGAGCAACATCTGCAAAGGGAGAGAAAAAACATTATGGGGAATGACAAATTATCATCTGCAAAACAGATCAGGTTTCTTGTATGTTCATTCCATTTCCAATAACAATACAATTAAACCAGTGAGATTTCCGCATTTAGGAGAAAACATTGTGGATTTTCACTGTGATTAACACTGTCAACATTCTGAAACAAAGTTCTAGTTGTTGAAGCTTGCCCAAAGTCTAAAATGAAAGCATTTCCAGACCTCTACTGACACTTTGATATTTATACATTGTCTGATTTCAAATCTTCTAACTTCATGAATTGACTGTAAATCTGACACTATGTGGTACCCTAGAACAGATGGCATACCTTCATAGTCAATTCTTGGAAGAATGGCATTTCACAAGTAATAAGAAGATGAGACTCAAACATTAAACAATAGCATACAATCCTGCTTGGAAGTATGTCATTTCCAGTTAGAGCAGTTAATAGATGAGGAAAGGCACATATTCAAATAGTGAAGATGAGCAGAATACAATATGAATGTGTAAATAACATAACTTGTGAACAAATAGGACTTCTTACAAAAAGATTTGCTCATAAAAATATATACATAAATTTGCGCACGCGTGCGAGTGCATGCATAAATGTGTGTCCACTCCATTTAGAAGAGTGTGGGTGACATTGCTGTTCAGATGAACATTGTCTTGAACAAACTCCATCTCTATCCTAATAACGAGCTAACATCCAAGAGATGCAAATGCGTTTGGAACAGTTTGCAGGAACAAAAACCAAATTGATGTCAATTTTAGTATCATCATATCGTAGTCATTGTCTTGAGTTTTGATAATATTTATGTAACAATTCTTGATAAGTAGAATGAAATGCACAAAGGATATTTTACTAAACACACACAAGCACAGACAGTGCACAAACACAAATTGATGTCTCAAACTGATAATATTCTAGTTGCATTCCACTTCATCAGTTTAAACTTATTATTTAGCTTTTCTGATGATTTAGCTTTTGAAGTCATTCCCAACCCTGCTTGTATAAATGCAGCTATCCAGGAAATATTTGCACTCCCACTTGCACATCCATTCCATTATATACAAATGTGTGCTATGTGGCTTTTCAGAAAAGAACCATTTTAAACGAGGATCCTGTTGCCGTCCAATAAATAAGGTAGCATCTAACTGATGCAAGAGTTTGAAACATAGGCTGCAGGCTGCAGTCTGAATAACCAGCAAGGATGCGAACTTTAGTGTTGGCTGTCATTTCCATCTTTACCTTGTCATTATTGTTGTTGTTATCATTACATTTATCATTAATAATTAATCTGCAGTGCTTCTAAATGATGGAGAATTTGCTCTGTTTGATACTTCATTGCCACATAGCAAGATTTACTGTGGAAATGGTAAGAAGGATTAAAAACTTTAAAATGACTGGTAAAGGAAATGGGGGAAAATTAAATAAATTCAGAAGATAAACTTAACCAAATTCAGGGAAATAAACATCCAAATCCGAAGATTATAGCACATGATCAATCTATAGGTCAAAAATATTTCAATAAAACACATTTGTGTGCTGCCCATATGCACTTAGCCACATGGTAGTTGCCAAAACAGGAATGTTTATCTCTTACATGCCATCTGTATTTAATAAGATACTTGTCAATTGTGGGTAAAAGCTTAAGTTAGAGATAAGATTTTCTTAAAAACAGGTCTATAAAGGTTAAAATAAGGGCATCATGATTAAGAGTCTTTTACTGAAACCATATTTGACAATCGGTAATAAGAACCACTAATATTGGCTGCTCCATTGTTTTCAGTTGCAGAAATATCATTAAGGTTAATCTTACGCAGAAATTGAAAAAACTATAAAAAAAAATTCCAAAAAAAATTAAGATAGTAGGAAAACCTAAGTTAAAGGATGAAAAAATTACCAGTAACTGCATATAAAGCACACAAGGCAGGGAAGTCGAGAGAGCGATCCTGCAAGCACAAAAGAAACTGCTTCAGGAATTTCCCATTAATGATCCCCAGATGCAAGATTAAATCATTAGAAGATGACTCAGAAAGAAACAAGGCATTTTTTCAGGAGCAGAGTATAAATCTTTAAAGAAGTTCTAATACTACAATAAAATCTCCCACAGGCAAGCAGAAACCAAGCCAAGGTCTTCAGATTCCTCTTATTTATAAACCACCCAGCTCAAAAACTGGCATCTTCTTATCTGTTTCTTTTCTTTTTCTTTTTTCCCCCCATACTGTATTGTTTTATTGAGACCTGAAAAAAACTTCGCACACAAAAAATGTTTTCTCCCACATAAAATCCTTTAGTTTTCTCAAAACGTTTTCTCAATGGCTTCCACTTCCATTGGACATAGAATGTAAAAACATTCAATTATGTTTGGCTATAGCTTCGTATGCCAGGATTTTCCTTTCAATATGACAGCCAAACGCCCTTTGGCTCGTCCTTTTTTTCTGAAACAGAGATCCGCATGAGAGTTCTTATTTTTATATTCAAATACGAGGCAAAATGTTTATGGTGGCTAGGTATTTTATTCACGTATTTGGTTTAGACACAAGTAAATTTCCAGCAGAGATTCATTTCTAAAAAGTATCGCAAGAAGCTAGAAATGAGATCAACATACAGCCAATGATAAATTTACTCCTTTCAAATAGTAATTTGTCAAGCCAACAAGCAATCTATAATGCACCTCAAAATTTTCATTTATAATCCAACATTGAGTTGAAAAATTAAAAACATACCAGGTGGTGTATTGGAACAGCAGTTAATGTTCCAAATCTGCCATTAATGCGTCCAACAATTTCATGAACTTGGCTTGTAAGTTTTTGATCTGTGAATATAACAAGAAAAACTTGCTGATTTATCTTTTTCGAGAAGGCACAAAAGCCACAGTTTAGAATGCTACACAAGGCCAAGAGTCAATAATCTGTTATCATGGCTGAGACAGCAACAAGCACATCAAAATCAATAAAGCCTAACGTTGCTGATACAAATACACTAGAACACAAAAAAAATCGATGCACCTCAAATGACATCAGAAGAAATGAAATTAAGGAAATCTAAACCCAGTTTGCAAGTAACCAATGAATTTATCAAGGGAATAATAACGAGATAAGAGTCAAAAACACTACTACAAAACACAAACTATTACTAAACTAGAAAATCTTGAGTTTTCTCGTAGGTGTTACTAACTTCTATAAGCACCTAAGATCAACAACTCAATAAAGATAGTATCTCTATCTACCATTATATATATTTGGGAGCATTCTCTCATGCATTTTTTTCACTCTCCTCTGTCCCTTGTATATTAATGTTTTCCCTCACATGTCATTTTTCTAATTTATAAAAGAAATGCCTCAAACCAAAGGAAAAAAAAGAAGAAAGAAACATAAAAAAATTATAAATTAATTTTAAAAGCTAATAGAACTAGGAAAACCTAGAAACTAAAAAAGAAATGAAACATAAAGAATAGAATTGAAAAAACTAGGAAATTAAGAACTTGGAACATCCCAATATAAAAATGAACTAAATCATAAAAAATATAAAAAACATTGAAAACAAGTGAAAATTTTGAAAACCAACATCAAGCAAGACCCTTTTGGGATTTTCCTTGGCTTTTCAAGTTTTTGTTTTAATTTTTGAAAATGAAATTTTCATTTTTTTCTAACTTTTTTAAAATTAATTTTTCTGACATTTTCATTCGAAAAGTGAGAAAAGGTTGTATGAGAAAAAATACAAAAATATAAGGGCATGTGAGTAAATGATTCCTAAAATAGCATTTAATATGTCCAATTTATTAGGGTAGCTAAATCAATTGACCCCAACTCAATATTTTGAACGTAACTCGCAATGGGCAATAACCTCATGTAATTGTGGTATGATGGCATGCTCAGGAGTTGAGATCCAGCTTTCATGTTCACATTCCTCATTTTCTTTTTGAGTGCCAGCTGAAGGCTCGAGCTAACTCTAGTTGTAAGGCCTGAGGTGAGGATTTCCATAGAGACCTTAGGTTCAATTTACAGTGACCTCCACTATAGAGAAAAATTGAAAAAGAAAAAACCAGAAAAATATAAATGTACCTTCTATCATTTAAGAAAAAATAGTGACATAAGCAGTGCAATTTGGAACATTTTTGTACACATAGGACACAACCAGTGCTTAGTAGCAAAGATCGAACTTGATTCCCAGACCTTTTCTTTTGTAGCATTTATTGTTTTGGCATATGGGACAACATAACTCTTAAAGACATAAATTCCACAGAACAGTCAGTTTGAAATGCCAACATGATGATGACTAATGTCATATATGGAACTGTATCAGGGGTGTTAGAAATCATACACTCAGGAACATCTGTTCTTGTTGGCACAGCAATCTGCAGTAGAACAACTTTATCACGCCAGACAGAATTCTCCTCGAGAAATTTTTCAAATGCAAGAATCTTCTGTGGAATTCCTTTAATCATATCAAGGCGGTCAACACCAAGCATTACCTGTTAATTATAATAATTTCAGCGGGAATGAGATTGTAGAATATAATCTAATGACATGGTTTGTGAGAAAAAAGGGATGACAGCGTGATAGAACCTAAACCTTAAAAGTTAAAAGACGTAAGTTAATTACATGAAGGTTTAATTCTATAAAGATCAGAACAAATGACCATGAGGTTCTCATGGTGTAGTGCTCATTTCAGAATATGCTAGTCTTGGTGCTGGAGCCTGGAGCTAGTTAATCATTTTAAAAAATATGGGTCAAAAACAGCCGACCATCATCTTCTTTTCTTCTTTTTCCACTCAAATACTTTAGTAATGAGACCTGACTGTCCAAGTGTTCATGAGAAACAAAATTCAACTGATATGAAATAAAACAGAAATTCAAATTATGTATGATTGGCAGGTGGCACTGGAGGTTCTCCAAGTTCCCATGGCCAACAAAAATCAGAGATCCCATTTCATGCCTATTACATATGTTTCAGGTACTTCAAATCATATACTCATGCAATAAATGTCAGGTTCATAATTGAAAAACATATAGGTTTCAACTACCATATTTTAGAAAATGAACTTAATCAAGTAAAGATCAGATCTACCTTTCGGCCAGCAAATCTTTCCTTCAGTTCTTTGATGTGTTCCTGGACTTGAGGGAGTTCAAGAGCTCTTATGAACCGATCTGAGTCTATCCCAATGGGAAACTGATTACAAGAAGATGAAAGAGCATGATTAGTATAACAGGAGTAGAACCTTATTTGCTAATGCTTTGGTGCACCACCAAAAATTGAGTGACTCGGTGAAAAAAGGCAAGGGGAATTCAAATGAATAGTTCTACTCAAACATACCGCAGCAACTCGAGTCAGCCTCCCTTGATCCTCAACGCCTTCAGGTGTGCCCTCTAGCCCAAGAATACGAGTACAAGCACTAACAAAATGTCTTGCATAGTCATAGGTGTGAAACCTGGAGGAAAAGTTAACATGTTAAGTTAAATTCATGAGTAATAATAAGTCTTAGCAGATACTGCAAGAATGCTCTTACATCCGAAGCAAAAAAGAAAAAACCAAAAGGAAAAGGGGTCCTATTCATGTTACCATGAAATTAATTTGCAGTATCAAAAAAATATTAGTGAGTTTGAAAGCAAAATTCCTTCTATATTCAACAACCAAGAGTGGCCTCTAAAACCAAATGATTAAATGTCAAACTAAAGATAACCCTAGTTCCAGATTCCTACCTATACAAACCCTGGACACAGAGCCACCCCATATTTCATTCAATAATGCTAGATTTAAAGACCCTACATCAAAATGCTCAGAGCAGTCAGTTATTTATGGAATCCTTTCCTAAATCACTAATTTTCCTCTAGCTTCCCTCATTAACTGTAACTACCAAAACTCAGATAAAGTTCAATCTGATGATTTCAAGCCTAAATGCACTTCAACTTTTTGTTTGCCTGCCACCAAAAAACAAACAAGCAAGGAATCTCATTGGATCATTAGGTTTCATTCGCACTTGTCTCTAAATAGACAAGGAAGTTCAGAAGAGGAACAAAAATAAAGTCCCTTGCTTTAATTACGTGTACAGTGAACACAAGAGATACTAACTCAGGTGGAGGGTGCAAAATATGGAAATGATGAATGAATGAACCATTCTAGTTTAATTGAATTTCAAACAATTTACAAATCCAGCCATTTTCCCTTGTCAATGTTTAACCGTATCAACATACTGGCAAAGCTAAAATGGAATGCTATATATGATTTAAGAGACTTGCATTACATAAGTGAAACTTACCCTACTAAATCGGCTGCAAGAACAGAACGTAGTAGGTCTGATCGAGATGGGAGCGTCCTATGGATTTCAGAAGAAGGAAAGGGTGTGTGGAGAAACCAACCAACTTTCATATTATTATTGTATTCCTTAAGGCATTTTGGGAGGTACATCAAATGGTAATCATGGCACCAGACAACATCACCCTCCTCATAGTGCTGATTCACCACATCAGCAAACATTTGGTTTGCCTTCTTATATGCAGCAAACTGAGACTGGAAACTTCTGGTGGTGGCAAGTCGATCTTCTTGTGGAAGCCCAAGGTAATGAAAGAGGGGCCACAATATATTGTTGCAGTAGCCATTATAATATTGATGAACAATCTCTTCCTCAAGGAATACCGGAATACACCTCTGCAATAATTGAAGAAGAGGAGAGAATCAGAAACTTTTGACTTGTTAAGTTCAAAAGGTTTCAGGCACAGAAAGTTCTACCTTTTCAGCCAAAGCTTCAGTAAGCGCCTTCTGGCCAACTTCATCTGGCACATTAACTCCAGCCCAACCAATCCATTTCGCCTCAAACTCCTTTACACCTTGGGTAACGTTGTCCGAAACACATCAGGTACATGATCACAAGAGGAATGAGAAAATGCAACAAAGATAAAATACAGAATTAAGTAGAGAACAAATCAGAGGAGATACAGAAGCCTGAACAGTAAGAATGAATAATTTCAATGACAAACCCAACTCGAGTATTATCAGTCTCAATTACTTTGGGGTCCACTACATGTATTGTTATTATCCATTCCATCAAATGGTTATAACAAAAATCAATGCAATTGCATACCTAGAAGAGCAGTGACTAAGCCCCCAGCACTTATCTCCAAAGACCATGAGTCTTCACCTCTTCTAACTGCAGATACAGGTAGTCTATTAGCTACCACCAACAGCCGTTGCCTTAAAGGCCTGACATCCTGCTTTTCATATCCCTCTGCGATATGACCTTCCAAGTATTGTTCGATTAATGAACTGTTTGAGCTGTCACCTTCTCGCGTGCGCAAATCATATTCACATGGTTCAGTTCCTCTATGGTTATCAGTTACCTCATTTGAATTGGCAGACCTGATACTTCTCCTTTGCTCTCTTATCTTTAAGAGCCGTCCGACACGACCTGAGTTAACGGTAGAGTTACCGTTGTACTGGTTTCCAGGCATACGCACACTTTAGTAACCCAACCTCCAATCAACAATTTGATGGGATAATGGTGTTTTCAGAGCAATTGAATCTCCTACATTTTTGTTTGAAAGTAAATTAAGTGCTCAGTAATCCCTATAAGCCACACAAAAATCTCAGTCCTAGTAAGTAAGACACTAAGAGAACTACATCAAATCATTGTCACATCTTAAAAAACAGAGTGAAACACATTTCTACGGCTGTATGAAATCCAATTATCGGGCTGAAATAAATGGCATGAGCATTTTTTGCATATTCATCAAACAAGACAAACACAAAATGACATAAGGGCAACGAGAAAGAGATAAAACAGAGAATGGGATCCACAGAATAGCACTGAAGCAACAAAAATGGGGTCTACAAAAAAATCCTAGCTATTTAAGCCAAAATATTTGAACCTTTTCATTCAAAAAATAAACCTCAAATATCCAAAAAAGCATCACCACCCTTTTTTCCAGTTCATGAAAGCAAGACTGACAGATTGGCAAAGCGCGGACAAGAAGAATCATAAGATCCACAGAAGCAATTCAATTTAGCACACAAAAACAGAGCCCTCTTTGTTTATTTTCACTCAGTTGAAAAGGCAAATACATTGCATGAACAAAATACTACAAAACACTTCCTCCAACTTGAAAATCAAGTTGAGCTTAAAAACACAAACGCAAGTTAAAAAGAATCCAAGATATTCCAAACACAAAACATGAATTACAACTCAAACAAGAACGGCATCAATAACCCACCTAGGTAGGCAATACAAGAACTGGCTTGACAGTTGGCACCAGACTTTCGGGGATTACAACAAAAAAAAAAAAAAACAAGGATTCGGTGAAAAAGACTGATCTTTTCACTCAATTGCGAAGCTATATTTGAATTTATAAAGATGGGTTTCAAGTAGAGAGAGAGAGAGAGAGAGAGATGGGAGAAAGAAAAGCAAGAGGGAGCACAAAATCCCCGTGCAAGCTTTACAGGGTGCATCAAGATTCAGAAGCCATGCAAGGATTGTGTTTTTCTAAAAAAAATAATACACAATCTTTTATACCATCGAAAGGTATGTGATTAATTAAAATTTTGAGGTCTGATTTTTAAGGAAATATCATTTACCACTATAATTTATTATGACATGTGTGGTTTTATATTTTAAAAATATTTTAAAATGTTTTAAAAAAATTTATTTCAAATTAATTTTTTAATATTTTTAGATTATTTTTATGTGCTGATATCAAAAATAACTTTTAAAAATAAAAAAAAAATTATTTTAATATATTTTTTGTATAAAAAAATACTTTAAAAATCAACTTTAACTATACTTGTAAACAAACTCCAGATAAAAATGAATAATATTAAACTTAAAAATTGGATAAGTATTTATTATTTAAATAATCAAATTAAAAAAATAGTTTTAAACAAAGAAAGAAAAATCCAATACATACATACATATATATATATACATATATATATATATATATATATATATATTTGGTGTGATTAATTGATATGCCTATTTGTTGGGGTTTGTAATTATAATGCTTATTTATTTGCAACAACATTTTTAGTAATTTATTCCATTATTAGCAACCTTTATTGTTTATTGAGAAATACACAAAAACAAACTTTAATCAAATGGATTAAAGCAATTAAGCAAATGGGTGCATTAATATTTCCTAGCATACTTACAACTCCATAATTTATTGTTTATTGAAAAATGCACAAGAGCAAATTTTACTATAAAGGAACTAGCACAAGTACCATGGCAAGTTTTATGCATGGAATTATGACGCATGATTTTTACATGTAACGGATTACTTGGTGACTTCACCTGTAATGATTTGATTCTAGGTTTGGTTTAAGCCGGTCTATTTTTTATTTTATTTTTACCAAGATGATATTATTTTTAAAAAAGAATCCAAAAAAAAATTGATTTCCTATTCCATGAATCAAAACCCTTCAAAGGTTTCCTATTCGTTTTTTAATTCAGTAGTTGAGAGGAAATTCCTCCGAGTTTCCTTATGCCTACCCAAGCGAGTTTCATTGCAGGATTTATTTTCAATTATAAAATGTTGAAACTTTGACGGCTAGAATTATAAATCTAAGTGATTTGTGTGGTGATTTTTAAGTTTAGATTCTACTACTAATCTTATGAAGAAGAAGATGGACGCACAAACTTAAATTTTAACTTCTGAAAAACTTAATTACTATTTTCACCTCTCTAATTAAGATGATGTCAACTTCAACCCCCAGATCCACATCGGTAAAGATTATTTAAACTGTTGAGAAGTAGAAGAATTAACCATACCGCACCAATAGCTTAAAGCGGTTGCATGTAAACATAGATTTTTAAACGTAAGCGGCCAACTGATGGCTAGAAATAATATCGTTTTCCGCTAAGGCATCGATTCAATCATGAACTTATAATGGACCCAAAAAAAAAGGCGATGACGGTGTCCTGGCCAGCCACAGGCTAAATACATGCTCTGAAAAGTGTTTACCTAAGTGAGTGGTGTCCAGCTGCCCCCACCTAGAAGAGGTACTACAAAATCATGACTTTTTTAATATTTATGAGTTTAAGTTTTTTTAGGAAGATTTATATAATTATTAATTTTAAAATTTATAGATTTTTTTAATATTTATGAGTTTAAGTTTTTTTAGAAAGATTTATATACTTATTAATTTAAAAATTTATAAAATTAGTTGGTTATCTGAATATCTATATTAATAATTAAAAAAAAATCAAGAATTAGCCCTGAGGAAACACACCGGGAATTTCTGGGGGAGAACAGGGAAAACCGCGCTTTTTAGACAGTGACCATTTTTCAGAAAGCACCAAGGACACCGAGGAGACGAGATTGTTGGTTGGAATTTATTTCTCGACCACTCCCCACAGAGAAAAGAGAAAAGGCTAACGATTTTATTTTTATCTATTTTTAAAAAATATAGATATTTAAAAAAATTAATTTTTTTTATTTTAAATTAATATTTTTCAATTATTTTAATAACTTGATACTAAAAATAATTTTTTAAAAAAAATATTTTAATATAATTTTAAATAAAAAATGCTTTAAAAAATAAACATCTAGATACCCAAACCAGCTAATATTCTGCAATTATTAGCAGCCAGCTGATATGACGAGTAGAAATTCTACTTGCCATCGTGCCACCCGCTCTCTTGAAGACAAGAATACCTAACAATTTCTAGCAGGAGAAATTAAATTGTTGAGTAAATACAAGTTGTTTCATGAATAGAGTTTATAAAAGCTCAACCGGATAAAATCAAACCACATAAACTCATAAAATCAATTGTTAAATCATAGAGAATATAACCCATTACATGTTAAAATCTTTAGATAGAGAGGTTTGTATTTCCTAGAAATAACTTCTTTATCATCTTAAAAATATAAAAGAATTTTTATATTTGGTTTTGAATTTATCTCCTCATGAGCATTCATTCTCAACTCAAATCCAATATGCATCTCGTGTTAGAAAAATTTGTGTGTGTGAAGTGTAATCAATTGATTTTTAAGGGAAAATTACTAAGGACTCTACTTCTTGTATAATTAAACAACTAGACCAAACAATACAATATTAGTAAATAAAAAAATTGATTTGAGATTAATTAGGAAATTCAGGATTTCTTAAATCATGCTTTTCTTACAACTTAAAAGGAGACCTGGAGCAAGGAGGAATGCTTCTCTCAAGAGGGGGCCAAATGTCCATGGACTTGACAAAAAAAAGAGACCATATGTACCATCCAAACGGTTGATGTATACTGTTAGATGTGGAGTTTATCCCTATATTAGTGGCAGTCACTTTTTATGCCACCACCATTATTAGCAGTTAGTGTTTATCATCGTTAATTATTTTTTAAAAGATTTTTTATTTAAAAATATATTAAAATATTATTTTTATATTTTTAAAAAATACATGAAAACAATAAAAAATATTTTAAAAATTAATTTAAATAAAAATGTTTAATTTATTTTATAGAAAAACACCACGTGAAGCTATACGTCAAACCCTGCCATATTCCACGGCACTGTTACTGTGACTGTTGGAGGCAGTAATTACGATGAGCGATTTGGGGTTGTGTTTTAAAATATTTTTTATTTAAAAATACATTAAAATAATATTTTTAATTTTTTAAAAAATATTTTTTAAATTAGTATAATAAAAAATTTAATTTAAAAAAAAATAAAAAATTTAATTTTTTTTTAAACACAGAAAATGAAAAAAAGCTCCCGCAATAGAAAAGATTGATCATCTGAAAGCTAAGTGTACCGCACTATATAGCTACTGAAATCCCTATCAGAACTTTGTCTGTTCCATCATTAATGGGCCTCATTGGTTGGATTTTTTAAAGCATGGTGAATGCACAGACGCAACGACAACTTTAATTTCTCCTACTCTAAATTATAATCTCGGCACATAAAGTTTGAAAACCAGACTCTGGTGCATGTTCTAAGCATGCTCAGGGCAAAAAAATGCCTTGGCCAAAAAGAATTGCGCATGAGAATGAGAAGAACAAGTAAAGTGGATGCAATCAAGATGACATCGATAATCCAGAGAGTAATACATGAGCATAGAAATTTGGATTCTAATAAATATGCTGTTTGTAAGAGCATATTAACAGAAAATAATACCATATTAATCTGTTCTGTAAGCGTTTACCTTCTTCATTGGCATGTTGATGCAGAGGAAAATATTTTTTCGGTCCTGAGAAGCGACAGCAGAAATATCTCTAAATTAATATATCTATGGCTTGATAGATCGAAGAATTATCCTTCCCCATGGCTCGTTTGAAATTGAAGTAACTGAAAAACAACCGTAAAACATGTGAATACATAGTATTAATTAAGGAAGTGTAGTTATAATTATTTTTTAAAATTTGTTTTATTTGAAAACATATTAAAAAAATATTTTTTATTTTTTAAAAAAATATTTTTTATATAATGGCATCAAAATAATTTAAAAATATTAATTTAAAGAAAATATAAAAAAATTAAATTTTTTAGAAATATTTTTAAAATACAAAAATATATAATAAATGAATAGAAGAAGGTAAATGCAAGCAAAAACAGCTGATGACAGAAAAATACTCGCATGCAACTTGGTGTTTTCTCTGCCAAACAAAGGCAAGTGGACGTTAGTATCATTGCTGCTGTCAGATACATACTTGGGATTCTCGAGTAGAAGAGCCCGTGAAGACCAACAAACACCTAGACAGGAATTCGCAGCACAGCCATGAATTTCTCACACACGCAAGAGGTTTGGTACTCAAAATTTTTATGGGTCCCGCTAGGAAAGATACCCTAACCCAAAGGCCTCATGATCAACTGACGAGATGATCTAAGCCATTCATTTGTAACTTCCTCTTTTCACTGGTCAATTTTTTGAAATTTCACCGTAAAATCCCAGTTCTCAACCAGCCGGTAAAAAACACAAAAAGATCTAAAGGTCAGAAAAGGCTTGCTGAACAATAAATTGGGGACGTGAGTACTCGCCAAAACTTCTTTAAAAGAATTGTCACTTGTGATATGAGCTAATGATCACGTGGGATATAAATGGAATTTTTTTTGAACACTTTAAAAAAAAATTCTGACGAAATAACATTTTAAAAAAATATTTTAAAAAATAATAAAATTTAAAAAATTACAAATAATGATATTTGTGACTTGTAAGTTGAAAGTATTACATGAGACTCTTTCAATTTTTAAAAATAAATTTATATAATTTATAATAAAAAAACAAGATAAAAAAAATTATATTGTAGATATATCAAAACTCTAATGATAATATCATTAGTATGATAATATCATTAGTATTGTTAAAAAAATATCAAGTCATTCAAATATATTAAAATTTATTTGCTTTTAAACAATTTTTATAACATACTACAGTCACTGTTATAATATTTTTTAATATTAAATTTGTTTTATCAAGATTTTATTAATAATATCAATGATATTATTATTAAAAAAAACTTAACATTTAGTTTTTTAATTGCATGTTCCTATGAATTGAATTTAATTCATGAGTTTTAAATGAAATCTCATATTTGTAACTTTAAATTTTAAATGTTGAGAATTGAATTTCAAATAAAATTTAATCTTTAAAAATATTATAAAAATAAATTAGAGGTGAACCACTTTGACTTGCAATTTAAAAAAAATATATAATATTAAAATTAATTACTTCAAAATACATATTTAACCCTTTTTTAAGACTGTTAAAGAAATAAAATGCAGGTAATAAGGATTCTATAGAAAACAAAGTAAATTAAATTTTATTTTTTTCTAAGTATATGAATTCAATTTATTTATTTATCAAATTTAAATTAAATACTATAATTAAATTTTACTGTTGAGAATTGATTTCAAATGCCTTCTAAATTATCAGGTAGATTATCAATTTTAAGAACACTGTTATCTTATCTATCGAGATAGAACAACCACATACTAGCATGATTGTCAAGTTGACAAACGTGGGTAAATTTTTCTAATTATTTTCAACAGTACCTGGTGGCTTTATTCGCTTTGCACAGTCCTTAAGGCAGACTTTCATGTATCACGAACATTTGTATCATATTTATTTGGTACTTTTGGTTTCTAGCATAGGAAAAAAATATCAGTGTAAAAAATATTTTAAAAAATAATATAATTTAAAAATTACAAATGATATCAGTGATTCATGAGTTATAATTATTATATATGATTTTATCAAAATATAAAATTATTGGATACTTGATTCAATAAAAAACAAAGAAAAAAAAACTATTAAATCATACAAAAATTTCGATAACAACATCATCAATATTGTTAGAAAATCACCATCAATAACTAGAGTGAGTCACACAAACAGTCTAAAAATAAATGAGTTTCAACATCTTTGAGAAGCTTATATGATCCATTTCATTTATCATTTATGATTTATTTTGATGTCATTAGATATAAGATCTTTCTAACGATATTAGTGATATCATTCTTAAAAATTGGTTGTATCTTTGATATTTTTTTTTTGTCTTTGTTCTCTCTCTCCTCCTTGTAATGTGTAAGAGAAAAATAACTTAAGAAACACATAAAATACTTCAATGATAATATCACTAATATTATTGAAAAGATCTTAACGAGACAAATTCAATAACATTAAATAAGATCATAAATGATGAACAGAATAAACCACACAAGTTGTTTAAAGATATTAGAAGTCACTTGTTTTTGAATTGCTCATATAACCTGCTCCGGTAATTATTAATAACTTTATTTGCTTTTATTAGATTTGTTTTGTCGGGATTTTTTTAATAATAATGATACTATCATTATTGTAATTTCAATATAACTTTTTATTTTTTTCTCTATTAAATCATGTATTCAGTAATTTTATAATTTAAAAGAGTTATAAATAATAATTATAACTCACTAATCACAAATATATAATTTAAAAGAGTTATAAATAATAATTATAACTCACTAATCACAAATATGACTCTTTACACTATTCTATTTTTCTAGATATGTTTGTAATTTTGTATTTTATTATATATTTATTTAATGTGCTCGAAACCAAAAAGACTCACGTTTTTGTGAAGAAATTATGATTTCTTCCGTTTCATGCATTTATTGAGCACTACCTAATGCCAATTAATTATTTGAGAGTCTAGAATCGTTGGTGTTTTTAAAAATTTTAAATTATTTTTTATATATTTTAAATTGATTTAATGTGTTAATTTTAAAAATAATTTTTAAAAAATAAAAAAAAATATTATTTTAATATATTTCAATAAAAAAAATTTTAAAAAACAATTATAATTACACAAGGCTGGCTAGGATCCTTAGCATAAAAGATATTAGTAACACAGTATAAATAAAATATAAAAGCCAGAGCATCCTCCAAGCAAATTTTAAGAAATTTAGAGATTTTTTTTAGTAGCACATCATAAATAAAATATTGAAAAACAGTACAGTTGAAAAGGTAATTGAAAAAAATAATACAGTTTATAGAATCATACATGACATATTAAAAAAATTATTAAAAAACTATTTTAATTTTTAAATTTAAAAGGTATTATCTATTATCTTTATCCCAACTGTGATAAAGATATTATTAATTTAATTTTAAAAGATAATATTTTAAAATATAATTTTCTAATTATCTTGTATAATTTATAATATTTACAATTTTTAAATTTATAGGTTTTAACATTTTATTTGGTAATTATAAAAACAATTTATTATTAATAAATATTTTTTTCATTAAAAAGATAAATGCATGTAATTTTTGAAAGGAAAAAAATCACAGCAATTTAGTTAATCAAATCACCTGTGTTTATTTTTTTATAAAAAAATATTTATTAATAATAAATATTTTTTCATAATTAATAAATAAAATCTTAACACCTGTAAATATTATGTATTATCTTTGTAATTGAGAGTTTATATTTTAAAATATTAACTTTATTTTATAACAACAATAAATAATATTTATTTATTTTTTAATTTAGAATAACTTTAAAAAATTAATATTTTTAAAGGAGTCAGATACCATTTGCAATTATATGACTTTTTTAAACTATATTATTTTTATTATTCTATTTAAAAAAAAAAAACATCATAAACTTCTTAATCAATGGATCAATATTGGACTTGGATGGATCGCAGGGAAATCTTTGGTGTAATCTAGAATGACTAGCAACTACAAGCAGAGATGGACTCCTGGTTGACCTGATATTAGTTACTTTCTTTTTTCTATTTTTGATATTTGCAAGCACACCATGTCCTCCTGTGATTGGGACTCGCAGTGCCAAGTAACGCCAAATCTCTGCCAAGTAACGCCAACTCTCTACCTAACATACGGAATCGTGACTAGCGATTTTGTCTCTGCAATCCTAATTTTTTTTACATTTTTTAAAATTATTTTAATATATTAATATTAAAAAAATATTTTAAAATATTTTAAAAAATAATTACTAACATAAACAAGCTCCAACAAGCATGATTCAAAAGATAATAATGTGTACGTGACACTCACTGGAGTAGGAGGAATAATGAGACACGGGATTTAAGCATTAGACAATAGACATACTGCGATATGGTACAATTAATATTCTTTCAAGTGTCTACAGAATAGATGAAAGTCCAGAACTTCATCTACAAGATATATTTGTTATTTTAATTATTTTTGGATTTTAATATCTTTTTTCTACTTATATTTAGATTTTTTTTCGGTTAGGTGGATTTTAATACTTACTTTTGGATTCTTTTAATAAAACTAGCTTTAATTTCTATATAGATACTTGAAGCAACCTTAAAATTTAATAACATTAATTTCATTATCGTTAAATGTTGGATAAATTCTCAATTGTGGACCCCTATTACTATACTACGAGGAAACTATGAAACCAAGTTTTTATTTGACATTGCAGTTCAATTGAGTTTACCAGACTTTCAAACAGGTTAAGATATATCTGTCAAAAAAGAGAAAAAGAAGAAGAAGGAAGATTTGTTGTTGGATCACAAGACCATCAACGATAAGGCTTACCTGGAAAATATTGTTTGTCAATTTTGGAGACTAGATCACAGGCATGTGATGTGTGTGCGCGTGCGCATAATAGAATAGAGTAGCCAAACAAACGTGACTTTCAAACTTCACTTTCCGTTATTCGTGCTCAGTTTTCACAGCAACGATCATGGCATCATTTGGAAATTGAAAAAATCAACCAGGCAAATAATCCATCAGTACTGATAGACTACGCCTAGAAGAACTCAACATGCGCTAAATATGTTTGTATCTATCGTGTTGTGCACATACGCTAGACGACAAACTAAAAGATATATGTAAGATTGGAATATATCATGCGTATTTTGTAGTCTGATTAACATTGAAGATTTTCGATCATGAAATTAATTAAAGCAGCCAAACACATAAGGGAAAAAATAAAGCCAGGTTTCCAAAATCCAAGAAGGAAGACAAATAATTAAATATTTAATTGAAGACTGAGAGGAAGCCGAACCAGGATAGGCGTACATGAACGACGATGATCAGCTGCTTCGATGGAGCTCTGAGTTCATCGAAGATTCCTTCGATATATAATGGCTGCTTGCAAATTGAGAGTGAGAGATTTTGTTGGAGAAAGAGATTGGTAGGAATTAAGTGGTAAAAGAGAGATTTATATACGAGGAGACATGATTCCGTCAGGGTGGGATTTTTGTTTCTTTTTTTCTTTAGCGGGCAAGAGAGAGAGAGAGAGAGAGGCAGGGAGGGAGGGAGAGTGGCTTTTGTCCACTGGTTTGGAGGGAATCTACTTTTTTTATCTGTTTTGAATTTACTTTACCGCTAGTTTTTATTTTTTTATTTTTTTCTTGAAATTACTTTAAGGATTCCAGCTTTTTCATTCCTTCTCTGCATATTTGTTTTTAAAAAAAAACTTTGATTTTTTTTAAATTTATTCTTTTATAATTCTTTTATTATATTTTGATATATTAGTGTCAAAAATAATATTTTTTTAAATATATATTTTTAATATATTTTTTAAATAAAAAATACTATAAAAAATAATTATAATTATAATTTCAGACGACGCAAAAAAACCATTCTTAACCCCTCACGTTACTATCATGTCATTTCTTCATGAATCTATCCTTTTCTTGTTGGGCTTAAAATACATTGCAAGGTGGCCTAAATATTTTTCAATTGAAAAACAATAATGTTAATATGAGTTATGTTTTCTTAAAAATGTAATAATAATAATAATATTTATAAATTTTAATTTTTAAATAAAAAAATTTTAAATTTTAAAAAATTAAAAAAAATAATCTAAGTGAACTCAGGTTAACTCACTAACTAAACACAAGATTAAAATAAATCTATAGAAAAAAAATAGATATACAAACCAATTTCTGGTAAATCAAATGTTGAAAAACAATTAACTATTAAAACTCGTGATCATGGTCATGAGCATGAGATTTTATAAAAAGCAAACCTTAAAATATAACATAAAACAATTCTAAATCAAAAAACTTATAAGGGATGAGATTGAAAAAAATACAGTTAAAAAGAAAAAAAATAAAAAATTAATGATAAGAAAAACAATAATTAAATTTAATATAAAAATAATTTAAAATTAAATATTGATAGATAAAACTGAAAATAAAATTTAATTAGTAAAAGAAAAAAACAACAATTAAAATAATAATGACCACATTTAATATAAAAATTAAATAAAACAAAATAACAAGGAATGAAATCAAAGAAAAAAATCAATCAAAATTAAATTAAAAAACCAATATCAATACAAAAAATAAGGATAAAATTAGATAAAAAAACAAATAAAATAACATCTTTATATTTTGATAAGAAAAATAAAGACAAAATAGGAAAGGAAAAGATTCACTATACCCCAGCCACTTCTATATTTACACAATTTGCATCCACATAAAAATTATAATGGGATATTTTAATATTATCTTAAAAGATGATATTTAAATATAAAATGATGATACAAGTATTGTAGGCATTTTATATATCAACAATATTTTTTTAAAATAATTAATATGTATATTAAAAAACAATATCACACCATTGAACTTGTTAATAACTAGAAAGCAGTGTATAAAAGAAAAAAAATTTCATGGATGCCAACTTGAAAAATTTTGTTTTCAAAGGTAATATAGTTTTTTACTGTGCAAAGTAAGAGGAGCCTTTTAGCAAATTTTACTTGTAAAGGTAATATATTTTTCACACTGCATATAAAACATAAAAATACCACATATTGTTCTCATAATGATCATGGCCCATGCGAAAAGGATTGTATTCCACCCAATAGCAAACTCATTAATTTTTTATTGAAAAAGAAAAATTATAATTATATTATTGTGGTGAATAATAATACGTGTCTAAACACAATGAAATTTTGCATGATTTAAAAAAATAATTTAAAATTTTTGAATTATAATTTAAGAGTTTGTTTGATCTAACTTTTGAATTATAATTTTGTTTATTTTGATTTATAATTTAAAAGTTTTTTTTCATCAATAATCTATGAAAAAAGTAAAAATAAATTTATATTAAAAATAAATTTAATAAAAATTTGAACTTATAATAATAATAAAAAAAAAGTTTTAAAGTTTGATTAAAACAAGATTTTGACTTAGATTTTGTTTTACATGACATTTGCAAATCGGAATATATATATATATATATATATATATATATATATTAATTTAAGTTTTGACTTATAAAAAAATCATAAACATGCTTTGTTAAAATAAATCTTGATTTATATAAAAAACATGTTACAAAATTAAGTCAAAATTTTAAATTAATCAAAAGTTAAAATTAACAACTTTAATTTGTAGATTCTGTTATACTAGATCTCTTATTAAAAAAAGTCATTTTAAATCATTTTTATCAAATATAATTATAATTTAAAGTCATTTTTAACTTATTTTTTACTTGAAAACAACTTGTGAATTATAACTTAAAGTCAAGAATGATTTCTCATAACTCATGCCAACCAGCTCTTAATTTTGCAATCAAATTTGATTTAAATTACAAGTTATCTCCACCAATAATATCTATGACTTTTTAATGAGTTAAAATTAAAATAAAATTACAAAATTTATACCAAACATAACCTAAAAATTATTTTTAAATAACATATGCAGTGTAAGTTAGAATTCATAATTCATGTTAAAAACTATAACTTTTATTTAACTCAATTTTACAACAATATCTTAATTTAAATAAAAAAAAAGTTGCTTCTAACGAATCATATTCACGTCTTCTCTGCAAATCAAAATAAACAAGAGTCAAATAATGTTGGCCTTCCGGTCAACAGACCTTGCCAATCCATGAGCTCACCTCAGAAGCCATCAGGGGAGAACACAGATATGTCAAACACATTACATCATGGTCTCCTGCTTATCAAGATTCCTAAGACGCGCTTAAAAGCATTGTGTGATGCTGACAGGGTCGGCTGTTTTAATGACTGCAAATTTACCAATGATATGCTATTTTCCCAAGTAAATTCTTATTGCTCCTTCTCACCTTAGTCATCCTCTGCATAAGTACTTTCGAAATGTTTAAATATTTTTAAGTTCTTGTCTTTGCTTGCAAGCAAATATCTAACAATATGGTACGTAATCATTATGAAAACAATAAAATATTTTTATAATCTCTAGTTTAGATAAACTTTAAATCACAAATAGATATTTACTATTTTTATCTATAAAATAAATTAAAAAACTTGAATATATAAACAAAAAAAGAATCTTTATTAATCTTGTCCTTCTTTTTTCACAGTATAGAAATCATCAAATTAAATTTAAATAGTTCATCATCATATAGATATTACTTGTTCACAAACATTCCATTATTAATAACAACAAAATTATTGGAAATAAAACCAACCTGCACCTATTCTTGCTCCGTAGCCAGAAAAAAGCCAAATTCTTTTAAATATCAAAAGCATAAACTACGAGTCATTTTTTTTAAATATTATTTTTAGCATCATCTTTTTTATAATTTAGAATTTTATTCATAATTTTTTTTTATGAATAATTATTGTTTATCAATAATTGGTGTATATTTTAAAAAATTATTTATATCAAAATATATATAACAGTGCCCCTCATGTTTCAAGATTATCCACTAATTTTACTTTTGACTTAAAAGTAATAGCTTTGTAGCTTTTTTATTAATATTCACTTGATTATTTTTTCTTTTTATGATGACAATAATCTTTAGTGTGGCGTCTTTTATTGTAAATAAATCAAGTTCATTTGGATTTCTTTTTACCACCACCAAGATTCATGGAAGAACTCACTCTATCATGCTTTCTATTTACGTTCACACCACTTCAATTCTAGTTTTTCTCCATTTAGAGATGTATAGGGATTGAGTTAGCCAACAAGGCAACCAGGACCACAAGAACTATCAAGTTAACCAATATGTTAGTTTTATCAACACTCATTTCAATTATCTATTATCTCAATAATAGGATTAACTTTGAATTATATATCACACTTGTATAATCTCAAATAATATTAATAAAATTGAATAACAAGAATAAACACATTAATTCAAAATACAGGAGCAAATCAAAATGTGACAACAAGTGGGCATTTTTACCTTAGGTTCAATACCAAGCCAACAACTTAGACTCAAAGGGCCAGGATTGTGATTAGAAGCACGGTAGAATGAGCTATGATCAAGTCTAAGCTGTTAATTGAGGATCTGTCGAGGGACTTAATGATGGTTAGGTCTAGGTCTAAATTCTTAGAAGTTGACCATGTATTTGGGTCTAGATTTTCTAAATCTAGTCATAACTTGATGAATATATCTATTCCATCACATTAATTTAGTTAATTATGAATAATAAAATAACAAGGATGTAATGACTGTTGAAAGGATGTCAATTTTTTTACTGATACGAAAAGAAGAATCCTCATATATGATGATCATGATCATGATCAATTAAAATTAATCTAAAATTATATATTTTTTTGAACAAAGAATAACTAAATAAGTGGCTAATACTTTGTCGTGGATTGAGTTGATTTTTTTTAACTTAAAAAAACAATATTAAGCACTACTAGCATGTTTTTAAACATAACATAAAATAAAATTATAACTTGAGTAATAAATCCTATTAGGTCTAACAATGTGGTTTAATTTAATTACAAGATAAGAAAAAATAATAATAATAAATATATTGATGTAAATCTAAGTCAGCATTTTATACTATTTGCATATGTCATGAGATTGAAATCATTGTATGAATAATTTATGAGATCTAATTATTTACAATTCAAAATTAGAGGATGGGATTTAGAAAAAAAATCAATTTAAAAATAGAATTCAAAGGAAAAAAAAATGAAAAGAATAAGGATAAATTTTAATATAAAAATAAAATGTTGTGAAAGCCTTAAGTTAGATCAAGTTAACTTGAGAAACTTGTGACACTCTCGTGAGGCTAGACTATTCTTGTAGAAAGAAAAATAAAAAAAATAAAGAAGTCGAATGTTCAATAAATCTATCATTGAAGGATGCAATTAAAAAAATAAATGTAAAAAAAAAAACACTAGCAATTCGTGTTAATATTTTATATATGATCTGGGTCATATGATTAAATCATCACAAAATTATAAAGCTCACCAATGTTCAAGAATAAGATTGAAAAAATAAAATCAATATGAAAAAATAGATCCAAAGAAAAAAAAATGAGGAGAAAACTTAATATAAAATTTAAATAAAATAAAATGATGTAAAAGTTTCGAATCAATTTAAGTTAGTATGACAAATTTATAATCTAGATCGTGAAGTCAAGCTATTCTTGTAAAAAACAAATAAAAATATAAAAAAATCAATTTTTTATAAATTTAATATTAAAAAATAAAATTAAAAAAAATAAATATATAAAAATAAAAAAACCATCATCAATTTAAGTTAATATTTTATACTTGTGATCAAAGAAATATGATTTATATCAATAAATTAAAAAAAATTATAAAACTCAATTTTTAGTTAATATAGTAAATTAAATAATAAAATTAGAAAATAAAACCAATTAAAAGAAGAAAAAGAAAGTTTTCCACCGCCACACTATTGTTTTTATCATTTAAGTTAATCGGCCCTCAATTAATTAACCAAATGCAAACTGCATTTTGTACTCTTTATTTTTTATTTTTTTATATCATTTGGATATATAAACATTTTCTCCACCGCCACACTAAAAACTAGAATATAATAAATGAAGAAAGTTCTAGTGAAAGGAGCGGCTCTGATGAACTATTCTCCTCCAGATTTGAACTAATCATGCGCACGGTGATCGTGAGGCCATCAACTCTATGCCTTTGTATCTCTCATCCTTTGTTCGGCTGTCAGTCCTGAGCTCCCTCACGTCTTAATGCATCTACTTTTCTCTGTGCCCTTTTTTATTTTCAATTTATACTTTATATATCCCTTTCGCAGAAAGCATGCCGATTCTCCACCAAGTTAAAAAAGTTTAGCTTCCTGTGAAGGTGGTTGCTGCCTTTATGCAACCTTTTAATTGAAATGCTTTGAGGTCATCGTATTCAATATTGTTAAATAGAGGGAATTGGAAGCTGTGCCATTACATTATTTATGGAAAGCGGGTTTGTTTTCACTTTTTTTTAAGTATTTTTAAAAAATTAATTTTTTTATTTTAAATTAATTTCTATAAATTTTTTGGATATATATTAATGTTAAAAAAATATTTTAAAAATAATAATTATTTAAAATATAATAATGATAATAAAAATATATAATAAAGTACAAGCACTCGGTGACTAGTGAAGATGAAAAATAAAGGCGCTGGCTAATAATGTCATCGAAGATCACGCAGTGAAAATCGGTGCGGTGAAAAGTTAAATTGAAAGCAATATCGGAGTAGAGTTCCATTGACTATTCCGTCGGAAAACTTTCTATTCCATGTAATTGAGGGTTATTTCTTTTCTTATTACATGAGAGATCTAAATATTAAATCTAAGATAGAATAAATTAATGAAAATTGAATTTACCAGTAGATTAAAATCACATCTCTTTAAAATATACAGCAATATAAAGGGGAAGGAAGAAAATCATTTATAATAAGTTTGCTTTCAGCTCGAATGGGGACAAGAAATTAATTTCTTTTTATTTTTGAATTTTTTTTATTGCTATATCAAAACATTTTAAAAGATATATAATTTTAATGTATTTTTTAATAAAAAATATTTTAAAAAGTTACTGCCGAACTTGCAAACACCCGGGACAGATGTATGGCGTGTGAGGAGTCAATGAAGGTCCTAATGAACAGGGGGGATCAAAATATAAAATTAAAGGGGATTAAAATGGCATGATTTATATAGTGTTTTATAAAAATATTAAAAATAAACTTAAAAAAAACTGAAAAAATAATTTCCTTGGGGCCGGGCCCCGGGCCCCGGCCCCTGCCAGCCTCCCCCTGTCTCCGTCCCTGCTAATGGGGAACATAATGAGAAGCTCTTGATTTGAAGAGATATATTTCATGCACGTAGTGACCCTCATGCTTTCTATTTCTGATTCCTTTACCGTACAAAAAGGAATGCATGCAACTGATGATGAAGACAATTTATCTCCTTACTCTCCGATATAATCATTATCATTATGATTTATTTTTCTCTTTTGTCTTCGGGTGGTTGTTTGAGCATCTTAGTCAGTGGAAGCCACATAACGCGCCAAAGGTATCTTGGCCTAGAGAGTGGCCGCTAGATTCCTTGAAAAAAAGGGAAGGCAGAAACAGCTTTAAATCATATAATTGAGATTCCTCACCGGCCAGCCTGAGACATTGACGGTTCTGCGTAAAATTTGCAGACGGAGAAGTATACAAGTTCAAGTCTCACAAGTCATGCTCATAGCCCGTCATTTCATGACAAGCTTCTCGTCACTCCTGATTTGTTTGTAGCTTGGATTAGGCTGGCTGGATTCTCGCCTGTAGATGATGACCTAGCCCTCTGCAACTTCTCCTTCTAGCCACACCAGGTCGCTATATGACACCATTGGAATCCCGGGTGCTCTTGCTACTAACCAAAAAACACAGCTAGCTGCTCTATGTACGTGCAGACAAAAACATCTCCGAGTAAGGAAATTACTAGCATGCTGCTCCTTTTTACCTCCCTGCGAGAAAATGGATGCAGATGCCGCCACATCTCGATCTTTCAGTCCTTTGATATTCGATCACAAACTACAAAGAATTACTAAAAGACGAGGGGATCAGTGTTCACATGAACGATGTTTATTAACACAGTTAATGTAAGGCTTGCTTGACTAACGCATGGCAAGGCGTGATTGAGGTTGCCGATTCGAGCTTTTAACTTTGCTAATATTTTCATCAACGTGACAGCCGACATATTTTGTCTACCACCCCTTTATAAAGTGAAAACAATAAATATAAAGGCACAGGCTCGTGGGTCTGCTGCCTAGACTTTTTGGTATAGGCCCATGCCCTTTTATAGTGCCTGTCTCTTTGCCCACAAACTAGGCTACTTTTATGCAGTCACATGGCAGTACCGTTTGTGTTTCCATCCTCTCTCTCTTTTTTTTCTTTCATTTTTTTACTATTATTTTTTATTGAATTTTATCATTTTTATTAAATTATTTTTATATTTTTTATTATATAAAAAAATAAAAAATAATTCAATCAAATAAAAATGCATAATTCAAATAAAAAATCAAACAAAATACCAAAATGAACCACCCCTTTTCTTAAATGTCAATACAAGTTAATTTAAAACTTGGAAAAATAAAAATGTCAAACTCATCAATTTTTTAGTTTAAATTATTGAACTAAGTTTAACAATAATACCATATATGATAGTCTACATATTGTATTTTTTACATTAAAAAAAAATTCAAACCCAACCCTCAAACAAAAGCACCGGCAATAAACTAGCCTGTACTAAGTGGATGAGTATTCAACCATAAATAACTATTATCTCCTAGAATATCTAATCAAGTATATATAATATTATTTTCATCTTGTTCAATTATTTATATAAAATTTATTATTGATTGATTTCACTATATTATTGTAATCTCATTTTTGTGTTGTCATAGTCATTATAAATATATTTATTTGTATTGTTACTGTTATCCATTAAAATATTTAACCCAAATTTTATATAATTTCTATAGAATCGTATTATTTTTCCACCTTTGGTTTCAAGTTTTAAATTTTTTTTATTAATTGAAATTGAAGTTAAGAAATTTCTATCGTAATACTAAAATCAAAGAGTATTAAAATTTGTAATATCCATGCATGTCCTATTCTTATTTTTAAAGAAATAATATTGTATTATTTGATTTTGTAATTGTATTAAGAAGAAAGGTTTAATTAAAATATAATAATGGTTCAAATAATACATAATTCAACTCTTATACAATCATAAGTTTTTGAATAATTTAAAAGCATTTGATATGGGTAGATTTACTAAAAATAATTATTTTTTAATTTAATTTTATATCTTATAAAAAATATTCAATGTGCATCTTAAACTTATGATATTATCTTTGATGAGTTTAATTAAAAGGAAGTTATAATAAACATATGCTAAGAAATTGTGATTCAAAATATTTAATTAAAAATATTTTTTCATTTTTTTAAATAGATATTAATATTTGTTTTCTATATAGGCCGTAAGATCAAGGGACTCATTATATTATAGAATTTTCGAATAAATGAAATTTTTTTATTAGATTAGATTAAATTATATTACCATACAAGCTATATCTATGCATGTTATTCATAGTCATAGAACACACTTTTTCATTTTAATAGTGTATATTAATGACCTATTTTAATTGAATCAGGAGGTGATATTAGTCTTATTATGTACGAGTTGGTTTTTTTTCCAGGATAAATGTCTTAATATATATGGCCAAGTCTATTATATGTCTCTACATTTCTAATTGTGTCCTTTTTATTTTTATATAGCATATAATTTAAAATATTTCTTTATTTCTAAGTATTTTTGTACAGATTGAAATATTTATATATTTTATTCCAAAAATATCCTCAAATTATATATAAGGATATAAAATAAGAATTTCGTACAATTGCTCAAAATATTTTAATATATAAAATTTTTAATATGAAAAATTAAAATTAAAATTAAAATTTTATAACTCAGGACATTTTTGAAATGAAAAATTTCAATACACGACATCATGGGACACCTTTTTTTTGTATTAAAAAAAATTATTTTTAGAAAAATTATTTTTTTTTAGAGTTGTTATTTAATAATTTTAAGAAATCATATATCTCAAATTAAACATTGGTACCAAAAATTCAAGTATTAGATTAGTTATAATTAATGCAATATAAATATCACCCTTAAACCATCATTTCAAATAAAATGTTACCTTTTTGTTTTTTTCTAATTTTATTCAAATGCTATGATATTATAAGCTTATTTGCAATTTATTTTTTTAGAGTTAATTTCAGTTCCTAAAAATAAAAGACACATAAAAAATAAAATAAATCAATCTCTAAAAATAAAAGACTCATTGAAATGTTAATGTTTAACCCAAAAAAAAAGAAGAGTTACGACCAAGTTGCAAAAAAAAAAAATAATCCATATTTGTTTTTAAGATTCTGACATCGTCCTTATTAAAAACAAAAGATATGTCATTGAATAATATTTATTACTAAAAAGAAAGATTATGTTGGAATAGCTAAAAAATATTCATAACCCATATTTGAAAATTGAGCTTTAGACCCAGCATGACGACATGACAAACTAGGTATTGGACCTCTATCGTCATTCTTTTTTATATTTATTTATGGTATTTTACAAAATATAAATATATAAATAAATACATGTATAAAAAACAAATAAAATACCCCTATAGGAAAAAAGATCAATTTCATCGTAAATTACAAATAAAACCCCTGGTAACACATGTAGCTCACACATGGCCACTATTGGAGGAGGTGAACTTTTACTACGATAATTTGGGTAAGAAAGGGCAAATTATGGTAGATCTAGGTGAAAGGATTCTAATGGTAGTGATGATATTGGTTGTTATGGCTGAGGAGAGAGAATTGATGAACTAAAGCTTCAGGTGGTTGAATGTAATCACAACCTTTTTCCAAAAATATAAGGTAGATAATTAATACTTAAAAGTTCATTTTTATAAAGGTTTTATATTATCATTTTACACTTGAAGTATCAATAACTCCTTAACTAAAGCATGTTTTATAATAACAAGTTTGACACCATAATGTACCTTTAATTTATGATAAATGTTCATTCTAAATATGGGTCTATCACATAAATAAAAGGATTAATTCATGAGTTGAAGTATTAAAATTGAAAGGACAAAAAAAAAGCCAAACTTAAAAAAGAGATGGTAGTGCAGTCCAAACTGGAACATTGCACGGTAATTGAGTGATATCTGGAGCTGTAGATCTCATATTTAGGTCTACTTTATATGGATAGAAAGCTAAAATATAGGCCTAAGACTTTCATAAAAAGTTAAGACTCAATTTTGTTGTTTGGAGGTTCAAATCTTAGTAACAATGTAAAAGTTTGAATCTGTCTTGCAGCCCAGACACTGTTTAGTGTTCATCCTATATCTCGAGTTTTAGAAGTCCAAATAACCTTAATTTTTTTTCCAAGATAGCTGAGATAATTTTCTAGAACTTTCATGTGGATAACTAAGATAATTTTCTAGAATTTTCATGTGGAAGTCTGGTTCAAATTTTGGCGTTATCAATGACGTTTTATTCAGACAAAAAGATAAGAAATGTCACCAAGTCAAGATGTGGTCACTTGTTCATCAATTAGTTATCAAATCAATAGTTTCTAATTTTATCTTATAAAAGGAGACATTTGTCATGTATTTAGGCATCTTGGTTTCCAGATCAAGATCATGCTCTTGCTTTCTCTCTTTGTATTTTTATAATGCTTAAGTTTTACTTTCATTAATATCTTATTTATGCCTTTCATTTCATTTATTTTACTTAGTTAACTTTTATCTTATTTATATTCTTATCTTATTTATTTATGTTTATCTTCTTCATTATGTTTAGCTAACTTTATTATGTCAAGGTGAAAAGGTTACACAAATGGTGTAAAAATAAGTATAGTGTAAACTCAACATGGACCTTAATTTTTGATACTAACATGTTTTGAATTTGTTATCTTGTTGACTTTTAATACTTTTCTTGTTAAATGATTAATCTAGATTTATATTATAGAACATTTGGTATAACAAATATTTGACACTTTTATAGCCTAACTGTATAGTCTAACCTATACCTGTGTTATGAAAGGAACTTGATTTGTTGTAAACATAAGTTATAATCATGAATGCCTGATAATATTTACAAGTATTAGTATTATTCGAATAAGATAACTAATGTAATCATGTTAACCATTTATAATTCAATTGAAACGCTTTTTGTGTGTGATTTCTAGTTGAATAATAAGAGTTTATACTATTGACACGATCAAAGAGTTGATGTCTTATCCCAAGTGTAGGAGTGTCAAATGTAATAAATAACTTGACAAGATCGGGTTCGAATCATGAGAAAATTAACTGTATAAATTATAAATAATAATAATAATAATAATAATAATAATAAGAACAACAATAACAACAACAACAATGATGATAATGATAATGGTAGTGAAGATAAGTTAAAGAGGATTTTGAGATGTAAGATTAATGTAAAAATTATACAATGATAAGAACAAATATCAAGGTTAAATGATACACTAATAGTATTAGAAATAAGTAAGGTATAAACTGTTTATTAATTATCAACATCATCATATTAATCATTTTATTTACACAACACCATACTCATAAATTTTATCAAGTATTCATGATGCTAACTGATGTTGACAATAAATCAAGTTCTTCTTATAATAACGATGTCGGTTGAAGACTATGAAGGATCAAGTATTTGATGTACCAAGTGTTATACAACACAAATCTAGATTAACCATTTAACAAGTAAGATATTAATAATTAATAAGATAAAAATAATAAGACATGTTAATAGCAAGTTGTTTAAGATATAAGCATTGAAGTCCATATTGAGTTTATATTATACTTATCCTAACATCATTAGTGAAACCTTTTCACCTTGACATAATTCATTTAGCCAGACATTATGAAGGAGAAAAAATTAAAGAAACAATATAAGAATATAAACATGATATAAGTTAACTAAGTATAGTAAAGGAAATGAAAAGCATGAACAAGAGATTAATAAAAGCAAAACTTAGGCATTACAAAAATATAAAGAGAGAGAGAGCAAGAACATGATCTTGATATAAAAAAGAAGATACCTAAATAAATGACAAACACTTTCTTTTATAGGCTAAAATTTAAAACTATTCATTTGATAATTGATGTAGTGACTAACTATTGATTAGTGGACTTGGTGAACAACATCACTAAAACACTTTGGCTGATTGAATTGACATTGATGCAATCTGAATTTGACAAAGTGTTCTACATGTAAGTTGTTGAAAATTATCTTTTCCTTCCACCCACTGCATTTTAGATCATTCGGAGCATTAGAGCTCGAGATATGTCTAAAATACTGAGCAATGATGCTGGTGGACGTGGTGGACAACTCTTATGGTCTTGTTTGGATGAAATGTCATTTCTACCTTCCAAATTTGAGTTTGTATTCTCATGAAAGTTGTTGAAAATTGTATTTTCCTTTTACTCACCAAATTTTAGATCACTTAGACTTCTAGAACTCCAGTTATGGGTAAAACACTGAGTAGTGTTTAGGCTGGATTGTAGGATAGATTCAGACTTCTCTTTTATGGCATAACTTTGAATATAAAAATGAAAAATTTAGGTCTTTCCATACTATGAAAGTAGTAGATCTATTTCTTATCTTACTAGCCATATAAATTAATATAAAATCCAAGATCTATAACTTTAGATATAATCCAATGACTGAATAATGTTCGAATTTGAAGTGAATCGACGTCTCCTTCGTAAGCTTAGCCTTTTCTTTGTCCTTTAACTTCTAATAGTTAATCACAACAATCAATCTTTTGAATTCTGAGAATACCTACATTTAAAATGAGCATTTACCATAAATTAAAGGTATCTTATATTATCAGACTTGTTATTATAAAACATGCTCTAGTTAAGGAGTTATTGATACTTCAATTGCAAAATGATTATATAAAACCTGGATAAAAATACACTTTTAAGTACTAATGAACTATACTTGTTTTAAATACCATTAGTGGATCCTTTAATCTTGACATTTGTTGTTATCATTGTTTAATCTTCACATTGATCTTCCATCTCAAAGTTCTCATCATCATCGTCATCTTCTTCTTCTTCTTTATTACTATTACTATTACTTTTGTTATTATATTATTTTTATTTATAATTTATACAATTAACCTCTTTGTGGTTCGACCCTAGTTTTATCGAGTTATTTATTACTTTGACATTCCTGCACTTGAAAAAAGATATCAATCATCAATCTTTTAGTTGTGTCAGTAAAGAAGGCGATGAAAACCACTTAGGGTTTTCATTGAAAGGGATAAAAGCCTTTCTATGTTGGTTTGGTGACTTAAGGTGGCTGAAGTTTGGATATCTAAATAGAGAGAGAATCATCAGCAAGAGGAGAGAAAATATATGGGGTTTGCTATGATATGGATGTGAGCATAGTAATCTGGTACACCTAAAGCTTGTGGACTGTTAGATCACTTCTAGATCGATCCCTCAGCTATAGTTGGCTTGATCTGAAAATTGAACTGACACTCTTGATTGATAGATATTTGTTTCGGTGTGATAAGATGTATAAAATGCTTGGTGTACCAGGTGATATGGCAAGATAAGATCAAAGTACAAATTTGTTAAAGGTTAAGATGAATTTGGATTTTAATCTAGTATGGTATGCCTTATTAGATTAGATCTAATCAAATGCTCAAATCTACTTACTATTCCATCAATTGGTTGAATTTTTTGATTTTTTTTAAATCAATATCTTACCAGGTGAATAAAAACTAAAAGAACATTAGAAATGGTTAAAGTCTTCTTTACTATTTTTGTTTGACCATCTATTTATGAATGATAAGTAGTGGAAAACAATATCTTAGTTTCTAACTTTTCCCACAAAACCTTTCAAAAATAGCTAAGAAATTTAACATCATGATCAGAAATAATACTTTTAAAAACGCTACGAAGTTGTGCTATCTCTTTAAAGAATAAATCAACAATGTTGGTGACATTATTAGTTTTATAACATGATATTAAATTTGTCATTTTAGAAAACCTATAAAAAACCATAAAAATTAAATCTTTATCTTTTTTTTAACCTAGGCAAACCTAAAACAAAGTCTATGAAAATATCTACCTAATGTTCATTAGGCAGAGGCAAAATAGTATATAAATCATCTAATAAGATCTTAGATTTAGATCGTCTACATGTAATGCATTCGTTACACATTATTTGGACATAACATTTTATTTTAAACTAGTAAAAGTGTTCATGCAAAATCTCTAAAGTCTTCCTAACACTAAAGTGTTCCATTAAACTATCATCATAAGCTTTACGCACAAGTAATTCACATAAAGAACTATCAACCATGCAAAATTTATTTTCTCTAAACAAATATCCATCAAGTCTATAAAATTTACTATAAACTATTTTTTAATAAGCATTATACATGTTAGAAAAATCAATATTATTTTCATACAAATCTTTCACATAATCAAATCTCAATAATTTTAGATTTAAAGTAGAAAAAAGAATATACTTCTTGGATAATGTATCAACCATTAAATTATCCTTACCTTACTTCTACTTAAAAACATATGAAAATATTTCAATAAACTCTACTAATTTGGCATGTCTCCTATTCAGCTTACTTTGTCTTTTTAAATATTTCCACGATTCATGATTAGAATAGATAACATAATTTTTTGGCTGCAACTAATGTTGTTAAGTCTTTAAAGTCTTCACCAATGTATAAAGCTCTTTTTAATAAATTGCGCAACTTAATATTGCTCTATTAAGTCTTTCATTAAAATAAGCAATTGATCGCTTCTCTAAAATCAAAACAGTTCTAATGCATATTCTTGAGGCATCAAACTCGATCTATATTTTTTAATAAAGTTAGGTAATGCTAATAAAAATGTTGAACATAGCATTTTTTTAAGAAGATTAAATGCATATCCTCTTGTTCACTACCCTATGAAAACCAATAAATGTTTTAACAATTTCAGTTAGTGGTTCGACTAGTGTATTAAATCCTTAACAATTCTTCTATAAAAACTAGTCAAATCATAAAAACTTCTTATCTCAATAATTGATTTAGGTGTAGAGCATTATTGAATAAATTTCATATTTTTCTCATCCATCTCTATACCTTTTGCACTATCAACATAACAGAGAAACACAACATTTTCCATGACAATATACCATTTTATATTAGCATACAACATTTCTTTTCTTGTAAATGCTCGACATTCTTAGCTAAACTCTTACTTTAAACCAAGATATAATCAAAATAAAAAACAACAAATTTGTCTATAAATGCATATAAAACATGATTAATAAATCTTATAAAAATGCTAGGTGAATTAATAAGACCAAACAACACAACTAACCAATCATACAATCCATATTTAGTTTTAAAAATAATTTTCATTCATTATCTTCTTTCATTCTAATATGATGATACAATTTTCAAATCAAATCTTAATGAAAACACAAGAACCATGCAATTCATTTAGTATATCATTTAGACTAAGAATGAGATGCCTATACTTTACCATAAAGTTTTTGATAGCTTGAAAATCAATACACATCCTTAAAGATTCATCATTTTATCAACACTAATAACACCATAACAACATATGAACTCATGTTTTCTCTTATATATGCCTTAAACATTAGCTCCTTAACTTGCTTTTGAAGCTCTTTTATCTCCTTAAAACTACCTATCTAGGATAGTTGTTAGGAATTATAACTCTGAGTATGAGATCAATTTCATGTTCAATTCTCTTTAGCAATGGAAAATCACTATGAACATCTTTGAAAAATATATCTTTAAATTCGAGTAACAAAAAAACATAGGTTATATGCACATGAGAAAATTTGTTAGCATTAAAATATTTTTATTTGTATAAAAGTATAACATAGGTTGACTAGTACAAAAGACATTCTTGATTTCACTTTCTTTTGCATAAAAACACTTACTTTTTTCCCCCTCTCAACATTCTTTTTTCTCTCATTGATTTTTCGCTCCACTCTCTACTACTTCTCTAATTTTTTCTCTTTTAGTTCAATATAACTTTTTTCTCCTCTTATGGCTCATAATCATATTTTTATTTTCACACTCTTTAGCATAGTTTTGAAACCCGGTATAGCCTGACGGGTCGATCCAAGACCTAACTGACCCGGGGTTGGAACCAGGTTGGGCTGAAGAAAGAATAGGAGAAGAAAAACCCAATATGACCTAGTTGACTCGGTAACTCGGTAAGACCTGGTCAAAAACACGGTTACAATCTATTGACTTTTATTTTTTTATTTTTTTTACTAAAATGATATCATTTTAATTAAAAAAAATTAACCCAATAGACTTAGTGACCCTGTTAAAACACGAAACCCGAGCTTTGGACTGGGCCGGGTTTGGAAACTATGCCTTTCAGCCTCAGTTTCCCTTTTTAATTTCAATTGATTCTCATCAACATTTTTCAGTGAAAATAGTATAAAAGTGATGAATTTTCTATCTTTTACAGAAAAATACCTATTTTTAAACCCATCATGTATAATTTTTTTTATCAAACTACCATGGCCTCTCTAATAACAAATGATATGTATGCATAGGAACAACATCACACAAAATTCCATCATTATACATCCCAATAAAAAATAAAACCAAAACCTGTTTATAAATATTCACTTCCCCACATTAATTCTACAACTAAAGTTTACACGGTTTATGATGTTTTATAGTATTCAAATTCAACTTTCTAATAAGTATAGAACTAGTAATATACTCACAGACTTATTGACACGATGAAAAGATTGATGTCTTCTCCCAAGTGCAGGAGAGTCAAAGTAATAAATAACCCAGCAAGACCGGGGTTGAACCACAGGGAGATTAATTGTACAAATTATAAATAACAATAATAACAATAACAACAACAATAATAATAATAGTAATAATAATAATAGTAGTAGTAGTGTAGCAGCAGCAACAGCAGCAATAGTAGTAGTAGTAGTAGTAATAATAATAATAATAATAATAATAATAAAGATAGAGAATAAAAAGATGATAATGAGAACTTGGAGAAGGAATATTAATGTAATGATTAAACAATGATAATAAAAATTATCAAGGTTAGAGATTCCACTAATGGTATGTCAAACAAGTATAATATAAACTCTTATTATTCAATTGGAAACCACACATAAAGGAGGTTCCAATCGGATTATAGATTGTTAACATGATTACATTAGTCATCTTATTCAATTAATGCTAATACTTGTAAATCTCGTCAAACATTCATGATTATAACTTATGTTAACAACAAATCAAGTTCCTTTCATAGCTCAGGTGTCGGTTATACCATACAGTATGGGCTATGAAAGTACCAAGCATTTGTTGTATCAAATGTTATACAACATAAATCAAGATTAGTTATTTAACAAGCAAAGTATTTAAGAGTGAACAAGATAACAAATATAAAACATGTTAGTATGAAACATTAAAGTCCATATTAAGTTTACATTATACTTATTCTTACACCATTAGTGTAACCTTTTCACCTTAACATAATTAACTTAGGTAGACATAATGAAAGAAAGAAAAATAGATAAACAAAATAAGAACATAAAAGCTAACTAAGTAAAGGAAAGAAAATGAAAGGCATAAACTTAATATTAATGAAAGCAAAGCATCAGCAATACAAAAAATACAAAGAGAGAAAGCAAAAGCATGATCTTGATTTGGACACGAAGGTGCCTAAATGCATGGCAAATGCCTCCTTTTATAGGCCAAAATTGAGAACTATTGATTTGATGACTAATTGATAAGTGGGTGGCCAACTCTTGACTTGGTGACAATCCTTATCTTCTCTTGTCTGCCCAAAACATTATTGATAACGTCAAAATTGGAGCTAGTCAAAAACATGAAAGTTGTAGGCAATTGTCTCAGATTTCTTGTGTAAAAAATTCAGCTCATTTGAACTTCTGAAACTCCAGATATGGCTAAAATATCAAACAGTACGCGGGCTGGAAGATAGATTCGAGTTTCTTTATTTTTGCTGCTATTTGGACTTAAAAATGACCTTTTTAGATCTTAGGCTCCATATAAAAGTTGTAAGCCTATGTCTTACCTTTCCATCCATATAAATTGGACCTAAATCTGAGATCTATAGCTCCAGATATGACTCAATTACTGAACAGTGTTCCGGTTTGGATTGCACTAACATCTCTTTATCCTTGCAATTTAAGTTCTTAAAGTCATCAATCAATCCTTTCATTTATGTAATAGGCCTGCATTTAAAATGAACATTTATCACAAATTAAAGGTATCTTATATTATTAGATATATTATTATAAAACATGCTTTAGTTAAGGAGTTATTAATACTTCAAGTGCAAAATGATGATATAAAACCATGATAAAAATGCACTTTTAAGTACTAATCACTTACTGATACTTATACACTCAATAAGATGTCATTTCACTCATGTTACACTCATTTTTGGTTTTTTATGATAATATTATCACTTTTTTTTCCTTTTACCTCCCATGCTTTTTTTTTAATCCTTTAAGAAACTAATCATAAACAATAAAAAATCATAACCTTATAACAATTAACCATAGATTTTAGAACTAAATAAAATCAAGAAAAATGAAATAACAATGATACATATTTATAATAATAAAAATAAAAGAAAAATTAAAAAAAATAAAGAATATGTCGATAAACACAACAATAAATTTAAAAGCAAAAACTAATGGAAGAAAAACTCTAATGACTCCAAACCATAATAGATTATAATTCCAAAACTAACAACAACAAAAAACAAAATAGATTGATGATGTATGCTGATTTTGATAAACACTTATTATAATTTGCTCAAATACCTAGTATGTAAACACACTAGTTTTGGCACAACACCAACTTGCCAACATAGTTTTTTAAGAATTATAACTTTCAATTTTTGTGATATAATTCAAGTCTTGTGATTTTCAACCTTTTTTCTCTTTATTCTATATATATAAAGTACTGATTCAATAATAATGGAATCCGACAATAATTTCCTTCTATATTATTGTAGTAAAACATATTGAAAATAATGAAAAAGATATTTTGAAAACTTAAATGTAGATATATAGAACTTGGTTTTGGTGCCTTTCTCTGATATCAACTAATATAAATATAAATGTTACAAATCCTGAATTCATAAAAAAGATAGAAACAACCCAAGAAAGCTAAAGTTAGATTGATAGAAAACCCGATCAAATAATTACCTGAATCAAGAAACTAAAGTTATTGAATGAAAAACCTCAATGCTTTGATTATAAAGAATCAAGAATCGAAGGTGTAATGATGAACACCATACATATATATTTTTTTGATAAGTTCTAAAGAATTAAATGAAGAATCAAGAGTAAGAGCAACCTTGCACACTAAAAATATCTTAAACAAGAATAAAAATAATAATAAAAAAGTATAAATTCAAAAAAAAAATAATCATAAATCAATTAGAAAAGTAATATAAATCCTGTACAGTAGGTTCTGCATCTTATTAGAAGGTCTTATCAATACGTGATCATTAGAAAATTTAATCATATAAAAAGTAAGAACTTTAAAATCTTTTAACCAACTTTAAAATTTAAACTTGTGCTTGTTAATGTGAAACTATGAATTAGAAAATAGAAAGCTTGCAATATACATGAGCTTTTTCAACTATTATATGGATTTTATTAATTAAAATTTAATCATTTCTTGTTAAAGTTAAAAAATTTGACTTGACTCAAGTATCTTAAATAAATTCATGAAGTGTTTTTTTAATTTTTTTACTTTTTAGCTTTGTAATTGTCTTACTCAATACCTCTAATAGATCATTTGATAATAATTGTTGATTTTTTACTATCATAAATTGCCCAAAACTAGAATAAAAAACATGTTTCTAAAATCATTTGTATACAATCGAGCCATAGATTTGTTGATATTATCAATTAATTTTTTTTATGATTTAATTGTTTTTGTGATTTTATAATTTATCAGGCAATTATTAAGTTGAAAAAAAAAAGAGTTTTTGTACCAAATATCTTATGTGAATGCCATTATATCATGTACCAAAAGAGGATTTTATATCAGATAATTAATAAGGATAAAATAAGAAATGATAGCTTCATAGACGAAAGAGACGGTAACCTAATTGCCTCATTGTCTGCAAACGGCTTCCATGGAAATCCTTAAGACTTGTTATAGATCAATGGTCACCCATCTTTATAGAAATTTAATTTCATTCACACAGATAAAATCAGGTAGAAATGCCTTATTTATTTGAGTATTGAGATGAAGGTGGGTATATTTTGATCCAATGAATCTTCGCATACAAATTTTTATATATAATAATTTATTATATTCATAAATGTTTTAAAATATATATCTAAAATAATTTGTGATGATTTTTTTATAAAATACTTTGATTAACTTTGTTTGATAAATACAAAATATTTTACATTTTCATGACCATGTAATTTACTCAATGAACATGGGTCATGAAAAATAATTATGTGAAGAATTGAAATTTACCTAGATTATAAAAGGAAGACCAATGAGGAGATTAGGTGAAAAAAATCCTCTCAATATAATGATAAATAAAAGAAAATAGAAAATACTTTTAAAATGATAAAAAAAAAAAGAAAAAAAGAAATCAACACTTCAGCAGATTTCATGGAAATCAGCTGAATATCTCCAAACAGTGACCACATGTAATTATAACCGATCCAACTCTTTTTCAGATATAATGCACATATTTCTCTCTCGACCATAACTCCCTTGAGTAGACAAAATTCTTTGCATATCAATTAATTAGGAGCAAGAAATGACACAAGTTCACAAGGTGTGTCAATATCATCACCCCATAAACACAACAAACCTATAGGTTAAATGACATCACTTTTCAAATAAATATTTTTAAAAATTTATTAGAATTAATTTATTTGAGTTTTACTCAAATTTAATTAGATCAACGAATTATAAGTTATTTACCAAGCCATTCAAGTTTGACTAGGCTAACTTTTAACTTGATTTGAAAAAATAATTCGGTCTAGAATAAGTTGAAGTTAGTAAATTAGTAATTTAATTTATTAGATCATACTAAGTTTAATAATTATGTATAGTATATAAAAGATTTAGTTGGTTTAATTTTAATTTTTTTATATAAATTCATAATGATTGTAATTAAAAATATATTGCAAAAAACAAATTGAACAAGAGCTGAAAAAACTTGGAAATAAACACAAAATTGTTGTAAAAAACTAAAAAACAAAGAAGAAAAAGAAGAAGCCTTTTGAAACCAATTCTTTTTCAGGTAGAAAACTCACCACGTTGATCATAACATTATAGATTTTTTCTTAGAAAGCCTAAAAAATATAGGAAGAAAAACAAAGATAAGCTAAAGGAAAAGAATAAAAGAAATAAAAATTATGGAAAGTAAGACAAAAAGGGCAAAGCTGAAATCAATTTCATAAATTGAAAGACATGTTGACAGGTGTGGGGATGACCTGGTTATAAGCTCGGATTTCCCTATTTATTTATTTTCTTATTTAACGTAAAGGTCTCCTCATGTTAGCTTACCCTTCAACTAATTCCCTTTTTAAATAGTTACTTTGTATATTAAAATAATATTTTTTAACTATTTTTTAATTTATTTTTAATATCAATATATAAAGTAAATTAAAAATATTATAAAAATTAATTTAAAATAAATAATAAAATTACAATTCGATCGCAACATCAAATATACTTAGTTTGAATTTAGAAAGTTAAAGAAGAGAGAGCATGCCTTCTTAATCACCAAATAAACCCCTTAGAAGTCATATTTTCTTATTTATAAAAATATTAAAAGTAATAACTAAGTGATTTTTTATATATAAGTTTTCATGAAATTAATAACTAAGTAATTTTTCGTAAACTTTTTGAGGTTTCCTTAAACATTTTTGCATATTATCTCTAAGGTTAGCATGAAAAAAAATAGAGATGAAAAAGAAAAAGAAAAGCGAGAGCCAAAAGCACAGAAAAGAAAATAACGAGAGAGGGGAGAGTGAAGAAATTGAAATGGTTTTTCTTAAAATTCAAACCAAACAAACCCACATAACTATTTTTTGCCCCCCACCCCCCTGTAAATACATCTATTTCCCTTCCAGGTTACTATTTTTAGTAAAACATTTGTCCCTCAAAATAATAAAGTAGCCTTCTCTCTTTATTAAAAAAATATATAAAAAAATAAAAAAATAAAAAATCCTACTCCTCTTCTCTCACTAAAAAAAGATACAAAAATATAAAATAAAATAAAAAACCCATCTCTCCCTACCTTTATACCCACTGCCCAGTATTCTTTATCTTACACCAGCCATTATGCAGTTACCACTGTTAGCAACATCCTTTAATTATTTTTTATTTAATTTGATTTTTATAAAAAAATAATTATATTAATTTTTTTAAATCTAAAACCAAATTGAAATCAGTTTAAATTGATCGGTTTTAGTTTGGTTGAGTTATTCTAGAAAAAACCAATTTAAATTAGTTTGGTTTAGTTTTTTTTAGTTTGGGTTCTATTTGATTCATTTTTTCAGTTTCATGTTTCTAAATCTGAAACCAAACCAACTAGTTAATTTTTTCAAAATTCTAATTAGTTTTTTCATAATTTAATTTTTTCAATTTAATTATTTTTTCAGTTTTTTTATCTGCCCTACCCATCGTAGCAAAACAACCATCTCCTCTCAAATTAAGCCAACTCCCTCCTCAACGAACAAACTATTCTAAGCCTCCACGCCAAACTAGTCAGTAGCACCATTTAATCCATCAACACTATTAAACCACCTCACAAACATTCTTATTGTTGAACTAGTCAAACCACAGTCATAATATTATCTAACTTGAACAATTGATGAGTATTGAAGCCATACAAATTTAAATTAATTATTTATAATATAGAAAATAAAGATATCATCCCATAAAAATACAAATATTAGAAGTTAATTACTCAATCAAAACAATTACTTAAGTTTAAATATGAGTAAACATAGTAAAGATGCACAAAATATATTAATATGATAAAATTAAGTATTATATAATTTAAACTATAAGTAATTAAAAAGGAGTTATTTATTTATGATCTAAATTAACTAAAAATAATTTGAAAATGAGAAAATAAAAAAAGTTAATTATTTAAGTTTATAGCTTCTTGTTTGAAATTGTGCTAAAGTACTTAATCTAACTCGTTTTTATATTTTGTGTCGCTACATCACTATTAAGCACAAAACAAATTAAGTAAGTTATTCTAAAAAAATAAAACATGAATAAAATAAATTTTGAAGATTATATCATTTTCTCTCTTGCATTGACCAAAGTTAATTTTAGTGAGTATTGTTTGATGTTGATTTACAATGCAAAAATAATAATAAAAAATTCATCACTCTATTTTAAAGAGCATGAATGTCATAAATATTGATGCTCTAAGAAAATATAATAATATAAGTATATTAAATTTCCCCAAACTAGAATCTTGCACGTCTTCAAGCAAAGAAAATAAAAGTTATAAACAATGAACTTTAAATATCATATTCAAAACATAAAAAAGAAAAAGAAAAATGAATGACTTAAAATAAAAGGAAGTAAATTGAAAAAAAAAAAGAGAGGTCAAAACCATCAAAGCAATCAACTTTACTTCCAATAATATCAAATAGTACAAGCAATATAGGCAAGAAACAAGTTAAAATGATTTAAAGCATAAAATTTCATGAATTTATTCAATCCTTTCATAGCCTTTGGAACTTAAATGAAATGCATGCAATACAAAAATAGTAAGTTTTCATATTAGTATATACTCTAATATTCAAGTGTTTATGGATTATGTGATTTAACTCAAATTCATTACGTGTTATTATCTTTCATATGCTTGCTTTATTCAAGATTATAATAAGGTTGTGGTTAAGGTGTGGTAAAATAAAAATCAAGAAAATGTTAAAAACCAAGGAATCTAATAGAACATATAAATGACAAATTCAATAAAATATAATCATCATAACACACAAATTCATCATCATAAAAGCACAAATACTTTGATTATTTTTATTTCAAATTCCTATAGTATATTCTCATTAAAATCATAAAAGGAATATTTTTTATTTATTTATTCTATCACCATCATGTTTTGTTTATTTATTTATTTTCTTTTTTTTTGGATACTTGACTCACTCAAAAGTAATCATACTCATGTTCAACACAAAACTTCATCACATAATCATTTTTCTTAAAATTTCCAACTATAATCCTATATAAACATTATGCATATGTTGAACTAGTCCTTGACTTAATAATGGATAACATGCTTCAGGTTGATTTTTTATATTCTAATGGTTAAATTCCTACATTCCTTTATCATGTTCATAGACACATGTAATGTAAATATAGTCTCGATAAGATGTTAAACAAGTTTTGAAAATACATAACCTTTAAATGGACAGTACTCATCAAATAATCATGTTGAAGGCTTAAAAGCTCACAAAATATTAAATCATATACCAAGTCAACATGATATACTTTTAAAGTTAATCCCTAAACGAATTAAACATCAAATATTAATTCATCCTGTTTATATCTTTATCAAAATCAACTGGTTTGAACCCATAATACACATATTTTCATCAACCATTGAAAAATAAAAAGATAAAATTAAATAGTTAGGGTTTGAAACAAAAATCCAACACAACTCTTTTTATTTTTTTTAAACAAGCACTAATACCCAAAGTAAAGTAAATCTCACATGCAAAGAAAAAACACGCAAAACATGGATAGATTCAAATAAATTAGGTAAAACATGCATAATCACATGAAAAACAAAGATGAAAAACAAAGATAAAAAAAAAAGAGAAAAACAAATCTATTTTTTTGTTTTTGTATGTTGGGTTGCCTCTTAATAAGCGTATTTTTTTTTAGATATTATCCTTAGCTCGACTTCGTACTCATGTCTAAGGTTTAGCTAAATTAACGTCTACCACAATTCTTTCCTTGAAATCTTTATAAAAAGGTTTCAAACATTTCTCATTCATTTTGATCACTTTGTTTTTAGACTTTGAATTTTGAATGCACCATGATTAAATGTGTTAGTAACAATAAAGGGTTCAATCTAATGAGAGTATAACTTACTAGGAAAGAGCTTCAAACATGAATGAAATAGAAGAAATTTATGTCCAATGTGAAATTTCTTCCTTAAAATCATTCTATCATGGAACACTTTTGTTTTTTCCTTATAAATCATAGAATTTTCATAGGTATCATTCCTTATATCCTTAAAATCTTGCAACTACAACTTCCTATGATTTAAGCCTCGTCTAAATCCAAGTTACAATTCTTAAAGGCCCTAAATGCTCAAATGCTATAGGAAAATGACATGATTTACCATAAATCATCCTATATAAAGAAATTCTAACAAGTGATTTTCAAGTTATCCTATAGACCCATAAAGTATCATTTAATCTTAAGCTCCAATCCTTTATATTTGGTTATATAGTTTTCTCAAAGATGAATTTGATCTTATAGTTATAAATTTTAACTTGATAACTTGTTAGATGATGATAAGCAATGGAAATACGGTGAATAATGTGGTACTTGCAAAGTAAAACCTCCATTGAATGATTACAGAAGTACGTGCTACGATCACTAATAAAGTTTTTAGGAATTCAAAACCTGTTAAATATATGAATTTTTTAAAAAAATCTACATCAATCTTAACATTATTAGTGCATGTAGCTTTAGCTTTAATCTATTTAGATACATAATCAACATCAAATAACATATAAACATTGCTAAAATAAGATGGAAAGGAACATATGAAATCAATACCCCAAACATATATTTTTTTGCTTACTAGTATAAAAGTCAAAGGCATTTGATTATAATGAGAAGTGCTACCTATTCTTGGTAGCATTCATATGTCTTACAAAAGTGATATGCATCTTTAAACAAACAAGGCCAATAAAAACCACATTTTAATACCTTATGTAGTGTTTTTTATGCTAAAATGTCCTTCATAAATAAAAAAAATAAAATTAAATGAAATTCATTATCAAGTACACACCTTTTTATAGCTTGATCATAACAAAACCTTTACAAATAAGGCTCATCCTAAATATAATACTTTGTATTAAGTTTGAGCTTATCTTAATGAGCCTTAGAGAACTTATTTGGAAATTATTTGATAACCAAAAAGTTAATCAAATCCACATATTATAGACAAAATCCATATAAAGCAAACAAGTTTACATCAGCAAAATGCTATTTTATACGTGTGGCATCATCATCATTCTTGCATGACAACATACTTAAGTGATCCACAACTTGGTTCTTAGTTTTTTTTCTTGTCTTTGATTCTAAGAACAAATTCTTGCAAAAGCAAGATCCATTTTATTAATCTAAGCTTTAACTCCTTTTTATACATATGGTTTTTAAGAGTTACATGAACATAATATCTTTAGTTCCAAGCAATTATGATTTTTACTTTTCAAGTGCAAAAATTATAGCAAAAAGTTCTTTCTCCTTTATATGAGAATTACACTGAGCCTTACAAAATATGCGGATGTATAAAAGATAATATTTAAATCTTAGTCAAATCTTTGGCCTAACACAACACCAATTACAAAATCACTTGTATCATACATAATCTTAGAAGTTAGTCTCTTTTGAAGCTCATTAACTGCATGTTTACAAACATTGTCAAACATAAAATTCACATCCTTTACCAATAATTTGCATATAACCAATGTTGTTTTTGAAAAGTCCTTGCTAAATCTCTAATAAAAACATATATGTACAAGGAAAAAAACAAATTTACTACGCACACTTATAGGATAAGACAAGGACAAGATAATATCTATTTTAGCTTTATCAACTTCCAAACCTCTAACAAAAACTACATACCCTAAAACTATCTGTTGTTCAACCATAAAATGGAACTTTTTATAATTCAAAATAAAGTTAATTTCCATGCATCTTTTCAAATAGTTAAGTTTTCAAGATAAGCATAAAAAAATTATCATAAACAATTAAATCATCCATAAAAAACTACTATAATTCATTCTATATAGTCTAAAAACATACTTGTCATGCATATTGACACGACTAAAAGGTTGATGTCTTCTCCCAAGTGCAGGAGTGTCGAAGTAATAAATAACCCGGCAAGACCGGGGTCGAACCACAGGGAGGTTAATTGTACAAATTATAAACAACAATTATAAAACAACAATAACAACAACAATAGTAGTAGTAGTAGTAATAATAATAATAATAATAATAATAATAATAATAATAATAATAAAGAAACAGAAGAAGAAGAAGATGATGATGATGAGAACTTAGAGATGAAATATTAAAGTAAGGATTAAACAATAATAATAACAAATATCAAGGTTAGAGGTTCCACTAAAGGTATATCAAACAAGTATAGTATAAACTCTTATTATTGAATTGGAAACCACACACAAAGGAGGTTCCAATCATGAAACTGTCTCAGCTTTCTTGTGTCATTGATAACGTCAAAACTGGAGCCAGGTGCAAACATGAAAGTTGTAGGAAATTGTCTCAGCTTTCTTGTGTAAAAAATTCAGCTCATTTGGACTTCTAGAACTCCAGATATGGCCAAAATACCGAACAGTGCCCGGGCTGGAAGACAGATTCGGGCTTCTTTGTTGTTGCTACAATTTGGACTTGATAATGGCCTTTTTAGATCTTGGGCTCCATATGAAAGTTGTAGGCCTATGTCTTACCTTTCCATCCATATAAATTGGACCTAAATCTGAGATCTGTAGCTCCAGATATGGCCCAATTACCGAACAGTGTTCTGGTTTGGATTGCACCGACATCTCTTCTCTAAGTTTGACCATCTCTTTATCCTTGCAATTTAAGTTCTTCAAGTCATCAATCAATCCTTTCATTTATTTGATAGGCCTGCATTAAAAATAGACATTTACCATAAATTATAGGTATCTTATATTATTAGATACATTATTATAAAACATATTTTAGTTAAGGAGTTATTGATACTTCAAGTGCAAAATGATGATATAAAACCATGATAAAAATGCACTTTTAAGTACTAATCACACCCCTCAACCAGCTTATTACTAGTCCCTAGTAATTAAAGCGTTAAAACAATTTGCAAATTTCACAAAGCAAGGTATTCATCATTTAACTTCCATTAATCTATCCAGATAAACAAACTCTCATTAAATTTATATATCTGCTCAATACCACTTAACAAGATATTAATAAACCTTTCTTTTGTGCTCAATGTATCAACACATAATTATGGGGCTTTTCTTGGAAGAAAACAAAATTTTTGTTCTAATGTTTAAGGTTAACTTCCTTGGGTTGGGATTACTATTTTTGTCTTTTTTTTTTTTAACTCTATATACATATACTTTAAAAACATCATGCATCTTTAACCCATGTAACGAGCTTTCAGCTAATGACTCCCAGACCAGTTGGTCTTAGGGCATTAGGTGTTAAGACACCCCTACGAGCTTAGTAACTCGGGTCGCAGATACTGATATGTAGATAGTGCAATGTTTGATTTCTTTAAGCTTTTCTCCTCAACCCATGTAACAAGCGTTGGGCCAATAGCTCCCAAGTCAGTTGACTTTAGGGTATTAGGTGTTAAAACACCCCTTCGGGCTTAATTGCTTAGGTTAGGGAGGCTACGAAATCAAACTTATCTACATTTTTATTATCATCATTTTTTATTTTTTCTTTTTTCTTTTTTTTTTTTCATGTTTTTTTTTTTAATTATATACAATCCCTTTCCCTTAGTTGTTACCTTTAACAAAAGAACATAAATAATGTAATAATCTAATATGCAACCCACCATCATATGTTAAAGTGTGTGTGTGTAAATTAAGGTTTAAAAATACATGTTAAATAAGTATATGAGCAGAATTAAGTGGTAACAATACGAGAGTTTGTAAACCTGAATATTTTGGAAGTATTATAATAGACCTTGTTAAGAATGGTTAGTAAGATGCGTCTCAAGAGTCACTTTAACAAAAGAACTCCTTTACTCTGCCATCCTAGTAACAACAATTATGCACATGCTTTATGAAATGAAAAACAATTTTTTTTTTTTATCAACTACTACCCTCTTCCCCCAACCAAAACGAGACATTGTCCTCAATGTTCTAAAGTAGAAAGATAGAGTATAAAAGATATCACCTGAAATAACGAACACTGACAAAACCTGAAACACACTGAAACAAAAATAAGAAATAACAAAACATAATAAAACCAAAAGACACAAAAATTCACAAATGAAGGCTCAAATCCAATCTAAGCTTTTTACGGCTTTCCTTAGATGACCAATTTATGCGACTCATGGAAGGATCAATCACAGGAATGAAAGATTGTAGTTGGTCAATCAATTGTTCAGCAGTAGAAGCAGAGATTATGATTTGTCGTGCAGAAGATGTTAGAAATTCCTGTTCCACAGCATGATCAAGAAAAGACAACAACTTATCATAATAACTATTAACATTTAACAAACCTATGGGTTTATGGTGAATGTGCAATTGAGCCCAAGAGGAAATATGAAAGATCTCTTCCAATGTGCCTAGACCACCTGGTAAAGCAATGAAAGCATCAGCATGGTTAAACATTGCATTCATTCGAGCCGACATTGTGGAGACCTGAAGTTCCTCGCCAATTGTTTTTCCAATGATGTCCCCTTGTGCCAAAACTTCAGGGACGACTCCTAAAACTTGACTACCTCCTAAAAATGCAGCTATTGACACACCTCCCATTAACCCAAGACTGCCTCCCCCATACACTAAATGAATCTTTCTCTCAGCTAGCACCTGACCAAGATGATTTGCTGATTCTAAAAACTCCTTTTCTTTCCCAGGACTAGATCCACCGAAAACACAAATATTTCTTATTTGATGACTTGAGGAACTTGCCATTTCTACAAACTTCTGTATTTGTTGAATGTATGGGTTGAGTAGAAATGAAAGGAAGGAAGAGAGGGTTTTATAGATGAGAAATTAGAAGGGCAATCATAACACCTATATATAGGCCAGCTGGAGTCTCACACTCTCTCTCTCTCTTTTTATTTATTTATTTATTTACTTTTAAAAAAGCATGTGTATGTACAGGTAGTTGTGATTGTGGCTCACATCTTCCCTTGGTTTTACGTCCAAGAACGGCTTAAACGCCCTCTATGGGTCGGGGATAGGCTTCCCATCCAGTTTTCTTAAAAACTGGCAAACAGGGTCTTTTTTAGTCAGATTCCCAAGACTAAGTCGATCATGTTCTTTATGAAATAGTGGCCATAAATCATGAATTGCACGATGCACATCTCCACTAGGATGCGTCTCAAGAGTCAATAGAAGATTATCTAAAGACTCCTTACTCAGGCCATCCTTAATGAATTGTATTTTATCTTCACGGTTTATAGATACCATTCCTAAAGAACGACATTGTGTATTACAAGTCCATCTAGCACAACGATGACAGACATCCAGTCGTTTTGCACGACGCTTCTTTGCAAAAGTGCTTTTACCTGTTCCAGGCATGTGTGAAATGAAGAAGTTAGAGGACTCACCTGATAATCGGACCTTTGCTTCAATCAACCAGCGAATATCTTCACGAATTCCATGATTCATTAACAATCTCAATCTTGCACATCTAGCACGGTAAATTTTTGTAATCTCATTCTGAGGCAGAGCGGGAAAATACTTTTTCAATTTTTCAAGATTAGTGTCCATTTTCAAATGAGAATTGGAAGAGAGATTCAAAGAATTGCATAGATATATACACAGATATCAGTAATTGTGGGAAACTGAAAGAACCGACTTAAGTCACGGAGTACCGTTATCCGCCATTTGACCGGGGTGAAAGAAACTTGCAAAAATCACTCAAAAAGAAATAAAAATAAAATAAAATAAAATCAATCTTTATATAAGAAACAAAAATAAAATAAAATAAAATCAATCTTTATATACAGGATCACCCAATTCAATAGAGTTATGTTCAACTGAAAAATTGTCAAAGTAAACTTTCAGACGATGTCCATTTACCTTGAAAACATTTCCATTCTTTGGATTCTCGATGTCATAGGCCCCATATGGATACACATGTTTCACAATAAAAGGACCGCTCCATCTTGATCTTAATTTTCCAGGAAATAAATGCAGTCGAGAATTATAAAGCAAGACTTTTTGACCAACATTGAAGGTTTTTCTCTGTATTTTCTTGTCATGACATTCTTTGATTCTTGCTTTATGAATTCTTGAATTTTCATATGCATCATTTCTTATTTCCTCAAGCTCATTTATTTGTAATTTTCGCAGTTGACTAGCATCATCCAGATTTGAATTGAAAGCTTTAATAGCCCAATAAGCTTTATGTTCAAGTTCCACAGGCAAGTGACAAGGTTTTCCATAGACTAGTCTATAAGGTGACATACCTAATGATGTTTTATAAGCAGTTCGATAAGCCCAAAGTGCATCATTAAGTCTTAAAGACCAGTCTTTCCTATTAGGGTTCACTGTTTTCTCCAAAATATGTTTGATCTCCCTATTAGCAAGCTCCACTTGTCCACTTGTTTGAGGGTGATAAGGGGTGGCAACTTTGTGTGTGATTCCATATTTCTTCATTAAAGACTCAAATGGCTTGTTGCAGAAATGTGTTCCACCATCACTTATTATGGCTCGAGGGACTCCAAATCGACTCAAAATATTTTCTTTCAAAAACTTTATCACTGTTTTGTGATCATTGTTTCGACTTGGAATTGCCTCTATCCATTTTGAAACATAATCTACTGCGACTAATATGTATAAGAAACCAAATGATGGAGGGAATGGGCCCATGAAATCTATACCCCAACAGTCAAAGATCTCAATGACAATAATAGGGTTTAAAGGCATCATGTAACATTTTGAAATAGATCCCAACTTTTGACAATTTTCACAAGACTTGCAGAATGCATGTGAGTCTTTGAACATGGTGGGCCAGTAAAATCCACTTTGTAAGATTTTTGCAGTTGTCTTTCTTGATGAGAAATGGCCCCCACATGCCTCAGAATGACAAAATTTAATGACACTACTTACCTCATTGTCAGGAATGCATCTTCGAAATATTTGATCAGGACAATATTTGAATAAATAAGGATCATCCCAATAAAAGTTCTTCACTTCGTTCAAAAACTTTCTTTTATCTTGGGTATTCCAATGAGCTGGCAATTGTCCTGAAACAAGAAAATTGACAATATTAGCAAACCAAGGCATTGTAGAGACAGAAAGTAAAGATTCATCAGGAAAGTAGTCATCGATTGGTGTGATGTCAGTTTCCGAATCTGTTGTCAATCTTGACAAGTGATCTGCGACAACATTTTCGCTGCCTTTCTTATCTTTGATTGTGATATCAAATTCTTGAAGTAATAAAATCCACCGCACCAATCTAGCCTTGGAATCTTTCTTAGAAAGAAGATATTTCAATGCTGCATGATCACTAAAAACAACAACAGGTGAACCAACAAGATAAGATCTGAATTTTTCACATGCAAATACTACTGCAAGTAATTCTTTTTCAGTGGTGGTATAATTCATTTGAGCACTATTTAAAGTTTTACTTGCATAGTAAATTACATAAGGTTTCTTATCTTTTCTTTGTCCCAAAACAGCACCTACGGCATAATCACTAGCATCACACATTATTTCAAAAGGTAATGACCAATCGGGAGGTTGAATGATAGGAGCACAAGTAAGCAAGTTTTTAAGTTTAACAAAGGCTTCTTCACAATGTTCAGTCCATTCAAAAATAGTATCCTTTGTTAGAAGGTTACTTAAAGGCTTAGATATTACACTAAAATCTTTGATGAACCTTCTATAAAAACCAGCATGTCCCAGGAATGATCTAACATCTTTAAGAGATTTTGGTGTTGGCAAGTTTGCAATTAACTCGATTTGAGATTTGTCAACCTCAATTCCTTTTGATGAAACAATGTGACCAAGTACAATGCCGTTTGTTACCATAAAATGACATTTTTCCCAATTCAGCACAAGATTCTTCTCTTCACACCTGGTTAAAACCTTTCCTAAATTAGTCAAACAATCATCAAATGAATCACCAAAAACAGAAAAATCATCCATGAAAATCTCAAGAAAATGTTCAACCATATCGCTAAATATACTAAGCATGCATCTTTGAAATGTGGCTGGTGCATTACATAATCCAAAAGGCATCCTTCGATATGCAAAAGTACCAAATGGACATGTGAAAGTAGTTTTTTCTTGATCTTCCAACGCAATTTCAATTTGGTTGTAACCCGAATAGCCATCTAGGAAACAATAAAATTCATGACCTGCAACTCTTTCTAGGATTTGATCCATGAAAGGTAAAGGAAAATGATCTTTTCTAGTCATTGAATTAAGTTTCCTATAGTCAATGCACATGCGCCAACCAGTAACAGTTCTAGTGGGAATTAACTCATTGTTCTCATTTGTTATCACAGTGACTCCAGATTTCTTAGGTACAACTTGGGTAGGACTTACCCATTTGCTGTCAGAAATAGGATAAATGATTTCATTATCTAGAAGCTTAATGACTTCATTTTTCACTACTTCTTTCATATTAGGATTTAGCCTTCGTTGCATTTCTCTAGAGGGTTTAGCATTTTCCTCTAAATAAATTCTGTGTGTACAAATCAAAGGACTAATTCCTTTTATATCAGCTATGGTCCATCCTAATGCTTTTTTGTGCATTTTCAGAGTTTGTAATAACTTACCTTCTTGATGTGCATTAAGTTTGGAAGAGATTATTACCGGAAAAGTTTCATTTTCTCCCAAAAATGAGTATTTGAGATTGGATGGCAACGGCTTCAAATCAGGTTTTGGTGGTTGAACACTTGAAGGTATGGACTTAATTGGTCGTGGTGGCAATTCCTCAATTTGTGGCCTCCAATTACTTGTCTTTGATTCTTCCTGAAAATAAATCATTTCCAAATCATCAGATTCATCAATCTCCATTTCATTGGAAGTGGTTGGAAATTGATCATGAATTAATTTTTCAGTAAAGTCCACTTCCTGTAAATCATTATCATCTCTAGGTTGCTTGCAAATATTGAAAATATTCATCTCCAATGTCATGTTTCCAAATGATAGCTTCATCAGTCCATTCCTACAATTAATCAATGCATTAGAAGTTGCAAGAAATGGACGTCCTAAAATAACAGGAAATGAATTACATACTTCAACAGGTTGTGTGTCCAAGACAATAAAATCCACAGGATAAATGAATTTATCGACTTGTACTAACACATCTTCAATTATTCCTCTAGGCACTTTTATAGATCTATCGGCAAGTAAAAGAGTTATAGAAGTTGGTTTTAACTCACCTAGATTGAGACTCTGAAAAACTGAATATGGAAGTAAATTCACACTAGCTCCAAGATCAAGTAAGGCTCTTTCAATTTTATGCTCTCCAATAAAGCAGGAAATTGTAGGACAACCAGGGTCTTTATATTTCAAAGCATTATTGTTTTGAAGAATAGCACTTACTTGTTCGGCTAGAAAGGCTTTCTTTTTCACATTCAGTTTCCTCTTCACAGTGCATAGATCTTTCAAAAATTTAGCATAGGAAGGAACCTGTTTAATTGCATCCAGCAAAGGTATATTGATCCTTACCTGTTTGAAAATTTCATAAATTTCAGAATTGTGATTGACTTTCCTTTGTTTGGTCATGGCTTGAGGAAATGGAAGTGCTGGCGGTGAATCAGTCGTTTCTTTGCAATTTTCAGATTCATCCCCTTCCTTACCCTCAGAGATTGATTCATCATCTTTCTCATAAGGTTCAAGAGAGGGTTTTTCAATAACCTTACCACTGCACAGAGTAGTGACTGATTTGACTTGATCCATGTGTTGGCTTCCGGAACTACTTGCATTTGCATTGTATTGCCCTTTGGGATTTTGTTGTGTTTGAGATGGAAACTTACCTTTCTCTTGGAAACTGAGAGCAGATGTTAATTTAGCAAGAGTATCTTTAAAATCTGTCATGTTTTGAGCAAGTTGAGTATTGATTGTCTCTTGCTTTTCAATGAATGCATGCAATGTTTCCTCAAGATTTCTTCTAGAAGGTGGAGCATAAGAAGGTGCATATCCATGAGAATTTTGGAAATTATGGTGTGCTTGAAACGGTGGTTGTGAAGTTTGTGCATTGTTGTTCTCACTCTTCCAACTGAAATTTGGGTGATTCCTCCAACCAGGGTTGTATGTTTGGGAGTATGGGTTGTGGTTGGCCCTTTGAAAACTGTTTAAAGCATGAGCTTGTTCATGGAGACATTCTTTAAAAGAAGGCAAGGTTGGACAATCGTTGGTTGAGTGTTCATTTGTTTCACAGATTTGACACACAATGTTTTCAACAGATTTTAATTGACCACTCCTTTTCAATTCTAGTGCCTCGACTTTTCTAGCTAAAGATGCAAATTTGGCTTGGAGGTCATGATCTTCCCTAAGGTTGTACATACCTCCACTAGATGTATGAAGTTGAGTTTTACTCGGTGCCTCATAAGTACCCGCAGTGTCCCAATTTTGAGCATTTTCAGCTAACAAGTCTAAGTACTCCATTGCTTCATCAGGGTCTTTATCTTCAAAAGTTCCATTGCACATCAATTCAACCATTTGCCTATCTTTAGGAGTTAACCCTTCATAGAAATGTGAAACCAATCTCCATGTTTCAAAACCATGATGAGGGCAAGTACTAACCAAGTCTCGATACCTATCCCAACATTTGTAAAATGTTTCTCCTAGTTTTTGAGTGAAAGTGGTGATTTGTCTCTTGAAAGAGTTTGTTCTATGAGATGGGAAAAACTTCTTTAAAAACTGTTGTTGCATTTCATCCCAAGCACGAATGGATCCTGGTCTCAAATTTTGTAGCCATGTTTTAGCTTTATCTTTTAATGAAAAAGGAAAAAGCTTTAATCTGATGGTGTTCATGCTACAATTTAAGTTATTATATGTGTTGCACACCTCCTCAAATTCCCTTAAATGCAAGTATGGATTTTCCAATTCCAAACCATGAAAAGATGGTAAAAGTTGAATAATGCCTGGTTTAAAATTAAAATGAGATGCATCAGGAGGAAAAACTATGCATGATGGTGCACTTGTTCTTGTGGGATTCATGTGGTCTCTAAGTGTTCTAGCACGATTATTCTCATTATTCTCATTATGAAGTGATTGATTATCTTCTTCGGCCATATTTTCTGAAAATGATGAGGATACCCTACAAAGTCTACCACTTGATGTACGTGACCACACTCTCATGCACGTATAGGAATAGAATAAAAGAGAAGAAGAAAGCAAAAGAAAGAGGAAGAAAACAAAATAAAAAGAAACAAAAGAAAAGAAACAAAGTTATATACAAGAAAAGTGAAAGGAGAAAATAAAATAACTATTATAATTTATACAAAACTTACCTCCCCGGCAACGGCGCCAAAAACTTGACACGACTAAAAGGTTGATGTCTTCTCCCAAGTGCAGGAGTGTCGAAGTAATAAATAACCCGGCAAGACCGGGGTCGAACCACAGGGAGGTTAATTGTACAAATTATAAACAACAATTATAAAACAACAATAACAACAACAATAGTAGTAGTAGTAATAATAATAATAATAATAATAATAATAATAATAATAATAAAGAAAGAGAAGAAGAAGAAGATGATGATGATGAGAACTTAGAGATGAAATATTAAAGTAAGGATTAAACAATAATAATAACAAATGTCAAGGTTAGAGGTTCCACTAATGGTATATCAAACAAGTATAGTATAAACTCTTATTATTGAATTGGAAACCACACACAAAGGAGGTTCCAATCAGATTATATATTGTTAACATGATTACATTAGTCATCTTATTCAATTAATGCTAATACTTGTAAATCTCGTCAAGCATTCATGATTATAACTTATGTTAACAACAAATCAAGTTCCTTTCATAGCTCAGGTGTCGGTTATACCATACATTATGGGCTATGAAAGTGCCAAGCATTTGTTGTACCAAGTGTTATACAACATAAATCAAGATTAGTCATTTAATAAGCAAAGTGTTAAAGAGTGAACAAGATAACAAATATAAAACATGTTAGTATCAAACATTAAAGTCCATATTAAGTTTACACTAGACTTATTCTCACACCATTAGTGTAACCTTTTCACCTTGACATAATTAACTTAGCTAGACATAATGAAAGAAAGAAAAATAAATAAACAAAATAAGAACATAAAAGTTAACTAAGTAAAGGAAAGGACATGAAAGGCATAAACTTAATATTAATGAAAGCAAAGCATAAACATTACAAAAAATACAAAGAGAGAAAGGAAGAGCATGATCTTGATCTGAACACCAAGATGCCTAAATGCATGGCAAATGCCTCCTTTTATAGGCCAAAATTGGGAACTATTGATTTGATGACTAATTGATAAGTGGGTGGCCAACTTTTGACTTGGTGACAATCCTTATCTTCTCTTGTCTGCCCAAAACGTCATTGATAACGTCAAAACTGGAGCCAGGTGCAAACATGAAAGTTGTAGGCAATTGTCTCAGCTTTCTTGTGTAGAAAATTCAGCTCATTTGGACTTCTAGAACTCCAGATATGGCCCAATTACCGAACAGTGTTCTGGTTTGGATTGCACCGACATCTCTTCTCTAAGTTTGACCATCTCTTTATCCTTGCAATTTAAGTTCTTCAAGTCATCAATCAATCCTTTCATTTATTTGATAGGCCTGCATTAAAAATAGACATTTACCATAAATTATAGGTATCTTATATTATTAGATACATTATTATAAAACATATTTTAGTTAAGGAGTTATTGATACTTCAAGTGCAAAATGATGATATAAAACCATGATAAAAATGCACTTTTAAGTACTAATCACATATTTAAAAAGTAGTAGGTATATTGTATAGACCAAAAGGCATTATCCTATATGTAAACATATTAAAAAATCAAGTAAAACGATATTTTTTTTAGTTGCAATAACAATTTGATTATAATCATTATATCTATTAAGAAAGCAATAGTGAGACTTATATGCCAATCTCTCAAGAATTTGATCCATGAAAAGTAAAGGAAAATAATCCTAATACGTGATCAAGTTCAGCTTATGATAATCAATACATATTCTTCACCTACTTTTAAAACGTATAAGGAAAAGTTCAACATTGCTATTCCATAACATAATAATCCCTAATTTTTTAAGAACTACATGGATTGGACTTACCCATTTGATATTTGAAATAGAGTATATTACTTCAGAATTCAAAAGCTTTAAAGTTTTAGCCTTCACTAATTTCATTATAGATGGATTTAAACACCTTTGCATCTTTCTTGTTGGCTTTGAGTTCTCTTCCAAAAATATGTAATGCATAAAAGTGAAAGGGCTAGTTCCTTTAATATTTGCCAAGTTCCACCTAATTATGGTTTTATGGTAACAAAGCATGGACACAAGTCTCTCGTCATGCACATCTATCAAGTTGTTTACCATAATCATAGGTAAAGTCATATTAATACCCATAAAGATATACTTTAAGTGATAGAGTAAAGGTTTCAATTCAAGTTCAAGAACCTGCAACATAGAAGGTAAACACCTCTTGTGGGAGATAAGTAAACAATAAAAAACCTCGTTATACCTGTGTGACATGGTTTGCAAAAATTATAATGCCATAACTAAATCAACCAAATCATTATGTACAACAATCCCTACTTTTGTACAAGTCGAATCCAAACTTTGGCTTATCATCATATTTAGTTTATCATCACTACTCAGATAAAATATTTGTTGTACAAATTAATCTATAGCACATAACATAATATGCATCACTAGAAAATTACATGGCAATGAAAATATTGAATTCAATTGTTTCATCATCAAACTCTATAATTAACATTCTCTTATGCATATCAATTTTAGTTCTAGCTATCTCAAGAAATTATATTTCTAGAATAATGAGTGATGAATCAGATGAGTTATCATCTTCCATATCAAGAATTGAAAAATCAACAAGAAATATTAGACTTTTAACTTGTACTAATATATCCTCAAACTCACTAACATGATAAACAATGGAACAATTAACAAGTTGAATAATAATACTAGTTTCGTTAAAAGTTTTATAAATTGATTTTGGCATTACACTAACTAAAACTCTTAAGTCACAGATAGCCTTTTCAAAAATGTGTTACTAATTTCATAAGGAATAAAAAATGAACATTTATCCTTTTATTTTGTATAAATTAATTCAACTAATAAGAAGGAGCAATATTGACATAAGAGATGAGATATCATCAATAAGTCCTAATTTAACATATCATATATTCAATTATAATATTACTTAATTACAACCAATAATGAAGCCTTTATTACATAACTATTAATATAGCTGTAATAGAATTTATATTACGTATTAAAAGATGGAATATAATTAAAACATTACTTCATAAAAATTTATGATTCATTAAATCATAATTATAATACTTGAAATTAGTTAACATAAGGTAAGTGAATTAATACGTAAGACAATCATCAATTTTATATACATTCACAATTTAGATTTTTAACATACAATATGTTAATTCTCGTTTATCTAACATAGTATATTATAAAACTATCTATGCTTGAATATTTAATTAATAAGAATTTTAGATTCTTGAGTCAATTTAGACATATTTCAAATCCTAGTCAACTAATTTGATGCCATTAATTCCATCTTGGAAATTAATCATTTTAACACTTTAGTTGTCAATATTTTTTTATGCCATTAATTCCATCTTAGGAATTAATAATTTTAATACTTTGGTTATCAATATTTTGATACCATTAATCTTGTGTTAGGAATTAATCAATTTAGCATCCCGGTTGTCAATATTTTGATTCCATTAATTCCTTCTTAGGAATTGATCAAATTAATAGCTTGGTCATCAACATTTTGACACCATCAATTCCATCTTTAGAATTGATCAATTTAATATTCTAGACATCAACATTTTGACGGCATCAATTCCACCTTAGGAATATATCAATTTAATATTCGATCATAAATATTTTGACACCATCAATTCCATCTTATAAATCAATAAATTTAATATTTTAGTCGTCAACATTTCAACTCTACTAATATTATCTTTAGAGTTAGTCATTTTAATTCTCTTTCACAATTAATTTCTATTGCTTACAACTTCATAAAGAAAGAATAAGTCTTTTATGCTAATTGTAATCTCATTAATTTAATCAGCTTATCCAAATAGGATCAAAATGTATATCTAACGCTGGTGCTTGAGCAGAAACTCCTAGTTATTGTATGTACCTTAAGGCCTCTCCTGTGACAGTAGGAATAATCATTACACATAATTTGATGCTTATAATGATCTCATTAAGCTAGTGAACCATTTGAAATTTTCAATCCATATTAATAAGACATAACACTTAATTTTTTTAGTTTTTTGTCCATTTAGTCATGACCCATCTTAGGAAGATGTTATTTTTCTCATAACTTATTTACATCTTACACATTCATGCTATGCCATAAAATTATTTCTTTAATTATTTTAATTACACAAAATAGGCTCCTATTGTTTAATACTTCTATATAATTGATTTATTCTTCTTTTTTAATAGTTACATGATTAGTACTTAAAAGTGTATTTTTATCATGGTTTTATATCATCATTTTGCACTTGAAGTATCAATAACTCCTTAACTAAAGCATGTTTTATAATAATATATCTAATAATATAAGATACCTTTAATTTATGGTAAATGTTCATTTTAAATGCAGGCCTATCACATAAATGAAAATATTGATTGATGACTTTAAGAACTTAAGTTGCAAAGGCAAAGAGATGGCCAAACTTAGAAAAGAGATGTCGGTGCGATCCAAACCGGAACACTACTCGGTAATTGAGTCATATCTGGAGCTACAGATCTCAGATTTAGGTCCAATTTATATGGATGGAAAGGTAAGACATAGGCCTACAACTTTCATATGGAGCCAAAGATCTAAAAAGGCCATTATCAAGTCCAAATTATAGCAACAACAAAGAAGCCCGAATCTACTTTCCAGCCCGAGCACTGTTCGGTATTTTGGCCATATCTGGAGTTCTAGAAGTCCAAATGAGCTGAATGTTTTATACAAGAAAGCTGAGACAATGGCCTACAACTTTCATGTTTTCACCTGGCTCCAATTTTGACGTTATCAATGACGTTTTGGGCAGACAAGAGAAGATAAGGGTTGTCACCAAGTCAAAAGTTGGCCACCCACTTATCAATTAGTCATCAAATCAATAGTTCCCAATTTTGGCCTATAAAAGGAGGCATTTGCCATGCATTTAGGCATCTTGGTTTCCAGATCAAGATCATTCTCTTCCTTTCTCTCTTTGTATTTTTTGTAATGTTTATGCTTTGCTTTCATTAATATTAAGTTTATGCCTTTCATTTCCTTTCCTTTACTTAGTTAGCTTTTATGTTCTTATTTTGTTTTTCTATTTTGCTTTCTGTCATTATGTCTAGCTAAGTTAATTATGTCAAGGTGAAAAGGTTACACTAATGGTGTGAGAATAAGTATAATGTAAACTTAATATGGACTTTAATGTTTGGTACTAACATGTTTTATATTTGTTATCTTGCTCACTCTTTAATACTTTGCTTGTTAAATGACTAATCTTGATTTATGTTGTATAACACTTGGTACAACAAATGACTAATCTTGATTTATGTTGTATAACACTTGGTACAACAAATGATTGGCACTTTCATAGCCCATAATGTATGGTATAACCGACACCTGAGCTATGAAAGGAACTTGATTTGTTGTTAACATAAGTTATAATCATGAATGTTTGACGAGATTTACAAGTATTAGCATTAATTGAATAAGATGACTAATGTAATCATGTTAACAATATATAATCTGATTGGAACCTCCTTTGTGTGTGGTTTCCAATTCAATAATAAGAGTTTATACTATACTTGTTTGATATACCATTAGTGGAACCTCTAACCTTGACATTTGTTATTATTATTGTTTAATCCTTACATTAATATTTCATCTCTAAGTTCTCATCATCATCATCTTCTTCTTCTTCTCTTTCTTTATTATTATTATTATTATTATTATTATTATTATTATTATTATTACTACTACTACTATTGTTGTTGTTGTTATTGTTGTTTTATAATTGTTGTTTATAATTTGTACAATTAACCTCCCTGTGGTTCGACCCCGGTCTTGCCGGGTTATTTATTACTTCGACACTCCTGCACTTGAGAGAAGACATCAATCTTTTCGTCGTGTCATTACGATAATTTCTTTATCAAATCTCTCTAAACACTCATGTTAATTTCTTTAGTTAATATCGTGAATTGTCAAGCCTAACATAATACATTAAATCTTGCTCCTGTTTTTTTTTTTTTCTAGTTTAAATATGTTATAGGTGAAATATGAGACTTTTCTTCAATTCCTTATATATCCACTCTAATAAACATTACTTTCAAATCCCATAAACATTTTCATATGTATGTAATCATAATTCAATACATTTTAGGATAATAAAAATTCTCTATTTAGAGATATTCACTTCACACAACCTTATTTGTGCATTTTACACCTATTATATATATATATATATATATATATATATATATATATATATATATTCAGAAGCATACTCTTGCAGTTTCTTACTCTTTTCTTCGAACAATGTATATTGAGGTGATATCTACATTTCCTTTAGTTTGCCATCAAATACTTATTTTTATTCTTTTTACAAGGTTATTCAACACTATCATTTCTATTTTTCACACCACATTCATCATACAAGAATTTCTTCCTTGAATTTCTTCTCTTGGTTGAATCTTATGCTTTATGTTCTCATAGTTCATTCATTTAAAATACATCATTAAAAACATATGGTAACATGTATAAGACATGTAGCAATTTCTTAATCAAGAAATAAGAAAGGATTACGTGAGTTCATGTAATATCTAGGAATATTAACATTTCTAATATCTATTCCAGCTTATATCTTTCTTAAATACTTGTTCAATATCATGAACTATTAAAGTATATCTTCAATTCTCTCCCTCCCCCTTCAAGTCCTCTTATGGTTGGCCCTAACTTAGGGTTATCTCCGTAGTAGACATCAATTTTTTTTCTTAATATATATTTGAAGTTTATTCTTTTATTCTTAATAATTCTTATTTACAACATTAGTGTCCAAAAGATTATCATGTATAAGAACCTAAGTTTTTATTTAGGGCTTTCATCCTTTGCAACATAACTTACTCAAAACAACAATGAAGAGAGAAAAGTTGTTCTTACCACACGAATTAAGCAAGGATTAAAGGTGTTTTTCTAATAACTTTCTACGTTTTCTTTTTGTTTTCTCTTTGGTTGATTCTTCTTCTCTTCTTTCTATCTTAGTTATGACTCTCTATCTCTTTTTTAATATCTCTATTTCCTGGATTTCCCCCCTCATACTCACTCTTCATTCATTCTAGCATCATGCAGGGGTGACATGCAAGAGAATACTATGGTGGAAAATTTGCAAGAAAAGGGGTTACTAGGTGTTATTTTGGTCGGCAATAATAGGAGAGGAAAAGTCACCATTTTTTCTCTCACCCTATTTATAATACCTTATAAATAAAGGTAAGTCATGTTTGGGTGTGCTTAATTCATGCTATTGTGTTTAGTGTTGTAAAATGGTAAGTTTTCATTTATTTCTTGTCAACCATTGGGTCAATTTCTTCTTTTCATGCTCCTCTTGAAAGTTTATTTATTTTACTCCTACTAACATTTTACTCTTTTTAATATGTTATTTGTATTTGTTAAAATGTTATGCAAATTGATGTTATGTTGAACTTTTTAATGTGGTTTCATACAATGTTTCACATTCTTTCCCCGTATAGAGATTTTATCCTTGAAATTTGACTTCATAACTGGATTAATGAATAATTAATGATATTTTCTCTTCATCTTTGATTCTTTGTTCCATGTCTGTTATTCTATTTGAGGACCTCTTTATAAAACCTTTCTTATAGGGATCTTTTTATTTCTAGGTTCCTTCTCACTTTGATCTAGAATGCTTATTGGTTCCGCTTCCATGGTCAAGTTCTCCTTAATCTATAAGGGAATTGAGTTTAATACCTGGGAATGTTTTATCTCTACTTTTCTTAATAATAAGATGTAGAAAACATCATGAATTTTGGCTAATTATAGAGGTTTATCTAGTTTGTAAGCCATTAATTTGATTTTCTTTTTAACTTTAAATGACCCAATATATCTCGATGCTAACTTTCCTTTCTTACCAAACCGAAGCATGTGTTTTCAAAGGATAACATTCAAAAATACATTATCATCTACGTTAAATTCTAAAGGTCTCCTTCTCTCATTAATATAACTTTTCTATCTATCTTAGGCCATTTTCATTTAGTCTTTTATAATTTTAGTCTTTTCTATAGTAGTCTCTATCAATTCTTACCTAATCAACTGTCTATCACTAATTTCTTTCTAGCATGTAAAGGTTTGATATTTTCTCATATATAGAGCTTTATACGAGGCCATCCTTATTGAGGTAAGATAGTTGTTATCGTAGGTGAACTCAGTTAAAGTCATATGGTCTTCTCAAATTCCTCCAAAATCTAACATACAGGCTCATAGTAGATCTTCTAGTATTTGAATTGTTCTTTCTGACTATCCATTAGTTTAAGGATAAAAGTAATACTTAAATTTGGAGTTATCCTAAAGTTACATTGAATAGTTGACCACAATTATGATATAACTTTAGAGTCTCGATCTAAAATAATCAACATTAGTACTTCATTTGCTAACCTATTCACTAAGTTTGTCATGTTCATAGGTATGAATAATATGGACTTGGTTAATCAATATACAATGGTCAAGATTGTGTCCTTCCCTTTTCTCTTTTTAGACAATCCTGACACAAAATCCATGATAATATATGCTCATTTTCATTCAGGTATCAATAAAGGTTGTCAAAAACCTATTAGCCTTTAATGTTTCCACTATTTTCTTCTTTATATTAGCCCACCAATAAAACTCTTTTAAGTCTCTATACATTTTAGTACTTCCTAGATATATGTTGAGTTTAGACTTATAAGCCTTTTTTTAACATTTCTTTCTTGAAGGCTATATTATTAGACAAGAATATTTGTTCATCCATCGTTACCATACCATCGTCAAATATGCAAAAGGAAGTCTCAAGCCTTGTATTCAACTTGTTTCTCACTTTACCCATTTCTACATCTTCTAGTTGCATTTCTCATACTTTATCTCTAAACATTAGTCGCACTTTTAACTAAGGTAGTAATGATTCTTCGGGTCCTACTTCTAATCAAATACCAAGTCTTTTCAACTCTATCATCCTATTATTTCCTCAATTCTCTAACTCTTTTAATACTGTCTTATTTTATGATTAAGAGCATCTTCAATAACATTTGCCTATCCAGGATAGTAGTTTATTACACAATTATAGTCCTTTATCAATTCTACCACCTTATTTTACATATATTTAGTTCTTTCTATTACATCAAGTGACACCTCTATACTCGAAGGCAAATACTATTGTGGCTTACTCTAGATCATGGATTGAGTAATTTACCTTATGAGTCTTTAGTTATATGGAGGCATACACAATCACTTCTTTCTATTGCATTAATACATATCCAAGTCCCTTATGAGATGCATCACTATAAACAACAAATCTTCTTAATCCTAATGGAAGTGACTAGAGTGGTGGTGAGTCTTATTTTCAACTTCTAAAAACCCTTTTTGTATTCCTTTAACCAAACCCATTTAACTTCTTTCCATGTTAATCTAGTCAGATGTGTTGTTATTGAGGAGAATCCTTTAATAAACCTTTTATAATACCTTGTTAGTCCCAAGAAATTATGAATTTTAGTCATGTTCATTAGTCTCTCTCATTTCAAAATAGCTTCTACCTTTTTTGGGTCTATAAATATCCTTTTTTCCATAAATAACATGACCAAAAAAACATTACTTCTTTCAACTAAAACTCGTACTTTTTTAGCTTCGCATGCGATTGTTGATCCTTTAGGGTTTGTAATATACTCCTTAAATGATGTTTATGGTCTAAGTAAGAGGGAAAATAAATTAGAATGTCATCCATGGATATCACCAAAAATGTGTCTAGAAAAGGCTGAAACACCCGATTCATCAAATCCATAAATATTTTTGAGGGCATTCATCAACTCGAATAGAATTACTAGGAATTCAAAAAGCCCATAGTAAGTCCTAAAGGTTGTTTTTGGAACGTCTACTTCCTTAATCTTCAGTAAGTAGTGTCCCGATCTTAAATCAATATTTGAAAATACTCTTACTCCCTTCAATTAATTGAATAAATTATCTATTCTTCAAAGGGGTATATATTTTTCACTATCATTTAATTCAGTTGTCGATAATCTATGTAGAGTCTTATGACACTTTCTTTCTCCTTCATAAATAGCACTAATGCTACCTATAAGAAAGTGCTTAGATGGAGAAATACCTAGTAGTTCTTGTAATTGAACTTTTAGTTCAGTCATTTCTGAAGGTGTCATCCTATAGGGTGACTAAGCTATAGGAGCAATACCTAGTAGAATATCTATATAAATATTTACTTCTTTTTTGGGAGGCAATCTAGGTAATTCTTCTGGAAAGACTTCCAAAAATTCTTTTATTATGGGTATACTAGCCAATTTCTCATTATTTGTTCACCTTTCCTTTATCAACTTTCTAGAAATTATGGTAGAAATTATATAGTTAGTTATAACATTCCTTTTTCCTGTAAATATAACCTTCCTACCATCAAATGCTTGAAAAGTTATTATTTTTGCAAAACTATCCTTTTGAGCTTTATACATGTTTAGCCAATTCATTCATAAAATAACATCAAAATCATATATTTTTAATGGTATTAAGTCTATCTATGTCTCATACCCATTTACATCAATCTTCACTCCCTTGTATATTAACTCAGTATCTATAGTTTCTCTCAAAGGGGTAGTAATTGTGCATCCTTTCTTTGTCAAATTAAATTTTCTCCCAAGTTGCTTTATAATTCTAACTGCCACAAATAAGTGTGTTTAATTACAGCATACATGCTACTACATCAAATTTGGATTTGACATCTTCCCTATTCATGTGGAATGCCCTCCCCTGTGTTCTATCTCCTTCAGCTCGAGGTTGCCCTTTGTTTCCACTAGATTGTTGGTGGCTCTAAGCTTGTAGTCTTTGACCTTGAGCATAATTTGTTATCCTTCCTGAATAATCTTTCTTGAAATTTTATAAATACTAACAGTCCCTCAACTTGTGACCCTTTTAACGACAAATGTAGCATCATCTTGGTGATGTAAAACAATCCCTTATATGTTTTTTCTCACTTCTAATACATTGAGGATAATTCACAGTTTTCTATTATGAAACTCCTTCCATAAAACTAGTTTTTAGGTTTACAAACCATCCAGTTAAACCTTTTATTATACGCAAAAAAAATCCTTGTTGGTGTTCCTCCTTATTCGTAGCCTCCTCTAGCTGTAGGTGTTGACTCCCATTAACATTTTACTCTTTTTTATTATATTATTTGTACTTGTTAAAATGTTATGCAAATAATTATTATGTGAAACTCTTTAATGTGTCTTCATGTCGGGTTTTACATGGTATGTTCAAATAAAAATTCATATAAGAAAATGACTATTGATGAGTTCTTTAATTTTTTGTTTATGTATGAAGTTACACTTCAATTTAGTCTTATTAGTTCGAAGTGTTAGAATTGGAATAAGTTGGTTATAGAGACTATAAACCATGTTTGTAAACAACCATACTTTGATAATTGGGACTTTTAAATGTTTCTTAAACAGACTTTGTTTATATTATCAATTTTATTGGTGGTCGTACTTATTTGCGGCAAGTAATTAAGAATCTTGAACTTGTTTGTTGTCATTTCTCTTTTATGTGTGTTATAAGATTTTTATTAAATGATTTTATTTTATTATAAATGAGTTCAAGTTTTGTTTGATATTGATTGTATGTTGATTTCATCAATTATTATTTATTTAGTTAGGATTTTATATGTGAGGTTATATGGACATATGGTTATTTTACATGGCTCAATGATCGTTTATAAGACCATTTATTTACTTATAAGGTCATATTAGAGTACTTTGTTCTTTCTAAGTTGTGAAAGCAAACCCCTTAGCAAAAGCCTTATAGAACTTGAGAAAAATGGCAAAAACATTGGTGGACTTGCGGTCATTACGATAACCTATACAATTTGTATACAAAAAAGACTTTTAATTACCTCATGGATTTTTTTAATGAGTTTGAGACCTTAAGATAGAGTTTTTTATACATATCATAATAGTATTCTAATAGCTTGCTAATAATGTTCATCGTAAAAGCTAAATTAGGTGTCTTTTATGATGTCTAGATGATGGAGCAGACACTTTATTTCTTATCGCTTTTTTTTCTCTCTTTTATTTTTTTTTGTTTTTTAGGGTTATAGTTGTGTGTTTGTGTATTTATGCATAGCTAGTACATAGATAAATGGTTTCCTTATTTAATTTTAATTTTCTAAAGCAAAATAGTCAAGCAACATGTTTGAACAACTTAGGTCTTGTGCCTTATATATGTATTTATTCTTCTTATTTATCTTTATTTTTATAAAAAATAAATAATGAAAATTTTATTCATGATTAAATAGCCAAGCAACAACTTTAAATTCAAAGGATCAGATATGTATATATTTATTAAATTGCTACTAGCAAATAAGCTCATATTTATTTATGATAAACTAAGAATACTAATAGATAATGGACTTAAGAAAGGATGTTAAAAGATTACAAGTGACATCTTTCACTTTATGTTAAGATATTATATATATAAAAAAAACACATTACCTTTGACATTATGTTAAAAGATTATGTATGATATATATGATCTTTCTCTTTATACAAAGAGATTATAATAATTGGATATTATATATTATATTAGAATATTATATAGTATCTCTGACATTAGGACTAAAATTCTAATATATCAACCATTATTTTTTTCTAGAATTTCTATTTTTTTTTAACTTGTATATACATTCTTGTAATCATACATGTAACTAGGGGTGAACATTTGGTTATATGGCTTCACTTTCAACAAATTTAGTTTAACTTTTTGTTAAGAAAACATTCAAAAAATCAAAATTGAACTTGAACCAAAATGTTAGTTAGTTTTCAGTTTTTGGAACCATATTTTTTTAGTTAAGTGGAAAAAAATATTTATTTTTTAATGAAAAAATGATTTTATGATTTTTGATTCCTTAAATATCTTTTTGTCATGAGTTAGATCTTTTTATATTCATTGATATTTTCAAAGACAACTTTCATCAATTGTTATAGAAAAAAAAACATTCCAAAGTTTCGATTAGTTATAAAATAACATGAAATATCTAAACATCCAAGTAAAATAATATAGCACATAAATATAAACATATAATTTATTTAGCAATCAAATCAAAAGAAAAAATAAAAATGAAAAATTATCCCCTGTCATCTTATGGTTTGGATCAAATTGTAGATGCTTATTGAATTTTAAAAAATTACACTTTATAACCTTGGTCAACCTAATTTGTCAAAAAAGATGAAAAGACTACAATGTCAAAAACACATTAAGAACATATGTGTGTGTGTGATTGAAAATAGTAAACTAAAAGCCCTTTCTCTTGAATCAAAGAAAAAAAATAGTAAAGAATTAATTATTATTTGTAACAATTTCTAGGTTAGCATAGTGAGATCTTGTGGGTTGTTGAATTCAGAACAACTTTCTCCTATAAATCAATGTATAATTCAGAACAACTTTCTCCTATAAATCAATGTATAAGTGATTACTACTTAAAAGTGCATTTTTATCAAGGTTTTATATCATCATTTTGCACTTGAAGTATCAATAACTCCTTAACTAAAGCATGTTTTATAATAATATATCTAATAATATAATAATATATCACATAAATGAAAGGATTGATTGATGACTTTAAGAACTTAAATTGAAAGGACAAAGAGATGGCTAAACTCCAAAAAGAGATGTCGGTGCAGTCCATACCGGAATACTATTCGGTAATTGGGTCATATCTAGAGCTATATATCTCAGATTTAGGTCCACTTTATATGGATGGAAAGGTAAGACATAGGCCTACAACTTTCATATGGAGCCCAAGATCTAGAAAGGTAATTTTCAAGTCCAAATTATAGCAACAACAAAAAAGCCCAAATCTGTCTTCCAACCCGAGCACTGTTCAGTATTTTGGCCATATCTGGAGTTCTAGAAGTCCAAATGAGCTGAATTGTTTACACAAGAAAGCTCAGACAATTGCCTACAACTTTCATGTTTTTAACTGGCTCTAATTTTGACGTTATCAATGACGTTTTGGGCAGACAAGAGAAGATAAGGATTGTCACCAAGTCAAACGTTGGCCACCCACTTATCAATTAGTCATCAAATAAATAGTTCTCAATTTTGGCCTATAAAAGGAGGCATTTTCCATGCATTTAGGCATCTTGGTTTCCAGATCAAGATCATGCTCTTGCTTTCTCTCTTTGTATTTTTTGTAATGCTTATGCTTTGCTTTCATTAATATCAAGTTTATGCTTTTCATTTCCTTTCCTTTACTTAGTTAACTTTTATCTTGTTTATGTTATTGTTTTGTTTATTTATTTTTCTTTCTTTTATTATGTTTAGCTAAGTTTATTGTGTCAAGGTGAAAAGGTTACACTAATGGTGTAAGAATAAGTATAGTGTAAACTTAATATGGACTTTAATGTTTGATACTAACATGTTTTATAATTGTTATCTTGTTCACTCTTTAATACTTTGCTTGTTAAATGACTAATCTTGATTTATATTGTATAACACTTGGTACAACAAATGCTTGGCACTTTCATAGCCCATACTGTATGGTATAACCGACACCTGAGCTATGAAAGGAACTTGATTTGTTGTTAACATAAGTTATAATCATGAATGCTTGACGAGATTTACAAGTACTAGCATTAATCGAATAAGATGACTAATGTAATCATGTTAATAATCTATAATCAGATTGGAACCTCCTTTATGTGTGGTTTCCGATTGAAAAATAAGGGTTTATACTATACTTGTTTGACATACCATTAGTTGAACCTATAACTTTGACATTTGTTATTATAATTGTTTAATCGTTACATTAATATTCCATCTCAAAGTTCTCATCTTCTTCTTCTTCTTCTCCTTCTTTTTCTTTATTATTATTATTATTATTATTATTATTATTGTTATTATTATTATTGTTGTTGTTGTTGTTGTTGTTGTTATTATTTATAATTTGTACAATTAACCTCCCTGTGGTTCGACCCCGGTCTTGCTGGGTTATTTATTACTTCGACACTCCTACACTTGAGAGAAGACATCAATCTTTCAGTCGTGTCAATAACCAGTATGTTAGCATTTTGTTTTTCAATCCAAAGCTTAAAAATCAATGATAATATGTTATATGCACTGTTAAATTGTGATTGTTCAATTATTTACTATTTGGTTACATTAAAAGAATGTCATTTTGTTGTTTGCAACTTCAATCTTCAAGAGGTTATAAAAATGATTTGTTATTCTTTAATCGATGATAAATAACATAAATACTTAATTTGACTCGTAAAAATTGGATTACTATGCAATAAACATTTGAATGAAGTATGATACACCTTTATTGAAAATAATGAGTAATTTGTTTGTATAAATCCTAAAAAACCCCAATTTATCTTCACAAGTTACAATTGTAAGAGAATTTGGATTTTTTTTGCTTATACACATGCTTAATTAATGCAATTAGCCTTCTATTAATTGTGATTTACTATTATTGAACATAATTATCGAAGGTTTTTTTATATAGCTAATGAAAACTCAAAAAATATAGCTTACATATAATGTAAAGTCTTTAATAAATTGCTTACGAAATTATGTTGAGTTGTTAATGTAATATTATCTTGTAGACTAATTAAAAATGTTTGATATAATTATTTATCATGGTAGTTTAACATTTGTCTGAAGAATTATTTTTCAAATAAAATATTATATATTGATATCATGTTTATTTGCAAGTAAGCGTTTGATATATAAACTTGCATGAATTCAAAATAAAAGATGATAAACAGAATATTATTCTAGACGATGCCTCAGTGGACAAGGATATTAGTATGCATGAAGAAAATAGAGAAGAAGAAATTAATTTATATGTTGAGGATACTAAAGTTGCTCTTTTATAATGGAAAATGCCTAGTTAAGCCTGCTGATTGGAGGCCAACTAGTACAAAGTATTTTCACCTTGTATATAATATTTGGATTATGATTATCAAAATATTGATTATGTTGATGTTTAAGCTGAAGCTAATGCTAGAGGTTCTAGTATTGGTGCAGGTGATGAAACAGTGCTAATAATATTGTTGGTGTTGGTCATAGTGTTAGTAAAGGTGTTGGTATTGGAGATGAAACAGGTTCTAGTTATAATACCGGTGTAAGTGGTTTTGTTAATATATATATATATAGTAAGATTGACACAATCCAAAAAAAAGGTCCTTTGAAATGATATCTTGGTTTGTTCTATATAAAAAAAAAATTGCAAAACAAAGTGGGCCTATAGAGTTATACATAAAATCTATTAGATTTTTTTACCTGTGTTATGCTGCAGGACGAATTAATATTTTTGTAACATAAAAAAAATATTTAAATGGTGATAACCTAAGTAAATCTAGGTTAATTTAACTAACTAGGATTCTTGATAATCTCATAAAAATAAAAGGAGAAAACTAGAAATTTCAAGGCCTAATAGCCTAATGTAAAAGGATGAAATATAAGGGAAAAAAACTCAAATTTAAATCGGGCTAATTTTCAAAACCAATAACTATAGTCATGAGACCAAGATAACCATATAGAATACCAAAAAAATTGTTGAACATTTCTAAACCATCAAAAAATTAAAAGAAAATAAATAGTAACCAAAATAACGAGGATCAAACTTATATAAAAAAATAATGAAAGAAAATAATGAGGGACTTAATCAAAAAATAAAAGGAAAAAATGATAAAAAGAACAATTAAAATAATGAGAACTAAGATTGGATTAAAAAAACAAATTAAATAAAATATCGAGGGATAAAATTGAACAAAAAAATTAAGAAAAGTATTAAAAAAGAGTAATTAAAAAATAAGGACTAAATCTAGAAAATGAAATGAAATAAAATGTTGATGGATAAAATTAAAAGAAAACAAAACTAAGAAAAAGATTAAAAAAAACAGTCAAGAGAATGAGTACTATATTTGACATATATACAAAACAAAATCAAATAGAAAAAAATAAAATTTAAAAAAATCCAAAACAAATAAAGATTAATCAAAAGAAAGAGGATTATAATTGAATTTTTTTCTCTATTATTTTTTAACAAAATAATATTATTTTTATTTTTTAGCTGAATAAAAAAGCATGCAATTAGCTAGGGGAAATCATGTCAACACCAGTTGATTTTTTTTTACCATTATTTTTTATCAAAATAATGTTATTTTTACTTCCTATATAATAAAAAAATCTGATTGACCTTGGTAACCCCTATCATTTGACCCACTTGTGATCCGAGACGTGAAGGGGTCAACTATCAAGCCGGGTTTTAAAGCATGATAAAAAAAATAAACACTAAATATAATATGAAAATTAAATGAAATTAAACAATGAGGAATGAAATTGCCGAAAAACAATCAATCAAGAAAAGAACTCAAAATTAAAAGAATAAAATCATAAGGATAAGGATTAAATTCAACAATAAAAAAAAAATTAAAATCAAATGATTAGGGATAAAATAAATAAAAAAATCCAATAAGAAAAAAGATTAAAAGCAAATAAATAGGACTCAAAAGAATGACAGTTATGTTTGATAAAAAAAATAAAAATACAATACTTAGGGATGAAATTGAAAAACAACAAATTCAATACAATTAAAAATTAAGGATCACTTTGCAATTTTGCAAAAACAGCACATCTTTTGAGGTGAAGAAGAAAGAAAAGAAAAGAAAGAAAAAAATAGTCATACAAGTTTTGTCTTACCTATGCGGCTGACATGCGTCAGCCCACCGTGTAAAAAGTAGAACGCTTTTACAGATGTCATATTTAAAAGCAATCAACAACCATCAAAAAGTATTATATATACTGTCCAAAGAGTGTAGATGTCTTCTACCTGTTGATGTGTGCTATGCACACACTAAGCATATTTTCTTTTTTTTATTTTTAAAAAGACCATAACACCATTGATCTTCACGTGATGATTTCAAAAAAAAAAATCAAAAAACTTAAAATTCCCTTTTACTTTAGCAAAAAAATGTTGACCCTAAAGGCTATGAGGTAATTAGATTGAACAAAAATATATAAAATTTTGAAAATACCCCTTGGACATTAGCATTGTTTTTCTTTTTCAAAGGGATAGGAGTAATACAAAATTATCTTTAAGTGTTATTCAATTATGTGCTTTTTTAAAAGAGATATTAGTCATTTTATTATGAATTGTATTGTTCATAATTCACAATAAAACATTAATGCCCTTTAATTTTATTTGTAATGTATCATATGATCAAATATTAAGGTGTCTCAACACTGTATATTACAACTAAAGTATGAATTTTAAGGTCAATTATCTATTTGACATGCGTTTTACCACGAGCTAAATATTTGTTTCAACAAGAAAGTTAAACATGCATGATTTTACACATGTTTTTTTACATAAAAAATTTCAGTATAAATCAAAATATTTATGCATGTCTCTAATTACATAAAAAGATTATCAGCACCAACATGGATGTAATCGACAACATGCGCAGACCGATGATGAGGAGGACATTGAGAAAAATCAGACCCTACCCCATTGACGATGACCTAAAGCCATGCATCAACATTAGTTTAATTTGTATTTCGTATCTTGGATAGATCAACGTTTTGCAACATAAATTTATTATATACATCAGGATTTTTCAAATAAAAAACAAACCACTTCTTTATTCTATTTAACCTTTTAAAATCGAAATGCTGCATCATAACAAACTCGTTTCTGATAAATTAACCTTCAATTTACCGCTATTTTACATCCTGTTCAATACATTTGTACATAAATTCGTGGAACACCACAAGGAATAAACACATAAGGACGCACGGGCAGTCAAGCTCCTTACGTTCACAAGAATTTGCGGCATCACATTAGATTATTGACTTCTTAAGACAATTTGCAGTCAGCCATGCCTTTGCATTATTATTAATTTTTAGTTTGTAAACTATACGTGATGCAGCAAAAGAAAATCCCTGAAATTGGAAGTAACATAATCAGTCAAAACTCAAAATCACTCAATTTATGAGAGCATAATTTGTGAAAATGAAAGTTGGAAAATACTACATATCAACACCATCCACTAAATTTCCGTTTCATCTAGTTATAATAGGAGATCAGCCCAATAGAGGCTCAAATTCTTCAAATTCAAGCGGAGGATACAGTAACCTTGCATGTCCTCAATGCATGTCCTTGAATCTAGAACACAAACGTTTTAGTCGCTATCCTCAAAATGTACATTTCAGCTTCTTGATGAAGCAACTGTACCTAAGTAGCAATTTAGTCACACTGCAATATGAACATAGAGAATAAACTTAACTATGCTACACCAAACTCTGGTGGCCTATGTGTAGGAAACAATCGGGTACCATCATACAGCACATAACTTCAAGATAGCTCCCCATCAACCTTGCATGGCAAGAGTAAAATAAATAAATAACAAAAAATAAGCATAAAGGGGGCATAGATTTATTTGCAACTCATGTGACTTGATAACATACCATGACTAGACTAATTCGTTTCAACATAAAGCGCTAGAGCAGAAGATGGATTGTGATCTGGTACAATCACGACAGCAGAAAATTAGTAGAGGAGAAATTATGGGCCAACCAGATATATCAAAGTAAAATTCAAAGATTACGGACACAAACCTTCTGATTCCACCTGCAACCAATCCCGTGTGCATATCAGAGCCTGTCGAGTGTCTGGATTCAGGGAACTGCGATAACTGTCAAGCACCCTACCTCCAACACCAAAAGCCAAATCTGGCGCAATAGTTGACATGGGAGTCCCCAGAATATCTCGTGCCATCATAGACAAGATAGGGTACCTAGGTGTGTGGACTTTCCACCAGTTTAATATGTTGAAATCGCAATTGCGAGGAAAGACCGGTTCTTCCAAGTATTTGTCCAAATCAGATATTGCACTCTGACCTTGAGAAGATTCATGGAGGAACTTGTCAAAACCCTTTAATCTATCCCTACTATCAGAACTGGTGCTAGGTAAACTGCTGCCAGGTAAAGTTGAACCTTGATCGACCAATGTTGAGCAGATGGAGTATGCATTAAAGAGCTCCTTAATGCCATCAGAAACTTCCTTGATTCGATCCAGGGCAGTACTACCATAGATCTGGGAATAATAATATTCCACCAATTTCATCTTGAATCGAGGATCTAAGATGGCTGCTACTGCCAAAGCCAAACTGCACTTGCTCCAATATCTATCAAACTTGGCTTTCATCTTCGATGCCATGGAACTAAGAAAATCATCTGGGTTCTTACACCATTCAATTAACTGGATGTGAACATCGCAAATTTCAGGAAAATATATGTTCGCTGTTGGACATTTATCCCCAGAAAAGATATTGGTAATTTCAACAAAGAGTTTCAAATAACCAGTGATGGAACTGGCCCATTCCCACTCTGTATCTGTTAAAGCTGAGGTATAGGCTGGATCACGCTCTTGCAAGAAACAAAAAGCACTCTTGTATCCTATGACTGTTTCGAGCATGAAGTACGTTGAGTTCCACCGAGTTGGCAAATCAAGAACCAAATTCTTCTGACTACTGATTCCAATTTGCTGGGCAATTTCATTGAACTTTCCTTGTATTACCTGTGAACTTTTAACATATCGAACACTTCCTCGGACCTTTTCAGTCACCTCTCGGATTGTTTCCATGGCATCTTGAACAATCAAATTTAGAACATGCGCAGCAGAGCGAACATCAAATAATTGACCGTTACTCAAAAGGGGCCTGCTTTGTGAGATCCGATCCTTAATTCTGAGCACAATATCATCATCAGCAAAACAATCATCAAATGTCATGGCAAATAACTTGCATTCAACATCCCATTCCATGAGACAATTTATAATCACTTCTGATAGCATATCTTCAGTATGAGAAGAATCCAAGGTCACAAAATTTAGAATTTTCTGTTGTAATTTCCAGTCCTCATCAATATAGTGTGCTATCAAACACAAGTATTCAGCATTTTCTGGAGAAGACCACATTTCAACAGCAAGGTTAATTCTGCCATGCAATCTATTTATCATCTCATACACTTTCTGTTTCTCTTTCATATAAATCTCAATACAAGAGACTTCAATGGAGCTATTTGGCACAAACTCAAACAAAGGCTGAAGATTCTTCACAAATATTTTGAATCCAACATGCTCAACCATGGTTAATGGGTAACCATGCAATATGATCATTCGGGCAAGATCCAGACGACTCTGTTCTTGATCAAACCTACAACTTCCAAGGCTAATAATTTCATCTTTTCTCTGTTCATGATCGAACTTTATAATTGTGGGCTTAATATATTCATCTTTTCTTTGTGTTTCATCATAGTTGGCATTGACATTTGCAATGCCAAGGGAAGTATCCTTCTTCTTTTTCTTTGCTGCAAGTAGTTGCGACACATCATAATTAGATCTTTTAAGACATCTCATTAAGTGATTTCTCAGATGCGTAGTCCCACTATTACTTGACCCACTGAGTTTCTTGTCACAATGCACACAAACAGCATAGCATACATCTGCCTTCCTAATCCTTTGGAAGTGATTCCATACAACAGACGTCAACCTCTTTGGTTTCTTAATAGCTGATTCATTTGATACTTCCATTGCATAGGCTTAAGAGCCAGGGTCTACATTTGACAGGAATCAAGAAAAATTGTGACAAATGAATAATTTAACCTTTGATAAAATTTCAACACTGATGAAATCTATAAAGAAGACGTGAAACAGCACTAGATTAGACCGATGACCTAGAGATGGGTTAACTCCAAAAACAAAGATTACATTCCAAACACGTAAAGCCAAAACATAGCATTGTTCAATAGAGAGGCCAAACTCCGGAAAACAAGAAAAATGCTTTGCAATTACTTTCATACTCTTTTTTACCTGGCAACAATACCTTTAGTATGAGCATCACAAACTAAACATGTGGGTCTCACCTAAACCAAAACATTGCAGACAATCATGCATCCAAAAAGACCAACCCAGCCCAATTCACAAGAAGCAACTCTCTCAACAGAAATGGTTAGGAAACAATACACAAATGATCTTCCAATTTCATCATTAATAAGCAGCGGCCAAACAACTCAGCGACCAACTCTTTCAAACTTTCACTATCCTCTAAGGAAAAAAATAAAAGGCACACACCACATTCAAACACATTTACCAAAATCATGGCTGTCAGTGGTGTCATCATCTACCAAAGAAATAACAATCACATGAACAATTGTCACGACAAACAAAAAAAATCATTTCAAAATTCAGTATTCTTAAATCACTCAATAAAATCACAGTTCCAGCTCCAGCCTCCATGAATAAAAAATCCAACCAATCCACCAAAAACCAAATGAATTGATCATCTTAAAACCCTAAATTCTCATAGACTCAAAACCCAACATTTCAGATTCAATCTTCCTTATACACCATAACTCAACAGATACAATAAATTCAAAACCAATCTATCCACTCGAAGTCCACAATTCTCAAACAAAATTAACGAAAGTAGCAATAGTTTCAGCTCCAATCACCTCTATAAATATTATGTGTCCACACACCAAGAAACGCTATAAAACATAGATGGACCATCCTCAAATTCCCAATTTTCCAAGAACAAAGGAAAACATTTTAACCTTACTTTTCTCTTTAACATGAACGCAAGATTCAATCTTTCAGCCATTATAACGATCAACTGAACAGTAACAGCAAAAAACAGTAAATGGGCCATCTCAAAATACAGGAAGTAAGCACTAAATCACATTTTGAAAAGAACGGAAACAGAAATAAAGAAAAAAGACTTGCGTATACAAGAACCTTAATGAAACGAGAGAAAAAAAGGTGAAAAATGAATCATGAGCAAGAGAGGGTCTTACATGGATTCTTGGATAAGCTTTGCTTTTTGAGCTCCACAGAGCCCGATCAGAGGATCCGGGAAGGTTTAGAGTTTGGACTCGGTGAAGAAAACAAAAGATAAAAAATGATTCGGTGTAGGGTTGTTGATATTTGGAGAGAAAACGGGTAAGGATCCGGTGTGGGGTTGTTGATATTTGGAGAGAAAACGGGTAAGGATCCGGTGTGGGGTTGTTGATATTTGGAGGGAAAACGGGTAAGGATCCGGCGTGGGGTTGTTCAAATTTGGAGGGAAAACGGGTAAGGATCCAGTAAGAAATCTGGTCATGTTGGAAACGGGTTGTGGGCCAATAACAGAGTTGGAAATATACTTTTCTTCTGTTCGTTAAAGCGGGGTTGGTAGAGGTGGTGTTTGTATAAAAAATCATCTGAACCTAAACCCATGCTTGGGTCCGTTCGCTCATTGTTGGGTTGATTTGTGGTGCGTTGGGTTTCGACAAAATGGGGGGGGGGGGGGGGGCGGCTTTGTTTTTGGATTGGATATAACCAAGTCTCTCATTGTACTTTTTTTTTTCTTTTTCTTTTTATTTCTTTTATGATTTAAACTCTATATATTAAAATGCAGATTGCAAATTTTTATAATTTATTATTTGTTCAATAAAAAAAAATACAACTCAAGTAATATTAGTATTATTCTTTCATATAAAAGTTCAAATTCAAATTTCTTGTTGTAAATAAGTAGATAATTTTGTAATGTAGTTATTATTAATCCCAAAGTTCATTCTCCAATTACATTTTATTTCAAAACAAATACATGGTGCAATAATTTTCGTATATCAATCTAAACATAAGATTTGGAGAGAGATTTAAAATTTAATGTTGATAAATATTAAAGAAAATAACCTAAATTTGAAAAAAAAAAACACTTCAAATTATTTAAAACCTTAATGATTCAAGAATTCAACTCAATTTGTTACTGGAAGCATCAGTGGTGATATGTTTTAAAAAAATTAAATGTTTTTATTTGTTATTAGATTATTTTGGTATGTTAATGTTAAAAATAAATTTTAAAAAGTAAAAAATATGTATTTTAAATAAAAAATATTTTAAAAAATAATTATTCATCTCACATTCTCATTTCTTTTATTTCTCACTAATTATCATTTTTTTCTTTTTCTTTTTTCTTTTATTTTTGAAGAATAGGATGACCATATAAAGTTCATGCTCCTCTATCTTTTCTTTGCGTTCCCTTTCTTTTGTAAAGAAGGTTGAATTTGTGAGATGTTGTTGGTTTCCGTCATGGTTTCTAGCTCCTTCAAAGTGGTGGGGTCTCACCTTTCAACTCTTATTTATGGGTGTCTATAGGTGTTTTTTTTACTTTAAACGCTTTCAAATATGGCAAATTTACTTGGTTTTTGCATTTTAGATTGTTAATTATAGTTCCTTTTTTTCTTTTTCTGAGTTTTTTAGAGCTTTGATTTTAAACGAAGGAGAAGAGAAAAGCATATGCTAATGAGTTTTGGTTATGGAACAAAGTGAAAGAGACTTTGTCACCCTACCATCGCTCTTACTTGCAACTTTTGTTTTTAGGTTCATATTGGTGCGTGGAAGAGAATGGATCTTGATAATCTTTTTTTTTATGGTCTTACTTATTAAATTTTTTTTTTTTAATATAATCACGTTAATAAGAAACCAAACCATATACATAAAGCATTAACTTTTGAATGTCTTTAATACATTCTTTCTAAGTTTAATACGAGGGAAAAAAACTATAATAACCTCAATTTATTTACACGACATTCCATTTACATCCTTTATTATAATTGAAATTATTATAATTAGAATTACTTACGGGGCACGTGAAATGGTCTCTTGTTGTTAAGAAGGGGATTTTGGGGTCTTTTATTTATTAATAAAAACAATATCATTTATTATTAAATTTTCAATTTATTTTGAAATTTTAATTAATAAATAATTATTTTATTCTTTACTTAAATTATTTAATATAATTTCATATCACTTAAACTAATTATTATTAGCCATTTATCTCATATTAATAATTTTAATCTTATAATTTTTAATATATAAATCTTATATTAAGAGCATATCTAAATAATTTTTTTAAAATTAACTATTTCTAACCGACTTAACTTAATTTAATCACTTGAACATGCTAATCAATATTTTAATTATATCCAAAGTCTAAATACTTAGGCTTTTTATTAAGTGACTAGAATAAAGTTAAAACAATACATATCCTGATTTTTCACCATCCCAGTGAATCCTTTGGTATTTAAAAATTAGGGCTTACATGCAAGCCCTTCTTTAAGTGTTGACCTGATTTGTCTAATTGATTAATGATTAATTTTTTTTAATTTTTTAATTTAAAAAAACAAGCTGTTTCTATATGTTTTTTAAATAATTTTTTAATTTATATTTAAATTAATACTCCTTTTCTCTATTTTTATTTTTTATTTAGTCTTTTTTAAATACTAATTGTTTTTTTAATTATTTTATATGTATTTAATTTTAAAGATATTATTCTAATTCATCTTTAATTTTTTTATATTTTATATAATTGAACTTTATTTAACAAAAATATTTTTTGATTAATATTTCTAATAAGCATAATATTTTGGTAGATTTTTTTTTACTTTGATTTTATTTAATTAAATTTATGTATGTTGATTTCTACTATTATTTAATCAAATAAAAAAATAATTTTAATTAACAAAGTTATTAAATATATATGATAAATAAAATGTATTACGATATCAAATATTTTGATTTAGATTTTTTAAAATATATATTTAATTATTATTTATAAATTTTATTTATTTATTTAAATATGTATATATATTTTTTATTTGTACTTGATAGTTTTAATGTAAAAAATATGGGAAAAAAAAAACGGTTCATGTTTAGTTTTTTTAATTAAAAAAACAAATATATCCGGCCTGCGGTCAATTGGCTAGAATGCTCCATACAGCAGTGAAAACCCGCCGACTGTAACACTTCCTCACTCGCCATAAAAAAAAAAAAAAAACAAAAAAAACAAAACAAAACGAATTCTCAATTTCCCCTGTACTATCTCGTCTCTGGCGAAATTCTCAGGTGAGTATCCCTAAAACCCTTTGAAATCAAATGGGTATGCAATAAATTTATGCAGCACGTCCTGTTTAAGCCTTTAATAGATTGGGGTTTATTGGTTGTTGCCTATGGATTGACAGATAGATGGGTTGATATTTATCTACATTAATTGGAAGATTTTGAATATAGTTTTAGCACACAAGGAGGTTTACTTTTTTTTTTGTTTCCCGACTCAGTTTTAATCCAAGCAAATCATAAGATTTTTTCTTCCAAATGCAATTTGACTTAGGTCATTGATTCAAAACAATAGATTTTAATCAGGTAATTTTTTTTTTTAATTTCAAATTGGTATGCAGTAAAATCAATCAATTAGTCTTCGTTGGTTATTGGTTTTGGAAATTAATTGGCTTAATCGGAACAACAAAGCATGGATTTTAACAATTATTTTCTTCGTAGTCTCATTTAATGGATCGTAATTAGTAATTCTAATGTTTTTTCATTTATCAGGGTTGGTGAGATAGAATGGAATCAAGGACTAGAAAGAGGTCATCGCTGAACAACAATGAAGACAGGATCAGTACGCTGCCAAATGTACTTCTCCATCACATTTTATCTTTTTTGGACGCAGTGCAGGTTGTTCAAACCTGTGTTTTGTCCAAAAGATGGATGAATGTGTGGAAATCTCATCCCTATCTTGACTTCAATTTTGAGACTTTTTCATCCTTAATAAGTTCATATTATTATGACGATGACATGAACAATTTCACTGATTTTATCAGTCATGTTTTACTACGTCGTAATAACATCGATGTTTTTAAGCTTTCCTTAGATACACGTCGTGATTGTCAGTATAGTGTGGTAGAATCTCTGATATATTATGCAGTTAAACACCACGTGGAAGAGATGTCTATAAATACTGTTCATTGGGATGTGCCCATTGTGTTGCCTCGTTGTTTCTTTGACTGTGAATCATTGAGAAGCCTGAAATTGAAAGTTGACGGTGGCCTAGCTTTGCCAAAATCATTGGGGTTGCAGTCTCTGAAGACATTGCATCTTGGTGGGGCTCAGAATTTTGATGGGAAGATTTTCTCAAGTTGCCCGAATCTTGAAAATCTGACAATTGAAGATATATGCTTAAACGTGATTGAAAACTTCAATATTCATGCTCTTAGTCTGAAAAGCCTGGAAATTTTGAATTGGAGATATAATAGAATTAAGCAGGGGTGCAAAGTTATGTTAGTTGCTCCTAAGCTTACCAGTTTCAAGTTTGATGGGAATACTCCTCTTTTTTGGTCTGAAGTGAATCTTACCTCTTTGGATGATGTAAATGTAGTCTTGCAGAGATACTATCACAATCATTACTATCCATTCTATGTAGTTGAAGATGAATACATTTCAGAAGAAGAAGAAACTGAGCAGGGGCTTGGTCTCAATCTCATCAAGATGCTTCATCAGTTCTGCAGTGCAAAATCTTTGACATTATCCATGAATATCATTGAGGTGCATATTTTAAAACATTCTATAATTTAAGAGATAAGTTTGTGGTACAAGGCTGTGAAGTTCAGATGGCATGTCATCATTAGAGATATTGCGAAATTTGTCATTTTTGTTTCTTTAAAGATTTGTGCAGGAGGTTGTATTCTTAATTTGCATGGCTATCTTTAAGAAAATGATTTTCTTAGTGTGCATTCATTTAGACGCATCTTGTTAGCCTTTCATAAAGTTCCTAGCACATTAACTACTACTTCATTCCCTAGAGTGCTGCTAATTTAGTTGACAAATGCCTCCTTTTATGTTTTACATTGAAGAGTTGAAAGATATTCTCTTAACTGCATGAAAGAATTTTAGGATTTCGTGTCTGGTTGCTTGCTTGTGCATTAACCCAAGTGCATTTGATAAGGACTCTTTAGGATTTGGGAGTCATATTCCTGCAACTCTGTAATATTAACTATTAGGCAGTGTTGAATTCTACAGGTGATGGCATAAGCTTTTTGACATTGAATTTTTACTTTTTTAAATGCTATGAGTTTGCTTTGTATTTTGGCAATGGTGCTGCTACTGATTGACCCTCAAAGTGTAATGTTGAAATGTGACATATCCTTGAATAATTGAATTTTACATTCCATGCATCTTAAATGCGTTTTTATCCTCATAGGCTCTCTCCTTCTTTATGATGGCGTGCTGGGCATAGGTACAATAAATTTGAGCATACATCTCTTTCAGTTATTTTTTCCATACAAGCTGACCACTGATTGGTTGGCTTGCAAGGCTTTGAATATTTGATAAAACTGGATTTTCTTGAGCTGCAATTTTTTATTCAAGTATGGTCGAGTGTCATTAACAGATTATTAATTTTATTATGTATAACTTTCATGCATATTTTACCCATGAATAAATAATAATAATAATAATAATAATAATAATAATAATTATTATTATTATTATTATTATTATTATTATTATTATTATTTTGTTATCGATGCCTAAAAGAATTTCATTTGATGAAATATCAAATCCTTTATATCCGTGTTCTGCTGCTGACTTTTGTGTGAAAACAAGCCTGTTTATCATTAATAACTAACAGACTGACGTAGTTAACATGTAAAGACAACTTTTTCTTCAGCCATACCCAACTAATGTTTATCATTTGTTGCTCACTGAATAACTAAAATGTTAATTATTTTATTTATTTACTTTGCAAGGGTTTGTTTCTTGAACATCCTTTAATCTGGTTTCATTTTATATGAATTTTTCATGTTTCCAGGTTCTCTCAAAGATTCCGGCTGCTCTAAATAAACATCCTTCTCCATTTTCCAATTTGAAGTATCTGAAGTTGAAAACTGACCACAAGGATGTCACTTTTCCTGCCCATGTTTTGAATTACTTTCTTAGAAGCTCTTCTTTGCTGAAAGTATGCTTCTAATATCTCCCAAGGTAATCTAACATCTCCTTCTACATTCAAAGTTACTGTTGATGCCACTTAAATAATAACTGCTTCAGTCTCACTCTAACATGCCTTGTAATTTCGTGGGCACAAAGCTGTGAAGCTATATGAAGGCAGTTCTTTCCATTACCATACACATGTGAATGTCTTTCAAGTGCTTAGGTACTCCTTTGACACCTGTAATCTACATTCTAATTGATTGTGGCTTGATCCTTGTAGCATACAGCAATACAATATATGATGTTCTTTTTCCCACAATCATTGCTTGGCTAATCCAATATATTAGCTCCGATTGAAATCAGCATTTTGCATGAAACTTGCTGAGAAAGAACCCTGCATACGATGCGTTAGCAAAATTTGCCCAAAAGGTAAAAAGGAAATTTTTGGGTTATCTGTCATTCTTGCATGTCGAATTTGCAAATATTTATTTACTTGTTGGTAGTTGTTCACTGCCAAAGACAAAAATTGATTAATAACAGTTAAATTAACAAAGAGTTATTATTGATTCGGAGTTATGATTTATCAGGGAAGATAGGAAAGCATCCATCGTAGTATAATCTCCCAGATTAGATATAGACTCTTATGAGAAACTTTAACATATATATGGATGATTTTGTTCTTAAACACAGTTTCTGTATGTAATTTGTAACTTTCTTCCAATTTATTTATTTTTCACTTTTTTATAGTGTTCTTTTGCATTTGAGTATATTTATTTTTCTTCGACCTTTTTCCTCCGTTTCGCTTTGCATCTTCCACAACAATATATATTTCTCAAGGATCTTTCATAAGGATTGAAATTTCAGACACTATTTGATTTTGTGAGGCTATTGCTCGAGATTATGTTCCTAGTTGTCGGAAGGAAGAAACGAAGATAGCATAATTGATCTTGAAAATTATTTGATTGATTGATCGATCTATAGACGGGTAAAAAAATCATAAGCATGACAGAGGCTAGTTACAAGGCCATGAAGAATTTAACAGCTAATTAACAGCTCAAGGACTAGTTGAGCAGCTTAATTAGATTTACCGCGTTGTGGTTATTCATCGTTTAGCTCCCATAAGCAACAAACAATAGCACATGGACAGACTTGAAGTGCTCTGCATCTTATACCTCTGTTACCATTCCGAACATCAGGCGTTACTACTCCGTAATAACACACATATCTTTCTAGGAATTGCAGGTGCTCACACCATTGTGGCCCCAAACTCTAGTTAGCCACCAATGGCTTCTCTTGAAGGATCTTCCTATAATCAAATGAACATGTCTAATTCTAATGTAAGAGTCATCTAATTAGAGATGAAAAATACAACAAACATGAATTAAGACAATAATGATGTGGTAGGTCATGATTAATGAACTAAATCAGATTTAAAATAAGTTACTACAAAATTGATCTTTCGGATAAAAACTTGAGGAGTAAGTACCAAGGTATCTTCTAAGAGCAAATGGTTTGATGGAAATGTACGGAGGTGTTATATGTTAGTTTAACAAACATTGTTGCAAGCCCAACATTATTAGAGTATGATCACACATTATATAGGTGTAGATAGGCTTACATACCGTCTCAAATTGAGATTATATGACTCGACAACCTTATAATAAACAACCTTGTTCCTAGGCAATATAATGCTGCACAAGTTACCTTCCAACGTGGTAATGTCAAACCTCTCAAGGACTTACTATCAAACATAAGCAATGTTGTAAATAGATAAACAGATGGAGTTAAGCTAACTTAATACCTAAGCAGTTATTTGACTAAGACGAACAATCAATAAGAGAACACTTGTTAAATTCAGAACACTTGTTAAATTCATTTATCATTGTGGTGATGGTGTACAAATTCTTTAATAAAATTATTATTGTTTAGCTTATCATAAACCAAAATATCCTTTCATTGGTTCTCAGCGCTATCGACAAATTCAATTAGTAGTATGAAAGAAATTGAAACTTGTTTTCATGAGCATTTTTATAAAACAAAGCTAGAGTTGTCATTGGCTAACTTAGCTAGGATAGGCTAAGATCTAAGATAATATAAAAAAAGTTATGCTCTTCAATTCAGAATTCTAAAACCAAATGCATAATAGCTATAATAAAGTAAGAGTGCGTTAAATTTATTATGGAGTGGATGTAGTGGAGTATTACAATGAGGTTTATGAGAAGTAGGAACTTGGATATATATATATATATCTTAACAAATGATATTGTTTGATATTAAACGATGTTTGAGAAATGAGAAGAAAAATAAAGTCATCGAGGGTAATATACCTAAATGGCTATTTCAATGAAGTTGAAATTGCACTTCCAATGATTTACTTAAACTTTAATGAAGAATTCAAAGAAAAACATTATTAATATTGAGTATCTTGTTATTATTCTTGTAAGAATTAAACATTTCCTTGTAACAACTTTCTTTTTGAAATTAATTTTGATAGAAGAAATAAAATAAAAAATATGAAATTTTAACCCACAAGTAAAAATTGAAGGGATATTGTTATGGTTAAAGTCAAATGTTCAATGCATCAAATCTTGTTTTTAATCAATTTTAATTTCAACACTTAAATTATAAAAATTTATGTGAATTTAAAAAATTATAGGAACTAGTTCTCTATCCACTGTGCATATACATATAATTTCACAAAAAGTCATTAAGCATCTTATCACCGGGTTTGTGCTCAATTTAAAAAAAAAAATTATTTAGATTTCTCACTTTTTAAAGAATTCAAATTAAAGAGACTATAATTAAAAGTTTTGAAAAAATGCAGCCCTTTTTGTCTTAATAAAGAAGAAAAGGAAAAATTAATCGTGGCAACCAAAGAAATGAAAGAGGAAAAAAAAAGAATGGATTGCATAATCATACTAGAGCTCCATCATTACTATATGTTGTCACACAATGAATTCCTTGTCAAGATGATTCAACGATAATAAAAAATATCACTATAATATATTGGAGGAGGCTATACACGCCTCCTTAATGTACTAGCCTTTCTCACACACTAATACTTGTAACACACAAAATACCTTTTAACATCTTTTGTTTTTGATTCTCCTATAACTCTTTAATTTAGTCATAATTTTCATCTCTTTCAAGCTCAATAAAAACCTAAATAGGAAAGCAGAAAGGAAGGGAAAGGAAATAGATAAATGACTCAAATCGAGTAAACTTATTATGGTCGTATCTATGACACAAGTTTTTAATTTGACGGGTTAGTCTAGGTTAACCTGAATTATGAATTTCACAAATTAACATGAGTAAACCTAATAAGTCATCATTTCAATTTCATTTAAAAAGATGTCATTATGATCACAATAATATCATTAGTGTTAGAGAATGATATAAATCATATCCTAAGATCTCACATAACAGTTTAAACTATTGAGTTGAGATGGTTCTTTGACATAGTATTAGAACTTTGATGACCAAGCGGTCACGAGTTTGAATCTCACCATTTTTATTTATTTGATAAAAATTAAGTGTAATGTAATATGAGTTTGTCCAAGTTTAAAGCCCAAAGAGCTTTCACTAGAAGATATGTGTTAAAGAACAATATAAATCATATTCTAGGACCTCACTTAACAACTTAAATTATTAGGTTGAGATGATTTTTTGACAATTAAAACCATGGATCGATACTTGTAACAAGCATGAGAATCAAAGTTTGTAGTTTCTTTTAATTATATTGCTTAAGTTTTTCTCTCCTACCAATACAAATTATAGGTCAACTAATATTGATGTCATCCTTATTTGTTAAAATGTTGTGTTTGCACCTCTTTTTTGTCACATACAATAATTTGTATAATCCTTCTTTATAGTTTAAGGAGATTGATACATTATATTGCTATCTTTGTTTTTTTAATTATGAATTTTTTTAATAAGTTAATTTTAAAATGTTACGATGAAGATATAAATTTACCAAAATTGGTGAGGATTTGGTCTTAGAAAAGGTTCAAATTTGAAGAGTCTTTAAGCATTGATTGTAATAACAACTTTAAACTTGATATGGACAAGTTGGATGTTTAACCATTTATACATTTGATTCCAAGATCTTGAAAATTTTAATTCTAATTCACATTGTTACTTCAAAAGAAGAGAGAAAAAAAAGAATGAAATTCAAACTAAAAATAGTAAATAATTTTTTGAGCGAAATATGAAAAAAAAATATGAATATCATCTATATAATCACATCTTTTTACCATATGAAATTTGATTATTTTTTCAACACATCAATTTCATGATTTCTTTCTATCACATGAAAGCTTATGGTGTAAAAAATGATACAAGATAATCATAAAAGCTTGAGTGATTTTATTATTAATGAAGAAAGTTTTAGCTATAGGAGTAACTTAAAAAAAATTAAATTATTTTGACAAATTTAAAGATTACACAATACCTTATAATAAATGATGGGATTTATACGCAATTAATATGTGACAAATGAACAACATGACAACATAACTCATTAAATATTTTATTTATAAAAAAAACTTAACCAAACCATTTTTTTTAATTATGTCAATTATGAACAAAATTAAACTTAACTAAAAATCAATTCATTAAGTTTATTTGTTTTTATTAATAGGTAAACAATAGGCCTTTTAATTAGGATGTATTTTTTTAGATCTATGCTTTTAGTGTTTATTTACAATAAATATATATTGAATTGGGTTTAAGAAGCTTTCATAATAGGCTTGGTTTTCTGTAGGCCTTTATTAACAACTAATTGGTTTATTGTAATAGGCATTCACTTTCGAAGTTAAGAATGCACGCTTTGTGCAAGTGAGGTTCTGGTCTAGCGGTGGGAGGGGCTTGTCCCCTTCCTCCGCACCTGGGTTCGAACCTCACCATATACGCCTGTCACCTCCGCGGTGCCTTACCTGCTCACTGGGCTTGCAGGATGTTCAGTGGGCCGTGGGGATTAGTCGTGGTGCGCGTAAGCTGGCCCGGACACCCCACGTAAATAAAAAAACAAAAAAGAATGCACGCTTTGTTGTATATATACTAGTTAGGTGGTTTTTATATGCTGCAGATTCATTTTTAATTTTCAAAAACAATTGAAAATAAAATCCAAGTTTTTTTTGGTCTTGCATAATTAGATTTTAAACATGTTTAGATGTTGTTACAGTGAGATTCAAGATTATTTTGAGTTTTCTTCGATTTAGCTCAAGTCTAATATTAAATTAGTTTTAAATTAGACCATACTAAATTCAAAGTTACTTGAATGGTGTATAAGATTTAAATTTATTTTATAATTTTATAATTAATAATTAATTTATATGTAATTTATAAATAAAATTAATTACAATATGATAGTGGCTGACCATGTATTTGAAAATGATATAAATCTCTTTTATGTTTGAAAATGATATGAATCTCTCCTCAAGTGTATTCTCATTATTAGCCCCACACAGGGAAACGGTAAACTCTCCCCATCTTTTATCAATTTGTTGATTGCTAGATGCAGTGATCCCGGTGCCTTGCTCTCCATACTTTATGTTATTCCTTTGAAGCAGGGCAACCCCCTAGACGAAGTGTTATACATTTTTAAATTCATTAATTATTTTATTAATGATATTAATTATAATAAAATATACTCTTATAAATTTTACTAAAAGTAATAATATTTGTAATACAAATTAGAATATTTTTAGTATTAATATTATTAAATATTATAAAAATAATATTTTTGCTATTAATACTATTAATTATACTAAAAAATAGATTAATAAAAAATATAATAATACTTTTAATATTTATAACAAAAAAATAATATTAAAAGAACAAATAATAATAGTTTTGAAATTAATTTTATTTTGAGTCCTGCATTGCCAGTCAAAAGCTAGTTTTAAGTTATATTTGTTAGTAGTTAAACCAAAACAACACCTGACACTTGGATTGCATCAAGAGAAAGCAGACCAAACACCCCATGGCATTTTGGCTATACGCTCTCAAGATGGAACCCAAGAGCCATGTGTTTCATTGTGGTTTCTTTTTATAATAATAATAATAATTTTTTAAATTTTTTTAATAATGATAATAATTTTTATATTATTATAAATTTTAATGAAAATACTAAAATATTTATAATACAAATAATAATATTTTTAGTAGCAATAATACAAATTACTATAAAAATCATATTATTTATAACACCAAATGTAAAAATATTTTAGACATTAATAATATTAATTATACTAAAAAATGTTATTAAGAGAACAAATAATAATAGTTTTGAGATAAACACTATTAATTAGACTAAAATAATAATAATATTTTTTATATTAAGAAAACAATATAATAATTCTTTTAATATTAATTATACAAAAAAATATCAACAAAACAAACAATAAATTTTTTATTATTAATAATCTAAAAATTAATTATACTAAAAAAATAATAAGAAAACTAATAATAATATTTTTAATACCAATACTTGTAATTACATTAAAAGTAAAGGCAAGCCAACCACCACATGGTGTTTGGTCTGCCTATAGCCAGGACCTAATTTTATTTTGGATCCTACCTTGCCAGGTTCAAGGTTAACCTTTGGTAATGTTTGTGAGTGTCCAAAACAAAGTATTACCTGATGCTTGGATTGCAGCTAAGTGCCATGAGGCGCTAGGGCTGTTTGCCCTCAAGAGGAAACCTAAGCGTCATGAGTCTTAACGTGATTTTTTTTTATAGTAATAGTAGTTTTTAAAAATTTATCAATGATGATAATAATATATGTGCTCTTATAAATTTTAATGAAAATACTAAAAGTTTTATAATACAAATAATAATATTTTTAGTAATAATAATATGAATTATTATAAAAATGATATTATTTATAACACTAAATATAATAATATTTTAGTGATTAATACTATTAATTATACTAAAAATAATATTAAAAGAACAAATAATAATAGTTTTATTAATTAGACTAAAATAATAATAATATTTTTACTAAAATAATAATAATATTTTCCATACCAATACTATCAATTATACCAAAAAAAATATATTAAGAAAAAATATAATAATTTTCTTAATATTAATTAAACAAAAAAAATATCAACAAAACAAACAATAACATTTTTACTATTAATACTCTAAAAATTAATTATACTAAAAACATAATAAGAAAACTAATAATAATATTTTTAATACTAATATTTGTAATTACATTAAAAGTATAGGCAGCCCATATAGCATATGGCACTTAAGTTGCACCCAAGAGTAAGCAAATTAAGTGTCAGGTGCCGTGGTGCTATAAGTTTGGGGTGATGTTGCCCAAGCACCAAGCCACACTCATATCGTCCTGGTTTGCCCCCAGCCATAAGGTTAGGTAAATCGAGCACTAAGGCGCAACAACTCTAGTGGGCTTGCCTCCAGGTTGGAGCCCCTGCCTTTCAGCCCAACAATACCCATGCCAATTAATACAGTCCACAGTGAAAGCTCTTACAGTCTATAGTGAAAACACTCACAATGCATCCATAATGCAATCTACAGTGAACTCATTTACAGTGAACTTACTTATGAGAATTCGCTTTCTTATTTGTGGATTAATTACTCCAGTGCCACTTTAATTACTAGAACCAAAGTGATATTTCACAGTATGAACGTCTTTGTAAATCTTGTCAAGTTAATGCAGATAATCAAGATGAAAGAAGAGAAAGAAAGAATGATTATTCAACAAATGAAAAACTTAACCTTTCCATATAGGTTATGTCCTTTTATATATAATTAGAGAAGACGGTTATTTCCTTTAGTAACTTCTCTAATAATTTGGATTAAGCTCATTCATCATGGATAGACCAAGCTTAACCTAATAACCAATATCTCTCACTCACCTATGAAGGACTAAATCTCTCTAACACATTATATTTCAAAGTTGCATAAGAATTTCATACTTGATGAACGGATCGTGTGACCTGAAGCACACAGTAAAAGGAGCTCCAATACATAAACCTAATACAAGTCATATAGGAGACACCAACCTTATAATTAATTATTCCTTAAAGTATACTAATATACCCCAAGCATTTTTAGTTACATATAATTGAATATAATTCAATTCCTCAAGAATTTCATACTCAATCCATCCTTACACTTACAAATATTCTAAATCATATCAAATCTATTCAAGTGACATGATCGCGGTTGGTGAATACAAGTAAGAGGTGTAGAATTAATTTTTTTTTTTTGCTCTCATATCAATCAAATTTAAATTAACTCGCTTTCCTAAAAGTATTCCTTTAAGTCGAATCATTCCATAACTATAGGATATACTCCTAAAGTAGCGATCATTAATACATCACCTTATGATATAGTTAAAAATCACAAAAAGGTAAGATTTTAAGATCTTAGATATGATCTTCAGGACTCATATAATAAAGAAGCAAGGATCCATTCTTTATTCCTGTAATGGTCGTTAGCACATGTAGTATGAAATACATGCTATAGTGGAGCTTACTATTTTTCTTTTAAAGACAAAAAATGTATGTCATTGCTCCCCTTATTATTGGAAATACACTATATGAGTCTTAATCTTGTTGCTAAAAATATAGACTTCAAATAAAAAAAATTATTTGCTCATTTTTCATTAGTGGCAAATGAATAATTTCATACTCAGTTTCAATCATAATAGATATATGAATGGCGGGAATTCATTCATGCTGATTCTTTTATTTAAGAACCTCATCTTGGTCCTAGTCAAGGTTATTTTTTTAATAATCATTTTGAGTTAAAATTGCTCCAACTACACCCAAATCACTTATTGAGCATTAAAACTTAAATAGTCTCATCCCTACTCACATTACAAGTGTTAGAGGTGATTGTTCGTGTGAATGAGTCAATCTAAGTCTATCGAAATACTTCAACAACTTGTATTATACGATACTCAACATAATCCATGAAACAAATAATGAATAAAAAGATATTCTAATGGAATTTATTCATTACTCAATCATTATAAGCTTTTGTATAATCTTTAAAACTAATCATATTACTAATTACATTCTACATAAGCCAAAGGATCTCATATGTCTAATAAATACATCCCTTGCTATTAGTTTTATGAGTGGATCTACAACCATATAATTTGTAAAAATATGTTTCAAGATCACATCTTGTTCAGTAATTGCTTTTCTAATATAGTAATATCTCATCTTGATGTGTTTGGTCTTTCCATGGTATTTTAGATCTTTAGCCACAACTATTTGACATGACCAAAAAATTGATGTCTTCTCCCAAGTGCAGGAGTGTTGAAGTAATAAATAACCCGGCAAAACCATGGTCAAATTATAGGGAGGTTATTTGAACTTTTAGAACTCAAGATATGAGCTGAGTACTAAATAGTGTTTGAGCTGCATGACATATTCAGATTTTTTCGTTGTTGCTACAATTTGAACTTGAAAACAGTCTCTTTAAAACTGGACCTCTATATGAAAGTTGTAGGCCTATGTCTTACGTTTTCATCCATATAAAGTAAACCTAAATTCAAAATCTACAACTTTAGATATGACTCAATTACCAAATAGTGTTCTAGTTTAGACTACACTAGCATCTCTTTTCTAAGTTTGGTCCTCTTTTTGTCCTTTCAATTTCAAAACTTCAACTCATTAATCAATCCTTTCATTTATGTGATAGACTTGCATTTAGGATGAACATTTACCATAAATTAAAGGTATCTTATTGTATCAAACTTGTTATTATAAAACATGCTTTAGTTAAGGAGTTATTAATACTTTAAGTGTAAAATGATGATATAAAACCTTGATAAAATATATTTTTAAATACTAATCACATCCCCTAATCAGCTTATTACTAGTTCCTAATAATCAAAGCATTAAAATAGAATTTTGTTTTGCAAATTCCACGAAGTAAGACATTCATTATTCAACTTCCATTAATCTATCTAGATAAATAAATTCTCATTAAATTTATATATCTGCTCAATACCTCTTAAATAAGATATTAATAAACTTTTTTTGGTGTTTTATATCAACACATAGTTATGAGCTTTACTTGAAAGAAAATAATTTTTTTGTTATAATGTTTAAGGTTAACTTTCTAAGGTTGAGATTATTTTTTTTTTTGTTTTTATATTAATATACATATAAATTAAAAACACAATGCATATTTAACCCATGTAATGAGCTTTCGGCTAATAACTCCCAAACAAGTTGGTTTTAAGGCATTAGGTGTTGAGATACCCCTTCGAGCTTAACAACTCGGGTTGTAGATATTGATACGTAGATAGTGCAATGTTTGATCCCCTTAAGCTTTTCTCCTCAATCCATGTAACAAATGTTGAGCCAATAGATCCCATGTCAGTTGACTTTAGGATATTAGATGTTAAAATACTCATTCAGACTTAATTGTTTAGGTTAGGGAGGCTATGAAACCAAACTTATCTATGTTTTTATTATCATTATTTTTTAGGTTTTTTTTTTTACAATTTATATACTATCTATTTTCCTTGGTTGTTACCTTTAACAAAAGAACATAAACAATATAATAATCTAATATACAACACACAATGATATATTAAAGTATGTGTGTGAAAATAACGGATTAAGAATACTTGTTAAATAAGTATATGAGCAAAATTAAGTGATAATAATGTAAGAGTTTATAAACCTAAATATTTCAAGAAGTATTTTAATAGACCTTGTTATGAATATTGCAAATAACCATTGAAAAATGTTAACAAAGATACGTCTTTAGAGTCAATAAAATTCCTCCTTACTCTATCATCTTAGTAACAACAGTTTACAAATGATTTATGAAATAGAAAATATAATTAGTTTTTTTTAATATCAATTACTATCCTCCCCCCAACCAAAACGAGATATTATCCTCAATGTCCCAAGATAGATAAATAGATTATAAAAGACATCAAATGAAACACCGAACACTAACAAAACTAAAATACACCTAAATAAATATAAGAAAAAACAAAACATAAAATAATATACTATTAAAAAAACCAAAAGACACAAGGATTCACAAATAAAGGCTCAAATCCAATCTAAACTTTTTACAGCTTTTCTTAGTTGACCAATTTATGTGACTCATGAAAGGGTTAATTGCAGGAGTGAAAGATTATATTTGGTCAATCAATTATTCAGTAGTAGTAGTAGAGATTATGATTTGTAGTGCCGAAGATGTTAAAAATTCTTGTTCTACAACATGATCAACAAAAGACAATAATTTATCATAAAAACTATTAACTTTTAACAAACTTATGTGTTTATGGTGTATGTGTAGTTGGGTCTAAGAGGAAATATGAAAGATCTCTTTCAATGTGCCCAAACTACTTGGTAAGGCAATGAAGGCATCAACGTGTTTAAACATTATATTCATTCGATCAGACATTATCAAAACCTATAGTTCCTTTTTAATTGTTTTTCCAATGATGTTCCCTTGTACTAAATCTTTAGAGACAACCCTAATAACTTGACTACCTCCTAAAAATACAACTATTGACACTCCTCTCATTAACCCAAGGCTACCTCTCTCATGCACCAAATAAATCTTTCTCTCAGCTAATACCTGAACAAGATGATTTGTTGTATCTAAAAACTCTATTTCCTTCCCATGATTGGATCCACTGAAATCCTAAATATTTTTTATTTGATGACTTGAGAAACCTATCATTTCTACACACTTCTATATCTCTTGAATTTATGGGTTCAATAGAAATGAAGGGAAGAAAAAAAAGATTTTATAAATGAGAAATTGAAAATACAATCATACCACCTATATATAGGCCAGCTAGAGTCTCACACACTCTCTCTATTTATTTATTTATATTTTTTTTGAAAACAAATATATATACAGGTAGTTGTGATTGTGGCTCATACATTTATTTAGTTTTACGTCCAAGAACAACTTAAACTCCCTTTGTGGGTTAGGGATAGGCATCCCATCTAGTTTTCTTAAAAACTGGCAAACACGGTTTTTTTAGTTAGATTCCCAAGACTATGTCGAGCATGTTCTTCATAAAAATGGGGTCATAAGTCATGAATTGCACAATACTTATCTCCACTGTGATGAGACTTAAGAGTTAATAGAGGATTATTTGAAGACTCTCTATATTTTGATAATTTTCACTAGTTTTATAGAATGCATGTGAGTTTTTGAACATGGTGGGTAGTAAAATTCACTTTGTAAGATTGTCGTCCTTTTTTTTAACGAAAAATAATCCCTACATGGCTTAGAGTGATAAAATTTAATGTCACTACTTACCTCATTATCGGTAATACATTTTTGAAATATTTGATTAGGACAATATTTAAATAAGTAAAGGTCATCCCAATAAAAATTTTGCATGTCATTCAAAAACTTTCCTTTATCTTGGTTATCCAAATAAGTTAGCAAAAATCTTGAAGTAAGAAAATTGATATTTTTAGCAAACCAAAGCATTGAACTAAGAGAAAATAAAGATTCAACAAGAAAGTAATCATTGATTGGTGTGATGTCGGATGTTGAATCTACTGTTAATTTTGACAAATGATCCGTGATAATATTTTCGGTGCTTTTTTCATGCTTGATTTCTTCCTGTTTGAAAGTTTCATATATTTCACAATCATGATTAACTTTTTTTTATTTGGTCATGGCATGAGAAAATAAAAGTATTGGTAAGAAATCAGTCTTTTCCTTGCAATATTCAGATTCAACCCTTTCTTTACCCTCAAAGATTGACTCGTCATCTTTCTCATAAGGTTTAAGAGTGGGTTTTTCAATAACCTTACCACCACGAAGAGTGATGACTGATTTGACTTGATTCATATGTTGACTTCTAGAACTACTTGCATTTGCATTGTATTACCCCTTAGGATTTTGTTGTGGTTGATGTGAATTTTACAAGAGTATTTTTAAAATCTTTTATGCTGTGAGCAAGTTAAGTGTTGATTGTCTCTTGTTTTTCAATAAATGCATATAAAGTTTTCTTAAAATTTCTTATAGGAGGTGGAGCATAAAAAGGTGCATATCCATTAGAATTTTGGAAATTATGGCGTGCTTGAAATGCTGGTTGTGAAGTTTGTGCATTATTGTTATCATTATTTCAATTGAAATTTAGGTGATTTCTCTAGCTAGGGTTGTATGTTTGCGAGTATGGATTATGATTGGGCATTTGAAAATTATTTAAAGTATGGACTTTTTTGTGGAAATATTCCTTAAAAGAAGGTAAGGTTGAATAGTTATTGGTTGAGTGTTCATTGGTTTCATAAATTTGACACACAATGTTTTAAACATATTTTAATTTATCACTCTTTTTTAATTCTAGTGCCTTGACTTCTCTAGCTAAAGATGCAAACTTGGCTTAGAGATCATGATCTTTTTTAAGATTGTGCATGCCTCTACTAGATGTATGAAATTGAGTTTTGCTTGGTGCCTTATAAGTACTTGTGGTGTCCTAATTTTGAGCATTTTCAACTAACAAGTCTAAGTACTCCATTGCTTTATTAGGATCATGATCTTTAAAAGTTCCATTACATATCAATTCTATTATTTGCCTATCTTTAGGTGTTAACCCTTCATTAAAAAAAGTGAAACTAGTCTCTATATTTTAAAACCATGATGAGGGCAAATATTAAGCAAGTCTCAATACTTATCCCAACATTGATAAAATGTTTCTTATGGTTTTGGAGTGAAAAAGGTCATTTATCTTTTGAAATAGTTTGTTCTATGAAAAGAGAAAAGACTTCTTTAAAAACTATTGTTGCATTTCATCCCAAGCACAAATGAATCTTATTCTTAAATTTGTATCCATTTTTTAACTTTATCTTTTAATGAAAAATAAAAAAGTGTTAATCTAATAGTGTTCATGCTACAATTTGAGTCATTATACGTATTGCAGACGTACTCAAATTTCTTTAAATACAAATATTGATTTTCTAAATCTAAGCTATAAAAAGAAGGTAAAAGTTGAATAATGTCTGGCTTAAAATTAAAATGAGATGCATCAAGGGGGAAAACTATGCGTGAGAGTGCACTTATTCTTATGAGATTCATATGATATCTAGTGTTTTAATGCAATTATTCTCATTATAAAGCGATTGATTATCTTCTTCGACCATATTTTTTAAAAAATAATGAGGATACCCTATAAAGTCTACCACTTAATATATGTGACTACACTCTCATGCACATGTAGAAGTAGAATAAAAAGAAAAATAAAATGAAAAATGAAAAAATAAAACAAAACAAACAAAGATACAAGAAAAGTGAAAAGAGAACATAAAAAAATGTTATAATTTATACAAGAATTTACCTCCCAGCAACGACGCCAAAAACTTGACATGACTAAAAGATTGGTGTCTTCTTCCAAGTGTACGAGTGTCGAAGTAATAAATAACTCGACAAGACGAGAGTTGAACCACATGGAATTAATTATATAAATTATAGATAACAACAACAACAACAACAATAATAACGATAATAGTAATAGTAATAGTAATAGAAGTGGTAGTAGTAGTAGTAGTAGTAATAATAATAATAATAATAATAATAATAAAGAAGTAAAGAAGAAGAAGTTGATAAGAACTTTGATATGAAAGATTAATGTAAGGATTAAACAATAATAATAACAAATATCAAGATTAGAGGATCCACTAATGGTATGTCAAACAAGTATAGTATAAACTCTTATTATTCAATTGGAAACCAGATACAAAGGAGGTTCTAATCAAATTATAAATTGTTAACATGATTACATTAGTTATCTTATTCAATTAATGTTAATACTTGTAAGTGTTGTTAAACATGTATAATTATATAATCAAGTTCCTTTCATAACATAGATGTCGGTTATACCATACAGTATGGGCTATGAAAGTACCAAGTATTTGTTGTATCAATTGTTATACAACATAAATGTAGATTAACCATTTAACAAGTAAAGTATTAAAAGTGAACAAGATAACAAATATAAAGCATGTTAGTATCAAACATTAAGGTCCGTGTTGGGTTTATATTATACTTATTTTTACACCATTAATGAAACCTTTTCACCTTAACATAATAAACTTAGCTAAACATAATGAAAGAAAGAAACATAAATAAACAAAATAAGAACATAAATAAGATAAAAGTTAATTAAGTAAAGGAAAGGAAATGAAAGACATAAACTTGATATTAATAAAAGCAAAATTTAAGCAATACAAAGTGAGAAAGCAAGAGTATGATCTTGATCTGGAAACCAAAATGCTTTAATACAAGGCAAATGCTTTCTTTTATATGCTAAATTTGAGAACTATTGATTTAATGACTAATTGATAAGTGGGTGGCCAACTCTTGACTTGATGACAATACTTATCTTCTCTTGTCTGAATAAAACATCATTGATAATGTCAGAATTTAAACTAGACCAACACATGAAAGTTATAAGAAATTGTCTCAGCTTTTTAGGAAAAAATTTGAGGTCACTTGAAATTCTAGAACTTAAGATATGGGTTGAACACTGAACAATGTTAGGACTGGAGAACAGATTTGGACTTCTTCGTTGTTGCTATAATTTGGACTTGAAAATGTAATAATCCAATGTGCAACCTATGATTATATGTTAAAGTGTGTGTGTGAAAATTAAGGTTTAAGAATATATGTTAAATAAGCATATGAGTAGAATTAAGTGATAACAATGTAAGAGTTTGTAAACCTGAATATTTCAAGAAGTATTATAATAGACCTTGTTAAGAACCATAAAAAATATTGTCCAAATGTATTTTTACATAACAACCAATAAACGCAATATTAAAGCCTAATTGCAGTAAAGTAAGAACAAACATAAGATTTCATCAAACTTCTGGAGCGTAGAGTACATTATAAAGATAAAGTGTGCGACTGCCCTGCAAATCTAGTTTGCAAGTATCGATCCCAAGCACAGTAGCAGAAGCATTATTCCTCATGTATATGCATCTAATTCCCTTTGGAGTTCAACGAAATTCCACAAAGACTGTTTGATCCCTTACTATATGGTTGGTTGCTCTTAAGTCTACATTAAAAAAAGGAACAGATTCAACAAGAATTAAACAGCTGCTAACATATAAGTTAGAGGGATGATTGTGGTTAAACATTACCTTTAGTTTAGTGCAATCACGAGCAAAGTGACTAGGTTTACCATAAGTGAAACAATTCATATTCTTGCCTTTCTTACCGCCACGTTTCCCACACTTGTTCTTATGTCTACTACTACTTACTTTTATTCCTCTCTTACCATATTTGAGACCTTTAGCCTTACCCCTTTCATATTTAGAACTATATGTTTCATACATCTTTGTCTCAGATATAAAAACCTTATTTATAAGCCTTTCAGTATGAAGTCTACCTTCTTCAAGCTTAACATGATGAGCAATATTGTCAAATATCTTGATGTTGTTATTGGAGGTAAGGTTAACGCGCATGAGTTTCCAATTACTTGGCAAAGAGCGGATAACTACATATACTTGTTGTTTATCAGTCATCTAATGCCCAGTATCCCTTAATTCACTGATCATATTAGACATGACTGTAAGATGTTGCCTTATCATTTGATTTTGACACTTCCTATAACCATCAAATTTGAGGGTTAATTGATGAAGTCTAGTAGTGGAGGTTCCTCCATACTGAATCTTTACTGCATTCCAAACATTTTGAGTTGAACGATACCTTTCAAAATGCAGCACTATATTATTTCTCATGCTGCTTAACATCAAAATACGAGCTACACGATCCTTGCGTTTATAGGTATGATATGTTTTCATATTAAGCTTGTGTTGAGCAGTGTTTCCTTACTTATGTTCAGCCATCGGTTGTATGATTGTTTCCAGCATTTATCGCTTTTCTAAGAGATACTCAATCTTACGATACTAATGACACGACTAAAAGGTTGATGTCTTCTCCCAAGTGCAGGAGTGTCGAAGTAATAAATAACCCGGCAAGACCGGGGTCGAACCACAGGGAGGTTAATTGTACAAATTATAAACAACAATTATAAACAACAATAATAGTAATAACGATAATAATAATAATAATAGTAGTAGTAGTAGTAGTAGTAGTAGTACTAATAATAATAATAATAACAACAACAATAATAATAATAATAATAATAAAGAAAGAGAAGAAAAAGAAGATGATGATGATGAGAACTTAGAGATGAAATATTAATGTAAGGATTAAACAATAATAATAACAAATGTCAAGGTTAGAGGTTCCACTAATGGTATATCAAACAAGTATAGTATAAACTCTTATTATTGAATTGGAAACCACACACAAAGGAGGTTCCAATCAGATTATATATTGTTAACATGATTACATTAGTCATCTTATTCAATTAATGCTAATACTTGTAAATCTCGTCAAGCATTCATGATTATAACTTATGTTAACAACAAATCAAGTTCCTTTCATAGCTCAGGTGTCGGTTATACCATACATTATGGGCTATGAAAGTGCCAAGCATTTGTTGTACCAAGTGTTATACAACATAAATCAAGATTAGTCATTTAACAAGCAAAGTATTAAAGAGTGAACAAGATAACAAATATAAAACATGTTAGTATCAAACATTAAAGTCCATATTAAGTTTACATTATACTTATTCTCACACCATTAGTGTAACCTTTTCACCTTGACATAATTAACTTAGCTAGACATAATGAAAGAAAGGAAAAAAAATAAACAAAATAAGAACATAAAAGTTAACTAAGTAAAGGAAAGGAAATGAAAGGCATAAACTTGATATTAATGAAAGTAAAGCATAAACATTACAAAAAATACAAAGAGAGAAAGGAAGAGCATGATCTTGATCTGAAAACCAAGATGCCTAAATGCATGGCAAATGCCTCCTTTTATAGGCCAAAATTGGGAACTATTGATTTGATGACTAATTGATAAGTGGGTGACCAACTTTTGACTTGGTGACAATCCTTATCTTCTCTTGTCTGCCCAAAACGTCATTGATAACGTCAAAAATGGAGCCAGGTGCAAACATGAAAGTTGTAGGCAATTGTCTCAGCTTTCTTGTGTAAAAACTTCAGCTCATTTGGACTTCTAGAACTCCAGATATGGCCAAAATACCGAACAGTGCTCGGGCTGGAAGACAGATTCGGGCTTCTTTGTTGTTGCTACAATTTGGACTTGATAATGGCCTTTTTAGATCTTGGGCTCCATATGAAAGTTGTAGGCCTATGTCTTACCTTTCCATCCATATAAATTGGACCTAAATCGGAGATCTGTAGCTCCAGATATGACCCAATTACCGAATAGTGTTCTGGTTTGGATTGCACCGACATCTCTTTTCTAAGTTTGACCATCTCTTTGCCTTGGAATTTAAGTTCTTCGAGTCATCAATCAATCCTTTCATTTATTTGATAAGCCTGCATTAAAAATAGGCATTTACCACAAATTATAGGTATCTTATATTATTAGATACATTATTATAAAACATATTTTAGTTAAGGAGTTATTGATACTTCAAGTGCAAAATGATGATATAAAACCATGATAAAAATGCACTTTTAAGTACTAATCACACCCCCCAACCAGCTTATTACTAGTCCCTAGTAATCAAAGCGTTAAAATAGAAAACAAATTTGCAAATTTCACAAAGCAAGGTATTCATCATTTAACTTCCTTTAATCCATCCAGATAAACAAACTCTCATTAAATTTATATATCTGCTCAATACCTTTTAACAAGATATTAATAAACCTTTTTTTTTGTGTGGTTAATGTATCAACACATAATTATGGGGCTTTTCTTGGAAGAAAACAAAATTTTTGTTCTAATGTTTAAGGTTAACTTCCTTGGGTTGGGATTATTATTTTTGTCTTTTTTTTCTTTTTTTTTTGCTTTTTTTTTAACTCTATATACATATAATTTAAAAACATCATGCATCTTTAACCCATGTAACGAGCTTTCAGCTAATGACTCCCAGACCAGTTGGTCTTAGGGCATTAGGTGTTAAGACACCCCTACGAGCTTAGTAACTCGGGTCGCAGATACTGATATGTAGATAGTGCAATGTTTGATTCCCTTAAGCTTTTCTCCTCAACCCATGTAACAAGCGTTGGGCCAATAGCTCCCAAGTCAGTTGACTTTAGGGTATTAGGTGTTAAAACACCCCTTCGGGCTTAATTGCTTAGGTTAGGGAGGCTACGAAACCAAACTTATCTACATTTTTATTATCATCATTTTTTTTCTTTTTTTTTTCTTTTTTTTTCTTTTTGTTTTCATTTTTTTCATGTTTTTTTTTCTTAATTATATACAATCTCTTTCCCTTAGTTGTTACCTTTAACAAAAGAACATAAAGAATGTAATAATCCAATATGCAACCCACAATCATATGTTAAAGTGTGTGTGTGTAAATTAAGGTTTAATAATACATGTTAAATAAGTATATGAGCAGAATTAAGTGGTAACAATACGAGAGTTTGTAAACCTGAATATTTCAGGAAGTATTATAATAGACCTTGTTAAGAATGGTTACTAAGATGCGTCTTAAGAGTCACTTTAACAAAAGAACTCCTTTACTCTGCCATCCTAGTAACAACAATTATGCACATGCTTTATGAAATGAAAAACAATTTTTTTTTATCAACTACTACCCTCTCCCCCCAACCAAAACGAGACATTGTCCTCAATGTTCTAAGGTAGAAAGATAGAGTATAGAAGATATCACCTGAAATAACGAACACTGACAAAACCTGAAACACACTGAAACAAAAATAAGAAATAACAAAACACAATAATAAAACCAAAAGACACAAGTTTTTACAAACAAAAAAAAAATTCAAATCACAGTTGTGAATGTGACTCACATCTTCCCTTGGTTTTACGTCCATGAACGGCTTAAACGCCCTCAATGGGTCGGGGATAGGCTTCCCATCCAGTTTTCTTAAAAACTGGCAAACAGGGTCTTTTTTAGTCAGATTCCCAAGACTAAGTCAAGTATGTTCTTTATGAAAATGAGTTCATAAGTCATGAATTACACGATGCTTATCTCGACTATGATGAGACTTAAGAGTCAATAGAAGATTATCTAAAGACTCTCTGTGTTTTGAAATAAATCCCACCTTCTGACAATTTTCACAGTTTTTGCGGAATGCATCTGACTCCTTAAATATGATGGACCAGTAAAATTCACTTTGTAAGATTTCTACAATCCTCTTTTTTGATGAGAAATGATCCCCACATGCCTTAAAGTAACAAAATTTAATGAAATTACTTACCTCATTGTCGAGAATGCATTTTTGAAATATTTGATCAGGACAATAATTGAATAAGTAAGGGTCATCCCAATAAAAATTTTGCTCGTTGCTCAAAAATTTTCTTTTGTCTTCAATACTCCAATGAGTTGGCAAAAATCTTGAAGCAAGAAAATTGATATTTTTAGCAAACCAAGGCATTGAATTAAGAGAAAGTAGAGATTCATCAGGAAAGTAATCATCGATTGGTATGATGTCGGGTGTCGAATCTGTTGTCACTTTTGATAAAAGATTCGCATCAACCTTTTCGATGCCTTTTTCATCCTCGATTTCTTCCTGATTGGTCATGGCATGAGAAAATGGAAGTGCTGGCGGAGAATCAGTCATTTCTTTGCAATTTTCAGATTCAACCCCTTCTTTTCCCTTAGAAATTGACTCATCATCTTTCTCATAAGGTTCAAGAGAGGGTTTTTCAATAACCTTACCACTGCGTAGAGTAGTGACTGATTTGACTTGATCCATGTGTTGGCTTCCGGAACTACTTGCATTTGCATTGTATTGCCCTTTGGGATTTTGTTGTGTTTGAGATGGAAACTTACCTTTCTCTTGGAAACTGAGAGCAGATGTTAATTTTGCAAGAGTATCTTTAAAATCTGTCATGTTTTGAGCAAGTTGAGTATTGATTGTCTCTTGCTTTTCAATGAATGCATGCAATGTTTCCTCAAGATTTCTTCTAGGAGGTGGAGCATAAGGAGGTGCATATCCATGAGAATTTTGAAAATTATGGTGTGCTTAAAACGGTGGTTGTGAAGTTTGTGCATTGTTGTTCTCACTCTTCCAATTGAAATTTGGGTGATTCCTCCAACCAGGGTTGTATGTTTGGGAGTATGGGTTGTGGTTGGGCCTTTGGAAACTGTTTAAAGCATGGGCTTGTTCATGGAGACATTCCTTAAAAGAAGGCAAGGTTAGACAATTGTTGGTTGAGTGTTCATTTGTTTCACAGATTTGACACACAATGTTTTCAACAGATTTTAATTGACCACTCTTTTTTAATTCTAGTGCCTCGACTTTTCTAGCTAAAGATGCAAATTTGGCTTGAAGGTCATGATCTTCCCTAAGGTTGTACATACCTCCACTAGATGTATGAGGTTCAGTTTTACTCGGTGCCTCATATGTACCCGCAGTGTCCCAATTTTGAGCATTTTCAGCTAACAAGTCTAAGTACTCCATTGCTTCATCAGGGTCTTTATCTTCAAAAGTTCCATTGCACATCAATTCAACCATTTGCCTATCTTTAGGTGTTAACCCTTCATAGAAATGTGAAATCAATCTCCATGTTTCAAAACCATGATGAGGGCAAGTACTAAGCAAGTCTCGATACCTATCCCAACATTGGTAAAATGTTTCTCCTGGTTTTTGAGTGAAAGTGGTGATTTGTCTCTTGAAAGAGTTTGTTCTATGAGATGGGAAAAACTTCTTTAAAAATTGTTGTTGCATTTCATCCCAAGCACGAATGGATCCTGGTCTTAAATTTTGTAGCCATGTTTTAGCTTTATCTTTTAATGAAAAAGGAAAAAGCTTTAATCTGATGGTGTTCATGCTACAATTTAAGTTATTATATGTGTTGCACACCTCCTCAAATTCCCTTAAATGCAAGTATGGATTTTCCAATTCTAAACCATGAAAAGAAGGTAAAAGTTGAATAATACCTGGTTTAAAATTAAAATGAGATGCATCGGGAGCAAAAACTATGCATGATGGTGCACTTGTTCTTGTGGGATTCATGTGGTCTCTAAGTGTTCTAGCACGGTTATTCTCATTATTTTCATTATGAAGTGATTGATTATCTTCTTCAGCTATATTTTCTGAAAATGATGAGATACCCTACAAAGTCTACCACTTGATGTACGTGACCACACTCTCATGCACGTGTAGGAATAAAATAAAAAAAAGAAGAAGAAAGCAAAAGAAGGAGGAAGAAAACAAAATAAAAAGAAACAAAAGAAAAGAAACAAAGTTATATACAAGAAAAGTGAAAAGTGAAAATAAAATAAATACTATAATTTATACAAGAACTTACCTCCCCGGCAACGGCGCCAAAAACTTGACACGACTAAAAGGTTGATGTCTTCTCCCAAGTGCAGGAGTGTCGAAGTAATAAATAACCCGGCAAGACCGGGGTCGAACCACAGGGAGGTTAATTGTACAAATTATAAACAACAATTATAAACAACAATAATAGTAATAACGATAATAATAATAATAATAATAATAGTAGTAGTAGTAGTAGTAGTAGTAGTACTAATAATAATAATAATAACAACAATAATAATAATAATAAAGAAAGAGAAGAAAAAGAAGATGATGATGATGAGAACTTAGAGATGAAATATTAATGTAAGGATTAAACAATAATAATAACAAATGTCAAGGTTAGAGGTTCCACTAATGGTATATCAAACAAGTATAGTATAAACTCTTATTATTGAATTGGAAACCACACACAAAGGAGGTTCCAATCAGATTATATATTGTTAACATGATTACATTAGTCATCTTATTCAATTAATGCTAATACTTGTAAATCTCGTCAAGCATTCATGATTATAACTTATGTTAACAACAAATCAAGTTCCTTTCATAGCTCAGGTGTCGGTTATACCATACATTATGGGCTATGAAAGTGCCAAGCATTTGTTGTACCAAGTGTTATACAACATAAATCAAGATTAGTCATTTAACAAGCAAAGTATTAAAGAGTGAACAAGATAACAAATATAAAACATGTTAGTATCAAACATTAAAGTCCATATTAAGTTTACATTATACTTATTCTCACACCATTAGTGTAACATTTTCACCTTGACATAATTAACTTAGCTAGACATAATGAAAGAAAGGAAAACAAATAAACAAAATAAGAACATAAAAGTTAACTAAGTAAAGGAAAGGAAATGAAAGGCATAAACTTGATATTAATGAAAGTAAAGCATAAACATTACAAAAAATACAAAGAGAGAAAGGAAGAGCATGATCTTGATCTGAAAACCAAGATGCCTAAATGCATGGCAAATGCCTCCTTTTATAGGCCAAAATTGGGAACTATTGATTTGATGACTAATTGATAAGTGGGTGGCCAACTTTTGACTTGGTGACAATCCTTATCTTCTCTTGTCTTCCCAAAACGTCATTGATAACGTCAAAACTGGAGCCAGGTGCAAACATGAAAGTTGTAGGCAATTGTCTCAGATTTCTTGTGTAAAAAATTCAGCTCATTTGGACTTCTAGAACTCCAGATATGGCCAAAATACCGAACAGTGCTCGGGCTGGAAGACAGATTCGGGCTTCTTTGTTGTTGCTACAATTTGGACTTGATAATGGACTTTTTAGATCTTGGGCTCCATATGAAAGTTGTAGGCCTATGTCTTACCTTTCCATCCATATAAATTGGACCTAAATCGGAGATCTGTAGCTCCAGATATGACCCAATTACCGAATAGTGTTCTGGTTTGGATTGCACCGACATCTCTTTTCTAAGTTTGACCATCTCTTTGCCTTGGAATTTAAGTTCTTCGAGTCATCAATCAATCCTTTCATTTATTTGATAAGCCTGCATTAAAAATAGGCATTTACCACAAATTATAGGTATCTTATATTATTAGATACATTATTATAAAACATATTTTAGTTAAGGAGTTATTGATACTTCAAGTGCAAAATGATGATATAAAACCATGATAAAAATGCACTTTTAAGTACTAATCAACTAAACATTATAATTCTTTTCACTTAGTTTGTCTCAATGGTTCAAATCAACAATAATACTCTTAGATGCAACTATATTAAATGTTATTGATAACAATTATAAATATTAGTATTAAGTACCATTTAATTGACATATTTTACCACTCCATTCAAAATTAAACAAATAATAATCTAACACATACAATAAAAATAAAAAAATATTAAACACTTAATCAATTTCTATTTGTACGACCTAATTATTATTGAAAATTTAAATGAGTGCAAAATTATAGTTATTAGTTTCAACTAACAACTCCTACTAATTTGGTTGCAGATATTATCATAAATATGCATATAATGTAATTAAACTTAAATTATATAAAATATTCAGTTCACAATTAAACAACCAATCATCTTTAAAAAAAATACAATATTAAAAATAATAAATTTTAGAATTATTTTATATTTCAGGCATATAAGTAGGGTTTCCAATTACATCATCTACTTCATCAAAGTCATCTCCTCCAAGTTTATTCTGCTCAAACCATGAAATGAATTTAACAGCAGCTTCCAAATAACTTGTGCTTCTTTCAGTGTATCGTATATCCTTTTTGGCATGCTGATGTTCCCTCTCAAATAGCATATCATCAGTTGAAATCTAAGGATTTTAGACTATATTCCAATGATAGTTGCACCGATTTCCATTTCTCAGGTTGGGAATTGAGAACGATTAACATTTGATGTTCCGTGTAAAATTCGTAAACACCATATATAGCCTGTCTACTCATCTAATGATACATATAATCAATGTGCTATTAAATTTTATGAACAAGATTAAAGGCATAACCCAACAAATGATATCAATATTGATCGATTTGTTGTTGACTATCCATTATAATAAAATATTCCAAAAGCATATAAATATTATACTTAATATTGAATTAAAGTATGTATCATTATATCTATTAAAAAATATATGGAAATTAAGCAATTAATTTTAATAGTAAATAAATTAGCACTGTTATTTGATAATTTATATTAACAAAAAGTATTAATTGTCTTAATATTATTTTTAATATTAGTATATATTAATAATGTTAATATATATTAACTACTGAATGATGGTTAAAATATGTACATATTTGTTAAAAGATATGTTAATATATATATTACCTGCCAAATTGTAGTTAATATATATACACATCTTCTAAAAGATGTGTTTATTTGATTTTTTTTAATTATCAAATAATGGTTAATTAACTGCTAAATGACTCTAATTAACTACTGTAATTGTAGTCAATTGGAAGTGGAAATGAAAACATTCATATTTTTATTTTTATTATTAATTTACACATGAATTGATAATAAATTGATAATAAAATTATATAATTGCCATGCAATAAGTCTTTTCTGATTAATTATAGCAAAGATAAATTCATAACTTATAAAATCTTTTAAATTTAAAATTCTTAATGAAAATATTTTTTTAACACAAAATTTATATTTATCGTTCTTATAGTAATAGATATACTGCATAAAAAACAATATTAAAATTATGGTTTCAATACCAATATAAATCAAAAAGAAAAACTTACTTGTGAAAATTTATTTTTCTATTCCTAGATTAATTACTTCATTGTTATTTTAATTACTAGAATCAAAGTGATATTTTATAATACAAATATTTTTATAAATCTTGTCAAATTAATATAAATAGTCAAAATGAGAGAAGAGAAAAAAAAATGATTATTTAATAAATGAAAATCAAAGAATGATTATTTAACAAATGAAAACCTTAATCTTTATATATAGATTATATTCCTTTATACATGATTAAAAAAAAACAATAATTTAATTTAGTAATTTTTCTGATAACTTAAATTAAATACATCAAATACATCTATTATCAGGAACTAGGTCTAATCTAATAATCAAACTATAAAAAAACTGGAGAGCTTAAACTTAAAACGATATAAAAAAATAAATCTTTTAATACTAAACTCTTACCAGTAACCCATTGCCTGATTTTAAACTTTGAGAAATTGATTGAAAATATAATTTATAGGAGAGGGATGCAATTGTAGTTATGCCTTAATGCAATTGTAGGTATCCATTAACTTTCTACTACCCGTCCCTAATCCTTTATATATGCTGCTCCCAGCAAACAGTGACAAGCCGCCGAATTTAACACTCCCTCCCCACAAAAAAAAATTTCCCCTTACTGTCGCGTCTCCGGCGAAATTCTCAGGTGGGTATCCTTCAAACCCTTTAAATTCAAATTAGTATGCAATAAATTCATGCAGCACGGGCTGTTTAAGCCTTTAATAGATAGGGGCTTATTGGTTGTTGCCAATGGTTGATTGTTATCTACATAAATTGGAAGATTTTTAGTTTAGTTTTAAAGCACAAAGAAGTTTACTTCAACTTTTTTTTTCTTTCCTTTTAATACGAGCAAATCATAAGATTTTGTCTTCCAAATGCAATTTGACTTAGGTCATTGATTCAAAACAATAGATTTTAATCAGGTAATATTTTTTTAATTTCAAATTGATATGCAGTAAAATCAATCAATTTGTCTTCGTTGGTTATTGGTTTTGGAAATTATTTGGCTTAATCGGAACAACAAAGCATGGATTTTAACAATTATTTTCTTCGTAGTCTCATTTATTGGATCGTAATAAGTAATTCTAATGTTTTTTTATTCATCAGGGCTGGTGAGATAGAATGGAATCAAGGACTAGAAAGAGGTCATCGCTGAACAACAATGAAGACAAGATCAGCACGCTACCAAATGTACTTCTCCATCACATTTTATCTTTTTTGGACGCAGTACAAGTTGTTCAAACCTGTGTTTTGTCCAAAAGATGGATGAATGTGTGGAAATCTCATCCTTATCTCGACTTCAATTTTGAGACATTTTCATCCTTAATAAATTCAGATTATTATGAGGATGAGATGGTCAATTTCACTGATTTTGTCAATCAAGTTTTAGTACGTCGCAATAACTTTAAGGCTGTTAAGATTTCCTTGGATTTATGTGATCATACTCGGTACAGTTTGGTAGAATCTTTGATATATTATGCAGTTAAACATCATGCGGAAGAGATATGTATAGATACTGCTTGTCGCGATGTGCCAATTGTGTTGCCTCGTTGTTTCTTTAACTGTGAATCATTGAGAAGCCTAAAATTGAGAATTGATGGTGGCATAGCTTTGCCAAAATCATTGGGGTTGCCGTCTTTGAAGACATTGCATCTTGGAGGGGCCCAGAATTTTGATGGGAAGATTTTCTCAAGTTGCCCGAATCTTGAAAATCTGAAAATTGAAGATATATGCTTAGACACGATTGAAAATTTCAATATTCACGCTCTTAATCTGAAAAGCTTGGAAATTTTGAATTGGAGATATAGTAGAATTAAGACTGAATGCAAAGTGATGTTATTTGCTCCAAAGCTTACCAGTTTCAAGTTTGATGGGAACACTCCTTTACTTTGGTCTGAAGTGAATCTTACCTCCTTAGATGATGTAAATGTAGTCTTGCAGAGAAACCATTACAGGTATGACTATCGATTCTATGTAGATGAAGATGAATACATTTCAGGTGAAGATGAAACCAAGCAGGGGTTTTGTCTGGATCTTCTCAAGATGCTTCATCAGTTCTGCAGTGCAAAATCTTTGACACTATCCATGAATATCATCGAGGTGAGTATTTTAAAACATTTTATAATTTAAGAGATTGACTTGCAAAAGTCTGTGGTACAAGGCTGTGAAGTTCAGATGGCAAGTCATCATCAGAAAATCATGAATTTTGTCATGTTTGTGGCTCTAAAGATTTGTGCAGAAGGTTGTATTCTTAATTTGCATGTCTCTCTTTTAGAAAATGATTTTCTTAGTGTGCATTTGTTTAAATGTGTCTTTTTAACCTTTCATAAAGTTCCTAGCACGCTAACAACTACTTCATTCCCTAGAGTGCCACTAATTTAGCTGAAAAATGCCTCTTTTTATGTCTTACATTGAAGAGTTGAAAGATATTCTCTTTAATGCAAGAAAGAGTTTTAGGATTTCATGTGATCCCTTGTTTGTGTGTTATCCCATGTGCGTTTGATAAGGACTCTTTAGGATTTGTGTCATATTCTTGCAATTCTGTAATCTTACCTACTAGGCAGTGTTCAATTCTGCAGGTGATGTCTTAAGCTTTGTGAATTTTTGAGTTTGCTTTGTAATTAGGCAATGGTGCTGCTACTGATTGACCCTCAAAGTATAATGTTGAAATGTGACGTGTCCTTGAATAATTGAATTTTACATTCAATGCATCTTACGTTCTTAACCTCAAAGGCTCCCTCCTTCATGATGGAATGCTGGGCATAGATACAATAATCTGAGCATGTATCATTTAGTGTTATTTTTCTTTACAAGTTTACCACAAGATTGATTGGCTTGCACAGCGTTGAATATTTGATAAAACTGGATCTTCTTGTGCTGCAATTTTTGGTTCAGGTATTGTCGAGGGTCTCTAACAAATTGTTAATTTTCTCATGTCTCTTTCAACCAGTGTTTCAAGTTAAAAGGACATGTTTGTTCTTGTTCATACGCATTTTACCCACCACTAAATTATTATTATTATTTTTATTTATTTTTGTTAGCGATACCTAAAAGAATTTCCACGGTAGTTTCATTTGGTGAAATATCAAATCCTTCATATTTTTGTTCTGCTACTGATTTTTGTGGGATAACAAGTCTGTTTATCATTAATAACTAATGGCTGACGAAACTGTTTTCTTCATCCATACCCAACTAATTTTTAACTGGTTATCATGATCATCTATGGACATCAGGTTTCATGATGAGATTGTTAGTCAATAACCTTGGATTTGTTGCTCAATGAATCACTAACATGTTAATTTCCTTGTTTTTCGCAAAGGATTCTTTCTTAGTTGAACATCCTTTAATCGGGTTTTATTCTATATGAATTTTTCATGTTTCCAGGTTCTCTCCAAGGTTCCGGCTGCTCTAAATAAACATCCTTCTCCATTTTCCAATTTGAAGTATCTGAAGTTGAAAACCGACAACAAGGATGTCACTCTACCTGCCCATGTCTTGAATTACTTTCTTAGTAGCTCTTCTTTACTGAAAGTATGCTTCTAATATTTTCCAAGGTAACCGAACAGCTCCTTCTACATTTGAAGTTACTGTTGATGCCTCTTAAACATTAACTGCTTCTGTTTCACGCTAACATGCCTTGTAATTTCTTAGGGCACAAACCCACAAAGCTCTGAAGCTATTTGAAGGCTATTCTTTCCATTACCATACGCATGTGAATGTCTTTCAAGTTCCTTTGAGGCTTGTAATCTTCATGCAAATCGAGGCTTGATCCTTGTAGCCTAGAGCAATACCATATACGATGTTCTTTTTCCTGCAAGCATTTCATGGTTAATCTAATATATGAGTAGCTCTGATTGAACTCAGCAGTTTGCCTGAAACTTGCTCAGAAAGAATCATGCATACAATGCCAGTTAATGCAAAATTTGCCTAAAAGATAAAAATGGAAATTGTCAGGTTATGCGATGATGCCCTTCTGGTGAATTGAATTTGTGACATTTTTTTTTTAAATCCACATTAAAAAAGCTAAATGATATGTGAATTTCACTGTAACTGCAGATGTAAATTACAGTGGATTATAATAATGAAATTATCTTTTTATCTCTTAATGAGTTTAATTTAAGTCTTGGTTTAGGGGTATTTGAGTCCTTTAGCTAGCTTAATTGTCATTAGAAGATTGCTTGGGGTGTTAGTTTTTTTTTTAATTTTTTTCTAACATAATTGAAATAATCTTTTACATTTAGAGTATTGACCAAGAGTTTTCTTGATTTTGTTATAATATTTATAATAGTAAAAATATTTTTTTATCCCTAAGATATAAAAATAATGGGCTGGTAGATAAGGGTATTTCAAGTTTTTTTTTAATTTTTATATACAAAAAAATAACACTTTTAATCTCAAAAAAGATAAAAAAAAAAACTTTGTTTTTAGGATTGTTGTGGTATTTTTATATAAGTATTTTATATAATTAAGTATTTTTTCATTGTAGTTTTATATCTTTAATTAAAAAGCTGCTAGTATGTGTTTCACGTGCTTTAGCTAGTGGATAGTGCCTATGCCTACATCATTAAAGAGATATGATGGTTAAATTTGATTGTTTTTTATTTAACTAGATATGCAGTTGTGATAAAGTGTGTATAGTCATGTAATTGTTATATTATTATTGATAATCAATTATTTATGATTTTTTTTTTGTCATATCTTATCTTTTTACCTTTTAGTGATTTAAATTTAAGTTTTTAGTTTATAAGTATTTGGGTTTTTTTTTTTTCTTGATGGTTATTAGAAGATTGTTTGGGGATGTATATTTATTTTCTAATTTAACACAATTAAAGCACTCTTGTATCCCTAGAATCAATAAAATTCGGAAAGGTTGGTTAATAATTTTCTTGGCTTTTTACAATAGTAAAAATATTTATTTGACTTTAAGATAAAAAAGGGATAGGCTGTTAGACAAGAATGTTTCAAGTTTTTTTAATTTTTATGCGTAATAAAATAACACTTCTAGACTTAGAAAAAAATTTAAAAAATAGCTTAGATCTTATAAAAATATAACGTGTATCCCAAACCTAAACAACTTGAATTTAACACCATGCCACATCTACATGCTTTGAGCTTCAGAATTAATACCAGAGATTCAACAAGTTTTCCCAACCATACTAGGCCAAAGCGCCTAACTTCATCTGAAGGTGCCACAGAATTAATACTTGAGATCCAGCAAGTTTTAATGATGTGAATGCCATGACTAATCAACTCTGTTGTCATTACTTAGACACCAAAAAATAAATTGATCGGAAATTATTTTACACAATGGGTGCAAGGCACATTTAGAAACATTATTGGCTCTTAATGATTTTCTAAATGTTCCATCTCTGTCAGTGCAAGATCACTTACAAGTGCTTTCTGGCTTATTTTTCTCTCTTTTCTTCAACCTCAACACATTAGATTCACCTTCACGTACCCTTCTTCATCGCTTCCCACCTTTTCCATTCATTTAATCCCTACCACTAATGGTTGCCTTTTCATTTGCAGGGATTCTCCATCAATAGGATTGCACTTGCTTTTTGTGCGTGCAACAACATAATAACCTGTTCTCCAGCTACATTTACATGCCTCTTTTGACTGCTACAGCAAGAATTTACTTGGCTGTCTTGCAATGCACCTTTACTCTTTGTCATTGATGAGGCATCGTTTTGTTGTTTGTTTGCTGAATGCTTTTCTTTTGTAATGCTTTTTGTTGTTGCTAAATTCAAGAATACAGGTGTTGCCTAGCTTTTTAAGAATGATCAATCAAATAATACATTCTCTCAAATTATATAAGCTATTGTTCATATAATTTCTTTGCATTGCGAACCCTTTCCTCATACTTGGTGTTTCGGCTGCCTCCCGTATAGATATATCTAAGTAAAAAAGAATGATCAACATGTTTTTCATCTATAATTTTAAACTACTCGGGCATAAAAAGCTTAAGTTATGACAAGCCTTTGCAAAAACTTTTCTCGTGGTGAGTTATTAACTATAATTAAAAGTGATAAATATTTTCCTATAACATGAATTATATTCACTGTAAATTGTATTAAATTGTATTGTTCTGCGTTATAATATAAATATTATAAATTATGAATATTTTTATTGTGAACTGTATTGTTGGTAGGGGTATGTGGGAGGCTACATCCTATAGAATCCAAGCACAAGGCTGGAGGGCTGCTGGGCACACCCATGTGCATACGTGGTGCTTAGATTGTCTGCCTAGGAGCTCAGCACATTCCAATATATACATGGTGCTTGGGTTCTACCTCAATACTAGACACATACTAGCATACACGTGGTGTTTGGGCTCTACTTTAGTGCTAGGCACATCCTAGCATATACGTGGTACTTGGATTGTTGCCTGTGGGTTGAGCATTCTCTATCGCATATATGGCGCTTGGGTCTTGTGAGGTTGGGACAAGTGGTGCTTAAGTCATGGCTCCGGACTCAAGGGAAATGGGTCAAACGTCATGATTCATGATCAATAGGTCTAGTGTAAGGACCAATTATTCAATGTTCATGAGTTCTAGGATTTTAAATATTATTATTTGTTTTAAAAATATTATTATTATTATTATAATTAATATTATTAATAAAATAATTAATAAAATTGAAATAAAATATTATTATTTATATTATAAATTTTATGATATTTTTTATAAAAATAAAAGGTGAGCCCGTGGCATAGTATTATTAAAAATATTCAACAATTCTAAGTATTAATATAAAAAATATTATAATTTTCATTGTCAATATTATTATTTTTCATAGAATATAAAGTATTCATCTCGCATATATTATTATTTTTGTTATGATATTATTATTTTTGTTATAATTCAAAGTTTTAATATAAAAATATATTATTATTTGTGTTTTAAATATTCTTGAAACTAAAAATAGTATTATTTGTGTTATGAATATTATTACTTTTACTATAATCAAAAGTATTAATATTAAAAATATTATTTTTTTGTGTTATAAGTATTATTATTTATAATAATAAATATTATTAATAAAATAAGTACTAAATTAGGAAAAAAATATTCTTAATATGGAAAAACAACCAAAGATTTAATTTGAAAAATAAAATTATTATTATTATTATTATTAAAAAATTTAAAAAATATTATTATTATTAAAAAAAACCACATAAAAATACGTGGCGTTTGGGCTATGCCTAAGTGCTGGACACACCCTGTACATACATGGCACTTGGACAACTGTCTTTGGATTAGATACTCCCAACACACTATGTGTATACATGACACTTCAGCAACTAACTGTTTTTAGGTAGTGTACTCCCCAACACATATGTGGCACTTGGACTTTTGCTTTTACATTGGGCACTCCCATCACACATATGACACTTTGGTTGCAATGGGTTGGGACAAATTGTACTTAAGTTATGTCTCCGGACTCAAGAGGAAAGGGTTGGTTGTTAGTACCCATGATCAATGGATCTAGTGTAAAGACTTAATTTTATTGGATCCTTCATTAAAACTCAATGTTTATGTGTTCTAGGATTTTAAATATTATTATTTATTTTAGAAACATTATTATTTTTATTATAATTAATATTATTAATAAAATAATTAATAAATTTAAAAGAAAATATTATTATTTATATTATAAATTTTATGGCATTTAAAAAAAAATAAAAAAGTGAGCCTACAAAGTAGTATTATTAAACATATTTAACAATTCTAAGTATTAATATAAAAAATATTATAATTTGCATTTTCAATATTAGAATACAAAGTATTCATCTCAAAGATATTATTATTTTTTTCAAATATTATTATTTTTATAAGAGATTAAAGTTTTAATATAAAAAATATTATTATTTATGTTCTAAATATTCTTGGTATTAAAAATAGTATTATTTGGTTTATGAATATTATTATTTTTACTATAATCAAAAGTATTAATATTAAAAATATTAATTTTTTGTGTTATAAATATTATTATTTTTATAGTAATCATATTATTAATAAAATAATTACTAAATTGGAAAAACAATTATTCTTAATATTGAAAACAACTAAAGATTTGATTTGAAAGATAAAATTAAACATTACTATTAATATTATTATCATCATCATTAATAAATTTTAAAAAATTATTATTATTATCGAAAATAAACCATGTGGGGACATGTGATGTTTGACTCTTGTCTGGGGGTAGGCACATCCCCTGCATTTACGTGGCGCTTGGGTTATGCCTCAGTGCTAGACACACTTTGTACACATGTGATGCTTGGTGGTGTCTGCCTGGTGGCTGGGCATATCTCTAGTGCGTCGTGGTGCTTGGGCACACTAAGATCCAACTATTATTAGACCCTGCATTCTATATAACCCAAAATAGTCTTGGATCATTAACTGTGAAAGGCCAAAAATAAACTTGGACCCAAGTAGCCTTGGTTTCTGCCATTGTTAAGATCTAATATTTTATGAAAATAAAAGGTGAGGCCACAATATATCACGACTAACTAGTATATTTCTGATAATGATAACATGGTATAATTTTAGGGAATACATTTCTAGGAGGTGTTTCTTCATTTAATGTATATATGCAAGCCCTCGTGGTTGACAGTGAATATATTAGATTTTACTAGAGCTGATATTTTGATATTTTTATGAGAATAAGTTTGTTTATTTATAATTTTAAAAAAAATAATAAAGTCAATGCAAAATTGTTTTTATTGATTTTATCCTGTTATATGACATCATCTCTTAAATGATTTAAGTTTCGGATTCAATTATGTTTGAGTTGAATCTGAATAATTAATTTGACCTCACGGACCTAAACTTGATCCGGTTTTCTAGCTTAAAACATGATCTAACTCTTAAAAAATTATTAAGTTGTTATCATTTAATACATACCTAACTTAATCATGCTCAAATACAAAATAACAAGCTATTCAAGGATAAAAAAATAAAAATAAAGTGAAATAAAAAGATGATGCTATATTATATTATATTGACTTAGATCAAGAGTACGAATATTAATCTAATCTGGTTAGACAGTTTATCTTTTTTTTTTTATTATTACATTTTAATTAATCTAATCTAGTTAGACTATCTATCCTTTTTTTATTATCACATTTTTTTTAATGGTAGAGCTTTTATTATACTAAGATGAGATGAGATATGAAACAAAATTTAAAAATTATTGAATAATTAATTAAAAAATTAAAAAAACTGATGGTACATGTAACATATATATTAGCTTGTGAGGAAGCTTGTCGTATTAGAAAGGCATGTTTAACATTTTAGTTGAGATTGATTTGATATTTATATATATTTGGTTAAAACTATGGTTGAAATTAAAGTTGAATATAAAATAGTTTAATGAATTTGATTAAAAATATTTTTTAAATTGAGATTATAAAATAAGCAAAAAAAGATATAAATTAATATTGGAATTTTTAATTTAAATATTGTAAATTTAACTAATATTATTACATCATTAAATAAATAATACTTTATATTATATATTTTTTTATTATTTCATTAACCTATTTACAATTTTATTATATATGAAATTCATTCGATAAGTATTATAATTTTCATGATTTTTTAAATGTATAATAAAATTAGATAAAATATTATTAGAAATAATTATAATTTTCTTCTAATTTAGGTAGTTTTATTGAATAATATTAAATATTAATTTTTTTAAATAATATATAATTAAAAAATTAAATTTATTATTTTAGGTTAAATATATCTAAGTTTGGGCGTGGAGATGTTTTTAAAATAGCAAATTAATTCACCTTGTTTATTTTTTGAAGTGAACTGTAAAGAGGAATGTGATTGGTTTTAAAGTAAAATTGCCGTATTTTGAACTTAGAGAAATTGATTGAAAATATAATTTATTGGAGAGGTATGCATTTGTAGTTCCATTAACTTTCTACTACCCGTCCCTGATCGTTTATATACGCTCCAAACAGCGAGTGAAAAGCCGCCGACTTTAACACTTCCTCACCAAAACAAACAAATACGAATCCCTCAAATTCCCCTCAACTGTCGCGTCTCCGGCGAAATTCTCAGGTGGGTATCCTTAAAACCCTTTGAATTCAAATGGGTATGCAATAAATTCATTCAGCACATACTGTTTTAAGCCTGTAATAGATTGGGGTTTGTTGGTTGTTGCCTATGGATAGATAGATAGATGTGTTCATTGGTATCTACATAAACTGGAAGATTTTGAGTATAGTTTTAACACACAACGAAGTTTACTTTTTTTATTCCTTTTATTTCCACTCACTTTTAATCCAAGCAAAGCATAAGATTTTTTTCTTCTAAAAACAATTTGACATAGGTCATTGATTCAAAACAATAGATTTTAATCAGGTTTTTTTAACCCTGTAATCTCATTTGAATTCATTATCTAGAAAAAAATGACAAATTATATTATAACTGAAATAACATATGTTAATTTTTTAATATAATAGTAATATTGATCCTAGAGTTTTTTTTTTGAACGAAAAGTTGTGTTTATGATATCCAAATTGTATACCCTTTTCTTTTCATTGTTTTCTCATGGAACTTTTTATATTAAATTTTGTTTATAAGGTGAATCAAAATTCTTAAAGATATACTTTGGCATGAAATGCTGTATTATTATAAATAACGTTTTGAGACATGTGCTAACAATAAACTAGTCTCTGAAAATTAACAAATTCATTTTTAAGCCAATCAAGAGATTATATTGGCAGTATAATTAAGCTGGATAGTACAATTAGAAGAAAATTTAGTGTGATGGTTAATTTGAAATATCCACCATGGATAGGATACTGAACTGTAATTATAACTCTTTCTCAAATTTCGATGACTTCGTAACATTCCTTCCTTGTTTACTTTTTGTGTTGTGGAATTTGCAGTTCTCAATCAATAGGTATCTCCTTGTCTCTCCACATTAAAAATGGAAATAATCATACTGGAAACAGTTAGACAACCTCAAAACAACGAAGAACCAACAGGGGAACCAAGGACTAGGAAGAGGTCATCACTGAACAACAATGAAGACAGGATCAGCACGCTACCAAATGTACTTCTCCATCACATTTTATCTTTTGTGGACGCAGTACAAGCTGTTCAAACCTGTGTTTTGTCCAAAAGATGGATGAATGTGTGGAAATCTCATCCCTATCTCGACTTCAATTTTGAGACATTTTCATCCTTGATCAATTCAGATTATTATGACGATGAGGTGAACAATTTCACTGACTTTATCTATCATGTTTTAGTACGTCGCAATAACCTTAAGGCTGTTAAGATTTCCTTAGATATACTTCGTGATACTCGATGTAGTCTGGTGGAATCGTTGATATATTATGCAGTTAAACATCACGTGGAAGAGATATCTATAAATACTGCTCATTGGGATATGCCAATTGTGTTGCCTCGTTGTTTCTTTGAATGTGAATCATTGAGGAGCCTAAAATTGAAAGTTGATGGTGGCATAGCTTTGCCAAAATCATTGGGGTTACAGTCTCTGAAGACATTGCATCTTGGTGGGGCTCGGAATTTTGATGGGAAGATTTTCTCAAGTTGCCCGAATCTTGAAAATCTGAAAATTGAAGATATATGCTTAGACACGATTGAAAATTTCAATATTCATGCTCTTAGTCTGAAAAGCTTGGAAATTTTGAATTGGAGATATAGTAGAATTATGCATGGATGCAAGGTTATGTTATTTGCTCCTAAGCTTACCAGTTTCAAGTTTGATGGGAACACTCCTTTATTTTGGTCTGAAGTGAATCTTACCTCCTTAGATGATGTAAATGTAGTGTTGCAGAGATACCATCACAGTCATAACTATCCATTCTATGAAGTTGAAGATGAATACATTTCAGAAGAAGATGAAATGGGGCTTGGTCTCAATCTCATCAAGATGCTTCATCAGTTCTGCATTGCAAAATCTTTGACATTATCCATGAATATCATTGAGGTGTGTTTTTTAATTTAAAACATTCTACCATTTAAGAGATTTATTTGTTAAAGTTTGTGGTACAAGACTGCAAGTTCAGATGGCATGTAAACATTACAAATATTGTGAATCTTGCCATTTTTGTTGCTTTAAAGATTTATGCAGAAGGTTAAATTCTTAATTTGCATGACCATCTTTAAGAAAATGATTTTCTTTGTGTGCATTCATTTAGATTTGTCTTGCTGACCTTTCATAAAGTTCCTAGCATATTAACAACCACTTCATTCTCTAGAGTGCCGCCAATTTAGTTGACAAATGCCTCCTTTTATGTTTTATATTGAAGAGGCAACAGATATTCTCTTTACTGCATGAAAGAATTTTAGGATTTCATGTGTGGTCACTCGCTTGTGCTTTAGCCCATGTGTGTTTGATAACAACTCTTTAGGATTTGTGTGTCGGGGGGTTGAGGTAAGGAGGGGTTTGGTTCATATTCTTGCAACTCTGTAATCTTAACTATTAGTCAGGGTCAAATTCTGCATGTGATGACATAAGCTTTTTTGACATTGAATTTTTACTTTTCTAATACTATGAGTTTGCTCAGTAATTTGGCATTGGTGCTGCAACTGATTGACCCTCCAAGTGTAATGTTGAAATGTGACATGTCCTTGAATAATTGAATTTTACATTCCATGCATCTTTTATAGCTATCTTTTCCTTACAAGTTTACAGCTACTGGCTTTGATTGATTGGCTTGCACAACTTTGATATTTGATAAAACTGGATTTTCTAATGCTGCAATTTTTGGTTTCAAGTATTGTGGAGTGTCACTTACAGATTATTAATTTTCTGTATGTATGGCTTTCAAGTGGTGTTACAAGTTAAAAGAATGTGTTTGCTCTCATTGCACACATATCTTACCCATGACTAAATTGTTTTTTTTTTTGTTGGAGTAGCTAAAAGAATTTATACAGTAGTTTAATTTGGTGAAATATCAAATCCTTTATATTCTTGTTCTGCTGCGGACTTTCATGTGAGAACATGTCTGTACATCATTAATAACTAACGGACTGACTGAGTCAACATGTAAAGACAACTTTTTCTTCAGCTATATCCAACTACTGTTTAACTGGTTATCATGATCATCTATCGACAACAGGTTTCGTGATGAGATTTTTATTGTATAACCTTGCATTTGTTGCTCACTGAATAACTAAATTGCTAATTTCATTGTTTTTATCTAAGGTTTCTTTCTTAGTTAGCATCCTTTGATCTGGTTTCATTTTATATGAAATTTCCATGTTTCCAGATTCTCTCTGAGGTTCCGGCTGCTCTAGATAAACATCCTTCGCCATTTTCTAATTTGAAGTATCTGAAGTTGAAAACCGACCACAAGGATGTCACTCTACCTGCCCATGTCTTGAATTACTTTCTTAGAGGCTCTTCTTTTCTGAAAGTAAGCTTCTAATATTTTCCAAGGTAATCGAACAGCTCCTTCTACATTAAAAGTTACTGTTGATGCCTCTTAGATAATATCCGCTTCACTTTCCAACTCTAGCATGCCTTGTAATTTCATAGGCACAAACCCACGAAGCTGTGAAGCTATTTGAAGGCAGTTTCCATTACCGAATACATGTGAATGTCTTTCAAGGGCCTAGGTACTCCTTTGGGGCTTGTAATCTTCATTTTAATCGATCGTGGCTTGATACTTATAGCATACAGCAATACCATATCAGATGTTCCTTTTCCTGCTAACATTGCGTAGCTAATCCAATATATCTAGTAACTCTGATTGAACTTAGCTGTGTAGCTATGATTGAACTCAGAAGTTTGCCTGAAAATTGCTCAGAGAGAACCATGCATTCGATGCCAATTAATGCAAAATTTTCCCAGCAGGTAAAAAGGAAATTGTTGGGTGATGTGTTGATGTCGTTCTTGCATATGAATTTTTAACTGTGTTTACATTGACTAATTGAGAACACTAGTTTGCTACTAAACAAGAAAAATAAGGCTAAAACTGATGGATAGCGGTTAAATTAACCAGGAGTTGTTATCGATTAGAGGACAATAAGAGGTTGCGTAAACTTGAAACTCACTATATCAATATAAAATGGTCATTTAATTACTAGGAAAGATGGGTAAGTTTTACTAAAAACCTGTTTGATTAAAATGCATTAGCATATCCGGTAGGATCATATTTAATATTGTTTCATTAGTCAATATTGATGCAATATTACAAACAAATTGGTGAAAACAAAGTCATTATGATTAACCGATAATCCGATAATCAGCACAATTCATAGATAGAGGCCAATTATATAGCTATAAAGAATCTGACAGCAAATTGCCAGCTCTAGGGCTAATTGAGCGGTCTCAACTACACATACTATGCTATGATTCCTCATCGTCTAATTCCTTTAAGCACAAAGAGATGCACATGGACGAACTCATTGTACTCTCAAGCATCTTATATCTTTGCTGCCATTCCTGATATATTTACCTTCACAGGCTTGTAATGGACACGACGGACGATGCTATTACACTTTCAGCACAATATCACATGTATCCATTTTTATAGCTCATGCCAAATATATAGCTCAACAACCTTCCTAAAAGGTAACCCAACTTATGCCTAGAAATGCGATGCTTTACAGGTTCCTTCAATGTCACCATCCTATACCTCTAGGACAAGTTGAACAACAAGCAAGGGGACAAATATAAAGGGTTGAGATAACCCAACATCTAGAAGAGATGATCATTAAAAACCAATTTATTTTGCTTGGTTGAATTATTTAGATACTCTTTATCTTTACTCTTCGGTGGTTACTTTTTTAAAATCATAAATGAGTTTTGTCAATGTAAAAGTTGTGGTTCTTTGAAGAAGAACAAACATGGTTTTTTTTAGTAAAGGAGAAGAAGAGATAAAGATTGTGTGGTTATGGTTTCTAGAACTTTTTTCCAACAAAAATAATATTAGTAGTAAAGGATTACAATCTTATGGGAAAGATTTTTGTTGATGTTGGTTTTAACGAGTATTTTTATATTATTATTTTATATGATATTTGCAATTTTATGTTTCATAAGATAATTTTTTATAACTACTAATTAAAAGCTGTCAAATTAACCATCTCAGTTTATAACCAACAACAAAATCTCTTTTTCATCCACTCCAATCAAAACCTCTTGATCTCTCTCACCTCGTGCATATAATAATTTTTAATCATTGTTCTCTCCACCCAAAACATACCATCAACTATGTCATTTTTTTATTTTCTCCTAGCCAAATAGATTGGTAGTTATGTAACCCAACAATCCTGAAAACTTATCTCCATCATAAAATCAAAGCATTGATCCATCAATACGTAAAAACTAGGTTGAAAATACCATCCCTTGTTTAACTAAAATCAAACCAAAATTCTAGTAAATTTCTACCTATAATCAAGTAAAAAATCTCAGACTCATGACAACCCCTATCTCTACCATTTTAACCATAAAATCCAACATAAAAACACCTAAAAAAGAAAGAAAAAAATAGTATCAAAACAGGAGATTCATATGTTGTGCACCTCACACACCGATCAATAGGCTAATGCATGATTCCATGCATTCACACTACTTGAATGATTTTTAATTATGTTCTAAGTTCAAAATCACCTTTTCCTCTTCCTTTTATTACTTAAGATTGTTTGTACATGTTTTTCATGATATATTGAAGTATTGGAGTTTGCATCATTGTATGGCAACTTTGGGATATAAAGCCATGACAAATTTATTCTCTAAGGTGCGATAAAGTTATAATCAACAATCCACATTGAGATTAGAATAGAATTGTCTAAGGTATAATTGTTTAAACTCAGTGTGAACTTACATACATACTCACACATATACACATGCACATTCAGTTATGGTGGAGTTTATGCTCGAATAAAGGTTTTCAATTTTTTTTTAAATAAATGGTAGGATTATTTTTATATTAACAAAGTTTTTATTTTTACTTTTGGTTTGGATGTGTATTAATTATTTTCTTTACCAAATAATTAACTTGGTGATGGTAATATTTTTATATGGATCTTGTCCCTCAGATGTTTAGATGTTTTCATATAAAAAACAACAATAATTTATTTTTTTCGTGATTGTTTGTATGTATGTTGATTGATTTTTTTTAATCCAAGAATTAACTTAGGGATAACACAATCCTTAAACATGTCATGTTTATTGAAAGTTGAAAGATACTAGAGAAGGTTGATACGCCACTTTGTTTTTTAAAAATAAAAATATATATCACTTTTGTTTTATGTGAATACAGATCTATAAATTAAAAGGTGTCTTAAGAAATATCATTTTAATACACTTTATTAGTAATCCAATAAACTGTTATTATATTGATAGAGTCATCTTCAGGATGTCAACATTTGATTTCATAAAAAAAAAAAATTATAATAAACATTTGGTTAATATTCTTTTGAAACTTGGTTTATAAATATAATTTAGATGTTTATACTTGTTGTTTATTAAATTTTAATTTTGAATATGTGTGGATGTTTGTTTAATTATTTTCTAGATCATAAATTTTATGTGATGAGTGAATTTGAATTGTATTGATATGACCGCATGTAGACCAATTTAGAATGAGTGGTGGCTTTTGGATCTATTTTGAGTATAATTGAAGAAAACAAGCTTGAAACCTAATTTATCATTCACTTTTCTCTCAAATCTAATGTCTATATTTTAAAATCGAGAAATATACCATGTTGTTAAAATTTGATCCAATATCACTTCTTCTGGTCTTCGTAGTATTTTATCCTTAGTATCAAGTGCACATATATCAATTTAAAAAATTATTAGCATGTAAGTACAATATGTATCTTTTTATCATTAAAAATAAACATGAATCAACTTATTTTAAATATGATATATAAAGTGATTGTTATCTTTTTCATTAAATAAACATGAATCAACTTAACACACCAAGATGTCGAAAGAGAGGAAATGAGGGACTACAATGAGTCAAGAGTTTCTGAACTTTTTTCCAAGCTAGGTGGCCTTATATATATTTCAAAGAATTTATATGAAAAGAAGTAGGGGACATTAATACCAAAAAATATCTAGAAAATTGAAAACAAACAAAAAAGAGAAAGAGAGAGAAAAAAAAGAGATTATAGAGATATATAGAAAAAAAAAAGAAGATAAAAACATATTAGAAAAAAAAAAGAAAAAAAAAAGACCTTGAACAACATTGTCATCTATGACAACTACACTATTATCGATAACTCTCATTAATAGATTCTTCATCATCAATTAACCTATACCAAAATCTTTTGAAATGCATTGATAAAATGCGATAACTCTCATTAATAGATTCTTCATCATCAATTAACCTATACCAAAATCTTTTGAAATGCATTGATAAAATGCAACGACCCACTTCTCTCTCTCTTTATAATAAAAGATCTTACATCAACTACAACATTTATCTTTGTTTATCTTTATTTTTATAAGCATACCTCTATCAATTTAGGCAATCATAATAAAAAATACAACCTATAACTTTATCTTTTACAAGCAAACACAAAACAATTTATCATAGGGATGATGCATAGATTGATTTATTTTTTATTTGAATAATCAGCTTTATACTATAGAATCCTAGGAAAGCTACTTAGAGGTTTCCTAGCTACCTAGGTGGATTTCTTTATCCCATTTTATATTTTTTCTTTTACCTCACGAAAACGTTCCTATAATAACAATTGTGGGGTTATTTTAAAAAAATTAAAAAACATAAATTGATATTAATAATTTTTTTTACTATTCAAATTGCACGAGCATTCTATACCCTATAGATTTTTTTCTTTAACATTTCAATTATAGAACTTTATTTATTTTTTATATTTAAGTCCCTATTTATTGAGATAAGAGATAGAAAGTTGCTGGAAAAGGGATATGGGAGAAAAATATCTTGAGTGCCCAAATTTTGATCATATATAACTCTAATTTAATGTCTATATAGCTTTTACCTTTAATAATGTTAGAAAAAATAGATCAAAACTAAAAGATATTAATGACTTAATTTGATTTTGAGTTTTCTTGTCTATTAAAATATATTTTATGATTGGAAGAGGTCTATATGATTTTTTTTTATCCATGTTTTGGAATTAAAAAAATTGAAGTTTTAAATTTTGGGATTCAAAAGGTTATATTTTGATTTTTCAACCACCTTTCATAATTATAAATGAACAATGCATCATTTATTATTTATAAATAAATTATAGTATGGGCTCTTAAGCCCATGCTTCTATAGGTCATCCTTTCATGTCTAAATATGTCTAGACTTGATTATTTATTTCCTTTTATTTTAAAAAATATTTATATTAAAATAAATTATATTTAGATAAATAATTATAATAATATTTAAAAAATTATTTAATTACGTTATGCTTTTTAAATAATAGTTTTATCTTTTTATTGTTATATATATTATTTTTAATTGTTTATATTCTTTCTTATAATTAATTATTCTTTATTTTTTATAATATCTCATACAAATAATCAAAATATCTTTTTTCATAATTTAAAATTACTTTATAGATTATAGATTATGGTAAGTTTTTATTTTAAAAACCATGGTACCAACATCTACCAAAATTGAAAAGAAATAAATGAATAATAAAAAGAGAGTTTTGGATAAATAATATTTTTTCCTACTAAATTTAAATCATTTGAGTTTTAATGGATGTTTGTTTTTATTGCTTTAAGTTTTATTCAAATAACCATACTATTAATAAAACAAATTATAGTTCCATCAAAATTTTAAAAAAAATACACCTAAATAAATAATTAATAGAAGGAATATATTTTTACTCCTAGAATTTAATTCATTATAAAGTTTGAAAATGGTTTTTAAAATGGCCGAATAAATATTTATTTACGAATATTTATTAATACTCATGTACCATTTAATGATAATAAAAAAAAGTCCATCGAATAAATCATATGAGAAGAGAAACAAGTAATTCATTCTAAAATATTCATTTTCAAATGATTTAAACAAAGGTATTTATTTTGAAATATCCATTATTTAATGAATTTTTTCTTTTAATATAGATGATTTAGAGTTATGGATTCCACATCCAATCAACACTAATATTATTTAAAATCTCATTTAGGATTTGATATTTCAAAATTACTAATATTATTTAAAATCTCATTTAGGATTTGATATTTTAAAATTATGCATGGAGGGTTTATACTTAAAAATGAACACCATCTCTTCTAAAAGTTTAAATTAATAAGTTAAAAATATATTTTATATACTGTATAAGCAATTTTTTTTCAATTAATTAAAATGAGGGATATTTATATGATTAGTCAATAAGAACGATAGAACGATAGTAGCTAGTTTAACTTCAAGCTTTTATTTCAATTAATCACCATGCATGTAAAGTATAAATATGTTTTTGGCATCAAAAGTTTTTTTTAAAAAGTTAATCACAATGCAGGGAGGGTAAATTATTTTCATAACAAAGTAGAAAACAATATGTTTTTGGAATCAAAAGTTTTTTTTTATTCTTCATCTAGACATAATTGTGTCAAGTAAAAAGTCCTTTGTTATATGAACTTTTGCCAACAAATTAAAACCAACTTCTTTATTTATATATATCCCTTTTGATGTAAGAAATATGTTTTTTTTATTAATAGCATGAAATTTTTAATAAACTTAATATGATTTGAACATGAGAATTTGAATTATAAGAAAGTATAAGAAAAAATATTTATTTAAGAGAATTGTTAAGGATAATCATCATCATCAATCAAAGGATGATGAAGTTCAGATTAGAAAGAGTGAAAGGAAAAAAATAATTAAAACATTTGGTCTTGATTTTTTAACATATTTATTAGAAAATTAACTTCAAACCTAATCTGAGACAATGCCATGTCTTAAAGCTTTTTATTGGAAAAATTATAGTCAATAATAAAATTGAATTCATTATGAATAATTATACATGAGAATTAATAGATTTTCCTTCCAAAAATAAACTATTAGGTCATATGTGGATTTTTAAAAGAAAAATAAAAGTCAATGACTATTGACAAATTTAAAGTTAAATGAAAGTTGATGGCATTATTGACAAGTATAAAAGCTAGACTTGTAGTTAAAGGTTTTAGATGATAATAAGGTTTGGAATATTTTGACAAATATTCATTTACTTCAAGAATAACTTCCATAAAAATATTAATAGTTATTACAACTATTAACAAGATTGGAATATATCAAATGGATGCAAAAACAACTTTCTTAAATAGTTACCTTAAAAAGAAGATTTACATGGAATAACTCAATGAATTTGTTGTCAATGGACAAGAAAAAAAAAGTTTGTAAGCTTGTCAAATCATTATATAGTTTGAAACAAGTATCTAAATAATGATATGAAAATTTTGATAAGGTTATGTTGTCAAATGAGTTCAAAATCAACAATTTGATAATTGTGTTTATATATATATATATATATAAAAAACACAAATAAAAGTTATATCATTTTATGTCTTTATGTGGATTGTATACTAATTTTGGACAAAAATGATTACATGATCAAGTCTACTAAGAAAATATTAACTAACAAGTTTGACATGAAAGACTTAGATGTTACAGAAATCATACTAAGAATATAAATTTCTAGGACATCTAATGGATTAGTATTATCCTCAATCTCATTATATTGAGAAAATTCTTAAGAAGTTTTCTAAAGATAACAACAACATTATCAAAACATTAATTGATATAAGTATACATTTGTCTAATAATAAAGGTATAGAAATAAATCAAATGAAATATTCTCAAATAATTAAATGTCTAATGTACATTATAAATTTATAAAGCAGTTATGTCTTAAAAATTCTCTAAACAAACGAGTATCACTAGATTCATGATAAAATTAGAGTTTATTGCTCTTGATAAAACTAAAAAGGAAGCTGAATGAATTCAAAATTTCTTTAAGGATATTTCATATTAGTTAAAATCAATGTTAGTTATTTGTATCCATTGTGATAATCAATCAATAATTAGAAGGGCACAAAGTAGCAAATTAATAAGAAGTCTATACATCATAGATAAAATACTATTAAACATTTTCTCTTCAATAAAATTATTTTCTTTGACTATGTAAAGTCAAAGAAAAATATTGTGGATCCGCTAACTAAAGATTTTTTGAGAGAGTTTATGTATAACTCATAAAAAGGAATGAGTTTGAAGCTTTTAAAATATAAAAAAGTATAATGATGATAATTATACCTAATTGATTGAAGATCTTAAGTCATACAAAATTCTTGGTAGCACTAAAAATATATTATTTTCTACTTATTTTATGATGAAATAAGTGTTAGTTGCATTGTGATAAAGAAAAAGTTGAGTTCTTAGTGATTTTTATATATTGGTGCATCAAATGGGGTATAATAGTGAGAATTTCGATAAATATTGAACTCTTCGAAACATTCATGTATCTAAAAGTTATTTAGGGCTAAAATAAATATAATAATGAAAAGCAAAGGAAATCTAGAGATAAAGAACTATATAAGTTATCTTAGTTTACATAAAAGGCCACATAGTGCAAGACATCATGTTTAATATTGAACTTAGTAAATTCGATAGTATTTCACTAAGAAAAACTTAAAGCCAAAAACTATATATCTTGCCGCAGTGATATGTAAAATCAATATTTCTCAACAAATCATTGAGTGGTTTTAAAAATAGTGAGCAATTTTCGTTCATGTGGAGGATTATTGGAAATTTATTCAAATAACATGATTTAAACAAATTATAGGTGAATAAAAAATTAATCCCAAAGAATCCTTGACTATCTTACTAAAAATAACCTTGGTTTTTCTTGTTTTTATTATTGCTATATGGTTGATGATGGTGGAAATTAATTTTTATTAACTCTTCAACCTTTTAATTTTTAAAATTCACTATAAAAAAAAGAATGAAGAAAAAGTTTCTAACTTAAAGTTTTGAGTTTTTAACATATTCTTCCTCACCTCATGTTTTAAAATTTTTTTCCATACTTTAAACTTTGATTTTCCACCCTAATCTGAAGTTTAGGTTCATCTTACTGAGATATATTTGAGTTTTATATTTTTGAGTTTCATATTCTTTCATTCAAATATCTTGTTTAGGTATGCATCTAAACTAAGATGGTATTGTTGGCATCTTAGAAGAGATATTATAAACATCCTAGTGAGGAATAAAGCTTTAAGAACATAATTCAACCATGACAACATCAAATGTTTTATCACTTTAAAATGCTTGAACAAGTAAATACTCTTCTTTGTTTTAATTTAAATATAGATATATTTTCATTACTAGTATGTTTGTTAGAGTTTTGAATTAATGTTGATTGCAAGTAGGGTTGTTTAAAAATAACCAAAAAAACATTAACTAATAAAACATACCAAAAAAAGAAATCAAATTAACCAATTAGAAAATTAAAAAAACTTTCAGTTCAATTTAGTTTTACTTTTAAAAGTATAAAAGTAATTGAATAGTTTTACTTTTAAAAGTATAAAACTAATTGAATCAGATTGATTTAGTTTAAAGTTGAACCCTAAAGCAAACCCAAGTATAAAAAACTAATTTTTTTGTAAAGCTCTATTCCCCTAATTTTCTTTCCTCATGCAACCACCCTACCCTTCCCTCTTTATCTTTATTGTAATAGACTTAACAATACGATTTGATCAATGCTAAAAGATCCCAACATATACTCTTAATTTGAGGTTTTTTTTTTTATAAATTTTATCAAAATTTCAATAAAGTTTTGTTTGTATTTAGAACCTTTTCAATTCAAAGTTTACATTTATAGTTTAATGACTTTACATAGCTTTCTCTAAAACTCCCTCCCTTTCTTTTTCTCTTTTCCTCTTATTTTTTAGTCAAGAGTAATTAGTCGTTTATAATTTTGCATGCTTTAATATGTGTTTTCTTTGATTATCCTTATTGTTAATATCAAATTATCCCTTTGCTTTTTCAAACTTTATCCAAATATTTGGTTTTTTATTTTTTCCATACTAAAATATCAATTTTAATCTAATCAAACTAGTTCGGTTTGAACATGCTTTTGATTTGATCCAAGTTATTTTCTCAAAAAATTACTATTTCTAATTTGGTTGAGTTTTTATATTCAAACTAAATTGAAGCAAGTTATAAACACTCTAGTTGCAAATTTAATTATATGGTTAAATTGTTTTTATTATATTTATGTTGAAAGCATATTTTTATAAATTATATTTTTATATGCTTATAGTTTTAAATATGAATTAATTCTAGGTTTTTGCTGGATATTTTTTATTTAATGTGATAAAAACTAAATATCTTTGCTCATTAATATAATATATATCTATAAACTTTGATTTACAGTAAAATACCATGAAGTTTTAGTTTATAGTTTGTAGCTATAATTGTAACGTAACGTAAGTGTAATGTATTATTAATTTAGAAGAAAGAATTGCACATTTTGAGTAACAGTTATTAAAGTAGCCCAAACAGGCACGAAGCCCAACTCACTGCCTTCCACAGCACGCCTGCATCTCCAGCCCCTTACTCTCCCAGGTCTTTAAGGACGGACAGCACTTCGCTGCTCTAAACCCATCGAGGAAGCGAGCTAACGAACACACAGTGAGAAAGATATAAAGATGGCAAGGAGGCGGCTATTATTGATGTTAAAACCTTTTGATGTTTACCAATTTGGCCAATCAAATGGTGGCTCTTCCATCACCAATTCTCAGGTAACAACCATAAGTACATTACAGTAGTACCACCGCCACTTTTACTCTCTATTTTTTTTTTACAGAATATTCGGAGCTCACTCACTATTCATGGTTTCTTCACTTCAACCCTCTTAAATATTAGCCATTTCTTTTTGGGTTCTTCTCCCTTGTCTCATTTTCATTTTTCTTTTCTGTTTTAACATTTGGCTTAACCTTGATGAAGATACTCTGTTTGATAAAATGTCAAAGTTGATATTAGCGTTTTTTGGATTGTATTATTTTCATTGAGTTTGACATTTACTGCTCTTATTTAGCTATTATATCTGTAATAGTAGATGACTATAAATCAAAATACTTAATTTTTATGTTTCAATGGAGGAATTCTGTTCATTCTCAAATTTGATGGCAGCTTGCTAGAAATTTTGTTGGTCAAGGAATGTTTGAAGGAATCATTTGATCTAAATTCTCAGCCTCTTTTTTTGGTCATTTTCTGTTTTTACTAATCATGTAAAGGTTTCTTCGATGTTTCTTACTTAATTTTGTGTTGGAATTATTGCAGGCTTTTCGTTATCTAGATAACAGGCGTAAGGTTCACAAGGATGCTGTAAACTTCTGTCAGGATATTTTACGAAAGAAATCAAATATTGATTGGGAACCCATCTTACGTACAAATTTGTCACAACCAATTCGGAATTTTGATTTGGTTGTTACTGTTGGTGGTGATGGAACTCTTTTACAAGCAAGTCATTTCTTGGATGATTCAACTCCGGTTCTGGGAGTGAACTCAGATCCCACACAAGTCAAAGAGGTTAGTTTATTTGTCAGGCTGAGCTTAGAATTGTGTTCATTATGTCTGCAAGGATTTATTTAGATTCTCTTCTTTTTTCCCTTGATGTTAAGGTGTGTTCTGGATGTTCAATTACAGTATGCTCTTTGGTGTAGGTGGAGAAATTCAGTAATGAATTTGATGCTACTAGAAGCACTGGCTACCTGTGTGCAGCAACTGTCCAGAGTTTTGAACAAGTAAGAAATACCAATGGGGGTTACCGAAGGGAAATTAAAGAAGCAGGCATAGACAATAAATGTGACTCTGATAATGTATAGGCTGTGATTATAAGTTTTGGGTATTGATTAAAGGACAACTTAGTAGCCATGTAATGTCCAGTTAAATACTAGCATTTGTGCTAACATGGATTGATCACTAGGCAATCCAGAAAGTGTATCCAAGACCTGAAAACCTAACTTAATTTTACTAAACCATTTTTAAAAGAAGCATCCTGACTGGATTGCTAGTCATTAGAAGGCTTTCTCCTTGGAGAAGAGATTTAAACTCACTTTCATCTTATAATTTGTAATCTTGAGATGGTTGTACTCTCATTTGAGTTTATGTGCCTTTACTGTTATCATTTTTTTATGGTATGTATTTTCTGGAATGGTGTCATTTGTTCTTATAATATGTATTACCTAAATTAGCAGAAATCACCAAATTCTTTTCATAGTAAGTAATTTCCTTTGTTCATCAATCATGTTGATTTTTCTCAGGTGCTAGATGATATCTTAGCTGGTCAGAAAGTCCCTTCTAATCTGTCGAGAATATCATTAAGTGTAAATTCACAACCGCTGTCTACTTATGCCCTCAATGACGTATTGATTGCAGACCCTTGCCCTGCGACAGTTTCACGTTTCTCATTCATGTAAAGATCTGGCATTGACCATGCTTTGATTACAGCATACTATGTTGATACGACCTATGTTGAACCTTTGTTCTTGTTGTCAGGATTCAGAGGGGCGGTGAATCGTGTGGCCCATTAGTGAACTGCCGATCAAGTGGTCTCAGAGTCTCAACTGCTGCTGGATCAACAGCTGCAATGCTCTCGGCAGGTGGATTTGTGATGCCTGTTTTATCCGAGGACCTTCAATATATGGTGAGAGAACCCATTTCACCTGGAGCTGCAATCAGGTTAATGCACGGGATAATTAAATCCGATCAGACCATGAAGGCCTCATGGTTTTCCAAGAAGGGAGTAATATATATTGATGGTTCTCATGTTTTCCACTCTATCCAGCATGGGGATACCATTGAAATGTCTTCCAAGGCCCCGGGCTTGAAAGTTTTTTTGCCTCAAGATTAACACAGAGGACATGTGAAAAGGGAGTGTAAATACCTGAAAGGACAGAAATTTTGCATGCATGATAGAGGTCTTGTAATTTTGTAGGGAAATTATATATCTCTTATTGAGAAGTCAAAAACGCAGGATCTCCATTTTCCCTTGTGAACCCAAGCTTGTGCCGGCCCAGAGAATCAACTGTGGGAAAATTGTTACTCAAGGCCCTTGTATCAAGCAAGATGCTGTTCTCTGTTTTAAATCATGCACTCTAAATAACGACAATGAAGTGAAATTGCTTGAAAAATAAAAAAGAAATGGCATTGAAATATATTTTTATTGACCAATTAGAATTGACTCTTGAGATTTATAACTGCCTAAATGGTCCAGCCGTTCTTTCATAGCACACAGGCGCAAAAGTTGCAATTGGATCGAAAAACCCAGGCTCAGGAGGAAAATGCTAATATCATTTCAGTATTTCCTAGTAGAACCTGAATCCTCTGTTAAACTGGTCAGAGAAAGCAGAGGATGCTACTGTTACAAGAGCAACGTAAGAGCATCAGGAGTTGCTGAGGTTCAAACACGTATGCCCCTTTAAGCTAGCGCTTTGACAACTTCCATGTACCCTTTTTAATTATATCAAACAAGAAATCCAGCAGTATAATTGCTACTTCCATGTATCTGTTGGTATGAAGCCAAAATCTACGCTTGCATGATATCAGGATTACAGTTTCTTGTTTGTGCCACGTCATCATTCTTCTCCTTCCCTTTTTTTTTTTCTTTGTTTTCTGGAAGACAGAAAAAGCATCTCAGGACTGTTCTGAAACCAAGCAGTCCGGCGAGTGCAGGTAAGCTGCACGCCTTGCCTTGTAGCCTACAGCCTGAAAAAGAAAATATAAAAGATAAATTACTCAGAAATATCAAATATCTAGCAATTTGAATCAAAATACAAAGATTGGGCTACGCTACTACTAAGTCTGGTTAATGAACAGTCCATCACTTACGTGAACATCTGAGGGCGGCTACGTGAAAGTTGAGGGCGCTTTATCGGGGATAGTATCAAGTTCCTTAGCGTCATTGAGGGGTTGCCAGATCCAGCTCCAAAGGAAGGGACAGCACCAATTCTTCTATTTCCAACATCAACTGGCATGGCTGCCTGGTTTGCTGGTGAGCCACCACGGATTTCAAAGGGACCAGAATTCGAGCTGTTTTGTCTTGCCGGCCATATATCCTCCCGAGGCCCTGGAGTTGAGGGAGTGAAAACCGTCCAATCTGCATAAATTAAGTCAACTAATTTTGGAGATGCTTAACCAAAATGCATTATTAAAAGCTATAGCGTGACAATGACAAAGCAAACATTTCCATTGTTGTAAGCTTAACAAGAACTTTAATAATCAAGAAACCTTTTAAGGCACCACAAGGAGCCTATGCTGTCCTATTGCCATTATAAAATGAAAATGATTACCTTTACGGATAGGGTCTCTGTTATCCATCATGGTAGCTGCAGGGTTTGAGAACAAATCAGGCTCATTTCTTGAAAAGAAATTGTTTGCTGGTTGGATGGCTGATCTTTTATTTGACTCGTACTCGCTCCTCAACTGATCATACATTTCATCAAGTTTCCTCTTCTGCCTAGTATTGAAAGTACCAGTGTTTATTACGATCCAGGCTTGCATCATAAGCTGATAAAGTAATTGAAGGCTTTGGACAATATATAAACTGACCTGGCTTTCTCAGAAAATTTCTCCTGGAGCTCTTGTTTATCCTTTGACAAGCTCTCAATCTCTTGTTCCATCATATGGCACCTTTTGGCCATTTTCTGATATGCAGCATGCAGCTGCTCCAGTTTTTCCGTGAACTTTTCTTGCATGGACTCACATTTTTGCCGGCACTGAGCTACAATTCTATTCATCTTGTATTGCATCTCAAGTTCCCTTTGCCCAGTAAAAAACATCACGCTTCTGTATGCACTTTTCATCACTGGGGTCATTTAAGGAAGATGCAAGGATTAAAAGGCTGTTTTTGCACGTTTCCCAGTGAATGCTAAGAACCATTCTGCTATTCAGTGTGGTAATTCTCCCAAATGAAATAGAAGAATTATGAGTACCACCAAATAGTCTTATCATTTCAAATTTTCTACTTGCATTCAAACTAGTAGTTGATGGATTTGAGGAAAAATTGTATTAACTTAAAAAGGATACATATCTGTGGAGATATTCCAGCCATGGCCATCTGCAAGAAATTCATTATGAATAAAAGGAAAAAGGCGACCAGTAAAATAAGAAATAGCAATGTCTTGACCAAATAATGATGCATGTTTAGATTTCACTTTAATAATATGTAATAGAAGAAGCAAGATATTCGTAATATTCTAAGCTAAGTCCTTTCTTACATTTATCCATTCATCATTTGGATTGATCTCCACAGGTTTCATAAGGCTGTAAAGAGGAAACCAAAATTGAAAGTAAAATCAGAATACCATGAGCAAGAAACATGAGTAAAGATTACCCATATCATTAGTTCATATTAGAGATCTTCAATAAAATTGACAGATATAGCTGTAAATACTGAAAATATATTGAATTTTTTAGTCCCAGTAAATTCTTTAAAATCATAAGAGCTTCATATTTTAAATTCAAGGAAAAGTCAAATAAATTCTATTTGTTAAGGAAAAATTCCAAGCCACAACAAGCATTTCAAGGAATAAGGATTTCCATAAAGCACTCACCTCTTAGAGAGCACTTGATCACAGATTGGACAGGCTGCATCATTATTAAGGATCTTGTTTGCATCTTCAGTGCCTGTTTATTCTGTTAAGGGACAATATGCGAAAGCAACAGTAATCCAGAAAGCATAGAACTAAAAAAGCTTAATCATATCTGATCTTGGATACATAAGATGTGACCACAACTAGTAGAAACAGCACGCCCTTCCAACTCTCGCCAGCATGAATTGCATCTCATTTTCACCTTCACTATAAAGCTTTTATACAAATATTATCCACTCATTTATACCTAATAAAAGGAGTTTCATAGCATTAGCATTAGCTGCATCATCACATGCAGACACATAGATGCAAACTAATCTGCATCACTGTTACATGAAGCCACATGGTTTTAAAAATTGAAGTTTTGGATGACACTGGCGAAAATCATCATCTGTAAATACTGAAAATATATTGAATTTTTTAGTCCCCGTAAATTCTTTAAAATCATAGAGCTTCATATTTTGTCAAATAAAGAGTGATATTGATCATACACAGAAAAATAGAAACGGAGATTTTATAGGGAGTGATATCGCTCATAAAGAATGACAATCCATGCAGCTTCTTTCACAACATTTTTTTTTTTTTACGAAATTGGCCCATCTTTATGGAGTCATTTATTTTCTCAACATCAAAATGAGATCTGCGAATTCACTACAATCCCCTTCCATTATGCACAGCCAAAACAGAATTTGTGCAAATATTTATATTTTTTTACAAAAGTATTCTTCATAAGATAAAACACTCCATTATCACAATCTCAAAAGAATTGCTAAAATTTTGTGAAATATACAGCTGCAAAGTGTCAAATCCTCATCATTGAGCATCACATTATACAGATTTTCTAGAGTCTAAATATTGATCAAGGTAGTGGTTACTCAGTGATCAAGAAAAATTAGTCAAGGTCATGAAAATGACCGAGAACCCTCAGTTTGGTGCTGAGCCAAAAAGTCCGCGCAGACCCAAAATTTGCATGAAAACCACCAATTTTCTCGAGTTCAAAAAAAGAAGTCTTATTATTCAAATTCCTGAAACTCCTTTCCGATACTCAAATTTTCTCTGCGTCCAAACGGAAAACGAGAAAAAAGAAGACGCGCAAACAAACGGAATTGAATTGATATGTTTTCCTGAAAATTACACTCCTTGGCGTTCTCCTTAATGAAAATCACAGAACAACGACTAAAATCGTAAAGAAACTAGAGATTACAAACATAAATAAATTATATGGAGATCTAAAACGCAAGCAAAGTGACCATCGAAATTGAAAAGCAGCAGCAATTGCTATTGATAAATCAAATTTATACGTTTCTTCGGAAACAGTGAAATGTTATTTGAAGAGACACGAATCCCTAACCTGAAAGAGTTCTGGCTGGAAACGTTTCTTCTCTTCTCTTCTTGGCTTGTGGTGTGGGGGTTTTGAAGGAGAGAAATGGCGGCAAGTCGATTTTCTTTTTATTTATTTCAAATTATCACACTTCTCTCTCGTTGCTCTCTCTCTCAAGCAAGGAATTTATTATTTGACGCTTCTCCTTTATTTCAAAACGGTGTCGTTCTTCATGTAACTCTTTTAATTTTTTAACATTAAATAGTGTTAAAAAACCTAAATGAAAAAAAAAAGAAATTTATTGTTCTGTTTTTTCTCCTAAATAAATTTGGTTTTTTTATATATATAATTTATGTATAGAAAAAAGTACATAGTGGTGCAAAAAGTTAAGACAGAGATTACAGAATATCTAAATTATGATTTTTTCTATGGTATTGAAAAAATAAATTCAGGACCAATATCTAATTAACATATAATTGTCCTATATCAGGTCAACCTTCCTATTATAACAGGTTAATGTTATTAGCTTAAATCATGCTAGAAATAATAGAAAACTTTGAATAATTAATTTAACAATTTACAGTAGTAACTTTTTAATTTAAAAATGGTAATTCATTTCTTTCAATTTAAAGAATTTATAGCTTTTTTAAATAGGTTTCAATTTACAAAAAATTAAAATCATGGAACCATCCATAAATCATATAATAAACTATAAGGATGGTTTACATAACCAAAATAAAAAAAAATAAATTTTTTTTAGCGCAAATAGGTTTTTACATTTTGTTTTCAAAAGTTAACTATAAGGATGGTTTATATAACCAAACACACGACGTACAAAAAATAAAAAGCAGCTGCACTAGCCTGGAAGATGATTCCCTCTTCTTGACTGCTGCCATTATTGATCTAGTCCACAAAGCAAGTTAATTAACTAAGCTGGTGGTGATGGATCATGGAATAAAATATTTGCGCTATTAGTTAAAAGCATTATCAAGACTTACCTTCTCACACTGCCCTGAGTAGCTAGTATCGTCTTCCACCATTTCTGGGAGCATTCTTCCTTCTAAGCCTTTTACCATATTGATGGGCACTGTCTTCAACCATTTTCACAAACCATGCAGCTTTTCTTGCTCTAAATACAACATATCCTATAGAGACTCCAAATACAAATCCACATCCATAACCCATTGCTACAGCTTGCCATCCAAATCCCTCTTCAAACATTGAATCTTCTTTCTCGAAGTTTGACGGAGGCGGTTGTTGCCCCTCGCCTTTGTTGCATTTTACTTGCAAGGGAAACCCACATAATCCCACGTTCCCTTCGAATGAACCTTTTTCAAATGTATTGAACTGCTTACCTAGAGGTATGGGTCCCTCAAGTTGGTTATACGAAAGGTTCAGGACTTGAAGAAATGTTAAAGCTACCAGTTCCTGAGGAATCCTTCCAGCAAGCAGATTTGAAGAGAGATCCAACGACTCCAGATTAGTTAAATTCCCCAATGACGGCTGGATACCACCAATGAGGCTGTTGTGAGAAAGGTTGAGCTGTTTCAGAGATTTAAGCTTCCCGAGGGACTCTGGAATCTTTCCCGTGAATTTATTGCAGGATAAATCAAGTGTCGTGAGCGCAATTTGAATTTTAGGAAACACAGTCTTCGAACCTTTCCATGCCAATTGCACAGAAAAAACATAAGTAGTAGATACATTTTTTGTCCTCATGTAATCCATATCCTGATCAATGCTCATCATGGCTTTGAAGTTGTTGAAATACTCTGTTGGCAAAGGACCACTCAGGCTGTTGTTGGATAGGTCAAAAATCTGTAATTTAGAAAAAGAGTCCTCGACAGTTGGACCCTTCAAATAACCATGGAGTTTATTTGACCTTAGAATAACAACCTTCAACTTTGGAAGCGTTTCTAGAAAGGAAGGGAATGTGTCATCAATCATATTGTTGCCAAGATCCAGAAATTCTAAATTCACACAATTGATGATGGCTGATGGTATCACCCCATTCAATTGGTTGCCATTGAAGTTGAGATATCTCAAATCGTTCCCTTCTGAATAGATTGAAGGGATATTGCCGTGGAGATTGTTGCCACCAAGATGCAACACTAAGAGTCCATCACTGAAGTTTCCCAAGCATTGTGGGATGAATCCACTAAAGCCATTGTTGGACAGATCTAGAATCTCTAAGAACTTCAGCTCGCAAATGACAGAAGAGATGTTCCCAGTCAGTTTATCATTGGAGGAAAGCCTAAGAAGTCTCAAATGTTCAAGCTTGAAAACTGAAGGTGGAATCTGGCCATACAACTTGTTGAAACTAAGATTGATATATTGTAATGAATTACAAAGGAACGGACTTATCTGGCCATACAATAGGTTATTGTTCAAAAGAAGAAAATGCAATGAAGGCATGGAAAATAAGGAGGATGGAATTGTTCCGTTGAGCAAGTTATGGGACAAGTCGACAATGATTAAACTTGAAAGCCTACTTATTTGTGATGGGATGCGTCCTATCAGTTGATTATTAGATAAAAGTAGTGCGGTTAGATTTGAAAGCATGCTTATTTGAAATGGGATCAGACCTATTAGTCTATTGTACGAGAGGTCCAACCATTCAAGCTGTGTGAGTTTAAACAAACTATCCGGAATTGGACCCATAAAACTATTGTTTCCAAGATGCAAGTACTTGAGTTGCTTAAGTTTTCCCAGGGAGAAAGGGATTTGACCACCAAACTGGTTACCTGCAAGTCCCAACTCAATGAGTTGAGTGAGGTTGCCAAGTAGATCCAGGTTCGAGCCAACAAAATTGCACCCACTAAGATACATCTTCTCCACGGACTTCAGATGACTGATCGAATCTGGTTCCAAATGAATTGAGATCCGCGTATATGACAGATCCAAATGCGAAAGAGCAGTGCTCAAATTGTATTTCGGAAAAGAGCCAGTCAGTCCCTCGTTGCTCCATAAATCGAGCCATTGAAGGTTTGATCGGCGAAATAAATTATCAGGGAGTTCCCCTTTCAATCCACAACGCCAGAGTTGGAGAGATGACAAAGAAGAAGACAAGTTCATCAAGGAACTGGGTACCACCAAAGACATGTTCACTCCACCCAAGTAGAGTTCTCTCAGCTGGGTCAGGTTCTGAGCAAGCTTGTTGAAAGAAATCGGTTCCAGCATCAGCTCCTCAGAGTTGGAAGAGAGACCAAGGGACACCAATCTGGATAGATGGGAGATTTCTGGGGGAACTTGGCCTGCAAAATTCGATGAATTTAGATTTAAATGCGTCAAATGCAAGAACCGACCAAAGGATGATGAAATGACAGAGCGATTGAAGTCATTGCGAGAGAGATCGAGCTTCTGAAGATGATGAAGGGAGAAGAGAGTGCTGTTAGAATGGAGGGTGCCATAAAGCATGCTGCAACCAAGGTCTAGGCCAATTACATGGCCAGTTTTCATGTTGCATGTCACGCCATCCCAAGTGCAGCAATCTGTACCCTCTTTCCACAGCACTTTCTCGGGTGGATAACATGGAAACGTAGGTGGAGAAGAAGGCATGGGAAAGGAATTTTTGAATTGGAGCAAAGCCAGGCTCTGGTCACCGGGGCATAATTGTACTGAGGAGGAGATATTGGAAGAAGAATGAGTAGGTTGGGAGTGCGAATGGAAGAGAAGGAGGCAGATAAATTGAGCGAGCAGCAATGAAGATCCCATCATTCCCTAGAAGTGCTCTTCTCAGAGATTAAAATGCGGAAGTAAACTTAGATTGATGAGAGACTTCTATTAGAATGTAGTCTCCTATATATATAGACTTCCGGAATGCATGCTTTCCCTAATATTTAAATAATCAATTTTATATGTACTAATATTTGCACTCAATTTGTCCTAATAAGTATTAATATTATAGCATTGTAAAGAGATCTTTGATTTTTAATCTGTTTCGATTTTATAAACTGTGTTTTTTTTTCTTTTTCTAATCAAAACTTTCTCTTGAAGTTTTCACATTGTCGAGTAGTACAACTTTTAAATTTTTACTCTTTTATTTGATAAAGTGTTTGGAAATATGTTTGAATTATAATTCAGAAAATTTTAAATTTGTTTGAATTTTTTTTTTTTTTTAATTTTAATTTTTTTTAATATGTGTTAATATCAAAAATAAATTTAAAAAAATAACTAAACATTATTTTAATATATTTTTAAATAAAAAATTTAAAAAATAATATTTATTACATTTTTAAAGGATTCCTCACATGTCATTCACCTGGATTTTACTTGTAATGTTTTTTCTTTTTAACCATATCATTTATTTTAATTGATGATTGAATATTTTAACTAGTTACAATGCTTAAGCAGAGTTTGCTTTTGTGGAACCATTGTGTTAGGAAAACAAAATTTATTAAAAAAAATTATTTTACTTTTTGAATTATTTTAATATATTAATATTAAAATATTTTTAATAAAAAATATTTTAAAAAATAATTATCACTACAATATTAAACAATACTATAATTTTTAATATTTTAAATAATCTACTTGCTAATTATTTTACTTATTCACACACGATCATTTTATCACGTTTATCAAATCAAACATTTTTAAAATAGCTAGCAGACCAGTCAGCATCGAGGCTCGTCGGGTCAAGTTTCCAAGCGTAAAGCAACAAATTATAATATTTGGAATGAAGAAAAAAATAACTTTTTTTATAAAACAAACAAGACTTGGTGCATCTAATTTCGAGGATGGGCCGCCTCAATTATGATGACTTTAAAAAGTTTTGACATTATTCTAATCCAAGTAGATATTTAGTTGGTTATTAGGAGCATTCTAATCCAAGTTGAAATACGATCCACGCAACCACTTGTTATTTGTTGGTTTCCATGTTAATAAATAGTTTTCATACATATATATATATATATATAATTTTTAATTTAAATATTATATGTTTAATTATTACTATTATATTATAAAATAAATAATACTTATATTAAATATTTTTTATTATTACATTGAACTATCTATAATTTTATCATATACAAAATTTATTTGACAAGAACTATAGTTTTTTTTAGTTTCTTAAGAGCGTAATAATATAAGATAAAATATCATCAAGAATAAAATTTGAATTGCGATTAAATTTTACAAATGTTACGTCATTAAGTGATCTTTTTCTAATTTTTTGAATAAAACACAATTAAAAATAAAAATAAAAATTGAATTTTTTTAACTATGTCGATCCGATTTAGTACATTTAACTTGGTTTTTTAAAGTTTTGTGGTCACAACATCCGTGTTTTGATTTACTAACAGATTTTATCAGTTTTTGTAAGTAATTCTATCTTTTTAAATTTCAACATTTAAATGTCAATTTTTTTTTTTTAGTATATATATTTTGCTAGTATATGTACATGTTTTATTGTTATTTCTCAAACAAACTTGTAATATATGAATGTATAATTTTATACTTATTATAGTTTGTTTTAGATTTTATAAAAATGTATTTATTTGTAAATTATTGAAACTTTATTGAATTACCGAATTACATGTGTTGTTTTAAAATAATTAAGCTTATTTAATAGGTTCATTTTAATTTTTATTAATGGTACTGTAAAGTTGTAATATCCATAAATTTATATGTATTAATTTGTATGGATGTTGATAATTGATAACGAATATTTAATATTTATGAGAAGTTGTAATTGTATTGTTGGATAATCTAGAGGTAAACCAATATTTTTGCAAATTTATTTATATAATATAGTTAATTAATATACATGTTGTCATCATAATTTTATAGAGGTTTGATAGAAGTCATAGATGGTCGTTCATGGATGTATCGAGATTCACCCTAAGGATTGCAGAGAATAGGTTATTGTAATGACGTTCAGGGTTTTATTAATTTTACAACATTTATTCCTAGAAATTTTACTAAAGGCAGTATTAGGTGTCCATGCAAAAAGTGTCAAAATAAAAAAGTATTTGCATCCAGATGTTGTAATGATGCATCTTTTAGATCGTTCAAAATATTTGTTAGTAAGAAGAGAATGAAAGAAATGGTGGCCAGGTCAATTTTAAATGTTAGCAACATGCATAAAGAAACAAATGACAACACTTATCCTTACAGACATATGGTTATGGATGCAATGAGAATGAATCAAGGTAATGTCAATCAATGTCTAATTATAGAAGAAAAACCTAATGCAGATGCAGCTAGATTTTTTTGACTTATTGAAAGATTCTGACGAACCATTATGAAATGGCTACACAAACCACAGTAAATTATTAGCCATAGCATAAGTGTTCACCATCAAGTCAAATCACGGGTTGAGTGAGGCTGAATATGATAAAATTATTGAATAGGGATAAGCATTTTACTTGAAGGGAATACGTTGAAAGAGAACTTTTATATTGCAAAGTACATGATAAAACCCCTTATTTTAAGATACTAGAAAATTGACATGTGCCCTAACTTCTAGATGTTATACTACTTTGAAAATCCTGAGTTGACCGAGTGCATGACATGCGAGTATTCTCATTACAAACCCAGAATTGGTAGGGGGAAGACTTTAGTGGCATAAAAAAAGTTAGATACTTCTCAATCACGCCTAGACTGCAGAGGTTATTTATGTCACCAAAGACTGCTGAGCACATGACATGACACCAATTATATGATGCGGTTGATGGAGTGATGGTCCATCCTTCTGATAGCGAAACTTAGAAACACTTCAATAGTGTGCATCTTCATCCTCACTTTTCAGCTGAATCAAAGAACATGCGTCTTGGGTTGTATACAAACGTATTCAACCCATTTGGGTCATTTGTTGCTCCTTATTCTTATTATCTGGTCATACTCAATTTATAACTTGCCACCAGGAATGTGTATGAGGCTGGAGTTCATGTTTTATCTATTATCATACCCAATTCAAATAGCCTAGGCTGGAATATAAATGTTTGTCTTCAACCGTTGATTGATGAATTGGCGTAGTTATGGTCCTCCAAAGTTTTGAATTATGATATATCGAGGAAATAAAATTTTTTATGAGGGTAACTTTGTTATGGACTATCAATGATTTTTCAACTTATCGAATGCTTTCTGGTTGAAGCATGCATGAGAAACTAGCATGTCCATACTGTATGGAAAAAAACAAGGCATTTATGCTAACAAACAGAGGTAAAACTTCTTTTTTTTTTATTGTCACCATCATTTCTTGCCACATAATTAGAGGTGCAGAAATAATACAAAAGCTTTTTTTGTTGGTAGTGTTGAAAAGGATGTTGCATCCCCGTGTCTTTCTGGTGAAGAAATGCATGTTGTATCAGAGTACGATGATATTGTGTTTGGTCTTTAATTAGGTAAGCAAAAGTTTCTCAGTTTTGGTTTTACCCATAATTTGGTCAAAAGAAGTATCTTTTAGAAGCTTCCTTATTGGAAAACTAATCTACTTCTGCCATAACCTTGACGTCATACACATTAAAAAGAATGTGTTTGAGAATATTTTCAACATTGCTATAGATGTGAAAAGGAAGACAAAGGATAACATCAAAGCTAGATTGGATATAACTTTGTTCCGTAACCTTAAAAATATAAAGTTGGTTTATGATGAGTCACGGGTTGTAAAACCAAAAGCAAGTTTCGTGTTAGAGAAAAATGCATAACTACTAGTCCATAAATGACTTAGGAGTTTATGTTTTCCAGATGTATATGCCTCAAATATATAAAGGCTGGTTAATATGAAGAAATGTAGATTGTATGTAATGAAGAGTCATGACTACCACGTGTTTATACAAACACTCATCCTATTAGCTTTTCATGATTTGTTGTTAAAGGGGATATGAGATGCACTCAAGGAGATCAGTCATTTCTTTAAAGATATAGGTTCCAGCAAGTTGAATATTGATCACATTGAGAGGCTTGAAATGAATATCATTGAGACACTATGTAAACTTGAGATGATATTCTCTTTATTATTTTTTTTTTACTTAATGGAGCATCTCCTTATACATCTATTGTTCGAGGCAAACGTTTGAGAACCGATCTAGTATAGATGGATGTACCCATTCGAATAGTTAGATTTACAGTTGCAATGTAATTCATATATAAAAATATTTTCTTTGTTTTTTAATTAAAAATATTTGATTAATTCAATGCAGGTACTTGTTCAATCTCAAGAAAAAAAAGTTGAGAATGACCTATATTGTTGAGAAGATCTCAACATTTATCTCGTAGTATTTTAAATCTCAACTGAGAACGAGAATCAATCATGTTCCATGACATGATAATAGAGGTGAAGTGCCTTTTAGTGGAAACTTATCAATATTCTCAAATCCTAGACAACCCATACCTAAAAATGTAAGATGAAGATATTTTTCGGAAATAGAGTTCAAACAAACACATAATTAGTTCTATTTAACTATGATAAGCTGAGATATTTTATTCAATAAGTGTGTGTGTGTGTGTCTATATATATATATATGTAACACTAATTAAAATTTGTCAATAATATACTATTAATTATAAATTGTAATATCATACATTCATTATCACTTGCAGGTAACATCGACAGTATTTGCTGTCCAATAACTTATAGCTTACCAAATCCCAAGTCTTTCAATTATAAGATGAACAATTTGCCATGTATTTTAGAACATATGTAAGTGTTATCACAAACTCATTCTCATTTACAAAATTATTGTATGCATATCATTAAAAGATTCTCATTTACTGTTCATTGATATACATTACATACAAGGTTTATCAAATAGGAAGTAGTGTTGCTAAGTCATTGTATTCACTAAGCCTGAGCCCTAAAAGAAAAGTTAAGTGCTACAACGAGTATTTTGTCAATACATAAATGTTCCATGGTGAAGAATACGGGTATGGAAGAAAGACATACAAGAACAATGTTTGTGTTAAGGGATCGACTAGTAGTGAGTTGGAAGTTGACTACTATGGTAGATTAGAAGAGGTTGTCAACCTGCACTATCATAGCAAGTACAATATAGTGTTTTTATTCAAATGATATTAGTATAACATGACTGACAGAGGAATTAGAGTTGTTCTTCACTATGGCCTGGTCGAAATCAACTCAAAAGTTAGACTCTGTAACGTAAATAATGTCTTTGTTTTTGTAAAGTAATGTCAACAAGTTTATTACACATACACGTCTTCTTTTAGAAAGGATTAATTAAGAGTGGATTGGTTATCCCTTTTTTAAACAAAACCTAGGAGTCTTATCAAGCTTGTTAAGGATGAGAATGAAGACACAAGTGTGCGAAATGAAGTATTTCAAGTTAATGAGTTAGTTGAACCATATCGAGTTACTCCTTCGATTGACTTGGAAGAAAATTCAAATTTTTATATTTTCAATGATAGTCTTGTTGATGCTAATATAGAAGAGTTTAATGTTGTTTTAAGCTCTAGTGGACAAGCAAATGTCAATGAAGATGATGATATTTATATTGAAGATTGCAACGAAAGTGATGACTATTCAATTAATGATGAAGAAAAAGAAAATTATGACTAACTATTAGAATGAAGCCATATGTAAAACATCTTTTTCATGTAATATACATTATAGATAATATATTTTGTAACATAAAATATTTATTTTATAAGTTTATGTATTGTTGAAGCACTATTGTTATTGTTTTGTGTGATGGACAAATTATCATTTAAGTGTTTGTAGGAAGGTAAATAAGTAATACAAATATAATATTTCTTGTATAATGCACTATAACCCACGTCTATACCGATAAACTAAGGTCCGTCGGCATTTCACAGAGAGTTGAAAAATAATTACTTGAAATGCCACAATTACCAATGACTTTGTGGACCGAATTCCATCCATCGGCATTTAACTTTGTGGACACAATTATTTTACATGAAAAATAATTACTAAAAATACCACAATCATCGACAAATTGGCAGATGGATTCTATCTGTTGGTATATTGTTGGCAGGTCAATATTACTGATAAAATCACCAGCAGACAGTGCAAATTCCAAAGGATGGTGTATTGAATGCATCTTTGACAACGTCAAGTTGCCGACAGAATTACTGATGGACTGCGAAAAATATGGAGGGTAATTAAAAATAATGTGTGAAATTCAAAATTTACCGATGGATTTTCAAAACTTCACCAACAGAATAATTTAAAATAATATTTTTCTTATTTCTGTCAGTGAAGCCATCAGTAAAACTTTGCTTTAAATCCTAGCGATTGCCCCCTTCAATTTATTTTTCCATTTGCTCCATTAATCCCCTTTCATTTTTTATTTTTTTCCTCTCGTTTCCTTTAATATTTTTATTTTTTTTGCTTGTAATCTCTAGTTGAATCTTCATCAAATTAAAAGGTATGTGTTTCCTCTATTTCATTTTACATTGAGAATTGTTTTCTTTGTTTTAGCTATTTTTATTTTTGTTATGTTTTTTCTTTTGGTGTATTTTTGTAATGTAGATAAAGTTTTGAAATAAACATGTTATTAATGTTAGCATATTTCATACATAAAGTTTATATTGTTTTTTTGGAATTTATTGAATATATTTTATTGTTGTATTTCCATAATAATTGAATAATTTGTTGAATTGTAGTTGTTAATGTTAAATTTACCTTAGAATTAGTAATTGAATATGTTGGAATAATTAATAATTTTTATCTATTATTGCATGATTTGTGTTTAATTATTTCCATTAATTTTAATTGTTAATCTAGAGTTTTTTTTTTAATTTATTGAATATATTTTATTGTTTGTATTTACATAATAATTAAATAATTTGTTGAATTGTAATTGTTAATGTTGAATTTACCTTGTAATTAGTAGTTGAATATATTGAAATAATTGGTAATTTTACTATATTATTGCATGATTTGTGTTTAATTATTTCCATTGATTTTAATTGTTACTGTAGAGTTTTTTTTTGAATATTTTGAATATATTTTATTGTTTGTATTTCCATAATAATTTAATAATTTGTTTAATTGTAATTGTTAATGTTGAATTTACCTTATAATTATTATGGATGTTATTTGTATAGATATTATGTTATATACAATATTAGTATAGATGAGGTCAATTGGCTATGGCTATTGTCAATATTTATAGATTTGTGGATTCAGGTGGTCTCCAATATATAGGAGGTGATATCAAAAAAAATTTAACATTTGAATTTAATTATATAATCATTCATATAAAATTACGTAAATGCATAGAACAAAATCCACAACTCATCACTTATGTATGGTCACAAGTAGTTCTTCTAGCAATGAGGATGACATATCTTTATATGCCTGACACGACGAAAAGATTGATGTCTTCTCCCAAGTGCAGGAGTGTCAAAGTAATAAATAACCCGGCAAGACCGGGGTCGAACCACAGGGAGATTAATTGTATAAATTATAAAGAACAATAACAACAACAATAACAATAACAACAACTAATAGTAATAATAATAATAAAAAAGAAGAAGAAGAAGAAGATGATGAGAACTTGGAGATGGAATATTAATGTAAGGATTAAACAATGATAATAACAAATGTCAAGGTTAGAGGTTCCACTAATGGTATGTCAAACAAGTATAGTATAAACTCTTATTATTCAATTGGAAACCACACACAAAGGAGGTTCCAATTAAATTATAGACTGTTAACATGATTACATTAGTCATCTTATTCGATTAATGCTAATACTTGTAAATCTCGTCAAGCATTCATGATTATAACTTATGTTAACAACAAATCATTTTCCTTTCATAGCTCAGGTGTCGGTTATACCATACAGTATGAACTATGAAAGTGCCAAGTATTTGTTGTACCAAGTGTTATACAACATAAATCAAGATTAGTCATTTAACAAGCAAAGTATTAAAGAGTGAACAAGATAACAAATATAAAATATGTTAGTATCAAACATTAAAGTCCATAGTAAGTTTACACTATACTTATTCGTACACCATTAGTGTAACCTTTTCACCTTGACATAATAAACTTAGCTAGACATAATGAAAGAAAGAAAAATAAATAAATAAAATAAGAACATAAATAAGATAAAAGTTAACTAAATAAATGGAAGGAATTGAAAGGCATAAACATTACAAAAAATACAAAGAGAGAAAGCAAGAGCATGATCTTGATCTGGACACCAAGATGCCTAAATGCATGGCAAATGCCTCCTTTTTATAGGCCAAAATTGAAAACTATTGATTTGATGACTAATTGATGAGTGGGTGACCAACTTTTGACTTAGTGACAATTCTTATCTTCTTTTGTCTGCCCAAAATATCATTGATAGTGTTTGGAGCCACTCGAAAACATAAAAGTTGTAGACAATTGTCTCAGCTTTCTTGTGCAAAAACTTCAGCTCATTTGGACTTTTGGAACTCTAGATATGGCCAAAATACTGAACAGTGCTCGGGCTGGAGGACAGATTTGGGCTTCTTTGTTGTTTCTATAATTTGGACTTGAAAATGGCCTTTTTAGATCTTGGGCTCCATATGAAAGTTGTAGGCCTATGTCTTACCTTGCTATCCATATAAAGTAGACCTAAATCTGAGATCTATAGCTCTAGATATGACTCAATAACCGAACAATATTCCGGTTTGGATTGCACCGATATCTCTTTTCTAATTTTGGTCATCTCTTTGCCCTTGCAATTTAAGTTCTTAAAGTCATCAATCAATCCTTTCATTTATGTGATAGACATGCATTTAAAATGAACATTTACCACAAATTAAAGGTATCTTATATTATTAGATATATTATTATAAAACATGTTTTAGTTAAGGAGTTATTGATACTTCAAGTGCAAAATGATGATATAAAACTATGATAAAAATACACTTTTAAGTACTAATCAATACCTCTCAAGAAGAGGCACCTGCACCGTCAACCGATGCTGCCTCTTCCAATACAATTTCACGGTGCAGAGGCAACGTGCCTTCGTAGCAGAATCAATTCACCCACAAATATGAGGCATGATGGAAGGATGATCTTCCAATGTAAGCTTGTTAAGGCTTTAGTTTTTTTTTAAAAAAAATTATAACATAATTTATGAACAACTAATGAATATTTTATTAATTTTTTTCAGGTTCACAAACATTGAGGCTGCTTGAGTAATATCATTAGCGTTTAAATCGTTAATGTAGATTCCATTATTTCAATGGAGTCAGACATCTAGATATCCTAAATAGATACCTCAAATCGATGCATGGTTTGACAGATTTGAAGTTGGTGTTAATTTCTAATTTCTAGCTTATTTCTAATAAATAATTATTTTTATTTAAAATTAATTATTTATACACAGGAAAAATTTGACCAGGACATTATGCAAGACACTGTTGTAAGGAGGGTGTGGGAAAATCATATGGTAACTAGGTAACATTGAAAATAATACAAGATTTTCTTAGGAAAACTTTTTTATTTCAAAATCTAATTTCTCGCTATGGAAATAAGTTGCATGATTTTTTGTATGAAGTAGAAAAAAACAAAAAAAGACTGCGGGAGATAAGGTTCTCTAAGGCTGGAATGATGTGGTGTTTTGGAAGGATTTCAAACCAATATACATCCTGGAAGATATGGTCGCACTATCTTGAGCATGTATGTCTGAGTAGTTCACACGACGCTCACAATCCGATGCGGGCAACCAGAATCGGCCAATTCATGGCTCGATGACAACTCAGACCGGCAGCTCAGTTTCATTTGCTACACATGTGAAACAAATGGTAAGATTAATTTAAATAAAATATATCATTAAATTAATTTATTGTTAATTAATTTTTTCATTATAGGCTACGTCTTTTGGATGTGAGCCGAGCCCAATGGAGCTGTTTGTTGAGATGCACATGCAGAGTCAAGACCGTCAAAAAAGGGCGCAACAGTTCATTGACAACTATGCTTAACACTTTGTGGTATGTTTGTTCAACCATTTTATTTTGTAAGTTATTATTTTTATTGAATTGAATATTGACATGACCAAAAGATTGATATATTCTCCTAAGTGCAGCAATGTCGAAGTAATAAATAACTTGGCAAAACCGGGGTCGAACCACAAGAAGGTTAATTGTATAAATTATAGATAACAATAATATAACAACAGTAACAACAACAACAATACTACTACTACTACTACTACTAGTAACAACAATAGTAATAGTAATAAGAGTAGTAGTAGTAATAATAATAAAGAAGTTGATGAGAACTTTAAGATGGAAAATTAATGTAAAGATTAAACAATGATAATAACAAATGTCAAGGTTAGAGAATCTACTAATGGTATGTCAAACAAGTATGGTATAAACTCTTATTATTCAATTGAAAATCACACACAAAGGAGGTTCCAATTAGATTATAAATTGTTAACATGATTACATTAGTTATCTTATTCGATTAATACAAATACTTGTAAATCTTGTCAGACATTTATGATTATAACTTATGTTAACAACAAATCAAGTTTCTTTCATAGCTCAAGTATTGGTTATACCATATAGTATGGGCTATGAGAGTGCCAAATATTTGTTGTATCAAGTGTTATACAACATAAATCTAGATTAATTATTTAATAAGTAAAGTATTAAAAGTGAACAAAATAACAAATACAAAATATGTTAGTATCAAATATTAAGGTCCATATTGAGTTTACATTATAGTTATTCTTACACCATTAGTGTAACCTTTTCAACTTGACATTATAAACTTAACTACACATAATGAAAGAAAGAAAAATAAATAAATAAAATAAGAACATAAATAAGATAAAAATTAACTAAGTAAAGGAAAGGAATTGAAAAACATAAACTTGATATTAATGAAAGCAAAACTTAAGTATTACAAAAGTACAACGAGAGAAAGCAAGAGTATGATCTTGATATGGAAACCAAAATGTCTAAATGCATGACAAATCCCTCATTTTATAGGCCAAAATTGGAAACTATTGATTTGATGACTAATTGATGAGTGAATGACTAACTCTTGACTTAGTGACAATTCTTATCTTCTTTTGTTTGCCCAAAACATCATTGATAATATGAGAATTGGAACCACTTGAAAACATGAAAGTTGTAGGAAATTGTCTCAACTTTTCAGGAAAAAAAATAGAGTTATTTGGACTTTTAGAACTCCAAATATAGGCCAAACACTGAACAATATTTGGGTTGCAGGATAGATTCAGACTTCTTTGTGTTGCTACAATTTGGACTTCAAAATAACTTTTTTAAATCTTAGGCTCTATATAAAAGTAATAGACATATGTCTTACCTTTCCATTCATATAAAGTAGACCTAAATCCGAGATCCAGAACTGTAGATATGACCCAATTACCGAACAATATTTTGGTTTGGACTGCACCAATATCTCTTTTCTAAATATAGCCATCTCTTTGTCTTTTAAATTTCAGTTCTTAAACTCATCAATCAATCCTTTAATTTATGTGATAGGCCTGCATTTAAAATGAATATTTACCATAAATTAAAGGTATTTTATATTATTAGATATGCTATTATAAAACATGCTTTAGTTAAGAAGTTATTGATACTTCAAGTGCAAAATGATGATACAAAACCTTGATAAAAATATACTTTTATAGTAATCACACCTACAACCAACTTATTACTAGTCCCTAGTAATCTGACATGACTAAAAGATTGATGTCTTCTCCCAAGTGTAGGAGTGTCAAAGTAATAAATAACTCGGCAAAACCAGGGTCGAACCACTAGGAGGTTAATTGTATAAATTATAAATAACAATTATAAATAACAACAATAGTAACAACAACAACAACACTAATAAGAGTAGTAGTAGTGGTAGTAGTAAGAATAAGAATAAAGAATAAAGAATAAAGAACAAAGAATAAAAAGAAAAAGAAAAAGAAGAAGTTGATGAGGACTTTGAGATGGAAGATCAATGTAAGGGTTAAAAAAATGATAACAACAAATGTTAAGGTTAGAGGATCCACTAATGGTATGTCAAAAAAATATAGTATAAATTTTTATTATTCAATTGGAAACCCCACGTAAAGAAGATTCCAATCAGATTATAAATTGTTAACATAATTACTGACACAATCAAAGAGTTGATGTCTTATCCCAAGTGCAGGAGTGTCAAAGTAAAATAACCCGACAAGACTGGGGTCGAACCACAGGGAGGTGAATTATATAAATTACAAATAAAGAAAAAGAGTTGAAGAGAATAATAACAGAAAAAGAGTTGAAGAAAGTTTTGGGATGTGATATTGATGCAAGAATTAAACAATAACAAAACATATGTCAAGGTTATAGGATTCACTAATGGTATTTCAAATAAATATAATATAAACTATTTTTATTACTCAACTAGAAACCACACACAAAGGAGGTTCTAATTGGATGATTTCTCGTTATTAGCTCATTATAAATTACTAACATGATCATATTAATTATCTTATCTAAGTAATACCATACTTATAAATATCATCAAGCATTCATGTTGCTAGTTTATGTTAACAACAAATCAAGTTCCAATCATAATAACGATGTCGACCGAAAACTATGAAGGATCAAGCATTTGATGTACCAAATATTATACAACACAAATCTAAATTAACCATTTAATAAGAAAGGTATTAAGAATTAGTAAGATAAAAAGATAAAACATGTTTATAACAATCTTTCTTGGATATAAACATTTAAAGCTCATGTTGAGTTTATATTATACCTATTCTAATACCATTAGAGAAACCTTTTCACCTTGACATAATTAACTTAGTTAAACATTAAGAAGGAGAAAAACATAAATAAATAATATAAGAACATAAACATAATATAAGTTAACTAAGTATAGGAAAGGAAATGAAAGAGCATAAACAAGAGATTACTATAGCATAAAAGAAAACTTGAACATTACAAAGATGTAGAGAGAAAGCAAGAAGATAACTTTGATCTGAAAATTAATATGACTAAATACATGGAAAATGCCTCTTTTTATAGGATAAGTTTCAGAACTATTGATTGATTGAAGAATTGGTGGGCATCCATTGATTTGGTGGCTGGTTTTTGACATTAATGGCTGCTGGTTTTTTGATATTGTGGGCTAATTTTTGATATTGTTGGCTGGCCAAAACGTCATTGCTCACATCTGAATTATAGCCAACTGAATTGTGGAGGCTGTGGGCAATTGTCTCAGCTTTCCATAAAAAAAAACCAGAGCTCATTTGGACTTCTAGAACTCAAGATATGAGCCAAAAACCGAATAGTGCTTGAGCTGCAGGACAACTTCTGACGTCTTCGTTGTTGCTAAGATTTGAGCTTGAAAATGGCAGAACTGAGTCTTTGAGTTATATGAAAGTTGTAGGTCTATGTCTTACCTTTCCATCGATATAAAATGGACCTAAATTTGATATCTATAGCTCCAGATATAATCAAATTACTGAATGGTGTTCGAGTTTGGAATGCACCAGCAACACTTTGCTAAGTTTGGCCTTCTTTTTATCCTTTCAATTTCAATCCTTAAACTCATCAATCAATCCTTTTATTTATGTGATAGACCTGTATTTAGGATGAACATTTACCATGAATTAAAGGTATATTATATTTTTAGACTTGCTAATATAAAACATGCTTTTGTTAGGGAATTTAATGATACTTTAGGTGCAATATGATGACATAAATCCTTAATGAGAATGCACTTTTAAGTACTAATCAATTACATTAGTTATCTTATTCGATTAATGCTAATACTTGTAAATATTGTCAGGCATTCATGATTATAATTTATGTTAATAACAAATGAAATTCTTTTCATAGCTCACGTTCTAGTTATACCATACAGTATGGGCTATGAGAGTGCCAAGTATTTGTTGTACCAAGTGTTAGACAACATAAATCTAGATTAGTTATTTAACAAGTAAAGTATTAAAAAGTGAACAAAATAATAAATACAAAACATGTTAGTATTAAACATTAAAGTCCATATTAAGTTTATACTATACTTATTCTTACACCATTAGTGTAACCTTTTCACCTTGACATAATAAACTTAGCTAGACATAATAAAAGAAAGAAAAATAAATAAATAAAATAAGAACATAAATAAGATAAAAGTTAACTAAGTAAAGTAAAGAAATTGAAAAGTATAAACTTGATATTAATGAAATCAAAACTTAAGCATTACAAAAATACAGAGAGAGAAAGAAAAATCATGATCTTAATCTGGAAACCAAGATGCCTAAATACATGGTAAATGCCTCTTTTTGTAGGCCAAAATTAGGAATTCTTGATTTGATGACTAATTGATGAGTGGGTGGCTAACTCTTGACTTGGTGACAATCCTTATCTTCTTTTGTCTACCTAAAACGTCATTGATAACGTTAGAATTGGAACCACTTGAAACATGAAAATTATAGAAAATTATCTTCTCTTTCCAAGAAAGAAAAATAGAGGTCATTTAGACTTTCAGAACTCCAGATATGGGCCAAACACTGAATAGTACTCGGGCTATATGATAGATTCAGACTTCTTTGTTGTTACAATTTGAACTTGAAAGTAACCTTTTTAAATCTTGCATTCATAGTTGTAGGTCTATATCTTACCTTTCCACCCATATAAATTAGACCTAAATATGAGATCTACAGCTCCAGATATGATCCAATTACCAAACAGTGTTTCTGGTTTGAACTGCACCAATATCTCTTTTTTAAATTTGACCATCTCTTTATCCTTTCAATTTCAGTTCTTAAACTCATCAATCAATACTTTTATTTATGTGATAGGCTTGTATTTAAAATGAACATTTACCATAAATTAAAGATATCTTATATTATTAGATATGTTATTATAAAACATGTTTTAGTTAAAGAGTTATTGATACTTCAAGTGCTAAATGATGATATAAAACCTTGATAAAAACACTTTTAAGTACTAATCACACCCTCCAACTAGCTTATTACTAGTTCCTAGTAATTACAGTGTTAAAATAGAAAAACAATTTGCAAATTCTATAAAGTAAGGTATTTATCATTCAACTTCTATTAATTTATCCGGATAAATAAATTCTTATTAAATTTATATATCTGTTTAATACCTCTTAAAGAAGATATTAACAAACCTTTTTTTTGTGCTCAATATATCAACACATAGTTATAGGGCTTTTCTTGAAAAAAATTTTTTTTGTTCTAATGCTTAAGGTTAACTTTCTTAGGTTGAGATTATTATTTTTTATTTTTTTCCTTTTTTTAAATATATATATACATATAACTTAAAATACCATACATCTTTAACCCATGTAACAAGCTTTTGGCTAATGACTCCCAGACTAGTTGGTTTTAGGGCATTAAGTGTTGAGACATCCCTACAAGCTTAGTAACTCGGGTTGCTGATACTGATACGTAGATAGTGTAATGTTTGATTTCCTTAAGCTTTTCTCCTCAACCCATATAACGAGCATTGAACCAATAGCTCTCAAGCCAGTTATCTTTAGGGTATTAGGTGTTAAAACACCTCTTCGGGCTTAATTGCCTAGGATAGGAAGGCTACGAAACCAAACTTATCTATATTTTTATTATCATTATTTTATTTTTATTTTTATTTTTATTTTTTTGCTCTTTTTGTTTGTTTTTTTTCAAATTATATACTATCTCTTTCCCTTAGTTGTTACCTTTAATAAAAGAACATAAATAATGTAATAATCTAATATGCAATCCCCAATCATATATTAAAGTGTGTGTGTGAAAACTAAGGTTTAAGAATACATGTTAAATGAGCATATGAGCAAAATTAAGTGATAACAATGTGAGAGTTTGTAAACCTAAATATTTCAAGAAGTATTATAATAGACCTTGTTAAGAATGGTTACTAATATGCATCTCAAGAGTTAGTTTAACAAAAGAGTTGATTTACTCTACCATCCTAGTAACAACAATTTTGCACCTGCTTTTTGAAATAGAAAACACAATTAGTTAATTTTTTTTTATCAACTACTACCCTCTCTCCTAAACCAAAACAAGACATTGTCCTCAATGTCCTAAGGTAGAAAGATAGAGTATAGAAGACATCACTTGAAATAAGAAACACTAACAAACCTGAAACATACTTAAATAAATATAAAAAACAACAAAACATAATAATAAAAGCAAAAAACAAAAAAGATTCACAAATAAAGACTCAAATCCAATCTAAGCTTTTTATGGCTTTCCTTAGATGACCAATTTATGTGACTCATGGAGGGATCAATTATAGGAATGAAAGATTGTAGTTGGTCAATCAATTGTTCATTAGTAGTGGCAAAGATTATGATTTGTCATGCCGAAGATGTTAGAAATTCCTATTCTACGCATGATCAAGAAACGACAACTTATCATAATAACCATTAACATTTAACAAACCTATGAGTTTATAGTGAATGTGTAGTTAAGCCTAAGAGGAAATATGAAAGATCTTTTCCATTATGTTTAGACCACCTGGTAAGGCAATAAAGACATCAACATGGTTAAACATTGCATTCATTTGAGTAAACATTATGGAGACCTGCAGTTCCTCTCTAATTGTTTTTCCAATAATATCCCCTTGTGCTAAAGTTTTCCAATTAGCATGATCTTTATCTGGAAATCAAGATGTCTAAATACATGGAAAATGCCTCCTTTTATAGGCCAAAATTGGGAACTATTGATTTGATGACTAATTGATGCGTGGGTGACCAACTCTTAACTTAGTGATAATCTTTATTTTCTCTTGTCTGCCTAAAATATTATTAATGACTTCAGAATTGGAACCACTTGATACATGAAAGTTATAGGAAATTATCTCAGCTTTTTAGAAAAAAATTGGAGGTCATTTGGACTTCTAGAACTCCAAATATGGGTCAAACACTGAACAGTGTTTGGGCTGCAGGATAAAGACATCAACATGACCTTTTTAAATCTTAGGCTCTATGAAAGTTGTAGGCCTATGTATTGTCTTTCCATCCATATAAAGTAAACCTAAATCCGAGATCTACAGCTCTAGATATGACCTAGTTACCAAACAGTGTTCTGATTTGGACTGCACCAATATCTTTATTATAAGTTTGACTATCTCTTTGTCCTTTCAATTTCAGCTCTTAAACTCATCAATTAATCTTTTTATTTATATGACAGGTCTGCATTTAAAATGAACATTTAACATAAATTAACGATATCTTATATTATTAGATATGTTATTATAAAACATGCTTTAGTTAAGGAGTTATTGATACTTCAAGTGCAAAATGATGATATAAAACTTTGATAAAAATACATTTTTAAGTACTAATAAAAAATGATGATTACTTTTTCTATTTTCAAGAGATCTATAATAGCCGGTTAAGGGAGAGATATGGAGACGATCCTTCGATTCATTTGGATTTCGATCCGGATTTGTGGATGGAGGTTTGATCGTCTAGTGGACCCAATAAAAATTGGGTGGATGAACTCTCCAATACTACGATCGAGAACTTGCGGGTGGCTTGTAATGTCAACTTATAGGACCTCTCAATCAGTATCAAGCACTCAATCTAAGGAGTTTATGGCCTTGTAGCAATATACGACTCAACTTACCAAAAAATACAACAACCTATTGGCAGAGTATCATAGAGTGGTGATACATATGCGCCTCCTTCTTTTTGACTGTATAATAACCAGCCTCCTTCTCATCCTCCTTTTTCTCCTTCAGCTCTACCATTATGTTAATTTGCAATGAATATTATTTAAATTTAATAGTTAATTTAATATTCTTTTTTGAAACATTTCAGTTTGTAATGAATATAATTTAACTTTATTTTTTTAGTTTTTTTATGTTTAATAAAAAAATTATTTGCATAATTGGTTTTTTTACTATTAATTTATATAATTTTATATTATGTATTCTAAATAATGTTTAAAAAACATATTTAAAAATAAACACAAAGGGTTTTATCGACAGACTATATCTATCGGCATTTGACATCTTAGCAATGAATTTATAGATAGAATTAATCTGTCGGCATTTCACAATAGCTTGGTGTAAATTTCACAATCACCAACAACCTGACCAACGAAAATAATATGTCGGTACTTCACACATGCACCAATGGAATGTATTTATCAGTATATTTCAAGCGGGAATTTTTTTGACACAATTTTTTTCTGTAAAACCATTGATAATTTTTTTATCGATCGATATAGCAACAGAATGAGATATTACCGATGAAAAAAAATATGACAGAATATTTTTATTAATATTGTCATTGATAATAAAAAAAATTATTGATGAACTATAAATTATAAACTGATATCAGTAAAACTATAAAATCTTATAATTAACAAACTACCAATTGAGCTCAAGACATGTATAATTGCTCACAAGGATAGAAGATTGGAAATTTCTTACTTCACACCGTAGCTAGACTAGGTATATGTCAAAAAAGGGCAACTTCCAAGGTCAGCTCTTATCGATGGCACATCCTCGTGGATTATTAATTCTTTTATGAAATTGGTGTTTGTCTTTTAGGGCATCATTCTTCTTCTTCTTTAGTCATCCAAAAAGATATATATATTCAATCAGTCTTTCATCAAAATGAACTCTCTATCACCAGTAGCGACATTGACTAGTGATGATACTGTAGTTGCCCTCTGAATCCAGTCTAATTAAGAAAGTACTATGCATGTGAATTCAAGCATAAAATGAATTATATTTCATGGAGAGATTGAGAAATTTGTTGTTGCCTTCCACCGACTTCGCTCAATTCATCGAGATTTCATCTAGTCACAATGTTGGCCTGCTGATCAGTTTATGAATCTCTTTCACGTGCTTGAAGTATAGGTGTTTGCTTGCCAAATCACTTTAAGTAGCAAATTCTTTTTATTATCTCTATTTAATTATATTGTTAGCTATTGCACTTGAAATAATTTATATTATTTGTATTGTTTTATGATACATCTAATTCACTCCTCTTAAATATTCAATTTTTTTAATTCTTGAATAATAGTTTTATCGTAGACACTATAGCATCATAGATAGTGCACAGTAAATGACATTGTTTCTTCAACAATGTCTTTTTTATTATCAAACTTTATTGTTTTTTTAATTTTATTATCTTAGAATTATACTAGCATCATTTAATGTGTTTGAATTTGCTTTACTTTGCATAAAACTTCTGTATGAAACGGGTTTTGTAAAATTCCAAAATTAAATTAAAGAAAAAATTTATGAAATATATTTTAAGATGGTCATTAAAAAATATTGAAAAACAAAAGCAAAATAAAATAAAAATAAAGCACAAATTTAAAAAGGCATGAAAAACTCTATTTTAACCTTTTAATTTTCAGTTTGCATATTATTGGTCCTGCAATTTCTAAATTTTATATATCATCTCTAAACTTTATTTTTATCATAATTACTCTCTAAGTTTTCTAAAATGAGATAGAAAGCCATATGGAAAAAGAAGAAATAAAGAGAAAACGATCAAGAATCCATATCTTAGCCATAAAAATATCAATTTTAGTATTAATAAATATATCTAGAAAAATAAAGTTCAATATAAGTGGTTTGAAACTTTCATCTTGTTAGAAAAAATAGATTACAACTTAAAGTATTTTTATTTGGTTTAATTTTGGGTTTCTATGTCCAATAAGAAGGTACTTTGGGTTAGAAATAATTTAATTAGGTTACTAGGGTGTGTTTTGGGTGTTTTAAATAAAAATAAATTGAAAATTAGTTTTGGCATTAGAGATCACATTTCTACTAAAAAAGACATAATTTTGCTAAAATTAAAAAAGAAAATGTATAAATAAGGAAGGGAAAAGTTGCTGCGCAAATTGATAGCAATCAGATCTCATGGAAATAAAAAATCATGAATCATAATTAAATGAGCGCAATCAAGAAAAATTAGTCAAGGTCAAAATGACCAGAGTACCCTCAGTTTGGTACCGAGCCAAAAAGTCCGCGCAGACCCAAAATTTGCATGAAAATTGAAATCCACCCATTTTCTCGAGTTCCAACAGTGAAGTCTTATTATTCAAATTCCTGAAACTCCTTTCCAATTCTCAATTTTTCTCAGCATCCAAACGGAAAACGAGAAAAAAGAAGACGCATAAACAAAAGCTTCTAAAAAAGAAGACGCGTAAACAAACGGAATCGAATTGATAAATTTTCCTGAAAATTACACTCCTTGGCGTTCTCCTTGATGAAAATCACAAATCAACGCCTAAAATCGTAAAGAAACTGGAGATTATAAACATAAATAAATCATATGGAGATCTAAAACGCGAGCAAAGTGACTATCGAAATTGAAAAGCGGCAGCAATTGCTATTGTGAAATCAAATTTATACGTTACTTCGGAAACAGTGAAATGTGATTTGAAGGGACACGAAGCCCTCACCTGAAAGAGTTCTGGCTGGAAACGTTTCCTCTCTTCTCTTCTCTTCTCTTCTTGGCTTGTGGCGTGTGGGTTTTAAAGGAGAGAAATGGCGGCAACTGGATTTTTTTATTTATTTCATGTTATCACACTTCTCTCTCTCTCTCTCAAGAAGGAATTTATAATTTGACGTTTCTCCTTTATTTCAAAATCTGGATTCAGAACGGTGTCGTTCTTCAAGTAAATCTTTTAATTTTTTGACCTTAAATAGTGTTAAAAAACCTAAATAAAAAAAATGAAATTTGTTGTTCTTTTTTTTTTTCCTTAATAAATTTCTTTTTTAAATATATAATTTATGTATAGAAAAAAAGTATATACTTTTGCAAAAAATCAAGATTTATAACAGGTTAATGTTATCAGTTTAAATCATTCTAGAAATAATAGGAAACTTTGAGTAACTAATTTAACAATTTACATAAGTAACTTTTTTATTTAAAAATGATAATTAATTTGTTTCCATCTAAGGGATTTATAGCCATGAAGTTCAAATAAATAATCCATATTTAAATGTAAGAATATAGATTGAATATATAATCACAATAATAAACAATAAAAAACACGATTTTATTCATCCACTAGGTTTTCTTAGAATCGTAATATTTTTTGATCCATTTTAATATTGTTTCTTATTTTAACTATATATTTATAGGCTATATATCTTTTGAACCTATATCTATCTATTTGATCACATAATAATTACCGCACCAACTACTAGTTAATTTCCAAGTATTACACAAAACTAGCTACGAAATATTAAAATATATAGTAGCCAAAGCATGGCTTAGCTAGGACTTCAAATCACCTACTAATAACTACAATTCTTAATAATTACAATTATAACAGTAAGAATCTATCTATTCAGGATAAAAACCGCTAAATGTACAATTTTAGAAACTCAAATTAAAAAACAAACAAACAAAGAAAAAAATAGGAACATAAGAAGCTAGTTTATGGAAATCCTTTTTAAAAAATATATTTAAATGAGAATATATTCTCTATTTTTTTACTTATTTTAATAATAATTTTTACATGTTTTTCTCATATAAAACATGTTTTCATCAAAGACAAGAAAGACATTAACATGGAAAGAGAGTTTTGGTTTAAGATATACATTTTCCTCCTTACTTCAAAATGATTTAAATTTTAACAAATATTTATTTTAGTTTTTTCTCAAAAAAAAAAGTGCTACTAGAAAAAAAATAATTTCGCTAAAATAAGAAAAAATGTACGAATAAAAAAGAAAAACATTTCTGCTAGAATTAAGCGTAATTGATAGCTTCAAAAGATCAAGATATAAATGCCATCACCTAAATGACACGTCGTTGGTGCTTTCGCTTATAATTTATTGTATTATTATGATTCTGGTAAAATCATTAACTTACAATGACATAAATCTATCGATTAAAAAAAATTACAAACACACCACGTAAAAAAACATAAGAAGCAGCTACACTAGCCTGGAAGATGATCCCCTCTTCTTGACTGCTGCCATTATAGACCCAGTACACAAAGCAAGTTAATTAACTAAACTGGTGATGGATCATGGAATAAAATATTTGCGCTATTAGTTAAAAGCATTATCAAGACTTACCTTCTCACACCGCCCTGAGTAACTAGTATCGTCTTCCACCATTTCTGGCCGAAGCATTCTTCCTCCTAAGCCTTTTTGCATTTTGATGTGCACCGTCTTCAGCCATCTTCACAAACCATGCAGGTTTTCTTGCTCTAAATACAACGTATCCTATAGAGACTCCAAATACAAATCCACATCCATAACCCATTGCTACAGCTTTCCATCCAAATCCCTCTTCAAACACTGAATCTTCTTTCTCGAAGTTTAAAGGTGGCTGTTGTTGCCCCTCCCCTTCGTTGCATTTTACTTGCAAGGGAAATCCACATAATCCCAAGTTCCCTTCGTATGAACCATTTTCAAATGTGTTGAACTGCTTGCCTAGAGGTATGGGTCCCTCAAGTTGATTATAAGCAAGGTTGAGGACCTGAAGAAATGTTAAATCTACCAATTGGTGAGCAATCCTTCCAGCAAGCAAATTTGAGGAGAGATCCAGCGATTGCAGATTAGTTAAATTCCCCAATGATGGCTGGATATAACCTATGAGGTTGTTGTGAGAAAGGTTGAGCTGTATCAGAGATTTAAGCTTCCCGAGGGACTCTGGAATCTTCCCGTGAATTTATTGCAGGATAAATCAAGTGTTGTGAGGGCAATTTGAATTTTGGAAAACTCAATCTCCAAATCTTTCCATGCCAATTTTACTGAATAAACATAAGAAGTGGATAAATCTTTTGGCCTCATGTAATCCATATCCTAATCAACGCTCATCATGGCTTTGAAGTTGTTGAAATACTCTGTTGGCAAAGGACCTCTCAAGCTGTTGTTGGAGATGTAAAAAATCTGTAATTTAGAAAAAGAGTCCTTAATAGTTGGACCCTTAAAAGAACCATGGAGTTTATTTGACCTTAGAATAACATCGTCCAACTGTGGAAGCCTTTCTAAAAAGGAAGGGAATGTGTCATCAATTATATTGTTACCAAGGATTAAAAATGTTGGGTCATTCAAGCATTCAAACACATATTAATTTACGAGGTTCGATAACTTGTCTACTTCACAGAACTATTGGTTTATATTAATCAAGTTTAAAAGCAATACAAACAACAAAATAAGGAGGAGGAAGAAAAACTTCTTTACTTAACTCAACTCTCACTATTAGCTCTCTCTATGTTTCTCTCTATCTCGTGTGATACTCAGCTATCAATGATACCCTTTATTTATAGTTGATATAGGAGACAATCTTCTTTCTTTGGTCAATTATGGTGGACAACATTTTCTTTGGTTAGGCACCCACTATTTGACTCTTACCATGTCAAACATGGCTGCCACCAACCATGTTGTGTCTACACTTAACAATCTTCCACTTGGACACAAATGGCGCTAGATCTGTCTTTTAATCTTTAAGACCAACTAAAGCTTTACACAACTTCAATTTATCAAGAGTAACTCCTTTGGTTAACATGTCAGCTGGATTCTTCCTTCCACAGATCTTTTCAAGTAACAATTGTTCATCGTCGAGCAATTGTCGGATGAAGTGATATTTGATCTGTATGTGCTTTGTTCTGGAGTGAAATGCTGGATTCTTGGCAAGGAAGATTGCACTCTAACTGTTATTATACAAAGTACCATTTCCATTCATCTTACCCAATTCTTGCAGGAAACTCTGTAGCCATACTATCTCTTTTACAGATTCTGAAACTGCAACATATTCAGCTTCTATCGTTGAAAGAGCGACTATCTTTTGCAAGGTAGAACTCCAAGAAACAACAATGCCTCCTAGAGTGTATATATAACCTATAGTATTCTTTCTGCTATCAACATCTCCTGCTAGATTAGCATATACAAAACCTTCAAGTTTCAAACCACCAGCTGTGAAAGTAAGACATGTCTCCGATGAGCCTTTTAAGTACCTTATGATCCATTTCACTGCCTCCCAATACAGCTTTCCAGGATTACTCATATATCGGCTTACAACTCCTATTATATGGGCAATGTCTGGTCTAGTACAGACCGTAGCATACATCAAAGAGTCGATAACTGAGGCATATGGAATCTTATCCATGTATCCACATTCTAGCTCAGTTTTTGGTGACTGGTCTCTATTGAGCTTGAAATGATTCCCCAGAGGTGTACATACTAGCTTAACATTATCCATACTAAACCTACTAAGAACCTTCTTGACATACTCTGTCTATGAAAGCTTTAGTATGCCTTTGTCTTTGTCTCTGATGATTCTCATGTCAAGTATTTGTTTAGTAGCTCCCAAATCCTTCATTTCAAACTATTTTGACAATTATTGCTTTAGCTTGTCAATCTCTTTCATATTGAATCCTGTAATTAACATATCATTCACATATAACAGCAGAATGATATAGGAGTTGTCAAAATGTTTGACATAGTAACAATGATCAGCCTGACATTTTGTGTATCCCGCACTACATATGAAGTTGTCAAACTTCTTGTACCACTGTTTTGGAGCTTGCTTCAAACCATATAGGCTCTTCTTTAGCTTGCAAACTTGACTCTCCATTCCTGGTATTGCAAACCCCTCTGGTTGTTGCATGTAAATGTCTTCTTCTAATTCACCATGAAGAAATGCTATTTTTACATTTAATTGTTCAAGATGTAAATTTTCTGCAGCTACTATCCCTAGAACAACTCTGATTATTGTAAGCTTCATAATTGGAGAAAATATCTCAGAGTAGTTAATCCCTTTCTTTTGCTGAAACCCTTTTACAACAAGTTTTGCCTTGAACCGTTGTCTTTAATCATGCTTAGTCTTTACTCTGTAAACCCACTTGTTTTGCAAAGCCTTCTTTCCTTCAGGTAATGTGGTTAACTCCCAAGTCTTGTTCTTCAATAATGACTCCATCTCGTCCTTCATGGCTAACTCCCACTTGCTCGAGTTTCCATCTTCTAAGGATTCTTCATAAGTTAATGGTTCACCACCATTTGTCAGCAAAATATAATTCAGTAGAAGTGTGAACCGATGTGGAGGCTTTATAGTCCTTGAAGACCTGCGAACAACTAGTTCACTTGGCTCTGCATTTTCTTGTGTAGTAGTAAATGGTACATATGTGCTTGAATTTTCTTGTAAGGATTCTTAAGTGGTAACATCGGGAAGCCCTTCTAATCGTATGAATTTATTTTTATGGACTCGTATCTAAATCAGTTATCTCTGGTTCTGTACTTGATCTGTCTTTGTACAAAACTTTTTTGTTGAAGATCATGTTCCTGCTTCTAATAATCTTCTTGTTCTGATCATCCTAAAACTGAAATCCACATTCTTCATCTCCATAGCCAATAAAGAAACATTTCTTTGATTTAACATCCAGCTTGTTGCGAGCATCAGAATCTACATGCACATAGGAAACACACCCAAAAACCTTTAAATGAGAAAGTTGTACTTCTTTTCCTCTCCATAATTCCTCGGGCAATCTGAACTCCAAGGGAACTGATGGTTCAGGTTGATCAAGTAAACTACAATATGAACTGCATCATCCCAGAATGTTTGTGGTAACCCAGAATGCAACCTCATACTTCTAGCTCGTTCATTGATGGTCCTGTTCATCCGTTCAGCAATGCCATTATGTTGTGGTGTGCCTGGAACGGTCTTTTTCATTCTGATACCGTTGACAACGCAATACTCCTTGAAACCTCCATCAATATATTCTCCTTCATTATCAAATCGTAAGTATTTTAACTTCAAACCTGATTCAGTCTCAACCATAGCCTTTTATTTTTTGAATGTTTCAAACACATCAAATTTATTTTTCAGAAAGTAGACCCATACCTTTCTGCTAAAGTCATCAATAAAAGTCACATAGTACTAAGAACCTCCAAGAGATGCTACTGGAGCTGGTCCCTATAAATCTATATGTACCAGTTCTAGCTTTTTTGGTTTTAAGGTCCTGCCAACCTTTAAGAAACTGAGCTTCTTCTGTTTTTCGAGAATACAGCTTTCACAAATGTCTAGATCAATATTTTTTTAACTCTGGCAGTTTTCCCTTTGACTGAAGTATCTTCATCCCCTTTTGATTCATATGGCCGAGTCTACAGTGCCATAATTATGCCTAATTTTCTGCTTTAGTAGAGACAATTATATCTGTTGATCTTGTGGTCATATACAAGGTGTTAGTTTTCTTTCCACGAGCCAAACCATTGAATGACCATTATCATCAAGTTGTTCGACCGTGATCAGCTTCTTCTTTAGTCCAGGAACATGCCTTACATTTTTCAAGTTCCATATAGATCCATTCATTGTCTTGATTTGCACATCTCCTATACCCACAATATCCAATGGTTGTCCATCGGCCAGATAGACTACCCTGTAATCTCCAGTAATATAGTTTTACATCATTTCATGGTGTGGAGTAAAGTGAAATGAAGCTCCAGATTCAAGAACTCAATCATCAATAGGACTATGTAAAGTAAGAATCAAAGCATCTTGTACCTCGTCTGTAGTGGCATTTGCAAAATCAGCTTCAGGTTTCTTCAGTTTTGTGCAACTCCTCATGAAATGACCAGGTTTGCCACAATTCCAACATTCAACCTGCTTTCTAGGTCCAAACTTGCTTTTACTTCTATACCTAGATTTTAATCTGCCTCTAGATAAGCCTCTATCATGTCTCCTTCCTCGAGTGTTAATGTTGAGAGTTGAACTTGAACTTGAGCTTTCACCCGAGTCTTTCCTTCATATTTCTTTAGCTAAAATCAGGTCTCGGATGTCATCATATTTTAATTTGGATTTTCCAACTGAGTTGCTTACGGCTGTTCTCATACCTTCCCACTTGCTTGGAAATGAAGCTAGCAAAATAAGTGCTTGAATCTCATCATCAAACTCAATCTCAACAGATGATAATTGATTTATGATGGTGTTGAAATTATTAAGATGTTGTGTAACAGAGGTGCTTTCTGTCATCTTCAGGTTGAACAACTTCTTCATCAAGTGCACTTTGTTATTTGTTGATGGCTTCTCATACATCCCAGACAAGGCTTCCATCAATCTTGTTGTGGATTTCTCTTTTGTAACATTATGAGCAACTTTTCTTGACAATGATAGCCGGATAATGCCCAAAACTTGTCTATCAAGAATTTGCCAATCTTCTTCTGACATGTTTTCTAGTTTGCTCCCTAATAGAGGAAGATGAAGTTTCTTTCCATGTAGATAGTTTTCAATTTGCATTTTCTAATATCCAAAATCAGTTCCATTAAATTATTCAATTCCCGCAGCCTTTATTTCATCAGCCATTTTTAATCTTTCTCGGATTCGAATATGCAAAATCTGACCTTATAGATGTGTTTAGAATGACCAAAAATATTGGAAATGACACTAAGATCACCTAAATCAGATTTCAGATGGCTTAGATTTAAACAATCAAACTTTTGGATCACTGGACACTACAGATGAAGCCACGTGTCAGGAGGAATAGTTGTTGCACCACACTGGATCAAAAACCAGAATGCTGACGTGGATATGCTGGCGTGTTAGCCACGTAAGATATGCGGGGCCTATAATTATGATGAGGCAGAACCACGTGGATTTCTAGTTGACGTGGAAGAGATGACGTGGCAGGTGACTGTGCAGAACTGCATGCATGGCTACTAACATGTCGGGTCAACCCGGTTCAGTTTGCATAAAGCGGGTGAGGAAGACGTGTGGAGAGCATGAGGGGCGTCGGTGCGCGTGGACAATGCAGGTGGCTACTAGTTTGTATTAATCAGGCTTAAAAGCAATACAAACAACAAAATAAGGAGGAGGAGGAAAAACTTCTCTACTCAACTCAACTCTCACTCTTAGCTCTTTTTGTATTTCTCTCGATCTCGTGTGATACTCAGCTATCAATGACACCCTCTATTTATAACTGATATGGGAGACAATCTTCTTTATTTGGTCAATTATGGTAGACAATATTTTCTTTGATTAGACATCCACCATTTGACTCTTACCATGTCAAACATGGCTGCCACCGACCATGTTGTGTCTACATATAATAAGAAATTCTAAATTCACACTATTGATGATGGATTATGGTATCCCCCTTTCAATTTGTCGCCATGTCTAGATATCTCAAATTGTTCCCCTTTGAATAGATTGAAGGGATATTGCCGCGCAGATTGTTGCCACCAAGATGCAACACTAAGAGTCCATCACTGAAGTTCTCCAAGCATTGTGGGATGAATCCACTAAAGCCATTGTTGGAAAAGTTTAGAATCTCTAGGAACTTCAGCTCACAAATGACAGAGGAGATGTTCCCAGTCAGTTTATCATTGGCGGAAAGCATAAGAGTTCTCAAATGCTCAAGTTTGAAAACTGAAGGTGGAATCTGGCCATAGAACCTATTATGACTGAAATCGATATATTGTAATGAATTACAAAAGAACGGACTTATCTGGCCATACAGTAGGTTATTGTGAAGAAGAAGAGCCTGCAAAGAAGACATAGAAAAAAAGGAGGGTGGAATCAGACCATGAAACCTGTTGTTTGAGATGTCCAACAAATAAAGTTGTGTGAGGTTAGCAAAACCATCTGGAATTTCACTAGAAAAATTATTGAAAGAAAGTGTCAAGTAATGTAGTTTCATAAGGTTTCCAAGTAAGGATGGAATTTGGCCATCAAACTTGTTGTTCGAGAGGTCCAACCAAGTGAGTTGTGTGAGATTAAATAAACCATCCAAAATTTTTAAGTGTCAAGAAATATAGCTTCTTGAGGTTTCTAAGTGAGGATGGAATCTGACCATCAAACTTGTTGTTTGAGAGGACCAACCAAGTGAGTTTAAAAAAACCATCCGGAATTTTACAAGAAAAATTATTGAAAGAAAGTGTCAAGGATTCTAGCTTATTAAGGTTTTCAAGTAAGGATGGAACCTGACCATCAAACCTGTTGTTTGAGAGGTACAACCAAGTGAGTTGAGTGAGGTTAGAAAACTCAATCAGAATTTTGCTGGTAAAATTATTGTCTGAGAGAAACAATTGACTGAGCTGTTTAAAGGTTTTTAAGGGAGAATGAAAGATGACCTTGAAAATTGTTATGTGAGAGGTCCAACCACAACAATTGCGTTTAATTAGCAAAAACATCAGGAATTGAACCAGTAAAACTGTTATTTCCAAGATCCAAGTACTCGAGTTGCTTAAGTTTTCCCAACGAGAAAGGGATTTGACCACCCAACTGGTTATCTGCAATGCCCAACTCAATGAGTTGCGTGAGGTTACCAAGTAGACCCAGATTCCAGCCAACAAAATTGCACCCATCAAGATACATCACTTCCACAGACTTCAGATGACTGATTGAATCTGGTTCCAAATGTATTGAAATTGGCGTAGGTGACAGATACAAATGCAATAGAGCATTGCTCAATTTGTATGGCAGAAAAGAGCCAGTGAGTTCTCCGTTGCTCCGTAAATCAAGCGATTGAAGGTTTGATCGGCAAAATAAATTATTAGATAATTCTCCTTTCAATCCACAATACCAGAGTTGGAGAGATGACAAAGAAGAAGACAAGTTCATCAAGGAACTGCGTACCACCAAAGAGATGTTCACTCCACCCAAGTAGAGTTCTCTCGGTAAGGTTCTGAGCAAGCTTGTTGAAAGAAATCGGCTCCAGCATCAGCTCCTCAGAGTTGGAAGAGAGAACAAGGGACACCAATCTGGATAAATGGGAGATTTCTGGGGGAACTTGGCCTGCAAAATTCGATGAATTTAGATTTAAATGCGTCAAATGCAGGAACTAACCAAAGGAAGATGATATGACAGAGCGATTGAAGTCATTGCCAGAGAGATCGAGCTTCTATTGTATAAACTCTGATTTTTTATTTTTTGCTAAACTAAACTTTCTCTGAAGTTTTCACAGTCTCGTAAGTAAAGTCCTCACCCTCTCTTTCTATGGAGTTTCCTTTTCTATGTGGGGAAAGAGGGAGCATTCAATGGGAAGAAAGTGTATGAGACGACTTCAACTATTGCACACCTGACAAATCGCACACGAACTGCAACAGGTGATGCTTCAACCAGGCGCACCAGTCCATTAATAATTTGGTAACGAGTGCTGGAAGATAAAGCAAGAAACACTCCTGACAAGGCAAAAATCATAAACAGATAGGCATCGATGGATAATTAAATAAAAAATCAAACAAATAAATCATCAAAATACCGATGGAAGAGCAAAAGTCTAGCCAGACTAAAAATTGAAAGCAAATTCCTTATGTAATCCAAATGAATAAATTCCTTACTGCTGCAAAACGAAATGGGATTTGAAATGTTGCAGTATCTACTAAAACCTCATTTCAGCTAACTCAATTCAGCTAAGTGTGTTAGTAAGTGTGATAACATTGTCTTTTATGTAAAAACATATTAAAATAATATTTTTTATTTTTAAAAAATTATTTTTAATATCTTAAAATATCTGAAAATATTTAAAAAATATTTAAAAAAAATACAAAATTTTCAAATCTTTTAAAAATATTTTTAAAATACAATGTCAAACACACAATCAGAAACCAATAGCAAAAATAGACTGGTCAACAAAGTTTACACTGGTAAGTTTCCATACGAGAAACCAGAAGCTGGAAAAAATTATAAATAAACATACACTTTGCCCGAGAGGTGGAATGGGAATGTCCTCATCTGGTTTCCTTATGCTTTTGATGATAGAGAAAAACAAAACAAAGCTGTAGATTACCTTATTTTCTCGAGTTCAACCACTTAAAATTTGTATGGAAGACTGAGGTGGAAACTTGGTTTTTTTATTTATTCTTTTTAGAAATGAGGTTCGTCGGGTCAAGCTTCCGAGTGTAAAGCAATTTAACAAGAGTTTCTGGAAGATTGATATTAGATGTATTTAATAGATGGAATTGGGAATGATATTAGTATATGATCTTAGTATTTGAATAGTGAAATGGATATTCATTTAATTTGTCGCATAAAATATAACACGTTTATATTAGATATGCTAAGTCATTATTATAAATTTAAATTATATTATATACATGATTTTTTGTATCTCAATAAAGACATGCAATGAACATAAGGTTTTTTACCAATAAATAACTAGGAATAATCTTTATATTTATATAGAAAATTTTAGTATGTTATAATAACTAATAAAAAATTGATAGCGGCATCATATACATAAAGTTAAGTTGAGCAAGAAAAAAACTTTTAATTGCCCTCCTCTATGTGAGTCAATGCATATATTTTTTAAATGTTTTATCTCTAGTAATATTTTTTTCTCTTAAATTGAAATCATAATTTTTTAAATAATTAAAATAATATTTTAAACAATCATAAATTTAATCATAACATCTCTTTTTTTAAAAAAAAACTATTTTTATGTTTGTAACCGTTTAATTTCCAAAAAATTCTTTTTATTTTTTTAACTGTTATGATAACTTCTTTTTTTTTTTTTTTTTTTCCCTCATAAATATTACATACTAGTGGCCTGTATATATCATGTACTCTTACTATTAAGATGTGCTAAAAACACTATAGTATTTTTTATGTTTGTAAAAATGATAATATTTTTTTTTTATCTTGGTTTAGCTATTTTTGTAACCATCAAAGAAGAGAAATCTCTTAAATGCGTGTTTAATTTAAAGATGTGGTAGCTTTTCTTTAAGAGTACAACTCTCTTAAAAAACAAACTGTATCTTTAAAAAAAAAAATACATATTTTTTTTTAACTTACAAAAATCAACAATACCTCCCAACTAAATACCCTTTTAAATCTCAAAAGATAGTATTGTATTAAGGAAATATCTTTAAAGACAATGGTTGTACAAGTCTCAGGTTTTTTTTTTTCTTTTTTCTGTTCATTATATTTTCTTAGAACAGTGGAAGACTTGGTTTTTTTAATATTTTTTTAGAAATGAGATTTTTGATTTTATACTTAATTAGAAATATAAATGTTTGGCCACCCAGATGATTGTAAGGTGGAAGACTTGTTGATATGGCTTTCCCTGGCCTCCTCTCCAAATACAACGTCGCAACTTGACTTGATATTTAACTGGTACTGGAGAATGGAGATGAGAGCTACGTTCCGGAATACATATTTCCCCTTTCCTCGTTGTTTCTAAAATTATTTAAATAACCAATTTTACATGTACTAATACTTGCACTCAATTTGTCCTACTAAATATTAATATTATAGCACTGTGAAGAGATCTTTGTTTTTTAATCTCTTTCGATTTTATAAACTCTGATTTTTTTCTTTTTGCTAATCAAGTTTTCACATTCTCCCCAATCACAACTTTCAAAAATCCATTCTTAATTCTTATTCTAAAATAATTTAATTTCTTTTTAAATCAAATTTTTTATATTTGTGAATTATTTTAACGTCAAAAATAAATTTTAAAAAATAACAAAGTATTATTTAATATTATTTTTAAATAAAAAACATTAAAAAATAACCTCTACCATGTTATCAATAAAATAATATACTTTAATGCATTTACTTATCATTTACCTAGAATTTACTTGTGACATACTTTCTACCACATTATCAGAGATTTTTGAATTTATACTTAACCAGAAAAAAATGTTTGGCCTCCCAGATGATTGTAGGGTGGAAGACTTGTTGATATCATTAATTTGGCTAAAACAAATTAAATGGTTATTTGATATCCACCAAATGATCAGAACAGCATTACTTTGACTGGAAAAAATGGTTATGCACTTTCCCCATTTAATTTCCAGGATGGAGATGTTTTATGCGTATCCCGTTGAAACCAAGGCCACCTCATTATGACGACTTCAAAATGTTTATTACTTTTTGATTCCGAGACTTGCCACTATTACTAGATGTTTGCAATTGTTGTTAAACATTGTTTTTGAAAAAATCTGAATTTTTTTCAGATTTAAATTATTATAATTTTTTGTTTTTATATATATTTTTATGTTTTGATATTAAAAATAAATTTAAAAAATAAAAAATATATTATTTTAATATTTTTCCAAAAAAAACTTAAAAAAACATATACTCCACTTCTACAGAGACATTAAACATGCATCTATCTTTGTAAAATTGATGACAATATAGTTTAGTGGAAAATATTTAATCAAGTCTTTACTTGATTATTTTAAGTTTAGAGTTTTAATTCTTCTATATAAATTATACTTCAGTCTTTAATTTTTAAATTTATTTATAATTAAGTCATACTTGATTAGTCATTCCATAATTGATTAATTATCCTATTTTAATTTTTGACTAATGGTTCTTATATATATATATATAATAACTCATTAGGTTATCTAATAAGTTACCTCAAATATAAATAATAGTCCTAAATAAAATAGAATTAAATAAATTAATTTATTATCAATTCAAAAATTATTTGATTTATATTTGAAGATTAAATACAATGTTTAATAATCTATTATATCCCCTAAATATTAGAAAAGTCATAAGTTGTTTGATTTAACCTTTTAATAACTAGTTTCTCAGTATAATTATTATCCATTTATTAACAATATTCCAATTCAGACATTATAGTATAAAGTGTGTATATCCTGTCAAATCATGTATGTTCTCAAAATCATAGTCATTGATTATTTGAATAAAATTTAAAACTCTTTACAAATCTCATTATACCTTGCACAAGGATCTACAATCAATACTATTCAAAAATAAATAAAATATTTCTTCTAATTCACCAAACGTGATGAATCCTTTATTGATTATTAAAGACCTTCATATAGTTCATGTTATATGCAATATTTATCCATTTGTTACCCTTATTTAGGACAACGTGCAACAAAATTAAAATATAACCCTATCAATGTTAGATAATTTAATGATCTTAAGTTTAAGGATTAATTACATAATTATTATAAGAGTTTTTTTATAGATACAGAGACAGAGTGAAAGGGGGCAAGCAAGGGCCCGGACCCTGCAAGACTCTTTTTATAATTAAATATAAGGTGTCTTAATAGGCTACAAAGTGATCAAAAAAAGTGAAAGCTCGAAGATAGAGAGAATTCGGCTTTTTCAAAGAATTGCAAGTAATAAGCTACAAAGTGCCTACGTGGAAAGAAAAAAAATAAAATAAAGCAATCAATGTCTTTCTTTGTCTTTTCTTTCCCTGTAGGCTACAAATTATAACCTTAATATAAATGCTTGTAAGTTGCAACACAGTCAATCAAAATAAAAACAAGAATAAAGATGCAGATCACAAACATAATTTTTATATAGAAAGATTAAAGTAGAGTTGTTTAATTTATCTTTTCATAAACAAAACAAGGTAATTGGATATCAATAACTCAAATTTAAAATATATTTTTATTTTTTTGAGAGGTTTATTAAGAATTTGATGAGATTTTTTTTATAATTTTATAATTTTTACTTTTTTTTTTTCAAATTTGCTAGTTCTAACAATTATTTTTTGAATTCTTGTTATAGTGATTTTTTTTGAATTAATTAGATATATTTTATTGGTTTGTGTTCATTATGCATGAAATTTTTTATGTTTTGTGTTTAGTAGAGCCACCAAAATTATCAATTTTTTCTCACGATATATATTTTGATTTTAGGTTGAACCATGAGCAAAATAAGAAGAATTGATTCTTTTTTTGAAAAAAAATATTGATAAATCACAGCCTAGTGAACCAACTCTAAGTAATATTAAAATTATGGTTGAGCAGCCTCAATGTGCTTTAGTTTACAAAGAACCTGCACTGATTAGCGAATAGTCTCTTACTAGAATTGACAATGCTCATTTAATTAGTGATCCAAGCAATCGTCCTCAAATTTAGGAATACCTGGTTAATCAACAAGATAAAATTCGAAGGGCATACATTAATTTGAGGTCATATCAACCTTTGATCTGAATATCCACTAACTGGTAAAAAAATCCTCATCGATTTCAGTCTCATTGGTTCAAAAGTTATCCGTGGCTTGAATATTCAAAGAAAAATACTGCATTTTGTTTCCCTTGCTATTTATTTCTAAGTAAAACATCTAAAAAGCCATGATCAAACACATTTATTGTTAAAGGATTTAATTATTGGAAGAAAGTTAATGATGGGGAACAATGTGTTTTTTTTTACTCATACAAGAAAAGGTGCAAATTCAACTCATAGATTTGCTACCAGGTGCTTGGAAAATTTAAAAAACCAGTCATATCATATTGAGAAGGTAGTTAAGAGGCAAACTACTCAAGAAATTTAGAATAATCGATTGCGTATTAAAGTTTCAATAGATATTGTTCGTTGGCTCATATTTCAAGCATGTACTTTTAGAGGGCATGATGAATGTCCAGAATAAAAAAATTAAGGTAATTTTCTTGAAATGATAGAACTTTTAGCATCAGAAAATGAACAAGTAGGTGCTCTTATTTTAGGTAATGCTCCACAAAATGCTAAATACACCTCACATCAAATTCAAAAAGAAATTTTACATGTCTTTGCTAGGTGTTCTTGTTTTAGGTGATGCTCCATAAAATACTAAATACACCTCACATCAAATTTTAAAAGAAATTTTGCATGTGTTTATTAAAAATGTTCAGTCTTCAATTCATCATGAGATTGGTGATGCAAGATTTTGTTTAATTGTTGATGAAGCTCGAGATGAATCTAGAAGAGAGCAAATGACCCTTTGTATTAGGTTTGTTGATAGAAGTCGATTTATATGAGAACGATTTTTTAATATAGTTCATGTCAAAGATATAACTACTGCAACTCTTACAAAAAAAATTTCCTTTGTTTTATCTCATCACAATCTTGATATTCAAAATATTAGGGTCAAGGGTATGATGGTGCTAGTAATATGCATGGAGAGTGGAATGGTTTGCAAGCTTTATTCATTAATGATTACCCTTATGCATATTATATACATTGCTTAGCTCATCAATTACAATTGGCTCTTATTGTTGCAGCTAGAAAAATATTTGATGTTCACACTTTCTTTCAGAATTTGATTTTCATTATTAACATTGTTAGTGCTTCTTGTAAGCATAATGATGAATTACGGGCTTTCCAAGCAGCTACAATTGAAGTTGATATTAGTGAGATTGAAACGGGTAAAAGAGTTAATCAAGTTGGTGGTTTGTAATGACTTGGAGATAGCAGATGGAGTTCGCACTTCAAATCAATTTGTAGTTTGATAAAAATATATAGGGCAACTTGCTTGGTTCTTGAAAATATTGCTTTAGATGGATCTACTTATTCTCAACGTGGTGATGCAACTTTTTCATTTAAATTGCTAATGTCATTTAATTTTGCATTCATCTTACATATAATGAAGGATATTATAGGAATTACTGATACGCTTTGTCAAGCCTTGTAATAAAAATCTCAAGACATTTTAAATATTATGCATTTGGTGACTACCACAAAGACTTTAATTCAGAAGTTAAGAGATGATGGTTGGAAAACTCTTTTAGAAGAAGTGATATTATTTTGTAAGTATCAAGACATTGAAGTTCCTGATATGGATGCTTGTTTTTCTAGTATGAGAAGATCTCACCGTAAACAAAAATTAGTAATAGTTGAACATTACTATCGAGTTGATATATTTACAGCTATCATTGATCAACATTTGAAAAAGCTAAATAATAGATTAAAAAAGCAGGCGATTGAGATTCTTAAATTGAGCACAGCTTTAGATCCTAGAAATAATTATAAATTATTCAATGTTGAAGATATATGCTTACTTGTTGACAAGTTCTATCCTCAATATTTTTCTGACCAAGAAAAAATTCATTTGAGACTTTAGTTGCAGCATTATGAGCTTGATGTATCCAATCATCTAAAGTTAAAGAGCATGTCATCAAGTGCTGATTTATATCAAGGATTGGTTGAAACAGAAAAATTAAAAATTTATCTATTGGTTGATAGGTTGATTCGGCTTATTTTGACTCTTCCTGTTTTGACAGCAACTATTAAATGAGCTTTCTCAACTATGAAGATTGTTAAAACAAGACTTTGTAATTATATAGAGGATTATTTTCTTGCAAATTATTTGATTGTCTTTATAGAAAAAGAAATTGCTGAAAGATTCACAATTGATATGGTAATAAATTATTTTTATTCTATGAAAGAACGATGAGCACAATTAAAATAAAAATATAAGAATCATTCTTTATTATTTTTTACATTATTTCAAAGTTTATCAAATATAAATAATGTTTCACTTTAGCTAATGTTTCTTATATACTTTGTATATTTATATTTGATAGGTATAAAGACCAACAACATTAAAGTAATGGATATATCATGAAGATGAAATTAACTTCATTATTTTGACTCAATTTGATATTGCTCCAAACATTTTTATCTTATACAAGGGTCATTATATGTTTGTAATAAGTTATTTGAATAAAACTAAATCATGCATGTTTTGTTTTTTACAACTTATGTACAATAAACTAAAACAAATATTATATCTTATTATATTATTTTTGGCCACCCTTAGCAAATAATTTTAGCTCCACCCCTGCATAAATACATGTAATCTCTCCATATAAAATTCTTATGTGAGTCAATTCAGTATACAAGACATCTAACAAGCACCTACATATTATTTCTCAGTATATTTATATTTCAATTTATGAGAACAATTATTTCCTTTTATAAAGATAAGAGCATAATATGTATCAAGATCAACAATTCTAATTAATGTCCAATCTTAATATAACATTTGACCAATATGATTTAGGGACAATACTTTGATACAATAGATACTACCAAAAAATCTAGGAATACAAACAAAATCACTAATGGTTTTTTTTCCATATATATTTTATGGAGATATTTACCAATCAAATTTTTTTCATCGCTAACTCTATCGGTATTTATCGATATAAATATTTCATCGGTGTATACTGAGGGAATCCTAGTTAGAATAGAAAGAATTTTATAAAACCAAATAGTATAATGATGTGTAAGTTTTTGTGGATGATTTTACCAATAAAATTACAGTTCTAGTTAAATAGGAATGTCCATACAGTGATGTATCTATTATACCGACAGAAATGGCCAATGGATTGATAGATGAAAAAATCAAAAAGGGATGTCCATATAGTGACGTATCTATTATACCAACAGAATGACCAACAAATTGATAAATAAAAAAAAATTATTGGTAATTTCATTGGTAATATTTAATATATGACCTAACCATTGACCCTCCCCCCTCCTTTATTTCTCATTCTTCTCATTTGCATCTAAAAAAAAAAATCCTCTATAACTAAACAAACAGCTCCCCAATATCTCCCCTCATCTCAACACAACTCATCATTCTTTAACTTTTCCATTCATAGCATCTGTGTTCTAATTTTATGGATTTTTCATTTGAAGTAAGTAAATATATCTTTTTTAATTTGAACATAATTTTAAAATGTCAATTTTTTTATTGCATGTTTTTTTAATATATGTATTTTATTTGGGTATTTACTTGTTTTATTGTTTTTTCTCAAACAAATTACTTGTTGTATGGATTTATAATTTTGTATATGCTATAGTTTGATTTAGATTTTGTAAAATTATATTTGTTTATAAATTGTTGAAACGCATATTAAATTACCACTTAAGTATGTTATGATGAAATAAATAATAACTTGTTTAACGGGTTCATTTTATATTTTGTTAATTTTATTGTCGAGTTGTAATTTTATTTCAAATTATCACACTTCTCTCTCCTCTCTCTCTCTCTCTAGCAAAGAATTAATAATTCAATGCTTCTTCTTTATTTCAAAATCTGGATTAAGAATGATACCATTCTTCAAGCAACTCTTTTAATTTTTTAACATTAAATAGTGTTAAAAAACCTAAAATTTTTTTAAAAAAAACTTATTGTTCTATTTTTTTTCTTAATAAATATGGTGTTTTTATAATTTATATGTAAAAACAAATATATAGTTGTGCAAAAAGTCAAGATAGAGATTACATAATATCTAAATCATGATTTTTTATGTGGTATTGAAACAATAAATTCAGGATCAATATCTGATTAACATATAATTGTCCTATATTAGGTAAACCTACCTATTATAACAGGTTAATGTTATTAGCTTAAATTATGGTAGAAATGATAGAAAACTTTGAATAATTAATTTAACAATTTACATGACTAACTTTTTAATTTAAAAATGGTAATTCATTTCTTTCAATTTATAGGATTTAAAGAATTACAATCTTTTTTTATCCATTCCTTATTTTAACCTATATTTATCTATTTGATCACATAATAGTTACAACACCAACTACTAGTTAATTTCTATGTATTACACAAAACTAGCTATGAAATATTAAAATATATAGCAGCCAAAGCATGGCTTAGGACTGCAAATCACTTTATGAAGGAGGCATGAGCTAAGGATAGTTGTAACTCTACCCTACTACAAAACAACTATAAATTCACTGTTTTTATTTTCTCAAAATAAAATATGTAGTTATTGTCTTTTCAGGAGGTTTGTAAAATCTTTAAATAAGTCATGAAACTCTACTCTACTACAAAACAACTATATAAATCTGAAAGCATGTAAGAAGTAAAAAAAGAAGTCAAAATAAAACAACAAATCCTAAAATACCTAGAAAAAAATAAAATTATTATATATAAACCTAAGATAGCTAGAAATCCTTTTTTTTTTTTTCTAAATATGTTCATGAATATTAAAGAATAAATTATCTATTTTTTATTTTAACATTAACTTTTTACATGTTTTTCTCATCATTTAATTTTTTTCCTATCACACATAATTAAATGATTGAGTAATGATTTTTTATGTTTATAAAACTTTTATATAAAACAATGCTTTATATATATATATATATAACATTTTTTCATCAAAATCAAAATAAGACAAGAAATACATTAACATGGAAAGAGAATTATTTTGGTTTAAGATATACGTTCACTTCAAATGATTTAAATTTTAACAAATATTTATTTTAGTTTTTTCTCAAAAGCACATGCTACTAAAAAAGACATAATTTTGCTAAGGAAAAACAAATGTGTGAATAAGAAAGGAAAAAATTGCTGCCCGAATTGATAGCAATCAGATCTCTTGGGATTAAAAAATCATGAATCATAATTAAATGAGCGTAATTGATAGCTTCAAAAGATCAAGACATAATCACCTCGTTAGTGCTTATAATCAAAAGATCAAGACATAAATCTATCGATTAAAAAAACTTACAAACACACGACGTAAAAAAATTAAAAACCAGCTACACTAGCCTGGAAGATGATCCCCTCTTCTTGACTGCTGCCATTCTAGACCTAGTCCACAAAGCAAGTTAATTCACTAAACTGGTGATGGATCATGGAATAAAATATTTGCGCTATTAGTTAAAAGCATTATCGAGACTTACCTTCTCACACCGCCCTGAGTAGCTAGTGTCGTCTTCCACCATTTCTGGCCGGAGCATTCTTCCTTCTAAGCCTTTTTGCATTTTGATGTGCACTGTCTTCAACCATCTTCACAAACCATGCAGCTTTTCTTGCTCTAAATACAACGTATCCTATAGAGACTCCAAATACAAATCCACATCCATAACCCATTGCTACAGCTTTCCATCCAAATCCCTCTTCAAACATTGAATCTTCTTTCTCGAAGTTTGACGGAGGCGGTTGTTGCCCCTCGCCTTTGTTGCATTTTACTTGCAAGGGAAACCCACATAATCCCAAGTTCCCTTCGAATGAACCATTTTCAAATGTATTGAACTGCTTACCTAGAGGTATGGGTCCCTCAAGTTGGTTATACGAAAGGTTCAGGACTTGAAGAAATGTTAAAGCTACCAGTTCCTGAGGAATCCTTCCAGCAAGCAGATTTGAAGAGAGATCCAACGACTCCAGATTAGTTAAATTCCCCAATGACGGCTGGATACCACCAATGAGGCTGTTGTGAGAAAGGTTAAGCTGTTTCAGATATTTAAGCTTCCCCAGAGACTCTGGAATCTTTCCCGTGAATTTATTGCAGGATAAATCAAGTGTCGTGAGCGCAATTTGAATTTTAGGAAACACAGTCTCCGACCCTTTCCATGCCAACTGTACAGAAAAGACATAAGTAGTAGATACATTTTTTGTCCTCATGTAATCCATATCTTGATCAATGCTCATCATGGCTTTGAAGTTGTTGAAATACTCTCTTGGCAAAGGACCACTCAGGCTGTTGTTGGAGACGTCAAAAATCTGTAATTTAGAAAAAGAGTCCTTGACAGTTGGACCCTTCAAAGAACCGTGGAGTTTATTTGACCTTAGAATAACAACCTTCAACTTTGGAAGCTTTTCTAAAAAGGAAGGGAATGTGTCATCAATCATATTGTTTCCAAGATCCAGAAATTCCAAATTCACACAATTGATGATGGATGGTGGTATCGCCCCTTTCAATTGGTTGCCATTGAAGTTGAGATATGTCAAATCGTTCCCCTCTGAATAGATTGAAGGGATATTGCCATGGAGATTGTTGCCACCAAGATGCAACACTAAGAGTCCATTACTGAAGTTTCCCAAGCATTGTGGGATGAATCCACTAAAGCCATTGTTGGACAAGTCTAGAATCTCTAGGAACTTCAGCTCGCAAATGACAGAAGAGATGTTCCCAGTCAGTTTATCATTGGAGGAAAGCCTAAGAAGTCTCAAATGTTCAAGCTTGAAAACTGAAGGTGGAATCTGGCCATACAACTTGTTGAAACTAAGATTGATATATTGTAATGAATTACAAAGGAACGGACTTATCTGGCCATACAATAGGTTATTGTTCAAAAGTAGAAAATGCAATGAAGGCATGGAAAACAAGGAGGATGGAATTGTTCCATTGAGCAAGTTAAAAGATAAGTCGAGAATGATTAAACTTGAAAGCCTGCTTATTTGTGATGGGATGCGTCCTATCAGTTGATTATTAGATAAAAATAGTGCGGTTAGATTTGAAAGCCTGCTTATTTGAAAAGGGATCAGACCTGTTAGTCTATTGTATGAGAGGTCCAACCACTCAAGCTGTGTGAGTTTAAAAAAACTATCCGGAATGGGACCAATAAAACTATTGTTTCCAAGATGCAAGTACTTGAGTTGCTTAAGTTTTCGCAATGAGAAAGGGAATTGACCACCGAACTGGTTACCTGCAAGGCCCAACTCAATGAGTTGAGTGAGGTTACCAAGTAGACCCAGATTCGAGCCAACAAAATTGCATCCACTAAGATACATCTTTTCCACAGACTTCAGATGACTGATTGAATCTGGTTTCAAATGAATTGAAATTCGAGTATGTGACAGATCCAAATGCGAAAGAGCATTGCTCAAATTGTATGGCGGAAAAGAGCCAGTGAGTTCTTCGTTGCTCCATAAATCGAGCCACTGAAGGTTTGATCGGCGAAATAAATTATCAGGGAGTTCCCCTTTCAATCCACAACGCCATAGTTGGAGAGTTGACAAAGAAGAAGACAAGTTCATCAAGGAACTGGGTACCACCAAAGACATGTTCACTCCACCCAAGTAGAGTTCGCTCAGCTGGGTAAGGTTCTGAGCAAGCTTGTTGAAAGAAATCGGTTCTAGCATCAGCTCCTCAGAGTTGGAAGAGAGATCAAGTGACACCAATCTGGATAAATGGGAGATTTCTGGGGGAACTTGGCCTGCAAAATTCGATGAATTTAGATTTAAATGCGTCAAACGCAAGAACTGACCAAAGGAAGATGAAATGACAGAGCGATTGAAGTCATTGCGAGAGAGATCAAGCTTCTGAAGATGATGAAGGGAGAAGAGAGTGCTGTTAGAATGGAGGGTGCCATAAAGCATGCTGCAACCAAGGTCTAGGCCAATTACATGGCCAGTTTTCATGTTGCATGTCACGCCATCCCAAGAGCAGCAATCTGTACCCTCTTTCCACAGCACTTTCTTGGGTGGATAACATGAAAATCTATATGGAGAAGAAGGCATGGGAAAGGAATTTTTGAATTGGAGCAAAGCCAGGCTCTGGTCACCGGGGCATAATTTTAGTGAAGAGGAGAAATTGGAAGAAGAAAGAGCAGGTTCGGAGTGCGAGAGGAAGAGAAGGAGGCAGAGAAATTGAGCGAGCAACAATGAAGATCCCATCATTCCCTAGAAGTGCCCTTCTTAGAGATTAAAATGTGGAAGTTAACTATTAGAATGTAGTCTCCTATATATATAGACTTCCGGAATGCATGCTTTCCCTAATATTTAAATAATCAATTTTATATGTACTAATATTTGCACTCAATTTCTCCTAATAAATATTAATATTATAGCATTTAAAGAGAACTTTGATTTTTAATCTGTTTTGATTTTATTAACTCTGATTTTTTTATTTCTTTGCTTATGGAAACTTTCTCTTGAAGTTTTCACATTCTCGCCTTGTACAACTTTCAAATTTCAGAGGTGTGTTTAAATGTATGGTCGAATTATAATTTAGAAAAAGTTTAATTTTTTTAAATTATTTTTTTATATTTTTAAATTACTTTGATGTAATGATATTAAAAATAAATTGTAAAAAATAGTTTTTTACTTATCATTTACCTGAGTTTACTTGTAATAATCTATCTCTATCTATATCATTTTTTTTTAATTAATGATTAAATATTTTAACTAGTTATAACAATTACACACTGTTTGATTTTGTGGTATCACTTGTTAGAAAAGCAAAATTTAATTTTTTAATTATTTTTTTAATTGTTTTGGTATGTCAATATTAAAATATTTGTAATAAAAATACTTTAAAAATGAACCATCACTACAATATTAAATAATACCATAATTTTTAATATCTTAAATAATTATGTTACTTATTCACGCGCTCATTTTTAAATAATTTTTAATACTTACTAATTATTTTACTTATTCATGCGCTCATTTTCTCAAATTTATCAAATTAAACATTTTTGAAATAGCTACATCACAACTAAGAAGACATTATTTGGATTAAAGAAAAAAATAACTTAAAAAAAACAAAAAAACAAATAATAAATTCATAAGAGGAAATTGAGAATTTAACAACTAGTGAATTCATAAAATTTACATCTATATTAGATATGCTAAGTCATTATTATAAATTTAAATTATATTATTGACATTATTTTTTTTATCTCAATAAAGACGTGCAATGAACATGAGGGGGGGACTATTCGGAGTGATGTCTGGCGGCTTAAAGATGGCGGCCCCCGATCAAAAGAGAGTTCTGGTCGTCGACTACTTTGATTTTTAATCTGTTTCGATTATATATATGAAGTTTTTAATATTCTTACCTGGTACAACTTTCAAATTTTCATTTTTTAAAAAATTTTTAGGGTGCTTTTAAAAATATTATCAAATCATAATTCAGAACAAATTTAATTTTTTATATATTTTTTAATTATTTTGATGTATCAATATTAAAAATAAAATTTTAAAAATTTTAAATTATTATTTTAATATATTAAAAAACTTAAAAAAATCTTTATTATATTTTTTTATGAAATTTTTCACAGTCGTTCACCCGGATTTTATTGAGGAAATATCTTTACTAATAATATTTGTGCAGGCCTCATGTTTTATTTTTTTTTTGTTCTTCATTGTGTTTTCTTTCAACAGGTGGAAGACTTGTTGTTTTATATTTAACTTTTTTTAGAAATGAGATTTTTGAATTCATACTTGACCAGAAATAAATGTTTGACCACCCAGATGATTCTAAGGTGGAGATATGTCTACGTTCCGTATTTGACTAGCATAGACTGGGAGATTGATCGAAATGTTGGTTTCCCATCTATCATGAATCAATTGACGAGGTTAAGAGTATGTTTCAAATTATGAATATGATTATATTTTAAAGTATTTTTTATTTAAAAATATATTAAAATAATAATATTTTTAATTTTTAAAAATTATTTTTAATATTAGTGTTTCAAAATAATCTAATAACATTAAAATAAGATCCATAAGCTAGCTATGTTGATATTTCCATGATGTGATGGTGATATTTCCAGGATTTCCACCGTGGACTAGTCTGAACCACCAGAGTTGGTGCGTTTAATTTCCAGGATGGGGGCCACCTCAATTCTGACGACTTTAAAAAGTTTTGACATGTTCATCACTCGTCGCTTGTTATGTTTATTATTTTCCAGGACTAGATTTTGAGACTTGCCAATATTACGAAGCGTTTGGAATTGTGTTTTAGAAAAATCCTGGTTTTTTTTATCTTTGAATTATTTTAACTTATATTATTTAATATATTGAGGTTAAAAATAAATTAAAAAAATAAAAAATATATTATTTACATATTTCAAATAAAAAAATATTTTAAAAACAATCTTTTTAAATTTAATCAGTGAGGAAAATATCAATCAATCCCTCTATAATCGTAAAGTGATTCGAGATTATAAAAGCTCTATCTCGGCACTAAAATGGAAGAACCTTTCAATCTAAGTACATATCATATGTTTTTCAAGTGCTCACGGAAATGCATTAATTAGTTAAAATAAGATCCACGCAGCCACTTGTTATTTTAGGAGCTAGCATACTAATCTAAGTTGATTAATAGTTTTTAAATATAATTATTTTTATTTTAATTCAAAGTATTAATATAAAAATATTATTCTTTGTGTTATAAATAGTATTATTTTTATTATAATTAATATTATTAATAAAATAATTAATGAATTTGGATACAAATTACTTACTATTATTATTATTATTATTAAATTATAAAAATAATAATATTACTATTGAAGAAAAAACATCATTTTTTAAAAGATTAAAAAAATATAATTCAAAGTATTCATATAAAAAATATAATTCTTTACATTATAAATATTATTATTTTTGTTATAATTCTAAGAATTAATATAAAAAATATTATAATTTGTGCTATAAATATTCTTAAGTTTCTTAATATAATAATAATAATTATTATTATTCAAAGTATTCATATAAAAAATATAATTATTTTTGTTATCGTGAAACTCTAAAAATTTATAATTTAAATATGCGGATGTGTAAACCTTCATGTAAACATAAGACTAAAAATGATATGATCTCAATAAGTGATGAAAACCAAGATAAAAAATAATAGATAAATAATGATATATAATGGAAGGGATGACCTCCATAAAATAAATTTTGGTTTAAAATTCATAAGGATATAGAAACTGGTAACGTGTTTTTATGGATAAAATAATGAGAAAAATAATAAAATATTTGTAAGAAATAAGTGAGGTAATAAAAATATATTATAATAAAAGATAGCGCAATGAAAATGGTAGGACTGAGGATGTAAGTACTAATTAAAAATCAATGACGTTACTTTAAAATGGTAATAAACCTAATAAATAATTAAATGTGAAAATTTTAAAATAAATATATTCCAAGATAATAAAATAACTTTAATGGTTTAAAAGGATAATTGATATAAATTTATGTGAAGACTGACTAAAAAAATCTGGATTATTGATGAAAAGTCATTAATTAACTAATTTTCCATTAGAAAGCAAAGCTTTCAATCCAATCGTCGAATTGGAATGCAATTTTGTATAAAGTCTATTAATATGCTTTCCTATCTTGATTAAAAATCTCATCTCAATCAGAGTTCAGCAAAGACTAGCGATTGAAGCAAAAATAAATTGGATATTTTACATGAAAAATAAAATAAAACATATAAACGTATAAATGAGGGACAAAATTACAATTAGATGAAAATGAGCATTTAAAAAAGTAAAGAGGCCACTAGTTCAAAAAAAAAAGTGAGACAATTGAGAAAATTCAACTAGAGAGAAAAGTGTAGATTTTGAAGGAACCAATAATACTCCAGTGGCCATATATCTTGAATCCAATGTTGGATCATGCTAAGTTTTGAATATATTATTCTTCTCACACCCCTCAACTAACTTACTGGAGGGATGTGAAGGCACACAATCTATTTAATATAAATCATCATTGGAATGTTCATAGAAATTAAAAGAAAACACACTTGCAGGGCAATTTTGGTTGCCAACCGATTCTCTTTCTTCCATTGTTGGATCATGCCTATTTTTGAATATATGGTGCACCTAGATGTTGCTTTCATTCTAAAAGGTGGAGATTAGAAATGCACTCTCCGGCAAGGTGTTGTTCATGTTAAACAGTAGGTCATCCATTTTTAGGTTAGCTCAGTTTTATTTAGATCTAGGGAGACCTAACTGTTGGAGCATTCTGATTTTAAGATATATGGTGCACAACTCTATGATCTATATTCTGACCATTTGGTGCAAAACAATAATAAAAGGTTGATGACGTATTGTTTTTTGAATGTATTGCTAGTTTTGGCAAATATTAGTAAGCTTGATTAAATACATTAATGAAATTAGAATCGTGTTGGTGTAGGGTTTATGAAAGATGTAATTGTGAAATATGTTCTTATTATTAGTATTTTTATAGATTAATTGTGTATTATTTATATAAGAGGAATAATGATTATTGTGTAAGAATAAGAAGGAATATTGTTATATAAACATTTTAATTGAATAAAAAGCTAACTTCTTGGTTGTGTGGTTATGAATGGAGTGGAACCATAAAGAAATTGAAATAAAAGAAATTTGAAAAATAAAACATATTTAAAGCTAGCCATAAGTATATTTTTGGCAAATTGATTAGTAAATGAAGAATGTTATGAATTCCAACTAGTAGGGTGAAATTATTGTTGTTATAATGATATAAGAATATTAATTGTTAAGGTTTGTCGTATATGTTTAATCGCATGAGAAGAAAGTGAAAACAAATGAATGGTTCATCATTTTATTGTATTAATAATGTTAAACAAGGATAATAACATATATAATATGTGTAAATAAATAAATAATAAATGGAGAAATCCTAAAGGGATAACTTTCTCTATTTTGGCTGAATCTTCTCTATTTTGGCTGAATCTTGCTATATTGTAGAGATAAGGAAATTGTTTGAATATTTTATCTTAGAATTGATTTAAATTTATAATTTAATGATGCTAAACAACTTTAGATAATATTGCTTATGCATGAAAATAAGTTGAAAAGGATTTCTAGGGGATGAAAATACTCATTGTCCAAAATTTTAGCTATAAAAAAGAGGTTATTGTGATTATTGATTTTGAGTCTTAAAACTAAATAATTTGGAGTTGATTTCTTCATGAAAGTTGTATTTCTATGCTTCAACCTTTTATAAAGACAAATCACGCACAGAAATGAGTTTTTTTTCTTAGTTTAGTTTTGATTAAAACACTAGATAGTTTTCTAGGTTGGTTAAGTTAAATTAATCAGAATTAGATAATTTTTAATCTTTGCTTGGAATTGTTGTTGAGCGATGGTTTTATAACAAAATTATAAGAATGAATATAAACATGAAAATGAGAAAGAGTATAGGATCCTAAGGAAATTCCTTGTGATTGGTTTAAGAATACTATTTAAATGAAAATCAAATAAAGTTGTGATGTTGGTTGTATTGTTGATAAAAACTGAATCCTTGGTGGTACAGAGGAAGCTATAGGGACTAGACAACACATGCACATACTCAAGATACGTGCATCACACCTTATCTTTTTAATTTGTATAAACTTATTGATAAATATTACAATTTATTGTTTTATTACTTTGATAATATTTGAATGAATATAAGTATCTTGCGTGCTTTGATATGTATCGACTAGTTATGATATAATTAAAAAGGATATGAGCATCATATAAATTGATATGTATCAAACTTGTGATAATATTGTTGGAATGAATAAGAGTACCATGCATGCAATGATATACCTCCATTAGTCAGGATGATGTTTGAATGAATATGAGTACCTTGCGTACATTATTGATTAATACTTAAAAGTGCATATTTATCAAGGTTTTATATCATCATTTTGTACTTGAATTATCAATAACTCCTTAACTAACATATTTTTTTATAATAACATATCTAATAATATAAGATACCTTTAATTTGTGGTAAATGTTCATTTTAAATGCAGGCCTATTATATAAATGAAAGGATTGATTGATGAGTTTAAAAACTAAAATTGAAAGGACTAAGAGATGACCAAACTTAGAAAAGAGATGCTAATGCAGTTCAAATCAGAACACTATTCGATAATTAAGTCATATCTGGAGTTGTAGATCTCGGATTTAGGTCTACTTTATATGGATGGAAAGGTAAGACATAGGCCTATAACTTTCATTGGAGGTCTGTTTTAAAAAGACCATTTTCAAGTTTAAATTGTAGCAACAACGAAGAAGTCCGAATCTGTCCTCCAACTCAAACACTGTTTAATATTTTGCTTATATCTAGAGTTCTAGAAGACCAAATGACCTCTAGTTTTTTTCCCTGGAAAGTTGAGACAATTTCCTACAACTTTTATGTTTCAAGTGATTCCAATTCTGACATTATCAATGATATTTTGGGCAGACAAGAGAAGATAAGGATTGTCACCAAGTCAAGAGTTGGTCACCCACCCATTAATTAGTCATGAAATCAATAGTTTTTAATTTTGGCCTATAAAAGGAGGCATTTGCCATGCATTTAGGCATCTTAGTTTCCAAATCAAGATCATGCTCTTACTTTCTCTCTTTGTATTTTTGTAATGCTTAAGTTTTATTTTCATTAATATCTTGTTTATGCCTTTCAATTACTTTTCTTTACTTAGTTAACTTTTATCTTATTTATGTTCTTATTTTATTTATTTTTCTTTCTTTCTTTCTTTCATTATGTTTAGTTATGTTTATTATGTCAAGGTGGAAAGGTTACACTTATGGTGTAAGAATAAGTATAGTGTAAACTTAACAAGGATCTTTATATTTGATACTAACATGTTTTGTATTTGTTATCTTGTTCACTCTTTAATACTTTACTTATTAGATGACTAATCTAGATTTATATTGTATAATACTTGGTACAACAAATACTTGGCACTCTCATAGCCCATACTGTATGGTATAACCAAAACCTGAGCTATGAAAAAAACTTAATTTGTTGTTAACATAAGTTATAATTATGAATGTCTATCAACATTTACAAGTATTAGCATTATTCGATTAAGATAACTAATACAATCATGTTAATTGTTGTAATCCAATTTTGGATTCACTAAAATTTTCTCGAATGTTATTTTATCTTCTTATTCATAACAAAAAAAAATAAACAAAAAGAAAAAAAAGAAGAAAAAAAAGAGTTTAAAATATATTTTCTCGAGTCAACCGCATCTTTCGATTAAAATCGAGTTCACTAGGTCAATACGGGTTAAACGATGTCGACCGCGATGAAAAATAAATTTCGGGCTGTTTCAGGTCAAAACCGAGTCCAATGAGTCAATACGGGTCCCACCATATCGACCACGATGAAAAATGAGTTTCGGGCTGTTTCGGGTCAAAACTGCCATTTTCGATCAAAACCGAGTCCACCGGGTCAATACAGGTCCTACCATGTCAACCGCAATGAAAAAATAAGTTTCAGACTATTTTTAGTCAAAACTAGTATTTTTGGTCAAAAAACCCGGTATAAAGATTTTTTTTGAATTAAATTTGATTTTTAACGGGTGAAAAGCTTTTTATAATAGTGATGAATTTTTAATTTTACCCCTATAAATAAATATTATTATTATATATAATAAAACAAAAAAATAATAATTCAATTTTGTCACAGTAGGCGGAGGATTTCTACCACTGGTAGGCGGTGCAGCTGTACGTTGAAAATTTTTCACAATCCCGTGATTACCTGCACACTTTGTGATTCGTTGTCTCCTTTCATTGGCTATAAATAGTCAATGAAACCAAGAAACACAAAAAGGAAAAACAGAAATGAATTCTGAATTCTGAATTCTTAATTCGAGAGTAACTATTTGTACTACTATTTTTTTTTTTTACTTTTTCTACACCCTAATAAGATATTGATTAAAAAAACAAATTAAAAAATACCAAAAATATCTCAACCGTTAGATCTAATAGTATTTAAATCTGAGCCTTTGATTTTTTAGGATACAATAGGCTTTACCACACCAGATTAAAACCCAAATCAATCTCAACCTTTAAAATAATATGTCCTTTGATCCTGTTGCGTCACGTCATCAAGTGTACCAAACACTCGGTACACCGCGACACACTAGATCATAACCCAGTCCATCCTGACCGTCCGATCAACTTACAGATCAAACCAATCACAGCCGCATGATCTGTTCATCTACGATCCAACGGTTCACAGGCTTCAGACGCACCGGTGCACCATATACTTGTCCGCACCATATCAAAACCCAGAGCTTCTCTCTCCTCTCACCGACGATTCCCTCTCTCTCCACCGATCTCCCATTTTCGGTTGTTTCAAGCCGTGAAACCACCACATAAAGGTGCATCGCCTCCTCTAAAGCAAAACCCCAGTCGTTTTACACTCTTTTACCAGCGATTTTGGCAAGAAAAAGGTCGCGACCATCAACGGCCAACGCGACTACCACCATAAGAATCCTTATCCTCAGATCTACCAGAATCAACCATCTTTTGGCTGGAATCTCACCGATAAAATTCGTCGCCGTCAACAATAACCGCGCGTGAGCCATACACGTTGCCAGTGGCATTTTCATAATTTTTAGTCTTTTACCTATATAAGGGCACTCAGGTAATTTTCTATGATTTGTTATGTTATTTTTTTATATTTTTATATATAAATACTTGTAAATTTTTGCATGTTAAAAAATAAAAATAAACAAAAATAAATAACAACGCGGGTCTAACATTCATTTTGTTCATGAATCAAAAACCCATTTCTCAATGATATCAAAATAATTTTTATTATAAAATAAATATTATTTATCGACACGTCTCTTTTATTTATAGAAAAGGACTGATGTCAAAATTTAAATACCAAATATGGATTATGTCCATTATTATTTCTTTTGGTAAATCAGACGTAACTCTCCTTTTTAGGGATAAATGTCGACATTTTACACAAAGTCTCCTAATTTTAGGGATTGATGTCATTTTTAACGTGTCTCCTATTTTTAGGGACCGACGTTAACCATGTTAAAAATTTACATATAAGCTCAAAATATAATAACATTTGAATCAAATAAGAAAAACACACAAGTAAGGGTAATGTTTTTTTGAAAGGATGTTTTAAGGGTGGTGTCTACCTTCCCTTAATCATAACTAACCTAGTACCCGAATCTTTGGGATCAGTGTCTAATTTTGGATTTCTAGTTCCCTCAAATTACTAGATAGTGACTCTAATAAAATCTTTATTTCCCCCAATAAAAAAAAAACTAAATTATTCTTTTTGTTAAAACAAACAAAAAAGAGTGGAGCCATCGTCGACGTCGTGTAGCGACATTAACAATTTATAATCTGATTCGAACCTTCTTTGTGTGTGGTTTCTAATTGAGTAATAAGAGTTTATACTATACTTGTTTGACATACTATTAATGGATCCTCTAACCTTGACATTTATTGTTATCATTGTCTAATTCTTTCATTGATCTTCCATCTCAAAGTTCTTATCAACTTCTTCTTTTTCTTATTCTTTATTATTGTTGTTGTTGTTCTTCTTCTTCTTCTTATTATTATTATTATTATTATTATTATTATTATTATTATTAGTGTTGTTGTTGTTGTTGTTGTTTATAATTGTCGTTTATAATTTATACAATTAACCTCTGTATGGTTCAACCCCGGTTTTGCTGGGTTATTTATTATCTCGACACTCCTGCACTTGGGAGAAGACATCAATCTTTTGGTTGTGTCAAGTTTTTGACGCCATTACCCAGGAGGTAAGTTCTTGTACAAATTATAGTATTTATTTTATTTTCTCCTTTTGCTTTTCTTGTATATAACTTTGTTTCTCCTTTTTTATTTTCTTCTTCTTTTTATTTTATTCCTACATGTGCGTGGAGTATATTCACGTACTTTAAGTGGTAGACTTTGTAGGATATCCTCATTATTTTTAGAAAATATGGCCAAAGAAGATAACTAGTCCCTTTATAATGAGAATAATAAGAATAACCGTGTTAAAACACTTAGAGACCACATGAATCCTACAAGAACAAGTGCACCATCATGCATAGTTTTTTCTCATGATGCATCTCATTTTAATTTTAAGTTAGGCATTATTCAACTTTTACCTTTTTTTAATGACTTAGATTTAAAAAATCTATACTTACATTTAAGAGAATTTAAGGAGGTCTGCAACACGTATAATGACTCAAATTGTAGCATGAACACCATCAGATTAAAACTTTTTTCTTTTTCATTAAAAGATAAAGCTAAAACATGGTTATAAAATTTGAGACCAGGATCCATTCTTGCTTGGGATGAAATACAACAATAGTTTTTAAAGAAGTTTTTCCCATCTCATAGAACAAACTTTTTCAAAAGACAAATCACTACTTTCACTCAAAAACGAGGAGAAACATTTTACCAATGTTGGGATAGGTATCGAGACTTGCTTAGTACTTGCCCTTATCATGGTTTTGAAACATGGAGATTCGTTTCACATTTCTATGAAGGGTTAACACCTAAAGATAGGCAAATGGTTGAATTGATGTGCAATGAAACTTTTGAAGATAAAGACCCTGATGAAGCAATGGAGTACTTAGACTTGTTAGTTGAAAATGCTCAAAATTAGGACACCGCGGGTACTTATGAGGCACCGAGTAAAACTCAACCTCATACATCTAGTGGAGGTATGTACAACCTTAGGGAAGATCATGACCTTCAAGCCAAGTTTGTATCTTCAGCTAGAAAAATCGAGGCACTAGAATTGAAAAAGAGTGGTCAATTAAAATCTGTTGAAAACATTATATGTCAAATATGTGAAACAAATGAACACTCAACCAATGATTATCCAACCTTGCATTCTTTTAAGGAATGTCTAGATGAACAAGCCCATGCTTTAAATAATTTTTAAAGGGTCAACCATAACCCATACTCGCAAACATACAACTCTGGTTGGAGAAATCAACTAAATTTTAGTTAGAAGAGTGAAAATAATAATGTACAAACTTCATAACAACCGTTTTAAGCATACCATAATTTTCAAAATTCTCATGGATATCCACCTCCCTATGCTTTACCTCCTAGAAGAAATTTTGAGGAAACATTGCATGCATTCATTAATAAATAAGATACAATCAATACTTAACTTGCTCAATGCATAACAGATTTTAAAGATACTCTTGTAAAATTAACATTTGCTCTCAATTTCCAAGAGAAAGGTAAGTTTCCATCTCAACCATAACAAAATCTTAAGGGACAATACAATACAAATGCAAGTAGTTCTAGAAGCCAACACATGGATCAAGTTAAATCAGTCACTACTCTTTGTAGTGGTATAGTGTAAACTTAACATGGACTTTAATGTTTGATACCAACATGTTTTATATTTGTTATCTTGTTCACTTTTTAATACTTTGCTTGTCAAATGGTTAATCTAGATTTATGTTCTATAACACTTGGTACAATAAATGCTTGGCACTTTCATAGCCCATATACTCTATGGTATAACCGACACCTGAGCTATGAAAGGAACTTGATTTGTTGTTAACATAAGTTATAACCATGAATGCTTGACAACATTTATAAGTATTAGTATTATTTGAATAAGATAACTAATGTAATCATGTTAACAATTTATAATTTGATTGGAACCTCCTATATGTGTGGTTTCTGATTGAGCAATAAGAGTTTATACTATACTTGTTTGACATACCATTAATGGATCCTCTAACCTTGACATTTATTGTTATCATTGTCTAATCCTTACATTGATCTTCCATCTCAAAGTTTTTATCAACTTTTTTTTCTTCTTTTTTTCTTTATTGTTGTTGTTGTTGTTGTTGTTGTTGTTGTTATTTATAATTATTGTTTATAATTGATATAATTAACCTCCCTATGGTTCAACCCTGGTCTTGCTAGGTTATTTATTACTTTGACACTCCTACACTTGTAAGAAGACATCAATCTTTCGATCATGAAAATTATTATATGTTGAATTAATTATGTTATTAATAGAATGGATATATAATTACCTTATATTGATAAGTATCGAATTAGCCGTAATGGCTTTGGAATAAATGTAATTATCTTACATACCTCAGTATGGATTGGGTGTGTATAATGACTAAGAGATTGATAGAGAAATGATGATAATTGGTCACCATAATGTCGGTGGTTAAGGATATATTACAATGATACTTGGTATTGTGATAGGGGTGACCTAGGTTATGTGAATGATGCTTAATAGTCGTAGTGTTGATAACTAAGTTTCCGTGTGAATGATACTTATTAATATCTTTATTCATTTTGCTAGTGATTTCATTTCTAATATTTAATTTTTATTTTTATTTTAATAAATAATTTTTAGAAACCACCACATGTCACTGACGACTTTTCAATCTGTTAGTGATTGCCTATAATATTTAATTTAAAATTTTATTTTAATCAAAATTATTCAAAAAACCATGAAATAATACTGATAACTTTTCAATTTGTCGGTAATTTTGTTTGTGAAGAACAATAATTAATAGTGTAATTAGAAAGTAAACAATTCCAGAGTTCTCTAAAAAATACTCATATAATTTTTCAATGGTAATTCTCTTTGTAATTGACATGATAATAATATTCACAGTTTACCAACAGATTTTATCAATAAAATTTATTCTATTGGTAATTCTATTGATATAAATGAAACATCATTATTTTTTTTCTTTGTTTTAATTATTGTTTTCACAGTAATTCCCTTAATATTTTTTGTTTGTATTCATCAATTTTCTGGTAGCACCATAATATTTAATAGTTTAATTGATAGACCTAATCCGTCGGAGTAAGAGTGCCAGTTCGTTGATAAATTATTATCGTCTAATTCACTAACAAATTATATCTGTTGGTATATCCTTCACGACAATTCCATATTTTGTCGCTAATTCTATCAGTAAAAAAAAGAAGAAAAATATCGATGGTTTTACAAACAAAAAATGCACTCAAATAAAAAATCCAATAAGAAATTTATCGATAGACATATTCTATCGCTGATGGTGGAATATAAAATAAATATTTTTTAACTCTCAGTAAAATTCCGATGGGATATGTCCGTCGGTATACACGTTGGAGATGGTGGCATATGCAGTAAATATTTTTCAACTCTTGGTAAAATACTGACAGACATTTTTTGTCTATAGAGACATGAGTATTGTTGCATTTTTAGTAAATATTTTTTAACTTTTGGTAAAATACTGATTGAAAAATTCCATCTAGAAATCCTTTGGTGGTGTTATAAAAACATTCAAAAAATATTTAGAATAAATAATATAAAATTATATAAATTAATAATAAAAAACCAATTATGCAAATAAAATTGTATTAAACATCAAAAATATAAAAATAAAGTTGAATAATATTCATCCAAATATTCATTTTAAATTTAATGTGTTTCCAATAAAACATTAAACTAGAACAATGGCAAAGCTAGAGGAGGAGGAGGTTAGTTGTTCACAGTACCAAACAGCCAGAAAGGGATCACACATGTATCAACTATCTGTGATCTAATATCCATGATCATTTGACGGAGTTATTCATAATCCTTCGAGAGTTGCTCGTATTTTTGTTGCAAGGTCATGAATTCCTTAGATTGGATGCTCGATATTGATTGAGAGTTCCCAACGGTTAAGACACTATGGGCCACTTGCAAGTTCTCGGTCATAGTGTTAGAGAACTTGTACATTTAATTTTTATCGAGTCCACCAAACAATCCTACCTCCATTCATAAATCCAGATCAAAATCCGAATGGGTTAAAGGATCGTTCCCATTTCTCTCCTTCAATTGGCTATTATAGGTCTCATGAATTTTTTTCTTAAATAATCATAATATTCAATTCAAGAAAATAATAACTTATGAAATAAAATGATTGAATGAACATGCCATAAAGTGTTAAGCACGATTATCAATGTACTAGTGCACCTCCTTTTGGCGGTTTTCACTTTGCATGTGCGTTTCTACAAACATATTTATTGGGCTTAGCTCACGTCCAAGACATATAGTCTATAAGAAAAAATAATAATTAAGTAATAAAAAATTAATTAAATATATATTTCATTTAAATTAATCTTACCATCTGTTTCGTAGGTGTAGCATATGGAATAGAGTCACTGGTATGCGTGTTCACTGAACCATGAATTTATCGGTTCTAGTTGTCAGCGCCAAATTATGAGCACCGTGAGAACCACTCAGACATCATGTGCTCAATATATGTCGCCCATATATCTCCCGAGATGAATAGCAATTTGAATTCTTGCCAAACAACCACCTCATTCCATCCTTAAAGACCGTTATCCCTCGCATATCTATTCTTTTTTTTTTGTCATACCAAAAATCATGCAACCTACTTCCATAGTAACAAATTAGAATTTAGAACATAAAATTATAAATAAAAAATAAATATTCTTCTCAATATTACCCAGTTGTCATGTGATTCTCCCATACCCTCTTGACAACATTATTGTGCGCTCTATCCTACTCAAATTTATTCTATGTATATAAATAATTTTTTTAAAATAAAAATAGTATAAAATATAAAATTAAAAAAATTATTTATTAAAAATAAACTAGAAATTAAAAGTTAACACCTATTTGAAATTGTCGAAACAGTCATCGATATTAGGTCTCCACTCTAGATGTCTAGAGACCTGACTCTATTAAAATAATAGAATCTCCATCGATGATTTAAATATTAATGTTATTGTCCTGGCAGCCTCAATGTTTGTGAACATGAAATTAAATAAAATTATTAAAATATTAATTAGTTCATAAATTATGTTATAACTATATATATATAACTAAAACCTAAACAAGCTGACATTGAAAGATCATTCTTCCATTATGTCTGATACTTGCTGGTGAATTGACCCTATTGTGAAGGCACACCGCTTCTGCGTTGTAAAACCGTACTAGAAGAGGCAACATTATAAGTTGGCGCAGATGCCTCACCATGATCAGCACCCAAGGATATGTCCTCCTCACTACGAGAAGAACTAGCTGCAACTGTTTGCTGACGATGTGCTGTAGATTTCATTCTACGCATCTATATAAATGTATATGAATAATTATATAATTAACTTTTATTATTTTAAAAAATTCAGCAGCACCTCTCCTATACTGGAGACTGCCTATATTTTTCAAACCTGCAATTTTTATAGTAACCACAATCCAATTGACTCTAGCAACAACATATATACAACCTAACATCTATAGAAAGTCAACATCTATATATTTTAAACTAACATCTATAGAAATACATAAATGATAATTAAAATTAATTGAAATAATACAAAACACAACAATCAATCAATAATAGAATAAATTTGAGATAAAACAATGAAATTTAATTCTTCATTTCCAATTACCATTTTAATGGAAAATTCAATAATAACAACGTTATATTTTTATGGTTATAGAACAACGCCACATCTAATCTAGCCTTGATATTGTCTTCCCGTTCACATTCATGACGGTGTTAAAAATGTGCTTAAACACATTCTTTTTAATGTGCATGACGTCAAGGTTATGGTGGAGAAGATTAGCGTTTTAATAAGGAAGCTCCCAAAAGATACCTCGCTTCACCCAATTATGGGTCAAACCAAAACCAAAAAAATTTTACTTGTCTAATTAGAGACCAAACACAATGTCACCGTACTCTAACACAATATTATGTAATTCTTTACTAGAAAGATGTGAGGGTGCAACATCCTTTTCAACTCTATCAACAAAGAAATCCTTTCTGTTCTTTCTGTACCTATGATTTGGTGGCAAGAAACGACGGTCATAGTAAAAAAAAAAACTTTATCCCTGTTTGTTAGCTTGAATGCCTTGTTGTTCTCCATACAATATGGACATGCTAGTTTTCCATATGTGCTGACACGATCAAAAGATTGACAACAATAATATAATAACAACAACAACAACAACAACAACAACAATAATAATAATAATAATGGTAGTAGAAGTAAAGAAGAAGAAGTAGAAAAAGAAGAAGAAGAAGAAAAAGTTGATGAGAACTTTGAGATAAAATATCAATATAAGGATTAAACAATGATAATAACAAATGCCAAGATTAGAGGATTCACTAATGGTATTTTAAACAAGTATAGTATAAACTCTTTTTATTACTTAATTAGAAACAACACACAAAAGAGGTTCCAATCGGATTATAAATGGTTAACATGATTACATTAATTATCTTATTCGAATAATACTAATACTTATAAATGTTATCAAGCATTTATGATTATAACATAATTTTAATAACAAATCAAGTTCCTTTCATGGCTCAGGTGTCAGTTTATTTATTTATTTATTTATTTTTCAAAAAAGTATATGTATGTACAGGTAGTTGTGATTATGTCTCACATCTTCCCTTGGTTTTACATCCAAGAATGACTTAAGTGCCCTCTATGGGTCAAGGATATGCTTCCCATCTAGTTTTCTTAAAAACTAGCAAATAGGGTTTTTTTAGTCAAATTTCCAAGACTATGCCAAGCATGTTCTTTATGAAAATAGGTTTATAAGTCAAGAATTGCACGATACTTATCTCCACTATGATGAGACTTAAGAGTCAATAGAAGATTATCTAAAAACTTTTGTGTTTTGAAATAAATCCCATCTTTTGACAATTTTCACAGGTTTTGCGGAATGCATGTAAGTCCTTGAAGATGGCGGGCTAGTAAAATTCACTTTGTAAGATTTCTACAGTCCTTTTTTTATATAAAAAATGATCCCCACGTGTCTTAGAGTGATAAAATTTAATGACACTATTTATCTCATTATTGGGAATGCATCTTTGAAATATTTGATCAGGAAAATAATTAAATAAGTAACGGTCATCTCAATAAAAGTTTTGCACGTTGCTTAAAATTTTTCTTTTGTCTTCAGTACTCTAGTGAGCTGGCAAAAATCCTGAAGCAAGAAAATTGATATTTTTAGCAAATCAAGGCATTGAACTAAGAGAACGTAAAGATTCGTTAGGAAAGTAATCATCAATTGATGTGATATCGAATGTCGAATCTATTATCACTCTTGATAAAAGATCCGCATTAATATTTATAGTGTCTTTTTCATTCTCGATTTCTTCATGTTTGATTATGGCATGAGGAAATAAAAGTGCTGGTGGAGAATCAATTTTTTCTTTGTGATGTTCAGATTTAACCCCTTTCCTTACTCTTAGAGATTGACTCATCATCTTTCTCACAAGGTTCAAGAATTAATTTTTGAATTACCTTACCACTACGAAGAGTGATGACTGATTTGACTTGATCCATGTGTTGACTTCTAGAACTACTTGCATTTTTATTGTATTGCCCTTTGAGATTTTGTTGTGGTTGAGATAGAAACTTACCTTTCTCTTGAAAACTGAGAGCAAATATGAGTTTTGCAAAAATATTTTTAAAATTTATTATGTTTTGAGCAATTGAGTGTTGATTATATCTATTGGGAAAGGACCACTCAAGCTGTCGTTGGAGAGGTAAAAAATATGTAATTTAGAAGAAAAAGTCCTTTAGTTGGACCTTGAAAAAACTATGGAGTTTATTTGACCTTAGAATAACAGCCTCCAACTGTGGAAGCATTTCTAAAAAGGAAAGGAATGTGTCATCAATCATGTTGTTACGAAGGTCCAGAAATTCTAAATTCACACAATTGATGATGGATGGCGGTATCAACCCTTTCAATTTGTTGCCATTGATGTTGAGATATCTCAAATTGTTCCCCTCTGAATAGATTGAAGGGACATTGCCTTGGAGATTGTTGACACCAAGATGCAACACGAAGAGTCCATCACTGAAGTTTCCCAAGCACTGTGGGATGAATCCACTAAAGCCATTGTTAGACAAGTCTAAAATCTCTAAGAACTTCAGCTTGCAAATGACAGAGGAGATGCTCCCAGTTAGTTTATCATTGGAGGAAAGCATAGGAGTTCTCAAATTCTTAAGCTTGAAAACTGAAGGTGGAATCTGGCCATACAACCTGTTATGACTGAAATCGATATATTGTAATGAATTATAAAGGAACGGACTTATCTGGCCATACAATAGGTTATTGTGAAAAAGAAGAGCCTGCAAAGAAGGCACAGAAAACAAAGATGGAATTGTTCCACTGAGCAAGTTATAAGATAAGTCGAGAGAGTTTAAACCTGAAAGCCTACTGATTTGTTATGGGATGCGTCCTATCAGTTGATTATTAGATAATGAAAGTGCGTTTAAACCTGAAAGCGTATTTATTTGATAAGGGAAGCCTTTTAGTCTATTGTTTGAGAGGTCCAACCACTCGAGATGTGTGACCTTAAACAAATCATCTGAAATTTTACCAGAAAAATCATTGGAAGAAAGTATAAGGAAGTATAGCTTTTTAAGATTTCCAAGAGAGGATGGAATTTGACCATTAAACCCATTGTTTGAGAGGTCTCAACAAGTGAGTTGTGTGAGGTTAGCAAAACCATCCAAAATTTTACGATAAAAATTATTGAAAGAAAGTGATAAGGAATCTAGCTTATTAAGGTTTCCAAGGATGGAATATAATCATCAAACCTGTTGTTTGAGAGGTACAACCTGGTGAGTTGTGTGAAGTTAGCAAAGCCATCCAGAATTTTACTAGGAAAATCATTGAAAGAAAGTGCAAGGCAATCTAGCTTCTTATGGTTTGTAAGGGAGGATGGAATCTGACCATCAAATCTATTATGTGAGAGATCCAACCACGCCAAGTGCGTTTGATTAACGAAAACATCGTGCGTTTGATTAACGAAAACATCAGGAATTGGACCAATAAAATTATTGTATCTAAGATTCAAGTACTTGAGTTGCTTAAGTTTTCCAAAGGAGAAAGGGATTTGACGGCTTAGCTGGTTACCTGCGAGTCCCAACTCAATGAGTTAAGTGAGGTTACCAAGTAGACCTAGATTCGAGCCAACAAAATTACACCCAATAAGATACATCACTTCAGATGACTGATTGAATCTGGTTCCAAGTGTATTGAAATTTGTGTATATGACAGATCCAAATGCGAAAGAGCATTGCTCAAATTGTATGGCGGAAAAGATCCAGTGAGTTCTCCGTTGTTCTGTAAATCGAGCGATTGAAGGTTTGATCGGCAAAAAAAATTATCAGGGAGTTCCCCTTTCAATCTATAATACTGAAGTTGGAGAGATGACAAAGAAGAAGACAAGTTCATCAAGGAACTGGGTACCACCAAAGACATGTTCACTCCACCCAAGTAGAGTTCTCTCAGCTGGGTAAGGTTCTGAGCAAGCTTGTTGAAAGAAATCGGTTCCAGCATCAGCTCCTCAGAGTTGGAAGCAGATCAAGTGACACCAATCTGGATAAATGGGAGATTTTTGGGGGAACTTGGCCTGCAAAATTCGATGAATTTAGATTTAAATGCGTCAACCAAACGAAGATGAAATGATAGAGCGATTGAAGTCATTGTGAGAGAGATCGAGCTTTTGAAGATGATGAAGGGAGAAGAGAGTGCTGTTAGAATGGAGGGTGCCATAAAGCATGCTGCAACCAAGGTCTAGGCCAATTACATGGCCAGTTTGCATGTTGCATGTGACGCCATCCCAAGTGCAGCAATCTATACCCTCTTTCCACAGCACTTTCTTGGGCGGATAACATGAAAATCTAAATGGAGAAAAAGGAAACATGGGAAAGGAGTTTTTGAATTGGAGCAAAGCAAGGCTCTGGTCACCGGGGCATAATTTTACTGAAGAGGAGAAATTGGAAGAAGAATGAGTAGGTTGGGAGTGCGAATGGAAGAAAAGGAGGCCGAGAAATTGAGCGAGCAACAATGAAGATCCCATCATTCCCCTAAAAGTGCTCTTCTCAGAGACTGGAAGTTGACTTAGATTGATTGGAGGCTTCTGTTAGAATGTAGTCTATATACAGAGACTTCCGGAATGCATATTTACCCTTTCCTCGTTGTTTCTAAAATTATTTAAAAAAGAAATCATATAAATATATCATCAGAAAACCGATGGGAGAACAAAAGCCTAGCCAGAATAAAATTTAAAGCAAATTCCTTGCTGCTGCAAAAGAGACTAAAAACGAAATGGAATTTGAAATGTTGCAGTCACAGCTAATTAGCACCAAAATATATATACAAGTAGACTTCTGAATTCTAGACGACGGCAGGTGAACAGGAATTTGAAACCCATTGTTGACGATATTTCCTAGATGGATACACGTCTAGTTCATTAAAGCATAGGACTTGGCTCCCCGAGACTGATTCATGTGTCACCTGGGAAAATTACTGCTGCGATGATCAAGTATTGCATTATTTAGGAAAAGAATATTCAGCACTCAACATTAGCCTGCCATGTGGAGAAACAATTTATCTTAGAAATTGTAATATCTATGCATGAAAACAACACATTTGTCTTAGATAATCTTTTAATAAACAAACTTAGAACTCACCTGTCGGGTTTTGATTTTATTTATACTCTACGTTGTTCTGAAATCCGCTGCTCAGTAATAAGAGTTTTTTTTAGTGTTTTTTCATCTCATTTCCCAATTTATTTTGTTTCTTCTTCTTTGAGAAAATACAAAATTGAAAAAAAAAAGGTTATGAGAAAATAAATCACTTTTGAAGGATAAGACCCTACTAAATTAAAAAAAAAAAAGGGTTTTCAAGGGATTAACTCTTTTATTTTTAGACTATTGTAATAAATTTTTATTTTTTTAATTTATTTTCTTACTATCACATGCTATCGTCTATATATATCATGTACTTTTATAATCAAGGTGTACTGTTGAAAACACTGTTGGTATTACCTTTTGATTTTAGTCTAGTTATTTTTATAACTCTTGTTTTAGAAGAGGAATTTATTGAATCCCGAATAGTAGTCTTAAGAAAAATATTTTTAAAGTCTTTGCTCATAGAGATGCCTAGATTTTATTTTGTTTCTATTTTTCATTGGGTTCTCTTATAACAGGTGGAAGACTTGGCTCTTTTCTTTTCTTTTTTTTTTTAGAAATGAGATTTTTGAAATTATACTTGACCAGAAAAAAATGTTTGGCCACCCGGATGAATGTAAGGTGGAAGACTTGTTGGTATGGCTTTCCCTGGTTTTCTCTCCAAATACAACGCAACTTACACTATTCATGGATAGTAAGGTTATGTAGGTCCAGTATTTGACTAGCATGGACTGGAACAGCATGTTGTTGAAAACACCGTAGGTTATGTACGGTTTTAATTCCGAATTTTCAATTCATTGTAAACTCGTTAGTACATTGTTCGTATTGCTTTTATATTATTTATTATTTTAATTATTAATAAAATAATTAATGAATTGAAAAATTATCAGTATTATTTCAAAAAAATTTAAATATTTTTATTAAATTAAATATTATAAACAAAATCATCCACAGATTGAAACATTATCACTTATATTTGAAGGTTTTTAAAATTTTATAAATAAATTAAAATTTTAAATAAAATATTATAAATAGAATTGCCAACAAAATAGTTAAAAATATTAATATTTAATTATTCATAGGTAAAAAATATTAATGTCTTTTTTCTCCTCCGCATTAAGGTATGTCTTCTCCTCTTATCTTCTTTTCTTTTCTTGATTTTTTTAATTAACATACTTTATAAATTTATTGTTTCTTATCTTCAATTATAACTACATTAAGATAATATTTTTTTTTTGTGTTTTTTCATTATATTTGTTTTTATTTTATCTTTAAATTTTTTTATTTTTAATAATTGTATAAATGTTGTTATATGATTTATTTTTCATGTGAGATCAAATTTTTTTTGTTGATTTATTTATAAGATTTTCAAATAGATTTTAATTATTTAATTATTTTTCTAGTCTTGTTAATAGATTTTTTTTTAAATATGTTTTTAAATAATCATTATTTTTTCCGGTTACATGACAGGCTTCCCAAAAGAAATACTGATAAAATAAAGCGAATAATTTTTTTAGTGTACTTTTTTTATTAGTAAATTTATTGATAATAATTTTTTTATTATTGATAAAATATTTTTATTTATGATTTTGTCAATAAATTAATTATTAATAAAATAATAATATAAAAACTAATTAAAAATTTCATCAATAAATATAAGAGTTTTAGCAGTGATCGAGCCATTCAAATTATTGGATCCAAGATTTAAGTGGACAAGCTGCCCAAGCTTTTCACACGAGGATAGAATATGATCACATAAGTTATTATCAGACAGGTACAACTTAATGAGTTGCATCAAATTACCTAGTATAGCTAGATGCAACCCTACCACATTAAAAGCACATAGGTGCAATTCCTTCATAGACTTTAGATTACTGATCAATCCATGAATATAAATTCTTATATGTGAGAGATCAAAGGACGGAAGAGCACTCCTCATATTGAATGGCGGAAAAGAGCTAGTAAGATCTTCATTATGGGATAAATCTAGCAACCGAAGGCTTGATAGCCTGAATGTATTAGCTGGGAATTCTCATTGCCAGTAAGAGCACTACTCATATGTATTGTCATGGTAGTTTAACTTTTATGTTACTTTGTACGCTTATGCAATTTATTCTTCATAGTTTATAAGATTATTGTTTGGTCATTTTTTAGCCTTTTTATATATAAAGTATTATCATCCAATGAACTAAAGTTTAAAAAAAGAAAGTTTTATATATATAACTGAAAAAGAAATTATGTTCATATATATTTTTATTATGCACCTTTATAGACTTTTTATATATAAAGTATTAACATCCAATGAACTAAAGGTTAAAAAAGAAAGTTTTATATATATAACTGAAAAAGAAATTATGTTCATATATATTTTTAATTGTAATTGTAGACCATTTACTTTTAATTTAATTTTGAGATATTTAAAATTTAAAATTAAAATATTAAAGATTTATTTCGATGAAAAATGTGATTTGTAAACTTATAGGAAAACTACAAACTATAATATATTTTGTTATTTTTTTTTAATTTTCAATTTAAAAAAATCATTAAAATAATTATATAATAATAGTTATTTATTTTTTAAATTTAATTTTTAATCAAATTTAAATTTCAAAAAAAAAGAATGAATTTCTTCGAAACCTTTTTTTTAATATGTTATAGAATTCAACTCAGTGCATGTAAATATGAGAAGAGCAAAAAAAAAAAAAGTCATTACCTTAAAATATTACCCGTGAAACCCTATCAGCTTTCAGGAAATAAGAAACATAGAAATAGAATCAAAACTGACTCTCTCTCACTCCTGATCTCTCATCATATCGCCACGCCAGAGGAAGAAGGCAGCGTGATTCTTTTTCAAGACAAGTACTAAAGGCGATGATCAGAAGCAAGTCATTAGTACTTTTAAAACCAGGAAGCTCTTGCATCGTGTGGGAATGAAACAATTATGAGCTGGCGTGAGTGGGAATCAAAACAATGATCTTGCTGCTGTGACTGGACGCCCTCTCCCTTAGCGTTCACCCTGAAAGTATTTCTAAAGCCACACTTGTTATGCGGTGAGAGATTTATATATGTAGGAATGTGTTCGTATAGTTACAGTAGAACACAAACAACAGAATAACTTATCCCATCTATTTTGCTATATTATCTCCTCCAGTTAAGGAGGATAACGTGATGTGCTGCATTCCTTATCATCCCCTCGCAACCTAGCGTGGGATTATCACTAACACGAAGCTTGTAGCTGGTAGCATTTGACAGGGGAGGCTAAAATTAATATGATAAGATATAGTATTAAAAGTTTATTTATTTAAAATAAAAATATTATACTATTCTATATTTAAACACTAAATAAAAAAAATTAAAATGTTTTGCAGGGGCCCGGGCCCCTGCTTGCCTCTCCCTAGTTCCGACCCTGCTTGTAGCGAAAGAATGTGAATAGTGCTCGCGAGAGACTCATAGTGAAAATATTAGCAATTTGCAAGTGAGATTGCACAAATTGAGGCTGAATAATTCTTGATACTGCTAGCTCATGAATAAAGTGGTAGTCAAGAGCGATGTGTTTTGACCTTTATGAGAAACTGGATTGAGAGTAGAGAAAATCGCACTCTTGTTATCACAGAGGAGTAACGCCTTGTGTGATAAGGAAACGTTGAGGTCACGAACAAGATGAATCATCCCAACAACTTCAGAAGCTGTGTGAGCCAAGGCGCGATACTCAGATTCACAACTAGAATGAGAAACAGTAGGTTGTTTCTTAGCACTCCATGAGATGAAATTGTCACCCAAAAATATTGCGTAACCAAAGGTGGAGAGACACGTGTCAGGGCAACCAATCCAATCGACATCAGAGTAGGCAATGAGACTAATGGGTGAAGAAGGAGAGAGGGAGTGACCATAATAAAGAGTGTCTTTGACATACTGAAGGATACGTTTGAGGGCTTGAAAGTAATGCACTGTGGGAGATTGCATATACTGACTCACAGCATTAATAACATAAGTAAGATCGGGACGACTGATAATTAAATTTTGCAAGGCACCCACCATGGAATGAAACAACGTGGGATCAGTGAAGGCATCACCATCGCTGGACAATTGTTGTGAGACAACCATGGGAGTCGTCAATGGCTTGCAATCAAGTAGCTGAGCACGAGCAAGGATATCATGGGCATATTTGTCTTGACTCAAGAAGAGGCCTTTAACAGTGGAGTAAAGCTCCAGGCCAAGAAAATAATTCAATGTTCCCAAGTCCTTCGTGGCAGACTCATGATGAAGTTGTTGAGTAAAATGCTGAAGGAAAGGAGTATTACTACCAGTGACAACAATGTCATTAACATAGAGTAATAGGTAGAGAATGATGTTGGATCTAGCATAGAGAAAGAGAGAGGAGTTTGCAGAGCAGCAAGTGAAACCAAGACAAAGTAGAAAGGAACTGAACCGATGGAACCATGCCCGAGGAGCTTGCTTCAAGCCATAGAGAGCCTTCTTGAGCTTACAGACGTGATGAGTAAATAACGGATCAGCGTACCTAGGAGATTGCTCCATGTAGATAGTTTTGGTTAACATACTATTTAGGAAAATATTTTTGACATCTAATTGGTGGAGAGGCTTTTCATAAGAAACTGCAAGAGAGATCACAAGGCGCATAGTAGAGGCCTTAACAACAGGGCTAAAGGTGTCGTGAAAATCCAAACTAAGAAGTTGAGAGTAGCCTTTAGCAACAAAGCAAGCTTTGAGATGATCAACAATGCCATCAACTAAGTATTTGACATGAAAAACCCACTTGGATCCAACAATATTAGTTTAAAGGGGACAAGGAACTAGGGCCAATGTCTCATTAGAGGAAAAAACATCCAGTTCTTCATTCATTGCAGCAATCTAACCATGATGTTTCAAGCCAGATGTAAAACTTTTTGGTTCCTGTGTGTAGCAAGTAAGGCGTGGACCAGCCTTAACTCTAGTGATCATTGGATGATGATTAGGAGAAGCTCCAGAAGGAAGTTCAGATTCGTTTGATGGCAGAGAAACAATAGATATGAGAGTTCTGTGCAGCAAGAGAAGCGATGGACTCTGCTATGGAATCAACTATGGTAGTAGATTCTAAAGACAAAGGCTGCACAAAATCACCTGAAAGATCAATAGTACAAGGAACACAAGATGATAAAGATGGTGCAACAGGAAGTGATGAAGAAGATTGCTAAGTTCAGAAGGAAGAGAGATCACAGCAAGGTTAGAAAAATGCAAACTAACTAGTGATGTGGGATCACAAGAAGAGGATAGATTAGTAAATGGAAAATTAAGCTTATCAAACTGGGCATGACAGATGATGTATATATGCCGTGTAAAAAGATCAAGACATCGAAACCCCTTGCGAGACATAGCCAAGAAAAATATTGCTAATAAATTTATTGACGGAAAAGGTAAGTAAACAAGAAATTACTCGTTTTATTTTATTAGTAATTTCCTTGAAAAAATAATCGTATATAATTTCTTTAGTGATTATTTAAATTTTTAAAAAAAATTTATTTTATAAAACTATAAAATAATTAAATTAATATTAATCAACACTCTATAATACTTAAAATGCTTAGGAAAAAAAAATCAACTTAAACAAATTTACAAAAAATAAATAACACAAAAAAATAAATTCAACAAAAAAAATTCATATGAAAAAAATTTAAAAATCCTATAAATAAATCAATTAAAAATTGATCTTATATGAAAAACAAAACCTACAACAACATTCATACAATTATTAAGAACAAAAACAATTAAAAAAAATATAGTGACAAAAACATGAAGAAAGAAGATTTTTTTTTTTACTTTAATGTAGTTGCAAGTGAAGTTAGAAAGAAAAAAATTCATAAAGTATACTAATTAAAAAAATTGAGAACAAAAAATAAAAAAAAAGAAGAAGACATACCCGAGGAGAAGGGAAGGAGTTTAGAAAAAAAGAGAAGAAAAAAAAAAGTAGACGAGTCTATTGTGAAGTTATAAATTGATTAATATTTTTAATTATTCCAACGATGATTTTGTCTGTAATATTTAATTTAAATTTTGAATTTAATTAAAAAAATTCAGAAACTATCAAATATCATCGTCGACTTTTCAATCCGTTAGTATTCCATATAATTTTTAATTTAATTTTTTAATTTAAGCTAAATTTTTCAGAAAACTACCAAATAACACCGTCATCTTTTTAAGCCGTCGGTGATTTTGTTTATAAAGAATAATAAATAACAGTGTAATTGAAAAGTGAATAGTTTCAGAACTCTCTGTAAAATACCAATAAAAAATTCATTGGTAATTTCTTTTGTAATTGATATAATGAATAGTATTCACAGTTTACTAATAATTTTACCTATGAAATTGACCAACAGAATTTATTCCGTCGGTAATTCTGTTGGTAAAAATGATATGTCATTATTTTTTTTTTACTTTATTTTAATTTTTTTTCCACTGCAATTTTCTTAGTAAATATCAAGAGAATATTTTTGTCAATAAAATTGTTGGCAATTTACTAATAAATATATTCTCTCAGTATTTCTATTTGTATTTATTGATTTTCTTATAATAAAAAAAAACCAACATGAGTAATCGGCAAAGTGGCTCCATTACCTACACAATCCTTGTCATTATAAGGTTAAACCTTGTCTAGTTGAGAGGATTCCAGTAGCTTCAGTATTAGTATACCAATCAGTTGTTGTGTCAGGTAAAGGGCAGTGAGAGAAGGATTCAACAATGTTGGCAAAGTTAACAACCTTTGCATAACGATCAGGACAGTGTATAGCTGTATGCCCAATGTTGTGACATATCTAGCAACAGGGTGAATAAGAATTACCATGACCCTTGCCATATTCAGGAATGAAGGATCCCCCTCCCTTGCCAGAAAAATTAAAAAAGCCTTCAGTGTTGGATTGAAGTTGACTTTAAGGACAACAAAGGCAGCAGATGAGAGAGCAAGTGTTTCGAGTGAGTTTTGAAATATTTCAGAACTTTCAGCCTTGGAGACAAAGACCTCGAAAGGAAGGTATAGGAGAAAAAGATAGCGGATGGTTGAGAAGCCTGCAAACTCAGAGCCCAGGTCATGAAGAAACTAGTGAAGGAGAGCCCATGGCAGCAAGTTGATCGCAAAGTGCTTTAAAGAAATAAGAGTACTCAGTAACACTACGAGATCATCGTTTTAAATGGTGCAGGTCATCTTTAAAATGAATTTCATGAATTTTACATCGATGACTAAAGGCAGATTCAAGTGCAGTACATACTGCATGAGAAGTAAAGAGACCAAGGACTTAACCATAGATTCCTCGGTGAGAGATGAAAGGAGTATAAATAGATGTTGATCTTCTGATTTTTGAGATAGCATGTTTGGGATTGGGAACACTAGTTGGATTAGAGATGATGGATTCAGGTGGCTCAAGCCAAGATCCTCAATATAGCCAAAAAAGTTTTGAGAATTTAGGAATGGCGGAATGTTATTTCACAAAAAAAGATAGTTGGTAAAAGAAAGCTTGATAGTGATTATATGAAATATTGTTTGAAGAGAGAGAATAATTTAGAGCAGTTGAAGCCATTGAATCGATGGTTGTAAATCCTATACTACTCTGATACCATAAAAGTAATTGTAAAGGCACACTTCTTATGTGGTGAGAGATTTATATATATAGAAATGTACAGATACAGTTACAGTAGAACACAAACAACAGTATAACTTATCCTATATGTGTTGCTATATTATCTCCTACAATTAAGGAGGATAACGTGATGTTCTGCATTCCTTATCACATCCCCTTACTAGCAAGCTTCACTGGCACTTCTCGTTAGTTATTTGTCTTGCACTAGCCACAACAGCAATCGTCTTCAGCTCCAACAGCCATCACCGACTTGCAACCCCTCAAACACCGGGAGCATGCATTGGCTAAGGCAGCAGCGTCATTTTCTGTCTCAGCAGCATGACCAGCTTCCCTAAATCACGGTCGACGCTGCTCCATCTCTCTTTTTCCCCGTAACAGCAGGTGATCCTACCAGAAAGCTTCACCGTGCTTCTCTCAGCCTCCATTAAAGCAACGTTTGGAAACTCTCCTTCGTACCAGCAACCCTGTCTCCGACGTAAACAGCAAGCCGGATCTTCAATAGTGAGCAGCGTCTAACCATCTCCCTCAGCTTCACCTCCAGCCTCTAGCCACAGCCACGCAGGTATGTTCTTATAGTTTCTCTGTTTTGCTAAATTAATATGCATCAGTGGCTAGCCGGGTCATTGGCTTTGGTAAGTAACCACCGGGTACATCCCAAGTTATATAGCTGAGCTAGATCCACCATCATAAAAAAACACAGGGAATATTGATGCCAAGTTGGGCTTGGGTTTCAGGCCAGCCGATCCTAATTATTTTGGGTTAAAAGTATATTTTGTCAAACACACCTTTATACCTTTCTCCTTTATTTTATTTCCTTTTATTTTGATATTTAATCAAAATAAGCTTTTTTTTTTCATTAAAAAATTCTTTAAAAATTTGAGGATGTTTGTTGATTTACTTATAGGACATTTGTATTTGTTTTGTGTTGTCTTGCTATCTTTGTTGTATATTCAATCTGTAGATTTTTTCTATGAAATGAAAATATAATATACAATACATGACTTAAAAAAAAAGGATAAAAATAATAAATAAAAAAAGAAGAGAAAAGTTGTTTCTTTTTTTAATCCAAACTTTGTGAGTTTATTCAGTAGCGTTAGAGTTAGGAATAGTATACTATTTCGGTTACATAATGTTTATCAACGTCAAAGTTGAAAATATCTATTGATGAATATTCATTTATGTTAAAGTTGGAAATATTGTTAAAAAACTATAAAAAATAAAATAAAGACAAACTTTTAGCAATTTAAGATGAAATAGCAATGCAGCTTACTTTAACTAGAATACTTAATAAGTGATAATATCGTTATTTTTGCATAACTAGTCTCGTATTATAAAATCTTTGTTGATAAATTAGAGTTTTTAGTGACCATAATACTAGGTAGTAACTCCTAAAACAAAACCTTTTTTTCCCCTTGGAACAAGATGTCAAATATTTATTCTCATTAGAAAATTTTTAAAGGTCGTCATGAGATTCAGGTGCGATACTTATAATTAATTTAGTTTTAGACTACCACCTTATTAAATAGGCAATTCAAAATTTAATCAATATAAGTAGGCTAATAAATGTATTAACTTCAATTATATAAATTCAATTTTATTTAATTTTTGAAAAATAATTTAAACTTTCTTTGATTTAAAACCTATAATCTAAAAACAAATATTTTATAGTTTATTTATTTTGAATAAATAAATAAAACTTTCAAAAAATAATTTTTTAATTATTGTGATAGAAAAATATGAACTCCAGTTAAGAGAATATTGCCTTAATAGGCTTCACCTCAATAAGAAGAATTTCATCATCATTTTTTGTGGTGCATGGTAAAACACTTAAGATATTCAATAGTGTGAACTTTAAAATGTGGAAACATAAGATACTTGTAATAGTCCTGACTATTATATTCCATAAATACTAAAAGATTATGACATATATTTTTAATACGAGGGTATTTGTAATTTTGTAAAGAATTCTACTAAAATTTAAGTAGAGGATTTTTTTTATATATAAAACATCCCAAGTGATCGACTACTTCTAATTTACTTGTTCATTTCATCACAACATTGTACAAGGGTTTTGGACTTTTTTTTCCATCATCAATACTCAACTCATTCACATACACACGACCCCTTTTCCTTTTGACTTTTTATACTATAAAGTCCAAAAGAAAAGGACAAACAAGATCAATATAAACATGAACCATAAATCATATTATAAAGTCAAAAGGAAAGGGGGTAGTAACATTTGATGAGAGATTTTAAAACATAGCATAAGTATTCTTAAAACTTTCAAAATGATTAATTACAAGATAACTAAAGAGTTTAAATTCAAACAATATTAGAGTTTACATAACTAACATACTACATGTTGAGTTAAGATTTTTATATATATCAAAGTTTACACACAAATAAAAAAATATATTGCATGATCTAGCTAATTTTATTACACTTAAGATAATTTTACTTTTTTTACATAAGCTTAGCAAAGAAGAATCCTAAAAATAATAAGCTCCCTAGATATTAGACAGACTTATTACAAAAAAAAACTTAATAAACATACAATTATATTGACAGTAAAATTATAAATGATCATGTAATGAATACAAATAAAGCATAATTTTTTTATTGGTGTCCTAAGAATTCTAATAACCAACTTATAAATTTCTTGGGAATCTTTTAAAGACCAATAAAACATCATTTATTTATTCTTAATTTATTACTCTTATCTTCTTATATGAACCTAGTAACTTTATTAAATTTATTTTATTAGATCTTTAACCTTGCATAGTCGAACCTGGATATTTTCAAGCAATTATACTTATCAAATTTTCTAGGTTTCCAAATATGGATGCCCTTGATGAATCAAGCCTTATAGATCATTCCTGGGTTTCCCAATATAGACGTCATTAGCTGAAACTACTCTTATAATTTATTTCTCGACAATCCTATCATGGATGCCATTGGCCAAAGCTAATCTTGTAATTCATTTCTTGGCATTCTTATCATGGATGCCATTAGCCGAAGCTAATCTCATTAATATACTAGAATTTATTTATATTGAACATAATATTATTGTTAATTGTATTTATCAATGAGATTTTTAATTGCATAAGCATTAAGGAGAGGGAAACCACGCATCTACTTCGCTTGTCTCGTGACTTTCTCCAATAAAAAATACAATCTTAGTCACTCTTCCTGAATCACAAAGAAGTATTTAGTCATGATTCCTTCAAGTTAAATGTTATAGGCAATCCTTATTCATTCATTATACATATGATACTTTCTATATATGTTCATTTTCTCATTATAACATACATATACATATCAAGTGTATATCTTTAGAGTTAGTATATCACCGTTCAAGTGTTTGCATGACTCGGTTTTGCATTAACGAGATTTTAGTATCATGACTTGGGTTTGCGACAATGAAATTTTAGCATCTATTTTCATCTAGACCCTTTTATATGTTTCTTTTGAATGTTGACATATACATCTCCTATAATTCAAAAGAATTAATTTCAACATGAATCATTAACATGCCTAAAATCACTCGTCTTCTACACATATATAAATTTGTCCATCAATTCACAATATAGCCAATCTGTAGTTTTCAGTCTCCAAATAGATTTAGAGTTTTAATTCGGGTGGGGCTAAATGTGAAATTTAACATCCTTAAGTAAAACTTTCATGCATTTTGCTTCAATTCTGTTATTCATCTATTCAAAATTAGTTAGAAGTTAGGTAGTCAAATTTTTCCTGTTACAACAACTTGTCCACTCAATGGCATTTTGCCTATATATGAAGTTCTATAATTCCAGTTGAGGCAAGACCAGTTCTAAATGTTAGCTAACTCAATTATCTATAACTTTTATATAAAACGTTATAGCAATTTCTATCAACTTCGATGTTTAACAATAGTTTTAATTCTAATAACCAAATTGCCTTATTACAAACAGCTTGTCCACGTAACGGTATTTTGTCCATATCTAGAGTTCTATAACTCCAATTGAGGCAAGATCATTTCCAAATGTTAGCTAACCCATTCCTCTATAACTTTTATATAAAACATTACAGCAATGTTTATCATCTTCTATGTCTAATGATAGTTTTAATTATGATAACCAAACTATCATGTTACAAACAATTTGATCTCTTAATGGTATTTTTCTCATATCTAGAGTTCTATAACTCTAATTGATACAAGACCAATATTAAATGTTAGCTAACTAATTCCTCTATAACTTTTATATAAAATGTTACAACAATTGTTATCATCTTTTATGTCAAATTGGTGTTGGGATTTCCATTACCAAACTACCCAAACTCGAATTCATGGATTTAGACACTAATCAAACATTTTCTATGCAATTTTTTAACATCATAGGATTCCATTACATATAAACTCTATTAGGGACCTACAATTAAAGTTCATTCCTTATCAAGACATCAAATCTTTCTTCTTCTAATTTTTTTTTAATGATAACATGATTCACACAACTTCAAGCACCAACATAAAGCATATAAGTGAAGATCAGGAGATATGAAAAGAAGTTAAAAGTGATTTCACTTACAACAAATTTCATCTATCCTTATCATTGAACATAGAACATCATTATATTAGAATAATATCATTGAAGACTCCCCCTCTCCTCATATTTTTTTTCTTTTGGCCGAATGGTGGGGGTTTCCTATCAACTCCCACCTTCATCAATCTTAGTTAAAAATGTTGTGTTCCTCGACTATTTATGCTCTAGAGTATGTATTTGCATTAATTTTTCATTTACCCTAATTTAATTCAAGAATCCTAAATCACTTTATTTAGAACATTCTACTCATACAACCTAACACCTAACACCTCACATAACAAGTTTCAAGGATAAAGGGTTACTCTTGCCTCACTAATCAGGAAGAATTTTGAGGGAGTATTTAGGTGATATCCTTCTCCTTCCTTTTGGTTTTCCTTCTCTCTCTTTTTTCTAGCTGGCTCTCTCTCTCTTTCTCTACTCCAAATTCTTGATTTTACACCTTACAATTATTCTTCTTTCACTCTTGCACTTGGTAAGGAAGACATGCAAAGGATTTTTGGTTTGAAATTGAAATGTTGAAGGGGTTGTTGTCTATGGTTTCTCCCAGCTTGATGGAGAAGAAAAGTCTCCATCTTACTCTCTCACATGTATTTATACCCCTTTCTAATTGAGACTAGGTTTTATTTGGTTATTTTTCTATTAATTCCTAGTATTTCTTCTCTTTTTTAATACACTTTAATCATTTATTTTTTAATTTTTCATTCCCGTACTTTAATAGTTAGATTGATTTCATAAATTATTTACTTATTCTAAACTTACTCCAAAAATATTGAATTTTCTTTTTGTTCTCTAATAAATTTCAACTTGGGATTTACAATACTCTTCTATCTTGTCACCTTAAACTTGGCAAAACTCTTGGAAAAAATGCATTAAAGCTATTAGACAAAGAGTCTGATGTTGCATTAGTGACAACTATTAATGCATGATCACATGGTGATCTTATGTGTAAGTATTACATCCTAAATTGGTTGGATAATATATTTTATTACATGTATAGTTTTGTTGTTAGTTCTAAAAAGCAGCTATGAGAATCCTTGGAGCAAAAGTACAAGGATAAGGATGTCACCTTGAAAAAGAATTCATAGTCAACAAATTTCTTGACTTTAAAATGGTTGATTCAAAAATAGTTGTAAGCCAAGTCCAAGAACTACAACTCATCTTATAAGATATTTGTGAAGATGAAATGATTCTAAGTGAATCTTTATAAGTGATTGTTATTGTTGTAACCCAATTTTGGATTCACCAAGATTTTCTCAAAAGTTATTTTATTTTATTATTCATAAAAAAATCCAAAAACATTAAGAAAAAGTTTAAAATTTAAAAATATATTTTTCTCGAGTCAACCATATCTTTCCATAGAAACAGATTTCACCTGGTCAATATGAGTCAAACCATGTTGACTAGGCTAAAAAATGAGTTTTCAGGTCGTTTTGGGTCAAAACTGTTATTTTTGGTCAAAACCGAGTCCATCGAGTCAATACAGGTCAAACCATGTTGACTAGGGTAAAAAATGAGTTTTTGGGCCATTTCAGGTCAAAACCTTCATTTTTTTATCAAAATCGAGTCCACTAGGTCAATAGAGGTCCAACCATGTCGATTAGGATAAAAAATGAGTTTTAAGCCATTTTCGGTCAAAATTGTTATTTTTGGTCAAAACCCGATTCATCGATTTAATACTCATCGAAAGTTTTTTTTTAGTGTTTCAACATAATTTTTGGTAATTAAAATTGATTTTTAGCTGTTGAAACGAGCCTTTCTAATACTGATTTGAGGTTTTAATTTTACCCATATAAATATTTATTATTATATATAATAAAACAAAATCAATAATGTAGAAATTTTATCATAGTAGGCGGAGAAGTTATGTCGACGGTAGGCGCAGTAGTTGTAGTGATAAAAGTTTTCTTTAAAGCAGATACGTACGACCTACATTAGATTTTGATGTCTCCTACCATTAGCTATAAATAGCCAGTGAAAATTTGCTAGGAGGGGAAAGAGAGAAAAAAAGAGATGGGGAAAAAAAAGAAAAGAGTATAGATTTTGGTTGCTATTCAGATTTTTTTTACTTTCTCTTTGTGCGAGTAAGATATTGATTTAAAAAAAAAACAATTTGAAAAATACCAAAAATATCATAACCGTTAGATCTAATAGTGTTTAGTTCTGGTCCGTTGATTTAATAGGATACAATAGGCTTACCACACTTGATTAAAACCCAAATTCATCTCAACCCTTAAAACAATCTTCACTTTGATCATGTTCTATCACGTCATCCGGTATACCAAGCTCTCAGTGTACCGCGCCACACTAGATCAAAGATTAGCCCATTTAGACCATCCAATCAACTTGTAGATCAAGCAAATCACAATTGAAGGATCAGTTCATTTGCGATCCAATGGTTCAAAACCTTTCGCTGCACTAGTGTACCGTGCTAAAATTTACACCATATCAAAACCACAGACTCTCTCTCCCCTCTCACCAGCGATTCTCTCTCTCTCTCATTTGATCGCCCACCTTCAGTCGTTTAAAATCTCTTAACCACCACAAAAAGATTAATTGCCTCCTATAAAGAAAAACCCAGGCAGTTCTCATCTCTCTCCCCACCTCATCTGGCTGGAAAAAGGTTGTGACTTCTTTGACCACCTGGAGTTTCAAATCTTCCATTTTCCCTCATCAGCCATCAAAGGCCATTGAAACCACCGTCATTAGAATCCTCTCCCTCAGATCTACCAAAATCAACCATTCTTTAGCTAGAAATCTCGCCGAAAAAATTCACCACCTCCAACAGTGACCGCGTGTGAGCTACATGCGCCACCAGAGGCATTTTCATAATTTTTGAGAAAAAGGTATTTTAGTCTTTTACCTATATGATGGCACTTAGGTATTTTTTTTATTCCTAATGGTATTTTTCATATTTTTATATATAAGTATTTGTAAATTTTCTTGCATGTTATAAAACAAAAATAAATAAATAAATAAATATAAAAGGAATAACGACACGGGTCCAACACCCATCTTATCATGTCATTGTTCGTGGGTCCAGAGCCCAATTCTCAAGTATGGATATACCCATTTCTCAATGATATCAAAATAAGTTTTGTTTTTATAAATGAATATTGTTTGTTGACATGTCTCTTTTTTTTTAGAAAATGACTAATATCAAAAATTTAAATATCAAATATGGATTATGTCCATTATTTTTTTCTTTTGGTAATCCAGACGTAACTCTCATTTTTAGGGTCAAATGCCAATATTTTAGACAAGTCTTCTATTTTTAGGAACTGATGTCATTCATTTTTTTATATACGTCTCCTACAAATATTATTTGTGGACATGTCTCTTTTCTTTACAGAAAAGGACTGATGTCAAAAGTTTAAATACAAAATATGGATTATGTCCATTGTTTCTTTTTGGTAATTCAGATATAACTCTCCTTTTAGGGTTAAACGTTGACATTTTAGACGAGTCTCCTATTTTTAGAGACTGATGTTATTTTTTGACATGTCTCTTATTTTTAGGGATCAACGTTAACTATCTTTTAAAAAAAATTACAAATAAGCTCAAAATATAATATCATTTGAATCAAATAAAAAAACAAAAGTAAGGGTAACGTTTCTCTTGAAATGATGTTTTAAGGGTGGTGACTACCTTCCCTTAATCATAACTAACCCAGTATTTAAATCTCTAGGACCATTGTCTAATTTTGGATTTTTAGTTCCCTCAAATTACTAGATAGTGACTCCAATAAAATATTTGTTTTCCCCAATCGAGAAAAATATTTTTGTTAAATAAACAAAAAGGTAGATTCGTTGCCCAACATCGTATAGCGACAACTATTATTAATATATTAATATTGTATTAAAATGACTTCAAGAACTATTTTAAACATAAGCAAAAGAAGATGGAAGTTGAAATCTCATTTTAAAATCAAGGATAGAAGATGACAATAAGTTGTTTGAAAAGAGAGCAAACTCCTCCGCAATGACTCCAATGGAAAATATGGTCGAACAAATGATAAATTTCCATAAGAAGAACAAAAAAAAAACAACAAGAAGAAGAAGCTCAATATGAAGAGCAAATGCATTATTAAAAAAATTCAATGGAAAATATTTTATTTGTAACAAGAATATTGAACATCTAGCTAAAGTTTGTAGAAATAAGTTTCAACAAGAAAACCTTAAGAGAAGGGTTGCTTAAGTCAATGTCATTGAAGTTAAGAACCTCTTAAAAGACATATAAGAGACGAGCTTGTTTACAATTGTCTTTAAAGCCAACCTAGTAAACAATCTCAAGAAGTGATGGGTTGATTCTAGTGCAATAATATATGTATATACCGAGAAATGTATTTTTACCTAATAAGATGTAGATGTCGAACAATTATACATAAAAAACTCTTCAACCTTAGAAATACTATGCATTGGAAAGGTCATACTAAATAGGATTTTTAAAAAGCTTCTCATCTAAAACAATGTGCTTCATATTACTGGTATTAGAAACAAATTAGTATTTGTCTCATTCTCTAGTAAAAATAAATTTAAAATAGTCTTTGAGAGTGATAAATTTATAATCACAAAGAATAAAATATTTGTAAAAAATAAATATTTATATTGACCTCTTAAAATAAATGTTATGTCAATTGTAATCAAGGATGAAAATAATAATAAGATTGATTTTTTTATTTGTTTAAACTTTGTGCTATATGATAGGTTGAGATATTTAAATTATAATTTTATAAAAAATTTAATTAATCTTAAATTATTACCAACTATAATTTTTTTTCAATAAAAAATGAGAAGTATCAAACATGTGTATAATCAAAATTCATAAAGACTTTATATTATAAGTTTTATTTTGACCTTTAGGGGCGAGCATGCTTATTTACAGCAGATAACTGATAATCTTGAAATTATTTGTTTTAGTTTTTCGTTCATGCGCGTTCTAAACTTTTTCTTTAATGATTTGGTTTTCTTATAAGGTTTTTTTATGATATTTTTATCATCTATTAATTCTCGAGTTTGGATGTTATAGTCTCATAGTCAAAGGGTACTTGCACACGCACACGTTCCGAGAATCTCTTTTGAGAACATTTGTTTTATTAGATATACTTCATTAGTTTTGTTCACTCTAAAGATTGCCTATAACTGCAGTTAAATAATTTTTGTGAGCTATGCTCGACCATAAGATATTGATGTATTGACAAGTCTATTATCTTGTAATAAGGTAGAGGCCATTTTTTATACAAAACAGGAGCAAGATTATTATTTTTGGCCAAAGATTTAGGGATCTTTTAGAGTTTAGACTAAACTAGCTTTAACCCTTGTTTTGTGGGGTGGTGGAAATTCTACTGGGCCATTTTTTAGGAGCCGCAATTAACTCGTTGTTAGCCATTTTCAAGATCTTTGTTTTAAATGTACTGTCCTCTAGGATTTGTTTTAACTCTTTAATAAAATATTAGAGTAGCGACTTCAATATAGTTTATATATTAGGTTTTCTGCCTTCGCTTGAATGTCTACGAGCGACACAAATAATCCTCGTAACATTCTTGTATGGCTTCGGCAATTCTTTGCAATGTTTTTTTCGTGATCGTCTGCATGTTAGAGCTTGATTAGCCGGACGATGTCTCGGATTATGTCATCATTTGCTTAATGATTATTTCTTGCAGCAAACTTAACTACAACTTGTATTTTTATTGCTCTTTCGTGTTGTCTAGCTGCTAGCTTATTAACAAGCTTCATTCATGAAATTCTCCTTTCTAAACAAATTTCATGGATCAATAAAAAAAATTGCAAAAATATGGCCAGCCGGAGCAGTGGTAATTTTGAGTATGCTTTCTTATTTCCAATGCATGACAAAGATTACATTCTGCGTCCACACATTGCTTTTATGGAGCGTCGACAACTTTAGTAGCTGGGAAAAAAGAAAATGAGGCATTTTTTTGTATTTGTTTTCAAATAAAAAAAGTAAAGAATAAGACATGAAAAATTGTTTATTTTAACAACAAAGTAAAATAGCTCAAAACTAGTTTTTACACCATTACAATAAGATTTAGTAATTATATCAAGTTTAAGCTAGAATCTAGTTTAAAGTACTAATAGATCTAGTTTAAATAGAATTCAAGTTGGATATGATGCCAACAAAAATAATGTTAGTAAATATTATAAGTTATATTTTAAAATGTTATTTAACGGTTTAAGATTTTAGATTGAATTAGCTCTGATATGATATTAGAGTTTTGATAATTGATTTTGGATTGAATTAACTTTGACATGATATCAGAGTTTTGATAATCAAACGATCATGAGTTTAAATCTTATCATTTTTATTTATTTAATATATAAAATAGTATAAGTCTATATAATTTTTAAGTTTAAAAAATTTTTATTTAAAAAGATATGCTAGAAAATAATATAAATTTATCTTAAAATCTCACTTACTAATTTAAATTTTAAAATTAATTTAATTTTTTAATAAAAAAGAACAAATTTAGATTAGATAACGCATTATTAAGCCTAAAGTTAAAGTTCTTGAACTTTAGAGTAAGATAGAGACTAAGTTCAATGTATCATTCCATCTCGTACTAGCACCAAACTCGCGAGATATAAAAGAAGGTAATGACATTAAATCGAGTACATTCCATCTCTTGTGTTTCCCTGAGCTTGGACTGGTGGTTATTTGCTGTAAAACATTCCTAGATCATTGCCCTTTGTCCCCTCCCCCTCATTACTCCATCTTTCCTTGGAATACACATCTTGCATAATTGTTTCATTCACATAATAGTGTTCAAACGACAGTAAAACGTCAATGATCTAACTCCACCAAATCCACATATTATTCATCGTCTTCGGGGTTGAAATCAGCAAGTTGTCGAATCAATAATAAATTAACTTAAAAATAACAAGCATCAATGATGCCGAGAACAAGTCAGGGTCGGGCAGAGCTCGTTTTGCTGCATGCCGAATGGCAGGTTACAAGTTAAGTTCTTGTATGAAACCATTAAAATACCAGCTTTTATTTGAACAAGGTAGAGAAAATAAATGACTTACTGGGAAAAGATCCGAGCACCTTGTGTGGACAACGAACAAAAGGATGATGAAATTAAGATAGACATGGTGAAGGATCAAGTAAGAATTTAGTAAAAATCATCAAGATAGTGGTCAAGTGGTAAGAACTTAAGACTAAAAGATTTGCTTTTTCTGTAATTTTATATTTGAATTCTTAGTTGTTCATATGATAATCACTGGAGATTTACATGGTCGTTAACTTCAGGACCCATGAAATTAGTCGTGGTGCGCACAAGCTGATCCGAATATCCATATTAATCTAAAAAAATAAAAATTAAGTAAAAAATAGAATGGTACTCTTTATCTTTCAATAACTTTGATATAAATCCAACTAATTCAAGCATCTAACGAGATTATGTGCTTTTTCTCTATGAACAAAACTATTCAATCAAAAAAGTTTTCTCTTTTTCAAAAAAATAAAAACAAAAACAACAAATTTAAAATCAAATAAAAAGAAATTATGCAAAACAAATACTTAAAAACTAGGTTTTCATAATTGTAAATTTTGCATTTCCCACTTATATTTTGGGGTAGGCATCCTTAATTAATTTATTGGATGTTTTAGTTTTTTAATTAATGTTGGCTTATAGAAAAGAAACAAACTTAGTGAAGAAGGGATTGGCCTTGGACTTCGATGCTTGACATCAAAAGGTATTATGAGAGCAATACTTTCTCCCTCGCATCAAGATGATATGCACGAATATAGTGATTCTCATGTGGGAGAATTGTGGTATTGGAATGTTCTATAATTTCCTTTAAATGACATGTTTTTTTAATGGACCTATCTACACCCAATTAAGCCATAAAAAGATAATAGAATAAATTTTTTTTACGTTGTTAGGTTTATTCTTTCTCTTGTGAATGAGTAATAGATATATAAAAAAATTATACTTTCTTTTATTTTTAAAAATAAAAATATAATGTATAGTTTTTTTCCTAGAGGTTTTTTTGTCTTTTTAATTTATTTTTTCACAACAAAAATATAATGTATAGCTTAACTACAACTTGTATTTTTATTGCCCTTTCGTGTTGTCTTGCTGCTAGCTTATTAACAAGCTTCATTCATGAAATCCTCCTTTCTAAACAAATTTCATCGATCAATAAAAAACTTGCAAAAATATGGCCAGCCGGAGCAGTGATAATTTTGAGTATGCTTTCTTATTTCCATTGCAACACAAAGATGACACCCTGCATTGAAACTTTGCTTCTATTGAGCGTCAACAACTTTAGTAGCTAGGGAAAAAGAAAATGAGGCATCTTTTTATTTGTTTTCAAAATAATAAATAATAAGACATGAAAACTTGTTTATTTTAAGAACAAAATAAAATAGCTCAAAACTGATTTTTACAATATTAGCATAAGATTTAGTAGTTATATATGTCAAGTGTAGGCTAGAATCATTTGCCCTGAAATGCTAATAGATATATTTTAAAATATTACCCAACAATTTAAATTTTTTAGTTGAATTAATTTTTTTATATAATATCAGAGCCTTAAAAATTAAACGGTTAAAAGTTTGAATCTTATTATTCATATTTATTTGATAAAAAATTAAGCATAATATAGTATGAGTTTGTGCAAGTTTTAAGTTCAAAGAGTTTTTATTTAAGAAAATGTTTTAAAAAATAATATAAAATATATCTTGGAATCCCACCTAATACACTTTTACTTAAAAAGATATGTTAAAGAAAAATATAAATTATATCTTAAAACCTTACTTAATAATTTAAATTTTTAAATTAAATTAATTCTCAAATAAAAATAAATAAATTTGAGTCTAGAGTACGCAAGATTAAGTCTAAAATTCTTAGAGTAAGATAGAAACGAGGCTCGATGGGCCTTAAATTAAGATTGACATGACAAAGAATCAAGTAAGAATTGAGGAAAAAAAAACTAGTTAGGTTCTAAATTTGCTTTTCAGATGTCACTAATTCAAATCTCACAAACTTTGAAATTACTAGAGGTTTATGTGGCCATTAATTTTAGGATTCGTGGAATTAGTCGAAATATGAGTAAACTAACTTGAATACTCATTCTAATAAAAAAAAATAAGAAAAAGATAATGTTTAACCTTTTATCTTTCAATAACTTTAATATAAATCCAACTAATTCAAGCATCCTAGTGAGGTTAGGTACTTTTTTTCTATGAAAAAATTATTGAATAAAAAAGATTCTTTTTGTCAAAAACAAAAACAAAAACAAAAAATCTAAAATTAAATAGAAAAAAATTATACAAATTGAATACTTGAAAACTTAGTACGATTACTTACAAAGATTTCATAATTGTAAATTTTGCATTTCACACTCATTTTGGGGTAGGTATCCCTAATTAATTGGATGTTTTAGTTTTTTAATTAAATTTGGCTTATATAAAAGAAACAAACTTTAGTGAGGAAGGGATTGGCCTTGACTTGGATGCTTGGCATCAAAAGGTATAATGAGAGCAATACTTTCTCCGTCGCATCAAAATGACATGGGATTGTGTTGTTGGAATGTTCAATAATTTCCTTTAATGACATGGTTTTTTAATGGACCTATCTAAATCCAATTAAGTCATAAAAAGAGATTAAAATAATTGTTTATTTACATTATTAGGTTTATTTTTTTCATATATATAAAAATTTATACTATTGTTTTCAAGGGATTAATTTTACATTACCAAATTAATTGGAGACAAATTGGTATGTATATATTTTTTTAACACAGTGAAATGATTTTATTATATTTAAAAATAAAAATAAAATATATAGCTTTTATTCAAGGGTTTTTTTATCTTTTTAGTTTTTTTCACATTAAAATGACTCCTTATTCGTAAAAGCAAAAACAAATATTGGCTCCACATGTATCTTTTATATTTTATTCTAATTTTTTTTATTATAATTATTTTGATTGGGGACAATTAAATATTTTATTAAATACATAATATTATTATTATTTTTATAAAAGGAGGGGAGGCAGTAGGAAGATCCCACGGTCTTCTAGCAATGTGTATTATAGTATTTGGTGGTTAAATAATAACTTTAAATGTAGTTTTTAATTGTTCTAGTGACCTTTTCATTTTTAAACAATATGTGTGATTTAATCACCTTTAGTTTGATATTATTATTTGTTTTTTCCCTCTCTTTCTTAAATTTTTCATTGAGCCATTAAATTTTTAAAATAACTTTTCAATTTTTTTAAATTTGATTTTTATTTTATTAAGTAGCATTTTTTACTTGAAATAACTTTTAATTTTTTTTTTCAATTTTATCATTTCAATTTGTTCTTCCTTCTATAATTTTTTTATAAGTCAGATTTAATCATTATTTTTTATTTTTTATTTTTTTATTTGATATTATTTTTCAAATTAATTTTTTTTACAATTTTTTTCTTTATTTTTTTCTTATCCGGTTTGATTTTTTTTTATTTTCATTGTTATTTTTTTATCTTATCATTTAATATTAAATTTGTTAAAAACTAAGCCTCTTAAATTCAAATCTAAAATTTTATAAATTATAATTTTAAAAAATTAGTTTAGGTTTAAGATTCATCATAATTTAGTTATTTTCATAGCATAATTAAATGATTAGATCATTTTTAAAAGTAAAATAAAAAAATCAATGATATTTTTATTTTTTTATGTTGATTTTTTTTGTTATAATAGATTTGAATGAAGGATAAATTTTGGCAAGTAATGTTTCTCCTTCTTATTATCATTGTCACTTTTTCTTTTTATAATCGATTCATTTACTATCATGTAACCGACCATTTTTCATGTACAAAAAAAAATAAAAATCAATCCAGTCTGTCTGTGACGAATGTCGTACAACCTGTCTGATTATAGTTTGGATCCAATAAAACCTTAGAGTGAATTATCACAGAAGGCCCCGTGAAACATGAAAGGACAGTAAAATATTCAGGCAAGAACAAAGAGTAGATGGGCGCGTGCAAACAATCTCTAGACATCGGTTTTCTCAATTTTATCCTGTGGCTTCCCGCACTCTCTCTTATTACAGTACAGCCCAAGACAGCGAAGCTGGTCTCCATTTACTTGGACACAATCGAAAATCTGCCACGTGTACATCAAAAAATAAAAATTGATATCCGCCGCTAAAAATATCGCCCAGCCCAAAGGTTCAAACTTTGAGGGAGTCACTGCCTCGCTCACCTGCTTCCTTCTTTACGTGTCCCACCTCCTAACTGTACAAGTCAGTTATTGTGGCTCCATTTCATCCTCTTCTTTTCTCCCAAAAGATCTCTCGTCTACCTTTATTTCTTCACTCTCAAGCCTCTCTACAAAAATATCTTCATATTCTATCTTTTTGAAAAGAAATTTCCTGCTCTTGGGAGAGAGATATTGGATTGAGGTTCTCCTTGCAGAGAGAGAGAGGGGGGGGACACGAACTGGGTTTCACTTTAAGGCAGAAAGGTCAGATTCGAGGTTTGAAAAGGCAAAAGAGAGGGTTCTTTTTTCTATTTTTTTCAGAAAGAAGAGAGAGAAAGATAGGATTTTCAGAGAGAGAGAGAAGTTTGAGGTTTTAGAAGAAGAGAAACTATTGTGGTTGCGTGTGGGTTTTTTTTTTTTTTGGTGATAGTGAAACAGAGAAATCCTAAGAAGATCGGGAGTTCTTAGAGAAAATTGGAAAGAGGGGGAGATAGCTGGGGAAGATGAAGATACAGTGCAACGTCTGTGAGGCCGCGGAGGCGAACGTGCTGTGTTGTGCGGACGAGGCGGCTTTGTGTTGGACATGTGACGAGAAGGTTCATGCAGCTAACAAGCTTGCTAGTAAGCATCAGAGGGTTCCACTTTCTACTTCTTCTCCTCAGATGCCTAAATGTGATATTTGTCAGGTAATTATTTTATTTTTCCACCTGTTTAATTTATTTTTAACTTGATGATGTTATTGAGTTCCTATTAGTCCTAAGATTTTGGATTTGATGTATCATGTACTAGTTGTGGTTATTAGCTTCTGGAGAATGTTTCTAGATTTCGTTTTGTAGTTTGTCAATAGGGAGGGAAAAGATTTAAACTTGTTCTTACTGAATTAGTTGGTTAGTAATTAGGATGAATGTATGCCTACATCTCCTTTTTATAATTTTAATTAACTGCGGACTCAACATGATTCTGGGTTTAGTGTGATATCACGGTCTCTGATATCTTTTTAATGACTTGGGGTCATAAGGTTATTGTTTAGTACCCAACCTATAAGTTGAGGGTGATGGGATTAGCTTCTCTTTCCTTGGAATTATGTAAGCAAAGCATTCCCCTTCCAAACGAGTGAATAAATAAACAACTCCCAGCTCTGAACCTCAGCCGTTAAATTGAAGAAACTAGGTTGGTTTCTTGTATTCTTACAGAAGCTATTGTCAAAACATTCACAGTTTCTTTTTGTATCCTGGGGAATTTAATATAGTCTCTATCTCGATTGAGCAGAGTATGATAGCTAGATGTGAATAGGAGTGATAACTGCTGGTTTTTCAAGGCCACATTTGAGGTAAATTAATGTTAAGGAAAACTGGATTTGACAAATATTTTGAGCGAAAAAGGTAAACCAAGACAATCAAGAAGAAAGGGGAAGAAGAGAGCGTTCTTTTGGTTTGGCAACAAGTTGTATATATCTGCTAGTTATGCCTCATGCAGCAAGCCTGCTTAGCATTTTCCCACGTAGAAGAGTATATAAGGTTCATAGTAAAGTAAACTGCCTAGTATGTACTGTTACTTAAGAGCCAAAAAGGTGACCTGTTGATTTGCTTTCTGATTCGCTTGCCATCAAAGAGCAAATTCATTCTTTTCAATGGCTTAGGTTGTTCGAAACACGTGCTTTCCTTTCAGATATCTAATTCCTCAAAACTATCAAGTTCCTTCTTTGAAATGTACAGTTTGCTCTTTGGTGGCAGTTTTCCGATTTTACTTTCAGTTTTGACGTGTAACTCATCTATTCTTGAATGGTGAAAAGGTTAGTAACATAAAAATAGTTAAATGCATAATTCTAAATTTCTTTGTCATTTTCATTACCAGATTTTTTCATTTTGCAGTAGTGACATATACTTGTATTAAACAGAATCCATGCTTTGTAGGTTCTAGCTTTCCAGTTTCTTATAGCACCATGTTTTTTTCAATGGTTCTAAAAATGTGAGGAGTTATTGCTCTACTCGGGGAAATGGTTGAGCCCTCATCCCCTAAAAAAACATTTTCAAAATATGCTTTGTAGGTTCAAGCTTTCCAGTTTCTTATAGCACCATGTTCTTTTCAAGGGTTCTAAAAATGTGAGGAGTTATTGCTCTACTCAGGGAAACGGTTAAGCCCTCATCCCCCAAAAAAACATTTTCAAAATATTTCATCATATTCCTAAAGCCTCACAATATTTTTAACTTGGCATCCCAAATAATTCAATACGCCCTCCACCACTGGCCCTACTTGCTAGAGCTGAGTTTGTTGGTTATGAATTTATACTTTTTTTTGTTTCTTGTTGTTTACTAACTGGTGAATCCGTTGCTTATTACAGGAGACTGCTGGTTTTTTCTTTTGTCTAGAAGACAGAGCATTGCTCTGCAGGAAATGTGATGTTGCCATACACACAGCAAATACCCATGTGTCTGTTCATCAGAGATTTCTGCTTACTGGAGTGAAGGTAGGTCTAGAACCTACTGATCTTGGTGCATCCTCTTCCTCAAGAAAGTCACCTTCAGGGGAAAAGAAAACCTCAGAAACAAATTCATGCCCTGTTTCTAGAAGAGGCACCTTATTGCCTTTGGCCAATCCTTGCAATCAAGTTTCGCCTGTGAATGTCTGTGGAGTTGGAGACTTTGGGCCTGCTAAGCTGCCCTATTCTGGAGGTTCAGCAACTTCCAGCATTTCACAGTGGCAAATAGATGAATTTCTCGAGCTGCCTGAGTTTAATCAAAATTATGGCTATATTGATAATGGATCTTCTAAGGTACGCATAAAGATTCACAAGGCAAACAGGGGCTGATCATGACCTAATTCATGTTCAGCTTGTTGAGATTTACATTACATCCCAACATGAATTAGATTACCTATAATATACCTATTAAGGCTAGATGAGTTTCTTGAATTGGCTTAATTTAATGAGAATTATGACTGCATGCATAAGGGATCATCTAAGGTATGCTTGTAGTTTAATCAAACGTAGATTTACTGTTTGAGGGTAAGATCTTAAGTTAAGTAGACTGGATCCATTAATGGTGCAGTTGAGTTTGAGTTAATTCATGTTTTGATGGTAGGAATGTACATCTGAAGGTTTTTCCAATTAGACTACATATTGTCACGTAATTAATAACTGTGGCTTGTTTTAGTACAATTGCAACAAGAAGGGCCATTCTTCCAGAGGTTCTTACCAAAGTTTGTTTACCAGGAATCAGGGATCTTAGGCTCGCCTTTTACCAAAAATTGCCTGCCCTTGTAATAACATTGATTTTGGCTGTATTGTTGTTATAAGCAGGGCCATCTGAAGGAAGTAAATTACTTTTGAGGCTCCAAGCTTTTTTTTCCCTTTTTTTTCTCCATACCTGCACTTGCATTCAAAATTTCCAAAGAGTTTTAGCTCAAGCACTTTCCAAATTATAAGGCAGGGATCTTTCAGTATTATCCATGCCACGTGCGTGAGAGAAATGCTAAGTTTCGTTGATTACATGCCAAGTTCTTATCCACTGATTCAGAGAGATTATAGAATAATGACTGAGAAAAAGTATCTGACATGATGAAAAAACAGAAATGACTAAATCCTCGAACCCCACCTCCTCCCTCTCTCATCCACATACGTGCATTTTCTTGATTATGATTGTGTAATCTGGACACCGCTTAACAATTATCAAATTAGCTAGATGGTCCCTTGTTTCCTTGATGTGTGTTACATATTGACCTTTGTCGACTCTTAAGAGCAACTGAACACCTGTGAAATGTGTTAGTAAACATGTATTGTTTGTTTATTTGCGTGTAACATTTTTCCCATCCAATGTTAAAATTGGATTCTGTATCTGATTCACATTGGTTTTGTGTCAGTTGTGGTATTTTCAAACATTGTGTTTGTCACAGAAACGTGTGCGCAGAGTGGATTTTTCTAAACTTATTATACTCCTGTTTTTCAGAATTACTTCCTAATGAATTTGCTGTTAGAAACGGCTTGTGACTGGCCTCCTTGATGTTCTATACTATTTGTAATTTCGGTTTCTTTCTTACTAGTCAGGCTGATAGTGGCAAACGTGGAGATTCTGACAGCTCTGCCATTTTAAGGTCTACTGAAGAAGAGGTGGATGATGAAGAATGCTTGGGTCAGGTGCCAGATAGCTCCAGGGCAGTACCCCAAATCCCTTCTCCACCTACAGCCTCAGGGCTATACTGGCCAAAAAGTTTTCATAATCATTCTGAGACAGCAATTTTTGTGCCTGATATATGTTGCTCAGTTGTGCAGAACTGTCATTACAGTGAACAGCGTGGCACTGTTTCCAAACGGCAGCGGCACCTCTAGACTACTCTTTGTCAGCTTCATCATCAAGTGGGATGCCCGAGGGTCTGTTGGAATGTTTTTAATGAAATCTTCATTTGTGTAGCTTTCTCCTGACATCAGAGCTCCTCCATTCCACTGCTGCTACTTTGGAGCTTGTAAGATAAAAGGCGTTAGTGCTTGAGTCAATAATTCATTCGCCTGAGACATTGATATCTGTAAGAGTCAGTAAGGTGGTCAAGAAATACCTCAATAACGTGATGGAAATCCATGTTTCACGAAAAATTTCTGAATCCGAAGATGGAAGCGTGCTGAGTGGTTATTATTAGAACTTTTGTAAAACTTGAGATCTTTACTTTTCATGGAAATCAGACATCTTTAATGATGTTGCCTGATGTCTGTTTCCATGTACATAACCTAATTAAAAGGTTGAAGAGCTGTTTGTCTGCCGCTTCAAGCGAAGTAATGTTGTTTTCCTTTTCAACTCTTTTATTATCTACTTGATGCTGCTGGGTATCATTACGCCAGAGGCATAGCCCCGCCTTTCCCGTTTTGCTTGATGACTTCATGTGGCAAATATCAGCTTGGCTTTGCCGTGTTATATTCGTCATCTCTAGGAGTTCGGCCAGTGAAGTCCTGTGTGTTGCAGCATGCCGGCCCGGTTGCACGTTGTTGCTTCTTAATGTAAGAATTCTCAAACAGGAATATGAATTTAAATGATAAAAAATAATATAAATTTTATTTTAAAATTTTATTTAATAATTTAAAATTACTTTTTTTGTATGGTAATGATGAATGTTTAAATTTTAATATTTTTATTTATTTAATAAGTTTATATAATTTTAAAACTCAAGATTTTCAAATAAAATTTTAAAAATATTATTTTTTAATCCATTCCTTCAAAAGAAATGTCTTCTATACTTGAAATTTATATAAATATATTATATTATATTATTTTTAATTTTTATTAAATAAATAAAAATAATAAATTTTAAATTCATCAATGTTATTGAACCTCTAATATTATATTAAAAAACTATTTTAATTTAAAACCTTATACTATTAAATAAAATTTCTATGATACCTCAAACGTGGTGCTAAGTGGCTACAGATGATCGATCAACTTATATACGATCTCATGTAATATGCAGCAAAATCACCATATTCTCTTCTCATCCTGATTATATAATAATAAGAAATCTAAACAGTTCGTGTACTATATAGTCTGCTCATCCTCCAGGATAAATACTAGAGCCGACAATTTCATTTTACTGGGGACTGTTTTCAAAAGGAGATATAAGTGGCCAGTGCATGTATGATATCTGCTTTCTTTGTTTCATCCTTCAGCTGGTCCAATTGGCAGGAAGGCGGTCAGAGGTGACAGGTGGCAAGGCACGAACATTGATGTCAAGAGGAAGGAGGCGATATTGCATGTCGAGCTCCCTGAAAATTTTCATCATCTCATCCAGCAAGAGAGATCTTCTTACAAACCTCTCTCCCATGTCTTGGTGGTTCATCCTATGAGTCAACCAAACTGCTATCCGTACCCTGGTCAAGTCTTCAGCCTCCTTGAATATAATCATAGGGGAAGGATACCAGTGGTCCTTTTTGTTCTCAATATAGCTGCAGTGGCAGATGCAAAGTAATTCTTAGCATAGATGATCGATTACACAAAATATCTAACTTGATGCATACCTGTTATAAACGAACGACAGAACAACCACTAGTTGGAAAAAGAATCTTACAAGACATGAGCACTGAATAAAAAAAAGAAGATGCTCGCAATATGAACACGCACAATCGTGCATGTATTTTCACTGTATCTGCTGTTTTCCATCTCAAAGCAATAACAACTAGATCAAGTTCTAGGGCCCAGTCGGTCAATCAACCCAAGGTAAAATTTTGATGGCTAAGATCTGTCTGTACAAACACATTCAAATGACGATAATATTGAATTTAAATTTCCCAAAGACATAAATTTACAAGGGGCAAGTGCAATTGGAACGAAAGCTGCAACCTAAAAGAATCACAGCAATTGAATATGCAGGCTCCACATGTGGATCCAAGAAAGAAAGAGTTGAGATTATTTTCGGCCAAGGTTTTCATGCTGTATAGTGAGATTTATTTGGAATGTAACTTTATGAATGTGATTTCAGCTTCAATGAACACTCTTAAACGGAGTAAAATGTTGTAAAATCAATTATAAAGTACCATTATGACTTCAGTAAAGAGAATTTGAGATGGGAAAAGAAGGTTTATCCAATCTTTCTATGGTTACCTGTTTATTCTTTGTTTCACGATGACAATCTTTTCAGCTGGAGTAGCTAGGTGGATGAGGAACTCAACTGCATCTCCCATATCTGGGCTGCGGTAGTAGTTACCAATGGCTTTGGTAGCAAGAACACTGTTTGTAATTATTATCTTCTGGTTGTCAAATCTTAAAAAGACAGTAGTTAAAATGTTCATCTCTTCAACCACCATCTGAAATTTGTAGAAAAACCAATTAGGCCCATAAAAAAATGAAGCCAAAACTTCTATCATGTTAAATCCATGAAACTGTGATACAGTTCAAATGCATTAGCTTACATACCTGAACTCCATCAATTTCACAGCGATCGCCCACATCAAATGGATGGATTACAAACAAGAAAATAATAGACTCAAACACAGTTTTGCAGGTGTTTCCAAATATGAATGCCACAAGGAGAAGTTGTGAACTTAGAAAGAGGAGAAACTTGCTAGTAGCAATTCCTAGTATAAGAAGCCAAATTACTGCTACAACAATCCCAACCAAAATGTCCACCATACGATGCAGTTTGTTAACAGCTGTTTTCGTGTCATTCAGTGTCAAAGCAAGTGCTCTCCGTTCTCTGAAAGCATTAACCTGAGACAATCAAGTAAGTGCCTTCTCATATGATCATAGAATAGAAAATCACAATCTCATGTCTAAAAATTTATGGAAGCAGAAAAACTTTGCAGATATGCCTTCAAATATGAATCTGCAAAGCAGGTTTCCTTTTTTTCATAATCTGTGAAAAGAAATCCTCATTGAAGAGAGGAGATCATCCCATTGAAAAGCAAACGGTTATGTCTATACTGGAGATGATAAAGCAACCCCTCTTGAAAATCAATGTTTGAGGTAGGTTTTTATAAGAGAAGTACATAGAAATGTTAAATTTTGACATTTTATCAAAGGCAAGCATCCAAAAAAAATCATGGAGATTTCATATTTTATAGCTTAGACTTTAATGTTCAAATTTTGAAATGGTTATAGACCTATAAATTGCTAAAAGATTTCCAGTCCAATCCTATAATGTTCATTGGGTATGAGTTCATTTGCACCTCCTACACAACTCAGCAAGCATAACAAAATTCTAGAACTAAAAATGAAAAATATGCCAAAAAGGAGAAATGAGGGGGGCAAAAAGGTACAAGGTACAATGTTAATTGGTTCTTACCACCCAGTTTTTCAAACATTTTTTGCTGATCTTTTTGCTTTCAGATGCTCCCTCAAAGAGGCTCATGGTCTTTGCAGCCTCATCATCTCGCATGAAACGCGTGATGTCATCCAAGTAGATATACCTGCATGATAAAACAATGACAGAGGATCATCACAAGATGACTATGATACTGGCATCATAAACATAGATCAAGTTACAGACATGGAATGAATATCTTCAATGATTCTTGTCCTAGAAGACATTCAATGGACAAATTTTTTTTTACAGGAGACATTTTATGGCATCATGAAACAGAGCATAACCAAATTAGGAAATCAGTTAAATTTGATATAATCAGTACCACATTATGCAACAAGAAGAGTCTCGGAGCAAGTCAGATGCTACAATAGGCTGCTTGTAGATTAAATCAAATAAACAGCTATGTAGTAAATGCAGATAAAATTAGAGCCTAAATAAAATTTAACATAGGATTCAAAACAATAAAAGTGGGTGGAAACAAAAACTTACCGAGACCCTGGCCTAGCCACATTCTGGAATATTTTCCTTGCTGCAGCCTTTGCTTCAATTTCGCTTCTAATCTTTGTAGCAGACTCTTCATCACCGTCATTAGAATCTTGTATCTGCTCATCCAGTGTGGTCAGAGCTCCATGTCGAATTATATTCATCAGCCTCTTCATATTCCAAGCAGAAACATTCTTAGGATTCAATTTGTGCAAGTGGTCGATCGTTATACCCTCATCATCCTCGTCAATTTTGTTAGAAAGAGAACGAGAGAGCTTGGGGGTACCTATTCGAGGGCTTTTCTGGAGCCTTCCACTTCCTATAACCTTTGCACTCTGTGGTGGAGAAAGTTTCGCTGTTGCCTTAAGGCCAGGGGGCACCGTGGCACCTGCATTCTGCAACTTTTGTACTTCTGCCTGAAGTCTCTCTTCCTCTTCCTCATTCCTTCTCATTTCAACCAATGGGGGACCAGATAGGGTTTCAATCACATATTGGTTAAACAAGGACTCCTGGATCCGATCAAAGTAAGTGCTCACATGAAATGAAGATGCAAGAACTTTAACCACTAAGGTCTTCACCAACCACAACAAGGTACCCACCACTAAACACACCAGAACCTTAGTCACATATCTTAGTTTGTCACTCCGAGTTTCCCTCTCAACTTTCTTGTCAAACAAGCAGTGCCAGGCAATCAAAACAAGCCCTAACCACAAACAATTTTGCACAGCTTTCCTAATTCCATAAACAAAATACAAAACCCGTTTCCGCAAGAGAAAGTTTCTCTCAATGAAAAACACGATGATCCTAATAAACCAACCTGAAACCAGCCTCCCACAAATCAAAACTAAAACTAAAACTTCCCATTTCCACAACCTAAGTCTCCAAAAATCCCTCCCTCTCAAATATGGAATTGCAAGACTACAAACTAAAGCAGCAATAATAACAATCAAACTCACCCATTCAAGTAAAATCCACATATCAAGCCTATCTTTTTTATACTCTTCGGGCAAATCCTCTTCCAGTAAAGGGTCATCTTCCTCTTCATCAACAACACTCCCTTTCCCTAAAAATCCAGACTTTAACTGCCCCGACCTCCCAACTGCCACTCTTCCCGACTTCTCCGGCGGCTGCGGTGGCGGATCCATCAATCTAGACTTTGGCCTGTCCTTCAACAAAGTAGACTTCCTCTTAAACGAAGGATTACTCGAAAAAGACCTGTGGTTTCTAGAACTACACTTCAAAATCTCACCATCATCACTACCACCATTACTTTCTTTAGTTGGAGAAGAATCTTTAAAATCCCTTCTCCTCCTCACTGACTCACTTGGCCCTAGCGGGGTCGGGTCGAAAGAGACCCGATTCATAATAGCAGAAGGAGATTCAGAAACCGGAGGTAAAATCTTATGAAGAACAACAGCGTCGTCCTGGAGATGAGTCATCATCTCAGAGTCCATATCTAAACAAAACTCACCCGATGCTTGCTGTTTGTGCAAGAACTGACCAATCAGCTTCGAGGGTGGATCTTCCTCCTCCTTTGATGAACCGCTACCACTAGCACTAACAGTAACACCACTGTTACTGTTAATGTTCTGATGACCTTTAAAATCAAATTCGTGACTTCCATTTCCATCACTGTTGTTGTTGTTGTTGTTGTCGCCATTAATAACACGTCGTTTATCTTTTTTATTTGCATCATTCAAGAAATCATAGCTCGATTCCCTCCAAATCCCCCCTCCTCCTTGTCCTCCTCCTCCTCTGTTACTCAACATCACTTTAACACCACTGTCATCGGAGCTGTCCATGCTCACAATCACTTCTTTCAGGTCAGTTGAATTAAGGGCCATTTAGGGTGGTGATCAGTGAACAGTGTGAATATAAAAAGAAGTGTATTATTAAAGGCGGTGCTGTTTGGAACATGGGAAACCGCGAGAGAAAACAAGAGAAGGAATTTTCTTTTCTGGGATTCCAGCAAAGAGAAAAGAGTGCGGACGCGTGTACTTATAGAGTGAATTTTTTATGACATTAAGGTTAATTAGCGCCGTTGAGTTCCGCGGACAGAAATAGTAAAAAGACAGAGAGGAAAGAGGAACAGGTGGCCATTGGGTTTTGAGCTTTTTAAAGTCAGAAAGTGACAGATATGTGGGGGAAATTTAATATCTTTCCTTCGTATTTTTGGAGGAGTTTTGGGTATTTGAAATTTTTTTTAAAAAAAGGGAAAAATTGTCGAGAATATATTTGACAAATAGACAGTACAAATGGTATTTTTAAAAAAATTAAATTTTTTATTAAAAATATTTTTATATATTTTAAAATTTAAATTGTCAATAATATATATTGAGACGGTATAAATTGTATTTTATAAAATTTTAAATTTTTATTAAAAATTAATATTTTTATGTGTTTTGAATAATTTTGATGTATTATTTTAAAAAATTATTTTAATATATTTTAATATAAAAAATATTTTAAAAAATATCTTCAAAATAAAATCTTAGTATCTTCAAAAAAAACATTATATAAATAGAATAGGTAATAGAGCTACACTAATTTTTAAATTTATAAATAAGATTATTTTTTAAAATAGTTTTATGCTAGGAAATGTATTGAAATTAAATATGTTTTAGATTTATTTTTATTTTTAATATAGTATATGAAAAATATAAAATCACTAAAACATATTACTTTAATATTTTTTCAAATTAAAAATATTTAAAAATATATCTTAGAATAGAAACAAAAATTGTATAAAACATCTCATCATAAGTTTTTTTACACTCGAAATAATCACAATTTAATTTATAATATTTTAGAATATAAGGCTTGAAATGCATCAAAATTAAATTTGATGATGATGTGATAAATTTAAGTGAATGAGAGAGGTATTGCATTTTTAGCAGAGGAATTTAAGTGGTAAAATATAAGGTGACTATCTACTTGGAGATCTTAAAATGTGTTCTATAATCATCAGTTCTCTCTGATAAATGGGGCTATTAATCAAATAATCACATCTAACCATGTTTAAATATATCCATTTTCATATAATAATATTATCATTTTCACCTCCTAATGCTTTTTGAAGTGCCACATCCTGCGAATCATGTCTTGTGATTTACTCTTGTCCTTGTCTCCAACAACTAGCTAATTCTCAACTACTAAAGTAAGGTTTGTTTGGATTTGTAATATTGATTAATTAATGATTTAAAATATTTTTATTTAAAAATATATTAAAATAATATTTTTTATTTTTAAAAAATTATTTTTAATATAAACACATCCAACAATCTAAAAATTAAAAAAAATTAATAATTTTTTTTTATCAAAAACCACATTTTCAATCGTAACCTTAAAAATGAAGCCACCTTGGTAATGGCTGGTTGAGAACCAATTGGTGAAGATAATATACAATACATTCATTATATGCTGACAAAAGAAACTAATGTGTAACAAACTATTATTCCTTGATGTCTGAGAATCGGACTGCATTCAAAGGAATAGTGAAATAAAGCGATGCTTGATATAAATGTACCAGTTCATGTAGTCATCAGCTGCAATGGCGGGGTGATGCTCCTGGATTTTTGCCTCCTTGCATCCTCCTAGTTGATACAAATCTACGCAAGTTATTGATCTATAATTCTCATTCTTACCTTAAATGACCAGTAACATGGAGCTCATCACTACTCTCAACATCAAGTATACGTTGATGCAATGCAAATTGTTGCGTAGCACGATTCAGACAATGTAACTTAACTATCATAAAACATTATATTAGAATTATTTTTTTTATTAACATAAGTATCTGGACCAGCTTGCGTATATCATGATTAATTTTATGATCCATTGAATATCCTGCAAGTCTAGTAAACAAATAAAACACCGCGGGAATGACAGATGTACTACGCAAGGAGAACCCAATAAAGACACAAAAAAAAGAACCCTCTAACCCTATTTCCACAGGGAATAAACCTAAATTCAAAGGAAGGAAAACTGCCCCAACAATTATGGAGCTACAACCTTGCTGACGAATCACTTTATTTTCATATGTTGTTGCACTTGATGAAAACTCGATGAGTTGCCTGTATTGTTTTGTCTGAGTTCAATGTCTGTATAACCTCTTAAAGCATCGAATCCATATACCTAATTATAAATAATCTGATGTGCAAATAATATTATAATATAAAAAAATATATATTGTAACTTAATACATAAAATATGGATTGGATTTTCATGGAACTCTTAGAACCATATCATCTAACGCAGCAAGCCAAGGATTTATTGCAGTTTTGCAAGAAATATATTTCATGTGTTAATGAAAATTTCATTAAGAATTATTATTACCAAACATCTAGTGTTATTTGTGGTTTTCCCATCCACCATCTACATGCCCCTCACTTGTGGAAGACCTGTATGAAAATGCCATATATATTTATACATTTCAACTATTAGTAAAGATTTTAATGTGTTGTTGTTATATAAATAAAATTTTATAAATCAAAATATTTGAAATAATTATACTATAATAATAATAATAACAATAATAGTACACAACCTTTAATTTGTTTCAAGATAACCATGCATTATCGACATAGTTAGAGTTATATACAAGAAAGCACTACAAACTCGAGTTGTATCCCTGTATCATGTCAAAATCTTTCAAGATTAGAAAGACGTGACTTATATTGTATTGTCAATCAAACTCAATATATACATGATGGAAGTTATAGCATACCCACTTAGCATCTTATTTATGGTGTTATTTGAGAGTGGGTCTAACAACCCAAGTAATGAGAAAATATTTGAGTAATGTTTTAGAGTGTGGGTGTCTTCTCCCTTGTATATAGATGGAACATAGCAGGTCCCATATCTCCATCACTCAACCAACACATCAAATTGTATATAGATGGAACATAGTAGGTCCCATATCTCTATCACTCAACCAACACACCAAACAATTTATGATTGAGTTTGATATGTTGGAGATAAATGATTATATAGAAACTTTCTAAAATGATGAATGCATAAACACAAAGATGCATAAACATCAATTTATGATTGCATAAATATATCTTTCTAATACCCTTAAAATTAATAAAATTACATAAATATCAATACAAGGAAAAGCAGAAGTGAATATAAGCATAGTTGAATATAGCAATCACAAGTAAACTCACATATTCAACCCGTATGTCTATATATTAATGTCAATTTTGTAAGTGCAACATCAAACTACCAATAAGCTACTCCTCATGGACCCCTAGTTATGAAAGCCTATAATAATTTCAATTTTCATATGCACCATGTCTCGACATGTATCTATATGATATATTTGTTAAAAAAAAAACAAGTTGTTATTACTCTAACAATATAAAAACAATAACAAATAACCTTAATATAAAACAATAACAATTTTTACATACATTAACCATTTCTATAAATGTTTCTATTATCCTCTCATTATATATGTCAAATTTGTTTTTTTATGTCTTTTTCTTACATTGATTTTATTGTGTAGACAAGTTAGTTTCCTTTGACCCCTACCACATCTTTATCTCAATGGATATGCTTTAATCATATGTTTAATATATTTATATAATAGTAGTTGATCAAGGATAAAATTGGAAAGCATATGTAATTTTGTATATGTCAACATTATAATATGATTTGTTTCATTCTAGCTAGTGAAATGTTTAATCTAGCATTAAAAATTACATTGTATCTTCCAAAATAAGTCATAATATTGTCTTATCACCAATAGTTGCACCATAATGACATAATAATTCATTTTAGAAGATATATTAAAAAAATAATTCTATCATAATTCAAATTCTCACAAATTCAATAAAACATAATATGTAATCCATAGCCGTCCTAATATAAAAAAAATTACAAAATTTATCAATTCTCACCATAAAGTTATATATATATATATATATATATATATATATATATATATAATTAGTACTTAAAAGTATATTTTTATCAAGATTTTATATCATCATTTTGCACTTAAAGTATCAATAACTCCTTAACTAGAGCATGTTTGATAATATCATATATAATAATATAAGATACTTTTAATTTATAGTAAATATTCATCTTAAATACTAGCTTATCATATAAATTAAGGAATTGATTGATAAATTTAACTATTGAAATTAAAAAGACAAAGAGAAGGTTAAGCTTAGAAAACAAATATTAGTTTAATTCAAATTGAAACATTGTTCAGACATTGAATCATATTTGGAACTATAGATCTTGGATTTTAATTTGGTTTATATGGCTAGAAAGCTAATACATAGGCCTAAAACATTCATGGGAGTCCAAGACTCGATTTTGTCCTTTAGAAGTCTAAATATTAGCATCAAAAGAGAAGTTCAAATATGTCCTGCAACCTTAATAATGTTTAATGTTTAGCCTATATCTTAAGTTTTAGAAGTACAAATGAGCTTCTTTTTTTAAAAAAAAAACTTAGATAATTTTCCAAAACTTTCATGAAGATTGTTTGTTTAAATTCTGATATTAGCAATGATGTTTTTAGCAAATAAGAAAATAAAGATTGTTACCAAGTCAAAAGGTGACCACCTACTCAACAATTAGTCAATAAATCAATATTTTTAAATTTTGGCCTATAAAAAGAGGCATTTGCTATGCATTTAGGCAATTTGGTTTTCAGATCAAGATCATGTTCTTGCTCTCTTTCTGTATATTTTTATAATATTTAAATTTTGTTTTCATTAATTTCTTATTTATATCTTTCATTTCCTTTACTATACTTATATAATCATGTTCTCCTCTTGTTTATTTATGTTTCTCTTCTTCATTATGTTTAGCTAAGTTTATTATAACAATATGAAGAGGTTTTACTAATGATGTTAGAATATGTATAATATAAATTCAACATAGACTTCAATGTTTATACTCAAGAAAGTTTGTTATTAACATGTCTTATCTTTTTATCTTACTAATTCTTAACACCTTGCTTGTTAAATGATTAATTTAGATTTATTTTGTATAACACTTGATACAACAAATGCTTGACACTTTTATAGTCAATTGTATGGTATAATTTACACCTATGCTATGAAAGGAACTTGATTTGTCGTTAACATAAGTTAACATCATCAATTCTTGATAATATTTAAAAGTTTGGTGTTACTTAAATAAGATAATTAATATGATCATGTTAAAAATTTATAATGAACTATTAAGGACAAATCATTTGATTAAAATCTCCTTTGTGTGTGATTTTCAGTTAATTAATAAAAATAGTTTATATTATACTTATTGCAAATACTATTAGTGAATTCTATAACTTTGACAACTATTTTTATTATTGTTTAATATTTATATTAATCTTACATCTCAAAGTCCTTTTTAACTTATCATCACCACTATCATCATCATCATTGTTGTTGTTATTGTTGTTGTTTATATAATTTATATAGTTAACCTCCTTTGTGGTTCAATCCTAGTCTTGCCGGGTTATTTATTACTTCGACATTCCTGCACTTAGAAGAAAATATTAATTTTTTAGTCATGTCAATATATATATATATATATATATATATAATGGGTAAATTACTTGAACATTCTATAATTTAGTCTCTCTCTATTTTACTTTTCCTTCATTCACTTGAAATTACAATTTACATTATTAGTTCTTTTTTAAATCATATAAAAATACTAAACTAGCATCACCCATTACTATAAAAAATGCTCTCTCTTCAAACTTAATTCCTCTCTAATTTAAAAACCCAATGCAAAAAAAATAAATTTAATTAGAATACTTACCTAAATTATAAAAAAAAGAAGAAAAGAAAACCCAAGGCATATACTTTCAAACATCATCAATTTTCTCCTTAATTAATGTGATCGATTCCTTTAAATATACCCTTAATTCCTTTATCAAGGTTATCAAACATACATTTTTCATACAAAACAAAAAAAAAATACATTGTAAACTTAAATTGTATAATTGTAAGTAGTTTTTTTCATAAATAGTTCTAAAGAATATGCAATTATTTAAGTTTATAAAAAAAATAACAATTTTCATAAATGGAAAGAATGGAGCTTTGAAGAAAACTTCAAAATGACAATCATATATGATAAAATAAAGATTGTTCAAAATATGTTCAACTTCCATGCACTATCACCCTAAAATGAATTACTTTAAAATCTTTCAGAAACAAGCAAAAAGTGAACAGAAAAAAAAAGAGTAAAAGTAAAAGAGCTATTAAAACAGATTTTATGAAACCAATATCATACCCTTAGTATGCAATTTGTAGATATGTCGTGCTTCTTAGACAGCCTCAATGAGTTATTTTCAATCATTTTGACCTAAAAAAAAATTATTACGAATTGATGTTATTTGGTTGAAATTATCATTTGACTTGTATGTAAGTTATATATTTAAGTAATTTTTTACTTAAACTAAAGTATTTAAAAAATTGAACAAAATTCCTTGAAGAGATAGAAAGATATAAAGCATGTTTATATTAATAACACAAGTATATTTATTCAGATTAAAGCATTATGCTAAAAATAACTTGGAATTTGATGCATCTAGAACCTAGAGTCCAAAACCAATTTCTATCTTAACAAATGAAATTATAAATTGTAAATTTGTAAGACAGAATGTATGTATTTCTTTTAATCCAATACAAAAACAATTCAAGATATATAAGCAATGAGATTTTATGATAAATGAAACGTGATTTTGGGAGTATATTTTTCAAAATAACATTATTACCAATCATAGAAAAATATTGACACCCTTGTTCATTCCTCAAACTTTCCATTAACTTCAAAATAACGAGGAGAATTCTCTTGGCTTCTATCTTTAAAAATTAATTAGTATTTATATCTACAATATTCTAAGAATACAAATCCAAGTACTCATATCTATGAACAAAATAATCAAAACAATAATTCAAGAAATTAAGTTGAAAAACCAAACAATTAAAGAAACTTTTTGATCTTCTTTCATGGTCAATAAATATTGCTATTGTTGTTTAGAGTTCATAGTGGCTAGTGGAAGGATGTCTTTGATGATGGGAAAAAAGAAAAATAGGGTTGCCAATCTACTATAAGGGAGCCAAAGGTAAAAGTTGTATGTGGTGGTTGGTTATGAAATGACTAAGACTATGAGAAAAAGAGGTTATATGTTGGAAATCTTAAAGGTTGTTGATAATGTTGCTTTTAATATGTTTTAATAGTATATGCTTCTTATATACAATGCATTTGAATGAATCTTGGTTGTCTATTTGCTTGAATAAAAGAGATTGTGTCCATTTGAATTTTAGATGTTTGTTTGATTGAATAAAATGGAGTGTATTTGCTAGAAATTTTAAGGTTTGTTTGTTGGACATTTTGGAGTGTGCTTATTGGAATTTTTTGCATAATTTTTGCTAGAAATTTTGTACATAGTTTACTAGAAATCTTGAAGTGAGTTTATTTTAATTTTGGTTAAAACGTTTGCTAAAAAGTTTAGGTTGATTGCAGTTAGGATTGGCAAGGGACGAGGAATATTTCTTAATAAAAACATGTAATTGATGATATTATTGTAATTATGAAAAACTTTAACAACAATTAGTTTTTGTAAATGTAAGCAACAATCAATTTATGGCATTTATTTTTTTATACACTAGAAGTTTTTTAGTCATTATATTAAAATTAATAACAATCCTATAAATAAAAAAAAACATGTTTTTGATTCTTTTTTGTTGTGTCGGCTTGAAGATGTAAACTATTATTAACTTATAAAGTCCAGGATGTAAAATGTAATTTTTTAAAGTATAAAAACAATTAAAAATGATCAAATTATAGAAAGTTTAATGTAATTATCCCAAAAGATAATTGTAAAAGGATCACTCTAAAAGGAAAAGAGAGAGACTTTGAAGTGTTGTTTTTATTTTTTTAAAAAAAGTTATTTATAAATTTTACTGTGTAATAAAAATGTGAGATTGTTGAGATGCCTCTAGTTAATTTAGTAATGACAAATTAAACCTATAAAAATAAAAAACTATATTACCTCTCAAGCCAAGTTATTTAGTTTTGTTTTGATATGACAAAATAGTCATTTTACAATGTAAGTGCATACATAGTGAATCACTAATCTCTTTTAACTTTTATTTTAATTGGTTGAAGTTTGATAAAGAGCCAAATAATATATTTGCTTTAACTTTTTGAATTAACAAGAACATGATTATTATGCATCATTATGGCTAATATAACAAGTTTAAATTATGGATATTTACTACTAGATGTGCATGCTTTTACTATATTTGATGTCTATGTTTTCTATATTTTATTCATGGAAGAATGCATTATTTCATTTCATTTATTCAACATGAATAATATCATGGTTAGAAATATCAATTTTGCACGCACTAAATTAGTTATCAACAACAACTTAACACTTGAAAAACTAACTTTTATATTTTGATTTTTTATTCAAATTCTACATAATTCATGTTTCATTTTCTTCACTTCATCTAATATCATCTTAATATCATCATCACCTCTTCATTTTCTTATATCTAGTTCAATTTCATTAATAAGTTTGTACCAATCAATAAAACTATTATCACGTGGCTTATCATCATATTTATAAATAACTTGTTTTTACATATTTTTGTTTTTGATATCCTGACAGCGACTCTTTATCCACATTTCACGCACTTTCTATTCTAAACTTTAGTCCATCCAAGTTGCTACATGTTTGTAAGCTATTAGCTTTTGATATAGATGACAACATGTCAATAATGTGTGTGCTTGTTAATGGCAGTGTGTTTGTCAACACTTTTAAGTTGTTTACAATATGTTTTTTTGGGTTGTTGCTAAAAATTTTGATTATGTATTTGACAATAACAATTGTTAGTATATATGCTCGAAATCTTAAAGGTTATTGGCAATTTTGTTGTCAATGTGTTTTGGGCAACGTGTACTTCTTATGTGTAGTGTATTTGCTTGAATTTTGATTGTTTGTTTGCTTGAATAAGAAAAAGTGTGTTTTTTCAAATTTTAGATGTTTGTTTGCTTAAATAAAAGGGAGTGTTTTTGTTGGACTTTTTAAGGTTTCCTTACTTAGACATTTTAGCATGGGTTTACTAGATTGTTTGCATCATTTTCGCTATATATTTTGTGTCGAGTTTACTAGAAATTTTAGTGTGAATTCTCTTCAATTTTGAACGAAAAAATTTATATATTTTTTTGGTTGATTGTGGCTGAAAATGATAAAGTAAGATGAAGATTTCTTATTAAAAACATGTAATTGATGATATTATTATAATTATGAAGAAATTTAAAATAAATAGTTTTTTTTAAGTAAGCAATGACCAATTTATAAAATTTTTATTATTTTGATGCATTAGAGACTCTTTAGTTATTATATTTAATATAATAAAAATTCTATAAATAATCTAATTTTTTATTGATTTTTTTTTTAGCTGTCAAGTAGATGATGTAACATGTTATTAACATCTAACCTTCAAGATATAAATATAATTTATGAAAATATAAATGCTAAGTGAAAAATAATAAAATTATTGAAGTCTATTTATAATGATCTTAAAAGATAATTGTGAAGCAATCATTCATGGGAGAAAAAGAGAAATCATTTATAGAAAGAAGAGAGAGAGAGAGACTTCAAAGCGTTGTTTTTTTGTGTTTTATAATTTCTTTTTCACATAAACATTTAGTACAATATCTTTAAAAGAGCTAGAGAGGAGTTCGCCTACTAAATCTCTATTTATTTTCATTCAAGCTTTATAGAAAGTTATTAGATATATGAATAGCGTTACATTGCAGGTTAACTTAATTTCTTTTTTCATTATAAATGAAAGTCAAGGCAATGCAAGAATTATCAAAGAGGGAAAAAAATACTCGAGTCGTTAACTTGACTTGAGTTAATAAGCCCATATAATTTTGACAATGTGAGAAAAAATAAAAAAATGCAAAGAAAAAGATAAAAAAAAAATACACTAATTTGAATCCATCCTAGTTAACACGTAAAATTTATGATTTATTTGTGACATCGAGTTAACTCTATCAAAAGCAAATTGAAATCTTAATAATCAAACAATCCAATATTGAAGGGTAAAATTAAAGAAAAAAATATCATAAAAAAACAATGAAAATAAAAGATCATAGTCAAGCCAAGTTAATATGTTAAACCTGCGATCAAAGATATAAAATTAGAATAACTTCGTATAAAGAAAAACAACAAAAAATACATGAGAACTAATGGTCAATAATTCAAATAAAATGATATTGGAAATAAAGAACAAGTTCCATGTTAATATTATGAATCTATGATTATAGTCATGAGCTTAGGACTAATCTCATTGAAGTTAAACCCTAAAATAATAATAAAGTAAAATTCTCAATAACAAAACATCAAACGATGGTATTTGAAAAAAAAACAATAAAAAAATGAAGCAAAACAACACAAAAAAAAAAGCAATAAAAAAAAATAAATACAATTTAACACAAAAATAAATCAAAATCCAATATTAAATATGGATGACATGATTGCTTTGTGTCAAATTTTAAGATATATATATCATAATCATTACACATCGGATAAATTTTTTATATATTTATAAATTATTAATTAGATTTTAGGTATTTATATGGGTATCAATTATCTAATTATTATTTATTATTCACTAAAAACTAAAATAATATATATATATATATATATATATATATAATATGTATGATTAAGGTTGGTACATTTTAATAATATTTATATCCTATTTATTTCTTATTAATATAAGTCATACAAAACAAATTAAGATTAAAAGGAGAAACTTAAAAAGAAAACAAAAAAGTGCGGCGTGAACTGTGTATAGATTGGCATCACATTGTCGCTCATTACTAACAAATACGCGTTCAATTTTCTCTGGGACCACTAAAAATGCATTTTGTGTCAAACCCCAAAGGCTGTCATACACTGGTAGACGACCAAACGATGGCGACACGAGAGAGGGAGCCGTTATTTATGATACACTTCAGACAATTGATTTTAATTTAAAGTCCCGTAGTGGTAGGTAGAGAGGACCACTCGTAATCTCGGCGACGTGAGAGAAAAGAAAATGACTGGAATTCCGGAATGTTTTACGCAGCGACATTTAGAACTCACGTTATATGTGACAAAGGAAGACACTAGAGAGAGATGATGGGCAATGATCACCACTTACAATTCTTTCAAGTCACTGAAAGGTCTTTGTAAGATTAGTTGAGATGATCGGACATTTACCATTTACATAAGGTAGACGAAATGCATGTTAAAAAACTATTATCATGTAATTTTGAAGAAATATAATTTAATTAGTTTGATCTTAATATTTAATATTATTAATTTGAATATTATAAATAGATTTCAGAGTGACTAAAAATTTACATAATTATTAATTTTAAAATTTTTTAAAAATAATTAATATATATATTTGACTTGAATATCCATAATTATTTTTAAAAAAAATATTATCATATATTCTTCTTAACATGTTTTCTTTTGATTCTATGGTCAAAAATATCTTCCACCAATACAAACAACAATACTAAGTTTATTAACCATTTAGGTGGTGGTTAAGTGATAAAAATTTAGAATTAAGAGGTTTGTTTCATAACAACAATACTAAATTTATTAACTATTTAGGTGGTGGTTAAGTGATAAAAACTTAGAATTAAGGAGTTTGTTTCATCTGTAGTCTCAGGTTTAAATCCTTGATTGCTCATGTGATAACCACTGGAAGTTTACATGGTCGTTAATTTTAAGACCCGTAAAATTAGTCGTGATACGCACAAGCTCTTCCGGACACCCATATTAATAAAAAAAAAACAATACTAAATTTATTTCTTTAATCCAGCAATAATAATAAAAACAGACTATTTGCTACAAGATTAAAAGATTTGTAAAGATGTTGTCCAACCCCTTGCTACATTATCAAAACCAAGTACTGATGGTTATATTTTTAAATATATTTTTTCAAGTTGAGATAATCTAATGCAGGCTGAATCTTATTTCAAATCCGGAAAAAAGAAAAGAAAGGTGTAGTAGCTTTAGCCCATTACGGCAGAAGCTTACCTGTATAACACACAGACGAGACCCCCAGTTCTCTTGCAATTCCGTGAACCTCCCTGGTTAGGCGGTTTGTAGTCAAAGAAGGTAACCAAAGCGGTAAGATTTTATTACTGTTCAGTGAATTATAGAGTCCCTTCGAGATCTTGACTGCACCAATCTGTTGGCTTTCCAGGAAGTAAGAGATGATTCTACGCAGCCCAGAATGCACAGTACCTTGCACTAAAATAACCGAAAATAGATAATAAAACGCTGCGTTCCAGCCCACGGACACAGGGTCTTAAAATAAAACGGTGCGTATCGCGCTTAATGATACGGTGCGTATTGCACATTAGTTACTTAGCCTAACGGTTTGATTTATAAATCAATCTTGAGATGCTGTAGCTTCTTCTCTTCTGCTTCTCTTCTTCAGTTTGCCACACCTGACAATGCTGCCCCCTTCAATTCGACCTTGTCCTCAAGACAGAAGGTAGGAAACCTGCGCTTGAGGTCGTCTGAAAACTCCCAGGTGGCATCTTCTGTGAGAGAATGTCCCAGTGAATAACAACTTGTGTAGCAGCCTGATGTCCCTGCTTGATCATTCTTCTATTTAAAACTGCTCCGGGTTGAGTAGTCTGTTTCTGTGAGAAACTAGGTAAGCTTGCCAGCGCCATTCTATTACCAACGTGCTTCTTAAGTTGTGAAACATGAAAAAATGGGTGGGTTCCTATCTTCTTCAGAACTAAGGAAGGCCCATAAAACTTTGCTGCTAGTTTCTGAGAAGTTCCATGAGCTACTAATTTATGTCTGTACGGTCGCAATTTGAGAAATGAGTACATGCATATGATCATTAATATAACTCCAAGCTGGTGGAAAATTTTATTAGCACTCTATAATGGGGTGTGTACCTCACACATTTGGTAAAAAATCGTTGTAATTTTCATATCCACACGCATCTGAAGGAACTTTTAAGGTACCTGTGATAGAACTGAGGGTTAAGGTATTATTTTGACGTTAAGATTAGCCAACGAAACTTGAAACAAAGACCTGACGCAAAGAAGAAGGCGAATTGCTGACGATAAACAACCTCGTTTCAACGCCCATGACCACAAAACCTTAACACGTAATCCACGTACGTTTGCCCCATGTAAATCACAAGACATCCTTCTCTATTCATGTATACCTGGCATGTCCGTCAGTAGTACCACCTGAAGAAGATGTCGTCTTCTCATGAAATTTTCCATACTAGCTCTCCTAGCCGCCCCATTACCGCTTATGACTTGTTCTCAGGCATCATCGTAGCTTGCTTCTCTGGTAGCCGGTCATCTTGCCATGGCCTTGTCCTTGCTGGAAAGGCTTATATTGATGCCTCTCATATCTCTTCCGTCGCTTCTTCAGGCTCAACTCACCAGTACAATTGGTGGTCCTCAACAGCTTTTCACCATCTGCCTCTCTCTGAATCTGTAGCTCCACTTGATGCCACTCTTGATGGGTCATTTTTATTTGCTGGTGGCCTTTCTGGGAATGTCTGTACTCTTTCCATCCCTTCAGGGCCCGTTCTGAAATCATGTCCTTGCCCACAACAAACCAGTATCTTGTCTCACAGTCAACAATTAACAGTGATGAAGTCTGAAAAGACTTCACTTGGAAATGGACTTTTCTTGGTTAATGAGGTTTGGTATGATTCTGCAAAACAAGTTCCTTCACGATAAACACTCCGATATTTAAGTTAGTTTTTTAATTTAGTTCTAAAAACATAGAGGATAAAAATAGTGTTTTTTTTTGTGGTTGTACAGAGAAAAATTCTGCATGGAATGAAGATGTCTAGAGTGAGCTGAAAGTGAATAATTAATTTGTTATTCCATGTGAAGTCTAGTGTTCTGTCTCCTGCCTGAATTGGATTGAAGTTCTTTTTAAAGTGGAAAGGTTTGTCCTTTACGCGCCGTGAATGATGTAGCTTTCTTTGTAAATGGCGTTTTGTCGGGTAATAATAGAGGTAGCCCTAGCACGTTCGTGTGGGTTATGGTGTCTACTGTACAGTCGCTTGCCCATGCATCGGCGAGCTACACCTCGCCTAGGCCTGGCCAGGCGAGATGATGTCCAGCCCATGGAGAGCCGGGCTGAGCTGTTACTTTATCCTTGTTTTTTCTTTCCTGCTAACATCAACAACTGGTCACTCCTAATTTCTGACGGTGATGATGGTACCGTGCTTGTGGTGCCAATCTTTCAAATCGTAGGGCAAACAAAAGATGAGAATATTAGCAATTTCATTTTACATAGCTTTTTGCACATGATGGTCTAGTTACGGCTGTGGCAAGGTGTCCAGCCACCTTACCGTAATTTCCTGCTCAACAGATTGCACATGCAAGTTGTGGAGTCTTCTGGATGGAACAAACCTCTGCAAAATTACATTCCCATGTGCAATTTCTGGGATTGCTTAGGACCCAACAGAGACAGAATTATATGCTGCAGGGGCAGATGGTTTGATTAATAAGGGATTTTTTAAGGTTGGAAGCAGAAAAGAAGTTACATGCGGTGAAAAACATGGTGGAGCGATCATATCAGTGGTGATGCTGAATGAGGGGAAGAATTTGGTTTCTGCTACGGAAGATGGGAGTGGGTTTATGGGAAGTTGAAGGAGGGCAGGTGGTTATGGTTCTAGGCGATAACATGGAAAGCAGAAGTGACCTCGTTGTGGCCACTGGAATTGGTGATGGTAAAAGACAAGGCGTTTGAGCTGACGATGATACGAATAAATCTGTTGGTTGAGGTAGGGCTATCTTGGAATTAGTTTACCAGATCAGTAAAGGATACAGTAGACATAGAGGATGTCTTGTCAGTGGCAGCAAAAGATAGGAGCAACGCCATTGATATGCTGGAGTCTGCTGTTGGAGTGTACGAGAAACTATTGGAGCTCATTCTCATGGAAGCCGAGGCACCAGCAGGAATAGCCATATGGAGACAGGTGACATGTAAACAGATTGGAAATTACAAATCTTCCCTTTTTTCTCAACCTTCAAGAGAGGAAATCCATTGTGTATATCATGTGTGTGCAGGGCTAAATATGGTCTATTAGCTGCTTAATAAAAGCTTGCTGTGTAAGACGTTCCTCCAAATTAGTTGTCCTCGTTCAGCCATTATCGTTTCCATCAGAAAACTGCCACAAAAAGAAGGTTCTGGTGATTAAAAGATCACATCGTCCAGTTAGTAGTCTGGCGTCTTAACATAGGACTTAATGCATCAGCTAGTAAGAATAATATACAAATAAAATGGGCAACATTTTGCATCTAACAACTATATTACGAATATTATCCCGAACTGATCTAGAATTACTTACAAACATCTCCTTGTTTGGCACTCTGTTGCTAACATAACTGAGAGCTATGTATGCCGATAATAAACAGTTAATCTCGCAGGTTGATGTGAAACAGGGCAAAAAACCTTTTTTGCACTGCACCTGGTCATGCTTTGTTCATCAATGGAATGTATAGATGGCTGGAATGACGTTGAAACTAAATTCCAAAATTTCAGACATTTTAATTTCCAGTAATTTATAGATTTAAGCACCCTAGTTCCGGAGAAAGACTTGCTGCATCAGTACAGCTAAAATACTGCCCACAGATATGTTGATGACATTGACAGCATCATTATTGAGCTGCAAAAAAGATCAGAAGCATAAATTATATCATGAAAGAGTAATAGTTTAGGCACACGGACTCAAACAGCCTATCATTGATTGATGAGATCCTCAACCTCAGCAATATCAGGCCAGTTACACACGAGATAGCAATAGAATTGCAGGATATTTCCTACTCATACTGTGATGAAGTATCACAATAATCTGTAGAAACTCAGAAGTGTAGAATATTCTTTCCTAAACATGTCCATTTAATAGAGGGTCCAGAAAAGCTAGGAGCCATGAAGTCACAATACACAGAGAAGGTAAATCTCGTTTGCCTGATTTTTCTATTTCTCTATGGTTGGAATAGTTTTCACACATAAAGCATCTATATCCAGACTAATCAGATACTGGTCAGCTCAACTAAGGTAATCCTCAATCCCAAATTAATCAGGTAAGCTCCATGGTTCCAAACTAGGATTCAAAGCTAACCATATTCTAACACATTAACTAATTCAAGGTTCAAGCTGGTTAATGGTCCCCAACAGTCATAGACAATTAAGTGCAACCCACTGTTCTACATGGCTGATCAGAACTCAAAACATATTGACAATAGCAGAGAAACACAACATGTATGACTGCTGGCCGCGTTCCATAGTTTGTTATGCCAGTGAGCATGGAGCTTGAGCCTTCTAAGGTTCCTGGGATGGGGAGTGGTTTATCAGGAGGTAGTCCTGTAAAGTATAAACCCCCCAACCCCCTCCCGGGAAAAAAAAAGAAAAAAAGATTGAGTTCCATATGATAAATTAAGTTTTCTTCTGTTTTCTTTGCTTGCTTACCCATTTAAATCCTTCTTTCTCCTGGAAAGCAGCACCTATTATGCTCTCACCAACATTAGCAATCTGGGATGCTATCACACATATAACTGCTTCAGATGCATTTATCTGTTTCATACAAAGAAAAGGGGAATGATTGGAATATGTCAAAAAAATCAATACACTAAAATATTGCTACATGGTCTGAATGAAATTAAAACATAATCTGAAGAAACAGCACACAAATGTAGTCAAAATGGGTGCGCCTAACCAGTAAAGTCTCCACGAATCCTATTTAGAGCGAGGATGCTCTGTTTAGAAGATGAAGATGCTACCCCTATTTGGAAGTCAGTCACTGGACCATACAGTTTTGCTGATGCACCAACCTAAAAACAACTTTCATGTTGGGAAATGCTCACTGCTTCCTTAAAAATCAACTTCCTAATTCTTACAACATACTTTTTCTTAGTTTGTTCTTTAAATAGTACATTTGTTTATGTCAAATATAGGAAGAAAGTTTATTATGGGATAAGTTGGACCATAAGCATCATAACAACCCATTTCAAAACTTACAAAATGAACAATGAATAAATACATCTAAAAGAACTACAAAAAACAAGGTAATCATTCTTTGGAGATAATAGGATTGACTCCATAATACTAGGTTGCTTCCAAATCTCTTTTGGCAAAGCTTCTTCCAAATCTTTTTTTGGCAAGGTTTCATAGAAGTTAATCACAACAGTATCCAGAATACTAGCTTCAGAATAAAATGGTAATTACAACAAAAGGATAACCTTCTTGATGAGAAATAAAAGTAAAAAGAGAACCGAAACTTCTCTCAAAGCAGCATGTGGGATTGGGGGCAGAAATTAAATGGAGAATATAAAAATATATGGATCAAGCCAAAACTGTGTTTGTAGATTTTACATTTGACAATAACCATCAGTATTGCCTTTGCTATAACAACACAATCTGAAAATGAGAAACTATGATAATGATAGCATAAGGTTATGTAATGGTGTGATGTTTACCAAAGCAATGTGAAAAAGAGAAAGAAGGCAGGAAAAATGCCCATAATGCTAACGACCACTTTAGCTATACATGCTTTGGTTGCATAATTATTTTCTTATGCTCAAAAAGAATACAAGTCAACCTCAACAAGAACGGATGATACATATGAAGAAAAAAAAGAGTAATGTAATGCAATAGAAAAGGTTATGCATAATTAAAGAGAACATGATAAACAATACCTCACCCAGGATACAACCAATGGAGGCAAGAAGCATAGAGGCCAACAATCCAGCTAGTGTTCCCTCAGCACTGACAGCCCCTTCTGTTCCTCTTGGAACTACCTTAAATGTGGTAACAAGGTACCTGCTCAAGCCACATAAATGTGGAATGATAAAATTCTCATGGTCCAAAAGCAAAACAAAAGATTAAGAAAAGCATCAAAGCATGGTAATCATATCAAATTTGTTCCTATGGATACAAGCTTCATTAAAAACTGAAACCCTTGAAAAATGCAATGATCAAATCGCAAGAAACAATTCCAACCAGCATTACTTAGATTACCAAGTAAAACTCATAAAAAGCCAGCCTTCACAAACTATAACCTAACTACAGCAAGGAATTGCTCAACTTGTGTGCATGCACATGTCTGGGAGTTTCCAAGAACATGTCTCTTCATATGAAGGATTTTATTTATTTTTCCCTTTTTATACTTATCAGTAATAAACTGTATAATAAAAATGCAATAAACTGGATGTAACTCATAAATCAGAAGCACTACACACATTTTACAGGTAAATGCTCGATGAAGATGCAATACTACCAATTGTCACTGGGACAGCATAATAACTGCATGCTTCTTTTCAAGTGAATGAAAAGAAACTTAAATACACGATCTGATTATGCTAATTGCAAATGCCACCAGTATTCAATTAGTTTGTTAGATTTAGGTAAATGTGCAAAGTACACAGGCTTCATGTCATGATCACCTAAATACCATATAGAACCTGCCAGAGAAGAATTAATCTTCCAAAAGCGTTGAGAAAGCAACTTCATAATATCATTATTTATGCTTCTTCTATCACTCATGCTTTGTTATCTAAATTTTAGATATTTTCTTTTCAAAATTCCTTCTGTTAAAAAGTGTAAACTCATAATGGGAACATGTCACACTCATTCTTTTGAAAATCATCGACCAACAAGAAATGCATACCTCAAACAGAAAATTATTATCAAAATAAGGTAGTTAATCACTGGAAAGTTTAGTCCATAAAACATATCTCCAAAATAATCAGGCTTTTCTTGATTCTCACATAGTGATAAAATACAGTTCATGATCACTCCTCCTTGAAAAGGTTAGTACTTAATACATCAATGTAAATGACACTCCAAGGAATTCATTTACATACACAGGTCTTAACCAAACCTAAGTTTCTTAAATCAGTCCTAGTTTTCTTATCCCAGTTACCTTCCTAAGCACAATAATCCTTGTCTCAAGGGTTAGAAGGATACCCATTAGCACAGTTGCTACCAGTGTTCCAAATCCAGATCCAACTAGATGATCAAACATCTAAAATTGTAACAAGTAATGCTTCTAAGTTATTTCAGCAGAAACTATCAACTCTAAACAATGAAAAACTAAATAAAACTGGCTGATGACTGATGCTATTAAGTAGCGACAGGTCAATGACATTCAAAGCCACTGAATTCCAAATCCAGCTTCATCAAGAGTGACCAAATCAAAGCCTAAAAATTCAGAATGAACTGCTGAATCCTCGCCAAACAGAAAAGCAATACTTACGTAGTTTTGCCATATGCCTTCCCTATCTCACTTGAGACTGTATCACTCAACTTAGTACAGAAACTGGCTACAAAACCAAGTTGCCAAAGCGCAAGAAATGCCCGTTCCCCTGTTCCAAATATTGACAGAAAAGCGCACACACAACCAGCAGCACTTGAACCAATCACACTGCCTGGTCCCCTTCTTCCCTTCCTCTTCTCAGCCACCCCTTGAGCTTCCTTCTGAGCCATTTTCACTTTTGTAGCTGCAGTTCCCTAACAGCATAAATTAACTGAATCCTGTTAAAAACAAGAATTTGATTGGGAAAAAAAATATAATGACTAATAAATCACCCTCTATATCTGGCAATTTGTGACCAATCACCACACATTATATTTTTCAACCACTTAAAAGAAGTGAAACCATTACAGACTAAACCCAGAAAAGGACCCAACATCTATGGCAGACTGACCAATTAATTATTTCAAAATTAAGTGTACAAAATCTAAATTCTATAGAATAAGAAAAAAGCTCAAGCAACCTAATCATGCATAAATATTATACATATAACTAGAAAAGACAAGAGGGGCATAAAATGCATCGCCTGAATCATTAAAAAAAGGAATTCAACTACTTTAGCCATTAAAAAACCCAATAAAACAAATCACCAAAACCCAACAAAAATAACAAAATACATGCAAGCAAAGATCCAATCTCTTTTCTTTTCTTTGTAACTTACAATAACAAAGTAAGAGGCAACAAGAAGGAACCCGGAAGGTCCAAAAGCGCGCCAAGTAAGAGTGCCCAGCAAATAAGCAGCAAAAATCCCAGAGATTGAGAGCCCGGATACCAAAATTGGAGACCCAACAACAAAAATCAACAGATTGCTGAAAAGGGCTGATTTCCAAGTGGGATGTGCTGATTGGATCAAGTTCATAGCGTCTGATAGAACTCCTTGCACTGAGACTGCTTGTGGTCTGTGAGGGATCATTTTCTTGTGGGACTTGAGTGTTGGAAATGTTGGGGTGGAAGTAAGAATTAATGGTTTTTTGGGGTGAATTTGTGATTCGGAGAAGTGGAGAGGAAGGAAGGGATGTGGGTGTTTGATGTGAAGGAGCGTTGAAAGTGCCATTTTTATGTTTTTATGTTCTGTTTGACTTTTGAATACAGATCAGGTGGAGAAGAAGCATTTAAAAATATAAAAATACCCCATTGATAATGTTATTTTTCTAATTCATATTTAAAAATAAAAATACATAATTTAAAAAAAATCATAAAATATATTAGTGATTTATAATAAATACTATATTATTAATGATCAATACAGCTACATATCTACATAAATCATTTAATAGATATTTTATAATTATATATCTTGTATCTAGTGTTGAATTATATATTTATTATTTGTTTGAATGACTATATATCATAATGTTAAAAAAATATATATCAATTATTTAACTTTCATCATATATCATTTAATATATATATATACACACACATATTAGGTTAGAAACGAGAATTTAAAAAAAAAACAAATTTAAAATGATATTGTTTTTGTTTAAAGTTGTAAAACTATAAATTACAAGCTATAAAATTTAATATTTAAACTATACCAAATTATAAAATTAAGTTAAATTTAATTCCAAAACAATAAAAATGGCTTTCTCAAAGCTATAAAAAATATCTTATTTATCTTAAAACTTTATCCTTGACTCTAATTGCTCCTAATACTCACAAGTCAACAACAACCCTTGTATCTCTATAAGCTATATAAACAAAATTATTAAACCTAGATATTTAATAAAAAAGCATTTTAAAAAAAAATCTTGAAATCAATAAATTTATTTAGAGCACTCTTATTCATACTTCTATGTAACCACTCATAATAAATCAACCATTATAAACCAATATAAATTTAATATCTTTTCCCTCTATAAATGGAACACGGATGAAATGTCTAAATACAACATTCTAAATATCTTACAACAAATAACTATAGCAACCAATGTCTACAAAACCTAAACTAGAATATCAAATAAATTTATAAATGAACTCCTTATAACTGGATTTTCTAGCCAATTAAAAGGATGATGAGATTATTATTTCACTAAAACCTAACACCTTAAAATCTTTAGCTTTATCCAGATGACTGAATACTCATCCTTGACTCTAACAAAAACATCATTTAAGATGCAATTTCAATCTTTATTTTAATCATTTTTCTATATTTTGTAGGAGAACTTTTTATCTAAAAAACAAATATGTTGAACTCTTTTATAACATTAGATGTAAAAACACTCATTGACTTCCGGTACAAAAACACTTTCCTCACTTGTGTTATACTCTTAAAAGATTCAAACCAAACTTTTTAAAAAGAAAAATTAATTGTTGGATTATCAACCCTTCTAGAAGAAAGAGTCAAAAATAAAATAAAGATACTTTTATCTCCAAAACAGTTTTTTATAACCAATTTATATATAAGGAATTTGTGAGTTTTACCTAAAAAAAAGGTTTTAAAATTTATCAAAACTTTAAACTTCAAAAACACTATAAGTGAAAGATAAAAAAAAACTCGACAAGAATTATGTAGCTTTTATCAGCAGTTTGATTTGTCCCAACTACAACCAAATTGTAATGGTTCATGCTCTAAACTTACCACCTCAAAATCAAATAAACCATCTAACAAAAGAATAACCCATAAATATAGAAAACATTTATATACCAAAATCGAACCTTACTACAAAAAAACTACTAAAAAACCCACAAACCTTTTCCAATCAAAATCAAAACCCAAACTAAAATTTGACCTGAAAAACGTTGCTTGTTACAAATATTGTTGGAAAAGCCATACCTTTATATTTTGTTCGATCAATACAAAATTATATAAATTACATTTAAAAAAGGAAGTATTCATCATATCCAAAGTCTTTTGATTGAGATATATGATACTGAACCCAACCTATCAGATTCTTCTAAAAAACTTTTTCAAATAGATGAGTTAACAACATCTAATTCTAACTCAAAAACATCAAACAACACCACTTCAAAATAAATGTATGTCCTAACTCAAGATCAGAAGTTTATTCTTGAAGCTATTAAAAAACTTAATGACCCTCAGCTATAAAAAAATCTATTTAGACAAACTTTTTAGTTCTTTTAACAGTTTAGAAACACCATAACTTGTCTAAAGACCGACTTTATTGCCATCAACCAATATAAATACCAATGACCTTACCAAAATTCTCAATAAAAAAAAAAATCAAAACCTGTTGTTACTATTCTAGATTTACAATTTGAAATCAAAACCCTTAATAGTGAAATATAAAACCTCAAACAAGCTCAATAAAAAGACAACTATTTTACAACACCTTCTCTCTTAAAAAGCTAATATGACTCCAAACCAGAAATAGGAAACCAAACTCTAAAAAATCATGCATTATCAAACATTTAACATGTTCCCGTAGATGTTCCTGTAGGTTGTTTTACATGTTTTAACCCAAATTACTTAAAAAAAAATATAATGAAAATTACATTAAATTTTTCAAATGATTTTAAAATAAACACTATTGCCTTATTTGATACATGTGTAAATCTAAACTGTATTAAAGAAGAAATAATTCCAAAATATTTTTTGCAAAACACTTATGAAAAACTCTCTACCGTAAATAATATTAAATTAGCTATTCAATATAAAACTCAAGATCAATTTTTAACAACGACTTTATCTTAAGAATTTTTTTGTTGTTATTAATGATATTAATCATTCAATTATTCTTGGAACTCCTTTTATTAAAATGACTACTCCTTTCAAAATTAAGCATGAAAATATTATTTCAAAAATCTATTGTTTAAAACTTGTTTTGTCCTTTCCTAGAAAAGCCAAAGACTAGAAACTTAAATTTAATTAAAGCATGTTTCATTCATACTTATTAAATTAATGCATTGATCTAAAGACAATAAACTCATCTTATGCATCTCAAAAAAGATTTTTTTTACAAAAAATTGAGTAGAAATTAAAAAATCTTATTTTACAAAAAATAATTTTAGAATTTCAAAGCAAGATAGAAAAAGAAAATTCTTCTAATTTACCAAATATCTTTTGAAAATAAAAATAAGATATTGTTAATTTTTTTTATAATGATAGTTTTAATAAAAAGCAAATTTCTACTAAAGCAAGTCCTATTCAAATGAAAGCTAAATTAGAACAATATTGTCGTCTTACGATCAAAGACTTAGAGTCTAAAAGCTTTATACGAAAGTCTAAATCATTTTAGTTATATGCATCCTTTTATGTTAACAAAAATTCTAAGATTGAAAGAGGTGCACCAAGGCTTCTCATAAATTGTAAACATCTTAACAAAGCTTTAAAATAGATTAGATATCCAATTCCAAATAAAAAAAGATTTATTGTAAAAATTATATTCTGCATTTATATTTTCAAAGTTTGATATGAAGTTAGGATTTTGACAAATTCAAATTCATCCAAAAAATTATTAAAAAACTGCCTTTACTATTCCATTTAATCAATACGGGTAGAATGTCATGCCATTCAAAATAAAAAAATACTCTTTCTGAATTTTAAAGAATCATGAATGATATTTTTAATGCATATTCAAAATTTTACATTGTATACATTGATGATATTTGTATCTTCTCAAATTCTATAGAACAACATTTCAAACATTTACAAATATTTTTTTTATACGGCAACAAAAAATGGTTAAGTTGTTTCAAAAACAAAAATATCTCTTTTTTAAACTTGTGTTCGTTTTCTCAGTGATTCTATCTCCTAAAGAACTATTACACTTATAAAGAGATCTCTTATTTTTTGTAGTAAATTTCCTAACAAAAACCTAGTTACAAAGATTTTTAGAAAATTTTAACTATCTTCTAGACATTTATCCTGTTATGAGTAGAATAACAAAACTTTTGCATAATAAACTAAGAAAGAACATTATTCCTTGATCTGATGAACATACTAGAATCATTCAACAAATTAAAAAAATGAGTCCAAGAGATTCATTGCCTAGATATTGTCAATCTCTTAGCTCATGTTTTAGAGTTAGGGTATAGGGGTATCCTCAAACAAGTTCAAAAAAGCAAAGAACAAATTCTTCAATTTACATCTGCACATTAGAATAATCATCAAAAGAATTACTCTATTATAAAAAAAAATTAATTTTATTGTGTTATGCATTATAAAATTTCAAAGCCATTTACAAAATAAAAAATTCTTTTTATGTATTAATTGCAAATTTGGTAAAGAAGTTTTACAAAAAAAATATTCAAAATATTGCTTCAAAAAACTTTTTTGCTTGATGGCAAGCTATATTAAGTATTTTTATTTTTATTTTGATATAGAATATATAAAAGGAGATACAAATTATATTTCTGATTTCCTAGCTAAAGCATTCCTTTAAAATAGGTCTAGATGCCTTTCAAATCCAGAGATAAACATAAAGACCCACAAACAAAGTCCGAGTCTTTAAAATCCAAAAACCCTATAAAACTACTTGCAAAAGCAATTTCCTCTACAAAACAAATCGATTTATAGTATGAAATGATTATCAAAGAAGAAGAAGAATGTTCTTCTTAAATATAAAATTAGGTAGAATTCATATCCAACTCATGAGAATTACTTCTAGCTTTACAAACTTTTAACAAGAAATCAACCTAGGAAGAGAAATCTACTTAGATAGGTAAATTCTCCAAACTATTTTCCAAAACTGAAACAAAATCTTTCTCTAAAAAATCCCCACTACTTTTTCATATAAATTTTCCATCTAATTTATCTTAAAAAGTTTTAAAAAATGATCTAATTATTTGGAAAACTAAATCATCAAAATATTTTGACCATCAAAAATAAAGTTTTTCATTTTGATCCTTTTATTACAACCATAAAAATTTTCCCTCCAAATTAGCATTTCAAACCATAAGACTTATCCAAATCTTAATCCTATTACATGACAATATTTGAAACAATAGAATCTATCAAATTCAAACATTTCAAACTACAACAAAACCATTCCTAATATGTTTACTTCACATGCATTATCTAAAATATTCTTTATCCTTCTTATTTGAAACAACACATTTACCAAACAATTCAATTTTCAATCAGTTGCCATGTCAAACTTGATGATTTCATTTCTTGTTCTTATTTATAGTAGGATTATCAACAAGCATGGTTCAATGTCTTTTTTTCTTGAAAATAGTAAAGATAACCACTCTTGGCTATTCTATTTTAATAATTCTATAAAAACTTCAAACATACCAAATTGGTTCCTTCAGTGGTAGGATTACTTCGGATGTATTTACGAAGTAATAAAACCCCACTTTTTAGCTAAAAATAGCTACATTTATTTCAAATAAAATTTTAAACCTTTAGAAAATGAGAAGAAATTCCCATCAATTCTCATGTTATTTTCCAAATTCTTTGTTTCTTAGGTTTGTTTTTGGTATTTTGACTATAATTGTCACACCCTCATGGTGGGGCGTGGTGTAGTGACAACCCTTGATTGATTTTGGGGTTTTTGTTTTTTGTGAATATAAGAATCGCTACTTAGTATTATGATCACTATGAAATCTAATTGATCTTTCAGATATTCAAAGACAAGGGACTGGTTGCATAAAGAGAAGATATTAGTACCCCCTAGTATGTCCTACCTATAGTAAACTGTTTAGTGTTTGGTTTGCCTTATAATTGTTATGGTATTGATGTTTTCTAATCCCATCAGTTTTTATAGAATAAGTTTGTTATGATGATCAAACTTAGACTCAAAGTATAAAAAGAAAGAAATATTTGGTCAATATGGATCACACCCTTATATATGTCTATAAAGTATGAAGGGGAACCAATACGGATCTCTTGAAATATGTGTTTGATTTAAACTAAATTTATTAATATAGAAATTCAAAAAGATTTTGCGTGCTTTAAAAGCCCATTTTCACTTAGTATTTCAAGAGTTTATGATTCGTAAATTGTAAGGAAAAAGAGCAAAAATTTAAAAATCTAAGGAAATTTAAGGCGCTTTAAAAATCTATTTTTGCCTTAGTGTTTCATACTTTAACGGCTCGTAAACCATGGAGTCAACAATTGAAATGTTCTCAATTATAATAAAAGGCTTCTTTCAAGGTTGGGTAATGACTTATTATTCCTAAAAAAAATATTTTGGATATTTATCACTTAGAGTTTTAATAACAATTTATTTCCAATAATATTTTAGATATTCATTCCTTTGAGATTTCTGTATTCAAATATTAACAGTGAATAATAGATGAATTCCCCCCAAAAATAAGATTTTATGTATTTTTTAGAATGTTGATCAATATCCTTTGGAGTTTTACAAACATATTATACAATCTGAAAATGCAAGAAAATAATTTTTTTTTTTGTATTTAAGAAATCTATACTAAAACACATTTTCAAAACTTTAAGTATTTTTTTTATAAACAAAACATTCAAAAACATATTAGGGTATTAGCCGTATGCAACACACAAGAAAACATTTATATTTGATCAAAACATAAAACTCACAATTAAAGATGACAAACCACACACACACATATTATCAAAATTTTACAAGAAAAAAAAAAAACAAAGATGGCCCCTTAAAGTGAACTCTTCTCAAATAAAATTTGGTTCATTCTTAAACTCCAAAATCAAACTCAGCCACTGTTCAAATGAATTATAATTCACTTGAATAGTAACACATGTTGTCATTCAACAGCCAAGAGGAAAACATATTCCCTCCCTAAATTTGAGTAAAATATTATTGTAACTATAAAAGGATTTTCCTGTTTTTCAACTTCTTTCTTCGAACTAAAATGTTATTTAAAAGTAAAGATAAAATAGATAACGCAGAAAAGGAACTTCCTTCTTTAGATTATAAAGCAAAAAAGGAACCCCCTGAACAGAAAAGTGGGTTGAAAACAACCCTTCCTCATTTCCTCATGCACTAGAAAAAGAGAAAACAAAAAAAATTAAGGAACTTGCAAACTCTAACATAAATAACCATCTATGCTTAAAGCCATGGAAAGGAATAGAAGACAAGCATTCATTGTATATTTATTGTATGGTAAGAAAAAAATGAAAGTGCAAAGCAAGAAGAGAAAATAGGTTTTTTAAAACATTAAAACAATTCTTGCAGGTCTCACTGGTTTTTTACTACAGCAATTGAAATACAACCCAAAACAAATGTTTCTGTCAAGGTTTAAACAGTAAAGCTCCCTCTCTATATGTGTTGCAAATTTCACTTATTTCTTCTCCTTTTTTTTTTTCCCTCTTGTATATTGATGAAAAGATCAAAGAAAAAATCCCTCTGTTTCCCTGTTATCTGCACTATCCTCTCCTCTCACTATCTCTTTCTTTCTTTTTTCTACTCTTTCCCTTTTCTGCTCTTTTCTTCCTCTTTTCTTTCCCGTTTCCCTTTTTTTTGTTTTCTTTTTTTCTCTCCTCCTTTTAGGTTAGCAAAGACAACATATATAGTCTATACACAACTCTTATTAGGAAAAAATCAATGTATTAATATACAATGCATATCCTAGCTGATTTGCAGCCAAATAATACAAATGAGAAAATTACAATATTCTCATTGATTATGTGCTGATTCTAGTGATTTCTTTCCAACATTAACACATCATCCCAACTATTTATGTTAGGGATAAAATCCTAGCCGTTAGATGATAATGAGGTTCTTCTCTTTATGGCATTTTACAATTATCAAAAGCTGTTATTTCCTATGAATTATAACTGCACAAAAATATGATATGCAACTCCAAATCCATAATAGAAAAATGGAAACCCAGCAAGAAATTTACAAAGGAAAAGGAAAGAAATCAGATGGGTAAGGGTGCATGCTGCAAAGTCTTATTTTTCTTATTTGACGTGGTAGAAATCTTATCATTTATGAGGATTCAACCCCCACTCCAGCTTTCAATATCTTCTTCAATTAAATCCTTCATTTTATCACTTTTCAATTCAGTTCTTGTTAAAAAAAATCCTCCGAATTAGGCTCGCAAACTTAGGTTAAACCTGTCTTGTGATAGGAGTCTCTACTTTCACATTAGATATTCAAATAAGAATATTTTGAGCTTCTGATATCAAAATCAAGCAAGCCAAAAGCTCAAATTCATCTATGTATTTAGGATTACAACTTTGATGAAGGATTCAAAGTGAGAAAAAATTGTTATAAGGAACAGAATATAACAATAATTTGGTTGGTTAAAAAGGGTCTCCTCATCTGATTCAGAAAACTGACAACGTCGAGTATCCTGATATGACTAAGAGTATGACCTAAGAACAAATTAACAAAATTTATAATGGAAATAGAGTCTTGAGTACAAAACTTTGTTTACGATCCTTTTCGTGATAGAATTCTCTACTTTCATGTTAAATATTCAAACAAGAATATTATGACCTTTTGATATCGAAATTAAATGATTCAAAAATTCTAAATTCATCTACACTTGTAGAGCTACAACTTTCATAAAGGATAAAGAATGAGATAAATTTATTTTAAAGAACAGAATTGTGACAAAACTCAGCTGAAAACCTTTTCACAGCAAGATTCTATACTTTCATGCTAGATTTCAAACAAGAATATTTTGAACTTTTGATATCAAAATCAAGCAATTCAAAAACCTAAATTCATCTACCTATCCCAAACTGCAACTTTGATAGGGGATTTGAAGTGAGATAAAATTATTTTAGATAACAAAATCTGACAGGAATCTGGTTGGTCAAAAAGATTTTCTTGATCTAACAATGTTGAACATCGAAATCTGATTGGGAGTCTACCTTAAGAACAGTGACCCCTAGGACCCAATAAAGGTGTAAGTTAATTTTTCAACATGTCATGAGTGATAAAATATAACTAGGATGGTCAGATATCATACGAAACCAAATCAAAATCAAAGCCTAAGTTGAAACAAAAAATTATGATAGCAGCAAAATTATTTTTAAAAAAAAATATAAATTCTAAGAGATTTATATGAAGACACTCTGTACTTGGTTTAAAAGGGGGCACACACCATCTTCAACATATGAGATTTAAAAATAAGTAACAACAATACTTACCAACACAAGTGTCATAACCCAATTCTGGGTTATTCCCCAATTTTGATAAATTTTTAGAAAAATCCAAAAAATAGAGAAAAACAATGAACATCCAAAAAATACATTTTTAAATATATTTGCATCATTTTTAGCATTTTCAACATCATCTCAAAAGAATTTAAATTTTCAAAGATATTTGGAACACGTTCAACTTTTAACATGTTATTTTTAAAATCATTGATTTTCATCATTGAGTCGATGTTGATATTGCTTATTTAAAAAAAAATATAAAAAAATCAAAATTTACAAAAAAATAAAATTAAGGGACCAATTTTGAAATCGAAACAACATTTTGCCTATAAATAGCAACCTTTAACACAAAGAAAATGGAGGCAATTTTGATTCAAAAAAAAAAAAAGAAAAACCCTAAACCTAAATTTCTTTCTCCCTCATCTAAGGTCGCCGCCCCCCACCCTTAGCCATTTTTCCTTCTCACCTTCCCTTCCCCAGCCACTGACCAGCCACATAACCAGTCATCTTCATCTTCCTCCATACGATCTCCAGTCTTCTCTGCCAAAGTAAGTCAAGGCTGACTCCTCACTTGGCCGAACAAAAGACCAGTCGCCCTTTCTTTCAGCCACATAACAACCCCCTCATTTTCATCTCCTATAGCCGATCTTCCCCTTCTTCATCCATCAGCTCCCCCCGCACTTCCCCTCAACAACAGCGTCTCCTCATCACAGTGGCGCCATCTCCAGTTCCTCTCTAATGGTGGTTGCAGCAGCAGCATCGCTCACAAGCGCGAAACAGTTTGCCTTCTCCCTCTGGTGGTGCCTGCAGATCCAGCCTCTTCCCACAGCCGATATACCCAGCTTTTCTTTATCTGGCCGATAGCAGTGGCATCCCCAACTGACCTAGATCGGTCCGCTGCTCCTTCTTCTTCTTCCCATAACTAATAGATCTTCTCTCTTCTACCGGTCACAGGCCATGATCTCCCTCATCAGCACAGTCATGATCGCAGCTTTGCCTCTCGCACTCCTTTCTCAACTGCTAGAGCTGTCATTTTGAAGAAGGAAAGAATAACAAAAACAGAACAACAGATTCAAAAACGGATCTACATAAAAAGAAAAAATTAAAATCAACTACTGTTGTGTGTTGTTTCCTTTGTTGCAGGTGACAGTGACCTTCACCGCCGACGTAGGAAGACAGAGAAGAGGAAGACAACCCCGATCCACCGGTTCTGCCACCTTTAGCGGCGGCAGCGTGTGGAGTAACGCATCGCCACTGCTCACAAGCACTGTTATGGAGTTTTGAGGGGTTATTTTGTAATTTTCAAACTATTTAATGTAAAATTTGTTTAGTTTGAATTTTTATTTGTATTTTGTAAATATAAAAAAAAAGCAAAAAGAAGAAAAAGAAAAGAAAAGAAAAATATAGGTGTGTGTGTGTGTTTGTATTTGTTTTATGAATGTTTCTTTTTATTTATGATAAAATTACAGAGAATAAAGAAGGATTTAATATTTTGATTGGATCACGGTGTAGAAGTACAAGCTTGTACGGAAGTTGTATTTCTAAAATCCGATGAAAAGATAAAAATTTTAAAACTTCTTTAACACATCACAACCACGAAGTAGCTTACCTCAGGTAGGGTGTGTTAGGGGTGTTAATACCTTCCCTAACCACAATCAGTCCCTTACCCGCGAATCTTTGACAAGACGAGTACAACCAGGTTTTCTAGTAGCCCTCAATTAAATACTAGGTGGCGACTCCTAACAAGATCAATTCAAACATAATAGAGAGAAAAAATCACTAGACCGACGTCGTGTGGATTTTTTTGACATGCGACAACAGTATCCCATCCTTATTAGAAGATACAAAGTAAAATGGTAGGACTTTTTGGTAGTAGAAATCAAAATTTCAAAACCTGTTATAATGGAATGACTTTAGCAACATCAGAAGGCCTAAATTATAGACCTAGATCCTCAATTCAAATTTCTAGCTCAAAGATTTCATGCTTTTTTTTCTTGCCTCGGTCAAATTTGAAGAAAAATAATTTAAGATCATAAAACAACTACTACAAAGCATAAAAAATAATTAATCCTCTTCATCTTCGTCTTCAGGTTCTATTGTTGGCCTAGATGATGACAATAAAGATGACTGTTATGAAATTTTTTTCTATTTTATAAAAATAATTCACATTTATTATATAAAAAAAGTATTTTCCTAGTCCTAGAAATATTTTGGCCCATTCTCAAATCTTATTAGCCTAACTCTCTTGTCGGTACAAATTGTTAAACTAACTAAATTACAATTTAACTTTTTAAAATGCTAACCCTCTCTATTTACAAAGGATGAAAAACAACAAGTAATCGTCTTTTTCAACTTTTTTAAAACTAAATCATTTGCTTTATGAAATTTTCAAAAAGCTACTCTCAAACCCCTTTATATAAATAAGCTTTTCCCAAGTTTGAAGGGGAAAACCTTTTAAAAGAGTTCATTTAAAGGCATCAAAACCTCTTTTTTTTATAATTCCTTGTAACTTTCTGAAATACCCTCTAATATCATATAAACATATCCATATTTTTTTATCCAAATCAAAGAACTTATATCTCTTTTACTATTATATATATATATATATATATATATATATATATATATATGTATGTATATGTATATATATATATATATTTGTGTGTGTGTGTATGCACGCGCAACCGCGCGCACGTGTTTCAAATTCTTCTTATTTTGTATTTATATTTTATATTTTTACAAAATTAAGTATACTTTGTATTTGTTAGATGATCATGTTATTCTTAGAATCGTCTTTTCATTCACATCAAAAATTTATTTTGTTTTTATTTTATAGTTTTGCTCTGTTTTAAAATCAAGTATATCGGCTGAAAACTTGTTAGAAGATCTTTAGATCATTTTTAGGTATTGCATCACATACTTGCTCTTATTTTTCATTGGTATTAGAGCATATTGGAATTTAAATAGTATTGTTATATAAGATTTTGGAGACTTGGTTAGAAGAGAGAATCTTAAAAGAATAGATGAATTCTATAGAATGGTGTGATTCCCGTTTATAGGTGATGATAGAACAATAAATCCATATAACTTATAGTTTGTTATCTAGGTTATCTTTTAAACCATGGATTCTTTTTTTTTTAGGACAACTTTTATTTTAGCTTCCTCCACTTCTAATTTTAATGAAGGTAAAAAGTTATAAATAGTAAAGATATTACAATTAAAGAATTTATAAAAAAATATTGATAATTAGAAAATCCCAAAGTTTCAAAAGAACCAAATTTATCTAACTTCTTGTAATTTTTTTAAAACTGGTTTTACAATCAAAACTGAAGAAAAGGATACTAAACTTACAAAACCTTATGAAACTATTTAACTTCTTTCTTAAAAATCTTTACAAAAACACATAGATATAAGTTACAAATATATTCATATTGGCTTAGTACAGGTAGAAATAAAATTTCTTACCAAAGAAAGACTAAACACTTTCATTTTAATTATCCTAAGAAATGCTAGATTCTAAAATTTTCAAGATTCTTTACTGAGCTTTGTTGAATTTAATTTATATAGTGACTTGTTTCTTTCAATTATTACCCAAACCTTACTATATCCTTTAAAGATAAAAGCATTATAAAGTATAATCTTACAAATAAAAACTCATAATTATAAGTTGGTTGAAGGATCAATACAAAGTCATCTTTTCTATCTTTTCTAGTAAGCATAAATTTTAATCCTAAAAAGGTAAAACCTTACTTCTCCAAACAAACATTTTTAGATAAAACATAATTGTACCTAAATCTATGTAATGAAAAGATCTTATCCCTATCAAAAGAATGGATCTTTGAAGGTGTCACCCAACCTAAGCCTATTTAACCACCACAACCAAATATTCAACCTAAATACATAACTCAATATAGTGATGGTAAAGTTAAACTATCTTTCCATTGAATATCATCTAGTTCTAGGTTCTTAGATAAATCTTCTACATCAAGTATAATAAATCATTTTATCATTTTAGTTTCCTTCAGTTATAAATATGCCTTAACACACAAACTCATCTAAGGAATCAACAACTGATATTCCTGGCACTAGTTTCTAAAATGTTGATTATACCATAAATATATCCAAACCATTATATTCGAACACTAACCAACCTTCTCCTTCAACTTTTCAAACGTTCTCATCTGTAATTGAGAACATTTAAAATTAGTTGAATGTTCTTGAAGAAGATTTTGTTATAAATAAAAAAATATTTTATTAATGATTTTTATAGCAACTATAATGCTAAAAAAAGATCTTGACTTTTTAAAACTTTCATGAAAAAGATAAAAAATACAAAAATATTTTTTTTAATTTTATTATATTATATAAAATTCAAATTTTATTTCTTGACTAGTTTGAATCATTCTACATAATTAAACATCATATTGCATATCCCTTTACAAAACATGCATGTCCCATAACATTTAGAAGTAAAACTTCTTTTTGGGAACTTGCTAGTGGTACTTTCATTAACTTTGAAAACCCATCTTTAAAAAACCTTAAAATCCCACATAACAGTTAAACTATAGATGCTGCCTTTTATAAAAAAAATTCAAATGATGAAATCACCACAAACACCAAACATATTATTCATTAGAATAACTTTATTAATATCAACCTCAATACTATGGGAAAATAATTGACCAAAATAGAAGAACAAATACAAAAGACTATTCTCAAACATATAACCTTATATAACGATGGTAAAGTTAAACCATCCTTCCATAAACGATCAAACAGTTCTTGGTTCTTAAATGAATCTTTTACATAAAGTATAATAAATCTTGGAAGAAGTTTTGGGATTTTTTTAGTTATAAATATGCCTTATCACACAAACCCATCTACAAAATTGACCTTTGATATTCCTAGCACTAGTTTCCAAAATGGAAATTATACCACAAACATACCAAAACCATTATATTCAAGGGTTAACCAACCTTTTCCTTCAACTTCTGCAATGTTCTCATTTGTAACTAAAAACATCCAAAATAAATTGAATGTTTTTAAAGTAGATTTTGTTGTAAATAATATTTTATTAATGATTTTTATAACAACCATAATGCTGAGAAACAATTTTATGAAATACAAAATTATTTTTGTAATGAAACGATTAAACTATAAGGTGTATTTTTCCCTTAAATATTTCATGATGATTTATAAATAAATATTCCTAGTGTTATATTTTCTTTAACTTTTAAATTATTAAGTGGTAAACATCATCAAAAGAGTGAGGTAAAATTTTGATGCCGACTCTTGATTCAAGGCAGTACTACGCACTCTCTCACATATCATTATGGACTAGGTTTGTTATTTTTTTTTTCATTTTGATTCCTAAATTTTTTTTCCTTAATTAAGTTCTTAAATTGCAAAATTTAAGGGCAAATGCTTCCTATTTATTAACCAATAAAAAAAATTAAAAAAAGAAGGACCAAGGTGAAAAAAGCATTAAAAATAGTTTGTGGGTTTAAAATTGACACCAAAAGTTCACTTTTATCTTCCAATTTTTTAAATGATTTCTTTTTGGTCCCATAGGTCTTTTGAAATTCAATTTTTATACAAAAAAATATTTTTATTATTTTTTAGTCTATGATTTAAGAAATAATCATCGCATTTCGATGGTAGAGTGGGAAATTTTTAGTTGACACTGATTTCAACTATCAAAATAATTGATTTTAGTGTCATATAGTTTCATTTGATGAGAATAGTTCTACTAAGGTGTTATTTTCCATCAATATAACATGATATGGTAGATTTAGTCTTGAGCATTGTTATGGATTCAGGTTTATTTTAGATTTCTTAACCAATTTTTAGGTTGTTTGAAGCCATAAATGAGTTAATTAAGGGGCTTACAATAATCAATTTGGTTTCTATGTTATAATATCCAGTACTTGATTTTAGTTTCTTGCACCATATAAATCCCACTAAAAAATTTTACGAATACGCTTTAATTTTGAGTTTTTGTTATTTTTTTTCTACGTCATTATAAAATCTCAACTTTCTATCCAATACTTGGTTTTAGTTTTTTGCACCATATAAATCCTACTAAAAAGTTTTATTAGTAAGTTTTTATTTTTGGTTTTTGTCATTTCTTTTTTACATCAGTTTATCAATTCATATATGTTTTTGAACTTAAAATTATAGAAACTACACTTTAAAATTTTGTCTATTTACTTTATGATATCAAAATCAACAATGTTATCAATCTCCTAATAAGTAATATAACTACTTTATGATATCAAAATCAACAATGTTATTAATCTCCTAATAAGTAATATAACTAAGAAAGAAGAAGATTAGAACCACAAGTGTTTACCAAAATTACAAGAGTAGACCAACACTTCCTGCAACAATCAATATTGATATAGTTTCAATGGTGAACAAGATTTTGTTAGATTTGATATTTTTATCAACATACATAGTTGAAATTAAAGAAAAATTGAAATTGAAATTTACTTAGATTTTTCTACTGAAAACACTTGTACACGAAAAAGAATTACAACACTTAAAAAAAACAAATTTGGTAGTGTTTTTTTTATAGATCTTGGTCATGGATGGTGGTTTGTGTAAGCATAGTGTTGGTTTATGAGTTTTACAATCATGTATGACTATAAAAAAGAAAAAAAATAGTGTTAGAACAAACGTTGTTCAAGAAAGGAAGAGGTTGGTAAAAAGGCTAAAAAACATGGATGATGAGAATAATTGTTCACCGGTTCTTTAGGGGAGCAAAGAAGAAGAGAAAGGGATATTTTGGTCAATAAAAAATCAAATTGTCTTTAAGCTTCAATTACATTTTGCACAATAATTTTTAAAGCATGCTTGACATGCTTTTTAATTCATATGTGGTTGATCCATATTTTTAACATGATCCCACAACATTAAATTTGCTTTTTCAATGTTTACCAAACACATTTCTATTGATCAAAACCACACCACATTTTCCAACCACCAAAATAAATATTCTTATAGTTTTGAATCTGCTTCAAAATATTCTTATAGTTTTGAATCTGCTTCTGATTTGACAAATCTAGGTTTACTTCTCGTTACCATTAAAAAAACTCACTCTTTAAAAAAATAACCTCATCTCCTACCCTACATCAACAAATCAATAATCTCTTTCAAATATATGGCGCAGACTAATTTGAAAAATTTACTTAAGTCCATAAAAAGGACCCAAAAAGAAAGTAGAAACATGAGTCATTTGAAAAATCATAAAAAAATAATTAAATAAAAAAATATAGCCATAATAAATCAATATTAAGATCATAGAATTTTGAAGGAAGCAAAAAGAGTGGTGGGTGAAAAAGATTATGAAAGTAAGAGTGCAAGTATTGGGGCAAGGTATAAGAGGCGGCGTTATCAGAGAAGAAGAGAGAGCATGTAATTATAAATTAATGGAAACTTTGTTTTTTTACAAAGCCTTATATTTTGATTTTTTTATACTAATGTTAGACTGTTTGTATTTTATGATTATGCCACTTCAATTTAGTATACATTATTGCCATGGAGCTTTATACGTGTCATAGCTCTAATCATTGGATGTAAAGTGTGTTTGAAAGTGTGCTAGCGGTTATTTTTTAATGTGTTTTTACTCGAAAATGTATTAAAATAATATATTTTTTATTTTAAAAAAAATTATTTTTAAAATTAGTACATCAAAACAATATAAAATTACCAAAAAATTAATTTAAAATAAAAAAAATAATTTTTTTTCTAAAATATTTTTATAACACAAAAACAAATAGGCTCGTAAACTTCTTGAAAGGTTATGTTTGCTAGACAACGGGTAGTCAATTAGTGGTAAGGGATCTTTGGGAGAAAACAATATTATGATTGTGTTTAATTTAAAAAAAATATTTTTTTGTTCTTCATCTCTAATTTTGTTATTTATTCTTAATAGTTTCTTCTCATTAAAATTAAGTAAACATGTTTGTTACATACAAGATCTTCATGGACCTTAATTATTTGTCATAATTGAAAATATTAATATGAGTGAATTAAATAAGTTTTTATATAATATAATTTAAAGTTATGAACTTACTCTATGATTTTTATGGTCATTTTTAATATGAACAACATCTTCCATAATAGTTTTATCAAACACTTTTAAATTGTTTTTTATTTAATATTAATTTAAATAACAATTTTAACCAAATGCTAACTAACAACAATTAAAAAAAAATTACAACATATATTTTTTAAAAATTCACAGAAACTATTATAATGTCCAACATACACTTAAATTTAAATACAAGATTTCAAATCTTTTTTTTTATTGTGCGAGGATGAATATTGTTAGACCAAACATTCATTTTTATTGTCATTCTTATTAAATAAGAAAGTTACTATATACATAGAGAATATTTATGGTGTTTATAAAGTAATTACTTATTTTTATAATATAAAAAGATAAAAAAAGATTATAAAAATATGTTTATTATTTATGGTGAGTGCATGTTTAGTTTTCTCTTTCATTATTTATCTATTTCTCTTCAAAGTGAGTTTAAAGAGTTACTATTTATATTTATATTTATATGTTAAATACCACAAAATTTTCTATATGCACTTCTTCGTCATGGAAGTCTAGATCATTCATAACATTTTTTTATATTAATTGAGATTAAATGTATTCTGCTGGTCTTTAAGCAAACCACTAATATAATTAATATTTAACATTACACAGTAAATTTTTGAAAACATTCATATTCAACTTTTTCTTTTAACTTGAATTTAAAATTAAAATAAATAAAAATTAATCCAACATGATAATCAATCTGACCATACAAAGATAATTTGACCTTTTATTAAAAAAATATTTTAAAGATAAAATTAACCAATAAAAAAGTAAAATTAACATAAAAAATTTTATAATTTGATTTTTTATTTAGTTTAAGTTTAAAATTAAATTGTAATTAATTATTAAAAAAAATTGAGAATAAAATAGAAAAAAAATGGAAAAAGAAGGTTTGAATTGAAAATAAAAGGCTTTCCCAATTTTATTTTATTTTTTTTAAGTATAGGAGGGTGAATCTAATTGAAATATGCTCCACCTAGCATACAAAATCACTAGCTACTCAATGCATGGAATCCAAGACTAAAAACAAAAAGCGGTTAACTTATCTGTCTCGAGACTAAAATCCATCTGATATGTGCATACAACTGGAAACAAAAAATAGAAGAGTAATTTTAAATTAGTCCCTGTAATTTTTTAAAATGAATCTAATGGCCTTTTTAGGTTTAAAATAATTAATTAATCCCTAAACTAGTGTTGATCATGCTTAATTTAATACTTATTTGCTAAAAAAAGTCTTATTTTCTCATCAATATTCTCATATTACCTAATCTTTTTTATTTCTTAAAAGAACAAAATAAATTAAAAAAGAACATGGAATGAATCAACTGACATGTATATTTAAAAAGTTTGAGAATAATTAATTATTTTAGAAAAAAGAGACTATTTGATTCAGTGTTTAAAATAACAGGTACTAATATATAATTTACTCAAAACAGAGCCCCCTCTTATCCAAGGTAGATGCAACGAAGAAGAGGAGAGGAGGACGGCAGTGAGGAGTTGGAGAAGAGAGTGAAGTGCATGTGAAAGAGGAGAGGAGAATGGCAATGCGTTGTGCCTCATCTTCTTTTATTAAAATCCTCTTAGAGTGAAGTGCACGTGAAAGAGGAGAGGAGAGGAGAGGAGAATGGCAATGCTTTTTGCCTCATCTTCTTTTACTACTTCAACAAAATCCTCTTCTTCTTACTCAACAAAGAATGGAACTAGTATTAGTCACGGCCCTTTTTTTGTTGGGTTCTCTTTTTCACAATCATGGTTTTCTTTGAGTAATAGCAGGCGTGGGTTCGAGGTTCGGTGCGAGAAGAAAGACAAGAGCGTCGTCACTCGCGTTCCTCTTGACCAACGCTGGTTATTTGAAGCATGTGAACTTAATGGCCCTGTAATTTCCTCTTTCTTTCTTTCTCAAGTCTGACTGCTACTAATTAAGTTGAGTTCTTTTGATTTATAACTGAATTGGAATAAACCCAAAGTTATGTTTATGAAATCTAATGCAAGTTGGGCATCACACATTCCATCATGATTTATTGCAAACATTCTATGCAGCTAATTTTATGACAGGTATTTAAAGAATCTGAGATGACTATAACTTCTTTTTATCTTCTAACCTGTTCTACCATCCACTCCGTCATATCTCCCGTATTTATTTCCTTAGAACTTTTTCGATCTCTTCAATTCTGAAAGGAAATAACAGAAAATAAATTGTGAGATTGATGCATGATGGGAATTTGTAGTTTGGCCAGCTATACTATGTTTGATCGGTAACCATGGTTGTATTTAGCCTGTGATGAAGATCCCAGAGTATGCACTAATTAATGACTGCTGGGGGTATTTTTAGGGATGTGGAATATTACAACAGTTCTATTCTACCATTCCCAGTAAATCGCGCCTGAAGGGGTGCGATTTCAAAGTGTACGAAAATCCCAGATTTATTAAGTTGTGAAATCAATTCTGAAGTGAATTGTTGGTTCCAAACGTGAGATTGACAAAAATTGTAGAATTGAAATCAATTGAAATCAATTCTAGTCAAATCTTAATCTTCCAAACAGCCTTTTGTTTGATGTATGAACATTTTGTTTCTTTTGTTTATCGCGGGTTTTTTTTGTCTATTAAACGAGAAAAAAAAACTGTTAATTTGGTTTTTCTTTTTTTCCAGATTTTTACTAAGGTCTGAGTCCATTGTAAAATTTTTATGGTGGTTCTCGATGTTTGCTTGTGCTTGATTACAATGTTAATTTTGCTTTGGTTTTATTTCAAATAGGATATTTGGAATACGACATGGTATCCTAAAGCTGCAGATCATATTAACACAGAGAAAACTTGGTACATTGTTGATGCAACTGAAAAAGATTATTGGAAGACTGGCATCTACAATTGCCATTTACATTCGTGGAATGAATTTGGCCACTTACACTCCTAGTGTGGACATGGGGGCTTTTGTGATTGTGGTATGTGGATTGAATAAGTGCTCACTGCCAATGCCCGTTTTTTCAATCATTTGCCATGAATTTTGACTGCTTAATGTATGAAGTTGGTGGTTTTTGTTGTTTTCAAGTGGATTGTTCAGCGATAAATTTTCTTATGTCTGTTACATTACTTTGCATTTGATTAGTTTCTTCTAGGTGTCCTCAGTGCTCCTAGTATGGTTTCAGACCTCATATAGCTTTCTGTCTATTGCATTTTTGCATCAGTTGCTATATGCTGATTGTCATTCAGAAAAATCTTGTTAAATTGTGGTTTATTTACTAATTTTATCATCATGGCAGCATAACATATGTATCTAAAATCTTTATTGATAAGATCATCAATTGCTTAACGTGCTTAGTACGAGTTACTGATGTGGTTTGGATGAAGAAGAGAGTAGTTATTAGTTGTTTTACGACCATGTTTCTTACCAGCAGTTTATATGTAGAGGCTTGTCTCAGTTCATTAGGTACTTTCAGACATGAGGAAATTTCTTGAAAAATTGAAATTGGAATTGGTTGCTAATAGTATATCTATGTTTTTGTTGATTTGAACTTGAAAAGTATGATGAAGAATTAGAATTTGTAATGGTCATTGCAGGATTTCACCATTTGATATCTGTTTTGTATTCCAAACATAAATCTCTATATCATCTATTTTGACTAGATGCATCATTATTTTCAACATAAGTTCAGTAGCAAATGCCTTTTTCAAAATATTGTCATCTAGATATTCACTTGGTATTACCCTTGTTTCATATAATTTTCTCAAAACTCCACTCAAATTTAATGGATAACTGGTAGCGGTATTGTGATTGTTTCTATATGATTGTACCTGCTTGTTGAGGTTCTGGTGTAAGGATTAGGAGGACTTGGCTGCTTCTTCATTGAATGTCAATTCCTGTAAAGTGCTTTCTTAGAGTACCAATTGCAATTAACTTGTGCTAAAGTTCTGGAAGCCTTTGCCTTTTCTGATCTTATAAGGTAAATGCTGAGAAAGTTGCTGTATCTGGCAAGAAGAGGACCCAAAAGTTATACAGGAGGCATTCAGGAAGACCAGGCGGTATGAAAGAGGAGACATTTGATCAGCTACAACAGAGGATTCCAGAAAGAATTATTGAACATGCTGTTCGTGGTATGCTTCCTAAAAGAAGGGTGAGCAAGCATGTTCTGACTCAAATGAGTAACTGTTTATAAAATAAAGCATACATATCCACGTTTATGTATTTTAGATTATCTGTTTTCCCTTGTATTTTTAGAACAAAGCTTTTCTATAAAGTCTGATTTTTTTTTTTAACTTATTTTTGTTGCTTAATTAAATATTTTTAGGGTTTTCCCTTGGGTGTTTTGCTCTGCAGTATGATTTTTTCTTCTTGGGTTCTTTGATCTTCACTCCAGTTTTATTGTCTTTTTTGCTCTCGGTCTCGCTCTAAAAGCATCTTTATTGTACATAGGTTTGCAACAAGTTTATTTAAAATGCTTTTACATTAAATGATTGGTCTGTCCATGGACAAGGTGGAATGATAGAGCCTAATTTATTGTTGATAGGTTGAAGACCATTAACCTTGCTAACAAAATACAAATATCTCAATTCAAGTTCATCATGAAACCCATGAATCAAACATTACCTCTTTATTTGTTGGAAGGACTCAAACTTGTTCTGAAATTGTTCCAAGGTACACTTCACATCTCTAATTATCTTGTCACATATATCTTAAAATATTATGCATCTAAGTAGGTTGGCTAAGCTATAGTCTCAAATGATTCCTTCTAGCTTAAACAATCCTTAAAAAGTCAATCCACGGTCTATAATGTGTAAAAAGTATAGACATAATGTGTAAAAAGTATAGACTAGAACAATATCATATTGACTCCAAATCACAACCAAATAGATTTTAATTGAGAATAAAACGTTCCACACATGCTAATCTAGGGTGGAATCCACTGGGGCACCACTAATTCTTTATTGATAATGTAAAGCGATGCAAATAAAAATGATATGTAATGGGTGCATGAATATAACTCTATAGACAATTCACATATATAAAATAAACATAACGGATAAAGTAAAATGCAAAGAAATAAAAATAAAATAATATGACCTAATAATAACTCAGACAAATTATATAAAATAACCAATAATATAAAAAAAAAACATTACAATAAAACATATCATTTTGCATATAAACAAACAAAGCATAACCGATAAGTATATCTTTATTAAAATAGTCATTTTGTTGTAGGGGATATCTAGATGAAATAAGGATAAAATTGAAAATAAGAGTTGCCTTCTAGTTTTATAATAACTAAAAACATTAATATGTTTTTCAAAGTTCTAGCTATCATCCTACTTAAGATAAATTATATTGGTAGTTTTTTTTAAAGATGTATATTTGTTATGTTTAGGGATGACCTAGTGATTAGTACTTAAAAATGCATTTTTATTAAGTTTTTATATTAGTATTTTGCACTTGAAGTATCAATAACTTCTTAATTAAAACATGTTTTATAATAATAAATCTGATACTATAAGATATCTTTAATTTATGGTAAATGTTTATTTTAAATGCAGGCCTATCACATAAATTAAAGGATTGATTGTTGAGTTTAACTACTAAAATAAAGATGACAAATAGAAGGTGAAGCTTAGAAAAGTGATGCTTATTCAGTTTAAACTAGAACACTGTTCAGTCATTGGGTCATATTTAGAACTGTAGATTTTCAATTTCAATTTGGTTTAAATGGCTAAAAAGCTATAATGTATACCTAAAACATTTATGGGAAGACAAGACTTAATTCTGTAGTTTGGAAGTCTAGATTTTAACAACGGAGAAGTTCGAATCTGTCCTACAGCTCAGACATTGTTCAGTATTCAACCCATATCTTGAGTTTTAGAAGTTCAAATGATCTCCATTTTTTTTGTTGGAAATCTAAGATAATTTTCTAGAGTTTTTATGATTTAAGTCTATTCAAATTTTGACGTTAGTAATGACATTTTGTTCAGACAAGAAGATAAGGATTGTCATCAAGTCAAGAGTTGGTCACATATTCAACAATTAATCATCAAATCAATACTTTTAAATTTTAGCCTATAAAAAGGCATTTTCCATACATTAGGTATCTTGATTTTTCACATCAAGATCATGTTCTTACTCTCTTTATATTTTTTGTGATGCTTAAGTTTTGCTTTTATTAATCTCTTGTTTATGTTTTTCATTTTCTTTCCTTTACTTAGTAAACTTATATCTTATTTATGTTCTTATATTATTTATTTATATTTTTCTTCTTCATTATGTTTAGTTAAGTTTATTATGTTAAGATGAAAAGATTACACTAATGGTGTAAGAATAAGTATGGTATAAACTTAATATGAATTTTAATATTTGATACTAACATGTTTTGTATTTGTTTTCTTACTCACTTTTAATACTTTGATTATTAAATGGTTAATCTAGATTTATGTTGTGTAACACTTGGTACAATAAATAGTTAGCATTTTCATAGTTCAACTGTATGCTATAACCTACACCTATGTTATGAAAGGAACTTGATTTGTTGTTAATATGAGTTATAATTATGAATACCTAACAAAATTTACAAGTATTAATATTATTCGAATAAGATAACTAATATAATCATATTAACCATTTATAATCTAATTGGAACCTCCTTTATGTGTGGTTTCAGTTGAGTAATAAAAAGAGTTTATATTATACTTGTTTGAAATACCATTAGTGGATCCTCTAACCTTAACATTTATTTTTATTATTTAATTTTTACATTAATCTTACATCTTAAAATCCTCTTTAACTTATTATTATTGTTGTTGTTGTTGTTATAGTTATTTATAGTTTATATAGTTAACCTCTATGTGGTTCGACCTCAGTCTTGTTGGGTTATTTGTTACTTTGACACTCCTGCAATTGAAAAAAAACATTAATTTTTTGATCGTATCACTTAAACTTAAAGGTTTTTTTTTAAAAAAAACTAAATTAAAGAGTGGTTTTGGATTTGGATCCTAAAATAGCCTAATCCTAATCCTCTTTTTGACTAAAGACAGTTATGGATTTGATATTGATATGTAGTCATCAATTTAAATATATAATTTTTAACCTTTAAAGATAAAAGTAGAGAATAAGTCATCTAAGGTTTAACTCTCTATATGCATGACAACATATACATCATAAAAAATAAAAATACCAAGACAAGTCTTCAGAAAAAACCATGTCAATATGTATATGGATTAAAAATCTTAGGTTCAAACCCATCTTTATCCCGCTTTAAACAAAAGATCGACTTAATGCCCTTGAAGTTGCCATAAAATAACACGATCAAATCCACATTCATCAATATTCATGGCTAAGAGTAGTAAAAAAACTAGTTGTGATATTCAAACATGTTTAGATCTTGTTTTATGTTGTCATGGCTATTATGGAGTTTAAGTTAACTAGTTTAGATCTTTTTTAATGGCTAGTATGTTAGTATCAAACTCTATGATATTTTGATTTGTTTAGAAAGATCAGTGTGGATCAAACTAAAAAAAAAAATTAAGATGATTATGATGATTAAGGTTGTAGGTTTGATTATTATAGACAAATTAATAGTTTTTGCATTCTCTAGGTTAGGTGGAGATCATGGTTATGAGAAAAGATGAAGGAAAATGGAGTTACATGACATGTTTAGTTAGTAATAAAAAGCCCTAGTAATTGAGGAGGTGTGAGTATGGTAGGACTATCAATTGCCTTGATTATTTTTTAGCTAGGTTTTTGCCTTTTTTTAGTTGGGAGAAAGGAATATAGGTATCTTAGGTATTTTTGTTACTTCTCTTATTTTTTTTTTAATTTTTTTTTTGTCTTTTGTTTGGATCAATTCTTCTTATAAGAGTGTATGTTCCCTTTATTTATATTGTTTAGAATTCTCTATACAATAAAAAAAACTACATGAAAAAAAAGAATGTAATGTTAGGAAATTTTATATTGTTTCCTTCCTGGTTATAGATTTCTCATTAAGTAAATTCTCTTCTTAGAATCTTGCTCATGATTTTCTAATTTTATTTGATTTTATATTTATTTTTCAATCTCAAATTGATTATCTTTTTATTTTTTCCTCATCTAATTTCCTCTTCTAGAATCTCTCTAGATTTTTTTATTTAACATGTGCTTTAATTTTTTAATTTATAATTATTTATTTAATAAAAACATGCTAATCATAATGGCGTATTTTTTTTTGGGTGATGTAAAAAAAAAATATTTGCTCCAATTAATCATCTAGTTTTTGACACTAACTCTAAAGTTGTAATGAGAACAGCAACTCATAGTTGATGGATTCAGTTTCTTAGAAGTCTTTAAACATATTTTATTATGGTATGATCTTGTGTGCTGTGATCATTGGATATATTTGAGATTTAGATTCGAAAGTTTTCTAAAGTTATATTTTTTCAACTACTATAGTAAAATTTCCCCTCCCTAAAATCACTATATGTTTTGTAATTATTTATTTTTCATTTAGTTTAATATTTTTCACATCGAAGTCTTAAAAAGAAAAAGACAAACTCAGAAATAACTCCAAGTGTTGAGCGAGATGATCTACAAGAATCAAGATAAAGAACCATAACACATAATTCATGCTAATGTTCACTCAATCTTCCTCCTTTATCGAAGTCTCCTTTCACAATCTCATTTTGAGACAAGAGTAAAATGTTACTACTATATCGACTTGTTCTGTAGTGTCTTCCATTGTTTTCTAGTCACAAAAACAATGGAGCTAGTCCTTATTTTTACTATTTATAGAAGCCCTAACTTATTTCCTTCCCTTGAGAGATAAGAGTCGCATACAAAAGTTCATTCCAAGTATCTGGAACCCCAGCAAGACACCAATGACTACAATCATTTCCCTCTTTGCCGTCACTTCCATAAATGGATGGATGCCCGTCTTTTCTTAGTTGTGATAGTGCTGTTACATCAAGAAGTGTGACGGAGACCTTCATGTTCCTTAAAACGTCCCTCACCACAGCTGCTGCTGGTGGCGAGCCTCCAGGATACGAAGAACCATTTATTGGTTGGGTTTGCCCATTGCAGTTTGACTTGGTTTCGTTCCATTCGTCACCACTGAGTACAAAAACAAGAATGCATTAATCCAAAAGAAAAGAAAAAATCAATACAGAGTTTTCCTCCACCGCAGCTGGTGGTGCTGTTGGTGAGAAGAAAGAGTAGGGCTTACTTACTTGTAATGCGTTGGAGAGATGCCTTGAAAGAACACTTCGGTAACGTTAGGATTAATGTTAGTGTCAACCCACTTGGACCATGTAGTGAGCCCCTTTCTAAAAGCAACCAAACGATCCATGTCTTTTTGGATTGTCTTTCCCTCTTGAATGTAGTCCCATCTGAAACTCGAGCCAAGAGCTTGATCTCGTAAATATAGCAGCAATAATTATAAATATTGATTGAACTTGTGTGTGTGTATAACCTACGGCTTTTGACTTCCTTTATGAGTCCACCAGTGCCAGGTATTGAAGATAAGCATGTCGTATACTTTCCAGTCTCTGCCATTTTCAATCGAATCCAGCTTCAGAACCTTGCCTATCTTTTCTGTGACTAGATCAACTAAAAAAGGATTGCGAGATAGCTTCACAGAAACCTCTTCATCCTGCAAATTACATTAATTATTAATTTGTAATTCATGGTGTGCGTGCTTATATTGCGAGATATCAAGTTACTGCCTCTTTTTCATAAAAGCTTAACATGATTAGCAGTTATTTTGTACTCCTGATTAGTTGTAATACCTTCTCATCGATATGTTTTCAAAACTTAAACAAAAACTTTGTTGGAAAATTGAGAAAAAAATTTTAAACGTATGCTATTTCCTTTTAAAAAAATATATATCTTGATGTATTTTTTATTAAATGTATTTTTAATCTAAAGTTATTTGAACTTATTTTTATTAACTATGAGGATATATTTTGAATTATGATTCAAGATTAAGAATTATTTCTCATAAATTCTTATTAAGCGTCACAGGAACTTTTTATTGCTGGCATTGAGAACAATGGATATGTGAAAGATACAGCGACGGCGCATCAGAAACTTACCATTACCGAAAACGTAGAGAGGCCTCCCTTTCTACTAAAGGTGAAATTGGATCGTGGCGCAGAAGCGTGCAGCATGCATGTGAGTGACTGCCATTGATTAAAGCTTAAAGAGTCCCCTACAAACAAAATTTTCTTCCCCTTGAATCTTGTCAAGAAATCCTCGCCACTGAATCTAACAGCACCACGAGAAAGGTTGAGTTCGTAGACTCCTCATGTCCCAGACTCAGATAAAAACATGTAATTAACATACAGTTCAGAATTTAATCTCCCTCAAATCCACATCCCAGCACTAATCATACAAAGAAACTACGCGCAAATCAAACCAGTATCCAAAGTCAAAGCCATTTCTAAAGAATGTAAACCTAGCTAGCTAGCAAGGAGATGACGAATACCTTGGCACTTCACAGGCAACAGGCTTCCATCTGTACTCGAGATATAATTTGTCCGGGCGTCCATTTCCCTGGCAATCGAATTCTTTCTCAATGAAAGGGCAGGCGGATGAATTATATAATGGATAAGCACCATCTTCAACCCAGCTACCCTGGAAAAAATCACAACCACCTAACTTCGAACCTCCCAAGTTATCATATAATAGCGTGGCATTGGATTGTCGAAGACATGAAATTATGAGAAGGCCAAGAGCAAAAGTTAACAACGAGCAAAAGCTACGAAACCCATTTTCCATATTGCTTCAGACTGCCTAGGGGCAAATGGGCAAGGGCTGTGAAATTATAAGACATGGTCTAGCCTTTACATATGATCATAAGCTTTTAGGAATATTTAGATTAAATGAAAAGATCTTCTTTTTTTCCTCGTATTAAAATTTTTCTCAGATGCTGGGGTTCATGACTCATCAGTTTTTTCTCTTTTATTTTCTGATAAAAAAAGAATTATTTTATTTTATTTTGAAAAATTTATAGTCTGTGATGGTGGGCATGAGGAACTCTTCAGTGACGTAAGGTCTAATTTCTCTCCGCAACAACTATGTTGTCATCCTTTTAAGGAAAGCTTCCTTCAATGAGAGGGGAATTAGAAAAGGAAGAATCTTGAATCTTTGCTGCAATTGTTTGAAGGGGAATGATGGGGGAGAGCATCATTGGCGTGCTACCTAAGAAATGGTATCATATCTATGAGATTGTTCTTAATGAATATAACTCTTAATAATTTATTTATTTTTAAAAAAAAATTATTTTTTAATTTTTAAAATTTTTAATATAATAATATCAGAAAAATAATTTTTTTAAATAAAATAAATTTTTAATATATTTCCAAAAAAATACATTCTAAAAAATTATTATTATTACATTTGTTCACACTATTAAAATGCTGCAGTGTCCCATCTTGTTGACACTATTCTAAGTTTATGCCTGTGGAACACGTGCAGTGTTCCATCACATTGAGATTTTTTTGGTATGGATTGCAATGGTAACTAATGAGTATTCATAGTAAACCCAAAATAAATGTTTACGTATGTCGTAACAAATGTTTTTGTTTTTATTTCATTCCAAATTGCAAATATGGCTGGATTAGAGATAGAAGAGTAAATTAGCTTTTTGACTATCTAAATATAAATTGGAAAATTTGTGTGAGAATTTAATTAAATATAATTATTTGTGTAAATAAATAAATAAATCATTAATAATAAATAAAAATTAAACTATAAAAATTAAAAAATATATGTAGATTAAGATAATTGATCTCACAACATAAGAAATTTTTCTAGTTATGTTTATTGATTTTGTTTATTAAAAATTAATATTTTTATTGAATAAAAAATTAGTAGAAATGAACACACACATGACACTGATTGAGTAAAATTAAAAAAAAGTATTATGCAAGACCGAATATAATATAAATATTATCTAAAAATAAATATTTTTTATTTTTAAAATAAAATTTATTTATATAACAAAATATGCATGAATTAGAATAATATTGTCTTCAAAAATTAAATACATACAAAATAATTTTTTTTAAAAAATCTCTATTATAAAAAGGACTTTAAAACCTATGATCTAAGCTATGAGATCTGAATAAACTGATAGAAAAAAAATTAAAGATTACTACAAAACCATTCTTTAAAAAAGAATAATGCAAAAGAATGAAATCAAATAATCAAAAGAGTAAACAAAAATATATCGATCTACATTAACCTTTCAAGATTGTAACTTGAGTCATTAAATTAGAAGCACTATAAAAAAAAGCCATAAAGGTTATTCGCCAATAAATCAAACAGTAAAAGATGAAATCAGAAAAAAAAAATTAAAAGAATGAAGGTGAAAATCAAAAGGAATACGGACTGAATTTAAAAAAATAATAATATATGACATTGCCATAAAATTATCAAATACAAATAGACCGATCGAAACAACACCTTTGATAAATTATAGTGATGTTTGTCGACATAAAATAACAATGGTATCTCCCTCAGTATTCATAACCCCCTTTTCTCCCCCTTCCCTATTTTTTTCTTTTTTTTTTTTTTGTATTTTGTAAAAAAAAAACACTCTTGTGCTCTTAATTTGTTTCATAAATCAAGCTTTTATTATCATAAATCTAGTTACCCCAACAGTTAATCTGTCAATATTTTTATTTTGGTTCTTTTTTTAAAAAAGATTTATATTATAAGCACTACTCTGATGTTATAATTCCTACATTTAGTATTATATATTGCCCTATACATATAAATAGAAAAGAACCGGCTAAACTAAAGGTTAAGAAACTACCTAATTATTCTCAATTTGGTATTAGAGTCTTCTATCATCAAAACTCTTTTCTCCCTCTTACTTGCAACTGACTTCTCTCTTCCTTTCCTAAATGGATTCTAATGTTGTTACTTGTCGCTACACGACGTCGAGCGACAGCTCCACTCCTTTTTGTTTGTTTTTTTAAACAAAAAAAGAATAATTTAATTTTTATTTGATTGGGGGAAATAAAGATTTTATTGGAGTCGCCATCTAGTAATTTGAAGGAACTAGAAATCCAAAATTAGATATTGGTCCTAGAGATTCGGATACTGGGTTAATTATGATTAAGGGAAGGTAGACACCACCCTTAAAATATCCTTTCAGAGAAAGGTTATCTTTACTTGTGTGTTTTTCTTATTTGATTCAAATGTTATTATATTTTGTGCTTATTTGTAAATTTTTAACATAGTTAACGTCAATCCCTAAAAATAGGAGACACGTTAAAAATGACATCAGTCCCTAAAATTAGGAGACTTTGTCTAAAATATCGACGTTTATCCCTAAAAATGAGAGTTACGTCTGATTTATCAAAATAAATAATAATGGACATAATCCATATTTAGTCTTTTTTTTTTTTGACATCGGTCCTTTTATGTAAATAAAAGAGACATGTCGACAAATAATATTTATTTTATAAAACAAAAATTATTTTGATATCATTGAAAAATGGATATATCAATTCTTGAAAATTGGGTTTTTGACCCATGAACAGTGATATGATAAAATGGGTGTTGGATCCGCATCGTTATTTATTTTGGTTTATTTTTTTCTTTTTCAAATGCAAAAATTTACAAATATTTATATATAAAAATATCAAAAAATACCATAAAATATCATAGAAAATTACCTGAGTACCTCTTTATAGGCAAAAAACTGAAATACCCTCGGATTTATCAAAAATTTATGAAAATGTCATTGGTGGCGCGTGTGGCTCACGCGCAATTACTGTTGATGGCGGCGAATTTTTTCGATGAGATTCCGGTCAAAAGATGGTTGATTCTGGTAGATCTGAGGATGAGGATTCTGATGGTGGTGGTCTCGTTGGCCGTTGATGGCTGAGGAGGGAGAATCGACAACTTGAAGGTCGATTGGCCGATGACGGTCGCGGCCTTTTTCCAGCCAAAATCGCTGGTGAAAAAGTGTAACACGGCAGGGGTTTTGCTTCAGAGGAGGCGATGCACGTTTCTGTGGTGGTTTCGTGGCTTGACACGGCCGGAAATGGGAGATCGGTGGAGAGAGAGAGAATCGCCGGCGAGAGGAGAGAGAAACTCTGAGTTGTGCTACTGTGTGGACGGCTGTATAGTGCAGTCGTGCGTCTGAAGCCTGGAAGCCATTGGATCTCAGATGAACAGATCATGCGGCTGTGATTGGTTTGATCTTCAAGTTGATCGGACAGTCAGGATTGAATGAGCTACGATCTGGTGTATCGCGGTGTACCGAGTGTTTGGTACACTTACTGACATGACGCAACAGGATCAAAGGGCAGATTATTTTAAAGGCTGAGATTGATTTGGGTTTTAATCTGGTGTGGTAAAGCCTATTGTATCCTAAGAAATCAAAGGCTTAAATTTAAACACTATTAGATCTAACAGTTGGGATATTTTTGGTATTTTTCAATTTGTTTAAAAAAAACTAATATCTTACTAGGGTAGAAAAAGTATAAAAAAAATGAATAGTGTCAAATAGTAACACAAATAGTAATGCAAATGCTGCCGCTCAATTCAGAATTCAGAATTCGTGGTTTTTCTCCGTGTCCCCTATGTCTTGATTTCATTGGCTATTTATAGCCAATGAAGGAGACAACAAATCACAAGATTATGAAAATAATCACGGGATTGTTAAAATTTTCAACGTGCACTGACTGCCATCTACCAAATTGAATTATTTTTTTTGTTTTATTATATATAATAATACTAAATAATAATAATAATATTTATTTATAGGGGTAAAATTTAAAATTCAAATCAGTATTATAAAAAGTTTTTCATCCTCTAAAAATAAATTTTAATTACTAAAAAAAAATCTTTATACGGGTATCAACTCGGTGGACCGGGTTTTTTTGACCAAAAATACCAGTTTTGACCCGAAACAGCCCGAACCTCATTTTTCATCCCGGTCGACATGGTGGGACCCGTATTGACCTGGTGGACTCGGTTTTAACCGAAAATAACGATTTTGACCCGAAACTTATTTTTCATCCCAGTCGACATGGTGGAACTCGTATTGACCCGGTGGACTTGGTTTTAACCGAAAATGACGGTTTTGACCCAAAACGGGCAGAAACTCATTTTTCATCGCGATCGACATGGTGGGACCCGTATTAACCCGGTGGACTCGTTTTTTACCGAAAATGACGGTTTTGACCTGAAACGGCCCGAAACTCATTTTTGATCCCAGTCGACATCGTTTAACCCGTATTGACCTGGTGGACTCGATTTTGGTAGAAAGATGCGGTTGACTCGAGAAAATATATTTTAAACTCTTTTTTTTCTTTTTTTCTTTTTTCTTTTTTTTATTTATTATAATTTTTTTGTCATGAATAATAAGATAAAATAACATTCAAAAAATTTTAGTGAATCCAAAATTGGGTTACAACATTACTGTTGACTTCTCCCTCGACACCAATAATACAACCCAACCAGCTAGTCATTAACAAGCTGTTGTTGGTAGTGTTCTTTCATAGTAGCAGACTTCTTCGCTTATAAAACACATCAATGACTCCTCTTCACATGTTTCAGTCATTTCTCTATGTATCATGGGAACACAAACTCTAGTTATTATAGCTCTATCCAACACCCATCAAGTTGTTTTGTTGAAACTTATTAACATAAATTATTTATATTGGCAAATGCATATGAAACCCTATCTTCTTGGTCAAGGTGCTTTTTAATTTATTGACGGTTTAGTGTCGTGTCCCCCATCTCATGTTTCTAATGATTCTGATGTTTCCTCTTCGACAATCAACCCTGTTTTTCTTTATTGGAAGCAATAAGATCAACTTATTTTAAGTGTGTTCCTCTCCTCTCTCTTTATGGATATGTTGCACCTCGTGGTGGATTATCATACCTCACAATGTGTTTGGCTCTCTTGAGAAAGCTCTTACATCTCTATTTAATTCTCGCATTAAGCAACTCTATAGTTCCTTTAAAGGTGTTCAACAAGGTGAATCATCAGTTAGTATATACATGAATCAAGTAAAATCATTATTTGATGAATTAGTTGTTGTTGACTAACTATATCTCTTAATTATTTTAATTTATATGTGTTTCGTGACCTTCGTGGTGAGTTCAAATACTCGGTAACTAGTCTTATAACTAAAGTAGAACTGATATCATATATCGATCTTCGTAGTCATCTTCTTACCCATGAATTTCTATATTAGAACTCCTTTCATCTATAGACGCAAATTCCTATTTGTTGTCTTCATCTCTATTATTGCAGTCACCACTACTGCTAACACCATAACCCTTTGTTCATCTTGCCATGTCTTATCACAACTCTAATTTCAATCATAACAGGGGTGTCTTCTTATGGAAACTAACAACCCAATAACAACTGTTACAATCACTATAACAGGTCCTCATCTGTTACAAACTAGAGGCTGGATAATTGGCAATAGAACATGTGTAATATAGGGCCTAACTAGTAAAATGTTAAATCCTAATTGTGCTTAAACTTCAACCACACAGCTCCTCATTGTACCTAGTTTCGTAACAGTACCTAGCAACCCTCTACTCATCTTGTTATCAGAAACATTTTTGTCAGTACTTGGTTCTCATACACGGCATAAATCAACACATCACATCTGATCTTACAACTCTAACTGATTCTACAACCTATCTTAGTAATAATCATTTGTATGTTGGTGATACTAAAAGCCTTGTCATATCAAATGTTGGATATACCATGTTACATTCCTTACAATGCATATTTTAAAATTATCTAATGTTCTTTATGTGCCTCATATTACCAAACCATTGTTATCTATTCAAAAATTTTATCGTGATAATCATGTTTATTTTAAATTTTATGTTTTTGTGTTTTATGTCAAGGATCTCTTCACCAAGAAAGTTTTTATTTCTGTTCAAAATAATGATGATCTCTATGTCCTCTTCGAGTCTTCTGCCATACTAATTCCCTAAGTGTTTTGGTCTTTTTGCCTCAACATAATTGTTAATATGTATCATCATTATTTGGGTCATCGAGCCTCTTGTATTTTAAATTTATTAATTTCAAATAATAAAATAGTTTGTACTTCTAGGCGTTCTCTTGCTTGGTGTCAAGCTTGTCCATTAAAAAGTCATTGTATCTGTTGTTGCAACCTATAGATTACAAAACTACCACTCCACTTGACTTAATATTTAGTGATGTTTAAGGTCTTGCCCCTATGTTTTATTTTGATGATTTTTGTTGCTTTGTTATATTTATTGATGCGCATACCAAATATAAATGGTATTAACCTTTTATTACAAAATCTTGTGTGTTTCTTATTTTTTGTTATTTTCAAACACTCGTTAAGTGTTAGTTTTTATGCAAATTAAATCTATTCAAACTAATTAGGATGGTAAATATTGTAAGTGACATTAATTTTTTAAAACTATTAATATTCATCATTAGTATATTTGTCCTGATACTCATGAATAAAATGGCACTATTAAGTGTTGTCATTGACACATTATCGAAACTAGCTTCACTTTTTAAGACCAATAAAGTGCACCACTATGGTTTTGAATCATCGATATATTTTATTAATTGTGTGCCTACTTTTGTTCTTCAAAATAAATCTCTATTTGAGTGTATGTTTTATCATACTATTAATTATAATTTTCTACGTACTTTTAGGTATCTTTATTTCCCTTTTTTGCATCTACATCATGCTCACAAGTTAGATTTTCGTTACTCTCTATGTGTGCTTTTAGGATATAGCTCTTTTCATATTGGTTATTATTATCTTGATTTAGCATCTTAATATATTTATGTCTCTTGTCATAATTGTTTTCATGAAGATGTCTTTTCTTTCGTGAATTATGAATAGTTAGTACATAAATTGATACCCTACACACAACTTACACACCTCCTAACCTTAAATCCTTCCCAAAACTTTCAACCCACTACTCTACAAACTTGTCAACCAACGCCCTTGCCCAGCAATCTATCACACTCAAACAAACTCATCGCTTACCCACTAATTTTGTAACCAATCCATCACCATCCAGCCTTGTCATACTGTCACCATCTGCTTGTTTTTCCAATGATCATTATGCAGAAATAGGTTCTCTATCAATAGAGGTTCATGTTTTCAAGTTTGTTACTATAGAACAACTTAGTTCTACAGTAAGTTCTCTAGTGCTTGTTGTGCCAACTAGTCCTTCCACGGGCTCTTCAGCTAGTCTGTCACTCTATGTAGATCTCTTCTCGTATCCTCTCTAGTAGCTTACAGGTATAGGCTCTTCTCCTTCTCGTCCTGCAGCTCGTCAACACCACATGTTCCTCCGTTTTAGACAATTAAAGACAGCACTGTCGACAACAACTACTACCACTACTGATGCTTCAATATGTCGAGTGGTTTCTTCTCTTGCCCATAAACCCATTGCTTTTACTTATAATAACAGATATGAGGTTTGGCATAGTGCCATGCACAAGAAAATTTAAGCCTTATTTGCTAACGAAACTTGGACCTTACTGCCTTTTCATCCTTTAATGAATATTGTTGATAGTCGGTGGGTATATAGAATTAAACACAGAGTTGATGACAACATTAAGATATATAAGATATGTCTAGTTGCTAGAGGTTTCACTTTACAAGAAGATATTAATTACTCTGAAACCTGCACATATAAATAGAATGAGATTAATTAAACCAAAGGTTAAACCTCCTAATTATTCTCAAGTATTCACTACATTAAGATGTATAAGACATGTCTAGTTGCTAGAGGTTTCACTCTACAAGAAGATATTAATTACTCTGAAACCTGCACGTATAAATAGAATGAGATTAACTAAACCAAAGGTTAAATCTCTTAATTATTCTCAACTATTCACTACATCAAGTCAACAAAACTATCCTCTTTATTTTTTATTTTATTTTTGTAACTCATTTTCAAAATGTTAAATTGTTGGTATTTTTATGTATTATACGTAGTTTATTTATATGTTTACTTGTTTTTATAACTTTTTTTCTATAGAAATTTGTTATACAAATATATGATTTGTACGTGTTAGGGTTTGTTTAAAATTTTAAAAAATTTATTTGTTTGTCATTTGATGAAATTGAGCTTCATTTTGTAACTTATATGTTTTATAATGAAATAAATAATGGCTTGTTTAATGAGTACATTTCACACTTAATCAATTTTATTATTAAGTTGAAGTTTTTGGTAAATTTGGAGGAATTTGAGTTTTTTTTTTGGAGAAAATTAATAATGATTTAAGTGTACTATTAAAATAGATTAAATAAGTATAAATTAAACCAATGATAGCTAATTATTTAGGTATCGATAATTTGTTTATTTCATATTACTAATTAATACATGTTGTCATCAATATTTTATATAGATTTCATAAAAATAATGGATGATCATTTTTAGATGTATCGAGTTTTACTAGAAGGGTTGCGCTAGATGAATTATTGTAATAGAGTTGAGGGTTTTATTAAGTACACACTGTCTAATCTAGAAAATATTAGTGGATGCGATATTAAATGTCAATGTAAGAGGTGTAAAAATAAAATAAAAATTCAATCTAAATGTTATTACGATACATCGTTTATAAGTTTATGGGGAAATACTTATGTTGGTTTGCACATGCAGAACTATATATTCCTTACAAGACCTTAGTTTTTAATAGAAGCATATAATGTACATATTAGGATACGTACAAACATATTCAATCCATTTGGATTATTTACTATATCATATTGTTGTTAATTGGTGATACTCACATTATACAACTTGCCACCTGAGATGTACATGAGACTGGAACTCATGTTCTTATTCATGGTCAACCCTCTTCTCATTAGTTGCTATAATGCGCTTTCAATTACACTGTCAAAGAGAATGTTTGGCTATCAAGAGGCGCTGAACATGTCATCCAAAAAATACAAATGCCTCCCATGTAATACACGTGTCAGTAATTTTTTTAAATAAAAAATTAATTATTCAATATAAAAAGACCAAAATACCTTCCATGAGTATGAGATACTTTTTTCTTATTTGTTTCTAAGAAAAAATATATCATTTTTCTGTATTACTAGAAACCAAAAGATAGAAAAACCCTCGATTAATATTTATATTTTTTTATACTTTGAGGTAAAATAAGTTATTTTACTATTTAATTTTTTTAAAAAATATATATATATATGTACCCATTTAGAATCTTTCAATGATTAATGAATAATTGAAAAAGATCAAATTACCTCTAATCATCTATTTTTCATTAAAAGACAAAATAGTTAATTACCCATAATACAAAGCATCTACTTTATTATAGCAATCTATAATAGTTTTATTTTTATATTTTTATATTATATATTTTTTATATATAACAACAACAATAAAAAAAATTAATTATCCATGATCAAATAATACAACAGAGCAGTAATAATGTGGAAATGACTAGCAATCCTTGGGCGATGAATAAACAAGCGTTGCCTTGGAAGAGAAGCAAATACATAGCGTGCATTCATGCATTAGGCCTGCTGAAACGGGTCACCTATATCATCACACAAAAGAAGAGAAGAATGCACGATTTTTCGAATGCTCTGCCCAACAGAGGGCGTGTACGTTTGCGCAATATCCTTATTACACCAAAGAGTAAAACTACTCAAGGATTTAAAAATTGATTCTTAAGAACATCTAATACAAATGTTGCTGAATTCAAGGACAGATTGTGAAAGGGTTAAAAGGAATGCAAGAATGTATGAGTTCTCGACGTTTCTGATACTTTCTCAGAAAAATATGAATGCCCCATCTAGTTCATGCAAGAAATTGTTCAACTTCCTCATCCTAAATAAATTTTTATGTATTTTCAACGTATAATTAGATTGTAAAGGATTTCATTCCAAGTATCAGGCACACCGGGAAGACACCAGTGACTGCAGTCCAGTCCGGTCGACCCACCTAGACCATAAATTGAAGGGTGTCCATCCTTTCGTAGCAGAGAGAGGAGTGTTACATCAAGCAGGGTGACAGGCTTTGTAATCTTGCTTAAAACACCTTTCAGAACCTTTACAGGTGGTGGCAACCCTCCCGGATATGTTGAGCCGGCGACTGGTTGCTTCAGACCCGCACAGCTCTTAGCGCCTGGTTCATCCCATAGGGTCCCACTGATAAAAAAAATACCATTAATTTGTTAAAAACAATTAAACATTAATTTAATTATCCAACAACAAAAAAAAAAAAAAACCAGAATTGTTGCATTTTAGGAAGGGGGAAAACATTCTACTGATATAATTTTTATTTTTATTTGAATAAACCGAATGTATTAATAGTCGCAAAAGTTGACAAACTCACCCTTTAAACACAACAAAAAAAAAAAAAAAGGATAAGACAAAATCTACAAGACATGAAAACACCAATCTGAAGACAAGTAAAAAGGGCCCATGACAACTCCCAATATAGCTGCT